>CM038674.1:220069485-222855658 GCA_021605145.1 Aegilops bicornis | reverse complement strand
ACATATTCTCTGAAGATCTTTATCGGTCAAACCGCATAACAACATCGTTGTTCCTTTTGTCATCGGTATGTTACTTGCGAGATTTGATCGTCGGTATCCAATACCTAGTTCAATCTCGTTACCGGCAAGTCTCTTTACTCGTTCCGTAATGCATCATTCCATAACTAACTCATTAGCTACATTGCTTGCAAGGCTTATAGTGATGTGCATTACCGAGAGGGCCCGAATACCTCTCAGGCAATCGGAGTGACAAAACCTAATAATCTCGAAAATCACCAACCCAACATGTACCTTTGGAGACACTGTAGTACTCCTTTATAATCACCCGATTCACGTTGTGACGTTTGGTAGCACCAAAGTGTTCCTCTACGGTAAGCGGGAGTTGCATAATCTCATAGTTACTGAGGAACATGTATAAGTCATGAAGAAAGCAATAGCAACATACTAAGCGATCAGAAGTGCTAGGCTAGCGGAATGGGTCATGTCAATCAGATCATTCTCCTAATGATGTGATCCCGTTAATCAAATGACAACTCATGTCTATGGTTAGGAAACATAACCATCTTTGATTAACGAGCTAGTCAGTAAATGAAGGCATACTAGTGACACTCTGTTTGTCTATGTATTCACACATGTATTATGTTTAGGTTAATACAATTCTAGCATGAATAATAAACATTTATCATGATATAAGGAAATAAATAATAACTTTATTATTGCTTCTAGGGCATATTTCCTTGAGAAAGGAGGAGTCCTACTCGGTGGGAGTAGGACTCCCCCTAACATGCCCTCCTCCTAGGCGGCCGCCTCCCCCCTTGCTACTTTATATCTGAGGCGGAGGGGCACCCAAAGAACAACAACAATTGATCGTTTGATCTTTTGGCAGTGTCTGGTGCCCCCCTCCACCATAGTCCACCTTGATAATCTGTGGCGGTGCTTGGGCGAAGCCCTGCGTCGAGTAGAACATCATCATCGTCCTGCGCCCGTCATCTTGTGAAACTCTCCCTCAACACTCGGCTGGATCGGAGTTCGAGGGACGTCATCGGGCTGAACGTGTGCTGAACTCGGAGGTCCCTTCGTTCGGTACTTGATCGGCCGGATCGTGAAGATGTCCGACTACATCAACCGCGTTGTGCTAGCGGCTTCCCCTTTTGGTCTCTGAAGTGCGTAGACAACACTCTCCCCTCTAGTTGCTATGCATCACCATGATCTTGCATGTCGTAGGAAATTTTTGAAATTACTACGTTCCCCAACGATCAGCATCGAGCCTGGTTTTATGCGTAGATGTCCATATGCCACGAGTTGTGGGCGATATAAGTCATCTTGCTTACTGGCATGTCATACTTTGGTTAGGCGGTATTGTTGGATGAAGCGGCACGGACCGACATTCTGCGTGCGGCTTCTGCGAGGCTGATTCTTACCGGCGTGCTTTGCACATAGGTGGCTGGCGGGTGTCGGTTCTCCAACTTTAGTTGAACCGAGTGTGGCTACGCCCGGTCCTTGCGAAGAGTTAAAATAGCACCAACCGACAAACTATCGTTTGTGGTTTTGATGCGTAGGTGAAACGGTTCTTACTAAGCCGTAGCAGCCACGTAAAATTTACAACAACAAAGTAGAGGGCGTCTAACTTGTTTTTGCGGGCATGTTGTGATGTGATATGGTCAAGATGTGATGAAATATAAGTTGTTGTATAAGATGATCATGTTACTTGTTGAAGTTATCGGCAATGGCGAAGCCTTATGATTGTCTCTTTTATTGCATAAGATGCTGGCGTAAAAATTGCTTTACTTTATCGTATCGATAGCAATAGTTGGCGAGGGCGACCATGTGACACATTGATATAGATCAAGATGATGAAGATCATGGTGTCATGCGGTGGCGATGGAAGTCATGACGATGCTTTGGAGATGGAGATCGAAAGGCACAAGATGAGGATGGCCATATCATAATGTCACATATTTTGATTGCATGTGATGTTTATCTTTTGTACATCTTATTTTGCTTGGATTCGGTGGTAGCTTTATAAGATGATCTCTCACTAAATTATCAAAAGGTATTAGTGTTCTCCACGGTATACCTTTGCGAAGAAGTTCTTACGTGTTGAGACACCCGCGTGATGATGTCGGTGTGATAGGCTCTACGTTCAAATACAAGCAGGTGCAAAAGCAGGTTTGCACACGTGGAATACTCGAGGTTAAACTTGTGCCAGGCCTAGCATATAACGATATGTAGCCTCCGGAACCACGGAGAACCCGAAAGGTCAGCGTGAATCCATATAGTAGATATGATCAACATAGTGATATTCACTGCTGAAACTACTCCATCTCACGTGATGATCGGACATGGTTTTAGTTGATATGGATCAACGTGATCACTTAGAGGATTAGAGATGTCTATCTAGCGGGAGTTCTTAAGTAATATGATTAATTGAACTTTAATTTATCATGAACTTAGTCACAGTAGTATTAGCATATCTATGTTGTAGATCAATAGCTCGTTGTTGCTCCCATTTATATTTTGATATGTTCCTAGAAAAATTTTAAAAATGTTAGTAGCAATGATGCGGACTTGGTCCGTGATAGAGGATAAACCTCATTGTTGCACGGAAAATTATGTCCTTGATGCACGCTGGGTAACAAACCTATTGCGAGGAAGCGGTCACGGGCGTTATGAGCGTTTGGCTAGCTCAATATGATGACTACTTGATAGTTTAGTGCCCATGCTTAGCGGCTTAGAATCGAGACTTCAAAGGCGTTTTTGAATGTCATGGACCATATGAGATGTTCGAGGAGTTGAAGTTAATATTTCAAGCAAATACCGAGTTGAGAGATATGAAGTCTCCAACAAGTTCTATAGCTAAAAGATGGAGGAGAATAGCTCAAGCGGTGAGCATGTGCTTTCAGATTATGCAGGTACTACAATCACTTGAATCAAGTGGGAGTTAATCTTCGAGATAAGATAGTGATTGACAGAGTTCTCTAGTCACTATCACCAAGTTACTAGAACTTTGTGATGAACTATAATATACAAGGGATAATGGAAACTATTCCCAAGATCTTACGTGATGCTCGGCGAAGGTAGAAATCAGAAAAACATCAAGTGTTGATGGTTGACAAGACCACTAGTTTCAAGAAAAGGGCAAAGGGGCGAAGAAGGGAACTTCAAGAAGAGCGGCAAGCGAGTTGCTGCTCAAGTGGAGAAAGCCCAAATGCGGACCTAAGCACGAGGCCAAGAAGTGCTTCTCTTTGCCAAAGGAACTGGTCCTTTGAGCGGAACTGCCCCAAGTATTTGGCGGATAAGAAGGATGGCAAAGTGAACAAGGTATATTTGATATACATGTTATTGATGTATACTTTACTAGTGTTTATAGCAACCCCTTAGTATTTGATACTAGTTGAGTTGCTAAGATTAGTAACTTTCGAAACAGGAGTTGCGAGAATAAGCAGAGACTAGTTAAGGGTGAAGTGGCGATGTGTGTTGGAAGTGGTTCCAAAGATTGATATGATCATCATCGAGACTCCCTATACTTTTCGGGATTAGTATTGAACCTAAATAAGTGTTATTTGTTGTTTGCGTTGAGCATGAATATGATTTGATCATGTTTTATTGCAATACGGTTATTCATTTAAGTTAGAGAACAATTGTTGTTACATTTACATGAATAAAAACCTTCTATAGTCATACACACCAATGAAATGGTTAGTTGGATCTCGATCGTAGTGATACACATATTCATAATATTGAAGCCAAAAGATGCAAAGTTAATAATGATAGTGCAACTTATTTGTGACACTGCCATTTAGGTCATTTTGGTGTAAAGCGCATGAAGAAACTCCATACTGATGGGATTTTGGAATCACTTGATTACGAATCACTTGATGCTTGCGAACCATGCCTCTTGGGCAAGATGACTAAAACTCCGTTCTCCGGAACAATGGAGCGAGCAACAGATTTGTTGGAAATCATACATCTTGATGTATGTGGTCAGATGAATATTGAGGCTCATGGCGGTATCGTTATTTTTGACCTTCACGGATGATTTGAGCGAGATATGGGTATATCTACTTGATGAAACATAAAATGCGAAACATTTGAAAAGTTCATATAATTTCAGAGTGAAGTGGAAAATCATCGTAACAAGAAAATAAAGTTTCTCTACGATCTGATCGTGGAGGAGAATATTTGAGATTCTGAGTTTGGTCTTCGTTTGAAACAAATGTGGAATAGTTTAGCAACTCACGCCACGGAACACCACAGCGTAATGGTGTGTCCGAGCGTCATAAGCATGCTTTATTAGATATAGTGCAACCTATGATGTTTCTTACCGATTTACCACTATCGTTTTGTGGTTATGCATTAAGAGACGGCTGCATTCACATTAAAAAGGGCACCATCTAAATCTGTTGAGGCGACACATTATGAGCTGTGGTTTGGCAAGAAACCAAAGTTGTTGTTTCTTAAAGTTTGGGGCTACAATGCTTATATGAAAAAGTTTCATCTGATAAGCTCAAACCCAAATCGAATGTGTCTTCATAGGATACCCAAAGGAGGCATTGGGTACACCTTCTATCACAGATCCAGAAGGCAAGACTTATGTTGCTAAATTTAGAGTTTTTCTAGAAGGAGTTTCTCTCGAAAGAAGTGAGTGGGAGGAAAGTAGAACTTGATGAGATGCTTGTACCTGCTCCTTATTGGAAAGTAGTTCATCCATAGAAATCTGTTCTCGTGACTACTCGCCAATTAGTGAGGGAAGTTAATGATGATGATCATGAAACTTCAGATCAAGTTATTCTTGAACCTCGTAAGGTCAACCAAAGTAAGATCGCACTTTGCAGTGAATGCGGTAATCCTGTTTTTGGAAGTTATGTTACTAGACCATGGCCGAACCTCACGAACTATGAAGAAGCGATGGTGAGCCCAGATTCATGAAATGGCTTGAGGCCATGAAATCTGAGATGAGATCCATGTATGAGAACAAAGTATGGACTTTGATTGACTTGCCCAATGATCAATGAGCCATTGAGATTAAATGGATCTTCAAGAGAGGAAGGCGGGAATGACGATAATAGTGTTACTATCTACAAAGCTAGAGTTATGCAAAAGGTTTTTCGACAAGTTCAAGAGTGTTGACTACGATGAGAGTTTCTCATTAGTATCTATGTAAAGTATGTCCAAATCACATTAGCAATTGCCGCATTTTATGAAATCTGGCAAAATGGATAAACAAAACTGCATTCCTTAATGGATTTATTAAAGAAGAGTTGTATATGATGCAACCAGAAGGTTTTGTCAATCCTAAAAGTGCTAACGAAATATGAAAGCTCCAGCGATCCATCTATGGACTGGTGCAAGCATCTCGGAGTTGGAATATACGCTTTGATAAATTGATCAAAGCATATAGTTTTATCTGAGACTTGCGGTGAAGCTTTGTATTTACAAGAAAGTGAGTGGGTGCACTACAACATTTCTGATAAGTATATGTGATTGACATATTGTTGATCGAAAATAATGTAGAATTGATACGCAAAGCATAAAGGAGTGTTTGAAAGGAGTTTTTTTCAAAGAAAGACCTCGGTGAAGCTGCTTACATATTGAGCATCAAGATCTATAGAGATAGATCAAGGCGGCTTGATAAGTTTTTCAGCGAATACATACCTTGACAAAGATTTTGAAGTAGTTCAAAATGGAGCGATCAAAGAAGGAGTTCTTGCATGTGTTGCAAGGTGTGATGTTGAGTAAAGATTCAAAACCCGACCACGGAAGAAAATAGAACGAGAATGAAAAAGTCATTCCCTATGCCTCAACCATAGGTTCTATAAAGTATGCCATGCTGTGTACCGGATCTATTGTATACCCTACCTTTGATTTTGTGAGGGAGTACAATATTGATCTAGGAGTAGATCAACTTTGGACAGCGGTAAAAATTATCCTTAGTGGAATAAGGATATGTTTTCAATTATGGAGGTGACAAAAGATTAAATAAATAAAGGGTTACGTCGATGTAAGTTTTGACAACGATCCGGATGACTCTAAGTCTAAATCTGGATACATATTGAAAGTGGGAGCAATTAGCTAGAGTAGCTCAAATGCGAGCATTGTTGACATAGAAATTTGCAAAAAACATGATACGGATCTGAATGTGGCGGACCCGTTGACTAAACTTCTCTCACAAACAAAACATGGTCACACCTTAGTACTCTTTGGGTGTATGTTAATCACATAGCGATGTGAACTAGATTATTGACTCTAGTAAACCCTTTGGGTGTTGGTCACATGACTGATGTGAACTATGGGTGTTAATCACATGGTGATGTGAACTATTGGTGTTAAATCAGATGGTGATGTTAACTAGATTATTGACTCTAGTGCAAGTGGAAGGCTGAAGGAAATATGCCCTAGAGGCAATAATAAAGTTATTATTTATTTCCTTATATCATGATGAATGTTTATTATTCATGCTAGAATTGTAATGCTTAGGAAACATAATACATGTGTGAATACATAGACAAGCAGTGTCACTAGTATGCCTCTACTTGACTAGCTCGTTGATCAAAGATGGTTATGTTTCCTAACCATAGACATGAGTTGTCATTTGATTAACGGGACCACATAATTAGGAGAATGATGTGATTGACTTGACCCATTCCGTTAGCTTAGCTTTTCGATCGTTAAGTATGTTGCTATTGCTTTCTTCATGACTTATACATGTTCCTATGACTAGGAGATTATGCAACTCCGTTTACGGAGGAACACTTTGTGTGCTACCAAAGCGTCCTGGCGTAACTGGGTGATTATAAAGGTGCTCTCTGGTGTCTCAGAAGGTACTTGTTGAGTTGGCGTATTTGAGATTAGGATTTGTCCTCCGATTGTCGGAGAGGTATCTCTGAGCCCTCTCGGTGATACACATCACTTAAGCCTTGCAAGCATTGCAACTAATGAGTTAGTTGCGGAATGATGTATTACGAAGCGAGTAAAGGGACTTGCATTAGCGAGATTTAACTAGGTATTGAGATACCGGCGATCGAACCTCGGACAAGTAACATACCGATGACAAAGGGAACAACGTATGTTGTTATGCTTGATCTGACCGATAAAGATCTTAAGTATAATATGTGGGAGCCAATATGAGCATCTAGGTTCCGCTATTGGTTATTGACCGAGGCGTGTCTCGGTCATGTCTATAGTTCTCGAACCCGTAGGGTCCCTTGCAACAAAGTTTGATGTGATTTATACTATGAGTTTATGTGTTTTGATGTACCGAAGGAGTTGAGTCCGAGATGAGATCGGGGACATGGCGAGAGTCTCGAAATGATCGAGGGCGTAAAGATTGATATATTGGGCTGACTATATTCGGGCATCAGAAGGTTCGATTGATTCGGGTATTTTTTGGATCTGGAGAGTTCACGGAATTCGTATTGGGCCTTAATGGGCCATAAGGGAAAGGAGAAAGGCCTCAAGGGTGGCCGCACCCCTCCCCATGGACTAGTCCGAATTGGACTAGGGAGGCGCCTCCTTCCTTCTCCTTCTCCCTTACCTTCTCCTACTCCAACAAGGAAAGGAGGAGTCCGACTCCCCCCTTGGCGCGCCCTCCTCCTAGGCCGGCCGCCTCCCCCTTGCTCCTTTATATACGGGGGCAGAGGGGGCACCCCCAAAGACAACAACAATGGATCGTTTGATCTTTTAGCCGTGTCTTGGTGCCCCCCTCCACCAAAGTCCACCTTTATAATCTTGTGGCGGTGCTTAGGCGAAATACATGCCGATGAGAACATCATCGCCGTCCTGCCTTGCCGTCGTCTTGACAAAACTCTCCCTCAACACTCGGCTAGATCGGAGTTCGAGGGACGTCATCGGTCGGATCGTGAAGACGTACGACTACATCAATCGCGTTGTGCTAACGCTTCCGGTTTCGGTCTACGAGGGTACGTAGACAACACTCTCCCCTCTCGTTGCTATGCATCACCATGATCTTGCGTGTGCGTAGGAAATTTTTGAAATTACTACGTTCCCTAACAGTTGGCTTCCTCTGGCTCTCCCTTGACGGGTTACATTTGCTTGTATGCATACTGCCGCCACCTGCTGCGCCTCCATGAGAGCCTACTCGGTCAGGTACATCCTCGTGGGTTACGGATTACGGAGCTTCCTTTCATATGTCTTGATTCTTACGCTTTATCTTCTCTTGACCTCTTGATTTTCCTCTTAATGTTCTCACTTTGCCGATGGCACACCTCTTCTGTTACTAGTCGTGGCATCCTTTCCACTCCGTCCTTTTCGGTTCCTAGTGTTTCTCATGTTCCTCGTCTTACATGAATCTCTTTTCCGCTGCCCAACTTACTGATTATGGTTGTCGTGTCATTCTTGATGCCAACTCTTGTTCTGTTTAGGATCATCGCTCTCGGGGCTCTACGGTTGGCGCGGCCCTCGGTGTCGTGAGTGCGAGGGACTTTTGGAGGGAGTTGGCTTCGTGTTCCTTCGCTGCTACCACCTATGCCAGCTCACATGTGAAGGAAATATGCCCTAGAGGCAATAATAAAGTTATTATTTATTTCCTTATATCATGATAAATGTTTATTATTCATGCTAGAATTGTATTAACCGGAAACATGATACATGTGTGAATACATAGACAAGCAGTGTCACTAGTATGCCTCTACTTGACTAGCTCGTTGATCAAAGATGGTTATGTTTCCTAGCCATAGACATGAGTTTTCATTTGATTAACGGGATCACATCATTAGGAGAATGATGTGATTGACTTGAACCATTCCGTTAGCTTAGCACTTGATGCGTTTAGTATGTTGCTATTGCTTTCTTCATGACTTATACATGTTCCTATGACAATGAGATTATGCAACTCCCGTTTACGGAGGAACACTTTGTGTGCTACCAAAGCGTCACAACATAAGCTGGGTGATTATAAAGATGCTCTATAGGTGTCTCACGAAGGTACTTGTTGAGTTAGGCGTATTTAGAGATTAGGATTTGTCCTCCGATTGTCGGAGGCGTATCTCTGGGCCCCTTTCATTAATACACATCACTATAAGCCTTGCAAGCATTGTAACTAATGAGTTAGTTGGGATGATGTATTCTGAAGCGAGTAAAGAGACTTGCGGTAATGAAGATTGAACTAGGTATTGAGATCTGAGCGGTGTCAAACCTCGGGCAAATAACATGCGATGACAAAGGGAACAACGTATGTTGTTATGCGGTTTGACCAATAATGATCTTCATAGAATATAAAGGGAGCCAATATGAGCATCCGGAGTTCGCTATTGGTTATTGGCCGGAGGCGTGTCTCGGTCATGTCTACATAGTTCTCGAACCCATAGGGTCCATGCGCTTAAAGTTCGGTGACGATCGGTATTATGAGTTTTGTGTTTTGATGTACGAAGGTAGTTGAGTCCGAGATATGATCAAGGACATGACGAGAGTCTCGAAATGGTTGAGGCGTAAAGATCGATATATTGGATGACTATATTAGGACCAGGAAGTGTTACAGGTGATTTGGAGAAAAGCGAAGTCTGGGAGGGTTCTGGAACCCCACAGGGAAGTATTGGGCCTTAGTGGGCACGAGAGAGAGAGAGAGGGCAGAAGCCCAAGAGGTGTGGCGCGCCCCTCAATGAGGAGTCGGTTGGACTTGGGGAGGCGCGGCCCTCTTCCCTCTCCCTCTCCCTCTCTTTCCTTCCCCTTCCCTCTTCCCGGTTGGACTAGGAAAGGATGAATCCTCTTCCTAGTAGGAAGAGATTCCTCCTCCCCTTAGGGTGCACCAAGGCTGGCGGCCTCCTCCCTTGCTCCTTTATATATGGGGGGACCCAAAGACACACAAGTTGATTGTTCCAGAGTGTCATTATGTGGTGCCCCCTCCACCATAATCTACCTCGATCATATCGTGGCGATTAGCTTAGGCGAAGCCCTCGTCCGATAGCGACATCATCACCATCATCACGCCGTCGTCTTGTGAAACTCTCGGCAAAGCTCTCTTTGGATCGGAGCTCATGGGGCGATCATCGAGTTGAGCGTGTGCCGAACTTGGAGGTACCGTGCGTTCGGTACTTGGATCGGTCGGATCGTGAAGGCTTACGACTACATCAACAGCGTTGTGCTAACGCTTCGCTTTTCGGTCTCACAGTGCGTGGACACACTCTCCCCTCTCGTTGCTATGCATCACCATGATCACAGGTGTGCGTAGGAATTTTTTGAAGTACTATGTTCCCCAGCGGTGGCATCCGAGCCAGGTTTTATCGTAGATGTTATATGCGAGTAGAACATAAAGTGAGTTGTGGGCGATACAAGTCATCTTGCTTACCCGGCATGTCACACTTTGGTTTGGCGGTATTGTTGGATGAAGCGGCCGGACCGACATTACAGCGTGCGCTTATGCGAGGCTGGTTCTACCGGCGTGCTTTGCACTGCAGAATTGGTGGCGGGTGTCGATTCTCCTAATTTAGTTGAATTGAGTGTAGCTCGCCCGATCCTTGAGAAGGTTAAAACAACACTAACTTGATGAACTATCGTTGTGGTTTTTGATGCGTGAGTAAGAATGGTTCTTGCTCAGCCCGTAGCAGCCACGTAAAACTTGCAACAACAAAGTAGGGGACGTCTAACTTGTTTTTGCGAGGGCATGTTGTGATGTGATTGAAGGAAATATGCCTAGAGGCAATAATAAAGTTATTATTTATTTCCTTATATCATGATGAATGTTTATTATTCATGCTAGAATTGTATTAACCGGAAACATAATACATGTGTGAATATATAGACAAACAGTATGTCACTAGTATGCCTCTACTTGACTAGATCTTCGTAGAATATGTAGGAACCAATATGGGCATCCAGGTTCCGCTATTGGTTATTGACCGAGAATGGTTCTAGGTCATGTCTACATAGTTCTCGAACCCGTAGAATCCATACGCTTAACGTTTCGATGACGGTTCATAATGAGTTTATAAGTATTGATGCACGAAGTTTGTTGAGTCCGGATGTGATCACGGACATGACGAGGAGTCTCGAAATGGTCGAGACATAAAGATTGATATATTGGAAGCCTATATTTTGACTTGGAAGGGTTCCGAGTGAAATCGAGAATTTCTTGCGAATGCAGGGAGGTTCTGGAACCCCAGGAACTACATGGGCCATAGTGGGCCTTAGTGGAAAGGAGAGAGGGGCCAGCCCTAGGTGGCGCGCCCCCCTTCCCTAGTCCTATTGGGACTAGGAAGGTGGGCAGCCCCTCTCTCTCTTTCCCCTCCGAGAATCCTAATCCAACTAGGATTGGAGGGAGTCCTACTCCCGGGAGGAGTAGGACTCCTTAGTCTTGCCTCCCCCTTGGGCGGCCACCTCCCCTTGGCTCCTTTATATCACAGGGGCAGGGGGCACCCCAGAACTACACAAGTTGATCTACGGATCGTTCCTTAGCCGTGTGCGGTGCCCCCTCCACCATATTCCACTTGGTCATATAAATGCGTGGAAACTTAGGCGAAGCCTGCGCGGGAGAAGTCATATCGTGTCAGCGGAGCTTAAAGGCGAAGCCCTGCGTCGGTGGAGCATCAACATCGTCCTGCGCCCGTCGTCTTGTGGAACTCATCCCGACACTTTCTTTGGATCGGTCAGGGGATCGTCATCGAGCTGAGCGATGTGCGAGAACTTCCGGAGGTGCCGTCGTTCGGTGCTTGGATCGGTCGGATCGTGAAGGCGTGCGACTACATCAACCAGCGTTGTTATAGCGCTTCCACTTTCGGTCTCACAGTGCGTGGGCGGACCTCTCCCCTCTCGTTGCTATGCCATCACCATGGTCTTGCGTGATCGTAGGAAATTTTTTGAAATTCTGCGTTCCCCAGCGATGGTATCGAGCACGGTTTTATGCGTTGATGTCATATGCACGAGTAGAACACAAGTGAGTTGTGGGCGATACAAGTCATCTTGCCTACCAGCATGTCATACTTTGGTTCAGCGGTATTGTTGGGCCAGGCGATCCGGACCAACCTTACGCGTGCAGCTTCTGCGAGACCGGTTCCCTCGGCGTGCTTTGCACATAGATGGCTTGCGGAAGGCTGTCTCTCAACTTTAGTTGAACCGAGTGTGGCTTCGCGCCGGTCCTTGAGAAGGTTAAGCGGAGTCTATTTGACAAACTATCGTTGTGGTTTTGATGCGTAGGTAAGAACGGTTCTTGCTCAGCCCGTAGCAGCCACGTAAAACTTGCAACAACAAAGTAGAGGGCGTCTAACTTGTTTTTGCAGGGCATGTTGTGATGTGATATGGTCAAGGCGTGATGCTATATTTTATTGTATGAGATGATCATGTTTTGTAACGAGTTATCGACATTGGCTGGCGAGAGCCATATGGTTGTCAGCTTTATTGTATGCAATGCAATCGCGATGTAATGCTTTACTTTATTACTAAGCGGTAGTGATAGTCGTGGAAGCATAAGATTGGCGAGGCGACAGCGATGCTCTGATGGAGATCAAGGTGTCGGCGCGGTGGCGATGGTGATCATGGCGGTGCTTGGCGATGGAATCACAAGCACAAGATGATGATGGCCATATCATATCACTTATATTGATTGCATGTGATGTTTTATCCTTTATGCATCTTATCTTGCTTTGATTGGCGGTAGCATCATAAGATGATCTCTCACTAAAATTATCAAGAAGTGTTCTCCACGAGTATGCACCGTTGCGAAAGTTCTTGATGCTTTGAGACACCACGTGATGATCGAATTGTGATAGGCTCTACGTTCAAATACAGCGGGTGCAAAAGCAGGTTGCACCGCGAGAATACTCGAGTTAAACTTGTGAGCCTAGCATATAACAGATATGGCCTCGGAACCACGAGACCCGAAAGGTCGGCGTGAATCATATAGTAGATATGATCAACATAGTGATGTTCACCATTGAAACTACTCCATCTCACGTGATGACGGACATGGTTTAGTTGATTTGGATCACGTGATCACTTAGATGACTAGAGATGTCTGTCTAAGTGGGAGGTTTTTAATATGATTAATCAAACTTAAATTTATCATGAACTTAGTACGATAGTATTTTGCTTGTCTATGTTTGATGTAGGTAGATGGCTCGTCTTTGTTGTTCCGTTGAATTTTTAATGCGTTCCTTGAGAAAGCAAAGTTGAAAGATGATGGTAGCAATTACGGACTGGGTCCGTAACACGAGATTATCCTCATTCTTGCCTGAAAAATTACGTCTGGAAGCACGTATTGGGTAGCGAACTGCTTTGCGAATCTTTGAGCGAGAAGTTATGAGCGTCACGGCAAGCGGGTGATGACTACTCTATAGTTCGGTGTGCCATGCTACGGCTTAGAACCGGGTCTTCAAGCGTTTTGAGCGTCATGGAGCATATGAGATGTTCCGGAGTTGAAGTTAATATTTCAAGCAAATGCCGGATTGAGAGATATGAAGTCTCCAATAAGTTCTATAGCTGCAAGATGGAAGAGAATAGTTACGTCGGTGAACACATACTCAAAATGTGCAGGTATAACAATCACTTAATTCAGGCTGGGAGTTAATCTTCCGGATGATAGTGTCGATGACAGAATTCTCCAATCAACGCCGCAAGCTACAAGAGCTTCGTGATGAACTATAATATGCAAGGGATGACTAAAACAATTCTGAGCTCTTAGCGATGATGAAAGCTCTTGGAGGTAGAAATCAAGAAAGAGCATCAAGTGTTGATGGTCAGCAAGACCACTAGTTTCAAGAAAAAGGGCAAAGGGAAGAAGAGGAAACTTCAAAAGAACAGCAAGAAAGTTCTTTGATCAAGAGAAGAAACCCAAGTCTGGACCTAAGCACAGGCGGAGTGTTTTCTTGCAAGCGAGACGGACCTTTGGAAGCGGAACTGCCCCAAGTATTTGGCGGATAAAAGGATGGCAAGGTGAACAAAGGTATATGTGATATACATGTTATTGATGTGTACCTTACTAATACTCATGATAGTACACAGGTATTTGATCTTTGGTTACATTGCTAATATTTGCAACTTCGAAGCAGGAACTACGGATTAGCGAAGATTGGCTAAGGCGAGGTGACGATGCGGCGTTGGAAATGGTTCCAAAGTCGATGTGATCATGATCGGCACACTACCTCTACATCTACCTTGAGGATTAGTTTTAGACCTAAATAATTGTTATTTGGTGCGGCGATTGAGCATGAACATTATATCTGGATCTTGTTTATTGCGAGGCGGTTATTCATTAAATCGAGAGAATAATGGTTGTTCTATTTATATGAGTAATATCTTTTATGGTCATGCACCCTTGAAGAATGGTCTATTCTTGTTGAATCTCGACGGTAGTGATACACATATTCATAATGTTGAAGCCAAAAGATCACGAGTTGATAATGATAGTGCAACTTATTTGTGGCACTTGCCGTTTAGAGTCATATCGATTGTAAAAGCATGAAGAAACTCCATCTTGATGGGCTTACGGAATCACTTGATTATGAATCACTTGGTACTTGCGAACCGTGCCTCATGGGCAAGATGACCAAAACACCGTTCTCCGGAACTATGGGCGATGCAACTGATTTGTTGGAAATCATACATCTTGATGTTTGTGGTCCAATGAATATTGAGGCCTTGGCAGCGGTATCGTTATTTTCTCACCTTCCGCAGATGATTTGAGCAGATATGGGTATATCTACTTAATGAAACACAAATCTGAAACATTTGAAAAGTTCAAGAATTTGAGTGAAGTGGAAAATCATCATAACAAGAAAATAAAGTTTCTACGATCTGATGCGTGGAGGAGAATATTTGAGTTCTGAGTTTGGTTTACATTTGAAACAATGTGGAATAGTTTCACAACTCACGCCACCGGAACACCACGGAGAAATGGTGTGTCGAGCGTCGTGTCGTGCTTTACTAGATATGGTACGATCTATGATGTCGATTTCGATTTACCGCTATCGTTTTGGGGTTATGCTTTAGAGGCGGCGCATTCACGTTAAATAGGACACCGTCAAAATCCGTTGAGGCGGCGCCTTATGAGCTGTGGTTTGGCAAGAAACCAAAGTTATGCGTTTCTTAAAGTTTGAGACTGCGATGCTTATGTAAAGAAACTTCAACCAGATAAGCTCGAACCCAAATCGGAAAAATGTGTCTTCATAGGATACCCAAAGGAGACTGTTGGGTACACCTTCTATCCACAGATCTGAAGGCAAGATTTTTGTTGCTAAATTCGGATCCTTTCTAGAGAAGGAGTTTCTCTCGAAAAAGAAGTGAGTGGGAGGAAAGTGGAACTTGATGAGATAAGCGTATCTACTCCCTTATTGGAAAGTAGTTCATCACAAGAAATGGTTCTGTGACAACTACACCAATTAGTGAGGAAACTAATGATGATGATCATGAAGTTTCGGATCAAGTTACTCTTGAACCTCGTGGAGTCGACGAGTAAAATCGCACGCAGTGGTACGGTAATCCTATTGCGGAAGTCATGTTACTTGACCATGGCGAACCTACAAACTATGAAGAAGCGATGGTGAGCCCAGTTCCATAAAATGGCTGGAAGCCATGAAATCTGAGATGGGATCCATGTATGAGAACAAAGTATGGACTTTGGTTGACTTGCCGATGATCGGCAAGCCATTGAAAATAAATGGATCTTTAAGAAGAAGGTAGCGCCGATGGTAATATAACCGTCTATAAAGCTCGACTTGTTGCGAAAGGTTTTCGACAAGTTCAAGGGGTTGACTACGATGAGACTTTCTCACCCGTGGCGATGCTTAAGTCTGTCCGAATCATGTTAGCAATTGCCGCATTTATGATTATGAAATTTGGCAAATGGATGTAAAAACTGCATTCTTGAATGGATTTCTAGAAGAAGAGTTGTATATGATGCAACGAGGAAGGTTTTGTCGATCCAAAGGTGCTAACAAAGTGTGCAAAAGCTCCAACGATCAATTTATGATGCAGTGCAAGCCTCTAGGAGTTGGAATAAGCGCTTTGATAGTGTGATCAAAGCATATGGGTTTCTGAGACTTTTGGAGAAGCACTGTATTTACAAGAAAGTGAGTGGGAGCTCTGTAGCATTTACGATATTATATGTGGGCGACATATTATTAATTGGAAATGATATAGAATTTCTGGATGGCATAAAAGGATACTTGAATAAAAGTTTTTCAATGAAAGACCTCGGTGAAGCTGCTTACATATTGGGCATCAAGATCTATAGAGATAGATCAAGGCAGCTTAATTGGACTTTCACAAAGCACATACCTTGATAAAATTTTGAAAAAGTTCAAAATGGATCAAGCAAAAGAAAGGATTTTTGCCTGTGTTGCAAGGTGTAAGATTGAGTAAGACTCAATGCCCGACCACAATGAGAAGATAGAGAGAAAATGAAAGATGTTCCCTATGCTTCAGCCATAGGCTCTATCATGTATGCAATCGTGTACGGACACTGGCGTATGCTTAGCTATAAGCTTGGCGAGGAAGGTACCAAAGTAATCGAGGAATGGATCTTTGGACAGCGGTCAAGAACATCTGAAATACACGAAAAGGACTAAGGATATGTTTCTAAGTATATGGAGGTGACAAAGAGCTAGTCGTAAATGGTTACGTCGGCATAAGCTTTGACAACGATCCGGACGATTCTAAATGCATAAGCGGATCGTGTTTTTATTAAGCGGTGGAGGCTGTCGGTTAGTGCAGTTCTAAACAAAGCGTCGTGGCGGGATCTACATGTGAGCGGAGTACATAGCTGCTTGAGCGGCGAATGAAGAATCTGGATGAAAGAGTTCATTTCCGATCTAGGTGTCATACCTAGTGCATCGGGACCGATGAAGATCTTCTGTGGCGATCTTGGTGCAATTGCCTTGGCAAAGGAATCCAGATTTCACAAGAGGACCAAGCACATCAAGAGGCGCTTCAATTCCATTCGGGACCAAGTCCAAGTGGGAGACATAGAGATTTGCAAAATACATACGGATCTGAATGTTGCGGACCCATTGACTAAGCCTCTTCCACGAGCAAAACATGATCGGCACCAAGACTCCATGGGTGTTAGGATCATTACTCACGTAATCTAGATTATTGACTCTAGTGCAAGTGGGAGGCCGAAGGAAATATGCCCTAGAGGCAATAATAAAGTTATTATTTATTTCCTTATATCATGATGAATGTTTATTATTCATGCTAGAATTGTATTAACCGGAACCATAATACATGTGTGAATATATAGACAATCAGTATGTCACTAGTATGCCTCTACTTGACTAGCTTGTTAATCAAAGATGGTTATGTTTCCTAACCATAAACAAGGAGTTGTTATTTGATTAACAAGGTCACATCATTAGTAGTATGATCTGATTGACATGACCCATTCCGTTAGCTTAACACTTGATGCGTTTAGTATGTTAATGCTTTCTTCATGACCTATACATGTTCCTATAACTATGAGATTATGCAACTCCGTTTACGGAGGAACACTTTGGGTACTACCAAAGCGTCACAACATAAGCGGGTGATTATAAAGAGTACTACTGGTGTCTCCAAAGGTACTTGTTGGGTTAGCGTATTTGAGATTAGGTTTTGTCACTCCGATTATGGGAGAGGTATCTCGAGCCTTCTCGGTAATGCACATCACTTAAGCCTTGCAAGCATTACAACTAATAAGTTAGTTGTGAG
Source organism: Aegilops bicornis (assembly GCA_021605145.1). NCBI lineage: Eukaryota > Viridiplantae > Streptophyta > Magnoliopsida > Poales > Poaceae > Aegilops > Aegilops bicornis. The sequence goes on along the minus strand of CM038674.1, from coordinate 222,838,024 downwards.
ATGATGTATTCTGGAGCGAGTAAAAGAGACTTACGGTAGCAGATTGAACTAGGTATTGGATCTGCAAGCGATCGAATCTCGGGTAAGTAACATACCGATGACAAAGGGAACAACGTATTAATAGTTATCTTGGTTTGACCGATAAAGATCTTCGTAGAATATGTAGGAACCAATATGGGCATCGAGGTTCCGCTATTGGTTATTGACCGAGAATGGTTCTAGGTCATGTCTACATAGTTCTCGAACCCGTGAGATCCCTTGCAACAACGTTTGATGTGATTCATAATGAGTTTATAAGTATTGATGCACGAAGTTTGTTGAGTCCCGGATGTGATCCACGGACATGACGAGGAGTCTCGAAATGGTCGAGACATAAAGATTGATATATTGGAAGCCTATATTTTGACTTGGAAGGGTTCGAGTGAAATCGGGAAATTCTTAGAGATGCGGAGGTTACGGAACCCCGGGAACTACATGGGCCATAGTGGGCCTTAGTGGAAAGGAGAGGGCCAGCCCTAGGTGGCGCGCGCCCCCTTCCCTAGTCCTATTAGGACTAGGAAAGGTGGGCAGCCCCCTCTCTCTCTTTCCCCTCAAGGAATCTAATCCAACTAGGATTGGAGGGAGTCCTACTCCCGGAGGAGTAGGACTCCTTAGTCTTGCCTCCCCTTGGGCGGCCACCTCCCCTTGGCTCCTTTATATCTGAGGCGGGGGGCACCCCAGGCTACACAAGTTGATCTACGGATCGTTCCTTAGCCGTGTGCGGTGCCCCCTCCACCATATTCCACTTGGTCATATCGTCGTAGAGCTTAGGCGAAGCCTGCGCGGAGAAGTCATATCGTCGCGGAGCTTAAGTAAAGCCCTGCGTCGGTGGAGCATCAACATACGTCCTGCCTTGCCGTCGTCTTGTGGAACTCATCCCGACACTTTGCTTTGGATCGGAGTCCGGGGATCGTCATCGAGCTGAGCGATGTGCGAGAACTTCCGGAGGTGCCGTCGTTCGGTGCTTGGATCGGTCGGATCGTGAAGGCGTCTGACTACATCAACCAGCGTTGTTATAGCGCTTCCGCTTTCGGTCTCACGAGAAGTGCGATGGGCGGACACTCTCCCTCTCGTTGCTATGCCATCACCATGGTCTTGCGTGATCGTAGGAAAATTTTTGAAATTACTGCGTTCCCCAACAGTGATATGGTCAAGACATGATGCTATATTTTATTCTATGAGATGATCATGTTTTGTAACCGAGTTATCGACAGCTGGCGAGAGCCATATGGTTGTCGCTTTATTTTATGCAATGCAATACATACATAATTGCTTTACTTTATCACTAAGCGGTAGCGATAATCGTAGAAAGCAATAGTTGGCGAGGCGACAACGATGCTCTGATGGAGATCAAGGCATCGGCGCGGTGACAATGGTGATCATGGCGGTGCTTGGCGATGGAATCACAAGCACAAGATGATGATGGCCATATCATATCACTTATATTGATTGCATGTGATGTTTATCTTTTATGCATCTTATTTTGCTTAGATCGTGGTAGCATTATAAGATGATCTCTCACTAAATTTCAAGGTATAAGTGTTCTCCCACGGTATGCACCGTTGCGAAAGTTCTTATTTGAGACACTGCGTGATGATCGGGTGTGATAAGCTCTACGTTCAAATACAGCGGGTGCAAGACAGTTTTGCACCGCGGAATACTCGAGTTAAACTTGGCGAGCCTAGCATATGCGAGATATGGCCCACGGAACACTTTGAGACCAAAAGGTCGGCGTGAATCATATAGAAGATATGATCAACATAGTGATGTTCACCATTGAAAACTTCTCCATCTCACGTGATGATGGGACATGGTTTAGTTGATATGGATCACTTGATCACTTAGATGATTAGAGGAATGTCTATCTAAGTGGGAGTTCTTTAATAATTTGATTAAGCGAACTTTAATTTATCATGAACTTAGTACGATAGTATTTTGCATGTCTATGTTGTTGTAGATAGATGGCCCACGTCTTTGTTGTTTAGTTGAATTTTAATGCGTTCCTTAAGAAAGCAAAGTTGAAAGATGATGGTAGCAATTACACGGACTGGGTCCGTAACGAGGATTATCCTCTTTCTTTGCACAAAAGAATTACATCCTGGAAGCACCGCTGGGTATAAAGCCTACTACAGGAGCAACACCGGATGTTATGAGCGTCTGGCAAAGCAAAAGCGATGACTACTCGATAGTTCGATTGTGCCAAGCTTCTGACTTAGAACGGGACTTCAACGGCGTTTTGAGCGTCATGGAGCATATGAGATGTTCACAGAGTTGAACTTAATATTTCAAGAAAATGCCAGATTGAGAGATATGAAGTCTCCAATAAGTTCTCTACGAGTTCAAGATGGAGGAGAATAGTTACATCGGTGAACATATATTCAAAATGTGCAGGTATAATAATCACTTGATTCAAGCGGGAGTTAATCTTAGGATGATAGTGTTATTGACAGAATTCTTCAATCACTGCCACCAAGCTACAAGAGCTTTGTGATGAACTATAATATGCAAGGGATGGATAAGACGATTCCCGAGCTCTTCGCGATGCTAAAGGCTGTGGAGGTAGAAATCAAAAAGGAGCATCAAGTGTTGATGGTCAGCGAGACCACCAGTTTCAAGAAAAGGGAAAAGGGAAGAAGAAAGGAACTTCAAGAAGAGCGGCAAACAAGTTGCTGTTAGGAGAAAAACAAGTCTGGACCTAAGCACGAGGCCGAGTGCTTCTCTTGTAAGAAAACTGGTCCTTTGGAAGTGGAAGCGCCCCAAGTATTTGGCGGATAAGAAGGATGGCAAGGTGAACAAAGGTATATGTGATATAGATGTTATTGATGTGTACCTTACTAATGCTTGCGGTGCTTTTGGGTATTTGATACTAGTTTTGTTGCTAATATTTGCAACTCGAAACAGGGGATACAAATTAAGCGAAGATTGGCTAAGGATGAGGAGATGATGCGCGTGGGAAATGGTTCCAAAGTCGATGTGATCGCGGTCGGCACGCTACCTCTACATCTACCTTCGGGATTAGTTTTAGACCTAAATAATTGTTATTTGGTGCGGTGTTGAGCATAAACATTATATCTGGATCTTGTTTGATGCGAGGCGGTTATTCATTTAAATCGAGAGAATAATGGTTGTTCTATTTATATGAGTACTATATTTTATGGTCATGCACCTTTGAGGAGTGGTCTATTTATATTAAATCTCGATAGTAGTGATACACATATTCATAATATTGAAGCCAAAATATGCAGAGTTGATAATGATAGTGCAACTTATTTGTGGCACTGCCGTTTAGGTCACATTAGTGTAAAGCGCATGAAGAAACTCCATTTCGATGGACTTTTGGAATCACTTGGTACTTGCGAACCATGCCTCATGGGCAAGATGACTAAAACGCTGTTCTCCGGAACTATGGGCTGACGGCAATTTGATGGAAATCATACATCTTGATGTATGTGGTCCAATGAATGTTGAGGCTCATGGCGGGTATCGTTATTTTCTCACCTTCCACGGATGATTTGAGCAGATATGGGTATATCTACTTAATGAAAAATAAATGCGAAACATTTGAAAAGTTCAAAAGAATTTCAGAGTGAAGTAGAAAATCATCGTAACAAGAAAATAAAGTTTCTCTACGATCTGATGCGTGGAGGAGAATATTTGAGATTCTGAGTTTGGTCTTCATTTGAAACAATGCGGAATAGTTTACGCAACTCCGCCACCGGAACACCACAGGCGTAATGGTGTGTCCAAACATAAATGTCGTACTTTACCAGATATGGTGTGATCTATGATGTCTCTTACTGATTTACCGCTATCATTTTGGGGTTATGCTTTAGAGACGGCTGCATTCACGTTAAATAGGGTACCATCTAAATCCGTTGAGACAATGCCTTATGAACTATGGTTTGGCAAGAAACCAAAGTTGTAGTTTCTTAAAGTTTGGGGCTGCGATGCTTATGTGAAAAAGCTTCAACTTTGATAGCTCAAACCCAAATCGAATGTGTCTTCATAGGATACCCAAAGGAGACTATTGGGTACACCTTCTATCCACAGATCCGAAGGCAAGACTTTTTGTTTGCTAAATTTGGATCCTATCCGGAGAAGGAGTTTCTCTCGAGAGAAGTGAGTGGGAGGAAAGTAGAACTTGATGAGGTAAGCGTGCCTGCTCCCTTATTGGAAAGTAGTTCATCATAGAAACCGGTTCTGTGACACCTACACCAATTAGTGAGGAAGTTAATGATGATGATCATGAAACTTGAGATCAAGTTACTACCGAACCTCATAGGTCAATTGACGAGTAAGATCCGCACCAGTGAATGCGGTAATCCTGTTCTAGAGGTCATGTTACTAGACCATGACGAACCAGCGAACTATGAGGAAGCGATGATGAGCCCAAATTCTGCAAAATGGCTTGAGGCCATGAAATGCGAGATGGGATCCATGTATGAGAACAAAGTATGCACTTTGGTTGACTTGCCGGATGATCGGAAAGCCATCGAAAATAAATGGATCTTCAAGAAGAAGACATACACTGATGGTAATGTTACTGTCTACAAAGCTCGATGAGGGAGTTACGGACTAGGGGTGTCCAGGATGGCGAACTATCATCATCGGCGGACTCCAAGACTATGAAGATACAAGATTGAAGACTTACGTCCCGTGTCCGGATGGGACTTTCCTTGGCGTGGAAGGCAAGCTTGGCGATCTGGATATGTAGATCTCCTACCTTTATGGCGACTTTGTGTAACCCTAGCCCTCTCCGGTGTCTATATAAACGGATGGCTTTAGTCCATAGGGCGAACAACAATCATACCATAGGCTAGCTTCTAGGGTTTAGCCTCCTTGATCTCGTGGTAGATCCACTCTTGTAACACACATCATCAATATTAATCAAGCAGGGCGTGAGGGTTTTACCTCCATCAAGAGGGCCCGAACCTGGGTAAAACATCGTGTCCCTTGTCTCCTGTTACCATCCGCCTAGGCCTTGCAGTTCGGGACCCCCTACCGAGATCCGCGGTTTTGACACCGACATTGGTGCTTTCATTGAGAGTTCCTGCGTGTAAATGCATCGCCATCGGTAGGATGCCTCATATAAATCTTTAAAGGCGATGTTGTATCAAAGGCCTTGGCGGCGGCGGAACTCTTGACTAGAGTGGTTTCTTATGACCGCCCGGTCCGGCCACCCAGCAAGCGATGACCTCTCGAGTCATCAAACTAATCTCGAGGTTAGTTGAACTTGCCAAACAGTTAGATCAGATCAAGCTCTCCTCCATAAACGAGCTCTTGGATCGCATCGCCGCCCTGGGAGTCGCCACAGACTACGACCGGATTGGGCCTAAAACCGATCTGAGAGAGATCAACTCTCCCCAGGCTACCCATCATGTTGCTGTGATAGAGGAGCAATGCGGCGATTCTTCTTCTATCTTAAGGACTAGTTACGTCCGGGATTCCCGATCCCTCCATGCGGATTCCCGCAGAGGGGCGGATGTCGATCAAGCCACGAACTTAAAGTCGGTGACGGGTTGGACTCATTGGATAACACTCAAAAATCCAAACTTCCAAGTTGAAACTTCTCGGCCCTTGAGTCCTAAATTGGGCGGGGTTCGGATCTAGTTCTACCGCCCACCCAAACATTAGCGATCTCTCTTGAATTCGGCAAGAGCCCGCTGAAGCAGTACATCATTCTTGGGCGATTCCTCCTGGTTATGAACAAGATAAAGGACTGCCGAGAGGAGGGCGCAATCCCAATTTTCTGCAATAATTGCACGAGACAAAGGGAATCCTAAGCGCCATAAGTCGTCGCGAAATTACACGCTTTCTTGACTTGGTGACCATAGTACAAAGTAATCTTGTCGCGATGGAGGCGCTGGAAAACCGAAAGTAAATTTTGGGATAATCCGCCCCGAATACATCCCTAGTCCGAAACAAAAGGGTGCATCATTATCAAGCACCGGGTTGAATACCAAAAACCAAAACCCCTAAAGTGCGGAACCGTCTTTGGAGGGTTGGCTCAACGGACCTTGCAAAATCCCACGATGCAGGCGCCACTCCAACACCACGACCTTGGCGTGTTGGACACTACGGCGAGTGGCCAAAAGTGGCGTGGGCTTTTTAGCCCCAGGCAACCAACCAGCAGTACCGATGCAGTATTAATGGTCTTGAGACTTTCGCATCAAATAACATACGAGAAGCGAACAATCCGCAGCCTCGCCGAAGTCTACCAAGTAGCAACAACAAATCCATGGGCGACACGGCTATCACCTTCAACGCCCGGCGACGAACCTAAATTCCGAACAGCTAGAGCACCGGCCGCATTGGTCCTCGGTCCAATAGTGGAGCGGTTTCGTCTTACTAAGGTACTCATGGATGGCGGCAATGATTAAACCTCATCTATGAAACCCTTCAAAAATGGAAATTATTTGGAGCCACATTGGCGAAGCAGCACAACCTTGAGAGGATAATCCCTAGTCGAGAAATGCAGCTGTGCGGAAAAATCACACTAGATGTAGTGTTCGGCTCACGGACAATTACAGGTCCGAGAGGAGGTCACGTTTCAAGTGGCCCCATTCGCAGCGGATATCACGCTTTGTTAGAGGCGAGAGGCATTCACAATCTTCCAAGCTATACCCCACTACGGGTACATGAAGCTCAAAATGCGGACCCAATGGGATAATCACTCTACTTGATGACCGGATCTGACACTCCAGCGCTGAAAATAAGACAACCCTTGGCCCTAGAGGCATTGTCCAAAGCCCTAAGCGGCACGAGGAACTAACTACGCTTCGCTCCCACGGTGGATAGGGACGATGTGATACTCGATAAGAGGTCCAAATCCACCTCTTTTAAACCAGCGAGACGAAATAGTCAAATTTGAGGTCCATCCAGCGGACCCAACAAAGAGGCGGCCTCCATTGGGGCACAATTAAGTTACGATGTCGAAGCCGCTTTACAAGAATTCCTTCGGAAAATTGGGACATTTTTCCTGGCACCCTTCGGACATGCCAGAATCCCACCTGCAGTGGCGAGCACAGCCTAAATATCCTAAAAAGTTCAAGCCCGATCAAACAAGCTCTTGGCGATTTTCCGAGCCCAAAAGGCGATGGCAATGGGAGAAGAGCTAGCCAAACTCTTAGAAGTCGGATTCATTAGAGATATAAAACATCCGGACTGGCTAGCCAATTTAGTAATGGTACCAAAAAAGGACAAATCCTGGCGCCTCTGCGTCGATTTTAAAGACCTTAACAAGGCTGTCCAAGGACCCTTTCCCCTCCCTCGCATCGACCAAATCATCGATGCTACCGCGGTACGATTCATTGTGCTTCCTCGGCGCATACTCCGGATACCATCAAATCAAGATGGCGGAGAAAGATCAGGCATAGCGGCATTCATTACTCCATATGGGCCATTATGCTTCAACACAATGCCCTTGGGACTCAAAAAGCGCCCGGTATAACATATCGGCGCATGATTCAAACATGTCGGCTACCCGGATAGGCAAAAGCAGTAGAGGCATACGTGAGCGATGTGGTCGTCAAGACCAAACCGTCGGAACTCTAGTAGAAGACTTGAGGGTGACATTCGACAACCTCCGAGCATATGACATTAAGCTCAATCCGGAAAATGCGTCTTTGCCGTACCGGTAGGAAAGCTCTTGGGCTTCATCGTATCCGATCGAGGAATTGAAGCAAACCGGCCAAAATCCGAGCTCTATCACAATTCGATATTCCAAAAGACCTCAAGCGGATACAAAAACTAACCCGGATGCGTGGCGGCCTTAAGTCGCTTCATCTCCCGTTTGGGAGAAAAGGCTCTGCCCTCTACCGCCTCCTCCGGCGCCGAACATTTCGAATGGGACGGATCTTTGCCACGCAATGGGACTTCGAAGAAATAAAGGCCATCGGCAACAAATCCGGTTACGGCGCGCCCAACCTGGGCGAACCTATGTTATTATATATCGCAGCAACACATCAAGTTGTCGGTAGCGGTACTCGTCGTTGAGCGAGAAGCGAAGGGCACAAATTCCCTCTTCAAAAACCGATTGTACTACGTATCCATTGTTCTAACTCCATGCAAATCCGGTACCCACATTATCAAAAGATGGCGTGTCACGGTGTTCATAGCATCCGGAAGCTGCGACACTACTTTCAAGAGTGTTCAATAACGGTGGCCTCGAAGTACCTCTCAACGATATTATAAACAATCGTGGCCTTAGCAGGCAAGATTGCAAAATGGGCTATCAAGCTCTTACCATTTGACATAACCTACAAACCACGACGAGCTATAAAGTCGCGAGTTACGGCTGACTTCGTCGCCCGAATGGACCGGCCGAACTCCCTAAAAATGCAGTAGCGTACTCCAACTGGATCATGCATTTCGACGGATCCAAAATGTTGGCTGGCTTGAAATTTGGCGTCGTCTGGCGTCCCCTAGCGGAGACACAATCAATACGTACTTCAAATAATGTACATGGACTCCAACAACGCAGCCAAATCTGAGGCCCTTCTACATGGCCTCCGGATGGCAATCTCCATGGGCATTCAGCGCCTAGAAGGTGTGTGAGGATTCAAACCTCGCAATATCCCAAGTAAATGGAGACTTTGGCGTAAAGATCCAAAAATGGCAGCTTACCATAGCGCCGTCCTAAAATGTGAGCTCGGTTCGAGGACTAGAATTCCACCATGTAGCCGGGATAATAACCAGGCAGCAGGCGTGTTAGCATGCATCGGTAGCGAAGCAGGGCCGTCCCTCCCAACATCTTCTGGGCGGCTCTTTAAGCCATCCGTATTATGGGAAGAGGAGTCCGAAATAACAATCCGGAGCCAGGTGCATCACCTAACTCGAGACCATTACGACACAATCGGTAGCTCAGCCAATGAAATAACACCTTGACTCACGAAATAATGGCGATAATTGCCCGTGGGCAGAACCATTCCTAGCCTACTTAATGCGGCGGGAACTTCCGAAGACCAAAATGAGGCCCGCTGCATAGTTCGGCGATCTAAAGCCCACAAGGTCCATGAGGAGAACTTTATAAGAAAAGCACAACCGAGTCCTTCAAAGGTGTATCTACGAAGAGGAAGGCGAAATCTCTGGCTGAAATTCACGCTTTGGACTCGGCGGGCACCACGCCTTGCAGCCGGGCCCTTGTAGGCAAGGCCTTCCGTCTGAGGATTTTATTGGCCCGACAGCCGAGGCGGCAGACTCGGGACTTAGTCCAACGATGCGTCGGTTGCCGGCTCTTTGCTAATCGAGCCACATGCCACCCACCGCCCTCAAAACTATACCCATTACACGGCCGTTCGCGGTGCAGGGGCTTGACATGGTTGGACCCCTTAAAGGGGAACCCACAAGCACAAATACTTATTGGTCATGGTGGACAAATTCACCAAATGGATTGAGGCCAAGCCGGTTAAAGCAGCGAGAATCCGGACGGTGATAGACTTCATATCCGGGGTAGTACACCGTTTTGGCGTCCCCACGGCATCATCATCGATAGCGGCCACGAACTTCACGGCCGACGAGGTTAAACTCTGGTGCAAAAACATGGGCATCAAGCTCGATTACGCTTCAGTCTATCACCCCCAAACTAACGGTCAAGTCGGCGAGCAAGTGGTCTAATCATGGCGGCATCAAACCCGGACTAGTGCGGTCCCTCAAGGAATCTAACACACCTTTGGGTAGAGGAGCTCGACTCCGTACTACGGGGACTGCGGACCACGCCAAACCAAACTCTTGGATTCACACCATTTTTTATGGTATCTGGCGGAGAGGCAGTTACGCCTGCGATATAATTCATGACTCACCTCGTAATGCGCATGTACGAAGAAAGAGAAGCCGAGTTGGATCGGCGGGGACAGTTTGGGCGCCTTAGAGGAGGGCGAGGCGTGGCAAAGGCTCGTTCCGCATTTTATAAACAAGCGAGCTCAAAGATATCAAAGTAGAGAAATGCAGGCCAAAACTTACAATGTTGGCGAACTTGTTCTCGCTTTGCGGACAAGAAAAGGACAAACTTAAGCCCAAGTGGGAAGGTCCCTTCATCATCGACCAAGTCGACCGGTGGAGCATACCGTCTCGTAACGCATCTGTCAACCGACTCGAGCGAACCCATGGAGCAGCCCGTCTCCGAAGATTCTCGCTTAACGCCGGACTCGGGTTCGTCTCACTCCCGTCCACCCTTTTTATATTTTTATTGTCTCTTGTCCCTCCTTCTTCCTACTTTCTTTCTTTTCAGTACCTTTTATAGGCTGATTTGCGCTTTGTTCGCACACACTTGATGTGCTCTGGCACTCATTATACACTGGGGCTTCTTTAATGAAGCTTATTTATCTGAGCTTCATGCCCAATACATGTGTCATACTTCCGCATGTACCTTTTATTCACCATTATATGCATCGATATGACTTAAGTTTTGGCCAAGCTGGGTTGCTGGCTCCTGTGCTTACCCCTCGTTCCCGTTTGTTCGGCTAGGAGGTAAAGGGAGCACCTCTGCGATTACTCTTGCCGGGTCGGCCGGATGTGTACCTCGGTAGGTGAAGCCGAAAGCTAAGCGTTCTTAAGAGAATATTCGGTCGGTGAATGGAAAGTTGATTTATTACTTACAAATTTATCTGCCCCCGGATGCTTTTTACGCTATTTTACATGATCCGACATTGCACTTTAGGGCATGCCTCCCAGGAAAGGAACCCTTAACGGAACTATTCTCCACGGAAGATGTTTCTTACTAACCATGTAATATAACATAACTAGTTGGGCACTTATGCGATAAAGCAATTATGACCCCGACGCCTTGTCTCCATGCATGCGGTTCTTTTATAACCGTAAGGGTATTCGGACACACTCGGACTGTTGGGTCCCGAGGTTGAAGCGAAGCAGTCCGCAAAGACAAACGATCTACAATCCGGCTAGAAGGCATTTTTCATGTCATTTCAAATTACATCGTCAAAGCAGTGATTGTACTCCTCCTCAATCCCATCTAACAGGCTGTCTAATTTCTGATCCTGTTGGGAATATTCATGACCGATTCTACTTGGCCGTACATCAACTCACAGGATCTCCTTCCCATCGGGCCCATGATCCGACCTCAGCCATGTGGTTTGGGTCAGCCTTGAGTAGCGATGTCTTCACCATGGCCCGAGCTTCCTGGCGCCACGGCAGGCCGATATCTTCCACAAGCGGAGGCGTCGCCGTGCTCCTGAAGCTTCTCAGCAAGCTCACCAAGGCCCTCGGGTAGGGAGGCGGATGGCCATAAAGCATGAGCAGCGCCACTCGCCGCTTTGCCGAACACGTTCGAGCAATTGCACCAGCTTCGGGAAGTTGGTCACCCGTTGACTCGAGGCATTTCCTCCGCCAGGCGACCTATGAGCACACCTAAAGACATATTTACATCCAATCGACTTCTTCGCCGAATTCTTCTTTTCAAAGGAATTTGTTCAAACACTTCTTTGTAAATGCAGCGGCAAGCTGCTGATCCTCCTTCACGGAGCAGACGGCAATTTGGGCCCGAACACCTTTCAGCTCTTCTCCTCATTTGGGTGTGGGCATCTTGGAGCTTGTTTCTCTCTGCTGCACCTTCATAAGCACCCTCTCACCGGCCTTTAGCTGACGCAGGAGGTGTTGCTTGTCCGGATCTAGTCCGGCGCCCTCTGCAATATTATTGTCAGATTCACGCCGCACTTTGTTAAATAATTATCTTTTCAAAGTACGTCTTACTAGCGGGGGTCTCTGCGGCTCCCCCTGCGGCGGCCAGTGCGGCCTCAAGTTGGGCCTTGCACTCTTGGAGCTCCTGGGACAGATGGGTATTCTTCTCCGTAAGATCCTGCATATTAATTGATCCTTAAATCAGTTATTTCAACTATTTTAAGTCTCGGGGGCTACTGGCATATATAAACACTTAAAATTATTTACCCGTATGTCTTTCACATACTGCTCCGTGCCTCTGGTTAACCCATCTTGGCGGCTTGCGGAGGTGCGCGTTCCGCAGCAAAGGCATTTAACGCCTCAGGGAGAAACACGCGTCACGAAGAACTGTCCGGCGGCCTTTGTGATTCATGGCGCTCTCCACCTCGGATCGGGTGGCGGACAGCCTGCGGCATCTTCCGTAGGAGGAGCGTCGGCTCACGCCTTATTTGCCTCCCCTCCGGACCATGCGTTGGAGCATGGTGGCGGAGGCTTGATTGCAACCTCTCCAGGACCTTTGTCCGACGGCGCTCTTCTGGAAAAGTTATGAGCATTAATATACCTCCTAGGGATCCTTCCCTTAAAAATAGCGGCGCTCCGTGCCGTTCTTGGCGACATTTCGATTCAGCGTCGTACTCCTCTTCCGCCCATTTGGGCGGACTGACCCTTGTTGGTCGGCCGCGCGGGTTAAACTTCCGCCTTAAAGGCACCTCTGCGATACACCATCGGTATGGGATGGTCGAATGGGCGCGGATCAAATGATGGTGTCAAGACCTCGGTCGTAGTCACACAGGAGGCCGAAACAAACCCGGGGTAGTCGGTAGTAATGGCGACTAGGGCATTGTCCATGCTACGTTGGTGGAACACCCCATCAATCAGCTCCACCTTTATGTCCGGATCCTTTTCGGAGGTCGGATCAAGGGATCTTTCCGGATCCTCGGGCTGTGGAGTTAGGCTTCGTATGCCCTCCACGTCCCGGCGCAGCTCCTGCGTCGAAATCACAGAGTAAGATACTTGACTTTAAAAAGTATGGATCGGGTAGATGAACATCCGCTTACCCAGCTCGAGGGTTATTCATAGAGAATCCATTCAGCGGATTCTTGCGGAGAAGTCCTCCTCCTCTCCCTTGTACAAGCCGGACAGGATCTTTGCGGATCGGCTCCGAGCCTGGCCCTTTGCGGCCATGACGGGTGGCGTCATCTTCCCGTTGAAATCCCACATAGGGTGGCCCCTATATTGGAGTGGCTGCACCCTCGCATAATGCACGTGGCCATGACTCCAATCATGGTCAATTCGAGTGGGCGATAACCTAATCCGGCCCATCGGATAATGGGCGCTCCTATCATCTTCCCGTTGAGGGCTCATGAGTGCCAACTCAGCGCGTTTCTTCAAGGGAGCATTATTGAACTCCGGAGGCCGATCCGGACTGGATCCGCAGAGGGTGTCCTCCATGTAGAACCATTCCGAAGGCCGGTCTTGGACGCCTTCTTCGAGGTGCCGGATAGATATCCGGTCCCGGCGATCGCCATATTTCGGCTCCGCCCACTTGATATATCGACCCCTCATGAGAGCGGGTGCGAGACAAAACAATCTCTTCCACGAGGGCAAAATGGGGCTCGATGCCCAAGAACAGCTTCATAAAGAGCTACTGAAGCCCTTGATGTGCAAAATGGAGGCGGGCGTGAGGTGGTGAAGTTGGAGTCCGTAGAACTCTAGGAGCCCCGGAGAAAGCGGATGTATGGGAAATCCGAGTCCCCTTATTAGATAGGGGACAAAGCATACCCGCTCCCCTTTGGAAGGGTTGGGGGCGCTCTCACTTTGCTTTCCACCCTTGTAGGTGGCTAGTCCGCTCGAACCGGGACCATGAAAGCTGGGGAAGATATCCCTCGGTTTGAAGTACCACCAGCATTTGTGTGGAACTACGCATCTCCCCAATCTCCTGGCTTAGGGCTGGGAGCGCGAGAGGAGGAGCCGCGTCGGCTATCCATGATAGAATGGATTTTTGTCAGAGGCGCTTCAATGAGAACTTGCGGATGGAGGCTGGTGTGAGCTGGATCTAGATCCTCGCCTCTCTTATAGGTGGCTCGTTCGCACGGCTATGGGGTAAAATGTAAAAATATCCTAGCCTTTCGCATTCGTACGACACGTGGAAGAAGACCATTCTTGGGCGTAGAAGCCAAGGGCGCAACATTTATAAGGAAGCCGGACACTATTCGGCGGGAACATGAAGTTTGAAGGAGAGCCCGCCTTGCAACGCCGAAGACAATATACGTCGGACTCGTTGTCGTCGTCTTGAAGCCGGTTAAAGAACTCTTGAGGAGTTCGGACTAGGGGTGTCCGGATAGCCGAACTATCATTATCGGCCGGACTCCAAGACTATGAAGATACAAGATTGAAGACTTCGTGCCGTGTCCGGACGGGACTTTCCTTGGCGTGGAAGGCAAGCTTGGCGATACGGATATGTAGATCTCCTACCTTTGTAACCGACTTTGTGTAACCCTAGCCCTCTCCGGTGTCTATATAAACCGGATGGCTTTAGTCCATAGGACGAACAACAATCATACCATAGGCTAGCTTCTCGGGTTTAGCCTCCTTGATCTCGTGGTAGATCCACTCTTGTAACACACATCATCAATATTAATCAAGCGGGACGTGGGTTTTACCTCCATCAAGAGGGCCCGAACCTGGGTAAAACATCGTGTCCCTTGTCTCCTGTTACCATCCGCCTAGACGCACAGTTCGGGACCCCCTACCCAAGATCCGCCGGTTTTGACACCGACACTCGACTTGTTGCGAAAGATTTTCAACAAGTTCAAGTAGTTGAATACGATGGGACCTTCTCATCCGTAGCGATGCTTAAGTCCGTCCGAATCATGTTAGCAATTGCCGCATTTTATGATTATGAAATTTGGCAAATGGATGTAAAGACTGCATTCCTGAATGGATTTATGGAAGAAGAGTTGTATATGATACAACCTGAAGGTTTTATCGATCCAAAGGGTGCTAACAAAGTGTGCAAGCTCCAGCGATCCATTTATGGACTGGTGCAAGCCTCTCGGAGTTGAAATAAACGTTTTGATAGTGTGATCAAAGCATATGGTTTTATCTGAGACTTTTGGAGAAGCATGTATTTACAAGAAAGTGAGTGGGAGCTCATGGCATTTCTAATATTATATGTGGATGACATATTGTTGATTGGAAATGATGTAGAATTTTGGATAGCGTAAAGGATACTTGAATAAGAGTTTTTCAATGAAAGACCTCGGTGAAGCTGCTTACATATTGGGCATCAAGATCTATAGAGATAGATCAAGGCAGCTTAATTGGACTTTCACAAAGCACATACCTTGACAAAGTTTTTAAGAAGTTCAAAATGGATCGAGGCAAAGAAAGGGTTCTTGCACGTGTTACAAGTGTGAAGTTGAGTAAGACTCAATGCCCGACCAACTGCGAGAAGATAGAGTGAAAATGAAAGATGTTCCCTATGCTTCAGCCATAGGCTCTATCATGTATGCAATGCCGTGTACCAGACCTGATGTGTGCCTTGCTATTAGTTTAGCGAGGAGGTACCAAAGTAATCGAGGGCTGGATCATCGGACAACGGTCAAGAACATCCTGAAATACCTGAAAAGGACTAAGGATATGTTTCTCGTTTATGGAGGTGACAAAGAGCTCATCGTAAATGGTTACGCTGATGCAAGCTTTGACACTGATCCGGACAATTCTAAATTGCAAAATGGATACATATTTGAACGGTGGAGCTGTCAGTTGGAGCAGTTCTAAACAAAGCGTCGTGGCGGGATCTACGTGTGAAGCGGAGTACATTGCTGCTTCGGAAGCAGCAAATGAAGGAGTCTGGATGAAGGAGTTCATATCCGATCTAGGTGTCATACCTAGTGCATCGGGTCAAATTAAAATATTTTGTGACAATACTGGTGCAATTGCCTTCGCAAAGGAATCTAGATTCCACAAGAGAACCAAGCACATCAAGAGATGCTTCAACTGCATTCGGGATCAAGTCCAGGTGGGAGACATAGATATTTGCAAGATACATACATATCTGAATGTTGCAGACCCATTGACTAAGCCTCTTCCACGAGCAAAACATGATCAGCACCAAGGCTCCATGGGTGTTAGAATCATTACTTTGTAATCTAGATTATTGACTCTAGTGCAAGTGGGAGGCGAAGGAAATATGCCCTAGAAGCAATAATAAAGTTATTATTTATTTCCTTATATCATGATAAATATTTATTATTCATGCTAGAATTGTATTAACCGGAAACATGATACATGTGTGAATACATAGACAAACAGTGTCACTAGTATGCCTCTACTTGACTAGCTCGTTGATCAAAGATGGTTATGTTTCCTAGCCATAGACATGAGTTGTCATTTTATTAAGGGGATCACATCATTAGGAGAATGATGTGATTGACTTGACCCATTCCGTTAGCTTAGCACTTGATCGTTTAGTATATTGCTATTGCTTTCTTCATGACTTGTACATGTTCCTATGACTATGAGATTATGCAACTCTCGTTTACCGAAGGAACGCTTTGTGTGCTACCAAATGTCACAACGTAACTGGGTGATTATAAAGGTGCTCTACAGGTGTGTCCGAAGGTACTTGTTGAGTTGGCGTATTTCGAGATTAGGATTTGTCACTCCGATTGTCGGAGAGGTATCTCTGGGCCCCTTTCGGTAATACACATCACTATAAGCCTTGCAAGCATTGTAACTAATGAGTTAGTTGCGGGATGATGTATTACGGAGCGAGTAAAGAGACTTCTTGCGATAGCGAGATTGAACTAGGTATTGAGATACCGACGATCGAACCTCGGGCAAGTAACATACCGATGACAAAGGGAACTACGTATGTTGTTATGCGGTTTGACCGATAAAGATCTTCGTAGAATATGTGGGAGCCAATATGAGCATCCAGGTTCCGCTATTGGTTATTGATCGGAGACGTGTCTCGGTCATGTCTACATAGTTCTTGAACCTGTAGGGTCCGCACGCTTAAAGTTCGGTGACGATCGGTTTTATGT
The DNA here is from genome assembly GCA_021605145.1 of Aegilops bicornis. NCBI lineage: Eukaryota > Viridiplantae > Streptophyta > Magnoliopsida > Poales > Poaceae > Aegilops > Aegilops bicornis. The sequence goes on along the minus strand of CM038674.1, from coordinate 222,821,261 downwards.
GTTTTTGTGTTTTGATGTGCCGAAGGTAGTTAGTCCGGATATGATCCACGGACATGACGAGGAGTCTCGAAATGGTCGAGACATAAAGATCGATATATTTGGGCGACTATATTCGGACACCGAAGTGTTCCGGGTGATTTCGGAGAAAACCGGAGTGCCGGAGGGGTTACCGGAATCCCCCGGGGAAGTATTGGGCCTTAGTGGGCCTGAGGGGAGAGAGAGGGAAGCAGCCTAGGAGGTGGCACACCCCCTCCCATGAGGAGTCCGAATTGGACTAGGGGAGGGGGCGCGGCCCCTCTTTCCCTCTTCCTCTCCCTCTCTTTCCTTCCCCCTTCCCTCTTCCTAGTTGGACGAGGAAAGGATGAATCCTCTTCCTAGTAGGAAGAGGATTCCTCCTCTCCTTGGGGTGCACCAAGGCTGGCCGGCCTCCCCCTTGCTCCTTTATATACGGGGGCGGGGGGGGGTGGGGACCCAAAGACACACAAGTTGATTGTTCCAAGCCGTGTGCGGTGCCCCCTCCACCATAATCCACCTCGATCAAATCATAGCGGTGCTTAGGCGAAGCCCTGCGTCGGTAGCATCATCATCACCGTCATCACGCCGTCGTCTTGTGAAACTCTCCGTGGCTTCTGCTGGATCGGAGCTCGCGGGACGTCATCGAGTTGAACGTGTGCTGAACTCGGAGGTGCCGTGCGTTCGGTACTTGGATCGGTCAGATCGTGAAGATGTACGACTACATCAGCCGCGTTGTGCTAACGCTTCCTCTTTCGGTCTACGAGGGTACGTGGACACACTCTCCCCTCTTGTTGCTATACATCACCATGATCCTGTGTGTGCGTAGGAATTTTTTTGAAATTACTACGTTCCCCAACAACATGCTCTAGCTGCCTCCTCTTCTGCGTCCTTCCAGCAGTGACATCATCGACTTGGTCACATCTGTGGCTCTCGCTTGTCCTCATTAGTACACCAAGGCGTCTTAGGGTCTGTCTCTGGTGATGTTTTGTTGCATTGTGATGGTTGTAGGCTTGGCAAACAGACTCAGTTACCTTATCCTATCAGTGAGTCTGTATCTCAGCATCCTTTTGACTTAGTTCATTCTGATGTATGGTGTCCTACTCCATTTGACTCGAAAGGGGGTCATCGCTACTATGTTCTGTTTATTGATGATTTCTCTCGCTACACTTGGTTTTATTGTATGAAATCTCGCAGCTAGGTTCTCCCCATATACAAGCGTTTTGCTGCCATGGTTCGCTCAAATTTCCACACATGTCCGCATCTTCCGTGCTGACTCAGCTGGAGAGTATATCTCTCATATGTTGCGTGGCTTTCTTGCGGAGCAGGGTACTCTTGCCCAATTCTCTTGCCCTGGTGCCCATGCTCAGAATGGCGTTGTTGAACGCAAACATCGCTATTTGCTTGAGACGGCTCGGGCTATGATGATCGCCGCCTCTCTTCCACCCCATTTTTGGGCTGAGGCCGCTTCCGCATCCACCCACCTCATCAACATTCAGCCATCGGCTGCCTTGAAGGGTGGTATTCCTATGGAGCGTCTCTCTGGTCGCTCTCCGGACTATTCTTCTCTTCGTATGTTTGGATGCGTGTGCTATGTTCTTTTTGCTCCGCGAGAACGAACCAAGTTGACTGCTCAGTCAGTTGAGTGTGTTTTCCTTGGCTACAATGATGAGCACAAGGGCTATCGTTGTTGGGATCCTGTTGGTCGCCGACTGCGCATTTCACGTGATGTGACTTTTGATGAGTCTCGTTCTTACTATCCGCGTCCCTCCTCCTCGAGCTTTTCTGTGGAAGATATTTCTTTCCTTCTCCTTCCCGACACATCTCCCTCTGTAACTCCTGTTCTTCCCTCTCCCCCAATGAGTCTCCCTACACCACCGGTCCCACCATCCCCTCCCTCCTCCTCTCCCTCGTCATCTCCCTCTCCACCCTCCTCCTCAGTCTTTTGCCATCACTCCCCTTTTCCTTTCCACTACACTCATCGTCCTCGTGCTGTGGATGATCCTACTGATGTGCCCTCTACTTCCGGTGCACCTCCTCTCATGCCTCCACCGGTCCACAACCTTCACGTTAGGCCTTGTCCCCCACCTGATCGCTATTCTCCTGACCGGTATGGTTTTTCTGCCATTGCTGAGCCCACCACCTATAGGGCTGCCATGACTCAGCCTGAGTGGTAGCTTGCGATGGCTGAGGAGCTTGCGGCGCTTGAGTGCAATGGCACGTGGGATCTGGTTTCTCCCCCTTCTGGGGTTCGTCCCATTACGTGCAAATGGGTCTATAAGATCAAGACTCACTTCGATGGTTCTCCTGAGCGTTAATGATGATGATCATGAAACTTCAGATCAAGTTGCTACCAAACCTCGTAGGTCTTCGAGTAAGATCCGCACCAGTGGTACGGTAATCTTATTCTAGAAGTCATGTTACTAGACCATGATGAACCTACAAACTATGAAGAAGCGATGGTGAGCCCAGATTCCGCTAAATGGCTAGAAGCCATGAAATCTGAGATGGGATCCATGTATGAAAACAAAGTGTGGACTTTGGTTGACTTGCCCGAATTCGGCAAGCAATAGAAAATAAATGGATCTTCAAGAGGAAGGCGGACGTTGATAGTAGTGTTACTATCTACAAAGCTCGACTTGTCGCATAAAGGTTTTTGACAAGTTCAAGGTGTTAACTACAATGAGATTTTCTCAAGCTGTAGCGATTCTTAAGTCTGTACGAATCATGTTAGCAATTGCCACAATTTATGAAATTTGGCAAATGGATGTAAAAACTGCATTCCTGAATGGGTTTACGGAGGAAGAGTTGTATATGATGCAACCGGAAGGTTTTATCGATCCAAAGGGAGCTAACAATGTGTGCAAGCTCAATGATCCATCTATGGACTGGTGCAAGCATCTCGGAGTTGGAATATACGCTTTGATAAGTTGATCAAAGCATATAGTTTATACAGACTTACAAAGTGAAGCCTGTATTTACTAGAAAGTGAGTGGGAGCACTACAAGATTTACGATAAGTATATGTGAATGACATATTGTAGATCGGAAATAATGTAGAATTATTCTCGCAAAGCATAAAGGAGTGTTTGAAAGGAGTTTTTCAAACAAAGACCTCGGTGAAGCTGCTTACATATTGAGCATCAAGATCTATAGAGATAGATCAAGGCGGCTTGATAAGTTTTTTCAATGAGTACATACCTTGACAAGATTTTGAAGTAATTCAAAATGGAACAGTCAAAGAAAGAGTACTTGCCTGTGTTACAAGGTGTCAAATTGAGTAAGACTCAAAACCCGACCACGGCAGAAGATAGAAAGAGAATGAAAGTCATTCCCTATGCCTTGGCCATAGGTTCTATAAAGTATGCCATGCTGTGTACCAGATCTATTGTATACCCTACACTGAGTTTGGCAAGGAGTACAATAGTGATCTAGGAGTAGATCCTTTGGACGGCCGGTCAAAATTATCCTTAGTGGAATAAGGATATGTTTCTCGATTATGGAAGTGACAAAGGTTCGTCAGTAAAGGGTTACGTCGATGCAAGTTTTGACACCGATTTGGATGACTCTAAGTCTCGATCTAGATACATATTGAAAGTGGGAGCAATTAGCTAGAATAGCTCCTTGCGAACATTGTTGACATAGAAATTAGCAAAATACTTACGGATCTGAATCAGCGGACCCGTTGACTAAAAATATCTCACAAGCAAAACATGATCACACCTTAGTACTCTTTGGGTGTTAATCACATAGCGATGTGAACTAGATTACTGACTCTAGTAAACCCTTTGGGTGTTGATCACATGTCGATGTGAACAATGGGTGTTAATCACATGGTGATGTGAACTATTGCTGTTAAATCACATGGCGATGTGAACTAGATTATTGACTCTAGTGCAAGTGGGAGACTGAAGGAAATATGCCCTAGAGGCAATAATAAAGTTATTATTTATTTCCTTACATCATGATAAATGTTTATTATTCATGCTAGAATTGTATTATACGGAAACATAATACATGTGTGAATATATAGACAAACAGAGTGTCACTAGTATGCCTCTACTTGACTAGCTCGTTAATCGAAGATGGTTATGTTTCCTAACCATAGACATGAGTTGTCATTTGATTAACGGGATCACATCATTAGGAGAATGATCTGATTGACATGACCCATTCCGTTAGCCTAGCACTTGATCGTTTAGTATGTTGCTATTGCTTTCTTCATGACTTATACATGTTCCTGTAACTATGAGATTATGCAACTCCCGTTTACGGGAGGAACACTGGTGCTACCAAACGTCACAACGTGAATCGGGTGATTATAAAGGAGTACTACAGGTGTCTCCAAAGGTACATGTTGGGTTGGCGTATTTGAGATTAGGTTTTGTCACTCCGATTGCCGGAGAGGTATCTCTGGGCCCTCTCGGTAATGCACATCACTATAAGCCTTGCAAGCAATGTAGCTAATGAGTTAGTTACGGAATGATGCATTACGGAACGAGTAAAGAGACTTGCGGTAACGAGATTGAACTAGGTATTGGATACCGACGATCGAATCTCGGGCAAGTAACATACCGATGACAAAGGGAACAACGTATGTTGTTATGCGGTTTGACCGATAAAGATCTTCGTAGAATATGTAGGAACCAATATGGGCATCCAGGTTCCGCTATTGGTTATTGACCAAGAATAGTTCTCGGTCATGTCTACATAGTTCTCGAACCCGTAGGGTCCGCAACGCTTAAGGTTTCGATGACAGTTATATTATGAGTTTATGAGTTTTGATGTACCGAAGGAGTTCGGGGTCCCGGATGAGATCAGGGACATGACGAGGAGTCTCGAAATGGTCGAGACGTAAAGATCGATATATTGGACGACTATATTCGGAGTTCGGAAAGGTTCCGAGTGATTCGGTATTTTTCGGAGTACCGGAGAGTTACGGGAATACGTATTGGCCTTATTGGGCCATACGGGAAAGAAGGAAAAGGGCCTCAAGGGTGGCCGCACCCCTTCCCTTGGTCTGGTCCGAATTGGACTAGGGACGGGGGGCGCCCCCTTCCTTCCTTCTCCTTTTCCCTTCCCTTTCCTTCTCTCCTACTCCTACTACATGGAAGGTTTCCTAGTTGGACTAGGAAAGGGGGAATCCTACTCCCGGTGGGAGTAGGACTCCCCCCTTGGTGCGCCTCCTCCTAGGGCGGCCACCTCCCTTGCTCCTTTATATCTGAGGGCAAGGGGCATCCTAGAACACACAAGTTGATCTACGGATCGTTCCTTAGCCGTGTCTGGTGCCCCCTCCACCATATTCCACTTCGGTCATATCGTCCACGGAGCTTAGGCGAAGCCTGCGCCGGCGAAGTCATATCGTCATGAGCTTAAGCGAAGCCCTGCGCCGGTGAAGTCATATCGTCAGCGGAGCTTAGGCGAAGCCCTGCGTCGGTGGAGCATCATCATCGTCCTGCGCCGTCGTCTTGTGGAACTCATCCCGACACTTTGCTTTGGATCGGAGTCCGGGATGCGTCATCGAGCTGAGCGTGTGCGAGAACTTCCGGAGGTGCCGTACGTTCGGTACTTGGATCGGTCGGATCGTGAAGACGTCGACTACATCAACCGCGTTGTTATAACGCTTCGCTTACGGTCTCACGAGTGCGTGGACATACACTCTCCCCTCTCGTTGCTATGCATCACCATGATCTTGCGTGTGCGTAGGAAATTTTTTGAAATTACTACGTTCCCCAACAGTGGCATCCGAGCCTAGGTTTTTATGGTTTGATGTTTTGCACGAGTAGAACACAAGTCATACTGCCTACCAGCATGTCATACTTTGGTTCAGCGGTATTGTGAGATGAAGCGGCCCGGACCGACATTACGCGTACGCTTACGCGAGACTGGTTTCACCGTTACGAGCACTCGTGCTTAAAGGTGGCTGGCGGGTGTCTGTCTCTCTCACTTTAGTTGAACTGAGTGTGGCTACGCCCGGTCCTTGAGAAGGTTAAAACGGAGTCTATTTGACGAAGTATCGTTGTGGTTTTAATGCGTAGGTAAGAACGGTTCTTGCTCAGCCCGTAGCAGCCACGTAAAACTTGCAACAACAAAGTAGAGGACGTCTAACTTGTTTTTGCAGGGCATGTTGTGATGTGATATGGTCAAGACGTGATGCTATATTTTATTGTATGAGATGATCATGTTTTGTAACCGAAGTTATCGGCAACTGGCTGGAGCCATATGGTTGTCGCTTTATTGTATGAAATGCAACGCATCATAATTGCTTTACTTTATCACTAGCGGTAGCGATAGTCGTAGAAGCAATAGATGGCGTAACGACAACGATGCTACGATGGAGATCAAGGTGTCGCGCCGGTGGCGATGGTGATCACGACGGTGCTTGAGATGGAGATCACAAGCACAAGATGATGATGGCCATATCATATCACTTATATTGATTGCATGTGATGTTTATCCTTTATGCATCTTATTTTGCTTTGATTGACGGTAGCATTTTAAGATGATCTCTCACTAAAATTATCAAGTAGTGTTCTCCACGAGTATGCACCGTTGCCAAAGTTAAATCGTGCGAGACACCACGTGATGATCGGGTGTGATAAGCTCTCGTCCATCTACAACGGGTGCAAGCCAGTTTTGCACGCCTTGAGAATACTCGGAGTTATACTTGACGAGCCTAGCATATGCAGATATGGCCTCGGAACACGGAGACCGAAAGGTCGGCGTGAATCATATAGTAGATATGATCAACATAAGATGTTCACCATTGAAAACTACTCCATCTCACGTGATGATCGGTTATGGTTTAGTTGATTTGGATCACGTGATCACTTAGATGACTAGAGAGATGTCTATCTAAGTGGGAGTTCTTAAGTAATATGATTAATTGAACTTTAATTTATCATGAACTTAGTCCTGGTAGTATTTTGCAAATTATGTTGTAGATCAATAGCTCGCGTTGTTGCTTCCCTATGTTTTTATATGTGTTCCTAGAGAAAATTGTATTGAAAAATGTTAGTAGCAATGATGCGGATTGGATCCGTGATCTGAGGTTTATCCTCATTGCTGCCTGAAGAATTATGTCCTTAATGCACCGCTAGGTGATGGACCTATTGCAGGAGCAAATGTAGGCGTTATGAGCGTTTGGCTAGCTCAATATGATGACTACTTGATAGTTTAGTGCACCATACTTAACAGCTTAGAATCGGGACTTCAAAGACGTTTTGAGCGTCATGGACCATATGAGATGTTCCAGGAATTGAAGTTAAAATTTCAAGCAAATACCGAGTTGAGAGATATGAAATCTCCAACAAGTTCTATAGCTAAAAGATGGAAGAGAATCGCTCAACTAGTGAGCATGTTCTCAGATTGTCCGGGTACTTCAATCGCTTGAATCAAGTGGAAGTTAATCTTCCTGATAAGATAGTGATTGACAGACTCCTCTAGTCACCATCACTAAGCTACTAGTGATGAACTCTCGTATGCAAGAGATGACGAAAACGATTCCCGAGCTCTTCGTGATGTTGAAATCGACGAAGGTAGAAATCAAGAAAGAGCATCAAGTGTTGATGATTGACAAGACCACTAGTCTCAAGGAAAAGGGCAAAGGGAAGAAGGGGAACTTCAAGAAGAGCGGCAAGCAAGTTGCTGCTCGAGTGAAGAAGCCCAAGTCTGGACCTAAGCCTGAGACTAAGTGCTTTTGCTACAATGGAACTGGTCACTAGAAGCGGAACTACCCCAAGTGATTGGTGGATAAGAAGGATGGCAAAGTGAACATAAGTATATTTGATATATATGTTATTGATGTGTACTTTACTAGTGTTCATAGCAACCTCTCAAATTATTTGGTACTAGTTCAGTTGCTAAGATTAGTAACTCGAAAAAGGAGTTGCAGAATGAGCGAGAGACTAGTTAAGGGTGAAGTGACGATGAGAGTTGGAAGTGGTTCCAAGATTGATATGATCATCATCGCACACTCCCTATACTTTCGGGATTAGTGTGGAACCTAAATAAGTGTTATTTGGTGTTGAGCATAAATATGATTTGATCATGTTTATTGCAATACGGTTATTCATTTAAGTAAGAGAATAAATTGTTGTTACATTTACATGAATAAAACCTTATATGGTTACACACCCAATGAAAATGGTTCATTGGATCTCGATCATAGTGATACACATATTCAAAATATTGAAACCAAAAGATGCAAAGTTAATAATGATAGTGCAACTTATTTGTGGCATCGCCGTTTAGGTCATATTGGTGTAAAGCGCTTGAAGAAAACTCCATCTTGATGGACTTTTGGAATCACTTGATTATGAATCATTTGATGCTTAAGTAACCATGCCTTTTGGGCAAGATGACTAAAACTCCGTTCTCGGAACAATGGAACAAGCTACTGACTTATTGGAAATAATACATACCGATGTATGCGATTCAATGAGTGTTGATGCTCGTGGCAAGTATCGTTATTTTCGACCTTCACAAGATGATTTGAGCAGATATGGGTATATCTACTTGATGAAACATAAGTCTGAAACATTTGAAAAGTTCAAAAGAATTTCAGAGTGAAGTTGAAAATCATCGTAATAAGAAAATAAAGTTTCTACGATCTGATCGTGGAGGCGAATATTTGAGTTCTGAGTTTGGTCTACATTTGAAACAATGCGGAATAGTTTCAACTCACGCCTCCGAACACCACAGCGCAATGGTGTGTCCGAACGTCAGAATCGCACTTTACTAGATATGGTGCGATTTAAGATGTTTCTTACCGATTTACCGTTATAGTTTTGGGGCTATGCATTAGAGACAGCTGCATTCACGTTAAAAGGGCACCATCTAAATCCGCGAGACGACACCGTATGAACTGTGGTTTGGCAAGAAACCAAAGTTGTTGTTTCTTAAAAGTTTGGAGTTGTGATGCTTATGTGAAAAAGTTTTCACCTGATGAGCTCAAACCCAAATCGGAGAAGTGCGTCTTCATAGAAATACCCAAAGGTAACTATTGGGTACACCTTCTATCACAGATTCGAAGGCAAGTTTTTCGTTGCTAAGATGGATCCTTTCTAGAGAAGAAGTTTCTCTCGAAAGAAGTGAGTGGGAGGAAAGTAGAACTTGATGAGGTAATTGTACCTTCTCCCTTATTTGAAAGTAGTTCATCACAAGAATCAGTTCCAGTGATTCCTACACCAATTAGTGAGGAAGTTAATGATGATGATCATGAAACTTCAGATCAAGTTGCTACCAAACCTCGTGAGGTCTTCCAGAGTAAGATCCGCACTGCAGTGGTACGGTAATCTTATTCTAGAAGTCATGTTACTAGACCATGATGAACCTACAAACTATGAAGAAGCGATGGTGAGCCCAGATTCGCTAAATGGCTAGAAGCCATGAAATCTGAGATGGGATCCATGTATGAAAACAAAGTGTGGACTTTGGTTGACTTGCCGAGGGTCGGCAAGCAATAGAAAATAAATGGATCTTCAAGAGGAAGACGGACGTTGATAGTAGTGTTACTATCTACAAAGCTCGACTTGTCGCATAAAAGGTTTTTGACAAGTTCAAGGTGTTAACTACAATGAGATTTTCTCAAGCTGTGGCGATTCTTAAGTCTGTCTCAATCATGTTAGCAATTGCCACAATTTATGAAATTTGGCAAATGGATGTAAAAACTGCATTCCTGAATGGGTTTACGGAGGAAGAGTTGTATATGATGCAACCGAGAAGGTTTTATCGATCCAAAGGAGCTAACAATGTGTGCAAGCTCCAGCGATCCATCTATGGACTGGTGCAAGCATCTCGGAGTTGGAATATACGCTTTGATAAGTTGATCAAAGCATATAGTTTATACAGACTTACAAAGTGAAGCACAGTATTTACTAGAAAGTGAGTGGGAGCACTACAGACATTTCGATAAGTATATGTGAATGACATATTGTAGATCGGAAATAATGTAGAATTATTCTGCAAAGCATAAAGGAGTGTTTGAAAGGAGTTTTTCAAACAAAGACCTCGGTGAAGCTGCTTACATATTGAGCATCAAGATCTATAGAGATAGATCAAGACGCTTGATAAGTTTTTTCAATGAGTACATACCTTGACAAGATTTTGAAGTAATTCAAAATGGAACAGTCAAAGAAAGAGTACTTGCCTGTGTTACAAGGTGTCAAATTGAGTAAGACTCAAAACCCGACCACGGCAGAAGATAGAAAGAGAATGAAAGTCATTCCCTATGCCTTGGCCATAGGTTCTATAAAGTATGCCATGCTGTGTACCAGATCTATTGTATACCCTACACTTTGAGTTTGGCAAGGGAGTACAATAGTGATCTAGGAGTAGATCATCGGACAGCGGTCAAAATTATCCTTAGTGGAATAAGGATATGTTTCTCGATTATGGAAGTGACAAAAGGTTCGTGTAAAGGGTTACGTCGATGCAAGTTTTGACACCGATTTGGATGACTCTAAGTCTCGATCTAGATACATATTGAAAGTGGGAGCAATTAGCTAGAATAGCTCCTTGCGAGCATTGTTGACATAGAAATTACAGAAATACTTACGGATCTGAATCATGAGACCCGTTGACTAAAAATATCTCACAAGCAAAACATGATCACACCTTAGTACTCTTTGGGTGTTAATCACATAGCGATGTGAACTAGATTACTGACTCTAGTAAACCCTTTGGGTGTTGATCACATGTCGATGTGAACAATGGGTGTTAATCACATGGTGATGTGAACTATTGTTAAATCACATGGCGATGTGAACTAGATTATTGACTCTAGTGCAAGTGGGAGGCTGAAGGAAATATGCCCTAGAGGCAATAATAAAGTTATTATTTATTTCCTTACATCATGATAAATGTTTATTATTCATGCTAGAATTGTATTAACCGAAACATAATACATGTGTGAATATATAGACAAACAGAGTGTCACTAGTATGCCTCTACTTGACTAGCTCGTTAATCGAAGATGGTTATGTTTCCTAACCATAGACATGAGTTGTCATTTGATTAACGGGATCACATCATTAGGAGAATGATCTGATTGACATGACCCATTCCGTTAGCCTAGCACTTGATCGTTTAGTATGTTGCTATTGCTTTCTTCATGACTTATACATGTTCCTGTAACTATGAGATTATGCAACTCCGTTTACGGAGGAACACTTTGGGTGCTACCAAAGCGTCACAACGTAATCGGGTGATTATAAAGGAGTACTACAGGTGTCTCCAAAGGTACATGTTGGGTTGGCGTATTTGAGATTAGGTTTTGTCACTCCGATTGTCGAGAGGTATCTCTGGGCCCTCTCGGTAATGCACATCACTATAAGCCTTGCAAGCAATGTAGCTAATGAGTTAGTTACGGAATGATGCATTACGGAACGAGTAAAGAGACTTGCCGGTAACGAGATTGAACTAGGTATTGGATACCGACGATCGAATCTCGGGCAAGTAACATACCGATGACAAAGGGAACAACGTATGTTGTTATGCGGTTTGACCGATAAAGATCTTCGTAGAATATGTAGGAACCAATATGGGCATCCAGGTTCCGCTATTGGTTATTGACCAAGAATAGTTCTCGGTCATGTCTACATAGTTCTCGAACCCGTAGGGTCCATACGCTTAAGGTTTCGATGGCGATGCTTATATTATGAGTTTATGAGTTTTGATGTACCGAAGGAGTTCGGGGTCCCGGATGAGATCAGGGACATGACGAGGAGTCTCGAAATGGTCGAGACGTAAAGATCGATATATTGGACGACTATATTCGGAGTTCGGAAAGGTTCCGAGTGATTCGGGTATTTTTCGGAGTACCGAGAGTTACGGGAATACGTATTGGGCCTTATTGGGCCATACGGGAAAGAAGGAAAAGGCCCTCAAGGGTGGCCGCACCTTCCCTTGGTCTGGTCCGGATTGGACTAGGGAAGGCGCCCCTTCCTTCCTTCTCCTTTTCCCTTCCCTTTCCTTCTCTCCTACTCCTACTACATGGAAGGTTTCCTAGTTGGACTAGGAAAGGGGAATCCTACTCGGTGGGAGTAGGACTCCCCCCTTGGTGCGCCTCCTCCTAGGCCGGCCACCCCCTCCCTTGCTCCTTTATATACGGGGGCAAGGGGGCATCCTAGAACACACAAGTTGATCTACGGATCGTTCCTTAGCCGTGTGCGGTGCCCCCCTCCACCATATTCCACTTCGGTCATATCGTCGCGGAGCTTAGGCGAAGCCCTGCGCCGGCGAAGTCATATCGTCGCGGAGCTTAGGCGAAGCCCTGCGCCGGTGAAGTCATATCGTCGCGGAGCTTAGGCGAAGCCCTGCGTCGGTGGAGCATCATCATCGTCACCACGCCGTCGTCTTGTGGAACTCATCCCGACACTTTCTTTGGATCGGAGTCCGGGATCGCCATCGAGCTGAACGTGTGCGTAACTCGGAGGTGCCGTCGTTCGGTACTTGGATCGGTCGGATCGTGAAGACGTCGACTACATCAACAGCGTTGTTATAACGCTTCCGCTTCACGGTCTCACGAGTGCGTGGACATACACTCTCCCCTCTCGTTGCTATGCATCACCATGATCTTGCGTGTGCGTAGGAAATTTTTTGAAATTACTACGTTCCCCAACATTATGCTCCTGATGGTATGGTCTGTAGACTCCGCCACTCCCTCTATGGTATTAAAAAGGCCTCTCGCGCCTGGTTCGAGCGCTTCACCTCTGTGGTGACTTCCGCTGATTTCTTGCCCAGTGATCTGAAGGAAATATGCCCTAGAGGCAATAATAAAGTTATTATTTATTTCCTTATATCATGATAAATGTTTATTATTCATGCTAGAATTGTATTAACCGGAAACATAATACTTGTGTGAATACATAGACAAATAGAGTGTCACTAGTATGCCTCTACTTGACTAGCTCGTTGATCAAAGATGGTTATGTTTCCTAACCATTGACATGAGTTGTCATTTGATTAATGGGATCACATCATTAGAAGAATGATGTGATTGACTTGACCCATTCCGTGAGCTTAGCACACGATCGTTTAGTATGTTGCTATTGCTTTCTTCATGACTTATACATGTTCCTATGACTATGAGATTATGCAACTCCGTTTACGGAGGAACACCTTGTGTGCTACCAAACATCACAACGTAACTGGGTGATTATAAAGGTGCTCAATAGGTTTCTCCGAAGGTACTTGTTGGGTTGGCGTATTTCGAGAGTAGGATTTGTCACTCCGATTGTCGGAGAGGTATCTCTGGGCCCACTCGGTAATGCACATCACTTAAGCCTTGCAAGCATTGCAACTAATGAGTTAGTTGCGGGATGATGTATTACGGAACGAGTAAAGAGACTTGCCAGTAACGAGATTGAACTAGGTATTGAGATACCGACGATCAAATCTCGGGCAAGTAACATACCAATGACAAACGGGAAAACATATGTTGTTATGCGGTCTGACCGATAAAGATCTTCATAGAATATGTGGGAGCCAATATGAGCATCCAGGTTCCGCTATTGGTTATTGACCGGAGACATGTCTCGGTCGTGTCTACATAGTTCTCGAACCCGTAGGGTCCGCACGCTTAAAGTTTCGATGACGATTATATTATGAGTTTATGAGTTTTGATGTACCGAAGGTTGTTTGGAGTCTCGGATGTGATCATGGACATAACGAGGAGTCTCGAAATGGTCGAGACATGAAGATTGATATATTGGAAGCCTATATTTGGATATCGGAAGTGTTCCGGGAGAAATCGGGATTTTACCGGAGTACTGGAGGGGTTACCGGAACCCCCCGGGGGTTTAATGGGCCATAGTGGGCCTTACTAGACAAGAGGAAGGGCGGCCAGGGCAGGTCGCGCCCCCCTCCCCCTCTAGTCCGAATAGGACAAGGAGGGGGGGCGCCCCCCTTTCCTTCTTCTCCTCTTCCTCCTTCCACCCTTCTCCTAATCCAACAAGGAAGGGAGGGAGTCCTACTCCCGGTGGGAGTAGGACTCCTCTGGCACGCCCTCTGGCCGGCCGCACCTCCCCGTTGCTCCTTTATATACGGGGTATGGGGCACCCCAAAGGCACAACAATTGATCGGTTGATCTTTTAGCCGTGTGTGGTGCCCTCCACCATAGTCCACCTCGATAATCATCAGAAGCGGTGCATAGGCGAAGCCCTACGTCGGTAGAACATCATCATCGTCACCATGCCATCGTGTTGACGAAACTCTCCCTCAACATTCGGCTGGATCGGAGTTCGAGGGACGTCATCGGGCTGAACGTGTGCTGAACTCGGAGGTGCCGTGCATTTGGTACTTGATCGGTCGGATCGTGAAGACGTACGACTACATCAACCGTGTTGTGCTAACGCTTCCGCTTTCGGTCTACGAGGGTACGCGGACAATACTCTCCCCTCTCGTTTCTATGCATCACCATGTTCTTGCGTGTGCATAGGAAATTTTTTGAAATTACTACGTTCCCCAAAAGTGGCATCCGAGCCTGGTTTTATGCTTTAGATGTTATATGCACGAGTAGAACACAAGTGAGTTGTGGGCGATACAAGTCATACTGCTTACCAGCATGTCATACTTTGGTTCGGCGGTATTGTTGGATGAAGCGGCCCGGACCGACATTACGCGTACGCTTACGCGAGACTGGTTCTACCGACGTGCTTTGCACACACAGGTGGGTGGCGGGTGTCAGTTTCTCCAACTTTAGTTGAACCGAGTGTGGCTACGCCCGGTCCTTGCAAAGGTTAAAACAACATCAACTTGACAAACTATCGTTGTGGTTTTGATTCATAGGTAAGAACGGTTCTTGCTCAGCCCGTAGCAGCCACGTAAAATTGCAACAACAAAGTAGAGGACGTCTAACTTGTTTTTGCAGGGCATGTTGTGATGTGATATGGTCAAAGCATGATGCTAAATTTTATTGTATGAGATGATCATGTTTTGTAACCGAGTTATCGGCAGCTGGCAGGAGCCATATGGTTGTCGCTTTATTGTATGCAATGCAAACGCCCTGTAATGATTTACTTTATCACAAAGCGGTAGCGATAGTCGTAGAAGCATAAGTTGGCGAGATGACAACGATGCTATGATAGAGATCAAGGTGTCGCGCCGGTGACGATGGTGATCATGACGGTGCTCCGGAGATGGAGATCACAAACACAAGATGATGATGGCCATATCATATCACTTATATTGATTGCATGTGATGTTTATCCTTTATGCATCTTATCTTGCTTTGATTGACGGTAGCATTATAAGATGATCGCTCACTAAATTTCAAGATAAAAAGTGTTCTCCCTGAGTATGCACAGTTGCCAAAGTTCGTCGTGCCCAGACACCACGTGATGATCGGGTGTCATAAGCTCTACGTCCATCTACAACGGGTGCAAGCCAGTTTTGCACACATAGAATACTCAGGTTAAACTTGACGAGCCTAGCATATGCAGATATGGCCTCGGAACACCGAGACCAAAAGGTCGAGTGTGAATCATATAGTAGATATGATCAACATGGTGATGTTCACCATTGAAAGCTACTCCATTTCACGTGATGATCGGTTATGGTTTAGTTGATATGGATCACGTGATCACTTAGAGGATTAGAGGGATGTCTATCTAAGTGGGAGTTCTTAAGTAATATGATTAAATGAACTTAAATTTATCATGAACTTAGTACCTGATAATATCTTGCTTGTCTATGTTGATTGTAGATAGATGGCCCGTGTTGTTGTTCCGTTGAATTTTAATACGTTCCTTGAGAAAGCAAAGTTGAAAGATGATGGTAGCAATTACACGGACTGGGTCCGTAACTTGAGGATTATCCTCATTGCTGTACAGAAGAATTACGTCTTGGAAGCACCGCTGGGTGCCAAACTCGCTTCAGGAGCAACACCGGATGTTATGAACTTCGGCGAGTAAAGTCGATGACTACTCGATAGTTCAGTGTGCCATGCTTTACGGTTTAGAACCGGGACTTCAACAACGTTTTGAACATCATGGAGCATATGAGATGTTCCAGGAGTTGAAGTTAATATTTCAAGAAAATGCCCGGATTGAGAGATATGAAGTCTCCAATAAGTTCTACAGCTGCAAGATGGAGGAGAATAGTTTTGTCAGTGAGCATATACTCAAAATGTCTGGGTATAACAATCACTTGATTCAATGGAGTTAATCTTCCGGATGATAGCATCATTGATGTAATTCTTCAATAATCGCCACCAAGCTACAAGAGCTTCGTGATGAACTATAATATGCAAGGGATGGATAAGGCGATTCTCGAGCTCTTCGCAATGCTAAAATCATGCGGAGGTAGAAATCAAGAAGGAGCATCAAGTGTTGATGGTTAATAAGACCACCAGTCTCAAGAAAAAGGGCAAAGGGAAGAAGAAGGGGAACTTCAAGAAGAACAGCAAGCAAGTTGCTGCTCAAGAGAAGAAACCCAAGTCTAGACCTAAGCCTGAAACTGAGTGCTTCTACTTCAAGCAGACTGGTCACTGGAAGTGGAACTGCCCCAAGTATTTGGCGGATAAGAAGGATGGCAAGGTGAACAAAGGTATATGTGCTATACATGTTATTGATGTGTACCTTACCAGAGATCGCAGTAGCAACTGGGTATTTGATACTGGTTCTGTTGCTAATATTTGCAACTCAAAACAGGGACTATGGATTTAGTGAACACTGCCAAGGACGAGGTGACGATGCGCGTGGGAAATGGTTCCAAAGTCGATGTGATCGTCGTCGGCACGCTACCTCTACATCTACCTTCGGGATTAGTATTAGACCTAAATATTTGTTATTTGGTGCCAGCGTTGAGCATGAACATTATATCTGGATCTTGTTTGATGCGAGACGGTTATTCATTTAAATCAGAGAATAATGGTTGTTCTATTTATATGAGTAATATCTTTTATGGTCATTCTCCCTTGAAGAGTGGTCTATTTTTGATGAATCTCGATAGTAGTGATACACATATTCATAATGTTGAAGCCAAAAGATGGAGAGTTGATAATGATAGTGCACCTTATTTGTGGCACTGTCGTTTGTGTCATATTGATGTAAAGCGCATGAAGAAACTCCATACTGATGGACTTTTGGAATCACTTGATTATGAATCACTTGGTACTTGCGAACCATGCCTCATGGGCAAGATGACGAAAACGCCGTCCTCTGGAACTATGGAGCGAGCAACTGATTTATTGGAGATCATACATACTGATGTATGTGGACCAATGAATATAGAGGCTCGCGGCGGGTATCGTTATTTTCTCACCTTCACAGATGATTTAAGCAGATATGGGTATATCTACTTAATGGAACATAAGTCTGAAACATTTGAAAAGTTCAAAGAATTTCAGAGTGAAGTGGAAAATCATCGTAACAAGAAAATAAAGTTTCTACGATCTGATCGTGGAGGAGAATATTTGAGTTACGAGTTTGGTCTACATTTGAAACAATGCGGAATAGTTTCGCAACTCACGCCACCCGGAACACCAAGCGTAATGGTGTGTCTGAACGTTGTAATCGTACTTTACTAGATATGGTGCGATCTATGATGTCCCTTACTGATTTACCGCTATCATTTTGGGGTTATGCTTTAGAGACGGCCGCATTCACGTTAAATAGGACACCATCAAAATCCGTTGAGACGACGCCTTATGAACTGTGGTTTGGCAAGAAACCAAAGTTGTCGTTTCTTAAAGTTTGGGGCTGCGATGCTTATGTGAAAAAGCTTCAACCTGATAAGCACGAACCCAAATCGGAGAAATGTGTCTTCATAGGATACCCAAAGGAGACTGTTGGGTACACCTTCTATCACAGATCCAAAGGCAAGACTTTCGTTGCTAAGAATGGATCCTTTCTAGAGAAGGAGTTTCTCTCGAAAGAAGTGAGTGGGAGGAAAGTAGAACTTGATGAGGTAACCATACCTACTCCCTTATTGGAAAGTAATTCATCAAAGAAACCGATTCCTGTGACGTCTATACCAATTAGTGAGGAAGTTAATGATGATGATCATGGAACTTCAGATCAAGTTGTTACTGAACCTCATAGGTCAACCAGAGTAAGATCCGCACTGTGAGTGGTACGGTAATCATGTTCGGAGGTTATGTTACTAGACCATGACGAACCTACGAACTATGAAGAAGCGATGGTGAGCCCAGATTCCGCAAAATGGCTTGAGGCCATGAAATCTGAGATAGGATCCATGTATGAGAACAAAGTGTGGACTTTGGTTGACTTGCCCGATGATCGGCAAGCCATTGAAAATAAATGGATCTTCAAGAAGAAGACTGACGCTGACGGTAATGTTACTGTCTATAAAGCTCGCCTTGTTGCAAAAGGTTTTCGACAAGTTCAAGGGATTGACTACGATGAGACTTTCTCACCCGTAGCGATGCTTAAGTCTGTCTAAATCATGTTAGCAATTGCCACATTTTATGATTATGAAATTTTGCAAATGGATGTCAAAACTGCATTCTGAATGGATTTACGGAAGAATAGTTGTATATGATGCAACCGTAAGGTTTTGTCAATCCAAAGGGAGCTAACAAAGGGTGCAAGCTCCAGTGATCCATTTATGGACTGGTGCAAGCCTCTCGGAGTTGGAATAAACGCTTTGATAGTGTGATCAAAGCATATGGTTTTATACGGACTTTTGGAGAAGCTCAGATTTACAAGAAAGTGAGTGGGAGCAACCGTAGCATTTCTGATATTATATGTGGATGACATATTATTGATTGGAATTGATATAGAATTTCTGGATAGCATAAAGGGATACTTGAATAAGAGTTTTTCAATGAAAGACCTCGGTGAAGCTGCTTATATATTGGGCATCAAGATCTATAGAGATAGATCAAGACGCTTAATTGGACTTTCACAAAGCACATACCTTGACAAAGTTTTGAAGAAGTTCAAAATGGATCAAGCAAAGAAAGGGTTCTTGCCTGTGTTAAAAGGTGTGAAGTTGAGTAAGACTCAATGCCTGACCACTACAGAAGATAGAGAGAAGATGAAAGATGTTCCCTATGCTTAAACCATAGGCTCTATCATGTATGCAATGTTGTGTAGCAGACCTGATGTGTGCCTTGCTATAAGTTTGGCAGGGAGGTACCAAAGTAATTCAGGAGTGGATCACTGGACATCGGTCAAGAACATCCTGAAATACCTGAAAAGGACTATGGATATGTTTCTCGTTTATGGAGGTGACAAAGAGCTAGTCGTAAATGGTTACGTCGATGCAAGCTTTGACACTGATCAGGACGATTCTAAATCGCAAACCGGATACATGTTTACATTGAACGGTGGAGCTGTCAGTTGGTGCAGTTGTAAACAAAGCGTTGTGGCAGGATCTACGTGTGAAGCGGAGTACATAGCTGTAGCGACCTGACCCAAAATCGGTCAAATCTCTGTGTCTGTACCATCCCAAGATCATGCTGGTACTCACAGTACATCGATAAAGTAATCAAAGTTCAATCACACCTGAATATCATTAAACGATTCTCATATAGAGTCTTTATTACAAGGGAATAAATTCGGCTCAAGGCCAACTCATGAGAAATAAACTAATAACACTGCGGAAGCGTCGAAGATAAGTGAGTCCATCCGACTCCAAAGGGCAATCGCCAAGCGCGGAGCGTAGCCTCACTCCTGATCGGAATATATCTACGCAACATAATACGTTGCAGCCATGTAGGTCAGCTTTTGGAATAAGTGGCAAGTCATGAAGAATAACAATAATAAAGTTACTAACTCTATATGCATTTTTGGCTGTGGAGCTCTAAGTTTCATCATTTTGCGAAAAGCAAATTTTACCCTACTACAGTGGACTTGCTTGCAAATTACTACAATTGTTGGTAGTTATTGAGATGGTTCCGCCAACCAATATCTCGTTCCCAATTATTAAGTCATAAAAACCCTCAAATTAGTTCATTAGTTTTAGTGTTGAGATATCCGAATACTTCCAAGTTCCAGAGGCTCAAATGTCCGTGAATCGGGACACGGCTAATCGATTAGATCTTTAACTCTGCAAAGGGTTGCGCACTTTCCGCAAGAATCATTCCCTCCTTTAAAGTCTTCGCACTTCATGGTGTTTGAAGACGGGACTTAATGAAACAGGGTCTTCCAAAGAGTTCTTCCGCCCTTTGCAGTACCCATCCAACCCTACCGTTCGTCTACTTCTCGTAGTACCGTCCAGCCAAACGTCACTACTAGGGTCAACCCAGCCAGAGCCCATAATGGCTTGCGGCTGCAGGTAAGCTTCCGGTCATGGGGCATCCATCCTTCTCTTCGTGGCTGGGTGAAGCTTTCCGCAGGATGTCATGGCGCTTCTCCATGCATCCCGACCACCACTGGTGCTCCAGGTGCCCGTCAACCGTCCTCCACCCAAAGAGTGATTTTCCAAGTCCATCTTGATCATTGTAGTTCATGGGGTTGTCATCATCATTGACTCTCACATCTTGCTTATGAATTTCACTCATCCCAAATCCGCTCTCTGAGCATAGCAAAGTAACTACTACGTCCGGGTCATGGTAACAAGGGGATTGGTTCATCCTACCACATGATACTACTCAAGTTTAATGACTTCAAGATTTCACTACTGCATGCATGGTGGGGTGGTGACAACTACTAATGCACAAAAACATAGGTATGGAAATAACATGATCAAAACTTGCCTTGCCGATGATCCTCGTAAGCTAAAGAGTCGTAGTAGCAAGCTTCAGACTCAGGAAACTCTACCGAGACAAACAATAACACAATAAGCACAAAGCAATAGGATCACACAACATAACAAAAGTAACATAACACAACAAAACAATCAAAACCAAATCCAAAAGAAAAACTCAAAGAAACCAATTCAAAAATTTTCCCTACTTCAAACAATAACTAAAATAGTTTTTATATAACAAAAATTCCTTAATATAACCTAATCATGGTTTTAAGTTAACTTAACAGAAAAGGTTTCACTAAGCAACTAGGAGCAAAAAGAATTAATTAAAAAGCTATTATAAAACTCATTTTAGGCCTAATCCAATTTCTATTAAGAAAAATAAATTAAAACTTTTATTAATTATAAATAAAAGTTCATCTACTAAAGTGACAGAAACTAACCTAGAATAACTAATCACAAGTTAAAATAAATTCATTTACTAATTAATTTAATAGGAAAACAGCATCTAGCTAATTAATTAGGATTATTAAGATTCTGCTGAGAACTAATTATTTATTAATCCTAAAATACCCAAGTTAATTTCTAGGGTTTGGCAATGTTAAAATAAAGTTGGGACAAAAAGAATCATGCAAAAATAATTTTTCTAACTCAAGTTATAGCAGATTTACTATTCTGACTAAAACTAAATTAAAGCAATATAAATTATTTTAACATAGCTAAATATATATTCTACAGAAACTACATAAAATTTGCAATCCAACAAAAAAGAATCACTCAAAATATTAAACAGAATAAAAGATATGAATTTTTGAAAAGCAGAAAATATTCTGCTAAAACAGAAAATAAAAATAAAAGAAAAAAGCCTAATGGGCCTAAACTGTGCCCTGTGCGTTAAATAGTCTAAACGGGCCCTAGGGTTAACTAAAACGAACCGGGCCTAAAAAAATAAACCTAACTAATAAATAAACCGATTGAACCGGCCGGTTTTCTAAATAAAACTTACCCCTTCGGGGGTTCTAATCCTAGCCGCTCATCTAGGATCGGACGGGGGAGGTGGTTGCCGGTGGCTTACCGGAGTCCGGCGACGGCGGCGGCGGCGCAAGGCGAAAAGGCCGGGCTTCCCGGCCGGTGAGGTCCCATGAGTCGTCGGAGGATGCGGAGCACGGGAGGGTTCGGTGGGGTCGGGGTTGGTCGGGGGACTAGGGCGTCGACGGCGCGACAATGGCGGAGAGAGCTTGGGCTCATGACGTCGAGCGGGAGGGAGAGGGGGTGCGGCGAGGTCTCGGGGAGGGGAATGGGGTGCGGGGGCTCCGGCTTTTATAGCCAGGGCCTCGGGCTCGCTTCGGGGGTCGATCGGGGCGGATCGGGGATCCCGGATCCTTCGAGATCCGGCGATCTCCGGCGAGGTCGATCGTGGCGAGGAAGAAGATGGGCGGGGCCCACGGGTCGAGAGAGAGAGGGAGGGTGAGGCGAGCGGGTGGCCGAGGCCTAGGGATTCAGTGCGAGGGGTTGAGCCGGGCCTGGCTCGGTCATTTGGCTGGCAGTGGGGCATTTGGGCCAAAGGGGAGGGTCTGTGGTGGGCACTGGGGTGCTTTTGGCGCCTTAGGGGATTTTTTTAAAACTTTATTTTTTAAATAAAACAAAACAGAAATAAAACTATATCTATAAATATTTTATATAGGGTATATATATACCAAAATGATCAGGGAATATTCCTTTCATTTGAACATTTTTCCAAAGGCAAAATCCAAACTTTATAAAAATCCATTTTTCCAAATTCAAATAAAATTCAGATTTGAATCCAAATCTTTTGGCATTGTTTCCTCTGATATTTTTGGAGTGTCATGTTTGCTCCTCTCATACTTTTGATCGGTATTTATCAGCTTAGTTTTTGAAATGATTCCCACATGCCAAAGTTTGAAATTCAAATTCAAAACTCAAAATTCTCTGAAACTTCAAATGGCATTCAAATTCAAACAGGATGCATAGGATGCTTAGCTATAATTGTAAAACATTCCAAATAGGAAATTTGGGATGTTACAAACCTACCCACCTTAAGATGAATCTAGCCCTCGAGATTCGGGTTGGCTAGCAAATAGGTGCGGATGGTCTCAAGAAGATCTTCTTGGCGTTCCCTGTGTGGCTTCTTCCTCGGTGTGGTGACTCCACAGACCTTGCAAAATTTGATGACCTTGCTGCGGGTGACTCGCTTGCGCCTCGAGAATTCGGACGGGTTTCTCCTTGTAAGTCAGATCACCGTCAAGTTGTATAGCCTCTAGGGGCATTTGTGTCTCTCAATGGAACATCGGCCATGTCGGCATGGCACTTCTTCAAATTTGAGAAACGTGGAAGACATCATGAACTCCGGACAATCCTTCCGGCAATTCCAACTTGTATGCAACTTCTCCACGACGTTCGAGGATTTTGTAGCGGCCAATGAATCGGGGTGCTAACTTTCCCTTGACACCAAACCTCTTGATTCCACGAAGTGGAGACACACGAAGATATGCTCGGTCTCCCACTTCGTAAGTCACTTCCTTGCGCTTCATCGTCGGCATAACTCTTACATCAGCGACTGTGCTATCTTGAGCCTGTCTCGAATCAGCTTGACTTTCTCTTCGAATCCTTGATAAGATCGGAACCGAAAAGCGATCGATCTCCAACACTATCCCACGAATGGTGTTCGCACCTCCTTCCGTATAGAGCTTGAAGGGGCCATCTTCAAACTGGATTGATAATCGTTGTTGTATGAGAACTCTGCGTCTGACAAATTATCATCCCAGCTAGACCCATAGTCTAGCACACAAGCTCTCAACATGTCCTCCGTAATCTGATTGACTCTCTCGGTCTGTCCATCATCTGCGGATGAAAAGTCAGATCTTGAATTCCAGCCTCGTACCTAAAGTTTCATGCAATCGCTTCCAAAACTTTGAGGTAAACTGCGTTCCTCTATCGACACGATTTTCCTCGGAACTCCATGCGCATATACGATCCTGGTCATGTATATCTTGGCCAACTTGGCACTGGTATAGGTAGTCTTCACGGGAATGAAGTGAGCTACCTTAGTCAAACGATCAACTACTACCCAGATAGAGTCATAACCTGAACGGGTCCTGGGTAATCCTGTGATGAAATCCATTCCAAGTTTTTCCCATTTCCAATCGGGAATCGGCAAAGGTTGAAGTAACCCTGCTGGCTTCTGATGTTCTGCCTTTACACGTTGGCAAACATCGCATCTTTTCGTGCTCGGCAATGTCCTTCTTCATACCTGTCCACCG
The DNA here is from genome assembly GCA_021605145.1 of Aegilops bicornis. Classification (NCBI taxonomy): domain Eukaryota; kingdom Viridiplantae; phylum Streptophyta; class Magnoliopsida; order Poales; family Poaceae; genus Aegilops; species Aegilops bicornis. The sequence continues at coordinate 222,797,311 of CM038674.1, read as the reverse complement.
AAACTTTGCTTCAAATCCGGTACATCTTGGTGTTGCCGGGTGAATCGAAATCTGGTGAATCATGAGCCTCCTGAAGAATTAGCTTCCTGAGCTCGGGATCATTGGGCACATAAATACGATCCTCAAACCATATGGTTCCGTGTTCATCCTTACGGAATCCTTTAGCTTTTCCTTCCTCCATCTTTTGCTTTATCTCATCGATTTCCTTGTCCGACTCCTGGGCTTCCCGAATCCTTTCGGTCAAGGTGGACTGAACTTCCAGAGTTGCAACAAATCCTTTCGGAACTATCTCCAGTCGGAGATCTCTGAGGTCATCGACTAACTCACGGGTAATCCTCCGCCGTAAGAGTATTCACATAACTCTTACGGCTCAAAGCATCTGCTACAACATTAGCTTTACCGGGGTGGTAATGCAGTCTCATGTCGTAGTCCTTTATCAACTCTAGCCATCTCCTCTGCCTGAGGTTCAATTCCTTCTGTGTGAAGATATACTTCAAACTCTTGTGATCTGTGTAGACATCACAACGATTTCCGATGAGGAAATGTCTCCAGGTCTTGAGTGCATGCACTACATTTGCTAACTCCAAATCATGCGTGGCATAATTCATCTCATGAGGCCGTAGCTATGCAGGCGTGGCTACAACCTTACCTTCCTGCATCAATACTCCTCCGAGTCCTTGACGAGAAGCGTCACAATAAACCTAGTATTCCTTGTGTATGTCCCAAAATCAACACTGGGCGGTGACCAACCGCTTCTTCAATTCCTGAAAACCGGCTTCACATTCCTCGGTCCAAACATACTTGGCTTCCTTCTTCAACAGCTCAGTCATGGGCTTGGCAATCTTCGAAGTTCTCAATGAACCTCGATAATATCCTCGCGAGTCCGAAAAAAGCTGCGGATCTCCTTGATCGAGGTGGGTGATCGCCAATCGGTGATCGATTCAACCTTGGCGGGATCAACTGCTATTCCTTCTCCCGAAATAACATGTTCGAGGAATCCAACTTCCTTCAACCAAAATTCACATTTGCTGAACTTGGCATACAATCGATGTTCTCGAAGTTTCTCCGTAACTAGACGCAAATGTTCCTTATGCTCTTCCTCGCTCTTGGAGAAAATCAATATATCATCGATGAACACCACGACAAACTTGTCCAGATATTCCATGAACACCTTGTTCATCAAATTCATGAAGTATGCAGGAGCATTAGTCAATCCAAACGACATGACGGTATACTCATATAAACCATACCTGGTAGTGAATGTTGTTTTGGGTATATCCTTTTCACGAATTTTCAACTGATGATACCCTGATCGAAGATCGATCTTAGAGAATACCTTGGCTCCAACAAGCTGATCAAACAAGTCATTGATCATCGGCAGGGGGTACTTGTTCTTGATGGTTACTTCGTTCAATGCACGATAATCCACAACCATCCTCAAGCTTCCATCCTTCTTCTCTACCAAAAGAACTGGGGCTCCCCAAGGTGATGAGCTTGGACGAATATATCCTTTCTCCAATAACTCATTTATTTGATCCTTGATCTCTTTCAACTCATTCGGTGGCATCCGATAAGGTCTCTTGGATATTGGGGCTGTACCGGGTAATAGCTCAATCAGAAATTCAATGTCCCTGTCCGGTGGCGATCCCGTAATTCCTCCGAAACACATCGGAAAGTCTTGCACTCTTGGCACTTCCTCCTGAACAACTCCCGTGAGGGAATGCACTGATTCTTCATCCGGCTGTGCTGGCTACATACTTGATCCTCTTACGCTTTCCGGGGTGGTGAGCGAGAATAGACTTGCGGCACAGTCAATGTTCCTTCAAACTTTGACAACCAATCCATGCCTAGGATTACATCCAAGGTCTGAGTTTCCAACACTATGAGGTCCACGGAAATTTGTGATTCCCGATGTTGAGGGTTGCGGGACAGCCCTCGCCGCCATCATTTCTCCTCTGCGAATCGACGCGAAGGGGGCTCCTAAGGGTTCTAGTGCGCAACCCGCACTTTTCCACAACTACCCTTGATATGAATGAATGCGTTGCACCGTAATCAAAGAGAACCAAAACTGAACGTGAATTCAATAAAACTTACCAACCACGATTATTCGGCTGATCATAGACGTCCTCCACGTCGATGTGGTTCACCCGAGCACGAGGGAACGGATTTGGCTTCTTCACGAGCCCCCATTGCCATTTCCATTCTCTGCTTGGCCTCCCGGGCAGTTGGTGGCATAGTGCCCTGTCTTCGGCACTTGAAGCGGTGATGTGGCTCGAGATCCTTCGAGCCGGGGCGTAACGGTCTTGATTGCCATTACCGTTTCCATTGCCATTGCCATGGCCCGACTTGTTGTCCTGGTTGCGGTTGTTCCCATTTCCTCCATGGTTATGACCTCCATGGTTATGATGGGTGTGCCCTCCCGTACGGGTGCATAACGGGCTTCTGTGAGCTCCCGAAGTTGTGCTTCCCCGGTCTGTACTTCCGCTATGCGCTTTCTATCTGCTGCTGCTTGCCTTCAAGAATGGTGGCCTTGTCTACCAGCTCCCGGTAGTTGTTGAAGGTAGCCACAATAAGCTGCATGCTCAGTTCATCATTGAGTCCCTCAAGGAACTTCTCACCTTGGCGGCATCGGTGGCCACATCATCGTGGGCATAGCGGCGAGCTTGCTGAATTCATCCACGTCTTGTGCCACAAGATGCAGTTCTCCTAGCGCAAGTTGCGGAACTCACGCTTCTTCGCACTCATGGCTCTAGTCGAGACATGAGCGGTCTGAAGGCCTGCTGGAATTGATCCCAAGTGATGGCACCAATGGGAAAAGTGGCGGTGTAATTCTCCCACCAAGAAGCTGCAGGTCCATCCGGTTGATGCGCTGGCAAAGCGCACCTTCTCAAAGATCGGTGCATCCAACGGTGACTAGCTCTCTTCCGATTTTATGGAGCCAATCATCAGCCACAATCGGCTCGGTGCTACTAGAGAACACCGGCGGATTCAACCTCGTAAATCGAGTCAAGTTGTCCACGATGGGTGGTGGCGGTGGCGGTGGATTGTTGGCGGTGTTGTTACGATTTAATAAGGAGCTGCATCGATTGCATTCTGCTGCTTTGGAAGCGGTGGGTGAGCTCCGTGAAACCCGATTATCACGTCTCGGAGGCATCTGGTGTTTTGGAGTGGATGAGAGGTTTAGAATAGAACAATGGTCTATGAGAAATGCACTACCCATATGAATGCACAAAACACACCAATCATTTATTCATTCCACTCAAACATGGTTCAAACTCGATTACAAAAGCTCATGACTAATCGAAGGGAAAACATCGTCCTAACTGATCGACGAAAAGTAAAAGATAACATGGTGGTCGACTAAAAGTCTTCATCGGTGGCGCCTCCTCTTGGGGTTTCCTTCATGGTACTCCTTGAAATCCTCGATCATTGCTCACGAGGGTGCTTCATCTCCACTCGGGTAAAGGTCCTCTCCCAAGTCCATCTTTTCCTCTATCGCGGCAAGCTTCATCTTCGTGTCGTCGACTATCTCCATGAAGTCCGTGATTTCTTCCTCATGGCCTAGGAAGTCTGCGCGTGCCTTCTCCTCCAGTTCGATTCGCGGAACAAAAGCTTCGTGTGTCTTCGAGTTACGGCTGAGTCCGAATCTCCGTTTCTCGAGAAGACACTCCAAGTCCTGGATGTACGAGAGAGTGGAATCGTCCTCAATGGTACGGATGATATCTCCATTCCTTGCCTGCGAGAAACCATGGCGAGGTCTCGAGTGATCGAGCTCGGCCTGTACTCCTCTCGGAGATGTCCAAGTGCTCGATAGATCGCCACGTCCCTTCCGATGATCCAGCTTGAACTCGGTGAACTCAAAGTTGATAGGCTCCGTGTGTCCTCCAAAGGTTCTCCACAGGATATGCACCTCAATCCATGGCGGGTGTCCGTCGGAAGTGCATTAGTGGGTTTCCGGTGATCGAGGGTAGAGCTATCTTCACCGCTTCACCATCTGGACCAGCTTTCTTCGAAGGGCATCGTCTCATCGGTGGCGTAACTCCGTAGCAAAACTGGGTGAACTCGTGACCATCTAGAATGTTGCAAAGGGGAGAAGAGTCGAATTGAACAGGGAGAATTATGGAATGAAAAGGATGAAAGTAAATGGTCTCGCTATGGCTTTCCGATCCTAGGGGTTACGATCCTACGGTCAACGTGTGCTCGATACCATCTCAGAAGCGACCTGACCCAAAATCGGTCAAATCTACGTGTCGGTACCATCCCAAGATCATCTTTGGTACTCACAATACATCGATAAAGTAATCAAAGTTCAATCACACCTGAATATCATTAAACGATTCTCATATAGAGTCTTTATTACAAGGGAATAAATTCGCTCAAGGCCAACTCATGAGAAATAAACTAATAACACTGCGAAGCGTCGAAGATAAGCGAGTCCATCCGACTCCAAAGGGCAATCGCCAAGCGCGGAGCGTAGCCTCACTCGATCGAATATATCTACGCAACATAATACGTTGCAGCCATGTAGGTCGACTTTTGGAATAAGTCGCAAGTCATGAAGAATAACAATAATAAAGTTACTAACTCTATATGCATTTTTGGTCGTGGAGCTCTAAGTTTCATCATTTTGCGAAAAGCAAATTTTACCCTACTACAGTGGACTTGCTTGCAAATTACTACAATTGTTGGTAGTTATTGAGATGGTTCCGCCAACCAATATCTCGTTCCCAATTATTAAGTCATAAAAACCCTCAAATTAGTTCATTAGTTTTAGTGTTGAGATATCCGAATACTTCCAAGTTCCAGAGGCTCAAATGTCCGTAACCGGGGACACGGCTAATCGATTAGATCTTTAACTCTGCAGAGGGTTGCGCACTTTCCCATAAGAATCATTCCCTCCTTTAAAGTCTTCGCACTTCATGGTGTTTGAAGACGGGCAGATGAAACAGGGTCTTCCAAAGAGTTCTTCGCCCTTTGCCGGTACCCATCCAACCCTACCGTTCGTCTACTTCTCGTGAGTACCGTCCAGCCAGCGTCACTACTAGGGTCAACCCAGCCAGAGCCCATAATGGCTTGCGGCTGCACAGTAAGCTTCCGGTCATGGGGCATCCATCCTTCTCTTCGTGGCTGGGTGAAGCTTTCCGCAGGATGTCATGGCGCTTCTCCATGCATCCGGCCACCACCTGGTGCTCCAGGTGCCCGTCAACCGCCCTCCACCCAAAGAGTGATTTTCCAAGTCCATCTTGATCATTGTAGTTCATGGGGTTGTCATCATCATTGACTCTCACATCTTGCTTATGAATTTCACTCATCCCAAATCCCGCCTACGAGCATAGCAAAGTAACTACTACGTCCCGGTCATGGTAACAAGGGATTGGTTCATCCTACCACATGATACTACTCAAGTTTAATGACTTCAAGATTTCACTACTGCATGCATGGTGGGGTGGTGACAACTACTAATGTACAAAAACATAGGTATGGAAATAACATGATCAAAACTTGCCTTCTTGATGATCCTCGTAAGCTAAAGAGTCGTAGTAGCAAGCTTAGACTCCGGAAACTCTACCGAGACAAACAATAACACAATAAGCACAAAGCAATAGGATCACACAACATAACAAAAGTAACATAACACAACAAAACAATCAAAACCAAATCCAAAAGAAAAACTCAAAGAAACCAATTCAAAAATTTTCCCTACTTCAAACAATAACTAAAATAGTTTTTATATAACAAAAATTCCTTAATATAACCTAATCATGGTTTTAAGTTAACTTAACAGAAAAGGTTTCACTAAGCAACTAGGAGCAAAAAGAATTAATTAAAAGCTATTATAAAACTCATTTTAGGCCTAATCCAATTTCTATTAAGAAAAATAAATTAAAACTTTTATTAATTATAAATAAAAGTTCATCTACTAAAGTGACAGAAACTAACCTAGAATAACTAATCACAAGTTAAAAATAAATTCATTTACTAATTAATTTAATAGGAAAACAGCATCTAGCTAATTAATTAGGATTATTAAGATTCTGCTTAGAACTAATTATTTATTAATCCTAAAATACCCAAGTTAATTTCTAGGGTGTGGCAATGTTAAAATAAAGTTGGGACAAAAAGAATCATGCAAAAATAATTTTTCTAACTCAAGTTATAGCAGATTTACTATTCTGACTAAAACTAAATTAAAGCAATTTTAATTATTTTTAACATAGCTAAATATATATTCTACAGAAACTACATAAAATTTGCAATCCAACAAAAAAAGAATCACTCAAAAATATTAAACAGAATAAAAGATATGAATTTTTAAAAACAGAAACTATTCTGCTAAAACAGAAAATCAAAATAAAAGAAAAAAGCCTAATGGGCCTAAACTGTGCCCTGTGCGTTAAATAGTCTAAACGGGCCCTAGGGTTAACTAAAACGAACCGGGCCTAAAAAAATAAACCTAACTAATAAATAAACCGATTGAACCGGCCGGTTTCTAAATAAAACTTACCCCTTGGGGTTCTAATCCTAGCCGCTCATCTAGGATCGGACGGGAGGTGGTTGCTTGGCTTACCGGAGTCCGCGACGGCGGCGGGCGGGCGATAGTCTTCCGGGCTTCCGGGCGTCGGTGAGGTCCGGCGAGTCGTCGGGAGGATGCGGGGGAGCACGGGGAGGGGTTCGGTGGGGTCGGGGTTGGTCGGGGGGGACTAGGGCGTCGACGGCGGCGACAATGGCGGCGGAGAGAGCTTCGGGCTCCGGCGACGTCGAGCGGGAGGGAGAGGGGGTGCGGCGAGGTCTCGGGGGGGAATGGGGTGCGGCGACTCCGGCTTTATAGCCGTGGCCTCGGGCTCGCCGAGGTCGATCAGGCGGATTGGGGATCCCGGATCCTTGGGGATCCGGCGATCGCCGGCGCGGGCGCTGCGTGGGCGCGGGGGGAAGAAGCGGGGCGGGGCCCACGGGTCAGAGAGAGAGAGGGAGGGGTGAGGCGAGCGGGTGGCCGAAGCCTAGGGGATTCGGTCTTGAGGGTTGAGCCGGGCCGGCTCGGCTGGCCGGCTCGCCAGTGGGCGGCCGGGCCGGGCCAAAGGGAGGGTCTTGCGTTGGCTGGGCTCTGGGTGGTTGCGCCTTAGGGGATTTTTTTAAAAACTTTATTTTTTTTAAATAAAACAAAAACAGAAATAAAACTATATCTATAAATATTTTATATAGGGTATATATATACCAAAATGATCAGGGGAATATTCCCTTTCATTTGAACATTTTTTCAAAGGCAAAATCCAAACTTTATAAAAATCCATTTTTTCCAAATTCAAATAAAATTCAGATTTGAATCCAAATCTTTTGGCATTGTTTCCTCCGATATTTTGGAGTGTCATGTTTGCTCCTCTCATACTTTTGATCGGTATTTATCGGGCTTATTTTTTGAAATGATTCCCACATGCCAAAGTTTGAAATTCAAATTCAAAACTCAAAATTCTCTGAAACTTCAAATGGCATTCAAATTCAAACAGGATGCATAGGATGCTTAGCTATAATTGTAAAACATTCCAAATAGGAAATTTGGGATGTTACAATAGCTGCTTCGGAAGCAGCAAATGAAGGAGTCTGGATGAAGGGGTTCATATCCGATATAGGTGTCATACCTAGTGCATCGGGTCCAGTGAAAATCTTTTGTGACAATACTGGTGCAATTACCTTGGCGAAGGAATCCAGATTTCACAAGAGAACCAAGCACATCATGAGACGCTTCAATTCCATCCGGGATTTAGTCCAGGTGGGAGACATAGAAATTTGCAAGATACATACAGATCTGAATGTTGCGGACCGCCGACTAAGCCTCTTCCACGAGCAAAACATGATCAGCACTAAGGCTCCATGGGTGTTAGAGTCATTCTGTAATCTAGATTATTGACTCTAGTGCAAGTGGGAGACTGAAGGAAATATGCCCTAGAGGAAATAATAAAGTTATTATTTATTTCCTTATATCATGATAAATGTTTATTATTCATGCTAGAATTGTATTAACCAGAAACATAATGTGTGAATACATAGACAAACAGTGTCACTAGTATGCCTCTACTTGACTAGCTCGTTGATCAAAGATGGTTATGTTTCCTAACCATTGACATGAGTTGTCATTTGATTAACGGGATCACATCATTAGAAGAATGATGTGATTGACTTGACCCATTCCGTTAGCTTAGCACACGATTGTTTCCTATGTTGCTATTGCTTTCTTCATGACTTATACATGTTCCTATGACTATGAGATTATGCAACTCCCGTTTACCGGAGGAACACCTTGTGTGCTACCAAGTGTCACAACGTAACTGGATGATTATAAAGGTGCTCTACAGGTGTCTCCGAAGGTACTTGTTGGGTAGGCGTAGAGATTAGGATTTGTCACTCCGATTGTCGGAGAGGTATCTCTGGGCCCACTGGGAGATGCACATCACTTGCCTTGCAAGCATTGCAACTAATGAGTTAGTTGTGGGATGATGTATTACGGAACGAGTAAAGAGACTTGCCGGTAACGAGATTTAACTAGGTATTGAGATACCGACGATCGAATCTCGGGCAAGTAACATACCTATGACAAAGGGAACAACGTATGTTGTTATGCGGTCTGACCGATAAAGATCTTCATAGAATATGTGGGAGCCAATATGAGCATCCAGGTTCCGCTATTGGTTATTGATCGGAGACATGTCTCGGTCATGTCTACATAGTTCTCGAACCCGTAGGGTCCGCACGCTTAAAGTTTCGATGACGGTTATATTATGAGTTTATGAGTTTTGATGTATCGAAGGTTGTTCGGAGTCCCGGATGTGATCACGGACATAACGAGGAGTCTTGAAATGGTCGAGACATGAAGATTGATATATTGGAAGCCTATATTTGGATATCGGAAGTGTTCCGAGTGAAATCGGGATTTTACCGGAGTACCGGAGGGGTTATCGGAACCCCCCGGGGGTTTAATGGGCCATAGTAGGCCTTAGTGGAGAAGAGGAAGGGCGGCCAGGGCAGGTCGCGTGCCCCCTCCCCCTCTAGTCCGAATAGGACAAGCAGGGGGGGCGCCGCCCCCCTTTCCTTCTTCTCCTCTTCCTCCTTCCCCCTTCTCCTAATCCAACAAGGGAGGGAGTCCTACTCCCGGTGGGAGTAGGACTCCTCCTGGCGCGCCCTCTGGCCGGGCCGCACCTCCCCTTGCTCCTTTATATACGGGGCAGGGGCACCCCAAAGACACAACAATTGATCAGTTGATCTTTTAGCCGTGTCTGCGGTGCCCCCTCCACCATAGTCCACCTCGATATCAGAGCGGTGCTTAGGCAAAGCCCCGCACCGTAGAACATCATCATCGTCATCATGCCGTCGTGCTGACGAAACTCTCCCTCAACACTCGGCTGGATCGGAGTTCGAGGGACGTCATCGGGCTGAACGTGTGCTGAACTCGGAGGTGCCATGTGTTCGGTACTTGATCGGTCGGATCGTGAGGACGTACAACTACATCAACCGCGTTGTGCTAACGCTTCCGCTTTCGGTCTACGAGGGTACGTGGACAACACTCTCCCCTCTCGTTGTTATGCATCACCATGTTCTTGCGTGTGCGTAGGAATTTTTTTAAAATTACTACGTTCCCCAAAATGATCATGATCCCGCGTTGTTTGTTCACACGTCCCCTCGTGGTCGGACTCTTCTCCTTCTCTATGTTAATGACATGATCATCACTGGTGACGACTCCGACTATATTGCCTTTGTTAAGTCCCGCCTTCCGACCAGTTCCTCATGACTGATCTTGGTCCACTACGATATTTTCTTGGGATTGAGATCTCCTCGACCTCTGATGGCTTCTACATCTCCCGGGAAAAATATATTCAGGATCTTCTTGCTCGTGCTACTCTTGGCGATGAGCGCACTGTTGTGACTCCTATGGAGCTCAACGTTCAGCTTCATGTCTCTGATGGTGACCCTCTTCCTAATCCTACTCGCTATCGTCACCTTGTTGGTAGCCTTGTCTACCTTGCCGTTACGCGTCCCGACATCTCCTATCCTGTTTACATACTGAGTCAGTTTGTTTCAGCACCCACCTCTATCCACTATAGTCATCTCCTCCGTGTTCTCCGATATCTTCGTGGCACGATCTCTCATCGCCTTTTCTTTCCCCGCTCCAGCTCTCTTGAGCTCCAAGCCTACTCTGATGCTACATGGGCTAGTGATCCCTCTGATCGACGCTCGCTGTCTGCTTACTATATCTTTCTTAGAGGCTCTCCCATTTCTTGGAAGACAAAGAAACAGACTGTCGTTTCTCGCTCGAGTACAGAGGCTGAGTTGCGAGCCATGGCTATGTTGACGGCTGAGGTGATCTGGTTACGGTGGTTATTTGAGGATTTTGGTGTGTCTGCTACTACCTCGACCCCCTTACTGTCTGACAGTACCGGTGCTATCAGTATTGCGCGTGACCCGGTGAAGCATGAGCTCACCAAGCACATCGGTGTGGATGCCTACTTTGTGCGTGCTACTGTGGAGGATCAGACTCTCGCTCTTCACTATGTGCCCTCTGATTTACAGTTGGCGGACTTCTTCATGAAGGCACAAACTCGAGCACAGCATAGTTTACTTCTCTCCAAACTCAGTGTTGTTGATCCACCATGAGTTTGAGGGGGGGGGGGGGTGTTAGATGTGTATAGCCCCTTTTTGGTTCATCCCCATTGTATAAGGGGTTTTATGCACTTTACCTCACATGTATATGTAATGGCCTTTGGCCCTTAATGAATACTAGTTGTTGTTTATCCAACACATATAAAACCTTTTGGAAGCAAGTATACGAAAGAATATTTGATGAGCTCTTTGACTTGAAGGAATATTTGTAGGATTTCAATCTTTAGTAAGTTTAAGGGCGTCAACTTGGCAAAATAGATGTTGCCAACATCAATTATCAAGGGACTTTTTGTTATCAGCCTTGCATATATGTCTGGTCAAAAAGCATACGGTTTATTCACCACAGGTAGCACACAGCCCATACATGTCCTCTGGTTATGGATCTATACTTGTGTTTCGTACATGCCAACCATACTTTTGCCAAACTCTCGTATTAGCTATGATCACACTTTCGGTCAGACCTACATTACGCCAACGACACATTTTAATTCATGAAAAGTATGAGCTGAGAACACATAGGAGCTCTGTTTGGTTTAGATATTTTCATACAAAATTTGATGTACTTCTCATGGATATCTTCTTACACAAGAGTTTATTTTGAAGATGATAATAAATTTATGCATTAGAGTTAATGCACATCATTTGGCCATCAATCTCTAGTTTGAGGAAGATTTTAAAGCAGCACTATACAAGCAAAGCTAAGACTGGTCCAACCACTTAATTCCTTTTCTATAAAAGAGTTGATGAATGAGAGGATATTTTGAGAGATCCATCTATGCTACGGGCAGTGCTAATTTTATAATTTTGCACGTGTCTCGTGCATGACGCCAGCGCCTTCATCGGCCTCCATTTGTGCGCGTCGATGTGTGACGTCTGTGCCTTTAGTGCTGGGTCATGCTCTGCTGCAGCCGTGTACGCCGCCGCTACCAGACGGCACCCCCATCATGGAATACACCCCAGCTAAGATTTTCCTTATCGTCTTTGTCAAGGCGCCATCAACGCAAGAGGTTCAGGTAAAATTATCCCTGTTTTCCTTGCTATATTAAGTTTATTTGCTAATGTACTCCTAGCCTGGAGCATGTTCAACTGACTAATCTATGCTACTACATTTCTTAGCTAATGACCTCGTGTGGATCGTGTTTGCTCCCTGGAGTGTAGCAATATGAGATGCCCTTATATTTTTGTCACTTGTAATATCTCGTTGATTGTTTACATGTCATAATGTATACCAAGAATACAAGAGTCGTGACTTTATTTTTTTCTGAAGTAGTGCCTAGTTAGACTTAGGAATTTATATATTAGTGGTACTCCTGTTGTCAAGCTTATGAAGAATCTATTCCCTTGAACAGTACTAGTAAGGGTGCCCGTGCGTTGCAACGGGATGTATATTGTTGTAACAATCTTTAAAAAAGATGAAGATCAAGCACAACACAGTATTAAAGAATGACAATACATAAATGAAAAACTGAAAATATAGAATTGGTTCATATATAGGATGTATCACATAAACTTAAATAAACATAACTACTTCTATCGACTCTTGCCGAGTCCAACATGAGTATAATAAATCTCAAACAATATCTTTTTCACACTGAATAACACATCAATTATATGAGTAAATTTGCCCATGTGTTGCCATGGTTGTTTTTATATTATTTTTAGGCCATGTAGAATTTTGCACAATGTATTCTGTAAACATTCTGAATAGTATGAAACTGATAATTCAAGAAGTGATGTCACATAACCAGCCATACCCAACCGTGGTCCAAATGACCTGAATTTTGCGAATTATTTACATGTAGAAGAATAACTGATCATGTGATTTTCTTTATCCTCCTATGAGCTTTCCCTTCCTTTTGAAAAAATAATATGGATTTACCTATCTCTATTAGTTCAGTAGAAAGATCCGAGTTTCTATCAGATTATGTGCAATCTGGATGCATGTGATAGCACTGTCGCAAAAGTGGCAAAGCAAACAACAAAAGGACAAAAGGGGAGCATAATATGACATTTAGGCATGTTACAACACTGAGATTAACAACATCCGTCCCATGACAAACAAAATTAGAATGTGCTAAACACAATTAACATACATCGCTTTATTGCAAGGTGGTCATCACGACAATATGGTCGTCGCTTCTTCCTCTGGCATTGCCGCTCGCCCATCAAACAAACCGCGGCAGAGACACTGGCTATAATCGCTCACCCAGCGAACACCCCGCTGCAGAAACACACACTATATTGCTTGCCCTGCAAACACCCAAAGCATAGACACTCTGTGCAGGTTTTATTAGACCACTTTGTGCGGGTACCTTTGTCAAATATGAATGCCTATTCAAAAGAACTCCCCCAGAAAGAGTTGAGGGACAGAATGGTAGCAAGATTTACCAAAGTGTCACCTCACAACTCCCTGGTTGACATAAAACAACATGTTAGGATAGATCATGGCGTATGCACATTATTCAAAGAGCTAAATGATATATATACAAAGTAGAGGCACTCTAAGTTTCACATAGATTTACATTCCAATATGGGTTCCAAAGGAAAACTAATTAATTTTGATAGAATTCACTGTCAAATCTATGAAGCACAATCTTCCATTTTCGTAGTTCAGTATCAAGCATCAGAACCTAAAACTGAAATGACTGAACTAACAAATCCAACCGCTTTTCTGTACATCAACAACTCACATGCATCCCATCTCTGAAATATTGTAGCCTGTCCTGAATACTAAAGCATGCGTGGTATTTGCTCTGTTTATAATTAAGTGTCTTGTTGCATGCTTGTCTTGAATAAGAGGATAATTGCAATCATATGTGTAGCTGCATAATATATAGGAAAGAGTGACGATCTTAACAGTGAAACGGGAGAGCTTCTGAATTAAGTACAAGATTGCATCATCCCTTCTTGAAAGTTTTTTAACTGAACCTGGCAAACTAACAGGGGCACTACTTATGCCACCTAACACCGAAAATTATAGAACCACAAAGATGCACTATGCATTTTGGATCAATTCATATCCTAATGATTTAAAATATATCAGTCGTGCTTAAAAGAACATAATTTATTTAAGTTGTAGTATATGTAGCAAACATGCCCGTGCGTTGCAACGGGAGAAGAAAACGACATTTTCAAATTTAGCATGAGTTGTATGTATTTGCAAAATGCAAAGATCAGCTAAACAAATGATCAAAGAATAAATGGGTTTTCTGTAGATCAATGTTCAAGTTTCTGAAGGAGGTTATATACATGTTGTTGAGATGAAGATCTGTGAGAATGTGGCGTCTTCCATATTGCATCTCAGAAACGTCGATTGGACCCTGAGAACTGTTTGCTTTTCTATTTAGGAAAGGTTAACTAATTATTTTCACACAAAAAGGTTAATAATTGGCTTCGTCATGCCATTTCATTGTGTGTGGGAGCTTTCCTTCAGACTACAGGGAGAAACCAAGATATGTGCTTGAACTGTTAGTTTAAGTCCTTTCTACCAGTGCGATCATGTGCAGTTTTGAGTTACTGCCAGCTACATCTATGTGCTTCCCAGTTTCCTTGTGCATTGCTGGAGAACAACTTAATGTTATGTTTCTTTTTCTTTTGAGACTTCATACTTTAGCTGCAGTATCAGGTATCTAAAATAGTTTGTGTATATAGGCCACAAGTACAAGAATCCCGATGTTTCATTATAACTGTAGCATCTGCTCCAAATACTGAATGATGGCATTACCTTGTCAAATACTGAAAGCAGCTAATTTAGGTTTTTTCAATAGCTAATTGCCCTGACTAAAATAAGGATTTTGACATTGGTTATTGTTTTGCGGCAACTTAATGATAGGCTGCAATTATTAATCCAAAATATATATTGGTGCTAGAGCACAATCCCTGTGCACAGGGTACAGGAAAACAATTGGCATATACATCGATACAGAAGAAATTAGAAGTAAATAGTACATGGGAGTAATCAGCATACAGAGCTCGTGTTCTTCGAAGAAATCTACAACAAATCAAAGGAGACGGAGAGGGATGTGAGAGCTCACCCACTTGCCTGCCACAAGAAATAGAAATTTTCTTAGTCTGTAGATTCAGTAAAGCAATTACAGTGAAGCGTAACATTCCAACTCTATAAGACCACTGTCGGTGGCGAATATACTTCCAGTTTTGATCATAATAAGCCAATAAATGGACTTTTCTTTTCTTATTATACCATTGGAAGAGTGCATAAATCTGGAAATCGAGAAAAAAGAAAGAGTTTACACTGAAGATTATCAACTAAAAAAGCATGTATAAATCTTTAGATTTAATCAGTGCTGAATAAGTGGTTCCATTTTCTTTGTGGTTATGGGGTTGACTATAGAGACTTACATTTTTCTGCCTGGAATCTTTCTGATATTATTAGTGAGAATCATGGCACACATTATCAGTCAGGTATGAACTTTATGACATGGTAAACCGACATCATGGCAGAACTTACAACATGCAGCACATGCACTAAAATTTGTCAAATTATTGTACAGAAATATTTAGTCATTTTCCCAGAAACTGTCAATACAGAACAGTTGAAATCTAGTGTTTTTCCTTCACCAGCCTTCACTATCTTAGTTTCACAAAAATGCAAGCAGCAGACCCATGAATGCAGACAGAAAATCAGACTAAGGTATTGAGAGAAAATGTAGTTGCATTGCATGCACAGCGAAGTCCGCCAAGCTTGCAGTGTCAGTGGAAAATGCTAATGGTTCCTTGTAGGTTTAAGCAACAGCAAAACTTGAGGCGTCAGAATACACTACAGCAATGTAACACCGAGTCAGTGTGTTGCAACGGGAGAAAACGCGGGATGGGGAACCGGTTTGTGCGTTGCAACAGAAGAAAGTGTGAGATAGGGAGCCGGTGTTGATATTATTTAGTGACGAGTATTTACAACCCATCTCACATCAAAGTGATATAATCAAATGTAAATAAACTTCTTGGAAAACATTGTTCAACATATGTTGTTTAGAGTTATTATAGAGTTTAAAAAGTAAGTAAATTTGAATTAACAAGATGAAAGCTAATTCTACACTGTAATTTTATAAGTCCAAAATATTTAGACGACTCCATCAAATGTATAGCTCGGGACTGAGCTATTACCCTTTTGAGACATCTCTGCACACACTCGAATGCTGGCTTTGCTTCTGAAAAGAATTCTTGTTGGCAATAAAAAGATACAGTGGTAAGGGAACTTACCGAATAGACATTGTAGTTCCATAGCCCAGGATCAATTGTCACTCACGAATCATAGGAAGGGGGTCGAGGAATCAATATTTTACCCAGAAATCCAATAGATAAACGTTCATGGTCATGTACGTAACCTTTGTACCTCTCCATAACGCAGTATAGCATCACACTAAGCCAGTCAGCAGCAAACAGACCAGCTTTACCTGCCAAATTCAGGTCTCAGATAAATCCTCCACTCGCTCGCCGTCTGCCCCTGCGTGTCCTCCACATGAGATTAGCAACAGCTGCATCAAAGTAGTAGCAGCATCAGAATCAATCAACAAACAAGAGAGCAGTTGTATAATATGCAACTAACAGGAGCACACCAACAGCACACAACATACAGAATAGCCGTCCCTCTCCCCTGCCCTCCCCGCACCAGCAGCGCACCAGATCATCCTCGTCCCCGTCCATCTCCCCCTGGGAGCCCGCACCACGGGCTCCCCGACCAGCGCCTCCGTCGCCAAACGCCACCCACTCCCGCGAACGTCTGCGCCCTATCTCCTCTTCACCAGAGAAACCAACAACACATCCTCCTGCCGTGCCTCCCCCTCGTTTCTCTCCTTCCTCCCAGTTTTCTCTCTCCCTCTCCCTCGTCCTCCCTCCTTTTCTTCCAGGAGAACGCCGGAGCAACCGTGGTGCCGCCCCGGAGAACCCCAACGCCTTGTAAGTCCCGCCGCCGCTCGCTTGGATCCAGCCGCGGCCGAAGTTCCGCACGGCCAGCCCGTCAGTCGCCACCCTGTGCAGACCTCACTCGATTGGATCGAGCGGGAGATCCGCCTGCCGCCCCGCATGTCAGGCCTGACGAAGAGTACGCGTTCTTCAGTTAACGGACGGCGTGGATACAAGCATTCGGGAGGATCCAACGGCTCGCGTGGCTCGCCCTACTGTTACTTTTTCTACAGCTTTTCCCTTTGCTCTCTTTGTTACTTTTCCTTTCCGTCATTGGCTATTTTAAGCTCCACCGTTTTCTTGTAAGCGGCATCGTTGCATTGTATGAGCTTGCTCAAAACATATATACAATCCCTCCTTTAGAGAATATACCAAAGATATACTTGCACTTTCCCCATTTTTCCTCTTGGCTCGCGACGAACCCTAGCACAAATCAAGATCGGGCCATGACAATTGGTATCATGAGCCAGGTTCTTCCTCGGCGGCGCGGCGGATCGGCGGGGTTCCCGTGAGTTGCCCTCCCTTCCCGCTTATACGAAGGCGGCGGCGTTGACTCTCCTCCCTTCACCCTTCTTTGGTGGCAATGGCGGCGATTTTGCGGCCGGGAGTGGACCGGCGGCGTTGGTGGCGGTAGACTAATTGGCGGCAACTTCGTGGCGTTAAATGCGGTTGCTTGAGCACCTTTGCTCAAGTGTCGAATCGAGACGACGGCAATGATGGTCTTTCTTGAAGCGGCAGACGGCGGATGACGGGCGATTCGGTTGATTACTGGGTGCTCGGCGGTAAAATTCCTCTCGAATCCATCACGATGCACCATGGGTAGATCGAAGCCGATGCAGGCCGAGGCGAAATCTGCTTTCGCGATGAAAATTTGAAGTTATGCTGAGACCAGAGAGGAAGCAACAGAGCTGCGTGAAGATGTTGAGGGCCTGCGCAAGGATGTCCATGCTGTTACTCTGAAACAAGATGCGATGGTTGTAGCGACCAGACCCGAAAGGATCAAGTCTCTGTGCTCAGTGTCATCCCTGGATCAGTAATGCTGACACCACACAATACTTCGAAGGATTTATAGCAGAGTAGCAATCACACACTTATTACATCGTTGTCCACAAAGGAACTTATTACAATAATATGGCTTAAGGCCATCTAATAATAACAGCGGAAGGCTTGAAAGATAAGCGAGTCCATCAACTCCAACGGCATCACTGAGTATAGAACCACGACCTAACACCTTACTCGTCGTTCAAAAGTCTCTGCATACGTGAAAGTTGCAAAGACGAAAACGGTCAAGACATGGAATATCTTTGGCAATGTAACACATAGAGAGTAATGAAGCAATAGGCCTATACTACATGCATATGTGGTGGTGGTAAGGCTCTCTGATTTACATTTGCATAAAGTCGATTTTTCCCTACAACAAAGGAATCAATTTTATTTAACTATCATGGTGGTTGTTAAACATTGAGAATGGTTGACAGCATCCTCAATCCCGATTAAAAAGTACTCATCAAAACCCAATACATTTATTTAGAGGTAACATGTTGAGATTCACATGATATTCAATTACCAGATACTCAAATTGTCCATAATCGGGGACACGGCTAATCATGATTAGTTTATACACTCTGCAGAGGTTTGCGCACTTTTCCCCACAAGACTCGATCGCCTCCGCTTGGTTCTCGCACTTCATGGTGTTTGAGAAACGGATGACCGAGACATAGTCTTTCGTAGCGCTAGCACCTTACATGTGGGTAGACCGTACCAACCTACATCCCCTACATCGCCTAGCCTACCCGTAAGAGTTCGCACAACTTAGTCAACTACGCCAGAGCCCATAATTGGCTTGTGGCTGCACACGGAAGTTTCCAGTTTGAATAATCTTATGATCCCTTAGAGCACAGGTGGCGGTCCGAAGAAATCTGAGGCAAGTCCTGATAGAAACCAGGTGCCTCAATCCACCCAGATGTGTGTTTAAGTTGCCACCTTAGATAAACCTTTAATTAACAATCTCACATCTGTCATGGATATTCACTCACCCAATCCACATCTACTAGCATAGCATGGCATAATAGCAAACGTAGAAGTAACTCCCAGGGTTTCATAAGTAAAACAGGTAATAGGTACTATCTCAATCTACTTCCCAATCCCACAATTTAATTAGATCCTAAACATGCAAGTGTTTGAGGAATAGATCTAATGCATAAAAACTGGGTAGTGGAAAAGGTATGATCAAGTGTTACTTGCCTTGCTGATGATCCGCGAGACCTAGAGATTCGAAGTAACAAGCGGCGCACTCCGGGTGATCTAACGCAGACAAACAACAAGCATACAATAAGTATTCATCTAATGCACGGGAAATCTCGAATAAAAGATCTAACCGAGAGTTCAACTTAAGAACCACAGTTGCAAAAGAATCGAATCAAATAAAGCATCGAAAATCGGAACTCGAGAGAGAACGACTCGGTTTAGCAATCTGAAATTAGGTCAAAATTTCACAGTAGCAAAACTCTGTGAAAGTAGGTTAGTCGAACGGCGGTTTCGTTCTGAAACTCGGTAACGCTTGAATCACCTGATTCGATAAACGAGCGAGAAATAAAACAGATTTGAAAATCGGATCTCAAATCGAATCGAGAAAAATAACGGATTAAATCCGATTAAAAGAAAACGACGAACGGATTAAATAACGGACGTTCGTTAACCGAACTAATCCAACGAACACGTTCATTGAAACGAACGGTTCGGTGAACGTCCGTTAGTTAAGAAAACCAAAAAAAATAAAACCAATCTAGGTTTAAAAAAACCGAATATCTAAAAAAAAAAACCGGATCGGGTTTTTCTGAGAAAACCGGATCGGAACGGGGCGGCGGCTACCTCCGGTGGCTCGCAGCGGGCTCCGGGCTCAAGGGCGGCGAGGGCGGCGGGTCGGAATGGGCGGCGGGTCAGGCGGCGAGAGGCGACGTGCGGGCGGCGGCCTTCAAGGCGGCGGCGGAGGGGTGGCGGCGGCTCGGGGTGAGGGAGAGGCGTGTTATGGGAGGTGGAGGAGGCGCCTTAGGGGGGCAGGCGCTGGTCGGAGCCGGCCTCCTGGCGACGGCGGCGGGACTCCGCCAAGCCATGAGCGAGGAGAGAGGGAGGCGGGTCAGCCTATGGGCCTTGGGCCAAGAAGGCGGTTTTTTTTTTAATTAAAATTTAAGCCAAACGAATTAAAAAAATATCAAATGAACTCCGATTTAAATAAAACAAATTTTCCCCGACTCCAAAAAATGAGTCGAACAAAATGAACTTTAAAAAAATGGCAAACATGCATAAATTTTTAAAATGCTCATTTTTGTCTAAGCAAAATAAATCTTCCAAAACCAAATTTTGATTTATTTATAATATCTTCATTTTTCCTAAATGTTGGGAAAGTCATATTATTCCCTCTCTTAAAATTTTTATAGGAAAAACTTTATGAAGATAATTTAAATAAATCCAAATGATCCTATTTTCAAATTTGAGAAATCCCAAATATGAAAATAATGAAACTTCCAACTCTCTCAGGGTCCTTGAGTTGCGTGAAATTTTCTAGGATCGGAAAATGCGAGAGAATATGATATGCATGATGACCTAATGTATAACATTCCAAATTGAAAATTTGGGATGTTACAAACCTACCCCCTTAAGATGAATCTCGCCCTCGAGATTCGGGTTAACTAGAAAATAGGTGAGGGTGGTCCTTAAGCAAAACTTCCTCTCTTTCCCGGTGGCTTCATCCTCGGTGTGGTGGCTCCACTGCACTTTGCAAAACTTGATAACCTTCTTTGCGGGTAACTCTGCTGGCAAAATCGAGAATCTTAACCGGTTTTTCCTCATATGTCAAGTCATCCTTCAACTGAATTGCTTCGGTGGTCTTGTATCTCTTAACGGTACCTCTGCCATCTCGGGTGACATTTCTTCAATCGAGAAACATGGAATACGCCATGAACTCCCGACAGTCCTTCCGCAATTCCAACTTATCATAACTTCTCCCATGCGTTGCAAAATCTTATATGGTCCAACGAAGCAGGTGCTAACTTCCCTTTAACTCCAAAACGCTTAACTCCTCAAGCGGGGATACTCTAAGATATACTCTGTCTCCAACCTCATACTCAATCGCTTGCGCTTTGAATCGGCATAGCTCTTACATGCAGGACTGGGCTACCTTGAGCACATCTCGAATTAACTTAACTTTCTGTTGAGACTCCTTAATCAAATCTGGTCCAAACAAGCGGCGATCTCGGTTTAGTCCCATGACAACGGTGTTCTACACCTTCTTCCATACTGGCGCCTCGAAGGTGCCATCTTTAAGCTGGTTTGGTAGCTGTTGTTGTAGGAAAATTCTGCATACGGCAAATTATCATCCCGGTGGATCCATAATCTAGTGCACAAGCTCTCAAAGATGTCCTCCAAAATCTGATTGACTCTCTCGGTCATCCATCGATTACGTGGGTGGAAAGCTGTCTTGAATTCTAGTCTGGTTCCCAATGTTTCGTGCAACCGGTTCCAAAATTTTGAGGTAAATTGGGTTCCTCATGCGATACAATGCTCCTCGGAACTCCGTGTAAACACACAATTACGGTCATGTATATCTTCGCCAACTTAGCACCTTTGCTATAGGTAGTCTTATTTGGAATGAAATGAGCTACCTTAATTGAGCGGTCGACTATGACCCAAATCGAGTCATATCCTGAGCGGGTCTTTGGCAAACCTGTGATGAAATCCATGCCTAGTTTATCCCACTTCCATTCGGTATCGGCAATGGTTGTAACAATCCTGTTGACCGATGCTCTGCCTTTACTTTCTGACATACATCGCAAATTGCTACATACTCCGCAATATCCTTCTTCATTACGGTCCACCAGAAAATATTCTTCAAATCCAATACATCTTGGTATTTCCTGGGTGAATCGAATAGGGTGAATCATGGGCTTCTTGCAAAATCAACTTCCTGATCTCTGGGTCATTGGGCACATAAACACGGTCTTCAAACCATAGGGTATCGTGTTCATCCTCACGAACTCCTTTAGCTTTTCCTTTGCTCATTTTCTCCTTTATAGAGGCAACTGAAGGAAATATGCCCTAGAGGCAATAATAAAGTTATTATTTATTTCCTTATATCATGATAAATGTTTATTATTCATGCTAGAATTGTATTAACCGGAAACATAATACATGTGTGAATACATAGACAACCAGATAGTCACTAGTATGCCTCTACTAGACTAGCTCATTAATCGAAGATGGTTATGTTTCCTAACCATAGACATGTGTTGTCATTTGATTAATGGGATCACATCATTAGGAGAATGATGTGATTGACATGACCCATTTCGTTAGCTTAGCACTTGATCGTTTAGTATGTTGCTATTGCTTTCTTCATGACTTATACATGTTCCTGTAACTATGAGATTATGCAACTCCGTTTACGGAGGAACACTTTGGGTGCTACCAAGCGTCACAACGTAATCGGGTGATTATAAAGGAGTACTACAGGTGTCTCCAAAGGTACATGTTGGGTTGGCGTATTTGAGATTAGGTTTTGTCACTCCGATTGTCGGAGAGGTATCTCTGGGCCTTCTCGGTAATACTCGTCACCTAAGCCTTGCAAGCATTGTAACTAATGAGTTAGTTATGAGATGATGTATTACGGAACGAGTAAAGAGACTTGCGATAGCGAGATTGAACTAGGTATTGGATACCGACGATCGAATCTCGGGCAAGTAACATACCGATGACAAAGGGAACAAAGTATGTTGTTATGCGGTTTGACCGATAAAGATCTTAAGTAGAATATGTAGGAGCCAATATGGGCATCCAGGTTCCGCTATTGGTTATTGACCAAGAATAGTTCTAGGTCATGTCTACATAGTTCTCGAACCCCGTAGGGTCACTTGCAACAAGGTTTCGATGCGATGGTTATATTATGAGTTTATGAGTTTTGATGTACCGAAGGAGTTAGTCCCGGATGAGATCGGGGACATGACGAGGAGTCTCGAAATGGTCGAGACGTAAAGATTGATATATTGGAAGCCTACATTTGGACATCGGAAGTGTTCCGTGAAATCGGGATTTCTGAGATGCCGGAGGTTACGGAACCCCCGAGGTCCATGGGCCTTAATGGGCCATAGGAGAAGAGGAAGGGCAGGCCAAGGTGGGCTGCGCCCCCTCCCCTCTAGTCCGAATAGGACAAGGAAGGGGGCGCCCTTCCTCTTCCCTCCTCCAATCCTAGTCCAACTAGGAGAGGGGGGAGTCCTACTCCCGGTGGGAGTAGGACTCCTCCTTAGTGCGCCTCCTCTAGGGCCGGCCACCTCCCCTTGGCTCCTTTATATCTGAGGCAGGGGCACCCCAATACACACAAGTTGATCTACGGATCTTTCCTTAGCCGTGTGCGGTGCCCCTTCCACCATATTCCACTTCGGTCATATCGTCATGAGCTTAAGCGAAGCCTGCGCCGGAGAAGTCATATCGTCAGCGGAGCTTAGGCGAAGCCCTGCGTCGGTGGAGCATCAACATCGTCCTGCCCGTCGTCTTGTGGAACTCATCCCCGACACTTTGCCGGATCGGAGTCCGGGATCGTCATCGAGTGAGCGTGTGCGTAACTCGGAGGTGCCGTGCGTTCGGTGCTTGGATCGGTCGGATCGTGGAGACGTCTGACTACATCAACCGCGTTGTTATAACGCTTCGCTTTCGGTCTCACGAGTGCGTGGGCGGACACTCTCCCCTCTCGTTGCTATGCCATCACCATGGTCTTGCGTGATCGTAGGAAAATTTTTGAAATTACTACGTTCCCCAACAAAGGGCATCCGAGCCTGGTTTTATGCGTTGATGTCATGTGCACGAGTAGAACACAAGTGAGTTGTGGGCGATACAAGTCATACCGCCTACCAGCATGTCATACTTTGGTTCAGCGGTATTGTGAGATGAAGCGGCCGGACCGACATTACGTGTCTTGGTTTCACCGCTCGAGCACTCGTTGCTTAAAGGTGACCGTGGTGACTGTCTCTCTCACTTTAGTTGAACCGAGTATGACTACGCCCGGTCCTTGAGAAGGTTAAAGCGGAGTCTATTTGACAAACTATCGTTGTGGTTTTGATGCGTAGGTAAGAACGGTTCTTGCTCAGCCCGTAGCAGCCACGTAAAACTTGCAACAACAAAGTAGAGGACGTCTAACTTGTTTTTGCGGGGCATGTTGTGATGTGATGTGGTCAAGACGTGATGCTATATTTTATTGTATGAGATGATCATGTTTTGTAACCGAGTTATCGGCAATCGGCGAGAGCCATATGGTTGTCGCTTTATTGTATGAAATGCAAGCGCCATGTAATTGCTTTACTTTATCACTAAGCGATGGCGATAGTCGTAGAAGCAATAGTTGGCGAGACGACAACGATACTACGATGGAGATCAAGGTGTCGCGCCCGGTGGCGATGGTGATCATGGCGGTGCTTGGCGATGGAGATCACAAGCACAAGATGATGATGACCATATCATATCACTTATATTGATTGCATGTGATGTTTATCCTTTATGCATCTTATCTTGCTTTGATTGACGGTAGCATTATAAGATGATCTCTCACTAAAATTATCAAGAAGTGTTCTCCTCGAGTATGCACTGCTGCCAAAGTTCGTAGTACCCGGACACCACGTGATGATCGGGTGTGATAAGTTCTACGTCCATCTACAACGGGTGCAAAACAGTTGCACGCCATGAATACTCGAGTTAAACTTGACGAGCCTAGCATATAACAGATATGGCCTCGGAACACGGAGACCGAAAGGTCGAGCGTGAATCATATAGTAGATATGATCAACATAAGATGTTCACCATTGAAAACTACTCCATCTCACGTGATGATCGGTTATGGTTTAGTTGATTTGGATCACGTAATCACTTAGATGACTAGAGAGATGTCTATCTAAGTGGGAGTTCTTAAGTAATATGATTAATTGAACTTTAATTTATCATGAACTTAGTCCGTAGTATTTTGCAAATTATGTTGTAGATCAATAGCTCACGTTGTTGCTTCCCTATGTTTTTATATGTGTTCCTAGAGAAAATTGTATTGAAAAATGTTAGTAGCAATGATGCGGATTGGATTCGTGATCTGAGGTTTATCCTCATTGCTGCACAGAAGAATTATGTCCTTAATGCACCGCTAGGTGATGGACCTATTGCAAGAGCAAGATGCACGGCGTTATGAACGTTTGGCTAGCTCAATATGATGACTACTTGATAGTTTAGTGCACCATGCTTAACGGCTTAGAATCGGGACTTCAAAGGCGTTTTGAACGTCATGGACCATATAAGATGTTCCAGGAATTGAAGTTAATATTTCAAGCAAATACCCGAGTTGAGAGATATGAAGTCTCCAACAAGTTCTATAGCTAAAAGATGGAGGAGAATCGCTCAACTAGTGAGCATGTGCTCAGATTGTCTCGAGTACTTCAATCGCTTGAATCAAGTGGGAGTTAATCTTCCGGATAAGATAGTGATTGACAGAATTCTCTAGTCACCATCACTAAGTTAGTAGAACTTCGTGATGAACTATAGTATGCAAGGGATGACGAAAAAGATTCTCGAGCTCTTCGCGATGCTAAAATCGGCGAAGGTAAGAAATCAAGAAAAACATCAAGTGTTGATGGTTGACAAGACCACTAGTCTCAAGGAAAATGGCAAAGGGAAGAAGGGGAACTTCAAAAGGAACGGCAAGCAAGTTGCTGCTCGAGTGAAGAAGCCCAAGTCTAGACCTAAGCACGAGCCTGAGTACTTTTGTCGCAATGGAACTGGTCACCGGAAGCGTAACTACCCTTGAATATTTGGTGGATAAGAAGGATGGCAAAGTGAACAAGGTTATATTTGATATACATGTTATTGATGTGTGCCTTACTAGTGTTTATAGTAGCCCCCAGTATTTGATACTGCTCGGTTGCTAAGATTAGTAACTCGAAACAGGAGTTCTGAGAATAAACAGAGACTAGTTGAAGGGGAAGTGACGATGAGTGTTGGAAGTAGTTCCAAGATTGATATGATCATCATCGCACACTCCCTATACTTTCGGGATTAGTGTGGAACCTAAATAAGTGTTATTTGGTGTTGAGCATAAATATGATTTGATCATGTTTATTGCAATACGGTTATTCATTTAAGTAAGAGAATAAATTGTTGTTACATTTACATGAATAAAACCTTATATGGTTACACAC
The DNA here is from genome assembly GCA_021605145.1 of Aegilops bicornis. Classification (NCBI taxonomy): domain Eukaryota; kingdom Viridiplantae; phylum Streptophyta; class Magnoliopsida; order Poales; family Poaceae; genus Aegilops; species Aegilops bicornis. Next base: position 222,771,524 of record CM038674.1, on the reverse strand, counting down.
CCAATGAAAATGGTTCATTGGATCTCGATCGTAGTGATACACATATTCATAATATTGATGCCAAAAGATGCAAAGTTAATAATGATAGTGCAACTTATTTGTGGCTTTGCCGTTTAGGTCATATTGGTGTAAAGCGCATGAAGAAACTCCATCTTTGATGGACTTTCGGAATCACTTGGTTATGAATCATTTGATGCTTGCGAACCGTGCCGTTTGGGCAAGATGACTAAAACTCCGTTCTCCGGAACAATGGAACAAGCTATTGACTTATTGGAAATAATACATACCAATGTATGCGATCCAATGAGTATTGATGCTCGTGGCAAGTATCGTTATTTTCTGACCTTCACAAGATGATTTGAGCAGATATGGGTATATCTACTTGATGAAACATAAGTCCGAAATAATTGAAAGGTTCAAAGAATTTCAGAGTGAAGTGGAAAATCATCATAACAAGAAAATAAAGTTTCGCGATCCGATCGTGGAGATGAATATTTGAGTTACGAGTTTGGTCTTCAATTAAAACAAAGTGGAATAGTTTCACAGCTCACGCCACATGGAACACCACAACATAATGGTGTGTCCGAACGTCAGAACGCACTTTATTGGATATGGTGCGATCTATGATGTATCTTACCGATTTACCACTATCGTTTTGGGGTTATGCATTAGAGACAGCTGCATTCACGTTTAATAGGGCACCATCTAAATCCGTTGAGGCGACACCGTATGAACTATGGTTTAACAGTAAACCTAAGCTGTCGTTTCTTAAAGTTTGGAGTTGTGATGCTTATGTGAAAAAGGTTTCACCTGATAAGCTCGAACCCAAATCGGAAAAGTGCGTCTTCATAGAATACCCAAAGGCAACTATTGGGTACACCTTCTATCACAGATCTGAAGGCAAGTTATTCGTTGCTAAGGTGGATCCTTTCTAGAGAAGAAGTTTCTCTCGAAAGAAGTGAGTGGGAGGAAAGTGGAACTTGATAAGGTAATTGTACCTTCTCCCTTATTGGAAAGTAGTTCATCACAGAAATCAGTTTCAGTGATTCCTACACCAATTAGTAAGGAAGTTAATGATGATGATCATGAAACTTCAGATCAAGTTGCTACCAAACCTCGTAGGTCTTCCAGAGTAAGATCCACACCAAAGTGGTACGGTAATCCTATTCTAGAAGTCATGTTACTAGACCATGATGAACCTGCGAACTATGAGGAAGCGATGATGAGCCCAGATTCCGCGAAATGGTTTGAGACCATGAAATCTGAGATGGGATCCATGTATGAGAACAAAGTGTGGACTTTGATGGAGTTGCCCGATGATCGGCAAGCCATATTATATAAATGGATCTTCAAGAGGAAGGCAGATGCTTTGATAGTAGTGTTACTATCTACAAAGCTCGACTTGTCGCATAAAAAGGGTTTTCGACAAATTCAAAGTGTTGACTACAATGAGATTTTCTCAAGCTGTAGCGATGCTTAAGTCTGTCCAAATCATGTTAGCAATTGCCACATTTTATGAAATCTGCAAATGGATGTCAAAACTACATTCTTTAATGGATTTATTAAAGAAGAGTTGCATATGATGCAACCGTAAGGTTTTGTCAATCCTAAAGGAGCTAACAAAATGTGCAAGCTTCAGCAATCCATCTATGGACTGGTGCAAGCATCTCGGAGTTGGAATAAACGCTTTGATAGTGTGATCAAAGCATATGGTTTTATCTGAGACTTTTGGAGAAGTTTGTATTTACAAGAAAGTGAGTGGGAGCACTACAACATTTCTGATAAGTATATGTGAATGACATATTGTTGATCGGAAATGATGTAGAATTATTCTGCAAAGCATAAAGGAGTATTTGAAAGGAGTTTTTCAAAGAAGGACCTCGGTGAAGTTGCTTACATCTTGAGCATCAAGATCTATAGAGATAGATCAAAGACGCTGATAAGTTTTTCAATGAATACATACCTTGACAAGATTTTGAAGTAGTTCAAAATGGAACAGTCAAAGAAAGAGTTCTTGCCTGTGTTACAAGGTGTGAGATTGAGTAAGACTCAAAACCCGACCACGACGGAAGATAGAAAGAGAATGAAAGTCATTCCCTATGCATCAGCCATAGGTTCTATAAAGTATGTCATCTTTGTGTACTGTGATCTATTGCATACCCTACCACTAAGCTTGGCAAGGGAGTGCAATAGTGATCTAGGAATAGATCAATGGACGGCGGTCAAAATTATCCTCAGTAGAATAAGGATATGTTTCTCGATTATGGAAGTGGAAAAAGGTTCGTCGTAAAGGGTTACGTCGATGCAAGTTTTAACACTAATCTAGATGACTCTGAGTCTCAATCTAGATACATATTGAAAGTGGGAGCAATTAGCTAGAGTAGCTCCGTGCAGAGCATTGTATACATGGAAATTTGCAAAATACTTACGGCTCTGAATGTGACAGACCCGTTGACTAAAATTATCTCACAAGCAAAACATGATCACACCTTAGTACTCTTTGGGTGTTAATCACATATCGATGTGAACTAGATTACTGACTCTAGTAAACCTTTGGGTGTTGGTCACAAGTCGATGTGAACTATGGGTGTTAACCACATATAGATGTGAACTATTGATGTTAAATCACATGGGATGTGAACTAGATTATTGACTCTAGTGCAAGTGGGAGATCAAGGAAATATGCCCTAGAGGCAATAATAAAGTTATTATTTATTTCCTTATATCATGATAAATGTTTATTATTCATGCTAGAATTGTATTAACCGGAAACATAATACATGTGTGAATACATAGACAAAGCAGATAGTCACTAGTATGCCTCTACTAGACTAGCTCATTAATCAAGATGGTTATGTTTCCTAACCATAGACATGTGTTGTCATTTGATTAATGGGATCACATCATTAGGAGAATGATGTGATTGACATGACCCATTTCGTTAGCTTAGCACTTGATCGCTTAGTATGTTGCTATTGCTTTCTTCATGACTTATACATGTTCACTGTAACTATGAGATTATGCAACTCCGTTTACCGGAGGAACACTTTGGTGCTACCAAAGCGTCACAACGTAATCGGGTGATTATAAAGGAGTACTACAGGTGTCTCCAAAGGTACATGTTGGGTTGGCGTATTTCGAGATTAGGTTTTGTCACTCCGATTGTCGGAGAGGTATCTCTGGGCCTTCTCGGTAATACTCATCACCTAAGCCTTGCAAGCATTGTAACTAATGAGTTAGTTATGAGATGATGTATTACGAACGAGTAAAGAGACTTGCCGATAACGAGATTGAACTAGGTATTGGATACCGACGATCGAATCTCGGGCAAGTAACATACCGATGACAAAGGGAACAAAGTATGTTGTTATGCGGTTTGACCGATAAAGATCTTCGTAGAATATGTAGGAGCCAATATGGGCATCCAGGTTCCGCTATTGGTTATTGACCAAGAATAGGTCTAGGTCATGTCTACATAGTTCTCGAACCCGTAGGGTCCGCACGCAACAAGGTTTCGATGACAGTTATATTATGAGTTTATGAGTTTTGATGTACCGAAGGAGTTCGGAGTCCCGGATGAGATCGGGGACATGACGAGGAGTCTCGAAATGGTCGAGACGTAAAGATTGATATATTGGAAGCCTACATTTGGACATCGGAAGTGTTCCGGGTGAAATCGGGATTTTTCTAGAGTAGGGAGGTTACCGGAACCCCCCGGGAGGTCCATGGGCCTTAATGGGCCATAGGAGAAGAGGAAGGGCAGGCCAAGGTGGGCTGCGCGCCCCCCTCCCCCCTCTAGTCCGAATAGGACAAGGAAGGGGGGGGCGGCGCCCCTTCCCTCTTCCCCCTCCTCCAATCCTAGTCCAACTAGGAGAGGGGGGGAGTCCTACTCCCGGTGGGAGTAGGACTCCTCCTTAATCTTGCGCCTCCTCTAGGGCCGCCACCTCCCCTTGGCTCCTTTATATCTGAGGCGGGGGCACCCCAATACACACAAGTTGATCTACGGATCTTTCCTTAGCGTGTGCGGTGCCCCTTCCACCATATTCCACTTGGTCATATCGTCATGAGCTTAGGCGAAGCCCTGCGCGGAGAAGTCATATCGTCACGGAGCTTAGGCGAAGCCCTGCGTTGGTGGAGCATCAACATCGTCACCACGCCCGTCGTCTTGTGGAACTCATCCCGACACTTTGCCGGATCGGAGTCCGGGATCGTCATCGAGCTGAGCGTGTGCGAGAACTCGGAGGTGCCGTGACGTTCGGTGCTTGGATCGGTCGGATCGTGGAGACGTCGACTACATCAACCGCGTTGTTATAACGCTTCCGCTTTCGGTCTACGAGGGTACGTGGACGGACACTCTCCCCTCTCGTTGCTATGCCATCACCATGGTCTTGCGTGATCGTAGGAAATTTTTTGAAATTACTACGTTCCCCAACAGCAACTTCCTTATCTGCCTTTTGGGCTTCTCTGATTTTGTCCATTAGTGTCGACTGAATCTCCAATGCTGCTACATAGCCTCTCGGAACTATTTCCAAACATAGTTCTCGAAGGTCCTCGGCTAACTCATTGGGTATTCCTCCCATCCTTAGGGTATTGACGTGGCTCTTACGGCTCATTGCGTCGACTCTGACATTAGCCTTTCCGGGTGATAATGCAATCTCATATCATAATCCTTGATAAGTTCTAACCATCTCCTTTGTCTCGAGATTCAATTCATACGTGTGAAGATGTACTTCAAACTCTTGTGATCCGTATATACTTCACAATGATTTCCAATGAGAAAATGTCTCCACGTCTTCAAGGCATGCACAACGGCTGCTAACTCCAAATCATGTGTGGCATAATTCAACTCATGGGGCTTAAGTTGTCGTGAAGCATACGAAACAACTCTTCCTTCCTGCATAAGCACTGCTCCAAGTCCTCGACGTGAAGCGTCGCAATACACCTCATAATCCTTAGTCTGATCTGGCAATATCAAAACTGGTGAGGTAACCAATCTTTTCTTCAACTCCTGAAAACTTGCCTCACAGTCCTCAGTCCATATGAATTTGTTTTCCTTCTTCAACAATTCTGTCATAGGCTTTGCAATTCTTGAGAAATTCTCAATGAATCTTCTGTAGTATCCTGGGAGTCCAAGGAATCTCAGAATCTCTGCAACTGTCGTTGGTGCTTGCCATTTGGTTACGGTATCAACTTTTGTGGGGTCAATCGCTATCCCTTCTCCGGATATAACATGTCCGAGAAATCCAACTTCCTTTAGCCAAAACTCACATTTGCTGAACTTGGCATACAACTGGTGTTCCCTCAGTTTCTCCAAAACCAATCGCAAATGTTCCTTGTGTTCCTCTTCATTCTTCGAGAAAATCAAAATATCATCAATGAACACCACGACGAACTTATCCTAAAACTCCATAAACACTTTGTTCATCAGGTTCATGAAATAGGCTGGCGCGTTAGTCAGTCCAAATGACATAACGGTATACTCATACAGTCCATATCTCGTGGTAAATGCTGTCTTAGGTATGTCCTGCTCCCGAATCTTCAACTGATGGTACCCTGATCGCAAGTCAATCTTGGAAAACACTTTGGCTCCTTGCAAGCGATAAACAGATCATTTATCATAGGTAGTGGGTACTTGTTCTTGATTGTTACTTCGTTCAATCCACGATAATCAACAACCATTCTCAAAGATCCATCCTTCTTCTCCACTAACAATACGGGTGATCCCCAAGGTGATGAACTTGGGCGAATAAAACCTTTATCCAATAGTTCCTTAATCTGCTTCTTGATTTCCGCCAAATCCTTTGCGGGCATCCTGTACGGTCGCTTCGATATCGGGCCTGTTCACAGCAACAGCTCGATCAAAACTCAATGTCTCTATCCGTGGCATTCACAGCAATTCCTCGGAAATACATCGAGATAATCCTTCACCACTGGTACTTCTTCCTGTACCACTCGATAAGAAATTAACTTGTGCTCTCCTCGGCTCGTGCCGTGATAATGCATTTTAATCCTCCTTCCTTACGGTGTGGTGAGCAAAATTGACCTTGTGGTACAATCTATGTTTCCTCCATACTTTGATAACCAATCCATTCCTAATATCACATCCAATCCTTCGGATTCCAGAACTATTAGGTCTGAGGGGAAAACATAGTGTCCAATCCTTAGTGGCAGTCGATCACACCATTTACTAGCCATGTATTCTGCTCCGGGTGAGGTTACTAGCATGGGTGACCTAAGGGCTTGGGTCGGTAACTTGTACTTATCCACAAATCCCTTGATATGTATGAATGCGATGCACCGATGTCGAAAAGAACAACCGCAGTAAATGACTTAACCAAAAACTTACCGATTCTTGCATCGGGCTGATCTTCAACCTCCTCCACATCAATGTGGTTCACCCGTCCCCTCGTTGAAAGGGTTTGGCTTCTTTCGAGCTTCCATTGCCATTTCCATTACGGCCTTCGGGCGGTCATTTGCATAGTGCCCAGTCTTGCGGCACTTAAAGCAAGTAATGTGACTCAAGTCTACCTTGGATGGTGTTGACGGGTTGGTGCGATTCTGTCCATTGCTTCCTGTTGGGGAACGTAGTAATTTCAGAAAATTTCCTACGATCACGCAAGACCATGGTGATGGCATAGCAACGAGAGGGGAGAGTGTCCGTCCACGTACCCTCGTGAACCCGAAAGCAGGCGTTATAACAACGCGGTTGATGTAGTCGTCGTCTTCACGATCCGACCGATCCAAGCACCGAACGTCACGGCACCTCCGAGTTCTGCACACGCTCAGCTCGATGGCGATCCCGGACTCCGATCCGGCAAAGTGTCGGGATGAGTTCCGTCGACAAGACGGCGTGGTGGACGATGTTGATGCTCCACCGACGCAGGCTTCGCCTAAGCTCTCTACGATGATATGACCGAAGTGGAATATGGTGGAGGGGCACCGCTGCACGGCTAAGGAACGATCCGGAGATCAACTTGTGTGTCATGGGGTGCCCCCCTGCCCCGGTATATTAAGTAGCTAGGGAGGAGGTGGCCGGCCTCGGAGGGGGCGCACCTAGGGGGGAGTCCTACTCCCACCGGTAGTAGGACTCCTCCTTTCTAGTAGGAATAGGAGAGAAGGAAGGGAAGAGAAGAAGGGGTGCAGCCCCTCCCTAGTCCAATTCGGACTAGGCCTTGGGGCGCACAGCCTGCCCTAGGCAGCCCCTCTCTCTTTCCCGCAGGCCCAATAAGGCCCAATACTTCTCCCCGGCGAATTCCCGTAACTCTCCGGTACTCGAAAAATACCCGAATCATTCGAACCTTTCCGAACTCCGAATATAGTCGTCCAATATATCGATCTTTACGTCTCGACCATTTCGAGACTCCTCGTCATGTCCCCGATCTCATCCGGGACTCGAACTCCTTCGGTACATCAAAACTCATAAACTCATAATATAACCGCCATCGAAACCTTAAGCGTGCGGACCCTACGGGTTCGAGAACTATGTAGACATGACCTAGAACTATTCTTGGTCAATAACCAATAGCGGAACCTGGATGCCCATATTGGCTCCTACATATTCTCTGAAGATCTTTATCGGTCAAACCGCATAACAACATACTTTGTTCCCTTTGTCATCGGTATGTTACTTGCCCGAGATTCGATCGTCGGTATCCAATACCTAGTTCAATCTCGTTACGGCAAGTCTCTTTACTCGTTCCGTAATACATCATCTCATAACTAACTCATTAGTTACAATGCTTGCAAGGCTTAGGTGATGAGTATTACCGAGAAGGCCCAGAGATACCTCTCCCGACAATCGGAGTGACAAAACCTAATCTCGAAATCGCCAACCCAACAAGTACCTTTGGAGACACCTGTAGTACTCCTTTATAATCACCCGATTACGTTGTGGACGTTTGGTAGTACCCAAAGTGTTCCTCCGGTAAACGGGAGTTGCATAATCTCATAGTTACAGGAACATGTATGGGTCATGAAGAAAGCAATAGCAACATACTAAACGATCATGTGCTAGGCTAACGGAATGGGTCATGTCAATCACATCATTCTCCTAATGATGTGATCCCGTTAATCAAATGACAACTCATGTCTATGGCTAGGAAACTTAACCATCTTTGATTCAACGAGCTAGTCAAGTAGAGGCATACTAGTGACACTATGTTTGTCTATCTATTCACACATGTATTATGTTTCCGGTTAATACAATTCTAGCATGAATAATAAACATTCATCATGAAATAAGGAAATAAATAATAACTTTATTATTGCCTCTAGGGCATATTTCCTTCACTTCCTCCATTCCCGTTCCCATTCTTGGTGCCATTATGGTTGTGCGAATTTCCTCCTCCATGGGTATGCTGAAACTGAATTCCTGATTTAGGGGTATAACGAGGTTTCTGCTGAGCTCCAGTTATACTTCCCTTGTCCATACTTCCGCTATGCAGTTCTCAATTTGCTGCTGCTTTCCTTCAATCATGAGGGCTCGGTCTACCAACTCCTGGTAGTTGTTGAAACTTGCTACCATCAACGGCATGCTGAACTCATCATTCAGTCCTTCTAGAAACTTCTCCTGTTTTGCAGCGTCTGTAGCAACGTCATCTGGGGCATAACGTGCTAATTTGCTAAAGTCATCCACGTACTGGCCAACAGTCCTTCCTCCTTGGCGTAAGTTGCGAAACTCACGCTTCTTCATGGCCATGGCTCCTGCTGATACATGGGCGGTCTGAAAAAGCTTCTTGGCTGGTCCCATGTGACAAAGGTGTCTACCGGGTAAGTGGTCAGTAAAATTCTCCCACCATGCTGCTGCGGGTCCTTCAAGCTGATGTGCTGCAAACTTCACTCTTTCACCATCCGCATCCTGCAGTGGTCAGCTCCCTTCCTATCTTGCGGAGCCAGTCATCTGCTACAATCGGCTCTGTGCTACTGGAATACACCGGCGGGTTCAGTCTAAGGAAACGAGTCAGATGATCCGCAGGGGGTGGTGGTGGCGGTGGGTTGTTGTTGTTGTTGTTGTTGTTGTTGTTGTTGTTGTTGTTGTTGTTGTTGTTGTTGTTGTTGTTGTTGTTGTTGTTGTTCTGCACCAATGTTTGAATCAGGGTATTCTACTGCTGGATCAATTGGGTGATCTCTGGCAGGAAAACGAATCCGGGGTCGCGTCTCGGAGGCATCTGATGGGTTTAGAAAAGAAGAGAAATGTAGAATAGAATAAGGTCTAAGGGGAATCACTACCCAAATGCACATGAGCAAATGCACACAAAATCACTTCATTCAATCAAACAAGGGCTTACAACGATCTAACTACCGCAAAAGGTGCGTGTACTATAATGTTTACATGGAGGGAATAATACTAATATGTGGGGGACTTCTACTAATTTGAACCGGTGGAAGACTCCATGATGTCTGCTCCTGCTTCTTCTTCAAGGTCGGGTTCACTTGGATCCGAATCGGTGTCGTCGATGTTGATGTAGTCGCTTGGGTATTCGACATACTGGTCTTCATTCCTGAGTGCCAACTTCTTCTTGAGTTCTTCTATCTCGTACTTAAGATCGTTATTGTGTCTTGCCAGAGCTACGATCTCGGCCCATGTAGTCCTTTGCGTGTAGTCTTTAGTTCTTCTTCCAGTTCGATGATCCTTCCCTTTGTCTTCGCAACTCCAACATATCATTGCACATTTGGTTCTCCGACGTCGAATGTGCTGATTTAACTCTGGATGAACGCTGCAATGGATCTATCCTTCTTGGTCTTGTGACGTCCCGCTTGTCATCTCGGCGTCATAAATCTGGTAGATGGTATCCTTGAGGTCTTCTTGATAAACTTCCCCAATACGTCCCATGGTGATGTGAGCTGCCATGCTCTTTCCCAGACTCCAAGTTGGTGCACTGAAAACACTATCTATAGGCTTGGTGATTGCGGCGAATGTTCTTCCTGGAACGTGAGCGTGAATCTTCCAAACTCCTCTTCGTGCGAGTGGCGTTGAAAGTCTCGGTAAAGCTTGGTAGTCCAATGTTCAGTACTTGGTAACTTCCTTCAAGTGAAATCCAAAAGGTGTGCCTTCATCCGGTTGGGTGTACTTGATCTTCGCGTCCGTCATCCTAAAGAGTAGAAAAGATGAGGAGTTAGAAAATGGGAAGAAAGTAGTGATCTATGGCTTTAACTTAGTGGTCGTGTCCCTACAACAGGTGTGCTCGATACCATTCTCTGTAGCGACCCGGACCGAAAGGATCAAGTCTCGTGCTCGATGTCATCCTCGGATCAAGAATGTCGACACCACACAAGACTTCAAGGATTTATAGCGAGTAGCAATCACACACTTATTACATCGTTGTCCACAAAGGAACTTATTACAATAATATGGCTTAAGGCCATCTAATAATAACAATGAAGGCTTGAAAGATAAGCGAGTCCATCAACTCCAACGGCATCACTGAGTATAGAACCACGACCTAACACCTTACTCGTCGTCTGAAAAGTCTGCAACGTGAAAGTTGCAGCACGAAAACGGGTCAGCACATGGAATATGCTGGCAATGTAACACATAGAGAGTAATGAAGCAATAGGCCTATACTACATGCATATGTGGCTGGTGGTAAGGCTCTACGGTTACATTTGCATAAAGCTGATTTTTCCCTACAACAAAGGAATCAATTTTATTTAACTATCATGGTGGTTGTTAAACATTGAGAATGGTTGACAGCATCCTCAATCCCGATTAAAAAGTACTCATCAAAACCCAATACATTTATTTAGAGGTAACATGTTGAGATTCACATGATATTCAATTACGGATACTCAAGAGGTCCATAACCGGAGACACGGCTAATCATGATTAGTTTATACACTCTGCAGAGGTTTGCGCACTTTTCCCCACAAGACTCGATCGCCTCCGCTTGGTTCTCGCACTTCATGGTGTTTGAGAAACGGATGACCGAGACATAGTCTTTCAGAAGCGCTAGCACCTTACATGTGGGTAGACCGTACCAACCTACATCCCCTACATCAGCTAGCCTACCCGTAAGAGTTCGCACAACTTAGTCAACTACGCCAGAGCCCATAATTGGCTTGTGGCTGCACACGGAAGTTTCCAGTTTGAATAATCTTATGATCCCTTAGAGCACAGGTGGCGGTCAATAGAAATACAGCAAGTCCTGATAGAAACCAGTGCCTCAATCCACCCAGATGTGTGTTTAAGTTGCCACCTTAGATAAACCTTTAATTAACAATCTCACATCTGTCATGGATATTCACTCACCCAATCCACGTCTACTAGCATAGCATGGCATAATAGCAAACGTAGAAGTAACTCCCAGGGTTTCATAAGTAAAACAGGTAATAGGTACTATCTCAATCTACTTCCCAATCCCACAATTTAATTAGATCCTAAACATGCAAGTGTTTGAGGAATAGATCTAATGCATAAAAACTGGGTAGTGGAAAAGGTATGATCAAGTGTTACTTGCCTTTGCGATGATCCATGAGACCTAGAGATTCAAGTAACAAGCGGCGCACTCCGGGTGATCTAACGCAGACAAACAACAAGCATACAATAAGTATTCATCTAATGCACGGGGAAATCTCGAATAAAAGATCTAACCAGAGAGTTCAACTTAAGAACCCTGGTTGCAAAAGAATCGAATCAAATAAAGCATCGAAAATCGGAACTCGAGATAGAACGACTCGGTTTAGCAATCTGAAATTAGGTCAAAATTTCACAGTAGCAAAACTCTGTGAAAGTAGGTTAGTCGGAACGGCGGTTTCATTACGAAACTCCAGGCGCTTGAATCACCTGATTCCGATAAACGAGCGAGAAATAAAACAGATTTGAAAATCGGATCTGAAATCGAATCAGAAAAATAACGGATTAAATCCGATTAAAAGAAAACGACGAACGGATTAAATAACGGACGTTCGTTAACAGAACTAATCCAACGAACACGTTCATTGAAACGAATGGTTCGGTGAACGTCCGTTAGTTAAGAAAACCAAAAAAAATAAAACCAATCTAGGTTTTTTTTAAAAAAAAAAACCGAATATCTAAAAAAAAACCGGATCGGGTTTTTTTGAGAAAACCGGATCGGAACGGGGCGGCGGCTACCTCCGGTGGCTCTCGGCCATGGCTCCAAGGCTCCGGCGGGCGAGGCGGCGGCGGGTCGAAGGGCGGCGGGTCGGCGATCGGGCGAGAGGCGACGCTTGGCGGCGGCGCGGCAAGGGCGGGCGGCGTGCTCAAGTGAGGGGTGGTGGCGGCGGCTCTGAGGGAGAGGGGGCAAGGCGGCGATTTATGGAGTGGGAGAGGCGCGCCTGTGGGGAGGGGGGGGCGCTGGTCGGAGCCGGTCTCCCAGCGGGCGACGCATGGCGGCGGGACTCACGGCCAAGCGCGAGCGAGGGAGAGAGGGAGGCGGGCCGCTGGGCCGGCTGGGCCTTGGCCCAGGGGGGGGCGCGGTTTTTTTTAAAATTAAAATTTAAACCAAACGAATTAAAAAAAATACCAAATGAACTCTGATTTAAATAAAACAAATTTTCCCCGACTCCAAAAAATGAGTCGAACAAAATGAACTTAAAAAAAATGGCAAACATGCATAAATTTTTAAAATGCTCATTTTTGCCTAAGCAAAATAAATCTTCCAAAACCAAATTTTGATTTATTTATAATATCTTCATTTTTCCTAAATGTTGGGAAAGTCATATTATTCCCTCTCTTAAAATTTTTATAGGAAAAACTTTATGAAGATAATTTAAATAAATCCAAATGATCCTATTTTCAAATTTGAGAAATCCCAAATATGAAAATAATGAAACTTCCAACTCTCTCCGAGGGTCCTTGAGTTGCGTGAAATTTTCTAGGATCGGAAAATGCGAGAGAATATGATATGCATGATGACCTAATGTATAACATTCCAAATTGAAAATTTGGGATGTTACAATGGCACAGGTGATGGACGGCGTACAACAAGCTGTGTCGGCGTTGAACTCCCAGCTCGCTGCGATGTCTGACATCCTCAAGTCCTTCAAAACACCAGGCGCATCTGCATCCAATCCCTGCACCACAACCCCAACACACAACAAGAGGATCCTAACAAAGCAAAGCAACAACAACAGAACAAGTCGGGCCATCCACAGCCGAACTAAAGCAACTAGTCACGAACAAGAAAAGACTCGCTTGCTAGCAACACCAGTACCTCCTACCTGGCCAGCGATCAACATCAACAGACGGTCGGCTCCACCGGGGTATGCACAAGGTCAAATTCAAGACGTACAGGCCGGGCATTTCACACCTACTGCTCCTTCCCGTACTGCTCATACTCCGGCGTTCCACAATTTCCAACCGCCATTGGTGCGTACACAATGGGAAGATTTTTATGGTCGATCTGAAAATGAGATGCGCACTCAATTTCTCAAATCCATCACAAAAGGACCAAAGATAGTATTCCCTCACTTTGAAGGTGTGAACCCAGCAGGATGGATACGCCATGTGACAAATACTTCCAGATGGCTGGTGCTCCCCGAATCTGAGTGGGACTGCACAATTATACATTCTTGGACCAGGTGATGTGTGGCTTCAGTGAGTCTGGTCTCCTTAAGAAAAGATTGACATGGGCACAGTTTTGTGAGGAAATTCTACAGATTTTCTCCATCCAGTTCCTATGACCTCACCGAACGCTTCAACACTCTCAAACATCACACTTTATCATTGTGGAGTATACCCAGCAGTTTGAAGATCTCATGGCGACGTCCGTGAGGAAAACCCCATGATCTCTCGAACAATGGTTCGTCAAATGCTATGTCAATGGCCTCAAATCTACTCAAGTATCAACTTGACCATTGAAACCGGCATCACCGACCGACGCTTATTGGCTTGCTTGTGGACTTGGAACAAGGAGCAATGGAAAAGAAAAAGCCACAACATTTAGTACTTCTAGCAGACACTGCTACTAGTTACTACAAACAAACACCCATAGTCCAGACAAGACTAATGATTTCAAGCAACCACTCACCACACAAAGAGCTAGGGAACACAGGAAGTGTTGGCGATGTGGGGATGCACAGTTCCATGGGCATAAGTGTAAGCAAGCAACAAGATTACTAAATGTACTCACAGGGGAAGACCCTCTTGAACAGCCAATACCACAAGAGGAGTTGGAGGAAAGCGAAGAAGAGGATCAACCAGCAACAGAAGAACAATGCATGAGAATTTCTCTCCAAGCCCTTGAAACTGATAGTGTTAATTCCCTCTCAATATTAATCTCTATTGGGGGTAGACAGGCTGTTGCTTTAGTAGATTCTGGCAGTAATGCCACCTTCATGAGCTTGCATTTTGCACTCCAAACTGATTGCAATATTATCAAAGACAAGACAAGACACATCCTTTATGGCGGAGGAGGCAAATTATGGTGCGGATCCTATATACCGCCACCACTTTCTCGCTAATTGAACAATTCCGGCACTCCTTGTAGTTCTAGACCTACCAGACATGATGTAGTTCTAGGATCGGTGGCTAGCAAAGCATGGGCCGATTTCCTTCCATTATAACCCAAGAAAACTCACTTTGCTTAAAGATGGAGTTACACCAAGAACTATTCCTGCTTGTGGTCCAATGTCTGCAGCCTACTGAAATTGATCATTTATCACTAAATAGGCTTACGCTTTCGGTGGAGCTCCCGCTACATGATCAGTCTAGCACAGGACACTTCTCCTACCACAAAAACAAGTGATCATGTTCCTCGAAGTACAAGAAGTATTGGAGAAATACCACGATATCTTCCACAGAGCCTCTAGGCCTTCCTCCTAAGAGGGAGTGTGACCATGAGATCCCTTTGGCACAGGAACTCGACCCTCCTAACACAAGACCATATAGAGTACCCCACACTCTCGGAGAGATGAGCTAGAGCATCAGATCCAACTGTTACTCAAAAACAGAGTTATAAGACCCAGCCAGAGCCCCTTTGCTTCTCCTGCAATCCTTGTCAGAAAAAAAGATGGCTCATGGAGACTCTGCATTGATTACAGAAAATTGAATGCAGCCACTGTCAAAAACAAGTTTCCTATACCGGTAATAGAAGATCTTCTTGATGAACTACATGGAGCAACAGTCTTTTCCAAATTGGACTTAAGGTCAGGCTATCATCAAGTGAGAATGAAAGAAGAAGACATACCAAAGACTGCCTTCAGGACTTCTTTTGGCCACTATGAGTTTTTAGTCATGCCTTTTGGCCTTTCCAATGCACCTGGCACCTTTCAAGCTCTCATGAACAACATCTTTGGCAGATATGTCGAAGTTTATACTAGTGTTCTTTGATGATATACTAGTCTTTAGCAAAACACTTATGCGTAACATGTCTCCCACTTGCAAATTGTCATGGACCTTTTGAAAGAACATCGGCTCAAAGTCAAACTGTCCAAATGCCACTTTGCTGTCCCTCAAGTGGAGTACCTAGGCCACATCATCAACAGCTACTGGAGTAGCAAGATCCTGCCAAGATACAAGTCAGTAACATGATCGCCTACTCCAACCACGATAACACAACTCGTGGGATTTCTTGGCCTATGTGGGTATTATCGAAGGTTTGTCAAGAACTTTGGACCAATAGCAAGACCCCTACATGATATGCTCAAGAAAGACAGTTTTCATTGGTCTCGAAATCAAGATATTGCCTTTACACGCTTGAAATCTGCTCTCACTCTTGCTCCGGACTTGCCCTCCCTAATTTTTCCCTCCCATTCATTCTTGAGATCGATGCTTGGCACCGGGCTAGGTGCTATACTCATGCGTAACAGCCAACCCCTGACTTACTACAGTTCCACCTTATGCCCAAGAAACACCACTCTCTCAACATATGAGAAAGAGGCCTTAGCAATTATTGAAGCTCTTAAGCGTTGGAGACATTACCTCCTTGGACACAAGCTGATTATAAGGACTGATCACCGGAGCTTGCAATTCATGACGGATCGAGAAAGTCACAAGCGATATTCAACATAAACTCATGGTCAAATTGTTAGAGTACAATTTCCAATTTGGAATATAGAAAGGGAAAGAAAATATTGCTGCAGGATATCCTCTCCAGAAACATTCTCTACTAGCAATTTCCATTGTCACTCCTGAGTGGATCAAACAAGTGGAGGCCTCTTACTTACAAGATCCTCACTGCAAAACCCTCCTCGAACAACTATTGTTAGCTGCTGATCACACTGTCAACAAAAACAAACTCCATGGAGGAGTTATCAGACATAAGGGAAGAATATATGTAGGCAAGGATAGCACACTAAGGAACAAACTCCTCAAAGCCCTGCACTCCTCTGCCATTGGAGGTCATTCTGGAAGGAAAGCATCCTACCAACAATTAAAAGAATATTCTATTGGCCGGGCCTCAAACAAGATGTGGATTCATTTGTGGCTCAATGCCCGGTTGCCGAGAAAAACAAAGGTGAAAACTGCCCATACCACAGGTTCCTAGACCCTCTTCACATGCCTGATATGGTGTGGACCCACTTAAGCATGGATTTTGTCGAGGGGCTGCCTAAATCTGATGGCATGGATGTCATATTTGTGGTTGTTGACAGGCTGTCCAAATTTGCCCATTTCATTCCTCTGGCCCACCCATTCACAAAGTGCAAACCGTGGCCCAAGCCTTCCTGGATAATGTAATCAAACTTCATGGACCACCACCGCAATCGTGTCGATCGCGATAGAATCTTCACAAGCACACTCTGGCAAGATATCTTCAAAGCAATGGGAATTGAGCTGCGATGCGAGACATCATACCATCCCGATCGGCAGACGGTGAGCAGAGTGAACCAATGCATCGAGAATTACCTACGCTGCATGACATCAAGCCATCCAAAGCGCTGGATCAAACATTTGGGTCTTCTTTGAATCTTGGTACAACACCTCTTTCCACTCTTCTCTTCAAAAGACACCATTTGAAGCAATGTACGGCTACCCACCACCGACAATCGGTGAGTATAGTTTGCACGATGCCATCACACACGAGGCGGTGGAATTTCTAAGCGATAGACAAGCTTTCTGGAACAACTCAAGTCCAATTTGGCTGCTGCTCAAGATCGAATGAAAAAATATGCGACCCATAGCGTGTAGACAGGAGTTTGGAAGTAGGCAACATGGTCTACCTCAAAATGCAGCCCTACGGGCTCAATGCATTTGGTATCCGTTCTCACATCAAATTACAAAGCAAATACTACGGCCCGTTCAGAGTTCTTGCTCGTATTGGACAAGTAGCCTACAAATTGCTTCTACCCGAAGGTGTGGGCATCCATCCTGTCTTCCACATCAGCCAACTTAAAAAGCATATCGGGCCAAGGGCGTTACCTTGTCTTGATTTACCCCGATCACCTCTGATGGCACCATTCAAACCGAACTGTCTCTTTGGTCACGGAGACACGCCAGATTCCTCGCAACAACGTCATTTGTTGTTCGATGGCTGGTACAATGGGCCAACTTGCCCCGATGATGCATCGTGGGAAGACGCCCGATTTCATCAAACGCACCTTCCCGGCTTCTTCAAGCAAACAATCCAAGGCTGGTTCCGACAACGGCAGCTCCTTGAGGTCAAGATCGCTCTCGGGGAGGGGCACTGTCGAACTGACGAAAATGCAGCGTTCTTCGCTTAACGGACGACGTGGATACAAGCATTCGAGGATCCAACGGCTCGCGTGGCTCGCCCTATCAATTACTTTTTCTACAGCTTTTCCCTTTGCTGCATCTGTTACTTTTCCTTCCACATCATTGGGCTATTTTAAGCTCCACCGTTTTCTTGTAAGCGGCATCGTTGCATTGTATGAGCTTGCTCAAAACATATATACAATCCCTCCTTTAGAGAATATACCAGCATATACTTGCACTTTCCCCATTTTTCCTCTTGGCTCGCGACGAACCCTAGCACAAATCGAGATCGGGCCATGACACCGCACGCTCGTTGACCGCATCGATCTGGATCGATCGGGAGGAGACCCTGATGAGTTGACTCGCTCAAATTAGCCACAAAAGAAAAGATTGTGGGTTGAATACTCTAAAATGCAGGGTCTTTTTTGAAAAGTGAAACGTTTTCTCACTTTTGCCACTTAAAAGAGGACTGCGGGTTGAGTTCTAAAAACTGAAGGGGCTTTTCTGCAAAACTACGGACGACGGACGACATAAAAAGACCCAAAGGGGCAGATCCAATTAATCTCGGCCATCAAATCATGTCAATCCAACGACCTAGATTGTTTCAATGTCGAGCGCTCAACACGTTTAGCATGCAGTTAATTTCATGCCAAATATATGAATAATCACATAATAACGCGCAAATAATATCCTACTTAATATCCGCATGTACTTAATATACTTCCAAATTAACGTGTATTGCACGTACACATTGACTAGTATATATAAGGGAAAGATTTCATCCATTTGGATTTAGGTGACATGCGTGGTGGCACGAGAAAATGGAAGGCCCTTGGATGAAAGAGAGCATCAATTGAAAGAATGGCTTGGTGGAGATGGGACCTGCTTTGCAGTGGTAGCGAGGTGCTGGCCATTGACGGTGGGGAGACGGCGTTCTTTGGCGGTGGAAGGGGTCCTTGAGGAAGCAGGTGGAATAGGCGGCGTGGCTGGGATTCATTCTACTACAGGGCTAGCGGGCTCGATGCCGGGCTCAACAGTAGGCGGCAGGCTCTGCGGGATTGTCAAGCAGGTAAAGATCATCAAGCTGTGTTCTTTGATTAGTCCTTTATACTCCAGTCCTTTCCAATTTGATGCTTTTGGTATAGATTGGATGTATCTGTACGTTCTTGAGGAGTTTTTGGTACCGTGTGTTCTCTGTCAAATCTGTGTTTGATTTGTTCACTATTACTTCCTTCTTGTTGAGTAACGTGATTGTATTAGGAAACATAAGTTAGACTAGGAATTATTCTGGCTTGCCTCGTACTTCAGGTAGATTATGTACTTCTATATATATATATGCCCACGAGGTTCAAGCAATACATCAAACTATTTCACCAAATTCCCTCTCTCCCTTCTAACATGATATCTATTGCAAGTCGATCTAAAACCCTAGCCGTCGCCGCTTCCGCACCCGCGCGCCACCCCCGGGGCGGTTGGCCTCCATGACCGCCGCCGGGGGCTGCGTTGCCCGTACCTAGGGTTCGTCCGCCGGTCGTGTTGACCGGCTGCCCTAGAGAGTCTTTTCCCCGAGCCTTGCTTCGGGGTTTTCTCTCTCCTGCCGGTCATTTTGATCGCACAGTTTCTTTTTATTTTTCGATCTATTCTTGATCGGTTTGTGTCGCCCACCGCCGCCATCGACCCCGAGCATCTCTACTCCGACACCGGCGCGACCAGCCGACCTCTCCTCCGACCCGACGACCACGCGCATCGAGGCGGCCTGTCAGGGCCAGCCGCCGTCCGCGCGTCGGTCCGCCCGTCGCCGTCACTGCCCTGCTCCGACCGGGACACCTGCATCGCGCCGACTCGGCGGCCTCGCGCCATGCGACAGCCAATCATAGCCGTCGCTCGCGCGTCGGCCCGCCCACCGATCCACATCACCCGCCTCCGCCGCGTCTGCACGGCGGCCTGACGGTCTACCTCGCCGGCCTCGTCCTCGTCTGCGTCAGGCTCGTCGGCTGCCTCAACTCGGGGGCGCCGCTGCTCCGTTGGTCGCTCGGGCCTCGCTGCCCGGGTGCCGACGTTGCTTTGGCAGCCCGGGTGCCGGTGCTGACAAGCTCGTCGGCACGACGTCCCACGCCATCTGTCGTCGCCGGCTTCATCTCGGACTCCGCCGCCACCACGCCTCCACTGAGCGGCGTCCCCGACCATGCGCGCGATCGGCTTGATCACCCGCTCGCCGCCGCGATCCGCCTCATCTACGACGCACAACCTACCTGGCCCGTCGGTTACGCGCGCCTCCGCAGGTCCCATGAAGATCGTCCCCGAGTTCAGCGCGCCTCTCCACCGATCGAGCATCGGGCTGCCGTTGCGTCACCCCATCGGGCCGCAGCGCCACCGCCTCGTGGTTCTCCTTGCGGCTGCATTGACTCTTGCATCGCCGCTGCGTCGCCCCTTCGGGTCGTAGTGTCGCGATACGCGGTCCCCGCCGCCGCCCCGAGACCGTCCCCGTGGTTGCACCGACTCGCGAACCGCCGTTGTGTCGCCCCATCGGACCGCAGCGTCGCGGCCCGCAGTCCCCGCCGCCGCCCAGAGGTCTTCCAGCCGTCGCCCCGACCCGCCTACCGCCGCTGCGTCGCCCCAACGAGCCGTAGCGCCGCGGCCCGCGGTCCGCTTCGCCGTCACCGCGCGTCGACCTCCTGTGGTATGCGCCGCGCCGTCTTTCTTGGCGCGGGAATGCCACCGTCCGCGCCGGTCTTCGTCACGCTGTCAGGGTCACTAGAAAAAAAATACACTTCCGTGATGATACGTGTTTGTCACAGTAGGTCGCGTTTTTTGTCATGCATGTACATCCATGACAAATTTATGACAGAATCAAGATAGTCATACATGTGCTGTCGTAGAAGTGTTCCATTACATTACCAAAATTATCATCACGGAAGTGTCCACTTCCATGACGATAAATCGCGCGTCACAGAAGTGCTTTCGTCAAGGGTGATCGACACGTGGCATCCACCGTAACAGAACGCCGTTAAGCTATCGGGTCGGTTTTTGGATCCGATAACCCGTTAACAGCCCCGACCAATGAGGATTTTCCACGTGTAAAATCATCATTGGCTGGAGAAAACATGTGTCGACTCATCGTTGGGACAGATGTCATCCACTCATTGGACGTATATGCCTATGATACGTCGACACGTGGCACGACCCAACAGAGGCCCATTCCTATGAAAAGGTCGGCCCGTTTGACTTGGTCAAAAGGTGGCGGGCCGGCCCATGGAAAGCCTGTTAACGGCATGTTCGCATATAGCCCATTTACAACCCGCTAACCCAAGGCCCTTCGCCCTATCCGAATTAGGCCCAAGATGCGTCATCCGGCCATCCAATATGATTCCAGCCCGTTTTCACTTCTAGCCCATGTATGGCCCATGACGTTTTTCGGCCCATATGAGGCCCTATGTAAGTCTTGGCCTATTAACGGCCCGTGGTGAAACTGGCCCGCAATGAACAGTGTATCACTTTACACCCATTAACGGCCCGTGGTGAACCGGCCCGTAATGAACAAGATATCACTTTATACCCATTAAGGGCCCGTTATTGATTGGTCCGCTTCCGGCAAATGTTACTTCGGCCTTCTCGAGCCCATTTATTCTTGGGCTCATTTCAAAGATTCGTTTACTTACGGCCCGTTCATCATTTTTACGCTTGTGGGCCAAATTCAGCCCGTGGTTACTTCGGCCCGTTTGTGGTCCGTTAATATGTTGGGCCGTTTTCATAGAGTCATCAAATACGGCTTATTAACGATGGCACGTTATGGTCATACGGCCCGTATAAGGCCCATTGATGATACGACCCGTAGAAGGCCCATTGTTTCTACGGCCCGTAGAAGGCCCATTGTTTCAATGGCCCGTAGAAGGCCCATTGTTTCTACGGCCCGTATAAGGTCTACTGTTTCTATGGCGATGAAGGCCCCTTTGTTTCTGACCCGTAGGAGGCCCAGGTGTTACTACGGTAGAAATATTAGCCCATGGTTATTGTGGCCTAGTTTTAAAAAAGAACTGCATCGACTACAAGCAAACAAATAAACAAGACAACAAGGAAATAAATAAGCAAGCAACTTATGCTAGGCTATCACGGCTGTTACACATATTACATCCACTTTGGGCATCAAAGTTCGCCACCAAAGGTAAATATAGGGAACAAAGCAAAGATATCATATACACTTTGGTTGTCAAAGTTGGCGACTAAGCGCAAATAAACGCCAAGCAGAAAACAAATCCAGGCTGAAACCACTTGGAAGATCTCAAGAAACAATATCCTGGGTACCCATAATGCTTTGGCAAGATGCTTAGCAAGCTTATTAACTTTCTCTTGTTTGGCGCTTAAATCCTCCGGTAACTTCTTTGTTGCACCGGAAAATATGCATCTGAATTCTGCAGGACTTCCTCGGTCCTTCAACTTCCTGTCATGACATCCGATCGATGTCTTTCAACTTGAAGTTGAGACTCAAGAAGATGAACTGATTCAGCGGTGAGTTCAAGAGCTTGTGCCAGATAGTGTCCGATGCTTCGAACACTACATCAAGACAGGACTTTTATGCGTCCTCACTGTCGTCAAGATAGTTTTATCAACTTTCTTGGAGACCAACAGGATGTCTCACTATCTTGAACCTTATCTGCATTACTTCCTTTACCATTGGATAACGCGATCTTGTTCTCCAATATTTTGTCCGCATTCTAAAAGAGAAACAAGCGAGACACATCACATGTTTACCATGTTGTATATGAAACTCATTTTGGTAAATGAGTTCGGTAGTAAAGTGGACAGGATAACAAGATGAAACAAACATATATCTATGTACCATGGTCACTTTATGGTCTATATCATTCTAGTTTTTGTTGCCAAATCAAGATAGAGACACAGTTCAAATAATATTTGTTCAAGAGAAAGCAGAATAGACAGAATATAAGTGTGGGTAACTATAGAGCAATAACAACACTTGTAATGTGCATGACATGAGAACATAACTGTTTATTCAATTGAAACTGAAATCAACATAGAGCAGGTTACAACAAGAAACCCGAGTTAAAGAAAGCAGGTTTAAAACATAAATTTGTGCCATTGGAGTTTCAATTCCATCCCTCAAATTTGAAAATAGTTGGTATGAGTAAATCTGATAATGCAAGAGCAAAGGAGTATGAACCATAGCTCTGAGAACCTGACACGAGAACACATCTTCTTCTCCTTTAAGCGTTGAGTTGGGATAGGGAGTGGCGGTCCTCGTGCTTTGGGCACTGCAGTTCCCTTACTAACCGCTCGTGTTTGGGTGCTCTGTGGTGAAGATGGTGCTGTGTCAACTGGAACTGGGTTACTATCTTCCGGGGTTGGGGTTAGAAGGGGTGTAGCTGGTTCTCTATCCAACTGGGTAGGGGTACAATCTGCGAGAGTCTGGGTTATGTGTGGTGGATCTGGTCCTTGGGCAAGTACAACCGTGGTTCTATCTGCATCAACTGGTAGCACTATCTTTTCTGAAGACCGTGTTGTTACTCCCTTAGATCTGCCATCACGCTCTCCAATTCAAATGGGTGATAAACAAGAAAAGTAATTGAAAGTATAGACATTGTATGATAGACAGGTGCAATGGATAGTGGGGAATAAAAGAGGGCATGAAATAATTCATATTTATGTTGTCTAACCAAAGCGAGGATAGCATGACACAATTTCACATATATGATGGCTAACTAAACAGGATAGCATGACACAATTTCACATTATGATGGCTAACTAAAAAAGATGGAAAGACATAGTTCAAAATATGAGACTATGTAAACAAGATGACATGACATAACTATATAATGTGTTTATTAAATAGGTTGGCATGCCATAAGTCACATACATTCATAGATAGAATGCCCGAATTCTAAATATGATGATCTGTAAACACTAAAGCAGATGAGATGATATAACTATATGATGTCTTTATTAAATGGGTTGCCATGCCATAATTCAGATAGATGATGTGTATGTACTATGTAAACATGATGGCATGATATAATTCAAATATATGATTTATATATTAAGCAAGTAAGTAGATGGCAATCTATATATGATGTAAAAACTAAGCAATGCAAACAACATGCATGGCATGGGTAATATAACCCTGCCAAGTTTGAGCATAGACCTCAGGGGGGAAATAGGACGTGTCATCAGTCTCTGAATCCTCCTCTGAGGAGCTCTCTGTAGCTAGCAAGATGTCTGCTTCAGCAGGTAGCATTGTCTGCTCTGAATACCTTGTTTTCACTCCAGATACTTCCATCACCGCTTCAAATGGCTGATGCATAGGAAGAGTAGTTGAATATACAAACGTTGTCGACAAATGGAACACGTAATACAAAAAATGATAGCATGATATAATTCACATACATGATGATTGGCTAAACAGCATGGCATTGCATAATTCACAT
This sequence comes from Aegilops bicornis, assembly GCA_021605145.1. Taxonomy (NCBI): domain Eukaryota; kingdom Viridiplantae; phylum Streptophyta; class Magnoliopsida; order Poales; family Poaceae; genus Aegilops; species Aegilops bicornis. The sequence goes on along the minus strand of CM038674.1, from coordinate 222,747,473 downwards.
ATATAATGCCTTTGCAACAAGATAGCATTGTATAATTCACATATATAATGTCTTGCAACAAGATGGCAATGCATAATTCACATATATGGTAATTAGACACTGAACAGGTGACATTCACACAAAGCATGTCTAAACTAATCAAATGGCATAGCAATGCGAGACACCATACATACGACATGAGCAACATAACCACCTCGCCAAGTTAGAGCATACACCTCGGGGATAGGACTGGTCATCTATCTCTCGAATCGTCCTCACGAGGAGCTATCCGTAACCAAGAAGATATGCACTTCGTCAGATAGCATAGTCTGCTCTAAAGACCTTGTTTTCACTCCAGAATTTGCCATCACCGTGTCAAATGGCTGATGCACACGAAGAGCAGTTGAATGCACTAACATTGTTGACGAATGTAATATGTAACAAAAAAGATGGCCTGATATAATTTACATATAAGATGACTGGCTAAGCAGGATGGCATTGCAAAATTCACATATATGATGCCTGGCTAAACAAGGTGGTGTTGCATAATTCACATAAACGATGAATAAACTAAACAGATGGCATTCACACAAAGGTGTCTAACTAAGCAGATGGCATATTTGATGTATAAAATATGCAATGCAAGACACCATATGCATGATATAACCAACATCAGCATGCCAAGTTAGAGCAAAGACCTCAGGGGGTAAATAGGAGTTATCTTCTCCTTCTGAATCCCCCACAGAACAGATATCTTCCTCTCGATTACAATCTGAAATGCATGGAGGGGGAGGGCTGCCTTTGCGCCTACCATGGAGCGACGTCTGCATGAAATTATATTGCCACGCAAGGCTCATCTCTTTTGCTCTACATGTTCAGTTCCATTGTTTACAATAAGCATCATGCATAGGAATAAAACATAGTGAGATTATGTAAGGAGTGCATGCAGAAATCCGTAGTGATGGTAGCAACCTGTGGATAGACCCAAAACCAATAATAACAGTGATAATGGCTTTAGTTAATAAATACAGATAATGGCTTCTTTCTTTGTTTGTTTCCCACCCAACATGAAACTCATAGTAGACACGGAGATTAACCGGATAGTAGATAGATACTATTGATAGCGGCCCGATATGTACCCCACAACCATTTAAAAACTCAAGTTTGACCATTAATTTGGAGACTCGTAGTCTAATCGGTGAACAGGATGATAAAGTAGCATGTAATATTGCGATGCATAACGTAGCGGAACCACGAAAGAGTGCGACCTCTCTTGCGGACCCGTGTAGTCCTCGGGTCATCTTCTCGGTTGATGATGGTAATGTAGTTTTCATGGCTGCGGTGACGGGAAGAAAGATCCGAGGTGGCGAAAAGGCGATACCGAGGCGGATCCTCGCTGTCTTTGGACCCTTCTATAGTTGGAGCAGCTAAAATTTGGGGTGGATGACGACGCCTTGTGAGCGGGACAAACCACGCAAGATTTTCTTTGACAACTATCTGTAAGAGAAGTAATTTTGTAAGGGCTCGTTTGAATTGGAGGATTCCAACAATGCAGGGATAGGAAATAGACAGAATAGGATAGGAATGCATGTGCAAAAGCAGAGAATTTAAAAACACAGGATTTACGCCAACTGGGTGTTTGATTCACAACAATTGGAAGATCATAGGATGCAAAGAAGCATGGTGAGATTAAGTTAAACCACAAGAAAATGTATGGTTATAATACTATTATGCTACTATCTCTTAGTCTTGTGCTTCATGAATAGGAATTTGAAAAGGAGGACAAGTGAAAATTAAAATTCCTACGTTTTTTTCTTTCAAGGAGACACTAAAGGAACAAATCCCTGTGCTCAGCGGACAATATATATGACATGTAGAGTAAAAAAGAGATGCAACAAGTGTACAACCTCTTTGGCGAAGCCATGTCGATCTCAGCGTGATTGGGTTGGCCGGTGAGGATGCTCCGGTGACTTTCTTTGTCGGAGGAGGAAGAAGATCTTAGGCGTCTGGAGATGGAGCCCGAGGTATCGCTCCATTTGTGATGGAGGGTTTAAATCGTTGGAGCAGCTCCGGTGAGTTGTCTGACGCCGAGGTGAAGCAGGACAAGAGAGACAACGAACAACGTTAACTCGAGTGGAATTCTAATAACATCTCAATACATGACGTAAAATACATAACCACAAAGTGCTAGACGTAAAATACATCAGCCGCTCATCTCGAACTTAAGCGTCAAACCGAACTTAATCGAAACCGAACTCTAATCTGTCGAAACTGAATTTTGTTGTCGAAACTGAATTTTGTTGTCGGCCCAACGCACTAGCAAGGTGAGGCTACGTCGGTCGATCGACTTTTTCATCTCTGGTCACGATTTTGCAGCCGTGGCATCCGAAACCACGAGCCTGCGATTCATCTTCAACCTCCACCCCCCTGAGCCGCCAGCCACCACCGGCCAAACAGCAGCCCCCCGTCGCCCGCGGCCGGCGGTGCGCCGCCCTGCCCGCCCCAAAAACACTCCCACCACCGGTCCGCCGCCGCCCCGGCCATCCCTCTAGGCCCCCGCGTGCCGATTTTTTTCTCCGGCGATCCGCACGCCACCGCCCCGCTAACGGCCCGCCACCGCCGACGACCACCGCCCCCATCCTGAACCCTAAGATAGATAGTGGGGCACCTCTCCGGCGAGCCCCCCTCCCCATTGCTGGTTCTTCCTTCACCCAGCGAGCCCACCCCTTGAAAATCGGCCCGACCCAAAAGTCGATTCAATCGATCAAGTGTAGCCAAATCGGGCAGCATCGCAATCAAGAGCAAGAGCGAGAGCGATGGCGCGAGCAAGAGTAATAGCAAGAGCGGACCGGGCAGGGACCGAGAGCAAGAGCAGCAAGATCGCGAGTGAGAGCTAAAGCAACAGCAACTCCTCTTGATGTGGACATCGCCGAGGAAGCGGCGCCGTGGAGGAAGTGGCCGACGATGCGCCCGTGGATGGAGCAGCGCCGTGTCATTTCCGGGACCTAGCGCCGGCGCACCGTGAGATCGAATCAAGAAGAAAATGCGGCGATTAGTGTACAACCTCTTTGGTGGCGCCCGATTAGGCGCAGCTTCATCCGAGGAAACGGTGATGATGATGCTCTTCCAGTGGTGCAGGTGAAGACGGCGGTGTGGGAATGGAGGTGGCGCGAAAGACGAGGGGAACATCGGGGCAGCTCCTTGGAGGTGGAGAACGGGGTGGCTGAACCGGCGGGACGATGAGATCGACGACGGATCCTACGGTGGATGAGGGACGTTGAGGTGTTGCTGTGGACGACGTCGTCGGGGAAGAGGCTCTGGCTGGGTGGCGCATGGAGCAGGGTGTGGGGTTTCGTCGCGGGTTTTCGCGGCCTCGGTGTACGAATGTGTGGGTGATGGGATGGCAGTGGGGAACCATGGCTCAGAGACGCGCTTGTCCAAAATGTGGGGTAAGTTACGAAAGTACCCCCACCGATTTGAGGCGGTTCTTTCGGTTCAGGGGTACCACGGGCATTTCGCGTGTCGGGATTTCACAGGAGGTGGGAGTTTTCGCGCGCGTTGTAATTTCGGAATAGCAAGGCACAGGTTGAGATGGAGGGAATTGTCGAAGCACAACGAGACAAAGATATATCTTAAATATTTCGGGCTAATAAGGCGCGGGTTGAAATTTCCGGACAAGCCTAACGTGTACTGTACCAAATCAATGCGCACTACAAATGTCATTCAAAACTTTGAATTCATGTTATGTTCAATTAAAATATTTCGCTACGTGTATAATGCATGCAACCTACTACTCAAATTAGCGTTTTAGTGCATTCCAAACGTATATACTACCGCTTCAATTTGAACTAAATTTGAATAAGATCTACAGTAATGATTGTTGTGAAGTCAAAGCATTTGAATTCGTTTCTCTGTTTTAATAAGATCTACAATCATCATTATTGTCAAGTTAAACCATCGTTTGTGTATTATCATCACAGCACACCACATGATTAGTCTCGAGTTACATATGAACTATGTGTACTATATGAACTCGAACTAGATTTTGAATCCACTTTATTTTAATTTCAAATCACATTACATTTCTAGCTCTAGCTAGATCTTCATAATCTAAACCATGTCTCATATGTATAATGTGTTTATCACATTATGTATGGTGCCCGCCCCTCGCCTACAAGTATTTAGATGTGAGTTGCAAACACCACACATTTCCACAAATTCAAATAAAATGTGAGAATGCTCGATATATAGTATTGTTTAGATTGCTCGATATTTAATTGTAAGCTGCAAACGCCGCACATTATCACAAATTCAAATAAAATGTGAGATTGTTTGATGTATAGTATGGTTTAGATTGTTCGGCATTTAGTCATGAGTTGCAAACGCCATGCATTATCACATTATGGTATAACATGTGCACAGCACGTGTATCACCGCTATATTCATGCATGCAATGTTTAAAACACTATGATCTCCTATTCAAATATATGAATCCGCTTCCATATCAAATTATGATCTTTGTTAGTCTCTTACACCCACACAATCCTCTAACCTTTGTAGCTACCACTAACTTTCTCTTGTGCATGCACACGCCCTCCTCGCCCTCCCCCTCCCTCGGCATTCTATCCACGGGCACATCCATTTTTTTTCTTTAGGTCGTTCTCCCGAGTCTCCACAACTCCTTTCCGACACACACCGATCGATAAACCTCTCCAACGATGCCTGCCTACAACATACACACACAGCTTCAATCTCCTCCTTTATGTGTCCTTGCCTCGTGTCTCTCATATGGTCAGACACACGTGTAAAATCTCGCCCCTCTTTTCATCGATCTCACAACCGCACACTCCTCCCCCTATCTAGCTAGTAGTTGGGCCTCTCGCACCACCTCCTAGCTCCATTCTCTCTGTCTATCCGCCTCATGGGCCTTATTTGCCTCTAACAAATGGACGTACACCGACCGATCTCTCGATATACATATAGCCAGCTAGGTCCTTATAACTCATTTTACCCACACATCGATCGATCTACCTCATTAGTTGTGTCTCTCCCTTCCTCCGACAAACAACAATTGATCTACCGATCTAGTTAGGTTTGCTTACCAAACACATGGTTCCCCTTCATCATCCACGGATGCGTCCCGACAGATCTATCACGCACAGGCACACACAGAAACACATCCCCGCTCTTATTGATAACATTGCAGTTCCACCCTCAGTTTGTCTAGTAGGCCTCTCCCACCATCTTCGAGAAGCAACTCCATCACCCATCCAGCACTCTACCCCTCTCCCTGTCTCTCTCTCTCTCTCTCTCTCTCTCCGCTCTCTCTCTCTCTCTCTCTGTCCCTTCATATTTCCCGTCCTTGATTATGTATGGATGTCGACCGATCTCCCTCAAGACATAGCTGGGTCTCTCCTTCTCAACACATATATGAGTCGTTCTACCTCTATAGTTAGGCCTCTGCCTACCCCTCCCTGCACCCTCCCCCACACACACACCGATACATCAAGCGCTCTAGTCATGTCTCCCCGCCACACACAAACTTGACATGTGCCCTCTAACGTTCCGGTAGGCCAGTCACCCTATATCTTTGACTTGCACACACACACACACACACACACACACACACACACACACAGTTTCGATGGCTCTCTTCATCGATCTCGCACCCACCCACTTGATCCTCTCTTTGACTATCGATAGCTATGACCCCTCCCTCTCTTCTCGTGGATTGCCCGACCCTCTATGTATGATATGGATAGGCCTCCATTTCACACACATTACGTGCAAAATTTTGTTTGAGATGTCATCGACACATATTCCCACAAATAATTCACGAAATCAACCCCCCCCCCACCACCACCCCCACCACAAAACAAAAAACACTCATGAACGCGGTTTGTATCTCTCACACACACCCACGTAGGTGGGGGCGTGCCTGAAGAGAAGAGGTGCATGCATGGCGCACGTACTCCGTCTCTTTCCCAACCACACCAGCGGGTACACGGTGGAGCTCATTTACGTACAAAAGGCAGCCCACATGGTAATTTGGCACGTGTCTTTGGTTGTCCACTTGGTGGAGGGAGGATCGTCTACCATGGGTGAACAAACAAATTGCGACTTGACGCGTTATGTTAAATTAAAAAAAGAGGCAAACCATGTGGGGCCTACCTTAGAGGCAAGGCTCTATACACTAGAGTACTTTTGATGTGTCCCGTCAACTCATGAGCGAGGAGAAGCTTGCTTAGTACGCCGTCTCCCCTGCCCACGGGCGCGGTGGCTCGCAGGATGAGGTGAAGCTTGCTCCTCCCTCGCCCATGCGCGCGGTGGCTCGCAAGACGAGGAGAAAAATTTACTACTCCCTCCGTTTACTCCTCGTCCCTACTACCTTGGTTATAGAGATTATATCATATTGTTTGGAATATATACGTCCTTTAGTAGATTTCAAAATGAACTACTAGTACATACTCCAAACACTGATGTATATAGACATATTTTAGAGTGTACATTCACTCATTTTGCTCCGTATGTAGTAGCACTCTCCCTCGCCTCGACCCTGTGCGTGGTGGACGTGCAGCAATTCATTCGGTCCCATATAGCCAGAACGATATATACTGCACTACCATTATTGCTCGACTTCCCGAAGAGGCGAAGAGCCAATTGCAAGGTTAATATTTTGGAGATGCCAAGCGCAAGGTTATAGGAGAACGAGTAGTAGGTTCCATGTCATTTATAAATATTTTTTTTCTTCAATGGCACGTACGCAATATGATAGGTTCATATGGAGAGAAAAGGAAACCGCTCCACTATATACATAGTCAGGACGGGCCAGCCTACACGGTTGCTTGCTGGGGTTGCTCTCTTCACACTCTCTCGCACAAAACAACTGTGGCCACGTCTCTAACATCCCGGCGGATCACGTCCCTTGGGGAAGGGGTGGATGCTTAGTGTAGATGCGGTGGCCGTCACGACGATGAAAACCCACTGTCGGCACGTCCCGATCAGGGGGTCCGCCGTTCTCTCTCACAAAGCCGGTGAGGTTGCCTTCGTCCCTTGCTCACTTTGCCGCGGCGTGGGCGATTACCGCCTCCGCCGCCCTCCTCAAGGTTGAGCTACGTCCCTCGTGTACAACTCTCTTTACAAACCGGCTTGCACCATCGCCTCCAAATTGCCCACATCACTCCCTATGGATATTTCTCTACTTCTTTGCCCGCACATACACGATACCTCTCTGGCTTCTACGTACTGTATTTGTGATGAGTTTATGTCTCATCAACTAGTCCTAGTAATCTTATTCTAACCACGCTTCTTCAGTTTCTTTGCCACAGGGATGCTCATCTCGATTTTGGTGAAACTGCACAAAATGATTTGATGGTCAAAAGGTTGCAAACTTCATTTATTAGGAAGCTCAAACGTTGCCAGCAAATTGAAGCCTGGTCAGGGTTCACGGTTCAAGGGCTAGGGACTGCATTGATCGTTTTTTCTTTAGCTGCCTCTGTTCCAAAATAAGTGTCAACTTTAGTAGTAGTACAACTTTGTACTAAATTTTGCACAAAGTTGAAACACTTATTTTGGAACGCAGGGAGTACATATTTTCTATGATCTGTCAATCATTGAGATGCAATAGCATGCATGTTAGTCTCCTTTGTATTTGATGAAATGTTGCAACGGGCAACCTTGGAATGATGATACATGTAACAGAGCTGGAAGCTTCATAGCATTGTACAAATTTATCTCATTGATAAATTACAGTACGTACTAGTACTATACTAGTACTTCCTCCGTTCCTAAATATAAGTCTTTGTAGAGATTTCACCATTAACCACATGCGGATGTATATAAATGCATTTTAAGTGTAGATTCATTCATTTTGTTCTGTATGTAGTTCACCTAGTGGAATCTCTACAAAGACTTATCTACTAGTAATAGCTAGCCCCCACTACTAGGAATTCTCTATCCTCTCCTTGAGCCACCTCATCAAAATTGACGTAGCCGTTAGATGAACTAAATCAGTCATAATAGCTGTCTGATCTAGACGTTGAGAGGCTCCGCACTAAGCCACATGCAAGCATGCAGAAATATCGTGGCACATGCATGTGAGTGGGTTTTAAATCACATCAACATGTCTGCATGCAAGCATGCACCGTAGCATGCATGTAAGTGAGCTTTTAAGTCCCATTAACATGTCAAAAGAAAAATATAATCCCATTATGCAAGAGGAGTTGGCTGATCTTTTTTTCATTACGTGGGATGATCTAAATGATGATGGGAGTTTATTTAGTTTGGCTACCACATTTGTCATGCAGTTATAGATTTTTTAGTTCTATGAAATTGATAATTTTCTTGTGAGAGAGATATACCGCTGTTCATGACAGCATACGGGACTCATCTAGTAATATTTAGGAATGGAGGGAGTACTATGTAAAGAGTTAGGTGTCGACGGTGATAGTGTGAGGTGGGCCATGTAATAATCGAGCTGCGTGTTTTCTGCTCTTGCACTCCTCCTTTGTAAGAATGGATAAAATTGTAATCTACTACCTCCTTTCGCCGGCGTGGGACATCCAGCAGTCCTACCACCTCAAGAATAAAGACCAATGAGCCATCAAATCACATAGACCCAAAGAAGAAGTTGGATTTGACGAAGCAACCATCACCCTTGCGCCCGGTGAGAGGTCGCGTCCGCTCTGCCCGCATGAATGCAGCACCGATTCTTTGGAGCGGCGCTGACCATTCGCGGGAAGGCCTTGAGCGATGGAGGGGCTTCGGGTGGGCCAGGCTGGTCAGGAGCGGGCGTGGCAGCTGTCCGCTTGTCCCTACCAGACACGCCCGGAAACGAGAGGATGCACCGACTCTCGCGGCTAAAATTGTCGGCGTTCTGGGAACCGGGGTACCCAAACTTGCCTGCCTGCGGCCTGCGGCGTGGCTCATGGGGTGGCCCAGTACGGCCCATCTTCATTAGCACAGGCTCAAGACCCTCGCGAAGGGCCAAGCCCCTTGGGGACAGAAGCTTCCTCGAGCACGACCTCGTCAGCCGGGCTCATGAGGAGGCGGAGAGATCAAGGCGGGTACCTCACGAGGCGCCCATGACGCAAGCCATGACGACCAAGGGCGCCAAGTGAGCGCCAGCCAGCCAGTGTCCTCATTTCCTCTTTGGTGCAAAGGAGGCAAGCGCAGGCGAGAGCATCAAGCAAAGGCAACTATTTCGGTGCAACGAGACCAAGACCAACACAACGGCAGGAAGGAGGTCATCGTGGAGCCCAAGTCGGCGTCATCGTCAGAGCCTTTGGCAGGCGAGGGCCAACTTTAGTGAGGATAAGTGTACTAGATGTTCCCCTTCAAAATGGCCAATTGTTGGCGCCCTTCCCGCTCAATATTTGGGAAGAGGCCCAGGGCCTCTGCCTATAAATAGGACTAGCCACCCACAGGGTAGAGGCATCTGGAATAGAGCTAGAGATCAATCTCGAATCCAGAGAGAGAGAGAAGCGACCGAACTCCCCCTATCAGTTCGTCGCACCGGCCAAGAACAGACCCTCACGAGGCTGTTCTTCCTTGTATTGTTCATCATCAGCCCCTGAGGCAATCCACCACACCACACACTGGAGTAGGGTATTACACCACAATGGTGGCCCGGACCAATATAAACCTTGTGTCCCTTGTGTTGCTCTTTGTGTAGTTTTAGATCCTTGCGAGGCGACGAGGTGTAGGTAGGCTGGAGGTGAGATCTCCGCGTGCACCCCAGAGTTAGAACCTAAAGGGTCTGCCGGAACCCGAAATCCGACAAAAATCGTACACTACACACCATATCTCAGTAGGAGTAGGTTGATCTGTCGCACTCTCTAACACACACATGCTGTTAAACACACACATGCACACGCTCGCACCTTGGTCCCGTTGCACCTTCTAACATGACTTATTACACCTAGACAGAGGGAGTAGTAAGTATACGAGATACGGTGGCACACTGACTTAAGTCGAATACAAGTGCCCGAAATTTGTGTGCATGTTATAATAAGGATTCACTTAAAATAGTACGTGAGCGAACAAAGGGACCAATTGGACAGTGTTCCCGAGAAGTAGCGAGATGTGTGAGGTAGTAAGATACACCGCTGGCGCTTTTAATTTTTCTTATTAATTTGTTTGTTTCACCCTCTGACTGGTGGGAACCAACGTACTACACAGAGAGAGGTAAGGTGACTAAGGCTGCATTATTTCTGCACCACTGTGGATAGTCTTACCACCAAAGCCACATGACACGATTATGATTGAAATCCTAATGACTCCCACATACACACACAAAAACACGGCATGCCTGTCACACGAATGCAGGAATGTATAAAAGGTTATTTTCCTCTGGTTGAACATAACGGGAGGGTTGTGTAGCTGGTTAGCCTGTTCGCCCATCAAACTTGAGGTCTCGGGTTCGATAACTACACTTGAGCATAATTTTTGCCAGGAGGATTCTTTGACTGGTCAAAATGTTTTCTAGGGTTTGCACGCTTCACACTCTCTCTCCAGTATATATATACACGCTGGAGCCTCAGCTCTTGTAGTTGTTCTCTTCACACACTCTCGCCCTCTCCCGCTGGAGCCTCAGTGCTTGTAGTTTCTCTCTTCACACTCTCTCGCCCTCCCCAGATCTAAAAAGACTTCGTTGGCCTCTCTCTCCCCTCACTGCTGCTCAAAGAGCCGGCAGGATCCGTCTGCCGGGAAGGGAAGGAGGCTTAACGCTGTCGCCGTCGGTGAGGGAGGGAATCCACCATCAAGCGCTGCTGTTCACTTTCCACCCAACAATGGCGCGGGAGGGCCTCCGACCCCTTCTTTTTCACAGCCGTCCCGTCGCCCACCGAACCATGCCTCAAGAACCTTAAGGTATATTTTACTTACTCCACATGCATTGCTCTAGCTGCATGTATACCATGAATCTAGGACGTGGTTCAAAGAGGAAAGGAGTGGGGGAAAGTAGTGGGAAAAGTTGTATATAGCATGAATCTAGGACGTGGTTCAAAGAGGAAATGAAGGTGGAAAGTTGTATAGCATGAATCTAGGACGTGGTTCAAAGAGGAAAGGGATGGGGGAAAGTAGTGGGGAAAGTTGTATCGCATAAATCTAGGACGTGGTTCAAAGAGGAAAGGAAGGGGTGAAAGTACTAGTTCAAAAAGGAAAGGAAGGGACAAGGCTGTAGAGTTTGAGCAGACTAGATTTGTCAGCTCACATAGGGAAATGTGTCTAAAGATAACAAAACTGGGACCAACACAAATTTGCTCCTTGGTTGTTTGTTCTTTGTTGCAACAGACTGTGCATGACCATAGTGCATCGGTAGATGCACATGGTGCCGGTAATGCCCACCGTCCCCTGCAACTCATTAGTTGTTGTTAATCTAAGGCCTGTTTGGTTAAAAACTCCTAGTCCCTACCTGCTTGGTTCCAGGGACTAAACATGGACTAGAGGTTATTAAATGACATGATAAAAGACCATGTTACCCCTAGTAATGAACTAATAGAAACAAGGTGCGATCCGTGGCAGGGGCAACTGTTGGAAAAGTCCCAAAAAGACTCCCTCAGGGTCTTCTTTCTTTAGTCCTAATTGCCCACTTTTAGTCCCGAAAAGTCCCTCCTGTTTGGTTTAGATGTGACTGACATGGAGTTTTTTTAGTCCCTACACCAAAATGTCCCTGTAAACAAACACCCTCTAATAATGCCGCTGGAAAATTGATGCAATGCCACAGTTAAAAGCAAATTACATGTTTAACGAATTTTATTGTTAATATAATCTCTATGTTAATATTAATCAATGCCACCGTTTGAGAAATGCTACCGTCTTGCTTTCTTTCCCATTTAGATAAGGTAGATGCTTCTTTTGTTGGCTTCATGTCATCCACCGTTATTGACCACTAATTGTTTCCTTTGCACCTCTGTGTAAACAGGGTTATCTACTTCACCTCGTTGCCATTGTGACCTTTTGTTGCCTTTGCACAAAACACTTTTGTTTTAAGAGTGTTTTGTGCAGTTCAACCAAAATGTCACACCGACAATGTTGCTTGATTGCTTGATCTTAGTGGAACTGCACAAGAGGAGATCTTACTTCCTATTCGTTAAGGCGAATTTGGTTCAGATCTTCTTCTTGTGAGTTGTTTGAATTCCGCATCATGAGAGGTCAGTACTAGCCTTCTTTCACATGATTCTGCAGTGTGCTTTCATATGTTGTGCTACTTGTACGATAATGTTGCTTAATTTTAGTGAACTGCACAAATGGAGACAAGACTTCCAATCTGTATGTGCACCGTAATATCCCATTGAGGTAAGATAAGGATATTTCACAACTGCTGGTCTGTATTTTGCCACTTTCATCAGAAAATTAAGTTTAGTACTATACTTTTGCTTCCTAATTGACATGCCAAATCTTGCATTGAAGGCGAAGCTTGTGCATTATTGAACCAAGTGATGAAGGGAAGAACAAGCGGAAGAAAAACAAAAATCAACTCCCGGTCTTTGTAATGAAGCCTTTGGGCTGTGATGAAACAAGTAATGATATAGTTTTGCATCTTAATTTATTGCTATGGCTGGAGCGAGCAATTGTTTTGCCACTGATTTGATGCCATATGTAATTATCTCTACTTGTGCAAACAAGGATCTTCTTTGAAGATACCATATATTTTAGTGGAACTGCACAAGAAGATGTTGGAAACATTAAACTAATCGAGGAGTATATAGTAAGCATGGCCACCCCGTAGATAGCAACAGATGGTTCCGAGAAGTGCTTCATCTATATGCTCTACACAATCAGCCTCCTCGACAAATGTTGGTACTCACCCACCGATTTCATCCATATGATTGAGCTTTGTCATCTCTATTGGTGTTGTGCTACTTTTAGATATCTTGTCATGAAAAAGTGGTATTGTCCTTGAGAAGTGCTTCATCTGCGCTGTTTTAAATATTTCCTTTCCTTTTTTCAAGCAAACAGGATCATCTTCCTCTGAAGAAGAATATGGAGTACGTGAAGTGACTAGTTCCGATTATGCCAGATGAAGAAGCCTGTCTATCTTCTCATTAGAAGGAGCAGTTGAAGGATGGTTACATTACTCCCCACAAGACCAAACTAACTTCAGCTCGGAAGGACCGACAAATCTCCATTTTTGCCGTGATGCTAAGTACAATGTTGTTCTAGGATTCTTTCTCGGTGAGTTTCATTTTTCTAAAAGTGTGCTCTACATGGACCATGTATGTGCTTGTTGAAACTGTCAATTCATAGTACAGTTTGCTTTATACTAATCACTTTTTGTATTTGTGCAAACAGGGTGCTCATCTTGATTTCAACGGGAACTGCACAAAATGTTCATGAATACATCAAATCATTCATTTCCACCACAAGAAAGGAGGTGGCCATAAGTTCAAGGCGTTGCAACATATAAGGGCGAAATCATACAAGCTACGCGTGAATTTGGTTGATTTTGGTGGAACTGCACAAAAAGAACAGTTGGTTTATTTAGCACGAGGTGCCATGTCAATGTCCGAATCGATGGCAAACCCCGCCCATTCCACAATCGTAGGCATTTGATATTTTGGAATGGGACAACCTTGTCAAATTTTGCTCATTGATTTTAGCAAGATATGCGTTTGATATTTTTGAATGGGACGCCCTTTCTTTGTCGGTAGCCAGCGATCAATTTTTTCTTCATTCTTTAGTTGTGAAGTAAATATTGCCTCCGACATGTGAGTCGCCGAGATGCATAATCATCGATTGTTTTGAATGTTCTCTATGAATTGCCGTGCATGTGTGTTTGATTGCAATGTACGTAAACGCTAAAAAGTTGCTCAAACTCTTTGTACTCATACATTTCCTTTTTACTTCGCACATTGTGAAAGTGCATACTTTTGTGTATAAGATTGGTCAAAGTAGAGATACTTTGACTGCAGACAAAACTTGTATGCAGACTAGAAAGGACCGGAGGGAGTACATGTGAAACTGCTGCAAACGTGGTGATCACCCTGGGAATAATGCTAGTACATATTGTTTTGCATGTTCATCCAATGCCAGTGATACAGGAATTCGAACTAATCGAAATAAATTCATTAATACACGGTCGGATTTCATATAAACATGCCGGATTTCTTCATTACATTTCATACATTCTTCAACTAAAAAGGGGTGTTTTTGGCCGCATGCATCTCCCAGATGCAGAGGCCGGGGGTCATCCTCCTTTTCTAAAAAAAACTAAAAAGGGGTGCGATGGAGGTATAATTAATTAACCGAAGCTACCCACCTGTGTCCCGTTGAGACGAACAGAAGCTTCAGTGACTTAACTACAGGTCAGTTGCGTAACTGACATGTGGCCTGTTGGGCCCACGTGTCAGTCAGCCAACTGCACCAGCAGTTAAGTAGAAGCAGCGTTCTTCTCCAGCGCAGCTCTTCGACTCCACGTCGCCGCCAAGAAGCTAACCAACCATCAATGGTCAACCCGCCTAGCTTGGCTTCAACCGAGGGTAGCAGCGGTGGCCTTACTTGGACCGGCGGCGGCGACCTACCGTGTTCTACTCTTCCTCGTTTTACGTGTGGCGCGGCCTGCGTTGGCGTGGGCGGGTCCTCGGCGGAGCCGCGATGTCCTCTGTCTTGTTGCCGGCGGGCGGCGCCTCAATGAGCGGTGGAAATCCTCCCCCACGTTGCCGGCAGGGTGGGGCTTCGGCTGAGCCGGCGATGTCCTCTGCCTCGTTGTTGGCAGGGCGGGGCCTCGGCGGAGCCGGCGGTGTCCTCTGCCTCGTTGTTGGCGCCGCGGGGCCTCGGTGGAGCAGGGCATCATGACGCCAGCGGAGCGGGGACTCGTCGGATCCTGCATTGTCCTCTGCCTCGTCCTCGGTCTCGCCAAACAGCGCCTTGCCTGCTTCATCGCCCTCTTTGCTAGCCTCTTTGTAGGCGGCCGTAGCCTCCGCCACCCGCATGCGGTACCGCCAGCACTCGAGGCGACCCTTGCGGGCGGAGCGGTACGAGTTGAGCAGCGCCTCCTACTCCGCCCGCTCTGCGGCGATCTGCTCCTCCGCCTGTAGGTGCTCCTGGAGGAGATGGTGGTTGTAGGCGGCGTCGGCCTGCGCCTCCCGGAACTGCTCCTCACGCATCGACCTCACCCTGTCCATATATTGGGCACGGGCCTCGCCAATGGTCATGGTGCAATGCACCGGCGAGGATGGCGCGGAGGAGGTTGGCGCCGGATCGTCGACTACCATGTTCTCCATTAGGGCGTCGTTGCCCTCCGGCTGCTCGCCGGACAGCCGGTCGGCAGCAATGGTTGCCATCTCCTTGTGGTCCGTCGTCCGCCCGTCCCGAAGAGCGCTGGAGCGCGAGGAAGCCATGGTGGGCAGTAGTGGTGTGGATAGGAGAAAGGGAACGGATGTGGATGACTGCGGCTATGGACGATGCAGCAGTTTATATAGCAATGGTGGGCGGGCGGAGGGACGGACGTGTGGCGCCGGAGTAGCCGCCTCGGCAACCGCGTATCATTAATGTGTGTGGAAGATGGACGGACGGACGGCACTTGTGTCGTTTGAAGGCGGAGCAATCGCCTGCACAGGAAGCGGGCGGCCGGCCGATCAAGGCGGAAAGGCGCGAGGAGAGATGACTTTACTTGGATAGGATGACAATGGGGACCCACCAGGTCCATAGCCTCACGTACACACGTGACTATAATTTATTTTGCTCCCTCCTGGTTTCCTGACATCACGGTCCCACACCATTGTCAACCTATGTACTCCCTCCTTTCCGGTTTATAGGGCTTATCTCAAAATTTTAGTTTTTCCATTTTATAAGGTTCAATTTGGTTGTTTTCCATCATATGTTCAGATTTCAAGGTGCATTAAATCATTGCATGCAAGTATTAAGAGAAAATTGACCAATGCATGTACTTTATGCATGCATGCATTGCAATTAATGCATTGATAAACATAATTTTTTGAGGATGATAAGAGCATTAATTAGGTGCTATTGCAAAACTACAAAAAGTATTCCACCACTCGCCATCTACCTTGATTGGTGATATTTTTGAATTGAGCATTATAAACCGGAAAGGAGGGAGTAGTCAATAAACGAGAGAATTGCACAAGAAGCGGCCGGACAAATTTGGGACCAAGCAGCTCGAGCAGTATTTGTGTTTTTGAGATGTGAGCACTGCAGAGTTTTTCGATGTTTACCCCAGATATTAATTTTTCTCATCTGAACAACAACGAAAACATCGCTGCAGGTATTAACTGGGGGGGCTATGGCCTGTCTAGCCCAGGCCAAATATCCAGCCCAGATATTAATTTTTTTCAAGGTGAAAATGGCTAGCCCAGCTATACTTTTTTTAGGAATACCCAGGCAAGGTCAAGTTGTTATTCTCCGCCCCACTGGGCTGCAAATCTTTCCTAGGAGGGATGCATTAGGCTTAACAAGAAAATGGGCTTTAAGAAATAATAAATGGGATGTAATTATAAAAACTAGGTAGTAACTATAAAAAAATGCACCAAACAGTGATTACGTTATAAAATATTATTTTTGGAATATTGAAAATTTTAATTTCATTAATTGTTGCGAGCGCAATGTTTCGTTTGATTTCTACGTAATATAAATTTATATTGAAATTGTATTTAATCTGACTAGAAATTTTGGGATAAAAATATTTGGATCCCATCAAAATGTGGGAAATTTTATTGAATTCTGTTTTGAACGGTTGGTTGAAACGGGATGTACTTTTAACAAACTGTAAATGGGCTGTAGTAAATTCCTTTAGAATTAAAAAAATGGGCTACACATTCTTACAAATCTCAAATGGGCTATAAGTTCTCTGCCACACACTTCTAGCCTTACTAAGTTGACGCGTCCCCTAAAAAAACAGAGTTGACGCGTATGCAAGGCTTTGTCAACTTATAGTCAACACACGGTTCTAGCGGCGTTGGTCGTTGGATGTCCATCCAACGGATGCCGCGTCTTCTTCCTCAATCTCGGATATTCTAGCTTCACCAGCCCAAAAATGATTCCTCCCCCTGACATCTGGGGCGCACCGTTTCGGAAGCTGACCCGTGGGCCTACTAAGTTGACGTACCAAGGGCTTTGTCAACTTAGTCAATATAAACGATTCTAGCTGCAGTGACCGTACGATGTCCATCCAACGGCCGTCGTGCTTCTTCAACCTCTGGTCTTCTTGCTCCAGCCGCCCAAAGCAGCGCCGGTCATGCCGCCTGCTCCTGCCTCCTGTGGCCGGCCAGGTTGCCGCGAGGCCTCACCGCCCCTACTACTCCCACCATCGCCGTGCCATCCCTCCACTCACACACACCTGTTATTCTGCGGCGACGGCAGCGCAGCCGAACCAGTGAACCCTCGTACTCCTCTCCGCGTGTGCATCCACTGCCGCGTCTTCCCCAGCTCCGCGTCGTCCCCTTCCTAGGCCTCGCCGTCGTCCACCGCCGTGGTGCTCTCGGCGCGGCGTGGTCAACGTGGTCAAGGAACGACTTCCATCGGACGTGGACTGTACGTGGAGAGGCTGACAGCTGGGTCCACGGCAGCCGCAAGGAAGTGCCTCCTTATTACGCCGCAAAATAATTATTCCTCCACGGCAATGGGACCCACCGGATGGGCCACCGTATTTCGTGAAAAAATGATTCGCCCCCTGACGGCTGGGACCCACGAGCTACATCTTCGCACACAAGGAAGTGCGTCCGAAAAAAAAGCGATTCGCCCCGATTGCGGGACCCACCAGCTACATCTTCGCACGCAAGGAAGTGCGTCCAGAAAAAATGATTCGCCCCATTGCTGGGACCCACCAGCTACACCTTCACACGCAAGGAAGTGCGTCCCGCAAAAAACAATTCGCCCCCCATTGCTGGGACCCAGCGGCTACACCTTCGCACGCAAGGAAGTGTGTCCGCAAACAAAACGATTCACCCGACCGCTGGGACCCAGCAGCTACACCTTCGCACGCAAGGAAGTGCGTCCGGGCAAAAAACAAAACGATTCGCCCGTGGATCGCTGGGACCCACCAGCTACATCTTCGCAGTAAGGAAGTGCACGACAATCGGGACCCACCTGGTCGAAGCGTCGTAGCATTGTCATCCTGGTCGCGAACGGTATGCGTACATACCGGTCGATGTAGAGGCGCGACGCGTGTCATAGTAGAGGCGCGCACGTAGCATGTACACGCACGCATACGCCGCCAGGTGCAAGAAAGAAAATACGGCCACGTATGTGTACATACGGGCGGGGTCTTGAACGCCTAGTCGCGCATACGTACGGCGAGGGCTCGTGTTCATGGGGAGGCAACGGAATGCGTCGTATTCATGGGGAGGCAACATAATGTGTCGTGTTCATGGGGAGGCAACGGAATGCGTTGTGTTCATCGGGAGGCAACGGAACGCGTGGGAGCCAACCGGCTTGGACGGAATGCGATGGAACGAGGCCAGCGTCTGCAGAATGGAGAAACGGCCTTGTGTTTGACCGCCACGCTCGAACGGGGTCCTGTTGATCGGGAGGGTGTGGCGTACCACAACGGAGGAAACGGACCTCCTACGGTCGAAACGGGGGTCCTGTTGATCGGGAGGGGTGTGGCGTACCGCAAAACGGAGGAAACGGACCTCCTAAGGTCGAAACAGGGGTCCTGTTGATCGGGAGGGGTGTGGTGTACCGCAAAACGGAGGAAACGAACCTCCTACGATCAAAACGGGGGTCCTGTTCATCGGGAGGGGTGTGGCGTACCGCAAAACGGGACTCCACGGGATACTGTTCATCTCCACCGTCGACCTCCTCCAGCCTCCACGGGCTCCTGTTCATCCAGCCTCCACCGCGGCTACTCCACCGGCTATTGTTCAACCACCCCTCCACCATCTACTGTTCATCCAGCCCTCCACCGTCTACTGTTCATCCAGCCCTCCACCGTCTGCTGTTCATCCAGCCCTCCACACCACGGGGTCCTTTTCAACCACCCCTCCACGGCCACCCCTCCACCGTCTCATCGCTCATCCAGCCCTCCACACCACGGGTCCTGTTCATCCAGAGGCAACGCCACCGCTCATCGCTCATCCACCCCCGCCGGGCAACACTCACTTGTTCATCCAATCGATCGGCTTGATTAGCGGCAGATGGCGAAGGAATCGCTCCCTCGGGTTCAGTTAACAGCCATCGATCGATCGCTCGGGTTCAGTAACGCGTAGCCTGCAGTGCAATCGCTCGGGTTCAGTTAGAGCCCAACGCCTTGCTCGGGTTCAGTTAGAGCCAACGCCTCGCACACATGCACGTACGTGTACGAGAGAAACGCGCATCGCTCGGCCCCCGACCTCCCACCATAACCGGCAACTCCCCGAAATTTTCCTACCCCTCGCTTCTACCACGGTTTTTCCGTCATGGACGGCCCAAAGAATGTCATGCAGTTGCGTCTCCGGCCCGTCCAGGACGAAAAAGCCCATTTTCTCTGTCATGATTTTTGTCATAGAAGTAGGAGCCCACCACATCTATGATGATACCGGGTTCTGTCAAAATTATCGTCATAGAAGTGTCATATGTATGACAGAAAAATTTTCGTTCGGCCCAAAATGTCACGGATGTGTCTTTCGCCTACTTCGAGCACCGTCATCGCCCTTGTAACCTAACCGCCGCCGCCGCCGCGGCTACCTCCGTAGCTGCCGCCGCCGCCCGTCCACCCCATTCGTCTTCGTCCAGCACCATCCCGTCGCCAGCGTTGCCGTCATCTACCTTGACCACTTCGTCTACTCCGACCACCGTCGGTGACATCGGCCCCGCGCCGATGGACGCCGCAATCGTCGTCGAGTTCTTCTCTGCTGGCCCCTCCGACTTCTTCGACATGGCGTACAGCCCGTGCAGGTCCCTCAACTATGCAGGTCTGGGGCTGGCAACACCGATGCGTGCCTTCATCCACGACGTGTTCCTGGGCCTGGCAAGCCTGGTGTGGTGCTTCGACAACTTCGTCTTCGTCCGTCTACGCATGCTCGATGCTGGCAACACCGGCGCGTGCCTTCGTCCACGATGTGTCCCCGGGCTTGGCAAACCCGCCGTGACGCGTCTTCAACAACATTTTCTTCCCGGCGCACCCCTACTTCGACACCACTACGCCCATGCTAACTCGGCGCCCTCTTGCGCCCACGGCTCCACGGCGACTTCCTCGACACCGGCCACCCCGACTCGACATCGACCACGGCATTCTTCACACGGCTACCTCGACCACAGCTCCACCACCCACGCTCTTGGCTACATCGACAAATGGCACAAAGGGTTACCGCCTGCTTGAGAAACCTCGTTGGTTTCCACTCCAGCCACGACTCTGCGATGCATCGACCGTTACGACTATGGGGGGGGGGTGTCTGTCGGCTTGCCTTCGGATTCTTCTCCAATCTCACCGTCAAGGCTGCCACTGCCAGGATCATGGGGATGTTGAGTAACGTGATTGTATTAGGAAACATAGGTTAGACTAGGAATTATTCTGGCTTGCCTTGTACTCCAAGTAGATCATGTACTCCTATATATATGCCCACGAGGCTCAAGCAATACATCAAACTATTCCACCAAATTCCCTTTCTCCCTTCTAACACTTCTTACGTGATGGTGGCTGT
This sequence comes from Aegilops bicornis, assembly GCA_021605145.1. NCBI lineage: Eukaryota > Viridiplantae > Streptophyta > Magnoliopsida > Poales > Poaceae > Aegilops > Aegilops bicornis. The sequence continues at coordinate 222,726,915 of CM038674.1, read as the reverse complement.
AAATTTGTTCTTTTTTGCCCTAAAAAGAAGGTTGCTAGATTAGTAATCTAATTGAGCATATGGTGGCGAGGGAAGGTTACTATATAGGTTGTTTTTGATTCTGTACATTATGCTCCGGCTTGTGCTTGGATGGGGTTAGATATTTGATGGTTTGGATGTGTAATAGAGGGGCCAATAGTGTTATTCTTTGCATTGCTTCCTTGCATGTTTAGGTTCTAATGTTGATATAGCCATGTAGGCAGTGTGCCACTGACCATCCATGGCGGGTAGGCGGCATTGCTGGCAGTGGAAGGGGTGCTTGTGGAAGCGGATGGAATAGGTGGCAGCGGTGGGGATTCGTTCTTCTCCAGGGCTGCCAGGCTCGATGCCGGGCTCAACGGGGCCAGGAGGAGCTGCGGGTTTGTCAAGCAGGTAATCTCTACTCCTAAGGGAGCAGTCTGCAGTCGTGTTGGTATGTTTGGTTTCGTTCTTTCGTCTCCACCCTCCCCTCCCATGATTATTTCCATACCGATGCTCCCTCCCATAATCGTTTATTTCCTTCCAATTGTACCAGGATTTTTTTCTACGATCGCTTCTGTTCCTCAAAATTTTCCTCACGATCAAGGCCCCTGCCCTTCCTTATCTCCCCACAAATCTCATGCCCTCTCCCTCTCGCCATTCTCTCCTCCCGAACTCTTGCTCTAGGTTTCCAGAACTCGCTGGCACCTCATAGCTGTGATCCTCACCATCGCCATGGTGGGTGTTGCTTGCCTTCGCGCCGGCCGCTATCCTGCTGGGCATGAATGGAGTGGTCTGGGTGGCAGCAGGGAACGAGCGAAGGGGTTGTGCATCCAGCGATGGCGCATCCGACGATCCTCTCCATCATACTGCCATCCGGACTCTGTTTGACTCTCCTTCTTCCAACATCTACCGCCGCCTCGCTGTTCTGCCCCGTGTGCGGCACTGCGGCTAACCCTAGCCATCTCGCGTCAGCGGCCTCCACCGCTCCCCTGGCTGGGCCTTCTCACCTCCTCCCATGCCTTATAGATACTAGTAACACGTGTACTCTTAATCCGGCTTGAAGATATACCTAAATCTTAATCTGCGCACGTTGTTAATGAAGCTTAATAACTGTTGAATGTGTGCACACAAGGCTGCTTTTGGTTCAGTTTTACGAAGCCTGATTTGGGTTCAGTTTTTAGTGCATACATGTTGCTTTTCTGTTCTGTGAAACATGAATCAATCTTATCCGGGAAAAATGAAGAAAGCAGAGATGAAAGACCTCTGGCCCGGCGGCTGCGAGTTTGACAGCGGCGTGTCCCCTGATGGCGGCGCTGACGACCTAGGCGTGATGTAGAGGGACGGGTAGGCGGTCCAGGCAGTGTCCATGATGGTCCAACGACCCGACGCCAACGGACGGCCATGCGGCATCCCTGACAGGTCCGACGGCGATGGGCGGTCCAGGCGGTGCCTCCGACGCGCCCCGCCGGTCGGCCAGGCGGTCTAGGCAGCATCCTATACAGCCGGCGTCCTTGAAGTTGCGATGGCGTTGCTATGACCGAGGCCACGCAAAGGCGATGGGGAGAGGCGGCACAGAGATGTGACGGGCGGCGTCCTTGAAGGTGATGCGGGTCGAGGCGATGGGGGCGGCATGCGTCGCTGTAGCGAGATGATGGGGCGCCGCTATGGGGCGGTTCGCTATGGCAGTTTCCTTTTTATGTGAAAGGGTACGTAAGGAAGGGGGTCACAAGATGATTTGTTGTGGCAGTTTCCTTTCATGTGAAAGGGTAGGTAAGGAAGGGGATCGCATGACGCTTTGCTGTGGCAGTTTCCTTTCGTGTGAAAGGGAACGTAAGGAAGGTGATCAGAAAGAGAAAGGATTGTAAACGCGTATTGCACTAAACATGTTTAGTTGCTCACCATTAGAATAATAAGGACTGTCGGATTAACACTAATGGATGGTCGAGATCTGTTGGAACTGCCTCACTAAGTCTTTTTATATTGGTATAGATTATAGGTTCGTCAATACCACAAGGCTAGCATGCTTACTTACAAGGGACAATAATCCGGCTAGAAAATTAGTAATTGTTACGTTTCAGGGGCCGTACTTTAATCACCATATGTGATTTATAGTGTGTTTCCACTAATTTTCAGTTTACTCCAAATCTTGTAGTTCTATGGGTGTCACAGTTCGGCAATGCTACACTTACGTAAAAATTGTTACGCATGTTATAGCCAACGTGGACAAGTGGGATTGGACTAAAGAGGATTGAGGGGCCCACCCCCCTGAAAATCAGGGGGGAAGAGAATTATGGTTAGGAAGGTTACGTTACTTTACGTAGCTTCCTTCATAGATGGAGCATTATTGGTCACAATTTAGCCTATTGATCTCTGATTTTAACACAATCATTGCTACTATCAGACTTTTGTGCGGCTCGGTGTAGGTGTTTGACTACTGCCTCTGTACAACAAGGTCTGTAGACTGTAGCAGGTACTTGCAATGGGTTCATTTTTATGGCTATACAGTTTAGTTTGGTGTAGGTATTTTAGCTCTGTCCTCTTAACGCAGTGTGTAGCAGCAGCTTTTGATGTCGTTTTAGCACCAACCAATGTCATTATTTATCACGTGTGCATATTATATTTTGACTGCAGTATGAGTATAGTACATGGTTTAGAGAGGTTAGGTCAGATACTAAAGCATGCTTAGTCTCAAAGTCATAAGCTATTCCTTTTCAACATTGCATCTATCCAATCCTTCATTTAGGAGATGATTTGGAAACTCAACATACAAAATTATTTAATCTAATGCAGATTACATATAAAACCTTTTGGAAGAAAGTATACAGAAGAAAGAGATCAATATAGTGAGCTCTTTGACTTGAAGGAATATTTGTAGGATTTCAATCTTTAGTAAGTTTAAGGGCATCAGCTTGGCAACATAGTGTTGCTAACATCAATTATCAGTGGACTTTTTATTATCAACCTTGCATATATGTCTGGCAAAAGCATACGGTTTATTCACCACAGGTAACACACAGCTCATACGTGTCCTCTGCTTACAGATTTGTACTTGTGTTTCGTATATGCCAACCATACTTTTGCCAAACTCTCATATTAGCTGTGATCACACTTTAGGTCAGACCTACATTACGCCAATGACACATTTTAATTCATGAAAAGTATGAGCTAAGAACATATAGGAGCTGTGTTTGGTTTATATATTTTCATACAAAATTTGATGTACTTCTCATGGATATCTTCTTACACAAGAGTTTATTTTGAAGATGATAATAATTTTATGCATTAGAGTTAATGCACAATATTTGGCCATCGATCTCTAGTTTGAGGAAGATTTTAGAGCAGCACTATACAAGCAAAGCTAAGATTGGTCCAGCCACTTAATTTGTTTTCTATAAAAGAGTTGATGAATGAGAGGTTATTTTGAGAGATCCATCTATGCTACGGGCCTCCATTTGTGCACGCCGATCTGTGACGTCTGTGCCCGTGGTGCTGGGTCACGCTCTGCTGCAGCCGTGCACGCCGCCGTTACCAGATGGCACCCCCATCGAGGAATACACCCCAGCTAAGATTTTCCTTATCGTCTCTGTCAAGGCGCCGTCATCGCAAGAGATTCAGGTAAGATTATCCCTGTTTTCCTTGCTATATTAAGTTTCTTTGCTAATGTATTCCTAGCCTAGAGCATGTTCAACTGACTAATCTATGCTACTACATTTCTTAGGTAATGACCTCCTTGTGTGGATCGTGTTTGCTCCCTGGAGCGTAGCAATATGAGATGCCCTTATATTTTTATCAATCTTATTCAACTTTTCTTCTATCGTATTGTTGAAAACTTTTTGAGCATTGATAAATTCTTTAATATTATTCTCAAGATCAGAGGTGTTCCTATTATTATTGTACGAAAGATTACCATAGAAATTACCATAAATATTAGAGGAATTTTCAGGAAAAGACCTAGGATTAAAATTACCTCTATAAGCATTGTTATTAAAATTGTTTCCTGAGACAAAATTCACATCTATGGATTCAGTATTTTGCTCAATCAAAGTAGACAAGGGCACATCATTATGATCAATAGGAGTTTTTTTAATAGCAACCAATTTCATAAGAGCATCAACCTTTTCACTCAACGAATTAATTTTTTCAACTGAATTAACCTTTTTTAGTTGGTGCTCTTTCGGTATGCCATTGTGAATACTTGGCCATAATATTATCAAGTAATTTAGTGGCTTCACCCAAAGTAATTTCCATAAAAGTACCACCCGCGGCGGAATCTAAAAGATTTCTAGAAACAAAATTCAATCCCGCATAAAAATTTTGTATGATCATCCAAAGATTTAAACCATGAGTAGGACAATTTTTTAGCATTAATTTCATTCTTTCCCAAGATTGCACAACATGTTCATGCTCAATAGGGATAAAAAGGGCGTGGAAATGGACGGAACTGCGTGCTACCATATTTGTTTTCATATTTTTTTGCAGAAGTAGAAACGAATATAGAAACCCCGAAAACGAATACGGAAACAGATACTACCGGAAACAAACATGGAATGAATACAGAGCGGATAGGGAAACAAGACTGTGTATTGACCGAAACTTAAAACCCCCTGGAATCATAGAGAAATACATACAAAAAAACAAACAAATTGATGTAATTGTTAACGAGGCTACAAAATAATATGGTTATGTTGATAACATAGGGAAGTATTATAGTACTACATGCCAATTCTGTTTAGGGTCTAGTTAAGTATGCGTGTGGTACTAAAAGTTGGTACTCAAATGATACATTATGATCATTCTACTCACTGTGTTATTGTGTGCTGTTTGGTAATTGGGCTACAAAGCAGCCATGGGCCTATAGTAGAAGCGGAAATATCATATTAACGGAAATGGAAAGTTCCGTTTCCACATGTGTTCCACCAAAAAACACCATCCCGTTTTTGTTTCCGTTTCCGCATAAAAAATTCCATTTCCATTTTCGTTTTGCAAATTTTGGTTTTCGTTTTCATATTTCCTCTTTGTTTCCATTTTATTCTCCGGAAAAGCAGAAACTTTCCACTCCATTTTCATCCCTAATGCTCAAGTTGCTTACAATTCATGATCTGAGTTCTAAGGAAAATAATTTTTGCGGGCGAAAAATACTTAGTAATAAAAGCATCTTTGCACTTATCCCAAGAATCAATACTATTGCGAGGCAAAGATGAAAACCAATTTTTTGCACGATCTCGCAAAGAAAACGGAAATAATTTCAACTTCACAATATCATTGTCCACATCTTTTTACTTTTGCATATCGTATAATTCTATGAATGTGTTAAGATGGGACGCGTCATTGATACGTCTCCAACGTATCTATAATTTTTTATTGTTCCATGCTATTATATTATCTGTTTTGGATGTTTTATATGCATTAATATGCTATTTTATATTATTTTTGGGACTAACCTATTAACCTAGAGCCCAGTGTCAGTTTCTGTTTTTCCTTGTTTTTGAGTTTCGCAGAAAGGAATACCAAACGGAGTCCAAACGGAATAAAACCTTCACGGTGATTTTTCTTGGACCAGAAGACACCCCAGAGACTTGGAGATCAAGTCGGAAGAGCCACGAGGCGGCCACAAGTGGGAGGGCGCGCCCAGGGGGGTAGGGCGCGACCCCTTGCCTTGTGGGCCCCTCGTGACTCCCCTGACCTAATTCTTCAGCCTATATATTCACAAATATTCTCAAACCACCAGAAGTATCCACGAAAACACTTTTCCACCGCCGCAACCTTCTATTCCCGTGAGATCCCATCTTGGGGCCTTTTCCGGAATCTGGCCGGAGGGGGATTCGATCACGAAGGGCTTCTACATCAACTCTATTGCCTCTCGATGAAGCGTGAGTAGTTTACTACAGACCTACGGGTCCATAGCTAGTAGCTTGATGGCTTCTTATCTCTCTTTGATTCTCAATACCATGTTCTCCTTGATGTTCTTGGAGATCTATCCTTTTATGTAATCTTCTTTTGCGGTGTGTTTGTAGAGATCCGATGAATTGTGGATTTATGATCAGCTTATCTATGAATATTATTTGAATATTCTCTGAATTCTTTTATGCATGATTTGGTATCTTTGTAATTCTCTTCGAACTATCGGTTTGGTTTGGCCAACTAGATTGTTTTTTCTTGCAATGAAAGAAGTGCTTAGCTTTGGGTTCAATCTAGCAGTGTCCTTTCCCAGTGACAGTAGGGGCAGCAAGGCACGTATTGTATTGTTGCCACCGAGGATAAAAATATGGGGTTTACATCATATTGCTTGAGTTTATTCCTCTACATCGTGTCATCTTACTTAGTGTGTTACTATGTTCTTCATGAACTTAATACTCTAGATGCAGGCAGGAGTTGGTCGATGTGTGGAGTAGTTGTAGTAGATGCAGGCAGGAGTCGGTCTACTTGACACCGACGTGATGCCTATATTTCATAATCATTGCCTTAGATATCGTCATAACTTTGTGCTTTTCTATCAATTGCTCGACAGTAATTTGTTCACCCACCGTATTATTTGATATCTTGAGAGAAGCCTCTAGTGAAACCTATGGCCCGCGGGTCTATTTTCCATCATATAAGTTTCTGATCTACTATTTTGCAATCTTTTACTTTCCGATCTATAAACCAAAAACCCTAAAATATTTACTTTATCATTTGTTTAGTTTCATCTATCTCTATCAGATCTCACTTTTGCGAGTAACCGTGAAGGGATTGACAACCCCTTTATCGCGTTGGGTGCAAGTTGTTTGATTGTTTGTGTAGGTATTGGTGATTTGTGCGTTGTCTCCTACTGGATTGATACCTTGGTTCTCTAACTGAGGAAACTACTTATCTCTAGTTTGCTGCATCACCCTTTCCTCTTCAGGAGAAAACCAACGCACGCTCAAGAAGTAGCAATCATCCTCATTAGGAGTACCAAAAAATTGATCTTTCATAACAAGATTCAACAAAGCGGCATTAATATCACAAGATTCTGCACTAGTGGCGGGAGGAGCAATCTGAGTGCTAATAAAATCATTATTATTGGTATTGAAAAAATCACACAACTTGGTATTCTCTTGAGTCATCGTGACTACGCAAACAAGGTTGCACACAAAAACAGATCTGACGAGAAAACGGCGAATGGAAAAGAGAGCAAATAAAAAGGCAATTTTTTGTGAAGTGGGGGGGGGGATGAAAATGAGAGGCAAATGGAAAATAATGTAAATTGCAAGGATATGAGATTTCTGATTAGAAACCTGATAGATGTTGATGATGTATCCCCGACAATGGAGCCAGAAATCCTTTCTTGATGGCTCGTGTCAGCCTCAGTATTTTCCCTGAAGAGGAAGGAATGATGCAGCATAGCTATGGTAGATATTTCCCTCAGTGATGAGACCAAGGTTATCAAATTAGTAGGAGAACCAAGCAATACTATGCAAACGGTACCTGCACACAAAGAACAAATACTTGCAACCCGACGCGTAAGAGGAGTTGTCAATCCCTCCCGGGTAAAAGATAGATAAATTGGTAGTAGATTGGATAAATAGATCTCGCGGGAACACGAGATAAAAAAAATAAAAAAATTGCAGCAAGGTATTTTTGGGTTTTTGGAATAATAGATCTGAAAAAAGAGGCAAATAATAGTTCGGAAAATAAATATGATAAAGAATAGACCCGGGGGCCGTAGATTTCACTAGTGGCTTCTCTCGAGAAAAATAACATACGATGGGTAAACAAATTACTGTTGGGCAATTGATAGAACTTCAAATAATCATGACGATATCCAGGCAATGATCATTATGTAATCATCACGTCCAAGATTAGTAGACCGACTCCTGCCTGCACCTACTACTATTACTCAACACATCGACCGCTATCCAGCATGCATCTAGTGTATTAAGTTCATGGAGAAACGGAATAATGCAATAAGAACGATGACATGATGTAGACAAGATCTACTCATGTAGGAATAGACCCCATCTTGTTATCCTTAATAGGAACGATACATACGTGTCATGTCCCCTTCCGTCACTAGGATTAAGAACCATAAGATCGAACCCATAACAAAGCACCTCTTCCCATGGCAAGAAAAATCGATCTGGCCGGCCTAACTAAACCAAAGATTCGAAGAAGAAATACGAGGCTATAAGCAATCATGCATATAATAGATCAAAATTCAAATAACTTTCATGGATAAAATAGATCTGGTCATAAACTCAAAGTTCATCGGATCCCAACAAACACACGACAAAAATAATTACATCAAATAGATCTCCAAGAGACCATTGTATTGAGAATCAAAAGAGAGAGAGAGAGAGAGAGGAAGCCATCTAGCTACTAACTACGGACCCGTAGGTCTACAATGAACTACTCACGCATCATCGGAGAGGCACCAATGAGGACGATGAACCCCTTCGTGATGGTGTCTAGATTGGATCTGGTGGTTTTGGAACTTGCGGCGGTTGGAATTGTGTTTCGTCGACTCCCCTAGGGTTTTTGGATTTTTGGGGTATTCATAGAGCAAAAAGGCGGTGCGGGAGGCCACCGAGGTGGGCACAACCTACCGAGGCGCGCTGGGCCCCAGTGCGCCTCAGTGGGTTGTGCCTCGAGCACCCTCTGGTACTTCTTCGGCCCAAGTTGTTCCTTTTGGTCCTTAAAAAATCTCCAAAAAGTTTCGCTGCGTTTGGACTCTGTTTGGTAATGATTTTATGTGAAGTAAAAAACAAGAAAAAACAGGAATTGGCACTAGGCACTATGTCAATAGGTTAGTCCCAAGAAATGATACAAAGTTGCTATAAAATGATTGTAAAACATCCAAAAATGATAATATAACATCATGGAACAAGCAAAAATTATAGATATGTTGGAGACGTATCAATCTTCGCTCACATGACAAACACCTTTCTTCTTGTCATTCTTCTTCTTGAAGTTGGTGTGCTATACAACCTTGTTCTTCCCATTAAACTTTGCTTTACTATCAAACTTGCCCTTGTTCTTGAACTTGTGGGACTGGAAGTTTTTATTCTGTACCAGATTGGCATTAGATCCTTCCTTAATACCTCGAGCACGTGTGTCCTTTGCTCTCGCCTTTTCTTCCACATCAAGAGTACCAATGAGATCCGGAACGGAAAACTCCTGCCTCTTATGCTTCGGTAAGGTAGCAAAGTTCCTCCACGAAGGCGGAAGCTTAGCGATGATGCCTTCGGCAACAAACTTGTCCGGTAGTATACAGTTGAAGTGCTCAAGTTCTCTAGAAAATGACTGTATCTCATGAGCTCGCTCAACTATGGAGTGCTCTTCAGTCATCTTGTAGTCATAGAATTGTTCCATGATGTACAGCTCAGTGCCGCCATCCGAGACTCCAAACTTGGCCTCGAGTGCATCCCACATATCTTTTCCATTATCAATTGACGCATAAGCTTCAACTATGTTCTCGCCAAGAACACTCAAGAGAGCAGCCTTAAACAGGATATCCATTTTCTGAAAAGTTTGTTCCTGTTGAGCATCATAATCTCCTTCGGGTTTGCCAAGAGTGGCGTCATAGCAACTCATGGTTTGAAACTATAAGATTGCTCTCACGCGCCACCTCTTATAGTGGATACCCTCAAACATAGGAGGTCTCATGGAAGCAGCAAAACCGCTCGGGGTAAATTGGCTATAATAAGGTTTTTGGATTGTTGGAAATATGAGCAATTTATCATATGATTTTATTAACAAAAATACTAGATAAAACATGACTAGTGTAGTACAGATGAAGCATGTCATGTAAACTAGCAGAGTGAAGGCAAATAGCATTTGAACATATGAACTAGAATAGAACATATGTAGAACATAGAGTGGAACAAGAAAGGCTAGAGCAAGAAACCGAGGCAAGATCTGAAACAGAGAGAACACAAAGACATACAGAGCAACGTCAGAAGCACTGGTCTTGGGGTCGGTGTCCTCGCTAGCCATGTCGTCGAAGAGGTTGTCGACGTCGGGGAAGAAGTTGTCGTTGAAGTCCAGGGCGTCCGTGATGAAGAAGTCAGTAGTCGCGCGAAGCGCTCCCCAAAAACCTTCTCACCCTTCTCCCGTACAGGACTCGAAGTGGTGCGGTATCGGAGGCCTACTGTCCCGACCTGCGGTGCACGCCGCAAGCCGGGATGGAGAAGATCGTAGCAATAGCTCAGTGCTCAGGAACGGTGGCGAGAGGAAGATGATGTTCTAATGTGCGTCTCTGGAGACAAGCAACCTCCCTTTTACAGGCACAGGAGAAAGTGGCGAGAGGGCAGCGACGGAAGGTGAAACAAAGATACGGAGACGAAGTGAAACAGCTAGCAGCCGAAGGGATGCGCCGTTCACATTCAGTGTCCACTATAGTAAAAATCTTTTCAACTTTCGTGTGACCTTTCGTATACTAGTCGTGCGTGGCAAAAATTTAGACATCGGCTCGTTCTCGCGGTGCGTCGTGGCGAGACGGGCGGCGGAGGAGGAACGCGCGTGAATGTCCCTCTTGTTCTCATGCTCATAAATGTGGGGAAACAACCTCCCTTATAAAGAGGTCCAACTCCCACCAAACTAGCAATGTGGGACTAATTTTTAGTTTCACCTCTTGCCTTGCACGAATGGGCTGCGTGGGCCTCTAAGATTTATTAGGAATTTCTCAAACTGCAATTGGGCTGGCCCAAAATCGACAAAATTTCAGCATTGACATCCGTGCAGGTTTAATTTTTTTTCCAGTTGTTCCTTTCTTTTCAGTTTTAAATGTCAAAGATTACTAATATAAATGACATCCCGCTTAGAATATTTCTCTCCGGACTCATCTGAGATTATTTTGTGAAACACCTGCTGGTAATTCTTTTTTTTTCAAAACGGAGGCAAAAGAATTGCCTCGTCGATTAATTAAGAAGAAGAGAATTGCCCGGTTAATGTATGGAAAACCGGGCTAAAACCGATACAATCAGACCATAACTGGGTTACTCATCAATCATGACCCCACAAGCACTCGTGCAACCCACCAAACCCTCCTAACACGCAATAACTCCTCACGCTTGTAAACCACAATTTTGAACCCGACAAGAACATCCCAACAAAAGATAGTGTACCACGCCGAAACCACATATGACGACCCAAACCATGAGGATGAGCCGAGGGACCGGGAATCATCCATTACAAGCAGGCGTGGCGCCACTCTTTTTGCCTTTGCACCTTGGTGGCTTCTCCTTCACTATACCGGCATCGAGGGCAATCACCGCCTTCTTGTATTTGCCCTTGTATGTCGCTCCCGTCGAGGCAAGCAATCGCCCTTCCAGCCTGTGGCTAAGCCTCCACGCTTAGCGAGCAAGTCACAAAGCTCTTTTGCAAAGAGAGCATTGGAATTATCCGTCAAGGGGGTAGAATGGGTGCGAAGCCACATGTGAGTGCGCAGAGTTCACCTCACTCGACTCACATGTCAAGGTTGAATCATGTCCCTCACACGTGGTTGCTTGCGTGTCCACCATCATATGCTCCACTGATAGAGGCGAATCAGAGCTCGCACATAACACTTGAAGCTCGGGCATCACCTGCAGCACCAGAGGCACAACCACGGGAATGCTCCCGCCCTCAACGGTAGACATCACAGTGGGCAAGGCAGACGGCGATGATGAGTTGTCCATAACTCTAGGGGAGAAACAACCATAGAGCTCCCCAACTCTGTTCTCCACTGAGCCACCAACATCAACCTCACTAGGAGGATATGGCGCAGGAGCGGGTTGCAACACAGCCGGCACAAGAGAGAGCTTTCCCAGAGCAGCCTCCGCTCGCTCCAGAAACCTCCCAACGCGCACCAGGAGTTCAGCCTGGGCAGCTAGAGTGGATCGAGCAGCACATCGATGGGGTTGCCGACTCAGCGTGAGTGGAAACGACCGATGCCCAGGACCTGCGGTGAAGCACCTTGGAGGGGAGCTGGGATACCATCGGACCATCACAAGGAGTTGGAGCTCGGTAATGCTCGGTGTCGAGGCGAGACCGTGGCGGCATGGAAGGCATGCAAGTGAGCTGAATGAACGCCAAGCATTGCGACACCCACGCGCCCAGTGGTCGTTCTCCAAACAGCGGCAACACCTCAAGGGATCTGTGCAATCAGCGGCTCGATGACCAGAAGCAAGGCATCTGCAACACCTACCAAAGAGCCAAGCCGGAATGGGACGAGGGGGTAATGCCGGAGTTGGCGACTCCAGTCGGCGCCGGCCACGCCGAGGCAGCACATCTTGCCATCCTCCAAGCAACAACGAGGACCACCACGAATCTAACCAACTGGTGGCCAGTTTGCTACCGCATTTGCACCACATACAACAAAACGGCATCAAAGGTAACAGGGACAGCAATTTGTTTCTTTGTTTCAGCAAAACGTCAACATCGGTAGTCATACAAAAGTTTGCTCCTCTTCCGCACATCAATCATAAATGCACCAGAGACTAAGATGTTTACGTGGTTTAGCTTCCGCCAACAAAGATGTTGACGTGGTTTAGCTTCCGCCAAGTACCATCTCTGCTTCAGCAAGAAAGAGGGACCTTTCATATGTAGCTCTTCCCTGGCTACTTAAACAGTGCACCGCGTTCCCTCAGCACACTCTCAGTCACACGGCCAGAGAAGAAGGGGTTACCGGCGGCGGCAGCAGCAGCGATGGCGATCCGGCGACAATCATCATCAGCAGCTTCTCTACTCCTGCCGCCGGTGGCTGCTCTTCTGTTTCTATGGATGCTTGGCGGTAAGTCTTGCTACATGCTGCAGTTTCCTCTATTATTTTTTACTACTCCCTCCGTCTCAAAATAAATGTCTCAACTTATTTTGTACTAAGCTCAAGACACTTATTTTAGGACGGAGGGAGTACATGATAACTATTGCAAACTTTTCTGTAATTTTTCACTTACACATATCATTACTATTGTGTTTGTAACTTAAAGGGGGGCATGTGATGGCACATACTGAGATTCGCAACATGACGGCACTCCAGAAACATGTCTCCTTTTTTGACCGTAACAAGGATGGCATCATTACTCCTTCGGAAACATTTGAAGGTGATTTATTTCTGCAACAAATTCTGCACGATTTAGTCTTACTAAGATAGTATACAAATTGCACATATATGCAAATTGAAAAAAAAAATCTATGCATTTTCATGGATAGAAGAGAAGCTCAATATATCTTTTACCTTAGCTACAGAGTACAAATTAGTCCACTGCCAAGCAGAGTTGATTGGTCACATCCGCTAATGTTAGAGACATATTTGGTAATAGAGATTGCCCGGGATTAGATAGAGTTATTTCCATCTTATCTCTAGAAGGTGTCCTGCCCTCCAAATCTTGTATTCAATATATACTTGCCCTCGAGGCTCAATAATACAACCATCATATTCCGTCAATCCCTCTCTCCCTTTTAATATGGTATCAGAGCACCAAACCTCTCTCTCCCTTCTAACAGCTAAGTAATTGCACTCCCTGTGCATTTCACTCGAATAAAAAACATTTTCATTTATTCTATAAAAACATTTTCATTTGGTCATGCCATGTTTAAGTGATTTTGCTGCTGTGTTCAATTTTTCTTCGTGTTGATTATATTAAACTGAATAAAATGACATTATATCCATACCACTGCGAAACACATATATTTAACTTTATATTATTTTAGTGTCGTATAAGTAACTGGTTTTACATAGATGCGAGTCCTAAATACAGAGCACTCTATTGCTGGAGGCTTCATTTTATATTCTAATCCATGCTAAACTTATACTTTGGAATGTAGGGTCTGTTGCAATTGGTTTTAATGTTACATATGCGAGAGAATTTGCCACCTTGGTGCATGCTGCTAATGGTCCTATAACAAGCCCCGTACTTCTCCTATCCCTCACCCACACGTGCACACACACACACACACACTATTCTTTTAACATATAGACATGTTTGTGGAAGAACTACAAGCTTGATATGTTATATCTTTTTTCAATCCAGGCTGATGCACCATTGCCTCACTTATCAATATACATAGAGAATATGCAGAGAGGAATGCATGGGAGTGATACCGGTGCATTTGATGTTAAAGGAAGGTAATTAATAGCACGTGCTATTTAGGGGCGGAGCTGCTATTTTTTGCAATCACTTGTTACTATATAGGTATTTGGCTGTCTGAACCCAACTAAAAATCAAAGCTGAACCCATTAACTCACGACTGTCCTTATTATTGCTTTGGTTTTGTTGTGAAATAGTCTACAATAGTATAGTTAGTTCACACCCAAATTTTAAGTGAACCCAATGGAAATTTTTCCTAGCTCCGCCTCTTCGTGCTACTTATGTACATATCAGGTGAACCAAGGAAAATAACAGTTACAAATCACTTAAACTTATGATTTTGTTTCTGCTAACTTTTTAAACTTTAGAAATCGCCCCACTTTACGAGATTTCTAGGATTTAGAATAATTTTTTTGTGGGTTGGATTGTGTGCTCATCTATATAGTGAAAGCTTTACAGATATTTTATGGATGTGTGCATCCACGGGTATATAGAAAAATACCGCTTAACTCAACTAATTAGTGTCTTTTAAAGAGAAATTTGCATGGGGTAAAATCTATTTTGATATTTTATATTATAACCAGTTCTATGCGGAACACCGAGGTGCACCAGCTCTATCCATACATATAAAAACAAACTTATGGGATGTCACATATCCAACAGCAGTAAAGCAATGCAGAGGACTTATAATGCTCTTCCTTTGTAACTTGGATATAATTTATTTACCTTGATCATTGGGAGATATTATGTACATTTATGCTTTGATATTTTATTCTCTTATATATGCTAGTTTTTGTGCATATTTCTATCATTCAAATCCGTATATATGCTAAACATGTCAAGCTGTAGGTTTGTTCCACAAAAGTTTGAGGAAATATTCATAAAGCATGCAAAAACTAGACCAGATGGTTTGACATATTTGGAGGTGGAGGATATGATCCTAGCAAATCGAGATCCACTGGACCCTGCATCATGGTAATTTGTTACATATGCATGCCGTGGTTATATGTGGATTCTGTTTTTAACGAAAAACATATGAATATGTGTAATTGCTCATGGTTCCTTGGTTTTTATAACAAATCAATTATTTCCTGTAAAAAAGCATGATTTTAATTAACGGAAAGGCAAAAGAGTTAGTTAAGATTATTGGGTCCTGCTAAGTTTTTCGTTTCTATTGTTATAAATTCAGGGAGGGACCTCAAATAGAATGGGGCGGAATATACAACGCCGCGAGTGACAATGATGGATTTCTTCATAAGGACGATGCGAGAGGTATATACGATGGAAGTGTGTTTGTAAAGCTGGAGGGAAAGAGGGCCTTTTCTCATCATAGTGCAATGTAATAGAGTGCAACATGTTGTGCGCTGAAATAATTAGGGGAACACATAGTGTGTGTACTAAGACTGGTATATATTTGTTCAAGTGTTTGTTTGCACATAAGTAAAATACTGTGATGTTTATCAAGATAAATATATGAACTCTGAAAAAATCGTCTAATGTTACAAGATAAGTAATTTGCATAGTTATATTGGTAAGAATGTGCTGCTCGTGTCGCACCTTGATGGTAGCCATACTAGATTCTTGAACTTTATATAAATTCCATAAAAAGAACAACTGCACAATAGTTTTAGAGTACACCGCTTCTCCATTTCTTTTCTTTTTTGGGGAGAAATACGGTATAGAAAGCTCCTACAGTACAAATGTAAGCACCAGAGTTGAAATCTAGTAGATGGAGTTGTGCACCACTACTCCAGCACGACACCAAGATGTGGTTCTCCCCTTTTCTACATTTTCAGTATCTTAGCTATGGATCGTGTGTCTCCTCTAATTCGGAACTTACACCACAGTTTTGAAGTCTGAACCTGATCCCGATGGCTGGAAAATACACTTTGGTTCCTGGTTATATATGTACCCCATATGGGGATTTTTTTTTAATATTTTAATAGAAAGTCAAAATAGGTAAGAACTATTTTGACAAAACACTTGACTTACTTTTGCACTGATATATAAATGTCGACGAGAACAAAAAAAAAATTGACCTCACAGCAAAAAAGACAAAATTTATTTGCTATCATAGGTCACTATTCACACTATTTTAGCCAAAAATTTGTCTTTTTTCAAAAGAAGTCAAAAAGATATTTTTTTGTGGATTTTATTTCTCACGAGTACAATAGAAGGTCAAGTTTATTTTAAAAATATTTTCAAGAATTTTTGACTTTTTATTGAATTATTAAAAAAATCCATATAGGGTACATATGTCCCCATAGACCAAAAGTTCCCCTCCATGCCATAGGCCAAAAGTTCCCCTCCATGATGGCTCTAATTCTATTCCGAACCAGGAAGTGAGCATTGATGGGAGTACTTGTGGGGCTGTTCTGAAATCTGGAAAAAGATTCAAGTGGAGATTGATTGAACAGAGCAGAAACCCCTCATCCTTTTTCTCAACTTTTAGTCCATTCTGCTCCCATCTTTTCGAGTCAAATCTTGCAAGAGAAGGTGAGAGAACATTTTCAACGCACGCAACAGTGGCTGGATGCTACGTATAAAAGGCCTAGGCCAAAGCGCTCATACGATTCATCTACAAATCGCATTACCACCACGCACTCGCACGTCTCATTCCAGTGCGTCACTTGGAAGGCTCTACACGAGCTCAACCGCGCGTGGCAATGGAGATCGAATCCAACACAAAGCATTGCAGAGTTAAAAACATCTCCAACGGCCGCGTCAAACGACGCGCGCGCGGTAAACCCAGCTTTTAGCGCGCGCGGGGCGTTTTGCCGCGCTCCAGCAGCCGCGGGAAACTCGCGCGCGGAATCCGATTGCGCGCGCGCGAAAAGGCGCCAGCTCGCGCGCCATTTTTAGCGCGCCGCTTCCGGCGCGCCTATAAAGTGCGGCGCGCGCCACGCGCCTTCTCCACGCTTTCTCTTCTCTTCCTTCCTCTCGCCACCGCGCCGCTCGGCCGCCGCCACCGACGCTGCGCTCGGCGTCCACCACCGACGCCGCCGAGGAGCGTCTGACCATCACAAGGGCGTCGTCACTTAACGGCAGCTACTCACGGAGATACGCCCGGCGATCTCCGGCTCGGCCTCGGCTCGTGGGGCGGCGAGGCCGCCCAGCGTCTGACGCGGCGGCGTGGCGCTTAGGTCGGCCGCGCTGCCGATGAACTTTCAAGATGTCTACACGCCCAAAGAAGCGCTCAACGTCGCACCGCCGCCTCGTCTCGAACACGGCGAAGACCGTGCGAACACGCCGAGCGGCAACGCCGCCTCCTCGTCGCCCAGGAGGACGAGCGGGTCATGGCGGAGTGGCGCCAGCGCCACCCGGAGGATGTCGCCTACGAGCAGGCCTACTGGGCAAGGCACCGCGAGACGCGGTTGGAAAGGCGTCAGCGAAAGGCGTTGGCGAATGCGCAGTCCGACATCGTTGCAGCAGGTGGGCAGTCGTTCTTCACGCCGGCCGATGATCGGTGGTTGGACATCTGGTTAGACACCTCCGACACCGCCGAGGATGATAATGGTGATGATGATAGCGACTTGGAGTATTTTCTATCTAGTTGCGCGGTTGTTTTATCTATGCTTTCGAACTATTTATCTAGTTGCATCGATGTAAAATACATTTGTATCGTTTTTTATTTATGCAATCTATCTAGTTTTTATTATCTATGCTTTCAAAAATAAATAAATAATGTTGTATGCGCGTTGCATTTTTTGCACGCTGCTGGAGCGGCGCGCGCTGCATTTTAACGCGACTCCTGAAGCGGGTGCAGCACGCCGCGCCAAACCAGGCGATGGACGCGCGCTAAAGCTGTTTTTTGCGCGCGCCCCCCTCGGCGTCTGTTGGAGATGCTCTAAGGGAGCACCATCTGAGGAGGACCGGCTGAGTGGCCTCCCCGACGACGTCCTCCACTCGATCGTCGGCCGGGTCCCCCTCAAACAAGCCGTCTGCACCAGCGCCCTCTCCACGAGGTGGGCGTGCCTGTGGCTCCACGCGCTCGCCGCCTCCGCCGTCCTCGACTTCACCGACAGCGAATTCGTCCGCGGCCAGTCCCTGGGGCGGATCGTGACCACGGTGAACCGCTGCCTCGAGGTCCACGGCGCGGCGCCCATCGACGTGTTCCGTGTGGCGCTGTCCCCGTCCGACGCGTTTGGGCGGGACGTCGTCCGGTGGGCCGCGGCCGCCTTGGGGAGAGGCGCCAGGGAGGTGGGGGTGGACCTGACGCAGCACGCCGACGGCCGCGGGGCTCTGGAGCTTCCCGCGGACCTCTTCCAGGCCGAGAGCTCCCTCACGGTGCTCAGCCTCGGCCGGTGCAGCCTCCACGACGTCCCGCCCGGTACGGTGGGGCTCGCCGGTCTCACATCGCTCTCCCTCAACCAAATCGACGTCACCGATGATGCTGTCCGGAACGTGGTCTCCGGGTGCCGGCTGCTCGAGTTTCTGAGCCTGGAGAGCTGCCACCTTCTCGTGTCGGTGAGGGTCGCCGGCGAGAGGCTGCAGGGCCTGGAGATCGTGCTCTGCCTGGCCATGCGCCACCTGCAGGTGGCCGCGCCCGTGCTGGAGTCCGTCGTCTACCACGGCGACGTCCTCCTCATCTCGAGAGAGGACGAGCCGTCCGGCGTGGAGTTCGTCGGCCCGGGCGGCAGGACCGATGCCAGGCCGGAGCTAAAGGACGTGCACCTAACCCACATCGACTATGGCGTATACGACGAAGTAATTCACGATTTCGCCTACTCGGGCTTCTTGGATCAGGTTGCGCATGCCAAGATTTTGACACTTTGTTCCGTGGGCATGCTGGTACGATATTCAAACCTGTTCTTGCCTAGGAAACCAATTCGGCGATTAACGGTGTCTTTTATACGATCAGCACCTGGAAGAAGAGCGATTGTTCGCGGAGGGCGACGTGGATGCCCCAAACCTAGAAGAGCTGCAGCTGCTAATGGACTCCATCTCCATGGGCGACGACGATGTTACTCGCTTCTCCGGATTCTTAGAGCTCATCGTGGCGCCGCTCCTCGAGCGCCTCTTTATCCGGGTAAGCATCCTGATACATGATCCATTCGAACCTGACTTGCCACGGCGTGCGATCCTAACGAGCTACCGGCTCCGTGGATCGAACTTGCAGCTCCCAGACGCGTGCGGCGGCACGACGGTGACCGACGAGGGCGCGGATATCGTTCTCGAGTGCGAGATCGCTCTCGACCACCTGAAGTTCCTCAAGGTGGTGAACTTCCGAGGGACAAGGCGCGAGCTGCGGCTGCTAAGGTTCATCCTGCGCAGGGCTCCTATCCTCGAGGAGCTGGTGCTCGTCACCCCGGAAGACGTGGGAACTCCGGGGGACCATGACCAGGAGGAGAGCGTCTGCCTGCTCCTTAAGGTCGTCCAAGAGCACGTGTTAGAGATCAGCAAGGCGTGGTTCTGGCAGGAGCCCCGCGTCACCGTGTGCCGGCCGAGGGAGGACAACAGCCGGAGCCCTGCACACACCAAGTACTACCACCATGATCAGGCATAGTTCAACTAGAGCTAATTAATTGGGCGTAGTTACAGAAAAAGCACCCAAACCTATCAATAGCCAAAAGCCTTTCAATACTTAGTTTAAAAAAAGGGTTATTACTAAGGTTTGTGTATCGAAACATTAACAGAATCACTAAAAGTCTCACATCAGATATTTAGGATCCCGCCAGGAATGCTTCCTCCACTGTCTGACCACATGCACTAATTTTGACGCAAGTTCATCGCCACGTCACCCATTGTGAGTGCGACCCTTTTTTCTCGCACTGGATGGGGTGAGACGCCCCCTAGACCACGTCCACTCATTCTCTTCCCCACCCACAGCAACCATAACTTTCGATTCCACCCCGACCAGATCGCCGACGAGGGTGTGTGTGTGGTGGCTTGCACGTGGTCCGTGGATCTTGGCGGCATGGCGCTAGCTCGAGAAAGCAGTGGCGCTCGTGATGCGGTGGCCTGCCCGCGGATCTCGGTGGCATGGTGACGGAGCTAAATCTGATAGTTCTTGAGTAAGGGGTCCCGAACTAAGTGTCTAGATGTGATGGTCACAAGGACATGAGGTTTTACCCAGGTTCGAGCACTCCGAAGAGACAATATCATATGTTTTGTTTGTTTTATTGCTTTGGGTTGGGGTGCAAAGTACAGATAATCTATCATGAGATTGTTATGTCGTTCTACGAGTCATATCCCTTGGTTTATATAGGTATCGAAGGATCTAGGATTACAACATCCTAGTCAGCTACATATTAGGAAATGGTGTCTTCGACGAATCTGGCCTCTTGAAGTTCACGATAAGTTTTCGGGAACCTTCCATTCATACATCATGGGCCGTCTAGCATTGCCCACTCCTGAACTGACATGGGGTCCTCGGCTCGTCCTAGCCCACCAGGCTGGGAGATGACCTCGTGAGAGACCCCCAATCCAGGACACCATCAGTAGCCCATGAATCGGTCTTCAAGTCTAGACGCACCTTGGCTCTCCCGAGCTACCCTTTGTCTTTTGTCGTCGATCTTTGAAACCGGTTCAATGATTTTTTCACATAAATTGGACTCATGAGTGTGGTGAAATGCTTGTACTACCTTTGACAGAAACTGCTTGATGAATTGTTAACACTTTGTTGTTTCGAACAATATTGTGTTAAATGTGAGTACGAAAGTGATTTACGAATATCATAAACTACTTTCAATTTTTACATTTAAGAAATGTTAAACTTGTATAGAATTTTTTTCTAATGTACAAAAAATATTAATCATGTGTACGAAAAAATGATGACATTTAGAAATATCACAGGTTTGGAAGAAAAAGTACGCCATATTTAAAAAATAATTATACATTATAAAAATATGTTCATGTAATTCGTAAAAGGAATTCATACATTCAAAAAAATGTACGTTACATTAAAAAAATTACAAGATTTTGGAAATTTGTTTATGAAATTTTGGAAAAATCTATGTATAATTAAAAAACAATTATCATTCAAAAAATGTTTCAACATGTAGTAAAAAAAATGCTTAACACCTATTAGGAAAAATGTTCAAAACAAGTATTTAAAAAAATGCGAAACTGTGTATTTAAAAATGTTAAAAGATATATTAAAATTGTTTTAGATGTATATGAAAAATATACAAATATATATAAAAAGTTAATCTAAAAATATATATATTGTAAAAATGTTTATCATGTATTTGATAGATATTTAATAAGTACAATAAAAATGTTCTTGTTATATACGAATAAAGTGCAACGTTTATGAAAAATATAGACATGCATTAAAGACAAACAACAATGAAAAACAGGAAAAATGAAAACCCCGATAAAAATTGACTAAGCAACAAAAGGAAAGCAAAAGAAACTGAAGAAATCAAGGAGAAACAAAGCAAACCGAAGTATAAAGAAGAAAGGAAGAAAAGTGATGAAAAAACAAAGAAAGCCAAAGTAGAATGAAGACTGTTGAATATCGTGATTAGTTAGGAAACATAAGATAGACTAGGAATTATTCTGGCTTATCTTATACTTCAAATTGATCATGTACTCCTATATATATGCCCACGAGGCTCAAGCAATACAATAAACTATTTCACCAAACCTCTCTCTCCCTTCTAACATGGTATCAGCCTAATCACGATCCAAACCCTAGACGGCGTCGCTTCCACACCCGCGCGCCATCCCGGGACGGTCGGCCTTCATGACCGCCGCCGGGGGCCACGCCGCCTGTACCTAGGGTTCGTCCGCTGGCCGTGTTGGCCGGCTACCCTAGAGAGTCTTTTTTCCCGATCCTTTGATCCGGGTTTTCTCTCTCTCGCCGGTCGCTTTGATCGGTGTCTACTTTTTGGTTTTTCGGTCTATGTGATCCGGTTTGCGTCGCCCACCGTCGCCGTCGACCCCGTGCGCCTCTACTCCAACACCGGCGCGATTGGCCGGCTTCTTCACGGACTTGGCGGCCTCGTGCGTCGTCCGCGCGTCTGCCCATCGGTCGCCCCGACTCGGCGACCTCGCGCGTCGGCCCGCCGGTCGCCCCGACCCGGCGGCCTTGCGTCATCTGGCGGCCCTTCACCGCCCGCGATTCGCGGCAGCCCGCCCGTCGATCTCGTCGGCCGTCACCGCCACTGCTCGACAGGACTCTGCATCACCCGACCGGCGGCCTCGCGCCATGCGGCGGCCAATCATAGTCGCTTCGCCCGCCGCGGCTTCATCTCGGACTCCGCCACCGCGCCTCCATCGAAGCGGCGTCCCCGACTCAAGCGATCGGCTTGATCACCCGCTCGTCGCCGCGATCCGCCTCATCTACGCCGCGTGACCGACCTGGCCCGTCGGTTACGCGCGCCTCCGCAGGTCCCGTGAAGATCGTCCCCGAGTTCAGCGCGCCTTTTCACTGATCGAGCATCGGGCTGCCGCTATGTTGCCCCGTCAGGCCGCAGCGCCGCCGCCCCGTGGTTCTCTCACGGCTGCATCGACTCGTGCGTCGCCGCTGCATCGCCCCTTCGGGCTGTAGTGTCGCGATACGCGGTCCCCGCCGCCGCCCCGAGGTCGTCCCCGCGGTTGCACCGACTCGTGAACCGCCGTTGTGTCGCCCTTTTGGGCCGCAACGCCGCGGCCCGCGGTCCCCACCGCCGCCTAGAGGTCTTCCCGCCGTCGCCCTGACTCGCCTGCCGCCGTTGCGTCGCCCCTTTGGGCCGTAGCGCCACGGCCCACGGTCCACTCCGCCGTCCCCGCGCGTCGACCTCTCGTGGTATGCGTCTCACCGTCTCCCTTGGTGCGAGAACGCCACCGTCCGCGTCGGTCTTCGTCACGCTGTCAGGGTTCTTCGCCTACTTCGAGCACCGCCGCCGTACTCCTAACCAGCCACCGCCGCTCTTCTTTGGCCGCTGCCGCCGACGCCCGTCCACCCCCTTCATCTTCGTCCAAGCACCAGCCCGTCGCCAGCGTTACCGTCATCTACCCCGACCACTTCGTCTACTCCGACCACTGTTGGTGACATCGGCCTCGCGCCAATGGACGCCACAATCGTCGTCGAGTTCTTCTCTGGTGGCCCCTCCAACTTCTTCGACATGGCGTACAGCTCGTGCATGTCCTCGCTCACGCATGCTCGGTCTGGCAGCACCGATGCGTTTTCATCCACGACGTGTCCCCGGCACCGCAAGCCTGGTCGGCGCTTCGTCAACTTCGTCTTCATCCGTCTACACATGCCCGGTGCTGGCAACACCGGTGCGTGCCTTCGTCCACGATGTGTCCTCGGGCTTGGCAAACCCGCCGCGACGCGTCGTCAACAACATTTTATTCCCGGCGCACCCCTACTTCGACACCACTACGCCCATGCTAACTCGGCGCTCCCTTGTGCCCGCGGCTCCACGACGACTTCCTCGACACCGGCTACCCCGACTCGACATCGACCACGACATTCTTCGCACGGCTACCTCGACCACGGCTACGCCACGTACGCTCTCGGCTACATCGACATCGGCACAAAGGGCTACTGCCTGCTTGAGCAACCTCGTTGGTTTCCACTCTAGCCACGTCTGCGATGCGACCGTTCTACGACGTGGGGGGTGTCCGTCGGCTTGCTTTGATTCTTCTCCGGCCTCACCGTCTGCGTCGCTACCGTTGTGACTGCGGGGGGATGTTGAGTATCGTGATTAGTTAGGAAACATAAGATAGACTAGGAATTATTCTGGCTTGTCTTGTACTTCAAGTTGATCATGTACTTCTATATATATATATATATGTCCACGAGGCTCAAGCAATACAATAAATTATTTCACCAAACCTCTCTCTCCCTTCTAACAAAGACAAAAAAAGAACCTAAGGAATACCGTTAAGAGCCCTAAAAAAAGGAATACCATTGAGATTTTTTTTTGGAAAAACAAGGAAAGAAGAAAAAAAAGGAAAGAGAAAAAGAAAACCGAGAAAAACTAGCACAAAGCGAACCTGCAGCGACTTGCCACATAATTACGCTAATGGGCCGGCCTGATAATTGTCGCCGGTAGGCGATTCCTAGACGACACATAGCCCCAGGGCCGGATTGTTTACGTATTCGGTTCCAGGAAGGGAGTTTATTAATTTCCATCTGGCCATAGAAGCAAAGCCCAGGAACCGATCGCGCGGGAGGAGATGGCCGATGGAGGGGACGCTGGCGCTGCCCGCCGACGCACCGCCGTCTCCGACTACCGGAAGAAGATGCACAAGTTGAGGGACTCGCGCGTCGGAGCTGGTAAAGGCGCACACTCTCCCATCCCTACTCTGTTCTGATTCGAGATGTGTTCCCTGATACATCGGGGTGTTGAGGGTGTAGGGTCCTGACTTGGGGTGTAGCCTGTTGGGTAATAATCCTCTAGTGCTCATCCAGGGGTAATCATCGGCTGTTGCATTAATTGTTAATTTAGGGTTATTTAGGTGGATATTCTATTTTATGATAATGGCTATCTAAGGGCTCATTCGGTTTAGGATTTTCAAATCAAAGAAATAGAAAAGATAAATGATTGGGACGCCCGCTTCACATTAGTTCTTAGGAATTTTCCATGAGGTATTACCTAACGTTAAGAATTGGGCTAATATTGAAACAAATTTACAGAATCTAGGACCTCCATGTTAGGAAATTAGGCAGATTTTATTTAAGCTTAATCCATATTAGCATCATCACAAGATTATTGACATGGCAAATCGCATATGACAGACTAGGAACATCTAGCACATTCACATATGGAACACCTTATCTCTTTTCTACTGACCTTCTAACTGTATATGCAACTACAATGGTGCATTTTATAAGCGATGTGAAAACCCTTATCAAGTCGGCCTGGACTAGTTTAACGAATTGTCCATGGCCTTTATAAGGAATTCTCAAGTAGATATACTTTTTGCCATAATGTTTTCTTGTTTCCAAAGGCATACATTTCCATTATGATTTGATTTTTCATATGACACACGGTTCATCTACATGCAGTGAACGAAAACTTAAAAAATAATCAGGATTTTGCAAAGATTGAAGATTACTTGGAGCCACTCCAAACTGTTGGAGAGCTAACAGGAGAGGTTCTCTGTCCTTTTGACAACGAACATTGTAAGTGAAGAGCCTTTCTTTCTGTGTTCTTTCATTGTATACTTGCACAATTATTTTTCACTTGTCCTGGAAAGTTAAACGCCTCCCATGAGATCCTTGTCAAGTTTGTAAATTTCTATGCTTCCAAAATTCCCAAAACAATCATTTTTTAATTACATGTACAAAAATTTGTGGGAAAAAGGTTATGATCATGTGCAAAATATGTATAAATATATGAAGTTTTATAATAACAGAGACACCCGTGTCTTTAGTTCCACAGAAATCCTAGAAAACGAACGTTCTCTGTATGGTCTTTCAGCGCGACGACCTATGTGTCATTGAATTTGGCTCGTGGTGTTGGGCATGCAGGGATGTAATTGTTGTATTTCATCAGCATGACCTGGTTAAACTCCCAGACGGTGTTGTGCGGAGTAGCCGTCGTGCCATAGTCTTCTATGCATAATAATTTATTTTGTAATGAATTTTGCTACAAATTAACTACCAAATTTATCCGTTTTACTTTGCATTTCTGCATGAAGATGGCACATGTAGTTTTTGCCAATCTTAACTAAAATAAAAACTGAAATGCCTATTTCTCCAAGTTATTGTCGAGGCTAGCTGCGGCCCAAGATACTGTCGGAGTAAAGTGGACAAGGAGAAACTAACTCCTGGAACTCCCGTCAGGCTGGACATGAAAACTTTAACAATCATGCATACTCTGGAAATGCCAGGCGAGGTATATAATTAATTTTGTTACTTTGTTAGTTTGTTGGTGCATTATTTATCATCAGTTTATTTTAGAACCATCTGTTATGTTTAAAACTGGTTCCAGTGATGCCGAGTGGACCCTAAACGTGTCCCTTCAGGTGGACCCTGAGGCATCACTGGTGCTTGATGAACTCAGAAAGATCATGGAAATGCTCGAGATGGCATCAATGCATAGTCAAAGATTGCTGCGTGCGCTTGGAATTAAGCCCCCGAATGTGAATGTAAGAAACAAAGCATCGATCCATTCTGGAGGACTCCGCCCCCGTAACGTGCTTTGGATGGATCACCGCTCGAAACAGAAATGCCCGGAGATGCCCCAGCGCCGCCACTGCCGCCGTACAAGAGGAGACCACCGATGGCAGTGGCAAGGATAGGAAGAGGGGCGGAGCAGTGGCGCTCAGGATTTAGCTTGCGAGTCTTGCTAAAGGAATTATTGCCTGCAAGTTTTGTTTCATGTGCATATGGCCAAACATACACTTGTTTTTGAAAGAAGATTTGATTTCGAATATTGCCTATGGAGGCCGAGATCCATGGAGCTCGGTTTTGAAAAATTCAAAATTCATCAAATTTCATATTTTCTACATTTTAAAAAAAATTCTGAAAAAATACAGATATATATGAAGGCATACATACATGTGTGTAAATTTTCGGGGCAAAATACAATTGAAATGAGAGCTGTGCAAAAAAGACAAATATGAGGCATTTTAAAACATGATACTATCCATCCTCTCAGGCCATGAAATTTTCTTTTTTATACATGTCGCATTTCAACGTATTTCATCCTAAAATTTTACACACATACACGTAACATCCTTATTTACTTGCACAGATTTTTTCAGATTTTCTTGAAACCGAAAAGTTTGAATTTTGATTATTATTTTTCAAAAAGAAGGCCTCCATGGAGGCCGAGAGCCAAACGCCCGTTCTCATTTGATTTTCACTATCAAAATTATGAATCCATAGACCCTTTTTTTATGCGAACATCATGCTGGAAGTATCACAATCAAAGCATGATGATGTGTTCATAGTACCCCAAACATAACCCCTCCAGGTTCTTTTCACCGTATGAGAAGTGGCATCGGTCATTTGGAGTTCTGGGGATGAATTAAGGATGTTTCTAGCAGGGAATCGAAACCGTTGGATCTAAATTAATTTTTAATCAATATATAAGTTGCTTTTATGTGAACAAGCATGATGTTCAACTTTTAAAAATATAAGAAAGATGTCCGATAGTTGAGCAATAATGTCCATAATTATACAAGAGTGACTACTAAACAAATGCAAGAGACAATTATGTATCACATTGTATTAAGCCCTTTTCCATGGGAAGCGTTTCCACAACTTCATTTTCTAAGGGCTTTACCAAGCATACTTTGTGGTTTCTGAATTGTAAGGTGGTTATTTAATACTCGTTTTACAAAAAGTCAGAACAACATAAAAAGTTAGTTATTTGAATGAAAATACAGACGAAGATCCACTACTAGAAAAGTTTGGAATATCCTATTTGACGCTATTTGCGTCAAACTGACGGCGCTTCACACAGCCGAGCGACCGAGCAGCGACGCAAAGAGCCGGCCCGGTTTTTGCGCGTACAACCGCCACTTGCCAGCCGGTTTTGGGAACATTCTAGAAGGTTCCCTGAACCGGTTGTTTTCTTTTACTGGTATTTCTGTTTTTTTGTTTCTGTTTCTTTTTCTTTTCTGTTTCTTTTTTTCCTTTTTTTCCTTTTCAAGGTTATTTTATCTTTTTAAAACTAAGTTCAGCTTCGAAAATTGTTCTTGAATTTAGAAAAATGTTCTTGCCTTTTAAAAATGTTCGAAATTTAAAAAATGTTGTTTTTAAAAAAATCGTAATTTCAAAAAATGTTCGTGATTTTAAAAAATTGTTCTTGTTTTCATAAATGTTACAAATGCTTTTGTTCAAATTTTTCAAAAAATGTTCGGGTGTTAAAAAATGTTCGTGATTTTCAAAAAATGTTCATGGTTTCAAAAAAATGCTTTTGTTGAAATTTTAAAAAATGTTCCTCCTTAAAAATTTGTTCACATTTTCAAAAAATGTTTTTGCGTTACATAAAGTTATTCGCGTTTTTCTTTCAGGCGCCGCTACGCATCGGCCGGCGGATGTATTAGAAACATCCGTCGCATGGAGCTCCTTTCGATTAGCGCGCTGACAGCCGTCAGATCTGGCCATCGCGCACGCGTGACCACCTCTTACTTTCTGCAACAACCTCTCTGTTTCGGAAACAGATTCCCCTGTCCGCCGTCCTAACACAGCTTCACCCCAGCGCGACGCTTCTTTGACGTTTTCCTGCAACCGGAGCTATGTTTCTGAAACATGCGTCATTTTGTAATGTTTGACCACTCACTCTCTAACGTCGGGCGCTCCTCCGGCACTGCAACTCGGGCTATGTTACTGAAATAAGAACCTTGTTGCGAAAAAAAAAACCTTCATGACCGAAGCATTTCTTTTCTTTCTGAAACAAAAGACATGTTGCAGAAATCTTTTGAAACAAGACCCGAGTTGCAGAAAAAAAAACCTTCACCACTGGATCACTTTTTCTTTCTTTCTGAAACTAGTCCCGTGTTGCAGAAATCTACTGAAACAAGACCTTGCAAGAAAAACAAAAAGACTGACTGCGCGGCCTCCTGCAACTTTAAATTTATCATAAGCTATGAGCTTCACAGAATATCACAAGGAATCCTAAGGAAACTATGAGCTTCAGAGAAAATCATAGGGAATCCTAGGGAAACTATGAGCTCCACAAATTCAAAAATAATACAAGGATCCTGTAGCTTCAAGTCCCTTTGCATGGCATTACCAGTGCAGAAATTATGTAAAAAAAATCCTGCAGTAGATCCAAATCCTACAGCCTAACTACACCGGCGACCTACAACGCCGCTGAACTACCTACACCGGCGACCACTCTCCAACAAACCAGCCGTCTCCCTCCTTGTCGCACTGTCCTCGTCATCTCGGTGGTATGGATCAATCCGCCCCGAGAAGAACCGCCATGAACACCTACAGAATCACTAGAAATGCGGGGGAAAGGGGATGGGAGATCTCAGATCCATACCTGTTGGAGTCGACGTTGGCCATCGACAAACTCGTCGCCGCCGCCACCATGCTGGATAGGCCCCGTCGCCCAATGCCAAACGCCATGCGCCGCTAGCCCCGCCGCCCTCCCAGATCCAGAAGCGTCGCCCTCCCAGTCGACGGAGCTGCCAGTTGCAAGAATGCTGGTTCGGAAACAAGGGCTCTGTTTCATAAAAACAGACGCGCGTGACGCGGAAGGAGGGACACTCTAGTCCATCCGATCAACAGATGATCCAACGGACGGGAAACGGCGGACGCCGCGCACGTGATCGGTCGGGTGAATGTAAGCTTTTCCCTTTTCTTTTTTTCTTTTAAAATAAATGTTTGGCTTTTAATAAAACTCCGAAATTTTCAGAATTTGTTCACCTTTTCTATAATATGTTCCCTTTTTCAAATTTTGTTCTCAAATTAAAAAAAATATTTGTGTTTTCAAAAAATATTTTGAAATTTGTAAAATGTTCGCATTTTAGAAAAATGTTCAAGAGTTCAAAAAATGTCCATTTTTTAATTTTTCTTCAAAATTTCAAAAAATGTTCTGAATTTCAAAAAATGTCCACATTTTCCAATTATTCTTCACAGTTTTTAGAAATTGTTCATGTTTTTAAATTTTTATTTGAATTTAAAATTTTGTTCACATGTTTCGGTAAGTGTTCAAAATTTGCTCAATATTTTAAAATTCTATTCACGGTTTCAAACATTGCTCAAATTTTTTATAACTTTGTTCATAATTTCCAAGAGAATGATCGAAAACTCCAAAAAAGATCGGATCTCTGTCTTTACATTCTTTAGTACTTTGCTCTTATTGAATGTTAGTAGGACTCGCCAGCCCGAGTGGTTAGCGAGAAAGCCTCCCGAGCTGGAGGTAAGGAGTTCAATTCCCTCCTCTGTCGAATTTTTCGCTATATTTTTACATCATCACGACGCCTAAATGGGCCGGCCTAGTCGGGGATCTGCGTGTGCGTCGCGGCGGTAATTTGCCGCAGAGCACGCCACATAGACGGTCCCGAAAAGTTATGCTATTGACCCCTCATTACTGACCGGCCCAGGAGCACCCTCGCAGATGAGGCTCATCACTGGGTCGGTTGAGGCCCGTCAGTGAGGAAGCCCTGGAGATTGGGCTAGGCAGATATCATTCATCGGCGGACCAAAATGGGGTCGGTCAAAGATAACTTGTTCACGCCACTCCGGGTGCCCAAATCCGATTGTTGTTATCACAAACGGATTGCTTTTTTAAACACAGTATAGACGCAAGCGCTCATACGCACGCGCATACACTCATCCCTATGAACACAGTACAGACGCAAGCACTCATAGATACGCGTAGACAAACATATTGTTAGGTTGGGCAGGTCTGTGATGTGTTGTTAATATTGATTGTCCTATTTTAGGGCCTATGTTGACGTGGCCCCTTAAATTTTGTCAACTCTTCGTTTCCCTCTCAAAACCTCCCGTCCACTCCATACGTACCCCACACCACTCCCTGCGAGCATTCACCGTCTCCTATCATTGGTTAACATGGATCTTTCTTCCAACCCATACATGTGGTCCTTCATCTTGTACCTCTCCTCCCTCTCGACGCCGATCCCTGTCCCGGATATCGGGTCTCCCGCAACGCCATTGTTGGTTCCATCTTGGACCACATTGCGCGTCCCATGGAGATAACAGGAAGAGTTCAGAAGACTTGTCATACAAGACAAGAAGCTGGATTCATGGAGGAAATGATTGCATTTAAGTTGGATTCATGATTCGAGAAGGCTTGCCGTAAAAGAAATGAAAATGCTACATTTTAATCATAAACTATTTCTTTTTACCTTTTCCAAGATGAAGATCAATTAAGATGGATTGAATAACTACTATAAATAGATAGATAGGTTTTAGTTTAGGTTTAGGACGCCGATAAGTGCCACACGTGTGGGTGTTAGGGAGTCCGCCCATACATTTTGTGTGGTGTATAAGAGGAACAGCCCACACACCTACGTGTGGGCAAAACAAGTAATGCCCATACACCTCTTTTTTTCCCTCCCGATCCCTCTCACACGCGTGCGTGTGGGCGAAGTTGATAACGCCCACACGCCCGTATGTTAGGCCTCGTACCCTCCTGGCCCCGCACGCCACTCGTGATGGTCATCGCCAGCGCCGATTGCCATGGTCCGACACTCGTCCATGTTCGTTTAACTGCGGTTGCCATGTCATTTGAACTACGGTTGCCATGTCGGACAACTACTGATTGCCATGGTTGCTCAACCGCGATTGCCATGTATGGTCTGATCTAATGTAGTTGCCATGATTTCATAACTTTAGGAGTTGCCACATACTAACACTAGGCAGTTGAGAGAGTTGCCATATGCTCACAAGCATGCTAGGGCAATTGCCATGTAAAAAGGAAGAGTTGCCATCTGCTTACGTGCACGTTAGGGCAGTTTCCATGTACCATGCAAAAACACATGACAACTCGGTAAAAGATAGTTGCCATCTGCTTACGTGCACACTAGGCAGTTGCCGTGGACCCTGCAAAACACATGGCAACTCGGTGAAAAGAGAGTTGCCACCGCTTATAAAGCACACTAGGGGCAGTTGCCATGTGCGCTGCAAAACACATGGCAACTAGCAGCTTGGGTGTGGGAGAGGAGACGGGCGTATGGGCGAGATGACAAATGCCCACACACTAGCCCTTGTGTGTGCGTGCAAAGTGGCGTGTGTCGCGAACTGCTGAACGCCCACACACCAGCCCCTCCTGTGTGGTGAAACGGCCGTGTGGGCGACCGGATGAACGCCCACACACCAGGCCAGTCCTACATGGCACTAGAAACATGCCAAGATTCGTGCGCTCACGAACGGACGCGGATCCACGCATGTGGGCGAGATGCAAACGCCCACACGTGTGGGCGTTAACATTTCCGTAGGTTTAATTCATTTCTTCATCTCATGTAATCTCACAAGACTTGTTAATGGTGTTTCAATTAATAATTTCTTTGTTCACTTTGTATCATCAACTTTGTACTATTTATTATTTATAACAAAATTTGTATTTCAATTATTTTTATCTTGTATTTAAATGCATTTCCTATCCGTAATTGAATTGTACTTTAGCACTTAAGTCATTCACTTATATTCTTATTTGTATTCCAAACCAAACTCAAATATGAGTAAAGGTCATGTAAAATTTTATATTTGAATGCAATTAACTAAGTTTAAAGGAAGTTTTAAATTTAACCCAAATGTTGTATGCATGAATGCAAAGCTCAATCAAGAGGAAAAAAAACCGGCTCTCATATAACTATAGGCCACTACACAAATGGGCCTTCTCCAACGACACTTCCTACCGGTGGATGTTTATGCCATCACTCGCATCCATACGTCGCTCCGGGTCCTTGAGGACACTATTGCATGGGCGCCGGAGAAATCTAGCATCTTCACCGTGTGTTCCTCTGACCACTTCTCCATGGATGAGCGCAAGTCCATCGTCGAGGGCATCGAGTAGTGAACGGAATGGTCACTGCACCATCTGGAAGATCACATGGTCATCGCGCCATCTGAAAAACCATATGGGAGTGCCCTGCTCCCCTTGAAGGTACAAGTCTTCGCTTGGATGCATGTGTCCAACTCTCTACAACTTTGGCAAATAAATTTTCTCGACACTTCGAGCCCACATATGGTGTGTCCTATCTTTGGTGTGGAACAGAAGGATGGTTTTCATGTAATGTGTGGACGTTGGCGGCTACCGAAGTGTCTCTTCATCTTGTTGGACCAATACCAGACATGGTGTGGATGGTGATCCTAATGACTATGCACTACTGCAGGATGCTGCTAACGCGACACTACGATCAGAGACCCTTCGACGAAACTGTGTGCGATGCCATAATCGCAAGCGGTGGTGTAAAAAACCGTCAAAAGAGGTGCAAAATGTTTGTGATGGCGGAGCCATCAAACACGGTTCAGATTTTAGTTGCGTGTGCGATGCAGGGCATATGGTTCAGTTCAATTAACTGTTTGCGATGAGGAGGATCAAAAGAAACGGGCAGCCAGATGGAGGTGTATGCAATATACAACATACGGTTCACTCGGATGAACTGTTTGTGATTAGGCAACACAAAAGAAACGGTCAGCCAGATGAAGGTGTGTGTGATTGATACATCTCCAACGTGTCTACTTTTTCTCATGCTTTTCCTCTTGTTTTGGACTCTAATTTGCATGATTTGAATGAAACTAACCCCGGACTGACGCTGTTTTCAGCAGAACTACCATGGTGTTGTTTTTGTGCGGAAATAAAAGTTCTCGGAATGGAATGAAACTTTGCGAGGACTTTTGATATCAATAATAAGAATTTATGGAGCCAAGACCCACCAGAGAGGGGCCCTTGGTTGGGCACACCAGGGCGCGCCCCCTCTCCTGGCGCGCCCAGGTGGGTTGTACCCACCTGGTGGCCCCGCTGATGACCCCCTGATACTATAAAATCACATTATTCCAGAAAAAAATTAGGGAGAAAGAATTATCGCGATCCACGAGACGGAGCCGCCGCCAAGCCCTGTTCTTCCTCGGGAGGGCATATCTGGAGTCCGTTTGGGGCTCCGGAGAGGGGGTCTTCATTTTTCGTCATCACCAACCCTTCTCCATCGCCAATTCCATGATGCTCCCCATCGGGAGTGAGTAATTCCTTCATAGGCTTGCTGGTCGGTGAGGAGTTGGATGAGATTCATCATGTAATCGAGTTAGTTTTGTTGGGGCCCGATCCCTAGCATCCACTATGTTCTTAGATTGATGTTGCTATGACTTTGCTATGCTTAATGCTTGTCACTTTGGGCCCGGGTGCCATGAACTCAGATCTGAACCGTTTATGAATTCATCATTATATCCATGTTTTACATCCGATTTTGCAAGTTATAGTCACCTATTACTGTTATGATCCGACAACCCCGGAGTGACAACAACCGGGCCCACTCTCGGTGATGATCGTAGTTTGAGGAGTTCATGTATTCACTATGTGTTAATGCTTTGTTCCGGTTCTCTATTAAAACGAGGCCTTAATATCCTTTAGTTTCCAATATGGACCCCGCTGCCATGGGAGGGTAGGTCTAAAGATGTCATGCAAGTTCTTTTAATAAAGCACGTACGACTATTTACGGAATACATGCCTACATTATACCGATGAACGTGAGCTAGTGCCGTATCGCCCTAGGTTGTAATTGTCACATGATGAATATCATCCAACAAGTCACCGATCCAATGCCTACGAATTTATCCTTATTGATCTTGTTGCATTCCTATTGCTATCATCATTGTTACACTTGCTACAAATTACTGCTATCATCATTCTTATTACCGTTCTTTCTTGTCACTACTATCAAAACTATCATATTACTATGCTACTGATTACTTGCTGCAGATAATTAATCTCCGTGTGTGGTTGAATTGACAACTCAGCCATAATACCTTCAGATATTCTTTGGCTCCCCTTGTGTCGAATCTATAAATTTGGGTTGAATACTCTACCCTCGAAACCTGTATGCGATCCCCTATACTTGTGGGTTATCAAGACCTTTTTCTGGCGCCATTGCCGGGGAGCATAGCTATATTTGTGAGTCACTTGGGATTATTATCATATTATCACTATGAAGAATCTGAAGGATCCAAAGACTAAGATATTTCCCTCAAGTACGAGGGGAGGTAAGAAACTGTCATCTAGTTCTGCTTTAGATTCACCTTCTGTTATGAGTAAACTTGCAACACCACAACATGCTATCAATTCTGATATGTCGCAAGTTATTGATGATGCCACTTCTACTATGAATGATGCTTATGATGATGCTAGTACCTTGCTTGCTAATGATGATGTGCCACTTGGTGATTTTCTTGATAAACAAATTGCTAGAGTTATACAACATGATGTTTAATCTGATAATGAGCTTGAAACTGAATCTCCTGAAACACCTGCTAGAACTAGCCTTCCTAGATATGAATTGCCTAAGGTACCGGAAGGTTATGTTATGAGTGAAGAAACAACTAGAGATATTCTTGCTTGCCATGATAGAGTGATCTAGAGAAATTACTACCGAAGTATAAAGAAAAATCTCTGAATGCTAGAATGAAATGTGATCCTAAGTTTGCTACTTCACCTATCTTTATTGATGATAAGGATTATGAATTCTCCGTCAAATTCAGAGTTAATTACTTTGATTGAATCTGATCCTTTCCATGGTTATGAAACTGAAACTATTGTGGCACATCTTACTAAGTTGAATGATATAGCCACCCTTTTTACTCATGATGAGAAAACTCGCTATACTTTATTCTCAAATTATTTCCTTTCTCATTAAAGGGTGATGCTAAAGCTTGGTACAATACTCTTGCTCCTGGTTGTGTGCGTAGTCCCCAGGATATGGTTTATTACTTCTGCCAAAAATATTTCCCTGCTCATAAGAAACAAGCTACCTTATAGGAAATATTTAACTTTCTGCAAATTAAAGAAGAAAGTCTCCCGCAAGCTTGGGGGAGGCTTTGCAAATTACTTAATGCTTTGCCTGATCATCCTCTTAATGAAATACTTGATATCTTCTATAATGGACTAACCGATGCTTCTAGGGACTTCCTAGATAGTTGTGCTGGTTGTGTTTTCAGGGAACGAACTGTTGGACAAGGTGAAGAATTATTGAATAACATGTTGAAAAACTATGATGATTGGACTATTCCTGAACCACCGCCTAAACCCACTCCGAAGAAGAGGGGTATATTATATCTCAGTCCTGAAGATATGCAAGAGGCAAAGAAATCCATTAAGGACAAAGATATTAAAGGTGAGGATGTTAAAAATTTACCTCCTATTGAAGAAATACATGGGCTTAATACACCACCACTGCCTAAGGTGGTAGAGGTAAATTCTCTTATGAAGTTCAATGAAAATGATAATCCTCACAATATGCATCCTAGTCAATGCCTTTATGAGTTTGAAAACTATATTAGAAAACAAGATCACTTCAATGCAAATGTTATGAAACAATTGAAATACAATTCTGATATGATTGCTCGCTTGAGTGACTTGTTATTTAGAATATCAAATGATGTTAGAGGTGTTGGAAAACATGATTCTATGGTTCAAACCCAGTTAGAACAAGTTGCTAAATCACAAAGAGAATTACTTAATGAAATGAATCATAATATGCATGACTTTGCTGTTAGATCGAGTTGTAACTAGAGGAGGTAAAATGACTCAGGAACCACTTTATCCCGAGGGACACCCAAAAAGAATAGAACAAGATTCACAAAGAGCTAACACTAGTGCATCTAGTCCTTCTAAAAAGAAAAACAAAAGTAAAAATGATAGGACTTTGCATACTTCTAGTGAACCTGAAATAGAAAAACCTCTTGATAATGAAAATGAAACTTCTATCTCTGATGCTGAAACTCAATCTGGTAATGAAAACTCACCTAGTGATAATGAAAAAGATAATGATGAGGTTCATGAAGACTCTCAACCAACCAATAATAAAGAACCAGATAATGAAGTTGAGATAGAACCACCTGTTGATCTTGATAACCCACAACCTAAAAATAAAATATATGATAAAAGAGACTTTGTAGCTAGAAAACATGGTAAAGAAAGAGAACCGTGGGTTAAAAAACCTATGCCTTTTCCACCCAAGTCAACTAAAAAGAAAGATGATGAAGGATTTGAACGCTTTGCTGAAATGCTGAGGCCAGTCTTTTTGCGCACTCGCTTGACTGATATCTTGAAAATGCATCCTTATGCAAAGTATATGAAAGACATCATCACAAATAAGAGAAAAATACCGGAAGCTGAAATCTCCACTATGCTTGCTAATTATACTTTCAAAGATGGAGTACCTAAAAAACTTGGAGATCCGGGAATACCAACTATACCTTGCTCTATCAAAAAGAATTATGTGAAAACTGCTTTGTGTGATCTAGGAGCTGGTGTTAGTGTTATGCCTTTCTCTTTATATAAAAGACTTGAATTGAATAAACTCACACCTACTGAAATATCTTTGCAAATGGCTGACAAATCAACTGCCATACCAATCGGTATATGTGAGGATGTGCCTGCTGTTGTTGCTAATGTTACTATCTTAACTGGCTTTGTTATACTTGAGATGCCCGAGGACGACAACATGTCGATTATCCTTGGTAGACCCTTCTTGAATACTGCAGGGGCTGTTATTCAAAAGCAAAGTCACTTTTCATATTAATGGCAATGAGCATACGATGCACTTTCTGAAGAAACAATTCCAAGTGAATGGTATTAATGTTATTAAAAAAATCTCCGACAATCACTATTGGAAGTTTTCAAATACCTCAACCTACTGTCAAAAAGTAAAATATGAAATGCTTATTGTTGGGGAAATGCATATCCCCATTGAGGTAACTTAGTGATTTACGAAAGTTCTTCGGTTTCATGCTAATCGAAAGCGGTCGTTAATCAGACCTGATCAACCTTATTAATGGATCATTTTTTAGCGGTACGAAGTTGATGAATTTAGTAAGCAGTACCTTTTGTCCCTACTTTTTATTCTCTATTTTTATTAGTTAAATAAAATAAAATGCCATGTTTTGTCTGTTTTCTGAATTTCCCGTGCAATAAAAAAATGACCCAAAAAATAAAAGTTCTCAGAATGCCCTAAAATTTTTATATGATTTTTTCCTGAATATTTAAGAATTTTTGGTGCAAAAATTACCAGAGGGAGGTGCACCAGGTGAGCACAACCCACCTGGACGCGCCAGGACCCCCAGGCGCGCCCTGATGGGTTGTGGTCCCCACGTGGCCCCCTCACTTATCTCTTTAGCACACATCATCACTCACCTTCAGAAAAAAAAAATCCCCATTGCTCTCTCTCCTGTGTTCTTGAGCT
The DNA here is from genome assembly GCA_021605145.1 of Aegilops bicornis. NCBI lineage: Eukaryota > Viridiplantae > Streptophyta > Magnoliopsida > Poales > Poaceae > Aegilops > Aegilops bicornis. The sequence goes on along the minus strand of CM038674.1, from coordinate 222,689,125 downwards.
CAAACTCGCGGATTTCGATCTCTTTGCTCGAAGCTCCATTTCCGAAACTATTTTGGGGGATTGTTGATTTGTATGTGACTCCATCATTTGTCCAATTAGTTTTTGTTTTAGTGGTTTATACTTTGAATAATTAGCTACTCTTGGTGCTGCTGTAGATGTGCTTGCATGTTAAATTCTTAGTGTTCTAAGTAGTTTGAATGCTTGTTATGGCCTCTATGTATCCCTATGAGTAGTTGCTATCAATTTTGTGAAGTTTTGTTGGAAAATTTTTGTGAACTAAAAATTCAGATTTTTGTTCATAAGAAAAATTGTACGTGGACATGATGAACCTATTTGGAATGAGTACTTCGAGGAGACGATCCTCGGGGGCATATTCTAGTGACAGTTATGCTCGTCGGTCCTATGTTGAACCAAGTGAAAGATCCACGTGAGATGCCGCCACCAAGACATGTTTACGGCCTGGCGATGAGTATATGGTGCGTGTGGGCATCAAGGAGGAATTTGAGCAATATGTTCACAATATCGGTCTCGGTCCCTACCTCTCAGATGAGTGTGAACAGCGCCATCTTCTCACTGAATCATTTGTCAAAGGATTTAAATATTTTCCACGTGAGTCTAGGGTGTCGTTTATGTTTTATGATGAACAATTTACTATTCCACTAGAGAATCTTGCTCACCATTGCAAACTTCCATTTCGGGGTTCGCTTGATGAGCCAGCTAAAGCTGAGTATGAGACCTTCTTGACTAGCCTTTGTTACGGTGAAAATATAGGAGTGAGACAAGGAAGAATAAAGAGCGTTCACTTTCACACAATTCAGTACCTTGCATTATTTAACGGGAAATGCATAGTAGGCAAGCAAGACTATAGCATACTTTGTTCGCCAGACTTGAGCCTCATTCACACCGCTTTCACTGGTGAAGGGAATTATAACCTTGGAGCGATGTTGCATGTAGACTTCAGCATAACGCCAAAAGTGGCTGGTTCTATGGTGGAATTTATGCCACACGTTTAGCACGAGGATTGGGTGTTTCACCTTTGCCCTTTGACCCTATCCCACCCACTCGATATTTAGATTTTGATGCTTTAAAGGAGCATAAGATTCTCAAGGGAAGGGCTGATAACTTCACTTATAATTTGTTGTTTAACCAATCACATGTTGTGGACACATATTTGCCTGCGCCTGCTCTCTTTGATTGTCACAGCAAGGGGAGATATTTTGTTCTTGAGAGCGAGGCCCGAGCTCACAACGCAGCAGTGGTGGCAGCCCGGCAGGCCGAGGCATCCGCACCGAGAGCCTCCGTGAGCTACCACACCGACTACTACCCTTACTGATCGATTACCAACTTAGGCCAAAAGCCTAAGCTTGGGGGAGTACGTGTTTCTCACCAACATTATATTCATGTTCATATCATTCCATTTGTCGGTGTTCACACTTTTTCATTGTATCATCCATGCTTAGATTTATTTTCTTGCTTTCTTCTTGTGTGTTTGAAAAACCTTAGAAAAAACCAAAAAATTAGTTGTAGTAATTTACTTTCTATGCATGCTTAGTAGTAGCACTAAAAAGAAAATCCAAAAATATTTCCTTGTTCTTCTTTTGCTTGTTGGGAGCTTTCCCGTGTAAATAGTTTTTCTCGTTTTTGCTTTTTATTTTGCTTGTTGAAGAAAACCAAAAACTCCAAAAATATTTCAGTGTGTTTCTCTGAATTTCTTTTCTTTTTATTCGAGTTATACCGAGGAGAAGACCACGATGAAAATGTTGAGTGGCTCTCATATGAATAATTGTTGAACTAATAAAGAGCCCATTTTACCTTGTCTTCTCCTGTTGAATAAGATGTTTGTAGATTCCAGCTTAGTCCATGGCACTCTTGCACTATTATTATTTTCATATCACTCGGTCGTGTAAGTGAAAGGCAATAATGATAATATTCAATGAGCTGGCCGTGGCAAAGAGAAACTGGTATGAACTCGACTTGTTACATGCGTGTAAATATGTTTAACCTAGTATCCGTGCTTCAAATTTCATTATGACTAAACATGTTTGCAATGACAATTAGAGATTATAGTTTCTCATGCCATGCATAAGTAGTCGGAGTTGATAATGATTTATCTTGGATATCAACATAGCGTTAAAATGATTGTGATGTAGTATGATGATATGGTATCCTCCTCCTAATGTTCGAGTGGCTTGACTTGGTACATGTTCATGCATGTAGTTGAATCAAAACCAACATAGCATCTATAATATTTATGTTCATGGTGTTCATATCCTACTCATGCTAGTGTCCAATGTTACTTATGCATAATGCATGGTTATGATCGTTGTTTCTCTCTAGCTGGCCGCTTCCCAATCTTAATTGCTAGCCTTCGCCTGTACTAAGTAGGAATTCTGCTTGTACATCAAAAACCTTGAACCCAAAGTTATTCCAGATGAGTCCACCATACCTACCTACATGCGGTATTACCCACCGTCCTAAGTAAATTTGCATCTGCCACCTCTAAAGACTTCTAAAAAATTATCTGTTTTGTGTGTCTGGATCATTCATGGAACAAAAGGAGGTGGTCGATATCTTCCGTGCTAAGCGGGTTATCCTCAGGTCGAGTATTTATTCCCTCGCCATCGCATGAGGAAATGGGCGGTAATAGGGATGCCCAATCCCCAACTACAAACATGAAAAAGAGTTCATCTCTTGAATAATCAAACAAAAACTCCCAATGGAGTCAAAACCTTTACTTTCCGCTTGGGAACCGCCACTAGCGTGCTTAGCATGGAAGATGTTGATAACTAATGGTCGTGAAGTGAATGAGAAGGGTGCATGTCTCAAAATATCATTTATCTCCATTTTAAAAATTGAGCTCTGGCACCTCTGCAAATCACTGCTTCCCTCTGCGAAGGGACTATCTATTTACTTTTATGTTGTGTCATCACCTTCTAAAAACAAGCGCCAGAAACTGAGTAGAGCACAACTGTCATGATTTATGCATTGTGTGTAGCTAATGTTGGGTGCATCATGACTGGATCTTTTCTACCATGAATTGCAATGTTTAGTCGCTGCTTGAACTTTGGAGGTGCTCTGCATTTATATTTTGCGGTCTCAGAAATGGCTAGCGAGATACCACTATTGTCGTATTATATCATGATTGTTTTAACAATGTGTTGCTGTTTTAGATATTTTATTATTGCTCGCTAGCTGATTATGTCACTGATATGAGTCATTATAATCTTTAAGAGTTATTGTTGACATGGTTACTTATAATGTTGGCTGAAAACCTGGGTGTTCTTTAGGCTTATTTATGCAAACAAGAGCAAAAGAGTTTGTAAAAGTTTTTCTTTCTCACTTTCAGTTTGTCAAATGAATTGCTTGAGGACAAGCAAAGGTTTAAGCTTGGGGGAGTTGATATGTCTCCAATGTATCTACTTTTTCTCACGCTTTTCCTCTTATTTTGAACTCTAATTTGCATGATTTGAATGAAACTAACCCCAGACTAATGCTGTTTTCAGCAGAACTACCATGGTGTTGTTTTTGTGCAGAAATAAAAGTTCTTGGAATGGAACGAAGCTTTATGAGGATTTTTATATCAATAATAAGAATTTCAGGAGCCAAGACCCACCGGAGAGGGGCCCATGGTTGGGCACAACCCACTGTATGCCGCTTCTCTCTCGGCGCGCCTGTGGGTTGTACCCACCTGGTGGCACCGCTGATGACCCTCCTGATACTATAAAATCACATTATTCCAGAAAAAATCAGGGAGAAAGAATTATCGCAATCCACGAGATAGAGCTGCCGCCAAGCCCTGTTCTTCCTCGAGAGGGAAGATCTAGAGTCCGTTTGGGGCTCCGAAGAGGGGGATCTTCGTTCTTCGTCATCACCAACCCTTCTCCATCTCCAATTCCATGATGCTCCCCACCGGGAGTGAGTAATTCCTTCATAGGCTCGCTGGTCGGTGAGGAGTTGGATGAGATTCATCATGTAATCGAGTTAGTTTTGTTAGGGCCCGATCCCTAGCATCCGCTATGTTCTTAGATTGATGTTGCTATGACTTTGCTATGCTTAATGCTTGTTACTTTGGGCCCAAGTGCCATGAACTCAGATGTGAACCGTTTATGAATTCATCATTATATCCATGTTTTAGATCCGATCTTGCTAGTTATAGTCACCTATTACGGTTATGATCCGACAACCCCGGAGTGACAACTGTCGTGGTTCTAAGTCTGACAGTAGAATGGGGGGTAGGTATGGAGAGGCAAGGTACTAACTATGGAGTAGTTGGTACGCATGAGTTTACGAGTTCAGGCCCTTCTCGGAGGAAGTAACAGCCCTACGTCTCGGAGCCCGGAGGCGGTCGACTGGATTATATGCGTATGAATTATGTGGGTGCGAACCCTCCTACCTGTGGAGGGGGTGGCTTATATAGAGTGCGCCAGGACCCCAGCCAGCCCACGTAGCGGAGGGTTTAAGGTACGTTAAGGCTAGGTGTTACTGGTAACACCTTACATAAAGTGTCATCATGACCATAAAGACTATTTAACTTCTGACCGTTTGGACACCGAGTGTCTCTTGGACTCTGGTGGTTGAGTGGGTCTTCATGGTCGAGTGTCTTTGAATCTGTCGAGTGGAAATCTACCAGTCGATCGGTAGGCGCTTATTCTAAGGATGCCCTTGGGGAGGGTATCTTGGACAGGTCCATGACCCTACCCTAGGTATATGACTTCATCGTTAGCCCCCGAATGGATCGAGGTTTGAGTGAGGAAGGAGTTGATAATCTTTTCGACCTGCTTTTCACGCTGCGAGTGTGCTTTATTCTGGATCAATGACCTTTCAGTGACGGTGTCAACTTTTCTTTCAGTCGCCTTGATCCATTCTCTACATCTGTCGAGTGAACTTTATGAACTTGGAGATTTCCGTGCGACGGATCGGAGGAAATCTGCCGTCTGACAAGTTGCTCTGCTGTTAGCGGATTTAGTGTGATCCGAATTTCGGGAAGCGCGAGAAGCGGAGAAGGCTGCGGCACTCGAATGGGATAAGGCAAGGACGCCTCGATCTCCGCACCACCTTTTTCGCCACGTATCGCGCGCGCGACTATTGCGGGATTTGACATGATTGCCCAGGCCTACCAGTCAGCCACTCGGAAGCGACTTCATATAAGGCGCCGGCGGGGTATTTTGAACAGTCGCCCTCATTTTCCTCCGTCCTCAGATTCATCCGCGCTACCAGAACCTGCTCGGCTGCTGCCACGCTCCTGCTCCGCCGACGACAATGGTGAAGGAGAAGACGTCGGCCTTGGAGCGGGCGAAGAAGGCGACGACGAAGGCGAAGGGGAGAGCGTCTAGTCGGGGCGGATCCTCGTCATGGTCCAAATTTGCCGCAAGGTTGGGTCCAGGAGATTGGATCCGCTTGACCATCACCCGTAAAGACCTCAACGACCTGGCGAACGCGGGATTGATCCCCCACGGGTCAGCAAGGCTTCCGGGGACAGAGTGGCAGCCGCAGCCTCAAGAGGGTGAGTGCGTCCTCTTAGCCACCCATGTGGATCGTGGATTTTCTCTTCCGCCGAATCTTTTCTTTTGGGGTTTTCTGAACTTCTTTGGAGACAACTCCATCACTTTACACCCAACTCCATTGCCTATCTCGCCGCTTTCGTGTCTTTGTGCGAAAACTTCTTGGGTTGTCGACCACACCGGGGCCTCTTCAAACACATATTCACTTGCCGCTCTCAGACGGTGAAAAAGGCTAGTCCGAATGATGAAAGAACCCAAGTAATCCAGATGTGTGGGGGTCTTGGGGTCCAGATGAGGTGTAAAAGTGCCTTTCTAGCCATGATTATTCCCGATTCAGTCAGAGGGTGGCAGCCGACCTGGTTCTACTGCCAAGACCAGTCGATGCCAGGGCAGTCGACTGGACTCCCTCCTTTCTCCATGGATCGAGTGAACAAGCCATCCTCTCTGAAGGTGCTTCCGGAGGAGAAGGCCTAGGTTAAGTTGTTGATGGAGCGTGTAGTCCAGCTCATTCGCGACGGAGTGACTGGCATGGATCTTCTGGAGGTTTTCCTTCGACGGCGCATTCAGCCGCTCCAATACTGAGGTCACCCGATGTGGATGTACTCTGGTACCGAGGACACCACCCGGGTCCACCCAGAGGAGGTCGACGATGCCACATTGGAGAGGTGGATGACTGCCATCACAGGGAACAAGGATAACCCTCGCGGGGCTAGGAGGATCCCACCACTCGACCAATCTTACGAACTGCACCAGTATGACCACTTATCTCCGACTGTGATCCTGTTGCATTTGCCCTGTTCCGCTGCGAATTGATCGACTGACTTTCGTCTTGTTTTGCTGTCTTCTAGGTCACCACTGAGATGTACTCGATGCCCAACGGGGCGCAAGAACCAGTCGAAGAAGAAGAAGGAAGCGGAGGCAAAAGCCAGGAGGAATGGGAGTCTGAGGAAAACGACAGCTCTGATGAAGAGGAGGAGGAGGAGGAGGAAGAGGAGGGAGACGTGGATCCACCCCACTCGGAAAGGCGATCCAAGCTGACGCATGATCCGGTGGTCGAGCGAGGTAAGGCTATCGCACCCATCGGACGGTCGACGAAGCGCACTTGGACGACTTCTCCAGTGCCAACTGAGAAACCGCCAAAGCAACCCCGAGCAACGTCATCAAAGCCGTGTCGGGGAAGCTGATCGTGGCCCACGAACACCTATGGGACTGGGTCCCTTGTGGTTCGGAGGGGGGCGGAGATTGCGCAAAGAGCGGATCGAAGCGATGCACACGAGCAGATTTACCCAGCTTCGGAGCTCTCCGGAGAGATAATACTCCTACTGCTGCTTGGTTGATTCTATTGTGTTCTTGCTAGGGAGCAATGAGGGCTACAAAACCTAGCCTAGGTGTGTGTAGTCTCGAATGAGTCGAGTGAACTAAACCGGAGCCGAACCCTTTCTACGTTGCCCTTGGGCCTCCTTTTATAAGCACAAGGGGTCACCACAGATGGCAAGTAGACAAGGGTAAAATAGGAAAAATAGAGGTTGGTACACCGCTTTGTACAGTGTACAGTGATCTATACCTAACTCTGACGGCAAGGGACAAAAGCCATAAATGTCCGTCCTCGTCGCCTGAACAAAGGCAATAGGGACCGCAAGTGCGCCTCCGTTTGCCACGATGGTAGCTTGTCGGCCGCCGCTTATCGCCGCCTCCTCACCGGGCTGCATAGCCCATTGACACGCTGCGTTCGGGAAAGCCCTATGGCGACACGCTGGCGGATGAGCTGGAGTGGAGATGAAGAGAGGTCACTTGTCAAGGGCGAAGCGCTTTGTCACGGCAAGGTTCTTGTCGCGCTTCGGGAGCTTGTCGCTCACCAAGCCTTCCCGGCAAGCTCCTCTTGCCGGGGTATTGTTTCCTTTGTGCACTGATTGGCCTTCCCGGCAAGCTCCTCTTGCCGGGGCCTTGATTACTTTATTCTTGAGTGGCTCCAAAGGAGCCGCTGAGGATCTTGGCGGTCACCAGCCAGCCCGCCGCTGGGTGCTGCGATCGTCTGCAGCACGAAGTTCGGGATACTAGGGTACCCCTACTCTAGTACACCGACAGAGCCCCGGCCTGGGCCACACACGGGCGCCAAGCTCATTGGGCCAGGCCCAAAACAAAGGCACGGCACGCGCTGCCCGGATCGCTCAGTTATTCGCTTCGGACCCACCACGTCCCCCACGAACGGCACGTTCCGGACGTGGCGTCGTGGGAGAGATCGTGGGGGCTTTTCTTTAATGGGAAAACCGGAACGCCCGTTCCCTCTCCCCCTTCAGCAAAGGCTTGCCGGTGAGAAGCTCTTCACAAGAAGAAGGTGAATGCAATGGAAGATCAACCTCGGCCTATGAGGAAGATCTTGCCGCGTCACGAGAATCAATTGGCGGAGCACTCAAGGAGGCAAAGGATGCTGCCGCGGCCGCCGAGGCCGCCAAGAAGGAATTAGAGACGAGGGTGGCCCAGCTGGAGGCCACCCTCCAGAAGAGCGGCTAAGAGGTCACCGCGTTGAAACATGAGCGCGAGAAGGACGCCTACACTCTTGGTGAGTTGCAGGGTCGTCTCGCTGAGAAGATCAAGGAGATCGACGCCGCCAAGGACTCCAAGGCGGATCTGGAGCTGAAACTGACCACCTTGACGGAGACGTTGGACGGCGGCAAGGAGCGGGAAGCGGGCCTGTTGGAGAAGATCAAGGAGATCGACGCCGCCAAGGACTCCAAGGCGGATCTGGAGCTGAAACTGACCACCTTGACGGAGACGTTGGACGGCGCCAAGGAGCGGGAAGCGGGCCTGTTGGAGAAGATCAAGGCCAACGAGGAGTCAGCCGAATGTCAGTGACCGCCTGTAATAATCTCAGAGACATCATAATGCACTTTGGGGATGTAAGGTCTTGTGGACACCGCCGCCGGCATCCATAATGAGCTGATGGAGCTAGGGATGGTGGATCTTGGGTACTCCACCGACGAGAATCTCCAACCCAGCGTCAAGCTCAGCCTATTTTTCAAAGGCGTGTTGACGGGTCTCCAGCAGCTCCGGGAGGAGATCCCAAAGCAGCTAGCTGAGGAGTCGCGCCAAGTCTGCGCCGGCCCTCCGTAAGGTGCCGGCGAAGGTGGCCTTCCGCAATCCAAGGCCAACTTCACCAATGTCCTCAAGTCCCTGCCGCCAAGTGTCGACGTTGAAGCGCTCAAAGCCCTTGTCGCACCCATCGTGGGACAGGGTGAGCAAAGTGAAGAGGGTTGATGGCGCACCGGGTGTACTAGGCCGCCTAGTTTTATCTTTCCTTTGTCGCTGCAGACCGTGTTTAGAACAACTCATTAGATCTGCGACAAATTATTTTGTAATATACACTATCTTAGGCAATCGAATGCAATGTTATTTCCTTTACTCGATTTCTTTCCTTGCATGTTTATGCCCTACGCTTTTAGGGGACTTGTCGGTGCAAACACCTTTGCCGCGAAAGGCCGAGTGAACGTCACAGCCGGGCGATGCTGCCTCCGACAAGCAACCTTGTCGCAACTAGTTGCAGCACGCTTAAGTTGTTGAGCGGACTCGAAACAACGTAAGGGCGCAAGCTAGCCGTGAGTTGGTTCCTCCGCGCACGGGTTTTCCATACAAAGTACTATCGTTCGAGGAAGATAACTTGAAAGTTTAAAAAACTGATTGTTTAAACTTAGCAACTTAGCTTTTCTGTTGTTTGCTTCCCGACAAGGTGATACTTCCTCGAGCGACACTTGGTGGCCCACACCCTTATCTTCTCCTCCCCCCCCCGGTTAACTTGTGGGTGGATGAACCTTGCCTTCTTTTGAGAAGAAAGAAGAGAAAATAAAGTTATGGAGCCTAGTGGATCGTTATCGCTTACCGGGTGTGGATGCTGCACAAAATGTTAGATAACACATGCATATAAGATTATGAAAGCATGTATTGACAAGTTGTGCACAACACATAGGCTTTACTGATGCACGGGGTCTGCGCCCGGCTTTGTACAAAGGATTACATGCAACAATGGCAAGACTTGTACAAAAGGGTGGTTGCCGGAACGGGTTCCGGCAACCGCGCCTTATGGGTAAAACTTACGAAGATGCTCTATATTCCAGGAGTTGCTCACCGGAACGCCATCTTCGGTCTCAAGGCGGACAGCGCCAGCCTAGTGACTCGTTTCACCCGATAAGGGCCTTCCCACTTCAAGGCCAACTTGTTGGAATTCTTGGCGGATTGAACGCTACCAAGAACAAGGTCGCCTTCCTCGAAGCTTCTCGCATTAACTTTGCGGCTATGGTAGCGGCGCAAAGCTTGTCAGTAACGAGCAGCTCAGACAAAGAATCAAGACGATCCTCCTCAAGGAGCAGCGTCATCTTGTCGCAGCTGCTCTTGCTCAAGCTCATCATAAGCGAGCACTCGAGGCGATCCGTGATACGAGTTCCGTGAGGGAGAACTGCCTCTGCTCCATAGACTAGAGCAAAGGTGTCCGCCGCTGGCTCGATTTGGCGTCGTCCTGATCGACCAAAGAACCACCGGCAGCTCCTCAATCCAGTTTCTTCCGCACTTGCGCAGCCTGTCGAAAGTTCTGGTCTTGAGTCTCTGCAGCACTTCAACATTTGCCCTCTCTGCTTGACCGTTGCTTCTCAGATGAGCAACAGAAGCAAAGCAGATCTTGGCACCAAGATCTTGGGCGTACTGCATGAAGGTGCGGCTCGTGAACTGTGTGCCGTTGTCGGTGATGATCCTGTTAGGTATCCCAAAACGGCAAACAATTGACCTGAAGAACTTGATCACGACCGTGTCTCACCTTCCTCATCGCTTCCACTTCCGCCACTTTGTGAACTTGTCGATTATGACGCATAAGTACTCAAAGCCCCGACAGCTTCGGGGAAGGGGCCGAGATGTCGAGCCCCGAGCGAAAAGGGCCGTGGATAAAGGGATCGCCCGGAGAGCTTGAGCTGGCTGATGTATCTGCTTGGAATGGAACCGCACGCTTCACACTTGGTTACTTGTGCAGTTGCATCCCGGAGGGCTTCGCCGTAAGAAACCTCGCCGGAAAGCTTTGCTTAAGTGCTCTTGCGCCAATGTGGTGACCACATATGCCTCCGTGTATCTCGCCAACAGCTTCATCCATCTTCTCGCAAATACACTTCAATTTCACACCGTTGAGTCTTCTTCTGCAGTGATGTTGTCAACAAACCGGTACATACTTGACTTCCGGCTACTCTTTCCGCTTCTTCTTGCTCTTCGGGAAGTTCTCCTGTCTCAAGGAAATGGACGATCTGCTGCGCCCATCTTTGGAGCCTGTGGCTCGACAACAAGGACTAAAGGCTCATCTGCCGCTGCGGGAACATCAGCTTCTACGGCAAGGACCAGTGGCTCAGCCAGAGCTTGATGATCCCCGGCAAGCTTGTCGGAGCAAAACTTGTCGGGAGCGTCTGCTTCAACGAAACAAACCCTGGGGCTTGTCGGAGCAAACTGCTCCTCAGCGATATTTGCGTTGATTTTGGGGACCTTCTTGGCGGCGGCTTGTGGAGCTCACGGAAAGTAGTCACCGTAAACCAACTTCCTCTTCTTGTTCTGTCCAGTTGATGGTGTTACGGTTGGTTGAGTCAGCTTGAGCACAAAAATCCTCGGTTCCATTGTGTAACTTGAGTGCGGCGCACTTTGATAGGCCATCAGCAATATCATTCTGAGCTCTTGGAACATGTTCCATTTGCAGGTCTTCAAAGTGCTCTTCTAGCTTCCTCACTTCATCGACGTAGGCTTCCATCAACGGACTCTGATAATCTTTATTTACTTGGCGGACGACAGGTTGCGAGTCACCCCTGACAATGAGCTTCTTGATCCCAAGGTCCATCATGATCTCGAGACCGGCAAGCAAACCTTCATACTCTGCAAGATTGTTTGTTGCCTGTTCCTTGGGAAAGTGCATCCGGACTATGTACTTGAGGTGCTCTCCTGGGTGCGATAAGCAAGACGCCAAGCACCGACGCCTTGCAGCCGAGAAGGCACCATCAAAGTACATCAGCCACTCTTTATTTGCCTCCTTGACGGGATGCTCGTCTCGAATTTCTTCATCTTGTGTTGGCGCCCACTCTGCTATGAATTCTGCCAATGCTCTGCTTTGGATAGTTGAAGTGCTTTCAAACTTGAGGCCAAAGCTTGACAGTTCCAAAGTGCTCCACTCGACAATTCTCGCCTGCCGCTTCGGATTTTGCAATATCCTCTTCAGCCGAAAGCGAGTGACAATCATATCACATGTGCTTGGAAGTAATGGCGCAGCTTTCTCGAGGCCATGAGGAGGCCAAAAAGCAGCTTCTGCACACCAGAGTACCTTGATCTAGCCCCCTGCAGAAGGGAACTGACAAAGTAGACTGGGCGCTGCACCATCCTTTTCTGAATCTTCTCGCAATTCTGCACAGATCCGTCCTTGTCGGGACCAGAGCTTGACGGCGGAGCCCCCTGCTTGTCGCTGGATGCACTTGTCTCGGTTGCTGGCTCATCATCCGCCTCCCTCTCTGCTACTAATGCAGCACTAACCACTTGATTGGTTGCCGCTATATATAGCAGCAACTTCTCTTGTGGCCTTGGTGTGACAAGTATTGGAGTGGAGGACAGTACCTCTTCAAGTCCTGCAGCAGGCTCCGCTTCGAGTCCATTTCATTGGACCCGCCTTTTCAAAATCTTGAAAAATGGCAGGGCGCGCTCAGCAGACTTAGAGATAAACCTGCTGAGAGCAGCCACGCAACCGGCAAGCCTTCTTACATCCTTGACGCGCTTCAGTGCTTCGATCTGCTCAATGATCTTGATCTTGTCGGGATTGGCTTCAATTCCCCGCTGAGACACAAAGAACCCGAGAAGCTTGCCGGAAGGGACTCCAAACACGCACTTCTCGGGGTTGAGCTTGAGGTTGATCTTGCGCAGATTTGCAAAAGTCTCATCCAAATCTTGAACTAGAGTTGCTTTGTCCTTGCTCTTGACCACTATGTCATCCATGTAGGCTTCTACATTTCTGTGTATCTGTGGCTCAAAGGCATCATGGACTACTCTTGCAAAGGTTGAACCGGCATTCTTCAAACCGAAAGGCATCCGTATGAAACAGTATGTGCCACATGGTGTAATGAATGCGGTTTTCTCTTCATCCTCTTCTGCCATGAAGATCTGATGATACCCTGAATATGCATCAAGAAATGAAAGCAGATCACATCCAAATTGTGGAGTCAACAACTGGTCGACACGCTGCAAGGGAAATGGGTCTTTGGGACAAGCTTTATTAACATCCGTGAAGTCAATACAAAGTCTCCATTTCCCATTAGCCTTATGCATAACTACCGGATTGGCCAACCACGTGGGATGGAGCACTCCTCGACAAGGCCTGCTGCTTCCAACTTCTTGATTTCTTCTCGCTATGAATTCTTGGCGCCCACCGCCTGTTTCCTAACTTTTGCTTGACGGGTCACAAGGTGAGGACAGACAGCTAGGTGGTGCTCAATTACTTTCCTGGGAACACCGGGGATGTCAGACGGTTGCCATGCAAACACATCGACAATCGCCCGCAAGAAAGCAATGAGCTCGCCTTCCTATTTAGGGTCTAGAGTGGCACTGATGGTGAAGGTACCACCAAAGGCCGTCCTCCTGGCGGGCACCTTCTTGGTCTTCGGCGGAGCTGCCATCTTCTTCTTGCACTTGCCGGTGGAGCTCGATGGTGCGTCCTCGACGGTAGCGCAGCACTCAGAAGAAGTGCGCTTGCGGAGTGGGCATCGAGCTCTTGCCGGACTTGGTGGTCTTCTTCCCCGGAGCTTCAAAGGCAAGTGATTTGCTATCTGTCGCAGCTGCTGCATCCCGGTAAATCTTGTCGGCGCAGATAAGCGCATCCTTCTTGTCGCCATGGACAGAAATGACGCTTATCGGGCCGGGAATCTTGAGTAAGTTGTAAGCATAATGAGAGGCTGCCATGAACTTGGCGAGTCTTTGGGCGGCCAAGTATGCCATTGTAGGGCAATGGGAAATCGGCAACATCAAACGTGACCCTCTCGCCTGAAGTTGAGCTCGCTGCCAAATGTTACCGGCAATGTGATCTTCCCTTTCGGCTTGGTCCTTCCTGGGTTGATTCCTTGGAAAGTACCAGTCTTTTCAAGCTCGCTGTCAGGAATTTGAAGCTTCTAGAGTACTGCAGAGGAGATCAGGTTCAGGCCGGCCCCGCCGTCAACCAACATCTTTGTGACCTTGAGGTTGCGGATGGTTGGTGAGACCAACATCGGCAAGCACCCGACCGCAGTTATGCGATCAGGGTGGTCCTCAATGTCAAAGACAATGGGCGTGCTGGACCACTTCAGAGGCCTGCGTGACTCCACGGATGGTTCTGCCGCATTAACTTCTCGCATCCATCGCTTGAGTTGGCGGTGCGAGGTATGCGCAGAAGCACCACCATCAACGCAGAGGACCTCTGTTGCCTTCAAACTCCCCGCTCATCAGCCTCGTCTTCCTCCATATCTTCGTCATCATCATCGTCTTCGTCCTTGTCGCGCCGCTGGAGGTCTGCCTCCTTGCCGCTTTGCCTTGCCATGGCGCCTCCCCGGCTGGGTCTCTTCTTGCTAGCTGCAGCTGCACCTTCCGGGCCTTCTCCTCGTCTTCGCCGCTCAGATTCTGCCTTCGCAGTTCAACAAGCTGCTCGACTTTCTTGCAGCTCTGGAGGTCGTGGCCCTTAGTGCGGTGAATCTTGCAGTACTGCTTGTTGGAGTTGTCCTGCTTGTCGGCGGCCGCCACAGCTTGGCGGTTGGTGTCAGCGGCAACCTCCTTGCCGGAGTCGCCAGCCTTAGCCTTGCCGGCGCCACCTCCGTTGCCGGACTGCTCGACAACTAGTACCTCTTTGTTCTTCTTCCTTCTGTTGTTCCGCCGCCGGCTCTTCCTTGCCGGGTCGGTCTCCTCGCTGTCAGATCCTGCTTCAACATTCTCTCCAGGGAGCCTCCTCCCTTCTTCAGCACGTGCACACTTGTCGGCCAGGGCGTAGAGCTCGCTGACGTCTTTTACTTTGCACATCGCCATCTCCTCCCTCATCCTGCGGTTCCAAGACGTTTCGATGGAACGCGCTGATCACCGCATGCGAGGGTGGACATCTGGGATGTTGTAATGCACACGATCGAATCTCTGAATGAACTTGCGCAGGGACTCTCCTTCCTTTTGGGCAAGCGGTGAAGGTCACTCTCACGGCCATGAGGCTTGTGGGTCACCGTGAAGGCGCCGACAAACCGATGGCATGTATCCGCCCAAGAGGATATGGAACTGTCCCGGCAAGTGCATGAGCCAAGATCTGACGTTTGGCTTGAGCACCGGAGGGAAGTAGTTGGCGAGGATCTTGTCGCCTCATCCCCGCAGCTCGCACCGCGATGGTGTAGATGCCGAGGAACTCCGATGGGTGTGTCCCGCCATCATACTTCTCCGCACATCCGGCTTGAAGTTTTTCTTGTCGGACCCCGACTTGCCGCAGCTCACGAGTGAACGCAGGGCAACCTACACAGACGGCAAGTCGCCTGGTTCCCCTGGCGCATGCATATCGACAGTTGGCCCAGCGCGCTGGTCGGATTGATGCCGCGCTTCTCTTTGGCGCTCGATGCGGGTTCGAGCGTCTTCTTCTTGTCGTTCCTTAAGAACTTGGCGCTGATCACGGCGAGCTCGTGGATCCGACGACGCGGTGGAGTCGCTGTCGATGTGGATCCGGGGAGCTGGTGATCTTGGCCTTCGGGAAGGGGAGTGCATGGTGGTGTCACCCCCACAGGTTTCGTCGCCACCGGCTCGTGCCTTTTCGCCTCGCCGCGGCAAGGACGCAGTTGGTTGCCGCAGAACGTCGCCGTTGGCAAAGCCGATGAGACTCTGGATTGTGGCCCTCCATTCGTTGACCTTGTCGGCCGTTGGAGGGTAGTCTAGAAGTAGCTGAGCTCTCGCCAAGGCTTCCGCTGGAGTGGTGGGTGGCAATGGCGTACGGAGCAAGGAACGGATGTGCTCGGACTCCTAACCAAGTTAGGAGGAGCAGCATCCCGCCTAAGCGACTCGCTTCGCCAGACCGCATGCCGGTGTGCATGCGGTCTCGAGGGCCTCGAGATCCTCCAGCTTGGCCTTGATCCAACGAGCGTATGGTGCTGCGAGCATCGTGACGCTGTCCGTCCCGCGCCCCCTGAGAAGGACGCGGTGCGGACTCGGACGCCGACGCCTGCGCCGCCTTGTCTTTGGACCTGGCGGCGTTGTGGACTCTCTCGACGACGCCCGTTCCTCCGCCAGCGTCTTCCCCACCACCCGTCAGCTCCGGTGGTGGTGGATTCGACGCGGACGGCTCTGCTGTTGCCGAAGACTTCTTCTTCGGTGCCATGTTGATGAAGATGATGGTGAAGTTGCTCGTGTGACCGCTGGATCAGGTTCACACAACCTCGACGCCCCCTACCTGGCGCGCCAAAGATGTCGGGGAAGCTGATCGTGGCCCACGAACACCTATGGGACCGGGTCCCTTGTGGTTCGGAGGGGGGGCGGAGATTGCGCAAAGAGCGGATCGAAGCAATGCACACGAGCAGATTTACCCAGCTTTGGAGCTCTCCGGAGAGATAATACTCCTACTGCTGCTTGGTTGATTCTATTGTGTTCTTGCTAGGGAGCAACGAGGGCTACAAAACCTAGCCTAGGTGTGTGTAGTCTCGAATGAGTCGAGTGAACTAAACCGGAGCCGAACCCTTTCTACGTTGCCCTTGGGCCTCCTTTTATAAGCACAAGGGGACAACACAGATGGCACGTAGACAAGGGTAAAATAGGAAAACCAGAGGATGGTACACCGCTGTGTAAAGTGTCCAGTGATCTATACCTAACTTTGACGGCAAGGGAAAGAAGCCATAAATGTCCGTCCCTGTCGCTCGAACAAAGGCAACAGGACCGTCAAGTGCGCCTCCGCTTGCCATGATGGTAGCTTGTCACGCCGCTTATCGCCGCTTCCTCGCTGGCTGCACAGCCCATTGACACGCTGCAGGAAAGCCCTATGGCGACATCGTTGGCGGATGAGCTGGAGCGGAGATGAAGAGAGGTCACTTGTCGCGTAAGCGCCTTGCCGCTGCAAGGTTCTTGTCGCGCCGGAGCTTGTCGCTCACCAAGCCTTCCCGCAAGCTCCTCTTGCCGGGATCTTGTTTCCTTTGTGCCCTGAGTGGCCTTCCCGGCAAGCTCCTCTTGCCGGGGCCTTGATTACTTTGTTCTTGAGTGGCTCCAAAGGAGCCGCTGAGGATCTTGGCGGTCACCAGGCCAGCCCTGCCACGGGGTGTTGCGACTGTCCGTGCACGAGTTCGGGATACTAGGGTACCCCTACTCTAGTACACCGACAAGCCGGCGAAGGCCTTGCCCAAGATGAGGATGGTCATTCCCACCATTTTCGGGTAATCAGCAGAACTTGTGTTTTCCTGTCTACCATGAGTGCACTTTTGGTCGACTCGTTTTGACTGATCAATTGACTTCTGAAATTTGCAGTGCTGCCACCTCCGAGACCTCAGCTAAGCACGAGGATCAGGAAATGGAAGATGCCGCCATCTCCAACCTTGGTATGATCTCTGCAGTTTTGCTTTACGGTCGATTGGATTTCCGTTTGTACCTTTGAATCTTACTTGTAGTTCCACCTCATGTCATTGATCTCCCTGATGACGACGATGAAAAACCGCTGAGGAAGAGGAAGGACAAAAAGGTGCCTGCTGGCAAGGCTACTCCAGTTGTATCACTGCCTGAGACGCTAGTTCACGAGGGAGGTGACACCACTCGGACTTCTGTGTCCTTTGGTGTGCCGCTGACGAGTGTCCGGCCTTCGTCATCGACTGCTGACCCGCCATCCCTTTTTGCCACACACCACGTCCCGGAAGACCAAGTGAGTGCTGCCAAGGAGGCCATACGCTAGGCAGGGATCATGATGGAGCAAGTGAAGGTGGTCCGGGAGGCCAGCCAGGCGGCTTATGATGCAAGCTCGGCTCTTCGTGAGCAATGTCCAAGTAAGTTGCTTGTTCTGTTAGGATATGCTACCCAAATTTCTTCTTTCTCAAGATTTCCATATCTTGCATCTGTCACAGCCACCGGGTGGGTGTGTCGATTGAATTTTTGAACCGGTGGGGCACGCTGAGTGCACCCACTGGGTGTAGTCCCCGAGACTATGGTGGATCAGGCAGTCGACTATAGTCTTTATACTTTGAACTTCTTCACTCGGTCTGGTCCGACCATGTCGAATGGATCTTTGGAACCGGTGGGGGCACGCTGAGTGCACCCACTGGGTGTAGTCCCCGAGACTATGGTGGACTGCGGGCAGTCGACTATAGTCTAAGAACTTTTTTTTACACAGCTGACTGCTGACAGTTAGCTATGTTTTTAGGATCATAACCTTTTTGCCTCTTTCGGTCGACTGGTCGAACCGAATTGGTAAAACCAGTGGGGGCACGCTGAGTGCACCCACTGGTGTAGTCCCGAGACTACTGTCGAATGTTTTGATTCGACTGTAGTCTTAGAAATGCTACGATTTTTCTTTAGTCACTCGGAAGTGACCTGTCTTTGATGTTTTGTCGATTGACTCTTCGTAGAAACCTTGCGAGCTCGTGGCCCGCTATACCGAATTGGAGAACAAACAGATCCAACTCAACCTTGACTTGAAGCTTCCTCAGGAGAACTTGCGTATGCGAGAGATGAAGCAAAAGGTATGGCTGTTGAGAACTTGACGATCGCCTTTGTCTTTCTACCCATTCTCAACTCTGGACTTATTGTTATTTTGCGCATAAACCGAGGAGGCTCAAGAAGAAACACCATGACCTTGCAGAGGCACGTATAGGCGGCTTTGGAGAAAACAAAGCTCATGGAAGAGAAACTGGCCTCGGTCGGAAAACTCGAAGAGGAGAATACCAAACTGAAGATCGCTCTCGACGCTGCCAACAAGGAGGCTAGCCGATCAAGAATGACAAAGTTGCTCGATCGACAAGGTTGGCGAATCAAGGGAGGAGGAACGATCTGGAGGTTTATCTGGGAGGGCTCGCCAAGAAGCTATTCCTCATGCTTGAAGGTAATTCCTCTTATCCGACTGACTTGTCTTCATCGACTCACCATAGAACCATTAGCTTGTGAAAGTGCGTTATGTCGACTAGAGGGGGGGTGAATAGGCGATTTTTATGAATTCTTCAATGAGGAATTTGCCGGTGAGGAAATTCCTAAGTGAAGAACTACTTGCAGTGGAATAAGTACTCAGAAGTAAGCATAAGAGAATGCTGGCATGGTCATCACGATGAAATGAAGACAATCAAAGAGTACAGAAAGCGTAAACACAGGATAACACAAGATGAAGACAAACGGACTGAAGAAATTGAACTGAGGAAATTGAGAAAGCCTTCAGTCAAAGTCTTCAAACACAGATATGAACGAACACTCAACACAAGAATGAGGAAATGAAAGTGTTGAGGAAATAGAACCAGTTAGGTTGGTGAAGACAATGATTTGGTAGACCAATTCCAACTGATGTCTCAGTTGTACGTTTGGTTGGAGTGGCTGAGTATTTAAACTCGAGGACACACAGTCCCGGACACCCAGCCGCTGAGCACGCAGCTCAGGACACCAAGTCCTCACCGTATTATCCTTGAACTAAGGTCACACAGACCTCATCCAATCACTCGTGGTAAGTCTTCAGGCGACTTCCAAACCTTCACAGACTTGGTCACTCGGCGATCCACAATTCCTCTTGGATGCTCTAGACCATGACGCCTAACCGTCTGGAAGAAGCACAATCTTCAAAGGTAACAAGCGTCGGATTCACGCATGATCAATCTCTTCAGTGATGCTCAATCACTTTGGGTTTGTAGGGTTTAGTTTTTGGGTTTTTCCTCACTCGATGATTTTCGCTCAAAGTCCTCAGAGGATGGGTTGCTCTCAAATGACAAGTGTCAAGTTTCTCTCGAGCAGCCAACCAGCTAGTGGTTGTAGGGTGACTATTTATAGCCTAGGGAGCAGCCCGACATGATAAGACATAAATGCCCTTCAATGATATGACCGTTAGGTGGATAAGATATTTTGGGACAATCGGCGCAAGAACACAAAGAACGGTAGGAAATTTGACTCTCAAATTCCTCAAGGCTATCATGTTCCTCACTGTAGGCAATCCGCCTTTGGCGAATTCCGAACTCCTCAGTCAGAACAAATTCCTCAGTAACTAGAAGAACTTCGTCTCTGTCACTGAAGAAATTGACTGAACTGTATGAGATTTCCAAAGGCTTCACTCGAAGGGATTGGTAGGTGTAGGATTTGAGTTGAGCATCACATGGAAATTTTTCCTTAGTATTTCCTCGACCCCCTTTAACAGTACGGTGTTTCCTATGACTCAAGAAAGAGAAAACAAAACTACAAAAACATTTGAAGAGTTGAATCATGGATATCTCCCCCTATATCTTGTAATTCATACACGCATTTGACATATAATATGAAGAATTTGAAATGCATGATGAAATATGGTGACTGATGTAATTCAGCATGCGTGTATCAACATAAAACAAGGAATAAGCATGCAGAGGAACACATCAAAAGTATCAGAGCACCATCGGGTTTAAGATTACAACTCGATCCAATAAAGTTTCGGAAGAACGAGAGTTGTAACTTAGCAAAAGAAGACCATATAATAGACCCGCTTGAAGACTAACTCACATTTCTCCCCCTTTGTCATCAAATGACCAAAAGGATTGAAACTGAGGACTAACGCCCCTGAAGAATTTCAAGTTTATGAAGGAGCGCCAACGTTGTCGGGGTCGGTTGTCGTAGTAGGGCCTGCCGCAGTGTCGTCCAAGTCTTCATTTTCATCAGTGTCTCGCGATGAAGAATAGGAGCTGGCCACCAAGGAAGGAACTTTGACCTTCTTGTATTTCTTCGGAGGAGGTGCAGACCAGTCAAATTCTTCCTTGAGACCCATTGTCTTCAGTTCTTCCGCGATGTAGACATTAGAAAGAACAACCCAGGTGCGGTTGAAGGTTTCATGGAGGTAGTATTGGTTTTTCTTCACTGCATTGTGTGTAGAGGTCATGTTGTGAAGAATTGAACCAAACTGACGCTTGACCCATTTATGGTTGCGATCAACCTTCCGATGAAGACCGAGGAGTAACTCACGATCACCATCACCCCGGTGCTTTGTGGCTTGAGGATTTTTCTTGGCCGAGGTATTGGCGGCAGTCATGTGTGGCGTAGTCATCATTGGTGGAGTAGGACGCAGCTTTGCGAAATTGACCATCCAATGGACGAATGCCTTCATCTATCACAGCAAAGGGCCTTGCCCTTGTCATCACCGAGGAAAATGTCCGCTTGAGGACTTCAATTGGAGGTAAGTAGCTGCAAAGTGGTTCAGAGTATCAGCCTTGTAATTGAGTGAAGACCTTGTCCTGATGAACCTCATAATCCATGGTGCATAAGGCTTCAGCTCAAAAGGTGACATAGCAATGTTCGCCAGAGTCCTCATGAAGAAATCATGGAAGTTGAAGGGAACGCCATGAATGATATTGAAAAGCATATTCTTCATGATGCCAACGACTTCTTCATCATTTGAGTCGTGGCCTTTGATAGGACTCATTGTCTTTGTCAGAATCCGATAGACAGTCCGAGGCACATATAGTAATTCCTTGACGAGGAATTTGGTGCGAGGTGCATGTCCTGGCTTCAAAGGCTTCATCAGCACTTGCATGTAGTGATTTGAAAGCTCAGGTTCATTGTAGATACAACGAGCACCACCAAGGGGAGGACTGAGTGGGAGGGCACGAAGCAATTCAGTTGCCGGTGCCTTGTAGTGAGTATTTTCAGACATCCAGTCCAACACCCATGAGTTCACATCTTCAGCGTCTCTGGTGATGTGCAGCGTCGCATAGAATTGAAGAATGAGTTCTTCATTCCAATCACAGATGTCAGTGTAGAAATTAAGAAGTCCTGGATCGTGAAGAACACTGAGGACTGGCTCGAAGCCTGGTAGAGATTCCATGTCCACATGAGGAATATGTGCACGATCGAAGACTTTGTCTTTGTTGAAGAGCACAGAGGAATAGAAGTTGGCTTGACTAGCAGTCCAGAAACGCCTCTTCCTTATGCGAGCAGAGTCGTATGGGTTGTAATCCGTGAAGAACACGTGCACGCCAAAGAAGTCTTCAGCCTTGAACTTTTGCTTCGTTGAGAATGGATTCTTAGGCTTTGGCAGTGGAGTGTCAGTGAGTTGCATCACGACCTCTGGAATCGCAATCTCAGGTTCTTCAGGCTGAGGAATTTCTGGTTCCTCTACATGTGCAAACGAGGATCAGCAGAAGAAAGTTCATCACGCTAGTGGCTGGAATTTCTTCATGTCTGAGATGAAGTGGGATGAGTTTCTTGAGCCCTTTTGAACTGCTGGAGCAGGGATCTGAGGAATCTGTTGGATTGGGGTGAAGAGTGGAGAATTTGGATGCTGACTTTCCCAAAAGTCATCGTTCATCACTGGCGTTGTGCTTCCAATATCCACATCTTCTTCAATTTCCTCAACACCAGCCTCTTCAGCTGTGAACTGAGGCATAGGCAAGGAAATAATTGGGGTTGAAGGGATTGCTTCCACTTCAATTTCTTCATCAATCTTGTAGCGACCCGACCTCAGACGGTCAAGCCTGCGTATTATCAGGCCTTCTTGTGCCATCCACAGATCGGTATCTTTGGCACACACAAGACATCAATGTATATATCAAAGTGCAATCACATGTATAAATAACGTGAAATGATATATACCTCATAATAATCAGGAAACAATCGATCGGGTGTGGAGTCCCATCAACGCCATCGGCAGGTTGAGTGTAGACCGTAACCATGTATCGTAACTCTTACTGTCGAGGAATATCTGCAACATGATACGTTGCAGCCGTGTAGGTCGATTACATTGAATGTACCGCAAGATCACAATAAGAGAAAACAGATGATAAACTATACTATATGCGGTATGGCTTTGTGGCTCAGATCTGAGTTTTGTTTGCGTAAAAGCTGGTTTTATTTTCCCTACATCAAAGGAATAAATGTAGTCTGTACTATGGAGTTTTTCTGTCATGACATGGTTCCGCCAACCGATGTCTCATAGCCCAAATCATCATAAGTTGCCCACAATTAAGTTATCAGTCCGGTGTTGAGAGTTCCGAGATAGATCCAAGTCCAGATGCTCAAATTGTCCGTAGAATCGGGACACGACTAATCGATTAGGTTATAACCCTCTGCAGAGGTTTGTACACTTTACCCGCAAGATTCGATCCTCTCTTTACGTTCTCGCACTTCGTGAGTGTTTGAGAACAAGATGACCAAACATGGTCTTCCAAAGAGTTCCTCGACCACTGTCCGGTACTCAACCCATCCTACCGTAGTTCTACATCTGCTAGTACCGCCCCAGCCAGAGTCACAACTAAGGTCAACCAAGCGAGCCCATAATGACTTGCGGTTGCACAGGTAAGCTTCCGGGCGTGAAATATTCTTCCGTCTCTTTGAGTCTGGGTGAAGCTTTCCGCAAGATGTCATGGCGCTTCTCCATGCATCCCGGCCAACCACTGGTTTCTCCAGGGTGCCCGTCAACCGTCCTTCACCCAGTAGTGTGTATTGAATTCTTGTCTCGAGTCTTGAAATCTTGAGGCCTTGAAGATGCAGTCCTTGCATATTCCATCATGGAGTTGTCGTCATAGACATAGATCCTCCATTCTCACACCACTCCCGAGCACTCATACCAACCCCGTCTACTATAGCGTAGCATTAAAATAAATAACGTCCCGGGCTTGGTAACAGGGTGATGGGTTCCTACCTCATGCATACTACTCAACTGCAAGGATTCAATATCACTCTTTGGAGGGATTGTTGCGAAGATGACACTAGATGCAATAAAACACATAGGTATGAAAAACATGGTCAAAGTGAACTTGCCTTGTTGACGATCTTCGAAAAACTAGGGTTTCGTAGTAGCAATCTTCGCACTCCGGAAATTCTACCGAGGCAAACAATAACTATAATAAGCACATAGCATAACATAACATAACAAAGTAACACACCAAAACCAACAAAGCAAAACCCAAAGGGAAAACTTAAAGACAAAACAACTCAAAGTTTTCCTACTTCAAATAACAACAAAAATAGTTTTATATAACAAAAATTTCTTAACATCACCTAATCATGGTTTTATGTTAACTAAACAGAAAATATTTCATTAAGCAACTAGGAGCAAAAAGAATTAAATAAAATCTATTATGAAACTCCCGGAATAAGCAAAACAAGCTTTAATTCAAATCTGATCTAACTCAATTTTTATAAATCCAAACATAGACAAATTATATATTTTGGAAACTACAAGAAAATTGTGATCTAACGCAAAAAGAATCAGCATCATTGGACTTCTAGATCAAAAGTTATAAGCTAAACAAGAATGGAACTAAATCTGTTACGGAAATAAATCTGAAAACGAAAACGGCGACGTGGCGAGATTTGATTGGTTGTCGGGTGTCTTGGCGTTTTAGGCTATCTAGAGGACAGCCGCACATTTGAAGAAAACGGTTTGGCTATTAAGTGATCTATTTGGGGCCTTAGGATCAAGATCTAACGGTGGTACGGGAATAGACAAAAGAAAGAGAAAAAACAACAAGGGAGTTACCTGTGACGTGAGGCGAGAGATGGCAGGAAGGAGATGGCGATGTGGAGGGCTGCTCCGGCGAGGCGAGGTCGCCGGGCGAGGGTGGGGTGGCGGAGGAGGGGTCGGCGCTTGGGAGGTGGCGCCTGGGCGATGGGGAGGTTCCAGGAGAGCTCTGGTGAGCGTTCTAGGCAGGAAAAGGAGGACGGTGGCGAGAAGGCTACGGGCAGGAGGGAGGCGTGGTGATGGGAAAAATGGAACGAGGAGAGGAGGGGGTTTTATAGGCGGTCTCGGGAGGCGCTGGGATGGAAAGACGATGGAGATCGGGAAGGTGGAGATTTCTGTCTCCATGGACATGGAAAGCTTCAGAACGTGAGAGGAAACAGAGGAAGGAGATGATCTCTTGTTGGGCTAGAATAGGAAAGTGCTTAATGGGCCAGGTTTTCCTAATAAAAACGATTCCATTCCTATTTTTAAAATTAGGAAACTAAAACAATAAAAAGGAAATCAAATCAATTCGAATAAAGAGTTTTTATATACTAAAATTATCAGAAAAATAAAATGTAGCTGATGAGAATTATTCCACGGCCAAAATAAAAACTTAAAAAAATGTTTTTCAGAAAATCCCTAAAGGCTTTATTTCTTTTTTCAAATAATTTTTAAATAAAAACTTTGGTTTTTGATGGCTCAAATATTTTGAAAAATGCCCCTGATTTTGGAGGGTCATTTTCCTCCGCTCTTTCTTGCTTGCAAGAATTTATTTTTCGGGTATTTCTCGGGAAGAAAATAGAGAAGCAAGTGCAAATATTTGAAAGAATTAAATTGCAAAACTCCGTTCAAATTCTTTATAGTTGAAGAAGTCCTGTCATCTTCTCTCATTGATTTTAATAGGATGAATTTGAATTTACCGGAGAAGGGGAAAGTCATTTTATTCCCTCTCTTTCAAAAGTTTTTGAAAAGGTTCAAATTTCACTCAAGTTCAATTCACTCAAGCAAACAAACAAACAATTCAATTAATTATATTAACATTCCAAAATTTAGGATGTTACAAATCTGCTCTGACGAAGCAGCAGAATGATTTTCTTCATCAGATCCGCTTGGGATCTCATAATCTTCACCAAAAGGAACAAGGTCCTTTGATGGCATGGAGGAAATTGGAACATCATCAATGGGATTTTCAAATGAGCTGGTCATTGTCTTCATCTTCTTCGGGGCTGAAGAATTTGAAGCAGCAGATGCTTTCCTTTTCTTCACTGCAGCTCGTTCTGCAGCCTTGGTCTTCTTCACATCAGATGCAGATGCAAGGATTGGAGTTGGTGTAGGCGCAGGAGGAGCTGAGGAATCTGGTTGAATTTCCTCGGGCGCAACTGATGCAGTTGCCCTGACTTCTTCAGTTTCTTCAGGCGCACCACTAGTGGATGCCCTGGCAATTTCTTCAGCGGCTGGAATGGAATCATCAGCCCTGGAACTAGCATTGTCTTCAGCAGCCTGAACTTCATCAGCGGTGCTGGCATGTTCTTCAGTCGGCTGAGCAGAGGCTCCAGCCTGAGGAATTTCTTGTTGCGTTGGGGATGCAACATTTGAGAACTTCTTTGTCAGATTGACAAATCTGACTTTGGCTCCTTGCCAATCAACATAACATGAGTCAAATTTGTCGCTGAGGGCTTTGATGTCAGCCTGCATCTTGATAAGTTCTTCAGTTGTCATCTTGACAACATTTTTCTTCGCAGCTTTCTCTTTTACGCCTTTGCGATTTCTTGATCTCTCGTCAGATCAAATTTCCATTTCTCCTCTTGGATGAAATGAGTCAGCATGTGATTTTGGCCAGGTGTCAACTTGAAGTCAGGCATAGGAGTGTTTGGGTCCTTGTGCCAGAGATCAATGTAGTCAAGGATCGCTCTTGGATCCAACAGCAGTGACACAGGTGTGCCTTTGGCTCTAGCGACCCTTTCTTGTCGGTCTCTGATGATTTTCGCAAGTTCATCATCATCAGCCTCATCATCTTCAGGTGGCTCTTGGAAGGCGACCTGTTTCTTCTTGGGACTTGGCCGAGGACCTCGTCCCACCGTGGCCTTAGTCTTCAGCAGAGTTGGGCCAGATGAAGAATTTGGTGCAGGTGAGGAACTTCTTTGAAACACCAGAGGCAATTGAGATGCCTGCAGTCCTTTGGCACGTGGCCAGATGCACAGGTGCCGAGGACTTTGTCGGAACTGCTGAGGACTTTGTAGGAGCTGAGGATTTGGGAGGAGCAGGAGCAGCATGAGGAATTGGCCGTGAGATCACAGCTGAGGAACTTGGCCGTGAGGGCACTGTTGGTGAAGCACTTGGCTTGTGTGCGGGCTTCTTTGCTATAGATTTTCTTGGCTTGACAGAGGCCTCAGTGGCAGCAGCAGTAGCAGAGTCCTCATTAAATTTCCTCACTGCCTCGTTGGCTTGTCTTGCCAATTTGGCTTGGCGCTTGGCCCATTCTTTCAGAAAGTCCTCACCACACTTGATCTTTGGTGGGGTCGACTTCTTGACCAGTGCCAATGGAGCTCTTGGGCATGGAGGATTCGGTAATTTCTTCATGTACTTTGGAGTAACATATCTGTACTCCCTCCATTCCCTTGCCCATCTCCTTTCAATCCTTTGAATGCGCACCTTGCGCTGATTTTTGTTTTCTTTTCCGAACTCGGCTTCATCAGGTGTGCAATAATCAGCATAGATGTCCTCAGGAATCTCAAACGCAGTCATGACCTCAGGCCTCTTTCCTCCTTTCTGTGGCTTCTTTCCTTCTGCCATATTCTTCAGCTGAGGAATTTGAACAATTGAATTCTCTAAAGAAGTATGCAACTTTTCTTTGAGGAATGCTGCAAATGAGTTAAGTTGATGAGAACCTAGTGATTCAGTAGCGGACATGAGTACCTATGAACAGAGTATAGTTGCGAGGAATTTGGAGAGGTCATATGCGTTCTCAGAAGGTTTTTCAAAAAAAGAACTAGTTTGAGGAATTTGACCAGATTAGCCTTGAAGAATTTCCCTAAGCGATCTTTGTCTTAGGTTCCAGAGTTGTATAGATCGAGGATCCACACAATTGAGGAATCTTGAAGATAAATCATTGCTTAGAGAAACAAATCAAGAGCATATTTCGTTTGAGGTGTTCATATATGTGAAGATTTGAAGAATAAACACCTTTGAAGATTTTCAGGAAGGTTTGAGAATCAAAGCGAGTAATAAAAGTAACTTTTAATTATCCGAATCAAGAACACGACTTAACCGAGAAGTGTAGATTAGAAGTTCGTCAGTTCAGATCTCCCACGCCCTAACTTGGCGGAGGAAGACAGCCTCTGGCGGCCGGCGGAGTGAAGATTTCATGATCGGCGCTAGTACGACGGGCGGCGAGGTCGAGGCAAGAAGCTCTTCCTCACCGGGCGACGATGGAGTAAGCGGCGGCGCTTAGGGTTTGAGAAGCTCGGCGAGAGAGAGAGAGAGCGGTCGAGCGGAGTAAAGGAAGTGAGGAAGGGGAGAGGGGGTATATATAGCCACGGTGAAAAACCGATCGCCCGAAGATTTTGGACGAACGTGCCCCTGAACCTTCTCATTCGCTTGACATGTGTTACCCACGTACTGAAAAGTGGAGATCATGTTAGATCATGGGTGAATAGATAAGTCTATCGTGGGATGCGGAACAGTTTTGAGCGGCAACACCGAAAATTTGGATAAGATAAGTTAAAAGTTCCGTTCACAATTTGTTCAGCTGACAAGGACACAATGAAGATTTTGGACGAGTTTCAAATAGAACGCACATGAAGAATTTGTGAATAGATTGGGTTGAGTATAGCATAGAGGGGGAAGGGTCCGATCACATTCACTTAGCAGAAAAAGTAACTTGAAGAAATAGCCATAAGTGAATCTTTGTAGAGGACATAAACCCATATATATATATATATATATATATATATATATATATATATATATATATATATATATATATATATATAGTCAATGAAGAAAGACAACGGAAATAAGTGAAGATTTTGCAAAGTTGAAGAATTTGAAAAACTGAAGAATTTCAAAAACTGAGGAAAACCTCAAATTGAAGATTTTCAATTTTGGTGGTGGCGTGACCCACCGTATAAGAATGATGATTTCAGACACCGCGTACAATTGTCGTATGGTTCTGAGAATCAAATTCTTTATTAATTTCTTCACACTTAGAGTGTTATTCTTTATTGATTGAAGAAAAACGTTTCTTCATGTGTTGCACATCTAAGTCATCAATTTTGCATAAGTGTCAGGATGTGTGTCCTTTTCAAAGAACATTCGAAGATTCTAAGATATTTAGCTCACACCGCAACTTGCTAAATCTCTTCTCATCCAAGGGCTTTGTGAAGATATCGGCTAGCTGTTCTTCGGTCTTCACATGCTCGATGGAGATGTCGCCTTCAACACATGATCACGAAGAAAATGATGATTTAATCTGAATGTGCTTTGTCTTCGAAAGTGCTGAACTGGGTTGTGAGCAATCTTGATGGCACTCTCATTGTCACAAGAGAGAGGCACATTCTTCACGTTGATGTCAGTAGTCCTTGAGAGTTTGCTTCATCCACAACAATTGAGCACAACAAGAGCCAGCAGCAATGTATTCAGCTTCCTTGATGAGCGATGATACACAGTTACTGCTTTCTTCGAGGACCAACGGACCAAAAGATCGTCCGAGGAAATGACAAGTACCAGATGTTGACTTATGTCCACACGATCACCAAAGCATAGTCGAGTCGAGAATATCCAATGAGATCAAACGTAGAGCCCTTGGGGTACCATAATCCTAGTGTTGGTGTGTGAGCTAGATATCGAAGGATATGCTTCACAGACCTTATGGTGTGATTCCTTGATTGTAGATTGAAATCGGGCACTCATGCAAACACTAAGCATTATATCGGCCTAGATGCACATAAGTACAATAGAGAACCAATCATGGAGCGGTATACCTTGTGATCGAAGTCAATACCATTTTCATCAGTGCATAGATGGCCATTTGTGGGCATAGGAATTTTGACGCCTTTGCAATCTTCCATGCCGAATTTCTTCAGGACATCTCTGTAACGCCCGGATGGTTATGCAACAGTAATCACCCGGTTATGTTAATTAACCTCTCGTTGATTCAAACCCGACCTAAAACAAAAATCAAAAATAAAACAAACGATAAAAGGTTTCGAAAATAAATTCTAAAATGTTCCGGGGTTTTCTAAAATAACTAACCTAATATTGGTGGGGTGCACTAATTTTTGTAAATGCTCTAGCATGATTAAATAAAATAAAAACAGAAGAGGAAAAATAATAAAAGAAAAATAAAATAAAACAGTGGAGGGGGAAGACCCCCCCCCCACAGCCCGACCAGTGGCCCTCCCTTGGCCCATCCCCCTTCCCCCTGGCGGCCCACTGCCCACCCGCCACCCCACTAACCCCCCCCCCCCACACCAGCGGCTAACCCTAGCCGCAACCCACTTCGCCCCCCACGCGCCCCCTCGCCCCTCTCCTCTCCCCGATCGGATCGGGGGCGGAGATCCACCCCCGACCGGACCACCCCGCCGCGCCACTCCCACCTCGCCGCCGACCCCCGCCGCCCACAGGCCCAGGCCTCCCTCCTCCTCCCGACGCCTTGGCTCCCTCCTCCTCCCCTCAAAGTCGCCCCAGCGCGCCACCGCCCAAGGTCGGCCTCCACCTCCCGACTGGCGCCGCTCCCCGACCCCCTCCGACGGCGGTCTCCCCGACCCTCACCGAGCCCCGCCGCCTAGGCCCCCCTGTGAGGCCCCTCTCTTCCCCCCCCTCCCGTCGGCCAGGCCGCTGCAGTTCCCAGCTCCCCCCTCCCTCGTCGGCCGTGGCCACTTGCCCGTCGCCCGGCTCGGGCCCATGATTCTTGCAGGCGCCCCCCGTTCCTCTTCCTCCCCTGCCGGATCTGATCGGCCCGGCCACCTGACGGGCCTCCCCCTTCCTTCTCCCTTCCGACGGCCAGAACCCTCCGGCGCCCTAAGCGGCGCCAGCCCTCGCTCCCCCCGTTCGGGCGCCTCGCTCACCCGACCGAGCCCTCGTTCCCAGCGCCTGACGCTCGGCCCGGCCCGAGCCACCACCCCGCCCGTCGCCTCACCTCGCCGTGCCGCTTCGCCAGGTAAGGCCTTGGCCTCGACAAGCGCTTGAAGTGGCCTCGGTCATGCCCACAGGTCGCGCCCGACCTGGATCGGGTCCATTCGGCATCGCCAAGATAGCCCGCCACCCACTGCCGATTGGGCCATAGGCCACTGACGTGGGGGCCCCACCCCCCCAAAAAACGAAAGGAATGTTTTTAATTAAAAACAGAATAAAAAGAAAATGAAAATGAATAAAAATTAATTAACTAACTAATTAATTAATTAATTAGTTGAGTAATTAATTAAACTAATTAATTCTGGATTAATTAAACCTAATCATTAGTTAAATTAATTAAGTAATTAATTAAACTAATTAATTTCAATTAATTAACCTTAATCATTAATTAACTTAATTAAGTATTGTTAATTAATCTGATTAGGTTAATTTAGCCATTAGTGAATGACATGCGGGACCCACACATCAGGTTGACTCGGTCAACCCTGTTGGATCGATGAGCGTCGGCATGACATCATGCTTGATGTCATAAATGCATTTTCGAAATTAATTAAATAATTAATTAAATTCCGTAAATTAATAAAATCTTGTAAAATCATATCTTTTAATCCGTAATCCGGATTAAAATATTTTCAACATGAAAGTTGCTCGAGCAACGACGGACGAATCCGGATCACGCAATTCGCTCATTCCACCACACGCCTCTAACCTATTGAACCTGCAAACTTTCCTCTCCGGTTCATCCATTCGACAGACGTCCGGAACCGGAAAACTTCCTGATGTTTCCCTAACCAAGACCCTCATACCACGTTAGGGCACGCCTACCATCGCTTCTTGACATGTCATGCATCGCTATGAATCTGTTTACTTGGTATTCATTGTTTCTTCCCCCTCCTCTCTCCTCATTAGACTACGAGACCAAGCCATTGCGGTGGCCAGTTCGACTACGGTGTTGACGACCCCTCTCTCTTGCCAGAGCAACCAGGCAAGCCCCCCCCTTGATCACCAGATATCGCCTACTCTTATCTACACTGCTTGCATTAGAGTAGCATAGCATGTTACTGTTTTCGGATACTCCTATACTGCTGCATAGCCTGTCCTTGTAACTTCTGTTGTTACCTTACCTGCAATCCTATATGCTTAGTATAGGATGCTAGTACTTTCATCTGTGGCCCTACTTTCTTGTCCGTCTGCCGTGCTTTACTATCGGGCCGTGATCACTCGGGAGTTGATCACAGGTATATACTATATACTTATACATGATACATGTGAGACTAAAGTCGGGTCGGCTGATGGAGCACCCGCGAGTGGATCTTTGTGGCGGAGCGACAGTGCAGGTTGAGACCGCCTAGGAGAGAGGTGGGCACTGCCCTGTTCGGGCGTTCCATGTTACTTAACACGCTTAACGAGGTCTTGGTATTTGATCTGGGTTGGCTACGAAGCTTATACGCACTAACCATCTACGCTGGAGTAGTTATGGGTATCCCGGCGTCGTGGTATCGGCAGAAGTACTTGAGACGTCGTGACGAATGGCCTTGGCGCCCGGATTGACTGGAACGCTCTTTGGGCTAGGTCTGCTTCCGGCCAGACGTCACATAACGTGTGTGCTCGAGGCGATGGGGCCCGGACCCTGCGGCGCTTAGGTTTGAACCCGGCGTGTTGGCCTCTCACAGTGCCTAGGTGGGGCTGCGACGTGTTGATCTTCCGCGGCCGGGCATGACCCAGAAAGTGTGTCCGCCAAATGGGATCAAGCGGTCTTTGGGTAAGATGGTGCACCCTAGCAGGAAGTTAATCTATTCGGATAGCCGTGATCTTCGGTAACAGGACGACTTGGAGTTGTACCTTGAGCTTATGACAACTAGAACCGGATACTTGATAAAACACACCCTTCCAAGTGCCAGATACAACCGGTGGTCGCTCTCGCTCAGGGTTATGAGCAGGGATTGCCGGGTAGGATTATTGCTATATGATGTTACTTGGAGGACTTCCGTTGTCCTCTTCTCGCATTGCCGTATTGTGTGTCCGTAAGCGTAGTCTTCGTTAAGACTAGCTATCCCCCTCTTATTACGGCATTCTGCAGTTCACCCACCGATATGGCCTTTTACACATATATCCATGCATATGTAGTGTAGCTCCTTGCTTGCAGTACTTTGGATGAGTACTCACGGTTGCCTTGTTCCCCTTTTCCCTATCTCTACTCGATTGCTGCAATCGAGACGATGGAGCCCAGGCGAGACGCCACCGCCTCGGCGACTACTACTGCAGGCGCCTACTACTACGTGCAGCCCGGCGGCGGCGACCGGGGAGTGACCTAGGAGGATCCCGAGGCGGGAGGCCCTGCTCCTCTTCGATCTGTATCCCAGTTTGTGCTAGCCATCTTATGGCACCTTGTTTAACTTATGTCTCGTACTCAGATATTGTTGCTTCCAGACTTCGTCTATGATCGAGCACTTGTATTCGAGCCCTCGAGGCCCCTGGCTTGTATTATGATGCTTGTATGACTTATTTTATTTGTAGAGTTGTGTTGTGATATCTTCCCGTGAGTCCTTGATCTTGATCGTACACATTTGCGTGCATGATTAGTGTACGATTGAATCGAGGGAGTCACAAGTTGGTATCAGAGCCGACTGCCTGTAGGAATCCCCCTTCCACACTCCTTGGCCGAAGTCGAGTCTGGACATTGCAAAACTTTTACTAACTTGGCTGTGTGCCTTACGGGCCCACGTCGCCATCGTGTGGTATTAGGATCTTTTACTCCTCGACCTTTACTCTGGGACTCTGGACTCTCTTCTACTCGGGTTAAACGATTTTACTAACTATCACTAGGATCCCGTGACCGCATTCACCCGAAGATGGATATAGCCTTAGTTGTTTTTGGAATTGTATTTGAACAATTGCCACCTCGTCATTTGACTCCTTTGAAAGCGTCTTTGTTTTCAGATGGAACCCACGAGGCAGGTGTCGTGCGCCACACGACGGCCATTGGTGCCTCGGGATCACCTGCGGTGCTAGCCGAGATGATGACCTATCTGGGTTATCGCTGGCACCCTGAGTACACCGTCTATGAGGAGTACCAGGACTACAACCAGGAGCAGTACCGCGCCATCGTCCACCTCTACTCTCGGGAGTATGAGTCCACTACTGTGCTGCACACCGCACATGGTGTTGGAGTGACCATCGATATGGCAGTCCACGATGCTGCTTATGTTGCTCGACACGTCTTCGCAGAGTATCGAGTTGGACACCTCCCCTTCGGGCACATTGCTATCGCGTCGATGTTGGTGAGGAGGGTTACTACACCGCTGCCTACACCATCGTTACCAGAGAGCCCTTCCACCATCGTAACTTTGTTCTCATGCCGATGGGCTTGATCGAGCTAACCGAGCTCTTCGCCACGAGTTGTACATCACCGTCGGCAAGACTCTACCGTGCTCGACGCCGATGCACCCCTTTGTCCGATCCGAGAGCTGCCGCTGCTCGCGATCTACCCGGCCAGGACCGTGATGCCCGGGGTGTCGGTTGGCCGACGCGGGAGGCTACTCTCCCGCCCTTGGCCCTTTTCTGCCACACTGACGCGTGGATTCAGCACCGAGTATCCGCGGCCCCTGTGTCACCGACGTGGAGGACTATCCACCGCCGCACTATCAGCTTTCAAAGCATAGACTACCTCCGCAAGACTGGCGTGGGACTGATGTAGACTTGCTTGTTAGTATTTGATGTATTCGCCATGAGCACGTAGCCGCCTATGATGTAGTAGTCTATGTAATTGGACTCTATGTATCGAACTCCATGCATGATTCCTTTTGTAAGATATGCCAACTACTATGTAGTTCCCATCATGCTGCTTTCATTATGCATGTTTCATCATGAATGATTCCTGTCTCTTGCTTAATTTCTCAAATGCTGAACTACCCCTGTTATAAAATAGCAGGATGGTTAGGCCAGCAGGTCGTGGCCGTGGTGCCAACTTTCCACCACCGCCTGAGTACATGGCTGGTATGATCCAACAGCTCGAGATGAATCACCAGTTCATGGAGAACATGATGGCTCGATTCCCTCGCCCGAATATGCACCAAAGACCCAAACGGGACAACTCTGCGAGGATTTCATACGCTGAACCCCAGCGTGTACCGCAGATCAACCCAGCCACTGGATGTCGATGGATCGCTCCGTGACATCACCTATGAGATGGAGTCTGGCTGATGTAGCCCCGCCACTATGTCACCTTTGCTTCCTTCTTCCTGAAGGGACCCGCAGCTCAATGGTGGGACAGCCACCGCGTGACTACGCCAGCTTGGAACACTCATCACTGGCGGACTTCCGTGCTGCCTTCCGTGCCCGCTTCATCCCTCAAGGGGTCATGGACCCGGAAGAAGCGTGAGTTCCATAACCTCACCCAAGGCAACAAGACTGTTGAAGCCTATCGTGAGAGTTCTTGGACTTGTCTCGCTATCTTTGTCAAGAGGATATTGCAAGCGATGCACGCAGACAAGAGAAGTTCGTGGACGGTCTTCAAGGCGACATCAAGCTCGCACTTCTAGTGCCGCGACTTTGCTGATTTCGCCACCTTGGTGAACAAAGCTATCAATGTCGAAACTGGTCTGCAGGAATACCAGAGCTCTAACATAGAACTGCGACACGGGCTCATCTTCGGGCCCGTCCTCGCAGAAGCGCAAGATATGGATTCCCAATAGCATGTACCAGCCAAATGCATCTGCTTCAAAGCAGAACTATGCTACACCTCGTCTGCCTACAACTAAGCAGCCAAAGCTTCCAGCTCCACCACCCCAAGCTCCTGTTCCCACCCCCAATAATGGCTTATGCTTCAGGTGCGGACAACCAGGGCACCGTGCTAGAGAATGCAACCAGAACCAGAATCAACTAGCCCTTCCAGCAGCTGGCCGTGGAAACAACCAGAACCGCAACAACACTGGCAAGTCTTATGGGCAAGCTCAGGCCAACCACGTTGATCTCGAGCGAAGCTCATGACCAGCCTGCTCATCGTGATGGGTACACTCCTCATAAATTCAAGACCGCATCTGTTTTATTCGATTCAGAGCATCGCATTCATTCATGTCGAGGACTTTGCATACAAGCACGACGTTAAGTGTGAAGAGATGAACTCTTCGGTAGTGGTAAAAACCCCATTGGGACAATGTCAAACCTCCATGGTTGGCGTCGGCGTCCCGTGGAAATCGAAGGGTTGGAATTCTATGCCTCCCCATTATCCTCAAGGCGTCTAACATCGACCTCATTTTGGGGATGGATTGGTTGAAAGCGCATACGGCGTCAATCGTTTGCGCCACTAAGACCGCTCCATCTGCTGCACCCTTTCCGATGAAATCGTAGCTACAATGCTAAATGCGGTTCAAGATGCCGAGGCAAGGCTCTATCGTTGAATGCATTGAACGCCACACCCTCGAGGGAATTGAAAACATTCACTGCTGCTTTGCGATTTCCAAGACGTCTTTCTGAAGAACTTCCGAGGATTCCCCTGCTAGAGTCAGCTGAATTCGTCATCGACTTGAAACCAGGCACCACTCCTATAGCCAAACGGCCCTACAAGATGCCGCCGCATGAACTCCTTGAGCTAAAGGAGGAAATCGACAAATCTCTTCAAAGCGGCTTCATTCGCCCAAGCTGCTCTCCTTTGGGAGCACCTTCTCTCTTTGTCAAGAAGAAGGATGGGACAAACCGATTGGTCCAAGACTACCGTCCTATAAATCAAGCTACCATTCAGAATAAGTATCCTCTTCCTCGGATCAATGATCTTTATGATCAATTGGCTGGTTCGTCAGTGTTCTCGAAACTCGACTTGAGGTTGGGTTACCACCAGATCCGTGTTCGTGAGGAGGATATCCCCAAGACCGCATTTGTGACTCGTTATGGTTCATACGAGTACACCGTCATGTCTTTCAAACAACCAATGCTCCAGCCACCTTCTCTCGCTTTGATGAACTATATATTCATGGATTACCTCGACAAGTTAAATGCGTGGTTTATCTGGATGATATCCCTGATCTATTCCAAGAATGAAGAAGAACATCTTTGAACATCTTCGTCTTGTGCTGGAAAAGCTACGAGAGCATCAACTCTATGCCAAGTTCTCCAAGTGTGAATTCTGGCTTCCCGAAGTAACCTACCTTGGACATGTCATTTCTAAGGATGGTATTGCCTTCAACCCTGAAAGAGTTCAGGCTATTCTCGATTGGACTCCTCCGAAGAACGTTAAGCAAGTCAGAAGTTTTCTCGGTCTCGCCAGCTATTGCCGTCGATTCGAGAGAACTTCTCCAAGATTGCCGTGCCTCCGACTAACTTTGTTGCATAAGGGCGTCAAATTCCAATGGATGATAAATGTCAGAAAGTTTCCGAGCACTCAAAGACAAGTCGACAACTGCCCCGAGGTTAGCTCCTCCGATACTAAGAAGGACTTCGTCATTTATCGCGACGCATCTCGTCAAGGTTTAGGCGGTGTCCTAATGCAAGAGCGCAAAGTAGTTGCTTATGCCTCTCGACAGCTTCGTCCTCACGAGGAGAACTACCCAGTTCACGACCTCGAACTTGTCATTGTCATTCATGCACTAAAGCGATGGCGACATTACCTTCTCGGTAATCGCTAAGTAGATCTTCACCGACCACCAAAGTCTGAAGTATCTGCTTACTCACCAGACTTGAACTGACGTCGGCGCAGAGATGGATGGAGACTGTTGCAGACTTTGATTTGGGTATTTCCTATACGCCAGGCAAGGCTAATGTAATGGCTGATGCCTTGAGTCGCAAGTCTTACTGCAACCACCTTCAGGTTCACCAAGTTCAGCCCCCACTTGTTGAAGAATTCAGAAGGCTGAACCTCCATATTGTTCCTCCGGGTGCACTCGCTCCCCCTCCTCCGGAGTTCCAAAAGATGAATCTTCGTGTTGTTCCCCGTGGTTCCCTCTATACCACTGGCTGTTGAACCCGATCTCGTGGGCACCATAAAAGGACAATGCAGGATTTGACTCTGAAGTCTACAAGCTTAAACAAGACATCAGGAAAGGAAATCCCTCATCCTTCACTATTGCTGATGATGGCGCCTTGTACTTCAAAGGCCGCCTAGTGGTGCCGTGTAAGAAGGAAAATCTGAATATGACTCGGAAGGTTATGCAAGAAGCTCATGATACGCCTCTATGTATCCACCCTGGCAGTACAAAGATGTATCAAGACATTCGTCAGAGATTCTGGTGGTCTAATATGAAGCAGGACATTGCTCGCTATGTTTCTGAGTGTGACGTTTGCCGTCGTATCAAAGCGTAACATCAAAGGCCTGCCGGAACTCGCAACCTATCTCTATTCCCGAATGGAAATGGGACCATGTTGAAATGGACTTCGCCACCGGATTTCCCAAATCGCAGAAAGGTAATGATGCTATTCTTGTCGTCATTGACCGGCTTTCTAAAGTTGCACATTTTCTCGGCGGTCAAAGAAACGATCATCGCCAGCCAGCTTGCAACGCTCTATATGTCCGAAATTGTTTCACTTCACGGTATTCCACCGTTATCGCTCGGACCGTGGCAGCTTATTCACTTCAAGATTACGGGCAAGTTTTCAAGAAGCTATGGGGACTCATTTATCTTTCAAGATCGCTTTTCATCCGCAGCCTCAAAGGGCAAGTTGAACGTGTCAACCAAATTCTCAAGACATGCTTCGAGCTTGTGTCGTCTCATTCGCAAGAAATGCGAGGAATCTCTCCCGTAAGCTGAGTTCTCTTATAATAATAGCTATCAAGCTAGTCCGAAGATGGCCCCTTCGAAGTGTTATATGGACGAAAGTGCCGAACCCTCTGAACTGGTCGAAATCGGGAACGCCCACTCTTCGTCCGGATATTATCCAACATGCCGAAGAACAAGTCCGCATTATTCGCGAGAATCTCAAGACTGCTTTCGATCAGCGTCGAAAAGAGTAATTATGACCGTCATCACAAAGACATGGTCTATCAACTTTGGCGAAAAGGCCTATCTTCGCTACACCAATGAAGGGTGCTCACCGCTTCGGGATCAAGGGCAAGTTAGCTCCTCGCTATATTGGCCCTTTCACTATTCTCGAAAGGCGTGGAAAAGTGGCTTATCAACTGGAGCTTCCGCCAACCTTTCTCGAGTTCACGATGTGTTCCACGTGTCCCAACTCCGACGCCGCTTCAAGGACCCAATCCGAGCGATGGACCACGAAGTCCTCGAATTGCAGCGGGACCTCTCCTATAAAGAGCATCCGGTTCGTATTCTCGACTGCTGAACGCCGCACACGTCGGGAAAGGCGATCAAGTTCCTCAAAGTCCAAAGGGTCGAATCACTCAAGATGAGGCCACACAGGAACGAGAGGATCGTCTACGAGATGAATATCCCGCACTCTTTCCTTCTACCTCCTAAATCTCGGGACGAGATTTCTTGTAGTGGAGGAGATTTGTAACGCCCGGATGGTTATGCAACAGTAATCACCCGGTTATGTTAATTAACCTCTCGTTGATTCAAACCCGACCTAAAACAAAAATCAAAAATAAAACAAACGATAAAAGGTTTCGAAAATAAATTCTAAAATGTTCCGGGGTTTTCTAAAATAACTAACCTAATATTGGTGGGGTGCACTAATTTTTGTAAATGCTCTAGCATGATTAAATAAAATAAAAACAGAAGAGGAAAAATAATAAAGAAAAATAAAATAAAAGCGGTGGAGGGAAGACCCCCAGCTGACCAGTCGGCCCCCCTCCCTTGGCCCATCCCCCTTCCCCCACAGGCCTTCCACCGGCCCGCCACCCCACTAACCCCCCCACACCAGCGGCTAACCCTAGCCGCAACCCACTTCGCCCCCCACGCACCCCCTCGCCCCTCTCCTCTCCCCGATCGGATCGGGGGCGGAGATCCACCCCGACCGGGACCACCTCACGCCACTCCCACCTGCCATGACCCCGCCGCCCACCGCCCGGCCCCGGCCTCCCTCCTCCTCCGGCCTTGCGCCAAGCTCCTCCCTCCGTCAGCCCCAGTGGCGGGCCACGCCAGCTGGGTCGGCCTCCACCTCCCCTGACTCATGCGCGCCTCTGACCCTCCCCGACGGTCTCCCCGACCCTCACCGAGCCCGCCTGGCCACGCCCCCCCGCCTGTGAGGCCCCTCTCTTCCCTCTGCCGGCGACCGTCGTGCCGGCCAGACTGTTCCCCTGGCCTCCCTCGCCGACGCCAGGTGGCCCCGCCTGCCTTGCTGCTCGGCCATGATTGCCATGCGCCTGCTCCTCTTCCTCCTCGCCGGATCCGATCGGCCCGGCCACCGTGACGGCCTCCCCTTCCTTCTCCCTTCCGACGGCCGAACCCCTCCGGGCGCCTCATGGCGCCCAGCCCTCGCTCCCACACCGTTCGGCGCCTCGCTTCGCCCCCGAGCCCTCGTTCCCCCCCACGCTGGCCTTCGGCCCGGCCGAGCCACCACCCATGGTCGCCTCACCTCATGGTAGCTTCACTTGGCCGTGAGGGCCGTGGCCTCAGTCGCCCACAGGTCGGCGCCCAAACCATACTGGATCGGGTCCATTCGGGCATCGCCCGCATAGCCCGCCACCCACCTGCCCGATTGGGCCATAGGCCACTGACGTGGGGGCCCCACCCCCCCAAAAAACGAAAGGAATGTTTTTAATTAAAAACAGAATAAAAAGAAAATGAAAATGAATAAAAATTAATTAACTAACTAATTAATTAATTAATTAGTTGAGTAATTAATTAAACTAATTAATTCTGGATTAATTAAACCTAATCATTAGTTAAATTAATTAAGTAATTAATTAAACTAATTAATTCTGAATTAATTAACCCTAATCATTAATTAACTTAATTAAGTATTGTTAATTAATCTGATTAGGTTAATTTAGCCATTAGTGAATGACATGCGGGACCCACCTGTCAGGGTTGACTCAGTCAACCCTGTTGACTGATGATGTCAAAGATGACATCATGCCGATGTCATAAATGCATTTTCGAAATTAATTAAATAATTAATTAAATTCCGTAAATTAATAAAATCTTTTAAAATCATATCTTTTAATCCGTAATCCGGATTAAAATATTTTCAACATGAAAGTTGCTCGAGCAGCGGGACGAATCCAGATCACGCAAATTCTGCTCGTCCACCACACGCCTCTAACCTATCGAACTCTCGCAAACTTTCCTCTCCGGTTCATCCGTCTGACAGACGTCTCTAACCGGAAAACTTCCTGGATGTTTCCCCTAACCAAAGACCCTCATACCACGTTAGGGGCACGCCTACCATCGCTTCTTGACATGTCATGCATCGCTATGAATCTGCTTACTTGGTATTCATTGTTTCTTCCCCTCTTCTCTCCCAGAGACTACGAGACCAAGCCAGCTGGCAGTTCGACTACGGTGTTGTGACCCTCTCTCTTGCGAGCAACAGGCAAGCCCCCTTGATCACCAGATATCGCCTACTCTTATCTACACCGCTTGCATTAGAGTAGCATAGCATGTTATCGCTTTGGATACTCCTATACCGCTGCATAGCCTGTCCTTGTAACTTCATTGTTACCTTACCCGCAATCCTATATGCTTAGTATAGGATGCTAGTACTTTCATCTGTGGCCCTACTTTCTTGTCCGTCTGCCCGTGCTTTACTATCGGCCGTGATCACTCGGGAGTTGATCACGGTATATACTATATACTTATACATGATACATGTGAGACTAAAGTCGGGTCGGTGATGGAGCACCCATGAGTGGATCTTTTGTGGCGAGCGACAGGCAGGTTGAGACCGCCTAGGAGAGAGGTGGGCCTGGCCTGTTCGGGCGCTCATGATTACTTAACACGCTTTAACGAGGTCTTGGTATTTGATCCGGGTTGGCTACGAGCTTATACGCACTAACCATCTACGCTGGAGTAGTTATGGGTATCCCGGCGTCGTGGTATCACCTGGCATTTCAGACGTCACGGCAGACGGAGCGCCACACGGATTGGACTGGAACGCCTTTGGGCTAGGTCTGCTTCCGGCAGACGCAGCGTGCAGGTGTGCTTTCGAGGCGATGGGCCCGGACCCTGGCGCTTAGGTTTGAACCGGCGTGTTGGCCTCTCTGTTGTGCCTAGGTGGGGCTGCGGCGTGTTGATCTTCAGCGGCCGGGCATGACCCAGAAAGTGTGTCCGGCCAAATGGGATCAGCGTGTTGGGTAAGATGGTGCACCCTGCAGGGAAGTTAATCTATTCAGATAGCCGTGATCTTCGGTGAATGTGACGACTTGGAGTTGTACCTTGAGCTTATGACAACTAGAACCGGATACTTGATAAAACACACCCTTCCAAGTGCCAGATACATCTGGTGGTCGCTCTCGCTCAGGGTTATGACCAGGGGATTGCCGGGTAGGATTATTGCTATATGATGTTACTTGGAGGACTTCCGTTGTCCTCTTCTATCTCTGCTGCCGTATTGTGTGTCCGTGCGTAGTCTTCGTTAAGACTAGCTATCCCCTCTTATTCGGCATTCTGCAGTTCAGTCCACCGATATGGCCTTTACACATATATCCATGCATATGTAGTGTAGCTCCTTGCTTGCAGTACTTTGGATGAGTACTCACGGTTGCCTTGTTCCCCTTTTCCCTATCTCTACTCGATTGCTGCAATCGCATCGATGGAGCCTGTGAGCAGACGCCACCGCCTCGGCGACTACTACTCTGGAGGCGCCTACTACTATGTGCACCCCAATGGCGACGACCGGGGAGTGACCTAGGAGGATCCTGTGCAGAGGCCTGCTCCTCTTCGATCTGTATCCCGATTTGTGCTAGCCATCTTATGGCACCTTGTTTAACTTATGTCTGCAGATTCAGATATTGTTGCTTCCAATGACTCGTCTATGATCGAGCACTTGTATTCGAGCCCTCGAGGCCCCTGGCTTGTATTATGATGCTTGTATGACTTATTTTATTTGTAGAGTTGTGTTGTGATATCTTCCCGTGAGTCCTTGATCTTGATCGTACACATTTGCGTGCAGGATTAGTGTACGATTGAATCGAGGGAGTCACAATCTCTGAGGTATTTCTCCTGAGATATGAATATGCCATTGTGTTGTTGACGAATTTGAAGACCTGTAACATCCCAAATTTCCTATTTGGAATGTTTTACAATTATAGATAAGCATCCTATGCATCCTGTTTGAATTTGAATGCCATTTGAAGTTTCAGAGCAATTTGAGTTTTGAATTTGAATTTCAAACTTTGGCATGTGGGAGACAATTCAAAAACTAAGCCTGATAAATACTTGATCAAAAGTATGAGAGGAGCAAACATGACACTCCAAAAATATCAGAGGAAACAATGCCAAAAGATTTGGATTCAAATCTGAATTTTATTTGAATTGAAAAAAATAGATTTTTATGAAGTTTGGATTTTGACTTTGGAAAAATGTTCAAATTAAAGGGAATATTCCCCTGATCATTTTGGTATATATATACCCTATATAAATTATTTCTAGATTTGGTTTTATTTTTGTTTTAGTTTTATTAAAAAAAAAAACCCAGGGGCGCCAGCCATGCCACCCAGCCCGGCCAGTGCCACGCCTCACCCCAGCAAGCCCAGTAAGCCGGCCCAACCAGCTGACCGAGCCCGGCCGAGGCCAGCCCAGCTCACCCGCGCCCCCTCGCCGAAACCCCAGGCTTGATCGACCGCCCGAACCCCTCCCTCTCTCATCGACCCATGGGCCCGCCCGTCTTCTTCCCCCGCCATCACGCCACTCGCTGAGATCCACCGATCCCAAGGATCCGGGATCCCCGACCACCCGATGCCCTTCCGAAGCATCCCCGAGGCCCGGCTATAAAAGCCAGAGCCCTCCGCACCCCATTCCCCTAGCCTCATGGGACCCCTTTTCCTCTCCTCCCGAGCTCACCGGAGCACGAACCCTCCTCACGCCAAAGTCGCCACGACGCCACCTCAGTCCACCCCGACCTCCCTAACACCACTGAACCCTCCTGCTCGTGCGCGTCTCCCGACGACTCATGAAGCTCGCTGGGACGCCTCGGACGCCTCGACGCGACTCTCGACGCCACGCCAGCTGAGTCCGTGTAAGCCCGTGAGATTCTCCCCTGCTCGATCTTAGATCGACGGCCCTGATTAGAAGCCCCCGAAGGGGTAGGTTTTAGTTATAAAACCGGCCGGCCCGATCGGTTTTATTTTTAGTTTAGGTTTTATTTTATTAGGCCGGTTCGTTAGTTTAAACCTAGGGCCCGTTTAGCCTATCTAACGCACAGAGTACGCTTTAGGCCCATTAGGCCTTTTTTCTTTTATTTTGATTTTCTGCTTTAGCGAATAGTTTCAGTTTTCAAATATGTATATGTTTTATTCTGTTTAATATTTTTGAGTGATTCTTTTTTTGTTGGATTTCAAAGTTTATGTAGTTTCTGAAAAATATATAGTTAGCTATGTTAAAAATAATTAAAAATGCTTAGTATTGTTTTAGTCAGAATAGTAAATCTGCTATAACTTTAGTTAGAAAAATTATTTTTGCATGATTCTTTTTGTCACCACTTTATTTTGACATTGCCAAACCCTAGAAATTAACTTTGGTATTTTAGGATTAGTAAATAATTAGTTCTAGACAGAATCCTATTAATCCTAATTAATTGACTAGTTCATGCTTTCCTAATTAATTAATTAGTAAATTAATTTATTTTTAACTTGTGATTAGTTATTCTAGGATAGTTTCTGTCATTCTAGTAGATGAACTTTTTATTTATAATTAATAAAAAGTTTTAAATTATTTTTTTAATAGAAATTGGATTAGGCCTAAAATGAGTTTTATAATAGCTTTTTAATTAATTCTTTTTGCTCCTAGTTGCTTAGTTAATCCTTTTCTCGTTAAGTTAACCTAAAACCATGATTAGGTTATATTAAGGAATTTTTGTTTTATAAAAACTAATTTTGCTATTGTTTGGTGTAGGGAAAAACCTTGAATTGATTTCTTTGAGTTTTCCTTTTGATTTGGTTTTTGATTGTTTTATTGAGTTATGTTACTCTTGTTATCCTGTGTGATCCTCTTGCTTTGTGCTTATTGTGTTATTGTTTGTCTCGGTAGAGTTTCCTGAGTGAAGCTTGCTACTACGACTCTTTAGCTTACGAGGATCATCAGCAAGGCAAGTTTTGATCATGTTATTTCTATACCTATGATTTTGTGCATTAGTAGTTGTCACCACCCCACCATTGCATGCAGTAGTGAAATCTTGAAGTCATTAAACTTGAGTAGTATCATGTGGTAGGATGAACCAATCCCCTTGTTACCATGACCCCGGACGTAGTAGTTATTTTGCTATGCTCAGAGATCGGATTTGGGATGAGGGAAATTCATAAGCAAGATGTGAGAGTCAATGATGATGACAACCCATGGACTACAATGATCAAGATGGACTTCGAAAATCACTACCGGGTGGAGGACGGTTGGACGGGCACCCTGGAGCACCCAAGTGGTGGCGGGATGCATGGAGAAGCGCCATGACATCCTGCGGAAAGCTACACCCAGCCACGAAGAGAAGGATGGATGCCCCATGACCGGAAGCTTACCTGTGCAGCCGCAAGCCATTATGGGCTCTGCTGGTTGACCCTAGTAGTGACGCCGGCTGGACGGGTACTACGAGAAGTAGACGAACGGTAGGATTGGATGGGTACCGGCGGGCCGTAAGAACTCTTTGGAAGACCCTCGTTTCATTCGTCCCGCCTTCAAACAC
The DNA here is from genome assembly GCA_021605145.1 of Aegilops bicornis. Classification (NCBI taxonomy): domain Eukaryota; kingdom Viridiplantae; phylum Streptophyta; class Magnoliopsida; order Poales; family Poaceae; genus Aegilops; species Aegilops bicornis. The sequence goes on along the minus strand of CM038674.1, from coordinate 222,644,155 downwards.
CATGAAGTGCTAAGACTTTAAAGGAGGGAATGATTCTTGCGGGAAAGTGCAACCCTCCGCAGAGTTTAAAGATCTAATCGATTAGCCGTGTCCCCGGTTACGGACATTTGAGCCTCTGGAACTTGGAAGTATTCGGATATCTCAACACTAAAATTAATGGATTAATTTTGAGGGTTTATGACTTAATAATAATTTGGGAACGAGATATTGGTTGGCGGAACCATCTCAATAACTACCAACAATTTGTAGTAATTTGCAAATAAGTCCACTGTAGTAGGATAAAATTGGCTTTACGCAAAATGATGAAACTTATAGCTCCACAGCCAAAATGCATATAGTGTTAGTAACTTTATTATTGTTATTCTTCTTGACTTGCCAGCTTATTCCAAAAGCTGACCTACATGGCTGCAACGTATTATGTTGCAGAGATATATTCCGATCAGGAGTGAGGCTACGCTCCGCGCTTGGCGATTGCCCTTTGGAGTCGGATGGACTCACTTATCTTCGACGCTTCCGCAGCATTTTAGTTTATTTCTCATGAGTTGGCCTTGAGCCGAGTTTATTCCCTTGTAATAAAGACTCTATATGAGAATCGATTAATGATATTCAGGTGTGATTGAACTTTGATTACTTTATCGATGTAATGTGAGTAACAGCATGATCTTGGGATGGCATGCATACGTAGATTTGACCGATTTTGGGTCAGGTCGCTACAGAGATGGTATCAGAGCACACGCTGACCGTAGGATCGTAACCCCTAGGATCGGAAAGTCATAAGCAGAGACCATTTACTTTGAACCCCTTTTTCATTCTATAATTCTTCCCTGTTCTATTCTGACTCTTCTCCCCTTTGCAACATTCTAGATGGCCGTCGAGTTCACCCCAGTTTTGCTACCGGAGTTCTGCCAGCCCGATGAGACGATGCCCTTCGGAAGGAAGCTGGTCCAGATGGTGAAGTCAGCCAAGATTGCTCGCCCTCGATCACCGGAAACCCACTAATGCACTTTCCGACGACACCCGCCATGAAGATTGAGGTGCATATCCTGTGGAGAACCTTTGGAGGACACACGGAGCCTATCAACTTTGAGTTCACCGAGTTCAACTGGATCATCGGAAGGGATGTGGCGATCTACCGAGCACTTGGACATCTCCGAGAGGAGTACAGGCCGAGCTCGATCACTCGACCTCGCCATGGTTTCTCGCAGGCAAGGAATGGAGATATCATCCGTACCATTGAGGACGATTCCACCCTCTCAGACATCCAGACTTGGAGTGTCTTCTCGTGAAACGGGAGATTCGGGCTCGCCAGAACTTCAAGACACACCGGAAGCTTTTGTTCCGCGAATCGAACTGGAGGAGAAGGCCTTGCGCAGACTTCCTTGGCCATGAGGAAGAAATCACGGACTTCATGGAGATAGTCGACGACCTGAAGATGAAGCTTGCCGCGATTGAGGAGAAGATGGACTTGGGAGAGGACCTTTACCCGAGTGGAGATGAAGCACCCCTCGTGAGCAATGATCAGGATTTCGAAGGGAGTACCACTGAAGGAAACCCCAAGAGGAGACGCCACTGATGAAGACTTTTTAGTCGACCACCATGTTATCTTTTACTTTTTTCGATCAGTTAGGCCGATGTTTTTCCTTCGATTAGTCTTGAGCTTTTGTAATCGAGTTTGAACCATGTTTGAGTGGAATGAATAAATGTTTGGTGTGTTATGATTGTGCATTCATATGGGTAGTGTTATTCTCATAGACCATTGTTCTATTCTAATCTTCTCACCCACTCCAAAAACACCAGATGCCTCCGAGACGTGACACTGGTTTCCCGCCGGAGCTCACCCAAATACCGCTCCAAAGCAGTTGTAATGCACCGATGCAGCTCCGATTCGTAATCGTAACAACACCGCCAACAATCCACCGCTTCCCCACCACCACCCAATCGTGGACAACTTGACTCGATTTACGAGGTTGAATCCATGATGTTCTCTAGTAGCACCGAGCCGATTGTGGCTGACGGCGGCTCCGCAAGATTGGAAGAGAGCTAGTCACCGTTGGATGCACCGATGTCGAGAAGGTGCGCTTTGTCACAAGATCAATTGGATGGACCTGCAGCTTCTTGGTGGGAGAATTACACCGCCACTTTTCCCTTGGGTGGCATCACTTGGGATCAATTCCAAGAAGCCTTTCAGACCGCTCATGTCTCATCTGGAGCCATGAGTCCAAGAAGCGTGAGTTCCGCAACTTACGCCAGTGGAAATCGTCATCGCGGCACAGTACGTGGAGGAATTAAGCAAGCTTTCTCGCTATTCCACTGATGATGTGGCCACAGATGCCGCCAAGCAGGAGAAGTTCATAGAGGGACTCAATGATGAACTGAGCATGCAGATAATTGTGGCTACTTTCAACAACTACCGTGGAGCTGGTAGACAAGGCCACCATCCCGAAGGCAAGCAACAGCAGATAGAAAGCCGCAAGCGGAAGTACAGCCAGGGAAGCACAACTCGGGAGCTCAGCAGGAAGCCCCGCTATGCACCGCTCAGAGGGCACACCCATCACAACCATGGAGGTCATAACCATGGTGGAAATGGAAACAACCGCAGCCAGACAACAAGTCAGGCCATGGCAATGGCAATGGCAATGGTAATGGCAATCATCACCGTTCTGCCCGGCTCCGAAGGATCTCGAGCCACATCACCTGCTTCAAGTGCCGTAAGACATGGCACTACGCCACCGATCGCCCGGAGGCCAAGCAGAGGAACGGAATGGCAATGGAGGCTCAAATAAGAAGCCCAATCCTTTCCCTCGTGCTCAAGTGAATCACATCGACGTGGAGAACGTCTATGATCAGCCAGACACTGTGGTTGGTAAGTTTTTATTGAATTCACGTTCAGTTTTGGTTCTCTTTGATTCTGGTGCAACACATTCATTCATATCAAGGGTAGTTGTGGATAAGTACGGATTACGCACTAGAACCCTTAGAAGCCCTCCGCCGGGCCCGCAGAGGAGAAATGATGGCAGGATTAAGCTGTCCCGCAACCTCAACATCGAACCACAAATTTCCCGTGGAACTCATAGTGTTGGAAACTCGCACCTTGGATGTAATCCTAGGCATGGATTGGTTGTCAAAGTATGAAGGGAACATCGACCGTGCCAAGAAGTCCATTCTCGCTCACCACCCCGGAGCGTAAGAGGATCAAGTATGTAGCCCTAAGCACAGCCCAGATGAAGAATCAGTGCATTCCCTCACGGGAGTTGTTCAGAGGAAGTGCCAAGAGTGCAAGAATTTCCGATGTGTTTCCGGAGGAATTACCAGAATGCCACCGGACAGGACATTGAATTTCTGATTGAGCTATTACCCCAAGACAGCCCCAATATCCAAGAGACCTTATCGGATGCCACCGAATGAGTTGAAAGAGATCAAGGATCAAATAAATGAGTTATTGGAGAAAGGATATATTCGTCCAAGCTCATCACCTTGGGGAGCCCCAGTTCTTTTGGTAGAGAAGAAGGATGGAAGCTTGAGGATGGTTGTGGATTACCGTGCTTTGAACGAAGTAACCATCAAGAACAAGTACCCTCTGCCGATGATCAATGACTTGTTTGATCAGCTTGTTGGAGCCAAGGTATTCTCTAAGATCGATCTTCGATCAGGGTATCATCAGTTGAAAATTCGTGAAAAGGATATACCCAAAACAGCATTCACCACTGTGTATGGTTTATACGAGTATACCGTCATGTCATTTGATTGACTAATGCTCCTGCATACTTCATGAATTTGATGGACAAGGTGTTCATGGAGTATTTGGACAAGTTTGTCGTGGTGTTCATCGATGACATATTGATATTCTCCAAGAGCGAGGAAGAGCATAAGGAACATTTATGCCTAGTTCGAGAAACTTCGAGAGCATCAGCTGTATGAAAAATTAAGCAAATTAGTATTTAGTTTGAATGAAGTTGGATTACTCGGACATGTTATTTCAGTAGAATGAATAGAAGAAGATACCGCCAAGGTTGAATCACCACCGATTGGGCCACCCACCTCACCAAGGAGATCCGCAGCTTTCTGACTCGCAGGATATTATCGGAGGTTCATTGATAACTTCTCGAAGATTGCCAAGCCCATGACCGAGCTGTTGAAGAAGGAAGCCAAGTATGTTTGGACCGAGGAATGTGAAGCCGCTTTCGTGGAATTGAAGAAACGGTTGGTCACAGCCCCAAAGTGTTGATATTGCTGCATATACACAAGGAATACCAAAGTTTATTGTGACGCTTCTCGTCAAGGACTCGGAGGAGTATTGATGCAGGAAGGTAAGGTTGTAGCTTATGCCTCCGCATAGCTACGACCTCATGAGATGAATTATGCCACGCATGATTTGGAGTTAGCAAATGTAGTGCATGCACTCAAGACACAGAGACATTTCCTCATTGGAAATCGTTGTGATGTCTATACAGATCACAAGAGTTTGAAATATATCTTCACGCAGAAGGAATTGAACCTCGTGCGAGGAGATGGCTAGAGTTGATAAAGGACTATGACATGAGATTGCATTACCACCCCCGGTAAAGCCAATGTTGTAGCAGATGCTTTGAGCCGTAAGAGTTATGTGAATACTCTTACCGCAGGAGGATTACCCTGTGAGTTGGTCGATGACCTCGTAGATCTCCGATCGAGATAGTTCCGAAAGGATTTGTTGCAACTCTGGAAGTTCAGTCAATCTTGACCGAAAGGATTCGTGAAGCCCAGAAGTCGGACAAGGAAATCGATGAGATAAAGCAAAAGATGGAGGAAGGAAAAGCTAAAGGATTCCGAAAGGATGAACACGGAACTATATGGTTTGAGGATCGTATTTATGTGCCCAATGATCCCGAGCTCAGGAAGTTAATTCTTCAGGAGGCTCATGATTCACCGTACTCTATTCACCCCGGCAACACCAAGATGTACCTGGATTTGAAGCAAAGTTTCGTGGATGTGTATGAAGAAGGACATTGCCGAGTACGTAGCGATATGTGATGTTTGTCAACGTGTAAAGGCAGAACATCAAAAGCCAGCAGGGTTACTTCAACCTTTGCCGATCCCCGATTGGAAATGGGAGAAACTTGGTATGGATTTCATCACAGGATTACCCAGGACCCGTTCAGGTTATGATTCTATCTGGGTAGTAGTTGATCGTTTGACTAAGGTTCACTTCATTCCCGTAAAGACTACCTATACCAGTGCCAAGTTGGCCAAGATATACATGACCAGGATCGTATGTCTGCATGGAGTTCCGAGGAAAATCGTGTCAGATAGAGGAACGCAGTTTACCTCAAAGTTTTGGAAGCAATTGCATGAAACTTTGGGTACGAGGCTGGAATTCAGTACAGCTTTTCATCCGCAGACAGATGGACAGACCGAGAGAGTCAATCAGATTCTGGAGGACATGTTGAGAGCTTGTGTGCTAGACTATGGGTCTAGCTGGGATGATAATTTGCCGAACGCAGAGTTCTCAGACAACAACAGCTTATCAATCCAGTTTGAAGATGGCCCCTTTCAAGCTCTATACGGAAGGAGGTGCGTAACACCATTGTCATGGGATAGTGTTGGAGATCGATCACTTTTCGGTTCCGACCTTATCAAGGATTCTGAAGAGAAAGTCAAGCTAATTCGAGACCGGCTCAAGATAGCACAGTCGAGACAGAAGAGTTATGCCGACAGTAAGCGCAAGGAGGTGACTTACGAAGTGGGAGACCGAGCATATCTTCGTGTGTCTCCACTTCGTGGAATCAAGAGGTTTGGAGTCAAGGGAAAGTTAGCACCCCGATTCATTGGTCCCTACAAAATCCTCGAACGTCGTGGAGAAGTTGCATACAAGTTGGAATTGCCGGAAGGATTGTCCGGAGTTCATGATGTCTTCCATGTTTCTCAGCTGAAGAAGTGCCATGCCGACATGGCCGATGTTCCGTTGAGAGACACAGTGCCCCTAGAGGCCATACAGCTTGACAAAGGATCTAACTTACAAGGAGAAACCCGTCAAAATTCTCGAGACTGCAAGCAGAGTCACCCGCAGCAAGGTCATCAAGTTTTGCAAGGTGCTGTGGAGTCACCACACCGAGGAAGAAGCCACCTGGGACCGCGAAGAAGATCTTCGCCGAGACCATCCGCACCTATTTGTTAGTTAACCCGAATCTCGAGGGCGAGATTCATCTTAAGGTGGGTAGGTTTGTAACATCCCAAATTTCCTATTTGGAATGTTTTACAATTATAGATAAGCATCCTATGCATCCTGTTTGAATTTGAATGCCATTTGAAGTTTCAGAGCAATTTGAGTTTTGAATTTGAATTTCAAACTTTGGCATGTGGGAAACAATTCAAAAACTAAGCCTGATAAATACTTGATCAAAAGTATGAGAGGAGCAAACATGACACTCCAAAAATATCAGAGGAAACAATGCCAAAAGATTTGGATTCAAATCTGAATTTTATTTGAATTTGAAAAAAATAGATTTTTATGAAGTTTGGATTTTGACTTTGGAAAAATGTTCAAATTAAAGGGAATATTCCCCTGATTATTTTGGTAGATATATACCCTATATAAATTATTTCTAGATTTGGTTTTATTTTTGTTTTAGTTTTATTAAAAAAAAAAAACCCAGGGGCGCCAGCTCCAGCCCAGCCAATACCACCCTCACCCCTCACAAGAAGCCCAGCCTAACCTGCCAGCCCAGAGCCAGCCAGCCAGCCCACCACCCTCCCTCGCCGAACTCCCAGGCTTGGCCGACCGCCCAACCCCCTCCCTCTCTCATTGACCATGGCCCGCCTGCCTTCTTCCTCACCACGCCACGCCACTCGCTGAGATCCACCGGATCCCGAAGGATCCGGATCCCCGACCACCCGATGCCCTTCCGGCATCCCCGAGGCCCGGCTATAAAAGCCAGAGCCCTCCGCCCCCCCTTACCCCCCCGCGCCTCGCCGGACCCTTTTCCCTCTCCCTCCCGAGCTCACCGAGCACCGAACCTCCTCACGCCAAAGTCGCCACGACGCCACCACAGTCCACCCCGACCCTCCCAACACCACCGAACCCTCCCGTGCTCGTGCGCGTCTCCCGACGACTCGGCTCGCCCGACGCCTCGACGCCTCCGACGACTTCGCCGCCGCCCGGCCGTCCGAGTCCAGTAAGCCCCCAAGACCCTCCTGCTCGATCTTAGATCGACGGCCCTGATTAGAAGCCCCCGAAGGGGTAGATTTTAGTTATAAAACCGGCCGGCCCGATCGGTTTTATTTTTAGTTTAGGTTTTATTTTATTAGGCCGGTTCGTTAGTTTAAACCTAGGGCCCGTTTAGCCTATCTAACGACATTGTATACGCTTTAGGCCCATTAGGCCTTTTTCTTTTTATTTTGATTTTCTGTTTTAGCCGAATAGTTTCAGTTTTCAAAAATGTATATCTTTTATTCTGTTTAATATTTTTGAGTGATTCTTTTTTTATTGGATTTCAAATTTTATGTAGTTTCTGAAAAATATATAGTTAGCTATGTTAAAAATAATTAAAAATGCTTTAATATTGTTTTAGTCAGAATAGTAAATCTGCTATAACTTTAGTTAGAAAAATTATTTTTGCATGATTCTTTTTGTCACCACTTTATTTTGACATTGCCAAACCCTAGAAATTAACTTTGGTATTTTAGGATTAGTAAATAATTAGTTCTAGACAGAATCCTATTAATCCTAATTAATTGACTAGTTCCTGCTTTCCTAATTAATTAATTAGTAAATTAATTTATTTTTAACTTGTGATTAGTTATTCTAGGATAGTTTCTGTCATTATAGTAGATGAACTTTTATTTATAATTAATAAAAGTTTTAAATTATTTTTTTAATAGAAATTGGATTAGGCCTAAAATGAGTTTTATAATAGCTTTTTAATTAATTCTTTTTGCTCCTAGTTGCTTAGTTAATCCTTTTCTGTTAAGTTAACCTAAAACCATGATTAGGTTATATTAAGGAATTTTTGTTTTATAAAAACTAATTTTGCTATTGTTTGGTGTAGGGAAAAACCTTGAATTGATTTCTTTGAGTTTTCCCTTTTGATTTGGTTTTGATTGTTTTATTGAGTTATGTTACTCTTGTTATCCTGTGTGATCCTCTTGCTTTGTGCTTATTGTGTTATTGTTTGTCTCGGTAGAGTTTCCGGAGTGCGAAGCTTGCTACTACGACTCTTTAGCTTACGAGGATCATCAGCAAGGCAAGTTTTGATCATGTTATTTCTATACCTATGATTTTGTGCATTAGTAGTTGTCACCACCCCACCATTGCATGCAGTAGTGAAATCTTGAAGTCATTAAACTTGAGTAGTATCATGTGGTAGGATGAACCAATCCCTTGTTACCATGACCCCGGACGTAGTAGTTATTTTGCTATGCTCAGAGACGGATTTGGGATGAGGGAAATTCATAAGCAAGATGTGAGAGTCAATGATGATGACAACCCATGGACTACAATGATCAAGATGGACTTCGGAAAATCACTACTGGGTGGAGGACGGTTGACGGCACCCCGAGCACCCAAGGTGGCTGGATGCATGGAGAAGCGCCATGACATCCTCATGGAAAGCTTCACCCAGCCACGAAGAGAAGGATGGATGCCCCATGACCGAAGCTTACTGTGCAGCCGCAAGCCATTATGGGCTCTTGCTGGGTCAACACTAGTAGTGACGCTGGCTGGACTGTACTAAGAGATGTAGATGAACGGTAGGATTGGATTGTTACCGGCAGTAGCAAGAAGAACTCTTTGGAAGACCCTGTTTCATTCGTCCCGCTCTTCAAACACCATGAAGTGCGAAGACTCTAAAGGAGGGAATGATTCTTGCGGGGAAAGTGCGCAACCCTCTGCAGAGTTTAAAGATCTAATCGATTAGCCGTGTCCCCGGTTACGGACATTTGAGCCTCTGGAACTTGGAAGTATTCGGATATCTCAACACTAAAATTAATGGATTAATTTTGAGGGTTTATGACTTAATAATAATTTGGGAACGAGATATTGGTTGGCGGAACCATCTCAATAACTACCAACAATTTGTAGTAATTTGCAAATAATTACACTGTAGTAGGATAAAATTGGCTTTACGCAAAATGATGAAACTTATAGCTCCACAGCCAAAATGCATATAGTGTTAGTAACTTTATTATTGTTATTCTTCTTGACTTGCCAGCTTATTCCAAAAGCTGACCTACATGGCTGCAACGTATTATGTTGCAGAGATATATTCCGATCAGGAGTGAGGCTACGCTCCGCCGCTTGGCGATTGCCCTTTGGAGTCGGATGGACTCACTTATCTTCGACGCTCAAGCAGCATTTTAGTTTATTTCTCATGAGTTGGCCTTGAGCCGAATTTATTCCCTTGTAATAAAGACTCTATATGAGAATCGATTAATGATATTCAGGTGTGATTGAACTTTGATTACTTTATCGATGTACCGTGAGTACCAAAGATGATCTTGGGATGGCATGTATACGTAGATTTGACCGATTTTGGGTCAGGTCGCTACAAGACCTAAGAAGAATTTCAATTCTCCCATCATAGACATTTGATATTCTTCACTCATCATATAGGCAAATTCATCACTATAACGTTGCTCAGTACAACCAAAGATAATATCATCAACATATATTTGGCACACAAACATTTCACCATCATATGATTTAGTAAAGAGAGTAGGGTCGAGTGAACTGGTGTGAAGCCATTCTTCACGAAGAATTCCTTCAAAGTATCATACCACGCCTGTGGGGCCTATTTGAGGCCATAGAGGGCCTTGTTGAGTCTGAAGACTTTGTCGGGATTCTTTGGATCTTCAAAACCTGGGGTTGAGCAACATATACTTCTTCCTCAAGCTTACCATTGAGGAATGCACTTTTCACATCCATTTGATATAAAGTGATATTATGATGGTTAGGATAAGCAAGTAATATGCGAATAGCCTCAAGTCTAGCAACAGGTGCAAAAGTTTCATCGAAATCAATTCCTTAAACCTGTGTAGCCTTGAGCTACAAGTCGTGCCTTATTCCTCACCACAAGGGCATTTTCATCTTGCTTGTTGCGGTAGATCCACTTTGTGCCAATGATATTATGCTTGCGAGGATCTGGACGTTTGACCAGTTCCCAGACATTATTGAGCTCGAACTGATGTAATTCTTCTTGCATTGCCTGAAGCCACTTAGGCTCTAGAAATGCTTCATCTACCTTAGTGGGCTATGTGATAGAGACAAAAGCATAGTGCCCACAAAAGTTAGATAAATGTGAAGCTTTTGAGCGTGTGAGAGGACCTGGTGCTTCAATGTCATCGATGATCTTGTCAACTTGCACTTCTTTTGCAACGCGAGGATGAGCTGGTTGTCGCCGAGGAATTTGATCAACATTTTCTTCAGCACCATTTTCTTTAGCATTATCCTCAGGTGCATCAGCTCGACGTTCTTCACAGACAGAATGAAATCTTCAGCAGATTCTTCAAGACGTAATGACATCCTCAGCTTGCCTTGAACTTGATAGATTCCTCGGTGCTGGTTCATTTAACACGAAGGTAGGTGCTCTCTTTGCGAGCCATTAGTTTCATCGAACCAAGCACATCTACAAGATCAACAATCTTGTGAAGAGCGATGTTGAAGACTCAGAGGTGTGCGAGTCCTTTCCGTAACCAAGCATAAAACCTTCATGTGCTTTCGGTGCAAATTTAGAATTGTGATGAGGATCTCTAATCCAGCATTTAGCAATCAAGACTTTGAAATAACTCACATTGGGTTTCTTGTCGTTGAGGAGTTCATAGGCAGTCTTCTTGAAGAATTTGTGAAGATATACTGCTGATGATGTGGCTTATGCGGTATCAATTGCATCAATCCAAAAGCGATGAGGCGTTTTGTATTCATCAAGCATAGTGCGAGCCATCTCAACAAGAGTTCTGTTCTTGCGCCCACGACGCCCATTTTGGCCGAGGAGTATAGGGAGCAGATAACTCATGAGTAATACCAAGTTCATCAAGATAGGCATCAAGACCGAATTCTTGAACTCAGTTCCATTGTCACTCTGATGTGCCTGATCTTCACACCAAAGTTGGTTGAAGCCCTCGAGGAAAATCGTTTGAAGACTTCCTGCACTTCATGTTTGTAAGTAACAATGTGTACCCGTGTGTAACGAGAGTAATCATCAACAATAACAAAGCCATATAGAGATGCATCATTAGTGACTACTGAGTAATGATTAGGGACAAAGAGGTCCATGTGAAGCAATTCAAATGGACGAGTAGTGGTCATGATAGTCTTCGCTGGATGCTTGGCCTTGGTCATTTTTCCAGCTTCACAGGCTCCACACAAGTGATCCTTGAGGAATTTGACATTTTCAATGCCAATGACATGCTTCTTCTTCGCAAGCGTGTGCAAATTCCTCATGCCCGCGTGACCAAGTCGCCGATGCCATAGCCAGCCTTCTGAAGCTTTTGCAAGTAGACACACGGCTGGTTGTGGTCCTATTGAGAAATCAACAATATACAAGGCTCCTCTCCTAAAGCCTTCGAAGACTTTGGAATTGTCAGCTTCCATGATCACAACACAACGATACTTGCCAAAGACAACAACCATATCAAGATCACAAAGCATTGAGATCGACATGAGGTTGTATCCTAAGGACTCAACAAGCATGACTTTGTCCATGTGTATGTCCTTAGAGATCGCAACCTTACCAAGACCCAATACCTGACTTTTGCCTTTGTCAAAGAAGATGATATGCTTCAGATGTGACGGTGATAAGGGAGCATCCATCAATAGATTCTTGTCACCACCATGTGATTTGTAATCCACTATCGAGAACCCACTCATTGGCTTTGGGTTGATCATCCTGCCGATGAATTAGTGCAACTTACGATCTCATATACTTCATCGCTGAAGAATATGATATCAATTTCATCGATGAATTTCATCGAGCAAAGATAATGTATAAGCAAGATGAGGACGTGTGAAATGAAAGTTCATTTCTTCATGATTAGCCTCAAGTCCTTTCAGGATTTTTGTCAGCCCTCAAAGAAATCCTTCAGACGTTAGAGCACGTCTGGAGACCTGATCCTGCAGAAGAGATTAGTTCTTTTTCTTCACCACCCACATCTGAAGGGGTGGCAAAGAGTTCATCACTCTACGAGCTCCATATGAGAATTGGGGCATAGAGGCCAATCCATTTCGTTTCACATTAGAGGGGTTAGGGTAAGCATATGAATAAGCAGAGAAATTCTTCGAGGACTTATGAACATATTGGTTTGAAGAATAATGCACATATTCATAGCCCTTAGCTCTACCCTGCAAAACAGAGGTGTTAGCACGATGATAATCATATGAGGACTTTGATTCTTTTGAGGAATTTGATCCACGTGAGGAATTTGGTCCGTATGAGGACTTGGATCCATATGAAGAATTTGGTTCATATGAAGATTTTGATCTGGGGTTCCTATTCTTCACAGGTGGTGTCATGAGGACATTCACCTGAAGACTTTCAAGGCATTTCTTGGGAACCCAGATTTTCTTCATAGGGGAACCGTTCTGCAGCTTAGTGCCAACATATCTAGCAAACACTTCACCATTCTGATTTTTGAACAATTTATAGTTGGAGTCAAATGACTCATCGAAGAATGAGGAGATTCACATGTAAAGCCAGATAAGTTAGATGGATCAACTGGAGGTCCCTTTGCAGCAACCCATGAGGTTTTGGGGTACTGCTCAGGCTTCCAATATGTTCCATCAGCATTGAGTTTCCTCTCAAAGGCCATACCCTCTTTCCTAGGGTTTCTGTTGAGGATCTGGTTTTTAAGCACATCATAAAGAGTCTGATGCCCTTTGAGGCTTTTGTACATGCCTGTCATGTACAATTCCTTCAGCCCTGCATCGTCAGTGATACTAGCAATGTCCTCAGATGAGGAATTAGTGATAGCAGAGGCAGGTGAAGAATTTGTAACATTTGAAGCATTTGAACATTCAGGTGAAGAATTAGCGATTCACGTTCAATGCACTTTAAGCATGGAGGAACAAATTCTTCCCGAGAAGCGCTTAATTTGTTGAGCAAGTAATGAATCGCGCCCTTCGAAGATCTTCATAACTCACTCTTAGCTTCTCAAGATCTTGCTTTCTTTGAAGAAATTCATAAGAAAGTTTCTCATGATCGAGATAAGAGAGTGTTATGATGACCTTGAAGGTCTGTCAAACCTAGACCAAGTCTCTCAAGATTTTCATTCGGGGCCTTAGTGCGATCCATTTCTTCACCCAACATATCATCACTTTTATCTAGCATGTTTTGAACCTTTTCAAAAGCCCTTTGTTGTTTTACAGCAATCTTAGCAAGTTTTGAGTAGTTGGGCTTTAGATCTTCATCAGATTCATTTTCACTAGATTCAGAGGAGGTATATTTGAGTACCTTGGCACCCTTTGCCATGAAGCAATAGGTGGGAGCGTAGTCATCACTATCTTCATTAGCTTTGTTGGTGAGGTCATTTTCTTCAGAGTTGAAGATGGACTTGTCGACGAAAGCAAGAGCGAGAGCCACTCGCCACACTGCACTCGGATTCTTCTGATGCCTCCTCTTCCTCATGTTCCTCAGATTCAGCTTCAGAGTCCATTTCCTTGCCAATGAATGCCTGGGCCTTCTTGGAGCTGCTCTTCTTGTGAGAAGAAGGCTTTGAGGATTTTGATGATGAAGATTTCGACGATTTCTTCTTCTTCTTAGCCATCGTAACTGTAATCCTTGTATTTCTTCTTCTTTAATTCCTTTTCCCACTAAGGACAATCTTGAATGTAGTGACCAGGTTTCTTGCATTTGTGGCAAATTCTTCTCTTATAGTCACTGGATGAGGAATCACTGCTCCTTGAGGATTTTCCAAAGCGACCACGTCTTGAGAACTTCTGGAATTTCTTCACGAGTAGTGCTAGCTCCTGGCTCAATTCTTCTGGATCTCCAAGGCTACTACCAGAGTCTTCACATTCAGATTCAGACGCAGCCTTGGCCTTTAGGGCACGTGATTTTCCATAGCTAGAACCATAGAGATCTCTCTTTTCAGCAAGCTGGAACTCATGAGTATTTAGCCTCTCGAGGATATCAGCTGGATCAAGTGACTTGTAGTCAGCACGCTCTTGTATCATAAGTGCCAGAGTATCAAATAAGGAATCAAGCAATCTCAACAATTTCTTCACCACCTCATGGTCGGTGATGTCAGTGGCACCAAGCGCTTGAAGCTCATTTGAGATGTCAGTGAGGCGATCGAAGGTTTGTTGAACATTTTTGTTTTCGAGTCTTTTGAAGCGGTTGAAGAGATTCCGAAGAACATCAACTCGGGAGTCACGCTGAGTTGAGACTCCTTCATTTACTTTGGACAGCCTATCCTAGATAAGCTTAGCAGTTTCCAAAGCACTCACTCTTCCATACTGTCCTTTACTCAGATGGCCACATATGATATTCTTCGCTTGAGAATCGAGTTGTTTAAATCTCTTCACATTAGCAGCATTCAGAGAAGGTGTGACTGAGGGAACACCATTTTCCACAACGTACCAGAGATCGTTGTCAATTGCTTCAAGATGCATTCACATCTTGTTCTTCCAGTAGGGGTAGTCCGTCCCATCAAAGGTAGGACACCCAGCTGAGACCTTGATCATACCGCGGTCGACATAACTAAAACTCCGGTGGTTAAACCAAAATCACACGTAACAAGGGAGTACCTTGCTCGATACCAATTGAAATTGCATTATATCGACTAGAGGGGGGTGAATAGGCGATTTTTATGAATTCTTCAATGAGGAATTTCTTTGGTGAGGAAATTCCTAAGTGAAGAACTACTTGCAATGAATAAGTACTCGTAAGTAAGCATAAGAGAATGCTGGCATGGTCATCATGATGAAATGAAGACAATCAAAGAGTACGAAAAGCGTAAACATAGGATAACACAAGATGAAGACAAACAGATCAAGAAATTGAACTGAGGAAATTGAGAAAGTCTTCACCAAAGTCTTCAAACACAGATATGAACGAACACTCAACACAAAGAATGAGGAAATGAAAGAGTTGAGGAAATAGAACTAGTTAGGTTGGTGAAGACAATGATTTGGTAGACCAGTTCCAACTGTTGTCTCGCCCCACGCCCTGGTTGAGCGGGCCGAGTATTTAAACTCGAGGACACAGTCCCGGACACCCAGTCTCTGAGCACACAGCTCAGGACACCAAGTCCTCACCGTATTCTCCTTGAACTAAGGTCACACAGACCTCGTCCAATCACTCGTGGTAAGTCTTCAGGCGACCTCCAAACCTTCACAGACTTGGTCACTCGGCGATCCACAATTCCTCTTGGATGGTCTAGACCATGACGCCTAACCGTCTGGAAGAAGCACAGTCTTCAAAGGTAACAAGCGTCGGATCCATGCAGGATCAATCTCTTCAGTGGTGCTCAATCACTTTGGGTTTGTAGGGGTTTAGTTTTTGGGTTTTTCCTCACTCGATGATTTTTGCTCAAAGTCCTCAGAGGATGGGTTGCTCTCCAATGACAAGTGTCAAGTTTCTCTCGGAGCAGCCAACCAGCTAGTAGTTGTAGGGGGCGGCTATTTATAGCCTAGGGAGCAGACCGACATGATAAGACATAAATGCCCTTCAATGATATGACCATTAGGTGGATAAGATATTTTGGGACAGCCAAGAAGACAAAGAATAAATGGAAATTTGACTTTCAAATTCCTCGTGGCTATCATGTTCCTCACTGTAGGCAATCCAACCGCCGAATTCCTAACTCCTCGGTCAGAACAAATTCCTCAATGACTGTAAGAACTTCGTCTCTGTCACTTAAGAAATTGACTGAACTGTATGAGATTTCCAAAGGCTTCACTCGAAGGGATTGGTAGGTGTAGGATTTGAGTTGAGCATCACATGGAAATTTCTCCTTAGTATTTCCTCGACCCCCTTTAAAGTATGGTGTTTCCTATGACTCAAGAAAGAGAAAACGAAACTACGAAAACAAAAGTCTTCACGCTTCATGTTCCTCAAATGAATATCAAGGCTTCAAGGTCACTCCAATTTCTTCACTTTCGAAGTCTTCGTAAAGTCTTCGTAATATCAAAGTCTTCAAATCAAGAACTTCATTTTTAGGGTCGACTTTCTCTCAGAATATCAAACTCCTTATAGACTTATAGACCTGTGTACACTCATAAACACATTAGTCCCTTAACCTATAAGTCTTCAATACACCAAAATCACTAAGGGGAACTAGATGCACTTACAGCTTGAACTTGAGTCGCATTTGCAGAATTCTGTCAGAACTTCGAAGAGGAGACCAGTCGAGTGGAGACAAGCCTGGACCCCATCAACTCTCCCGTGAAGGATGAAGCCGCTATGAACGTTCTCCGACTGGAGTCTCACATTGCTGGTGTGGTGGACTATCTCGCTCGACCGAAAGCTGCGGTGTCACGGATCGACTCAACCCTCTGGCCGGACCAGACGCTTCAGAATGACCTTGAGTCCTTAATGACTCGACTGAATGAGGTGTCAAGTCGAGTGCAAGAATGGAAAATGTCTTCTGCCAGGAGTGGTGCTGATGTTGCTCTGTCTCTGGTTCATGTCCACTGCAAGGAAGCGCGGGAGGAAAAGCTGGTGGCCCTCAGAGTTGCCAACACCAAGAAGTATGATTTCCAATCTTTCACGGAAACTTTCATCGCCGCTGCCACCCGGATCGCCGATGGGATCGACCTTGACCAGTTTGTGGCTCCTTACAGTCCTCCACCTGAGGAGTAAAAAACTTTTATGCTCTACTTAAATTTGCCTCGGAATGCCGAGTGATTTTTGTAACCGATAAACTTCAGCGGACTTGAGGCCTGGGTACTTCTGCATCCTTAGGATGCTATCCGAACTTTACTTATCGTCAAAATATGCTTTTGTTTGCCTTCGAGTGAACTTTGCTCTTCACTCGGATTATGCTTCAATGTTTGAGATGTAGCTCGGAGGAGGATCCAGTCGACTTACACTTTGTGGCTCTTGCAGGTGCAGGAGAAGGAAGCAGTCGACGTGTACCTCATCGTCCTTGCGGATCGGGATGGAGCGCATGTTGTACTTGTGGCGCAGCTCCGAAGGAGAAGGTAGCAGTCGACCTGCACCTTGTCGTCCTTGCGGATCGGTATGTTTTCAAACTTAGGCGAGTCCCGGGCTGCAGCTAAGCCCCCGAGCGGGAGGTTTGCTCTCCACTCGGTAGGATTTTCAAAACTTAGGTGAGTACTGGACTACAGCTAAGCCCCCGAGTGGGAGGTTTGCTCTCCACTCGGTAGGATTTTTCAAACTTAGGCGAGTACTGGACTGCAGCTAAGCCCCTGAGTGGGAGGTTTGCTCTCCACTCAGTAGGATTTTCAAACTTAGGCGTAGCATCGGATCAGGCTAAACCCCGAGTGGGAGGTTTGCTCTCCACTTTCGGAAGGATTTTTCAAACTTAGGCGTAGTCTTGGACTACAGTTAAGCCCCGAGTGGGAGGTTTGCTCTCCACTCGGTAGGATTTTTCAAACTTAGGTGAGTAATCGGATCACAGCCTAAGCCTCCAAGGAGGATTTTTGTGTCATAGCTTTGAAGGGAAAGGCAACAGTCGACCTGTACCTCGTCGTCCTTGCAAAGTGCACATTGTATTAGGGAAAAGCCTATACACAGAAAGTTACTAGTAGCGAGGGTTAAAAACCCTCGCTACTGCTACTTACCAGTAGCGCAGGTTTTTAAACCTCGCTACTACTAAGTTGATAGCAGTAGCGCGGGTTTTTAACCCTCGCTACTACTAAGCGGTCTCTACCATGCCCCCCGGGACATGCCATAGTAGTAGCGCGGGTTTTTAAAACCTCGCTACTACTAAGTTTGATAGCAGTAGCATTGGTTTTTAGCCCTCGCTACTACTAAGTGGTGCCATAGTAGTAGCCAGGGGGTAAAACCGCTACTACTAAAGGTCCCATTTTCAAACTCTACCCCCTTGGATCGCCTTTTCAGTTTAAAAAAATAAAAGAAAATGATGAAAATGTCAAAAAATAAAAGAAAATAAGTTTCCCATGTGATATGTTGTCTAGTTGTTGGGAAAATTTGCAAATATGAATTTCGACTTTATTTGCAAAATCTCTAGAATTTGTAAAATGGGCATAACTTTCAGATACTAACTCGGATGAAAAAGTTTTTATATGAAAAATCATCTACTCGAAAAGTTACATCTGAATTTAATCGGGGAACCCCGTTAAACATTTTCAAAATCCTCAAAAATCAAACAGAAAAAAGTTACGGGCTTTTAAGATCTAGAGTGGAAAAATCGAAAAATTTCAAACTGTGTGGTCAAACTGTGGTCAAACAATGGTCAAACTAATTATTCTAGAATATTAGTGTTACTAAATAATTATTTTAGTTTTTTGAATTTTGGTCAAATCTGGTCAAACTATGGCTAACTGTGGTCAAACTAATTATTCAAGAAATATTAGTGTTACTAATTTTTAGAACAATAGTTTCAAACTCAAATAGTGAAATGTGTGACTTCATGCTCAAGCTAAACTTCTGAAGGTTAATAGGATTGACATCTTACTATTGTCAGGAAAACAACAAGTGCAGAATTGGAAACGAGGGAGAATAGAACCCGGAAGTTAAGCGTGCTCAGCCGGAGTAGTGAGAGGATGGGTGACCGTCCGGAAGTTAGATGATTTGGAATGATGAGGGTGATTAGAGATTAAATTGAGCAGCGATGAGGGGTGATTAGAGATTTGAGGTTAAAATAATTCAGAAATTTGAAAATTAAGGAAAAATTGAAATATTTTTTGAAAAATTCAAAAAACCCATTTGGTAGTAGTAGCTGGTTTTTACCCACGCCACTACTAAAGGACGTAGTAGTAGCATCGGTGGCACCCAGCGCCATCGCTATACGTTAGTCAGAAGCGCCTTATTAGTAGCGCCGGCCCCTGCGCTACTAAGAGGCCCAAAACCCGCGCTGCTGCTAGGCTTTTCCCTAGTAGTGACCTGAGGAGTAAAAAACTTTTATGCTCTACTTAAATTTGCCTCGGAATGCCGAGTGATTTTTGTAACCGATAAACTTCAGCGGGCTTGAGGCCTGGGTACTTCTGCATCCTTAGGATGCTATCCGAACTTTACTTATCGTCAAAATATGCTTTTGTTTGCCTTTGAGTGAACTTTGCTCTTCACTCGGATTATGCTTCAATGTTTGAGATGCAGCTCTGAGGTGGATCCAGTCGACCTACACTTTGTGGCTCTTGCAGGTGCAGGAGAAGGAAGCAATGACGTGTACCTCGTCAGTCCTTGCGGATCGGGATGGAGCGCACGTTGTACTTGTGGCGCAGCTCAAGGAGAAGGTAGCAATGACCAAGACCTCGTCAGTCCCTTATGGATCGGTATGTTTTCAAACTTAGGCGAGTCCTGGACTGCAGCTAAGCCCCCGAGCGGGAGGTTTGCTCTCCACTGGGTAGGATTTTCAAAACTTAGGCGTAGCATCTTGGACTGCAGCTAAGCCCCCGAGTGGGAGGTTTGCTCTCCACTCGGTAGGATTTTTCAAACTTAGGCGAGTACTGGACTGCAGCTAAGCCCCCGAGTGGGAGGTTTGCTCTCCACTCGGTAGGATTTTTCAAACTTAGGCGAGTACTGGACTGCAGCTAAGCCCCCGAGTGGGAGGTTTGCTCTCCACTCGGTAGGATTTTTCAAACTTAGGCGTAGCATCGACTACGCCTAAGCCCCGAGTGGGAGGTTTGCTATCCACTTGGTAGGATTTTTCAAACTTAGGTGAGTACTTGGATCACAGCCTAAGCCTCCAAGGAGGATTTTTGTGTCATAGCTTTGAAGGGAAAGGCAACAATGACCTGCACTGCCTCGTCGTCCTTGCAAAGTGCACATTGTATTAAATACTTAGGCGAGTACTTGGACTGCAGCTAAGCCCCGAGTGGGAGTCCTGCTCACCACTCGGTAGGATTTTAAACACTTAGGCAAGTACTTGGACTGCAGCTAAGCCCCCGAGTGGGAGTCTGGCTCGCCACTCGGTAGGATTTTAAACACTTAGGCGAGTACTTGGACTGCAGCTAAGCCTCCGAGTGGGAGGCTGGCTCACCACTCGGTAGGATTTTAAACACTTAGGCGAGTACTTGGACTGCAGCTAAGCCTCCGAGTGGGAGGCTGGCTCACCACTCGGTAGGATTTTGAATACTTAGGTGAAACGGATTCGCAGCTAAACCCCCGAGTGAGAGGCTGGCTCGCCACTCGGTAAGGATTTTTTTACAAACTTAGGCGAAACGGATTCGCAGCTAAGTCACCCACTGGGGGGGGGGAATTTTAACAAAAAGTAATAACAATCACTGGGAAAATTATAATCTTCTTGATTTAGATAGACAAACTACAAAGGTACTTTTATTACATCTCACCCGAGTGGGCTCTTAAGTGTAAAAGGGGTGGAGCAACTCCGCATTCCATGCCCGAGGCTCATCCATCTGGCGTTTGACGTTGTAAAGATGGTAAGCCCCATTGTGAAGAACTCTGGTGACGATGAAGGGACCTTCCCAAGTGGGAGCGAGCTTGTGCGGTTTCTGTTGATCCACTCGGAGGACCAGATCTCCTTCCTGAAAGGCTCTGCTCTTCACATTTCTGGCGTGGAATCGACGCAAGTCCTGCTGATAGATGGTCGAGCGGATCAGGGCCATCTCTCTCTCCTCTTCAAGGAGGTTGACTGCATCTTGACGGGCTTGCTCTACTTCAGCTTCAGAGTAGAGTTCGACTCGGGGGGCATTGTGAAGCAGGTCACTCGACAGAACTACTTCAGCTCCATAGACCATAAAGAATGGAGTCCTCCCAGTCGAACGATTAGGAGTGATCCTCAATCCCCAAAGAACCGACGGAAGTTCGTCAACCCACGCTCCTGCTGCATGCTTGAGATCACGCATCAGTCGAGGTTTCAGTCCTTTGAGAATTAGACCATTTGCTCATTCAGCTTGTCCATTCGACCGGGGGTGAGCGACTGAAGCATAATCGACTCGCGTGCCCTGAGAGGCGCAAAAGGCTTTGAACTTGTCGGAATCAAAATTTGACCCATTGTCCGTGATGATGCTGTGCGGAACTCCATATCTGAATATCAATTCTCTGACGAACCGACAAAGAAGGCACGCATCAAGGTTCTTGATAGGTTTAGCTTCGATCCACTTCGTGAACTTGTCGACCGCCACAAGCAGATGAGTGAAACCACTCCTGCCAGCTTCTCGGCCGGTCCAATCATATCCAACCCCCAAACAGCGAAAGGCCAGACGAGTGGAATGATCTTCAATGCTGAGGCGGGCTTGTGTGACATATTGGAGTAGAATTGACATCCTTCACATTTGTCGACTATTTCCTTTGCCATTTCATTTGCCTTTGGCCAGTAAAATCCCGCTCGGTATGCTTTAGCCACGATGGTCCGAGAGGACGCATGGTGACCACAGGTCCCCGAGTGGATATCATCAAGGATTATCTGACCTTCTTCTGGCTGACTCCAGTCACGCTTTCTATGAATAACTGTCCCTTGATCACAGTAAAGGCCTTGGATCGACGGATGATCTGTCTAGCCTCTTCTTCATTCTCTGGGAGCTCTTTCCTCAGGATGTATGCGATGTACGATGCTGTCTAGTCGGGAGTGATGACCACGACTTCCATGACTAGGTCGACTACCGCTGGGACCTCCACTTCAGTCGGATCAGTGGCACTTTTTGGCTGTGGAGCTTCTTCAGTGAAAGGATCCTCTTGAATCGACGGTGTGCGGTTGTGCTCCAAAAACACATCACTGGGAATGGCTTCCCTCTTGGACCCTATTTTCGCCAAATCATCGCCAGCTTGATTTTTCAATCGGGGTATGTGATGGAGCTCTAACCCTCAAACTTCTTTTCTAGCTTCCTCATTGCATTACAAGAGCTACCATGGCTGGACTTCTGACGTCCCACTCCTTCATCACCGATTAACCACCAGATCTGAGTCGCCATAGACCATGAGGCGACGGACACCGAAAGTGAAATGGCCATACGCAACCCATACAACAGTCCTTCAGATTCGCTTCATTGTTGGAAGAATCAAAGTGAATCTGGAGCACATATCTGAGCTTATCTCCTCGGGGAAACCAATACTACCCCAAAGACCGGAACCATTCAACATCTTGGAACCATCAAAGAACATAGTCCGGTGCTCCTAGTGAACTTGAGTCGGTAGCGTTGTTCAATCCACTCGGCGATGAAATCTGCTATTGCTTGGGACTTGATGGCTTTCTTTGCCTCAAACTTGATATCAAGGGAAGAAGTTCAATCGCCCATTTCGCCACTCGACCAGTTGCGTCTACAGCGTAATCTCGATAACGGGCGTTCTTTAATCGTAATGGAATGATCGAGAAGTAGTGAGCAACCTTCTTTGCGGTCATATAAATCCCATACACAAGCTTACGATAATGAGGGTATCTTTGCTTCGACGGGTTAACACTTCGTAAAGATAATATCTTTGGGCGCTGAACTTTGAAGGCTTTTCCTTCCTCTTCCGCCGACCGTAAATCTTTATCGACGACTTGTCCTGTGGCTGCAATGTAAAGCAGCAACGGCTCTTTTGCTGATTGGGGCAGCAAGCACCGGCTGGGTGGAGAGCAGAGCTTTGAGCTCGCAAACGCTGCATCGCCTTCAGAGTCCACTCGAACTTGTCTCGACTTCTTCATCACGGTAAAGAGGCAATGCCTTTTCACCGAGGCGAGAGATGAATCGACTTAAAGCGGCCAAGCATCCAGTAAGCTTCTGGACATCGTGCACACGCACAAGGCGTTTCATTCGGAGAATAGTGCCAACTTTTTATGGGTTAGCGTCGATTCCTCGTTCAGAAACAAGAAAACCGAGTAACTTTCCACCAGGAACTCCGAATGTGCACTTTGATGGATTAAGCTTGATATCATACCTCCTGAGATTGGCAAATGTTTCAGCAAGGTCAGTCAACAGGTCGGAACCTTTCCGTGACTTGACTACAATGTCATCCATGTATGCTTCCACATTCCGACTGATTTGAGTGAGTAAACACTTCTGAATCATCCTCATGAACGTGGCTCCGGCATTCTTGAGGCCGAATGGCATGGTGACATAATGTAGCACCCGAATGGAGTGATGAAAGCTGTTTTGATCTCTTCGGTTCCGTCTGCACGGATCTGATGGTACCGGAATATGCGCCTAAAAAGACAACCGCCGCATCCCGCAATGAAGTCGACTATTTGGTCGATGCGGGGAGAGGAAAATGATCTTCGGGCAGGCCCGATTGATATGTTTGAAGTCGATGCACATGCGCGCAGTGAATTGTCCTTCTTAGGGACCATGACCACATTGGCGAGCCACTGAGTGGTAAATTTCTCGGATAAACTCTGCTGCTAAGAGCCGAGCCACCTCCTCGCCTATGGCCTTTCTCTTACGGGCCGGCGGACCGTCAAGATGTTCTTTGACAGGTTTGACTTTTGAGTCGACTCACGACGGTGCTCACCCGGCTCCACAGGAACACCCGGCATGTCGTGGCTTCCATGCAAAGATGTCCCAGTTCTCACGGAGGAACTGGACGAGCGCTTCTTCCTATTTGGAGTCGAGTGTTGTTGAGATGTTGGTCGGAGCAGCATTGGGGTCGGTCGGGTGAATATGAACCTGCTTCGTCTCACCGGACGACTGAAATGCCGACTCCGTAGCGGGCTTCTTGGCTCGCAACAAATCACTCGGATCTGCAGTCTTCTGATATTCTTGCAATTCTACCACTGCCATCTGAGCATCAGCAATCTTAGAGCCTTTCTGGAAACACTCTTCCGCTTTCTTCCGATTGCCAGTGACAGTGATCACACCCTTGGGGCCGGGCATCTTCAGCTTGAGGTACACATAACATGGTCGGGCCATGAAACGGGCATACCGGCCTTCCTGAATAAGCGTGATAAGCGCTCTAGAAATCCACGACCTCAAAGGTCAACTTTTCTTTCTTGAAATGCTTCAATCACCAAACACCACATCAAGAGCAATTTGACCGAGTGACTCAGCCTTCTTTCCAGGAATGACTCCGTGGAAACTCATGTTACCGGTGCTGAGTCTGGACATCGGAATGCCCATCCCTTTCAATGTCTCTGCATACAAGATGTTCAGGCCAATGCCGCCATCCATCAAAACTTTGGTCAGTCGAGTGCCTTCGACGACTGGGTCGACCACCAACGCTTGCCTCCCAGGGGTGGCAATGTGTGTCGGATGATCGGACTGGTCGAATGTGATGGCGGTCTGGGACCATTTCAGATAATTGGCGTCGCCGGAGCGACCATGTTCACTTCTCGGTTGATAACTTTCAATCGGCTTTTGCTTTCAACATCAGCAAAAATCATCAGGGTGGAATTGACCTGGGGTTATCCACCATCACTATCTTTTTTTCCTCAACTTTATCCGACCCCTTTTCCTTATCCTTGGGTTGCTTCCCTTGGAACTGCTGAATCAAGAGCCGACATTGTCGAGTGGTATGCTTTGGGTAAATGAGTTTACCCTCTTCATCTTTCTTCGTGTGAATGTGACATGGTAAGTCCAACACATCATTCCCATCTTGGTCTTTCACCTTCTTGGGGTTCCACGGACCCTTGGGTTTCCCTTTGAACTTTCCTGGGGTCACAGCCAAGGCTTCTCCGGGTGCGGTTGGCTCGGCTTTGCGCTTCTGCTTCCGACTGGAATTTCCTCCGCCGGCTTCATTAGCGGCTGTCTTGTACTTACCACTCTGGAGCCGATCCTCTTCTTCACCATTAGCATACTTGGTGGCAATCTCCATCATCCGACTCAGGGTCATATCTCCTGTCCGACCGAATTTCAAACTCAACTCTCTGTTCTTGACACCTTCCTTGAAAGCACAGATCGCTGGTGATCGAGACACATTCTCAAGCTGTGTGGTGCAAGGTTATCCATCTCTGGATGTAATCTCTCAAAGTTTCATTCGACTTACGCACACACGATCGCAGCTCATCAATCCCGCTGGTCGCTTGCAAGTCCCTTCAAATGTCCGACAAACACTCGGGCCAAATCTTCCCAAGTGTAAATCATGCTGGGTGCTAATCGATTCAACCATGCTCGCCGAACCCTCCAAAGATAAGGGCAAATGCTTCATAGCTACCTCATCGTTGCCGCCGCCAATCTGAACAGCCACTCGGTAGTCCTCAAGCCAAGTGTCAGGCTTGGACTCACCGGTGAACTTACTGACTCCAGTCGCCAACATGAAGTTGGGAGGAATCACTGCGGCTCTGATGGCCCTGCTAAAACACTCTAGCCCTAAGACATGAACTCTGCTGCTGGAGGGAACATCTCTGTCATGACCTTCTCGGTGAGCTCTGTTCCTGTCGACCAAGCCTTGAACAATGATGGATCTTTCATCAAAGCCTAGCTCTCTGAGGTTGACTGGAACCCTTCGCCAAAGACCTTTGTCAAGGCGTCATCATCTTGTTGCCGAGGAGCGTATGATCCACCCCTTGGGGGAGCGGTGGGCACTCGACGTCGATCATTGCGATCGAATCGGTGCTCATACGGCTCGCGATTCCCGTACTGATCATCACGCCGGCCTCCACGTTCCTCATGCCTCGGGGGCGATCTTGGACTATGGGCCGACTGAACTGAATTCGCAGCGACGGATCTGCTGTGAATCCTGTTCCGTGGATCGTGATACTGACAGAGTTTTGATCTCCTGCTGCCCGGAGTAAATCTACGATTTGTTGCAAACCTCTACCCGCCTCCGATGGGAAGGCTGAATTGACTCGCTATACGGGCTGCAGCTGCTAAATTCTGAATTGGAGTTCGATATACCTGAGTTGGTTGTGGAAAGAGCCGACGTCGATCGATTCTCGAACCCGTGGTCGCGGCGCTGCCGAGAACTCGCTGGAGGTTCTCGGTCGAGTGCGCCACCAAATTATTGGCCAGCGTGTCCTCCAAGGCATGAGCCTCGTGGGTTTCTCCAAAGATTGGATTGTGAAGTGCATCCATGTTTGTTGGCCGAAGTTCCTCCCTCTGCAGCGAAGTGAGGGGCTCGGGTTGGTACTCTTCGTGATCTTGCGCCGGATCACCTCCACCGTCGCCTCCGTCAGTGTGGGGGTATCCAGGAGGACTGTGTGGCCCGTCGACCATCAGAACCTCTGCTGCCGGATCGCTTCTATCGCACTGGGATGCAGTCTCTGCGGAGCCAGTCGACAGATCGAACATGCCGTAGAGAGATTCGTCGGGCTCGATAGCCGCAACTTGGGAAGTGGCCGACTGGCGAGCCACCGCATGTCTCACCCACCGCTGAAGCCTCGACCGACCGGAGCGCTTGCGCCGGCGGGAGGCTGGGAGTGAGGACGGCACAAGAACCGACCCATACTGGGTCGACGGTTGCCGTAGGAGGACGCCCGCAGACGCCAGCGAAGTCGTTGCCCAGCGGACGGGAGCGCGTCGACGCCGAGAGGAGCCTCCTGAGCCAAGCGGAGTCGTCGGCGATAAACGTGAGCGCACCGAGACGGATCTCGCGTCTCGACCAAAACTCCACCTGAAACCATGATGTAGGAGATCGAAAGAATCCCAACTTCTCCAACAAATCGCTAGAACACCTGCCCCAGTGGGCGCCAACCGTCGTGGTTCTAAGTCCGACAAAGAGAATGGGGGTAGGTATGGAGAGGCAAGGTACTAGCTATGGAGTAGTTGGTACGCACGAGTTTAAAAGTTCAGGCCCTTCTCAGAGGAAGTAACAACCCTACGTCTCGGAGCCCGGAGGCGGTCGACTGGGTTATATGCGTATGAATTACAGGGGTGCGAACCCTTCTACCTGTGGAGGGGGGTGGCTTATATAGAGTGCGCCAGGACCCCAGCCAGCCCACGTAGCGGAGGGTTTAAGGTACGTTAAGGCTAGGCGTTACTGGTAACGCCTTACATAAAGTGTCATCATGACCATAATGACTATTTAACTGCAGACCGTTTGGACACCGAGTGGCTCTTGGACTCCTGGTGGTCGAGTGGGTCTTCATGGTCGAGTGTCTTTGAATCTGTCGAGTGGAAATCTACCAGGTCGACTGGTAGGCAGTTTATTCTAAGGATGCCCTTGGGGAGGGTATCTTGGACAGGTCCATGACCCTACCCTAGGTATATGACTTCATCAACAACAACCGGGCCCACTTCGGTGATGTCCGTAGTTTGAGGAGTTCATGTATTCACTATGTGTTAATGCTTTGTTCCGCTTGTCTATTAAAAGGAGGCTGTCGGTGTCAAAACCGGCGGATCTCGGGTAGGGGGTCCCAAACTGTGTGTCTAGGCGGATGGTAACAGGAGACAAGGGACACGATGTTTTTACCCAGGTTCGGGCCCTCTCGATGGAGGTAATACCCTACTCCTGCTTGATTAATATTGATGATATGGGTAGTACAAGAGTAGATCTACCACGAGATAGTAGAGGCTAAACCCTAGAAGCTAGCCTATGGTATGATTGTTCTTCGTCCTACAGACTAAAACCCTCCGGTTTATATACACACCGGATAGGGTTAGGGTTACACAGAGTCGGTTACAATGGTAGGATATATACATATACGTAACGCCAAGCTTGCCTTCTACGCCAAGGAAAGTCCCATCCGCATACGGGACGAAGTCTTCAATCTTGTATCTTCATAGTCTAGGAGTCCGCCAAAGATGATAGTTCGCTATCCAGACACCCCTAGTCCAGACTCCCTCAAGAGCCCCTGAACCAGGCTTCAATGACGACGAGTCCGACGCGCATATTGTCTTCGGCATTGCAAGGCGGGTTCCTCCTCCGAATTCTTCATAGAAGATTTTGAACACCAAGATAGTGTCCGGCTCTGCAAAACAAGTTCCACATACCACCATAGAGAGAATAATTTTTGCACAGATCTGCTGACGTATTCCGCGGCGTGACATCACACCACGGCCAAGCCTTTATATGAATCGTTTTTTACTGTTCCACCTTAGCGCGTTTAGCGAGGCGGTTTCCTTGGCACGTCTTTATCAAAGCGTAGATCGCGCCCCCTTATTCCGGGATTCTCATCAAATACGGACGTGGGTAACCCAACCGTGCCCGTTGGCACGCCTCCTCTATCGAAGGCGAGTCCTAATCGACCACGTGGAGGGCTCTTGGTATTCAACCTCTTTATAATGAGACCAAGGCCCTCTTCTTTTTTACACCCTCCATCGAGTTCGCCTCGCGCTTCGAGTTCTAACACCCAAAGCTTCAGATTTAGGCGCTTCGGACTTTCGACGATGTCCGGCTCCGACCAGCACGGCCGATGGATGTCTTCTTCCGTCACAGAAGAAGATGTGCTAAAGCTGCGAGACGCCAGGTATCTAACCGGCGAGATTTCGCATAGGCTGCCTGCTCCAGGGCAGGTCATTCAACTCCCGAGCCCGGCGAGAGCGTGGTGTTCGTGTCTCACTTCCTTCGGGGTTTAGGCTTCCCGACAGATCCCTATGTGCGGGGGCTCATGTTTTATTATGGGCTGGATTTCCATGACTTGAATCCGGAGTCCATCCTCCATATCTCGTCATTCATTGTCGTATGTGAGGCCTTCCTCCATATCACCCCTCACTTTGGATTGTGGCTCAAGACCTTCAAGGTGTATCCGAAGATGATCGATGGGCGACAAGCATAGTGCGGAGGCGCGGTCATAATCAAGTGCGCTGATGCTCAGTGTCCCGAGGGCTCTTTTAAGGAGGAGCTTGGTTTGTGGCAAAGGGAGTGTTTTTATATTACCGCTCCCGGGGGCACCAAATGGGTGGCGCTTCCTGCCTTCGCTCGAGTCCACCACAGCGGCTGGCGTCATGGGTCAACAAGGGGCTCAACTGGGGGTCGTCCAAGGACGTTCCTCTGTTGCAGGGCCGCATTCGAGACCTCCAAGAAAGAGAGATCAATCTGGTCGCAATTGCGCAGGTTATGTTGATTCGGCGCCTTATGACCTACAAACGTCGCCCCCTCCGTCTATGGGAATTTAATCCGGAGGGACCACGAGCTCTCCAACATTTTATGGGTACGACGCCTGTGGAGATGTATAAACTGTTCTTCGGATCACAAGAGAAGTGTCCGGACCTGACTGAGGACGCAGGACTAAGCTGCAATCGCCCAGATACTCAAGTAAGTAGTCCTGTAACCGGACAGGCTGTTCATTCGTTTATCATATATATATGCCCTTTAAAGGAGTTGTTTCTTGAACAGGAGTGGATAGCGAAAGCAAAGTTGATAAGGTGTCCGGCTCCCCTCCCAGAGACCACGCCGGATCCCATGCTGACCAAGATGTTGAAGGCCGCGCCTTTTGAAGAAGGCGAAGGGGGGAGCGGGGAAGCAACTGCCTCCACGAAGGAGGCTTCTGAGGAAGGAGGTATCCAAAGTCCCACCCTCCAAGGAGAGAAGAGGACTGCTTCAGAAGATCCAGAGGTCAAGGCCTCAAAGAGGGGAAATAAATCTTCGCCAGAGAGTCCAGCACTGGGAAGTAACCCAGCCGCACTATTTCCCCAAGGGGATCAGCCCTCCAGCGAGCCGTAAGTAAAAAGAAGGGGTCTTGTAAATAAGGAACATCCCTGCATTTATTTCTGAAGATAACCGAAATTGTACCTTGTAGTTCGGATCTCAGCCCTTCTCAGCAGAGCTCGTCTTCGGGGGATCTTCTTCCGGAGATGATGGAGAGTGAAACGCCTCCACCTGTCGCACCTTCATGCGGGCGGACGACCCTGAGGTGTCGTCATGGAGGGTTTCCCCGGGTCCGGCGGGGCCGGAAGGTCCGGCGCCAACTGGTGTGCGGTCAGAGGAGCTGAAGGATCTGCTCGGGCGAGCGGCTATCTAAGAAGATCACCGTGCGCTAATGGGTATGGTGATTGAAAGAATTGCATCCGCTGAGAGCGGATTGCATGAAGCCGTCAGAAGCTTACTGACGGGGTTCGAGGTACGCAAAAATGATGTACCTTCTGACAGTTATGCATATAGAATGCGCCCTGTATAGATAGTAGCCCCTGAGACTCGGTATGTTGTCAAAATTGACAGCGTGCCGAGGATCATAATCTCATTTATAACATATCGCCGCTCCTAAATAGGTGGCGGGGCGTCCGGTGGCCAGCTGGACTGATGAATTTGCCGAACTAAAGCGGCAACTTGATGAGGCGGATGCAGACATCGCGCTGGTCAATAAACGGTTTGACGAGTCACAAGGTATGCGACTTCTCCGTGGACACCTAGTAAGGGAGCTTGACGCCCATGCCTTACTACTTGTATGCTTTTGATGCAGACGGTGCCGCTGCTGTGGAGGAGCTGCGGGCGGAACTCGCCCGAGCGAAAGAGCAAGCCAGAAATAATGTACGCGGTTGCTTTAAGGGCGGCCGAAGAGCTAAAAGCCGAACGGGCTGCTCACTGCCGAAGCAAAGAGGAAATGGCCGATATGGCCATAAAGTTAAAGAATGCTACCGACCGCTGCGGGGTTCTTGAAAAAGAACGTCAAGCGGAGCAAGAAGACCTGAAAAAGGCCACCGCCGAATCCAAGGATGCCCGTTCCGCTATGAGAGCTGCCAAGAAGGAGCTGAGTCAAGCCGGGGCTATTGCGGCTAGAAAACCGTTTCTGCTGCGGAGGAAATATACGGATCCGAAGTATGCTCAGTTGGACAAGTTGTCGAGTTTGGAGGATGCTTATCTGGACTTAGCGCCGAGCGCTGCTGATGCGATGGAGCACTTCCAAGGCCAGAAGGGGCACAAAACGGAAGAGCTATATTGGTCGCAATTCCATAGTCCGGAGCATCCTCTTCCGTTGACCGATCGGTTGGCCGAATGGGCCGAGCTGAATCGATTATCCGGACTTGCCATGAAGCATGTCATGACTCATTTGT
The DNA here is from genome assembly GCA_021605145.1 of Aegilops bicornis. Taxonomy (NCBI): domain Eukaryota; kingdom Viridiplantae; phylum Streptophyta; class Magnoliopsida; order Poales; family Poaceae; genus Aegilops; species Aegilops bicornis. Next base: position 222,613,299 of record CM038674.1, on the reverse strand, counting down.
GGCCAGCGGACCCCACCAAGAGCTATTTTGGCTTAGTGCAGCAGTTCCTTGGTGCGGTACTGCCAGACGACGCAATGAAGCAATCGGCGTGCGTAGAGGGAGTGTGGATGGCTCTTGCCCGTGTCAAGACATACTTGGGCGTAGATGAAGGCCACCGGGTTGCATCCCAAGATTCGGACGAAGCCGGTACCGCTGAGCACTATTTTGAGGAAGTCTGCAGGCGCTCATTTAATAGAGACGCAGGTTTCGAAGGATGTTATGCTTTAATGGCATGTATGATTTGTGAAAACAATGTTTCAATTTAATGTAAGAGCTTTTTATACTTGTGCCTTCAAGTAGTAAACTACCTCCTGTGCGGCCGTTAATGTATATATGTATATAACCTGAAAGATGGTAGTCCTTGGCTTCAGTCCCCACGCACATAATGCGGGGGTGTTTGCAAAAAAGGCGCATTTTCACACTTGATCGAACTCTTGGTCCTGTGAAGGAGGTGATAGCGTAGCAAACTAGGCAACCGGACTATAATTCTTTATCACTTTCACTTAGCCATAGGGGTTCGAGGGTGGGGCTACTATATAGCCCACGGGGCACCGCACTCTCCAATCGAGGTGCGTATGTGCTGACCGAAAACGGTCCTTCGTTAAAGCGGAGGAATTCTAAACATTCTGGTGAGTCATCGAGTGGTTGACCGGTCTCTCGCTATATCATGACAATCGGTTTTTCTTTCTCTCGAGGTGCTTGCGGCCGAACCGGGCACAATCGCAGAGTTCTCCTGGTGCCGCGTTAGCCGATAGAGAACGGAACGTAAGGCAGCAAAACACGAGCCGGGCAAACCCAACATTTGACCAAAGACATGATTCGGAGCTGATGCATATAAGGCCTAACCCGAGACGCCGAACACTCCCTAAGGTATTCGGTCTTTATAAAAATGGGCAGAATAATGCCCTAAGCCCCTGGTGTCCAGGTACGTGCAAAATTCTGACGCGGCCGATGCCAAAACGCAAGCCTCCTCCTTGGTTATAACTAGAAACCAGGGGATGTGTATCAACAAGAGATGATAAAAAAGGTTTACGCAGGTCTTAATCTGAAAAGAATCCTTGCAACGGGTCCTCATCGCACGCGTCGCACTGTGTCTCCGTTGTGCCGTATCCTGGACGGGTGTAGCACGGTGTTCATCTGTAAAAGAGAGGAACTTAGTTGAAAAGAAAAAAGATCGTGCAAAAAATGTACTTTATATTAAATAAACAGAGTATGATTCGAAAAAGTGAATAAAATTGAGTTTTATTGTCTCTTTTTGTACATGCGTGCAGCCCTTTGTACGGGGGTATGCCGCTAGTAGGCGCCGGACTCGTCTAGCCGTGTCCGGGGTTCGAATTACCTATTCGGGTGCTTTGGTAAGAGGAGCCGGATTGGTGTGGGGCTGTCAAGGCAGCCTCGCATTCTTCCGTGCTCGAGTAACACTTAATACTCCCTTTTAATGAGATGATGCCGCGTGGACCGGGCATTTTAAGTGTAAGAGATGCATAATGCGATATTATGCGTTAAAAGCGGGCGAAAGCTTCACGCCCAAAGAGTGCCGGATAGCTACTTTCGAATGGGGCGATGTGGAAGGTTAACTTTTCATGGCGGAAGTTGTCGGATGAGCCGAACAAAACTTCTAGCTGTAGGGAGCCCGCATAATGGGCATATGGGCTGGCATTACCCCTTAAAGGAGGTGTTGCTATGGCGAATTTTGGTTGGGTCTATCCCCATCCTGCGGATTGTGTCCCGATATATCGTGTTTATGTCACCGCCGCCATCCATGAGGACTTGTGTAAATTGGAAACCGTCGATTATAGGATCCAATATCAAGGTTGTCCGTCTCTGCGTTCGGATACTTTTAGTAGTCCCGATGGTCGAAGGTGATTGGTTTTGACAACCGGTGTTGGTACTCCGCTAGGAGTAGTATGTGCGGTAGCGCATTTTAATGGGCGCCGCTCTGTTTCCCCTTTTATCACGTGAAGTGAGTTTACTGTTTTAACCTCTTGTGGGAAATTCTTTTGTTTTCCGGTGCTCTGCTTGTGGGGTTCGTCATCGTCCTCACTTGGTGTGTCGAGCCCCTTGTGTTCGGCGTTTAGTCTACCGAACTGCTTGAAGACTCAACAATCTCTATGGGTATGGTTTGCAGGCTTCCCGGGAGTACTGTGGATTTGACATATCTTGTCCAAGATTTTGTTTAAGTTGGATAGCTCATCGCTATTGTCCTTAAGGGGCGTTGCTTTCGATCTGCTCCAGATGACCAAGCGAATTGGCCCGCAGTGCAAAGCCGCCGAATATGAAGATCTGTCCGGGGAGAAAAGTCTCACCCTGGACCATGTCGTTGTTGATGATCGAAGGAGCCATCGGGCCTATAGGTGACGACACAGAGGAACTCTCAATGAAAGCACCAATGTCGGTGTCAAAACCGCGGATCTCGGGTAGGGGTCCCGAACTGTGTGTCTAGGCGGATGGTAACAGGAGACAAGGGACACGATGTTTTTACCCATGTTCAGGCCCTCTCGATGGAGGTAATACCCTACTCCTGCTTGATTAATATTGATGATATGGGTAGTACAAGAGTAGATCTACCACGAGATCGTAGAGGCTAAACCCTAGAAGCTAGCCTATGGTATGATAGTTCTTCGTCCTCTGAGACTAAAACCCTCCGGTTTATATAGACACCGGATAGGGTTAGGGTTACACAGAGTCGGTTACAATGGTAGGATATCTACATATCCGTATCGCCAAGCTTGCCTTCTACGCCAAGGAAAGTCCCATCCGAACATGGGATGAAGTCTTCAATCTTGTATCTTCATACTCTAGGAGTCCGGCCAAAGATGATAGTTCGGCTATCCGGACACCCCCTAGTCCAGGACTCCCTCAGAGGCCTTAATATCCCTTAGTTTCCAATATGGACCCCGCTACCACGGGAGGATAGGACAAAAGATGTCATGCAAGTTCTTTTAGTAAAGCACGTATGACTATTTACGGAATACATGCCTACATTATATCGATGAACTGGAGCTAGTGCCGTATCGCCCTAGGTTGTAACTGTCACATGATGAATATCATCCAACAAGTCACCGATCCAATGCCTACGACTTTATCCTTATTGATCTTGTTGCATTACTATTGCTATCATCACTGTTACACTTGCCACAAATTAATGTTATCACTGTTACTGTTACCATTGTTGTTGTCACTACTATCAAAACTATCATATTACTGTGCTACTAACTACTTGCTACAGATAATTAATCTCCAGGTGTGGTTGAATTGACAACTCAGCTGCTAATACCTTCAAATATTCTTTGGCTCCCCTTGTGTCGAGTCTATAAATTTTGGTTGAATACTCTACCCTCGAAAACTGTTGCGATCCCCTATACTTGTGGGTTATCAGTGATATACGGCATGCGGTTCACTCAGATGAACTGTTTGTGTTCAGACAAGAGAACAGAAATGGTTCAATATAACAAGATGTGTGTGATACGCGGCAAACAGGTCTGTAATCAGAAATGTGTGCGAAGACCGATAATAACATAGACGGTTGCTGCTAATAAGATGTGTGTGTTGTTCGATGGGATTGCATATATATATAGGCACACACACTTTAAGATAATGGTTGCATAACCAAATTAAACATCCACTTACCTAGGTGGCTACTACAACCATGGCATTTGCACACACCAAAGTAAACTATTACATGCATAATTACATAGGTGGCTACTACACACATGACATTTCCACACACCAATAAAGTAAACTATATATTACATGCACGATTAATTAGCATAAACGATCATCTGATCATCATCTACTTCTTGTGACGCTTGCTCTGCTTGAGGCTCAATCCGTGCTCGTCGATTTGGGTAACGAGGCACTTCCTTATGTCAACGATCCACCTGTGCATCTTGTAGCATGTGTACACGCTCTTGGTCGCGAACCTGAGGTGAGGTTCATCCAGTTGCTGCATCCAGGCCCTATGCCAGGATACGGGATTTGTTCTCTGGGCATCCCGCTTCATCTTTTCGTAGTAGGGGTCGATGATGGCCGAGGCGAGTTCAACCAGAGAGTCCTTCTTTGTGCTGCCCCAGACCCAGTAGTGGTCACGGATTTCGACAAGGTTCTTGCAGACCAAGCCCGTAACACTGAGTGCTTTTACATCGTCGATGGTTTCCACCATGGCGAACTTGTAATCGATGTTGTTGACAAACCTGTTGAAATGGTCGCAAGGCTCTGTGGCCATGCAATAGTGGTAGATGAGGACATGATGGCGCATGCACAACTGGGCGACGGCAACCTTCTGATCTATGCCGGGACGATCAGCGGTGTACTGGAGGTCGATGCCGACCACCTTGTACTTGTCTCGAGCAAGCAACTGCTCAACGTTGTTGATGTAGTCGTCCACCACGGCCAGGTCGATGGTGTACACCACCGAGAGATCCGTCTCCCTCGCATGGGTCTCCACTCTATGCTCGCCGAACTCCATTGGAGCACCACTGGACATCCCCTCTCTATGTGTCGTTGTGGGTGTGCTTGTTGTGTTGTGGGGCGTGATCGAAAGGTTGAAGAGACTAAGGTTATAATGGCCGCGGTAATTAAAGGGGAAGCCGGACGGCCAGGAATATTGGCAGGCCCTGATGACAGTTCTAATTTGCAGCGCATAACTCCATCGTGCCGCACGTAACTGCATCGCGTGGCAACGCGCGCGGGGCAACCGCATGCATATGGGGCCCCCGACGTGATCGTGCACACGCCCAACCGCTGGCAGAGCGCGCGCGGAGGGACGCGAGCAGAGCGCTCCGCGGTCGCCTCAATGGCAAGCAACCATTTATATATGCATATAGCAGTTGACCACGCAAGGAAAAGTTGTCCACAAGCTGAGCGTGCCGACGGACGCGAGCAGAGCACGCCGCGGCGCCTAACGGTGAGCAGAGCTTGCCGAGGGACGCGAGCAAAGGCCGGTACAGTGATACATGGCAAGTAAGACGAACTATGCGAGCGATGTCAGAGACATCAAGCACGAATCAGATTTGAGTTGCGTGTGCGATACGTGGCATACAGTTGATCTATCCGAGATGTTTGTGATGGAATAAGCCATGTGTGTTGCGGGAAAACGCTTGCTGGTATATGACCTTAAATTTAACCAAAAAAGTGTTAATGCATGTTACAAAAATTGTATAGCTGGAAACTATGTTCAAATACGACTCCAACGATATAATCTTTGGCGACATGCATTCGTATTTTATTAGTTAAATCCTACTTATAAACCAGGACGGGGGTATAATAGCTAACTAAATCACAAACATTTTTTTGTATTAACCATATGTGTACGTGTCCTTTCGTCCTCCTCTTGCACGTCTTGTCACCCTGCTGCCGCAGACGGCTTACAGCGCAAGCTTGCGCAGCACACGGGGGTGTTCTTTTGGCCAAACGGTGGCTCGAAGTGGCACCAATGAATCGTCGGTGAGCCTGTTCCCACGCAACCTCGCAGGTTCCCGCGCAAGCTTCCCGCCCGACTTGGTGAAATCCCCCCAAATCCCAATGCTTACCGGCCTGCTCTCACGGCCGATGAGTCCTGCGTCACATTTTCCCCTCCCTCCCTATAGCTTATCTCGTGCGCTTCTCCCACAATCCCCAATGGCACCGGTCCGTCGTCGTCGCTCAGCCACTCCACTGTCATCAAAGGACAGCTCCAGCTGGGAGGCTACACCGCTGCGGCGGCGCAGTCCCCGGCGTAATGTAGTGCGCGTGACGTCCCTGTTGGGTGTGTGCGAAACACCCACCACACGCTCCACCGCCACTACCCGTCGGCAGCTGTTGCCGGCCGCCATTGCCGCCACACCACCATCGAAAGTCAGGGCCATCTCCCGCTCTGCCGCCACGGCCCGAAGGCGGGAGGTGGCCGTCGTGGCCGCCACCCCACTGCCAGCCACCGTGGCCATCACCCGCTCGCCACCGTGGCCCGAAGGCGAGAGGTGGTGGTCGCGGCCGCCACCCCATCGTCGGTTGTTGATACGTCTCCAACGTATCTATAATTTTTGATTGCTCCATGCTACTTTATCTATTGTTTTGGACTATAGTGGGCTTTATTTTCCACTTTTATATTACTTTTGGGACTAACCTATTAACCGGAGGCCCAAATTTAATTGCTGTTTTTTGCCTATTTCAGTGTTTCAAGAAACGAAATATCAAACGGAGTCCAAACGGAATGAAACCTTCGGAACGTGATTTTCTCACCGAACGTGATCCGTGAGACTTGGACCCTACTCCAAGAAGTGCGAGGCGGTCACGAGGGTGGGGGCGCGCCCTCCCCCCTGGGCGCGCCCCCTGCCTCGTGGGCCCCCTGACGCTCCACCGACGTACTCCTTCCTCCTATATATACCTACGTGCCCCCAACAGATCAGGGACGGAGCCAAAAACCTAATTCCACCGCCGTACCTTCCTGTATCCACGAGATCCCATCTTGGGGCCTGTTCCGGAGCTCCGCTGGAGGGGGCATCCACCACGGAGGGCTTCTACATCATCACCATAGCCCCTCCGATGAAGTGTGAGTAGTTTACTTCAGACCTTCGGGTCCATAGCTAGTAGCTAGATGGCTTCTTCTCTCTTTTGGATCTCAATACAATGTTCTCCCCCTCTCTCGTGGAGATCTATTCGATGTAATCTTCTTTTTGCGGTGTGTTTGTTGAGACCGATGAATTGTGGGTTTATGATCCAACTTATCTATGGAAAATATTTGATTCTTCTCTGAATTTATGTATGATTGAGTTATCTTTGCAAGTCTCTTCGAATTATCTGTTTGGTTTGGCCAACTAGATTGGTAGTTCTTGCAATGGGAGAAGTGCTTAGCTTTGGGTTCAATCTTGCGGTGTCCTTACCCAAAGGATGTAAAGGGTTGCAAGGCACGTATTGTATTGTTGCCATCGAGGATAACAAGATGGGGTATCTATCATATTGCATGAATTTATTCCTCTACATCTTGTCATCTTGCTTAAGGCGTTACTCTGTTTTTAACTTAATACTGTCACCAAAAATATCATCTCTATCAGATCTCACTCTCGTAAGTGACCCTGAAGGGATTGACAACCCCTAATCACGTTGGTTGCGAGTAGCTGTCGTTTTGTGCAGGTACGAGGGACTTGCGCGTGGCCTCCTACTGGATTGATACCTTGGTTCTCAAAAACTGAGGGAAATACTCACGCTACTGTGCTGCATCATCCCCTCCTCTTCGGGGAAAACCAACGCAAGCTCAAGACGTAGCAAGAAGGATTTCTGGCGCCGTTGCCGAGGAGGCTTACACAAAGTCAAGTGAAGATTTGGACTCCCGACAACGAGCCATTTCTGGCATCGTTGCCAGGGAGGTCTACGCAAAAGTGAACATACTAAGTACCCATCACAATCCCTATCTCTCGCATTACATTATTTGCCATTTGCCTCTCGTTTTCCTCTCCCCCACTTCACCTTGCCGTTTTATTCGCCCTCTCTTTCCCAATCTCCTCCTCTTTTCCCTTTTGCCTGTTGTTTGCTCGTATGTTAGTTTGCTTGTTCGATGCGATGGCTCAAGATGCCACCAAATTGTGCGAATTCACCAATACCAATAATAATTATTTCCTTAGCACTCCGATTGCTCCTCTTGCCAATACCGAATCTTGTGAAATCAATACTGCTTTGTTGAATATTGTTATGAAAGATCAATTCGCCGGCCTTCCTAGCGAAGATGCCGCTACTCATCTGAATGGCTTCGTTGATTTATGTGATATGCAAAATAAAAAAGATGTTGATAATGATGTCGTTAAATTGAAGCTATTTCCTTTTTCGCTTAGAGATCGTGCTAAAGCGTGGTTTTCATCTTTGCCTAAAAATAGTATTGATTCTTGGAACAAGTGCGAAGATGCTTTTATCTCTAAGTATTTTCCTCCCGCTAAGATTATCTCTCTTAGGAACGATATTATGAATTTTAAGCAACTTGATCATGAACATGTTGCACAAGCTTGGGAGAGAATGAAATTAATGCTACGTAATTGTCCTACTCATGGTTTGAACTTATGGATGATTATACAAAAAAATTATGCTGGATTGAATTTTGCTTCTAGAAATCTTTTAGATTCAGCCGCAGGAGGCACTTTTATGGAAATCACCTTAGGAGATGCTACTAAACTCCTAGATAATATTATGGTTAATTATTCTCAATGGCATAATGAAAGATCTACTAATAAAAAAGTGCATGCTATAGAAGAAATCAACGTTTTGTGTGGAAAGATGGATGAACTTATGAATTTATTTGCTAAGAGTGTTTCTTCTGATCCCAATAATATGCCTTTATCTACCTTGATTGAGAGTAATAATGAATCTATGGGTGTGAATTTTGTTGGTAGGAATAGTTTTGGATACAACGCGTATAGAGGGAATTTTAATCCTAGGCCTTATCCTAGTAATCCTTCTAATAATTATGGAAATTCCTACAACAACTCTTATTGAAATTTTAATAAGATGCCCTCTGAATTTGAGAGTAGTGTTAAAGAGTTTATGAATTCACAAAAGAATTTTAATGCTTTACTTGAAGAGAAATTACTTAAAGTTGATGATTTGGCTAGGAACATTGATAGAATTTCTCTTGATGTTGATTCTTTAAAGCTTAGATCTATTCCTCCTAAGCATGATATCAATGAGTCTCTCAAAGCTATGAGAATTTCCATTGATGAGTGCAAAGAAAGAACCGCTAGGATGCGTGCTTCCAAAGATGCTTTTATTAAAGCGTGTTCTTCTAATTCCTATGAAAATCAAGATGAAGATCTAAAAGTTATTGATGTGTCCCCTATTAAATCTTTGATTTGCAATATTAATCTTGATGAAACTGAATATGATCTTCCTTTACCTAGAAGGCGTTCTAAGAATTCTGACTTTTTAGATCTTGATGATGAAATTGACAAAAGTGGGATTGAAAGAAATAAAAATCGAGATATTGCTAAACCCACTATATTGGATCTCAAGGAATTTAATTATGAAAATTGCTCTTTAATTGATTGTATTTCCTTGTTTCAATCCGTGTTAAATTCTCCTCATGCTTATAGTCAAAATAAGGCTTTTACCGAACACATTGTTGATGCCTTGATGCAATCTTTTCAAGAAAAGCTTGAGTTGAAAATTTCTATCCCTAGGAAACTCCATGATGAGTGGGAACCTACTATCAAAATTAAAATTAAAAATTATGAGTTTCATGCTTTGTCTGATTTGGGTGCTAGTGTCTCCACTATTCCCAAAACTTTGTGTGATTTGCTAGATTTCCGTGATTTTGATGATTGCTCTCTAAACTTGCATCTTGCGGATTCCACTATTAAAAAGCCTATGGGAAGAATTAATGATGTTCTTATTGGTAGATTTTATGTGCCCGTAGATTTTATCGTTCTTGATATAGATTGCAATTCTTCATGTCCTATTATTCTTGGTAGACCTTTCCTTAGAACGATTGGTGCAATTATCGATATGAAGGAAGGAAATATTAGATTCCAATTCCCTTTAAAGAAGGGCATGGAACACTTTCCTAGAAAGAAAATAAAATTACCATATGAATCTATAATGAGAGCCACTTATGGATTGCCTACCAAAGATGGCAATACCTAGATCTATCCTTGCTTTTATGCCTAGCTAGGGGCGTTAAACGATAGCGCTTGTTGGGAGGCAGCCCAATTTTATTTTTAGTTTTTTGTTTTTGCATCTGTTTAGGAATAAATAATCCATCTAGCCTCTGTTTAGATGTGATTTAATCTTTTAATTAGTGTTTGTGCCAAGTTGGACCTATTGGATCTTCTTGGATGATAGTTATTTGATCTTGCTGTAATTTCCAGAATCTTTGTGCTCAGTGCCCGAATTGCTAAAAATCACCAGAACGTGATAAAATATTGATTCCAATTGCTGCTGATCAATAAACAAATTTTCCAGGTCTTCTAATTTTGGTAGAAATATTTGGGTTACAGAAGTTTGCGTTAGTTACAGATTACTACAGACTGTTCTGTTTTTGACAGATTCTGTTTTGCGTGTGTTGTTTGCTTATTTTGATGAATCTATGGTTAGTAAAATAGTTTACAATCCATAGAGAAGTTGGAATACAGTAGGTTTAACACCAATATAAATAAAGAATGAGTTCATTACAGTACTTTAAAGTAGTCTTTTGTTTTCTTTCTCTAAGGGAGCTCACGAGATTTCTATTGAGTTTTGTGTTGTGAAGTTTTCAAGTTTTGGGTGAATTCTTTTGATGGATTATGGAACAAGGAGTGGCAAGAGCCTAAGTTTTGGGATGCCCATGGCACCCCCAAGATAATCCAAGGACACCAAAAAGTCAAAGCTTGGGGATGCCCCGGAAGGCATCCCCTCTTCCGTCCACTTCCATCGGTAATTTACTTGGAGCTATATTTTTATTCACCAACATGATATGTGTTTTGCTTGGAGCGTCTTGTATTATTTGAGTCTTTGCTTGTTAGTTTACCACAATCATCCTTGATGTACACACCTTTTTAGAGAGCCATATATGAATTGAAATTTGATAGAATACTCTATGTGCTTCACTTATATCTTTTGAGCTTGATAGTTTGCTCATAGTGCTTCACTTAGATCTTTTAGAGCACGGTGGTGGATTTGTTTTAAAGAAACTTGATCTCTCATGCTTCACTTAGATTATTTTGAGAGTCATTAATAGCATGGTAATTTGCTTAATGTTAATATACTTGGTATTCAAGATATGTGAAACTTTCTTTTGAGTGCGTTGAATACTAAGATAAGTTTGATGCTTGATAACTGTTTTGAGATATGGAGGTGATAATATCAAAGTCATGCTAGTTGAGTAGTTGTGAATTTGAGAAATGCTTGTGTTGAAGTTAGTAAATCCCGTAGCATGCACGTATGGTTAAAGTTGTGTAACAAATTTGAAGCACGAAGTGTACCTAGCTTGTGCATCCTTATGAGTGGCGGTCGGGGACGAGCGATGGTCTTTTCCTACCAATCTATCCCCCTATGAGCATGCGCGTAGTATTTGATTTTTGATGACTTCTAAATTTTTGCAATAAGTATATGAGTTCTTTTGACTAATGTTGAGTCCATGGATTATACGCACTTTTACCTTTCCACCATTGCTAGCCTCTTCGGTATCGTGCATTGCCCTTTCTCACATTGAGAGTTGGTGCAAACTTCGCCGGTGCATCCAAACCCTGTGATACGATACGCTCTATCACACATAAACCTCCATTTATCTTCCTCAAAACAGCCACCATACCTACCTATTATGGCATTTCCATAGCCATTCCGAGATATATTGCCATGCAACTTCCACCATCATCATCATGACATACTTTACTTTTGTCATATTTCCATTGCATGATCATGTAGTTGACATCGTATTTGTGGCAAAGCCACCATGCATTATTTTTCATACATGTCGCTCTTGATTCATTGCACCATCCCGGTACACCGCCGGAGGCATTCATATAGAGTCATATCTTGTTCTAGTTTCGAGTTGTAATCCTTATGTTGTAATCAATAGAAGTGTGATGATCATCACTATTAGAGCATTGCCCAAAAAAAAAGGGAAGGCCCAAAAAAAAGGAAAAAGAAAAGGGCAATGCTACTATCTCTTTTTCCACACTTGTGCTTCAAAGTAGCACCATGTTCTTCATGTAGTGGGTCTCATATTTTGTGCTTCAAAGTAGCACCTTGTTCTTCATGTAGTGAGTCTCATATATTGTGCTTCAAAGTAGCACCATGTTTTTCATATAGTGTCTCATAAGTTGTCTTATTCATACTAGTGGGAATTTTTCATTATAGAACTTGGCTTGTATATTCCTACGATGGGCTTCCTCAAAATGCCCTAGGTCTTCATGAGCAAGCAAGTTGGATGCACACCCACTAGTTTTCTTTTGTTGAGCATTCATTTTATAGCTCTAGTGCATCCGTTGCATGGCAATCCCTACTACTCATGTTGACATCAATTGATGGGCATCTCCATAGCCCGTTGATTATCCTCGTCAATGTGAGACTTTCTCCTTTTTTGTCTTCTCCACACAATCCCCATCATCATATTCTATTCCACCCATAATGCTATATCCATGGCTCATGCTCATGTATTGCATGAAGGTTGAATTTTTTTGAGATTATTTAAGTACGAAACAATTGCTTGGCTTGTCATCGGGGTATAGAAGTTGGGAACATCTTTGTGTGACGAAAATGAAGCGTAGCCTAACTATATGCTTTTGTAGGATAAACTTTCTTTGGCCATGTTATTTTGAGAAGACATAATTATTTTGATTAGTATGCTTGAAGTATTATTATTTTTATGTCAATATGAACTTTTGTCTTGAATCTTTCGGATCTGAATATTCATATCACAATTAAGAATATTTACATTGAAACTATGCCAAAGTAACACTCCGCATCAAAAATTCTCTTTTTATCATTTACCTACTCGAGGACGAGCAGGAATTAAGCTTGGGGATGCCTGATACGTCTCCAACGTATCTATAATTTTTGATTGCTCCATGCTACTTTATCTATTGTTTTGGACTATAATGGGCTTTATTTTCCACTTTTATATTACTTTTGGGACTAACCTATTAACCGGAGGCCCAGCCTGTAATTGCTGTTTCTTTTGCCTATTTCAAAGGTGTTTTGAAGAAACGGAATATCAAACGGAGTCCAAACGGAATGAAACCTTCGGGAACGTGATTTTCTCACCGAACGTGATCCAGGAGACTTGGACCCTACTCCAAGAAGTGCCAGAGGCGGTCACGAGGGTGCGGGGTGCGCCCTCCCCCCTGGGCGCGCCCCCCTGCCTCGTGGCCCCCCTGACGCTCCACCGACGTACTCCTTCCTCCTATATATACCTACGTACCCCCAACAGATCAAGGACGGAGCCAAAAATCTAATTCCACCGCCGTACCTTCCTGTATCCACGAGATCCCATCTTGGGGCCTGTTCCGGAGATCCACCAAGGAGGGCTTCTACATCATCACCATAGCCCCTCCGATGAAGTGTGAGTAGTTTACTTCAGACCTTCGGGTCCATAGCTAGTATCTAGATGGCTTCTTCTCTCTTTTTGGATCTCAATACAATGTTCTCCCCCTCTCTCGTGGAGATCTATTCGATGTAATCTTATTTTTGTGGTGTGTTTGTTGAGACCGATGAATTGTGGGTTTATGATCCAACTTATCTATGGAAAATATTTGATTCTTCTCTCTGAATTCTTTTATGTATGATTGAGTTATCTCTCGCAAGTCTCTTGAATTATCCGCTTGGTTTGTCCAACTAGATTGGTAGTTCTTGCAATGGGAGAAGTGCTTAGCTTTGGGTTCAATCTTGCGGTGTCCTTACCAAAGGATGTAAAGGGTTGCAAGGCACGTATTGTATTGTTGCCATCGAGGATAACAAGATGGGGTATTTATCATATTGCATGAATTTATTCCTCTACATCATGTCATCTTGCTTAAGGCGTTACACTGTTTTTAACTTAATACTCTAGATGCATGCTGGATAGCGGTCGATGAGTGGAGTAATAGTAGTAGATGCAGAATCGTTTCGGTCTATTTGTCACGGACGTGATGCCTATATACATGATCATCGCCTAGATATACTCATAACTATGCTCAATTCTGTTAATTGCTCAACAGTAATTTGTTCACCCACCATAGAATACTTATGCTCTTGAGAGAAGCCACTAGTGAAACCTATGGCCCCGGGTCTATTCTCATCATATCAATCTCCATCACTTTATTTACTTGCTTTGCTTTTACTTTTTACTTTGCATCTTTATACCAAAAATACCAAAAATATCATCTCTATCAGATCTCACTCTCGTAAGTGACCGTGAAGGGATTGACAACCCCTAATCGCGTTGGCTGCGAGTAGCTATCATTTTGTGCAGGTATGAGGGACTTGCGCGTGGCCTCCTACTGGATTGATACCTTGGTTCTCAAAAACTGAGGGAAATACTTACGCTACTGTGCTGCATCATCCCCTCCTCTTTGGGGAAAACCAACGCAAGCTCGAGACGTAGCAGTTGTCGTGGCCGCCAGCCCACCTTCGACCGCCGGGATCATCACCCGCTCCGCCACCGCCGCCCGAAGGAGGGAGGCAGAGGTGGAGGCACGCACGTGCGTCAGCGACCTTGCGCGCTACATCGAGTTCCTACGGGAGGAGGAGGAGCGCCTCGTTGAGCATGCAAAGAGCCATACTGCAGCCATGGTCGCAGCACACGCCAACGCAGAGGCAAGGAATCGGGAGACCTACGAGCAGTCTGGCCGCTTCAAGAGGGATTGTCTGGAGTGGCAGTGGGTGTTCGATCTGGCGAGCGTCGCTGAACGTGCAGCAGCGGCAGGCACCTTATTGCATTTCTCCTGCTCGTCGGTAGGCTCCTCCTCCTCCTCTGCCTCTTACTGAGCGCGCTCGGCAGAGGATTGGCTGCCGGAAGTAGCACAAAGCCCCTCCGTGGTACTAGTAGTATTTATGGGCTATTTTGTTTGGTTCACCTGACTATGGATGTGTGGTCGAACTGTACAACGTACTTAAAATTATCTAGTATGTATAGTTGAACTAGCTATTTCAGTACGTGGTTGGCAACAATTGGGGAAAAGTTTGATCGGTTCAGCAGTCGAGTTGAACTATTTGTATAAATTAAGAATGACTGCTTAATCCATGAATGAAATCTATGCTTAATTACTGAATTTTAGTTGCAAAAATTAGATAGTGCTAGTGATTTCTAGCTGCATATTTTGAAAAATCGTAGTGTTACAAGGATTGACAAATGGCAATGTTACTAGATCAACAAATGTAAATCTTTCCAGTTTGACAAATGGCAACATACCCAATATGACAGATGCAAATCTTACCAAATTGTTTGTATGTGGTTGCACACGGGTCATCCAAAACAACCATTTGCGTTGAAGTGATGCACAAATCCTGTGCTGTGGATTTTCCCTCAACTTAAGGGGGAAGAGCATAGCTCTCACTTTGCATACGGGTGTTCTATCTAAAACGTTTGCGATCAAGAGCTGTAGAAATCCTGCTCGGCACATTTTCTCTTGGCTTCCCGGGGAAGCTGTCGGTTTGCATACATGTGTTCTAACTAAAACGTTTGTGATCAAGAGCTGCACAAATCCTGCTAAGCACATTTTCCCTTGGCTTCCTGGGGAAATTGTCGGCTTTGCATACGGGTGTTCTAACTAAAACGTTTGCGATGAGTGTTTTATATTTAAAAACCGTATTAAGCTGCGGCTTGGGCGCCATTAATGTAGAGGATGCGAGCAAGGCGGGAGGCCATGGAAGTCAAAGGGCTCGCTTCCCGGTGAGCCTGCGCGGCGTACAGCTCGCACGCTTCCCGGTGAGCCTCCGCATTGGGGTACAGCTCGCACGCCTTCCTTTTAGTCAAGCACTCAAGCACCTGTCCGCACGGCACCTCCTAGCCATTAAAAGAGTGAGGTGTGCTGTCGGTGTCAAAACCGGCGGATCTTGGGTAGGGGGTCCCAAACTGTGCGTCTAGGCGGATGGTAACAGGAGACAAGGGGCACGATGTTTTACCCAGGTTCGGGCCCTCTTGATGGAGGTAAAACCCTACGTCCTGCTTGATTAATATTGATGATGTGTGTTACAAGAGTAGATCTACCACGAGATCAAAGAGGCTAAACCCTAGAAGCTAGCCTATGGTATGATTGTTGTTCGTCCTACGGACTAAAACCCTTCGGTTTATATAGACACCAGATAGGGTTAGGGTTACACAGAGTCGGTTACAATGGTAGGAGATCTACATATCCGTATCGCCAAGCTTGCCTTCCACGCCAAGGAAAGTCCCATCCTACACGGGACGAAGTCTTCAATCTTGCATCTTCATAGTCTTGGAGTCCGCCAATGATGATAGTTCGTCTATCCCGGACACCCCTAGTCCGGAACTCCTCAAGAGCCCTGAACCAGGCTTCAATGACGACGAGTCCGGCGCGCATGTTGTCTTCGGCATTGCAAGGCGGGTTCTTCCTCCGAATAATTTATAGAAGATTGTGAACACCAGGATAGTGTCCGGCTCTGCAAAAATAAATTCCACATACCACCATAGAGAGAATAATATTACACAAGATCAATATATGCTGACGTATTCTATGGCGTGACGTCGCACCACTACCAAGCCTTTACTCAAATTGTTTTTTATTGTTCCACCTCAGCGCGTTTAGCGAAGCGGTTCTCTTGGCACGTCTTGTCGAAGCAGAGATCGTGTTCCCCTTATTCTGGGATTCCCATCAATACGGACGTGGGTAACCCAACCGCGCCATTGATTGTGACGCTTGGGAGATAAGCGAGTTTTACCAGGCCGGTGGGGACACATGTTTTTGTCCGCCCATATAAGGGGATAAAGATCCAACCCTTTTACCTGCGCCTTCTTCCTCCTTGGCTTATCCATCTTCGCAAACTCAAGCTCCAGCGCCCAAGTCCGCACTTCTCACCTCAACCTTCTCCAACTATGTCCAGAGCGGGAGGCAAGTGGATGGCCTCCTCCGTCACGGAGGGGCAGATCCAGAAACTGCGTGGCGCCGAATATTTGTCCAGCAACGTCGCGCATCGGCTCCCCGACGAGGGAGAGCTCGTCCCCAACCCCAGGCCCCATGAGAGGGTAGTATTTCTTCCCCATTTCCTCCGCGGACTGGGCTTTCCACTTCACCCATTTGTCCGGGGGCTCATGTTCTACTATGGCCTGGACTTCCACGACCTGGCCTCGAATTTCGTCCTCAACATCTCGGCGTTTATCGTCGTGTGTGAGGCTTTCCTCTGCATCCAACCCCACTTCGGCTTATGGCTCAAGACCTTCAGTGTCAAGCCGAAGGTTGTGAAGGGCAGCCAAGCGGAGTGCGGAGGCGCAATGGTGGGCAGGATGTCCCACGTTACGTGGCTGGAGGGCACTTTCGTCGAAACCATCAAGGGGTGGCAATCGGGGTGGTTCTACATCACCGAGCCGCATGACCCTAATTGGGCAGCGGCCCCCGAATTCAGATCTGGCATCCCTACACGGCTCACCTCCTGGAAAGAGAGTGGCCGGATTTGGGGGGATTCGGAGGAGCTGACCGGACTCCAAGCCTGTATCCAGAAGCTGGTAGACAAGAAGCTCATGCTTGTCAACGTAGTCCAGGTCATGCTCATCCGCCGGATTCTCCCGTGCCAGCGATGGGGCTTCAACCTGTGGGAATTTGATCCGGCGCAGCACCAGACACTGAGCGGGCTCTTCGACACTACGTACGAAGACGTCTGGAAGGTGCTGTTCAAGGGCGCCGAAGCTCCCGCATCCGCTACCGAAGATCACGGATTCCGCTCGCAGCGTCCAGCTGACGAGGTAAGTGATTTCACCACTTGTTTTCCATAGTTTGACTCTATGCGGGATCTAAACTCCCTTTACCTTTAACATGAATGGCTGGCGAAGGCCGAACGGATTACCTGTCCGGCCCCATAGCCAGAGGACCCAGCGGACGCCCGCCTAACGGGGCTGCTGGCTCCGGCACCCCACGTGGTGCCGGAGAAGAAGGCCAAGAAGACGGCCACGGGACTCGGAAGAGTTCCGTTTTCAGGTGCTATCGGATGATGAATCTGAGGTCGACTCCTCCCACCAAGGTGAGGAGGAGAAGAAGAAAGCCTCTCCCCAGTGAGGAGGGAAGAAAGGAAGGCCTCCCAACAAGGGAGGCCGAAGGGTCCAAGAAGGAAAAACTCTTCCTCGGACTGCTCCGCCAACGCCAAAGGATTTATGATCGCCCCCAAGGGCCAAGCCCTGGCGAGATCTTAAGTATCATTACTCCCGAATAACTTCAAGGTTTTTTTCTTTTCGCCACATAATGTCTCTCTAATGCCGCATACAACCCTGCAGTCCGCCCAAGGATGATCTTCCCGTTTCGACGAGCGGGTCCTTGGGTGCGTCGGATATGGATTCCCTTCCGACTGCCTCCACCCCCCATGCCGCGGACGACGCCGAGGTGGGATCCCAGGAAAGGACCCACCAGGAGGATGAGGCCCCGAAGGTGTCACGGGACACCCTTCTGGACTTTGCACCGGACTCAGCCCCGGAGGCCACAGTGGCTCCGGAGTCCGTCGGGCGACCCCTTCGTAAGAAGGGCGAGACTGCGACGCCGGCTGCCTCCGTCCAAACGGAGGTGCCGGATAATTTGCTGGAGGCGCTCAACGGCGCCTCCATCGAAGAGGAACACCGCCACTGTGATGAGTGCGGTGATTCAGAAAGTTCAGCTCGCCAAGAGCGGGCTGACCGAAGCCTGCAGCAGCCTTCTAACAGGCTTTAAGGTAAGAATTTCAATATATGTAAAAATGGTACCGTAGACAGTAGCCCGTGATGCTCGGTTCGGTGTTCGGAAAGAAAAGCCGGACTGAGGATCTTTAAAAAGATAAACGCAGGAGTCATAAAAAATATGTCAATATGGGATTGCAGGTTGTGCTGCTGACCTCCGCCGCACTGACTGCGGAGGTCAATACTTTGAAGGAAAACCTCGAGCGGTCCGAGAACGAGCTCGGCCATGCCAAGAAGCAGCTCGAGGAAAAAGAAGGTGAGTAATACCTTATGAAAATTGTACCTTACAGAAAAGGATTTGGTTGCAAGAAAAATAACAAGGATAACGTGGGTATTGTAGGGGCCACTAACGAGGTGGCGACCCTGAAGGAGGCGGTGGCCGCGGCCGAACGCAATCTGACATGAGCGCCAGCGAGAGAAGCAGGAGGCGCGGGTGGCGGAGGTACAGCAAGAGCTCCAGGATCTCATGAAAAACATGAGAGCTTGAGCGTGACTCAAGACTCGAGAGTCTCGAGCTTGCAACGGCTCTTGAGAGTGCCAAAGCCGCTAAGGCCAAGCCTACAAGGCCCTCCCGTAGATTGAGGCGGTGAAGAAAATAGCGGCGGGTAAGGCATATTTCATGCAAAGTGAGCATGTGAGTGTTAATTACCTGTTGCTTACCCGAATTCGGAGCTCTCCAGGAGCGTTCGCAGATCTTCCTCGCAGCGTGTCCGATGCTGCCGCATTCTACCGGGCCGTGGAGGGGAGCTCGACGGAGAAGGTCTTCTGGTCTCAGTATGCCGACGCCGGACATCTGGTGCCCCTTAGCAACCAGCTGAAGCAGCTGGTCGAGCTCCACAAGGCGGCCGAACAGGCCATGAAGGGCCTCATAGTTCGGTTGTGGCCGAAGGAGGCCATGCCTGGGAGCTACTTCGGCCTGGTGCGGCGGCTGATGGATGCGTGCTCGTGGGTAGAAGTCATCAAGCATTCCGCTTGTATTGAGGGTGCCCGTCGGGCCCTTGCCCGCGCAAAGGTGCACTGGGGCAAGATGGATGCCCAGAAGCTCGTGACGGACCCGCCACCAGAGGGCAAGGAGCATCGCATGCCCGAGATGTATTATAAGAGTGTGTCAAGGGCGCGCACTATTGCGGGTGAGTGCTCCAAAGATGTAATATTTGAGTAGACTCGCATTTTGTTATCCTGTGCGCTGAAAACTTAGTTCATATGCGCTAAGCAACGCTTGTTAATTTAAAATATTACCTTCTGTGCGGCCGTGTATCAAATCTGAGAGATGACAAGTCATCGGCTTCAGCCCCCACGCCACGAGTCTTTGGGGTGTTCGGGATAAACTTGAGCGCTCTTGTTCCCATTTTGGGTCCATCTAGGAGGCGCTCAACACAAATGTAACAAGACAACCAGACTTATAATGCTTGAACACTCTCACTTAGCCATAGAATTCTATAATTTTAAATTTCGTGAAGCCCCTAGTCTTCGGAAGGCCGAATTTGGGGCGCTATCCACGCCTTGGCCAGACAGTATCCGGCTCCTCACTCTAAGCGGCATAAGTCTTTAAGGACTCGCAAAAAACCTCTCGAACAGCGACCAGCTCTCGCCTCATCATGACGGTCAGTTTTAGCTTTCTCCACTGAGGCGTTAACCGAGCCGAACTGGGGCGGAATCGCAGTGGTTCTCCCAGTGCTACCTTAGCCGATATAACGGAACGTAAGGTACCAAAACATGGGAGCCGGGCAAACCCAAATATTGACCCAAGACATGATTCGGAGCCGATGCATATAGTGCTATAAGTTCGGGGTACCGCACTTGTGAAAGTGTTCGGACTTATCATACCATAATGCGGGAAACATAAGCCCTGGTGTATATTAGCCGTACCAAAGTGTACGGATGCAACATGCCGTGAATGAACATATGTATGAAAAAGAAATGCAATTATAAGCAAAAAGGTGCTGCATTGTTTTATTTAATAAGTGCTGCTACGTAATGCGTAACGATACAAATAGTGCGATAAGCAAGGTATGGGACTGTTAAACATGTCCCCTCCGTGGGTAGGCTGCAGATTGGTGTATAAAAATGCTCGTAATGGAGACCACCATATATTCGTTGTAGCCTTTATCCTTCCCTCGCTGTTGCATCATGAGTTCGGCAGTTCTGCCGGACAGGGCTTCTGACAAACGGAGTCCTGTGGGTAAAAAGTAAAAGGTAAAAAGAAAAGAAAAATAAACGACACACTTGAGAGCCCCTGGTGTGGTTGAGCCGCAGTCTGGGTTTATCGTGGTCGTGCCCCTCTCCCCATGCCCATGGTATCTTCAGAGCGTAATGGTGTACGCGAAGGATCTGCTTTGACGTTTCGCAGGAGCTGGGGTTGGGGCCGCACTCTGGCGATGCTCGGAGCGTGCCAGTGGTCTTGTTGTAAGTTACTCCGGGCCCGCTTAGCTGTGTCCGCCGCTTAACGGCCGGACTCGAGAATTGCCTTAAGAGGCTGCATTGCACTTCGCCATGAGAGCTGGCCAGATGTTCCTCCGCGGAGAGAACATTCAGTGTTTCCGTTGACCGTGATGACTCCTCGAGGGCCTGGCATCTTGAGCTTGAGGTATGCGTGGTGCGGCACCGCGTTGAACTTTGCAACGCGGTGCGTCCGAAAGCAAGGCATGATAGCCGCTGCGGAACGGGACTATGTCGAAGAGTAACTCCTCGCTCGGAAGTTATCCGGGATCCGAAGAGCACTTCCAAAGGTAATTGAGCCTATACAATTGGCTTCTACACCTGGTATGACGCCTTTAAAGGTCGTTTTGGTAGGTTTAATCCTTGAGGGTCTATGCCCATTTTGCGCACCGTATCCTCGGTAAAGCAGGTTCAGGCTGCGCCGCCATCCATCGTGACTCTTGTTAGGTGAAATCCATCGACGATTGGGTCTAAGACCGGTCTGGCGAATCCACCATGGTGGATGCCGGTGGGGTGGTCCTTCGTCAAAAGTGATCGGGCAGAGGACCATGGATTAAACTTCGTGGCAACTGGCTCCATCGCTGTAGACATCCACGAGTGCACGCTTCCGCTCCCTTTTGGGTATGTGCGTTCGTATATCATGTTCACCGTCCGCACTGTGGGGGAAACCTTCGTCCTTTATTGTTCGGGCGGTTGGGTCTCGTCCTCGCCATCGCTATGCAGCCCCTTGTCATTGTTTTCGCAATTAACTTGCTCGCTGCTTGAATACCCAACAGTCCCTGTTGGTGTGGTTAGCTGGCTTTTTGGGGGTGCCGTGTATCTGGCACAAGCGGTCGAGTATTCGGTCCAAATTGGACGGACCCGGGGTAGTTCTTTTGAATGGCTTTTTCCGCTGATCGGGTTTAGAGCCTCTGAATCCGGCATTGACTGCCGTATCCTCAATATTGTCACCGTTAGTGCGGCGTTTGTTTTTGTTACGATGCGGCCTGCCATTTTGGTCCTTGAAGTCCGGACTGCTAGAATTTTTGCTGAGGTTGTTGCTGCGTGCTAGCCAGTTGTCCTCACCCGCGCAGAAGCGGGTTTGAGTGATGTGAGGGCTGCCATGGATTTCGGCTTTTCCTGTCCTAGGTGCCGGGTGTTATGCTTGAAGGCCGCGAGGGCCTCCGCATCCGGACAGTCGACGATTTGGTTTTTCTTGGTTAAGAACCGTGTCCAGAACTGTCTGGCAGATTCGTCCGGCTGCTGAATTATGTGGCTTAGGTCGTCAGCATCTGGTGGTCGCACATAAGTGCCCTGGAAGTTATCGAGGAATGCGGCTTCCAGGTCCTCCCAGCTCCCAATTGACTCTGCTGGCAAGCTGTTGAGCCAATGCCGGGCTGGTCCTTTAAGCTTGAGGGGAGGTATTTGATGGCGTGAAGATCGTCACCGCGGGCCATGTGGATGTGAAGGAGATAGTCTTGATCCAAACCGCGGGTCTGTTGTGCCATCATAGGATTCAATATTGACGGGTTTAAACCCTTCGGGATTTGATGATCTATTACTTCGCATGAAGCATAGTGGGTGTGCGGCGCCTACTGTCTTTGGCGATATCACGACGGAGCTCAAAAGAGCTTTTGTCTGTTTTTTCGGCCCGCCGGACTTATCAAGCGTCCGGCGCGACGGTTGTCGCCACGCATCGTGGCGCCACGCGATCCATAGATCGATCTTGATTGTCTTGCCTTGTCCTCCAATATATCTCGCAGGTCCGGAGCGTTCCCCTTTGGCCGTGTGCTTTTTGAGCGATGCCGGGGTACGGTTCTAGTGAAGGGCCTAGAGGCCTCCCTGTCGCGACCATGGGGTGGTCGGTCAACCGTATTGTCTCCTGGTGATGCAGGTTCGTAAGCCTCCTCCTCTAATCGGGGGAGCAGCTTGCGTTTAGGGTAGCTTTTGGAGGGGCGTTCGAGCTCATGCTCTTCGGCCGCAAGGACTTCAGTCCATCTGTCGGCTAGCAGATCCTGATCAGCTCTAAGTCTGTTGCTGCTTTTTCTTGAGGCTGTTCGCCGTGGCTATAAGCCTGCGTCTAAAACGCTCTTGTTCGACGGATTCTCGTGCACGACGAATTCATCGTCGTCGAGGCTTGCTTCATCTCCGGAGGGAGGCATATAATCCTCTACCTCTTCTTCTGCCGCTCTCTCGTGAGGGCTAGCGTCTCCATCTTCCTGCGCTGGATCTTGCTGGAGTGGATTTTCTTCGGCACTGTCCGGTGTCTTGTTATCTCCAAAGGCCGGAATCTTCATTCTTCTTTGTGGCGGGATTTAGAGCGGCGCCACGACGCCAGCTTGGGCTGTTTCTTGGAGGGGTCATCCTCCTCTGTTCCATCGTCGTTTCCATCTTTTGGGATATCCACCATGTATATGTCGTATGACGAGGTGGCCTTCCAGTGCCCTATAAGCGCTGGGTCTTGGTCGTCTCCGGCATCGTCGTCCATACCGTCGATGTCTTCGGAGTCGAAGTCGAGCATGTCGGTTAAATCGTCGACAGTGGCTACAAAGTGGGTGGTGGGTGGGCGTTGAATTTCTTCGTCGTCTGTATCCCAACCTTCTGACCGTAATCCGCCAGGCTCTCCGGATAAAGAGAGAGACTTTAGTGAATTCAGGATGTCGCCAAAGGGCGAGTGCCGAAGACGTCCCGCGCAGTGAACTCCATGACGGGCGCCCAATCAGATTCGATTGGCGGGCGCTGGGGCTCGGAGTCCGGAGAGGAGTCCGCACCTGAGTCGAGGTCTTCGCAAAGGGACGGGGATAGAGTTCGCTCAATCGCCGTGAGATCGTAGCCCGAGGCGGTGTCCAACCACTCGTCCTCGATCGGGAATCCGACTCGGATTAAGGGTCGGAGCGGATACTTTGGTGCGGCCTCGTGGCACCTTTGCCGCAGAGCTAGATCATGCCCATCGAGACAAAGGCGGCATGCTTGGTTGTGGCTCGAATCCGTCAAGATCAAGTCTCCGCGGATATCGGGCCGTATAGTTCAAGCTTTCCAAATCTGACCTGATGGCCAGGGGCGTAGCTTTTCGATCTGCTCCGGATGGCTGCTTAATTGCCCGCAGTGCAAAGCCGCCGAATACGAAGATCCGTCCGGGGAGAAAGGTCTCACCCTGGACTGCGTCATTGTTGATGATCGAAGGAGCCATCGGGCCTATCGGTGGCGACACAGTGGAACTCTCAATGAAAGCACCAATGTCGGTGTCAAAACCGGCGGATCTCGGGTAGGGGGTCCCGAACTGTGCGTCTAGGCGGATGGTAACAGGAGACAAGGGACACGATGTTTTACCCAGGTTCGGGCCCTCTTGATGGAGGTAAAACCCTATGTCCTGCTTGATTAATGTTGATGATGTGTGTTACAAGAGTAGATCTACCACGAGATCAAAGAGGCTAAACCCTAGAAGCTAGCCTATGGTATGATTGTTTTTCGTCCTACGGACTAAAACCCTCCGGTTTATATAGACACCGGATAGGGTTACTACATACGTAGTCGATTACAATGGTAGGAGATCTACATATCCGTATCGCCAAGCTTGCCTTCCACGCCAAGGAAAGTCCCATCCGGACACGGGACGGAGTCTTCAATCTTGCATCTTCATAGTCTTGGAGTCCGGCCGATGATGATAGTTAGGCTATCCAGACACCCCCTAGTCCGGAACTCCCTCATGTGGCGTCACATGAACGGTTAACAGAACGCACACAATTTAAATTATACAAAACGTTTGAGATGTTACAGTGGCAGCTATTTGTTTCAAAATGCCATTGTTGGCTGTTATTCGAGTGCGACTTCTCTCAAATGGACATGAAAAATGCGACAGCATGTCGGGTGCCATTCCATTATAGCATACCAAGTTTCATGAATTTCAGACAAGTTTTGGATTTACTAGAATTTAAAAACAAAGTATCTCAACGTTTTGCCGGCAATCAATAGTGCCCTGGTCTTTGAAATTCATTCCCATTTCTTGCATGGGACCTAAGCATGCCCCGAAGGACACATATTTGATTTTTCAACCAATTTATATGCACTGGAGCTTGTGCATGTAGTTCAAATTTGAATTATGCACATGAAAATGCCTAGAAAACCGAGTTAATGTATAAAAATGTCCAAACGAACCCCGAAAAATTCCAAAATTAAACACAACACTCCTGTTGTTCTATGTTGACACTGGAAATTTTTAGAAAGCAATAAGAGGCAACGGATATCGTTTCGTCCCCAAAGGTGGCACGTTCCCTACCGAAACCATCACGCTTGTTGTGAGAAGCTCTGGTTTGTGAGAAGCTTATACCCAAACCTGCCCCAAAAGGGATTTTTTACCACGACATGTTGATGCCGCTCCATGATAGCATGCCAAGTTCCATGAATTTCAGATGAGTTTTTGATTTACTAGAATTTAAAAGCCAGGTATCTCAATGTTTGTGGCTGAGTGACGGTGGCAGGGTGTTTGAAATTCATTCCCATTTCTTGCATGGGACCTAAGCATGCAACCAAGGACACATATTTGATTTTTAACTAGTTTATATGCACTGGAGAATGTGCATGTAGTTCAAATTTGAATTATGCACATAAAATGCCTGGAAAACTCAGTTAATGTATAAAAATGTCCAAACGAACCCCGAAAAATTCCAAAACTGAACACAACACTCATGTTGTTCTATATTGACACTAGAAAATTTTGGAAGCAATAAGAATCAACGGATATCGTTTCATCCCCAAAGGTGGCACGTTCCCTACCGAAACCATCACACTTGTTTTGAGAAGCTCCGGTTTGTGAGAAGCTTATACCCAAACCTGCCCCAAATGGGACAATTTTTTTACCACGGCATGTTGATGCCGCTCCATGATAGCATTCCAAGTTTCATGAATTCCATACGAGTTTTGGATTTACTAGAATTTAAAAACCAGGTATCTCAATGTTTGCGGCGAGTGACGGTGGCAGGGTGTTTGAAATTCATTCCATTTCTTGCATGGGACCTAAGCATGCAACCAAGGACACATATTTGATTTTTCAACCAGTTTATATGCACTGGAGAATGTGCATGTAGTTCAAATTTGAATTATGCACATAAAATGCCTAGGAAACCCAGTTAATGTACAAAAATGTCCAAACGAACCCCGAAAAAGTCAAAAATTGAACACATCACTCCTGTTGATATATGTTGACACTAGAAAATTTTGAAAGCAATAAGAGGCAACGGATATCATTTTGTCCCCAAAGGTGGCACGTTCCCTACCGAAACCATCACGCTTGTTGTGAGATGCTCTGGTTTGTGAGAAGCTTATACCCAAGCCTGCCCCAAATGGGACAAAAAATTTACCACGACATGTTGATGCCGCTCCATGATAGCATGCCAAGTTTCATGAATTTCAGACGAATTTTGGATTTACTAGAATTTAAAAACCAGGTATCTCAATGTTTGCGGCCGAGTGACGGTTGTAGGGTGTTTGAAATTCATTCCCATTTCTTGCATGGGACCTAAACATGCAACCAAGGACACATATTTGATTTTTCAACTAGTTTATATGCACTGGCACTACAAAAAAAAGACACATCCATGACATTTTGGGCCGAACAATTTTTTTTCTGTCATACTTATGACACTTCTATAACGATAATTGTGACAAAACCTGGTATCATCATAGATGTGGTGGGGTCCTACTTCTATGATAAAAAATCATGACAGCAAATGGGCTTTTCGTCCTGGGCGGGCCGGAGATGCAACTGCATGACATTCTTTGGGCCGTCCATGACGGAAAAACACATGGTAGAAGCGAGGGCGAGGAAAATAGCGGGGAGTTCCCGGTTACGGTGGGTGGTCGGGGGCCGAGCGATGCACGTTTCTCTCGTACGTACGTGTGTGTGTGCAAGGCGTTGGGCTCTAACTGAACCCGAGCGAGGCGTTGGGCTCTAACTGAACCCGAGCGATTGCACTGCAGGCAACGCGTTACTGAACCCGAGCGATCGATCGATCCCTTGCTGTTAACTGAACCCGAGTGATTCCTTCGCTACTGCTGCTAACTGAAGCCGATTGAACACCGCTGCCTCCTTCCCTGGATGAACAGTGATAGTTGTTGAGGGGGTTTGGATGAACAGTTCCCGGTGGGGGGTTGGATGAACAGTACCCTGATCGATCGACGCGGTGGATGAACAGGACCCCATGGAGGGATGGATGAACATGACCCTGCTAACTCTTGAGCACTGTCGGATCACGGGTTCCGGCAAAACCCTCAAGGTTCGAACACTGGGGTGCGCACGAAGATCTCCCCTACCGATCCACTGTTGGGGAACGTAGTAATTTCAAAAAAATCCTACGCACACGCAAGATCATGGTGATGCATAGCAACAAGAGGGGAGAGTGTTGTCTACGCATCTCGTGAGACCGAAAAGCGGAAGCGTTAGCACAACGCGGTTGATGTAGTCGTATGTCTTCACGATCTGACCGATCAAGTACCAAACACACGGCACCTCCGAGTTCAGCACACGTTCAGTCCGATGACGTCCCTCGAACTCCGATCCAGCCGAGTGTTGAGGGAGAGTTTTGTCGACCTGACGGCGTGCAGGACGATGATGATGTTCTACCGATGCAGGGCTTCGCCTAAGCACCGCTACTGTATTATCGAGGTGGACTATGGTGGAGGGGGGCACCGCACACGGCTAAAAGATCAACTGATCAATTGTTGTGTCTATGGGGTGCCCCCTGGCGACGTATATAAAGGAGTGGAGGAGGGGGGAGAGTGCCGGACCCTATGGCTCTCCCTGGAGGAGTCCTACTCCCACCGGGAGTAGGATTCCCCCCCCCCTTCCAAGTAGTAGGAGTAGGAATCAAGGAAAGGGAAGAGAGAAGAGAAGGAAGGAGGGGGCGCCGCCCCTCCCCCTAGTCCAATTCGGACTAGTCAATGGGGGGGGGGGGCGCAGCCTGCTTCTCCCTCTCCCCTAAAGCCCAATAAGGCCCATATACTTCTTCCCCCGTATTCCCGTAACTCCCCGGTACTCCGAAAATACCCGAACCACTCGGAACCTTTCCGATGTCCGAATATAGTCATCCAATATATCAATCTTTACGTCTCGACCATTTCTAGACTCCTCGTCATGTCCCCGATCTCATCCGGGACTCCGAACTACCTTCGGTACATCAAAACATATAGACTCATAATATAACTGTCATCGAAACTTTAAGCGTCCGGACACCCGTGTTCGAGAACAATGTAGACCTGACCGAGACACGTCTCCGGTCAATAACCAATAGCGGAACCTGGATTCTCATATTGGCTCCCACATATTATACGAAGATCTTTATCGGTCAAACTGCATAACAACATACATTGTTCCCTTTGTCATCGGTATGTTACTTGCCCGAGATTCGATCGTTGGTATCTCAATACCTAGTTCAATCTCCTTACCGGCAAGTATCTTTACTCGTTCCGTAATACATCATCCCGCAACTAACTCATTAGTTGCAATGCTAGCAAGGCTTATAGTGATGTGCATTACCGAGTGGGCCCAGAGATACCTCTCCGACAATCGGAGTGACAAATCCTAATCTCGAAATACGCCAACCCAACAAGTACCTTCGGAGACACCAGAGAGCACCTTTATAATCACCCAGTTACATTGTGACGTTTGGTAGCACACAAAGTGTTCCTCTGGTAAACGGGAGTTGCATAATCTCATAGTCATAGGAACATGTATAAGTCATGAAGAAAGCAATAGCAACATACTAAACGATCAAGTGATAAGCTAACGGAATGGGTCAAGTCAATCACATCATTCTCCTAATGATGTGATCCCGTTAATCAAATGACAACTCATGTCTATGGTTAGGAAACATAACCATCTTCGATTAACGAGCTAGTCAAGTAGAGGCATACTAGTGACACTCTGTTTGTCTATGTATTCACACATGTATTATGTTTCCGGTTAATACAATTCTAGCATGAATAATAAACATTTATCATGATATAAGGAAATAAATAATAACTTTATTATTGCCTCTAGGGCATATTTTCTTGAGTCTCCCACTTGCACTAGAGTCAATAATCTAGTTCACATCGCCATGTGATTTAACATCAATAGTTCACATCTTTATGTGGTTAACACCCATAGTTCACATCGACATGTGACCAACACCCAAAGGGTTTACTAGAGTCAGTAATCTAGTTTACATCGCTATGTGATTAACACCCAAAGAGTACTAAGGTGTGATCATGTTTTGCTTGTGAGATAATTTTAGTCAACTGGTTTGTCACATTCAGATCCGTAAGTATTTTGCAAATTTCTATGTCTACAATGCTCTGCACGAAGCTACTCTAGCTAATTTCTCCCACTTTCAATATGTATCTAGACCGAGACTTAGAGTCATCTAGATTAGTGTCAAAACTTGCATCGACGCAACCCTTTACGCATTTAACCTTTTGTCACTTCCATAATCGAGAAACATATCCTTATTCCACTAAGGATAATTTTGACCGTTGTCCATTGATCTACTCCTAGATCACTATTGCACTCATTGCCAAACTTAGTGGTAGGGTATGCAATAGATCTGGTACACAGCATGGCATACTTTATAGAACCTATGGCTGAGGCATAGGGAATGACTTTCATTCTCTTTCTATCTTCTGCCGTGGTCGGGCTTTGAGTCTTACTCAATTTCACACCTTGTAACATAGGCAACTCTTTCTTTGACTGTTCCATTTTGAACTACTTGAAAATCTTGTCAAGGTATGTACTCATTGAAAAAACTTATCAAGCGTCTTGATCTATCTCTATAGATCTTGATGCTCAATATGTAAGCAGCTTCACCGAGGTCTTTCTTTGAAAAAACTCCTTTCAAACACTCCTTTATGCTTTGCATAATAATTCTACATTATTTCCGATCAACAATATGTCATTCACATATACTTATCAGAAATGCTGTAGTGCCCCCACTCACTTTCTTGTAAATACAAAGCTTCACCGCAAGTCTCAGATAAAACTATATGCTTTGATCAACTTATCAAAGCGTATATTCCAACTCCGAGATGCTTGCACCAGTCCATAGATGGATCGCTGGAGCTTGCATATTTTGTTAGCACCTTTAGGATTGACAAAAAAACTTTCTGGTTGCATCATATACAACTCTTCTTTAATAAATCCATTAAGGAATGCATTTTTGTTTACCCATTTGCCAGATTTCATAAAATGCGGCAGTTGCTAACATGATTCGGATAGACTTAAGCATAGATACGAGTGAGTAACTCTCATCGTAGTCAACACCTTGAACTTGTTGAAAACCTTTTGCGACAATTCTAGCTTTGTAGACAGTAACATTACCGTCAGCGTCAGTCTTCTTCTTGAAGATCCATTTATTCTCAATGGCTTGCCGATCATCGGGCAAGTTAACCAAAGTCCACACTATGTTCTCATACATGGATCCCATCTCAGATTTCATGGCCTCAAGCCATTTTGCGGAATCTGGGCTCACCATTGCTTCTTCATAGTTCGTAGGTTCGTCATGGTGTAGTAACATCACCTCCAGAACAGGATACCGTACCACTGTGGTGCGGATCTTACTCTGGTTGACCTACGAGGTTTAGCAATAACTTGATATGAAGTTTCATGATCATCATCATTAACTTCCTCACTAATTGGTGTAGGTGTCGCAGAAACCGGTTTCTGTGATGAACTACTATCCAATAAGGGAGCAGGTACCATTACCTCATCAAGATCTACTTTCCTCCCACTCACTTCTTTCGAGAGAAACTCCTTCTCTAGAAAAACTCTAAATTTAGCAACAAAAGTCTTGCCTTCGGATCTGTGATAGAAGGTGTACCCAACAGTCTCCTTTGGGTATCCTATGAAGACACATTTCTCCGATTTGGGTTTGAGCTTATCAGGATGAAACCTTTTCATATAAGCATTGTAGCCCCAAACTTTAAGAAACGACAACTTTGGTTTCTTGCCAAACCATAGTTCATAAGGCGTCGTCTCAATGGATTTTGATGGTGCCCTATTTAACGTGAATGTAGCTGTCTCTAATGCATAACCCCAAAACGATAGTGGTAAATCGGTAAGAGACATCATAGATTGCACTATATCCAATAAAGTACGGTTATGACGTTCGGACACACCATTATGCTGTGGTGTTCCAGGTGGCATGAATTTGTGAAACTATTCCACATTGTTTTAATTGAAGGCCAAACTCGTAACTCAAATATTTTACCTCTGCGATCATATCGTAGAAACTTTTATTTTCTTGTTATGATGATTCTCTACTTCACTCTGAAATTCTTTGAACTTTTCAAATGTTTCAGACTTGTGTTTCATCAAGTAGATAAACCCATATCTGCTCAAATCATCTGTGAAGGTCAGAAAATAACGATACTTGCCGTAAGCCTTAACACTCATCGGACCGCATACATCAGTATGTATTATTTCCAATAAGTCAGTTGCTCGCTCATTGTTCCGGAGAATGGAGTTTTAGTCATCTTGCTCATAAGGAATGGTTTGCAAGCATCAAGTGATTCATAATCAAGTGATTCCAAAATCCCATCAGCATGGAGTTTCTTCATGCGCTTTACACCAATATGACCTAAACGGCAGTGCCAAAAATAAGTTGCACTATCATTATTAACTTTGCATCTTTTGGCTTCAATATTATGAATATGTGTATCACTACGATCGAGATCCAACAAACCATTTTCGTTGGTGTGTATGACCATACAAGGTTTTTATTCATGTAAACAGAACAACAATTGTTCTCTAACTTAAATGAATAACCATATTGCAATAAACATGATCAAATCATATTCATGCTGAACGCAAACACCAAATAACAATTATTTAGGTTCATTATTAATCCCGAATGTATAGGTAGTATGATATGATGATAATATCAATCTTGGAACCACTTCCAACACACATCGTCACTTCACCCTTAACTAGTCTCTGCTTATTTTGCAACTCCGCTTCGAAGTTACTAATCTTAGCAACCGAACTAGTATCAAATCTTGAGGGTTGCTATAAACACTAGTAAAGTACACATCAATAACATGTATATCAAATATACCTTTGTTCACTTTGCCATCCTTCTTATCCGCCAAATACTTGGGGCAGTTCCGCTTCCAGTGACCAGTTCCTTTGTAGTAGAGGCACTCAGTCTCAGGCTTAGGTCCAGACTTGGGCTTCTCCACTTGAGCATCAACTCGCTTGCCATTCTTCTTGAAGTTCCCCTTTTGCCCTTTTCTTGAAACTAGTGGTCTTGTCAACCATCAACACTTGATGTTTTTCTTGATTTCTACCTTCGTCGATTTTAGCATCATGAAGAGCTTGGGAATCGTTTCCGTTATCCCTTGCATGTTATAGTTCATCATGAAGTTCTAGTAACTTGGTGATAGTGACTAGAGAACTCTGTCAATCACTATCTTATCTGGAAGATTAACTCCCACTTGATTCAAGTGATTGTAGTACCTGCATAATCTGAGCACATGCTCATTGCTTGAGCTATTCTCCTCCATCTTTTTAGCTATAGAACTTGTTGGAGACTTCATATCTCTCAACTCGGTATTTGCTTGAAATATTAACTTCAACTCTGGAACATCTCATATGGTCCATGACATTCAAAATGTCTTTGAAGTCCCGATTCTAAGCTGTTAAGCATGGCGCACTAAACTATCAAGTAGTCATCATATTGAGCTAGCCAAACGTTCATAACGCTCGCATCTGCTCCTGCAATAGGTCTGTCACCTAGCGGTGCATCAAGGACATAATTCTTCTGTGCAGCAATGAGGTTTATCCTCAGATCACGGATCCAATCCGCATCATTGCTACTAACAGCTTTCAACATAGTTTTTCTCTAGGAACATATCAAAATAAACATAGGGAAGCAGCAATGCGAGCTATTGATCTACAACATAGATATGCTAATACTACCAGGACTAAGTTCATGATAAATTAAAGTTCAGTTAATCATATTACTTAAGAACTCCCACTTAGATAGACATCCTCTAATCCTCTAAGTGATCACGTGATCCAAATCAACTAAACCATGTCCGATCATCACGTGAGATGGAGTAGTTTCAACGGTGAACATCACTATGTTGATCATATCTACTATATGATTCACGCCCGACCTTTCGGTCTCCGTGTTCCGAGGCCATATCAGTTATATGCTAGGCTCGTCAAGTTTAACCTGAGTATTCCGCGTGTGCAACTGTTTTGCACCCGTTGTATTTGAACATAGATCCTATCACACCCGATCATCACGTGGTGTCTTAGCACGGAGAACTTTTGCAACGGTGCATACTCAGGGAGAACACTTATACCTTGATAATTTAGTGAGAGATCATCTTATAAAGCCACCGTCGAACTAAGCAAAATAAGATGTATAAAAGATAAACATCACATGCAATCAAAATATGTGACATGATATGGCCATCATCATCTTGTGCCTTTGATCTCCATCTCCAAAGCATCGCCATGATTTCCATCGTCGCCGGCATGACACCATGATCTCCATCATCTTGATCTATATCAATGTGTCGTCACATGGTCGTCTCGCCAACAATTGCTCTTGCAACTATTGCTATCGCATAGCGATAAAGTAAAGCAATTATTTGGCGCTTGCATCTTATGCAATAGAGAGACAACCATAAGGATTTTGCCAGTTGCCGATAACTTCAACAAAACATGATCATCTCATACAACAACTTATATCTCATCACGTCTTGACCATATCACATCACAACATGCCCTGCAAAAACAAGTTAGACATCCTCTACTTTGTTGTTGCAAGTTTTACGTGGCTGCTACGGGCTTAGCAAGAACCGTTCTTACCTACACATCAAAACCACAACGATAGTTCATCAAGTTAGTGCTGTTTTAACCTTCGCAAGGACCGGGCGTAGCCACACTCGGTTCAACTAAAGTTGGAGAAACTGACACCCGCCAGCCACCTGTGTGCAAAGCACGTCGCTAGAACCAGTCTCGCGTAAGCGTACGCGTAGTGTCGCTCCGTGCCGCTTCATCCAACAATACCGCCGAACCAAAGTATGACATGCTGGTAAGCAGTATGACTTATATGGCCCACAACTCACTTGTGTTCTACTCGTGCATATAACATCTACGCATAAAACCTGGCTCTGATACCACTGTTGGGGAACGTAGTAATTTCAAAAAACTTCCTACGCACACGCAAGATCATGGTGATGCATAGCAACGAGAGGGGAGAGTGTTGTCTACGTACCCTCGTAGATCGAAAGCGGAAGCCTTAGCACAACGCGGTTGATGTAGTCATACTGAAAGTGCTAGTTATCGACTAGAGGGGGGGTGAATAGGCGATTTTTATGAAAGTCTTCAAAGCACGGATGTTTCGAAGACAAACAACAGAAATGACCTAGTTGATATGCAGCGGAAGATAACCACAACAAGCAAGCCATAGTCAAGTATGCAATAATGTGAACGGACAAGACTAATAGCAGCTATGTAGTAAGGATCAGGATGGAAGATAGTATGAAGCCAAACAACAATAGAAGTCAAGCAGTGAAGTCAAACAGATAAGACATATAAGCAAAGACTTCACGAAGACAAACTTAGGGTAAAGGAGGGAAGGGATAGAACCAGTCACTAGTTGAAGACACAGGATTTGTTGGACTGGCCCAGCTTGTCGTGACAATCAGACATCCGGGTTAGGGAGGCTGAGATTCAACTCGTAAGACCGCGTCTTCACCTTATTCCCCTTGAGCTAAGGACACACAGTCCTCGCCCAATCACTCTGGTAAGTCTTCAAGGTAGACTTCCGAACCTTCATAGACAACGTTCACCGGCAATCCACAATGACTCTTGGATGCTCAGAACGCGACGCCTAACCGGCTGGAGGATTCACAGTCCCCAAGTGTAATAAGTCTTCAGGTCACACGGATAGGAAAACTTCAGTGATGCCTAACACTCTTTGGCTCTGGGTGTTTTGGGCTTTGTCCTCGCAAGGATTTCTCTCTCTCAAAGGCTTCGAGGTGGGTTGCTCTCAAACGACAAAAGCCGTGCACTAAATCTGAGCAGCCACCAATTTATGGTGTAGGGGGTGGGCTATTTATAGCCACTAGGCAACTCAACCTGTTATGTCCGAAATGACCCTGGGTCACTAAGGAACTGACACGTGTTCCAACGGTCAGATTTCAAACACTCACGGCAACTTTACTTGGGCTACAAGCAAAGCTGACTCATCCAGCTCTGGATAAGTTTTTCTCACATTGTCTTCGCTCGAAGACATAGGATTTGGGTTGAGCATCACTTCAGTCATTCTGACTATGATCACTTGGACCCCACTTAACAAAGACGGTGGTTCCTACGACTCAACAAAGAAGAAAAGGAAACAACGAAACAAACAGTCTTCGCGCTCCATAGTCTTCACTCAATGTCTTCTCATGTCATAGTCTTCAATGTGAATATCTTCACTTACCACCATTGTCTTCAATGTATTCATACATTTTTAGGGGTCGTCTCTGGTAGGTAAACCGAATCAATGAGGGACACTACCTGCGTTATCCTGCAATTCTCACAAACGCATTAGTACCTCAACCAAATTTGTCGTCAAGACTCCAAAACCAACTAGGGGTGGCACTAGATGCACTTACAATCTCCCCTTTTGGTGACCTGATGACAAACTGGTTGAAGTTTGCAACAGGATAAAATATGTGAAATTGTAAAGGATAGGAATTGTCTTCATAAGTGGCAAAGGCTCCCCAAGATGTGCATATAAGTGGTTTGCTTTTGGAATGCAAATGCACATGGCAGGTTGTACTTGTGGAGATCCTCTTCAACTTATGAAGATAATTCATCATGCATGAAATGATATAGCTAAGAGAATGACGTGCATAATGAAAATGGACGTTGCGAGAATGATCTAAGTGCGGAAGTTATTGTCGCACATGCGGAATTTATCATCGCACTGTGGTAAAGCAAATAAGTAGCGCATTTAATTATCGAGTTTAAGTGTTACAACTCATAAGAAACAAATGTTTCAAAATCGAGAGTTGTAAACACTAGTCAAAATAAAGTGCAAACGCCCTTATGAACCCGCTTGAAGACTATCCAACTCATATGATTCTCCCCTTTGTCAAGAAGGACCAAAAGGTTTGAAGACATAGAGCATCTACTCGCCCTCTTCAAGAAGATGATGCAACAGGATTGTCGTTGTTGGTTGGCGGTGCGCATAAGCTGGGCGCAGTGTCGATTCGCAAGTGTAAGTAGGGGGCGGTGAAGTAGCATCGGCTTCATCATCGATCACTCTGGCATTGTCCGTTGCCGCAGAGGAAGAATAGTCAGAGTCTTCAAGAGATGGAGTTCGCCGTAGGACTGCATTCCGTGGAGGAGTGGAGTCAAACTTGAACCGTTCAGTGAAGCCATCGTCTTGAAGATCAGCTTCAAAGATCGAAAGCAGGGTCAAACTCTTCCATGATCGCCGACAAGTCTCGTGGAGTGACAAAAGCATTCTTGGTGGCAAGGTTACGAATGCGATTGACGCCCACCAAGAGGCTTTGCATTGGACGCTTTAGCCAGAGTGATGCTTATCTTGCTTTTGATGCAGCGCCACAAGAAGTTCTCGATCGTTGAGGACTCGAGAGCGCCCGAGGCCTTGGGCCAATTGTGCTCTCGGTGGCTTCAACAGTGCACGATGAGGTAGACGTGTGTTCCCAGCCGTGGATAGACACGAGATACCGCTGGACGCCTTCCATAGGTTGAGAGAAGCTGTGGTGATCTACGCTCAAGACTTAGTGGCGTTTAAGGTGCTCGGGGTATATGGCTTCAACAGACATATCAACCTCTGGTAGAAAGATCAGATGATTGCGAGCGGAGGGTTGATAATTGATAGCAGAGTGCATCTTGATGAGGCGCATGACCCATGGAGCATAGAACTTCGCATCAAACAGATCAGATCCAGAGGCAGCCAATTGTCGGATGAAGAAATCTTGCGTGTTGAAGCCGATACCATTGATGATGTAGAAGACCAATGTCTTCATTGCTCCTTCAAGCTTTGCGTGACGATGAATGCCCTTTATGGGCCATAGAGTTCGCCAGATGATGTGATATATGGTACGAGGCAGATACTCAAGGTCATCAACAAAGAAGTGTTGAGGGTATTCAGCGTCATGTGGCAGTGGCTTCATCATGCTCAGTATCTGACTCATGTCGGGTTCTGGCTTATGAAATATGCTTTCCAGGGCATCGCGGTGGAGTTGACATCCAGGTTCAAACAGCTCTCCGGAGTGGGTAGGCCTGTGAGCTCAATGATGTTAAGAGCTTTGGCTTCATGATGGACATTTCCAGTCATCCACTCGAGAACCCATGTCTTCGTATCTCTGTTGTAGCCGCGGATGTGGAGTGTGGCATAGAATTGAAGCACTAATTCTTCATTCCAAAGGTTTTGTCTGCATTACGGCCAAGCAGACTTGCATCATGAAAGCAATCAAGTGCTTCTTCTAAGCACGACATACCGCAATGGCTTCAGTGTCGAGGCGCATATGAGGGAAAATGCGGCCTTGGTCATACAGAACACAGGAGTAATAGCTTCTTTGCTGATAGCTCCAGAACAGTTCAGATGAGATCCTCGGCCTTGTGTAGGGGTTCTTTGCACTGTCAAACAAAGTATTGTGGGCTTTGAAGCCATTTGCATTGAAAGAACCAGTTGAGGTGGCAGTGCCTGGAAACCTTGGCAGTCTTGGCTTCGCTTACGGACCGGAGGCCTATGCACAATATGATAGTCGAATTGAGGACCAGAGGCATGAGGCGGAGGGACCAGAACGGGCCATCTTACTGTGACTAGCTCGCCATAGTTGTATGCTTGCTCGATTGTGTAGGGCCTTGGTGGCGGAATCGAGCAAAGGGCAGCAATCGAGGCTTCAGGCTGCTCAGCAGATGCTTCGGGAGCAGTTGCCTCATTGGCTTCAGGCACAATTCCTTCATTGGCTTCAGGAGCAGTTGGGACAGGCTCCACATTGGCTTCAGCCATGACCACGTCATTGGCTTCATTGGTGTTGGAGGTGGCAGCCTCATTGTTTTGAACCTCCACTTGTGGAGCTGGAGGGTCGGGCACCGCACGCTGATATCGGGATCACTTCTTCACCATCGGGGTGTAGGAACACGTTCTTCTTCAAAGCAGCTTTGGCTTCGCACTCGTAGACATTCACAGCTTGAGTGGCTTCGAAAACACTTGACGGGCAACAGGTTGGTGGTGCACTTCTCCTTCCGAACGCCGAAAGAGGCACTTGAGGCCTTTGACCTTGGCGAAGCTCATGAAATGTCGGGCGACGCCTTTGGAGATGGGGTTGCCTGGGCCTCGAAGTCTTCCTCTTCTTCTTGGTGTTGCTGTTGGCGAGTGACTTGTTGTTGGGGAGTGACTTGTTGTTGGGGAGTACTGGGGAGTCTTGTTGTTGCGGGCGATCAGCCCATGAAGCATCCT
Source organism: Aegilops bicornis (assembly GCA_021605145.1). Taxonomy (NCBI): domain Eukaryota; kingdom Viridiplantae; phylum Streptophyta; class Magnoliopsida; order Poales; family Poaceae; genus Aegilops; species Aegilops bicornis. The sequence continues at coordinate 222,575,079 of CM038674.1, read as the reverse complement.
GTGCAATTGGCATCAGAGGACAACCAATGCTGATGAGTTCGCTGTTCGTACGAACAGGCGATGATACCACATTGTACTCGATTTGAGGAAGAACTTCATCATCTTCAACATTGTCATGGTGACCAATGTCTTCAGCAGTGGGGGGATCAGCTGCTGGAATCTCTTCAGCTTCAGGAGCCTCTGTGGAAGCAGGCTCATGAACAGTCATTCGAAGTTCTTGGGTTGCAGACGCGGTGTCACGCCCAATATGCGACCCTATCCAAAAGGAACTCGAAGGTCCCACCAAGGATAGACCCGCATATTGAAACGCTTTTGCAAGGTGGATATCATTACATCAACATTACATAATAGATAGGGATACATACATAAGGCACAAATGCCACAAGAATACATCAACATCATATACAAGATCAACATCCGACTATAGATGAAACATAAACAGAAGCTCAAATGACATCCACCTTGCTAGCCCAGGCTGCCGACCTGGAACCTAACCCCTGATCGAAGAAGAAGCAGCAGAAGAACTCCAACACAAGTAAACATCGCTATCACGTCATGATCATCGCACAACCTGTACCTGCAACTGGTGGTGTAGTAATCTGTGAGCCACGAGGACTCAGCAATCCCATTACCATGGGTATCAAGACTAGCAAAGCTTAAAGGGAAAGGAAGGGGCAAAGTGGTGAGGTTGCTGCAGCGACTAAGCATGATATGGTGGCTAACATACGCAAATGAGAGCGAGAAGAGAAACAAAGGAATGGTCACAACTAGTAATGATCAAGAAGTGATCCTGAACTCCTACTTTACGCCGACATAACCCGTAAACCGTGTTCTCCTCTCGATCAACCCCGAAAAGAGACACTCACGGTTACGCACGCGGTTGGTGTATTTTAGAAGAGTTTGCTTCAAGTTTACTACAACCGGATATTAACAAATTCCCATCTGCCACATAACCGCAGCACGGCTCTCGAAAAGTTTATACCTGCAGGGTGTCCCAACTTAGCCCATGATAAGCTCTCGCGATCAATCTAAGGATATTCCTTCTCCCGGAAGACCCGATCAGTCTTTAATCCCGGCTACAAGACATTTCGACAAAGAATAAAACAAGACCAGCAAGACCGCCCGATGCGCCGACAATCCCGATAGGAGCTGCACATATCTCGCTCTCGTGGCAACACCAGATAAGCGAAGCGTCTGGTACCCACGTAACCCAAGTTGCCAAGGGATGGTCCCAAGACGGTGCTCTAGTTTGGACCAACACTTAGACAAGCATTGGCCCGGGGGGGGGGGGCTGTAAGAAAGATGACCCTTGGGTTAATTACTCCCAAGGGAAAGTAGGTGGTGGTGAGGCAAATGGAAAAACCAAGGTTGGGCCTTGCTGAAGGAGTTTTATTCAAAGCGAACTGTCAAGGGGGTCCCATAAATCACCCGACCGCGTTAGGGACGCAAAATCCGGGAACATAATAACGATATGATGGAAACTAGGGCGGCAAGAGTGGAACAAAACACCAGGCATAAGGCCGAGCCTTCCACCCTTTACCAAGTATATAGATGCATTAATTAAATAAGATATATTGTGATATCCCAACAAGTAAACATGTTTCAACAAGGAACAACATCTCCATGTTCAAACAAGGAACAAACTTCATCTTCACCTGCAACTAACAACGCTATAAGAGGGGCTGAGCAAAGCGGTAACATAGCCAAACAACGGTTTGCTAGGAAAGGTGTCAAAGGTTAGAGGCTGACATGGCAATTTGGGATGGCTTGATAAACAGGTAATAGGTAGCGCATCATAGCGATAGAACGAAGCAACTAGCATAGCAATGATAGTAGTGAGATCCAGGGTAGCGGTCATCTTGCCTGAAATCCTGCAATGAAGAAGAACGAGTCCATGAAGAAGACGAACGGATGAAGCCGAACCAAGCGTAGACGAACGAATCCTCACGATCGCTATGAAACAGGAACTAACAAGAAGAAGCACACGACATAGTAAACACACCACACATAGACAAGACATGATGCACAACAAGCATGACGCATGACAAAGCTAGATGAGGCTACTCATGGCAAGAGATGATGCATACAAGAGCAACACATCAAAGCAAATTTAAATGAGGCCGGAAACAACATATAACAATTCTGGTAAGTCCTCATATGCAAATTTCGAAATTGGTCCAGATCTGAATAAACCTTATGTTCAAGTTGTTAAACAGCAAGTTAAGATGCACCACGATGATCTACACGAAATTCTAGTCAAGTTAAATATAAAGTTCATTTAATTCGGAGCTACGACCTAGAAGATATGAGCAAAACAAGATAAGCATGGCATTGATGCAAAATGCATACCAACATCAAGCAAACACCTCAAAACATGGATGCAACATGATAATATGAAGCTACATGCAAAATCAAGCAAGTATCATATAGAGCACACTCAAAACGGAGCAACGGTTCAACACATACACACAATACAAGTTATAAAGGACAAGCTGTCCAAAACAGCAACTAGGCATATTGCAAGCATCAAAACAACATGCTACAGCATCTCAACATGAAAACAAAAGGCATGTGCATGATGTACAGGTAAGGCATGACAAAACATGAACACTGAGCTATCTCTAGAAACAACTAGAACATGCTCAAAATGACATGGCAAGATTGCAAATAATAACAGTTCAGACTTAAGCAGAAATAACATCAGGTTGCAATGTTTAGAGCTATTAAACAACATGTTACAGGAACTTATCATGGCAAAAAAAGGCATGGCATGAAACTACTAAATGCATAGATCAAAAGTCCTTTACTGACCATGAGCCAAAAAGGCACAGAAAATAGGATGGAACCCATGTAAACATGGCAGGTTATATTACAGATTCAAACATGGCAGGAACAACGATAAGTAGGCATGTTGGTGAGCTTGAACCACTCACCACAGAGCAATACATGGCATGGAAAGGCAACTCACAGTAAGAAGACATGGCATAGAAGCTATACATGGCAAGAACAACATCATAGCATACACGGATCAACTACAACAACCTTGGAAAAATTGAATAACATGTAAACAACCTGCCAGGAAACATTTTATAGCAAAAGTAGAGCTCGATTGACTCAAGCTATGGCACTCCATAATTGCAAACAAAGGCATGGATGGATAGAGAATAACCATATGTTCAAAACATCCTTACTGAAGTATCTCAAAATAAGCATGGATCTCTCGGTAGCATCAAGTTAACATGGCATAAAAATATCAGCAGAACAGGGCTGAAAACAGCAACATCATGAAGCCTAGTTTGCATGCTTGTGCTAGTCACCACATAGATCACAAAAATACATGGCATACACCCCTGTAAATATGGCATGGCATATTACAAAACACATGTAGGACTCAAGTTCATAGGGTGCACACATCAATCATGGCAAAAATGACAAAAGTGCATGTTCTGATAAAAATCTGAAACTAACATCATATAGCACACTTCTAACAGCATTTCGGGCATCAAGATGAGATCAAATGAAAATGATGCAATGAGATGAAATTATGTACTCGACGAGGCGAACAATTTAACATATTACACGTGCGAAACGGAGCTACGGATGCAGAGTTATGATGCGATGAAAATGCATGAAAAATTACAGAATCTGGGGATGGCCGGGGAAGATCGCCGGAAAGGAGGCAGATGGCGGCCGAGCTCGGGGCCTCCGGATCCGGGGCTCCTCCGGCCGGATCTCGCCGGATCCGGTCCGGGTCGAGGCGGAGGAGGCGGCGGGGAGGCGCGACCGACTTCACCGGAGCGAAGGGCGGCGGCGGCCGGTGGCAACGCCGGCGAGGCGAAGCTGCCACGGCGAGGCGGGCGGCGAGGCGGCGATCGGGTCCGGCCATGGGCGGCGTCAGGCGCCCGGCGGGCGGAGGCGCGCCGCGACCGGGCCGATGGGGAGGCGGCTGGGAAGGCCGGGCGGCGCGCTGGAGCCGGCGCGGAGGCGAGGCGCGGGCGGGCGATGCGGGCTGCTGGCCGCGCTGGCCTCAAGCGGCCCGCACGGGTGGCGGCGAAGTGGGGCGCGGCCCGGGACACGTGGCGACGGCGGGTTGGTCCAGCGGAGCGGGCGGACACCTCTGCTGCCCGGATTTTTGTCCGGCGGCGGCGGGTGGAGTTTTTCTAGGGTTAGGGGAGAAGAAGACCCGAGAATTTCGGGGGGAGGCACATATTTATAGATAGAGGGAGCTAGGAGAGTCCAAATGAGGTGCGGTTTTCGGCCACGCGATCGTGATCGAACGACCGAGAGCATGGAGAGGAGTTTGCTGGGTTTTGGGCCACTTTGAAAGGGGTGTTGGGCTGCAATACAAAAAAGGCTTTCACGGTTACCCGGTTAACCGTTGGAGTATCAAACGACCTCCAAATGGCACGAAACTTGACAGGCGGTCTACCGGTAATATACCAAGGCGGCTTGGCAAACCTCAGGCCATTCCGAGAAAGTTTAACACCCGCACATGAAAAGAGGTAAAAGAGGGCGCCGGGGAACATAGGAGTGCCGGATTGCAAAACGGACAACGGGGAAAATGCTCGGATGCATGAGACGAACACGTATGCAAATGCGATGCACATGACGACATGATAAAAATGCAGATGATGACATGGCAAAGGAGAGACACGCAAGCAAATGACATGGCAACACTGACGAATAACTGAAGGACACCTGGCGCATCGAATCTGAGGCGTTACAACACTCCTCCACTAACAAGAGATCTCATCCCGAGATCTTAGGACCGAGACGGCAGGGAAAAAGGGATGAGGTGAAACAAGAATTGAAGAGAGAAGAGGCAAAGAATCGAAAGCACACGAGAAGAAGAGAGAAACGACGAGAATGACGAGAACTGAAAGCTCGCGGAATCAGATAGACTATGAAACCACTCGTTGTAACCGGAGTGGTTAGAATGAGAAAAGAAACGAATAAGACTGAAACGATTTAGGTAGCACTCCGGCTGAAACATGGAAGGAATAGAATCTGAACTTGAGAGGACGGAATGATACTTGATGAACTCTTGAAGAATGAACTAAATCATGAAGAACCACCATGAAGGACTCCGGTAACAAAAGGATGATGAGATACGATTGAAGGATGAAAGGAAATAAGATTAAAGCCTTGCGATGATTTAGATGGAGGATTCCGACGAGATGGCGGAGGAAATTTGAACTCGGGAAAAGAAAAGATGAAAACACTTGGAACTAGAATTTATTCATTACGAACAAACTCCGAAGGAAGGGATTACTCACTAGGATGAAATAAGAATAAGATTTATTGTATGCTTATCCTTCATCAAATTAAATTGATGACAAACAATGGATTTTGCAACTACTTATTCTTCTTGAAAAGGATTAAGGGGAAATATGGCGCAAAACTTGAGAAAGTCTTCATGAACCACCGGTAGGATTTGAGAGAACGAATGAATTAAAATGATAATCAAGGAAAAAGAATCTTGAACGAACCGCCGTTAGAAATGAAAATGAACGAAGAGAAGAGAACGAATCGCCGGAAAGAATTAGAGACCACGAAGATACTTGAGGGAAAATTAGAGACAAAAGAACGAAGAGATCGCGAACTGATTGACGAATGCTTGAACGAAGCACCGGAAGAATATTGAGATGAACGAAGCTGAAAACTTGGAACGAAGAAATCTTCTGAAAAGATGACCTCCGGATGATCGAGACGGAAAACAACTCCTGAAATGCTCCAGATGGATGAAAAGAATTTGCATGACTGGAAACAATTAGATAGGATAACATCGATCTAGCACCATAAATCTTCGGGAGAACGGACAAGATTTAAGAGAAACTCTACTTCGGTCTTCAAATGATGATGAGGAACACCACCAAAATTACTGGGATACTCCGGAAGAATGAAAAGCAAAGAGGTTGAGCCAACAATGAAAAGAATTTGAAAGAGATCTTGGGAAGGCGTCTGACTGATGAAATTCATTCTTACGTCAAACTTCAAAAGAACTTTAGAATAACTCCGGAATAATTAGAAGAGTCAGGTAAGATCCTGGGAAAAGACCTGTGGGTTAGGGCCCACTGAAAAGATAACACCGTCGGAAAGGATTTTTGAATAGATAGATGATGCACCAGAACAATTGAAATATAAGAATGAGGTGACAACCTCGAATTAATTCAAACACAGACGAATCTCCTGAGATGACTTGAGCACTCCGGAAGGATAAACTGGCGAGAGGCGAACGAGCAGGGAAAACACTTGAGCCGAGGAAAATAATATGATCAACTCGAAAGACTAGAATTGAGTGCACCGGAAAAAGAAAGGGATGAAGAATGACGAACAAGACGAGAATTCACCGGTTGAAACAATTGAGGGAAGACTGAAGAGGCTCCACACGAATGGAATTGATGGTCGGAAGAAACTCGAACTCCGGGAATAATAGGGTGGGAGGGCGGAAAACAAAGACAACTTGGAAGGGGAAATCGATTTAATGACTTCAAGAGGAAACACCGTTGAAATCATTGAGGAAAGAAAGCAAAGACTTCACACGAGTAGGATGGATACTCGATTACGGACTCCGGTTCCGAGAAGAAGAAGGGTGGGCGGGTGGGAAAATAAGACAACTGAGGATTGAATTTGACAACGATGAAGAGCTCGAGTCAACTTGACGAGAAATGCACCGGATGAAAAGAGCTGAGGAACAACTACCGGAAAAAACCAACTGCGTGATCCTAAAGAAAAAATTTGAGGGGAAGAGGAGTAATTCAAAACACCTACGTCAAGATTCCTCACCAGAGCGACGAAGGGGCTGAGGAGTAAAAAGAATTCCTACTCTCCGATATAACTAGACTCCGAAAACAGTTTTATTCTAGACTCGACAACGGCCAAACTACACGATCAATGAAGGGGCTCCTAGGGTCGGTCGAGGCTCGATACTAACTTAAACACGCCCAATATGCGACCCTATCCAAAAGGAACTCGAAGGTCCCACCAAGGATAGACCCGCATATTGAAACGCTTTTGCAAGGTGGATATCATTACATCAACATTACATAATAGATAGGGATACATACATAAGGCACAAATGCCACAAGAATACATCAACATCATATACAAGATCAACATCCGACTACGGATGAAACATAAACAGAAGCTCAAACGACATCCACCTTGCTAGCCCAGGCTGCCGACCTGGAACCTAACCCCTGATCGAAGAAGAAGCAGCAGAAGAACTCCAACACAAGTAAACATCGCTCTCACGTCATGATCATCGCACAACCTGTACCAAGAATCGGGTGGTGTAGTAACTCGTGAGCCACGAGGACTCAAAGAATCCCATTACCATGGGTATCAAGACTAGCAAAGCTTAAAGGGAAAGGAAGGGGCAAAGTGGTGAGGTTGCTGCAATGACTAAGCATGATATGGTGGCTAACATACCAAATGAGAGCGAGAAGAGAAACAAAGGAATGGTCGTCAACTAGTAATGATCAAGAAGTGATCCTGAACTCCTACTTACGTCAGACATAACCCAGAAACCGTGTTCTCCTCTCGATCAACCCCGAAAAGAGACACTCACGGATTCCGAGGATGGCCGGGGAAGATCGCCGGAAAGGAGGGAGATGGCGGCCGAGCTCGGGGCCGCCGGATCCGGGGCTCCTCCGGCCGGATTTCGCCGGATCCGGTCCGGGTCGAGGCGGAGGAGGCGGCGGGGAGGCGCGGCCGACTTCACCGGAGCGACGGGCGGCGGCGGCCGGTGGCAACGCCGCGTAGGCGAAGCGGCCACGGCGTGAGGCGGGCGAGGCGGCGATCGGGTCCGCCGCTGGGCGGCGGCGGCGAAGCTGGCGGGCGGGAGGCGCCGCGACGGGCCGATGGGGAGGCGGCGCGGAAGGCCGGGCGGCGGCGCTGGGAGCCGGCGCGAGGCGAGGCGCTGGGCGGGCGATGCGGGTTGCCAAGGGTCAGCTGGGCTCCTGGCCCAGCGGGTGGCGGCGGCGGGCGCGCCCGGGACACGTGGCGACGGCGGGTTGGTCCGGCGGAGCGGGCGGACACGTCCGCTGCCCGGATTTTTGTCCGGCGGTGGCGGGTGGAGTTTTTCTAGGGTTAGGGGAGAAGAAGACCCGAGAAGTTCGGGGGGGGAGGCACATATTTATAGATAGAGGGAGCTAGGAGAGTCCAAATGAGGTGCGGTTTTCGGTCACGCGATCGTGATCGAACGACCGAGAGCATGGAGGGGAGTTTGCTGGGTTTTGGGCCACTTTGAAAGGGGTGTTGAGCTGCAATACAAAAGAGGCTTTCACGGTTACCCGGTTAACCATTGGAGTATCAAACGACCTCCAAATGGCACGAAACTTGACAGGCGGTCTACCGGTGCTATACCAAGGCCGCTTGGCAAACCTCGGGCCATTCCGAGAAAGTTTAACACCCGCACATGAAAAGAGGTAAAAGAGGGCGCCGGGAGACATAGGAGTGCCGGATTGCAAAACGGACAACGGGGAAAATGCTCGGATGCATGAGACGAACACATATGCAAATGCGATGCACATGACGACATGATAAAAATGCAGATGATGACATGGCAAAGGAGAGACACGCAAGAAAATGACATGGCAACACCGACGAATAACTGAAGGACACCTGGCGCATCGAATCCGGGGCGTTACACGCGGGACGAACCACAGAAATGGGTTCAACAATCAAGGGCTCTGTAGGAGCAGCCCGATTCTTCTTGGTCTTTAGCTTCTTCTTGGAGGGAGCAGCATCAGAGGCGTTAGGATTTTTCCTTTTTGTCGCTTCAGCCTCGCCAGTCCTCGTCCTTTTCTGTTCGGAAGCAGTTGACCGTACCTTTGGCTTCGAGCCAGTCATGCTGCTTGGGAAGACTATGCGGGGCTCTTCCTGCCTTGAAGGCGCAGCTTGGTCAGCTGAAGACTTCTTTTTCTTTGCAGCCATCCCGGGTCGATGCCAGGACGGCCAAGTGCCTTGGCGCTTCTCAAATTTCATTGTAGGAAAGCACACACTTGTCACCAGAGCCTTCATGCGCCACGAGAGCCTCCGCTTCTTCACGCTTCTTGACAAAGTTTTCTTTGAGGTCGTGCAAGATGACCTTGAAGTTTTTGACGCCTTGCACACCGAGTGCAGCCATATGCTTCTTGAACTGAGCCTTCTCATAGTCAATTTTGTGCTTCAATTCAACAACTCCCGAGCTAGAGCTAGCTCGTAAGCAATGGCGCCGTTGAAAGAGACGCCGAGGCCAATTGGAAGTTGCGGATCTTCAAAGTCGATGTTTGGTGTGTCAAACCACTCATCAATGAAGTGATGGATGATTGCCACATCAAAGAGAGGCAAGTTGTTGAAGATTTCGCTTCTTCTTTGCTCTTGATAAGCTGCTCAAGAGCATCATCTCGCAAGATCGCCATCACTTGATGATCAATGTGCTCTTCACGCAGAATGGCAACAGGGTCGATGTCGGTCAAAGATTCTTGACACTTTTCTTTCTCTTCTCCGCCTTCTTGGAGATGCGGATTGATCCTCGACTGCAGTAATCGGCTTCAGGAGGTGCAAAGGGCCTGGCTTCACACGAGAAGCTTTTGGAGGACCAAATGACTTTGGAGCCTTGACTTTCTTAAGCTTCATGCTTTGGAGCAGGAGCAGGAGCTGGAGCTGGGGCTTCATCAGAGTCATCATTGTCATCAGAGTGATCCACTTTGGCACCTTGGACCAAAATATAAGTGATGAGGCCTTCAAGGTTTGAAAATGGACCGATGACATTGGGTTCGGCGTCACGTGAGCCGTCAGCACGGGGAGCAGAGGGACCAGGGTTGAAGTCTAATCCCAATGACTTCTTGTTTTCCTTTGCAGAAGCCTTTGCGTGCTGGAAGTTGCGCTTGAAGAGATTGTCATCACGACACCAGAGCAAAGACGTCGGGTCGGCATTTTCGTGTGAGGTCCATGGACCATGCAAGGATAGAAACCTTGTGCAATAGCTTCAGCCATGCTCTTGGGAGGGAGGCCTCAAATGTAATATCACCCCAAGGGCTTCGATGGCATTCTCCTCAAGATATTCTTGTGTGACGAAATTGTACTTGAACCACTGCTCAGCCCAATAGCGCCGAATCCATTGGATTCGTGTCTTGCGCTGATTATAAGTCTCTTCAGATCTGCCTTGTACAGCTCTGCGAGGTCATCCGGCAGATCCTTTGAGGTTCCCTCACGACTGTCTGCCGCCCTTCCCGACTGATTTATCTCAGAGCCATGAGCTTCAAACTGAATGGCTTCACAATCAAAGGCTTCAAAGGCTTATGCTTGGTTGATGATAGGAACTGGCTTCGGGAGAGTTGGTTTGATGTCGTAAGAATTCTCGCAAACGAATGCGCATTATGAGAACCAAGGGATTCTCCCACGGACATGTACCTGTGACAGCATTAGAGATGCGAGGGAAGGGGAAGAGGTCATATGCATTCTTAGAGGATTTTGAAGATAAATTGGTTTGAAGACATTGACCTCATGATGCGAAGACATTCACTTATACGCTAAGAGTTGGTTCCAGATTTGTACGAATCCGTGAATAAGCACAAGTGAGGAATCTAACTAGTTGTGAAGCTTAAGTGAATATACTAAGCAGTACGAGATGCAGACAGAATAGATCTAACTTTGTATGGGCAGAAACCATTTTTGGCAAATAGGATGAATCTTGAAGATCAAAAAGATGGTCAAAATAGAGATATATTTACCGCTCAAGAACTGCTAGATGGAAGGAAAGGAGGCCGAGCAGTTCAGTCCACCGTGCCCTAACTTGGCGACGGAGGACACCTACGGCGGCGGCGGAGATGAAGATGTTCGCGGCCGGCGTGAGGACGGCATCGGAGAAGTCGCGGCAGTTAAGCGCTTTGTCGCCGGCGTCGTCGAGAGCTAGCGGTGGCGCTAGGGTTTTGACGAGGTGGAGAGGTGGAAGAAGATTTTCTTTACCACAGGGGACAGTGTCACGCCCAATATGCGACCCTATCCAAAATGAACTCGACGGTCCCACCAAGGATAGACCCGCATATTGAAACGCTTTTGCAAGGTGGATATCATTACATCAACATTACATAATAGATGTGGATACATACATAAGGCACAAATGCCACAAGAATACAACATCACATCATATACAAGAGATCAACATCCGACTACGGATGAAACATAAATGTAAGCTCAAACGACATCCACCTCGCTAGCCCAGGCCGACCGAACCTATCCCCGATCGAAGAAGCGTAAGAAGAACTCCAATACAAGCAAACATCGCTCTCACGCCATGATCATCGCAAAACCTGTACCTGCAATCGGTGGTGTAGTAATCTGTGAGCCACGAGGACTCAAAGAATCCCATTACCATGGGTATCAAGACTAACAAAGCTTAATGGGAAAGGAAGGGATAAAGTGGTGAGGTTGCAAAGAGCGGCTAAGCATGATATGGTGGCTAACATACGCAAATGAGAGCGAGAAGAGAAACAAAGGAACGGTCGTCAACTAGCAATGATCAAGAAGTGATCCCTGAACTCCTACTTACGCCGACATAACCCGTAAAACCGTGTTCTCCTCTCGATCAACCCCGAAAAGAGACACTCACTACAGTTACGCACACGGTTGGTGTATTTTAGAAGAGTTTGCTTCAAGTTTACTACAACTGGATATTAACAAATTCCCATCTGCCACATAACCGCTGGCACGGCTCTCGAAAGTTCAAACCTCGCAGGGTGTCCCAACTTAGCCCATGATAAGCTCTCGCGATCAACGAAGTATATTCCTTCTCCTGTGAAGACCCGATCAGTCTCGTAATCCCGGCTACAAGACATTTCGATAGCAATAAAACAAGACCAGCAAAGCCGCCCGGATGTGCCGACAAATCTGATAGGAGCTGCACATATCTCGGTCTCAGGCACACCGGATTGTCCAAACTTCCCAGAGGCGAACCCAGAGTTGCTTCGGTGGCCACCGGCGTCGACGGTTTGGACCAAAGCACTCACGACGAGCACCGCCCGGGGTAAAATAAGATGACCCTTGGGCTCCGGAAACCCAAGGGAAAATAAGGGCTAGGTGAGGCAAATGGTAAAACCAATGTTGGGCCTTGCCGAGGAGTCTTATTCAAAGCGAACCGTCAAGGGGTCCCATAAATCACCCAACCGCGTTAGGGACGCAAAATCCGGGAACATAATACCGATATGACGGAAACTAGGGCGGCAAGAGTGGAACAATACACCTGGCATAAGGCCGAGCCTTACACCCTTTACCAAGTTTATAGATGCATTAATAATATAAGATATATTGTGATATCCCAACAAGTAAACATGTTCCAACAAGGAACAACATCTCCATGTTCCAACAAGGAACAAACTTCATCTTCACCTGCAATTAACAACGCTATAAGAGGGGCTGAGCAAAGCGGTAACATAGCCAAGCAATGGTTTGCTAGGAAGGGTGCAAAAGGTTAGAGGCTGACATGGCAATTTGGGAGGCTTGAGCAGCAAGTGATAGGTAGCGCAGCATAGCGAAAGAACGAAGCAACTAGCATAGCAATGATAGTAGTGAGATCCAGGGTGACGGTCATCTTGCCTGAAATCCCGCAAGGAAGAAGAACGAGTCCATGAAGAAGACGAACAGATGAAGCCGAACCAAGCGTAGACGAACAAATCCTCACGATCGCAACGAAACAGGAACTAACAAGAAGAAGCACACAACATAGTAAACACACCACACATGAACAAGGCATGATGCACAACCAAGCATGATGCATGACACAGCTAGATGAGGCTACTCATGGCAAGAGATGATGAAAACAAGAACAACACATCAAGGCAAGTTTAAATGAGGCCGGAAACAACATAGAACAATTCCGGTAAGTCCTCATATGCAAATTTCGAAATTGGTCCAGATCTGAATAAACCTTATGTTCAAGTTGTTAAACAGCAAGTTAAGATGCACCACGATAATCTACACGAAATTCTAGTCAAGTTACATATAAAGTTCATTTAATTCGGAGCTACGACCTAGAAGATATGAGCAAAGCAAGTTAAACATGGCATTGATGCCAAATGCATACAAACATCAAGCAAACACCTCAAAGCATGGATGCAAAATGATAATATGAAACTACATGCAAAATCAAGCAAGTTTCATATAGAGCACACTCAAAACGGAGCAACGGTGCAACACATACACTCTATACAAGTCATAGCAACAATCTGTTCAAAACAGCAACTAGGCATATTGCAAGCATCAAAACAACATGCTACAGAATCTCAACATGATAACAAAAGGCATGGGAACGATGTACAGGTAAAGCATGACAAAACATGAACACTGAGCTATCTCCATAAATCACCAGAACATGCTCAAAATGACATGGCAAGATTGCAAATAATAACAGTTTCAGGCTTAGCAGAAATAACATCAGGTTGCAATGTTTAGAGCTATCAAACAACATGCTACAGGAACTTATCATGGCAAAAAAAGCTATAGAATGAATCTACTAATTGCATAGAACAAAAGTCCTTTACCGACCATGAGCCAAAAAGGATCAGAAAATATGATGGCACCCATGTGAACATGGCAAGTTATATGACAGATTCATACATGGCAGAAACAACAATAAGTAGGCATGTTGGTGAGCTTGAACCACTCACCACAGAGCAATACATGGCATGGCAAGGCAACTAACAGTAAGAAGACATGGCATAGAAGCTATACATAGCAAGAACAACATCATAACATACACGGATCAGCTACAACAACCTTGGTAAAATTGAATAACATGTAAACAATCTGCCAGGAAACATTATATAGCAAAAGTAGAGCTCGATTGACTCAAGCTATGACACTCCATAATTGCAAACAAGGGCATGGATGGATAGAGAATAACCATATGTTCAAAACATCCTTACTGAAGTATCTCAAAATATGCATGGATCACTCGGTAGCATCAAGTTTACATGGCATAAAAATATCAGCAGAACAGGGCTGAAAACAGCAACATCATGAAGCCTAGTTTGCATGCATGTGCTAGTCACCACAGAGATCACAAAAATACATGGTATACACCCCTGTAAAGATGGCATGGCATATTACAAAACAAATGTAGGACTCAAGTTCATAGGATGCACACATCAATCATGGCAAAAATGACAAAAGTGCATGTTCTGGTAAGAATCTGAAACTAACATCACATAGCCCTCTTCTAACAGCATTTCAGGCATCAAGATGAGCTCAAATGAAAATGATGCAATGGAAGGGAATGATGTACTCGTCGAGGCGAACAGTTTGACATATTATACGCACAAAACGGAGCAATATACAGAGAGTTATGGCAAGATGAAAAAGCAACAAAATAATGACAGAAACGGACTTGGATGAAAATCGGGGGAGAGAAGAAAGTCAACCGGCGGCGGAGTGGATCGGGCGGGCCGGCGCAGCGGATCCGGACGGCGGCGGGATCCGGCCCGGACGCCGAGGAGGCGCGATCCGCCGTGAGGACCTTTCCGGCCGGGATCTCAGCGGCGAAGGCTGGCGCGGAGGGCGGAGGAGGAGGAGGCCGGGCGCGGCGCGGCCGGAGTTGCTGGGCCGGGCGGCGCGCGGCGCCGCCGGGCGTAGGCGCTGGCGCGCCGCGCTGGGCGTCGGATGGGCAGGAGGGCCTGCCGCTGGCCGAGCGGTCATGGCGGGCGGCGTACACGTGGCGGGCGGCCACTGGCTGCGGGGCGGCGGCGCGATTTGTCCGGCGGGCGCGGACATGTCCGGGCGCGGCGGGGGTGATTTGATCTAGGGTTTTGGGGATTCATCCGCGAATTTGGAAGGGGAAGGCATATATATAGGTAGAGGGAGCTAGGAGAGTCCAAATGAGGTGCGGTTTTCGGCCACGCGATCGTGATCGAACGACCGAGAGCATGGAGGGGAGTAAGATGAGTTTTGGGCCACTTTGAAAGGGGTGATGGGCTGCAACACAAAAGAGGCTTTTCATGTTACCGGTTAACATTGGAGTATCAAACGACCTCCAAATGGCACGAAACTTGACAGGCGGTCTACCGGTGCTATACCAAGGCCGCTTGGCAAACCTCGGTCCATTCCGAGAACGTTTAACACCCGCACACGAAAAGAGGTAAAAGGGGGCACCGGGAGACATAGGAGTGCCGGATTGCAAAACGGACTACGGGGAAAATGCTCGGATGCATGAGACGAACACGTATGCAAAATGAAATGCACATGACGACATGAAAAAATGCAGATGATGACATGGCAAAATGCAACACGCAAGCAAATAACATGGCAAAGACGGCGAATAACTGGCGGACACCTGACGCAATGAATCCGGGGCGTTACAACACTCCTCCACTAACAAGAGATCTCGTCCCGAGATCTTAGGACCGAGACGGAAGAGAAAAGGGATGAGGTGAAACAAGAAACGTAAGAGAGAAGAGGCCAAGAATCGAGAGCACTCGAGAAGAATAGAGGAACGACGAGAATGACAAGAATCGAAAGCTCACGGAATCAGATAGACTCTGAAAGCACTCGTTCTAACCGGAGTGGTTAGAATGAGAAAAGAAACAAATAAGACTGAAAGGATTTAGGTAGCACTCCGGCTGAAAATGGAAGGATTAGAACATGAACTTCACAAGATGGGATGAAACTTGACGAGATGAACAACACAATGCCTCCGGAAGAATTGGAAGAATTGAAAAGAACTTAGAATGAAGGATTGAATGGAGTTATTGAGAAAATCAACAACGAAAGAATAAGATTGTTGTGGACTTATGGAAAACATCTCGAAATTAATGAGGTGATAACCGACCACAAACGGAAATGATTTGATAGCTGAGAGGAACGAAGAAATGCAAAACTCCACTTCAAAAGAAAATGGAGAATTAATTGCTCTTCGAGAAGCAAGAAGGAAAGATACTTGAGCTCCACAACCAAAATCTTGATGAACTCTTGAAGAAAGAATTAAAACATGAAGAACCACCATGAAGAACTCCGGTAAACAAAAGAATGAGGAGATAAAATGAAGGATGAAAGAATAAGATGAGCGTTGCGATGATTTAGATGGAGGTTCCGACGAGATGGTCGAGGGAAATTTGAACTCCGGAAAAGAAAAGACGAAAACACTTAGAACTAGAATTTATTCAACAAGAACAAACTCCGAAGGAAGGGATTAATCACTTGGATGAAATAAGAATAAGATTTATTGTATGCTTATCCTTCATCAAATTAAATTGATGACAAACAATGGATTTTGCAAACTACTTATTCTTCTTGAAAAAGAATTAAGGGGAAAATAGCACAAAACTTCAGAAAGGTCTTCATGAACCACCGGTAGGATTGAAAAGAACGAATATTAATATGATAATCAAAGAAAAAGAATCTTGAACGAACCACCGTAAGAATTCGGAAATGACTGATGAAAGAGAATGAATCACCGGGAAGAATTAGATAAGCACGGAGATACTTGAGGGAATTTAGAGAAAAGAGCTCGAAGAGATCGCGAACTGATTAATGAATACTTGAACGAAGCACCGGGATAAATAGAGAACGATAACTGGAATGATGGCCTCTGGTGAAAAGAAATAGAAATCAACTTCTGAAATACTTCGGATGGGTAAGAAAGAATATCTGACAAACGGAATAATTCGAGAGGATAGCATGAAGCTAGAACCACGAATCTTCGGGAGAACGGGCAAGATTTAGAGGAAAACTCTTCTTCGGTCTTCAAATGACGACGATAAACATCACCAAAATTAATGAGATACTCCGGAAGAATGAAAAACCGAAAAGGTTGAGCCAACAATGAAATGATTTGAAATCGATCTTGGAAAAGGCATGTGATCGATGGAATCCATTCTTACGTCACACTTGAAAAGAATTGAGAATAGCTCCGGGGAAATAGAAGAGTCAGGTAAGATCCTGGGAAAAGACCTGTGGGTTAGGGCCCACTAAAGAGAAACACACCGTTGAAAAGGGATGTTGAATAGATAGATGATGCACCGGAACAATTGGAATATTTGAATGAGGTGACAACCTCGAATTAATTCAAACATAGAAGAATCTCCTGAGATGTGTTGAACACTCCGGAAGGATAAATTGGCGAGAGGCGAACGAGCAGGGAAAACACTTGATTCAAGGAAAAGAATGTGATCAATCCGAAAAACTTGAATTGAGTCCACCGGAAAAAGAAAGGGATGAAGAATGACGAACAAGATGAGAATTCACCGGTTAAAATAATTGAGGGAAGACTGAAGAGGCTCCACATGAATGGAATTGATGGTGGAAACAGACTCAGGCTCCGGGAAGAAAAGGGTGGGAGGGCGGGAAAACAAAGGCAACTTGGAAGGGGAAACCGACGAATATCTTGAAGAGAAAACACCGGTTGAAATCATTGAGGAGAGAGAGCAAAAACTTCACACGAGTAGGATGGATACTCGATTACGGACTCCGGTTTCTAGAAGAAGAAGGGGTGGGCGGGTGGGAAAATAAAACAACTGAGGACTGAACTCAAAGATGAAGAGGCTCGAGTCGACTTGACGAGAAATGCACCGGATAAAAAGAGCTGAGGAACAACTACCGGAAAACCAACTGCGTGATCCTAAAGAAAAATTTGAAGGGGAAGAGAAGTAATTCAAAACACCTACGTCAAGATTCCTTACCAGAGCGACGAAGGGGCAGAGGAGTAAAAAGAATTCCTATTCTCCGATATAACTAGACTCCGAAAACAGTTTTCTTCTATACTCGACAACGGCCAAACTACACGATCAATCAAGGGGGCTCCTAGGGTCGGTCGAGGCTCTGATACCAACTTGTCACGCCCAATATGTGACCCTATCCAAAATGAACTCGACGGTCCCACCAAGGATAGACCTGCATATTGAAACGCTTTTGAAAGGTGGATATCATTACATCAACATTACATAATAGATGGGGATACATACATAAGGCACAAATGCCACAAGAATACAACATCACATCATATACAAGAGATCAACATCCGACTACGGATGAAACATAAACAGAAGCTCAAACGACATCCACCCTGCTAGCCCAAAGGCCGACCGAACCTATCCCCGATCAAGAAGCGTAAGAAGAACTCCAATACAAGCAAACATCGCTCTCACGCCATGATCATCGCAAACCTGTACCTGCAATCGGGTGGTGTAGTAATCTGTGAGCCACGAGGACTCAGCAATCCCATTACCATGGGTATCAAGACTAACAAAGCTTAATGGGAAAGGAAGGGCTAAAGTGGTGAGGTTGCAACAGCGGCTAAGCATGATATGGTGGCTAACATACGCAAAGGAGAGCGAGAAGAGAAACAAAGGAACGGTCGTCAACTAGCAATGATCAAGAAGTGATCCTGAACTCCTACTTACGCCGACATAACCCGAAACCGCCTTCTCCTCTCGATCAACCCCGAAAAGAGACACTCACTAAGCACATTAACCTGTTGGTGTATTTTAGAAGAGTTTGCTTCAAGTTTACTACAACCGGATATTAACAAATTCCATCTCGCCACATAACCGCGGCACGGCTCTCGAAAGTTCAAACCTGCAGGTGTCCCAACTTAGCCCATGATAAGCTCTCGCGATCAACGAAGGATATTCCTTCTCCACAGGAAGACCCGACCAAAGGTCGTAATCCCGGCTACAAGACATTTCGACAAAGAATAAAACAAGACCAGCAAAGCCGCCGGATGTGCCGACAAATCCTCGATAGGAGCTGCACATATCTCGGTCTCAGGGCACACCGGATTGTCCAAACTTCCCAGAGGGCGAACCCAGAGTTGCCCTTGGTACACCGGCGGTCGTTGGTTTGGACCAAAGACTCACGACGAGCACTGGCCCGGGGGGGGGGGGTAAAATAAGATGACCCTTGGGCTCCGGAAACCCAAGGGAAAAAAGGGCTAGGTGAGGCAAATGGTAAAACCAATGTTGGGCCTTGCTGGAGGAGTCTTATTCAAAGCGAACTGTCAAGGGGGTCCCATAAATCACCCAACCGCGTTAAGGACGCAAAATCCGGAACATAATACCGATATGACAGAAACTAGGGCGGCAAGAGTGGAACAAAACACCAGGCATAAGGCCGAACCTTCCACCCTTTACCAAGTATATAGATGCATTAATAATATAAGATATATTGTGATATCCCAACAAGTAAACATGTTCCAACAAGGAACAAACTTCATCTTCACCTGCAACTAACAACGCTATAAGAGGGGCTGAGCAAAGCGGTAACATAGCCAAGCAACGGTTTGCTAGGAAGGGTGCAAAAGGTTAGATGCTGACATGGAAATTTGGGAGGCTTGAGCAGCAAGTGATAGGTAGCGCAGCATAGCGAAAGAACGAAGCAACTAGCATAGCAATGATAGTAGTGAGATCCAGGGTGACGGTCATCTTGCCTGAAATCCTGCAAGGAAGAAGAACGAGTCCATGAAGAAGACGAACGGATGAAGCCGAACCAAGCGTAGACGAACGAATCCTCACGATCGCAAACGTAAACAGAACTAACAAGAAGAAGCACACAACATAGTAAACACACCACACATGAACAAGGCATGATGCACAACCAAGCATGATGCATGACAAAGCTAGATGAGGCTACTCATGGAAAGAGATGATGCAAACAAGAACAACACATCAAGGCAAGTTTAAATGAGGCCGGAAACAACATAGAACAATTCCGGTAAGTCCTCATATGCAAATTTCGAAATTGGTCCAGATCTGAATCAACCTTATGTTCAAGTTGTTAAACAGCAAGTTAAAATTCACCACGATGATCTACACGAAATTCTAGTCAAGTTACATATAAAGTTCATTTAATTCGGAGCTACGGCCTAGAAGATATGAGCAAAACAAGTTAAACATGGCATTGATGCAAAATGCATACAAACATCAATCAAACACCTCAAAGCATGGATGCAAAATGATAATATGAAACTACATGCAAAATCAAGCAAGTTTCATATAGAGCACACTCAAAACGGAGCAACGGTGCAACACATACACTCTATACAAGTCATAGCACCAATCTGTTCAAAACAGCAACTAGGCATATTGCAAGCATCAAAACAACATGCTACAGAATCTCAACATGATAACAAAAGGCATGCGCACGATGTACAGGTAAAGCATGACAAAACATGAACACTGAGCTATCTCCAGAAATCAGCAGAACATGCTCAAAATGACATGGCAAGATTGCAAATAATAACAGTTTCAGGCTTAGCAGAAATAACATCAGGTTGCAATGTTTAGAGCTATCAAACAACATGCTACAGGAACTTATCATGGCAAAAAAAGCCATGGAATGAATCTACTAATTGCATAGAACAAAAGTCCTTTACTGACCATGAGCCAAAAAGGATCAGAAAATATGATGGCACCCATGTGAACATGGCAAGTTATATGACAGATTCATACATGGCAGGAACAACAATAAGTAGGCATGTTGGTGAGCTTGAACCACTCAGCACAGAGCAATACATGGCATGGCAAGGCAACTAACAGTAAGAAGACATGGCATAGAAGCTATACATGGCAAGAACAACATCATAACATACACGGATCAGCTACAACAACCTTGGTAAAATTGAATAACATGTAAACAATCTGCCAGGAAACATTATATAGCAAAAGTAGAGCTCGATTGACTCAAGCTATGACACTCCATAATTGCAAACAAGGGCATGGACGGATAGAGAATAACCATATGTTCAAAACATCCTTACTGAAGTATCTCAAAATATGCATGGATCACTCGGTAGCATCAAGTTTACATGGCATAAAAATATCAGCAGAACAGGGCTGAAAACAGCAACATCATGAAGCCTAGTTTGCATGCATGTGCTAGTCACCACAGAGATCACAAAAATACATGGCATACACACCTGTAAAGATGGCATGGCATATTACAAAACACATGTAGGACTCAAGTTCATAGGATGCACACATCAATCATGGCAAAAATGACAAAAGTGCATGTTCTGGTAAGAATCTGAAACTAACATCACATAGCCCTCTTCTAACAGCATTTCAGGCATCAAGATGAGCTCAAATGAAAATGATGCAATGGAAGGGAATGATGTACTCGTCGAGGCGAACAGTTTGACATATTATACGCACAAAACGGAGCAATATACAGAGAGTTATGGCATGATGAAAAAGCAACAAAATAATGACAGAAAAGGACTTGGAGGAAAATCAGGGGAGAGAAGAAAGTCAACCGGCGGCGGAGTGGATCGGGCGGGCCGGCGCAGCGGATCCGGACGGCGGCGGGATCCGGCCCGGACGCCGAGGAGGCGCGGGATCCGGCCGGCGGGGACCTTCCCCGGCCGGGATCTCGCCGCGGCGAAGCTGGCGAGGAGAGGCCGGGCGCGGCGCAAGGCGCGCTTCACGGGCGTAGGCGCTGGCGCGCGCCGCAAGGCCGGATGGGCCGGAGGGCCTGCGCCGGCGGCGGTTGGCGGCGTGTTACGTGGCGGGCGGCCATCGGCTGGGCGGCGGCGCGATTTGTCCGGGCGGGCGCGACATGTCCGGCGCCATGTGTGATTTGATCTAGGGTTTTGGGGATTCATCCGCGAATTTGGAAGGGGAAGGCATATATATATGTAGAGGGAGCTAGGAGACTCCAAATGAGGTGCGGTTTTCGGCCACGCGATCGTGATCGAACGACCGAGAGCATGGAGGGGAGTAAGATGAGTTTTGGGCCACTTTGAAAGGGGTGTTGGGCTGCAACACAAAAGAGGCTTTTGCGGTTACCCGGTTAACCGCTGGAGTATCAAACGACCTCCAAATGGCACGAAACTTGACAGGCGGTCTACCGGTGCTATACCAAGGCCGCTTGGCAAACCTCGGTCCATTCCGAGAACGTTTAACACCCGCACACGAAAAGAGGTAAAAGGGGGCACCGGGAGACATAGGAGTGCCGGATTGCAAAACGGACTACGGGGAAAATGCTCGGATGCATGAGACGAACACGTATGCAAAATGAAATGCACATGACGACATGAAAAAATGCAGATGATGACATGGCAAAATGCAACACGCAAGCAAATAACATGGCAAAGACGGCGAATAACTGGCGGACACCTGACGCAATGAATCCGGGGCGTTACAACACTCCTCCACTAACAAGAGATCTCGTCCCGGGATCTTAGGACCGAGACGGAAGAGAAAAGGGATGAGGTGAAACAAGAAACGTAAGAGAGAAGAGGCAAAGAATCGAGAGCACTCGAGAAGAAGAGAGGAACGACGAGAATGACAAGAATCGAAAGCTCACGGAATCAGATAGACTCTGAAAGCACTCGTTCTAACCGGAGTGGTTAGAATGAGAAAAGAAACAAATAAGACCGAAGGATTTAGGTAGCACTCCGGCTGAAAATGGAAGGATTAGAACATGAACTTCACAAGATGGGATGAAACTTGACGAGATGAACAACACAATGCCTCCGGAAGAATTGGAAGAATTGAAAAGAACTTAGAAGGAAGGATTGAATGGAGTTGTTGAGAAAATCAACAACGAAAGAATAAGATTGTTGTGGACTTATGGAAAACATCTCGAAATTAATGAGGTGATAACCGACCACAAACGGAAATGATTTGATAGCTGAGAGGAACGAAGAAATGCAAAACTCCACTTCAAAAGAAAACGGAGAATTAATTGCACTTCGAGAAGCAAGAAGGAAAGATACTTGAGCTCCACCAACAAAATCTTGATGAACTCTTGAAGAAAGAATTAAAACATGAAGAACCACCATGAAGAACTCCGGTAAACAAAAGAATGAGGAGATAAAATGAAGGATGAAAGAATAAGATGAGCGTTGCGATGATTTAGATGGAGGTTCGACGAGATGGTCGAGGGAAATTTGAACTCCGGAAAAGAAAAAGACGAAAACACTTAGAACTAGAATTTATTCAACAAGAACAAACTCGAAGGAAGGGATTAATCACTTGGATGAAATAAGAATAAGATTTATTGTATGCTTATCCTTCATCAAATTAAATTGATGACAAACAATGGATTTTGCAAACTACTTATTCTTCTTGAAAAAGAATTAAGGGGAAAATAGCACAAAACTTCAGAAAGGTCTTCATGAACCACCGGTAGGATTGAAAAGAACGAATGGATTAATATGATAATCAAAGAAAAAGAATCTTGAACGAACCACCGTAAGAATTCGGAAATGACTGATGAAAGAGAATGAATCACCGGGAAGAATTAGAGAAGCACGGAGATACTTGAGGGAATTTAGAGAAAAGAGCTCGAAGAGATCGCGAACTGATTAATGAATACTTGAACGAAGCACTGGGATAAATAGAGAACGATAACTGGAATGATCGCCTCCGGTGAAAAGAAATAGAAATCAACTTCTGAAATACTTCGGATGGGTAAGAAAGAATATCTGACAAACGGAATAATTCGAGAGGATAGCATGAAGCTAGAACCACGAATCTTCGGGAGAACGGGCAAGATTTAGAGGAAAACTCTTCTTCGGTCTTCAAATGACGACGATAAACATCACCAAAATTAATGAGATACTCCGGAAGAATGAAAAACCGAAAAGGTTGAGCCAACAATGAAATGATTTGAAATCGATCTTGGAAAAGGCATGTGACTGATGGAATCCATTCTTACGTCACACTTGAAAAGAATTGAGAATAGCTCCGGGGAAATAGAAGAGTCAGGTTAGATCCTGGGAAAAGACCTGTGGGTTAGGGCCCACTAAAGAGAAACACACCGTTGAAAAAGGATGTTGAATAGATAGATGATGCACCGGAACAATTGGAATATTTGAATGAGGTGACAACCTCGAATTAATTCAAACATAGAAGAATCTCCTGAGATGTGTTGAACACTCCTAAGGATAAATTGGCGAGAGGCGAACGAAAGGTGGAAAACACTTGATTCAAGGAAAAGAATGTGATCAATCCGAAAAACTTGAATTGAGTCCACCGGAAAAAGAAAGGGATGAAGAATGACGAACAAGATGAGAATTCACCGGTTAAAATAATTGAGGGAAGACTGAAGAGGCTCCACATGAATGGAATTGATGGTCGAAACAGACTCAGGCTCTGGGAGGAAAAGGGTGGGAGGGCGGGAAAACAAAGGCAACTTGGAAGGGGAAACCGACGAATATCTTGAAGAGAAAACACCGGTTGAAATCATTGAGGAGAGAGAGCAAAAACTTCACACGAGTAGGATGGATACTCGATTACGGACTCCGGTTTCTAGAAGAAGAAGGGGTGGGCGGGTGGGAAAAGAAAACAACTGAGGACTGAACTCAAAGATGAAGAGGCTCAAGTCAACTTGACGAGAAATGCACCGGATAAAAAGAGCTGAGGAACAACTACCGGAAAACCAACTGCGTGATCCTAAAGAAAAATTTGAAGGGGAAGAGAAGTAATTCAAAACACCTACGTCAAGATTCCTTACCGGAGCGATTTAAGGGCGAGGAGTAAAAAGAATTCCTACTCCGATATAACTAGACTCAAAACAGTTTTCTTCTAGACTCGACAACGGCCAAACTACACGATCAATCAAGGGGGCTCCTAGGGTCGGTCGAGGCTCTGATACCAACTTGTCACGCCCAATATGTGACCCTATCCAAAATGAACTCGACGGTCCCACCAAGGATAGACCCGCATATTGAAACGCTTTTGAAAGGTGGATATCATTACATCAACATTACATAATGGATGGGGATACATACATAAGGCACAAATGCCACAAGAATACAACATCACATCATATACAAGAGATCAACATCCGACTACGGATGAAACATAAACAGAAGCTCAAACGACATCCACCCTGCTAGCCCAGGCTGCCGACCTGGAACCTATCCCCTGATCGAAGAAGCAGAAGAAGAACTCCAAAGCAAGCAAACATCGCTCTCACGTCATGATCATCGCAAACCTGTACCTGCAACTGGTGGTGTAGTAATCCGTGAGCCACGAGGACTCAACAATCCCATTACCATGGGTATCAAGACTAACAAAGCTTAATGGGAAAGGAAGGGATAAAGTGGTGAGGTTGCAGCTGACTAAGCATGATATGGTGGCTAACATACGCAAATGAGAGCGAGAAGAGAAACAAAGG
The DNA here is from genome assembly GCA_021605145.1 of Aegilops bicornis. Taxonomy (NCBI): domain Eukaryota; kingdom Viridiplantae; phylum Streptophyta; class Magnoliopsida; order Poales; family Poaceae; genus Aegilops; species Aegilops bicornis. The sequence continues at coordinate 222,549,984 of CM038674.1, read as the reverse complement.
AACGGTCGTCAACTAGCAATGATCAAGAAGTGATCCTGAACTCCTACTTACGCCGACATAACCCGTAAACCGTGTTCTCCTCTCGATCAACCTCGAAAAGAGACACTCACGGTTACGCACACGGTTGGTGTATTTTAGAAGAGTTTGCTTCAAGTTTACTACAACCGGATATTAACAAATTCCCATCTGCCACATAACCGCGGGCACGGCTCTCAAAAGTTCAAACCCTGCAGGGGTGTCCCAACTTAGCCCATGATAAGCTCTCGCAATCAACGAAGGATATTCCTTCTCCGGGAAGACCCGATCAGTCTCGGAATCCCGGCTACAAGACATTTCGACAAAGAATAAAACAAGACCAAAGAAGCCGCCGGATGTGCCGACAAATCCTGATAGGAGCTGCACATATCTCGGTCTCGTGGCACACCGATTGTCCAAACTTCCCAGAGGGCGAACCCAGAGTTGCCCTGGTACACCGGCGGTCGACGGTTTGGACCAGCACTCACGACGAGCACCGCCCGGGGTAAAATAAGATGACCCTTGGGCTCCTAAACCCAAGGGAAAAAAAGGGCTAGGTGAGGCAAATGGTAAAACCAATGTTGGGCCTTCTTTGGAGGAGTCTTATTCAAAGCGAATCGTCAAGGGGTCCCATAAATCACCCAACCGCGTTAGGGACGCAAAATCCGGAACATAATACCGATATGATGTAAACTAGGGCGGCAAGAGTGGAACAAAACACCAGGCATAAGGCCGAACCTTCCACCCTTTACCAAGTATATAGATGCATTAATAATATAAGATATATTGTGATATCCCAACAAGTAAACATGTTCCAACAAGGAACAAACTTCATCTTCACCTGCAACTAACAACGCTATAAGAGGGGCTGAGCAAAGCGGTAACATAGCCAAGCAACGGTTTGCTAGGAAGGGTGCAAAAGTTTAGATGCTGACATGGAAATTTGGGAGGCTTGAGCAGCAAGTGATAGGTAGCGCAGCATAGCGAAAGAACGAAGCAACTAGCATAGCAATGATAGTAGTGAGATCCAGGGTGACGGTCATCTTGCACGAAATCCTGCAAGGAAGAAGAACGAGTCCATGAAGAAGACGAACGGATGAAGCCGAACCAAGCGTGACGAACGAATCCTCACGATCGCAACGTAAACAGAACTAACAAGAAGAAGCACACAACATAGTAAACACACCACACATGAACAAGGCATGATGCACAACCAAGCATGATGCATGACAAAGCTAGATGAGGCTACTCATGGAAAGAGATGATGCAAACAAGAACAACACATCAAGGCAAGTTTAAATGAGGCCGAAACAACATAGAACAATTCCTAGAAGTCCTCATATGCAAATTTCGAAATTGGTCCAGATCTGAATCAACCTTATGTTCAAGTTGTTAAACAGCAAGTTAAAATTCACCACGATGATCTACACGAAATTCTAGTCAAGTTACATATAAAGTTCATTTAATTCGGAGCTACAGCCTAGAGCACACTCAAAACGGAGCAACGGTGCAACACATACACTCTATACAAGTCATAGCAACAATCTGTTCAAAACAACTAGGCATATTGCAAGCATCAAAACGACATGCTACAGAATCTCAACATGATAACAAAAGGCATGGGCACGATGTACAAGTAAAGCATGACAAAACATGAACTCTGAGCTATCTCCAGAAATCACTAGAACAAGCTCAAAATGACATGGCAAGATTGCAAATAATAACAGTTTCAGGCTTAGCAGAAATAACATCAGGTTGCAATGTTTAGAGCTATCAAACAACATGCTACAGGAACTTATCATGGCAAAAAAAGGCATGGCATGAATCTACTAATTGCATAGAACAAAAGTACTTTACTGACCATGAGCCAAAAAGGATCAGAAAATATGATGGCACCCATGTGAACATGGCAAGTTATATGACAGATTCATACATGGCAGGAACAACAATAAGTAGGCATGTTGGTGAGCTTGAACCACTCACCACAGAGCAATACATGGAATGGCAAGGCAACTAACAGTAAGAAGACATGGCATAGAAGCTATACATGGCAAGAACAACATCATAACATACACGGATCAACTACAACAACCTTGGCAAAATTGAATAACATGTAAACAATCTGCCAGGAAACATTATATAGCAAAAGTAGAGCTCGATTGACTCAATCTATGACACTCCATAATTGCAAACAAGGGCATGGATGGATAGAGAATAACCATATGTTCAAAACATCCTTACTGAAGTATCTCAAAATATGCATGGATCACTCGGTAGCATCAAGTTTACATGGCATAAAAATATCAGCAGAACAGGGCTGAAAACAGCAACATCACGAAGCCTAGTTTGCATGCATGTGCTAGTCACCACAGAGATCACAAAAATACATGGCATACACCCCTGTAAAGATGGCATGGCATATTACAAAACACATGTAGGACTCAAGTTCATAGGATGCACACATCAATCATGGCAAAAATGACAAAAGTGCATGTTCTGATAAGAATCTGAAAGTAACATCACATAGCCCTCTTCTGACAGCATTTCGGGCATCAAGATGAGCTCAAATGAAAATGATGCAATGGAAGGAAATGATGTACTCGTCGAGGCGAACAGTTTGACATATTATACGCACAAAACGGAGCAATATGCAGGGAGTTATGGCATGATGAAAAAGCAACAAAATAATGACAAAAGGACTTAGAGGCAAATCGGGGGAGAAGAAAGTCAACCGGCGGCGGAGTGGATCGGGCGGGCCGGCGCAGCGGATCCGGACGGCGGCGGGATCCGGCCCGGACGCCGAGGAGGCGCGATCCGCCGGCGGGGACCTTCCTGCCGGGATCTCGGCGAAGCCGCTGGCGAGAGGAGGAGGCCGGCGCGGCTTGGCCGGGAGGCGGCGGCGGCAGTGGCCGGATGGGCAGGAGGGCCCGCCTGGTCGAAGCGGCATCGGCGGAGGGTGGTTGCGTGCCACGTGGCGGGCGGCCACTGGTTATGCGGGCGGCGGCGCGATTTGTCCGGGCGCGACATGTCCGGCGCCATGAAGCGATTGATCTAGGGTTTTGGGGATTCATCCGAATTTGGAAGGGAAGGCATATATATAGGTAGAGGGAGATAGGAGAGTCCAAATGAGGTGCGGTTTTCGGCCACGCGATCGTGATCGAACGACCGAGAGCATGGAGGGGAGTAAGATGAGTTTTGGGCCACTTTGAAAGGGGTGTTGGGCTGCAACACAAAAGAGGCTTTTATGTTACCCTTAACCGTTGGAGTATCAAACGACCTCCAAATGGCACGAAACTTGACAGGCAGTCTACCGGTGCTATACCAAGGCCGCTTGGCAAACCTCGGTCCATTCCGAGAACGTTTAACACCCGCACACGAAAAGAGGTAAAAGGGGGCGCCGAGAGACATAGGAGTGCCGGATTGCAAAACGGACTACGGGTAAAATGCTCGGATGCATGAGACGAACATGTATGCAAAATGAAATGCACATGACGACATGAAAAAATGCATATGATGACATGGCAAAATGCAACACGCAAGCAAATAACATGGCAAAGACGGCGAATAACTGGCGGACACCTGGCGCATCGAATCCGGGGCGTTACAGACAGGTATTTATAACGAGATGTGCGGTGCAGCGCAATTACGCAGGTGCCCCTGGCGGTTCACATCTGAGGGGCGCGTGGCATGCAACATGCTCTGAGTTGTCCCACGTTCCCACGCTCGCCAGGTTTGTCGGATGGTCGTTCCGGCTTCTCCAGAGTTCAACAGTAATGATGAATCATTTAAAACAGACTTAAAGTTTGTCTCTGTGTCTTCTGCTGACAAGGACGCAGAGAAGACATTCGACAGTTTCAATAGAATGCATATGATTTGGACAGATAGAGTTTGAGATAGAAAGCATAGAGAGATTGGGGTCCGATCACATTCACTTAGTTCGAAAAGATTCAACTTGAAGACATAGCTATAAGTGAATGTTGTAGAGGATGTAACAATATATATATATATATATATATATATATATATATATATATATATATATATATATATTAGAAAGCATCCAAATCAACATAGTGAAGAAAATCATGAAGATAAGTTGAAGTTGAAGACAAATCAAATGCGAATAGCTTCAAGAAATAACGCCATGAGTGAAACACTTCAAGCAAAGAAATTTGGTGGTGGCGTTACCCAATCAGATAGGAAGTATTAGACCCGGACACGGCGCACAATTGTCGTGGCGCTCCGAAGTCAAATTCCACGTTAATGTATTCACACTTAGAATGTAAGTCTTCACTGATTGAAGATATACGTTACTTCGTGTGTTGCACATCTAAGTCATCAACATGCATAAGTGTTAGGATGTGTGCTTGATCACAGGTCATTTGAGGATTCCAAGATATTTAGCTCACACCGTAACTTGCAAAACCTTTTCTCATCCAAGGGCTTTGTGAAGATATCTGCCAGTTGCTCTTCAGTGTTGACGTGAATGATGTCAATATCTTTTTTCATGACATGATCCCTGAGAAAATGATGACGAGTTTCAATGTGCTTTGTCTTCGAGTGCTGGACTGGATTGTTAGCAATCTTGATGGCGCTTTCGTTGTCGCAGAAAAGAGGTACTTGTGTCAGATTGATTCCATAGTCCTTGAGAGTTTGCTTCATCCATAGAAGCTGAGAACAGCAAGATCCAACAGCAATGTATTCAGATTCTGCAGTTGAGAGTGACACACAGTTCTGCTTCTTTAAAGACCAACATACGAGTGATCGTCCCAGAAAGTGACATGTGCCTGATGTAGACTTGCGATCCACTTTGTCACCAGCATAATCAGCATCCGAAAATCCAACTAAATCAAATTTTGAGCCCTTTGGATACCATAATCCGAGTGTTGGGGTGTGAGCCAAATATCGAAGAATTCGCTTCACAACTAAGTGATGCGATTCCTTTGGTGCTGCTTGGAATCGAGTGCACATGCAAACACTAAGCATAATATATGGCCTAGATGCACATAGGTAAAGTAAGGAACCAATCATGGAGCGGTATACCTCTTGATCGAACTCTTTAACATTGTCGTCGGGACCCAAGTGGTGTTTGGCTGGCATTGGTGTCGTGTATCCTTTGCATTATTGCATTCCAAACTTCTTCAGACAATCTTGGAGGTATTTTTCTTGAGATATAAAGATGCCATTTCTTTGTCGATTTAATTTGAAGACCAAGGAAGAACTTGAGCTCTCCCATCATGGACATCTGATATTTCTCTTGCATCATGTATCCAAACTCATCTCTATACTTCTTGTTGGTGTAGCCGAAGATAATGTCATCCACATATATTTGGCATACAATAAGTTCACCATCATATGTCTTCGTGAAGAGTGTGGGATCAAGGGATCCGTGTTTGAAGCCTTTGCTCTTCGTGAAGTCTTTGATTGTATCATACCAGCGCGATGAGCTTGTTTGAGGCCATACTGATTGCTTTATTTAGCTTGTACACCATATCGGGATGTTTTGGATCTTCAAAGCCGGTGGTTGAGTGACATATACTTCTTCTTCAATCTTGCCGCTGAGCAATGCCCTCTTCCCCTCCATTTGATAGAGCAAGATGTTGTGGTGGTTAGCATAGGCTAGTAGTATGCGAATAGCTTCAAGCCTAGCTACAGGAGCAAATGTTTCATCAAAGTCAATTCCTTCAACTTGAGTATATCCTTGAGCCACAAGCCTTGCTTTGTTTCTGACGACTTGACCATGCTCATCTTGCTTGTTTCGATATATCCATTTGGTGCCAATAATGTTATGCTTGTGAGGGTCAGGACGCTTGACAAGTTCCCAAACATTATCTAGCTTGAACTGTTGAAGTTCTTCTTGCATAGCTTGAATCCATTCTGGTTCCATAAAATCTTCAGCAACTTTCTTGGGTTCTGATATTGGTACAAAGGAAAAGTGCCCATAGAAATTTGCTAGCTGTGTTGCTCTTGAGCGAGTAAGCGGACCAGGTGCATTGATGTTATCGATTATCTTCTCAATCTGTACTTCATTTGCAACTCGAGGATGAACTGGACGAAGACCTTGCTCATGCTGATCGTTGTCATCATTTGAAGGATTGTCTTCAGGCTGAGCATTGTCTTCAGGTTGGTTAGGTGCAGAAATGATAAGTTCCTCTTCAGGTTGTGCTTCAGAAGGCATGATTTCACCAGTTCCCATTAGCTTGATAGATTCGCTGGGTGGAGCTTCGTCTAGTGTGCTATACTCTGAAGTAACTGACATTTGGCTTCTTGCCAGTAAGGAGCTCATAGGATGTTTTGTTCAGAAGCTTATGGATATAAACACGGTTGATGACGTGACAAGCTGTATCACTGGCTTCAGGCCAGAACTTTCTTGGTGTCTTGTACTCGTCGAGCATTGTTCGAGCCATCTCAATGAGGGTTCTGTTCTTGCGCTCCACGATGCCATTTTGCTGGGGTGTGTATGGAGTAGAGAACTCATGAGTGATTCCCATGGTATCCAGATAAAGATCAAGTCCGGTGTTCTTGAATTCAGTGCTGTTATCACTTCTGATATGCTTGATCTTGACGCCATAATTGTTCATTGCTCGATTGGCGAATCATCTGAAGACATCTTGCACTTCAATCTTGTAGAGAATTATGTGCACCCATGTGTATCTTGAGTAGTCATCAACAATGACGAAGCCATAGAGACAAGCAGTTGTTATGAGGGTAGAGTAATGAGTAGGGACAAACAAATCCATGTGAAGCAGCTCGAAGGGTTGAGATGTCGTCATGATTGTCTTCGAGGGGTGCTTTGCCCTAGTCATCTTTCCGGCTTCACAGGCACCACACAAATGATCCTTCTTGAACTTAACACCTTCGATGCCTCTGACATGCTTCTTCTTGGCGAGTGTGTGTAAGTTCCTCATTCCAGCATGCCCCAGCCTCTGATGCCAGAGCCAGCATTCTGAGGCTTTTGCAAGAAGACATACGGCAAGCTGTGGACCTGTTGAGAAATTTACCATGTATAGATCATCTTTCCTATACCCTTCAAAGACTTGATTTTACCAGTGTCAGCAAATGTGATGTGACTCTTGTCTGATAGACGTAAGGTTGAGTCCATGAGAAGACTTCGATCACCAGTCATATGATTAGTGCATCCACTGTCCATAATCCATTCTGAAGCATGAGGTGTCATACCCTACAGTACAGTTAGGGGGATAGGCTTCACCAAGAGCATTGTGAAGCATAAATATTTGACGGGCAAGTAGATTATTTAAGCTTAAATCAAGATTAGGACTGATGGGATGAATGGCAAATGATTCAGGAACAAAATACATAGTGAGACCATTTGGGCATTTGATCTTGTGCCCTACAAGATGTTTTAGGTCCCCAAAGAATAGCATCGACGCCTTTGATTTTCGCCAGAGACCCTTCCTGCAAAAGAGAGTTAATTCTTCTTAACCACCCACATCTTCAGGGTGGCTTAGAAGCAATGAGTCTAAGTGCAAGATCTCGAGTATTTTGGCTTTGGAGCCCTAGCAAATAGCCTTGCAGGAGATGAGTGATACTCATATGAATAAGCAGAAAAGTTCTTAGTTCTGTGAACATAGCGGTTTGAGGACACACGCTCATATTCATAAATTTGAGTATTGTTTCCCTGCAAAACATTGGCGTTAGGGTGACTCAAGTGAGTCCTCCGTCTGTATGAAGCCTTTGGACCATATGACGCCTTTTGGTCTGGGTTTGTCTTCTTCCTGTGTGGTGTCATGATGACATTCATGGAAGATTCTCAAGACAGCTTTTGGGAACCGGATCTTCTTCATAGGCTGTCCATTCCTGCAGTTAGTACCAATATACCCGCAAACACTTCACCATTCTGATTCTTGAACAGCTTATAGTTTGCATCAAAGGATTCATCAATGATAATAGGGTTAGCAGGTAAAGCCGGATAAGGTGGATGGATCCATTGAAGGTCCCTTTGCAAAGAACCCATGTGGTTTTGGGATACCGCTCAAAGCTTCCAAAGAGGAACCATCAACATTCATTTTCCTCTCGAACCCAACACCCTCTTTCCTAGGGTTTCAGTTTAGAATCGCTTTTTGAGGACATCGCAAAGTGTCGATGCCCTTTCGCATTTTTATACATCCCTGTTTCAAGCAATGTCTTCAACCTAGCATTTTCATCAAGAATGGCGGTGGTATCCTCCGCAGAGGGGTTAGTTACCACATTGGTAGTTGAAGACAATGCAACAAGTAGCAGTTGAACATTCAGCAACAGAGGTAGTGATATCACGCTCAAGACATTTTAGACATGGTGGTTTAAATCCATCCCGAAGCGGAACTGATCTGTTGAGCGCGAAGTGACTCATTCTCTTTTTGAAGATCTTCATGAGCCGCTCTCAATTTCTCAAGCTCTTGCTTCCTTTGAAGATAATCATAGGAGATCCTTTCATGAGTAGTTGATAGCGTTTCATGACGACTTTCAAGTTCTTGGTACTTAGCATGAAGATTTTTAATGTCTTCAACTAAGGACTGTGAACGTGTCATTTCAAGGCCCAACAGGTCATCGCTTTTGTCTAACAGTTTTGAGTATGTTCCATAGCTCTTTGTTGTTCAGTTGCAATTTTAGCAAGTGTTTTGTAGCTGGGTTTGGATTCGCAATCAGAGTCATCTTCACTTGATGTTTGAAAGTAGGCATCACGTGATTTTACCTTGGCACCGCGTGCCATGAAGCAGTAGGTGGGAGCAGGTCGTCCTTGTCATCGCCTTGAGATTGGTGTAGAAGTCATTGTCTTCGTTGTTGAAGATGGACTTGGCAACATAGGTCGTGGCTAAAGCCGGACTTGCAACGCCCGGTCGGACTCCTCTTGATTCCACCTCCACTTCCTCGTAAGCGGACTCCTCCTCTGAATCCATTTCCTTGCCAACAAAAGCACGAGCCTTGCGGATGAGCTCTTCTTATGCGATGAAGACTTTGATGAAGACTTGGAAGAAGACTTTGAAGATTTCTTCTTTTCTTGTCATCGTAATCATATTCCTTGCTCTTCTTCTTCTTGTTGTTCTTCTCATTGTCCCACTGTGGACACTCAGAGATATAGTGTCCAGTTTTCTTGCACTTGTGACAGGTTCTCTTCTTGTAGTCTTGAGTGGAAGCTTCATCATTTCTTGAGCTGGATCGTGAAGACTTTCTGAAGCCTTTCTTCCTAGTGAACTTGGAACTTCTTCACAAGTATAGCAAGTTCCTTTCCAATGTCTTCGTGGATCATCGTAACCGCAATGATTCTTCTTCGGATGAGGAAACAACTTTTGCCTTCAAAGCGCGAAGTTCGGCCATAGTTTGGACCATAGATATCTCTTTTCTCAGATAACTGGAACTCATGTGTGTTGAGCCTCTCAAGTATATCAGACGGATCGAGTGTCTTGAAGTCAGGACGTTCTTGTATCATGAGGGCAAGGGTGTCAAAAGATCTGTCAAGTGATCTTAGTAGTGTCTTGACGATTTCATGCTTGGTGACCTCAGTGGCGCCGAGAGCATGAAGCTCATTTGTGATGTCAGTGAGGCGATCAAACGTGAGTCGGACATTTTCATTGTCGCTTTCTCTTGAAGCGGTTGAAGAGGTTGCGAAGAACACCGATTCTTTGATCTCTCCGGGTTGAGACACCTTCGTTGACCTTGGATAGCCAGTCCGGACTAGCTTCGACGCTTCGAGCACTCACACGGCCATACTGTCCTTTGGTCAGATGACCACAGATGATGTTCTTTGCAGTGGAGTCCAGTTGAATGAACTTCTTGACATCGGCAGGGGTGACACCTTCACAAGATTTAGGAACGCCGTTCTTGACGACATACCGCAGGTCGACATCAATGGCTTCAAGATGCATGCGCATCTTATTCTTCCAAAGAGGGATAGTCGGGTTCCATTGAACACGGGCAAGCAGCGGAGACCTTGATTATCCCTGCAATGACATAGCTAAAACTCCGTGTGGTTAAACCGAATCACACAGAACAAGAGAGTACCTTGCTCTGATACCAATTGAAAGTGCTAGTTATCGACTAGAGGGGGGTGAATAGGCGAATTTTATGAAAGTCTTCAAAACACTGATGTTTCGAAGACAAACAACAGAAATGACCTAGTTGATATGCAGCGGAAGATAACTACAACAAGCAAGCCATAGTCAAGTATGCAATAATGTGAACGGACAAGACTAATAGCAGCTATGTAGTAAAGATCAGGATGGAAGATAGTATGAAGCCAAACAACAATAGAAGTCAAGCAGTGAAGTCAAACAGATAAGACATATAAGCAAAGACTTCACGAAGACAAACTTAGGGTAAAGGAGGGAAGGGATAGAACCAGTCACTAGTTGAAGACACAAGATTTGTTGGACCAGTTCCAGTTGCTGTGACAACTGTACATCTGGTTAGGGAGGCTGAGATTCAACTCAGAAGACCGCGTCTTCACCTTATTCCCCTTGAGCTAAGGACACAGTCCTCGCCCAATCACTCTGGTAAGTCTTCAAGGTAGACTTCCGAACCTTCACAGACGACGTTCACCGGCAATCCACAATGACTCTTGGATGCTCAGAACGCGACGCCTAACCGGCTGGAGGATTCACAGTCCCCAAGTGTAATAAGTCTTCAGGTCACACAGACAGGAAAACTTCAGTGATGCCTAACACTCTTTGGCTCTGGGTGTTTTGGCCTTTGTCCTCGCAAGGATTTCTCTCTCTCAAAGGCTTCGAGGTGGGTTGCTCTCAAACGACAAAAGCCGTGCACTAAATCTGAGCAGCCACCAATTTATGGTGTAGGGGGTGGGCTATTTATAGCCACTAGGCAACCCGACCTGTTATGTCCGAAATGACCCTGGGTCACTAAGGAACTGACACGTGTTCCAACGGTCAGATTTCAAACACTCACGACAACTTTACTTGGTCTACAAGCAAAGCTGACTCATCCAGCTCTGGATAAGTTTTTCTCACATTGTCTTCGCTCGAAGACATAGGGATTTGGGTAGAGCATCACTTCAGTCATTCTGACTATGATCACTTGGACCCCACTTAACAGTACGGTGGTTCCTACGACTCAACAAAGAAGAAAAGGAAACAACGAAACAACACGATCTTTCGCTCCATAGTCTTCACTCAATGTCTTCTCATGTCATAGTCTTCAATGTGAATATCTTCACTTACCACCATTGTCTTGAATGTCTTCATACATTTTTAGGGGTCGTCTCCGGTAGGTAAACCGAATCAATGAGGGACACTACCTGCGTTATCCTGCAATTCTCACAAACGCATTTGTCGGGGATATACCCCGCGGTGTAAACCGGCCGGAAGTTAACCCGGCCGGTCTGGACGGACACTGGTAACCCGCCCGGAGCTTGGCGGTTCACGGGCTACCCGCTCGGTCTTGGCGGTTCATTAGTAACCCGGCTGGCGGATCAGAAGGACGATGAGGCCCATGGCCCAGAAGGCCGGTTCAACTATTGTGGGCCGTTTAAGAGGAAAGGCATAAGGAATATTTGTCTTACAAGGAGTTAAGACTGGACTTGTATCTGGTTTGTATTAAAGATAGACTAGTCCTAATCCTAATAGGACTCCACATGTAACCCGCCCTTCAACATATATAAGGAGGGCAGGGCTCCCCAAAGAGGGACAGGCTACAAGCAAGAAACAATCTCTAGGGCTAGACACAGCTAGAGGAGAGCCGGTTTACGGCGACTCCCTCGTGATGATAATGAGATCTAGCCTCAAACAGCATGTAGGGTTTTTACCGGATGATGTTTCCGGGGCCAAGCTGTCTAAACCCTTGTCCCGTGTCGCGTGTCTCGATTCCGCTCAACCCCTCTCAAGCTACCACATAGATGCGTTGGCCTCGCGACTAAGTCCTCACACTAAGGACATCTGACGTGTTAATTCCACGACAGTTGGCGCCCATCGTGGGGCATGCGCACGGTGGTGTTGAGTTCTTGAAGGGATCTGTCCCAAGGTTTCGAGAAGCTTGCAATTTTCCAAATGAAGAAGAACGAGTTTTGGAAAGATCTACATCATCTCTATGGCAACCGGCCGGAACGATATATACAAGATTTAAGGTTCAAGGAAAAATTAGGGTTTATCCGTCGCTGTCACCGGCCGATCTGCTGAGTCAAAACGGCAAACAGGAGTTTAATCCTTGCATCACTGCGCAATTGGGTGGACGCGATCAGCTTTCTCAAGAAATTGCCAGTAACGACATCTAGCAATCCATCAAACCGTGAAATCACCAAGTTGCGGAGACCGTCAACTTACGTTGAAATCTAATTGGGCATACTACTCGGATCGTCAAATCACCAAGTTGCGGAGATCGTCTACTCGTTGAAATCACCAAGCTGCTATTGTTACTTCCTTCAATATACAATGATACGAAGCCAGATCGATGTTGGATGCACTGCCTGGAAGAGGCCAAGACCGATAGGAATTCTGTACGTGCATAAGTCACCGAGATTGCTACTCTACCGTCCGGTATACTGTCCTGCCATCAATACATTGACCAAGGCCAAAGTACCACATTTGTGTTGTTTGCTCTCCACGTCATCACAAAAAGAAATCAACAGCGAAAGAAAAGAGCCACGGCCCGGGCAGCATCTTCTGCGTGCAAAGACGGGAGTACATACACTGTTGAAAAAAAAAATATAAAGAAGGGGATGGTCAAACCAGCCATGACCCGGTGGGAGAGTTGGTTGTGGGCACGGACTCGCACTGTCTCCGAGCCACCGGCTCCGCCATGCCCGGACGCGCCTGTCCGTCCGGTTCCCTTCTTCGCCCGGCTTCTGCAGCCCGGCTAGCTGGCTCTCGCTGATCTCCCCGTTGCCTGCACCGGCCTCCCCGTCCCGCTCCAGCCCATCCCCGTTGCCTGCGTCGGCCTCCCCGTCGCCTCTCCAACCCGGGCTGCCGTGCCCCCAGCGCAGCCCCGGGCCAGCTCTTGCCTGCTCGCAGCCTCCGCCGTCTGCCCTGCAACGGCGCTGCGCCGGCCTCCTGCGTCGGCCACCGGCTCCACCCATGCTCGGACGCGCCTGTCCGTCCGGCTCCGCTTTATGCCACCACGCCATCTCCATGGCCTCGCCTACAAGCTGCCCCCGTCGGCCGACCTCAATCGCTGCATCGCGCTGCGTTCGGATTCAAGCCGCCGTCACTGCGTCTCACCCGACTTCCGGTCCAAATTGCTGTTGCGCCTCGCCTCTCACCGGAGTCGCCTCGGGTCAATATTGACCCATCCGGATTCAACCATCACAGCTGAGCCGGCCTCGCCAATGCCTCGCCGGTTTACTCTCGCCGTGATTCGCCATACAAACCGCCGCCCGGATTCAACCATCACAGCTGAGCCGGCCTCGCCAATGCCTCGCCGGTTTACTCCCGCCGCGAGTCGCCATACAAACCGCCGCCGCCGCCGCGACTGATGATGGGAGTTAGGAGCACAACCCGCAACAGCACTGCCCGGGCCGCTGGACTTATCTACATCGTGTTGAGCCGCCCTTGTCGCCACTGGTCTCTGCTCCCGAGCCCAGCTTGAGGCGCCGCTCGGTTGAACCGCCCGGTCCCGCTGCGAGCTGCCGTTGTGCTGGCCTAATCTCTGAACTCTCACTTCGAGCAGCTCTCCGCGGGTTACTTCCCATGCGGTCGACCGCCTACCACATCCGTATCACGCTGAGTCGCCTTGCCTCTGCTCCAATCACTCTGTCTTTGGCTCACGTGCTTTCGCCTGGTTCCGTCGATCGACCTCTCGTATCGCCGGGCCGTCCTTTGCTGGAAACCGTAGAGGCCGTGACCCGCCAAGGCTCCTGCCGAGTCTCCGCCTGCAGGGCCTGCCAAGAATCCTTTATTGAGTGTCGAGCCGCCGTCCGCATAGTCTGTTCTGAGATAGTTCTGTTGACATTGGCGATTTGCAAAGACAAGTCAAACAAAGGGGCACCAAGTTTGCACCGATCTGGATATAAGTATTCAGATGATTACTGGATTGATTGGTGGTTGAATGAAATGCTTAACATCAGCGTTGAAGGATAACATCAGAGGGAGAGAGTTTTCCGTTACAAAACAACATTACCTGTTCATGATTCCTACCCAACAGCCGGCTTGGGTTGGGGGTTCCATAAAAAGAAAGATCCGATGCGGACACTCGTGTGGGGCGCACCATGTATTTTGTCTTTGTGATTGTCCAAGGTTGAAGCCATTAGAGGGAAAATTCAGAAGAAGACAAATTGCACGAGGGACTTGAGAGGCACACCGTGTAAGGACAAGAGATGGTCAAATCGCCATTGGTATTAACCCGGCTTCAAAGGTCGATCACTATATCCAATGGCATCCAAAGTAAGTCGTGACAGTTGTTCATCGTCCATGAGAGACACGACGTGCACAAACTACGCCCGTGCTGCTCGATCTACATCAACATACGGCCGACTCGCCCATCCGTGCCGAATTACAATGATGGTGCCATCTCTTCCTGTCCGCACCAGATTTCAATGCCACGGTCGATTTATCGGTTGTCCGGGTGAATCAGACGCTATCCCTCCTATTCGCACATACTTTGTTTGAAGACAATTACTCTTGCCTATATCATTTTATACAGGACAAGTGCTCACTATGAAAGTGATGCCCTACTACGGACGGCGCGCGCTAGCTGTTCTACACCGACATTTGTGCATATCACGCTGATGAACCGGACCACAAACCGCCGCCCCCGCAGTGCGGACTAAATCAACAATGCCGCGGCCGACTCTCTTGTCCGTACTGGTGTATAACCCCGCGGTGGATAAAAACTGGAGTGACATATCAGGTGAAATCCATCCAGTATATTATATATTGTTTACTATAAAAGAGCAATTACTTTGGCACGCAAAGTTGTCTAATGCAGACCCTAAACCGCCATATTGGTGCAAATTTAAAGGCCGTCAGAAAATTTCCGGCTTAAAAAGAGGGATTCCGGTTTAAAATCCGGCTCAAGGGGAAAATGTCTCCCACAAAGCTTTGAAGCTCTCAAATCCGGTTCAAAATCCCGGTTCAAGAAGGATTTATCTCTTGCAAAAAGTTAAAGGGTGCCAAAGAGGACCTGCTGCCATGATGCGCGGTCCAAACATGGGTATCATGCCTTATTGGCTTATCATATTATTGATCACTTGGGGGCTTGGTCAGATCCGAACCATAGCCACGCCTCTTGATCGGCCTAGTGCCACAACATCACTTGGGGCTTGGTCGTGTCCGAACCAATGCAACACCTTTTGATAGGCGAAAGCCACCAGATCACTTGGGGACATGGTCAAGTCTGAACCAACACGCTTCTTGATCGGCCTAAGGCCATAGAGTCACTTGGGGCTTGGTCGAACCGAACCATTGCCACGCCACTTGATCGGCATAATGCCACGGTTTCAGCTTGGGGACCCGCTGACTTGAACCATAGCTACACCTTATTGGGAGCTTGGTCGTGTCCGACCATGGTAACACCATCTGATCGGCTCAGTAAAGCCTCTTTTTGCAAACGGTCTTATCATTGCCTTTGCTTCCATATTTTTTCATAATTGTTATTTGATTTTTGTTGCGTTTTTAAACCGACATTGTTAAACCGGTTCAAACTGTCAATTACAAATTGGCGGGACACGGTCAAATCCTAATCCGGAGACTATCTGCCCGGTTTGATTTTATGTTACCACCTTATTATGGAGTAAACCGGTGTTCATTAACCCGGCTTGACTTTCAATTACAAATTGTCAAGACATGATCAAATCATAATCCGGAGACTATCCGCCGGTCTGGTTTTGACTATAAGTCGCCAAGATTATATATGGTTAATCCGGTGTTTATCACAACCCGCACGGTTTATCATAAACCGGCACAATATGGAAGGAGTTCAATACTCAAAATTTGGGTTATTACCTCTACTACAAAAAATTGGTAAACCAACGATGTGATTCAATGTCACAGGTATGATATATTTCATATTTGATTATTCTTAAGTGCAGCCTTGGTTATAAACCTGGGTTATATGTTGGGCATTATGATCATTCCCGTGATAAACCGCCAGACACTTTAAACTTGTTGTATGCATAAACAGGTTGAATAAAGCATGATTATAAATCACCGGCGTTTATTAAACCGGCCTGGCTTTAAGACGATAAATCGCCAGTCTATGATGAGAAATTGTCCGGTGTTTATTAAACCGGCCTGGCTTTGGACTATAAGTCGCCACTATATATTTGGATTGCGCCATTGGAATCATGCGCTTATAAATCATTGGATTATATTATTCAAATAGCCAACATGGCTGGATTTTTTATGGTTATTAATATTATGATTGAGGTTTTCAAAAGTCGCTTTAGCGCAATGGATATGAATATGATATAGTCCCAAGTCGCTGCAGGCTCACGACCCGGCACTTGGGGGCTACATTATTCAAAGTTGAGATTATATCAAATATGCAAGTCTCATGTCGCTGCAAGCATGCACCATGACACTTGGGGGCTAATGCAAAGTCATTGTTTGCTCACCTTATTGAAGACCCGACTCATCATATTATAATGAGCCGGCCCTTGGGGGCTACCAATTGCTCCTGTCAACAATTCAAGGTACACAAATTTTCATCTATTATTGAAGGATCCACTGCTCAGTTGATAAAGCACAAAGCTCTCAACCTTGTGGACGTGGGTTCACGCCCCATGATGGGAGTTACATAATATAATGTTATTCTCAATGAATTATATATAGAGTCCTAGCTCAATATTATCTTACTGAGCCGGCCCTTGGGGGCTACACGTTACTGTTACATTCTACATGATCATATTTTCAAAAGTCCCTGCTCATTATTTGCATAATGACCCGGCCCTTGGGGGCTACACTGGTTGAAGGTTTTATGAGCAGCAGGAAATTACAAGTCCCGTGTTGTCGCAAGCATGACAACCCGCACTTGGGGGCTACATATGTGGAATACTCAATTCTGACTAGTGATTGAGATGAACAACCTGGATTTCTTCAAGCTTGTGACATTCATATTGAAGCAAATCTTAAGCTGTTATTACGTTACCTTCTTAAGAGTTGAGGGCTACAAGTGATAGGCATATAAAAGGTATATTTTCAAAAGCTGATGTTAACAAACAGTTATGATTCGGTGCCATCAATATTTGTAAACCGGCAAAGTTCTACATTCTTAAACCGTGAAGATCGATGAGTATTTCAAAGACCAATATTTTGTTAAGCATTGGGAGCTGAGTCAAGGAAGTTATTCTTCACAATATTTCTCTGTGACAAACCAATGTCAGCAAATTGATTATGAAGCTGGCCTATTAAACCGGATTTTCTAGAAGAAGGAAATGACAAGGACGATCAGGTGCCGGTCTACAAGAATTCTTAACCCGGAGTACAACCTGCCAAATTTGTTCTGGTGTTTATTTTGCAGCGTAAGTTTACCATGGATAAATCCGAGCTAAACTTGGGGCTAATGTCGGGATATACCTTGGTGTAAACCGCCGGAAGTTAACCCGGCGGTCAGACGGACATCGTAACCCGCCCGGAGCTTGGCGGTTCACGGCTACCCGCTCGGTCTTGGCGGTTCATTAGTAACCCGGCTGGCGGATCAGAAGGACGATGAGGCCCATGGCCCAGAAGGCCGGTTCAACTATTGTGGGCCGGTTTAAGAGGAAAGGCATAAGGAATATTTGTCTTACAAGGAGTTAAGACCTGGACTTGTATACGGTTTGTATTAAAGATAGACTAGTCCTAATCCTAATAGGACTCCACATGTAACCCGCCCCTTCAACATATATAAGGAGGGGCAGGGCTCCCCAAAGAGGGACAGGCTACAAGCAAGAAACAATCTCTAGGGCTAGACACAGCTAGAGGAGAGCCGGTTTACGGCGACTCCCTCGTGATGATAATGAGATCTAGCCTCAAACAGCATGTAGGGTTTTTACCGGATGATGTTTCCCGGGGCCCGAAGCTGTCTAAACCCTTGTCCTGTGTCGCGTGTCTCGATTCCGCTCAACCCCTCTCAAGCTACCACATAGATGCGTTGGCCTCGCGACTAAGTCCTCACACTAAGGACATCTGACGTGTTAATTCCACGACAGCATTAGTCCCTCAACCACATTTGTCGTCAATAATCCAAAACCAACTAGGGGTGGCACTAGATGCACTTACACATACGTCTTCACGATCCGACCGGTCAAGTACCGAACGCATGACACCTCCGAGTTCAGCACACGTTCAGTCCGATGACGTCCCTCGAACTCCGATCCAGCCGAGTGTTGAGAGAGAGTTTCGTCAGCACGACGGCGTGGTGACGATGATGATGTTCTATCGACGCAGGGCTTCGCCTAAGCACCGCTACAGTATTATCGAGGTGGACTATGGTGGAGGGGGGCACCGCACACGGCTAAAAGATCAAACGATCAATTGTTGTGTCTATGGGGTGCCCCCTGGCCACGTATATAAAGGAGTGGAGGAGGGGGGAGAGGGTCGGACCCTATGGCGCGCCCTGGAGGAGTCCTACTCCCACCGGGAGTAGGATTCCCGCCCTTCCAAGTAGTAGGAGTAGGAGTCAAGGAAAGGGAAGAGAGAAGAGAAGGAAGGAGGGGGCACCGCCCCTCCCCCTAGTCCAAGTCGGACTAGTCAATGGGGGCGCGCACAGCCTGTTTCTCCCTCTCCCCTAAAGCCCAATAAGGCCCATATACTTCTTCCCCCGTATTCCCTAACTCCCTTGTACTTCGAAAAATACCCGAACCACTCGGAACCTTTCCGATGTCCGAATATAGTCGTCCAATAT
Source organism: Aegilops bicornis (assembly GCA_021605145.1). NCBI lineage: Eukaryota > Viridiplantae > Streptophyta > Magnoliopsida > Poales > Poaceae > Aegilops > Aegilops bicornis. The sequence goes on along the minus strand of CM038674.1, from coordinate 222,531,204 downwards.
ATCGATCTTTACGTCTCGACCATTTCGAGACTCATCATCATGTCCCCGATCTCATTCGGGACTCCGAACTAACTTCGGTACATCAAAACATATAAACTCATAATATAACTGTCATCGAAACTTTACGCGTGCGGACCCTACGGGTTCGAGAACAATGTAGACATGACCGAGACACGTCTCCGGTCAATAACCAATAGCGGAACCTGGATGCTCATATTGGCTCCCACATATTCTATGAAGATCTTTATCGGTCAAACCGCATAACAACATACGTTGTTCCCTTTGTCATCGATATGTTACTTGCCCGAGATTCGATCGTTGGTATCTCAATACCTAGTTCAATCTCGTTACTGACAAGTCTCTTTACTCGTTCTGTAATACATCATCCCGCAACTAACTCATTAGTTGCAATGCTTGCAAGGCTTATAGTGATGTGTATTACCGAGTGGGCCCAGAGATACCTCTCCGACAATCGGAGTGGCAAATCCTAATCTCGAAATACGCCAACCCAACAAGTACCTTCGGAGACACCTATAGGGCACCTTTATAATCACCCAGTTACATTGTGACGTTTGGTAGCACACAAAGTGTTCCTCCGTAAACGGAGTTGCATAATCTCATAGTCATAGGAACATGTATAAGTCATGAAGAAAGCAATAGCAACATAATAAACGATCAAGTGCTAAGCTAACGGAATGGGTCAAGTCAATCACATCATTCTCCTAATGATGTGATCCCATTAATCAAATGACAACTCATGTCTATGGTTAGGAAACATAACTATCTTCGATTAACGAGCTAGTCAAGTAGAGGCATACTAGTGACACTCTGTTTGTCTATGTATTCACACCTGTATTATGTTTCCGGTTAATACAATTCTAGCATGAATAATAAACATTTATCATGATATAAGGAAATAAATAATAACTTTATTATTGCCTCTAGGGCATATTTCCTTCATCCACGTCCTAGCTTTTCTAAGATCTCACAGACTAACTCTCGATTTAACTCGCATGCAAAGACAAAAGACACAAGATTTATACTGGTTCGGGCCACCGTTGTGGTGTAATACCCTACTCCAGTGTGGTGGTGGTGGATTGCCTCTTGGGCTGAGGATGAACAGTACAAGGGGAAGAACAGACTCCTGAGGCGAGGTGTTCTTTTGCTTGGTAAACTTACGTGGGTGAGGGTTCGATACCTCCTACTGTGGTGGCTAGTCCTATTTATAGCGGCCCTGGTCCTCTTCCCAAATATTGAGCAGGAAGGGAGCCAACAACGGCCAATTTGAAAGGGACAGCTAGTACAACTTATCCTGACAAAAGAAGTCTTCGCCTGCAAAAGGCTCCGGTGGTGACGCCGCCTTGGGCTCCATGGTGACCTCCGTCTTGCCGTCCCGCTGGTCTTGGTCTCGTTGCACTGATAAGGAAACCTTTGCTTGACGCCTCGGTACTCCGCGCCTGCGCTTGCCTCCTTAGCACCAAAGAGGAAACAAGGACACTGCACGCGCTGACGCCCGCCTAGCGCCTGCCTGGTCCCGGTCGTCGTGGCTCACGTCACGAGAACCTCATGAGGTTTGTCTTGCCTTAATATCTCCGCCCCTCACGAGCCAACCTGATGAGGCCGCTCCCGAAGGGGTCTTGTGTTGTCCGCGTCGCGAGGCTTGGCCACTCGCGAGGGTCTTGAGTGCTTGCTGGTGAAGATGGGCTGTACGGGCCTGCTCACAGAGCCACGCCGTGGGCCACATGCAGGCAAGTGATACGTCTCCGTTGTATCTATAATTTTTGATTGTTCCATGCCAATATTATTCAACTTTTATATACTTTTGGCAACTATTTATACTATTTTTTGGGACTAACATATTGATCCAGTGCCCAGTGCCAGTTCCTGTTTGTTGCATGTTTTATGTTTCGCAGAAACCCAATATCAAACGGAAAAAAATCACGGCAAAGGTTTCAGCCCAATCGGAGTTACGGATCTCCATATATACATGAAACGGTGAAACAGAGCCAGAGAGAACGCAGAAACAGAGAGATAGATCCAATCTCGGAGGGGCTCTCGCCCCTCCCAAGCCATGGGAGCCAAGGACCAGAGGGGAAACCCTTCTCCCACCTAGGGAGGAGGTCAAGGAAGAAGAAGAAGAAGAAGGGGGCCTCTCTCCCCCTTGCTTCTGATGGCGCCGGAGCGCTGCCGGGGGCCATCATCATCACCGCGATCTTCACCAACACCATCGCCATCTTCACCAACATCTCCATCACCTTCCCCCATCTATATTCAGCGGTCCACTCTCCCGCAACCCGCTGTACCGTCTACTTGAACATGGTGTTTCATGCTTCATATTATTATCCAATGATGTGTTGCCATCCTATGATGTCTGAGTAGATTTCCATTGTCCTATCGGTGATTGATGAATTGCTATGATTGGTTTGAGTTGCATGTTTTATTATTGGTGCTGTCCTATTGTGCTCCCTGTGTCGCGCAAGCGTGAGGGATTCCCGCTGTAGGGTTTGCAATATGTTTATGATTTGCTTATGGTGGGTTGCGTGAGTGACTGAAACACAAACCCGAGTAAGTAGGTTGTTTGCGTATGGGATAAAAGGGGACTTGATGCTTTAATGCTATGGTTGGGTTTTACCTTAATGAATCTTTAGTAGTTGAGGATGCTTGCTAGAGTTCCAATAATAAGTGCATAGAATTCCAAGTAAGGGATGATATGTTAGCTTATGCCTCTCCCTCAAATAGAATTGCAATAGTGATTATCCGTCTAGTAATGTAGTCAATTGCTTAGGGACAATTCCACAACTCCTACCACCACTTTTCCACACTCGCTATATTTACTTTATTGCTTCTTTACTTACAACAGCCCCTAGCTTTTATTTACAATCTCTTTATTTTCTTGCTAACCTATCCTTTCACACCTACAAAGTCCTTTTAGTTTCATACTTGTTCTAGGTAAAGTAAACGTTAAGCGTGCGTAGAGTTGTATCGGTGGTCGATAGAACTTGAGGGAATATTTGTTCTACCTTTAGCTCCTCGTTGGGTTCGACACTCTTACTTATCGAAAGAGGCTACAACTATCCCCTATACTTGTGGGTTATCAAGACCTTTTTCTGGCGCCGTTGTCGGGGAGTCATAGCATGGGGTGAATATTCTCGTGTGTGCTTGTTTGGTTTATCACTAAGTAATTTTTATTTGCTGTCCTTAGTTGTTCTCTATCTTTAGTTATGGGTAGGAAACGCAAAATACCAAAAAAATTAGTTGTACCTACTGAACCAGTGGTTGAAGAACCACTCAAAATCTATCACACTACTGAAGCTTTTTACTTGGATCATCTTTGATCCCTTTGTGCTCGTGCTAAAACCCCAACTAGCTTAGTTGAGGGCAAATCTTTAGATGAGCATGCTTGTTATGTGCATAATCGTGATATCTGAAAAAGGGAAATTATTATGGGATCAAATTCAACGTTTGCAATGCCATGCTTGGAATTTATGTGAAATATATGATGTTACTTGTTGTTCTGAAAACCCTAAGAAACACCTTCCCTACCAATGTGAGTTTAGTGATAATGGAATCGTATCTTCGTATGCTAAGGGTGTTTACAATTACTATGATGTTCAACAAATTGAAGAATTTGTTTCTTTTAAGGGTGCTTATGAGATTGCTTCTTTGATTGAAATATATGATGCTACTCTTTACAAATCTGAAAGTTTTGCCATATTTCAATATTGTCATGATAATTATGCTTCTAATGCCTATGGTAAACCATATATTGAGAAATTCTCCGCTGTCCAAGAAGAGATTAATATTTTGCAGGAAGCTGTGGAAGAAGAAATTGATGAAACTGTGAGCTCATTGGATGAAAAAGATGATGAGGAGAGCAAAGAACAAACGGAGGAAGAGCGGATTAGCTACCCGTGCCCACCTTCTAATGAGAGTAACCCTCCAACTCATACATTATTTAATTCCCCTTCGTGTTTACTGAAGGATGATTTCTATGATGATTTCTATGATGATTGCTATGATCCCGTTGATTCTCTTGAAATATCCCTTTTTGATGATGCTTGCTATGCTTGTGGCCAAGATGCCAATATGAATTATTCTTATGGAGATGAACTTGCTATAGTTCCTTATGTTAAACATGAGATTGTTGCTATTGCACCCACGCATTTATAGTCCTATTATCTTTTGAATTCTCCCGACTACACTTTATCGGAGAAGTTTGTGTTTATTAAGGATTATATTGATGGGTTGCCTTTTACCATTGCACATGATAATTTTGATGAATGTAATATGCATGTTCTTGCTGCTCCTACTTGCAATTATTATGAGAGAGGAACTCTATCTCCGCCTCTTTATGTTTCCAATATGATGAAATTGCAAGAAACTGCTTATACTATGCATTGGCCTTTACTATGTGTGCATGAATTGTTCTTTTATGACATGCCAATGCATAGGAAGAGAGTTAGACTTTGTTGTTGCTTGATATATGTTACTTTGTGCTCACTACTAAATTACAAGTCATTGTTAATTAAAATTGGCTTTGATATACCTTGGGATCCGGGTGGACCCATTACTTGAGCAATAAATGCCTAGCTTAATGGCTTTAAAGAAAGCGCTACCAGGGAGACAACCCGGAAGTTTTAGAGAGTCATTTATTTCTGTTGAGTGCTTTTATATAGTTTAAAAACAAAAAAATTAAAGAAGGGAACCTAAAAACTTTTCAAAAAGAAAAGTGAAAGTGAGAAAGACAAGCATTGTTGAAGTGGGAGAGCTCCTTGAACTTTGTTCATGCTCACAGCAACTTTGTGAATCTTGATTACAGAAACTTTTCAACAAAAATAATTATCCCCTTGTACAATTCCATTGTATTATAAAAATAATGTGCCAAGGTTTGCCTTTAGGATGTTTACAATGCTTGTTGGTTTGCACGGTGCAGGACAGAAACTTTGGCTGTAGTGCGCAAATTTTAATTTTTTTACCGGAACGTCAAATGGTTCTGATTATTTTTGCACTGTCTTGATGTACAAATTGTTTATTTTTCCTAATTTTGGCATAATTTTTCAAGTATCAGAAGTATGGTGAATGTTCAGATTGCTACAGACTGTTCTGTTTTTGACAGATTCTGTTTTTGATGCATAGTTTGCTTGTTTTGATGAAACTGTCAATTTATATTAGTGGATTAAGCCATGAAAAAGCTATATTACAGTAGACACAATGCAAAAACAAGATATGAATTGGTTTGCAACAGTACCTAGAGTGGTGATTTGCTTTATTATACTAACGGCTCTTACCGAGTTTTCTGTTGAAATTTTGTGTGGATGTAGTGTCTAATCGAGGATGTCTCGATATGAGGAAAATGAAGAGAAGCAAGAGCTCAAACTTGGGGATGCCCGAGGCACCCCAAGTAAATATTCAAGGAGACTCAAGCGTCTAAGCTTGGGGATGCCCCGGAAGGCATCCCCTCTTTCTTCAACAAGTATCGGTATGTTTTCGAATTCGTTTCGTTCATGCATTATGTGCAAGTCTTGGAGTGTCTTTTGCATTTAGTTTTCATTTTTATTTTATGCACCATTCTGGTATGAGATAGTCCTTGGTTGATTTATAGAATGCTCATTGCACTTCACTTAAATCTTTTGAGTGTGGCTTTATAGAATGCTTCATGTGCTTCACTTATATCATTTGAAGTTTGGATTGCCTGTTTCTCTTTACATAGAAAACCGCCATTAGTAGAATGCTCTTTTGCTTCACTTATAATTGTTAGAGCATGGGCATATCTTTTGTAGAAAGAATTAAACTCTCTTGCTTCACTTATATCTATTTAGAGAGATGACAGGAATTGGTCATTCACATGGTTAGTGATAAAATCTTACATAAACTTGTAGATCACTGAATATGATATGTTTGATTCCTTGCAATAGTTTTGCGATATAAAGGTGGTGATATTAGAGTCGTGCTTGTCGAGTAATTGTGAAATTGATAAATACTTGTGTTGAGGTTTGCAAGTCCCGTAGCATGCACGTATGGTGAACCGTTATGTAACGAAGTCGGAGCATGAGGTGTTTATTGATTGTCTTCCTTATGAGTGGCGGTCGGGGACGAGCGATCGCCTTTTTCCTACCAATCTATCCCCCTAGGAGCATGCACGTAGTACTTTGTTTCGATGACTAATAGATTTTTGCAATAAGTATGTGAGTTCTTTATGACTAATGTTGAGTCCATGGATTATACACACTCTCACCCTTCCATCATTGCTAGCCTATTCGGTACCGTGCATAGCCCTTTCTCACCTCGAGAGTTGGTGCAAACTTCACCGGTGCATCCAAATCCCGTGATAAGATACGCTCTATCACACATAAGCCTCATTATATCTTCCTCAAAACATCCACCATACCTACCTATTATGGCATTTCCATAGCCATTCTGAGTATATTGCCATGCAACTTTCATCATCATCATATATATGACTTGAGCATTTATTGTCATATTGCTTTGCATGATCGTAAGATAGCTAGCATGATGTTTTCATGGCTTGTCCGTTTTTTGATGTCATTTCTATGCTAGATCATTGCACATCCAGGTACACCGCCGGAGGCATTCATATAGAGTAATAACTTTGTTCTAGATATTGAGTTGTAAGTAAATAAAAGTGCGATGATCATCATTATTAGAGCATTGCCCCAGTGAGGAAAGGATGATGGAGACTATGATTCCCCCACAAGTCGTGATGAGACTCCGGACGAAAAAATAAAAAAATAAAAAATAAATAAAAAAATAGAAAGTCCAAAAAAAAGAAGGCCCAAAAAAGAGAAAAAATGAGAGAAAAAGAGAGAAAAAGAGAGAAGGAGCAATGTTACTATCCTTTTACCACACTTGTGCTTCAAAGTAGCACCATGTTCTTCATATAGAGAGTCTCTTGAGTTATCACTTTCATATACTAGTGGGAATTTTCATTATAGAACTTGGCTTGTATATTCCAACGATGGGCTTCCTCAAATGCCCAAGGTCTTCATGAGCAAGCAAGTTGGATGCACACCCACTTAGTTTCAGTTTGAGCTTTCATACACTTATAGCTCTAGTGCATCCGTTGCATGGCAATCCCTACTCCTCACATTGATATCTATTAATGGGCATCTCCATAGCCTGTTGATACGCCTAGTTGATGTGAGACTTTCTCCTTTTTGTCTTCTTCACATAACCCCCATCATCATATTCTATTGCACCTATAGTGTTATGTCCATGGCTCACGCTCATGTATTGCGTGAAAGTTGAAAAAGTTTGAGAAACGTCAAAAGTATGAAACAATTGCTTGGCTTGTCATCGGGGTTGTGCATGATGTGAATATTTTGTGTGGTGAAGATGGAGCATAGCCAGACTATATGATTTTGTAGGGATGAGCTTTCTTTGGCTATGTTATTTCAATAAGACATAATTTCTTGGTTGGTATGCTTGAAGTATTATTGTTTTTATGTCAAATGATAGATTATTGTTTTGAATCACTCGTGTCTTAATATTCATGCCATGATTAGATATATGATCAAGATTATGCTAGGTAGCATTCCACATCAAAAATTATCTTTTTTATCATTTACCTACTCGAGGACGAGCAGGAATTAAGCTTGGGATGCTGATACGTCTCCGTCGTATCTATAATTTTTTATTGTTCCATGCCAATATTATTCAACTTTTATATACTTTTGGCAACTTTTTATACTATTTTTTGGGACTAACATATTGATCCAGTGCCCAGTGCCAGTTCCTGTTTGTTGCATGTTTTATGTTTCACAGAAACCCAATATCAAACGGAATCCAAACGGGATAAAAACGGACAGAGAATTGTTTGGGAATATTTGTGATTTTTGGGAGGAAGAATCAACGCGAGACGATGCCCGAGGTGGCCACGAGATAGGGGCATGCCACCCCTCCAGGGGGCATGCCCCCCTATCTCGTGGGCCACCCATAAGGCGGTTGACACTCTTCTTTTGCCACAAGAAACCTAATTTTCAGAAAAACAATCACGGCGAAGGTTTCAGGCCAATCGGAGTTACATATCTCCATATATACACGAAACGGTAAAACAGAGCCAGAGAGAATGCAGAAAAAGAGAGATAGATCCAATCTCGGAGGGGCTCTTGCCCCTCCCAAGCCATGGGAGCCAAGGATAAGAGGGGAAACCCTTCTCCCATCTAGGGAGGAGGTCAAGGAAGAAGAAGAAGAAGGGAGCCTCTCTCCCCCTTGCTTCCGGTGGAGCCGAGGCGTCAGCCGGGGCCATCATCATCACCGCGATCTTCACCAACACCACCGCCATCTTCACCAACATCTCCATCACCTTCCCCCATCTATATTCAGTGGTCCACTCTCCCGCAACCCGTTGTATCCTCTACTTGAACATGGTGCTTCATGCTTCATATTATTATCCAATGATGTGTTGCCATCCTATGATGTCTGAGTAGATTTCCATTGTCCTATCGGTGATTGATGAATTGCTATGATTGGTTTGAGTTGCATGTTTTATTATTGGTGCTGTCCTATTGTGCCCTCCGTGTCGCGCAAGCGTGAGGGATTCCCGCTGTAGGGTTTGCAATATGTTTATGATTTGCTTATGGTGGGTTGCGTGAGTGACTGAAACACAAACCCGAGTAAGTAGGTTGTTTGCGTATGGGATAAAAGGGGACTTGATGCTTTAATGCTATGGTTGGGTTTAACCTTAATGAATCTTTAGTAGTTGCGGATGCTTGCTAGAGTTCCAACCATAAGTGCATAGAATTCCAAGTATGGGATGATATGTTAGCTTATGCCTCTCCCTCAAATAGAATTGCAATAGTGATTATCGATCTAGTAACGTAGTCAATTGCTTAGGGACAATTCCACAACTCCTACCACCACTTTTCCACACTCGCTATATTTACTTTATTGCTTCTTTACTTACAACAGCCCCTAGCTTTTATTTACGCTCTCTTTATTTTCTTGCTAACCTATCCTTCCACACCTACAAAGTCCTTTTAGTTTCATACTTGTTCTAGGTAAAGTAAATGTTAAGCATGCGTAGACTTGTATCGGTGGTCGATAGAACTTGAGGGAATATTTGTTCTACCTTTAGCTCCTCGTTGGATTCGACACTCTTACTTATCGAAAGAGGCTACAACTGCCCCCTATACTTGTGGGTTATCCACAAGTCTAGGGACCCCCGTTCCCAGAACGCCTACAGTAGCCCCCGGGCCCAAGGCGCGCTCGGGCTTGGCTTCGAGGCGAAGTGATGTCTACTACGCAACCTCCTTCTTGTAGACGTTGTTGGGCCTCCAAGTGCAGAGGTTTGTAGGACAGTAGCAAATTTCCCTCAAGTGGATGACCTAAGGTTTATCAATCCGTGGGAAGCGTAGGTTGAAGATGGTCTCTCTCAAACAACCATGCAACCAAATAACAAAGAGTCTCTTGTGTCCCCAACACGCCCAATACAATGGTAAATTGTATAGGTGCACTAGTTCAAGTAAGAGATGGTGATACAAGTGCAATATGGATAGTAGATATAGGTTTTTGTAATCTGAAAATATAAAACAGCAAGGTAACTAATGATAAAAGTGAGCGTAAACGGTATTGCAATGCTAGGAAACAAGGCCTAGGGTTCATACTTTCACTAGTGCAAGTTCTCTCAACAATAATAACATAATTGGATCATATAACTATCCCTCAACATGCAACAAAGTGTCACTCCAAAGTCACTAATAGCGGAGAACAAACGAAGAGATTATGGTAGGGTACGAAACCACCTCAAAGTTTTTCTTTCGGATTGATCTATTCAAGAGTCCATAGTAAAATAACACGAAGCTATTCTTTTCGTTCGATCTATCATAGAGTTCGTACTAGAATACCACCTTAAGACACAAATCAATCAAAACCCTAATGTCACCTAGATACTCCAATGTCACCTCAAGTATCCGTGGGTATGATTATACAATATGCATCACACAATCTCAGATTCATCTATTCAAACAAACACAAAGTACTTCAAAGAGTGACCCAAAATTTCTACCGGAGAGGCAAGACAAAAACATGTGCCAACCCATATGCATAAGTTCACAATGTCACTGAACCCGCAAGTTGATCACCAAAACATACAGATCACGTGAATATCCCATTGTCACCACAAATAAGCACATGCAAGACATACATCAAGTGTTCTCAAATCCTTAAAGACTCAATCCGATAAAATAACTTCAAAGGGAAAACTCAATCCATTACAAGAGAGTAGAGGGGGAGAAGCATCATAAGATCCAACTATAATAGCAAAGCTCGCGATACATCAAGATCGTACCACCTCAAGAACACGAGAGAGAGAGGGATCAAACACATAGCTACTGGTACATACCCTCGCCCCGAGGGTGAACTACTCCCTCCTCGTCATGGAGAGCGCCGCGATGATGAAGATGGCCACCGGTGAGGGATCCCCCCTCCGGCAGGGTGCCGGAACAGGGTCCCGATTGGTTTTTGGTGGTTACAGAGGCTTGCGGCGGCGGAACTCCCGATCTATTGTGTTCTCCGATGTTTTAAGGGTATATGGATATATATAGGCGAAAGAAGTCGGTAAGGGGAGCCACGAGGGGGACCATGAGGGTGGGGGGCGCGCCCAGGGGGGCAGGCGCGCCTCCCTGCCTCGTGGACACCTCAAAGCTTCCCTGACTTCAGCTCCAAGTCTCCTGGATCACGTTCGTTCCAAAAATCACGCTCCCGAAGGTTTCATTCCGTTTGGACTCCGTTTGATATTCCTTTTCTGCTAAACATCAAACAAGGGAAAACAGAAATTGGCACCGGCTCGGGTTAATAGGTTAGTCCCAAAAATAATATAAAAGTGCATAGTAAAGCCCATTAAACATCCAAGATGGATAATATAATAGCATGAATACTTCATAAATAATAGATACGTTGGAGACGTATCACGAAGCCAAGGGTCAAGTGTGGAGCACCGCGGGCCCTTATAGCCTGCGGCCTTGGTCAAAGCATGGCGGTTGATTGGATGTAGGCATCTTCGCTTCCCCACGCTGCCTTGGAATCCGCTTGGCTATGCGACCACCGCAACCTACACAGTTATTCTTCCATCGTCCGCGCCATACTTCCTCAATTCCTCTGCTTCCCTGGGACACCGCTCCTCTTTCCAATCTGACCTGAGCTCTGCTCACTCCATCGCCATGGACCCCAAACAAGCGGATAAGGGGAAGAAACCTATGTCTTCGGCCAGTGCGCCTCCGGCCGCCGAGCCCGCAGTTGGCCAATCGCTGGTGCTCAACGATGAGGCCATGGGCAAGGTGCATCCCATGCTCGCTTCCAGTTTCAATGAGTGGCGGAAGACGGCGGCTTGGCCTGCGTCTCATACTCGCATTGATCGGGTTGCCACCAAGGTCTAAATCTTCATTGATGCCCTTTGGGCCGGCTTGGTCCCTCCTTTCTCCGCCTTCTTCAACGCAGTGCTTGAACACTACTAGATCCATATGCTGCATCTTGATCCCCAATCCGTGACCCTTCTTGCCGTCTTCACCTTCGTGTGCGAGGCCATGGTGGGCATTGCCCCTTCCGTGGCCCTTCTTCGCCACTTCTTCTCGTTGCATCTGATTGACCCCGGCAGAGCTTGGGATGCCTGAGCTTCCAGGCTGTGGCTGCGACGGCTGGCGTAGGGATCGACTTCGAGCTTCCTCCATCCCCAAGCGAGTTTCGTACACGGTGGGTATTTGTTGATGTTGGAGCGCTCAGCCCGCTCACTCTCCGTCGGCGCCCGCCATCCCCAACTCCAGTTGGGGCCACGAGAAGCTCGCGAGCCCTTGTCGTGTCCCTGTCTGGCTCGGGCTGAAGTGGTTGAGGGGCCGTGGCGTAACTGCGCCTATGGTGGTGAAGGAGTTTGTCCGGCATCGAGTCGCTCCTCTTCAGCGCCATTCTCGGCCGATGTGGTCCTTGTTCAATAGCAAGGACCATATGAGGCTTCAGGAGTTCGGGCTCCCTCTTGAGACGCGACAGATGGTGCTTGGGGTCTTGGCGGGCGTTCCGTTGTCGGACGACATGCCTGGGAAGAGTTATTTGTTGTACCGTTGCTCGAACAAGGAGGAATTCATGGAGCACATGCCTTCCTTTGACGAGTGGGGGCTGCGCCCAGACGACCTGGTGGGGTCCCACGAGAACCCCGTCAACGTGGTTCCCCTCTTCGGTGCCGGCGCCAAGCTCACCCCGAGTGTGGATGCAGGGAGGCGAGCACCGTCCGAGACCGATGGCCCTAGTACTGGGGTGCTAATGCCATCTGGGGCTGCCGAGGCATCGTCCTCGGGAGCCTGTGATTCTTATCCTGACGCGGCAGCCGTGGGAGTGATGCAGCATGCGACTCCTGAGGCCGAAGCTCCTGAGGCCTCGGTAGGCCGCTGCATGATGGCGTCCGACGACTCCCCTCAGCTTGGCGTCCCTGAAGCGGTTACTTCAAGCGCTTCCCCTGTTTTACCTCACCCTGACCTCCATGTCCAATGCTTTGGTCGGCTCTGCATGGACTTCGAGGAGCTCCAGAAGAGGAAAAGGTCCCCGAGCGGCGGCATCTTCGGGCCGTTGAAGCGGAGGAAGTACATCGCCGTCGACGAGTAAGTATTGTATCTTTGTGGCTTCTTGGGTGCTGCTTTCCTCCTTGATGTTGGTTCTTCAGGGTCCCTTCCGCCATAGCCGCTAAGTCTCCCGAGAAGCTGTCTCCTCTCTCCTCGTCTCCCTCGCTGACCTTGAGCGCCCCGAGCCTGCATGGCACGCTTGGTGCGGGGTCGGTTGCAGGGGCGCGCTTGCCTCCATGGCGCCTTGAGCTTACGCCCCCGTCGTCCCTCCTTCATGGCCTTGCTTGGAGCACAGCGAGCATGCCGAGGGCTCCTCCTCTGATCGTGGACGGTGACTGGATGGCTTCGGTCTTGGGCGCCTCCTCAAGCAGCGGGCCCCAACTCGCCCGGGCCCCTCGCGAGGCCTGGTTGGCCTACAGGCACGCGCCAGCCCCCAGCCCTTTGTTGGGAGGGGGCGTGCCGCTTCGGGCCCCGCCTGCAGACCCCGTGGTGGAGGATGAGATGGGCCGTGCGCTCGACTTCGAGCACGGATGGAGCGTTGTTCATCATGAGCTCTTCCGGGAGGCGATGGGCGCGATGACCCGACACGGGTGAAGAGCTCACGGGTGTCGATGCGCGCCTCGAGGCCGAGGGTCTTCGGTTGGCGGAGGAGCGGCACAAGTTGAAGGTGGCCATCAACCTCGGGCGTCACCAGCGCGAGCTTGATAACGCGAAGGCTGAAGCTTCTATCGCGACCTCGCGTGAAGCCTGCTACCGAGCCCTGGAGGAGGCCCGAGAAGCTGACCGCCGCCGCGAGGCCGCGGAGAAGCGCGCGTGGGAGCTCCAAGCCTGGAGCGCCTCCTTAGAGCAGCAAGTGGAGGCGCGCAGAGCCGCCCTTGCGTCGCTGAGGGGGACGCTTGCAGAAGAAGAAGAGATCCGGAGGCGCGAGGAGGCGTTGGCGTTGGAAGCCGTGGAGCAGCCTCGAGCTCGAGCGGCTGGAGATGAGGGAGCGTCAAGTTGCCCAAGCAGAAGATGCTGTCGGTGCTCGTGAGGCCAAGGTACAGGAGGAGGTCGATCGCCGAGGTTCGCGCGGGCCTTGAGGGTTGGCATGACCTAAGGTTGAAACTTGCGGAGACGGAGGCTGTGGGTAGGGCCGCTGCCCTTAGGCCCAGGCTAGCTTAGGTGGAGAGGCGTGAGGAGGCCACGGCAGCCACCGGGTCACGGCGCAGGCGGAATTGGCCTCCGCCTGCGCCGAGCTGCTCTCTCTTCAGAAGCGGGTTGCTGACGCCGAGTCTGTTGCGCGGCAGAACAGGGAGGAAGTGCTTCAGCGGTGGACGCTGGAGCGTGAGCACGCCCCCATGCTTCAGGACCTTAGGGTCAGGGCCAACGCGGCGTTGGGCCATGTCTATGACGAGAATGCTCCGCATCCCCACTCGAACGACTACGCCAATCACCTACGCTTCTTCTCTGACGTGGTGACGCGCCTGGAAGCTCGATCTGATAGAGCTCTCCAGCTCGTGGAAGAGAGGAGCCGCTACTTACTGGCATCGCTGCTTCTCCCGTGTCTTCAGAAATCTTCAGAACTCCGACCCCAACTTTGACTTCGACGCTGCCATTGCCCCCGTACCCGCGACCATCCGGGGTGAACTGGCACAGTGGGAGGTGGACAACGTGGATGCGCTGGTCAGGGAGTTCGCTTCTGAGGACGACGCGGTGGTAGTCGCGGCAGACGAAGGCGACGTGGTTGACGACGGCGATGCCGGCGCCGGCGAAGGTGGAGGCGATGCCAGCGACGGCGACAGCGACGCCAGCCGTGCGTCTGAAGATGACCTGGGAGACGCGGCGAGTGACATATCCGGCTGATCTCATGTCTCCCTGCTGTTTATCCTGTATGCAAAAACTTGGGCGCGGCCCCTAAAGATTGTAAGAGCATTTTGAGAGGGGGAGCCCCTCATGTAAACAAATCGCAGCTTTTATTCTTCTATGCCAAGCTGGGTATGTGTCTTTGTGAGACCGTGAGCCCGGTGGCGAGTTTTCGGTCGCGGCTTACCTTAGCCAGTGCAAGTCCCGAACTGGGTCATGGGGTCGTGAGCTTCCGGGGCTCCTGAGAAGCCTGCCGATCCATCCGAGGGGGCCTCGTGAGGTAAACGCCGGTTAATGGCAGCAGCGTCTGCGGCGCTGCACGCGGTGCCACGCCGATCTTGCTCTCAAGGCTCGTGAGGGAAGGCAACCGCGTGAGCTCAAATAAGGCAAGAAACTGCATAACAAGAAATCGCCGAACGAGAAAAGGCACCCCCGCTGCCAAGCATCAACGAAAATTCACCTTCAACTAAAACCAAAACCCAGAACACAGAGCTACAGAAAAGAGATCAAAAGCAAACGGCCGCGTCCGGCGCCTAGTCTAGTCTTCATGTCTTCTCACCAGCGTGGAGCTAAGTGCTGCCACTAGGACGTGGGAGGGAGCCCCCGAGGCCCGAGGGCGGCACTCCTGAGACTCCGGGGCATGTACAGCCCCACTCGTTATTACGTGAGAGTGTCACAGGCGGTGATCTTCACAAGCGTGAGCCTTACTTCATATCGCTAGACAAGGGCCCTGCCTTGCGCCGCCCTCGACCACCATTGGGGGCGACCGAAAACCAGGACGACACCAAGGGGCAAAGGGGACGCTAGCGGCACCCTCGGCGACCACAGGTCCTCTGCCGGCGGTAGGCTTTCCATCACCTCCCCGGCAGAGGGCCTACCTCCGGGGGACGCCTTGCTCCGTGCGGCGCGAGGAGGGGTCCGACTCCCGACCTCTCTCCTGCAGCCCCCAGTGCGCTCCCCCTGGCGGAAGGGTGGTCGTCGAGCTGGGGCCGCCAGCCATTGTGTGACCTGATCCTCCTGCGACTCATGGTTAGCGTAAGCTTGCTCCTGAGGGACTAGTGGTACCCCGTAGTTGTCGTGGCCGGTGCGGTTGGTGAGGCTTCCGGATGGCTCCTAAAAGGTGCCAGCTTCTAGCGCCTCCTCCTCCCAGCCCGACTCGAGGAACGAGCCAGGGTTGTCTTCCAGCATTTACTCCTGGTCCACCATGCGGGGCACGTAGGCCTCCGAGGCCGCCGCGTCGAAGACCTTGCCGTAATGCCCCACGCTCCATGTCGCCCGTCCTAGCGTGCCGCCTCGAGGATGGTAGGGTTGCATCCCGCCCAGTCCGTAGGTGGCGGCGCTCGTGCCCGCGCCCAGCGGTGGTGGCGCGGGCGCGCGTGGGTGTGCAGCTCCGGTGGTTGCACTGGTGTCGCTGAAGCCTGGTGGTGCGCCTGTGGGCATGCGGGCGCGGAGTGGTCCGCCATGCGACCCGGCCGCAGCTTGTGGCGTGAGCGGAGTACAGAAGGGTGGCACTCCTGAAGCCGCGACGTCCAATAGCTCAGCGACGCACTCCAGCAAAGCATCCCGACCGCTCTCCATTAACCGGCATCGCAGCAGCTCTCGAGCCACCGTGAGCGCGACCCTCATGTTCGCCTGCTCCCGCCGAGTGTGCGGCGCCGTGGCGACAACGTGGCTTGAGGCCCTCGAAGCCGCTCGCACTTGTCGTGGAGTGAGAGCAGAGGGCGAGTGACCGCGCCGCTCGCGCACGGCGGTGTTTGGCGGTGCACGTGCTGCCTGAGGCGCGGGGTTGAGGTCTTCTTGGGCATACGGCACCGCCCGGGCCGGCCAGGCCGCCCAGCGGCCGGTATCGGCTCTTGAGTCGCCGGACATCGGAGCCGCAGAGCGCCAAAGGATCAACGAGCGGATCGACTGGTGGAAGAAGAGCTCCGGTGCACCCCTACCTGGCGCGCGATATGTCGGATCACGGGTTCCAGCAAAACCCTCAAGGTTCGAACACTGGGGTGCGCACGAAGATCTCCCCCTACCGATCCATGTCCTAGCTTTGCTAAGATCTCACGGACTAACTCGACGAACTCACAGCACAAAGGACACAAGCTTTATACTGGTTCGGGCCACCGTTGTGGTGTAATACCCTATTCTAGTGTGGTGGTGGTGGATTGCCTCTTGGGCTGAGGATGAACAGTACAAGGGCAAGAACAGCCTCCTGAGGCGAGGTGTTCTTCTGCTTGGTAAACTTGCGTGGGTGAGGGTTCAATACCTCCTACTGTGGTGGCTAGTCCTATTTATAGCGGCGCTGGTCCTCTTCCCAAATATTGAGTGGGAAGGGAGCCAACAATGGCCAATTTGAAAGGGGACAGCTAGTACAACTTATCCTGACAAAAGCAGTCTTCGCCTGCAAAAGGCTCTGGTGGTCACGCTGCCTTGGGCTCCATGGTGACCTCCGTCTTGGCGTCCCGCTGGTCTTGGTCTCGTTGCACTGATAAGGAAACATTTGCTTGACGCCTCGGTAATCCGCGCCCGCGCTTTCCTCCTTAGCACCAAAGAGGGAAAAAGGACACTGCGCGTGCTGGCGCCTGCCTGGCGCCCGCCTGGTCCCGGTCGTCATGGCTCACGTCACGAGAACCTCGCGAGGTTTGTCTTGCCTTGATCTCTCTGCCCCTCGCGAGCCAACCTGATGAGGCCGCTCCAGAAGGGGTCTTGTGTCATCCGCCTCGCGAGGCTTGGCCCCTCGCGAGGGTCTTGAGTGCTTGCTGGTGAAGATGGGTCGTATGGGCCCGCTCACAGAGCCACGCCGTGGGCCGCAGGCACGCAAGTCTGGGGACCCCCGTTCCCAGAACGCCGACAAGCACTGCGTTGGTTTTTCCCTTGAAGAGGAAAGGGTGATGCAACAAACTAGCGTAAGTATTTCCCTCAGTTTTTGAGAACCAAGGTATCAATCCAGTAGGAACCACACACAAGTCGCCTCTTACCTACACAAACAAATAAGAACCTTGCAACCAACGCGATAAAGGGGTTGTTAATCCCTTCACGGCCACTTGCAAAAGTGAGATCTGATAGAGATAATAAGATAAATATTTTTGGTATTTTTATGATATAGATTGAAAGTAAATATTGCAAAGTAAAAATAGATTGGAAACTTATATGATGGAAGATAGAACCGGGGGGCCATAGGTTTCACTAGTGGCTTCTCTCAAGATAGCATAAGTGTTACGGTGGGTGAACAAATTACTGTCAAGCAATTGATAGAAAACTGCATAATTATGAGAATATCTAGGCATGATCATGTATATAGGCATCACGTCCGCGACAAGTAGACCGAAACGATTCTGCATCTACTACTATTACTCCACACATCAACCGCTATCCAGCATGCATCTAGAGTATTAAGTTCATAAGAACGGAGTAACGCATAAAGCAAGATGACATGATGTAGAGGGATAAACTCAAGCAATATGATATAAACTCCATCTTTTTATCCTCGATGGCAACAATACAATACGTGCCTTGCTGCCCCTGCTGTCACTGGGAAAGGACACCGCAAGATTGAACCCAAAGCTAAGCACTTCTCCCATTGCAAGAAAGATCAATCTAGTATGCCAAACCAAACTGATAATTCAAAGAGACTTGCAAAGATAACAAATCATACATAAAAGAATTCAGAGAAGATTCAAATATTGTTCATAGATAATCTTGATCATAAACCCACAATGCATCGGATCTCGATAAACACACCGCAAAAAGAACTACATCGAATAGATCTCCAAGAAGATCAAGGAGAACTTTGTATTGAGATCCAAAGAGAGAGAAGAAGCCATCTATCTAATAACTATGGACCCGAAGGTCTGTGGTAAACTACTCACACATCATCGGAGAGGCTATGGTGTTGATGTAGAAGCCCTCCGCGATTGATTCCCCCTCCGGCGGAGCGCCAGAAAAGGCCCCAAGATGGGATCTCACGGGTACAGAAGGTTGTGGCGGTGGAAATAGGGTTTTGTGGTGCTCCTGGATGCTTTCGGGGTATATGGGTATATATAGGAGGAAGAAGTAGGTCGGTGGAGCTGCGAGGGCCCCACGAGGGTGGGGGGGCGCGCCCAGGGGGGCTGGCGTGCCTCCCTGCCTCGTGGCCTCCTCGCTTCTTTCTTGACGTCCACTCCAAGTCCTCTGGATCACGTTTGTTCCAAAAATCACTCTCCCGAAGGTTTCATTCTGTTTGGATTCCGTTTGATATTCCTTTTCTCGAAACACCAAATAGGCAAAAAAAGCAATTTACACCGGCCTTCGTTAATAGGTTAGTCCCAAAAATAATATAAAAGTGTATAATAAAGCCCATTAAACATCCAAAACATATAATATAATAGCATGGAACAATAAAACTTATAGATACGTTGGAGACGACGGACCCACTGGTGGGCTGGTTGAACAAGAGCTTTGTGGAGGCTGGTTGAACAAGAGCTGTGGAGGGCTGGAAGAACAGTAGCCCGTGGAGGGGTGGTTGAACAGGACCCCGTGGAGAGGGCTGGTTGAACAGTAGCCGGTGGAGGAGAGCACGCGGTGGAGGCTGGATGAACAGGAGCCCGTGGATGAACAGTCGTAGGTGGAGGGTGGAGGAGGTCGACGGTGGATGAACAGTAGCCCGTGGAGACAGTCGACGGTGGAGATGAACAATATCTCGTGGAGTCCTGCTTATGCACGCCACACCCTCCCCGATGAACATGACCCCATTTCACCATAACGCCCAACACAAGTCCGCTTCTCCGCTTTTGCGGTACGCCACACCCTTCCAATCAACAGGACCCTGTTTCAATCGTAGGGAGGTCTGCTTCTCCGCTTTGGCGGTACGCCACACCCCTTCCAATCAACAGGACCCCGTTTCCACCGTAGGAGGTCCGTTTCCTCCGTTTTGCGGTACGCCAGACCCCTCCCGATGAACAGGATCCCGTTTCCATCGTGGCCGGTCGAACACAAGGCCGTTTCCTCCGTTCTACGGTATGCCAGGCCTTGTTTCCATCGCCTGTTCCGTCCAAGATGGTTGGCTCCCGATGAACAGCACGCGTTCCGTTGCCTCCCGATGAACATAACGCATTCCGTTGGCTCCCCATGAACATGACGACGACGCAGTTTCTCCGTTTCGACCCAGCCACAACCATGTACACGAGCCCTGGTCGTACATATGCGCGAGTAGGCATTTGAGACCCCGCATGTATGTACATACGTGGCCGTATTTACTTTCTTGCAACATGGCCGTTGTACGTACGTGTAGATGCTACGTGCGCGCCTCTACTACGACACATGCGCGTCTCTACTACGACAAGTGCCCTTCCTTACACAGCCACGGTTCATCGTTGCAGCCTGTAGACAGACCGATCATATGTACGCATATCGTCACACTGCACGACAACGCTACGTACGCTTCGACCAGGTGGGTCCCGACTGTCAGGCACTTCCTTGCGTGCGAAGATGTAGCTGGTGGGTCCCAGCAGTCAGGGGGGCGAATCATTTTTTTTGCCCGTAATATGGACGCACTTCCTTGCATGCGAAGATGTAGCTGGTGGGTCCCAGCAGTCAGGGGGAGAAAACATTATTTTTCAGGGTAAAAAGGATGCATCGCCCATGGGCGCAGGCGTCCCCCACCGCCGCCTCTCACGTATAGTCATCTTCCGATGACTCTCGGTTGTTCACCACGTTGACCACACCGTGCCGAGCGCACCAAGGCCGGTGGACGACGGCGAGGCCCTAAACTGGAACGACCCGGAGATGGGGAAGACGCGGCAGTGGAGTCACAGATGGAGAGGAGTGGGAAACTTGACTGGTTCGGGTGCACGGCAGCACTGCCGCGGTGCCGCCCATGGGAGACAGGAGCAAGAACAGAGGTTGAAGAAGGAGCACGGTTGTTGGATTAACATCCAACGGTCCAGCTGCAAGAATCATTTGTTGATTAAGCTGACAAAGCCATGCGTACACGTCTACTTAGTAGGCCCACAAGTCAGCCACCAAATCTGACAGGTCCCAGCTGTCAACGGGAGGAATAAATTTTTTCGCATAACAAGGAGGCACTTCATTCCATGCGAAGATACAGCCGGTGGGCCCCAGCTGTCAGGGGGCGGAAACAGCTTAATAAGGAGGAACTTTCCTTGTGTGCGACCATGGACCTCGTGGGTCCTAGCCGTCAGGCTCTCCAAGTACAGTCCTCTTCCGATGACTCGTTTGTTGACTACGCCGCGCCGAGCGCAGCGAGGCGATGGACGACGGCGAGGCCCTAGACTGGAACGACCCGGAGATGGGGAAGACGCGGCAGTGGAGTCGTAGACGGAGAGGAGTGGGAAACTTGACTGGTTTGGGTGCGGGGTGGGCCTACACTCGACAGAGAATAATAGGAGGTGCGGAGTGGAGGGATGGCCTGGCCGTCGGCAGGGTAGCATTTCGCTAAGGCGCGCAAAACAACGCTGCTGGACGCTGGAGGCTGGAGCAGGCGGTCCCGGCAGCCCTGGGGGAAGAAGACGAGAGATTGAAGAAGAATGCTGGCCGTTGGATGTAAATCCAACGCCTTGGTAGGCTTCAACCTACTGGCCCACATGTCATCCAGTCTATTTGTTTTTTAGTCCATTGGTGGGTTGGGTGAAACAATGATGTAGCATCTATGCATCTCGTTTATATATATGGTAGAATTTAAAGCCCATTTGCATTTTTCTCGAAATCCCCGGACTTGCTGGGCTGGGTGAAAATATCATGTTGGGATGGACGGAGAAATGTTACAAAAACATAAACACATGATTGCACGTCTATTACTGCATCGGTCAGTAAAATCTTTGCAAGCTTATGTACGCAATCACTAGGAGTTAACTTGCCAAGTTATATATAAACAATTATTATTATTATTTTGTAAGAACTTTCAACTTACGAAATAAAATATCATTTTAATTTGATGAGTTAATAGGACGTGGGATATTATTATTTTTTAGGCTAGACGTGGGACAGTTGAGTTGGTTCTAGGGAAAAGTACTGGGAGAAAACTCAGTTTACATCAAAAAATAAAGTGGGAGAAAATTCAGATACAGGATTGATGAAAACAAAAAATAAAGAAAGCGGGAAGGTCTATAAAATGGTTGGACGAATGACAGGTTTAATGGAACCTTATGTTGTTTCTATTATATATATAATAAAATGAGATATAAATATAGGTTCAATTTTTCATTCTTATAGAAAACATAGGTTCAGTTTTGCATTCTTATAGAAAAATAGAAGTGAGCTGTGCGTCGTCTTGAAAAAACAAACATAACTTGGGTTGTTGATGTTATAGACAAGATAGGTTGGGAGGCCCAGAGGCCGCTTGATACCTTCTGGATCCAAAAAAATGTTGAAACATGCCATGGGCTTCCCATGTTAAACAACAAAACCTAGGCCATGGACCTGGTGGGCCCAGGACTGTCAGCCTCTCGACGAATAGTTGTCTCTCGATTCCTCTTGTTTTGCTGACCATGTTGGGAATGACAGATGGCGGCACCGCGGAGAGAGCATCAAGGCGGAGGATGACGTCGAGACCTCGGACTGAACGAACCGAAGCGGGGGAAGACGCAGGCGGAGGGGAGTACGAGGGTTGACTTGTTCGGGTGCAGGGTGGGCCGATGGAGCTGCCGCCGCCGGACAATGTGTGGGAGTAGAGGGATGGCCAGCCGCTGTATAGGAAGAGGATGAAAGATTGAACAAAATAAAGAACTACAAATGGATAGGTGGTTGGTCCCATATGTCTGTGTACGAGACCTGCTGGGTCCACCTGAGAAGGGGAATATGTTGGTGAAGGAGATTCAAAGCACGGCAGCCGAGTGAACTAGTTTTTTTTAAACGGACAAGTGAACTAGTTACATACATAAGCAAATAGCCACTAAAAAAAGCAAACAGGTTAATGCGTTCTTAAAAGAAATATTTTGGACAAAACAGATAATTACGACACATAGGCTAATGCATGAAACACTTAGATGATAAAGGTGCTTATAAACAGATAAAGTACAACATCTAGACCTTCCTGGCACGCTTGATCTACGACACATAGGCTAATGCATGAAACACTTAGATGATAAAGGTGCTTATAAATAGATAAAGTACAACATCTAGACATTCCTGGCACGCTTGATCATGACGATGCGGCTGTCCGTGTACTCGTCGGTTACGGGAAGCAAACACGCCCTCATGTCCAAGATCCGCCTGTACATGTCGTAGCATGCGTATGCGTCCTTGGCCGCGTAGTTTATGTAGGCTAGATTCAGAGGTACCTCCCACATGTTCAGGTCCTTGGTATCGTTGTCTTCTTTCATGTTGGCGTATCAGGGGTCGATGATGGTCTCGGCGAGGTCAACCACGGAGTCCTTCTCCTGCCCGTTGCCGATGATCTTGTATTGCTTCTGGATGTCGACAAGCTTGTTGCACCAGATGGCCTAATCGTCACGTTATTCCTTCTCTCCACCGTAGCGAAGGTGCAGTCGGTGCTGCCGATGAAACGGGCGAATGCTCCAGAACCTCTGATGGCCCTATAGTAGTGGTAGACAAGAACCTTATCCCGCACACATACCTGGGCGACGGTGATCCGCTGGTCCCTGTCAGGAGACGAATGGATGGGCACAAGGTCTAAGTCCTGCGACCTTGTGCTTTCTCGTCCTGTAGGTACTGCTTGAACTCGGCGAGGCAGAGCTTCATCGAGTCCGGATCATTGGTGTACATCACATTCAACTTGGTGCAGCCATAGGACTGAACGACAAACTCAAAGGGGAACTCCTTGCTGAAGTCCATATCCAGCAGGCTCACCCCTCGGATCGCCATTGGAGTCTCTTCAAGTGAACGAGTGGGTAGGCGGCGACATCAGTTCATTTTTCAGCTCTTGGGGAACTGGATTCAACGGTAAACTGAGTGTGTACAGGCGACAACAGTTACTACCCATCCCTCGCCTGATTCACGCCCGGTAGAAGATGCACCCTGGGCGCATTCAAATGCCTCCATTAAGAAACCTACTCCGACCACACGTCGGTTCATGAGCGGGTCTGTATTGGCACTTTCACACAGATAATACTACCAAGTTTGAACTGTTTGTTATGGTTGTTGTCCTCTGCATCGTCATGACATGTTTCCCAGCTTGCAAGATTCAAAACCAACAAATAAAATCCAAATAATAAGTACAACAAAGATGCCTACACATCTCATTGATTCCCAGCTTGCAAAATTCATAACCAACAAATAAGATTCAAATCATAAGTACAACAAATATGCCTACACATCTCATTGATTCCCAGCTTGCAAGATTCAGAACCAACCCATTAGAGCCTTTTGATAAAGTGAATATCGGGATTAAATCCATCTTGTCTAGCCGTGTCATACAACCGAAGAACTTGGCGAATGCTCTTGACCGTCACAACATCTGTAGTTGAGTATTACTGTTTGCACAACACAAATAAGAAGAGCCTGATTACTATAATTGTGGCACTCCTTGAACTCAACATGCAGCTCCACTCGGATGAGGCCTGCATGGACTTCCATGATTCAATTCATGCGCCTTTTTCTGCAGTTCACCTAAAATGAAGCAAAGATTGCATCATTCAGCTAGCAAGAAGTACTTGCTCTCGTGAGTCAAGGTGTTCTTTAGTAGTTGCACTAAAATTGAGGAACATTAAGGTTGGCTATCCTGCTCATGTAAGGTGCAACTATAATTTGCTAATCCTTTTGTGCAATCCCACTAAAATAAAGTGCCATTGTGGTGACAAAGGACGGCTCATCTTGCAAAGGCTAATAAAATGTTGCACGAGATTACCAGCAGAATTTGACGGAGATATTGGAAACTCCAATCACCATTTTGTGCAGTTCCACCAAAATTGAGAGATGTTTCCCACGTGCCAATTTAGTTGAACTACACAAGACACTCATTCCAAAAAAATAGTGTTTTGTGGAGTTCACCAAAAGGTCACAATAGCAACAAGGTGAAATGGATATCCCTATCTGCACAAAAAGATAGAAAGTAAACAGCTGTCGGTCAATAAGAATATACTGAAACATACACGAAATGAAAAGAAGCATCTTAATTATGTTCATGGAAATCACGCAAGGACAGTAGAAATTTTAAACGTCAGCAATGCGTCATGTTACCGGAAGCATTACGATCAACAATGATATTTGTCAAATATGGGATTACTTTATTGGTGGCATTGCTTGTTTACCAGACAAGAATCAACAACAACAGCTAAAGAGTTGGTTTAAGGGCATGGGACCGTGGGGACACCAGGACACTCAAAGAGTAAAGGAGCAACTTACTTATCATACTGGGGAAAACAGCAGGAGTACCATTTGTAACACAGTTTAATTGCATCATATCACTGGAGGCATTAGATTAACAATAACACTGGTTAGACATGTGCTACCTCTTGAGCACTGCGTTGGTTTTCCCTTGAAGAGGAAAGGGTGATGCAGTAAAGTAGCGTAAGTATTTCCCTCGGTTTTTTAGAACCAAGGTATCAATCTAGTAGGAGATCATGCTCGAGTCCCACACACCTACACAAACAAATAAGAACCTCGCAACCAACGCGATAAAGGGGTTGTCAATCCCTTCACGGTCACTTACAAGAGTGAGATCTGATAGATATGATAAGATAATATTTTGGTATTTTATGATAAAGAGTAAAATAAAGATGCAAAGTAAAATAAACGGCAATAGAAATAGCTAAGTGCTGGAAGATTAATATAATGAAAATTAGACACGGGGGCCATAGGTTTCACTAGTGGCTTCTCTCAAGAGCATAAGTATTACGGTGGGTAAACGAATTACTGTCGAGCAATTGATAGAATTGAGCATAATTATGAGAATATCTAGGTATGATCATGTATATAGGCATCACGTCCATGACAAGTAGACCGAAACGATTCTCATCTACTACTATTACTCCACACATCGACCGCTATCCAAAGATGCATCTAGAGTATTAAGTTCATAAGAACAGAGTAATGCTTTAGGTAAGATGACATGATGTAGAGGGATAAACTCATGCAATATGATATAAACCCCATCTTTTTATCCTCGATGGCAACAATACAATACGTGCCTTGTAGCCCCTGCTGTCATTGGGAAAGGACACCGCAAGATTGAACCCAAAGCTAAGCACTTCTCCCATTGCAAGAAAGATCAATCTAGTAGGCCAAACCAAACTGATAGTTCAAAGAGACTTGCAAAGATAACCAATCATACATAAAAGAATTCATAGGAGATTCAAATATTGTTCATAGATAAACTTGATCATAAACCCACAATTCATCGGATCTCGACAAACACACCGCAAAAGAAGATTACATCAAATAGATCTCCAAGAAGATCGTGGAGAACTTTGTATTGAGATTCAAAGAGAGAGAAGAAGCCATCTAGCTAATAACTATGGACCCAAAGGTCTGAGGTAAACTACTCACACATCATCGGAGAGGCTATGGTGGTGATGTAGAAGCCCTCCGTGATCAATGCCCCCTCCGGCGGAGCGCCGGAAAAGGCCCCAAGATGGGATCTCACGGGTACAGAAGGTTGCGGCGGTGGAAATAGGGTTTTGGCTCCGTATCTGATGTTTCCAGGGTATGTGGGTATATATAGGAGGAAGAAGTACGTCGGTGGAGCAACGAGGGGGCCACGAGGGTGGAGGGCGCGCCTGGGGGAGGTCGGCGCGCCCCCTACCTCGTGCCTTCCTCATTGATTGCTTTACGTAGACTCCAAGTCCCCTGGATCACGTTTGTTCTGAAAATCACGTTCCCGAAGGTTTCATTACGTTTGGACTCCGTTTGATATCCTTTTCCTTCGAAACACTGAAATAGGCAGAAAAATAGCAATTTGGGCTGGGCCTCTGGTTAATAGGTTAGTCCCAAAAATAATCTAAAAGTGTATAATAAAGCCCATTAAACATCCAAAACAGAATATAATATAGCATGGAACTATCAAAAATTATAGATACGTTGGAGACGTGTCAAGCATCCCCAAGCTTAATTCCTGCTCGTCGTCGAGTAGGTAAATGATAAAAACAGAATTTTTGATGTGGAATGCTACTTAGCATAATTTTCAATGTAATTCTCTTATTTGTGGTATGAATATTCAGATCCGAAAGATTCAAGACAAAAGTTTCATATCGACATAAAAATAATAATACTTCAAGCATACTAACTAAGCAATTATGTCTTCTCAAAATAACATGGCCAAAGAAAGTTATCTCTACAAAACCATATAGTCTGGCTATGCTCTATCTTCACCACACAAAATATTTAAATCATGCACAACCCCGATGACAAGCCAAGCAATTGTTTCATACTTTTGGTGTTCTCAAACTTTTTCAATCTTCACGCAATACATGAGCGTGAGCCATGGACATAGCACTATATGTGGAATAGAATGGTGGTTGTGGAGAAGACAAAGGGAGAAGATAGTCTCACATCAACTAGGCGTATCAACGGGCTATGGAGATGCCCATCAATAGATATCAATGTGAGTGAGTAGGCATTGCCATGCAACGGATGCACTAGAGCTATAAGTATATGAAAGCTCAACAAAAGAAACTAAGTGGGTGTGCATCCAACTCGCTTGCTCATGAGGACCTAGGGCATTTTGAGGAAGCCCATCATTGAATATACAAGCCAAGTTCTATAATGAAAAATTCCACTAGTATATGAAAGTGATATCATAGGAGACTCTCTATCATGAAGATCATGGTGCTACTTTGAAGCATAAGTGTGGAAAAAGGATAGTAGCATTGTCCCTTCTCTCTTTTTCTCTCATTTTTTTATTTGGGCCTTTTCTCTTCTTCTTTTTGGCCTCTTCCCTTTTTTTCGTCCGGAGTCTCATCCTGACTTGTGGGGGAATCATAGTCTCCATCATCCTTTCCTCACTTGGGACAATGCTCTAATAATGATGATCATCACACTTTTATTTACTTACAACTCAAGAATTACAACTCAATACTTAGAACAAAATATGACTCTATGTGGATGCCTCCGGCGGTGTACCGGGATATGCAATGAATCAAGAGTGACATGTATGAAAGAATCATGAACGGTGGCTTTGTCACAAATACGATGTCAACTACATGATCATGCAAAGCAATTATGACAATGATGAAGCGTGTCATAGTAAACGAAACGGTGGTAAGTTGCATGGCAATATATCTCGGAATGGCTACGGAAATGCCATGATAGGTAGGTATGGTGGCTGTTTTGAGGAAGGTATATGGTGGGTGTATGATACTGGCGAAAAGGTGTGCGGTATTAGAGAGGCTAGCAATGGTGGAAGGATGAGTGTGCGTATAATCCATGGACTCAACATTAGTCATAAAGAACTCATATACTTGTTGCAAGAATCTACAAGTTATCAAAGCAAAGTATTATGCGCATGCTCCTAGGGGGATTGATTGGTAGGAAAATACCATCGCTCGTCCCCGACCGCCACTCATAAGGAAGACAATCAATAAATAAATCATGCTCCGACTTCATCACGTAATGGTTCACCATACGTGCATGCTACGGGAATCACAAACTTTAACACAAGTATTTCTTAAATTCATAACCACTCAACTAGCATGACTCTAATATCACCATCTTCATATCTCAAAACAATTATCAAGCATCAAACTTCTCATAGTATTCAACACACTCATAAGAAAAAAAATTACTAATCTTGGATGCCTATCATATTAGGACTAATTTTTTTGATTAAAGAAAATTACCATGCTGTTTTGTAGGACTCTCAAAATAATATAAATGAAGCATGAGAGAACAATATTTTCTATAAAACAAATCCACCACCGTGCTCTAAAAGATATAAGTGAAGCACTAGAGCAAAAACTACATAGCTCAAAAGATATAAGTGAAGCACATAGAGTATTCTAATAAATTCTGAATCATGTGTGCTCTCTCAAAAGGTGTGTACAGCAAGGATGATTGTGGTAAACTAAAAAACAAAGACTCAAATCATACAAGACGCTCCAAGCAAAACACATATCATGTGGTGAATAAAAATATAGCCCCAAGTAAAGTTACCGATGGACGAGATGAAAGAGGGGATGCCTTCCGTGGCATCCCCAAGCATTGGCTTTTTGGTGTCCTTAGACTACCTTGGGGTACCATGGGCATCCCCAATATTAGGCTCTTGCCACTCCTTGTTCCATAATACATCAAATCTTTTACCCAAAACATGAAAACTTCACAACACAAAACTCAACAGAAAATCTCGTGAGCTCCGTTAGCGAAAGAAAAGAAAACACCACTTCAAGGTACTGTATTGAACTCATTATTTATTTATATTGGTGTTAAACCTACTGTATTCCAACTTTTCTATGGTTTATAAACTCTTTTACTAGCCATAGATTCATCAAAATAAGCAAACAACACACTAAAAAACAGAATCACAAAAACAAAACAAATCAGAAGTAATCAGAATTAACGCAAACTTCTGGAAATCATAAAAAATCTACCAAAATTGGAAGACCTAGACAATTTGTTTATATACTGCAATTGGAATCAGTATTTTATCACGTTCTGTTGATTTTAAACAATTGTTTTCAAGAACATAAAGTTTCTGGAATTTTCAGCAACATCAAATAACTATCATCCTAGAAGATCCTATAGGTTTAACTTGGCACAAACACTAATTAAAATATAAAAAATCTAACCAGAGGATAGATCAAATATTTATTCCTAAACATAAGCAAAAAGCAAAAAACTAAAATAAAATTGGGTTGCCTCCCAACAAGCACTATCGTTTAACGGCCCTAGCTAGGCATAAAAGGAAGGATAGATCTAGGTATTGCCATCTTTGGTAGGAAATCTATAAGTGGCTCTCATAATAGATTCATATGGTAATTTTATTTTCTTTCTAGGAAAGTTTTCCATACCTTTCCTTAATGGAAATTGGAATCTAATATTCCCTTCCTTCATATCAATAATTGCACCAATCGTTCTAAGGAAAGGTCTACCAAGAATAATAGGACATGAAGGATTGCAATCTATGTCAAGAACAATGAAATCTATGGGCACATAGTTCCTATTTGCGACAATAATAACATAATTAATTCTTCCTATAGGTTTCTTACTAGTGGAATCCGCAAGGTGCAAGTTTAAAGAGCAATCATCAAATTCGCGGAAACCTAACAATCACACAAAGCATAGCATTCATGATCTTTAATTTTAATTTTAATAGTAGGTTCCCACTCATCATAAAGTTTTCTAGGGATAGAAACTTCCAACTCAAGTTTTTCTTCATAAGATTGCATCAAAGCATCAGCGATATGTTTAGTAAAAGCTTTATTTTGACTATAAGCATGAGGATAATTGTAACGCCCCGGATTCGATGCACCAGGTGTCCGCCAGTTATTCGCCGTCGTTGCCATGTCATGTGCTTGCGTGTCTCTCTTTGCCATGTCATCATCTGCATTTCATATCATGCCATCATGTGCATTTCATTTTGCATACGTGTTCGTCTCATGCATCCGAGCATTTTCCCCGTTGTTCTGCTTTTGCAATCCGGCACTCCTATGTCTCCCGGCGCTCCCTTTTACCTCTTTTCATGTGCGGGTGCTAAACGTTCTCGGAATGGACCGAGGTTTGTCAAGCGGCCTTGGTATAGCACCGGTAGACCGCCTGTCAAGTTTCGGATCATTTGGAGGTCGTTTGGTACTCCAACGGTTAACCGGGTAGCCGCAAAGCCCTCTTTGAGTTGCAGCCCAACACCCCTTCCAAAGTGGCCCAAAACCCACCAAACTTCCCTCCATGCTCTCGGTCGTTCGATCACAATCGTGTGGGCGAAAACCGCACCTCATTTGGAGTCTCCTAGCTCCCTCTACCGATAAATTAGTCCCCCCCCCCTTCGAAATTGCGGATGAATTCGCAGAGGAACCCTAGCTCCCCTTCTCGCGCCGCCGGACGAAATCCCTCTCCGTGCCGGACATGTCCGCCCTCCCCGACACCTCACTCCGACCAACCGCCGGTCGCCACCTCACCCCATCGGCCGCCTCACAACCAGAGCGCCACCTCGCGCCTCCTCTCTCTCCTCCACTGCTGCCGCCGCCCATTTGCCAAGCCGGCCGGCTGGCTGCCCGACCACACAGCCGCCGCCATGCCAGGCTGCCCCAAGGCCGCCAGCCGCACACACACACGCCGCCCGCCGCCAGGCCCGCCACCTCACACGCCGGGCCCTCCACGCCATGACAAGGCCTCGCGCCTGCGCCTCCGCCTGCGCCCTGCCTCCCCTGGCCAGGCCACCGGAGGTCAACTCCGCGACCTGAGCTGCCAGCATGGAGGGTCGACCTCCCGAGCTCTTCCCCGCCCGCCAGGCTCGCCCGCCTTCGGCCAGATCCGGCGAAGGGCCGGCCGGATCCGACGCCCCTCGACCCCCCCGGGTCCGGCCGCTGCCTCTCCTCCAAGTCCGGCGAGCTACTCCGGCCGTCTCGAAGTCCGTGCATGCTAGAGGTTGACCCCCGAAAATTCCTGTCCCCGTTCCTGCAGTTATTTTCATGCATTTTCATCATGCCATAACTCTGTCATCGTTGCTCCGTTTTGCGCGTGTAATATGTCAAATTGTTCGCCTCGAAGAGTAGATCATTTCATCTCATTGCATCATTTTCATTTGAGCTCATTTTGATGCCCGAAATGCTGTTAGAAGAGTGCTATGTGATGTTAGTTTCTGATTCTTATCAGAACATGCACTTTTGTCATTTTTGCCATGAATGATGTGTGCATCCTATGAACTTGAGTTCTACATGTGTTTTGTAATACGCCATGCCATATTTCCAGGGGTGTATGCCATGTATTTTTGTGATCAATGTGGTGACTAGCACAAGCATGCAAACTATGCTTCATGATGTTGCTGATTTCAGCCCTGTTTTGCTGATATTTTTATGCCATATTAACTTGATGCTACCGAGAGATCCATGCTTATTTTGAGATACTTCAGTGAGGATGTTTTGAATATATGGTTGTTATCTATCCATCCATGCCCTTCTTTGCAATTATGGAGTGCCATAGCTTGAGTCAATCGAGCTCTACTTTTGCTATAAAATGTTTCCTGGCAGGTTGTTTACATGTTATTCAATTTTGCAAAGGTTGTTGTAGTTGATACTTGCATGCTATGATGTTGTTCTTGCCATGTATAGCTTCTATGCCATGTCTTCTTACTGATGGTTGCCTTGCCATGCCATGTATTTCTCTGTGGTGAGTGGTTCAAGCTCACCAACATGCCTACTTATCGTTGTTCCTGCCATGTATGAATCTGTAATATAACTTGCCATGTTTACATGGGTGCCATCATATTTTCTGATCCTTTTTGGCTTATGGTCAGTAAGGGACTTTTGTTCTATGCATTTAGTAGATCCATGCCATGCCTTTGTTTGCCATGATAATTTCCTGCAACGTGTTGTTTGATAGCTCTAAACATTGCAACCTGATGTTAAATTTCTGCTAAGTCTGAAACTGTTATTATTTGCAATCTTGCCATGTGTGTTTGAGCATGTTCTAGTTGTTTCTGGAGATAGCTCAGTGTTCATGTTTTGTAATGCTTTACCTGTACATCATGCCCATGCCTTTTGTTCTCATGTTAAGATGTTGTAGCTTGTTGTTTTGATGCTTGCAATATGCCTAGTTGCTGTTTTGGACAGATTGTTGCTATAACTTGTATAGGGTGTATGTGTTGAACCGTTGTCTGCTTTTGAGTGTGCTCTATATGAAACTTGCTTGTTTTTGCATGTAGTTTCATATTATCATGTTGCATCCTTGTTTTGAGGTGTTTGCTTGATGTTTGGGTGCATTTTGCATCAATGCCATGTTTAACTTGTTTTGCTCATATCTTCAAGGCCGTAGCTCCGAATCTAACGAACTTTATATGTAACTTGACTAGAATTTCGTGTAGATCCTCGTGGTGCATCTTAACTTGCTGTTTAACAACTTGAACATAAGGTTTATTCAGATCTGGACCAATTTCGAAATTTGCATATGAGGACTTACCGGAATTGTTATATGTTGTTTCCGGCCTCATTTAAACTTGCCTTGATGTGTTGCTCTTGTTTGCATCATCTCTTGCCATGAGTAGCTTCATGTAGTTTTGTCATGCATCATGCTTGTTGTGCATCATGTCATGTTCATGTGTGGTTTGTTTACTATGTTGTGTGCTTCTTCTTGTTAGTTCCTGCTTGCTATGATCGTGAGGATTCGCTCGCTTCACGCTTGGTTCGCTTCATCCGCTCATCTTCTTCATGGACTCGCTCTTCTTCCTTAAGTAGATTTCAGGCAAGATGACCGCTACCCTCGATCTCACTACTATCATTGCTATGCTAGTTGCTTCGCTCTATCGCTATGTTGCGCTACCTATTACCTGCTTATCAAGCCATCCCAAATTGCCATGTCGCCTCTAACCTTTTGGACCCTTCCTAGCAAACCGTTGTTTGGCTATGTTACCGCTTTGCTCAGCCCCTCTTATAGCGTTGTTAGTTGCAGGTGAAGATGAAGTTTGTTCCATGTTGGAACATGGAGATGTTGTTCCTTGTTGGAACATGTTTACTTGTTGGGACATCACAATATATCTTATTTTATTAATGCATCTATATATTTGGTAAACGGTGGAAGGCTCGGCCTTATGCCTGGTGTTTTGTTCCACTCTTGCCGCCCTAGTTTCCATCATATCGGTATTATGTTCCCGGATTTTGCGTCCCTAACGCGGTCGGGTGATTTATGGGACCCCCTTGACAGTTCGCTTTGAATAAGACTTTTCCGGCAAGGCCCAACTTTGGTTTTACCATTTGCCTCACCACCACCTACTTTTCCCTTAGGAGTCGCTCTCTCGAGGGTCATCTTTATTTAGCCCCCCCCCGGGCCAGTGCTTCTCTAAGTGCTGGTTCGAACCGAGCCGCCTGCGGGGCCACCGCGGGGAAACTCGAGGCCTGGTTTTACTCGTAGCCTGTCTCATCCGGTGTTGCCCAGAGAACGAGATATGTGCAGCTCCTATCGGGATTGTCGGTGCATCGGGTGGTCTTGCTGGTCTTGTTTTATTACTGTCGAAATGTCTTGTAGCCGGGATTCCGAGACTGATCGGGTCTTCCCGGGGAGAAGGAATATCCTTCGTTGATCGCGAGAGCTTATCATGGGCTGTTGGGACACCCCGCAGGGTTTGAACTTTCGAGAGCCGTGCCCGCGGTTATGTGGCGGATGGGAATTTGTTAATATCCGTTGTAGTAAACTTGAAGCAAACTCTTCTAAAATACACCAACCGTGCGTAATCGCGTGAGTGTCTCTTTTCGGGGTTGATCGAGAGGAGAACACGGTTTCTAGGTTATGTCTGACGTAAGTAGGAGTTCAGGATCACTTCTTGATCATTACTAGTTGACGACCGTTCCTTTGTTTCTCTTCTCGCACTCATTTGCGTTGGTTAGCCACCATATATGCTTAGTCGCTGCTGCAACCCCACCACTTTGCCCCTTCCTTTCCCTTTAAGCTTTGCTAGTCTTGATACCCATGGTAATGGGATTGCTGAGTCCTCGTGGCTCACAGATTACTACACCACCAGTTGCAGGTACAGGTTTTACAATGATCATGACGCGAGAGCAATGTTTGCTTGTATTGGAGTTCTTCTTCTGCTTCTTCTTCGATCAGGGGATAGGTTCCAGGTCGGCAGCCTGGGCTAGCAGGGTGGATGTCGTTTGAGTTTCTGTTTATGTTTCATCCGTAGTCGGAAGTTGATCTCTGGTATATGATGTTGATGTATTTTTGTGGCATTTGTGCCTTGTGTATGTATCCCCATATATTATGTAATGTTGATGTAATGATATCCACCTTGCAAAAGCGTTTCAATATGCGGGTCTATCCTTGGGACCTTCGAGTTCCTTTTGGATAGGGTCGCATATTGGGCATGACAATAATTTAGCACGGATTGCAACAAGGAAATAAAATCAATCAAAGAGCAATCATCATAATTAAATTACTTTAAATCCAAAATAGTGGGTTCATTAATATCTAAAGTTTTGATCTCTTCAATCCCACTTTTACCAATTTTTGCATCAATATCTAAAAACTCCAAATTTTTGGGACGCCTTCTAGGTAAAGGTGACTCATCTCCAATCCCATCATTATCAATATTCATATTGCAAAACAAAGATTTAATAGGAGACACATCAATAACTTTTAGATGTTCATCTTTATTTCCATAGAAACTAGAAGAACACGCTTTCACAACGCAATCTTTCTTAGCACGCATCCTAGCGGTTCTTTCTTTGCACTCATCAATGGAAATTCTCATGGCTTTGAGAGACTCATTGATATCATGCTTAGGTGGAATAAATCTAAGTTTCAAAGAATTAACATCAAGAGAAATTCTATCAGCGTTCCTAGCCAATCGATCAACCTTAAGCAATTTTTCGTCAAGCAAAGCATTGAAATTCTTTTGCGAATTCATAAACTCCTTAACACTAGTCTCAAATTCAGAGGGCATCTTATTAAAATTTCCATAAGAATTGTTGTAGGAATTACCATAATTATTAGAGGAATTACTAGGGAACGGCCTAGGATTAAAGTTTCCTCTATACGTGTTGTTACCAAAATTATTCCTACCAACAAAATTCACATCCATAGATTCATTATTATTCTCAATCAAGGTAGACAAAGGCACATCATTAGGATCAGAAGATTTTAGTAGCAAATAATTTCATAAGTTCATCCATCTTTCCACTCAAAACATTAATTTCTTCTATCGCATGCACTTTTTTACTAGTAGATCTTTTGGTGTGCCATTGAGAATAATTAACCATAATATTGTCTAGGAGTTTAGTAGCTTCTCCTAAAGTGATTTCCATAAAAGTCCCGCCCGCGGCTGAATCTAAAAGATTTCTAGAAGCAAAATTCAATCCAGCATAAAATTTTCTATAATCATCCAAAGATTCAAACCATGTGTAGGGCAATTACGTATCATTAATTTCATCCTCTCCCAAGCTTGTGCAACATGTTCATGATCAAGTTGCTTAAAATTCATGATATCGTTTCTAAGAGAGATGATTTTAGCGGGAGGAAAATACTTAGAGATAAAAGCATCTTTGCACTTATTCCATGAATCAATACTATTTTTAGGCAAAGACGAAATCCAAGCTTTAGCACGATCTCTAAGCGAAAAAGGAAATAGCTTCAATTTAACAATATCATTGTCCACATCTTTATTCTTTTGCATATCACACAAATCAACAAAGCTATTTAGATGGGTAGCGGCATCTTCACTAGGAAGGCCGGCGAATTGATCTTTCATGACAAGATTCAGCAAAGCAGCATTAATTTCACAAGATTCAGCATCGGTAAGAGGAGCAACCAGAGTGCTAAGAAAATCATTGTTGTTGGTATTGGTAAAGTCACATAATTTAGTATTGTCTTGAGCCATCATGACAAGCAAGCAATCCAACACACAAGAAAACAAGAAACAAGCGAAGAAGAGGCGAATGGAAAAGAGAGGGCGAATAAAACGGCAAGGGTGAAGTTGGGGAGAGGAAAACGCGAGGCAAATGGCAAATAATGTAATGCGAGGGGTAAGAGTTTGTGATGGGTACTTGGTATGTCTTGACTTGTGCGTAGACTCGCCGGCAATGGCGCCAGAAATGGCTCGTTGCTGGGAGTCAAATCTTCACTTGACTTGGCGCGAATCTCCCCGGCAATGGCGTGAGAAATCCTTCTTGATATCTCTTGAGCACTGCGTTGGTTTTCCCTTGAAGAGGAAAGGGTGATGCAGCAAAGTAGCGTAAGTATTTCCCTCAGTTTTTGGGAACCAAGGTATCAATCCAGTAGGAGATTACGCTCGAGTCCCACACACCTACACAAACAAATAAGAACCTCGCAACCAACGCGATAAAGGGGTTGCCAATCCCTTCACGGTCACTTACGAGAGTGAGATCTGATAGATATGATAAGATAATATTTTTGGTATTTTTATGATAAAGAGTAAAATAAAGATGCAAAGTAAAATAAACAGCAATAGAAATAGCCAAGTGTTGGAAGATTAATATAATGGAAATTAGACCCCGGGGCCATAGGTTTCACTAGTGGCTTCTCTCAAGAGCATAAGTATTACGGTGGGTAAATGGATTACTGTCGAGCAATTGACAGAATTGAGCATAGTTATGACAATATCTAGGTATGATCATGTATATAGGCATCACGTCCGTGACAAGTAGACTGAAACGATTCTGCGTCTACTACTATTACTCCAAACATCGACCGCTATCCAGCATGCATCTAGAGTATTAAGTTCATAAGAACAGAGTAATGCTTTAAGTAAGATGACATGCTGTAGAGGGATAAACTCATGCAATATGATATAAACCCCATCTTTTATCCTTGATGGCAACAATACAATACGTGCCTTGCTGCCCTCATTGCACCGGGAAAGGAGACCGCAAGATTGAACCCAAAGCTAAGCACTTCTCCCATTACAAGAAAGATCAATCTAGTAGGCCAAACCAAATTGATAATTCGAAGAGACTTGAAAAGATAACCAATCATACATAAAAGAATTCATAGGAGATTCAAATATTGTTCATAGATAAACTTGATCATAAACCCATAATTCATCGGATCTCGACAAACACACCGCAAAAGAAGATTACATCAAATAGATCTCCAAGAAGATCGAGGAGAACTTTGTATTGAGATCCAAAGAGAGAAAAGAAGCCATCTAGCTAATAACTATGGACCCGAAGGTCTGAGGTAAACTACTCACACATCATCGGAGAGGCTATGGTGTTGATGTAGAAGCCCTCCATGATCAATGCCCCCTCCGGCAGAGCGCCGGAAAAGGCCCTGTCGGTGTCAAAACCGGCGGAGCTCGGGTAGGGGGTCCCGAACTGTGCGTCTAGGCGGATGGTAACAGGAGACAAGGGACATGATGTTTTTTACCCAAGTTCGGGCCCTCTCGATGGAGGTAATACCTACTCCTGCTTGACCGTGGACAGTCAACGCGGCTCCTCCTCTCGCGCTCCCAGCCCTCAGCCCGGAGATTGGGGGAGATGCTCAGTCCCGCACAGCGAATTGGTGGTGCTCCAAACCAAGGGATTCCTTCCCCCGGCCTTCATGGTTCCGGTGCGTTCCGGACTCGCCACTTATAAGGGCGGCAAGCAGGCGAAGAGCGTCCCCGATCCCTCTAAGGGAGAGCGGGTATGCTCCGTCTCTTACCTAATGAGAGGACTCGGATTTCCAATCCATCCGTTTCTCCGGGGGCTTCTGGAGTTCTACGGCATCCAGCTACACAACCTTACGCCTGCCTCCATCTTGCATATAGCGGGCTTTGTGGCCCTTTGCGAGCTGTTTCTAGGCGTTGAGGCCCATTTCGCTCTGTGGAAGAGATTGTTCTGCCTTGTGCCTCGTTCTCACGAAGGGTCAATATATCAAGTGGGCGGAGCCAAACTATGGCGAATCGCCGGGACCGGATACTTATCCGGAACCCCAAAGAAGGCGTCCCAGGACTGGCCCTCGGAATGGTTTTACATGGAGGACGTCCCGCTGCCGGATCCTGTTCGGATCGGCTGTCGGTGTCAAAACCGGCGGATCTCGGGTAGGGGGTCCCGAACTGTGCGTCTAGGCGGATGGTAACAGGAGACAAGGGACACGATGTTTTACCTGTGTTCGGGCCCTCTCGATGAAGGTAATACCCTACTCCTGCTTGATTAATATTGATGATATGCGTAGTACAAGAGTAGATCTACCACGAGATCAAGGAGGCTAAACCCTAGAAGCTAGCCTATGGTATGATTGTTGTTCGTCCTACGGACTAAAACCCTCCTGTTTATATAGACACCAGATAGGTTAGGGTTACACAGATTCGGTTACAATGGTAGGAGATCTACATATCCGTATCGCCAAGCTTGCCTTCCACGCCAAGGAAAGTCCCATCCGGACACGGGACGAAGTCTTCAATCTTGTATCTTCATAGTCTTGGAGTCCGGCCGTGACGATAGTTTGCTATCCGGACACCCCCTAGTCCGGACTCCTCAAGAGCTCTCGAACCAGGCTTCAATGACGATGAGTCCGCACGTTGATTGTCTTCGCATTGCGAGGCGGGTTCTTCTCCAAATTCAATATACTTGTCGAATAGTGTCCGACTTCTGATAAATGCTGCGCTCCTCGGCTTCTACACCCAATAATGGCCATCTTCCACGTGTTTGAATGAATGCGAAAAGCTAGGGTATTTTTACAATATTCCCCTAGCCGCCAAGAAAGGAGCCGCTTATAAAAGGGCAAGGATCTAGATCTGAGTCACACCATTCCCCTTCGCGAAGCTTTCATCGGAGCGCCTCGACCAAAGCCCATTCCATCATGGGACATTCGATGCGGCTCCTCCTCTCGCGCTCCCAGCCCCCAGCCAGGAAATTGGGAGAGATGCTCAGTCCCGCATAGCAAGCTAGTTATACTCCAAGCCAAGGGATTTCTCCCTCCGGCCTTCATGGTTCCGGTTCGAGCCGGACTTGCCACCTACAAGGGCGGAAAGCAAATGGAGAGCGTCCCCGATCCCTCTAAAGGAGAGCGGGTGTGCTTCATCTCTTATCTAGTAAGAGGACTCAGATTTCCAATCCATCCGTTTCTCCGGGGGCTCTTAGAGTTCTACGGCCTCCAACTGCACCATCTTACTCCTGCCTCCATCTTGCACATCGCGGGCTTTGTGGCCCTTTGCGAACTGTTCTGGCGCCGAGGCTCATTTCGGGCTTTGGAAGAGAATATTCTGCCTAGTTCCCGTTCTCATGAGGGGTCAATATATCAAGTGGGCGGCCGAGCTATAGCGCATCGCCGGACCGGATACCTGTCCGAACCCCAAAGAAGGCGTCCAAGATTGGCCTTCGGAATGGTTTTATATGGAGGACGCCCCGCTGCCGGATCCTGCTCGGATCGGCCTTCCGGAGTTCAGCAATGCTCCTCCAAGAAGCGCCTAAGCCGGGCGCCTCGGAGCCCCTGGAGAGAAGATGACCGGATGTCCGTTATCCGATGAGCCGAATAAGGTTATCGCTCATGCCGGACTGACCATGACAGAGTCATGGCAATCTGCATCATGAGGGGAGTGCAGCCGCTCCAATACAGGGGCCACCCCATGTGGGACTTCAACGGGAGGACGATGCCACCCGCCATGGTCAAGAAGGGCGAGATCGGTCACCGAACCGGTGAAGATCTTGTCTGCCATGTACAAAGGAGAGGAGGAGGATTTCCTCCGTGTCAACCCACTGAAGGAGTTTTCTTCGAATAATCCTTGAAGCTGGGTAAGCAAACATCCTTGTGACCTATCCGATCCATATTCCCGTAGTTAAACACCTCATTTCATGGTTTTTGCGCAGCAACTGCGCCGGACTGTGGATAAGATACACAGCCCACCCCCACAACCCGAGGATCCGGAGCGATCCCTCGATCCGACCTCCGAAGAGGATCCGGATATAACAGTGGAGTTGATCGACAGGGTGTTCTACCAACTTAGCATCGACAATGCTTTGGTAGCCATTACGGCCGATTACCCCGGAATACTTCCAAATTCACAGTAATCGAGACCAAGATCCCAAAACCCTAATAATGACCCATCCGTGCTTATTTTTGA
This sequence comes from Aegilops bicornis, assembly GCA_021605145.1. Lineage (NCBI taxonomy): Eukaryota > Viridiplantae > Streptophyta > Magnoliopsida > Poales > Poaceae > Aegilops > Aegilops bicornis. Next base: position 222,491,214 of record CM038674.1, on the reverse strand, counting down.
TCGCCAGATACCAATGGTGCTTCATAGGGTACCTTTGGGGCAGGAAGCCGAGCCCGCGGCGACTGGCCAACAAAGGGCAGTGCGGCCCCGCAGGCTAAAAAGAAGTGCGGTCCGGATCAAAACTCCGCCGCAACGGTATGGCATGTCACCATACTTCCAGGATTGATTCCGTGAAGGCGTACTAACGCTGATGCTCTTTTCAAGAAAAAGAGCGCTCGCCGGACTGAGCCCGGAGAGGCTGCCGATCGAACCTTCACCGGACAAGCTTCAAAGCCGGGTCCGGAGGCTGAGGCGAGCACGAGACGTGCGTCGGATGCTCCTCCGACAGAGGATGCCGATAGGTTGTCCGCCACCAACTCCGAGGTGGAGAGCGCTTTGAATCACAGGCGCCGCCACGGACAGCTTCTTCGTGGCGCATGTTTCTCCCAGAGACCTGAATGCCTTTGATTCGGAGATGTGCATCTCCGTGCCGCTCAAGATGGTCTAGCCAGAGCCACGGAGCAGTATGTGAAGGACATACGGGTAAGGAAATTTGACAGTTATATATGCCAGTAGCCCCCGAGACTTAAAATAGTTAGAATAACTGATTTAAGGATCATTTGTTATGCAGGATCTTAGAATACCTGACTGTCCCAGGAGCTGGAAGAGTGCGGGGCCCAACTTGAGGACGCACAAGCCGCTACGGGGGGAGCCACAGAGACCCCTCCGTAATATACGCCGTAAGATAAATAATTTATGAAGTGCGGCGGGTGTGTAAATCTGACAAAAAACATTGCAGATGGCGCCGGACTAGATCCGGACAAGCAACAGCTCTTACGCCGGTTAAAGGCCGGTGAGAGCGTGATTACGAAGGTGCGGCAGGAGAAGAATAACCTCCAAGACGCCAACACCAAGCTGGGTGAGGAACTAAAGGACGTTCGTGCCCAGTTAGCTGACTCCGTAAAGGAGAATCGGCGGCTTCGTTGCGGCATTTTCAGTAAGTGCTTGAGCAAACTTTGAAAAGAGTTCGGCGAGGAAGGCCACTAACATAAACATGTTTGTAGGTTTGCTCACAGGTCATCCTGAGGAGGAGATGCCCAGTTCTTCGGGTGATCTTCTTCCCGAATTGCGTCAGCTGCACGAATGAGTCCGGCAGGTGATGAAAGGCACGAACGAGTCCCTGCCCGAAGGCGTTGGGGAGCTGGCAGAGCGGCTTCAAGGAGCACAGCGGCGCTTCCGGCTATGGAAGATATCGGCCTGCCGTCAAGGCGCAAGGGAGGCCTGGGCCATGGTGAAGACGCGGTACACAAAGGCTGACCCAAACCACATGGCCGAGGTCGGACCTGTGGGGCCGGATGGGATGGAGATCCCTGTAAGCTTAGTGTACGGCCAAGTAGAATTGGCCGCCAAGTATTCCCAACAAGATTGTAAATTAGATAGCCTATTAGATGGCATTGAGGAGGAATACAATGAGTCGAGTTGACTATGTAAAAATATGACATGAAAGAATGTCTTCTAGCCGGATTGAATATCGTTTGTCATAGCGGACCTTTTAACCCGACCTCCGGACCCAATAGTCCGGAGTGTGTCCGGATACCTTCGTGGTTATATAAGAACCGTGGTATGCATGGAGACCAGGCGTAGGGGTCATTGTTGCTGTATCAAACAAGTGCCCAACTAGTTATGTTATATTACATGGGTAGTAAAAAACATCTTCCAGGGAGAATAGTTCCATTAGGGCTTCCTTTCGCTGGGATGCATGCCCTAAAGTGCATGTCAAAGCTGCTATAAAAGTAGAAAAATCATCTGGGGGCAGATGTGTAAATAGTTAAAAATCATCTTTTAGTTCACCGACCGAATATTCCCTTAAGAACACTAGCTTTCGGCTTCACCCAGTCTGAGGTACACATCCGGCTGACCCGGAAGTAACAATCGCAGAGGTGCTCCCTTTACCTCCTAGCTGAACAACCGGGAACGTAGGGGTAAGCACAGGAGCGAGGCAACCCATCTTGGCCAAACTTAAGTCATATCGATGCATATAATGGTGAATAAAAGGCACATGCGGAAGTTTAACACATATGTTGGGCATGAAAGCCCATATAAATAAGCTTCTGTGAAAGAAGCCCCCAGGTATAATGAGCGCGGACAGCGCGTCAAGTGTGTCTTGAAAAAGCGAGCGAGCCTCTAGAGGCTACAAGAGGAAGAAGGGGGAAGGAGAGAAATAGAAGACAACAAAAAGCAAAAAATAAAGAATGCGGACGGAGGAAGGAGACGAACTTGGAGTCCGACACTTAGGCGTAGAATCTTCATAGACGGGCTGCATTCCATGAGTTCGGCTCGAGTCGGTTATCCGATGCGTTTCGCAGACGGTGTGTTCTGCCGGTCAGGACCTGGTCGATGATGAACGGACCTTCCCACTTGGGCTTGAGTTTGTCCTTTTTCTTGTCCGGCAGGCGTAGAACTAGTTCGCCAACGTTATAAGCTTTGGCCCGTACTTCCCTGCTTTGATATCTTCGAGCCTTTGTTGATAGAATGCGGAACGAGCTTTTGCCACATCGCGCTCCTCCTCCAATGCGTCAAACTGTCACTGCCGATCGAGCTCGGCTTCTCTTTCTTCGTACATGCGCTTTTCGAGGTGAGTCATGTATTATGTCGCAGGGCAAGACTGCCTCTGCGCCGTACACCATGAAGAATGGAGTGAATCCGGTGGTACGATTCGGCATGGTCCGCAGCCCCCAGAGTACGGAGTCGAGCTTCTCAACCCAGTGCGTGTTAGATTCCTTGAGGGACCGCACTAGTCTGGGTTTAATGCCGCTCATTATTAAATCATTTGCCCGTTCGACTTGGCCGTTGGTTTGAGGGTGATAGACTGAGGCGTAATCGAACTTGATGCCCATGTTTTTGCACCATGATTTGACCTCATCCGCCGTGAAGTTGGTGCCATTATCAGTAATGATACTGTGGGGGACACCGTAACGGTGCACTACCCCTGATATGAAGTCTATCACTGGTCCGGATTCGGTCGTTTTAACAGGTTTGGCCTCGATCCATTTAGTGAATTTATCCACCATGACCAATAGGTATCTTTGCTTGTGGGTTCCTCCCTTGAGGGGTCCAACCATGTCAAGCCCCCAGACCGCGAACGGCCAGGTGATGGGTATAGTTTTAAGAGCGGTGGGTGGCATGTGGCTTTGGTTAGCAAAAAGCTGGCAACCGACGCATCGTTGGACTAAGTCCTCACGATTCCGCCTGCCGGGCCGGCCAATAAAATCCTGTACGGAAGGCCTTGCCTACAAGGGCCCGGGCTGCGGCGTGGTGCCCACCTAGTCCGGCATGAATTTCAGCCAAGAGGTTTCGCCCTTCCTCTTCGGAGATGCACCTTTGAAGGACTCCGGTAGTGCTTTTCTTATAAAGCTCTCCCTCATGGACTTTATGGGCTTTAGATCGCTGTACTATGCAGCGAGCCTCATTTTGGTCTTCGGGAAGTTCCTGCCTAGTTAGGTAGGCTAGGAATGGTTCCATCCACGAGGCGATAACTGCCATTATTTCGTGAGCAGAGGGTGTTATCTCGGGGGCGGAGCCTCCGGTTGTGTCAGAGTGTTCGGCGTCAGTAAAGGCGGTTGGGTCCGGATTGTTATTGCTGGACTCCCCTTCCCATAAATGCGGATGGCTTGAACAGCCATTCCAAAAAGATATTGGGTGGGACGGCATCGCGTTTTGCACCGATGCGCACCAATATATCCGCCGCCTGGTTGTTATCCCGGGCTATATGATGAAATTTGAGCCCTTCGAACCGTGCTGACATTTTTAGAACCGCGTTGCGGTATGCTGCCATTTTCGGATCTTTGGCGTCAAAGTCTCCGTTTATTTGGGATATTGCGAGGTTTGAATCCCCGCGCACCTCTAGGCGTTTAATGCCCATGGAGACTGCCATCCGGAGGCCGTGCAGGAGGGCCTCATATTCGGCTGCGTTGTTGGAGTCCGTATACATTATCTGAAGGACCTATTGGACTGTGTCCCCGGTTGGGGACGTCAGGACGACGCCAGCCCCCAGGCCAACCAACATTTTGGAGCCGTCAAAGTGCATGATCCATTGAGTATGCGCCGTACTCTTTAGGGAGTTCGGCTTCAGTCCATTCGGCCACGAAGTCGGCCAAAACCTGCGACTTGATAGCTCGTCGTGGCTTATAAGTTATGTCGAATGGGAGGAGCTCTATGGCCCATTTAGCAATCCGGCCCATCGCGTCGCGGTTGTTTATAATGTCATTAAGAGGTACTTCGGAGGCTACCGTTATCGAACGCTCTTGAAAGTAGTGTCGCAGCTTCCGGGATACCATGAACACCGCGTATGCTATCTTTTGATAGTGTGGGTACCAAAACTTGCATGGAGTTAGGACAGTGGACACATAATAAACCGGTTTTTGAATAGGGAACCGGTGTCCGTCCGTTTCTTGTTCGACAACGAGCACCGCGCTGACAACTTGATGTGTTGCGGCGATGTATAATAGCATTGGTTCGCCCACGTTGGGCGCGGCCAGGACCGGATTTGTTGCCAAAATGGCCTTTATTTCTTCGAGTCTGGCCGTGGCGGCATCCGTCCACTCGAAGTTTTCGGTGCGGCGGAGGAGGCGGTAAAGAGGTAATGCCTTTTCTCCTAAACGAGAGATAAAGCGGCTTAGAGCCGCTACGCATCCCGTCAATTTTTGTATTTGTTTGAGGTCTTTTGGAATATCCAATTGTGACAGAGCTCGAATCTTGGCTGGGTTTGCTTCAATTCCTCTACCGGACACAATGAAGCCCAGGAGCTTTCCGGCTGGAACGCCGAAGACGCATTTTTCCGGATTGAGCTTGATGTCATATTTTCGAAGATTGTCGAATGTGAGCCTCAAGTCGTCTACTAGAGTTTCGACGAATGTGAGCCTCGGGTAGGGGGTCCCGAACTGTGCATCTAGGCGGATGGTAACAGGAGACAAGGGACACGATGTTTTTTACCCAGGTTCGGGCCCTCTCGATGGAGGTAATACCCTACTCTTGCTTGATTAATATTGATGATATGGGTAGTACAAGAGTAGATCTACCACGAGATCAGAGAGGCTAAACCCTAGAAGCTAGCCTATGGTATGATTGTTGTTCGATCCTACGGACTAAAACCCTTCGGTTTATATAGACACCAAATAGGGTTAGGGTTACACAGAGTCGGTTACAATGGTAGGAGATCTACCTATCCAGACGCCAAGCTTGCCTTCCACGCCAAGGAAAGTCCTATACGGACACGGGACGAAGTCTTCAATCTTGTATCTTCATAGTCCAGGAGTCCGGCCAAAGATGATAGTTCGGCTATCCGGACACCCCCTAGTCCAGGACTCCCTCAGGCCCCAAGATGGGATCTCACGGGTACAGAAGGTTGCGGCGGTGGAAATAGGGTTTTGGCTCCGTATCTGATGTTTCCAGGGTATATGGGTATGTATATGAGGAAGAAGTACGTCGGTGGAGCAACGAGGGGCCCACGACGGTGGGGGCGCACCTGGGGGAGGTGGGCGCGCCCCCCCTACCTCGTGCCTTACTCGTTGATTGCTTTACGTAGACTCCAAGTCCTCTGGATCATGTTTGTTCTGAAAATCGCGTTCCCGAAGGTTTCATTCCGTTTGGACTTCGTTTGATATCCTTTTCCTTCGAAACACTGAAATAGGCAAAAATTAGCAATTTGGGCTGGGCCTCTGGTTAATAGGTTAGTCCCAAAAATTATATAAAAGTGTATAATAAAGCCCATTAAACATCCAAAACAGAATATAATATAGCATGGAACTATCAAAAATTATAGATACGTTGGAGACGTATCAACATGTCCCTAAGGTAACAGTGCGATCGCTTCATTTTACATGCGCCCTTACATTAACAACAGCAAAAGGTTGGTATAAGGACATGCGACAGTGGACGCATCAGCACAATGTACCTACAAGGAGGCATAAAGTGGTGATGTTGAGTTTGTTCATGCTCTGTGAGGGCAGGAAATCTAATCCTGGAGACCTTTAACTATGTGAGGGCAGAAAATCTAATCCTGGAAACCTTTTACTATATGAGGGCGGCAAATCTAATCCTTGAGACCTTTTACTATGTGAGGGCAGCAAACCTAATCCTAGAGACCTTTTACTCTGTGAGGGTAGTAGATCTAATCCTGGAGACCTTTTACAATGTGAGGGCAGCAATTCTAATCCTGGAGACCTTTTACTATGTGAGGACAGCAAATCTAATCCTTGAGACCTTTTACTATGTGAGGGCAGTAGTTCTAATCCTGGAGACCTTTTACTATGTGAGGGCAACAAATCTAATCTTGGACATACTCTGTTGACTTGTCCACCAGCCGCCACTTTCTATCCTTTTTTTCAACCAATAATAGATTTATTTCTTATCTACTGCGTTTTCCCATTATTTCTATTTTCAACCAAGAGACCGGTTGGGTATCCGGTCTCTACTACTTTCACCATATTATTTCCTCTTTGAATCAAGTCCTAGATTCATGCTACAACTTTCCCCCCTTTCTTCATTGTTTGAACCAAGTCCTAGATTCGAATGCATGAAGTAGCTTTACCTCTAATAATACTAAAAATTTAGGTGGCCTTGGAAGAGCTGATGGGAATAGAAAAAGATGCACATGCAGACACGTGGGGAGCTGGGGTAGTAGAGCAAGGCCGCTTTCAAAGAACTTATACCTGAGGGTCGTCAGGATGTCGGCGGCGGGAGGTCGGATCTGCGCACAATACAGCATGGAGGAAGAAGGGTCGGAGGACCTCCCGAGCCGGCGCTGTGTTGGAGAGAACAGCACGGGCAGAGGATCGGGCCCCTCCGGCAGCTGTGGGTTTCCTCCCTCGCCGGTGATGACCGCGTGAACGATGCACCTAGTCCTCTACACACACCAGCCGAAGGGATCCGGCCGGATCTGTGACCAGCGGTGAGTAGAGAGAAAATGTCGCTACCGCTGTCTGGTTTAGATCTGGAGAGGATGAGAGAATAAAGAGAGCAACCCCGGTAAAGCAAGCGCTCAAGCCCCGGCGTACATATATAGTGGAGTGATTATCTTTTTCTCTCCACAACAAGCGTTTCAATTTGTGTACGTGGCATTAAAGAAAAGAAACTCTCTATTTAAGGTGAGTAACTTTATGACTCCTACTTACTACTACTACTACCTCCGTCCTGGTTTATAGGTCACCTTTGTAGTTCATGCCAAATTTTGAACAAATATTTAGCTAACAAAATGTTAATGCATGTCAACAAAAATTATATCATTGGATTCGTATTTCAACATAGTTATCAATGATATATTTTTTGGTAACATGCATAGTAGTAGTAGTAGTAGTAGTAGTAGTAGTAGTAGTAGTAGTAGTAGTAGTAGTAGTAGTAGTAGTAGTAGTAGTAGTAGTAGTAGTAGTAGTAGTAGTACTAGCAGTAGCAGTAGCAGTAGCAGTAGTAGTAGTAGTAGTAGTAGTAGTAGTAGTAGTAGTAGTAGTAGTAGTATTGTTCACTTGTGCTCCCCGGCCCTCCATTCATTGACCAACCCCACGGGTGAATAAACATACAGTATTAGTATTTATATAGAACGGACAAGCTCGAAGTATTTTCACGTAGTTAAAAGTTGAGAGCGGGGCTTTTCTCGGGCAAGACGTCTGCGGAAGTTTTCAGTAAGCGGTTTGGATGAGAGGCGAGGAGGGTGAGGGAGTAGCGGATTCAACTTACTCACTGTTGGAAAGGTCGGGCTGTCCGATTTGACGACGTGTTACTGCTGGAAAGACTTGTGATATGACTACTCACTATAGTCATGAATTACTAGCGGTACGATCGGGGTGATGCCCCCCTTTCGTTCTGCACTCTAATTTGGTGCATGCCACGTCAACATGGATGTTGGCTCTCCACTACAACAAAAACCTACCTTTAGCAACGCAAATCTTGCAACGGAGATGACAAATGTGTTGTTTTGGGTTCAGCCTCCCACATCTCCACGAAGGGGTAACCTCCCACCCACCTCCCCTTATTATCTGCACCTCCTTCGTCTACACACACGTAGCCAAGCGAGTAAAAAAAATTAAAATAGTTTCTCTCCACCACACACTTCTCCCCCGATTCCTCTCTCAATCTCACCAGAACGTGTGGCCGCCACCTCAGATTCCGGGCAACTACGGCGCCCACGCCGTTGCTCACCGCCTGCCCCTACCCGGTGTTATCCATCGATCTTCTGCCGCGACATCCTCCGCGCCCAAAGACCAGCGCTGCAACAATCCTCACCGGCACAGGTCGCTGGCATAGCCACAACGGCTCCGGTTTGTTGTCCCACTGCCACTACAACTCATCACATCCACCATTGACGACCCCTCCCCTCTTCTTTCTCTCCCCGTTCCCAACACCATATCTTGTAGGCAACCTAACTCTAGATCAGTGATTGCCTTGCCCAATTGTGTGAGCATCTAACCCTGCATGATGGTGGCCAACAGATTCGTGATGCTCAAGGCGATGGCCGCTTTCAAAGATGGCCGGTGAGAGAATTAGGATGCCGACCAAGGAGGACCTGGAGGATCCTGACGCTACCTCGACATTGGCTTCAGGCATATCATGTAATCTCCGAGATCTGTGAATCTCAAGCATGTCATGGCGTCGAGGTTAGTACCACACTTGCCCGGCCACTAATAAGATTTGTGTCCACCATATCTAGTTATTTGTTCCACCTGTATATCGTCATGTGATTGGGTTAATAGTTTGTCAGACACAACATATTTGGGTAACCTGAATGTGTTATGGATTGCGAGTCTGTGGCTTTAATATTCGTACCCAATTTTGTTTTTTCTGATGCAATTTCTATGTGTATGTATTATGAAATTGTCCTACAGATAAGTTTTCAAACTATTGGCAATAGATCTGCAAATAGATAAGCCGATTGTGTTATAATATTTACCTTGCCTTGGCTGATAGTGTGCGGGATTAACCTGCTTTAGTGCACTTGAATGTCAATTACTTGTATCTTCAGAGGCAGATGGATGTGTAATGATTGGTGTTTCGCTACAATCAGGTCCAATGCTATCTGGCGGTGTCCTCCATAACCAGGATCCCCTAATGATGCTCTGCATAATCCTTTTTTTGGTATGTTCAGCCTTTTGCACAATAATATTCTGATTACGGGTTTGGCTCCTCTGCTGTTATGTTGTGACTGTGCAGATGCTGTAGCTTCAAAATCTACCGTTCACTCTAATCCAAAGGCTCTCCTTCATCTTCCTCGTTTCTCTCATTAATTAAAAAAAACACACTACACCAGCACAACCCACGACGGCGTTCCTCAAGCTCCCTGCATCGGCAGACCGGCCAGCCAGATTGTCCACAAGTCCATGTGTTCGTGTTGGTTAAGCTGGCACCAACGCCGCCGCGACGCCAAACGCCAGGAGCTCATGGCTTCTAAAATCACAATGTTATGTTGCCGCCGCAGCCATGCTCATGAAGCCCAAACGACAATGACGGCAGCGATGTCGGAGGTCGGCGCTTGCCAACCTCCTGTAGGATATGTAGAACAAGGCGTTATGTGGCTACTAAACATGGAGTCACCGGACATGCAGAGTTAGTATTTCTTCGTTGCAGAGTTGATTGATCATACTGAGTTGACCTCATCGACCTTTGACGTCCCGGCGCCATGTGTGCCGGCTAAATCAATGTGGCTCTGTGGACAACCTGGCTGGCCGGTCCGCCGGTGCAGGGACCTTGAGGAACGTGCGGCGTGTTGGTGTGGTGTTTTTCAATTAATGAGAGAAACAAGGAAGATGAAGGAGAGCCTTTTGATTAGATTGGACGGTGGATTTTGAAGCTACAACACTGGTACAGTGACAACATAATAGCAGAGGAGCCGAACCCTCTGATTACCTATACATGGAGTATTTGGTTGCATTTTCTGCAGATATTTTATCCTAATGATTAATCAACTATCGTTGAGTTAGGCACATACTCATAAAGCATAACCTTTGTACTACTGTTTGGTTTAACCATTTGCTTCGTAGAATCATATATTAACCGTTCATATGTTGTTCTAGCATGCTCTGAAAAATTATTTAGACATGGTCATATTATGCTTTTGGCAGCCAGCAGAAATGGAAAATAAACAACATGAGATTTTTGGGTGAGCTTGAGTGCTTCATGCCATGGCGTGGTATTTTTGTATATATTGTACAAATCCTCCCAGTGGATTCGAGAATAATATCACAATTGACCACCATCTGCACTACATACTATATGGCCGATCAAGTCTGCAAGTAGTTGATCATTTATTTTATTGGAAGAAATATATGAACTATTCTGGGTTTTTTCGATGTCTTTATGGTGCAATTCACCAATAATTAACTAAGAGTCTGAAGCATTAATCGTTTATATGATGGATCCTGTAGCAAATTTGTATTTGAGTTCATCATGACTTGTATGTTAACTTAACTGAATTGTACAACTGAAATTTCTTTGCATATAACAACAGGAAACTAGTACGGAATTATGTATCATACTGAGGTTCGATTAAGTTTGTATACGTCACTCAGTTAGTTTAGTCGACCATTATTCATTTCTTCTGTATTGTTCATGATCTCATAATGCAAATATCCCAATTTTACTTTGCACCATCTTCACCTATTTTATGTTGTTTCTATTCATTCTACGTACCTGAATCCACAAGAAGTTCAGAATAAGCCATTCATTGCCAGTTCAGATAAGCCATTCATTGCCATCTTCACGTATTTTATTTTGTAAGGTTTTCTTGTATTTGTGCAGAGTTGGCTGCAGATGTACATTATGACCACTTACACATAAGAGTAAGGACCCATCAGCCGCAAGCTTGGTAAGATCTGTTCTTATGCTCTCAGCGTGTTTCTTCAATGGAATGGTTTGGCTCAACACAAACAGATTCATGCAGTTTTCAATTGAGATGTGATATATATTTTCTTCTGAAATACGTACACATGGTAACTATATGCTGATTGTTAGGTTGCTCTACTTATTTTTCAATCGATACTATACAGAATGAAAGCTAGAAAAACATCAACAAGTGTCGTGTGGCCTTTCATAACACAAGTTTGCTGGAGCATGCAAGAAGAAAATTGAGAGAGGTGCCGCAAGGTGGAGATCAGAAGGCGGTGTAGGACAAGGGAGGACGCTACAAATTGCTCAATGGGGTTACTCCCTAATAGTTCCACATTCTGTTGTAGAATTGTCATTTAGGGTCAATGTTTGAGACAGTATGTTTTAGAATAATTAAGACTGATTGCAAGGTTGAGAATTGGGCAACTAGATAGTTTCACATTTTGTAATCGTTGGATCTTGTTCTTGTAGAGAAACATAGTCATTCTAATATATGAGACCTCTCTGTTTATTATATTGTGGCTTCTATGCACTATCAGCTTGACCTAACAATTTTGGATGGCCATATGCAAAATATCATTAAATATTCGTGCTATGTAGCAAAAATCATTTTGTGTAGGGCAGCCACCAACGCAAATGAAGTGTTGCGTGGATGTAGATTTATGCGTTGCTATCTTACAACGCTTATTTAGGTCATTTACCAACGGAAGTATATACGTTGTTGTAGACCCTTGCAACGCCACCAACGACAACGCATATTAATCCGTTGGTGTAGACCTTAGCATCGCTTATATGGACATAAAACAACGCATTGATGCGTTGCTGAAGGGGGGTTCCTGTTGTAGTGCTCCCACATGTCGACGAAGTACATAGGAGGAGTGCGAACCACGGCAGAGGAGTGCGAACCACGGTAGCCCAGTGAATCAGCAGTAGAAAACAATGTGCTGATATGGCCATAAAAAACAATGTGCTACGGTCCAGACTGTAGCATGTACAGTACTACTCCTCTTTGTTTCGATCCTTGAGTTAGAGCTAGTTTGGGTTGAAATAGCCTCAAATTATCCAAACAGGAGGGGTTAGTTTGAGCTAGTTTGCTCTAACCCAGCTAAAAAACTAGGGACTAGGGACTTTTTAGTTGGGACTAGGAAAAGTCCTAGGACTTATGAACCAAACAGGGCCTCAAGCACCTATGGAGGCGACTGCCGCTCGTGTCTATCGCGTGTCAGGAGACGTTCCCGTCAACGACGAGGTGCCTATGGTGCCTATTGTGCACCATGACCAAGGCGGAGAGGAAAATGAGAGAACTACGTATTTATTTACGGTGTAGATTCACTCATTTTGCTCCATATGTACTCCGTCTCGGTGTAGTCTAGTCACTTGTTGAAATCTCTAGAAAGGCAAATACTCCTTTCTGGTTTACAGGGCTATACTAGCAAGTAATAGTGGGCTCACATAGCAATTTTGTCTCATGCAAGAGCCTGGCTATATGCGTGCTCCAAGGTTCGAAACTGCCACATTCGGGTTGCGCTTGGCTCTTCGCCTCTTCGAGAAGACGAACAATGATGCTACTACTACTTCTTCTACAGTAGTATCAAATCCACTGCTGCATGTCCGTCCACCACGCGCGGGAGGGACAGCCACCGTGCGCATGGGTGAGGGAGAAGGCGTGTAGTAGTAAAATCAAGCTTCTCCTCGTCGTACGAGTTGACGCGACACATCATAGCACTGGCCCCACATGGTTGCCTCTAAACTTGGCTGAAAGACCCACAGTGTACACATCAATATATATTCCTGTCTTGACCAGATGAGCATGCAAACTAGAATCACCAGGATGACAGGTAGGGCCACAAGATTATTTTAATCAAAGAAAACGCATGGAGACGACCCCAACGATTTTAAGCTTACAGGCACGGTACACGCTATCCTACACTACTCTACACATGAAACTGCCACACGAGCGTTGCTCTTCACCTCTTCGGGAAGTCGAACAATGATGGAGTACTACTGCAGTGGAGGAGTACTACAGTATGCTTCTGGCCATCTGACACCGATTGAACTGCCGCATGTCCATCGCGTGCGGGAGGGAGAGCGTGTAGCGAGCGAAAGCTTCTCCTAGTCCTGCCAGCCACCACACTCATGGGCGAGGGAGGGACGCAGCTTCATTGACTTACTGCTCCTGCCTTTGTGTCTATGACAAGTGGGCCCAACAAGTCGGCGGCCGACCTGTCATGCAGCCAAAGGCAGGTGCGATTAAGGCGAGAGGGCGTTGTAGTAATCAAAATTCTCGGTCTTGTACGAGTTGACGCGACACATCAAAGCACTGCACTCGATATATTTCAATAATTTGCATTTACCGATGCATTAATTACAACGCATGCATGCATGCCGTGACTCTCCTTTTGTTACTTGCATGTGTTGATTTAATGCACCTTGAAGCAATATGAATATGTGATGGTAAAGCTTTGTAATAAAGTGAGAGATGGTTGTGCACGAGGAGGGCGGAATTCCAAGGAGGGCGAGATCATGCAGACGGAACAGGACCCGATGATGGAGCTCTCTATGGTCTCGATGGACATCACCTTGATCCACTGCACTTTGTGCCTCCGTCCCTTGAAGCCTCCAGTGTATGAGGTTCGAATACACCTCCTCCGTTCGGCTAATTGAGCAAGGTGCAGGTTTCTTGATTGATGTGTGATACGTCTCCAACGTATCTATAATTTTTGATTGCTCCATGCTATATTATCTACTGTTTTAGGCAATATTGGGCTTTATTATCCACTTTTATATTATTTTTGGGACTAACCTATTAACCGGAGGCCCAGCCCGATTGCTTTTATGCCTATTTCAGTGTTTCAAAGAAAAGGAATATCAAGCGAAGTCGGAACAGGCGAAATCTCTTTGGAGAAGTTATTTTTGGAAGGAAACCCACCGATAGACTTGGACTCTCACGTCGGAAGATACGGAGCTGGCCACGAGGGTGGGGGCGCGCCCACCCCCTAGGGCGCGCCCCCTGCCTCGTGGGGCCCCCGAAGCTCCACCGACGTACCCCTTGCACCCATATATACCTACGTATCGTAAAACTTCCAGAAAGAGATTAGATCGGGAGTTCCGCCGCCGCAAGCCTCTGTAGCCACCAAAAACCTCTCGGGAGCCTGTTCCGACACCCTGCCAGAGGGGGAATCCATCACCGGTGGCCATCTTCATCATCCCGGCGCTCTCCATGACGAGGAGGGAGTAGTTCACCCTCGGGGCTGAGGGTATGTACCAGTAGCTATGTGTTTGATCTCTCTCTCTCTCTCGTGTTCTTGATTTGGCACGACCTTGATGTATCGCGAGCTTTGCTATTATAGTTGGATCATATGTTTCTTCTCCCTCTCTACTCTCTTGTAATGAATTGAGTTTTCCCCTTGAAAGAATCTTATCGGATTGAGTCTTTAAAGATTTGAGAACACTTGATGTATGTCTTGAGTGGGATAACTGTGGTGACAATGGGTTATCCTATTGATCCACTTGATGTATGTTTTGGTGATCAACTTATGGTTTCGTGACATTGGGAACCTATGCATAGGGGTTGGCACACGTTTTCGTCGTGATTCTCCGGTAGAAACTTTGGGCACTCTTTGAGGTTCTATGTGTTGGATTGAGTAGATGAATTGAGATTGTGTGATGCATATTGTATAATCATGCCCACGGATACTTGAGGTGACATTGGAGTATCTAGGTGACATTAGGGTTTTGGTTGATTTGTGTCTTAAGGTGTTATTCTAGTACGAACTCTAGGGATGTTTGTGACACTTATAGGAATATCCCAACGGATTGATTGAAAAGAATAACTTTGAGGTGGTTTCGTACCCTACCATAATCTCTTCATTTGTTCTTCGCTATTAGTGACTTTGGAGTGACTCTTTGTTGCATGTTGAGGGATAGTTATGTGATCCAATTATGTTATTATTGTTGAGAGAACTTGCACTAGTGAAAGTATGAACCCTAGGCCTTGTTTCCTATCATTGCAATACCGTTTATGCTCACTTTTACCGCTTGTTACCTTGCTATTTTTATATTTTCAGATTACAAAAACCTATATCTACCATCCATATTGCACTTGTATCACCATCTCTTCGCCGAACTAGTGCACCTATACAATTTATCATTTTATTGGGTGTGTTGGGGACACAAGAGACTCTTTGTTATTTGGTTGCAGGGTTGTTTGAGAGAGACCATCTTCATCCCTCGCCTCCTACGGATTGATAAACCTTAGGTCATCCACTTGAGGGAAATTTGCTACTGTCCTACAAACCTGTGCACTTGCAGGCCCAACAACGTCTACAAGAAGAAGGTTGTGTAGTAGACATCAAGCTCTTTTCTGGCGCCGTTGCCGGGGAGGCTAGGTAAGTGAAGGTATATCTTTAGATCTTGCAATCGAATCTTTTTGTTTCTTGTTTTAGAACTAGTCTATTTTATAAAAGAAAACTACCAAAAAATGGAATTGAGTTTGTCTCATACGCTTCACCTTTTTAATATCTTTCGTGAGTATGATGGAAAGGAAAATTGTGCCAAAGTGTTAGAAGAAGAATGCATTAAAATGTTTGGCACTAAATCTTTGAATGATGAGCATGATTGTAATGTTGTTAGTATGAATTCCTTGAATATCCATGATGCTAATGATATGCAAAGCCACAAGCTTGGGGAAGCTATGTTTGATGAAGATGATATTTTTTGTCCCCCAAGCTTTGATGAGCAAATTTACTATGATATGCAAAGCCACAAGCTTGGGGAAGCTATGTATGATGAGTATTGTGATGACACGTATGCCATAAAGAATAATTATAACCATGAAACTTGTCATCTTGATCTTAATTTTCAATCATATGATAGTTATTTTTTTGAGTTTTCTCCCACTACTATTCAAGAGAAGAATTTTGCTTATGTGGAGAGTAGTAAATTTTCTATGCTTGTAGATCATGAAAAGAATGCTTTAGGTGCTGGTTATATTGTTGAATTTATTCATGATGCTACTGAAAATTATTATGAGGGAGGAACATATGCTTGTAGGAATTGCAATAATATCAAGTTTCCTCTCTATGTGCTTAAATTTTTGAAGTTATGCTTGTTTTGTCTTCCTATGCTTGTTGATTATTGTTCCCATAAGTTGTTTGCTCACAAAATCCCTATGCATAGGAAGTGGGTTAGACTTAAATGTGCTAGTGATATTCTTCGTTATGCTCTCTTTATGTTTCAATTTTTATCTCTTATGTGAGCATCATTGAAATCATCATGCCTAGCTAGGGGCGTTAAACGATAGCGCTTGTTGGGAGGCAACCCAATTTTATTTTAGTTTCTTGCTTTTTGGTTATGTTTAGTAATAAATAATCCATCTAGCTTCTGTTTAGATGTGGTTTTATGTTTTAATTAGTGTTTGTGCCAAGTAGAACCTTTGGGAAGACTTGGGTGAAGTCTTTATGATCATGCTGTAAAAAAACAGAAACTTTAGCTCTCACGAGATTAGCTTCAACTTTTTACTGAACAGTGATATTTAGTTGATACTTTTTGCAGATGATTACTAGGAAAATTCCTCAGGTCCTCCAATTTATTTTAGAATTTTTGGAGTTCCAGAAGTTTGCGTTAGTTACAGATTACTACAGACTGTTCTGTTTTTGCCAGATTCTGTTTTCATTGTGTTGTTTGCTTATTTTGATGAATCTATGGCTAGTAAAATAGTTTATAAACCATAGAGAAGTTGGAATACAGTAGGTTTAACACCAATATAAATAAAGAATGAGTTCATTACAGTACCTTTAAGTGGTGTTTTGTTTTCTTTCGCTAACGGAGCTCACGAGTTTTCTGTTAAGTTTTGTGTTGTGAAGTTTTCAAGTTTTGGGTAAAGATTCGATGGACTATGGAATAAGGAGTGAAAAGAGCCTAAGCTTGGGGATTCCCAAGGCACCCCAAGGTAATATTCAAGGACAACCAAGAGCCTAAGCTTGGGGATGCCCCGGAAGAAATCCCCTCTTTCATCTTCGTTCATCGGTAACTTTACTTGGAGCTATATTTTTATTCACCACATGATATGTGTTTTGCTTGGAGCGTCATTTTCTCTTGTTAGTATTTGCTTGATGTTATTTAGAATAATGTTTTGCATATTTAGTTTCAATAAAAAAGTCAAGAATAGCCTTTGCGATGCTTATTTTGCAAGTATACATGTTGCTGTTTGAAAACAGAAAGTTTACCGCTGTTGCAAAAATTCCTTAGAAAAGTAAGAGAGTGTTATAATGTTGAATGTTTTTGCATATTGATCTATGATTAATTTATTACAGTTGGAATTTTAGTTCATAATTTTTGGAGTTAGGGAAGTATGATGAATCTTGCATTCTTTACAGACTATACTGTTTTGGCAGATTGCTGTTATGTTTGCATTGTTTGCATATGTTTGCTTGTTTAATGATTCTATTTAAGGATAGGAGTATTAAATATGCAGAGGCATTTAGTATGAAATGTTTAATAATAATGTTAGTGATTTGTTACAGTAGAAAATGATAAGGTTTTGCATTGGTTTATACTAACCTATCTCATGAGTTCTTGTTGAGTTTGTTGTGAATGAAGCTTTTGATAAAAAGAGAAACCATGATATGAGAGGAATTAAGGAGACACAAAAGCTCAAGCTTGGGGATGCCCAAGGCACCCCAATATAATATTTCAAGAAGTCTCAAGCATCTAAGCTTGGGGATGCCCCGGTAGGCATCCCACCTTTCTTCTCCAACAACTATCGGTTAGTATCGGTTGAGCCTAAATTTTTGGTTCTTCACATGAGTTGTGCTATCCTTGCAATGTAGTTTTATTTAGCTTTGCTTGCTGTTTGAATACAATATCAAGATCTGAAATTATTAAATGGGAGAGTCTTCACATAGTTACATAATTATTCGACTACTCATTGATCTTCACTTATATCTTTCGGAGTAGTTTGTCATTTGCTCTAGTGCTTCACTTATATCTTTTAGAGCACAATGGTGGTTTTATTTTGAAGAAATATATGAACTCTCATGCTTCACTTATATTATTTTGAGAGTCTCTAATAGCACGGTAATTTGCTTAAAATTAATATACTTGGTATTCAAGATATGTGAAACTTTCTTTTGAGTGCGTTGAATACTAAGAAAAGTTTGATACTTGATAATTGTTTTGAGATATGGAGGTAGTGATATTAAAGTCATGCTAGTTGGGTGATTATGAATTTAAAGAATGCTTGTGTTGAAGTTATCAAGTCTTGTAGCATGCACGTATGGTTAAAGTTGTGTAACAAATTTGAAATATGAAGTGTACCTGGCTTGTGCATCCTTATGAGTGGCGGTCGGGGACGAGCGATGGTCTTTTCCTACCAATCTATCCCCCTAGGAGCATGCGCGTAGTGCTTGATTCTTGATGACTTCTAAATTTTTGCAATAAGTATATGGGTTCTTTTGACTAATGTTGAGTCCATGGATTATACGCACTTTTGCCTTTCCGCCTTTGCTAGCCTCTTGATGCAGGTGCATTGCCCTTTCTCACCTTGAGAGTTGGTGCAAACTTCGCCGTTGCATCCAAACCCCATGATATGATACACTCTATCACACATAAACCTCCTTATATCTTCCTCAAAACAGCCACCATACCTACCTATTATGGCATTTCCATAGCCATTACGAGATATATTGCCATGCAACTTTCCACCGTTCCGTTCATCATCATCATGACATACTTTACTTTTGTCATATTGCCATTGCATGATCATGTAGTTGACATCGTATTTGTGGCAAAGCCACCATGCATTATTTTTCATACATGTCACTCTTGATTCATTGCACCATCCGATACATCACGAGGCATTCATATAGAGTCATATCTTGTTCTAGTTTCGAGTTGTAATTCATATGTTGTAATCAATGAAAGTGTGATGATCATCATTATTAGAGCATTGCCCAATCAAAAAAAAAAGAAAGGCCAAAAAAAAGGAAAGGCCCAAAAAAAATAAAAAAAATAAAAGGGGGCAATATTACTATCTCTTTTTCCACACTTGTGCTTCAAAATAGCACCTTGTTCTTCATGTAGTGAGTCTCATATATTGTGCTTCAAATTAGCACCATGTTTTTCATATAGTGAGTCTCATAAGTTGTCTTTTTGTACTAGTGGGAATTTTTCATTATAGAACTTGGCTTGTATATTCCTCGATGGGCTTCCTCAAATGCCCTAGGTCTTCATGAGCAAGCAAGTTGGATGCACACCCACTAGTTTTCTTTTGTTGAGCATTCATTCATAGCTCTAGTGCGTCCGTTGCATGGCAATCCCTACTCCTCATGTTGACATAAATTGATGGGCATCTCCATAGCCCGTTGATTATCCTCGTCAATGTGAGATTTTCTCCTTTTGTCTTCTCCACACAATCCCCATCATCATATTCTATTCCACCCATAGTGCTATATCCATGGCTCACGCTCATGTATTGCGTGAAGGTTGAAAAAGTTTGAGATTATTTAAGTACGAAACAATTGCTTGGCTTGTCATCGGGGGTATAGAAGTTGGGGACCTCTTTGTGTGATGAAAATGAAGCACAGCCTAACTATATGATTTTGTAGGGATGAACTTTCTTTTGCCATGTTATTTTGAGAAGACATGATTACTTTGATTAGTATGCTTGAAGTATTACTATTTCTTTTATCAATATGAACTTTTATTTTGTATTCATTCGGATCTGAATATTCATACCACAATTAAGAAGGATTACAATGAAATTATGCCAAGTAGCACTCCGCATCAAAAATTATCTTTTTATCATTTACCTACTCGAGGACGAGCAGGAATTAAGCTTGGGGATGCTTGATACGTCTCCAACGTACCTATACTTTTTGATTGCTCCATGCTATATTATCTACTGTTTTAGGCAATATTGGGCTTTATTATCCACTTTTATATTATTTTTGGGACTAACCTATTAACCGGAGGCCCAACCCAGATTTGCTGTTTTATGCCTATTTCAGTGTTTCGAAGAAAAGGAATATCAAACGAAGTCGGAACGGAACGAAATCAACTGGAGAAGTTATTTTTGGAAGGAAACCCACCTGATAGACTTGGACTCTACGTCAGAAGATACGGGAGCTGGCCATGAGGGTGGGGGGGGCGCCCCCTGCCTCGTGGGCCCCCCGAAGCTCCACCGACGTACCCCTTGCACCCATATATACCTACGTATCGTAAAACTTCCAGAAAGAGATTAGATCGGGAGTTCCGCTGCCGCAAGCCTCTGTAGCCACCAAAAACCTCTCGGGAGCCCGTTCTGGCACCCTGCCGGAGGGGGAATCCATCACCGGTGGCCATCTTCATCATCCCGGCGCTCTCCATGATGAGGAGGGAGTAGTTCACCCTCGGGGCTGAGTGTATGTACCAGTAGCTATGTGTTTGATCTCTCTCTCTCGTTTTCTTGATTTGGCACGATCTTGATGTATCGCGAGCTTTGCTATTATAGTTGGATCCTATGTTTCTTCTCCCTCTCTACTCTCTTGTAATGAATTGAGTTTTCCCCTTGATGTAATCTTATCGGATTGAGTCTTTAAAGATTTGAGAACACTTGATGTATGTCTTGCGTGGGATAACCGTGGTGACAACGGTTTATTCTATTGATCCACTTGATGTATGTTTTGGTGATCAACTTGCGGTTTCGTGACATTGGGAACCTATGCATAGGGGTTGGCACGCGTTTTCGTCGTGATTCTCCGGTAGAAACTTTAGGCACTCTTTGAGGTTCTATGTGTTGGATTGAGTAGATGAATTGAGATTATGTGATGCATATCGTATAATCATGCCCACGGATACTTGAGGTGACATTCGAGTATCTAGGTGACATTAGGGTTTTGGTTGATTTGTTTCTTAAGGTGTTATTCTAGTACGAACTCTAGGGCTGTTTGTGACACTTATAGGAATAGCCCAACGGATTGATTGGAAAGAATAACTTTGAGGTGGTTTCGTACCCTACCATAATCTCTTCGTTTGTTCTCCGCTATTAGTGACTTTGGAGTGACTCTTTGTTGCATGTTGAGGGATAGTTATGTGATCCAATTATGTTGTTATTGTTGAGAGAACTTGCACTAGTAAAAGTATGAACCCTAGGCCTTCTTTCCTATCATTGCAATACCGTTTATGCTCACTTTTACCGCTTGTTACCTTACTGTTTTTATATTTTCAGATTACAAAAACCTATATCTACCATCCATATTGCACTTGTATCACCATATCTTCACCGAACTAGTGCACCTATACAATTTACCATTGTATTGGGTGTGTTGGGGACACAAGAGACTCTTTGTTATTTGGTTGCAGGGTTGTTTGAGAGAGACCATCTTCATCCTTCGCCTCCCACGGATTGATAAACCTTAGGTCATCCACTTGAGGGAAATTTGCTACTGTCCTACAAACATGTGCACTTGCAGGCCCAACAACGTCTACAAGAAGAAGGTTGTGTAGTAGACATCAATGTGCTATTCGATTGATTTGTGCAGTGCAAGGGAGGGCACCTGGCCTGCGCGGACTACCGCGTCGAGCGCCAAGCCCGATCTTGGTTCCAATGCTGCAGAGAAAGGTTATGGGTAAACAGAAGGCGGCAACCAGCGGCAGTGCCAGAAGTGCAAGCGCGGTGGTGGCTTCGACGTGCCGAACACGGCGGTGGACACCGTCCTCTCCTCTGTGAGGGTGGAGTGCCCGCATGAAGGTTGTGGGCTCTACGTCACTTACCACAAGCTCGCCGATCACCAGAGCGTGTGTCCGCTCGTGCCATGCAAAGCCATGTGCCCGTCTGCGGCTACGAAGGCCCGCCGCCGGCGCTCTCCCACCACATCAGCACCGTGCATCCCATGCCCGTGCACAGGATCCAGTACGGCAAGGTGCTCCAGCTGCAAGTGCCACTGTTGGAGCCACCACACTTGTTGTTCGCGGAGGAGGACGGCTGCGCGTTTTTCTTGGTCGGCGTCGTGCTCGACATTGGTGCGCCTATCGCCGTGTCGGTCGTCTGCGTCAGAGCGGGGTCGTCCTCACTTCCGCACTACGTAGCCAAGTCAGGCTTAACGGCCCACCGGGAGCCCAAAGGCATGACCGACGCCGTCAAGGTGGAAATGGAGGTGACAAGTAGCAAGGATCCCGGCGACGTCGCCGTGCACGAGCTAACCTTCTTCACAGTTCCGCCCAAGCTGCTGGTCGGGGCTAAGCTGGGGTCCCTCCACATTCAGATTGACAGGCCCACGTCCTAAATGATTCTACAGTGCCTTTTGTTTATCTTAGTAACATGCTAATATAGGAGTTAGCTCGGTCTACTTTAGCTTCATAGATGGTGGGCTTTGGTGGCGATGCAACAATTACTTCGACATTAGATCAACAGTTAAAGTAATTTCCAACAGTCGAACAGATATTTTGTGTCTGTTGGATATAAAGATGTTACAGTAACTAGCTAGTATGTTACCACATGCCTCTCTTTCTTGATATGTGTGATGTTACAGTAACTAGCTATGTTACCACATGCCTCTCTTTCTTCATTAATTACATGCCACATCATCTATTTTGCCTAGATAAGTTACCACCTATGTTACTCCCACTATGGGTAGTCTAAGAGCAAGTACAATAAAGCTGAGTCTGCGGGCTATAAGAAATAAACTAGTATACTTCTGCTTAGTTGGATGAAAGAGAAGAGGAGAGAGAAGGTAAGCGGGTTCTTCATGAAGAGCCAGCTCTAGCACGTGCTCCTAGGCAATTTGTGAGAATAAAAGGTGGGCCACATAATATAAAAGCAGTGCACTCTTTTGATCTACTATTGTAAATGTTGGCTATAAGATGGGCTGTAGATGACATGGCACTGACTTATAGCCAGCAGCTGGCTATACTATTAACCATGCTCTAAGAGCAAGTATAATAGTACACAGTCAGCAGGCTATAAGTAGGTCCATGTCATCAAAATCATAGCTGGAAAAGAGAGAAAGAAGGAAAAAACAAGACAGCGCACGCTTGAGCTAGCGCCGGCTACAGCACAAGAAACAAGACATGCAGCCTGCATGCAGCCCGCATGCAGCCCTGTGAGCCAACTCTCATCTCCTCTCCACCAATCAGCATGTGTCCTCTTCCCTTCTTTGACATGCAAGCATTTAGTATTAGTAGCTAGTTGACAACCCACCTATTATACTAGCAGGCTATTATGAAGGCTTCAAGTGACATGGCATTGGCATATAGCTAGCAGCAGGCTTTGTTTCATAGTGGAGAGTATATGACACTACCCACTATGAAGGTACTAGTAACATAGACTAGTAACTAGTCTATGTTACACTCCACTATGACTAGCCAAAGTCGAGGCGCGGATACCAACGAGGGCATGGTTGTGTCTATACTTGGACAACTCACCCGACTACATGCGCACCAGGCAGGTACTAGTAACATAGGCTAGTAACTAGTCTATGTTACTCTCCACTATGACCAGCCAAAGTCGAGGCATGGATACCAACGAGGGCCTAGTTGTGTCTATACTTGGACAACTCACCTGACTACATGCGCACCAGGCAGACGAAGCTCGTGTATGTTGGTGCCGTGTGCGACCCGCACATTAACCAAAACCTCGCGCCTCCATCTTAGCCTCCGCGTTTTAAACTTATCAATCTCAAGGCCAAGGTGCAACATGAAACCTATGATAGAGCCAATCGGATGGTTGAGAACAATACAATTCGTATCTACAGATGCGTGTGTGAGAGAGGGACAAGTGCGTGCGTGCACCTCTTCTCTTCCTGTATAACGTACTAAACTCAGAGTACAAGTGTATGTGGGTGGCATCGACCTAGGGTGCAGCGATGGTGCGTGCGTGAAGTCCCGAGAGATAGGTGTAATGCGTCTGAAAAAAAAGACTAGTCTATAGCTCGCCACGTGGCTATTCCTGTCGAATGCCAAGCGTAAGATATGTATCTGACGGTGCCAGTTTTTGCACGTACACAGTAGTAGAAAAAGAACTAGTACCATGGCATATGCTACACCACGGCCGAGAACACGTGCCCACATTACGCCATCCGGGAATAGTGCCACACTTTGAAACTAGAACCGTCAATAAATTTTGAGCGCGTCTCGTCACATTCCAAATTACTACTACTACCACGCTATATTTAATTGCAAACCTGTTCACACCGATCACAACCTAAATGGTTTCCCACTTATGAGTGTATTAGTAGTACTCGGTTATAAATACTACTATGCCAAGATGACTGCACATTCCTCCTCAACTCCTCATCAAGTTAATCAAGCCATGGCCAGCGTGAGTTCTGGGTCGAGAGATTTTCACCAGGGAGAGGCAAGCATGGAATAGAAAGCACGAGAGATGTCCCGCCTCGCCGCGAAATCAGCCGACATGTCCAGCCGCGCAGCAGTAGCAACACAGAGGTCCCGCCGCGCCGCCGAAGCAGCACGGAGGTCCCGTCGCACCGTCGATGTAGCAGACTGGTCTGGCCACGCCACGGAAGCAACAGAGATGTCCCGCCACGCCACCGAAGTAGCACATAGGTCCCGCCGCGCCGCGGCGGCCTGGGAAAATTTCTCGTGGGCAGGCGAGGACTCTTACAGGCGCATGCATGCGATGGTCCATTGCCAGATGGATCGAGATCTACAGATGGGCGAGGTTGCAGGATGAGGCTACCAGCGTCATCCAGGAACTAGGGGAGGGCAATGCAAAGCTCTGGGGCGAGCGTGACCTGCTGAGGGCGAAGATCGTCGGAAGGGCGAAGCAGGAGGAGGAGACCGCTTGTAACGCCCCGGACACACCCGCCGGTGGACGTTACTCCTGGCGGGATCTAGACTGGCCCCACAGATCAATACTAGTCTTTTCTGCGCACTTTGTCCTCACTCATGCGCACCCGGGAGCAACTTCGATCGGTCACCCATCCCGACACTACTCCAAGCCGAGCACGCTTAACTTTGGAGTTACGTCGAATGGGCTCCGGAAAAAGAAGGAATTCCTTATTGATATGAGTAGTCTATCATCCCTAATAAACCAGGCTATCACATACACCCCCACTCGGAGGAACCGGCGTCCTCGTCGGGCCACGAGAACGTTCCCTCTTGGCACAAACGTCTCGTGCTTCCGGGCCCAGTACATGTGCCATGTCGGGTGCCACGACGGGTCACAAACGTCATGAACAACATGACCACGCACCTGTCCGCAACCATCCGTGTAACCGCGAGGGTCGGCTCTGATACCAACTTGTAACGCCCCGGACACACCCGCCGGTGGTCGTTACTCCTGGCGGGATCTAGACTGGCCCCACAGATCAATACTAGTCTTTTCAAGCACTTTGTCCTCACTGCGTGCGCACCGGAGCAACTTCGGTCGGTCACCCATCTCGACACTACTCCAAGCTAAGCACGCTTAACTTTGGAGTTCTGTCCGAATGGGCTCCCGGAAAAGAAGGAATTCCTTATTGATATGAGTAGTCTATCATCCCTAATAAGCCAGGCTATCACACCGCTGCCTTGTTGCAGAGGGCGGGCGTCTTCGTCAAGAAACTTATGGATGAGAATGCCATGCTCCGCATCGACCGCAACAGGCTGGTGGAGGAATCCGTGGATGCTGCCAAGCAGCGTATTAAGGACATGAAACTGCTGAAAGAGATCATCGCCCGCCGCGAGAACTAGTCTCCGCGACCTGCAGTGCATAAAGAAAGTAGAGATCAGCAAGCCAAATCGTTGTATGCATCTTCCTTCTTCTTTTGCCCTTGTGTATTTGGGCGTAGCCGTATGTGGCTTTTTTTAATTATCTTCCTAATTATGTAAGACAATTATTATCCACTCTCGTCATCCATATATATATATTCATCAGTCTTGCTATAAGTCGCAGTAGATGCTATATAGGTCCGTTGGATCTTACATCAAGATTCGTGCAAAATTTTCTTTTCAGATTTTGTTTTTCTCTCCTAAATCTTAGTCGAGTGAGACATTGCCACGCCATTAAATAGAGGCTCGGGCGCCATTAATGGAGACCTTGGGAGAGAGGTGGACGGCAGATGGAGGTCAAAGGGCTCTCCTTCCGATAAGCACGCGCAGGGGTCTGATCGCACGCCTCCCGTACTCAAATAGCTACCCTGCACGGCGCCTCCTAGCTAATAAAAAAAGGGGACGCGTGGCGGCACGTAAATGGTAAATAGAACGCCCACGATTTCAATAATACTTGTGTTTCCGATTGTAACGTGACATCACTTGTTCCAAAATTACTTTGTTGATTGTTAATGTGTGCGCCTTCGCAAATCGGACAGCAAAATTACCACAGCATGTTGGTGCCATGTCATGACACCAAGCCAAGTTTCATGATTTTCATGCGTGTTTCAGATTTACAGGAATTAAAAAAACCAAGTTTCTCAATGTTTCCAGCCGAGCCACGACGCCCAGATGTTTGAATTTCATTCCCATTTCTTGCATGGGACCTAGAAATTTACCCGAGGACACACATTTGAGTTTTCAACCAGCTTTGGTGCACTCGAGCATGTGCTTGTATTTCAAATCTAAATTATGCACACAAAGGTGACACGTTCCCTCTCAGAACCACGAGACTTCATGAGAGAAGCTCTGTTTTGCAAGAAACTTATACCAAAACTTGTTCCTATTCTGCCATTTTTTTACCACAGCATGGTAGTACCATGACATGACACCATGCCAAGTTTCATGATTTTCAGGCGTGTTTTGCATTTACAAGAATTTTAAAACCAATCTTCTCAATGTTCTCGGCCGATCCACGACGCCCAGATGTTTGAATTTCATTCCCATTTCTTGCATGGGACCTAGAAATTCACCCGAGGACACACATGTGATTTTTCAACCAACTTTGGTGCACGGGAGCATGTGCTTGTAGTTCAAATTTGAATTATGCACATTAAATGACCAGAAACTCAAATAATGTATAAAAAAGGTCAAACGAACCCGGAATAATTCCAAATTTTAACAGGGCACTCATGTAGTTCTATGTTGCCTGTAAAGAAACTCAAGGGGGCAACATATATTGTTTCGCACTCAAAGGTGACATGTTCCCTCTCAGAACCACGAGCCTTCTTGAGAGAAGCTCCAGTTTGCAAGAAGCTTATACCAAAATGTGTTCCTATTCGGCCATTTTTTTTACCAGGGCATGGTAGTACCATGACATGACACCATGCCAAGTTTCATGATTTTCAGGCGTGTTTCGGCCGAGCCCCAATGCCCAGATGTTTGAATTTCATTCTCATTTCTTGCATGGGACCTAGAAATTCACCCGAGGACACACATGTGATTTTTCAACCAACTTCGGTGCACGGGAGCGTGTGTTTGTAGTTCAGATTTGAATTATGCACATTAAATGACCAGAAACTCAATTAATGTATAAAAAGGCCAAACGAACCTGAAATAATTCCAAAATTTAACAGGGCACTCATGTAGTTCTATGTTGCCTCTGTAAAGAAACTCAAGGGGGGGCAGCGTATATCGTTTCACACTCATAGGTGACACGTTCCCTCTCAGAACCACGAGCCTTCTTGAGAGAAGCTCCGGTTTGCAAGAAGCTTATACCAAATCTTGTTCCAAATCAGCCCAATTTTTTACGACAGCATGTTAGTGCCATGACATGACACCATGCCAAGTTTCATGATTTCCAGGCGAGTTTTGGATTTACATGAATTTAAAAACCAAGTTTCTCGATGTTCTCGGCCGAGTCACGACACCCAGATGTTTGAATTTCATTTCCATTTCTTGCATGGGACCTAGAAATTCATCCAAGGACACACATGTGATTTTTCAACCAACTTTGGTGCACCGGAACATGTGCTTGCAGTTCAAATTTGGATTATGCACATTAAATGTCCAGAAACTCAATTAATGTATAAAAAAAGGCCAAATGAACCCGGTATAATTCCAAATTTTAATAGGGCACTCTTGCCTCTATAAAGAAAACCTGGGGGGAGGCAGCGCATATTGTTTCGCACACAAAGGTGACATGTTCCCTCTCGGAACCACGAGGCTTGTTGAGAGAATCTCCGGGTTTTGCAAGAAGCTTATACCAAAACTTGTCCCAATTCAGCCAAGAATTATATACATATGAAAACAGGGTTTAGATTATCCCGAACATCTCGCCACCTAGACCAATGTACTCTAATTTGAATTCAACATAAAATGGATACAAATACTTGAATTGGAGATCAATGTTACATGTAGTTTATAGTGAAATATGATTACTGCTATATGCATGTTTTTTGTTATCAAGATAATATTTAAATGATTGTATAAATTGACAAAAATCATATTCAAATAAGGAAAATTGATTCAAATTTAGTCCATATGGTAGACGACAATATATATGTTCATAGGGTGGAGTAAAATTTTCATATATGATGGAAGATCAAATGTAGGAGTACATCCATTATAAACCGCAAGGTCACCTAACGATATATTCGAATTCAAGATAACATGGATTCAGAAAATGATATTCGAGATCATGGCATTTGTAATCATATAAAAAGGGACATGAATCTTTCTTTTGGTGGGAATTGATTTGTTTTTTGTTGTTGTTGAGCGAAGTGTGAATCGATTTGGTACTGTACAGGGTAATCTTGTTCTCCTGTTTTTTTTTTACATTTTTCTTGTAGTTTTTTCAATGACATTTATAGCAATATAGTAAAAGGGGACATGACTCTCTTGTGTCTTGTATGAATTGTTTTTTTGTACACGTTAAGTTTGTTCTGCCGAACAAGGAATCCGCGCCTTGTTATCCCGAAATTTTAAGCTCGAGTATCTTTTGTCTCATCTGCTTTGAAACTCCCGCCTCTTCAACCCGCGCCGCGCCTTGTTATCTCGAAATTTCGATGCGCGCGAAAACTCCCTCCTCATCCACAATCGGCCCCGCAGCCCAGACACGCGAAATCCCCCTTCTACCCCTCAGCCGGAAATGTCGGCTTGACCTCGCGGTGTCAAAACCGGTGGGGGTACGCTGGTAACTTACCCTACATTTAGGACAAGCGCGTCCCTAAGCCATGGCTCCCCCTACCTTCCCCTTCCCCCCCCCCTCCCCCGTTCGTACACCGAGGCCGCCAAAACCCACGAAACCCCACGCTCCTCGGTCGGCCTGCCGACCGCCCCCAGCCAGAGACTCTACCCCGACGATGTCGTCCACCGCAACAGCTCGCCGTCCCTCATCCACCGCACCGAATGAGGATCCGTCGTCGATCTCGTCGTCCCATAGGATCAGCCGCCCCGTCCTCCACCTCCAAGGAGCTGCCCCGATGTTCGCCTCGTCTGTCGCGCCACCTCCATCCCTACAGCACCGTCTTGACCTACCCTACCGTAATCGCAGCACCCTCACCAATTCCTCCGATGAAGCCGAGGCCAACTCGGCGCCACCAACGAGGTTCTGCACTCACCAATGCATTTTATCTTTTATTCGATCTCACGGGGTTGCCGATGCTCGATACCGAGCAGCCATGGCGGGTCTCCATCGACGGCGCCGTCGCCGGCCACTTCATCCACGACGTCTCTCCCCCATGTTGTTGCTTCCTCGGCGGCCAATTCGTGCAGCTACTCTGCTCTGCTATTGCTGTTGGTCGCGCAGCTGCTCCGCTCTTGCTCTCATTCGTGATGCTGCTCTACTCTTGCTCTCGCTCGCGCTGCTGCTGCTGCACGACCTCCGGCAACTACAGGAGTTACTGCTTTAGCACTCGCTCGGGGTTCTGCTGCACGACTTGCTCTCTGCTAGTGTGTTCCCTGCTCAAGCATCTGCTGATTTAGATCACTGCTTCTCTGACTAGTGCTCGAACGCCCTAAACATCTATTGCAATGCTCTTCTACTAGTTCAATTAGTTTCGATAGTAAAATTTAGTTTCGACTGTAAAGTTCAGTTTCTTCAGTTAAGTTCAGAGTAAAAAGTATTTACAACATCTGTCGGAGCGGCCGTGGCGCGACTGATGCGTTTTACATCTAGCACTTTTTGGTGATGTATTTTACATCATCTATTGCAGATGATATTAGAGTCCCACTTCAGATTAACGTTGTCTGTCTTGTCCTGCTCCAGCCTTGACGCCGTACACCTCACGGGAGCTGCTCCAACAACGGAACCGTCCATCACAGCGGAGCAGTACCCTCGGCGCGGTTTCCAAAGGCCTCAGATCTTCTTCCCCGCCTCCGATAGTCACACCAGCATCACCACCCTCCACGTCCAACCCAATGATGCTGAGGTCGACAAGGCTATGCCAAAGAGGTTGTACACTCGTTGCATCACTTTGTTACTGTGCATTCATGTCGATCCTCGTGATCCTTTGCTATGGAAATACTATGGTACTACTATTCGTGCATTTGGTTAGGAGTGGAGCAAAGCAAAACTGGAGGATTTTTTCCTTTGGTGCCTCTTTCAAAGAAAAATGGTAGGAATTTTAATATCCAGTTGGACGTACTTTTCAAATTAATATGCATGAAGAACATGACTAATTGCATTACTGGCATAATAAGATTTTTATTTTTTTATCATTTTCACATGGTTTGACTTTAATTTGACCATGTTTCTCCATTCATGTGTTCTTCCAATTCATGTGAACCAAACACAGAGGTTCACAGAAATCCTATGTTTCCAAATGCTCTGTTTTGCTCGTGCATTCCTATCCTATTCCTATGTTTTCCTGTCCTTGCGTTTATAGAATCCTCCAATTCTAAGGAGCCCTTACAGATTTACTTCATTTTCAGATAGGCGTCAAAGAAAACTCTGTGTGTTATGTCCTGCTCCTGTCGTGCCGTCATCCACCCCACCTGAGGTGCACCATCGACAGAAGCTTTCACTGCAGCAGAGATTCCCTCTGCAAACTTTCTTTCGCCACCTCAGATCATCTTCCCCGTTGCCGGCAGCCACGCCAACTGCATTATCATCATCGACTGAGCAGATGAACCTGAGGACTACACAGTTCCGTAAGAGAGGTCGCAGTCTTTCGTGTTTGCTTACGTTATACATTGGTTATTATTACCTGCTACTTTATCGTTCAAAATTGAGTTTTAAAATGCCCGTGGGTCTCATATCGAGGCAGCAATGAATAGTATTTGTCTACTATCTTGTTCACCTGGGGTCTTCTATGTGGTTCATGTTGTGTGCGCAACAAACAGTGGATGATCCATTATCTATCTTTTTAAACTGAAGCTATAATCTACCTGCTATCATTAGTTTTGGTTCTATCCACTCGTTTGCTACCATCAGTCTTGATTTCTGCATGCACCCCTTAGGCCTTACAAAATCTAACTAATTTTTTATTATGCATGTCAGTTATTGTACACAACTGTACTGAACATGTAGAGAAAAAGAGAAGACCGTTGCTTGGGAATACAATGTCATGCAGATGCCGCTCCATGGTGGGTGAAGTGGCCCCCTCCCGCCATTCCAGATTGTATTCCAGAGGAAGATAACTGTTCGGATGGGGATTCAGAGGGAGCTGACCGCTCCTATTTACCACCTGAGGTGTTTGCTCTAACCTGGCATGCTGATGTTGGTCATATCATGCATATGGCGCCTCACATTGCTTACATTATTCATCTTATATGTCATCAGCTTAGTTTAGATTTGCTTTGTGTGAATGCCACTGCTTGGTTTCTATATCATACTTCCACCGTTCCAAAATATTTGTCTTTTAGAGATTTCAACAAGTGACTACATACGGAGCAAAATGATTGAATCTACACTCTAAAATATGTCTATATACGTCTATATGTAGTAGTCCATTTGAAATCTCTAAAAAGGAAAATATTTAGGAACGGAGGGAGTGTATGGGAATTATGCAATGCCATGTTTTCAGCCAGTTATCATATATGTGAATTATGCACCGTCATGTAGCCAGGCATCATATATGTGAATTATCTCATGCCATCTTTTTTTATTACGTATTCCATTTGTCGACAATCTGTGTATATTAAACTACTCTTCATGTGTATCAGCCATTTGAGCCGGTTATGGAAAAATCAGGAGTGAAAACAAGGTCTTCAGAGCAGGCAATGGTACTTGTTGAAGCATATATCTCGATGGTTACAGGGAGCTCCACAGATTACCAGTCCTATATCCCACCTGAGTTGTATGCTCTAAGTTGCAATGTTTATATTTCTGATATCATGCATACGGTGTCTTGCATTGCTTAGTTTAGACATCATATGGTGTCTTGCATTGCTTAGTTTAGACATCATATGCACAATATTGAATTCCATCTGCTTAGTTTAGAGATCATACATGCGAGTGACAGCTGCTTAGTATATGAATCAATTATGTCAATTATATCATGCCATCCTATATACTTAGACAACATTTATGTGAATTATTTCATCCCAACCTATTTTAGAAATACATCATACAGTTTTGTCATGTCATCCTGTTTAGATACTCATCATATGTTGAATTATGCCATTATATCCTGTTAAGTTATCCATCATATATCTGAAACTGTGTCATGCTATCCTGTTTAGTTAGGCATCATATATGTGAAATTGTGTCATGCTGTCCTGTTTGCTTAGACAACATATATGTGAATTACCACATCTGTCTATCATACAATGTCTGTACGTTCAACTTATTTTCTTGTTTATCAGCCATTTGAATTGGAGGGGGTGATGGTAGTATCTAAGGGAGCAAAAACATGTTCTTCAAATTAGACAGTGCTACCCGTCGATGCAGATAGAACCATGGTTGTACTGGCCCACAAACTTGCCCCACCACACATAATCGAGACTCTTCCAGATTGCACACTTAGACTGTTGGGCAGAGAACCAACTACAACCCATCTAAGCCCAACCCCAGTGGATAGTAACCCACTTATAGTTGACAAAGCACCATGCCCACCACAGAGTACCCACACGAGCAGTTTGTAAAGCAACAGCAGTGCACAAAGCACGAAGACCACCACAGCGAACCCAAACTCCACGTTTAAAGCAGAAGAGCAACTGTTCTCAGGTCAGATTTCGTAGCTATGGTCCATACTCCTTTGTTGTTGCATCACTATATTTACTCATGCCAACTACTTTTGAATACGAAGGATCCAATTGAAACTTCAATGGCGCAACAGGTATGTTTTAAACCTATTTCTTTAACTGGATTGTTGTTCTAACTTCTTGCTCTATGTTGATTTCAGTTTCAGTTGTATAAACAATTATGTTCTCATGTGATGCACATTACAAGTGTTGCCAATGTTGTGTAGTTTCTCACACTTATATTATGTCTATGCTGATGTGTCTTCAAAATATATGAGTTGAACTGTGTCTCTATCTTGATTTAGCAACATAAACTAGAATGATATGGACAATATAGTGACCATAGTACATAGATATATGTTTGTTTCATGTTGTTATCCTATCCACCTTACTCTTTGAACGGTTTACCAAAATGAGTTTGGTATACTACATGCTAAACCTGTGATGTGTCTGCTTGTTTCTCTTGTAGTATGCGAACAGAATATTGGAGAAGAGCACCGCACTATGCAATGGTAGAGAAAGTAATGCAGATAAGGTTCAAGATAGTGAGACAATCCTGTTGGTCTCCGAGAAAGGTGATAAAAACGATCTTGTAGACAGTGAGAAAACCCCACAGTCCTGCGTTGATGTAGTGTTCGAGTTACTGGCCAGTACCGCTGGCACAAGCTCTTCGACCTTGCTTCGTGGATCACTTGGGCTTGTTCAGTCTTAGCTACAAGCTAAAAGGCATCAGTCAGTTGTGCTGTGGCTAGAAGCCGAAGGACTGAGGAAGTCCCTGCAGAATTCAGATGCATACTTTCTTGTGCAATAGCAAGCGCTGGAGGATTTAAGCGCCAAACAAGAGAAAGTTAATAAGCTTGCTAAGCATCTTGCCAGCATTATGGGTACCCAGGATATTGTTTCTTGAGCTCTTATGAAGTGGTTTCAGTTCTAGACTTATTTTGCAGCGGCGTTTATTTGCACTGGTCGCCAACTTTGACGACCAGTGTATGTGATATGCTGCTTTGTTCCCTATATTTGCACTGGTAGCGAACTTTGATGCCCGGTGGATGTAATATGCGTAATAGTCGTGATAGCCTAGCGTAAGTTGCTTGCTTATTTAGTTCCTTGTTGTCTTGTTTATTTGTTTGCTTGTAGTCACTGCAGTCCTTTTTCCGTGGCCGCAATAACCTATTTTTTTAAAACTATGCCACAATAACCAAGTAGCGACCTGACCCAAAATCGGTCAAATCTCTGTGTCTGTACCATCCCAAGATCATGCTGGTACTCACAGTACATCGATGAAATAATCAAAGTTCAATCACACCTGAATTTATTACACGTTTCTCATATAGAGTCTTTATTACAAGGGAATAAATTCGGCTCAAGGCCAACTCATGAGAAATAAACTACTAATACTGCGGAAGCGTAGAAGATAAAGAGAGTCCATCCGACTCCAAAGGGCAATCGCCAAGCGCGGAGCGTAGCCTCACTCCTGATCGGAATATACCTCTGCAACATAAGACGTTGCAGGCATGTAGGTCAGCTTTTTGAATAAGCTGGCAAGTCATGAAGAGAATAACAATAATAAAATTTCTATCACTATATGCATTTTTGGCTGTGGGGCTCTAAGTTTCATCATTTTGCGAAAAGCAAATTTTTCCCTACTACAGTGGACTTGATTGCAAATTACTACAAATTGTTGGTAGTTATTGAGATGGTTCCGCCAACCAATATCTCATTCCCAAATTATTAAATCATAAACCCCTCAAATTAATTCATTAGTTTTAGTGTTGAGATTTCCGAATACTTCCAAGTTCCAGAGGCTCAAATTGTCCGTAACCGGGGACACGGCTAATCGATTAGATCTTTAAACTCTGCAGAGGTTTGCGCACTTTTCCCGCAAGAATCATTCCCTCCTTTTAAGTCTTCGCACTTCATGGTGTTTGAAGATGGGACGAATGAAACAGGGTCTTCCAAAGAGTTCTTCTGGCTACTGCCGGTACCCATCCAATCCTACCGTTCTTCTACATCTCGTAGTACCGTCCAGCCAGCGTCACTACTAGGGTTAACCCAGCTAGAGCCCATAATGGCTTATGCCGCATGTAAGCTTCCGGTCATGGGGCATCCATCCGCCTCTTCGTGGCTGGGTGAAGCTTTCCGCAAGATGTCATGGCACTTCTCCATGCATCCCGCCAACCACTGGGTTCTCCAGGTGCCCACAACCGTCCTCCACCCAAGAGTGAATTCAAGTCCATCTTGATTCTTGTAGTTCATGGGGTTGTCATCATCATTGACTCTCACATCTTTCTTATGAATTTCACTCAACCAAAACCCGTCTACGAGCATAGCCAAGTAAACTACTTCGTCTCGGGGGTCATGGTAACAAGGGGATTGGTTCATCCTACCACATGATACTACTCAAGATTTACAACTTCAAAATTTCAACTACTGCATGCATGTTGGGGTGGTGACAATTCTAATGCACAAAACATAGGTATAGAAAATAACATGATCAAAACTTGCCTTGCTGATGATCCTCGTAAGCTAAAGATTCGTAGTAGCAAGCTTCGCACTCCGGAAACTCTACCGAGACAAACAATGATCACAATAAGCATAAAGCATAGGATCACATAATACAATAGCATAACAATAGCAACATAACACATCAAAACAACCAAAGCAAAACCCAAAGGGAAAAACTCAAAGAAAACCAACTCAAAGTTTTTCCTACTTCAAACAACAACTGAAAGTAGTTTTATATAACAAAAAATTTCTTAACATAACCTAATCATGGTTTTATGTTAACTTAACAGAAAAGATTTCATTAAGCAACTAGGAGCAAAAAGAATTAATTTAAAATCTATTATGAAACTCCTATTAGGCCTAATTCAATTTCTATTAAGAAAATAAAATAAAACTTTTATTTATTATAAATAAAAGTTCATCCTATAAAGTGACAGAAACTATCCTAGAATAATCAATCACATGTTAAAAATAAGTTTATTTACTAATTAAAATAATAGGAAAACAGTAGCTATTTAATTAATTAGGATTAACAAGATTCTGCTTAAAACTATTTTTTTATTAATCCTAAAATACCCAAATTAATTCCTATGGTTTGGCAATGTCAAAATAAAGTTGGGGCAAAAAGAATCATATAAAAATAATTTTTCTAGCTCATGTTATAACAGATTTACTATTCTTACTAAAACTAAAATAAAGCAATTTTAGTTAATTTTAACATAGCTAATTATATTTTCTACAGAAACTATAGAAAATTTGCAAACCAACAAAAAAAGAATCACTCAAAAATATTAAACAGAATAAAAGATATGAATTTTTCGAAACAGGAACTATTCTGTTAAAACAGAAAACGAAAATAAATGAAAAAGGGCCTAATGGGCCTAAACTACGCACTGAGCGTAATATAAACTAAACGGGCCCTAGGGTTAAACTAGTCGGGCCGGGCTAATAAAAATAAAACCCTAACTAAATTTAAACCGTAACGAACCGGCCGGTTTTTTATAAAAAACATACCCCTTCGGGGTTCTAATCTACACCGTAGATCGGTGATCGGACGGCGGGGGGGGGGGGGGGTCTCCGGTGACTAACCGGCGCTCGACGGCGGCGGCGGCATCGGTGGCGAGTGTGCCGACGGCTCCGGTCATCGGGGAGGGCGGCGGAGTGGCTCGGCGGGTGCGGACGAGCTCGGGGAGGCGTCTGGTGGAGTCGGGCGAGCTCGGGAGGGGCTAGGGCGGCGACGGCGACGAAAATGGCGGCGGCGGGAGGTTCGGGTTCCGGCGACGCGTGAGAGAGAGAGGAGGGGCTCCGGCGAGGCGGTGGGGAATAAGTGCGGGGCCCGGCTTATATAGGCGGGGGCCTCGGCGTTGCAACGGGGGGCGATCGGGGGGAGATCGGCATCCCGGATCTCGCGGGATCCGGCGATCGGCGGCGGCGCGGCGTGGCGTGGGGCGGGGGTTGAAGACGGGGTGGGGCCTGCCTGTCGGTGAGAGAGAGAGGGGCGCGGTGCGGGCGACCGGCTCAAGCGCTTTAGGCGAGGTGGGTCGGTCGGTCTGTTGGGCCGGGCTCGCTGGCCTGGGCTGTGGCCCAGGCCATTGGCCGGGCATCGGTGGGCCTGGCTGGGGGGTGGCTTCGGCGCTGGCTGGGCCAGGGGGCCTGGCTGGCGCCTGGGGGGGGGGGTTTCTTTTTAAAATTTTATTTAAAAAAAAAACAAAAACAGAGATATTTTTTAAAATATAAATATTTCATATAGGACATATATATACCAAAATGATCAGGGGAATATTCCCTATCATTTGAACATTTTTCCAAAGGCAAAATCCAAACTTTATAAAAATCCATTTTTCCAATATTCAAATAAAATTCAGATTTGAATCCAAAACTTTTGGCAATGTTTTCCTCTGATATTTTTGGAGTGTCATGTTTACTCCTCTCATACTTTTGATCAAGTATTTATCAGGCATAGTTTTTGAAATGATTTCCACTTGCCATAGTTTGAATTCAAATTTAAAAGCTCAAAACTTTTCTGAAACTTCAAATGGCATTCAAATTCAAACAGGATGCATAGATGCTTAGCTATAATTGTAAAACATTCCAAATAGGAAATTTGGGATGTTACAAACCTACCCACCTTAAGATGAATCTCGCCCTCGAGATTCGGGTTGGCTAGCAAATAGGTGCGGGTGGTCTCGAAGAAGGTCTTCTTCGCGTTCCCATGTGGCTTCTTCCTCGGAGTGGTGACTCCACAGCACCTTCCAAAACTTGATGACCTTGCTGCGGGTGACTCTGCTCGCAGTCTCGAGAATTCGGACGGGTTTCTCCTTATAAGTCGAGATCCTTTGTCAAGCTGTATGGCCTCTAGGGGCACCGTGTCTCTCAACGGTACATCGGCCATGTCGGCATGACACTTCTTCAACTGAGAAACATGGAAGACATCATGAACTCCGGACAATCCTTCCGGCAATTCCAACTTGTAAGCAACTTCTCCACGACGTTCGAGGATTTTGTAGGGGCCAATAAATCGGGGTGCTAACTTTCCCTTGACACCAAACCTCTTGATTCCACGAAGTGGAGACACACGAAGATATGCTCGGTCTCCCACTTCGTATGTTACTTCCTTGCGCTTCATGCGCATAACTCTTACATCTCGATTGTGCTATCTTGAGTCATCTCGAATCAGCTTGACTTTCTCTTCGAATCCTGATAAGATCGGAACCGAAAAGTGATCGATCTCCAACACTATCCCACAAAGAATGGTGTTCTGCACCTCCTTCCGTATAGAGCTTCGAAAGGGGCCATCTTCAGACTGGTCTGATAACTGTTGTTGTATGAGAACTCTGCGTATGGAAAATTATCATCCCAGCTAGACCCATAGTCTAGCACACAAGCTCTCAACATGTCCTCCAGAATCTGGTTGACTCTCTCGGTCTGTCCATCTGTGCGGATGAAAAGTTGTGCTGAATTCCAGCCTCGTACCCAAAGTTTCATGCAACTGCTTCCAAAACTTTGAGGTAAACTGTGTTCCTCTATCTGACACGATTTTCCTCGGAACTCCATGCAGACATACGATCCTGGTCATGTAAATCTTGGCCAACTTAGCACTGGTATAGGTAGTCTTCACGGGAATGAAGTGAGCTACCTTGGTCAAACGATCAACCACTACCCAGATAGAATCATAACCTGAACGGGTCCTGGGTAATCCTGTGATGAAATCCATTCCAAGTTTCTCCCATTTCCAATCGGGAATCGGCAAAGGTTGAAGTAACCCTGCTGGCTTATGATGTTCTGCCTTTACACGTTGGCAAACATCGCATCGCTAATACTCGGCAATATCCTTCTTCATACCTGTCCACCGTAAACTTTCCTTCAAATCCAGTACATCTTGGTGTTACCAGGTGAATCGAGTATGGTGAATCATGAGCCTCTGAAGAATTAGCTTCACGAGTTCGGGATCATTGGGCACATAAATACGATCCTCGAACCATATAGTTCCGTGTTCATACTTACGGAATCCTTTAGCTCTTCCTTCATTCATCTTTAGCTTTATCTCAACAATTTCCTTGTCCGACTTATGGGCTTCACGAATCCTTTCGGCCAAAGTGGACTGAACTTCCAGAGTTGCAACAAACCCGCTCGGAACTATCTCCAGTCGGAGATCTCTGAGGTCATCGACTAACTCCTGGGGTAATCCTCCTGCTGTGAGAGTATTCACATAACTCTTACGGCTCAAAGCATCCGCTACAACATTAGCTTTACCGGGGTGGTAATGCAATCTCATGTCGTAGTCCTTTATCAACTCTAGCCATCTCCTCCGCTCGAGGTTCAACTCTTTATGCGTGAAAATATACTTCAAGCTCTTGTGATGCATGTAAACATCACAACGGTTTCCGATGAGGAAATGTCTCCAGTCTTGAGTGCATGCACTACGGCTGCTAACTCCAAATCATGTGTGGCATAATTCATCTCATGAGGTCGTAGTTATGCGGAGGCATAAGATACAACTTTTCCTTCCTGCATTAGTACTCCTCCGAGTCCTTGACGAGAAGCGTCACAATATACCTGGTATTCCTTGTGTATGTCCGGCAAAATCAACACTGGGGCTGTAACCAACCGTTTCTTCAATTCCTGAAAACTGGCTTCACATTCCTCGGTCCAAACATACTTGGCCTCCTTCTTCAACAGCTCAGTCATGGGCTTGGCAATCTTCGAGAAGTTCTCAATAAACCTCCGATAATATCCTGCGAGTCCGAGAAAACTGCGGATCTCCTTGACTGAGGTGGGCGACCGCCAATCGGTGACTGATTCAACCTTGGCGGGTCAACTGCTATTCCTTCTCCTGAAATAACATGTCCGAGGAATCCAACTTCCTTCAGCCAAAATTCACATTTGCTGAACTTGGCATACAACTGATGTTCTCGAAGTTTCTCCGTAACTAGACGAAATGTTCCTTATGCTCTTCCTCGCTCTTGGAGAAAATCAGTATATCATCGATGAACACCACGACAAATTTGTCCAGATATTCCATAAATACCTTGTTCATCAAATTCATGAAGTATGCAGGAGCATTAGTCAATCCAAATGACATGACGGTATACTCATATAAACCATACCTGGTAGTGAATGTTGTTTTGGGTATATCCTTTTCACGGATCTTCAATCGATGATACCACGATCGAAGATCGATCTTAGAGAATACCTTGGCTCCAACTAGCTGATCAAACAGATCATTAATCATCGGCAGAGGGTACTTGTTCTTGATGGTTACTTCGTTCAACGCACGATAATCGACAACCATCCTCAAGCTTCCATCTTTCTTCTCTACCAAAAGAACTGGGGCTCCCCAAGGTGATGAGCTTGGTCGAATATATCCTTTCTCCAATAACTCATTAATTTGATCCTTGATCTCTTTCAACTCATTCGGTGGCATCCGATAAGGTCTCTTGGATATTGGGGCTGTGCCGGGCAATAACTCAATCAGAAACTCAATGTCCCTGTCCGGTGGCATTCCTGGTAATTCCTCCGGAAACACATCGGGAAAATCTTGCACTACTGGCACTTCCTCCTGAACAACTCCCGTGAGGGAATGCACCTGATTCTTCATCTGGCTGTGCCTGGCTACATACTTGACCCTCTTCTGCTCTGGGGTGGTGAGCAGAATAGACTTATGAGCACAGTCTATGTTCCCTTCAAACTTCGTCAACCAATCCATGCCTAGGATTACATCCAAGGTCTGGGTTTCCAACACTATGAGGTCTGCGGGAAATTTATGGTTCCCGATGTTGAGGGTTGCATGACAGCCTAAACCTGCCATCATTTCTCCTCCTGCGGAACTGACGCGAAGGGGGCTTCTAAGGGTTTTAGTGGGCAACCCGTACTTTTCCACAACTACCCTTGATATGAATGAATGCGTTGCACCAGAATCAAAGAGTACCAAAACTGAACGTGAATTCAATAAAAACTTACCAACCACAGTGTCTGGCTGATCATAGACGTCCTCCACGTCAATGTGGTTCACCTGAGCACGAGGGAACGGATTGGGCTTCTTCGCTGAGCCTCCATTGCCGTTTCCATTCCTCTGCTTGGCCTCTGGGCAGTCGGTGGCATAGTGCCCTGTCTTCTGGCACTTGAAGCAGGTGATGTGGCTCAGATCCTTCGGAGCCGGGGCAGAACGGTGCTGGTTGCCACTACCGTTTCCATTGCCATTGCCATGGCCTGACTTGTTGTCCTGGCTGCGGTTGTTCCCATTTCCTCCATGGTTATGATGGATGTGCCCTCCTGAGTATGGTGCATAACGGGGCTTCTGCTGAGCTCCTGAGTTGTGCTTCCCCTGGCTGTACTTCCGCTTGCGGCTTTCAATCTGCTGCTGCTTGCCTTCAAGTATGGTGGCCTTGTCTACCAGCTCCTGGTAGTTGTTGAAGGTAGCCACAATAAGCTGCATACTCAGCTCATCGTTGAGTCCCTCGAGAAATTTCTCCTGCTTTGCGGCATCTGTGGCCACATCATCAGGGGCATAGCGGGCTAGCTTGCTGAATTCATCCACGATCGCGCCACAAGACGGTTCTCCCTGGCGTAAGTTGTGGAACTCACGCTTCTTGCACTCATGGCTCCAGCTGAAACATGAGCGGTGCGGAAGGCCTGCTGGAACTGATCCCATGTGATGGCACCGATGGGATATGTGGCGGTGTAGTTCTCCCACCAAGAAGCTGCAGGTCCATCAAGTTGATGCGCGGCAAAGCGCACCTTCTCAGCATCAGTGCATCCAACGGTGATTAGCTCTCTTCCGACTTTGCGGAGCCAATCATCAGCCACAATCGGCTCAGTGCTACTAGAGAACACTGGCGGATTCAGCCTCAGGAATCGAGTCAAGTTGTCCACAGGGGGTGGTGGCGGTGGATTGTTGGTGTTGTTGTTCTGATTCTGAATGAGAAGCTGCATAAGGGCATTCTGCTGTTGGAGCAGCTGGGTGAGCTCTGGCGGAAAACCAGTGTCACGTCTCGGAGGCATCTGGTGTTTTTGGAGTGGATGAGAAAATTAGAATAGAACAATGGTCTAATGAGAAATAACACTACCCATATGAATGCACAGACATAAACACACCAATCGTTTATTCATTCCACTCAAACATGGTTCAATCTCGATTACAAAAGCTCATGACTAATCGAAGGGAAATATCGGCCTAACTGATCGACGAAAAAGTAAAAATAACATGGTGGTCGACTAAAAAGTCTTCATCAATAATCCTTGCGTCCTCTGGTGTGATGTCCTCCGGTGCGGCGCCTCCTCTTGTGGCTTTCTCCAGTGGAGATCCCTTCATAGTCCTGATCATTGCTCACGAGGGGTCCATCATCTCCACTCAGAAAAAGGTCCTCTCCCAAGTCCATCTTTTCCTCTATCGCGGCAAGCTTCATCTTCAGGTCATCGACTGTCTCCATGAAGTCCGCGACTTCTTCCTCATGGCCAAGGAAGTCTGCGCGTGCCTTCTCCTCCAGTTCCAGTTCACGGAACAAAAGCTTCCGGTGTGTCTTCGAGTTACGGCGAGTCTGAATCTCCCGTTTCCTGAGGAGACACTCCAAGTCCTGGATGTAAGAGAGAGTGGAGTCGTCCTCCACGGTACGGATGATATCTCCATTCCTTGCCCTGCGAGAAACCATGGCGAGGTCTGAGGGATCGAGCTCGGCCTCAGACTCCTCTCGGAGATGTCCAAGTGCTCGATAGATCGCCATGTCCCTTCCGATGATCCAGCTTGAAGTCGGTGAACTCAAAGTCAATAGGCTCGTGTGTCCTCCGAAGGTTCTCCACAGGATATGCACTTCAATCCTGTAGCGGGTGTCCGTCGGAAGTGCATTGGTTGGCTTCCCGGTGATCGATGGTAGAGAAATCTTCAGCTTCTTCACCATCTGGACCAGCTTCCTGCCGAAGGGCATCGTCTCATCGGGCTGGCAAAACTCGGGTAGCAAAACTGGGGTGAACTCGACGGCCATCTAGAATGTTGAAAATAGGAGAAGAGTCAGAATTGAACAGGGGAGAATTACGGAATGATAAGGATACAAAGTAAATGGTCTCTTCTTATGGCTTTCCGATCCTAGGGGTTACGATCCTACGGTCAA
Source organism: Aegilops bicornis (assembly GCA_021605145.1). NCBI lineage: Eukaryota > Viridiplantae > Streptophyta > Magnoliopsida > Poales > Poaceae > Aegilops > Aegilops bicornis. The sequence continues at coordinate 222,448,279 of CM038674.1, read as the reverse complement.
CAGTGCTCGATACCATCTCTCAGAGCGACTGACCCAAAATCGGTCAAATCTACGTGGTTGCACCATCCCAAGATCATGCTTTGGTACTCACAAGACATCGATGAAATAATCAAAGTTCAATCACACCTGAATTTATTACACGCTTCTCATATAGAGTCTTTATTACAAGGGAATAAATTCGCTCAAGGCCAACTCATGAGAAATAAACTACTAATATCATGGAAGCGTAGAAGATAAAGCGAGTCCATCCGACTCCAAAGGGCAATCGCCAAGCGTGAGCGTAGCCTCACTCCTGATCGGAATATACCTCTGCAACATAAGACGTTGCAGCCATGTAGGTCGACTTTTGAATAAGTGGCAAGTCATGAAGAGAATAACAATAATAAAATTTCTATCACTATATGCATTTTTGGCTGTGGGGCTCTAAGTTTCATCATTTTGCGAAAAGCAAATTTTTCCCTACTACAGTGGACTTGCTTGCAAATTACTACAAATTGTTGGTAGTTATTGAGATGGTTCCGCCAACCAATATCTCATTCCCAAATTATTAAATCATAAACCCCTCAAATTAATTCATTAGTTTTAGTGTTGAGATTTCCGAATACTTCCAAGTTCCAGAGGCTCAATTTGTCCGTAACCGGGGACACGGCTAATCGATTAGATCTTTAAACTCTGCAGAGGTTTGCGCACTTTTCCCGCAAGAATCATTCCCTCCTTTTAAGTCTTCGCACTTCATGGTGTTTGAAGACGGGACGAATGAAACAGGGTCTTCCAAAGAGTTCTTCTGGCTACTGCCGGTACCCATCCAATCCTACCGTTCTTCTACATCTCGTAGTACCGTCCAGCTAAGCGTCACTACTAGGGTTAACCCAGCCAGAGCCCATAATGGCTTGCGGCTGCATGTAAGCTTCCGGTCATGGGGCATCCATCCGTCTCTTCGTGGCTGGGTGAAGCTTTCCGCAAGATGTCATGGCACTTCTCCATGCATCCCGGCCAACCACTGGGTTCTCCAGGGTGCCCGTCAACCGTCCTCCACCCAGTAGTGAATTCCGAAGTCCATCTTGATTCTTGTAGTTCATGGGGTTGTCATCATCATTGACTCTCACATCTTTCTTATGAATTTCACTCAACCAAAACCCGTCTACGAGCATAGCAAAGTAAACTACTTCGTCCCGGGGGTCATGGTAACAAGGGGATTGGTTCATCCTACCACATGATACTACTCAAGATTTACAACTTCAAAATTTCAACTACTGCATGCATGGTGGGGTGGTGACAATTCTAATGCACAAAACATAGGTTTTGAAAATAACATGATCAAAACTTGCCTTGCTGATGATCCTCGTAAGGTAAAGATTCGTAGTAGCAAGCTTCGCACTCCGGAAACTCTACCGAGACAAACAATAATCACAATAAGCATAAAGCATAGGATCACATAATACAATAGCATAACAATAGCAACATAACACATCAAAACAACCAAAGCAAAACCCAAAGGGAAAAACTCAAAGAAAACCAACTCAAACTTTTCCTACTTCAAACAACAACTAAAAGTAGTTTTATATAACAAAAAATTTCTTAACATAACCTAATCATAGTTTTATGTTAACTTAACAGAAAATATTTCATTAAGCAACTAGGAGCAAAAAGAATTAATTTAAAATCTATTATGAAACTCCTATTAGGCCTAATTCAATTTCTATTAAGAAAATAAAATAAAACTTTTATTTATTATAAATAAAAGTTCATCCTATAAAGTGACAGAAACTATCCTAGAATAATCAATCACATGTTAAAAATAAATTTATTTACTAATTAAAATAATAGGAAAAGCAGTAGCTATTTAATTAATTAGGATTAACAAGATTCTGCTTAAAACTATTTTTTATTAATCCTAAAATACCCAAATTAATTCCTATGGTTTGGCAATGTCAAAATAAAGTTGGGGCAAAAAGAATCATATAAAAATAATTTTTCTAGCTCATGTTATAACAGATTTACTATTCTGACTAAAACTAAAATAAAGCAATTTTAATTAATTTTAACATAGCTAATTATATTTTCTACAGAAACTATAGAAAATTTTCAAACCAACAAAAAAAGAATCACTCAAAAATATTAAACAAAATAAAAGATATGAATTTTTGAAAACAGGAACTATTCTGTTAAAACAGAAAACGAAAATAAATGAAAAAGGGCCTAAAGGGCCTAAACTACGCACTGAGCGTAATATAAACTAAACGGGCCCTAGGGTTAAACTAGTCGGGCCGGGCTAATAAAAATAAAACCGTAACTAAATTTAAACCGTAACGAACCGGCCGGTTTTTTATAAAAAACATACCCCTTCGGGGTTCTAATCTACACCGTAGATCGGTGATCGGACGGCGGGGGGGGGTCTCCGGTGACTCACCGGCGCTCGACGGCGGCGGCGGCGGCGGTGGCGAGTGTGCCGACGGCTCCGGTCGTCGGGGAGGGCGGCGGAGTGGCTCGGCGGGTGCGGACGAGCTCGGGGAGGCGTCTGGTGGAGTCGGGCGAGCTCGGGAGGGGCTAGGGCGGCGACGGCGACGAAAATGGCGGCGGCGGGAGGTTCGGGCTCCGGCGACGCGTGAGAGAGAGAGGAGGGGCTCCGGCGAGGGGGTAAGGGGGGGAATGGGGTGCGGGGGCCCGGCTTATATAGGCGGGGGCCTCGGCGTTAACGGGGGCGATCGGGAGATCGGCATCCCGGATCTCATGAGATCCGGCGATCGATGGCCTTGGCGTGGCGTGGGGCGGGGGTTCACGCGGGGGTGGGGCCTTCCTGTCGGTGAGAGAGAGAGGGGCGCGGTGCGGTCGGGCGACCGGCTCGAAGCGCTTTCGGGCGAGGGTGGTTCGATTAGGTCTTGTTGGGCGGCTTCATTGTGCCGCAGCTCAGTGGGCTTTGGTGGCGCTGAGTGGGGGGTTTCTTTTTAAAATTTTATTTTAAAAAAAAACAAAAACAGAGATATCTTTTAAAATATAAATATTTCATATAGGACATATATATACCAAAATGATCAGGGGAATATTCCCTATCATTTGAACATTTTTCCAAAGGCAAAATCCAAACTTTATAGAAATCCATTTTTCCAATATTCAAATAAAATTCAGGTTTGAATCCAAAACTTTTGGCAATGTTTTCCTCTGATATTTTTGGAGTGTCATGTTTACTCCTCTCATACTTTTGATCAAGTATTTATCAGGCATAGTTTTTGTAATGATTTCCACTTGCCATAGTTTGAATTCAAATTTAAAAGCTCAAAACTTTTCTGAAACTTCAAATGGCATTCAAATTCAAACAGGATGCATAGATGCTTAGCTATAATTGTAAAACATTCCAGATAGGAAATTTGGGATGTTACAAACCATGGGCTACATATTTACTGTAGTTACCATGGGCCTCCTACGGGCCGTAGAAACAATGGGCCTTCTACGGGCCGTAGAAACAATGGGCCTTATATGGTCCGTAGCATCAATGGGCCTTCTACGTGTCGTATGATCGATAGGCCAAACATGGGCCAATAACAGACCGCATTATGGGTCGTAAAGGGGCTAGATTTTGAATCGTCCATTCATGGGCCGACAATAACGGGTCGTCGTTAATCGACCGTACTGGATGGTGCTATGAAAACGGCCCAATGGATTAACGGGCTGCAAACGGGCCGATTGTAACCGCGGGCTGAATTTGGCCCACAAGCAGAAAAGGCCAATAATGGGCCGTAAGTAACTGAATGCTGGAAATGAGCCCAAGAATAAATGGGCCCTGAGAAGGCCGAAAGATAACACGGGTTGGAAATGGCCCAAATGAATAATGGGCCATTAATGGGTATAAAGGGGTACACTGTTCATTGCGGGCCAGATTCACCATGGGCCGTTAATGGGCCAAGAGTTACAAATTGCCTCGTATGGGCCGAAAGACATCATGGGCCATACATGGGCCGGAAGTTACAATGGGCTAGAATCATATTGGACGGCCCCGATGAAGCTACTAGGCTTAATTCCGATAGACCGTAACAGGCCGTGAGTTAGCGGGCCGTAAATGGGCTATATAGGAACAGGCTTTCCACGGGCCAGCCTGTTACCTTTTGAACAAGTCAAACGGGCCGGCCTTTTCACCGGAATGGGCCTCTGTTGGGTCATGCCACATGTCGAAGTATCATAGGTGCCTCCTGTCCAATGAATGGATAACATCTGTCCCAACGGTGAGCCAACACGTGTTTCCTCCGGCCAATGAGAATTTTACACGTGGAAAATCCTCATTGGTGTGGGCTGTAAGCGGGTTATCGGATCCAAAACCGGACCCGATAGCTTAACGGCGTTCCGTTACGGTGGATGCCACGTGTCGGTCACCCTTGACGAAAGCACTTCCATGACGCGCGATTTATCATCATGGAAGTGGACACTTCCGTGATGATAATTTTGGTAATGTCATGGAACACTTCTACGACAACACAGGTATGACTATCTTGATTCTGTCATAAATTTTTCATGGATGTACATGCATGACAGAAAACGAAACCTACTGTGACAAACACGTGTCATCACGGAAGTGTCTTTTTTTGTAGTGTGGAGAATGTGCACGTAGTTCAGATTTGAATTATGCGCATAAAATGCCTGGGAAACCCAGTTAATGTATACAAATGTCCAAACGAACCGCGAAAAATTCCAAAATTAAACACAACACTCCTGTTGTTCTATGTCGACACTAGAAAAGTTTTGAAAGCAATAAGAGGCAACGGATAATGTTTTCATCCCCAAAGGTGGCACGTTCCCTACCGAAACCATCACGCTTGTTGTGAGAAGCTCTGGTTTGTGAGAAGCTTATACCCAAACCTGCCCCAAATGGGACAAAACTTTTACCACGGCATGTTGATGCCGCTCCATGATAGCATGCCAAGTTTCATGAATTTCAGACGAGTTTTGGATTTACTAGAATTTAAAAACTAGGTATCTCCATGTTTGCGGCCGAGTGACGGTGGCAGGGTGTTTGAAATTCATTCCCATTTCTTGCATGGGACCTAAGCATGCAACCAAGGACACATATTTGATTTTTCAACTAGTTTATATGCACTGGATAATGTGCATGTACTTGAAATTTGAATTATGCACATAAAATGCCTGGGAAACCCAGTTAATGTATAAAAATGTCCAAACGAACCCCGAAAAATTCCAAAACTAAACACAACACTACTGTTGTTCTATGTTGACACTCAAAAAAATTTGAAAGCAATAAGAGGCAACAGATATCATTTCATCCCCAAGGTGGTACGTTCCCTACCGAAACCATCACGCTTGTTCTGAGAAGCTCTGTTTTGTGAGAAGCTTATACCCAAACCTGCCCCAAATGGGACAAAAAATTTATCACGGCATGTTCATGCCGCTCCATGATAGCATGCCAAGTTTCCTGAATTTCAAATGAGTTTTGGATTTACTAGAATTTAAAAACCAGGTATCTCAATGTTTGCGGCCGAGTGACGGTGGCAGGGTGTGTGACATTCATTCCCATTTCTTGCATGGGACCTAAGCATGCAATCAAGGACACATATTTGATTTTTCAACCCGTTATATGCACCGGAGCATGTGCATGTAGTTAAAATTAGAATTATGCACCTAAAATGCCTACAAAACCAAGTTAATGTATAAAAACGTCCAAACGAACCCCGAATAATTCCAATTTTTTTGACGACACACCTATAGTTGCATGTTCACTACATATAAAAGTTCTAGCAATTCAAACACCATCCTTTGTAGTTGTGACCCCATTACATAATTCAAATCAAGACGATAAATCAAGTAGACCGCACATAGTTTATTATCACCAACCGTGTGAGATGCAGCACAAAATATTTTGGAGCATCGTCGGTGTATAGTACGCCTATGGCTTACGCGAGAAGGTGCGTCGGCTAAAGTCCATAGCCGGCATGTCAAGCACACTAGCTCACTCACCAAATATCATTTCATTGTTCATTCATCGCCGGTCAAAGATGGGGATGTGGACCCACGTCGTGAGGCCAACTTCGATGGCTCACTCCGGCGAGAGCGCGGCCGCAGCCGCCAGGCGCGTGCTAACAAGCTTCATGAGGGCGATCGCAGTCTGCGTCCGGGCGGCCAAGGCAGCCGAAACGGCCGTTGTTGCTTCTCAGGCGGCGGCAGCAGCATCTTCCTCGGGGATAGCAACTGGCGAGAGCGGCACAACAGATGTCCGTTCCGCAGCGGCGGTCTTATCCCTGATGGAGGCCGCCCACTACCATGTCGAGGCCGTCCACGCCCAGCTCGTGGCGGTCACCCACACAAATCGAATGAAGCTTCTCCGACAACGGTCGGCAACCCACGGCCGAAGAGTTGGCAATCGCCAGGAGAGTTCGGGCAACCGTTTGTTCCTGCGCGGCATACCTTGCCACGACGGAGCCCGCCAGAGCCCAGATTGCTTCCACCCACGCCCAGCTCGTGGTGGCCTATTCCAAAGATATGTCGGACGTGGATGGCGAGATGCTTGCCGAGTATGGTGCAATTGATGCCATGGAGGCCCTTCCCCGGGAGACCGCCGGGCGCGAGCTGGACATGGAGGCGGCGGCGGAGATCGACGAGCACCAGCCGTAGTAGTACTCTCTGTTTTGTTTAATTAAGAGTGTCGGTCTTTAATTTGTTAGAGTAATGTTTACGTCAGCTAGCTGTGTTTAATTGCTGAACTTGCTCGATTAAGAAGTGTGGGTGTGATGTAGTCTCCTTTGTGTACCCAAATTATGCAATGACGTGGATGACCACTGTAACCAGGGAAATTCGAACCAAAATTTTTGACATTCAAACTCAACACACACGGGTTAAGCTATCTGAATCGTTTGTGATGTTCACATATCGTACACAGTTTTGAATAAGGGACCGTGTCTGATGACACTTTGCGCGCCAGTTTTTTCGCTGAAGCGATTCCAAATTTTCGGCTTCCACGGAAATATATACCTCTGCGCCCCCTCCCCCTTACCAAAAGCCACATTTCCCATGTTTCCGCCTTCCTTGCCAAGTTGAAACCTTCACTCCTTGCTTGCAACGCTGCCTCCTCATCGGTGACCCTCCTCCACGCTGCTCGGCCTCGCCAATCCAGGCAGGTAATCCACACCCGACCCCTATCCCCCTTCTCCTTCCACATCCCACATGCCCCGACCGCCGGCACGACACCTTCCACCCAAATCACCGACCCCTCCACCAAATAAGCGCTACTTAAGCCATGGTGCGCAAGATAGCCAAGATCCCAAGGACCATTTGGCAGCGGAGAAGCGAATCGCGACCGCACGCGCGGATGAGGTCGCGATGGCTGCCATTCGTGTCGACCCCCAGATCTTGCAGGAGCACCTCGTTGTCGAGGCCACTGTCGGCGCCTCGCGCACCGACGACGCGACGCGGTTGGCTGTTTGGTTCAATTCTGCAATGCGATGTTCAATTGTTGTGGGTGCATTCTGTTATTGTATACCATGTGAGAAATAAATCGAATTTGGTTGTAGTAAATACATGAGAAACAAATACAATTGCTATATTTCCATGTTGTTAAGCATGCTTGGTTTGGTTAACTGTCTGATCTTCTATTAGGAGTATGTTATATTGTGCAATGTGGTGCTTAGTTAACATTTGGTTCATTTGTTGTGGTGTTTAGTTAACTGTTTTGTTTGGTTTAATTCTGCAATGTGATGTTCAATAGTTGTGGGTGCATTCTGTTATTGTATACCATGTGAGGAATAAATTGAATTTGGCTGTAGTAAATACATGAGAAAAAATACAATTGCTATATTTCCAAGTTGTTAAGCATGCTTTGTTTGGTTAACTGTCTTCTCTTCTATTAGGAGTATGTTATATTGTGAAATGTGGTTCTCAGTTAATGTTTGTTTCATTTGTTGTGGTGTTTAGCTAACTGCTTGGTTCAATTCTACACTGCGATGTCCAATTGTCGTGGGTAGAATTTTGTATTGTTGTGCATGTGAGGAATAAATCGAATTTGGCTGCACTTAATACATGAGAAACATATATAGGTGCTATATTTCCTAGTTCTTAATCATGCTTGGTTTGGATAAATGGGTTTTCCATGTGGCTTGAATTAATCTGATGAATCTACAATGTGCTTATTTTTCATCAACATATTTTACTGATAGCATGCGAACCCTTACTTAACCTGATGACTAACTACCTTATATGTATTGTAGGGAAACAATGGAAAGGGCTGAGATTTACAATCGAGGTTAGCATGTGCATGGTCTGTTGTCTAATAGCTCATTATTGTGCAATTGCAGGAACCATTCTAATATTTAGGTTTTCAACAATTTGGTCTTACACATGTAGGTCCTCCTGATAGAGGTTTTGACCCACTGTTCGACCCTTTTTGCATATAGCGAAATGAGGTGTCCGTGAATATCAATCAAGTCAAGAAACTTAGAAAGATTGTTAGGATAAAGAAATTAGCGACAAAAAACAACAAGATCTTTGTCTGCACAATGAAGAAGACATCAGTTCACTACAGGATGGTACTAACTATTATACCTTGCCTTTTTTATTTCTTTGCCCCATTTCCAATATAGAGAAGATATTTATGCACATCCTTGTTTTCAGGCCTTTCCAAAGCAGTTCACTGATGATTACCTCTCAAACCACCTGTATGGTCGGGAGGCGAGGAAGGTATTCATACAACACCCACAGTACAATATTTAAGTGCTATATGAGAAACATATACATGTGAGGAATAAATCGAATTTGGCTACACTTAATACATGATGGACGGTCAATCATCCACAGGCACTGGCCTAAAGTTACAAAGACCTTCAACATCAATGAAGGCTCAATATTCTCCTTCTACTTCAGCAGTTTTCCAGATGAGATACATATGTCTATGTACCATCTATGATGCTAATTTTGAAAGGTATAGATGTTGCATGTGAAACTTGGTGCTGGTGTAGTTGTGTAATGGGGTAGCTGAGTGTTGAAGCGATGTTGTACTCTGATGTATTTCAATTATGAAAATGAAATATATTGTGTGCTTAATATTAAATGTCAATTAGATTAATAAATGGATTATTAATAATTAGATAATTAGCCTGCTAATTGGGGTTTTCTACTGCAAACGGTTATTGAGAAAACACCGTGTGCGATGCATTCAATAACGCACACAGTATCTAGGAATAAACCATGTTAGATAAATGAACAATCACACGCGACATCCTCTTGAAAACTATTTGCGTTAGGCCACCTGGCGCAAATGTTTACCACATAAAAACTGTGTGTGATGGACAGACCTTGACACACAGTTTCTTCTAGGCACCGTGTGTGATGCATTCAATAACGCAAATGATAAAATTGTTAATATCGTGTGCAATGGAAATGCTATCACAAACGATTTAACCGGGAAAATTGTGTGTGATGTACTTGTGAACAGAAACGTTTTCCTTGGAGCGACTATGTGGGATGTATATACGAACGGAAACGTTTAGCGGTGACTGACTGTGTGGGATTACTTACGACAGGAAATGATTTTGCCTGTATAATTGTATTTTTTAGCACTACTGTACGTATTTCTGTATTTGAGTGCTCGCAGGTCGCACACGACCTCAGTTTGCCGAGCGTGTGCGCCAGGAGGGCATATCCCCGACGGTTTCTGGGTCGTGTGGGAAGGACCCCCCTATCGCCCACACTCACTTGGCGACGGTTCCAAATGCCATCGCGGAAAGGGGTTAAAAACCATTTGTATAGCACCTCGTTGTACTAGTGATGTGGGGGCATGGAATGTCCGCAATGAGCTCACACACGGAAAGGAAGCGCCCCCGACATAAGCCTCATGACGATTTCTTCATGGCTACATCAACTCCTTGTTATGTATTTAGCAGCACCCACAAAGGGAATATGGAGAAAGAGAAGATGGTCATTCACACGCCAAGCATCCAGGGCGCTAACGTGGCGTTGAGGGCCATGCAACCTCACGGGGAGCCGCGCTAGACATGTCCACCTGACGGATGGACTAAGTTGAACACTGATGAGAGTTTTGTGGCAGAGACCGGAGTGACCAGGGGAGGCATGGTTTTGTGCGATGATTCTTATGCTATCATTTTCACAGCTTGCAGGGATTTGATCATATATGATAACAGATTTGAGGCCAAACTTGCGTGCGTGCAGGGAAGGCCTAGCGATTGCCCTCTGAAGGACCCAATTTCCCATTGTCGACGAAATAGATCATGCCGAGATGGTGGCAATGATTAATACCCCCCACAAGGAACCGGCCGAGTCTTGTGGTGCTTGTGCAAGAAATCTGAGAGATGATATCTAAGAGCACGAGGGAGATTATTATGAGTTTTGATGGAACCGTAACCATGCTTCTAAGGGTGGTAGCACCCCAGACCCTCTGCGATGATTGATGGATTTTGTGAAGACCCCCGAACCTAACCTATTTCTTTCTAGCCTCTACGAATCTCGAGGATGAGATTCATTTTAAGGGTGGTAGGTTTGTAACATCCCAAAATTCTAAATTTTGGAATGTTATATTAAATAAATAGATTTGATTGATTGTTTGATTGTGGTGTGGTTTCTTGTGTGAAACTGAATGAAATTTGAGACTTTTTGAAAGTTAAATGAGAAGGAATAAAAGGACTTCCCCAAACTCCAGCCGGGCCCAGCCCAGCCGCACCGCCTTCCTCCGCCCGAGCGGGAGTCCGCCGCCGTGGCCAACCTGGCCTCTCGCCGCCGCCTCCCTTGCCCTCCTCCAAGCCTGACCCGGCCCCCTCCCCTTTAAATACCGGGCCACCCTGGCCCCTCTCTCTCTCTCCTCACGCTGCCGCCCCCACGCCGCATCTCACCTTGTGGCGCCGCTTCTTCTTGCCAGATCATTGCTGACGCAGGAGCCGCATCGCCGAGTCGCGCCGCCGCTGCCTCGCCTCCTCCCGCCGCAGTCCACCGCCACCGCCGCTGTCTCCGCGCCCGGAGCCGCCGCCGTTCGTCGTCGCCGTCGACGAACCGTCGGTAACCTCCGTGAACCGCCGGTTTATCTCGGTTTATTTTTCGGTTCGGTTTTTCGTCTAAAACCAAATGGTTTTTCTTTTTAGTTAGGGTATTTAGCGAACGTTCATTAGTTTAGCCTCTGTAGTGGAAAAATTCGTCACTTATGCTTCTGTAGAGAACGTTCGTTTGGTAGAATTTTTCTTTTTCTTTTTAATTTTGGCCAGGGACCCATCCGTGAATATTTTATTTATAGATTAGCCACTGATTTTCAAACCCTCGCAACTCTTTACTCGCTTGTCCAAATCCAACGAAACCAACGCCCACTTCTTCGTTATTATCCCCACTACCCAGATAACCAACTTGAACAAGTTTTTGAAAGTTTAAAATTTGTTTTCAAACATATTTGAATTCAAACTTCTTTTGTTCATAACTTGAGTTTTATAACTCCGATTTAGTTGATTCTTTTTGCTAAATAAATCTCTTGACCTAAACTTTCTGATAAGACCAAATCCACCCAATTTTGGTATAGTCAGAAATTGTTTTCTATTGCAAGACTTGTTTGCTTGTTTTCGAAGTTTTCCGAGATCTTTTCTTCGAATCTTTTGCGTGAGTGCTTATGTATGCAATTGCTTGCTCACGATAGATTGAACGGAGTGTGATGAGTAGATCTATCAGGAGTTATGATTGTGAATCATCTTCATCAATCGTAGAAGGCAAGTTCACACTTTGATCATACTCTTCATACCCAGTTTTTATGCATTAGTTTCTGCCGGCGTCCTGGGAACGGGGGTCCCCAGACTTGCCTGCGGCCCACGGCGTGGCTCCAGCAGCGGCCCTGTACGGCCCATCTTCACCAGAAAACACTCAAGACCCTTGCGAGGGGCCAAGCCTCGCGAGGCGGACGATGCAAGACCTCCTCGGGGGTGGCCTCACCAGGCTGGCTCGCGAGGGGCAGAGAGATCAAGGCAAGGGGCACCTCGCGAGGTTCCTGTGACGTAAGCCATGACGACCGGGGCCAGGCGGGCGCCAGCGCGCGCAGTGTCCTTGTTTCCTCTTTGGTGCTAAAGAGGCAAGCGCAGGCGAGGAGTCCCGAGGCATCAGGCAAAGGTTGCCATATCGGTCCAACAAGACCAAGGCCAGCAGGACAGCAGGACGGAGGTCGCCGTGGAGCCCAAGACAGCGTCACCACCAGAGCCTTTGGCAGGCGAAGACCACCTTTCGTCAGGATAACTTGTACTAGTTGTCTCCCTTCGAATTTGGCCGTTGTGGCATCCCTTCCCGCTCAATATTTGGGGAGAGGACCAGGGCCTCTATAAATAGGACTAGCCACCACAGTAGGGGGCAACTGGATCCGGGGCTATTCGGATCATCCTCATACACACAAGCTCACCCAGCACAAGAGGACCTCTCCTCAGGAGGCAGTTCTTCCGATTGTACTAGTTCATCCTCAGCCCAAGAGACAATCCACCAAACCACACTGGAGTAGTGTATTACACCACATCGGTGGCCTGAACCAGTATAAACTCTCGTGTCCCTCGTTCTTTGGGTTCGTCGAGCTAGGCCTTGCGATTGTTGTGAGAGCGAGCTAGAGGGAGGTGAGATGTTCGTGCGCACCCCAGTGTTCAAACCTCAAGGGTCTGTCGGAACCCAAAATCTGACATTTGGCGCGCCAGGTAGGGGTGCGCCGAAGCTTTCCTTCCACCGGTCCGCGTCCCATTGCTTCATTGCATCCATGGCTGACACTCGCCCAGCCCGCGCTGAGCGTCGGGCCACCCTTGTCGCCCGCGTCGCCCAGACGACGCCCGTTGGCGGGCCTCCCTGTCGTTCCTCGTCGCCCGTCGCCAACGCCGCCACCGGCCCGGCGGGAAACGAGCAGCAAGAGTCCTCGCTGCACCCCTCGATGCAGCGAGATGGCCGAACCGCCACCCCGTCGCTGACTCCGGCCGGCTCGTTGTCCTACGCGTGTCGTGCACCGACAGACGCGCAGGCCGCGCTGCTCATGGCACGCGAGCTCCTGCGCTACCGCCCAGTGGACGACCTCTACGAGGACTGGCTGGACCGCATCGCCGAGCTCGTCAGTGCCACAGGGGGCTCCCCCGCGCCATCCTCTTGTTGCCTTGCCCTCCACCAGCAGCGGGCGATGTGGCTCACGGAGCGCCTTCACCACCTCTGCACCAAGACGGTGCTCTGGCGCCAAGGCGCGCGGCCCCCGGCGCGACCCACCGCGTCGGGCGCCCGCGCGAGAAGAAGGAAGCTGCCGAGAAGTTCCCCAGCCGCAAGAGAATGCTCCCGCGCTCCCAGCGCCACCGCGACAAGACTGCGTGCTGCCTGCGGTGGCGGTGTGCGGACATCAAGAGCAGGCTCCGCATCAGCAAAGGTCCCCAGTGGCCATGGCAGGCTGCTGTGCCTTCACTCCTGAGTTGCGTAGCATCGCCTGGCCGGGCAAGTTCAAGTCGGACCTGCCTCCTCGCTACGACGGCACCCCCGACCCTGCGGAGTTCTTGCAGATCTACGAGCTGAGCATCGAGGCGGCCAACGGCGATGAAAAAGTCATGGCGAACTGGTTCCCCATGGCTCTCAAGGATGGTGCTCGCTCGTGGCTCCTGAACCTGCCCCCGGGCTCGATCTCCTCCTGGGGCGAGATGCGCGACCGCTTCGTCGCCAACTTCCAGGGCACTCGCGACCGCCCTCCGGCCGCGGGTGACCTACGCCGCATCAAGCAGCAGCCAGGAGAGACCCTGCAGAAGTACATCCAGCGCTTCAACAGCGTTTGTCTCAAGATCTCCAAGGTGACGGACGAGGCCATCATCTCGGTGTTTTCTGATGGTGTCCGTGACGTCAAGATGAAGGAGGAGCTCTCCATCCACGAGGAGCCATGCACGGCTTTGGAGTTGTTCAACCTGGCGACCAAGTGCGCAAGAGCTGAGGAGGGGCGCCTTTCCCTCCTCGAGCTCCCAGCTACCGACCCCAAGGAGAAGAAAGCCAAGGCCAAGGACGTGAAGCGCAAGGGAGTAGCCGTGCTCGCGGCGGAGCCGGATACGAAGCGCGGCCGGGACCATCCCGAGTCGTCCAAAAGCAGCCGGCCGTTATGTGTCTTCCACAACGTACACAGCCACAACACCAACGACTGTCAAGAGCTTAGGGCCATTCGAGATGGACGCTTCGGTCGACGCCCCGAGCGCAATGACCGGGGCTACGGCTGAGGAGGAGATGAGGCAGGGGACACTGGGACGATCGCGGCCCCCGCTAGGAGTGGCGCGACCGGCCTCGCGAGGACCGCTGGCAGGACCAGCCTCGTGAGGGCGCCTGGAGGGATCAGCCTCACGAGGACCGCCCTCAGGGAAACGCTGGTATTCCTCCGCTGCCGCCTCCACCAAGAAGGAATGACGACCAACATAAGGACGAGGGGGTTGGGGGCTTCCAGGAACCGCGTGCTATCGCCTGCATCTTGGGCGGAGCTCAGCCCCAAAGATCTCAACAGTATCTTCAAGCAGTTTGCTCGCGAGGTGAACGCAGCCCTTCCCAGGCTTGAGGCCACACGCCCGCTCAGGTGGTCCAAGTACACCATCACTTTCAGCTCGGCGGACCAGCTCAAGTGCGCAGCCATCGCTGGCGCCCTCCCGATGCTCTGCTCACCCATCATCAGCAACGTACAAGTCACCAAGACCCTCATTGACGGCGGCGCAGGGCACAATGTCCTGTCCGTTGAGACATTCGACAGCCTTCAAGTGCCATACGATCAGCTTCAGCCCACCAAGCCCTTCTCAGGAGTAACTGATGGCTCCACCACCCCGATAGGGCAGGTCCGCCTCCCTGTCACTTTCGGACAAATGACAACTACCGCACCGAGCTCATTGACTTTGATGTTGCTCACATCCGTCTGCCGTACAATGCCATCCTCGGGTATCCGGCCCTAGACAAGTTCATGGCGGTAACTCACCATGGCTACAACGTCCTCAAGATGCCAGGAAGCGGTAGGATCATCACAGTCCCCTGCGAATAAAGAGATGCGGTGTGCTCCCTCGAGCGTGCCTTCCAAGCCGCAGCAATCGAAGACCCCGACAATGATGGTGCGCAGTACCCTCCTGAGACCATCCCCAAGAAGAAGAAGCAACTACTTCGCACAGTGCCTCAGGGGAGCGGCGCCTCTAGCGGTGCCACACCAGGATCGGCGCCCGCGCCTGGGGCGCCTCCCTCGCATAGGAAGGCGCGCCCGGCGCCCTCCTCGGGTAGGGCTCGGGGGCTCTCTTCTGGAGGGCCTCAGACGTAGCCAACATCACGAGGGAGACACTCGGGCACCACGTGGAGGCATGCTTTGCGGCACGTTTCCCTCAGGAGGACACCGGCGAGGAGTGCCCGGCTCTCAGGAGTTCATCGCCAAGACCACTCAGGAGCTACAGGATGCAAGAGCCATGCGCGGCGACCGCCGCCAACCTGGCGCAGCTCCCCATCTAGGCGAGGATGGCGGGCTGCATGTCTGGATCGACATCCCAGGGCTCAACAAGGCCGCCTCTCAGGAGCTCTTCTGGCCTTCGCACGTGGGACATTGCAAGGGCCCACCTCACAACTATGTTCGCATGCCATTCAGACTGCCGAGCATGGCAGCCGCCTTCCAGTGCAACCTGCAGAGTGTCCTGGCGGCTCAGGAGGTCAGGCGTCACGCAGTCCTAGCGGAGATGGAGACAGTCCTCGAGGAACCGCCTGGACCCCCAGAGCCTCCCAAGGCTCAGGGCCTCAGTGGCTCGTGAGGAGCAACCCCTTCGCTACGCATCCTCAGCTACCCCAACATCCCTTCGACAACGGGACCAGGTGACATTTTCCAAGTTTATTCAACTAGGAGCGCCCCTTGGGCTGCATCATTCCCAGACCGCGTGAGCCTGGCCCTGCGGCGTGTATCCTTTTACGTCTTTAGCTTACTCTGCTGGGGGCGCCCCTAGGGCTGCATCATCCCCAGGCCGCTCGGGTCTGACCCAGTGGCATGTATCGTTCTTGCATTTACCTAAGCTAGTTCGCTTTCCATGAATAATCTATCTATGGTTATCACTAGGGATGTGAATGGTACGGATAATTTCCGCTCCGAATCTGCATCCGCATCCGTTTTTGAGGATATGGTATGACATTTTATGAATCCGCCGGATATGGATGCGGATACGGATATCAATCAAATGGATATCCGGCGGATATGGTAGCGGATATGGTATCCCTAGTATCCGGCGGATGTGGATTATCCGCTAATTTTTGCGGATTATCCGAGGAATGGAAATCGTATTATATCCGACAAAATAAGCCCAATCGTCCCGGACTCCAGGTCCATATGTATGCCCATTTAACTTAGTGATTGTAGATTTGCAGTCACCCCATATACTCTACCATAATCTAAATGCGCAATCAAGGCATGCAAAATTGGTAGCATATCCGTGATAGCGCATACATATCCTTCCCTCCATCGCCATATTGCATTTTTGGTTCTCCTGGCCGCCGGTTGCATCTCCGATCTCTCTGTAGTCTGGTGGTTCAACCATGGTCAAAGATGTCCGTGGCCAATCAGTTGGTCCCAACAACAAAGGTAAGTGAATTCGTAGATGTAGAGTCATGTGCAAGTTTAGAGCACCGATGATCTGTGATGCAGAGTCCGGCTGTCAGTGGACGCCATGAGGAGCCGCACGCCCGCACCACGACACCAGGCACGCCAACATCGTAGAGCCTCGACGGGCGTGGCCGACGCTTCTTACGGCCATGATCGGCAGCCCGGACATGACTATGGGCAGCGTCAGCCCGTGCGACACACGCACATAGGGACGATGGTCTGCCATGGATCTGACGTGGGTTTGTGTCGACGCGGCCGTAACTCCGATAGGAACTGTACTACTAGCACATACGCACGTACTCCTCTAAACTGACCAGATTGAAAGCAACGAATCTAGTAGCTAGCTCTAGAAATCAATCTAATCGCTTGCTTTGCTGGGGCCTTGGGTTAGCTTCTCGTATGCCTCGCCCGAATCCATGTAACTATGTGGTCACACCCTCTGTCTCTCTCGTCTCTGTCTATTTTCTTTGGACTCACACACATGCCGTGATTCGTAAGGATTGTCTGCCTTGAGTTCCAGAGAAAAACAGGGGGGATGTATATAGATGAGTATCTAGTTCCGGGCAACACATGCCCTTTTCTTCTTCTATTTTCAGTTAGCCTTTTCTATACAACAAAGTCCATACAAGATCTAGTTGCCAACACAACCTGACTTAAACACTGAACCGACGCACCCAGCTGGTTCAACTCAGTAGGATCAAAAAACATTCTGGCACATGTGCAAGTTGGCTTGAGTTGCAGGCAAACTTAAACACTATGAATATATGTTGTTTAATGTCTTACTTGCTGCAGCTTCTAATATATTCATTCCTTTGATCAGTAAAAAGTGACTGATTACTTATGCATTGTATTCTTTTTAGATTTTGTGAGAAAGATATCAGGGAAAAGGTCTACATCTACAAGAACAAGTGCAAATGCAGTCCAAAGTATGGTTGTATCACCCCCTGCTGGAAGTCAAAATGAAGAGCCTCTGAATTTGGGCAGTGACAATCAAGTTGCAAATGAAGTGATTGATTTGGAGGGTGAGAATGAGGATGCAATAGTAGATGATCCTGCAAGGAAGAAACCGAAGGAGATCACATCTGAATGTTGGGACCATTTTGTTAAAACTTACAAGACGGTGGTGACAAATGGACATAAAATTAAGAAAGCATGGGCCAAATGCAAGTATTGCACTTATGAAACAAAGAGAAATAGCAAGAATGGGACATCAATCTTCTTGAACCATATTAAGATGCATAGAGAAATATCAGGTATGTCTGATTACCTCTTGATCATTACTGGTATTATATTTGTGTAAAGCGACATTTTTGTTCACAAATTTCCATGCTGCTGGTACATAAGACAATCAAGAATTGGATATTGAATAAGTGGATGATCAACTACTTCAGGAGCAAGAAATTTAGGTATGTAGTTATACCTGCAATTCGCTAATGTATATTAGTATATACTTACCTAGCTTCTATATTTTTTGCACATATAGATTAATTTTACTAATATATGACCTACTTGTTCCTTGAACATGTGCATTGCTAGTTACCAATCAGATTTTACTAATATAATTTAATTATTCATGCATACTCTCATGCTAGTTTTTGTTGCACGCGAGAAAGCAAACAAGATATAAAAGCCATAAGTACATGCATGTTGTGCGCATACATCAATGCATGCATATAGTATGTGCATATAATATGTGATGCCTCATGTTTCTCTTCTCTCTACATATACAGGCACTAAAAATTTGCATATTAAATCATGTGGACACATACACCTCACTACCTCAGAATTAATGTGTGTGTGTGTGTTCGAACTACTTAGTTCACCACAACTAATTATAAATTATTTTTTTGATTGTCAAGTGCGGCATCTAAATATCTTCTATCACTCTCACAGGATGTTGCAAGTGGATTGGTTGAAACACCACGTTGAGGAGAAGCCAAGGATGTGTTATGGACTTCTACTTGATCGACTAATTTCCTTTTATAATAAATAAAACTTCAATAAACCTTTGGATTAAGTATTTCTTAAAGTACGACCGATCTTTGTTTATTGTTGCGATATTGGTGTGAGTTATGACTTTTAAAAGCTTGGCCACTCTCTAGTGTAATGTGGTTGGATAAAAACATGTTTTCATATTGTTTGCAAAGTAGAAATAAGTTCATGTTTCTTTGCACATATCACCCGATATTTGTGTCCGTTTCCGGTCTGAGTCCGTTCTGAATCCGCCCCGAATCCGTAGTCCGATATAATCCGCATTTGAATCCGCATCCGATCAATATTCGCTCTGCTCCTAATCTGACAAAAAATATGGTAAAGGATATGGTAAAGGCATTATCCGATCCGATCCGTTTACATCCCTAGTTATCACCTGCTTGATTGCCACCCACCACGGGAGCTACTCACGCTGGCATGGCGCTTGTGCTCTGGTCCGTCCCTGCAACTTCGACAAATCAGAGCGGTCGAGCTCTGACTTGTGGCACGCCCCGTGTACGTCACCTCACCAGGCCCTCAGTGCCTTCATCCTCTTGCGGAGAGACCAGTGGCAGGCCGGCAACCGTAGTGGCAATATGTGTCCCTCCTCGCGCTAACCTGCAGGGACCTCCTGAGGACAAAAGCAGGCGGTACCACGGGCTCCCTCTTCTCCCATGCGATACGCTTGCATGTTAAAAGGGGGGCTCCTGAGCATCGCGACTCAGGAGCTCTTACTGGCTCTCCAGCCCTCACCCCATGTCCTTGACCACGACATCATGACCTAGCATACCAGCGGAGGCTGAGCTCGCTCGAGGGCCGGGACCTGAGGACGCAGAGCACATAGAAGAGCGTGGAGAAGAGGGGGGCTCTCACGGGCCTAACCTAGCTACCCTACATCAGTCGACGCACGAGTCTGGTGCAGCACAAGGAACTAACTCTGGACTGCCAAGATAAGTTTCGCACCCGGATCGACCAAGCGCTACAGCATAGAATTTTCACTTGTGCATCCCTATTACGGCGACGTAGCCTCCCTTTCCTACCTCTAGGTGGTTGCTTGTGCGCTAAAGGGGACCTCTTGAGCATCGCTCCTCAGGACCTCTTACTGGACCTTGATATGTCTCCAACGTATCTATAATTTTTTATTGTTCCATGCTATTATATATTCTGTTTTGGATGTTTAATGGGCTTTATTATGCACTTTAATATTATTTTTGGGACTAACCTATTAACCGGAGGCCCAGCCCAAATTGTTGTTTTTTTTCCTATTTCAATGTTTCGAAGGAAAGGAATATCAAACGGAGTCCAAACGGAATGAAACCTTCGGGAACGTGATTTTTGGAACAAACGTGATCCAGAGGACTTGGAGTGGACGTCAAGCAACAGACAAGGAAGCCACGAGGTAGGGGGTGCTCCTACCCCCCCAGAGCACGCCCTCCGCCCTCGTGGGCCCCTCGTGGCTCCACCGACCTACTTCTTCCTCCTATATATACCTACGTACCCCCAAACCATCAGAAGCGCCCACGAAAACCTAATTCCACCGTCGCAACCTTCTATACCCGTGAGATCCCATCTTGGGGCCTTTTCCGGCGTCCTGCCGGAGGGGGCATTGATCACGGAGGGCTTCTACATCAACACCATAGCCTCTCCGATGATGTGTGAGTAGTTTACCTCAGACCTTCGGGTCCATAGTTATTAGCTAGATGGCTTCTTCTCTCTCTTTGGATCTCAATACAAAGTTATCCTCTATTCTCTTGGAGATCTATTTGATGTAACTCTTCTTTTGCGGTGTGTTTGTCGAGATCCGGTGAATTGTGGGTTTATGATCAAGATTATCTATGAACAATATTTGAATCTTCTCTGAATTCTTTTATGTATGATTGGTTATCTTTGCAAGTCTCTTCGAATTATTAGTTTGGTTTGGCCTACTAGATTGATCTTTCTTGCAATGGGAGAAGTGCTTAGCTTTGGGTTCAATCTTTATGTGTCCTTTCCAAAGGATGTTAGGGCAGCAAGGCACGTATTGTATTGTTGCCATCAAGGATAAAAAGATGGGATTTATATATTGCATGAGTTTATCCCTCTACATCATGTCATCCTGCTTAAAGCGTTACTCTGTTCTTATGAACTTAATACTCTAGATGCATGCTGGATAGTGGTCGATGTGTGGAGTAATAATAGTAGATGTAGAATCATTTCGGTCTACTTGTCACAGACGTGATGCCTATATACATGATTATACCTAGATATTCTCATAATTATGCACTTTTCTATCAATTGCTCGGCAGTAATTCGTTTACCCACTGTAATACTTATGTTATCTTGAGAGAAGCCACTAGTGAAACCTATGGCCCCCGGGTCTATTTTCTATCATATTAATCTCCCAACAACAAGCTATTTCTGGCGCCGTTTATTTTACTTTGCATCTTTATTTACTTTTTATCATAAAAATACCAAAAAAATTATCTTATCATATCTATCAGATCTCACTCTCGTAAGTGACCGTGAAGGGATTGACAACCCCTTTATCGCGTTGGTTGCGAGGTTCTTATTTGTTTGTGTAGGTGCGTGGGACTCAAGCGTAGTCTCCTACTGGATTCATACCTTGGTTCTCAAAAACTTAGGGAAATACTTACGCTACTTTACTGCATCACCCTTTCCTCTTCAAGGGAAAACCAACGCAATGCTCAAGAGGTAGCAAGAAGGATTTCTGGTGCCGTTGCCGGGGAGTCTACGCAAGTCAATACATACCAAGTACCCATCATAAACTCTTATCCCTCGCATTACATTATTTGCCATTTGCCTCTTGTTTTCCTCTCCCCCACTTCACCTTTGCCGTTTTATTCTCCCTTCTTCCTTTCAATCTTTTGTTTGCTTGTGTTACCATGTACCTTCTTTTCGCTTGCATCTTCGCTTGCTAAAAGTTTATGGATCCTCATCCACTTGCTAATCTCTTTAAGAGATCCAATTATGATAAACCTATTGCTAGTGAATTGAGTGCACTATATTTCTTTATGAGGTTTTGCTTGAAATTTGTGAATCTGAAAATTGTGATGAAGTACTTTATGAAGCGATTCACGATAGATCTTTGAATAAAAAGCATGATTACAATGATTTTACTATAAATTCTATTGATATCAATTGTGCTAAAAATATGCAAAACCGTAAGCTTGGGGATGCTAGTTTAGCTATGTCCTCTACTTGTTGCAATGATCATGATTGGGGTGATAGTTCTTCTTATGATCTTGAAAATTTATTTAAGCCCCATGATGAATATGAGATTGATAATAGTGTTTGCAATATTATTGAAAGTGGGTTTGGAAGAGTGTCAACTTTAGATCCCACATATTTGGATAATGTTCAATCTTATGAAATTTTTGATAAAAGTGGGTTTGGAGAGGTCATGACTTTAGTTAATGTTAATCCCACTATTTTGGAAGAGTGTCAACTTTGCATGCATGTGGACCGTGTTGAAAATATTTTATGTGATAGCTATTTTGTTGAATTTTCTTATGATCCCACATGTAATTATTTTGAGAGAGGAAAATATGGATGTAGAAATTTTCATGTTACTAAATTACCTCTCGTTACATTGAGATTGCTATTGTTTCTTTCCACTTCCTTGCATATGCTAGTTTTTTCTTGCTATGATCATTTGTTTGCCTATAAGATGACTATACATAGGAAGTATGTTAGACTTATATGTGTTTATCACGTGTTCTATGATGCTCTCTTTGTCCTTTAATTTTTGTCTTTGATGTGAGCATCATTAAAATTATCAATGCCTAGCTAGGGGCGTTAAATGATAGCGCTTGTTGGGAGGCAACCCAATTTTATTTTAGTTTTTTTTCTTTTTGCTCCTGTTTAGGAATAAATTTTTGATCTAGCCTCTGGTTAGATTTTTTTGTGTTTTAATTAGTGTTTGTGCCAAGTTAAACCTATAGGATCTTCTTGGATGATAGTTATTAGATCTTGCTGAAAATTCCAGAAACTTTCTGTTCATGAAAACAATTGCTAAAAATCACCAGAACGTGATAAAATACTGATTCCAATTGCAGCTGATCAATAAACAAATTATTTAGGTCTTCCTATTTTGGTAGATTTCTGAGTTCCAGAAGTTTGCGTTAGTTACAGATTACTACAGACTGTTCTGTTTTTGACAGATTCTGTTTTTCGTGTGTTGTTTGCTTATTTTGATGAATCTATGGCTAGTAAAATAGTTTACAAACCATAGATAAGTTGGAATACAGTAATTTTAACACCAATATAAATAAAGAATGAGTTCATTACAGTACCTTGAAGTGGTGTTTTGTTTTCTTTCGCTAATGGAGCTCATGAGATTTTCTGTTAAGTTTTGTGTTGTGAAGTTTTCAAGTTTTGGGTAAGGATTTGATTGATTATGGAACAAGGAGTGGCAAGAGACTAAGCTTGGGGATGCTCAAGGCACCCCAAGGTAAATCCAAGGACACCAAAAAGCCAAAGCTTGGGGATGCCCCGGAAGGCATCCCCTCTTTTGTCCTCGTCCATCGGTAACTTTACTTGGAGCTATATTTTTATTCACCACATGATAAGTGTTTTGCTTGGAGCGTCTTGTATGATTTGAGTCTTTGCTTTTAGTTCACAACAATTATCCTTGCTGTACACACCTTTTGAGAGAGACACACTTGATTCGGAATTTATTAGAATACTCTATGTGCTTCACTTATATCTTTTGAGCTATATAGTTTTTGCTCTAGTGCTTCACTTATATCTTTTAGAGCACTGCGGTGGTCTTGTTTTATAGAAATTATTGTTCTCTCATGCTTCACTTATATTATTTTGAGAGTCCTACAAAACAGCATGGTAATTTGCTTAAATTTTGAAGGTAGTCCTAATATGATAGGCATCCAATATTAGTAAAAACTTTCTTATAAGTGCGTTGAATATTAAGAGAAGTTTGATGCTTGATAATTGTTTTGAGATAGGAAGATGGTGATATTAGAGTCATGCTAGTTGAGTAGTTGGAATTTGAGAAATACTTGTGTTAAAGTTTGTGTTTCCCGTAGCATGCACGTATGGTGAACCGTTATGTGATGAAGTCGGAGCATGATTTATTTATTGATTGTCTTCCTTATGAGTGGCGGTCGGGGACGAGCGATGGTCTTTTCCTACCAATCTATCCCCCTAGGAGCATGCGCATAATACTTTGTTTCGATAACTAATAGATTTTTGCAACAAGTATATCAGTTCTTTATGACTAATGTTGAGTCCATGGATTATACGCACTCTCGCCCTTCCACCATTGCTAGCCTCTCTAATACCGCGCACTTTTCGCCGGTATCATACACCCACCATATACCTTCCTCAGAACAGCCACCATACCTATCTATTATGGCATTTCCATAGCCATTCCGAGATATATTGCCATGCAACTTTCCACCATTCCGTTTGCTATGACACGCTTCATCATTGTCATATTGCTTTGCATGATCATGTAGTTGACATCGTAATTGTGGCAAAGCCACCATTCATAATTTTTTATACATGTCACTCTTGATTCATTGCATATCCCGGTACTTCGTCAGAGGCATTCATATAGAGTCATATTTTTGTTCTAAGTATCAAGTTGTAATTCTTGAGTTCTAAGTAAATAAAAGTGTGATGATCATCATTACTAGAGCATTGTCCCAAGTAAGGAAAGGATGATGGAGACTATGATTCCCCCATAAGTCGGGATGAGACTCCGGATGAAAAAAAAAGAGGCCATAAAAAAGGGAAAAGGCCCAAATAAAAATGAGAGAAAAAGAGAGAAGGGACAATGTTACTATCCTTTTACCACACTTGTGCTTTAAAAGTAGCACCATGATCTTCATGATAGAGAGTCCCCTATGTTGTCATTTTCATATACTAGTGGGAATTTTACATTATAGAACTTGGCTTGTATATTCCAATGATGGGATTCCTCAAAATGCCCTAGGTCTTCGTGAGCAAGCGAGTTGGATGAACACCCACTTAGTTTCTTCTGTTGAGCTTTCATACACTTATAAATCTAGTGCATCCTTTGCATGGCAATCCCTACTCACTCACATTGATATCTATTGATGGGCATCTCCATAGCCCGTTGATATGCCTAGTTGATGTGAGACTATCTTCTCCTTTTTCGTCTTCTCAACATCCACCATTCTATTCCACATATAGTGCTATGTCCATGGCTCACACTCATGTATTGCGTGAAGATTGAAAAAGTTTGAGAACATCAAAAGTATGAAACAATTGCTTGGCTTGTCATCGGGGTTGTGCATGATTAAATACTTTGTGTGATGAAGATAGAGCATAGCTAGACTATATGATTTTGTAGGGATAACTTTCTTTGGCCAAGTTATTTTGAGAAGACATGATTGCTTAGTTAGTGTGCTTGAAGTATTATTACTTTTATGTCAATATTAAACTTTTATCTTGAATCTTTCGGATCTGAATATTCATACCACAAATAAGAGAATTACATTAAGGAATATGCTAGGTAGCATTCCACATCAAAAATTCTATTTTATCATTTACCTACTCGAGGACGAGCAGGAATTAAGCTTGGGGATGCTTGATACGTCTCCAACGTATCTATAATTTTTTATTGTTCCATGCTATTATATATTCTGTTTTGGATGTTTAATGGGCTTTATTATACACTTTTATATTATTTTTGGGACTAACCTATTAACCGGAGGCCCATCCCAGATTGTTGTTATTTTGCCTATTTCAGTGTTTCGAAGGAAAGGAATATCAAACGGAGTCCAAACGGAATGAAACCTTCGGGAACGTGATTTTTGGAACAAACGTGATCCAGAGGACTTGGAGTGGACGTCAAGCAATAGACGAGGAATCCACGAGGTACGGGGCGCGCCTACCCCCCCCCCCCCCAAGGCGCGCCCTCCACCCTCGTGGGCCCCTCATGGCTCCACCGACCTACTGCTTCCTCCTATATATACCTCGCACTTCAAACCATCGTGGTTACCACGAAACCTAATTCCACCGCCGCAACCTTCTCAGACTGTGAGATCCCATCTTGGGGCCTTTTTTCGTCCCGCCGAGGGGCATTGATCACGGAGGGCTTCTACGTCAACACCATAGCCTCTTCGATGATGTGTGAGTAGTTTACCTCAGACCTTCGGGCCATAGTTATTAGCTAGATGGCTTCTTCTCTCTCTTTGGATCTCAATACAAAGTTCTCCTCGATTCTCTTGGAGATCTATTTGATGTAACTCTTCTTTTGCGGTGTGTTTGTCGAGATCCGATGAATTGTGGGTTTATGATAAAGATTATCTATGAACAATATTTGAATCCTCTCTGAATTGTTTTATGTATGATTGGTTATCTTTGCAAGTCTCTATGAATTATCAGTTTGGTTTGGCCTACTAGATTGATCTTTCTTGCAATGGGAGAAGTGCTTAGCTTTGGGTTCAATCTTGCGGTGTCCTTTCCCAGTGAGAGCAGGGGTAGCATGGCACGTATTGTATTGTTGCCATCGAGGATAAAAATATGGGGTTTATATCATATTGCATGAGTTTATCCCTCTACATCATGTCATCTTGCTTAAAGCGTTACTCTGTTCTTATGAACTTAATACTCTAGATGCATGCTGGATAGCGGTCGATGTATGGAGTAATAGTAGTAGATGCAGAATCGTTTCGGTCTACTTGTCACGGACGTGATGCCTATATACATGATCGTACCTAGATATTCTCATAATTATGCACTTTTCTATCAATTGCTCGACAGTAATTCATTTACCCACCGTAATACTTATGCTATCTTGAGAGAAGCCACTAGTGAAACCTATGGCCCCCGGATCTATTTTCTATCATATTAATCTCCCGACAACAAGCTATTTCTCGTGCCGTTTATTTTACTTTGCATCTTTATTTACTTTTTATCATAAAAATACCAAAAATATTATCTTATCATATCTATCGATCTCACTCTCGTAAGTGACCGTGAAGGGATTGACAACCCCTTTATCGTGTTGGTTGCGAGGTTCTTATTTGTTTGTGTAGGTGCGTGGGACTCGGCGTAGTCTCCTCTTTGGATTGATACCTTGGTTCTTAAAAACTGAGGGAAATACTTACGCTACTTTACTGCATCACCCTTTCCTGTTCAAGGGAAAACCAACGCAGTGCTCAAGAGGTAGCAGACCTCGGGCCGCTCACCTCCTAGCCTTGACCTCGGCATCATGACCTGGCATACCAGCGACGGCTGCAGCCTGCCTGGGGACCGGGACCTGTCGGCGTAGAGCACCAAGCCGCCGCGGGGTTGGAAAGGGGAGACCGAGCCGAAACAAGACGCACGCTTGCAAATTTTCATAATAAGGATAATATGAACGGAAGACATTACAGACCCTTTACACGCCCCCGCGGGGTCCATCTCGATTCCTCGCAGGGAACAAAAGAAGGGAGTTTCTAGGAGCCCTATCTACACGCGCCAGCACGGCCGACGCCATCATCAACAGTGGGCCACGGGAGGCTGGCGCCAACCCCATCCATATCAGCAACGGCGGAGGCCGAACGCTGCAGCCTCACTCCGGGCCCGACAAGAGCTCGGGGGCATGTAGCTGACGTCGCTCGTCTTCGGAGTCTCGTAGGGCTCGGGAGAGTCACTCGACTCCCAAGCACCGCCGCTACTGCTGGAGGAGCTGCTGGCGAGGCAAACGTCAGGCTCGACGAGGGCCGCCGCGCCATCACGACGACCCCCTCCTGGACAGCACTCCAGGCGGCGGCCTTCCTCGTCGAAGACCTTGAAGAACATGGTGGAGGCGCCATCGTACTCAAAGTGGATGGCGAGGGCGCCTTCCACACGGCAGACTCGAGCAACCTCGCCCTAGCCGCGGGTCATGCAGATCTTGCCTGGGGAGACGGCTTCAACCTCCGCTCCAATCGCCGGTGCATCACAGTCGGTGTGCTGCAGCCAAAGCTAGAGGGGGCCCCTCGGCGGCATCTCGATGGAGAAGAACTGCGGAAAGCGGATCCAAGTGCGCGGAGGCATCACCGCCCACATCACGAGTTCCCGCGAGGAGTCTGCGGCGTGGGCCCCTGGGTGATGGCGTGCGTCACCACGGCTCGGCGACCGCGGTCATGGCATGGGCGGCGCCACTCACCACCTCTCCTTCCGGAGCCCTCGGCTTGGGCATACCAAGGCAACGGATACCCGGGAGGAGGCCGCTCGCACCAAGGCCTCGACACCTCCGGCCTCTTCTTCGGCGGAAGTGGCACGGGCTCGTCACGGGGGGGTTTTCCCTTCTCTGTGGCCGAGAACCTTTGTTCAGCGCCATGGGTGTCGCTACTAGCAATGAAGCAAGGGAGAAGAGGCGAGCAGAGCAGGAAGAGATGAGCGACGGGGGCTCCGCCCCCTCCTCATTTATAGCGGGAGAAGGCCAACCGACGATCCCCACAATCACAGGTAATGATGATTTTTCTCTGCATGCAGCAGGGACTCGTCAGGTCGGGTAGTTGCCGAGGCAGTGTGGGGAAGAAGAGACGCCCACGTCCAATCAATCGCCACGCATCAACCAAGGCCGCGGGCTGTTGGGGCCCGCGGCGCTCCGCACTTGCCCTTTGGCTTCGCCTCAAAGTCAAGTCTGAGTGTGCCTTGGGACCGGGGGCTACTGTCGGCGTCCTGGGAACGGGGGTCCCCAGACTTGCCTGCCTGCGGCCCATGGCGTGGCTCCACCAGCGGCCCTGTACGGCCCATTGATATGTCTCCAACGTATCTATAATTTTTGATTGCTTTATTTTCCACTTTTATATTACTTTTGGGACTAACCTATTAACCGGAGGCCCAACCCAGAATTGATGTTTTTTGCCTATTTCAGTGTTTCGAAGAAACGGAATATCAAACGGAGTCCAAACGGAATGAAACCTTCGGGAACGTGATCTTCTCACCGAACGTGATCCAGGAGACTTGGACCCTACTCCAAGAAGTGCCAGAGGCGGTCACGAGGGTGGAGGGCGCGCCCCCGGGGCGCGCCCCCCTACCTCGTGGGCCCCCTGACGCTCCACCGACGTACTCCTTCCTCCTATATATACCTACGTACCCCCAAAAGATCAGAAAGGGAGCCAAAAACCTAATTCCACCGCCGTACCTTCCTGTATCCACGAGATCCCATCTTGGGGCCTGTTCCGGAGCTCCGTCGGAGGGGGCATCCACCACGGAGGGCTTCTACATCAACACCATAGCCCCTCCGATGAAGTGTGAGTAGTTTACTTCAGACCTTCGGGTCCATAGCTAGTAGCTAGATGGCTTCTTCTTTCTTTTGGATCTCAATACAATGTTCTCCCCTCTCTCGTGGAGATCTATTTGATGTAATCTTCTTTTTTTTGCGGTGTGTTTGTTGAGACCGATGAATTGTGGGTTTATGATCCAACTTATCTATGGAAAATATTTGATTCTTCTCTGAATTCTTTTATGTATGATTGAGTTATCTTTGCAAGTCTCTTGAATTATCCGTTTGGTTTGGCCAACTAGATTGGTAGTTCTTGCAATGGGAGAAGTGCTTAGCTTTGGGTTCAATCTTGCGGTGTCCTTACCTAGTGACATAAGGGGTTGCAAGGCACGTATTGTATTGTTGCCATCGAGGATAACAAGATGGGGCATTTATCATATTGCATGAATTTATTCCTCTACATCATGTCATCTTGCTTAAAGCTTTACTGCTTTTTAACTTAATACTCTAGATGCATGCCGGATAGCGGTCGATGAGTGGAGTAATAGTAGTAGATGCGTAATCGTTTCGATCTACTTGTCTCGGACGTGATGCCTATATACATGATCATTGCCTAGATATAGTCATAACTATGCTCAATTCGGCCAATTGCTCAACAGTAATTTGTTCACCCACCATAGAATATCTATGCTCTTGAGAGAAGCCACTAGTGAAACCTATGGCCCCGGGTCTATTCTCATCATATCAATCTCCATCACTTTATTTACTTGCTTTGCTTTTACTTTTTACTTTGCATCTTTATACCAAAAATACCAAAAATATTATCTCTATCAGATCTCACTCTCGTAAGTGACCGTGAAGGGATTGACAACCCCTAATCGCGTTGGTTGCGAGTAGCTATCGCTTTGTGCAGTACGAGGGACTTGCGGCGTGGCCTCCTATCGGATTGATACCTTGGTTCTCAAAAACCGAGGGAAATACTTACGCCATCGTGCTGCATCATCCTCTCCTCTTCGGGAAAACCAACGCAAGCTCAAGACGTAGCAAGAAGGATTTCTGGCGCCGCTGTCGGGAGGTCTACGTAAAAGTCAACATACCAAGTACCCATCACAATCCCTATCTCTCGCATTACATTATTTGCCATTTGCCTCTCGCTTTTCCTCTCCCCCACTTCACCCTTGCCGCTTTATTCGCCTTCTTCCCCGTTCAATCTTGTGTTACCATGTGCCTTCTTTTGCTTGCATCTTTGCTTGCTAAAAGTTTATGGATCCTCATCCACTTGCTAATCTCTTTAAGAGATCCATTTATGATGAACCTATTGCTAGTGAATTGAGTGCACTAGATTATCTTTATGAGGTTTTGCCTGAATTTCGTGAATCTAAAAATTGTGATGAAGTACTTTATGAAGTTTATTCACGATAGATCTTTGAATAAAATCATGATTGCAATGATTTTACTATAAATTCTATTGATGTCAATTGTGCTAAAAATATGCAAAACCCTAAGCTTGGGGATGCTAGTTTTGCTATGTCCTCTACTTGTTGCAATGATCATGATTAGGGTGATTCTTCTTATGATCTTGAAAATTTATTTAATCCCCATGATGAATATGAGATTGATAATAGTGTTTGCAATAATATTGAAAGTGGGTTTGGAAGAGTGTCAACTTTACATCCCACATATTTGGATAATGTTCAATCTTATGAAGTTTTTGATAAAAGTGGGTTTGGAGAGGTCATGACTTTAGTTAATATTAATCCCACTATTTCGGAAGAGTGTCAACTTCGCATGCATGTGGATCGTGTTCAGAATATGTTATGTGATAGCTATATTGTTGAATTTTCTTATGATCCTACATGTAATTATTATGAGAGAGGAAAATATGGTTATAGAAATTTTCATGTTACTAAATTACCTCTCATTATGTTAAGATTGCTATTGTTCCATTCCGCTTCCTTGCATATGCTAGTTTTTGCTTGCTATGATAATTTGTTTGCCTATAATATGCCTATGCATAGGAATTATGTTAGACTTAAGTGTGTTTGTCGCATGTTTTATGATGCTCTCTTTGTGCCTCAATTCTTGTCTTTCTTGTGAGCATCATTGAAATCTCAATGCCTAGCTAGGGGCGTTAAACGATAGCGCTTGTTGGGAGGCAACCCAATTTTGTTTTTAGTTTTTGTTTTTGCTTATGTTTAGGAATAAATAATCCATATAGACTCTGTTTAGATGTGGTTTTATCTTTTAATTAGTGTTTGTGCCAAGTTGAACCTATTGGATCTTCTTGGATGATAGTTATTTGATCTTGCTGTAATTTCCAGAATCTTTGTGCTCAGTGCCCGAATTGTTAAGAATAACCAGAACGTGATAAAATACTGATTCCAATTTATTCTGATCAATAAACAAATTTTCCAGGTCGTCAAATTTTGGTAGAATTGTTTGGGTTCCAGAAGTTTGCGTTAGTTACAGATTACTACAGACTGTTCTGTTTTTGACAGATTCTGTTTTGCGTGTGTTGTTTGCTTATTTTGATGAATCTATGGTTAGTAAAATAGTTTATAATCCATAGAGAAGTTGGAATAAAGTAGGTTTAACACCAATATAAATAAAGAATGAGTTCATTACAGTACCTTACAGTAGTGTTTTGTTTTCTTTCTCTAACAGAGCTCACGAGATTTCTATTGAGTTTTGTGTTGTGAAGTTTTCAAGTTTTGGGTGAATTCTTTTGATGGATTATGGAACAAGGAGTGGAAAGAGCCTAAGCTTGGGGATGCCCATTGCACCCCAAGATAATCCAAGGACACCAAAAGTCAAAGCTTGGGGATGCCCGGAAGGCATCCCCTCTTTAAATCCACTTCCATCGGTAATTTACTTGGAGCTATATTTTTATTCACCAACATGATATGTGTTTTGCTTGGAGCGTCTTGTATTATTTGAGTCTTTGCTTGTTAGTTTACCACAATCATCCTTGCTGTACACACCTTTTGATAGAGCCATACATGAAATGAAATTTGATAGAATACTCTATGTGCTTCACTTATATCTTTTGAGCTTGATAATTTGCTCATAGTGCTTCACTTATATCTTTTTGAGCATGATAATTTTTGCTCTAGTGCTTCACTTAGATCTTTTAGAGCACGGTGGTGGATTTGTTTTAAAGAAACTTGATCTCTCATGCTTCACTTAGATTATTTTGAGAGTCGTTAATAGCATGGTAATTTGCTTAATGTTATATGCTTGGTATTCAAGATATGTGAAACTTTCTTTTGAGTGTGTTGAATACTAAGGTAAGTTTGATGCTTGATAATCGTTTTGGGATATGGAGGTGATAATATCAAAGTCGTGCTAGTTGAGTAGTTGTGAATTTGAGAAATGCTTGTGTTGAAGTTAGCAAATCCTGTAGCATGCACGTATGGTTAAAGTTATGTAACAAATTTGAAACATGAAGTGTACCGCTTGTGCATCCTTATGAGTGGCGGTCGGGGACGAGCGATGGTCTTTTCCTACCAATCTATCCCCTAGGAGCATGCGCGTAGTACTTGATTTTTGATGACTTCTAAATTTTTGCAATAAGTATATGAGTTCTTTTGACTAATGTTGAGTCCATGGATTATACGCACTTTTACCTTTCCGCCATTGCTAGCCTCTTGATGCCGTGCATTGCCCTTTCTCACATTGAGAGTTGGTGCAAACTTCACGGTGCATCCAAACCCCGTGATACGATCGCTCTATCACACATAAACCTCCTTATATCTTCCTCAAAACAGCCACCATACCTACCTATTATGGCATTTCCATAGCCATTCCGAGATATATTGCCATGCAACTTCCACCATCATCATCATGACATACTTTAATTTTGTCATATTGCCATTGCATGATCATGTAGTTGACATCGTATTTGTGGCAAAGCCACCATGCATTATTTTTCATACATGTCACTCTTGATTCATTGCACCATCCCGACATCACGGAGGCATTCATATAGAGTCATATCTTGTTCTAGTTTCGAGTTGTAATCCTTATGTTGTAATCAATAGAAGTGTGATGATCATCATTATTAGAGCATTGCCCAAAAAAAAGAGAAAGGCCAAAAAAAGGCCCAAAAAAAAGGGCAATGCTACTATCTCTTTTTCCACACTTGTGCTTCAAAGTAGCACCATGTTCTTCATGTAGTAAGTCTCATATTTTGTGCTTCAAAGTAGCACCATGTTCTTCATGTAGTGAGTCTCATATATTGTGCTTCAAAGTAGCACCATGTTTTTCATATAGTGAGTCTCATAAGTTGTCTTGTTCATACTAGTGGGAATTTTTCATTATATAACTTGGCTTGTATATTCCTACGATGGGCTTCCTCAAATGCCCTAGGTCGTCATGAGCAAGGAAGTTGGATGCACAACCACTAGTTTTCTTTTGTTGAGCATTCATAGCTCTAGTGCATCCGTTGCATGGCAATCCCTACTCCTCATGTTGACATCAATTGATGGGCATCTCCATAGCCTGTTGATTAGCCTCGTCAATGTGAGACTTTCTCCTTTTTCGTCTTCTCCACACAATCCCCATCATCATATTCTATTCCACCCATAGTGCTATATCCATGGCTCACGCTCATGTATTGCGTGAAGGTTGAAAAAGTTTGAGATTATTTAAGTATGAAACAATTGCTTGGCTTGACATCGAGGGTATAGAAGTTGGGAACATCTTTGTGTGACGAAAATGAAGCATAGCCTAACTATATGCTTTTGTAGGGATGAACTTTCTTTGGCCATGTTATTTTGAGATGACATAATTATTTTGATTAGTATGCTTTAAGTATTTTTTTTTCAATATGAACTTTTGTCTTGAATGTTTCGGATCTGAATATTCATATCACATTGAAGAAGATTTACATTGAAATTATGCCAAAGTATCACTCCGCATCAAAAATTCTCTTTTTATCATTTACCTACTCGAGGACGAGCAGGAATTAAGCTTGGGGATGCCTGATACGTCTCCAACGTATCTATAATTTTTGATTGCTCCATGCTACTTTATCTATTGTTTTGGACTATAATGGGCTTTATTTTCCCCCTTTATTTTACTTTTGGGACTAACCTATTAACCGGAGGCCCAGCCCAGAATTGTTGTTTTTTTTGCCTATTTTAGTGTTTCGAAGAAACGGAATATCAAACGGGGTCCAAACGGAATGAAACCTTCGGGAACGTGATCCAGGAGACTTGGACCCTACTCCAAGAAGTGCCAGAGGCGGTCACGAGGGTGGGGGGCGCGCCCTCCCCCCTGGGCGTGCCCCCCCTGCCTCGTGGGCCCCCTGACGCTCCACCGACCTACTCCTTCCTCCTATATATACCTACGTACCCCAACAGATCAGAAAGGGAGCCAAAAACCTAATTCCACCGTGCATTCTTCCTGTATCCACGAGATCCCATCTTGGGGCCTGTTCGGAGCTCACGAGGGGGCATCCACCACCGAGGGCTTCTACATCAACACCATAGCCCCTCCGATGAAGTGTGAGTAGTTTACTTCAGACCTTCGGGTCCATAGCTAGTAGCTAGATGGCTTCTTCTCTCTTTTGGATCTTAATACAATGTTCTCCCCTCTCTCATGCAGATCTATTTGATGTAATCTTCTTTTATGTGTGTGTTTGTTGAGACCGATGAATTGTGGGTTTATGATCCAACTTATCTATGGAAAATATTTGATTCTTCTCTGAATTCTTTTATGTATGATTGAGTTATCTTTGCAAGTCTCTTGAATTATCCGCTTGGTTTGGCCAACTAGATTGGTAGCTCTTGCAATGGGAGAAGTGCTTAGCTTTGGGTTCAATCTTGCGGTGTCCTTACCTAGTGATGTAAGGGGTTGCAAGGCACGTATTGTATTGTTGCCATCGAGGATAACAAGATGGGGTATTTATCATATTGCATGAATTTATTCCTCTACATCATGTCATCTTGCTTAAAGCGTTACTGCTTTTTAACTTAATACTCTAGATGCATGCTTTGGATAGCGGTCGATGAGTGGAGTAATAGTAGTAGATGCATAATCGTTTCGATCTACTTGTTTTGGATGTGATGCCTATATACATGATCATTGCCTAGATATACTCATAACTATGCTCAATTCTGTCAATTGCTCAACAGTAATTTGTTCACCCACCGTAGAATATCTATGCTCTTGAGAGAAGCCACTAGTGAAACCTATGGCCCCCGGGTCTATTCTCATCATATCAATCTCCATCACTTTTATATTTTCTTTGTTTTACTTTGCCTTTTACTTTTCACTTTGCATCTTTATACCAAAAATACCAAAAATATTATCTCTATCAGATCTCACTCTCGTAAGTGACCGTGAAGGGATTGACAACCCCTAATCGCGTTGGTTGCGACTAGTTATCATTTTGTGCAGGTACGAGGGACTTGCGCGTGGCCTCCTACTGGATTGATACCTTGGTTCTCAAAAATTAAGGAAATACTTACGCTACTGTGCTGCATCATCCTCTCCTCTTCGGGGAAAACCAATGCAAGCTCAAGACGTAGCACCCATCTTCACCACCAAACACTCAAGACCCTCGCGAGGGGCCAACCTCGCGAGGCGGACGATGCAAGACCTCCTCGGGGGCGGCCTCACCTGGCTGGCTTGCGAGGGCGGAGAGATCAAGGCAAGGGGCACCTCGCGAGGTTCCTGTGACGTAAGCCATGATGACCGGGGCCAGGCGGGCGCCAGCGCTCGCAGTGTCCTCGTTTCCTCTTTGGTGCTAAAGAGGCAAGCGCAGGCGAGGAGTCCCGAGGTATCAGGCAAAGGTTGCCATATCGGTGCAACAAAACCAAGACCAGTAGGACGGAAGGACGGAGGTCACCATGGAGCCCAAGACGGCGTCACCACCAGAGCCTTTGGCAGGCGAAGACCACCTTTAGTCAGGATAACTTGTGCTAGTTGTCTCCCTTCAAATTTGGCCATTGTGGCATCTCTTCCCGCTCAATATTTGGGGAGAGGACCAGGGCCTCTATAAATAGGACTAGCCACCATAGTATGGGGCAACTGGATCCGGGGCTATTCGGATCATCCTCATACACACAAGCTCACCCAGCACAAGAGCACCTCTCCTCAGGAGGTTGTTATTCCGATTGTACTAGTTCATCCTCAGCCCAAGAGGCAATCCACCACACTTCACTGGAGTATGGTATTACACCACATCGGTGGCCCGAACCAGTATAAAGTCTCGTGTCTCTCGTTCTTTGGGTTCGTCGAGCTAGGCCTTGCGATTGTTGCGAGAGCGAGCTAGAGGGAGGAGAGATCTTCGTGCGCACCCCGGTGTTCGAACCTCAAGGGTCTGCCAGAACCCGAAATCCGACAGTTTCAACCCTTAAACATTGCATGGTTAGGATTTGAATAACATGTGGGTATTGGGAAGTAGTTGGTGAGGTAGGAACCTATTGTCTTGCATTCAAACCCAGGGTATTACTACGTTATGCTTATATTGCTATGCTATGCTCGTAGACGTGGATTGGTTTGAGAGATTCATGAAGATGTGAGAGTTATTATTAATTAATGGTTAACTTAAGGTGGCTACTTTAATACACATCTGGGTGGATTGGTTGGGGCACCCTGGAGGACCCAGTGGTTTGCCCGGGCACCTGGAGAACCCAGTGCTTGCCCAAGGGAATCCCGGAGTACCCGAGTGATCACCCTATGGAATGCCACCCAGGCTCAAAGGGATCATAAGATTATTCATGCTAGAAACTTTCGTGTGCAGCCACAAGCCATTATGGGCTCTGGCATAGTTGAGTATGTTGTGTGACCTCTTTCAATGGTAGGCTAGCAGATGTAGGGGGAAGTAGGTGGTACTCTCTAACCAGAGTAAAGAGTTAATGCTTCTGAAAGACTGTGTCTCGGTCATCCGTTTCTCAAACATCATGTAGTGCGAGAAAGCCAACGGAGGAGATCGAGTCTTGTGGGAAAAGTGCGCAAACCTTTGCAGAGTGTACAAACTAATCATGATTAGTCGTGTCCCCGGTTATGGACATCTTGAGTATCTGGTACTTGAATTATTGGTTTGATCTCATCACTAAACTTAATTAATTTGTTGGGTTATAAATATTATTTTGGGATTGAGTTGGAGGAACCTTCTCAATGTTTTCAACAAAATTTGTAGTTAAATAAAATATATTCCTTTGTTGTAGGAAAAAATAGCTTTATGCAAAATTAAACCTAGAGCCTCCACCAGCCAAATATGCATGTAGTGATAGCCATTATTCAGCATTGCTCTACATTGTGAAATTGCCAGTACATTCAATGTACTGACCTACATGGTTGCAACTTCTCATGTTGTAGGATTCTTACGACGAGTAACTGATACGTTAGGGTTACGATTTCTACACTCAACTTTGCCGTTGGTGTTGATGGGAATCCACAACCTTGTTGTTACTCCCGCTATATGGATTGAGGTAATAGTATTTACGTTACTTTATACATGTGATTTACCTCTGTTATAAATCCTCGAGTACTACGTGTGTTAGCGTACCGATCCAGGGATGACACTTAAGCACAGAGACTTGACCGTCTGAGGTCGGGTCGCTACACTGAACCTCTCGAAACCATTCCGATGTCCGAATACTACCTTCCAATATATGAATCTTTACCTCTCGACCATTTCGAGACTCTTCGTTATGTCCGTGATCTCATCCGGGACTCCTAACAAACTTCGGTCACCAAAACACATAACTCATAATACAAATCATCATCGAGCGTTAAGCGTGCGGACCCTATGGGTTCGAGAACTATGTAGACATGACCAAGACACATCTCCGATCAATAACCAATAGCGGAACCTGGATGCTCATATTGGTTCCTACATATTCTACGAAGATCTTTATCGGTCAAACCGCAATAACAACATACGTTATTCCCTTTGTCATCGGTATGTTACTTGCCCGAGATTCGATCGTCGGTATCATCATACCTAGTTCAATATCGTTACCGGAAAGTCTCTTTACTCGTTCCGCAGTGCATCATCCCATAACTAACTCATTAGTCACATTGCTTGCAAGGCTTATAGTGATGTGCATTACCTAGAGGGCCCAGAGATACCTCTCCGGTACTCGGAGTGACAAATCCTGATCTTGATCTATGCCAACCCAACAAACACCTTCGGAGACACCTG
Source organism: Aegilops bicornis (assembly GCA_021605145.1). NCBI lineage: Eukaryota > Viridiplantae > Streptophyta > Magnoliopsida > Poales > Poaceae > Aegilops > Aegilops bicornis. The sequence goes on along the minus strand of CM038674.1, from coordinate 222,410,398 downwards.
TAGATCATCTTTATAATCACCCAGTTACGTTGTGACGTTTGATAGCACATAAGGTGTTCCTCCGGTATTCGGGAGTTGCATAATCTCATAGTCAGTGGAATATGTATAAGTCATGAAGAAAGCAATAGCAATAAAACTTAACGATCATTATGCTAAGCTAACGGATGGGTCTTGTCCATCACACCATTCTCTAATGATGTGATCTTGTTCATAAAATGACAACACATGTCTATGGTCAGGAAACTTAACAATCTTTGATAAACGAGCTAGTGAAGTAGAGGCATACTAGGGACACTCTGTTTTGTCTATGTATTCTCACATGTACTAAGTTTCCGGTTAATACAATTCTAGCATGTGTAATAAACATTTATCATGATATAAGCAAATATAAATAACAACTTTATTATTGCATCTAGGGCATATTTCCTTCAGTCTCACACTTGCACTAGAGTCAATAATCTAGATTACATAGTAATTATTCTAACATCCATGGAGTCTTGGTGTTGATCATGTTTTGCTCGTGGGAGAGGTTTAGTCAACGGGTCTGCAACATTCAGATCCATATGTACTTCGCAAATCTCTATGTCTCCCTCCTTGACTTGATCACGGATGGAGTTGAAGCATCGCTTGATGTGTTTGGTTCTCTTGTGAAATTTAGATTCCTTTGCCAAGGCAATTGCTCCAGTATTGTCACAAAAGATTTTCATTGGATCCGATGCACTAGGTATTACACCTAGATCGGATATGAACTCCTTCATCCAGACTCCTTCATTTGTTGCTTCCGAAGCAGCTATGTACTCCGCTTCACACGTAGATCCCGCCACGACGCTCTGCTTGGAACTGCACCAACTTACAGCTCCACCATTCAATATAAATACGTATCCGGTTTGCGACTTTGAGTCATCCAGATTAGTGTCAAAGCTTGCATCAACGTAACCATTTACGACAAGCTCTTTGTCACCTCCATAAACGAGAAACATATCCTTAGTCCTTTTCAGGTATTTCAGGATGTTCTTGGCCGCTATCTAGTGATCCATTCCTGGATTACTTTGGTACCTCCCTGCTAAACTTATATCAAGGCACACATCACGTATGGTACACAACATTTCATACATGATAGAACCTATGGCTGAGGCATAGGGAATGACTTTCATTTTCTCTCTATCTTCTGCAGTGGCTGGGCATTGAGTCTGACTCAACTTCACACCTTGTAACATAGGCAAGAACCCTTTCTTTGACTGATCCATTTTGAACTTCTTCAAAACTTTATCAAGGTTTGTGCTTTCTGAAAGTCCAATTAAGCATCTTGATCTATCTCTATAGATCTTGATGCCCAATATATAAGCAGCTTCACCGAGGTGTTTCACTGAAAAATTCTTATTCAAGTATCCTCTTATAATATCCAGAAATTATGTATTATTTCCAATCAACAATATGTCATCCACATATAATATTAGAAATGCTACAGAGCTCCCACTCACTTTCTTGTGAATACATGCTTCTCCAAAAGTCTGTATAAAACCATATGCTTTGATCACACTATCAAAGCGTATATTCCAACTCTGAGATGCTTGCACCAGTCCATAAATGGATCGCTGGAGCTTGCACACTTTGTTAGCACCTTTAGGATCGATAAAACCTTCTGGTTTCATCATATACAACTTTTCTTTAAGAAATCCATTAAGGAATGCAGTTTTGACATCCATTTGCCAAATTTCATAATCATAAAATGCGGCAATTGCTAACATGATTCGGACAGACTTAAGCATCGCTACGGGTGAGAATGTCTCATCATAGTCAACTCCTTGAACTTGTCGAAAACCTTTTGCAACAAGTCAAGCTTTGTAGAAAGAATAACATTACCGTCGTGCCAGTCTTCTTCTTGAAGATCCATTTATTCTCTATGGCTTGCCGATCATCGGGCAAGTCAACCAAAGTCCACACTTTCTCATACATGGACCCCATCTCAGATTTCATGGCCTTAAGCCATTTCGCGGAATCTGGGCTCATCATCGCTTCCTCATAGTTCGTAGGTTCATCATGGTCTAGTAACATGACTTCCAGAACAGGATTACCGTACCACTCTGGTGCGGAACGTACTCTAGTTAACGTACGAGGTTCGGTAGTAACTTGATCTGAAGTTTCATGATCATCATCATTAACTTCCTCACTAATTGGTGTAGAAATCATTGGAACTGATTTCTGTGATGAACTACTTCCCAATTTGGGAGAAGGTACAATTACCTCATCAAGTTCTACTTTCCTCCCACTCACTTCTTTCGAGAGGAACTCCTTCTCTAGAAAGGATCCATTCTTAGCAACGAATATCTTGCCTTTGGATCTGTGATAGAAGGTTTACCCAACAGTTTCCTTTGGGTATCCTATGAAGACACATTTCTCCTATTTGGGTTCGAGCTTATCAGGTTGAAGCTTTTTCACATAAGCATCGCATCCCCAAACTTTAAGAAACGACAGCTTAGGTTTCTTGCTAAACCACAGTTCATATGGTGTCATCTCAAAAGATTTATATGGTGCCCTATTTAACATGAATGCAGCCGTCTCTAAAGCATAACCCCAAAACGATAGTGGTAAATCGGTAAAAGACATCATAGATCGCACCATATATAATAAAGTACGGTTACAACGTTCGGACACACCATTACGTTGTGGTGTTCTAGGTGGCGTGAGTTGCGAAACTATTCCACATTGTTTCAAATGAAGACCAAACTCATAACTCAAATATTCACCTCCACGATCAGATCGTAGAAACTTTATTTTCTTGTTACGATGATTTTCCACTTCACTCTGAAATTCTTTGAACTTTTCAAATGTTTCAGACTTATGTTTCATTAAGTATATATACCCATATCTGCTCAAATCATCTGTGAAGGTCAGAAAATAATGATACCCGCCGCGAGCCTCAAGACTCATCGGACCTCATACATCAGTATGTATTATTTCCAGTAAGTCAGTGGCTCGCTCGATTGTTCTGGAGAATGGAGTCTTAGTCATCTTTCCCATGAGGCATGGTTCGCGAGCATCAAGTGATTCATAATCAAGTGATTCCAAAAGCCCATCAACATGGAGTTTCTTCATGCGCTTTAGACCAATATGACCTAAACGGTAGTGCCACAAATAAGTTGCACTATCATTATTAACTTTGCATCTTTTGGCTTCAATATTATGAATATGTGTATCACTACGACCGAGATTCAACAAAAATAGACCACTCATCAAGGGTTCATGACCATAAAAGATACTACTCATATAAATAGAAGAACCATTTTTCTCTGATTTAAATGAATAACTGTCTCGCATCAAACAAGATCCAGATATAATGTTCATGCTCAACGCTGGCACCAAATAACAATTATTCAGGTCTAAAACTAATCCCGAAGGTAGATGTAGAGGTAGTGTGCCGACGGCGATCACATCGACCTTGGAACCATTTCCGACGCGCATCATCACCTCGTCCTTAGCCAATCTTTGTTTAATCTGTAGCCCCTGTTTCGAGTTGCAAATATGAGCAACAGAACTAGTATCAAATACCCAGGCGCTACTACGAGCATTAGTAAGGTACACATCAATAACATGTATATCAAATATACCTTTCAATTTGCCATCCTTCTTATCCGCCAAATACTTGGGGCAGTTCCGCTTCCAGTGACCAGTCCCTTTGCAGTAGAAGCACTTAGTTTTAGGCTTAGGTCCAGAATTGGGCTTCTTCCCTTGAGCAGCAACTTGTTTGCTATTCTTCATGAAGTTCCCCTTCTTCCCTTTGCCCTTTTTCTTGAAACTAGTGGTCTTCTTAACCATCAACACTTGATGCTCCTTCTTGATTTCTACCTCCGCAGCCTTTAGCATCGCAAAGAGCTCGGGAATTGTCTTTTCCATCCCTTGCATATTATTGTTCATCACGAAGCCTTTATAGCTTGGTGGCAGTGATTGAAGAACTCTGCCAATGACACTATCATCAGGAAGATTAACTCCCAGTTGAGTCAAGTGGTTATGGTACCCAGACATTCTGAGTATGTGTTCACTGACAGAACTATTCTCCTCCATCTTGCAGCTATAGAACTTGTTGGAGACTTCATATCTCTCAACTCGGGCATTTGCTTGAAATATTAACTTCAACTCCGGGAATATCTCATATGCTCCATGACGTTCAAAACGTCTTTGAAGTCCCGATTCTAAGTCGTACACCATGGCACACTGAACTATTGAGTAGTCATCAGCTTTAGTCTGCCAGACATTCATAACGTTCGGAGTTGCTCCTGCAGCGGGCCTTGCACCTAGCGGTGCTTCCAGGACGTAATTCTTCTATGCAGCAATGAGGATAATCCTCAAGTTACGGACCCCGTCTGTGTAGTTGCTACCATCATTTTTCAACCTAGCTTTCTCTAGGAACGCATTAAAATTCAAGGGAACGGTAGCACGGGCCATTGATCTACAACAACATAGATACGCAAAAACTATCAGGACTAAGTTCATGATAAATTAAAATTCAATTAATCATATTACTTAAGAACTCCCACTTAGCTAGACATCCCTCTAGTCATCTAAATGATCACGCGATCCATATCAACTAAACCATGTCTGGTCATCACGTGAGATGGAGTAGTTTTCAATGGTGAACATCACTATGTTGATGATATCTACTATATGATTCACGTTCGACCTTTCAGTCTCAGTGTTCCGAGGCCATATCTGCATATGCTAGTGTCGGTGTCAAAACCGGCGGATCTCGGGTAGGGGGTCCCGAACTGTGCGTCTAGGCGGATGGTAACATGAGACAAGGGACACGATGTTTTTACCCAGGTTCGGGCCCTCTCGATGGAGGTAAAACCCTACTCCTGCTTGATTAATATTGATGATATGGGTAGTACAAGAGTAGATCTACCACGAGATCGTAGAGGCTAAACCCTAGAAGCTAGCCTATGGTATGATTGTTGTTCGTCCTATGGACTAAAACCCTCCGGTTTATATAGGCACCGAATAGGGTTAGGGTTACACAGAGTCGGTTACAATGGTAGGAGATCTACATATCCGTATCGCCAAGCTTGCCTTCCACACCACGGAAAGTCCCATCCGGACATGGGACGAAGTCTTCAATCTTGGATCTTCATAGTCTAGGAGTCCGGCCAAAGGTCATAGTCCGGCTATCCGGACACCCCCTAATCCAGGACTCCCTCAGTAGCCCCTGAACCAGGCTTCAATGACGACGGGTCCGGCGCGCATGTTGTCTTCGGCATTGCAAGGCGGGTTCCTCCTCTGAATACTTCATAGAAGATTTTGAACACAAGGATAGTGTCCGGCTCTGCAAAATAAGTTCCACATACCACCGTAGAGAGAATAACATTTACACAAGTTCAATCTACTGACGTATTCCGTGGCGTGACATCACACCACGGCCAAGACTTTATTCGAATCGTTTTCACTGTCCCACCTCCGCATGTTTAGCGAGGCGGTTTCCTTGGCACGTCTTGTCAAAGCAGAGATCGTGTCCCCTTATTCCGGGATTCTCATCAATACGGGCGTAGGTAACCTAATCGTGCCCGTTGGCACGCCTCCTCTATCGAAGGCGAGTCCCGAATGGTCACGGGGAGGGCTCCTGGTATTCAACCTCTTTATAAAGAGACCAAGGCCCCGCTCCTTTTTCTCAATCTCCATCGAATCCGCCCCTCATTTTGAGTTCCAACACCCAAAGCTCCAGATTCAGGCGCTTCGGACCTTCGATGATGTTCGGCTCCAACCTCCAAGGCCGATGGATGCCTTCCTCCGTCACGGAAGAAGACGTCCTAAAGCTAAGAGATGCCAGGTATCTAACCGGCGAAATCTCGCATAGGCTGCCTGCTCAAGGGCAGGTTATTCCCACTCTCAAGCCTGGTGAAAGCGTGGTGTTCACATCTCACTTCCTTCGGGGACTAAGTTTCCCGATGGACCCCTTCGTGAGGGGGCTCATGTTTTTTTACAGGCTGGAATTTCACGACTTGGATCTGGAGTCCATCCTCCACATCTCGTCGTTCATCGTCGTATGTGAAGCCTTCCTCCGCATTATCCCACACTTCGGATTGTGGCTCAAAACCTTCAAGGTGGAGCCGAAGATGATCAAGGGGCAACAGGCAGAGTGCAGAGGGGCTGTTATAAGTAAGAATGCTGACGCTCCATGGCCTGAGGGCTCTTTTCAAAAGGAGCGCAGTCTATGGCAACAAGAGTGGTTTTATATCACAGCTCCCAGGGGCACCAAATGGGTGACGCCACCTGCCTTTCGCTCGGGTCCTCCACCGTGGCTGGTGTCATGGGTCAATAAAGGGCTTGACTGTGGGCCGTCCAAGGACGTGCCCTTGTTGCAGGGCCGTATTCGAGACCTCTGAGAGAGAGAGAGAGAGAGAGATCAATCTGGTCGTAGTAACGCAGGTCATGCTGATTCGTCACATCCTGCCCTGCAAACGTCGCCCCCTCCGCCTGTGGGAGTTCAATCCGGAGGGACCACAAGCTATTCAACACTTCATGGGCGCAACGCCCGTGGAGATGTACAAACTGTTCTTCGGATCACAAGCAATGTGTCCGGATTTGACCGAGGACGCGGGTCTGAGCTGCAATCGCCTAGATGCTCAAGTAAGTAGTCCCGTATCCGTACACGCTATCCGTATATTTATCATAAACTTGCCCTTAAAAGAGCTGTCCCTTACACAGGAGTGGATAGCAAAAGCAAAACTGATCAGGTGTCCGGCCCCCCTCCCTGAGACCACGCCGGATCCCGTGTTAACCAAGATCTTTGGAGGCTGTGCCTTTAGAAGAAGGCGAAGGGGAACAAGGAAACTACTGCCTCCATGAAGGAGGTTATCAAGAAAGGAGGGATCGATAATCCCTCCATCCAAGGGGAGAAGAGGACCGCCTCTGGAGACCCGGAGACCAAGGCCTCAAAGTGTGGGAAGAAATCTTCGCCAGAGGGTCCTGCGCCGGAAGGTGCCCCGGCCGCATTGTTTCCGCAAGGAGATCAGCCCTCCAGCGAGCCGTAAGTAGAGAGGGGAGTTCATAAAATAAAAGACATCCCTGTTTTCTTTCTGAAGATGACCGAAATTTTACCTTGTAGTTCGGATCTCAGCCCTTCTCAGCAGAGCTCGTCTTCGGGGGATCTTCGTCCGGAGATGATGGAGAGCAGAACGCCTCCCCCTGCCGTACCGCCTAGCGAGGCAGACGATCCCGAGGTGTCGTTGCGGAGGGTTTCCCCGAATCCGGCAGGGGTGGAGTGCGGTCATAGGACCCCTCGGAGCCCTCCGTGTCCGGCCTTCGAAAAAGGCCATCGGACGAGTCCGGCACCTCCTGGTGCAAGGTCGGAGGAGTTGAAGGATCTGCTCGGGCGAGTGTCTATCTCAGAAGATCACCGTGCATTGATGGGTACGGTGATTGAAAAGATTTCGTCCGCGGAAAGAGGGTTGTACGAGGCCACCAGGAGTTTACTGGCGGGTTTTGAGGTACGTGCAATGATGTACCTTTTGACGGTTTCGCATATATAAGATGCATCCCGTGTATATAGTAGCCCCTGAGACTCGGTGCGTTGTCAAAAATGACAGCGTGCCAAGGATCATAATCCCAGATATAATATGTCGCCCTTCCCGTAGGTGGCGGGCGTCCGTGGCTAGCCGGCCGATGAATTTGCCGAACTAAAGCGGCAACTTGACGTGGCAGATGTTTACATCGCGCTTGTTAACAAGCGGCTGGACGAGTCACAAGGTATGCAGTTTCTCCGTGGACACCTAGTAAGGGAGCTTGATGCCTGTGCCTTACAACATGTATGCTTGATGCATATGGTGCCGCTGCCATGGAGAATCTTCGGGCGGAGCTTGCCCGAGCCAAGGAGCAGGCCAGGAGAAGTGATGCGGCTGCCTTGAAGGCGACCGAAGAGCTAAAAGCCGAACAGGCTGCTCACTGCCGAAGCATGAAGGAAATGACCGAGATGGCCGTGAAGTTGAAGAATGCTACCGACCGCTGCGAGCTTCTTGAAAAAGAAGGTCGAGCGGAGCAAGAGGACCTGAAGAAGGCCACCACTGAGGCCAAGGATGCTCGCTCTGCGATGAGAGCTATGAAAGAGGAGCTACGTCGGTAGGAGATATCACGGCTGGAAAGCCCTTTCTGCTGCGTAGGAAGTTCACGGATCCTAAATATGCTCAGTTGGACCGGCTGTGGAGTAGTGCGGATGCTTACCTGGACTTGGCGGCGAGTGCCGCAGACGCGACCGAACACTTCGGAGATCAAAAGGATCACGAGGTGGAAGAGCTGTTTTGGTCACAGTTCCGTAGTCCAGAGCGTCCACTTCCATTAACCGATCATTCGGCCGAATGGGCGGAGCTGAATAGGTTGTCCGGACTTGCCATGAAGAATGTCGTGACTTATTTGTGGCCGAAAAGGCCCGAGCCGAAGAGTTATTTCGGCTTGGTGCAGCAGTTCCTTGGTGCGGTGCCGCATATCAAAGCAATGCGGCGGTCAGCATGCATAGAGGGTGCGCGAATGGCTCTTGCCCGTGTCAAGACATACTGGGCGGAGATGAGGCCACCGATGTTGCATCCCAAGATTCGGACGGAAGCCGAGTACCTGTCGAGCACTATTTTTCGGAAGTTCTTCAGGGCGCTCGTTTAATAGAGACGCAGTGCTCGAAGGATATTATGTTCGAATAACATGTATTATTGTGAAACAATGTTTCAATGGAATATAAAAGCTTTTTTATACTTGTGCTTTCAAGAATTAAAAATACCTCCTGTGCGGCGTTAATGTATATGTGTATACAACATGAAAGATGGCAGTCTTTATTTCAGCCCCACACATATAATGTGGGGGTGTTTGCGTAACGATTTTCACACTTGATCCAACGTCTTGGTCCTACAAAGGAGGTGATAGCGCAGCAGACTAGGCAACCAGACTATAATGCTTTATCACTTTCACTTAGCCATAGGAGTTCGACAGTGGGGCTACTATATAGCCCCTAGGGGCACCGCGCTCACCCGAATTCGGGCGCCAGATGTGCCTGGCCGGAAACGGCCCTTCGTCAATGCGAGGAATTCTAAAGATTCCAGCGGGTCATCGAGTGGTTGACCAGTCTCACACTATATCATGACAGCCGGTTTTGGCTTTCTCTCGAGGTGCTCCCCTGGCGAACCGGGGCACAATCGCAGAGTTCTCCCGGTGCCGTTAGCCGATAGAGCGGAACGTAAGGCAGCAAAACACAGGAGCTGGGCAAACCCAACATTTGACCAAAGACATGATTCGGAGCTGATGCATATAAGGCCTAACTCGAGACGCCGAACACTCCCTAAGGTATTCGGTCTTTATGAAAAACGGGTCGAACCATCGCCCTTGGTAAAAAGCCCCTGGTGTCCAGGTACGCGCGAAATCCTGACGTGGCCTATGCCAAAATGCCAGCCTCCTCCTTGGTTATAGCAAGAAACCGAGGGATGTGTATCAACAAGAGACAGTAAAAAAGGTTTACGCAGGGTCTTAATCTGAAAAGAATCCTTGCAATGGGTCCCTACTGCACGTCTGCGCCTGTGTCTCCGTTGTGCCGTATCCTGACGGGTGTAGCCCGGTGTTCATCTGTAAAAGAGAGGAACTTAGTTGAAAAAGATCGTGTGAAAATGTACGTTATATTATATAAACAAAGTACAATTCAAAGAATGAACAAAATTGAGCTTTATTGTCTCTTGTTGTGGAAGCGCGGAGCCCCTTGTATGTTTACGCCGGACTCGTCCAGCCGTGTCCGGGGTCTGGACGACCTGTCTAAGTGTTTGTATTGTTGAAGCCGGTTTATTGTGGGGCTGTCAAGGCATCCGCACAATTTTCCGGACACGAGGGACCCTCAATGTTTCCCTGTAATGAGATGATGCCGCGTGGACCGGGCATTTTAAGTGTAAGAGATGCATAATGCGGTATTGTGTTAAAGCGGGCGAAAGCTTCGCGTCCCAATAGTGCTTGATAGCTACGTGTATGTCAGGACCCCAATTCCAAGTCACATCGATCGAGCCGGTAACACCTCATATCACTTTGCGGCCTCACGCACGGTATTCCCATGGGTGTCGCCTTACCATGGCCCAGGACCGTTTGCTCCTTTTGGCTCACGTATATGATAGTGTCGCTAGCATCCATATGACAGAGAACCCGGGCCGACATGGCTAGTCGTGAACCCAAAGCGGCACTAACCCATGGGGACTGGCATACACGAATCAACTTTGAGCATGTCGGTCAGTAGCATGTGAATCCGGGCTCTAGCACTGGGCTAACAGGACTCCGGGAACCCGGGCTGTAGCAGGCTAGGCAAGACTCTGGATGTCACCGCGTGACATTTCCCGAAGAACGGAACCACGAGCAGTGAAACACATGCCGGCCAGTCAAGTGTCCAGAGCAGTAGTGCTGGGCTAGCAGGACTCCGGTGAACCGGGCTGTAGCAGACTACTATCGCTTAGGAAGCACTAGACTACATTTCCCCATATGAGAGGCTGCCAAGGATAAACAACTAGATTGTCGGATCCCACACATACCAAGCATTTCAAACATACACACAATATGCTTGATATGTGTAAATACAACATGGCATCACAACATAACTCTACGACTCAAGTATTTATTCATTAGGCTCCGAGGAGCGAGATATTACAAACATGGGTCTCATGACCCAACATACAGAGCATGCAAGCAACAAGCACAAGCGAAGGCTTAACATGTCTGAGTACAGACATCTACAAATGAAAAAGGCTGAGAAGCCTGACCATCTACCAGATCCTGCCGAGGGCACAAGATCGTAGCTGAGGTAACAAGCTAAACGTCGAAGTCCACGTGGAACTACTAGCGAGACTGACGTCTCTCTGCAAAACATAAAATAAAAAACGTGAGTACAAATGTACTCAGCAAGACTTACATCAGAACTAACTACATATGCATCATTATCAACAAAGGGGGTGGTGGAGTTTGACTGCAGCAAGCCAGCTCCTATCTCCCTACGAGAACGCCATCCATAGCACTCACGCTTATCTTGCGCATTTTAGAGTATCCACTTTCACTTGTCTATGAACTGTACAGGCAACCCAGAAGTCCTTTACCGCGGACACGGCTATTCGAATAGATCATATTAACCATGCAGGGTGTACTTACACACGCCTCGCCACTTATCGCCATGTACACCTCGTGTATCTCGGCAACCTTCAAGCGGAAGCCTGGCGAGGGAGTCGGCCACGACCTGACTAACCACACAAGTCTCTAGTCAGGTTTATCGCCTATTCGGGTTCCATCCGAAAGGAGATCCGGCCGGGGTGTCGCTCACGGCCCTAAACGATGTGTGCAGGGTTCCCAAGCCCAGCTCGACGGGTGGTTCTACGCTTGGTACACCGTGCCATGGTGCCTAGTCTGTCCCAATCCCACCTATACCGGGTGCCACTTGGTAGACTACTAACACTACCTACAAACACCAGAAACTAGTTGCAACTCCTGGACAGAGATCAAGGTGATTAGTAAGTCGAGAGGGTCGAAGTTACGGAACCCAATGTGTGGTAGTAACTGTTCATGGATCACAAACACGTAACTCAGCCTCACGAGGACGGTTTCAATGAGACAACCCACCATGTACTCCTCGTGGCCTCTCACCGCTACCTTTACCAAATCGTGTTCACACACTTAGCTCTCAACAAGAGGACATGTTCACACACCTCCGATTCATCCACGATGAATCGGACACGACACAACTCTAAGCAATAGCAGGCATGACAAACAAGCATGAATGAGTAGGCACATGAGGGCTCAAACAACTGCTACTCATGCTAGTGGGTTTCATCTATTTACTGTGGCAATGACAGGTCATGCAGAGGATAAAGGGGTTCAACTATCTCAGCAAATAACAGATGAATCGTTGTTGTCCTAATGCAGTAAAAGAGAGTAGGAGCGAGAGAGTGGGATTGTATCGGAATGAACAAGGGGTTTTTGCTTGCCTGGCACTTCTGATGATAATATAGTTCTTCATCGGTGTCATCGAATTCATCGTCGACGTCGCTCATCGAGAGGGGACAAACACCAGCAACCAAGGAAGAACACAATCAATGCAATGCAACAATATGATGCATGATCATGACATGGCAACATGCTGGTGTTTTGAGCTAATGCAACTAGCAACAAATTAAATGAAGTTGGTTTGAATGCAAGATTCAAATTCAAACTCCATATATGGATATTAAAATGCCATTTATATGCTTTGTGCTAAACAGCAGCTATAAGTTGTTCTAACATGCATGAAAATGATACAGATGGATAGATTGGATTTTTCTGATCATTTTTCATATATAATTTATTTCATTCTGAGCTATGGTTGAATTTCTATGATTTTTAGAAGTTTATACTAATTTCTGGAATTTCCTAAATAATAATAAATCCAGAAAATGAGTTATTGCGTCAGCATTAGGTCATGCTGACCTCGGCAGGTCAACAAAGGGTCCAGTCAAACCCTGACCAGTGGGGTCCACAGTCGCTGGTCGGGCTGGTTAGTGTCACGACATGTGGGGTCAGTCAACCGACACGTCAGCAAGTCAACTCTGTCGTGTGGGGTCAGTCAACGTGTGACGTGGCCAGGTCAAACTGACCTGTGGGGCTTGGAGGGGTTAGTTTAAACTAAATAGGAGCTAAACTAGGTTAATTAGGCAGTGGGGCCCGTATGTCACTGAGAGAGGGGCTAATTAGCGGAGTCATTAGCGACTAATGACGGCGCCACGTCGACTTCGCCGGAGTTCGGCTGGCGACGACCAAACCAATGGCGGAGGCTCGCCGGAGTTGAGCTACAGGCAGCGGCTGGACGCGCGAAGGCCAATAGGAGGTAGCCCGTGCTCTTCCGCATCCAACAGAACAGGAAGGAGCGGAAGGGGTGCGCTGAGTATGATGGGCGCATGCCCGGGACCAAATGGTCACCGGAGCATCACCGGCGACGAGCGCGGGCGGCGGCGGGTTTCGGTCAACAAGGGGGCGACGGCTACGGCGTGGGAGAGCGAGAACGGAGAGGGGGAGAAGGGGCAGGAGCTCACGGCGAGTGCAGATGTGTCCTCAGCGTGCTCGGGGAAGCACCGGAGCGAGCGGAGCGGCGAGGCCGATCTCCGACGGCCGAGGAGGGGAAAAGCGTCGGGGCGGCGCTTCGGGGCTCCTCCGGTCGCGTGAGCCGTCGGGGAGGACGAGGGAGGCACGGCGGAGCTCGGGGCTGCGTCCATGGGGCTAGGCTAGCCGGTGGCCATGGTGGCGATGAAGCGGCGGGCGACTCTGTTGAGCGAAGAACAAAGAGGGAGAAGGGGAAAATGACCAGGGAAGAAGGGGGGGGGGGGTCGGCACGGCCTCTTCCACGTCTCCTCGCGCGGGGGTGGGGGAAAGGGGCCGACACGGCGAAGCAGAGGTGGAGGCCTCCCGGTGCCAGCGTCGTCATCGCCTCTGCCTACTGGCAGAGGTTGAAGATGGCACGGCTGCCTGGTGGGCTGGGCTGCCTAATGGGCCGGCTACAGGTAAGGCCAGGTAAGTGGCCCAGGTGGGTATCCCTCTCTCTCTCTCTCTCTCTTTATTTTGTTTCAGTTTTCTATTTTTATTCCTCTGTTTTGAATTAGTAAAATACTAATTCATTTCATAAAATCCTGGAAATAATTATGGGTGCTTTCTGAACCATTCCAGTGACCCTTAACAATTTCCAACATTTTTGGAGCATGTAAAATATATATAGCATTTAAATAGCTCCAATTCAAATATGTTTGAATTAATTCAAAGTCCAAATACATCCTGCAAAAATGTGAACCATTTTTGGTAGATGCTTCCACCTTGATCCAGAAATGATGAACATTTTTAAATGGCATTTTGAAATCATTGAAAAATATTTTGGTTGAACCTATTTGAATTCCTTTTGATGCTAGGGTTTGAACATCCCCATTTCAAGTTTCTGAGAAATTTAAACATGATGCACACGTGAAGGGCTAGCCTAGAGCATACCAGAACTAGGGATGTGACAGCTCACCCCTACTAAACAAGAATCTCGTCCCGAGATTCAAGTCGTGAGGTAAGAAGTCAGAGGGGTCACAAGCTAACACGATCTTCACGATCCAACTGTCCTTCTCAAGATGTTGATTCATTGCTTCATATCGATCTTGACGCCTTTGCTTTCTAGATCTTCATCCAACTCGATGACGTTAGAAAGAAACTCTATCGGGAAGGATCATTGAAACTCTCCATACCAGGCTAAGGCAATTCACAACGATCGTTTGAAAGGGGTTCAGGGAAATGGCATACTCAGTTCGGAAAGGAGGCTATGGTTATAGAACAACTCGGCAAACGGGAGGCACATTCCAATTGATACCGAGGATATAACCTAGTGACTGAGTGTGCTCTCAAGAACTTGAGCATTTCCATAGTCATCAAGGTTTTACCAACATCCGTGCCGAGGATCCTGGCAACACATCTTACTACCATGATGAATAGTGATGGATGATGCGGATACAAAGGAAGATAACACCTTCTCTGACTTCCCCTTAGCGAGGCCAAGAGAACGAAATCTGGATGATCGACCGAGAGACATTTAGCACTCCGCTCGATGTTCTCCCCGATGTTCTAGCTACCACGATCATGCTTAAAAGCATCGACATGGCCATCAAGTAAAGGTCGGACTTGAGCGTAAAATTCCATAAGGAACAACTTGTGGAATAAGTCATACCTAATCCTCGTGGAGAAGTGTTGAATTGCTTGTTCAAAATACTACAATAATAGATCTTACGGATAGGTGTGTAGGCCAGAACATCAACCTCATCGGGACCTACATCATAGATATTGGAAATGTTCCAGACATCATATCTGCACGAGATTCAGATCCGTCGGTAACAGGATTTTTCAGACAACATGTCCAGAAAAGAAAAGGTTGCAACACAAGTCGACGAGATAACGTTGCGAGATTCTCGGGAGATGAACTACGATAGCAAGCTCCAAGACATGAGCTGGTTCTGCTACATACATGTGAGCACGCTGTCCCAGACAAGCATGACCACATAGTAGTCTTACCATAAAACACTACCAAGTTCAAGTGGGGAACCATCATTGAGGATATCAAAATCTTGTGCATGACCTAGGATAGCACAACAACTCCTTTTCCTGGAACAGGTCAATCAGTGGCTTACTGTGCTAGGAACACATATAGAATGGAGGCGGCCAACCTATCAAACCATAGAGTACTTCGCACATATGCGTGACTAACTTGGGATGATTCCAGAGGAAGCAAAACAAACCTTTATCGAACTCACGGCGGCAACTTGCATCAAATGCACGTGAATCAGAGAAAGTCACTTCTTTCATCCAACATATGCTTCATGAACGGAATATGAAGGCATTGTTTACAAAGTTTCCAACACTAATGATGTTCAACATGAGTCATGGGGGAGACAAAATGCTGCTGTTGGGCTCAACAACAACTCATCAGAATTTCCATATCACTGGACTTCCACCATTATGTGAACAATGTGTTAGTATTGGTCAGACCAAAAGATGTAATGTGTATGTTCGAGGGACCAACCACGAGTAAGACAACATTACGAACATCGTTGGTACTGATTTGATTTGACGATAGCCCACACTCAAATCAAAGGATTGATAAGACAATAGGTCCAACAACTGATCACAGGGACCAATCGATGAAGATATCTTCTTTCTTCAACACACACTACACAAGAATATCCCTTTGGAACGAACTAAGTTAGGCAAGTTTTTATCTTCCAACTCTCCAAGTTGTTGTTTAGCTTAACCAACTAGCTCAGGATATTCAACACAGATTCTTGGAGAATGTGTGGTTTACAAGAATACCAACTTGATCACGAGCTCAACACAGCGGTCAGGTGATAACCTGGTGATACTTCCGAGAAGATATTCGGAAAATCATGAACCACCGATATGCTACTAAGCTCGCAAACAATCTTGCTTTTCAGGGCAAGATGATATGATCACAAGAGTGAGGGATTGGCACAATCCTAACTCATTGATCGAGGGGTGCACCAAGAAAATGGACCAGGTAGCACAATCAATCTTAGAATAGTGATCCAACAACCAACATGCTAAGAATGATATTATTGTCCATTAACTACCAAGCAAAAGGGTTGCTAGGAGTATTGATTTCACACATCATAGTTCACTTGTCGGCATTCCGGTTACAACAACTCGGGACCGAGGAATGAATAATTATGGTGAGAAGTATCACTGCGTCAAGAATTCATAAGAGATGGTGCAATTTTCATGACATTCTTGACATAAAGATGGTAACACTCCAAGGTAGAGCAGAGCAGAACCTGGATTGGCATTTTGATCTGCGGAATACAATTGCTTTGACCCAATCCTAGATATGGATAAGGTTCTGGAGTTCGTTTCTCCTATTCATTCTGAAATAGAACGGCTTGACGGACCACAAGAATAGTACGCATCAAAGAACACGAATGCACGACATAAACTTGACTATCAACTGATAGACGAAGGTCAGAAGACAAACTAAAGGGGGACAACTCAAAGGAACATATGATTTTCTGAGTTGTGGGTGCATAGATTAGTATTCGAACCAAGTTCAACATTTCTTCCGGATAACCCATGCGGAGAGGTAGGACTGGCAGATTCACAACATAGGATAGGAAACTCATTGAGAGCACTCTTGTTGTGATCTTTCAGTTCAAGGGAACTTCTGCCAAAAGCGGTTCATAGTATTTGGAAGAAGGAAATACCACGGACCTCGAGGACTATTGCAAAGTTACTAATGTCCTAAAGGAACTATCAACACTATCAACAGGAGGTAAGTAGGGTGAATCTCGGGTTCAAGAACCCAGGAATAGAATACCTACTAACTAATAACATCACGGGATGCTTTCGAGAATGATGGCCAGAATCACCACACGGGATACACAAAAACATGGCTAGTTTACTAGGTGACTCCCTAAAACACCTAGGGTCATAATAATAACTCCAACATATATGTCGAGGCAGCGGAGTACCTCAACATACTAATTTGTGTGATTAATCTGGCCCAAATGAACATTAGAAATGGAGAGAAGGGATTTGCAAATGCATCAGACTATTTAGAAATTTGGGATGACTCGGACAGCATAACGGCTGTAAATGCTCAAAATGATTGGAAACATGCTACAAAAATGGTGGCATAACCACTCAGAGGCACAATATCAAGGGTTCGAGATCAACAGTTAACATACGGAAGTAGTAGAAACTGAACTGGGCTTAAAACCAACAATCTTAAAGGTCTATGGATTAGTAACACGTCATCCTGATAGATAGATGAGAAGCCTAGTTCTTAATCCCCGTAGAGGAGAAGAGGTTGACTCAGATCAGAAGGCCATGAGGTATAAGGAATAAAAAGAGCCTTATGTTCCCTTCCACAATCAAGTCCCTTACATAACTAAAGCATTTCTAGACACAACTTCGACCAGTTTGGCTTGGTAATCCTAAAAGCAGTCAGGCTCTGATACCAAAGCTGTTAGGACCCCGATTCCAAGTCACATCGATCTAGCCGGTAACACCTCATATCACTTTGCGGCCTCACGCACGGTATTCCCACGGGTGTCGCCTTACCATGGCCCGGGACCGTTTGTGCCTTTTGGCTCACATATATGATAGTGTCGCTAGCATCCATATGACAGAGAACCCGGGCCGACATGGCTAGTCGTGAACCCAAAGCGGCACTAACCCATGGGGACAGGCATTCATGAATCAACTTCAAGCATGTCGATTCGACGTGTGAATCTGGCTGTAACCTTTGGGCTATGAGGACTCAGGAACCCGGGTACATGTGAGCTAAGCGAGGACTCCGGATGTCACCGCGTGACATTTCCCGAAGGGGACAGAACCACAGGAACAAAGTGAAACACATGTCGCGGGCCAAGTGTCCAGTGCAGTAGTCTTTGGGCTAGCGAGGACTCCGGTGAACCAGTCAGAAGCGAACTACTATCGCTCGGGAAGCAATAGACTACATTTCCCCATATTAGTGGCTGCCAAGGATAAACAACTAGATTGTCGGATCCCACACATACCAAGCATTTCAAACATACACACAATATGCTCTATATGTGTAAATACAACATGGCATCACAACATAACTCTACGACTCAAGTATTTATTCATTAGGCTCCGAGGAGCGAGATATTAACAACATGGGTCTCATGATCCAACATACAGAGCATACAAGCAACAAGCACAAGCGGAAGCTTAACATGTCCGAGTACAGACATCTACAAATGAAAAAGGCTGAGAAGCCTGACTATCTACCAGATCCTGCCGAGGGCACAAGATCGTAGCTGAGGTAACAAGCTAAACGTCAAGTCCACGCGGAACTACTAAGCGAGACCGACGTCTCTCGCAAAACATAAAATAAGCAAACGTGAGTACAAATGTACCCAGCAAGACTTACATCAGAACTAACTACATATGCACCATTATCAACAAAGGGGGTGGTGGAGTTTGACTGCAGCAAGCCAGCTTTGACTCGGTGGCTATTCTAAAGTATGACTGCAAGTAACTCTTTTGAGGTGGCGCACACGAGTCCACATATTCACCATATCAATACACCACTAAGGATCCGCTCCCATCTCCCTACGAGAACACCATCCATAGCACTCACGCTTATCTTGCGCTTTTTAGAGTATCCACTTTCACTTGTCTATGAACTGTACAGGCAACCCAGAAGTCCTTTACATGGACACGGCTATTCGAATAGATCGTATTAACCTGCAGGGTGTACTTCTTCACACACGCTCTCGCCACTTACCGCCATGTACACCTCGTGTATCTCGGCAACCTTCAAGCGGAAGCCTGGCGAGGGAGTCGGCCACGACCTGACTAACCACACAAGTCTCTAGTCCAGGTTTATCGCCTATTCGGGTTCCATCTGCAAGGAGATCTGGCCGGGGTGTCTCTCACGACCCCAAACGATGTGTGCAGGGTTCCCAAGCCCACCTCGATGGGTGGTTCTACGCTTGGTACACCGTGCCACGGTGCCTAGTCTGTCCCAAGCCACCTGTACCGGGTGCCACTTGGTAGACTAGTAACACTACCTACAAACACCAGAAACTAGTTGCAACTCCTGGACAGAGATCAAGTTGATTAATAAGTCGAGAGGGGTCGAGTTACCGGAACCCAATGTGTGGTAGTAACTGTTCATGGATCACAAACACGTAACTCAGTTCCCGAGGGCGGTTTCAATGAGACAACCCACCATGTACTCCTACATGGCCTCTCACCGCTACCTTTACCAAATCGTGTTCACACACTTAGCTCTCAACAAGAGGACATGTTCACACACCTCCGATTCATCCTCGATGAATCGGACCGACACAACTCTAAGCAATAGCAGGCATGACAAACAAGCATGAATGAGTAGGCACATCAGGGCTCAAACAACTCCCACTCATGCTAGTGGGTTTCATCTATTTACTGTGGCAATGACAGGTCATGCAGAGGATAAAGGGGTTCAACTACCACAGCAAATAACAGATGAATCGTTGTTGTCCTAATGCAAGAAAAGAGAGCAGGAGGCGAGAGAGTGGGATTGTATCGTAATGAACAAGGGGTTTTGCTTGCTGGCACTTCCGATGATAATATAGTTCTTCATCGGTGTCATCGAATTCATCATCGGCACGTCGTCTCTTGAGAGGGACAAACACCGGCAAACAAGGACGAACACAATCAATGCAATGCAACAATATGATGCATGATCATGACATGGCAACATGCTGGTTTTTTGAGCTAATGCAACTAGCAACAGATTAAATGAAGTTGGTTTGAATACAATATTCAAATTCAAACTCCATATATGGATATTAAAATGCCATTTATATGCTTTGTGCTAAACAGCAGCTATAAGTTGTTCTAACATCCATGGAAATGGTACAGATGGATAGATTGGATTTTTCTGATCATTTTTCATATATAATTTATTTCATTCTGAGCTATGGTTGAATTTCTATGATTTTTAGAAGTTTATACTAATTTACGGAATTTCTGAATAATAATAAATCCGTAAAATGAGTTATTGCGTCAAGATTAGGTCATCTTGACCTTAGCAGGTCAACAGGCGGGTCCAGTCAAACCTGACCAGTGGGGTCCACCGTCGCTGGTCGGGCTGGTTAGTGTCGGCCCGACATGTGGGGCCGGGTCAACCGACACGTCAGCAAGTCAACTCTGTCGTGTGGGGTCAGTCAACGTGTGACGTGGCCAGGTCAAACTGACCTGTGGGGCTTGGAGGGGTTAGTTTAAACTAAACAGGAGCTAAACTAGGTTAATTAGGCAGTGGGGCCCGTATGTCACTGAGAGAGGGGCTAATTAGCGGAGTCATTAGCGACTAATGACGGCGCCACGTCGACTTCGCCGGAGTTCGGCCGGCGACGACCAAACCAACGGCGGAGGCTCGCGGCGAGGCGGCGGGTTTCGGTCAACAAGGGAGCGACGGCTACGGCGTGTGAGAGCGAGAACGGAGAGGGGGAGAAGGGGCAGGAGCTCACGGCGAGTGCAGAGATGTCCTCGGCGTGCTCGGGGAAGCACCGGAGCGAGCGGGGCGGCGAGGCCGATCTCCGGCGGCCGAGGAGGGGAAAAGCGTCGGGGCGGCGCTTCGGGGCTCCTCAGGTCGCGTGAGCCGTCGGGGAGGACGAGGGAGGCACGGCGGAGCTCGGGGCTGCGTCCATTGGGCTAGGCTAGCCGGTGGCCATGGTGGCAGTGAACGGCGGCGGCGGCTCTCTGTTCGGGCGAAGAACGAAGAGGGAGAGGGGGAAATGACCAGGGAAGAAGGGGGGGGGGGTCGGCACGGCCTCGTCCACGTCTCCTGGCGCGGGGTTGGGGAAAAGGGAGCGTCGACACGGCGAAGCAGGAGGTGGAGGCCTCCCAGCGAGCGCGTGCATCATCGCCTCTGCCTACTGGCGGAGGTTGAAGATGGCACGGCTGCCTGGTGGGCTGGGCTGCCTAATGGGCCGGCTACAGGTAAGGCCAGGTAAGTGGCCCTGGTGGGTATCCCTCTCTCTCTTTATTTTGTTTCAGTTTTCTATTTTTATTCCTCTGTTTTGAATTAGTAAAATACTAATTCATTTCATAAAATCCTGGAAATAATTATGGGTGCTTTCTGAATCATTCCAGTGGCCCTTAACAATTTCCAACATTTTTGGAGCATGTAAAATATATATAGCATTTAAATAGCTCCAATTCAAATATGTTTGAATTAATTCAAAGTCTAAATATATGCTGCAAAAATGTGAACCATTTTTGGTAGATGCTTCCACCTTGATCCAGAAATGATGAACATTTTTAAAGGGCATTTTGAAATCATTGAAAAATATTTTGGTTGAACCTATTTTAATTCCTTTTGATGCTAGGGTTTGAACATCCCCATTTCAAGTTTCTGAGAAATTTAAACATGATGCACACATGAAGGGCTAGCCTAGAGCATACCAGAACTAGGGATGTGACATTCTAAATGGGGCGAGAATGAAGGTTAACTTTTCGCGGCGGAAGTTGTCGGGTGAGCCGAACACAACTTCTAGCAATAGAGAGCCCGTACAGTGGGCATATGGGCCTGGCATTACCCCTTGAAAGGAAGTATTGCTATGGCGAAATTTGCTTGGGTCTATCCCCATTTTGCGGATTGTGTCCTGATATAGCAGGTTTAGATCACTGCCGCCGTCCATTAAGACTTGTGAAAATTGGAGTCCGCCAATTATCAGATCTAATATCAAGGTAGTCCAACCTGCATTCCGTATACTTCTAGAGTAGTCCCGATGGTCAAAGGTGATTGGTCTGAACAACCAGTGGCCGGACTCCTCTGGGATAGGCCGTATGGCGCGTACCTCTAGGGCGCCGCTCTGTTTTTCCCTTTTGTCACGTGAATTGAGTTCACTGTTTTGATTTCTTGTGGGAAATTCTTTTGTTTTCCGGTGCTCTGCTTTTGGGGTTCGTCATCATCCTCGCTTGGTGTGTCGAGCCCCTTGTGTTCGGCGTTGAGTTTGCTGGACTGCTTGAAGACCCAACAATCTCTGTGGGTGTGGTTTGCAGGCTTCCCGGGAGTACTGTGGATTTGGCATATCTTGTCCAAGATTTTGTTTAAGTTAGAGAGCCTGTCCCTGTTATCCTTAAGGGGTAGCTTTTTATGATTCTGCCTAGAGCTTTTGAATCCGGCGTTAACTGTCGTGCTCTTCGGGCTATTTCCCTTAGTCCGGCGCTGGTCCTTGCTACATCGTGGTTTCCTGTTTCCATCCCTGACTTCGGATGTACTTGGGTCGCTGGTGCTGCATCTTGCTAGCTAGCTATCCTCTCCCGCGCAAAAGTGGGTCATGAGGCTTGTTAATGTGACCATTGTTCTTGGCTTTTCTTGGCCGAGGTGTCTGGCGAGCCATTCGTCTCGGACGTTGTGCTTGAAAGCTGCTAAGGCTTCGGCGTCCGGACAGTCGATTATTTGATTCTTTTTAGTAAGGAATATGTTCCAAAATTTCCGGGCTAACCCTCCGGGTTGTTGAGCTATGTGAATTAAATCGTCGGCATCCGGAGGTCGGACATAGGTCCCTTGAAAATTTGCCCGAAAAGCATCCTCGAGCTCCTCCCAACTTACAATGGTGTTTTCGGGAAGGCTTTTAAGCCAATGCCGGGCTGGCCCTTTGAGCTTGAGGGGTAAGTATTTTATGGCGTGGAGATCATCTCCTCTAGCCATGTGTATATGGAGGATGTAATCCTCAATCCAGACTCCGTCGTATGCCTCTATGTTTACGGGCTTGAATCCCGCTGGAAATTCATGATCCAGCACCTCATCGGTGAAACATAGGGGGTGTGCGGCACCCCTGTATTTAGGTGTACCATGATGTTCGGATACTTGATGTGTTGCCTTGCTTACTAGAGCTTGCTTTCTTGGCCCGTAGATAGATCTAACTGGGCCATCTGTTTGATGCGAATCCTTGTGCGGATCGCGTGCCGGCTTGAGTGCGGCGCCGTTTGCCACTCTCTGTTTGCCATGGGGTCGTCCATCCGACCGGGTGGCCTTCTTGTTTTTTGAATGTGGGGGCTCTACAGCCTCCTCATCAAATTCGGGCAGTAGTTTTCGCTTTGGGTAGCTCTTTGTTCGGCGATTGTCGCTGTATTTGTCTGCGGTGTTGAGTACTTTGCTCCATCTGATTCTGAGTGCATCTTCCGCTGTTTTGAGCTTCCGCTTCTGCTTTTTCGGGCTGCATGCTGTGGCAATGAGCCTTTTGTGGAGGTTCTTCTGCTCCAAAGAACTTGTCCGCGTGAGATCGCCCGCATCGTTATCTTCGCCAGGGACGGGTTGTTTATCCAGATTGTCCTATTCAGACGGTTGCTCGATAGCATGTTCGTCGTCCACCGGTTCACCCTGCTCTATAGCTGGGTCTGTATGGCTGTTGTCTTTCTCGAGGTGGGACTTTGAGCGGTGCTTACATCACCGTTTTTACTGCTTTTCGAGGGAGCGATCCTTCGTAGCGTCCCGTTGTTCCTCGTCGTCGCTTCCTTTAGGTGTGTCCACCATGTATACATCGTGAGATGAGGTGGTTCTCCTGTGCCCTATAGGCGCTTGTTCATGCTCATCCTCTACATCGTCGTCCATACCGTCGATGTCTTCGGAGTCGAAGTCGAGCATGTCTGTTAAATCATCGACAGTGGCTATGAAGTGGGTGGTGGGTGGGCTTTGATTTTCTTCGTCGTCCGCATCCCAACCTTCCTGACCATAATCCGGCCAGGGCTCTCCTGATAAAGAGAGAGACTTTAGGGAATTCAGAAAGTTGCCAAAGGGCGAGTGCTGAAAGACGTCCGCGGCAGTGAATTCCATGATCGGCGCCCAATAGGATTCGATTGGCAGGGGCGCGGAAGGCTCGGAGTCCGGAGAGGAGTCCAACGCCTTGGAGTCACGAGCTTCACAAAGGACGGGGTAGGTGTACAGCTCAATCGCCGTAGAGATCGCAGCCCCCGAGGTGGTGTCCAGCCGCCCGTCCTTGATCGGCGCGGTCGGCTCCGAGCTAAAGGTCGGAGCGGACTCTGGTGCGGCCTCCAGGACACTGTTTGGCGGCAGAGCTAGATCATGCCCCTCGTGACAGTGCGGTGCGCTTGGCTATGGCTCGAACCCGTCGAAGATCAAGTCTCCGCGGATGTCAGCCGTGTAGTTCAAACTTCCAAATCTGACCTGATGGCCAGGGGCGTAGCTTTCAATCTGCTCCAGATGGCCAAGCGAATTGGCCCGCAGTGCAAAGCCGTTGAATACGAAGATCTGTCCGGGGAGAAAAGTCTCACCATGGACTGCATCGTTGTTAATGATCGGAGGAGCCATCGGGCCTAAAGATGACGACACAGAGGAACTCTCAATGAAAGCACCAATGTCGGTGTCAAAATGGCGGATCTCGTAGGGGGTCCCGAACTGTGTGTCTAGGCGGATGGTAACAGGAGACAAGGGACACGATGTTTTTACCAGTGTTCGGGCCCTCTCGATGGAGGTAAAACCCTACTCCTGCTTGATTAATATTGATGATATGGGTAGTACAAGAGTAGATCTACCACGAGATCAGAGAGGCTAAACCCTAGAAGCTAGCCTATGGTATGATTGTTGTTCGTCCTATGGACTAAAACCCTCCGGTTTATATAGGCACCGAAGAGGGTTAGGGTTACACGGAGTTGGTTACAATGGTAGGAGATCTACATATCCATATCGCCAAGCTTGCCTTCCACGCCAAGGAAAGTCCCATCCGGACATGGGACGAAGTCTTCAATCTTGTATCTTCATAGTCCAGGAGTCTGGCCAAAGGTCATAGTCCGGCTATCCGGACACCCCCTAATCCAGGACTCCCTCAGCTAGGCTCGTCAAGTTTAACCCTAGTATTCTGCATGTGCAAAACTGGCTTGCACCCGTTGTATGTGAACGTAGAGCTTATCACACCCGATCATCACGTGGTGTCTCGGCACGACGAACTGTAGCAACAGTGCATACTCAGGGAGAACACTTATACCTTGAAATTTAGTGAGGGATCAACTTATAATGCTACTGCCCTACTAAGCAAAATAAGATGCATAAAGGATAAACATCCCATGCAATCAAAATATGTGACATGATATGGCCATCATCATCTTGTGCCTTTGATCTCCATCTCCAAAGCACCGTCATGATCTCCATTGTAATCGGCTTGACACCTTGCACTACAAAAATAATACACTTCCGTGATGATACGTGTTTGTCACAGTAGGTCGCGTTTTTTGTCATGCATGTACATCCATGACAAATTTATGACAGAATCAAGATAGTCATATCTGTGCTGTCCTAGAAGTGTTCGATGACAGTACCAAAATTATCATCACGGAAGTGTCCACTTCCATGACAATAAATTGCGCGTCACAGAACTGCTTTCGTCAAGGGTGACCGACACGTGGCATCCACCGTAATGGAACGCCGTTAAGCTATCGGGTCGGGTTTTGGATCCGATAACCCGTTAACAGCCCCGACCAATGGGGATTTTCCGCGCGTAAAATCATCATTGGCTGGAGGAAACACGTGTCGGCTCACTGTTGGGACAGATGTCATCCACTCATTGGATAGAAGGCGCCTATGATACGTCGACACGTGGCACAGCCCAACAGAGGCCCATTACTGTGAAAAGGCTGGCCCGTTTGACTTGGTCAAAAGGTGGCGGGTCGGCCCATGGAAAGCCTGTTAACGGCATGTTCGCATATAGCCCATTTACAGCCCGCTAACCCAAGGCCCGTTACGCCCTATCCGAATTAGGCCCAGTAGCGTCATCTGGGCCATCCAATATGATTCGGCCGTTTTCACTTCGCCCATGTATGGCCCATGACGTCTTCGGCCCATATGAGGCCCTATGTAACTCTTGGCCTATTAACGGCCCGTGGTGAAATCGGCCCGCAATGAACGGGTATCACTTTACACCCACTAACGACCCGTGGTGAAACTGGCCCGTAATGAACAGTATATCACTTTATACCCATTAAGGGCCCGTTATTCAGTTGGGCCGTTTCCAGCAAATGTTATCTTTCGGCCTGCTCAGAGCCCATTTATTCTTGGGCTCATTTCCAGCATTCGTTTACTTACGGCCCGTTACTGTCATTTTCTGCTTGTGGGCCAAATTCAGCCCGTGGTTACATCGACCCGTTTGTGGTCCGTTAATACGTTGGGCCGTTTTCATAGCGTCATCAAATACGGCCTATTAACGATGGACCGTTATGGTCATACGGCCCGTATAAGGCCCATTGATGATACGGCCCATATAAGGCCCATTGATGATACGGCCCGTAGAAG
The DNA here is from genome assembly GCA_021605145.1 of Aegilops bicornis. Taxonomy (NCBI): domain Eukaryota; kingdom Viridiplantae; phylum Streptophyta; class Magnoliopsida; order Poales; family Poaceae; genus Aegilops; species Aegilops bicornis. The sequence goes on along the minus strand of CM038674.1, from coordinate 222,384,084 downwards.
GCCCATTGTTTCTACGGCCCGTAGAAGGCCCATTGTTTCTACGGCCCGTAGAAGGCCCAGTGTTTCTCTGACCCGTAGAAGGCCTCGCTTCTCTGACCCGTAGAAGGCCCATCGCTTCTATGGCCCGTAGGAGGCCCAGTGTCACTACAATAAATATTAGCCCATGGTTATTGTGGCCTAGTTTTAAAAAGAACTGCACTGACTACAAGCAAACAAATAAACAAGACAACAAGGAAATAAATAAGCAAGCAACTTGTGCTAGGCTATCACGGCTGTTACACATATTACATCCATCGGGCATCAAAGTTCGCCACCGGTGCAAATATAGGAACAAAGCGACATATCATATACACCGGTTGTCAAAGTTGGCGACTAAGCGCAAATAAACGCCGCAAGAAAACAAATCCAGAACTGAAACCACTTCAAGATCTCAAGAAACAATATCCTGGTACCCATAATGCGGCAAGATGCTTAGCAAGCTTATTAACTTTCTCTTGTTTGGCGCTTAAATCCTCCGGTAGCTTGTTGTTGCACCGGAAAATATGCATCTGAATTCTGCGGGGACTTCCTCGGATCCCTTGACTTCTGTTGCAAAGACATCTCGATCGATGTCTTTCAACTTGAAGTTGAGACTCAAGAAGACGAACTGATTCAGCAGCGAGTTCAAGAGCTTGTGCCAGTGAGTGGCCCGATAACTCGAACACTACATCAAGACAGGACTTTTGGGTTCCCTCACCGTCGTCAAGATATTTTTTATCAGCTTTCTTGGAGACCAACAGGATGTCTCACTATCTTGAACCTTATCTGCATTACTTCCTTTACCATTGAATAACGCAGACTTTGTTCTCCAATATTTTGTCCGCATTCTAAAAGAGAAACAAGCAGACACATCACATGTTTACCATGTTGTATATGAAACTCATTTTGGTAAATGAGTTCAAGAGTAAAGTGGATGTGATAACAGCATGAAACAAACATATATCTATGTGCCATGGTCACTTTATGGTCTATATCATTCTAGTTTCATTGCCAAATCAAGATAGAGACATAGTTCAAATAATATTTGTTCAAGACAAAGCGAGAATAGACAGAATATAAGTGTGGGTAACTATAGAGCAATAACAACACTTGTAATGTGCATGACATGAGAACATAACTGTTTATTCAATTGAAACTGAAATCAACATAGAGCAGGTTACAACAAAGAAACCAGTTAAAGAAACAGGTTTAAAACATACTGTTGCGCCATTGGAGTTTCAATTCCATCCTTCAAATTTGAAAATAGTTGGTATGAGTAAATACAAGAATGCAAGAGCAAAGGAGTATGAACCATAGCTACGTAACTGACACGAGAACAAATCTTCTTCTCCTTTAAGCGTTGAGTTGGGATTCGAGTGGTGGTCCTCGTGCTTTGGGCAATGCAGTTCCCTTACTAACCGCTCGTGTTTGGGTGCTCTGTGGTGGAGACGGTCTTTGTGTCAAGCTGGAATCGGGTTACTATCTGCCGGGGCTGGGGTTAAAAGGGGTGTAGCTGATTCTCTGTCCAACTGGGTAGGGGTACAATCTGCGAGAGTCTGGGTTATGTGTGGTGGATCTGGTCCTTGGGCAAGTACAACCGTGGTTCTATCTGCATCAACTGGTAGCACAATCTTTTCAAGACTGTGTTGTTACTCCCTTAGATACCGCCATCACGCTCTCCAATTCAAATGGGTGATAAACAAGAAAAGTAATTGAAACTATAGACATTGTATGATGAAGCAGTGCAATGGATAGTGGGGAATAAAAGAGGGCATGAAATAATTCATATTTATGTTGTCTAACCAAACAGGATAGCATGACACAATTTCACATATATGATGGCTAACTAAACAGGATAGCATGACACAATTTCACATTATGATGGCTAACTAAAAAAGATGGAAAGACATAGTTCAAAATATGAGACTATGTAAACAGGATGACATGACATAACTATATAATGTGTTTATTAAATAGGTTGGCATGCCATAATTCACATATATTCATGGATAGAATGCCATAATTCTAAATATGATGATTTGTAAACACTAAACAGGATGAGATGATATAACTATATGATGTCTTTATTAAATGGGTTGCCATGCCATAATTCAGATAGATGATGTGTATGTACTATGTAAACATGATGGCATGATATAATTCAAATATATGATTTATATAGTAAGCAAGTAAGCAGATGTCAATCTATATATGATGTAAAAACTAAGCAATGCAAGACAACATGCATGACGTGGGTAATATAACCACCTGCCAAGTTTGAGCACAGGACCTCGGGAAATAGGACTGGTCATCGGTCTCTAAATCCTCCTCTGAGGAGCTCTTTGTAGCCAAAGAAGATGTCTACTTTAGCGGTAGCATTATGCGCTCTGAATACCTTGTTTTCACTCCAGATACTTCCATCACTGCTTCAAATGGCTGATGCACAGGAAGAGTAGTTGAATATACAAACGTTGTCGACAAATGGAACATGTAATACAAAAAAATGATATCATGATATAATTCACATACATGATGATTGGCTAAACAGCATGGCATTGCATAATTCACATATATAATGCCTTTGCAACAAGATAGCATTGTATAATTCACATATATAATGTCTTGCAACAAGATGGCAATGCATAATTCACATATATGGTAATTAGACACTAAACAGGTGGCATTCACACAAAGCATGTCTAAACTAATCAAATGGCATAGCAATGCGGGACACCATACGCACGATATGAGCAACATAACCCTGCCAAGTTAGAGCATACACCTCGGGGGAGGGGGTGGATAGGACTGGTCATCTGTCTCTGAATCCTCCTCTGAGGAGCTATCCGTAACCAGCGAGATATGTGCTTCGTCAGATAGCATAGTCTGCTCAGAAGACCTTGTTTTCACTCCAGAATTTGCCATCACCGTATCAATTGGCTGATGCACACGAAGAAGCGATTGAATGTACTAACATTGTTGACGAATGTAATATGTAACGGAAAAAAAGATGGCCTGATATAATTTACATATAAGATGACTGGCTAAGCAGGATGGCATTGCAAAATTCACATATATGATGCCTGGCTAAACAAGGTGGCGTTGCATAATTCACATAAATGATGAATAAACTAAGCAGATGACATTCGCGCAAAGGATGTCTAAACTAAGCAGATGACATATTTGATGTATAAAGTAAGCAATGCAAGACACCATATGCATGATATAACCAACATCAAGATGCCAAGTTAGAGCGAAGACCTCGGGGGTAAATAGGAGTTATCTTCTCCTTCCGAATCCCCCTCGTAGCAGATATCTTCCTCTCGATTACAATCCGAAATGTGTGGAGGGGCCTGCCTTTGCGCCTACCATGGAGCGACGCTGCATGAAATTATATTGCCACGCAAGGCTCGTCTCTTTTGCTCTACATGTTCAGTTCTATTGTTTACAATAAGCATCATGCGTAGGAATAAAACATAGTGAGATTATGTAAGGAGTGCATGCGAAATCCAGAGTGATGGTAGCAACCTCGTGGATAGACCCAATACCAATAATAGCAGTGAGATAATGGCTTTAGTTAATAAATACATATAATGGCTTCTTTCTTGTTTGTTTCCCACCCAACATGAAACTCATAGTAGACACCGGAGATTAACCAGATAGTAGATAGATACTATTGATAGCGGCCCGATATGTACCCCACAACCATTTAAAAACTCAAGTTTGACCATTAGTTTGGAGCTGACTCAGAGTCTAATCGGTGAACAGGACGATAAAGCAGCATGTAATATTAAGCGATGCATAACGTAAGCAGACACGAAAGAGTGCGACCTCTCTTGCGGACCCGTGTAGTCCTCGAGGTCATCTGCTCGGTTGATGATGGTAATGCAGTTTTCATGGCTGCCGGCGGCGGGGAAGAAGATCTGAGGCGGCGAAAGACAGTCTGGAGGCCGGATCCGCTCTTCTTGACCCTTCTGTCGTTGGAGCAGCTGAGCTGGGGTGGACGACGACGCAACAGGACCGGGACAAACCACGCAAGGTTTTCTTTGACAACTATCTGTAAGAGAAGTAATTCTGTAAGGGCTCGTTTGAATTGGAGGATTCCAACAATGCAGGGATAGGAAATAGACAGGAATAGGATAGGACTGCACGTGCAAAACAGAGAATTTAAAAACACAGGATTTCTGCCAATCTAGGTGTTCGATTCACAACAATTGGAAGATCACAGGATGCAAAGAAGCATGGTGAGATTAAGTCAAACCACAAGAAAATGTACGGTTATAATGCTATTATGCTACTATCTCTTAGTTTTGCGCTTCATGAATAGGAATTTGAAAAGGAGGACAAGTGAAAATTAAAATTCCTACATTTTTCTTTCAAGGAGACACTAAAGGAACAAATCCGTGTGCTCAGTGGACAATATATATAACATGTAGAGTAAAAAAGAGATGCAACAAGTGTACAACCTCTTTGGCGAAGCCATGTCGATCTCAGCGATTGGGTTGGCCGATGAGGATGCTCTGGCTGACTTTGCTGTCGGAGGAGGGGAAGAAGATCTTAGGCGTCTGGAGATGGAGCCCGAGGTACTGCTCCGCTGTGATGGAGGGTTTCATCGTTGGAGCAGCTCCGGTGAGTTGTACGACGCCGAGGCTGAAGCAGGACAAGAGAGACAACGAACAACGTTAACCTGAGTGGAATTTTAATAGCATCTCCAATACATGACATAAAATACATCACCACAAAGTGCTAGATGTAAAATACATCAGCCGCTCATCTCTGAACTTAACTGTCAAATCGAACTTAATCGTCAAATCGAACCTAACTGTCCAAACTGAATTTTGTTGTCGAAACTGAATTTTGTCAGCCGAACCGAACGCACTAGCAAGGTGAGGCTACATGTCGGTCGATCGACTTTTTCATCTCTGGTCACCGATTTTGCAGCCGTTGGATACGTAAATCAAGGGCTGCGGTTCATCTTCAACCTCCACCCCTCGAGCCGCCACCACCACCGCCAAATAGCAGCCCCTCGCCGCCCGCGGCGGTGCGCCGCCCGCCCGCCCAAAACACTCCTCATCGCCCGGTCCGCCGCCGCCCAGCCATCCCTCTAGCCCCTCGTGCCGAGCTTTTCTCCGGCGATCCCCACGCCGCCGCCCATAACGCCACACCGCCGGCGACCACCGCCCCCATCCTGAACCCTAAGATAGATAGTGGGGTACCTCTCCGGCGGGCCCCCCTCCCTGCTGCGGCTGGTTCTTCCTTCACCCCGGCGAGCCCACCCCTTGGAAATCGACTGACCCAAAAGTTGATTCAGTCGACTAAAGTGTAGCCAAATCGGAGCAGCATCGCAAGCAAGAGCAAGAGCGAGAGCAGCAACATGAAAGCAAGAGCAATAGCAAGAGCGGACTGTAGGGGACCGAGAGCAAGAGCAGAAGCAGCATCGCGGCGACAGCTAAAAGCAGCAGCTCCTCTTGATGTGGGACGTCGCCGCCGAGGAGCGACGCCGTGGAGGAAGTGGTGGCGACGCCGCCGTGGATGGAGTTGCCGCCGTGTCGGCTCGGGACCGAGCGCCGACAAAGACCGTGAGATCGAATCAAGAAGAAAATGCGGCGATTAGTGTACAACCTCTTTGGTGGCGCCGATTAGGCCGCAGCTTCATCCGAGGAAACAGTGATGATGATGCTCTTCCGGTGGTGCAGGTGAAGACGGCGGTGTGGGAATGGAGGTGGCGCGAAAGATGAGGGGAACGTCGGGGCAGCTCCTTGGAGACGGAGCAGGGTGTGGGGTTTCGTCACAGGTTTTCGCGGCCTCGGTGTACAAATGGGTGGGCGAATGGGATGGCAGTGGGGAACCATGGCTTAGAGACGCGCTTGTCCGAAATGTGGGGTAAGTTACGAAAGTACCCCCCACCGATTTGAGGCAGTTCTTTCGGTTCAGGGGTACCACGGGCATTTCGCGTGTCGGGATTTCACAGGAGGTGGGAGTTTTCGCGCGCGTTGTAATTTTGGAATAGCAAGGCGCGGGTTGAGATGGAGGGAGTTAGCCGAGCACAACGAGACAAAGATATATCTTAAATATTTCGGGCTAACAAAGGCGCAGGTTGAAATTTCCGGACAAGCCTAACATGTACTGTACCAAATCAATGCGCACTACAAATGTCATTCAAAACTTTGAATTCATGTTATGTTCAATTAAAATATTTCGCTACGTGTATAATGCATGCAACCTACTACTCAAATGAACGTGCATTCCAAACGTATATACTACCGCTTCAATATGAACTAAATTTGAATAAGATCTACATTAATGATTATTGTGAAGTCAAAGCATTTGAATTCGTTTCTCTGTTTTAATAAGATCTACAATCATCATTATTGTCAAGTTAAACCATCGTTTGTGTATTATCTTCACAAAGACACCACATGATCGATGTCGAGTTACATATGAACTATGTGTACTATACGAACTCGAACTAGATTTTTGAATCCACTTTATTTTGATTTCAAATCACATTACATTTCTAGCTCTAGCTAGATCTTCATAATCTAAACCATGTCTCATATGTATAATGTGTTTATCACATTATGTATGGTGCCCGCCCTCACGCCTACAAGTATTTAGATGTGAGTTGCAAACACCACACATTACCACAAATTCAAATAAAATGTGAGAATGTTCGATATATAGTATTGTTTAGATTGCTCGATATTTAGTTGTAAGCTGCAAACGCCGCACATTATCTCAAATTCAAATAAAATGTGAGATTCTTTGATGTATAGTATGGTTTAGATTGTTCGGCATTTTGCTGTGAGTTGCAAACGCCATGCATTATCACATTATGGTATAACATGTGCACAACACGTGTATCACCGCTATATTCATGCATGCAATGTTTAAAACACTATGATCTCCTATTCAAATATATGAATCCGCTTTCATATCAAATTATGATCTTTGTTAGTCTCTTACACCCACACAGTCCTCTAACCTTTGTAGCTACCACTAACTTTCTCTCGTGCATGCACACGCCTCCTCGCCTCCCCCTCCCTCGGCATTCTATCCACCGAGCACATTCATTTTTTACTTTAGGTCGTTCTCCCGAGTCTCCACAAATCCTTTCCGACACACACCGATCGATAAACCTCTCCAGTGATGCCTGCCAAAGCATACACACATAGCTTCAATCTCCTCCTTTATGTGTCCTTGCCTCATGTCTCTCATATGGTCGCACACACGTGTAAACTCTCACCCCTCTTTAATCGATCTCACAACCGCACTCCTCCCGCTATCAAGCTAGTAGTTTGGCCTCTCGCACCACCTCCTAGCTTCATTCTCTCTGTCTATCCGTCTCGCTGGGCCTTATTTGCCTCTAACAAATGGACGTACACCGACCGATCTCTCGCTATACATATAGCTAGGTAGGTCCTTATAACTCGTTTTTACCCACACATCGATCGATCTACCTCATTAGTTGTGTCTCTCCCTTCCTCCGACAAACAACAATTGATCTACCTATCTAGTTAGGTTTGCTTACCAAACACATGGTTCCCCTTCATCATCCATGGATGTGTCCCGACAGATCTATCACGCATGTGCACACACGTAAACACATCCCCACTCTTATTGATAACATTGCAGTTCCACCTCGGTTTGTCTAGTAGGCCTCTCCCAACATCTCCGAGAAGCAACTCCATCACCCATCCGGCACTCTACCCCTCTCCTCCCTCTCCCTCCCTCTCTCTCCTCTCTCTCTCTCTGTCCCATCATATTTCCCGTCCTTCGCTTATGTATGGATGTCGACCGATATCCCTCATGACATAGCTGGGTCTCTCCTTCTCAACACATATACGAGTCGTTCTACCTCTATAGTTAGGCCTTTGCCTACCCCTCCCCCCACCCCCTCCCCCCCCCCCACACACACATCGATACATCAAGCGCTCTAGTCATGTCTCCCTGCCACACACAAACTTGACTTGTGCCCTCTAACGTTCCAGAGGGCCAGCCCCTATATCTTTGACTTGCACACACACACGCAATTTCGATGGCTCTCTTCATCGATATCGCACCCACCCGCATTTCTGATCCTCTCTTCGACTCTATCGATAGCTATGACCCTCCCTCTCTTCTCATGGATTGCCCGACCCTCTATGTATGATATGGATAGGCCTCCATTTCACACACATTGCATGCAAAATTTTGTTTGAGATGTCATCGACACATATTCCCACAAATAATTCACGAAATCAACCCCCACCCCACCCCCACCCCCACCATAAAACAAAAAACACTCACGAACGCGGTTTGTATCTCTCACACACACCCACGTAGGTGGGGGACGTGCACGAAGAGAAGAGGTGCATGCACGGCACACGTACTCCCGTCTCTTTCCCAACCACACCCGCGGGTACACGGTGGAGCCTGCTTACATTTAAAAGGCAGCCCACGTGGTAATTTGGCACATGTACTTGTTGTCCACTTGGTGGAGGGAGGATCGTCTACCACGGGTGAACAAACAAATTGCGACTTGACGCGTTATGTTAAATTAAAAAAAGAGGCAAACCATGTGGGGCCTACCTTAGAGGCAAGGCTCTATACACTGGAGTACTTTTGATGTGTCCCGTCAACTCGCAGAACGAGGAAAAGCTTGCTTAGTACACCATCTCCCCCGCCCACGAGCGCGGTGGCTCGCAGGATGAGGTGAAGCTTGCTCCTCCCTCGCCCATGCGCGCGGTGGCTCGCAGGACGAGGAGAAAAATTTACTACTCCCTCCGTTTACTCCTCGTCCCTACTACCTTGGTTATAGATATTATATCATATTGTTTGGAATATATATGTCCTTAGTAGATTTCAATATGAACTATTAGTACATACTCCAAACACTGATGTATATAGACGTATTTTAGAGTGTAGATTCACTCATTTTGCTCCGTATGTAGCACTCTCCCTCCCCCCTCGACCCTCGCCCGCGTGGTGGACGTGCATCAGTTCATTCGGTCTCATATAGCCAGAATGATATATACTGCACTACCATTATTGCTCGACTTCCCGAAGAGGCAAAGAGCCGATCGCAAGGTTAATATTTTGGAGATGCCAAGCGCAAGGTTATGCTGCGTCATTTGTAAATAAATTTTTTTCTTCAGTGGCACGTACGCAATATGATAGGTTCATATGGAGAGAAAAGGAAACTGCTCCACTATATACATAGTCAGGACGGGCCAGCCTACACGGTTGCTTGCTGGGGTTGCTCTCTTCACACTCTCTCGCACAAAATGACTGCGGCCACATCTCTAACATCTCGGCGGATCACGTCCGCTTGGGGAAGGGGTGGATGCTTAGTGTAGATGCGGTGTCCGTCACCGACGGTGAAAACCCACCGTCAAGACGTCCCGATCAGGGGTCCCCGCCGTTCTCTCACAAAGCCGGTGAGGTTGCCTTCATCCCTTGCTCATTGCCGTGGCGTGGGCGGTTGCCGCCTCCCGCCGCCCTCCTCAAGGTGAGCTACGTCCCTCAGGTACAACTCCCTTTACAGCCGGCTTGCACCACTGCTCCAGCTGCCCACATCACTCCCTGTGTTTCTCTACTTCTTTGCCCCGCACATACCTAATACCTCTACTGGCTTCTACGTACTGTATTTGTGATGAGTTTATGTCTCATCAACTAGTCCTAGTAATCTTATTCTAATCACGCTTCTTCAATTTCTTTGCCACAGGGATGCTCATCTCGATTTTGGTGAAACTGCACAAAATGATCCGATGGTCAAAAGGTTGCAAACTTCATTTATTAGGAAGCTCGAACGTTGCCAAAGAAATTGAAGCCTGGTCGTGGTTCACGGTTCAAGGGCTAGGGACTGCATGGATCGTTTTTTCTTTAGCTGCCTCTGTGCCAAAATAAGTGTCAACTTTAGTAGTAGTACAACTTTGTATTAAAGTTTGCACAAAGTTGAGACACTTATTTTGGAACGGACGGAGTTGCTTTGATCTGTCAATCATTGAGATGCAATAGCATGCATATTAGTCTCCTTTGTATTTGATGAAATCTTGCAACGTGCAACCTTGGACGCAAGATACATGTAACAAGAGCTGGAAGCTTCATAGCATTGTACAAATTTATCTCACTGATAAATTACAGTATATACTAGTACTATACTAGTACTTCCTCCATTCCTAAATATAAGTCTTTGTAGAGATTTCACCATTAACCACATGCGGATGTATATAGATGCATTTTAAGTGTAGATTCATTTATTTTGTTCCGTATGTAGTTCACCTAGTGGAATCTCTACAAAGACTTATCTACTAGTAATAGCTAGCCCCCACTACTAGGAATTCTCTATCCTCTCCTTGAGCCACATCATCAAAATTGACGTGGCTGTTAGATGAAGTAAATCAGTCATAATAGCCGTCTGATCTAGACGTTCAGAGGCTCAGCACTAAGCCACATGCAAGCATGTAGAAATACCGTGGCACATGCATGGTAGTGGGTTTTAAATCACATCAACATGTCTGCATGCAAGCATGCACCGGTAGCATGCATGTAAGTGAGCTTTTAAGTCCCATTAACATGTCAAAAAGAAAAATATAATCCCATTATGCAGTAGGAGCTGGCTGATCTTTTTTCCTTATGTGGGATGATCTAAATGATGATGGGAGTTTATTTAGTTTGGCTACCACATTTTTCATGCGGTTATAGATTTTTTTTAGTTCTATGAAATCGATAATTTTACGCAGAGAGATATACCGCTATTCCGCGGCAACGAGTGTGTAACGCCCTCGATGCGGCTATATCTCCCACGTGTCGAAGCACGACTTAGAGGCATAACCGCATTGAAAGCAATGTCGCAAGTGAGGTAATCTTCACACAACCCATGTAATACATAAGGGAAAGAGATACATAGTTGGCTTACAGAGCCACTTCACACGATACATAAATAAACATCCATCATCCAGATTACACTCAAGGTCCGACTACGGAACCAAAATAAAAGAAGACTACCCCAAATGCTACACGGATCCCGATCGTCCCAACTGAGCACCACTCATCGATCATCGAGGAAAAGACACATAGTAACGACCACGTTCCTCGTCGAACTCCCACTTGAGCTCGGTTGCGTCATCTGCACTGGCATCGTCGGCACCTGCAACTGTTTTGGTAGAATCATGTTTTTCACGGGGACTCAGCAATCTCACACCCGCGAGATCAAGACTATTTAAGCTTATAGGAAGGACAGAGTTGTGAGGTGGAGCTGCAGCAAGCGACTAGCATATATGGTGGCTACATTCGCACAAGAGAGCGAGAAGAGAAGCAAGGCACGGTCGTGAAGCTAGTAGCGACCAAGAGGTGATCCTGAAACTACTTACGTCAAACATAACTCCAACACCGTGTTCACTTCCCGGACTCCGCCGAGAAGAGACCATCACGGTTACACACGCGGTTGATGTGTTTTTAATTAAGGTCAACTTCGGGTTTTCTACAACCGGACATTAAAAATTCCCATCTGCCTCATAACCATGAGCACGGCTTTCGAAAGATAATACCTGCAGGGGTGTCCCAACTTAGCCCATTATAAGCTCTCATGGTCAAGAAGGATATTCCTTCTACCGGGAAGACCCGATCAGTCTCGGAATCCCGGACTACAAGACATTTCGACAATGGTAAAACAAGACCAGCAAGACCACCCGATCAGTGCCGACAAATCCCGATAGGAGCTGCACATATCTCGTTCTCGTGGCACACCGGATAAGCTAAGCGTCAGGTACCGACGTAATCCAAGTTGCCAAGGAATGGTCCCATACGGTGCTCTAGTTTGGACCAACACTCGAAGGAGCACCGCCCGGGGTAAATAAAGATGACCCTCGGGCTCGCGAAAACCCGGGGAAAAGGCTTAGGTGGCAAATGGTAAAACCAAGGTTGGGCCTTCTTTGGAGGAGTCTTATTCAAACGAACTTTCAAGGGGTCCCATAAATCACCCAACCGTGTAAGGAACACGAAATCAAGGAACATAACACCGGTATGACGGAAACTAGGGCGGCAAGAGTGGAACAAAACACCAGGCATAAGGCCGAGCCTTCCACCCTTTACCAAGTATATAGATGCATTAATTAAATAATAGATATTGTGATATCCCAACAAGTAAACCTGTTCCAACAAGGAACAACATCTCCATGTTCCAACAAGGAACAAACTTCATCTTCACCTGCAACTAGCAACGCTTATAAGAGGGCCGAGCAAAGCGGTAACATAGCCAAGCAACGGTTTGCTAGGAAAGGATGGTTAGGGGCTTGACATGGCAATATGGGAGGCATGATAAGCAAGTGATAGGCATCGTAGCATAGGCATAGCAAAAGAGCGAGCATCTAGCAAGCAAAGATATAAGTGATTTCGAGGGTATGGTCATCTTGCCTGCAAAGTTCTCAGAGTTGTCGAAAGCTTGATCCTTGTAAGCGTTCTCAACAGGTTCCTCGTTCACGTACTCGTCTCCCGGCTCTACCCAAAGCAAGAACACAAACAATTGAACCACAATAAATCACGGGCGATGCACAAACAACATGATGCAAAACATGGCATGATATGCGAGATGTGAGATGCAATGCATATGCGTGCTCCGGAAGGAAACTGATGAACCAGGCATCAACTTGGAAAACCAAGTATGCCGCTGGAAAGGTGAGATGATTTCGGTTGAAATCGATATAAAGATCACCGGAATCGAATGCACGGTTTGCAAATGACAAGCAAAACAAGAATGGCACAAATCTGCCATTAACAGCATGATACCACTTAGCAAGCAACAAGAAATTAAGCTACTGCACCCAAACGTACCAACAAAGCATATGGCAGTAATCCACTCAAGATGCTTGACAAAAGATGAACACTGAGCTACGGCTAAATCACACCATAACAGGTCCAAACAAGCATGGCAAAAGTGCAAAATATATCAGCTTCACAGACAGTGAAAATACTGAACATGGCAGAATCAGCATCAGGAAGCAATGTTCAGAGCAAGCAAACAACATGCTACAGGACCTTATAATAGCAAAACAAGGCCTAGCATGAATCTACTCAAAGCATAGAACAAAAGTCCCTTACTGACCATGAGCCAAAAGGGATCAGAAGATATGATGGCACCCACGTAAACATAGCAAGTTCCGTTAACAGATTCAGACTTGGTGAAATTTCAGGACATAGCAGAAACAGATTCAACATGGCATCTTTACAAGCTTGATTAACTCACTACAAGGCATGTCATGGCATAAGACAAAATCTAGCATGAAGTAGACATGAAAATGAAGCTTTCCATGTGCAAAGAAACCTCATGGCATGTTTGAATTAAATCGCACGAAAATGACAAAACAGCATCATGATGTAAAATGACATGCTCATGAACTTGCTCAAATGCAGAAACTAATGCCACCACTGGGTTGGTGGGATTTTTCTACGCCAAAACATATATAATATGTTGGGGTTTCTGTAGAAAATCATTCACAAGTGCATTAAGTTAAAACCTGCCTAAAATGGCTATTAGCGAATTGGCGATATTTGAAATGAAATGTCCAGATTTGGACTTGCTGAAATGGAAAGAGAGGGCTATCCAGAAATGGAAAGCGCGGGGATAAAGAAAAAAAATAGAAGGAGGAGGGCGCTGAGAGGCTGACTGGTGGGACCCTACTGTCATAGAGACCACTGTTACAATACCAACAGAGGAAAATAAAAAAGGGGCGCGCACCTGGGGTACGAACCCGGGTCTCCTGGGTGGAGGCACGGCACGGGAACCAGCCGGGCTACTAACATGATCGTGATAAGGGGGGGAGCTCGCTCCTTTTGAGGTAAGCCCTCTGATGCAGGTTCCTCTCCGGCGAAGAGAGAAAGCGCCCGGCACCTTGGCGAGCAACGGCCCGGGGCTCGAGGTGCCGGCGGGTGTCTTGGAATCAGGCGAGTGCGTCTTGCAGTGCGGGGAAGGGAACGTGCGCGCATGTGTGGGTGTGCGTGTGGGCAGGAGCTTGCGGCCATGGCGACGAACACGGCGAGGCAGGGCTACAACAGCACTGCGTGAGCTGCTGCACTGCAGGGCGTGCGTGTGTGTGTGAGAGAGCAACTTGGGGACCCGAAATTTGGAGAAGCAGCGGCTACCGCAGCAAGTACACACACAAGGAAAAATTCAGACTTCGCCGGAGCACCGGGAGCACAGCAAAGACACGGATCGATCGAGCCTTACGGGGTCCTAAATGCCATGGAAAGAAAAGGGGGAGGTAGGTGCGTTACCCAGCTCACCCTAGGACACGACGGGGTCGGCGGAGACGTGCTAGAGGCGACGAGAGGGGGCTCTGAACTTGGCGGGGCTGCTGTCCGCGAAGCAGGGGAAGAAGAGGACGACGGGGAAGTAGCCGGACTTGACGATCCCAGGCGAGGAAGAGGATGACGGGGACGTAGTCGACGTCGTGGAGGAAGACGGATGATGTTGGCGAGGCAGAGGTGGCCAGAGTGCACGCCGGCGACGGCTATCCCGAGCTCGAGCTGAAGCTCGGTCGGTTCATGGTGGGCAGGGCGACGGCGAGGCGCGACTCGGCTTACCTGGCGGCGGCGAGGGAAGGAGAAGAGGGGATCGGTTGAGGGAGACCCTAGGGCACGGGGACAACTTTATAGGGGTCTAGGGACGAGCTCCGGCCGTCAAATCATCTGGCGTGCCGACGTGTCTCCTCTGGATGTCCTGCCGTCTGAGGAGGGCGATGCAACTGTCGCTGCAGGCTAAAAGGGCTGCGGGAGGGCTCTTTGGGCAGCGGATGGACTGCTTGCTCTTTGGGCTCTGCGCTGCTCTTGGTGCTCTCTCTCTCTCCTCGACTCTTTCCCATTCCTACTGACAGTAATAAAAGAGCGAAAAGCACGTATGATTGGGGGGTTTGTGAGAGATATGAAAATATCCTCAGGAGTCTGGAATTATTCTCAATTTGATAAAATTGAGTTGGGTATTTTTTTAGAGGTAGAAAAATACAACAAGTTTGAATATAGTTCAAACTTGGAGCATTTTGAACCTAACCAACACAACTTCAAATGAGCTGTAATTTGGCGGAGAGGCTAGGTACATAGTGTTAGAATATTGGGGAAAAGATGAACATTTATGGTGGAGGCAAAATGGCACTTTCATAAAGAATGGAAGAAAAGGGAAGGAAGGAGAAGTGATGGTGCAATGGTTTGAAAGGGGTACAAGGGTCATGCACATGATGCTCATGGCAACAACATGAATGACAAAATGCAACATGGCAAGCACAAAGCTATACTTGATATGACCAAGATGCAACATGAGATGGCATAGAGAAAACATGACAAGTAAAGGCAAGACAAAGCAATGGGAAACAAGGCAAAACCCAAAATAAAACCCACAAAGAGGAAAACCACTTGGTATTGAACATGACAAGGTTCGATACATTGTCGAATTTGAAGTTTTACATCCGGGTGTTACAACACTCCACCACTACGAAAGGATCTCATCCCGAGATCTAGGACCGAAAGAACTCCGGATATTGAGCGGAGGTGATCCTCGCGCTCCTGTGTGGCTTCTCGGTCGGAATGGTGTGACCACTTCACTTTCAGGAATTTGATTGACTTGTTGCGAGTCTTGCGCTCGGTTTCTTCAAGAATAGCAAAGGGGTGCTCATGATAAGAGAGATCTTCTTGGAGGTCAATTTCTTCGAAGTTGATAGTGCGTTCAAGAGTCTTGAAGCACTTGCGAAGCTGTGACACGTGAAACACATTGTGCACGCGTTCGCGAAGTTGACGGAAGCTCAAGTTGATAGGCGAGATCGCCTCTTTTGCCAATGATCTTGAATGGACCCACGTATCTAGGGGCAAGCTTCCCTTTGATACCGGGTTGACGAGTGCCTTTCATTGGAGAGACGCGGAGGTAGACATGGTCTTCGCTTTCAAAAGCCACATCACGGTGCTTGTCATCATAATAGCTCTTCCGGGCGCGATTATGCGGCTTTGAGATTCTCACGAATGACTTTGCACATTTCTTCGGCTTTTGTGATCAAGTCGTTGCCAAGAAGTTGGCGTTCACCTGTCTCGGACCAATTGAGAGGAGTACGGCACTTTCTGCCATAGAGAATTTCGAATGGGGCCTTGCCCGAACTCGCTTGGAAGCTATTGTTGTAGGAGAACTCGGCATATGGAAGAAAATATTCCCATTTCATACCGAAGGAAATGACACAAGCCCTGAGCATATCTTCAAGGATTTGATTGACTCGCTCGACTTGGCCACTTGTTTGAGGATGGAAGGCTGTGCTGAAACGAATGTTGGTGCCCATGGCCTTCTGAAAAGAATCCCAAAACTTGGAGGTAAAGATGCTGCCACGGCCTGAAGAGATCAATTGTGGAATGCCGTGCAAGGAGACAATTCTGGAGGTGTATAGTTCTGCCAACTGAGCTGCTGTGATAGATTCTTTGATAGGAAGGAAATGAGCCACTTTAGTAAGCTTGTCAATGACAACGAAGATAGCATCATTTCCACGCTTGGACTTAGGAAATCCAGTCACGAAGTCCATCTCGATATGATCAAACTTCCATTCTGGAATAACAAGAGGTTGGAGGAGACCAGCTGGTCGTTGGTGTTCTGCTTTCACTCTTCTGCAGACATCACACTCATTCACGAATTGAGCAATTTCTCGCTTCATTTGAGTCCACCAATATGACTGCTTGAGGTCATGGTACATCTTCGTACTTCCAGGATGAATGGATAGAAGGGAATTGTGTGCCTCGTTCATAATGACTTTACGTAGATCACCCTTTGGAACCACAATCCGGTCCTCGAAGAAAAGAGTATCTTTGTCATCAATGTGGAAGCACTTGTACTTGGAAATGCCCTTGTCGATACCACGTTTCACCTTTTTCACCATGGTATCCAGGAGTTGAGCCTCACGAATTTGGTCTTCCAAAGTAGGAGAGACTTTGAGGTTGGCAAGCAAGCCTTGAGGAACAACTTGAAGATTCAGCTTGCGGAAAGCTTCACAAAGATCCGGTTGGAAGGGCTTGAGGACTAAACTGTTGCAGTAAGCCTTCCTGCTCAAAGCATCTGCAATCACATTGGCCTTGCCCGGAGTATATTCAATACTTGGGTTATACTCTTGAATCATCTCGACCCATCAGGTTTGCCTGAGGTTGAGGTTGGGTTGAGTGAAGATATACTTGAGACTCTTGTGATCGGTGAAAATGTCCACTTTCCTTCCCAACAAGAGATGTCTCCATGTTATCAATGCATGGACAACTGCCGCCAACTCAAGATCGTGAGTGGGGTAGTTCTTTTCGTTGAGCTTCAACCGACAAGAGGTATAGGCCACAACTCTCTTCTCTTGCATTAACACAAAGACCGAGACCTTGAAAAGAAGCATCACGAGAAAACTTGAATGGCTTGGATTCATCAGAGGAGTCAAGACAGAGTTGTGACGAAGTTTCTCTTTGAGAGTATTGAAAGCAACGTCACACTCAGGAGACAAGACATACTTCACATGCTTCGGAGGAGGTTGGAAAGAGGCTTTGCAATCTTAGAGAAGTTCTCAACGAATCTTGACAATAGCTTGCAAGTCCAAGAAAATCATGAAGCTGCTTGACATTCTCGAGGAGGTTCCCAATTCACAACCGCAGACACCTTCTCGGGGTTAATAAAGCGATGCCCTTGGCGGAGATGATGTGACCAAGGTAAAGAACTTCATCAAGCCAAAATTCACATTTGGAAAACTTCGCATAGAATTGATGTTCTCTGAGCTTGTCGAGCACCAATCGCAAATGTTTGGCATGATCCTTCTTATTCTTGGAGAAGACCAAAATATCATCAAGATAGACCAAGACGAATTCATGGGTGTAGGGGTTGAAGATGAAGTTCATCATTCGAGAGAATGTTGGAGGAGCATTGACAAGGCCGAAAGACATGACAGAATATTCATAAGAACCAAAGCTTGTTCTCAATCTTTGTCTTGGGAATATCTTGTTCATGAATGCGAATTTGATGATAACCCATACGAAGGTCAAGCTTGGAGAACACTTTAGCACCTTTGAGTTGCTCGAAAAGCTCATTGATGTTGGGAAGTGGATACTTGTTCTTGATAGTCTTCTTATTCAATGGACGGTAATCGACGCATAGTCGGTCCGTGCCATCCTTCTTCTGGACAAAAAGAACACCACAACCCCAAGGAGATGAACTCGGTCTGATCAGACCCAGACGCTCTTGTTCATCGAGCTGTTTCTTCAATTCCTTCAGCTCATTAGGTCCAAGCTTGTATGGATGCTTGCAAACGGGTTCAGTGCCAGGCTCAAGATCGATAACGAACTCAACTGGCCGGTGAGGAGGCATTCCTGGAAGCTCTTCTAGAAAGACATCTTGGTACTCACAAACGACTGGGATCTGAGAGATAGCATCCAATTCGCCCTTCTCATTGAGACAAAAACAACCGAATGGTTTCATCACGAGCAGCATAGATGATCACATCGTCAGAAGAGTGAGTCAATTGAATTTCCCTGGCAGCACAATCAAGCTGAGCTTTGTGCTGAGAAAGCCAGTCCATCCCAAGAATAAGATCAATATCCGAGTCACCAAGAACAAATGGTTTAGATAGAAATCTATAGTCGCCCATCTTGATAGAAACATCCGGAATCATTGTGGTAGCCCTCATAGAAGAGGCCGGAGAAACAACTCCCAAGGGTTTTTCCAACATTTCGAAATGAAATCATGCTTTGCAACAAATGATCTAGACATGAAACAATGCGATGCACCGTATCAAATAAAACTTTTGCAGGAATATCATTAATCGGAAGATTACCCATAATCACATCGGAAGAATCCTCTGCTTGCTTGCTGCATTCATCATGTTCACCTTTGCGGACTTGGGATTATGCTTGACCACCGCATTGCTGGAAGATCTCACAGAGGAGGAGGCGGAAGGCGCCTTTGGTTGAAGCACTTGTTCGCGTAGTGACCTTTCTCACGACATTTGTTGCAAGTCACCTCGAGAGCGGACGGTGATAAGGAGCATTTTACCTTGGAGCTTGAGAATTAGACTTGTTACGATAGCTTTGGGTTGGGCGGGTGGGAAGATCCACGACCACCTGAGTTCTTCTGGCGATAAGGCTGATTTGAAAACGGAGGAGGAGGAAGGTAGAACTTCTGCTGCTTAGTTGCCACTTGAGAGGAAGAAGAAGACTGAACTGCATCCCTGATTCTCTTCTTAGAAGCCTCACATTTGAGCTGGGCAGCTTCTTGCTTTAGTGCCATGTTGTAGAATTCATCATACTTTTCTGGCTCAAAAAGCACGAGAGCTAATTGCAGATCTTCTCTGAGACCACCTCTGAATTGATAGATCATACTCTTTTCATCGTGGACGTCTTGCTTAGCGAAGCGGCGAGTTCTGAACTGGATATTGTATTGATACACGTACATGCCGCCTTGCTTGAGATTGCAGAACTCCTCACGCTTGCTCTCAACAACACTTTTGAATGTGGTGAGCTTTGAAGTCTCGGCGGAACTCATCCCGTGTAATTACACGACCTCCTCTGGAATCTTTGTATTGCTTTGGTACCACTTTCGGCAGCTTGGTCCTTGAGTTGAAACGAAGCAAACTTGACAAAGTCCTCAGGTCTGACATTGCTACAATCAAAATGTTTGCAGATGTCCACAAGCCAATCGTCGGCGTCTGTGGCCTCGACACAGAAGCTGAAAGACTTCGGCTGATTAGCGAGGAACTGATTGAGGGTAGCGAAATGCGGCTGACTGTTGCCTTGGCCTTGATTTCCTTGGTTGCCTTGCCCTTGGGTACGCTCTTGCAAGAGTTGCAAAATCATGATAGCTTGCCATGCCTCCGGAGGCGGAGGTGGAGGTGGAGGGTTCGACTGACTCCCATCATTGCGTTCCAGATTCAGACGCGTTGGCGGAGCCATCCTGAAGAGGGTGACATCCGTTAGCACTTTGATAGACAGATAGACAAGTTGAATCAACGGATAGAAATTGCAACATATCGTCTTCACAATAAACATTCGAACAAGGATGAACGAATGAATTCCAAAAGCTAACATCACACGTCCATTAAGGTGAGAAGCCACTTGATTAAGGGTTGATGAAAAAAAATAACAAGGTACGATGGAACAAATAAGTGGTAAGGATTACCCAATCACAAACCAAATATCTGCGGGAAGAAATGCTAAGAGCTACTTGAATCCCACCTATAAACTCCGAAACTTTACGGTTATGCAATCTGGTGTTGGGGATACAGGGGACACAAAATATATCACCCAAACTAACAATACCTAGATCCAAATTTGTATCCATCCGTCAACACATAACCAAGAAACCTTCGAAATCGTGTACCTCGACCTTGAAAAGCATCCGTTATACGAAGTCATGGCAATACTCGAGCTCGCCCAATCTTTGGGTTATCGGGATTATCTCACCAACAAGCTGCATAAAAGAGATTTTCGATGTCGGCAAAGCTCAGTATTCCAGAATCTGCAACGATAAAATTGTGACGACAACACCTCGGAGCTCAACTCCCGGGGACACCGCCACAACCCCTAAATGTCGAGGCACCAAGAACAATGTTCTCGTCACAAAACCATCGGAACGATTCCAAGATACCAGCGTGATCCTAAATTTTTTAGTGAAATTTGAGGAGAGGAGAGTCAAAACTTCTATGTCAGGAGACCTCACCAGAGCGACGAAGGACTGGGGAGTAAAAAGAATCCTACTCTCCGATATATATAATCCTAAGACTCAAAACATTTTTGTTCTAGACTCAACAACGCCAGCAAACAATCAAGCAGGGGCTCCTAATGTTGGGGAACGTAGCAGAAATTCAAAATTTTCCTACGAGTCACCAAGATCTATCTATGGAGAGACTAGCAACGAGGGAAGGAGAGTGCATCTACATACCCTTGTAGATCGCTAAGCGGAAGCGTTCAAGAGAACGGGGTTGAAGGAGTCGTACTCGTCGTGATCCAAATCACCGAAGATCCTAGTGCCGAACGGACGACACCTCCGCGTTCAACACATGTACAGCCCGGTGAGTCTCCCATGCCCTGATCCAGCAAGGAGAGAGGGAGAGGTTGAGGAAGACTCCATCCAGCAGCAGCACGACGGTGTGGTGGTGATGGAGGAGCGTGGCAATCCTGCAGGGCTTCGCCAAGCACCGCGGGAGAGGAGGAGGACTTGGGAGAGGGGGAGGGTTGCGCCAGGCAAGGGTGCAGCTCCCATGCGCCTCCCCACTATATATAGGGGTGGAGGGGGATTATTTCTTGCCCTCCAAGTCCATTGGGGCGTTGGCAAAGGTGGGAGGAAAGAAATCCCATCTTTTCCTTTCCCCACCGATGGTTATCCCCCCTTTTAGGGATCTTGATCTTATCCCTTCGGATATGATCTTATTCCTTCTAAGGGGGGATCTTGGTGCGCCTTGACCAGGGGTGTGGGGCCTTGCCCCCACTACCCACGTTCATGTGGGTCCCCCCATGCAGGTGGGCCCCACTCCGGAACCTTATAGGACCTTCCCGGTACAATACCGAAAAATCCGGAACATTTTCCGGTGGCCAAACTAGGACTTCCCATATATAAATCTTTACCTCCGGACCATTCCGGAACTCCTCGTGACGTCCGGGATCTCATCCGGGACTCCGAACAACATTCGGTAACCACATACAAACTTCCTTTATAACCCTAGCGTCATCGAACCTTAAGTGTGTAGACCCTACGGGTTCGGGAACCATGCACATGACTGAGACGTTCTCCGGTCAATAACCAACAGCCGGGATCTGGATACCCATGTTGGCTCCCACATGTTCCACGATGATCTCATCGGATGAACCACGATGTCAAGGACTCAATCGATCCCGTATACAATTCCCTTTGTCTAGCGGTATTGTACTTGCCCGAGATTCGATCGTCTGTATGTCGATACCTTGTTCAATCTCGTTACCGGCAAGTCTCTTTACTCGTTCCGTAACACATCATCCCGTGATCAACCCCTTGGTCACATTGTGCACATTATGATGATGTCCTACCGAGTGGGCCCAGAGATACCTCTCCGTTTATACGGAGTGACAAATCCCAGTCTCGATTCGTGCCAACCCAATGAGACACTTTCGGAGATACCAGAGTGCACCTTTATAGCCACCCGATTCGTTGTGACGTTTGGTACACCCAAAGCATTCCTACGGTATCCGGAGTTGCACAATCTCATGGTCTAAGGAAAAGATACTTGACATTAGAAAAGCTTTAGCATACGAACTACACGATCTTTGTGCTAGGCTTAGGATTGGGTCTTGTCCATCACATCATTCTCCAAATGATGTGATCCCGTTATCAACGACATCTAATGTCCATGGTCAGGAAACCGTAACCATCTGTTGATCAACGAGCTAGTCAACTAGAGGCTTACTAGGGACATGGTGTTGTCTATGTATCCACACATGTATCTAAGTTTCCTATCAATACAATTATAGCATGGATAATAAACGATTATCATGAACAAGGAAATATAATAATAACCAATTTATTATTGCCTCTAGGGCATATTTCCAACAGTCTCCCACTTGCACTAGAGTCAATAATCTAGTTCACATCGCTATGTGATCAACACTCATAGGTCACATCTCCATGTGACCAACATCCAAGAGTTTACTAGTGTCACTAAACTAGTTCACATCATCATGTGATTAAGACTCAATGAGTTCTGGGGTTTGATCATGTTTTGCTTGTGAGAGAGGTTTTAGTCAACGGGTCTGCAACATATAGATCCGTATGTACTTCCCAAATCTCTATGTCATATTGTAAATACTGCTTCCACGCTCCACTTGGAGCTATTCCAAATGGTTGCTCCACTATACGTATCCGGTTTGCTACTCAGAGTCACTCGGATAGGTGTTAAAGCTTGCATCGACGTAACCCTTTATGCCGAACTCTTTATCACCTCCATAATCGAGAAACATGTCCTTATTTACTCCAAGGACAATTTTGATCATTGTCCAATGATCCATTCTGGATCACTCTTGTACCCCGTGCAGGACTCATGGCAAGGCACACTTCCAAAGGCGGTACACAAAGATAGCATACTCTGAGCCTATGTGTGAAGCATAGGGGACGACCTTCGTCCTTTCTCTCTCTTCTGCCGTGGTCGAGCTTTAACTCTTAACTTCATACCTTACAACTCGTGCAAGAACTCCTTCTTTGACTGATCCATCTTGAACACCTTCAAGATCATGTCAAGGTATGTGCTCATTTGAAAGTACCATTTAGTGTTTTTTATCTATCCTCATAGATCTTGATGCTCAATGTTCAAGCAGCTTAATTCAGGTTTTCTATTGAAAAACACTTTTCAAATAACCCTATATGCTTTCCAGAAATTCTACATCATTTCCAATCAACAATATGTCATTCACATATACTTATCGAAATTATATAGTGCTCCCACTCACTTCTTTGGAAATACAAGTTTCTCACAAACTTTGTATAAACCCAAAATCTTTGATCATCTCATCAAAGCGTACATTCCAACTCCGAGATGCTTACTCCGGTCCTTAGAAGGATTGTTGGAGCTTTGCATACTTGTTAGCATCTTTCGTGATTGACAAAACCTTACGGTTGTATCACATACAACCTTTCCTCAAGTATAACATCGAGGAAACAATGTTTTGACATCCTATCTCGCAAGATTTCATCAATCATGCAAGAATTGCTAATCCAATTCCAACAGACTCTTAGCATCGCTCTGGTGATAAAGCCTCACCGTAGTCAACTCCTTGAACTTGTCGGAAAACATCTTTAACGACAAGTCGAGCTTCCTTAATGGTGATACTTACCATCATTGTCTGTCTTCCTTTTAAAATCCATCTTTACCCAACGTCCTTATGACCATCAAGTATTTATTCCAAAGTCATGGATCCTCTCTCGGATGTTATGGCCTTGAGCCATTCATCAGAATCCGGGCCCACCATCGCTTCTTCATAGCTCGTAGATTCATTGTTGTCTAGCAACATGACCTTCAAGACAGGATTACTGTACCACTTTCGGTAGTACGCATCCTTGTCACCCCTCGAGGTAATGCAGTAGTGACTTGATCCAAAACTTCATGATCACTATCATAAGCTTCTACTTCAATTGGTGTAGGCGCCACAGAACAACTTCACGTGCCTGCTACACACTTGTTGAAGTGACGGTTCAATAACCTCATCAAGTCTCCACCATCCTCCCACTCAATTCTTTCGAGAGAAACTTTTCTCGGGAAAGGACCTAATTCTAGAAACAATCCTTTTTGCTTCCAGAACTGAGACTGGAGGTATACCCAACTGTTTTGGGTGTCCTATGAAGAAACATTTTATCTGCTTTGGGTTCGAGCTTATCAACCTAAAACTTTTTCACATAAGCGTCGCAGCCCCAAACTTTTAAGAAACGACAATTTAGGTTTCTCCAAACCATAGTTCAAACGGTGTCGTCTCGACGGAATTACGTGGTGCCCTATTAAAGTGAGTGTGGTTGTCTCTAATGCCTAACCCATGAACAATAGTGGTAATTCGATAAGAGACATCATGGTACGCATCATATCCAATAGGGTGCAACTATGATGTTTGGACACACCATCACACTATGGTGTTCCAGGAGGTATTTATTGTGAAACAATTTCCACAATGTCTTAATTGTGTGCCAAAGCTCGTAACTCAGATACTCATCTCTATGATCATATCATAGACATTTTATCCTCTTGTCACGATGATCTTCAACTTCACTCTGAAATTACTTGAACCATTCAATAATTCAGACTTGTGTTTCATCAAGTAAATACACTCATGATCTACTCAAATCATCCGTGAAGTAAGAACATAACGATATTCACTGCATGCCTCAGCACTCATTGGACTGCACACATCAAAATGTGTTACTTCCAACAAGTTGCTATATTGTTCCATCTTACTGAAACCGAGGCTTTTTAGTCATTTTGCCCATGTGGTATGATTTGCATATCTCAAGTGATTCAAAATCAAGTGAGTCCAAACGATCCATCTGCATGGAGTTTCTTCATGCGTATACACCAATAGACATGGTTCGCATGTCTCAAACTTTTCAAAAACGAGTGAGTCCAAAGATCCATCAACATGGAGCTTCTTCATGCGTTTATACCAATATGACTTACATGGCGATTGCCACAAGTAAGTGGTACCATCATTACTATCTTATATCTTTTGGCATGAAAATGTGTATTACTATGATCGAGATTCAATAAACCATTCCTTTAGGTGCAAGACCATTGAAGGTATTATTCAAATAAATAGAGTAACCATTATTCTCCTTAAATGAATAACCGTATTGCGATAGACATAATCCAATCATGTCTATGCTCAACGCAAACACCAAATGACAATTATTCTGGTTTAATACTAATCTTGATGGTAGAGGGAGGGTGCGATGTTTGATCACATCAAACTTGGAAACACTTCAACACATATCGTCGACTCACCTTTAGCTAGTCTCCGTTTATTCCGTAGCCTTTTATTTGAGTTACTAACACTTAGCAACCGAACCGGTATCTAATACCCTGGTGCTACTAGGAGTACTAGTAAAGTACACAATAACTTAATGTATATCCAATATACTTCTATCGACCTTGCCACCTTCTCATCTACCAAGTATCTAGGGTAATTACGCTCCGATTGGCTGTTCCCCTTATTACAGAAGCACTTAGTCTCGGGTTTGGGTTCAACCTTGGGTTTCTTCATTAGAGCAACAGCTGATTTGCTATTTCATGAAGTATCCCTTCTTGCCCTTGCCCTTCTTGAAACTAGTGGTTTCACCAACCATCAACAATTGATGCTCCTTCTTGATTCCTACTTTCGCGGTGTCAAACATCGCGAATATCTCAAGGATCATCATATTTATCCCTGATTTGTTATAGTTCATCACGAAGCTCTAGCAGCTTGGTGGCAATGACTTTGGAGAAACATCACTATCTCTAGAAGATCAACTCCCTCGATTCAAGTGATTGTTGCACTCGGACAATCGAGCACAAGCTCAACGATTGAGCTTTTCTCCCTTAGTTTGCGAGGCTAAGAAAATCGTCGGAGGTCTTATACCTCTTGGCGTGGGCACGAGCCTGAAATCCCAATTTCAGCCCTCGAAACATCTCATATGTTCCGTGACGTTTGACGTCTTTGGTGCCTCAACTCTAAACCGTTTAATCGAACTATCACGTAGTTATCAAAAGCGTGTATGTCCGATGTTACGCAACATCCACAGGGCGGCGTTTGGGGTTCAAAGACACCGAGCGGTGCATTAAGGACATAAGCTTTTTTCTGTCCGCATAATCGCTCGTCAACTTTCAACTATATTTTCTCTAGGAACATATCTAAACAGTGGAACTAAAGCGCGAGCTTACGACATAATTTGCAAAGATCTTTTGACTATGTTCAGGATAATTAAGTTCATCTCACGAACTCCCACTCAGATAGACATCCCTCTAGTCATCTAAGTGATTACATGATCCGAGTCAACTAGGCCGTGTCCGATCATCACGTGAGACGGACTAGTCATCATCGGTGAACATCTTCATGTTGATCGTATCCTCCATACGACTCATGCTCGACCTTTCGGTCTCTTGTATTCCGAGGCCATGTCTGTACATGCTAGGCTCGTCAAGTTAACCTAAGTGTTTCGCGTGTGTAAATCTGGCTTACACCCGTTGTATGTGAACGTAAGAATCTATCACACCCGATCATCACGTGGTGCTTCGAAACAACGAACTTTCATAGCGGTGCACGATTAGGGGAACACTTTCTTGAAATTTTAATGAGGGATCATCTTATTTACTACCGTCGTACTAAGCAAATAAGATGCATAAACATGATAAACATCAGATGCAATCAAATAGTGACATGATATGGCCAATATCATTTTTCTCCTTTTGATCTCCATCTTCGGGGCTCCACGGTCATCATCGTCACCGGCATGATACCATGATCTCCATCATCATCATCGTGTCTCCATGAAGTTGTCTCACCAACTTATTACTTCTACTACTATGGCTACCGGTTAGCAATAAAGTAAAGTAATTACATGGCGTTGTTCAATGACACGCAGGTCACACAATAAATAAAGACAACTCCTATGGCTCCTGCCGGTTGTCATACTCATCGACATGCAAGTCGTGATTCCTATTACAAGAGCATGATCAATCTCATACATCACATATCATTCATCACATTCTTCTTGGCCATATCACATCACATAACATACCCTGCAAAAACAAGTTAGACATCCTCTAATTGTTGTTTGCATGTTTTACGTGGCTGCTATGGGTTTCTAGCAAGAACGTTTCTTACCTCATAAAACCACAACGTGATATGTCAATTGCTATTTACCCTTCATAAGGACCCTTTTCATCGAATCCGATCCAACTAAAGTGGGAGATCGGCACCCGCTAGCCACCTTATGCAACAAGTGCATGTCGATCGGTGGAACTGTCTCACGTAAGTGTACGTGTAAGGTCGGTCCGGGCCGCTTCATCCCACAATGCCGCCGAATCAAGATTGGACTAGTAACGGTAAGCATATTGAACAAAATCAATGCCCACAACTACTTTGTGTTCTACTCGTGCAAAGAATCTACACAATAGACCTAGCTCATGATGCCACTGTTGGGGAACGTAGCAGAAATTCAAAATTTTCCTACGAGTCACCAAGATCTATCTATGGAGAGACTAGCAACGAGGGAAGGAGAGTGCATATACATACCCTTGTAGATCGCTAAGCGGAAGCGTTCAAGAGAACGGGGTTGAAGGAGTCGTGCGTCATGATCCAAATCACCGGAGATCCTAGTGCCGAGCAGACGGCACCTCCGCGTTCAACACACGCAGACAGCTCCGGTGGACGCCTCCCATGCCTTGATCCAGCAAGGAGAGAGGGAGAGGTTGAGGAAGACTCCATCCAGCAGCAGCACGACGGTGTGGTGGTGATGGAGGAGCGTGGCAATCCCGCAGGCTTCGCCAAGCACCGCGGGAGAGGAGGAGGACTTGGGAGAGGGGAGGGCTGCGCCGAGGGCAAGGGTGCAGCTCCCATGCGCCTCCCCACTATATATAGGGGTGGAGGGGATTATTTCTTGCCTTCCAAGTCCATTGGGGCGTTGGCAAGGTGGGAGGAAAGAAATCCCATCCTTTCCTTTCCCCATCGATGGTTATCCCCCCTTTTTAGGGATCTTGATCTTATCCCTTGAGGATATGATCTTATTCCTTCTAAGGGGGATCTTGGTGCGCCTTGACCAGGGGTGTGGGGCCTTGCCCCCACTACCCCACGTTCATGTGGGTCCCCCATGCAGGTGGGCCCCAATCCGGAACCTTCTAGAACCTTCCCGGTACAATACCGAAAAATCCAAAACATTTTCCGGTGGCCAAAATAGGACTTCCCATATACAAATCTTTACCTCCGAACCATTCCAGAACTCCTCGTGACGTCCGGGATCTCATCCGGGACTCCGAACAACATTTGGTAACCACATACAAACTTCCTTTATAACCCTAAGCGTCGCCAGACCTTAAGTGTGTAGACCCTACGGGTTCGGGAACCATCTGGAACATGACCGAGACGTTCTCCGGTCAATAACCAACAGAGGATCTGGATACCCATGTTGGCACCAACATGTACCACGATGATCTCATCGGATGAACAACTAAGTCAAGGACACAATCGATCTCGTATACAATTCCCTTTGTCTAGCGGTATTGTACTTGCCCGAGATTCGATCGTCTCAGATGCCGATACCTTGTTCAATCTCGTTATCGCAAGTCTCTTTACTCGTTCCGTAACACATCATCCCGTGATCAACCTCTTGGTCACATTGTGCACATTATGATGATGTCCTACCGAGTGGGCCCAGAGATACCTCTCCGCTTACACGGAGTGACAAATCCTGTCTCGATTCGTGCCAACCCAATGCACACTTTCGGAGATACCGTAGTGCACCTTTATAGCCACCCGATTCGTTGTGACGTTTGGTACACCCAAAGCATTCCTACGGTATCCGGAGTTGCACAATCTCATGGTCTAAGGAAAAGATACTTGACATTAGAAAAGCTTTAGCATACGAACTACACGATCTTTGTGCTAGGCTTAGGATTGGGTCTTGTCCATCACATCATTCTCCAAATGATGTGATCCCGTTATCAACGACATCCAATGTCCATGGTCAGGAAACCGTAACCATCTGTTGATCAACGAGCTAGTCAACTAGAGGCTTACTAGGGACATGGTGTTGTCTATGTATCCACACATGTATCCGAGTTTCCTATCAATACAATTATAGCATGGATAATAAACGATTATCATGAATAAGGAAATATAATAATAACCAATTTATTATTGCCTCTAGGGCATATTTCCAACACCTAAGTCGGGGATGGCTCTGATTACCAACTTGTAACGCCCTCGATGCGGCTATATCTCCCACATGTCGAAGCACGACTTAGAGGCATAACCGCATTGAAAGCAATGTCGCAAGTGAGGTAATTTTCACACAACCCATGTAATACATAAGGGAAAGAGATACATAGTTGGCTTACAAATGCCACTTCACACAAGACATAAATAAACATCCATCATCCAGATTACACTCAAGGTCCGACTACGGAACCAAAATAAAAGCAGACTACCCCAAATGCTACACAGATCCCCGATCGTCCCAACTGGGCACCACTATTGATCATCAGGAAAAGACACATCGTAACGACCACGTTCCTCGTCGAACTCCCACTTGAGCTCGGTTGCGTCATCTCTGACCGCATCGCCGGCACTGCAACTGTTTTGGTAGAATCTGTGAGTCACGGGACTCAAAGCAATCTCACACCATGAGATCAAGACTATTTAAGCTTATAGGAAGGACAGAGTTGTGAGGTGGAGCTGCAGCAAGCGACTAGCATATATGGTGGCTACATTCGCACAAGAGGGCGAGAAGAGAAGCAAGGCACTACCGTGAAGCTAGTAGCGACCAAGAGGTGATCCTGAAACTACTTACGTCAAACATAACTCCAACATCAGTTCACTTCCCGGACTCCGCCGAGAAGAGACCATCACGGTTACACACACGCGTTGATGTGTTTTTAATTAAGGTCAACTTCGGGTTTTCTACAACCGGACATTAACAAATTCCCATCTGCCTCATAACCGGGCACGGCTTTGAAAGATAATACCCGCAGGGTGTCCCAACTTAGCCCATTATAAGCTCTCACGGTCAACGAAGGATATCCCTTCTACCGAAGACCCGATCGATCTCGGAATCCCGGACTACAAGACATTTTGACAATGGTAAAACAAGACCGGAAGACCACCCGACCGTGCCGACAAATCCCGATAGGAGCTGCACATATCTCGTTCTCGTGGCACACCGGATAAGCTAAGCGTCACAGTACCGACGTAATCCAAGTTGCCAAGGAATGGTCCCGCACGGTGCTCTAGTTTGGACCAACACTCAAAGGAGCACTGGCCCGGGGGGGTAAATAAAGATGACCCTCGGGCTCGCGAAAACCCGGGGGAAAAGGCTTAGGTGGCAAATGGTAAAACCAAGGTTGGGCCTTGCTGGAGGAGTCTTATTCAAAGCGAACTGTCAAGGGGGTCCCATAAATCACCCAACCGTGTAAGGAACGCGAAATCAAGGAACATAACACCGGTATGACGGAAACTAGGGCGGCAAGAGTGGAACAAAACACCAGGCATAAGGCCGAGCCTTCCACCCTTTACCAAGTATATAGATGCATTAATTAAACAATAGATATTATGATATCCCAACAAGTAAACCTGTTCCAACAAGGAACAACATCTCCATGTTCCAACAAGGAACAAACTTCATCTTCACCGCAACTAGCAACGCTATAAGAGGGCCGAGCAAAGCGGTAACATAGCCAAGCAACGGTTTGCTAGGAAAGGATGGTTAGGGGCTTGACATGGCAATATGGGAGGCATGATAAGCAAGTGATAGGCATTGTAGCATAGGCATAGCAAAAGAGCGAGCATCTAGCAAGCAAAGATAGAAGTGATTTCGAGGGTATGGTCATCTTGCGCAAAGTTCCCGAGTTGTCGAAAGCTTGATCCTCGTAAGCGTTCTCAACAGGTTCCTCGTTCACGTACTCGCCTCCCGGCTCTACCCAAATCAAGAACACAAACAATGGAACCACAATAAATCACAGGCGATGCACAAACAACATGATGCAAAACATGGCATGATATGCGAGATGTGAGATGCAATGCATATGCGTGCTCGGAAGGAAACTGATGAACCAGGCATCAACTTGGAAAACCAAGTATGCCGCTGGAAAGGTGAGATGATTTCGGTTGAAATCGATATAAAGATCACCGGAATCGAATGCACGGTTTGCAAATGACAAGCAAAACAAGAATGGCACAAATCTGCCACTAACAGCATGATACCACTTAGCAAGCAACAAGAAATTAAGCTACTGCACCCAAACGTACCAACAAAGCATATGGCACTAATCTACTCAAGATGCTTGACAAAAGATGAACACTGAGCTACAGCTAAATCACACCATAACAGGTCCAAACAAGCATGGCAAAAGTGCAAAATATATCAGCTTCACAGACTAAGTGAAAATACTGAACATGGCAGAATCAGCATCAGGAAGCAATGTTCAGAGCAAGCAAACAACATGCTACAGGAACTTATAATAGCAAAACAAGGTCTGGCATGAATCTACTCAAAGCATAGAACAAAAGTCCCTTACTGACCATGAGCCAAAAGGGATCAGAAGATATGATGGCACCCACGTAAACATAGCAAGTTTCGTTAACAGATTCAGACTTGGTGAAATTTCAGGACATAGCAGAAACAGATTCAACATGGCATCTTTACAAGCTTGATTAACTCACTACAAGGCATGTCATGGCATAAGACAAAATCTAGCATGAAGTAGACATGAAAATGAAGCTTTCCATGTGCAAAGAAACCTCATGGCATGTTTGAATTAAATCGCATACGAAAATGACAAAACAAAGCATCATGATGTAAAATGACATGCTCATGAACTTGCTCAAATGCGTAAAACTAATGCCACCACTGGTTGGTGGGATTTTCTACGCCAAAACATATATAATATGTTGGGGTTTCTGTAGAAAATCATTCACAAGTGCATTAAGTTAAAACCCGCCTAAAATGGCTATTGACAGAATTGGCGATATTTGAAATGAAATGTCCAGATTTGGACTTGCACTGAAATGGAAAGAGAGGGCTATCCAAATGGAAAGCGGGGATAAGGAAAAAAATAGAAGGAGGAGGGCGCCGAGAGGCTGGTGGTGGGACCCTTCATCATAGAGACTCTTGTTACAATACCAGTGAGAGGAAAATAAAAAAAGGCGCACTTTGGGGCGGGAGGCACGGCACGGGAACCAGTCGGGCTACTAACATGATCGTGATAAGGGGGGGAGCTCGTTCCTTTTGAGGTAAGCCCTCCTGGTACGGGTTCCTCTCCTGGGCAGAAGAGAGAAACGCCGACGGCACCGGCGAGCAACGGCGGCGACGGCGGGGCTCAGGAGGTGCCAAGGTGTCTTGGAATCAGCAGGCGAGGCGTGCGGTGTAGGAAGGAAAGTGCGCATGTGTGGGTGTGCATGTGGGTAGGAGCTTGCGGCCATGGCGACGAACACGGCTGCAGGGGCTACAAGACCTTGCGTGGTTCTTTGCTGCTTGAGGCGTCGCGTGCGTGTGTGAGAGAGCGACTTGGGGACCCGGCTGGAAAACGCAGGTGCGCTACAGCAAGTACACACACAAGGAAAAATTCAGACTTCACGAGCACCGGGAGCACAAAGAAAGACACGGATCGATCGAGCCTTACGGGGTCCTAAATGCCATGGAAAGAAAAGGGGAGGTAGGTCGTTACCCAGCTCACCCTAGGACACGACGGGTCGGCGGAGATGTCTTTGGAGGCGGCGAGAGGGAGCTGAACTTGGCGGGGCTGCTGTCCATGAAGCGAGGGAAGAAGAGGACGACGGGAAGTAGCCGGACTTGACGATCCCAAAGCGAGGAAGAGGACGACGGGACGTAGTCGACGCCGTGGAGGAAGACGGACGACGTTGGCGCAGAGGTGGCCGGAGTGCACGCCGGCGGCGACGGCTATCCCGAGCTCGAGCCAAGCTCGGCGGTTCATGGTGGGCGAGGCGATGGCGAGGCGCGACTCGGCTTACTGGCGGCGAGGAAGGAGAGGAGGGGATCGGTTGAGGGGAGACCCTAGGGCACCGGGGACAACTTTATAGGGGTCTAGGGACGAGCTCCGCCGTCAAATCATCTGGCGTGCCGACGTGTCTCCTCTGGATGTCCCGCCAGACAGAGGACGATGCAACTATCGCTATGTGCTAAAAGGGTTATGGAGGGCTGCTGGGCCGCGGATGGACTGCTTCCCTCTTGGGCTCTTGCTGCTGGTGCTCTCTCTCTCTCTCCCTCGACTCTTTCCCATTCCTACGAACAGTAATAAAAGAGCGAAAAAGCATGTAGGATTTGGGGGTTTGTGAGAGATATGAAAATATCCTCAGAGTTCTGGAATTATTCTCAATTTGATAAAATTGAGTTGGGTATTTTTTAAGGTAGAAAATACAACAAGTTTGAATATAGTTCAAACTTGGAGCATTTTTTAACCTAACCAACACAACTTCAAATGAGCTGTAATTTGGCAGAGAGGCTAGGTACATAGTATTAGAATATTGGGGAAAAGATGAACATTTATGGTGGAGGCAAAATGGCACTCGCAAAGAATGGAAGAAAAGGGAAGGAAGGAGAAGTGATGGTGCAATGGTTTGAAAGGGGTACAAGGGTCATGCACATGATGCTCATGGCAACAACATGAATGACAAAATGCAACATGGCAAGCACAAAGCTATACTTGATATGACCAAGATGCAACATGAGATGGCATAGAGAAAACATGACAAGTAAAGGCAAGACAAAGCAATGGAAACAAGGCAAAACCCAAAATAAAACCCACAAAGAGGAAAACCACTTGGTATTGAACATGACAAGGTTCGATACATTGTCAGAATTTGGAAGTTTTACATCCGGGGTGTTACAGAGTGGGGACTCATCTAGTAATATTTAGGAACAGAGGGAGTACTATGTAAAGAGTTAGGTGTCGCACGGTGATAGTGTGAGGTGGGCCATGTAATCACTGAGCCGTGTTTTTACTGCTCTTGCACTCCTCCACTGTAAGAATGGAGAAAATTGTAATCTACTACCTCCTTTCGCCGAAAGCGTGGGACATCCAGCAGTCCTACCACCTCAGTAATAAAGACCAATGAGCCAACCAAACACAAAGACCCAAAAGTAAGTTGGACGGACAAAGCAACCATCACTCTTGCGCCAAGTGAGAGGTCGCGTCCGCTTCTGCCCGGGCATGAATGCGGCACAGATTCTTTAGAGCGGCACCGTTTGGCGGGAAGCCTTGTGGCGGTGGAGGGGCTTTGGGTGGGCCAGCTGGTCGAGGAGGCGGGCGTGGCAGCTGTCCGCATGTCCCTACCGGACACGCCCGGAAATGAGAGGATGCACCGACTCTCGCGGCTAAAATCGTACACTACACCACTGGTGGAGCTACGTGTTAGGAAAAACGGCCGTGGCCCACCCAGCCAAAGGGAGATGCAGTGGAGACAAACTGTAAACTGAGCCATCAGAATAAAAATACGGAGTCTTCCTTCGTACTAGCCCGCCAATGTTTGCTACTGAAGCTCCGCCACTGCACTACACACCATATCTCTGTAGGAGTAGGTCGATCTGTCGCACTCTCTAACACACACATGCTGTTAAACACACACACGCACACGCACGCACCTTGGTCCCGTTGCACCTTCTAACGTGACTTATTACACCTAGACGGAGGGAGTAGTAAGTATACGAGATACGGTAGCACACTGACTTAAGTCGAATACAAGTGCCCAAAATTTGTGTGCATGTTATAATAAGGATTCACTTAAAATAGTACGTGAGCAAACATAGGGATCAATTGGACAGTGTTCCCGAGCAGTAGCGAGATGTGTGAGGTAGTAAGATACACCGCTGGCGCTTTTAATTTTTCTTATTAATTTGTTTGTTTCACCCTCTGACTGGTGGGACCCAACGTACTACATGGAGAGAGGTAAGGTGACTAAGGCTGCATAATTTCTGCACCACCGTGGATAGTCTTACCACCAAAGCCACATGACACGATTATGATTGAAATCCTAATGACTCCCACACACACACACAAAAACACGGCATGCCCTGTCACACGAATGCAGGAATGTATAAAGGTTATTTTCCTCTCGTTGAACATAACGGGAGGGTTGTGTAGCTGGTTAGCCTGTTCGCTCATCAAACTTGAGGTCTCGGGTTCGATAACTACACTTGAGCATAATTTTTGCCAGGAGGATTCTTTGACTGGTCAAAATGTTTTCTAGGGTTTGCACGCTTCACACTCTCTCTCCAGTATATATATACTCCCTCCGGTCCTTTTTACTCTACACATTGGATTTGCCGAAAGTCAAACTTAGCTAAGTTTGACCAAATTTATATTAGAAATTATTAGCATCTATAATATCTAATAAATATAATATGAAAATATATTCCAAGATGAATCTAATGATATTGGTATTGTTATGTAAATGCCAATAATTTTTTATATAAACTTGGTCAAAGTTGGATGAGATTGACTTCAGACAAACCTAATATGCAGAGTAAAAAGGACCGGAGGGAGTACACGCTGGAGCCTCAACGCTTGTAGTTGCTCTCTTCACACTCTCTCGCCCTCTCCCGCTGGAGCTGGATCCTCAGCGCTTGCAGTTGCTCTCTTCACACACTCTCGCCCTCTCCAGATCTAAACAAGACTTCGTTGGCCTCTCTCTCCCCTCACTGCTGCTCAAAGAGCCTGATAGAGGCGAGGGTGTCCCGATCTTTCGATGAGATGATAACTATCGATTTGGTGGAGTCGACTTTGATGATCCGACTACAAACGTGCACGACGTTGTGCCTTAGCAATCGCTAAACCAATCTCCCGAGGTTACCGACGATCTTTGGAAGCACAATCACCGACCACGAAGGTCTATTCCTGCAAGCAATCAAGAACAACCAAGAATATGATAAAGCAATCTGAATATTGCGAATATATATGAAGTATTGATAATGGTGGGGATCCGTAAGCGGTCTTGGTCTGGTCGTTGGACACAAACGAAGTACACGAAGTTGCAATGGCTACTTTTAACTAAACAAATCCCAAGGAAAAAGCTACTAGATGGATCTACTTATATAGGAGCAAGGGGTGGCGGCCAAGGAGGTGGGAGGATGTCCCAAGGCATCCTAAAACTAACCCTAGGTCGTACAAGGCCAATGGGCCCAAGCGGAGGTGACGTAGCACCTTTGGACTTGTAGTTTGACTCGGATTCTGCTGCAGCATCAGATTGTTTCGTCCATAACTCAACGCTCCAGACGGATTTTAAGGTGATTCCAATTGGGTTGGAAAATGCACGAAATCTATTTTCCAACAAAAAAAGAATCAACCAATTTGGAGTCCGTATGAAAAAGTTATTGACGTTTTGAGTCAGGTACGTCTGTGTAGTCCGAATCTGAGTCCAGAACGTGAGAGACTTGGACTCTATCTTCTCTTGGGCCAAAAGTGACGTGAGAGAACTTTTTGAACAGCAGGTAAACATCTCTTTCTCCCTTATCTTCATATGTGGATTGTACAAATGTCCCATACACCTGCAATTAGACATGGCACAAAAGTTTGTGAAGTATTTTTGTCTGGATGACATAAATAAATTATTGCATAGTTTGCATTAGAAATCACCTCACAAATATACATGTATGCAATATTTTTGGTCGTATCCAAGGTAATCATGTCCTCATCATCCTCCCCTTCTTGAAAACAAAGCCGTCCTCGGCATTGCTTATTTTGGAATATGGCTAACAAAAGAGACAAGGTGTACATGTTGTATATGTATATGTCATCCATTTTTACTTCCCTTGATTTTTGCACATATGACACATGAATAGATGAGTAACTTGCATAGTTCATAAAATCTAAAGCCAAAACATTATCACAAGAAGTAGAAGGCATGAAAATATTACAACTCAGTTTGCACATATAAGTGAAGCTCTTATTCATTTCAAAAGATTGAAAATGTTCATCATTAAACCATCCCAACATTGGTGAATAAACCTTACTTGCATCAAGTTTACATGCTACAACATGCTTAAATAAGCAAACATGCAATAAGTCATTCGACACGTAATCATCACCAAGATTAGAGGTCATATCAAAATGATTAAACATTGATTCTTTTGCATCAATAGTTAATTCAATGGGTGCACTCAAAATTGTTGGTATTTCAGTTGTTTGATCACATGACGCATTCATGATAGTATCAAGATTCTCTAAAATAGGTGATGTGCTCAAATCACCGCTTAACTCAACACATGATGCATTCAAGTTAACTAGGGATGCATCATTCTCATGTGAAGTTATATCATTAATGCCTTTACAGTTACCTTGTCGCAAAGACGTAGCTGATGTAGGTAAGGGTGTTGACAATGCACCATACACTTGAGATGATGTCGCTCACAACTGGGTGGGGCTGCTCTAGTAGGTGCAACGGTGGAGGAACCAACTGACGATGGTGAGCATGAACTAGAATAGTAGTTGTTGTAGTCACCCAATGCATCCTCCTGTAGCTGTCTCTCAAAGGTACAAGCGCGAACATACATACCAATAATGGAACGAGGAATATAGTGAAATCTTGCACGGATATCATGGTTCAAACCACCAAAAATCTATTCATTGTATCATCCTCAGATTCTTCTATGTCACAATGATGCATATAAGATTTGAACTCTTTGTAGTAAGCATGAACAGTGTTACTGCCTTATTTTAATTGTTCAAATTTGCGAAGCAATTCACGACGATAGTAAGGAGGAAAAAATTGTTGTCTCATTACAGCTTTCAAAACTTTCCAAGTTGTGGGTTGGTTATCAATGTTTTTCTTACAATGTACACTCCACCAAATGTAAGCAAAACCAGTAAATGCTCTAGTGGTAGCTCGTACTCTCTCAAGTTCAGAAAAATCATGGTGACTAAAAACTTCTTCTAATTCAAGCTCCCAAGCTAGATAAATAGCAGGATTAAATCTACCTTCAAATGATGGTAAAGACATACCCTGACCATATGCTTGTGTGTGTTGTCCCAACTTTTGTGATGATGAAGATGTGTCCGTCGTCCAAGAACTTCTATCTCCGGAACCTGTCATGATTAGTAGAAACAAGAAACAAAATTCGAGAATAATGTTCCTATGAACTACTAGGATGTGGTTGTAAAGTACTCACAAGAAAGCAAATATCAATATCTTACAAGTTCTTACCATGCGGTGTGGTGACAGGCAACCAGCGGTGTCAAGTAACTCAAGATTGTGTAAAGCGATTGCCGGGAACGACGATACACGGTGTAGAAATATGTGGAGCTGGGTTGGTTATATATGGTAGCAAAAAAATTAGCAATAATCAATTCATAGATGCAATGTTGAATAAACGCTCAACGACGGTATTGTGCTGGTCCTAGGCTAGACCAGACTAGAGACGCGAGCCTAGAACACTAATGAGGTCACGGCGTAGCACAACTAGCATCAATGAAGGATAATAAGTAGCTCTGGACAGCAAGATATAAGTGAAGATCACAACGGCAAGAAAGATAATGATGAAGAACAAGCGCCAAGGTGATATACAACAACTCTCTCTCCAATTTTCCTCTTGAAAAGTTTGAGACAATTTTCTGATAACTTCTTTAAAATAATGCTACTAACTCAAGCTTTCCAATTCAAAAAGAATAACTCAATTCCGAGTTGATATGAGGAGTCAAAAAATTCTAAAACTGGTTTGAAAAACTGGAATAAGCTGTATTCACGAACTTCGGAGGGCAAAAAGACCTATTTAGGAGCCGATTTTGAGGTGCCAAATATTGAACAAGCTTCTGAAACTATTTAGATGCGGCTCGTCTCTAGCTTTAATTTGAGTACTCGCGGAGCCAAAACGGACTTCATATGAGGAAGTTATGCATGTTTTACTGAACAGTGCACAAAACAGATTCCAATCCGAATTCAGCTACGAGATTGAGTCTAGATAGATCCGAACTTTGTTTTTTTTCTCTCTTTTTTTTCTCACACTTTTTTCCTTTTTCTTTCTCTCTATTTTTTCTCTGACTTTTTTTTTTACTTTTTTTCTCTTTTTTTTTCTCTCTCCCTCTTTCCAAACAAACTAGATAAGATGCAGATTGGATCAAGTGAAGATGTGAACAATCTCAACTATGGTTATGACAATGAACGGTGGGTAGCACGTGGTGGAAATTGATGGATGGATGGTGGTCAACGGAAGGGATAACGATGCAGCGGCGGCGTGACTAATGTGAACAGAACTCGAAACTCTAAACGAACTAGACACTAAGACCAAAGAACTCGACACGACGATGCAACCGATAATTCAATAATGCAAACAATGAAAAGAAAACTGCAAAGGCTCAGACTGGCTTGGACAAAGTATGAATAGATCTAACTTTTTTGTGTGGCTTTTTCTTGGACAATAGGTAAGAAAATAAATCTAATCTAGGGATAATTGGAAATTCTCACCGAGCAACCTGAAAACTGATACCACTTGATAGAGGCGAGGGTGTCCCGATCTTTCGATGAGATGATAACTATCGATTTGGTGGAGTCGACTTTGACGATCCGACTACAAACGCACGACGTTGTGCCTTAGCAATCGCTAAACCAATCTCCCGAGGTTAATGCGATCTTTGGAAGCACAATCACCGACCACGAAGGTCTATTCCTGCAAGCAATCGAAGAACGAGCAAGAATATGATAAAGCAATCTGAATATTGCGAATATATATGAAGTATTGATAATGGTGGGAATCCGTAAGCGGTCTTGGTCTGGTCGTTGGACACAAACGAAGTACACGAAGTTGCAATGGCTACTTTTAACTAAACAAATCCCAAGAAAAAAGCTACTAGATGGATCTACTTATATAGGAGCAAGGAGTGGCGGCCAAGGAGGTGGGAGGACGTCCCAAGGCAGCCTAAAACTAACCCTAGGTCGTACAAGGCCAATGGGCCCAAGCGGAGGTGACGTAACACCTTTGGACTTGTAGTTTGACTCGGATTCTGCTGACATCAGATTGTTTCGTCCATAACTCAACGCTCCGGACGGATTTTAAGGTGATTCCAATTGGGTTGGAAAATGCACGAAATCTATTTTCCAACAAAAAAAGAATCAACCAATTTGGAGTCCGTATGAAAAAGTTATTGACGTTTTGAGTCGAATGCGTCACGTAGTCCGAATCTGAGTCCGTAACGTGAGAGACTTGGACTCTATCTTCTCTTGGGCCAAAAGTGACGTGAGAGAACTTTTGAACAGCAGGTAAACATCTCTTTCTCCCTTATCTTCATATGTGGATTGTACAAATGTCCCATACACCTGCAATTAGACATGGCACAAAAGTTTGTGAAGTATTTTTGTCCTGGATGACATAAATAAATTATTGCATAGTTTGCATTAGAAATCACCTCACAAATATACATGTATGCAATATTTTTGGTCGTATCCAAGGTAATCATGTCCTCATCAGAGCCGGCAGGATCCGTCCGCCGGGAAGGGAAGGAGGCTTAACGCTGTCGCCGTTGGCGAGGGAGGGAATCCACTACCGGCGTTGTTGTTCACTTTCCACCCAATGTCATGGGAGGGCCTCCGACCTTCTTCTTCTTCGCCGCCGTCCGTCAGCCCACCGAACCACGCCCCAAGAACCTTAAGGTATATTTTACTTACTCCACATGCATTGCTCTAGCTGCATGTATACCATGAATCTAGGACGTGGTTCAAAGAGGAAAGGAGTGGGGGAAAGTAGTGGGAAAAGTTGTATATAGCATGAATCTAGGACGTGGTTCAAAGAGGAAATGAAGGGGGAAAGTTGTATAGCATGATTCTAGGACGTGGTTCAAAGAGGAAAGGAATGGGGGAAAGTAGTGGGGAAAGTTGTATCGCATAAATCTTGGACGTGGTTCAAAGAGGAAAGAAAGGGGCGAAAGCTCTAATACCACTGTTGGGGAACGTAGCATGCAATTTCAAAAAATTTCCTATGATCACGCAAGATCTATCTAGGAGATGCATAGCAACGAGAGGGGGAGTGTGTGTCCACATACCCTGGTAGACCGAAAGCCGAAGCGTTAGTTTAACGCGGTTGATGTAGTCAAACGTCTTCACAATCCAACCGATCTTAGTACCGAACGTACGGCACCTCCGAGTTCAGCACACGTTCAGCTCAATGACGTCCCTCGAACTCTTGATCCAGCAGAGGGTCAAGGGAGAGTTCCGTCAGCACGACGGCGTGGTGATGGTGATGGTGATGTGATCCGCACAGGGCTTCGCCTAAGCACTACGACGCTATGACCGGAGGAGTAAATTGTGGAGGGGGGCACCGCACACGGCTAAGAGAACAATTGATGTGCCTTTGGGGTGCCCCTCGTCCCCGTATATAAAGGAGGGGAGGAGGAGGAGGCTGGCCAGGAGGCGCGCGCCATGGTGGGAGTCCTACTAGGAGTAGGATTCGCCCCCCCCCCCTTTTCCTTTCTTTCACCAGAGGGAAAAGGAAGGAGAGGGAGAGGGAGAGGAAAGGGGGGCCGCAACCCCTCCTCCTTGTCCTATTCGGACTCCCTAGGAGGGGGCGCATGCCACCCCTCGCGGGCTTCCCTCGTTCTCCCTTAGGGCCCATGTAGGCCCAATACTTCCCCGGGGGGTTCCGGTAACCCCTCGGTACTCCGCTAAAATACCCGAACCTCTCGAAACCATTCCAATGTCCGAATACTACCTTCCAATATATGAATCTTTACCTCTCGACCATTTTGAGACTCCTCGCCATGTCCATGAACTCATCCGAGACTCCGAACAAACTTCGATCACCAAAACACATAACTCATAATACAAATCGTCATCGAACGTTAAGCATGTGGACCCTACGGGTTCGAGAACTATGTAGACATGACCGAGACACATCTCCGGTCAATAACCAATAGCGGAACCTGGATGCTCATATTGGTTCCTACATATTCTACGAAGATCTTTATCGGTCAAACCGCAATAACAGCATACGTTATTCCCTTTGTCATTGGTATGTTACTTGCCCGATTCGATCGTCGGTATCATCATACATAGTTCAATCTCGTTACCGGCAAGTCTCTTTACTCGTTCTGTAGTATATCATCATCCCGTAACTAACTCATTAGTCACATTGCTTGCAAGGCTTATAGGGATGTGCATTACTGAGAGGGCCCAGAGATACCCCTCCGATACTCGGAGTGACAAATCCTAATCTTGATCTATGCCAACCCAGCAAACACCTTCGGAGACACCTGTAGTGCATCTTTATAATCACCCAGTTACGTTGTAACGTTTAATAGCACACAAGGTGTTCATCCGGTATTCAAGAGTTGCATAATCTCATAGTTAGAGAAATATGTATAAGTCATGAAGAAAGAATAGCAATAAAACTTAACGATCATTATGGTAAGCTAACGGATGGGTCTTGTCCATCACATCATTCTCTAATGATGTGATCATGTTCATCAAATGAAAATACATGTCTATGGTCAGAAAACTTAACCATCTTTGAATAACGAGCTAGTCAAGTAGAGGCATACTAGGGACACTCTGTTTTTCCTATGTATTCACACATGTACTAAGTTCCCGGTTAATACAATTCTAGCATGAATAATAAACATTTATCATGATATAATAAAATATAAATAACAACTTTATTATTGCCTCTAGGGCATATTTCCTTCGGTTTCTAGGAAACACAGAATTTCACAAAAAAACTCAGAATTTCATGTTTGTAGAAAAACTACTATTTGTTATTGTTCCAAAAAGCACGATTTTGCAATACTGAATCCTAACTAACTTCATCACTCCCCACACTTTTTCCACGCCACCATACTTTCACAACTCACGGAGAGGGGGGCATGGATTGGTATCCCAACAAGTAAATCGAAAGTCCAGCTTTATAGTTTCCTAATTCCAAACATTATTTTTCTATAATGATTATTCACAAAACTACTACTAGCAAAACTGTTTTTTCTATTAACTAATTTTCTATAAATCAATGGCTAATTACGTTTATCCAAACAACCACTTAGCCTTTCAGAGGTGCTTATAAGTATAGAGTGTATATGTACGTGCATTCATAAAGATGATTATGTATACGTGTTTATGAATATACTCTCTCCGTTCGCGAATAAGTGTACATCTAGCTTTTGTTTTAAGTCAAAAATTTAAAATTTTAATCAACTTTATAAAAAATAGTAGTAACATATATGACATCAAATTGATATATTATGAAAGTACATTTCAAAACGAATTTAGTGATGCTAATTTAGTGTCATAAATGCTGCTACTTTTTTCTAGAAAGTTGATCAAAATTTTAAAACTTTGACTTAGAACAAAAACTATATGTACACTTATTCGCGGACGGAAGGAGCATGTGTAAAATAAACGGTTTCTATAACTCCCGAACGTCAGAATTTTAGCGTTTGGTCCCGAACGCCTCAACTACCATCAGATGATTTGCACACATCTTAGAGCAGGTGACACTGCCAAGTCAGCAGAGAAGTAGTTCGGGATTTTCCTCTCAACTCCCGAACGACCGATTGACCAAACGACATCATCTCCTTCTCCCCCTCAGCCTTATCCTTTTCTTTCCCTCACCCACTGTTCCTCTCCACAACGACTCTGTGGATCGCCGCTAGCTATCGCCAGCTCCCCGCGCTGCCGCGTTGGTCGGGGTCGAGGCTGCATACATCTGTGTGATCCTCGCCGGGGTAGAGGTGCGGTCGTAGCGGAGGCCAAGCGCCGCCCGCTCGCTTGCGCCACCGCGGTAGTCGTCTCCCCTCCTCGAGCTCGTTCAGGCGATGCTGACCGGAGCGCGACGTGACTCTGGTCCTCTCCCACCGACTAGAGGTGCGGCTATGGCGGAGGCAGAGCGACCCCCGCTCGCCCACGCCGCGGCGGCGGGCTTCTAGGTCGTCTCCCCTCCTCAAGCTCACCGCCTGGCTCGAGGTGTGGTCGCGCGAAGAAGGCGGGCGCGGGGATCACGGACGGCAGTCAGCGGCGTGGCCGAGGCGTCTGAGGCGAGGAGCGGCGGCGGAGCAGCGCAGCGTTGTGCCATCTCTGCTCCCGTCCGGTGAATTGGGGGAGGCAGCGATGACTCCAGCGATTCCCGGCGTGCACCGGGCGGAGAGTGGAGTCGGGGTGCCCGGCGATGAGTCCGCGGTGAGGCAACACGATGGGCTCCTCACAGATGGCGTCCATCCTCAGAAGGGAGCCCGACGGGGAGGTGCTCGAGCTCGAGCAACACCATGGGCGAGGGGGATCCGACAGATCGATGCGCCGCCGCTCTCCTTCTGCAGTTTTGTGTCTGCATCTGTACAACGTCCTATTTCCCCCATTTTTTACCCATGTCTGATGAATTTTGCTAGATGTTGAGTACTATCAGCTTATTTGAACACATTTTTGCCACTACTTGTGTATGAAATAGTCCCTAAATTTGCCATGCTACACTAAAATCTGAGTAGGAACACAATTTTTTGTTGTGATTTTTGTAGTTACTAACTTTGCCATGTGAGTAGTACACAAATTTAGGTTTTGGTCCTAATACATGGCAATTTCTAATCACGATGTTTAGCACAACATGGCAATTTGTTAGATTATTACAAATTCTCATACCATGGCAACTTTATAAATTGTTAGTTCATTCACACATGACAATATTTTTTATATATTTGTCTTAATATCATGGCCCATCTCAGATTCTTGTTTTCTAATGGTTATATGGCAAATGTAGGCTTTTTAGTAACTATGTCTCAGATAGTCATATGGCAACGAGGTTATCATT
The DNA here is from genome assembly GCA_021605145.1 of Aegilops bicornis. NCBI lineage: Eukaryota > Viridiplantae > Streptophyta > Magnoliopsida > Poales > Poaceae > Aegilops > Aegilops bicornis. The sequence goes on along the minus strand of CM038674.1, from coordinate 222,339,125 downwards.
GCATTTTACGGGGTTTTTTGCCATGGCATTTTTTGGAGTTCTTTTTGGTTTTGCACGCCAATTTAACAATTGCCATGGCAACTTAATATGTGTTTTGCCATGGCAAGTGTAGATGTTTCCCCACATGTCGACCATTAATACCTTTTTCGCGACAACATTTTAGAAATTATAACTTATGGAAAACTCAAATTATGTTTTTCGCCATTTTGGGAACTCAAAATTATGTTGCCATGGCAACTCAAATTTTATTGTTGTGACAAATTACATTATTTTATTGCCATGGCAAAAATCATAACATGTTGCCTTCAATGGCTTTTGCTTTTCTAAAAAAATGAGTTGTGTCATGGCAAGTGTATTTTGCTAACGTAGCAAAAGCTATAATTTGCCATGGGCCGTAAAGTGAATTTGCCATGGCAAAAAAATTCATAACTTTTGGCTTTGTAAAAAAAAATGTTGTGGCAATTTCAATAGTTTTGTATTGATGATATCGAAATTTTACCGTCTATTGAAGAAAAAATGACAAATTTTTCTTTTAATTTTCCATGGCAATTTCCCCTATGTTGGCATGGAGAAATTAATCTATAACGCCATGGCAATTTCTTTTTGAACCTCTATTTTTTCTATGAGAATTTTATTAATTTATTGCCATGGCAATTTTTACTGTTTTGACATGGCAAGTTTACCTATTTTTGCCATGCTAATATTGGACCTTCAAATGAAAAAAAAACATGGATTTTTTTCTTTCAATTAGCCATGGCAATTTTTCCTATGTTGACATGGCAAATTTATCCGTAACGACATGGCAATTTCTTTTTTTAACCTCTATTTCTTTTTTTAAAATTTTAATTTTTTATTTTTCCATGGCAATTTTTACCTTTTTGACATGGCAAGTTTACATATATTGCCACGGCAATATAGGACATTCAAATGGAAAAAAAAGATGGCAAATTTTTCTTTCAATTTGCCATGGCAATTTTTCCTATATTGACATGGAAAATTTATCTGCAACGCCATGGCAATTTCTTTTTTTTTTCTGTTAAAATTTTACTTTTTTATTTTTCCATGGCAATTTTTACCGTTTTACATGGCAGATTTACCTATATTGCCACGGCAGTATAGGAAACTTCAAATAAAAAAAAGATGGCAAATTTTTCTTTCAATTTGGCATGCCAATTTTATCTGTAACGCCATGGCAATTTATTTTTTAACCTCTATTTCCTATTTATTTTTTTGTTAAAATTTACTTTTTTATTTTGCCATCGCAATTTTTATCTTTTTGACATGGCAAGTTTACCTATATTTGTCTACCTTCAATTGGAAAAAAGGGCAAATTTACCTATATTACCTTTACATACATGTCAATGCAATCGCTAATGTTTTTCTTCATGTCAAACCAACTTTATGGGACTGGCATTTTTACTCTAATTTTCTTTGAATATTTTACTTTACATATGATCCATGGCAATTTTTTGTCCCAGCAAAAAAAGGGCTTGTGTTTATTTTGTCCCAGCAAAGAAGGGCTTTTGTGTCGCTTTTGGGTTTTTTTGTTTGTTTCTACAGAGAAGAGGCCTGTAAGGCGGTGTTCCTAAAAAGGGGCCTGTAGGGGCAGTTGGAATGGGCACGTTCGGGCTAGGGGCCTCTCGTCCCGAACGAAATCGTTCGGCAGGGCTAAGATGGCGTATCGAACCTTTCTTTCGGTCTGGTACGCCCCCAGACCGAACGTTTGGTAGTTATCGACGTCCAAAATAAATTGGACTATGTCAATGTCAACAATTTTGGGTCGGAGGAAGTACTATTGCGAAATTCCACCTTCAAAACAACCTAACATCCACAATTTACGCATTTGGTTACAAGAAAGCTATTCCGTGCTTAAGTTTATACTGTAATTAAAATGGATAAAAAAGGTGTATCTAGAACTAAAATATATTTAGATATCTCTTTTTATTCATTTTGATGATAAGTATTTTCGACGGAGGGAGTATTTTTAGGCAAAAAACGAAACAGTTGGAACTCATTCCCTTCTTGCGACAGAAGCAAAGTCGAGGGACAGATCGCAGCGGCGATGGCCGACGGAGAGGACGCCGCCGCCGCCCGTCGCCGCACGGCCAAATCTGACTACCGCAAGAAACTGCTCAACTGTAGGGAGCTTGAATCGCGAGTCGGCACTGGTAACGCACCCAGCTTCCTTCCTCACTCCGCTCGAAATCGAGATGCGTTCTAGTGCTAGATTGGGCATTGCCGGTATAGGGCCGGCCTTGGCCTGCGTTGTCTGTGCAGAGTAGATGTTGTTTCCTGGCGCTAAATCTGCTGGTTTGGACGCTGATTGCTTGATGTGGATCTGAAGTTTTGCCAGCGAGTGCGATGTGAGAGACTTAGGATTTTGTTTTTGTCGTGGTGGTCGACTCCTTAGAAAACTTAACACTTTTTGCGCTTCCCTGATTACTTGATGTGGAATAATTGGTGGCCCTTCAGTAGATTTGCGAAGTTCCTTCTTCCGCTATTTTAGAAATAAGTCTTTATACCCCCCAAAAATGGGAAAAGAATTCTATGAGACCAGGTCTCACGGGTTAGCAGGTGAGACCCATCCTGATGGATGACACATGGCATGCACAAATCACAAAGCATCTACCCCACCCCCCATCTGAAATAGGGGGGAGAGATTAGATGCTTTGTGATTTGTGAATGCCACGTCAGGGTGGGTCTCACCTGCTAACTATGAGACCTGGTCTCATATAATTTTTCCCCAAAAAATGTCACATTGCCGGCAATTCTGGTTCACATTGCCGCGTTGTTATTTAGGTGGCAAATCTGGTTCAAAGTGCTATTTTATGGACTACAGATTTATGTGGGCACATTTCCGTATGGGTAAGGCGTATGGGATGCCTGTTCATAAGTGATCTGAAATTTTCTAAGGTCAATCACTTTTCCAAGCCTTTGGACATCCACCCATTCTCATCCCCATCTCATTCCATGCATAACATCCAGACTAAATATGCATTTTACATCTCCACTGTTAAAAAGAGTGTTTGTCCGTTACTGCAAGTTTAGGCAAAGTGGTGTGTACTTCTAGGCGATTGAGATTTACAAAAAATTCAGCTAACAGGGGCAATTAGCAGAACTGTTTTGGTGTTGGAACTCAGGCAGTTTCACACGTTCAGCTTACTTTACAACCCTTGATGGTCTGCGAGCAGCTCAATAAAGTTTTTAGTTGGTTATGTGTACTGAGCGATATTTGTACAGTACACGTGCACCTGTATTATAAGAAAATATTATGATCCTTCTTAGTGTGAACTTTCAGTTGACACATGGTACATCTCCATGCAGTGAGGGAAAACCTTAAAATTGCTAGGAAAGATTTCGCAAAGACCGAAGATGACTTGAAGTCACTGCAAAGTGTTGGACAAATAATAGGAGAGGTCCTTCGTCCTCTTGATAATGAACGCTGTAAGTAAAGAGCCCTCTCTTCTTTTTTTTTTTGATATATATACTCGGTACATATATTTTGAACGGACACTTGCCCTGAAAAGTTAAGTATAAATGGTCCTCTTGTATGAGGATTCGTACACTTACAAAAGCTCCCCAAGAAATCATGCTTCAATACATGTATGAAAAGTCACAAGATATATGATCTTGTGCAACTAAAGAGAAGATAAGAAGTTATATCACACGTTTAGCACAAGATGATATATTGTCACGAATTTTGGCATGCATACTGTGTACATGAATTAACAAGTACTCCCTCTGTAAAGAAATATAAGATTGTTTAGATCACTTATATTTCTTTACAGAGGGAGTACTTACTATGAACTTCAAAGGAATGTTTTTGAAGTGTGCAAACTCACAAAGGCCTTCACTGGACAGGGCCTCCATAGTCTCTGCTTTGCTTGCCACACTATAAGAGAACCAAGTTGATCAGTTTTATTTTGCGTATTCACTGCCACGTGTAAATTTTGCTTTTCTTTATCAGTAACAACTTAAAGCTGAAATACCTATTTGTTGAAGTTATTGTTAAGGCTAGCAGTGGTCCAAGATATGTCGTCGGTTGCCGGAGTAAAGTGGACAAGGAAAAGTTAACTTCTGGAAGTCGTGTTGTGCTGGACATGACAACTTTGACAATCATGCGCACTCTGCCTAGGGAGGTATGATTTAGTAATGCTGATCAGCTTCTTACTCCTTTTGTTGGTGCATTATTTAGTAATTGTTTTATGTTATGATCCTTTTGTTATATTTAAAATTGGCTTCCGGCGATGTGGTATGAAACTGAACTTGTTGTTTCTTCAGGTGGATCCTGTGGTGTATAACATGCTACACGAAGATCCAGGCAATGTCAGTTACTCGGCTGTAGGTGGCTTGTCTGACCAAATCAGGGAACTCAGGGAATCAATTGAGCTGCCTTTAATGAACCCTGAATTGTTTCTCAGGGTTGGAATTAAACCTCCCAAGGTAAATTTAGCACTTTTTTTTGTTTATGATCCACTTTCCTATATAAGTTGAAGAGGTAAAGATACACATGTTGTGATTTTGAGTCAGTGTATGCTTGCTTTACTTTTTCCAGGGTGTTCTACTCTATGGCCCACCAGGAACTGGGAAGACATTATTAGCGAGGGCTATTGCCAGTAATATTGATGCTAACTTTTTGAAGGTGTGGTTTTCACTTGGTATTTTCTTTCCATGAGTATTACATTACACTGACATATTGTCTAAAAACCAGATTGTGTCAAGTGCTATAATTGACAAATATATCGGAGAAAGTGCTCGTTTAATCAGAGAAATGTTTGGCTATGCACGCGATCACCAAGTAAGTCTTGCTCTGCCTTCCTTTTTGCAAAGCTAGTTGGTCTTAAACTTAATTCCCTTATCTATAAGACACGCATAGTGGCAAACGATCATGCATCCACTGTTGTTTGCAGAGATGCAAGCTGACCTTAATAGTTCCTTTGACCCAGATGTGTCATCTAATTATGTTCCTGTCCACACACTATCTTATTTTAAGTTAATTGAACTACCAAAGCGTCATATATTTAGGAACAGAGGAGTAGATCTCAATACCAGATTTGCAAGAGAAGAAGAAATCAAACTTATACCTTCACGTCTGAGCTCCTGTTAGAGACAATATAAATGCATTTTTTAGATCTTTTGACATATATCGCCATTTAGTTTGTTTGCAATGCTCACAAATTTTGTTTCTTTGTTCAAATTGTTATTTCTAGCCGTGCATTATCTTCATGGATGAAATCGATGCAATTGGTGGGAGAAGATTTAGTGAGGGAACCAGTGCCGACCGTGAGATCCAGCGGACGCTGATGGAGCTTCTTAATCAGTTAGATGGATTTGATGAGCTTGGCAAGGTAAAACCTATATCATCAAGTGTTTTTCCTCTCTAGGTAACTTTATGCCATATATGCAAAGGCAATGGATTTGATTGAAGTAATTTCCTTTGCCTGAATGTGTATGTGATATGCACTCTAACTTGCGTGGGTAAAATATATCAGTCTGTGGATTAAAATTTATTTTTCATCTTTGCTTCATTGCTTGTATGAATTTCCTGGCCGCTGATTTGCAAACATTTTATTTGACTCCCTTTTCTAACATTGCGCATAATTATTTTCTTCTTGGCGCTGTATGGATTCCTCTTGACAGTGGTATTTATGCCTAAACAGGTCAAGATGATCATGGCAACAAACCGACCTGACGTTCTTGACCCTGCGCTCCTGCGCCCTGGTCGTCTCGACAGAAAGATTGAGATCCCGCTACCAAACGAGCAATCAAGAACAGAAGTACTTAAAATTCATGCAGCCGGTATCGCCAAGCATGGAGAAATAGATTATGAAGCGGTTGTGAAACTGGCTGAAGTGAGTATATCTTAGCTAACGACGTTCTTATAGCACATAAAATCTTGTCGCATTGCTCAGATTCTCAACTCATCTGGCTTCAGGGATTCAATGGGGCTGATCTTCGCAATGTCTGCACCGAAGCTGGCATGTCTGCAATTCGCGCAGAGCGGGACTACGTAGTCCACGAGGACTTCATGAAGGTGCTTTGTCGTACACGCTTAAAACCCGACCATCTGCACCTTAACAAGCACTGACACTCACATTTCGTGCATCTCAGGCCGTCAGGAAGCTGAATGACGCCAAGAAGCTGGAATCCAGCGCCCACTACAGCGCAGACTTTGGCAAAGACTAAGGCGTAGTAGTGGTCACTGATGTAATAGCAGATCTTGCAGCAATGGAGATGCCCCTTCTCTGTAAGCGCGCGGGAGTTCAGCTTCGCTGTAGGCATCGAAGCAACTGGCTGGGAAGCTGAAGCTGTTGCTCCCTTCATGCTGTGCAGTCAAAGTCAAAAGAGGACCATTCAAGAATTTTAAATCAGATGCTCTAGCTTCCATGCGGCACTAGTCTTGTTAGTAACTTGGTTTGGGCTGTACCATTCCATGTACTTTCAACAATGCGCTTCGGAAAAAGGTTATTCTTTTGTTAACCTTTGAGTTGTGGTTTACTTGCATACGACATGCGACCATGATTGTTGGGTTTACCATCTGTGCTCTTTGTTGTTCATTGTCATTTGTCAATCAATCTCTTTGCACCTAGGAATTCTGAAGAGATCCAAATTGTAAAATTTTCTGTAGTTTTCCTTTAAAGGTGGGATCAAAAGAAATTTACCTTAACTTTTCTTTTGCTCTATTTTTTTTAAAACCAAACGAATGAATATTGTTGTGAAAGCAGAATTACTAATTTACTACGAACCAAACATGACCCTAAAATTTTAATGGGCCTTTATAAGAAATGCAGTATGGAGAAAGTATCGGGTGCTCCCAATCATGGGGTACTCCCGGTGCTCCAATGTAAAAAAAACACGATACTTTCCCTCCTAGTATGGGGTTGACTGTTTGGGTTGCCCTAGCTTTTGGCCACAAGCTAGGTTTCTAGTTGGTGGTGATGAGGCGACGCTGTCATCAGTGTCGTGGAATGTTGACTGGTATCGACAGAAGGCGTCTCAAAGCTTTGGTCAGGGCTAGATCTTAGGCCCCGTTAAATCTCGGGCCACGTTTTGTTTAATGTTTCATCTAGATGGAATTGGATGGCACTGTTTGCTGAAGTGGACAATTGCAGTTTATGTTTTGGTCTTTTTGGTTCTTCTCTGTAAGGCAAAGCACGTTCAGCTTTGTTGGGAAGCTAGTGAGGTAAGGCCTCCCCGGTCCTATCTGTTCGGATATGGGATGGTTCTCTAGCCCCCTTCACCGCCTTAAACTCGGAGACATGATGATCCTCAGTTTGTTGTCGCCAGCTTCTATTGACTCCCACCATCAACTTCATGGTCGTTGCGTCAACAAAGGTACCCTGGCTCCGAGAGTGTACCAAATTTCTAGAGTTTATTGAACTTTGCTGAGGCGTTGTCAAGGAGTGTAGGAGAAAGACAATATCAACATACCCAAGGAGATGTTTTTATTTTATTTTCTGCTCCCTCTTCCGGCGTGTTTAGTTGGGGGTAATTAGAGCTAGGGAATGGGAATTGAGACTCCAACTCCCGCCGTTTTATTAACAGGGTAAGGGGTGGGAGTTGAAAGGAAATTGTTTTAGTGAGTCAATCTTAATCCTTCATCATAACTTATGTTAATTGTCCTTGTCTATTCCGTTGTCTTTTTTTTTCGAGAAAATTTCTGATCTATTCATCTTCAATCATGGCGATACTAATATCGTAAATAATAGAAATTACATCCAGATCCGTAGACCACCTAACGACGACTACCAAAGATCAAGCGAGCCGAAGGCGCCGTCATCGCCCCTCCATCACCGAGTCGGACACAACTTGTTGTAGTAGACAATCGGAAGTCGTCGTGCTAAGGCCCCATAGGACCAACGCACTGTAACAAAGAACCGCCGCAGATGAAGAATAACGTAGATAAAAAAGATCCAATCCAAAGACACATGAACGTAGACGAACAACGACGAGATCCGAGCAAATCCACCAAAGATAGATCCGCCGGAGACACACCTCCACACGCCCATCAACGATGCTAGACGCACCGCCGGAACGGGGGCTAGGCGGGGAGACCTTTATTCCATCTTCGTGAGCCGCACTGCCTCGTCTTCCCCGAAAGGTGACACAAACCCTAACAAAACTGAAAGGAACGACAAAAAACGGAGCCCTCCCGCCGGCCCTTGCCGAGATACACCGCGTCTCCATGGCCCTAGGGCCACCGGAGAGGAGGCGGACCTGCGGCGGCGGCGACGGGAGACAGAAACCCTAGCTTTTTTATGGAAGAGGAGGAGGTTGCGGCTATGTTCGTGTGTTTGTCCTTGTCTATTCCGTTGTCAATTCCCACAAACCAAACATGGGAATACAATTTTTCCTAAATCTCTTACACATAATTTTCATCATGCGCCAAAGGGATTGGGAATAAAATGACTCATCTCGTGTCTAATCTCAATACAACTCCCTACATTAAACTCCCATTCCCTTTCCCAAATTTTGCCAAACGCGTTGTAAATGTCAGACGTTTTTGGCAGTTCAATTTAGGCAGTACATACTTTTTAAGAATGTTCTTAGACAATTTTAATATATATAGCTTGGCCTTCTTGCAAAGAAAATAGTCTTATCCGAATTAGGCACTTATCAGGTTGTCCTTAACCCGTTCCTGAAAAAGGGTTATCCTTAACCTGAGGCAACCCACATAGCTCGGAGCACCTGCAACGTGTTTGGTGAAAGCCATGACCCGCCCCGCAGATCCAACGGTCCCAAACCCCTCGACCTCCTCCCGCACGAATCTCGAGGGCCCCAAACCGCCACGAGGCAAACGCCTCTCTAATTCAAACGGTCGCGGGCAATCCTCTGCTCCCCTTTCCCCTTCTCTCTCATCCAAATCCCCAATTGGACGGGGCGAAGCAGCGAGGTCGCCGTCCGCCATTGCTCTCCCGCCTCCCCCTTCCCCTCCCCCAAGGTCGCGATGGGCGCGGTGGCGCGCCCGGAGCCGGCCCAGCGGAGCGCGCCGATGCGGCTGTGCGTGCACGTGCTGGAGGCGCGGGGGCTCCCGGCCATCTACCTCAACGGCTCCAGCGACCCCTACGTGCGCCTGCAGCTCGGGAGGCGGCGGGCCAAGACGACGGTGGTCAAGCGGAGCCTCAGCCCCGTCTGGGACGAGGAGTTCGGCTTCCTCGTCGCGGACGTCGCCGAGGAGCTCGTCGTCTCCGTGCTCAACGAGAACAGGTTCTTCAGCACCGATTTCCTCGGCCGCGTCAAGGTGCCGCTCTCCGCCATCCTGGAGACGGAGGACCACTCGCTCGGCGCCGCCTGGTACCAGCTCCAGCCCAAGAGCAGCAAGTTCAGGAGCAAAAAACGCGGTACGTAGGTACAACATTCGTTCGTCGTCGCATTTCGCATGCCCGTCATGTTTGATTGCTTTTGATGTTTCGGAGATAGATGCTTTACTGAAGATGAGATTGCAAGCATGAAATGTAGTCAGGATAAAGAAATCTAATAGTTCTTTATCGAAAAAAAATCTAATAGTTAAGCTACCTACCGCGAATTGAGCATCCTGTCCTGTTTATATGTGGGTGAAAGGGAGTGCTCCATCCCCATGTGCTGTTCAAATTGGGTGTCAGGGGTTTTAGAAGTAGGAAATTTCTCCGAGAAGTTTGCTAAGGTATACGTACATGTTCATGGAATTTTGAGGAGTCTCAATCCACTGAATTTGCATCGGGCCAAGAACTAACTGAATTTATACATTCACAAGTATTAGCTGCTATTCCACAAAATGCTTTTATGATAAGGTCAGTTGAAAGTCGCTGGTAAGTTATAGCTGAACCTAAAGGCTAAAAGTAAGCATTGCTCACTATTTTTTTAAATTTTGCAGGTGAAATTTGCTTGAAGATATACCTATCGGTTAGGGAAGGCCACTGCAATGAGTCACAAAACATTCTGATGCAACTTATCAACGATACGCCGTGCAGCTCAACTAGGTCAATTGAAACTAATGAGTCCTCCTTATCAGCAGTTACTAGCAGCCTGGATCAATCAGCCTGCGCTAGCATGGACCGTGCATTCTACCGTAGTGGTGTGGATCAGTTGACCCAAAGCAACACGGACCAAAAAGTCCCGAGCAGCCTACCTTGTGGCACCACACAGCAAGCAGTTATTCTGGAGCCTGAAGAGGATGACGGCGATGCTACCGGCAATGCATCATCAGTAGTCGAGGTCTTGGCTCGATACTTCCGTAAAGCTGCTGATACTGGACCTTCTCTAACATCAGACCCCGAGCCCATAGATCAGTTTCAAGAAACAGAAATAGCTGGATCCTCTGAAAATGGCAAGAACGGCATGCCCGGGTTAATCTTGATGAACTACTGAAAACTATGGAGTCTAAAGATCAAGGTGGTGGAATGCCAGGAAACTTACCTGGTGGCATTCTACTGGAGCAATCTTACATTATTAAACCAGCTGAATTGAATGCCATGCTGTTTTCAGCGAATTCAGATTTCTGGCCAGCAGTTGCAGAAGTTCAAGGGCTAAGTGGGTTTCAAATTGATCCCTGGAGATATGAGAATAACGAAAATTCTGTGAAAAGGATATTAACTTACACAAAAGCTGCAAGCAAATTAGTCAAGGCTGTAAAAGCTACAGAAAAGCAGACATACTTGAAGGCAGCTGGAAATTCGTTTGCTCTGCTTTCTAGTGTTAGTACTCCTGAAGTTCCCTGTGGTAATTGTTTCAAGGTGGAGATATTGTACTGTATAATACCAGGTACCCCATTGCCATCTGAAGAACAAACCTCACAGCTGACTATAAGTTGGCGCCTCAACTTTGTTCAGAGCACAATGCTGAAAGGAATGATTGAGAATGGGACAAGGCAAGGCCTCAGAGAAGGATATGCACAGTTTACTGAAGTGCTTTCCAAGAAAATCAAAGTAGCTGAGCTAGATGATGCTAAATCGAGCAAAGACAAGATGCTAGCTTCACTGCAGACTCATGAACAATCCAATTGGAAGCTGGTTTCCGCTTCCTTGGGAGCTTTGCATTCATATTCTCATTTACTGTTGCAGTGTATGGCATTGCACACCTTGGTTTAGTCAAGCCCAGTAAAATGGTGCATGGAGGGCTTGAATATTTTGGTATTGATCTTCCAGATTCAGTTGGGGAGGTTGTATTTTGTGCTCTTTTGATTCTTCAGGGGAGGAATATCTTCAAAGTAGGTCAACGTTTTTGCAGGCCTGGAGAAAACGTGGTAATTATTTCTCTTTATCCAAAAAAGTAGTACATATGTATTTATTGATAGACACACTTTTTATTCTGTAAATATTAATTCAGGACGAGTGAATATTATGCTTTCCTCATCCCTCTCTAACTACTCTTTTCTAGAATTGCTTCAGTTGTTGAGGTGATTTAATAAACACAATTTGTTCATCTTAAGAACTATACTATCATTCCCTTCATTGCTACTCATATATCTCCACTCCTTTCCTTGGGAATAAACTGTAAGCACATGTAAATCTTTGCCCTTCCAATATTAGGCAGCGATCACGGGGTCAAAGCTCATGGTGATGGCTGGTTGCTGACTGTTGCACTTATTGAGGGAAGCGGCATAGTAGGTGCAGGCACACCAGGCATGGCTGATCCTTATGTAGTTTTTATGTGCAATGGGAAGAGGAAAACTAGCTCAGTTAAGTTCCAGACATCAGAGCCAAAATGGAATGGTAAGTTTGTCAAACTGGAAAGACCAACGTATGACCTTCTCAGAGCATTTGCTGATACCGTGGCCTTTTTAACTCTCTAGAGATATTTGAATTTGATGCAATGGATGATCCCCCATCAAGGTTGGACGTGGTTGTGCATGATTCAGATGGACCACCCGATGATAATGCTATTGGTCGCACAGAAATAAATTTTGTGAAAAACAATTTGTCAGATTTGGATGACACGTGGCTTCCTCTCGATGGAAGGTTTGCCCAAGGATCTGAGCCCAAGTTACACTTAAGAATTTTTTGAACAACTCGCGCGGGACTGAAGTTGTTATGAATTATCTGGAAAAGATGGGGAAAGAAGTCGGCAAGAAGGTATGAGTTGGCTAACATATGATTAATTGTCATTTTCAGCACAAAGTATTTACTGAAGTTGCGTATGACTGAATGTTCAGATGCCCTTGCGGTCTTCTCAGACAAATTCATCATTCCGTAAGCTCTTTAGCCTTCCTCCAGAAGAATTTCTTATTGATGATTTCACCTGTCACCTAAAAAGGAAAATGCCACTTCAGGTAATTAGGTGTGTTGAGTTGAATTCACATTTACTCTCACTGTTCCAAATTATTTGAAGTTCTTTTTTTCACGAATACGCAAAGCTTGCGTATCATTTAATTGATAGAAGTTAAGAGTGAAACAAGTGGTGGTACAACACATGACACGAACGTAGCAGGTGTCGACATTGTGCCCGGAGCAGAGAGACATGGGATGCTCGGCCATGACACAAACGCAGAAGAATTATTTGAAGTTATATCTTTGTCTTAAATCAAACTTTTCTATATTTGACCAAGTCTATAGAAAATGTGCTAATATCTTCAAATCAAATATACTCCTCCATTTCTCTTTAGTCTGCATATAAAATTTGTCTGAAGTCAGACTTTGTGAACTTTGACCAACTCTATAGGAAAAATTTATGAACATTCACAATACTAAATCAATATCATTAGATGCATCATGAAATTAATTTTCATACTATATAACTTTAGTATTGTAAATGTTGATATATTTAATATAAATTTGGTCAAACTTTGCATAGTTTGACTTCAAACAGATCATATATGCGGAGTAAAAAGAAACGGAGGGAGTATCTAGTACGAAAAATATTTTATGATGAATATAATGAAACTAATTTGGAGTTGCAGATGTTGATATATTTTTCTGGACTTGGTCAAACTTAAAGAAGGTTGACTTAGGACAAAGCTAGGAATTCAAATAATTTGGAACAGAGAGAGTACAGGTTATGTGGTGCTGCTCGCTCAGTACTGCTGAATATTGTCTTATGATAGCTGATACATCCCTTTTATGACATTTAAGTTTTAATTTTCGGTATACAGCTGCAGCCTTTTTTTTTTTGAAACGGACAGCTGCAGCCTTGTGTATATGAAATCAGTAGATACTGTCTTCATCAGATTAGAAGTGTAATTTGTCTTAGTACCATTGGAGCCTTATTTCGTTCCATAAAGGAAAGTGAAGAAGAGTCTGCATACCATGGTTCATGGCAAATCAGTAGCACGGCTAAGTGACTATTAATTGTTTATTGCACACTAACAGTTGCCGTATAACAGATTTGTTGCTATCTTTTTGCATTTTTTTTTGGGGTTGTAAAATCAATGGAGAAAGTGAACATTGCACTTTTTTTTTTGCAGGGCGCCTCTTTCTTTCCCCAAGAATTATTGGATTTTATTCCAATATATTTGGGCGGAAAACCAAGTTTTTCTTTCTCTGGGAAGACATTGATGATATCCAGGTTGTTCCACCGTCTCTTTCAACAGTTGGCAGTCCATCCTTGATGATCATCCTCCAGAAGGACAGAGGTCTAGAAGCCAGGCATGGTGCCAAAACACAGGATCCTCAAGGAAGACTGAGGTTCCATTTCCAAACATTTGTCTCATTCAACGATGCTCACAGGTGTTCTCTTTTCCCTTTTTCCTTTTGCCATTTGTTTTTATTTATTTCGTGTCTACAGAGTTCAAACAAGACATTTCCAGTGACATTCGTGAAGGTCTGGGCAAAAAAACCGATTCTCCAAAAAGACTATTTCTGAAAGCATTTTGGAGCACTGATTTTGTTATTTTCGCCCAGACCTCCAGGAATGAGATTTCATCATGACAATTTGCACACAGGCAGAAAACTCAGCAATGTTTGATGTAAAAAGAAACATAATTTTTGAATTTTATTTCGGCTTTTCGTATTTTTAGTGTTCATAGCTGGAGCATTTTGAGCTCGGGATTAGAAGGACACTTTCGTCCACACGACTACTACTCCCCAAATTGTATGAGCATATGCGCACACACAATAGAAAGACACTCCCTCCATCTAGAAATGTAGGCCATTCGACTTGTTTGCAGTCTTTCATGCAAGACTTCGACAACATTTTTCTGAACATGACAGGATATGAAAAATAAGAACAAAACAGAAAAGAATTTGCAAGAAAAATCTAAAACATTCTTTTCATGCAGTGGATCTTTGCATTCTTCATACACATTAGATGGCATGGCAACTTAAATGTCTTGACAGAGGGATTAATTGGTATCAGGCTATCCTACACACATTTTCACAATAACACAACATGCAAACTAATATCTTGCTATACTTCTGTTAAGATGGCACTTTGGAAAATCTGATGTCTAGCAGAGTTATTATGGCACTTTTTAAACTCCTATTCTCCCATTTCAATTTTCCACCAATTTCTCTTATCAAGTAGTTGATGATATATACCAATCTGATGTCTAACAGAGTTATTATGGCACTTTGGAAAACACGGTTATCGGGTCTAGAACAAAAGGGAGAGACGACCGACAAAGAACCTGAACCAAAACAGCTCCCCAATGAAGAAGTTTCTCTGTTGGGCAACGAAGACGTAAAAATGTCAGAAGTCTACTCGGCTGTTCTTTCCGTTGATGTGGGCCTTGCTCTCTCTCAATGAACTCATGTTTGGCACCTTGTATAATGCACTTGTAAAAGCATCTGTTTAAACCTCTTCGATTATGTACTCACAGGTCAATGCCTTGATGGAGATGTTCTCCGGAGGTCCACTGGAACACAAGGTGATGCAAAAGGCTGGTTGTGTTGACTACTCACCAACAGAATGGGAGCCAGTAAACCGAAACATATACCAGAGGCAGATCAGCTTTAGGCTATCAAAATATGGAGGAGAAGCGACAACTAAGCAACAAAAATATAACTTACAGAATCGAGACGGGTGGGTCCTTGAGGAGGTCATGACCCTCCAAGGCGTCCTGCATGAAGACTATTCGAGTGTGAGATAACTTAGATAGTCAAGACTGGATCTGATGAAAATGCTTGCGTGTTTAACATCATATTGCAGGATCATGACATTCTTTCTCTTCCAAAATTGCAGATCCAGCTCAAGTACCATATGATGAGCACGTCGTTGAAACCAAACTCCTGCAGCATTCAGGTGATGTTAGGGATTGTCTGGTTGAAGGGCACTAGGCACCAAAAGAAGGCTACAAAGAATGTCATGTCGAATTCCACCAACAGGCTGAAGGAAATATTCTCAGAGGTCGAAAAGGAGCTTTCATCCAGAAAAGGTACCAAATGCTGCTGCTCTGATGAAAAATAATCTTTCAGTGCTAACTAGTACTTCTGCAATGTTGTTCCAGGTGTGAGTTAACGCCGGTGCAGAACAGCGACTAGATTCTGTCGCTCAATTAAGATTAAAAGAAGACACCAAAGATCAGCAGTCATGATGATCATAACATAGTTCGGCGCAGCAGCATCACTGCCTGCTTCGCCCCTTTGCTCAGCCCAGATTTTTTGCACAGATGGCCAGCATATCAACTGACATGGATATGTTTTCTCCTCACACGCGCATTTGATCAATCTGATGTTACCTTGATAGGAACTCAAGCAGAGCTGTGTATACACAATGAACTTACACCACAAGATTACATAAATGGAATATAGACTTCTTACAGAGTCTTATGATACACTAACATGCATGCCGGTCATTATCCCCATACAGAGATTGGAGTGTATATGTACATGTGCCAACTTTAAATATAAAAGAAAATTAGTATACTACACATATAGTACCAGAATGACAGAATTCAAGTTCGTACGACCATCAAGCTGAACACCAAATGAGCAATGCATTAAGGAGAACTACAGGAAACTGGTACGCTGGTGCCAATAATTTTAAATTGGCACTATTGCAAGATGGCTATTGCTACATGAAGCATATAAATATGTGGCACAAACAGAAAAAAAGAAATTCCATGGCAGAGAGGAAAAAAGAATGGTATTTATTTTTTAGAGGACAAGTAGGCATTTCAGCAAAGAAGTTTTCTGCCATCCAACTTCTGATTCTGGCTCAAAGGCCAGTTACAAACAAAGCCAAGGGGGGATACAAAATGCCAATTGAAATACAAGCATCAGCAATTCGATTCAACATAAGAATAGTCTACACCGCTGCTGTAGGTTCTTCAATCTTCATCTTATAGAAGAGGTCGAGAACATCTGCGTGGTTTTGGACACTTCCAGGAGATACCGAGAGCAGCTGCTGGGCAATTTCATGCCTCCCCTCTTTGAACAGACCTTGAAACAAGCGCATGTAAACTGTTCTTGATGGGAACTCCTCTGAAGACATTGCGTTTAGCAGACCCAGGGCATCATCCACGGTACCAGATTTAAAAATGTGTGTGATAAATGGATTGATATAAGGCGGAATCCATTACTTTTCATTAAACCTAGCACATCAAATGCTTCTTTAAGATGCCCTTGGCGGATCAACTTGTGGATCAAATACTTGTAGGTACTTTGCCAAGGAACCACATCCTTTTTCAACACCAGGTCCTTCAGAACTTTGAACGCTTCCTTTGCTTCTTTCTTCCTGCACAGCCCATACACAAGCGCCTCAAGAGCGCTACCAACCTGATTGCCACTTCTTCTTTCCAGCATTTCGGGGAGGCATGAAACTGCCATATCAACATCATCACCAAGGGAATACTTCTGAACCAAAGCAGACCATACAAGTGGATCCAACTTATGCCCTGATTTTTCCACACGAGCCAAATGTTTGTGCGCTGTTTCCAGATTCCCAGCATCACACATTGCAAGAACAGCTTTTCCATGCACAGTCCTGTCTGGTGCAAAACCACCGTCCTCCATGGCCTTCAACACCCTGCCACTCTCACCAAGCCTTTCTACGCTTCTCAGCGACTTGATAACAGCATCAAACACGGAAGACTTCACCTCATTCCCAGCCTTCTGATAGATCCGCACAACCCTCATCACCAGCTTCAGATCCATATCATCCCTCACCACAAGCTTCTTCAATAAGAACACAAAATCCTGAGCCAATGGCTTCTCCGTCCCACCCATTGCAAACCGGAACAAGTCTACTGCATCCTCAAACATCTTCCTCTTGAGAAACCTATCGATGAGAATAACGTACACCTCCTTATCTAGCCCAACCTCCTTACTGCTCATCTTCTGCAGGACCTCCCGGAACTCCTCAATGCAATCCTCCCGGCCAATGATCTTTGCCATTGCATTGTAAACCTTGCCCCAGTTGATCCCTGCCCCAGCTGACTGCTCCACCCAATTAAAGAACACCATTGCCTGTCGCGGAAACTGTCCAACCTTCTCCACAACCAGTGCCACCATCTCATCGGTCACCTCAACGCCCAATTCATTCAACTTGTCCAGCTTAGACAACTCATTGGCATCTGAGCGGAGAATCTTGCACGCCTCCGCCACCGCTGCGTTCCTGGCGTGCGCGGAGAAGGCCTTCTGGATCATGTCGGCGTCCTTGGACATGCCATTGGACCGGAAGCTCTCCGTGGAGGCCTGGAGGGTGGTCTTCGAGATGCCGTAGCCCTTGGAACGCATCGAGGAGACGAGTGACCAGAAATGGGCGGCGTCGCTGTTGGCGGCGGCGAGCTGGAGCATGGAGTTGAAGCACTTGGAGTTGAGGACGGCGGCGTCGTGGGATGCGGCCCAGGAGAAGAAGCGGGAGGCGGCGGGGTAGTTGGAGGCGAGGTCCGGGTGGACAAGGAGGGCGGGGATGGTGTTGGGGTGGGAGAGGTCGATGCCGGCTGACTGGATCGCGGTGGCGGGATCCGCCGGCAGGGATGGTTGGAAGAATATGGCAGCGACGGAGGAGCCGGACATAAGGCGATGGTGGGGGAGGAGGGAGGGTAGGCGGCATAGACGACCGCCGCCGGAGTTGAGTACGGTGCGGAGCATGGTGGTGGTGGTGGTGGTGGCGGCGGCGCAGGAGGAGGAGCGTTGGAACAGAAAATGAGGGTTTAGCCTGTTAGGGTTGGCCCGGTTGCTGTTTGGGCATTTGGAATGACGAAGAAGAAGCTCAATGGGCTTTGCCCGTTTTCGGAAATATTTTCCTTTTGCCAAATACCTACAAGTAAAAAAACATCCATATACCATAGATATATACTCTCTCCGTTCCAAAATAAAGTCATCTATTTTGTAACGGAGGGAGTAGTAAGGAAGCTCAATAGGTTTCTCCGCAAGATTTGCAGACTCCCAAGCACACCTGGCCATTCTACGATGCACCACCGTCCAAAAAGTAATAGATGATGTTGTTGTTTTTTTGCGAGGGAATAGATGATGTTGTTGATGATGAACTTCTTGCTCTTGTGATTTAAAAGATAATCTCCTCTACAGTCAAACACTTTTAAAATTTGACTTTTGGGTATGAGAGGTTTGGGTGGAAAACAATGAGGTAACCAGAAATCAAAGGATCAATGGTTGGAGTGGAATTCCTTTGAAATCAGCATAAGAAGTGTGAGCTCTCTCTAAAAAATATGGACATGCAATGTGTTTGCTTCGAGAAATACCGATGGAGTGGGTGGGGGTATATGTAGGCTGCACACAAAAATTGACTGTTACTCACCTTTAGCACATCTCGGTGAACTCGACTGAAAACACTCGGCCAAACATATATGTACAAAGGTTTGAACTTTGGATATCTCGGTGACTCTAGATGAAACTATACGGCGGCTCTTGGTTGTGCTGATGTAAGTACTCTCCACACTTCGGTGTCACTACTAAACTGTTTGAAAATTCTATAAGAATTTCGGTGGGCAATAGAAGGTTGGCAAGAGCTCTTCGGTGAGACCAAAAGTTTAGACTTTAGGACAACAACCATATCAATGTGACTTGGTGACTCGGGTGTATATGGTTCCAGTGAGTCTAAGTATACGTCTACGTAGATTCTTGCCTTCTCCTTAGGGTTGAGACGGTAGGGTTTCTCGTCATGTGGCGAGATGTAGCCTCATGCGCTTCAGATCTATGTAGGGATTCAACGGCGATGACTGCGTCTCGAGGCCACTGGTCCTTATGGACATGTGCACGAAGACTTTCCGATTGCTATCAACAAGGTAAGTTAGGGGAGCAACGACAGCAGGGCGTTGAAGGCTCGTTCTGGCGGCGATAGTGGTTGTTCCGTGGTCTCGGAATCTCAATGTAATTTTTATTATGTTTGAGATGCTTTCTACTTTCGTTTGGACCACATACAAGCACATAACCTTACTATATGAACGTATTCATGCACATACTATCATACGAACACCTCTGATATACCAAGTCGACATAATATATCGAGATTGACGAAACCATCATATGTGTCTTTGGAGTCGACGTGAGAACGTCTCCTCCCACTAAACGAACATCGTGGTAAGCCTGAAATAAATCCATAAAATGCGAGCACCAATCCTTGTTGGGAAACCTAGCATGTAATTTCACAAAAATTCCTACGCTCATGTAAGATCTATCTAGGAGATGCATAGCAACGAGAAGGGGAGAGTGTGTCTACGTACCCTCGTAGACCAAAAGCAGAAGCGTTTTGACAACACGGTTGATGTAGTCGAACTTCTTCTCATTCCGACTGATCAAGCACCGAACGTACAACACCTCCGAGTTCTGCACACGTTCAGCTCGATGACGTTCCCTCGAACTCTTGATCCAGCAAAGTGTCGAGGAAGTAGATGAGTTCCGTCAGCACGACGGCGTGGTGACGATGATGGTGAAGTGATCCGCGCAGGGCTTCGCCTAAGCTGTAACGCCCCGGATTCGATGCGCCAGGTGTCTGTCAGTTATTCGCCGCCGTTGCCATGTCATGTGCTTGCGTGTTGCACTTTGCCATGTCATCATCTGAATTTCATATCATGTCATCTTGTGCATCGCATTTGCATACGTGTTCGCCTCATGCATCCGAGCATTTTCCCCGTTGTCCGTTTTGCAATCCGGCACTCCTATGTCTCCCGGCGCCCCCTTTTGCCTCTTTTCATGTGTGGGTATTAAACGTTCTCGGAATGGACCGAGGTTTGCCAAGCGGCCTTGGTATAGCTCCGGTAGACCGCCTGTCAAGTTTCGTGCCATTTGGAGGTCGTTTGGTACTCCAACGGTTAACAAGATGGCAAGTAAAGCCCCTTCTCTTTGCAGCCCAACACCCCCTTCCAAAGTGGCCCAAAACCCAGCAAACTCCCCTCCATGCTCTCGGTCGTTCGATCACGATCGCGTGGCCGAAAACCACACCCCATTTGGACTCTCCTAGCTCCCTCTATCTATAAATATGTGTCTCCCCCAAAAATCTCGCGGATGAAACCCTAGCTCCTCCTACCTCGCGCCACTGGATAAAATATCCCCGCGCCGGACATGTCCGCCCCGCCGCGCCGGACCAACCCGGTCTCGCCACGTCACCGCCGCCGGCCCTTCTCTCTCCTCCTGCACCGCGCCAGCCACCGCGGCCCGCCCGAGCGAAGCCTGCGTCTTGAACCCATCGTCGCCCGGAGCCGCCGCGCGAGGCCCTTCGCCCGGCGCCCAGCGCCCAGCCTTTGCCGCGCCGGCTCCTCGAGCAGCGCCGCTCCCCGCCGGCGGCCTCGCCGCCGCCGCCCTCCGCCGCCGCATCCGCGGTCAGCGGCCCGTCCTCCGCCATGCCCACGCCCGTCATGCCCGCTTCCATGACGGATCCGGCGGGACCGACCTGCCCCGCCGTCCCCGACCCCCGCTGGTGCCTCCCCGAGCAACTCCGGCCACCACGTTCCCGATCTCCGGCGATCCTCGAGCTCCGCGCCGGATCTGGATATGAGGCGGTTGACTTTTCCCCGAGGTCGAAATTCCCCTAAGTCCCAGATTTTTGCATTTTTCATGCCATATTCATCATGCCGTAACTCTGCATCTGTAGCTCTATTTTGCGCGTGTAATATGTCAAATTGTTCGTCTCAACGAGTACATCATTTCATCTCATTGCATCATATTCATTTGAGCTCATCTTGATGCCTGAATCTTTGTTGCAAGAGTGCTATGTGATGTTAGTTTCAGTTTCCTATCGGAACATGCACTTTTGTCATTTTTGCCATGATTGATGTGTGCATCCTATGAACTTGAGTCCTACATGTGTTTTGCAATATGCCATGCCATCTTTACAGGGGTGTATGCCATGTATTTTTTCGATCTCTGTGGTGACTACCACAAGCATGCAAACTAGGCTTCGTGATGTTGCTGATTTCAGCCCTGTTCTGCTGATATTTTTATGCCATGTAAACTTGATGCTACCGAGAGATCCATGCATATTTTGAGATACTTCAGTAAGGATGTTTTGAACATATGGTTATGCTCTATACATCCATGCCCTTGTTTGCAATTATGGGGTGCCATAGCTTGAGTCAATCGAGCTCTACTTTTGCTATAAAATGTTTCCTGGCAGGTTGTTTACATGTTATTCAATTTTGCCAAGGTTGTTGTAGTTGATCCGTGTATGCTATGATGTTGTTCTTGCAATGTATAGCCTCTATGCCATGTCTTCTTACTGTGAGTTGCCTTGCCATGCCATGTATTACTCTGTGGTGAGTGGTTCAAGCTCACCAACATGCCTACTTATTGTTGTTCCTGCCATGTATGAATCTGTAATATAACTTGCCATGTTTACATGGGTACCATCATATCTTCTGATCCTTTTTGGCTCATGGTCAGTAAAGGACTTTTGTTCTATGCAATTAGTAGATTCATTCCATGCCTTTGTTTGCCATGATAAGTTCCTGTAGCATGTTGTTTGAAAGCTCTAAACATTGCAACCTGATGTTATTTCTGCTAAAGTCTGAAACTGTTATTATTTGCAATCTTGCCATGTCATTTTGAGCATGTTTTAGTCATTTCTGGAGATAGCTCAGTGTTCATGTTTTGTAATGCTTTACCTGTAAATCATGCCCATGCCTTTTGTTATTACGTTGAGATTCTGTAGCATAGTGTTTTGATGCTTGCAATATGCCTAGTTGCTGTTTTGGGCAGATTGTTGTCATGACTTGTATATCATGTATGTGTTGAACCGTTGCTCCGTTTTGAGTGTGCTCTATATGAAACTTGCTTGATTTTGCATGTAGCTTCATATTATCATGTTTCATCCTTGTTTTGAGGTGTTTGCTTGATGTTTGTATGCATTTTGCATCAATGCCATGCTTATTTTATTTTGCTCATATCTTCTAGGCCGTAGCTCCGAATTTAATGAACTTTATATGTAACTTGACTAGAATTTCGTGTAGATCATCGTGGTGCATCTTAACTTGCTGTTTAACAACTTGAACATAAGGTTTATTCAGATCTGGACCAATTTCGAAATTTGCATATGAGGACTTACCGGAATTGTTCTATGTTGTTCCCGGCCTCATTTAAACTTGCCTTGATGTGTTTATCTTGTTTGCATCATCTCTTGCCATGAGTAGCTTCATGTAGTCTTGTCATGCATCATGCTTGTTTGTGCATCATGTCTTGTTCATGTGCGGTGTGTTTACCATGTTGTGTGCTTCTTCTTGTTAGCTCCTGTTTCGTTGCGATCGTGAGGATTCGTTCGTCTACGCTTGGTTCGTCTTCGTGGCTTCATCTTCTTCATGGACTCGTTCTTCTTCCTAGAGGGATTTCAGGCAAGATGACCGCTGCCCTGGATCTCACTACTATCATTGCTATGCTAGTTGCTTCGTTCTTTCGCTATGCTGCGCTACCTATCACTTGTTCCTCAAGCCTCCCAAATTGCCATGTCAGCCTCTAACCTTTTGCACCCTTCCTAGCAAACCGTTGTTTGGCTATGTTACCGCTTTGCTCAGCCCCTCTTATAGCGTTGCTAGTTGCAGGTGAAGATGAAGTTTGTTCCTTGTTGGAACATGGAGATGTTGTTCCTTGTTGGAACATGTTTACTTGTTGGGATATCACAATATATCTTATTTAATTAATGCATCTATATACTTGGTAAAGGGTGGAAGGCTCGGCCTTATGCCTGGTGTTTTGTTCCACTCTTGCCGCCCTAGTTTCCGTCATATCGGTATTATGTTCCCGGATTTTGCGTCCCTAACGCGGTTGGGTGATTTATGGGACCCCCTTGACAGTTTGCTTTGAATAAGACTCCTCCAGCAAGGCCCAACATTGGTTTTACCATTTGCCTCACCTATGCCCTTTTTCCCTTGGGTTTCCGGAGCCCGAGGGTCATCTTTATTTTAGCCCCCGGCCGGTGCTCCTTCGAGTGTTGGTCCGAACCGAGCAACTGCTTGGGGCCACCACGGGCAACTCGAGGGTTGGTTTTACTCGTAGCTTGACTTATCGGTGTGCCCCGAGAACGAGGTACGTCGACTCCTATCGGGATTTGTTGGCACATCCGGCGGCTTCTTTGGTCTTGTTTTATTCTTTGTCGAAATGTCTTGTAGCCGGATTCCGAGACTGATCGGGTCTTCCCGGGGAGAAGGAATATCCTTCGTTGATCGCGAGAGCTTATCATGGGCTAAGTTGGGACACCCCTGCAGGGTTAAAACTCTCGAGAGCCGTGCCCGCGGTTATGTGGCAGATGTGTTGGAGATATGCCCTAGAGGCAATCATGTATGATGATATTTCCTATGTGTTTATGAATAAAGATAGTCCTTGGACATTATCAATGATGTGTATCAGCAAGTACGTGACTTGTTTGTGGGACTATGCATTGTATGATGACTGTCCTAAAAGGTCCCTAGTCGAAAGGGCTGTGTGGACGCCTTGGACCGACTAGACTAGCATATGACACGGCCGATGGCTCGGTCTCACTAGCCATGGAGCATTGGATGCTAACCGGATAATATGGACTTGGAAAGGTCTGGTCGGATTCGACATAGTCGGATCCGAGTCGAGATAAGGTCCGAGTCGGACAGACCCAACTATGAGACGCAGCGATATGTCATCTGTGAGTCTCTAGTACAACATACGTTCTATGTCCTAAGACCTGAGTGGCGCATGTACTCGAGATGGTGATAGACTTGCTTTGGGCTGACCAAACGCTACTCCGTGGATCGGGTAGTTACAAAGGTAGGTTTCGGTTTGTCCAATCCCATGCTGCGAGACATGGTCGAGCAAGATGGGATTTGCCCTCCGATCGGAGAGATATACTCTGGGCCCTCGTGTGATCGACCAGAATAGCATGGCCATGCGACAAGGATTATGAGATAATCCGGATTGTGGTCGGTATCACTAGAACGAGAAAGAGGTCGGGCTAGCACAAGGATGACAGTCTCGCCTTGAGCCCGACAACATATACCGTGTGGCAAAAGGAATGGAAGTATGATGTACAGGTTCGCCTAACCAGCTTCATCGTCTGCTTGGTGGTCGGCACGCCTTGCTAGAGGCCGCTACCAACCGTACATGTCGGAGGTGATCCGAACTGTGACCAAGCCGACTTGAACCTAAGGGGTCGCGCGCTTATGGGAAGGAACCTACAAGGTCGGTTCGTAGGACATTGGTCGGATGTGATCCGAACTGGACTAGGAACGTGACCGAGTAGACTTTGGGCTTTAGGGTCCGTGCGAGGCCCAAGTGTTGAGCCCGCGACGGATGCCTATATAAAGTGGAGGTGCGGCACACTCGCGATGGCTTTTGGCCTGAGGGGTAGAGAGAGATTGCTTTGGCCTCAGGAGGCAGATCGCTTCGGCCTCAGGAGGCAGATCGCTTCGGCCTCAGGAGCCACCTCCACTTGCCGCCGACTGGGTGATCGGACCTAGCAGTCCGCCGCTCGGTGTTCCTCCCGCCTGCGGATACCGTTAGAGGCGGTGCACTTGCGCCGCTCCGCGAACTCGGTGGGATCGGACGACCGGCCGCTCGAGGGAGATCGAGCGAGGAGGAGACGATCCACGCGACGCCGCTGCCCCAACTCTTCTTCATTTGCACGGCACTGCGCGTCTAGTGGTAACGAACTGTGATCCATCTCCCGTAGCATGTTCCTGGATGTTCTGCGCGTAGGATTTTTAATTTGCAGTCGATGCACCCTACCGTAGAACCCAACAAGATGGGAATTTGTTGATATCCGGTTGTAGTAAACTTGAAGCAAACTCTTCTAAAATACACCAACCGTGTGCGTAACCGTGAGTGTCTCTTTTCGGGGTTGATCGAGAGGAGAACACGGTTTCTGGGTTATGTCTGGCGTAAGTAGGAGTTCAGGATCACTTCTTGATCATTACTAGTTGACGACCGTTCCTTTGTTTCTCTTCTCGCTCTCTTTTGCGTATGTTAGCCACCATATATGCTTAGCCGCTGCTGCAACCTCACCACTTTATCCCTTCCTTTCCCATTAAGCTTTGCTAGTCTTGATATCCATGGTAATGGGATTGCTGAGTCCTCGTGGCTCACAGATTACTACACCACCAGTTGCAGGTACAGGTTGTGCGATGATCATGACGCGAGAGCGATGCTTGCTTGTCTTGAGTTCTTCTTCTGCTTCTTCGATCAGGGGATAGGTTCCAGGTCGGCAGCCTGGGCTAGCAGGGTGGATGTCGTTTGAGCTTCTGTTTATGTTTCATCCGTAGTCGGATATTGATCTTGTATATGATGTTGATGTATTCTTGTGGCATTTGTGCCTTATGTATGTATCCCCATCTATTATGTAATGTTGATGTAATGATATCCACCTTGCAAAAGCGTATAAATATGCGGGTCTATCCTTGGTGGGACCTTCGAGTTCCTTTTGGATAGGGTCGCATATTGGGCGTGACATAAGCACTACGAGAATATGACCGAGCGTGTAATCTGTGGAGGGAGGCGTCGCATATTGTGTTCTAGCGGTCCCCCCCCCCACACACATATGTATATAGGTGGGAGAGGGAGAGGGGCAGCAAGGAGCGCCCCAAGTAGGAGTAATCCTACCTGGGCGCCTCCTACAAGTCGGCCTCCCCCCTTCGATAAGTGTCGAAGGGGGAAGGAAAGAGAGGGGGGAGAGAAGGAAAGGGGGAGGCTGAATCCTCCCCTTTCCTTTCTCCCTTCCCCTCCTTCATTCTCCTCCTATTCGGCCTATATGGGGCGCACCAGCCCACTAGGGGCTGGTCTGTCCCGCTCTTGGCCCAATAAGGCCCATATCTTTGTCGAGGATGCCCGGAGCCCCTTCCGGTGACCCGATATGTACCCGGTACCCCCGGTACACTTCCGGTGTCCAAATACTATCGTCCTATATATGAATCTTTACCTCTCGACCATTTCGAGACTCCTCGTCATGTCCGTGATCTCATCCGGGACTCCGAACAACATTTAGTCACCAAATCACATAACTCATATAATACAAACTCGTCATCGAACGTTAAGGTTGCGGACCCTACGGGTTCAAGAACTATGTAGAAATGACCGAGACACCTCTCCCGTCAATAACCAACAGCAGAACCTGGATGCTCATATTGGTTCCTACATATTCTATGAAGATCTTTATCGGTCGAACCGTAATGACAACATACGTTATTCCCTTTGTTATCGGTATGTTACTTGCCCGAGATTCGATCGTCGGTATCTTCATACCTAGTTCAATCTCGTTACCGGCAAGTCTATTTACCCGTTCTGTAATGCATCATCCCATAACTAACTCATTAGTCACGTTGCTTGCAAGGCTTCTTATGATGTGCATTACCGAGAGGGCCCAGAGATACCTCTTCGATACTCGGAGTGACAAATCCTAATCTCGATCTATGCCAACCCAACAAACACCTTCGGAGATACCAGAGAGCATCTTTATAATCACCCGATTCGTTGTGACGTTTGATAGCACACAAGGTATTCCTCCGGTATCCGGGAGTTGCATAATCTCATAGTCAAAGGAATATGTATATGACATGAAGAAAACAATAGCAATAAAACTGAACGATCATTATGCTATGCTAACGGATGGGTCTTGTCCATCACATCATTCTCCTAATGATGTGATCCCATTCATCAAATGACAACACATGTCTATGTTTAGGAAACTTAACTATCTTTGATTAACGAGCTAGTCTAGTAGAGGCTCACTAGGGACACGGTGTTTTGTCTATGTATCCACACATGTATCAAGTTTTCGGTTAATACAATTCTAGCATGAATAATAAACATTTATCATGATATAAGGAAATATAAATAACCACTTTATTATTGCCTCTAGGGCATATGTCCTTCAGTCTCCCACTTGCACTAGAGTCAATAATCTAGTTAACATCGCCATGTGATTTAACACCAATAGTTCACATCTTTATGTGATTAACACCCATAGTTCACATCGCCATGTGACCAAGACCCAAAGGGTTTACTAGAGTCAATAATCTAGTTCACATCGCTATGTGATTAACACCCAAAGAGTACTAAGGTGTGATCATGTTTTTCTTGTGAGAGAAGTTTAGTCAACGGGTTTGCCACATTCAGATATGTATGTATTTTGCAAATTTCTATGTCTAAAATGCTCTGCATGGAGCTACTCTAGCTAATTGTTCCCACATTCAATATGTATCTAGATTGAGACTTAGAGTAATCTAGATCAGTGTCAAAGCTTGCATCGACGTAACTCTTTAAGACGAACTCTTTATCACCTCCATAACCGAGAAACATTTCCTTAGTCCTCTTAGGTAACTTAGGATAATTTTGACCGTTGTCCAGTGATCTACTCCTTGATCACTATTGTACCCTGTAAGCGCATCTAGTGCCCCTTAGTGATTTTGGTGTATTGAAGACTTATAGGTTAAGGGACTAATGCGTTTGTGAGTGTACACATGTTTATAAGTCTATGAGGAGTTTGATATTTACAGAGAAAGTCGACCCTAAAATGAATGTCTTCAACTGAAGACTTTGGCTTTCTGAAGACTTTAAAAGTGAAGAAATTGGTGTGACCGTGAAGACTTGATATTCATGCGAGGATTATGAAGCATGAAGACTTTTGTTTTCGTAGTTTCATTTTCTCTTTCTTGATTCATAGGAAACACCGTACTGTTAAAGGGGGTCGAGGTAAAACTAAGGAAAACTTTCCAAGTGATGCTCATCTCAAAATCCTACACCTACCCAATTCCTTCGAGTGAAGCCATTGGAAATCTCATACAGTTCAGTCAATTTCTTCAAAGGATGTAGACGAAGATCTTCTGGTCTCTGAGGAATTTGTTCTGACTAAGGAGTTAGGAATTCGCCAGTGCGGATTGACTACAAGTGAGGAACACAATAGCCCCGAGGAATTTGATACTCAAATATCCGACCGTTGTTGTGCTATGCGCCAGCTGTCCCAAAATATCTACCCACCTAACGGTCATACCATTTAAGGGCATTTATGTCTTATCATGTCGGGCTGCTCCCTAGGCTATAAATAGCCGTCCCCTACAACCACTACCTGGTTGGCTGCTCCGAGAGAAACTGACACTTGTCATTGAGAGCATCCCATCCTCCGAGGACTTCGAGCAAAAATCATCAAGTGAGGAAAACCCAAACCCAAACACCTACAAACCCAAAGTGATTGAGCATCATCAAGAGATTGTTCCTGTGTGGAACCGACACTTGTTACCTTTGAGGATCGTGCATCCTCCGCACGGTTAGGCGTCTCAAGGAAATATGCCTGGAGGCAATAATAAAGTTATTATTTATTTCCTTATATCATGATAAATGTTTATTATTCATGCTAGAATTGTATTAACCGGAAACATAATACATGTGTGAATACATAGACAAACACAGTGTCACTAGTATGCCTCTACTTTACTAGCTCGTTTATCAAAGATGGTTATGTTTCCTAGCCATGGACAAAAGAGTTGTCATTTGATTAACAGGATCACATCATTAGGAGAATGATGTGATTGACTTGACCCATTCCGTTAGCCTTAGCACTTGATCGCTTAGTATGTTGCTACCGCTTTCTTCATGACTTATACATGTTCCTATGACTATGAGATTATGCAACTCCGCTTACCGGAGGAACACTTTGTGTGCTACCAAACGTCACAACGTAATCGGGTGATTATAAAGGAGCTCTCTGGTGTCTCCGAAGGTACATGTTGGGTTGGCATATTTCGAGATTAGGATTTGTCACTCCGATTGTCGGAGAGGTATCTCTGGGCCCACTCGGTAATGCACATCACTATAAGCCTTGCAAGCATTGCAACTAATTAGTTAGTTGAGGGATGATGTATTACGGAACGAGTAAAGAGACTTGCCGGTAACGAGATTGAACTAGGTATTGGATACCGACGATCAAATCTCGGGCAAGTAACATACCGATGACAAAGGGAACAACGATGTTGTTATGCGGTTTGACCGATAAAGATCTTCGTGAGAATATGTGGGAGCCAATATGGGCATCCAGGTCCCGCTTATTGGTTATTGACCGGAAACGTGTCTCGGTCATGTCTACATAGTTCTCGAACCCGTAGGGTCCGCATGCTTAACGCTTCGCTGATTTATATAGTATTATTTGAGTTTTGTATGTTGGTAAACGAATGTTGTTCGGAGTCCCGAATGAGATAATGGACGTGTCGAGGAACTCCGGAATTGTCCGGAGATAAAGTTTGATATATTGGAGAATATTGTTTGATCTCCGGAAGGGTTCCGGAATTCACCGGAAGGGGTTCCGGATGTTTCCCGAAATGTTTGGGTACGAGAACACGTTATTTGGGCCAAAGGGGAAAGCCCACAAGGTTTTTGGAAAGCACAAAAGGAAGTTTTGCAGAGTCTAGGGGCTGACGCCAGGTCCTCGGCGTTCAGGTCGCACGCCAGAACCCCCGGCGTCGCCCTAGAGTCCAAGAAGGACTCTTGCCTTTCGGGTGAAACCGACTTTGTGGAGGCTTTTACTCCAAGTTTCGACCCCAAGGATCAACATATAAATAGAGGGGCAGTGCTAGCACCAAAGAAACATCAAGAAACACCAAGCCGTGCACCGGCAACCCCGTCCCCTCTAGTTTATCCTCCGTCATAGTTTCCGTAGTGCTTAGGTGAAGCCCTACGGAGATTGTTTTTCACCAACACCGTCACCACACCGTCGTGCTGCCGGAACTCATCTACTACTTCGACCGTCTTGCTGGATCGAGAAGGCGAGGACGTCATCGAGCTGAACGTGTGCAGAACTCGGAGGTGCCGTGCGTTCGGTACTTGGATCGGTCGGATCGTAAGACGTACGACTACACCAACCGCGTTGATAAATGCTTCCGCTTAGCGATCTTCAAGGGTACGAAGATACACTCCCCCTACCATTGCTATGCATCACCATGATCTTGCGTGTGCGTAGGAAAATTTTGAAATTACTACGTTCCCCAACAGCGTCATGGTCTAGAGCATCCAAGAGGAAATTGTGGATCCCCGAGTGACCGCGTCTGTGAAGGTTTGGAAGTCACCTGAAGACTTACCACGAGTGATTGGGTGAGGTCTGTGTGACCTTAGCTCAAGGAGAATACGGTGAGGACTGTGTGTCCTCAGGTTTAAATACCTAGCCGCTCCACCAGACGTACGACTGTCATAGCAGTTGTAATTGGTCTACCAAATCATTATCTTCACCGAGCTACTGGTTCTATTTCCTCAACCCTTCCATTTCCTCATTCATATACTGTTGTACTTGATCGTTACTGTTTGAAGAGTTTGACTGAAGGTTAAAACAACACTAACTTGATGAACTATCGTTGTGGTTTTAATGCGTAGGTAAGAACGGTTCTTGCTCAGCCCGTAGCAGCCACGTAAAACTTGCAACAACAAAGTAGAGGATGTCTAACTTGTTTTTGCAGGGCATGTTGTGATGTGATATGGTCAAGACGTGATGCTATATTTTATTGTATGAGATGATCATGTTTTGTAACTGAAGTTATCGGCAATCGCGAGAGCCATATGGTTGTCGCTTATTGTATGAAATGCAAACGCCTGTAATGCTTTACTTTATCACTAAGCGGTAGCGATAGTCGTACAAGCATAAGATTGGCGAGACGACAACGATGCTACGATGGAGATCAAGGTGTCGCTACGGTGATTTATGGTGATCACGACGGTGCCTCGGAGATGGGGATCACAAGCACAAGATGATGATGGCCATATCATATCACTTATATTGATTGCATGTGATGTTTATCCTTTATGCATCTTATCTTGCTTTGATTGACGGTAGCATTTTAAGATGATCTCTCACTAATTATCAAGAAGTGTTCTCTCGAGTATGCACCATCGCGAAAGTTCTTCGTCTTTGAGACACCACGTGATGATCGGGTGTGATAGGATCTACGTTCAAATACAACGGGTGCAAAACAGCTTGCACACGCGAATACTCGAGTTAAACTTGACGAGCCTAGCATATACAGATATGGCCTCGAACACGAAGACCGAAAGGTCGGCGTGAATCATATAGTAGATATGATCAACATAGTGATGTTCACCATTGAAAACTACTCCATCTCACGTGATGATCGGACATGGTTTAGTTGATTTGGATCACGTGATCACTTAGATGACTAGAGAGATGTCTGCCTAAGTGGGAGTTCTTAAGTAATATGATTAATTGAACTTAAATTTATCATGAACTTAGTCCTGGTAGTATTTTGCAAATTATGTTGTAGATCAATAGCTCGCGTTGTTGCTTTCATATGTTTATTTTGATATGTTCCTAGAGAAAAATTATGTTGAAAAATGTTAGTAGCAATGATGCGGATTGGATCCGTGATCTGAGGTTTATCCTCATTGTTGCACAGAAGAATTATGTCCTTGATGCACCGCTAGGTGACAGACCTATTGCAGGAGCAGATGCAGACGTTATGAACGTTTAGCTAGCTCAATATGATGACTACTTGATAGTTTAGTGCACCATGCTTAACGGCTTAGAATCGGGACTTCAAAGACGTTTTGAACGTCATGGACCATATGAGATGTTCCAGGAATTGAAGTTAAGATTTCAAGCAAATACCCGAGTTGAGAGATATGAAGTCTCCAACAAGTTCTATTGCTAAAAGATGGAGGAGAATTGCTCAACTAGTGAGCATGTGCTCAGATTGTCTGGATACTTCAATCGCTTGAATCAAGTGGGAGTTAATCTTCCAGATAAGATAGTGATTGACAGAATTCTCTAGTCACCATCACTAAGTTACTAGAACTTCGTGATGAACTATAGTATGCAAGGGATGACGAAAACGATTCCCGAGCTCTTCGTGATGTTGAAATCGACGAAGGTAGAAATCAAGAAAGAGCATCAAGTGTTGATGATTGACAAGACCACTAGTTTCAAGAAAAGGGCAAAGGGAAAGAAAGGGAAACTTCAAGTAGAATGGCAAACAAGTTGTCACTCCCATGAAGAAGACCAAAGCTAGACCAAAGCCTAAAACTGAGTGCTTACACTGCAAAGGAAATGGTCACTGGAAGCGGGAATGCCCTGAATATTTGGTGGATAAGAAGGATGGCAAAGTGAATACGAGTATATTTGATATACAGGTTATTGATGTATGCCTTACTAGTGTTTATAGTAGCCCCTGAGTATTTGATACTTGTTCGGTTGCTAAGATTAGTAACTCGAAACAGGAGTTACAGAATAAACAGAGACTAGTTGAAGGGGAAGTGACGATGAGTGTTGGAAGTAGTTCCAAGATTGATATGATCATCATCGCACACTCCCTATACTTTCGTGATTAGTGTTAAACCTAAATAAATGTTATTTGGTGTTTGCGTTGAGCATGAATATGATTTGATCATGTTTATTGCAATACGGTTATTCATTTAAAGTCAGAGAATAATTGTTGTTCTGTTTACATGAATAAAACCTTCAAATGGTCATACACCCAATGAAAATAGTTTGTTGGATCTCGATCGTAGTGATACACATATTCATAATATTGATGCCAAAAGATGCAAAGTTAATAATGATAGTGCAACTTATTTGTGACATCGCCGCTTGGGTCATATCGGTGTAAAGCGCATGAAGAAACTCCATAAAGATGGATCTTCTAATCACTTGGTTATGAATCATTTGATGCTTGTGAACCGTGCCTTTTGGGCAAGATGACTAAAACTCCGCTTCTTCGAACAATGGAACGAGCAACAAACTTGTTGGAAATAATACATACTGATGTATGCAGACCAATGAGTATTAAGGCTCGTGGCGGGTATCATTATTTTCTAACCTTCACAGATGATTTGAGCAGATATGGGTATATCTACTTGATGAAACATAAGTCTGAAATATTTGAAAAGTTCAAAGAATTTCAGAGTGAAGTGGAAAATCATCGTAATAAGAAAAATAAAGTTTCTACGGTCTAATCGTGGAGATGAATATTTGAGTTACGAGTTTGGTCTTCATTTGAAACAATGTGAAATAGTTTCGCAACTCACGCCACCTGGAACACCACAATGTAATGGTGTGTCCGAACGTCGTAATCGTACTTTACTAGATATGGTGCGATCTATGATGTCTCTTATCGGTTTACCACTATTGTTTTGGGGTTATGCATTAGAGACAAATGCATTCACGCTTAATAGGGCACCATCTAAATCCGTTGAGATGACACCGTATGAACTATGGTTTAGCAAAGAAACCTAAGCTGTCATTTCTTAAAGCTTGGAGTTGCGATGCTTATATGAAAAGGTTTCAACCTGATAAGCTCGAACCCAAATCGGAAAAGTGCGTCTTCATAGAATACCCAAAGGTAACTATTGGGTACACCTTCTATCACAGATCCGAAGGAAAGTTATTCGTTGCTAAGATGGATCCTTTCTAGAGAAGAAGTTTCTCTCGAAAGAAGTGAGTGGGAGGAAAGTAGAGCTTGATAAGGTAATTTGTACCTTCTCCCGAATTGGAAACTAGTTCATCATCGAAATCAGTTCCAAAGGATGCCTACACTAATTATTGAGGAAGCTAATGATGATGATCATGAAACTTCAGATCAAGTTACTACCGAACCTCGTAGGTCAACTAGAGTAAGATCTGCACCAGAGTGGTACGGTAATCCTATTCTGGAAGTCATGTTACTAGACCATGATAAACCTATGAACTATGAGGAAGCAATGATGAGCCCAGATTCCGCAAAATGGTTTGAGGCCATGAAATCTGAGATGGGATCCATATATGAGAACAAAGTGTGGACTTTGGTGGAGTTGCCTGATGATCGGCAAGCCATATTGTATAAATGGATCTTCAAGAGGAAGACATATGCTGATAGTAGTGTTACTATCTACAAAGCTCGACTTGTCGCAAAAAGGTTTTTGACAAGTTCAAGGTGTTGACTGCAATGAGATTTTCTCAACTGTAGCGATGCTTAAGTCTATCCGAATCATGTTAGCAATTGCCACATTTTATGAAATCTGGCAAATGGATGTCAAAACTGCATTCCTTAATGGATTTATTAAAGAAGAGTTGTATATGATGCAACCAGAAGGTTTTGTCAATCCTAAAGGTGCTAACAAAATGTGCAAGCTCCAAATGATCCATCTATGGACCGTGCAAGCATCTCGAGTTGGAATATACGCTTTGATAAGTTGATCAAAAGCACATAGTTTTATACAGACTTGCGGTGAAGCCTCAGATTTACAATAAAGTGTGGGAGCACTACCGCTTTTCCGATAGATATATGTGAGTAACATATTGTTTATCGTAAATGATGTAGAATTTTTCTGGAAAGCATGAAGGAGTATTTGAAAGGAGTTCTTTAAAAGAAAGACCTCAGTAAATCTACTTACACATTAAGCATCAAGATCTATTGAGATAGATCAAGACGCTTGATAAGTTTTTCAATAAGTACATACCTTGTCAAGATTTTGAAATAGTTCAAAACGGAACAGTCAAAGAAAGAGTTCTTGCATGTGTTGCAAAGGTGTGAAATTGAGTAAAGACTCAAATCCGACCACTTAAAAAAATAGAAAAGAGAATGAAAGTCATTCCCTATACCTCGGACATAGGTTCTATAAAGTATGCTATGCTATGTACCGCACCTATTGTATACCTTGCTCAATTTGGGAAGGGAGTACAATAGTGATCTAGGAGTAGATCACTGGACATTGGTCAAGAATATCCTTAGTAAGGACTAAGGAAATATTTCTCGATTATGGACGTGACAAAAGAGCCCATCGTAAAGAGTTACATCGGTGCAAGCTTTTACACCGATCCAGATGACTCTAAGTCTCAAATATGGATACATATTGAAAGTGGGAGCAATTAGCTAGAGTAGCTCCGTGCAGAGCATTGAAGACATAGAATATTTGCAAAATACATACAACTCTGAATATGATGTAATCTGCTGACTAAACTTCTCTCACGAGCAAAACATGATCATACCTTAGTACTCTTTGGGTGTTAATCACATAGCGATGTGAACTAGATTATTGATTCTAGTAAACCCTTTGGGTGTTGATCACATGACGATGTGAACTATGGGTATTAATCACATACAGATGTGAATATTGGTGCTGAATCACATGATGATGTGAACTAGATTATTGACTCTAGTGCAAGTGGGAGACTGAAGAAATATGCCCTAGAGGCAATAATAAAGTTATTATTTATTTCCTTATATCATGATAAATGTTTATTATTCATGCTAGAATTGTATTAACCGGAAACATAATACATGTGTGAATACATAGACAAACATAGTGTCACTAGTATGCCTCTACTTGACTAGCTCGTTTATCAAAGATGGTTATGTTTCCTAGCCATGGACAAAAGAGTTGTCATTTGATTAACGGGATCACATCATTAGGAGAATGATGTGATTGACTTGACCCATTCCATTAGCCTTAGCACTTGATCGTTTAGTATGTTGCTACTGCTTTCTTCATGACTTATACATGTTCCTATGACTATGAGATTATGCAACTCCTGCTTAATGGAGGAACACTTTGTGTGCTACCAAACGTCACAACGTAACTAGGTGATTATAAAGGAGCTCTACAGGTGTCTCGGAAGGTACATGTTGGGTTGGTGTATTTCGAGATTAGGATTTGTCATTCCGATTGTCGGAGAGGTATCTCTGGGCCCGCTCGGTAATGCACATCACTATAAGCCTTGCAAGCATTGCAACTAATTAGTTAGTTGCGGGATGATGTATTACGGAACGAGTAAAGAGACTTGCCGGTAACGAGATTGAACTAGGTATTGGATACCGACGATCAAATCTCGGGCAAGTAACATACCGATGACAAAGGGAACAACATATGTTGTTATGCGGTTTGACCGATAAAGATCTTCAGAGAATATGTGGGAGCCAATATGGGCATCCAGGTCCCGCTATTGGTTATTGACCGGAAACGTGTCTCGGTCATGTCTACATAGTTCTCGAACCCGTAGGGTCCGCATGCTTAACGCTTCGCTGATTTATATAGTATTATATGAGTTATGTATGTTGGTAAGCGAATGTTGTTCGAGTCCCGAATGAGATCATGGACATGACGAGGAACTCCGGAATGGTCCGGAGATAAAGTTTGATATATGGGATAATAGTGTTTGATCTCCTAAGGGTTTCGAATTCACCTAAGGGGTTCCGGATGTTTCTCGAAATGTTTGGGCACGAGAACACGTTATTTGGGCCAAAGGGGAAAGCCCACAAGGTTTTGGAAAGCGCAAAAGGAAGTTTTATGGAGTTCAGGGCTGCACGCCTGTGGTCCTCGGCGTCTGGGGTCCGTGACGCCGGGAACCACTGGCGTTCGCCCTAGAGTCCGAGAAGGACTCTTGCCTTTCAGGTGAAACCGACTTTGTGGAGGCTTTTACTCCAAGTTTTGACCCCAAGGCTCAACATATAAATAGAGGGGCAGGGCTAGCACCAAAGACACATCAAGAAACACCAAGCCATGTGCCGACAACCCCGTCCCCTCTAGTTTATCCTCTGTCATAGTTTCCGTAGTGCTTCGGTGAAGCCCTGCGGAGATTGTTTTTCACCAACACCGTCACCACGCCGTCGTGCTGCCGGAACTCATCTACTACTTCGCCCATCTTGCTGGATCGAGAAGGCAAGGACGTCATCGAGCTGAACGGTGCGAGAACTCGGAGGTGCCGTATGCTCGGTACTTGGATTAGTCGGATCGTGAAGACGACGACTACATCAATCGCGTTGATAAACGCTTCCGCTTAGCGATCTTCAAGGGTATGAAGATACACTCCCCCTATCGTTGCTATGCATCACCATGATCTTGCGTGTGCGTAGGAAAATTTTGAAATTACTACGTTCCCCAACAGCGTCATGGTCTAGAGCATCCAAGAGGAAATTGTGGATCCCTGAGTGACCGAGTCTGTGAAG
This sequence comes from Aegilops bicornis, assembly GCA_021605145.1. Classification (NCBI taxonomy): domain Eukaryota; kingdom Viridiplantae; phylum Streptophyta; class Magnoliopsida; order Poales; family Poaceae; genus Aegilops; species Aegilops bicornis. The sequence goes on along the minus strand of CM038674.1, from coordinate 222,301,951 downwards.
GTTTGGAAGTCACCTGAAGACTTACCACGAGTGATTGGGTGAGGTCTGTGTGACCTTAGCTCAAGGAGAATACGGTGAGGACTGTGTGTCCTCAGGTTTAAATACCTAGCCGCTCCACCAGACGTACGACTGTCATAGCAATTGTAATTGGTCTACCAAATCACTATCTTCACCGAGCTACTGGTTCTATTTCCTCAACCCTTCCATTTCCTCATTCATATACTGTTGTGCTTGATCGTTACTGTTTGAAGAGTTTGACTGAAGACTTTCTCAATTTCCTCAATCATATTTCTTCAGTCAGTTTGTCTTCATCCTGCTTATCCTGTGTTTATGCTACTTGTACTCTATGCTTATTTTCATTTCATCATGATGACTGTGTTACTACTCTGTTATACTTGCATCTGAGTACTTATTCCGCTGCTAGTTGTTCGTGACTTAGGAATTTCCTCACCTTGAAATTCCTAAGTGACGAATTTGTAAAAGTCGCCTATTCACCCCCCTCTAGTTGATATAACACACTTTCATTTGGTATCAGAGCAAGGTACTCCCTTGTTCTGTGTGATTTTGGTTTAACCGCCTGGAGTTTTAGTTATGTAGACCGCAGGAATGAAGACTGTGACATGCCCCATCTTTGACGGTCATGATTATCCCAAGTGGAAGGCCATGATGAAGAAGCGCCTCATGGCGACAAACAGCAAACTGTGGACCGTCACTGAGATTGGTCTTACCGATCTATGCAAGATGGCGGAGGCTGATGATATTCGCAAGTACACCCTACTTAACCTCGCGGCGAAGGACATCATCTGCTCCTGTCTGTCCCAAAATCCGTTCAGGAACTTATGTGGGACCGACTCTCTGAGGTCTATGAAGGTCATCGAACTCGTCATGATCCCTAGTTTGAGGATTTCAAGAAATCGCTCAAGACGATGACTTTCGATCCGGAATCATCATCCTCTACACCATGCCTTATGGCAAAAGGTGCCAAGGTAACTGAATGCTACCTATCTGAGTCTAGTGATGATGAATATGGTGATGAATTTGGACCCAGCTATACCAAACTTGCTTCCCTTGCCACTAAACAACAAAGAGCTTTGGAAAAAGTTCAAAACATGCTTGATGAAAGCGATGATATGTTGGGTGAAGAAATGGATCAAACTCAAACCTTGACTTATAATCTTCAGAGACTTCAGTCCAAGTTTGACAACCTTCAAAGTCATCATAACACTCTCTTATCTGATCATGATAAGCTTTCTTATGAATTTCTTCAAAGAAAGAAAGATCTTGAAAATCTAAGGGAGAGTTATGAAGATCTTCAGAAGGAACATGATTCATTGCTTGCTCAACAGATCAATGCCGCTCAGGATGAATTCATTCCACCATGTTTGAAATGCATTGAACGTGAATCTGCTAACTCTTCACCTGAAAGTTCAAATGCTTCTATTGTTGCAAATTCTTCAACTGTCTCTGGTATCACAAATTCCTCATCTGAGGATACCTCTAGTATCACTGACAATGCATGGCTGAAGGAATTGTATGTGACAGGCATGTAGAAAAGCCTCAAAGGGCACCAGGCTCTTTGTGATGTGCTTAAAAAGCAGATCCTCAACAGGAACCCTAGGAAAGAGGGTATTGCCTTTGAGAGGAAACTCAATGCTGATGGGACTTACATCGAAACCCGAAAGCAGTATCCTAAAACCTCATGGGTTGCTGCAAAGGGACCTCCAGTAGATCCATCCACTTTATCTGGCTTTACATGTGAATCTTCATATTCTTCTAATGAGTCATTTGACTCCAACTATAAACTGTTCAAATATCAGAATGGTGAAGTATTTGCTAGATATGTTGGCACTAACTATAGGAATGGTCCCGCTATGAAGAAAATCTGGGTTCCCAAAAGGTGCCTTGAAAGTCTTCAGGTGAATGTCATCATGACACCACCTATGAAGAATAGGAACCCCAGATCAAATTCTTCATATGGACCAAAGTCTTCATATGGATCCAAGTCCTCATATGGACCGAATTCCTCACGCGGATCAAATTCCTCATATGGATCAAAGTCCTCACATGAACATCATCGTGCTAACACTTCTGTTTTGCAGGGAAAGACAAAGGGCTTTGAATATGTGCATTACTCTTCAAATCATTATGTTCATAAGTCCTCGAAGAATTTCTCTGCTTATTCATATGCTTACTCTAACCCCTCTTCTGTGAAACGAAGTGGACGAGCGTCTATGCCACCTTTCTCTTATGGAGCTCGCAGAATGATGAACTGTCGGCGGAAACGACACCTATGGGATCACGGGGAATCCCTTCTACGGTTGGCGGGTGCGTGGCTGTGGAAATAGTGGGTTTAGAAGATCAACACGGGGGGTTTATCCAGGTTCAGGCCGCGAGTGACGCGTAATACCCTACTCCTGCTGGTTTGTGTTTATCTGGTATTCTTGGACTAGCTACAAAGCGTGCATGGTCCAAAAAGTCTGAATCCTCTCTTAGTACGCCACGGGCCTCCTATTATAGTCAAAGGGGCCGCCACAGTGGCACACAGGAGGTGGAAAGTTGTACAGTGTACAAGCTTATCGCCTGACATCACAGGACACAATGCATTAAATGCGCTACTTAGGTGTCCTCTTGTTTTATCAGGGGCGGCAACGAAACCCGTCCCGTCCGTCGCTGCTTTGCCTTGCTTCGACACGCGTCCAGGCCAACGAGGCATGCAGCGCCATGTAGGCTAGCAGGCTGCTGAGCTGGTGTGGTGGCAGGGTCTTCACGAAGATCTGCATGTCACCACGCAGGTGCTTGACTAGTTGCTTAGGAGCCACGTACTGCCACGTGGGTACCTGCTTAGATGGTAGGTTGGCTGCTGAGCTGGGGCGGTGACGGGGCGGCAAGGCCTTGCTGCAGTCTTGCTGGTATTCCCGGCAAGGATCTTGCTGGGGCCTTGCGGGTGCCCTTGGCAAGAGTCTTGCCGGGGCCTCGTGGGTATCTTCGGCAGGAGCCTTGCTGGGGCCTCATGGGCATCCTCGGCAAGGAGCCTCGTTATTGTCTTGTTTTCTGGTTCCTATCTAGGCCTCGCAGGCCCTTTATCTTCACAAAGATCTGCATGCCACCATGTAGGCGCCTCCCGAGCCTTGGTTCCAATGTCGTTGATGGTGTTGGAACCCTTAGGCTCAAGGGTGGCAGCTTCGCTGGTGTTGGGCAAGTTGCCCCGGCAAGGCTCTTGCCGGGGCTACGTAAGCTGCCCCGGCAAGGCTCTTGCCAGGTAAAAGCCCATCTTGTCCCTTTGCTCCTCGCGCCTCTGGCTTGGCGCTGCTCTGTGGGTCTTGTACTTTTGCTTCCCTCCTCTGCCCTGCTAAGTGTGGCTGTAGGCGCGGCTCTAACTTCCCGTGCACAAGTAAAGGGGTACAAAGATGGCCCCTATTTTTGTACACCGATAGGAGCCCCCGGGCCTGGGCCACATATAAGCACGGAGCGTTAGTGGGCCAGGCCCAGAACGGTGCGCGGGCGCGCGAGGCAGAGTTTTTACTGCAGTTACTCCCCTGCTCGTTGCGCTTCCCGACGACCCGCGTTGAATGCGTGACGTGGGGGTCATGCATGGGGCGGCCGCGGCGTGCTCACGTCACGTCACTGTGAATGGTAAAGAGGTGGCCCGCGTTTTCCCTGTAAAAAGGGAAAACTGCAAGGGCACTGCTCATTTACCCTCTGCGCCCTCTCCAATCTCGGAACTGCCGTCCCCTCCTCTTCTTCCTCAAACTCTTGTCGAAGTTCTTGCCCCTGCTCGCCGCTGCTGCGCCCCCATTGCCCTTGATTCTTCGCCCTCTCCTAGTCGCCATGGCGCCCAAGACAGGCAAGGGCAAGGGAGCGGTCAAAGATGACGGAGGGAAGGAGGCACCGAGAGCGAGTTGGTGGTGCTGCGGATGCAGCACGCCTATTTCCCCTCGACGGTCGATGTGGTCCACCTCATGGACTACTACAGGCCCCTGTGGGGGAGGAAGACGACGGGGCACCCCGCTACGCACATCATCCCCGTCGACTTCGCCAAGGCCGGCCCAAATCGGTACCCCTTCTTCGTGGATTACTTCTCTTGCAGGCTCTGCCCCCCTTTCTCTGATTTCTTCAACGACATCATGCACACCTACAGCTTTCACCTTCTCGACTTTATGCCGAATGCCGTGGCATGCATGGCCTTCTTCGCCCACCTCTGCGAGGGATTTGCCGGAGTGCTCCCCAGCACGGCGCTCTTCCGCCACTACTTCTATCCTCGCATCCAGCCAGGGGACGCCATTTCTGGGTGCATCACCAAGATCCTGAGGACCCAGGAGAAGGGCATGTACCCGGAGGGTGCCCAGAAGGAGAGGTGGGACGAGTGGCGGGGCCGGTGGTTCTGGATCAAGGAGGAGGATCCGTAGGAGTTCTGCCGAGTTCGTCAGAGCCCGTCGACCCACCGCAAGGACTGGAGTGACCTCGACGCTGATACGTCTCCATCGTATCTATAATTTTTGATTGTTCCATGCTAATATTCTACAACTTTCATGTACTTCTGGCAACTTTTTATACTATTTTTGGGGACTAACATATTGATCCAAAGGCTCAAAGGCCTCCTGTTTTTTGCATGTTTTGTTTCAAGAATATCCATATCAAACGGAGTCCAAACGGGACAAAAACGGACGGAGATTATTTTTGGAATATGTCGGATGTGGGGTTCTGGCAAACCCTTAAGGTTCGAACACTGGGGCGCGCACGAAGTCTATCCCTCCTACCGATCTACGCTCTAGCTCACTAAGATCTTGCGCATTTAACCCGATTTAACTCACAAGACAAAGAGACACGAGGTTTATACTGGTTCGGGCCACTGTTGTGGTGTAATACCCTACTCTAGTGTGGTGGTGGTGGATTGCCTCTTGGGCTGATGATGAACAATACAAGGGAAGAACAGCCTCCTGAGGTTGAGGTGTTCTTGTGGGAGTGTTGGCTTCTCGATCTGTTTGAGACGTCCTTGCTATTGTGGTGGCTAGACCTATTTATAGAGGCCCCGGTCCTCTTCCCAAATATCGAGCGGGAAGGGAGCCAACAACGGCGGGCAAATTTTAAGGGGGACAACTAGTACAAGCTATCCTAACAAAAGCGGTCTTCGCCTGCGAAAAGCTCTGGGGTGACGCCGCCTTGGGCTACACGATGACCTCCGCCTTGCCATCCTCCTGGTCTTGGTCTCGTTGCACCACTATGGCAACCTTTGCCTGATGCCTCGGTACTCTTCGTCTGCGCTTGCCTCCTTAGCACCAAAGAGGAAATGAGGACGCTGCGTGCACCGGCGCCTGCCTGGCACCAGCCTGGCACTGTTCGTCATGGCTCACGTCACGAGAGCCTCGTGAGGTTTGCCCTGCCTTGATATCTCCGCTCCTCGTGAGCCTGCCTAGCTAGGCCACTCCAGAGGAGGTCTTGTGTCGTTCGCCTCGCGAGGCTTGGACCCTCGCGAGGGTCTTGGATGCCTTGTTGATGAAGTGGGCCGTACGGCCCACTGCCTAGCCACGCTATGGGCCGCAGGCAGGCAAGTCTGGGGACCCCCATTCCCAGAACACCGACAGTAGCCCTCGGGCCCAAGGTGCGTTCGGGCTTGGCTTCACGGCGAAGCCAAGGGTCAAGTTCGGAGCGTCGCGGGCCCCAAAAGCCTGCGGCCTTGGTCGACGCATGGCGGTTGATTGGACGTGGGCGTCTCCGCTTCTCCATGCTGCCTCGGCAACTGCACGACTTGACAAGTCCCTGCGACATGCAAGGAAAACCATCATTGCCTGTGATCGTGGGAGACGCTGGTTGGCCTTTTCTTGCTATAAATGGGGAGGGGGCGGAGCCCCCGTTGCCCATCTCTTCCTCGCTTGCTTGCTTCTCTGCTCCATTGCATGCGGTGCCATTGATGGCGCCACGAAAGAAGTTCTCTGCCGAGGAGAAAGGAAAAGCTCCTCGCGATGACCCGGGGCCACTTCCGCCGAAGAAAAGGTCAATCCATCACCGTGATGAAGCGGCGATGCAGGTGGTGATGAGGCCTTGGTGTGAGCGGCCTCCGCCGGGGTACCCGCTACCCTTGTACGCCCGAGCCGAGGGCTCGGGAGGTCGGAGAGACAAGCAGCACCGCACGCACCGTGTTCGGGGTCGCCGCGCCACGGCGTCGCGTGCCGTTGCCCCTGGGGTCCACACCGCCGACTCCTCACGCGAGTTGGTGCTTTGGGCGCCGTTGCCGCCAAGCTCCTGGATCCGCTTCCCGCGGTTCTTCTCCGACGTGATGCCGCCGAGGGGGCCGCTCGAGCTTTGGATGCAGCATGCTGAACGCGGTACTCCGGCGACTGGAGCGGAGATCGAAACGGTCCCCACCGGCAAGATCTTCATGACCCACGGCTGGGGCGAGATCGCGCGGGTTTGCCATGCGAGGGGAGCCCTCGCGATCCACTTCGAGTACGACGGAGCCTCCATGCTCTCCTTCAAAGTCTTCGATGTGGAGGGCCGCCACCTGGAGTGCTGCCCTGGAGAGGAGCGCCAGGTCGATGCGCACCCTGCTCACGAGCACTCCAGTAGCAGCAGCCCTTGGGAGTCCAGCAGCTCTCCTGAGCTTTACGAGACTCCAGAGACGAGCGACGACAGCTACGTGTCCCCGAGCTCTCGCCGCGCTCGGAGCAGAGCTGCGGCTTTCGGCCGCAGCCGCCGCTGATCTGGATGGGGTTGGTGCCGGCCTCCTGTGGCCCACTGTTGATGATGGCATCCGCCACGGGAGGGTGTAGATAGGATTCCCCTTAGTATCAACTTTTGTTTCCTGCGAAGGATCGTGAACCACCCCGTGGGGGCATGTAAGAATCTGTAATGTCTTCCGTGCTTATCTTCCTCGTTGTGAAAACTAGGTAAACACATGTCCCGCTAAGGCTCGGTCCCCCTTTCTTTCCTCGCGACAGCTTGTTGCTCTACGCTGACGGGTCGCAGTCCCAAGGCGGCTACAGCCGTCGCTGGTATGCCAGGTCGCGTGCCATGGTCAAGGCCAGGAGGTGCGCCACCCGAGGTCCAGTAAGAGCCCCTGAGGCGCGATGCTCAGGAGGTCCCCCTTAGCGCTCAAGAAGCCATGGTAAGGCGAGAAAGGGAGTTGACGTGGCTGCAACGGGGTTGCGGCAGGGCGCGAGCGACCATTAGCCCCAAACATTTAGCCGATCGGGTGCATGACTTATCTCGTTGATTTCATGGTGACTCTTGACGTGGCGCCAGAGCTGCGCGCCTACTTGTGCTGCATAGCTAGTCTGGCCCATACGAGTTTTCCTTCCCCCATGCTCTCCTTAGTGCTCTACGTCCTCAGGTCCCGGCCCTCGAGCGAGCTTAGCTGCCGCTGGTATGCCAGGTCGCGATGCCGTGGTCAAGGCCAGGGGGTGAGGTCTGGAGAGCCAGCAAGAGCTCCTAGGTCGCGATGCTCAGGAGCCCCCCTTTCAACGCGCAAGCGAATCGCACGAAGGAAAAGGAGACTCGCGGTGCTGTCTGCTATCCTTCCCTCGGGACCCCTGTGAACGGGCACAAGGAGGAACATGGTTGACCGTTACAGCTGTTAGCCTGCCGCTGGTTGCTCTGGATGAGGTGAAGGCACCGAGGGACTGGTGAGGTGACGTGCACAGCGCGTGCCGCGAGCCAGAGCTCGACCACTCGGATTTGTCGGTCGTGGCAGGGACGGACCCATGCACCACCGCCGTGCCGGTGTGAAAGCCCCGGGGGAGGCGACGATCGAGCAGGCGATAGCCGTCGGCAGGTTAAGCATAAAGAGCAAATCGACTTGGATAAATGCAGGAAGATACATGCCACTGGGTCTGGCCCGAGCGGCTTAGGGATGATGCAGCCCGAGGGGCGCCCCCAGCGAGGTAAGCTAAATACTTAAGCAAAGAGGGTACATGCCACAGGGACAGACCCATGCGGCCTGGGAATAATGCAGCCCGAGGGGTGCTCCCAGCTTAAACGAACTTGGAAGATGTCACCGTTCTCAGAGACGGCGTAGAGTTGGTGCAGCCAAAGCCGGCGCTGAAGGAATGGCTCTCACGAGCCACCGGGACCCTAAGCCTCGGAGGCTCTGGGGCTCGGGAGGTTCCTCAAGACTGTCTCCATCTCCTCCAGAACGGCGTGGAACCTGGCCTCCTGAGCCGCCAGGACTTGCCGCATGTTGCGCTGATAGGCCGACGCCACGCTCGGCAAGCCGAAGGGCATGAGAACGTAGCTGTGTGGTGGGCCCTCACAGCGACCCACACGTGATGGCCAGAAGCGTTCCTGAGATGCGGCCCTGTTGAGCCCTGGGACATCGACGTAGATATGCAGCCCGGCATCCTCGCCTGGATGGGGAGCTGCACCTTGTGAGCGGTTGTGGCCGCGCATGGCTCTTGCTTCTTGTAGTTTCTAGGTGGTCTTGGTGATGAACTCCTGGGTGGTGAGCACTCCTTGCCCTGTGCTCTCCTGAGGGGAACGTGTCGCGAAGCATGCTTCCAGGTGGTGCCCGAGCGCCTCCCTTGTGAGGTTAGCAAGGTCTGAGGCCCTCCAGAAGAGAGCCCCCGAGCCCTGCCCGAGGAGGGCGTCGGGCGCGCCTTCCTATGCAACGAAGGGAGGCGCCCCTGGAGCGGGCGCTGACCCTGACGAGGCTCTGCCGCTGCCGCCGCCTCCCGAGATCCTGCACATGTGCAGCCTTCTTCCCGGGATGGTCTCCGTAGGGTCTTCACTTCTGCTGTCAGGGTCGTCGATTGCTACGGCTTGAAAGGCGCGCTCGAGAGAGCACACCGCATCCCTCTCTTCACACGGGACCGCTGGCATCTTGAGAACGTTGTAGCCGTGATGAATGACTGCCATGAACTTGGCTAGGGCCAGATACCCGAGGATGGCGTTGTACGGCAGGCGGATGTGCGCGACATCGAAGTCGATGAGCTCGGTGCGGTAGTTGTCGCGCTTGCCGAAGGTGACGAGCAAGTGGACTTGCCCTATCGGGGTGGTGGAACCATCAGTCACTCCTGAGAAAGGCTTGGTTGGCTGGAGTTGCTCATAGGGCACTTGAAGGTTGTCGAACGTGTCGACGGATAGGACGTTGAGCCCTGCGCGACTGTCGATGAGAGTCTTGGTAACTTGCACATTGTTGATGACTGGGGAGCACAGCATGGGGAGTGCGCCAGCGGTGGCTGTGCACTTGAGCTGGTCTGCCGAGTTGAAGGTGATGGCGCATTGGGACCACCTGAGCGGGCGCGTGGCCTCGAGCTTGGGGAGTTCAGCGTTCACCTCGTGAGCGAACTGTTTGAAGATGTGCTGAGAGGCTGGGGCCTGTGCGCCGCCCAAGATGCAAGCGATCGCACGCGGCTCGTGGAAGCCCCCAGCCCCATCGTCCTGGTGATGGTCTTCGTTCCTTCTTGGTGGCGGTAGCGGGGGAAGACCGGCGTTACCCTGGGGGCGATCCTCACGAGGCAGATCCCTCCAGGCGCCCTCGCAAGGTTGGTCCTGCCAACGATCCTCACGAGGCCTGTCGCACCACTCTCGGCGTAATACGGTCGTCCCCAGCCCACTTCCGTGGGCCGTAGCCCCGGTCGTTGCGCTTTGGGGCGCCGATCAGAAGGCCCTTCCCAGATGGCTCGAGCTCTTGGCGCCGCTGGTGTTGTGAGTGTTTAGGTTGTGGAAGGCGCAGAACGGTCGACGTTCTTGGACGACTCAGATGATCTCTCGCCTCGCTTGGTGTCGGGCTCCGCTGCGAGCACTACGCCTCTTTGCGCTTCACGTCCCTGGCCTTGGCCTTCGCTCCTCCACTCGCAATCGGCAGCTCAAGGAGAGAGAGGCGACCCTCCTCAGCTCTTGCGCACTTGGTCGCTAGGTTGAACAGCTCCTGAGAAGTGCAGAGCTCCTCGTGGATGGCGAGCTCTTCTTTCATCTTGATGTCGCAGACGCCGTCAGAGAATGCGGAGATGATAGCTTCATCGGTGACCTTGGGGATCTTGAGGCGAGTGCTGTTGAAACGCTGAATGTACTTCTGGAGGGTTTCTCCTGGCTGTTTCTTGATGCGGCGCAAGTCACCCACGGCCGGCGGGCGGTCGCGAGTGCCTTGGAAGTTGGCGATGAAGCGGTCGCGCATCTCGTCCTAGGAGGAGATCAAGCCGTGCTGCAGGTTCAGGAGCAAGGAGCGGGCCCCATCCTTGAGAGCCATGGGAAACCAGTTCGCCATGACTTTCTCGTCGCCGTTGGCCGCTTCGATGCTCAGCTCATAGAGCTGCAGGAACTCCGTGGGGTTGGCGGTGCCGTCGTAGTGAGGAGGCAGGTCTGGCTTGAACTTGCCTGGCCAGGCGACGCTACGCAGCTCGGGGGTGAAAGCGCGGCAGCCGGCCGTGGTCGTCGGGGCCCGCTTCTGAGGTAGAGCTTGATCTTGGCGAGGTCCGCGTTGTGCCACCGCAGGCGGCACGCGGTCTTGACGAGGTGGCGCGGGGAGCGCCGGTGCAACTTCTCGCGGTCGCGGGATTTCTTGGTAGCTTCTTTCTTCACGCGCAGGCGCCAGGCGCGGTGGATCACGCCGCGGAGGTGCGCGCCTTGGTGCCAAGGCACCATCTTGGGGTTGAGGTGGTGGAGGCACGCCATGAGCCCCGTCGCCCGCGGCTGGTTGAGGGGGAGGTAGAGAGTGGGACGGCGCCGGGGAGCCCCCTGCAGCGCGGACCAACTCGACGACGCGGTCGAGCCACTCCTCATAGACGTCGTCGACAGGGTGGTAGCACAGGAGCTCGTTCGCCGCGAGGAGTGCGGCCCGTGCCTCCAAGGGAGCACGGTGCCCGCGGGACAAAGAACCGGCCGGGGTCAGTGACAGAGTAGCGGTGCGGCCGTCCTGCCGCACTGAGGGATGCAGCAAGGACGCCTGCTGCTCGTTCCCCGCCGGGCCGGTGGCAGCGTTGGCGACGGGAGACGGAGAACGACGAGGTGGCCCGCCTACGGGAGCCGTCTGAGCGACGCGGGCGGAGAGGGCAGCCCGACGCTCAGCTCGAGCACGACGAGCGTCCGCCATGGAAACGACAGAGCAATGGAGCAACGAACCGACGGAAGGGAAAACTACGGCGCACCCCTACCTGGCGTGCCAAATGTCGGATGTGGGGTTCTGGAAAACTCTTAAGGTTCAAACACTGGGGTGCGCCCGAAGTCTATCCCTCCTACCGATCTACGCTCTAGCTCGCTAAGATCTTGCATTTAACTCGATTTAACTCACAACACAGAAAGAGACAAGGGGTTTATACTGGTTCGGCCACCGTTGTGGTGTAATACCCTACTCCAGTGTGGTGGTGGTGGATTGCCTCTTGGGATGATGATGAACAATACAAGGGAAGAACAGCCTCCTGAGGTTGAGGTGTTCTTGTGGGAGTGTTGGCTTCTCGATCTGTTCGAGACGTCCTTGCTACTGTGGTGGCTAGACCTATTTATAGAGGCCCCGGTCCTCTTCCCAAATATTGAGCGGGAAGGGAGCCAACAACGGCGGGAAAATTTGAAGGGGGACAACTAGTACAAGCTATCCTGACAAAATCGGTCTTCGCCTGCGAAAAGCTCTGGGGTGACGCCGCCTTGGGCTCCACGATGACCTCCGCCTTGCTGTCCTCCTGGTCTTGGTCTCGTTGCACCAATATGGCAACCTTTGTCTGATGCCTCAAGATTTTCGCTCAAGGCTTGCCTCCTTAGCACCAAAGAGGAAATGAGGATGTCACAGCACTGGCGCTCACTGCACCACTGGCACCGTTTGTCATGGCTCACATCACGAGAGCCCTATGAGGTTTGCCCTGCCTTGATATCTCCGCTCCTCGTGAGCCTGCCTAGCTAGGCCACTCCAGAAGAGGTCTTGCGTCGTTCACCTCGCGAGGCTTGGACCCTCGCGAGGGTCTTGGATGCCTTGTTATGAAGATGGGTCATACGGCCCGCTGCCTAGCCACGCTATGGGCCGCAGGCAGGCAAGTCTGGGGACCCCCGTTCCCAGAACGCAGACAGAATATTCGGAGAATATGGGAAGAAAAATCCACGTGAGACGGTGCCCGAGGGAGGCACGAGGCAGGGGGCCGCCCCCACCCCCCTGGGCGCGCCCCTTGTCGTGGGTCTAAGACTGATAGTAGAATGGGGGGTAAGCATGAGGAGGCAAGATCCTAGCTATGGCGAAGTTGTACACATGAGTTTTATGAGTTCAGTCCCTTCTCAGAAGAAGTAACAGCCCTACGTCTCGGAGCCCGGAGGCGGTTGACTGGATTATACGTGTACGTGTTACAGGGGGGTGCGAACCCTTGTCTCAGAGGAGGGGGGGTGACTTATATAGAGTGCGCCAGGACCCCAGCTCCCCTCCGTTACACAGGGTTCAATGTTCATAAAGAGGAAGCGTTACAGGTAACGCCCGTAGTAAAGTGCTATAAATGGCTATTAAGTCTTAGAGTAAATTCCCGACCGTTGCTGTGTAGAGTGACTTTAGGTCTTCTGTGCGTCGAGTAGTTTCTGTTACGATCGAGTGATCTTGATTCTTCCGAGTGGAATGTATCTGGTCGAGTGGATGATGGTACCCTTCAAATGCTTCTGACTTTAGGGTGATGTCCTTGGGGAGGGTATCTAGGTCAGGCCTGTGACCCTACCCCGGGTACATAGCTTCATCATTAGTGGAGAAGGAGTTGAAAATACTTCCGACTCACTTTTCGCACTTCGGATGTGTCTTGTTTGGATCGACGAACCAGCTTGATGACACCAACTTCTTTTTCAGTCGCCTTGGTCCATTCCTGGTTTTGTCGAGTGAACTTTTGCTGAAAGAGCTTCGAGTGCTAATACGGAGAAGATCTTCCGTCTGACAGGTTGTTCTGCTGTCCGCGGATCTCGCGGGATTCGAATTTTGGGAAGCGCGCAAGGCGGAGGAGGCCGCAGTAATCGGGCTAGATAAGGCAGGGTCGCCTTGATTTCTGCGGCACCTTTTTTGCCACGTATCGCGCGCGCGATTGTTGCGGGATTTGATAAGATCGCCCGGGCCTACAGGTCAGTCACTCGGAAGAAACCCCATATAAGGCGCCGGGCCGGGGTTTTTTGAACAGTGCACCCTCATTCTTCTTCTTTTCTCTTAGTTTTCTCACCGCGTCCGCTCCTGCCCCAGCGCCGCCGCTCTGTTCGAGCTCTGTCCGCTGCGATGGGGAAAGAGAAGACAGTGGCTCTGGAGTGCGCGAAGAAGGCGACGACGAAGGCAAAGGGGAAGAAGTCCAGCCGGGGCGGATCCTCGTCGAGGTCCGGTCTGCCGCGCGGCTGGATCCGGTCGACGATCCGCCAGGACGACATCGACGATCTGGCAGAGGAGGGACTGATTCCCCACGGATCCGCGCGGCTCCCGGAGGATGAGACTTAGCCTCGACCGCGGGAGGGTGAGTGCGCCCTCCTCGCCACCCACATCGAGCGCGGGTTTTCTTTGCCTCCGCACCCTTTTTTCCGAGCTTTCTTGAACTTCTTTGGAGCACAACTTCATCACTTTTCTCCCAACACCAACGTGTATCTTGCCGCTTTCGTGTCTCTATGTGAGAATTTCTTGGGTTGTCGACCACACTGGGGCCTCTTCAAGCACATTTTCATGTGTCGCTCCCAGTCGGTCAAAAAAGCTAATCAGAGTGATGAGAGGACGAAAGTGATCCAGATGTATGGGGGTCTTGGGATTCAAATGAGGGGTAAGAGCTCTTTTCCGGCCGTAATCCTTCCTTAGTTAGTCCGAGGGTGGCAGTCGACCTGGTTTTACTGCAAAGACCAGCCGACTCCAGGTCAGTCGACTGGACTTCCTCCCTTTTCCATGGCTCGCATAGAGAAGCCCTCCGCCTTGAAAGTGACTCCGGGGGAGAAGGTGAAGGTGCTGGTTGAGCGAGTGGTCCACCTCATCCGTGAGGGCGTGACCGGTATGGATCTGCTAGAAGTCTTCATCAGACAACGCATTCAGCCACTTCATTTCTGTGACCATCCGATGTGGATGTACTCGGGCATTGAAGATTCCACTTGGGTTCATCCAGAAGAAGTCGACGAGGATACGGTGGAGAAGTGGTTGAGGGGTATCACTGGCAACAAAGATAATCCCAGGGGGGCCAGGAGAATCCCTCCACTCGACCAATCCTATGAAGCAGACAAGGTCCGATTCTGAAATACCGAGTGTTATCTTGATTTATCATGCAACTGCTTTTAGTCAACTGACTGACTTTGCCTTGTTTCTTTTCCTCTAGGCCCTTACTAAGATGTATTCGATGCCCAACGGAGAACAGGAGCAGGACCCGGAGGGGGAGGCAAGCGGAGGTGAAAGCGCCGAGTGGCATTCTGACGGTGAAGGGGACGAGGAGAGCGACGACACGAGTGATGAAGAGGAGGTCGACTCACCTCCACGCAGGGAAAGCGGTCCAAGCTCACCCACGATCCGGCGAGCGCCCGCAACAAGGCGACCGTTCAGACCGGGCAGTCGTCAAAGCGTCCTCGGACATCATCTCTGGCGCTGACTGAAAAGGCCCCAAAGCAGTCCAAGGTTGTAGTGCAGAAGACCCGGAAAGCGCTGCCCAGAATCAAAATTGACATCCCTGTTGCCTCTGCGTGAGTGTATTGTCTTCATTTTACCCAAAGTTTTGTGCTGTCTATTTTCCTTGATTTGACCGAATGAATCTTGAAACTAGCAGTGCTACTACCTCTGGGACCTCTGCTTACAAAAACGAGGATGAGGACATGGAAGATGCGGTCACCTCCAACCCGAGTATAACCTTCGTGATCTTGTCTTTGTTTTGTCGATTGAACTGCGGTATAACCAATCGAGGATGAATTTTTGGCGACTGATCTTTTGCAGCTCCTCCCAACATCATTGACCTCCAGACGCATTTAAGAAGACGAGCCACCGAGACCCTTGGGAAGATGAAGAAAGAAAACGTCTACTAGCAAGACGCCTCAGTCGATGCCGGCGACGGAACAAGTAACCCAAGAGGCTGGCGATGCCAATCGGACCTCTGTCACCTTCGCTATCCCACTGTCGAGTGCTCAGCCTTCCACGTCAGCCGCGCAGGCTTCAGTCGATCCACCTTCACTTTTTCCCGCGCATCATGTCCCAGAGGACCAGGTGGGTGCTGCCAGAGAAGCCATACGCCAGGCGGGCATCATGATGGAGCAGATGAAGACGGTCCGGGAAGCCAGCCAAGCCGCCTATGACGCCAGCTCCGCTCTTCAGAGCAACGTCCAGGTTAGCAGATTGTCGACTGGCTCTTTCGGCTTGTTGCTTGTTCTGTTAGGATATGCTACCTGAAAATATTTCCTTGAGGAATCTTTGCATCTGTCTGTGTTTCGCATCCGTACACCCACTGGGTGTTTTAACTTGCGACTGAACAGATTTGTATCTTGAGTCGACTAGGTCGTGTCGGTTGGATCTTTGAACCAGTGGGGGCATGCTGAGTGCACCCTCTGGGTGTAGTCCCCGAGACTATAGTGGACAGCGGGCAGTCGATTGTAGTCTTAGAATTTGAATTTCCTCACTGGTCTGGTTGGACCATGTCGAGTGGAACCTGAACAAGTGGGGGCACGCTAAGTGCACCCACTGGGTGTAGTCCCCGAGACCGTGGTCGACTGTTGGCAGTCGACTATGGTCTGAAAACTCTCTTCTCTTTTTTTTGCACTCGTGCTGGGCAAACCATGTCGAGTGTAAACTGGACCAGGGGGGCACGCTAAGTGCACCCACTGGGTGTAGTCCCCGAGACTACTGTTGGATGTTTAATTCGGCAGTAGTCTTAGAATTTGTTGACTTTAACGCTTTACTCTTCGAAATAACCAGTCTTTTCATCTGTCGACTGGCTTGTTCTTTTGTTGTAGAAATCTTGTGATCTTGGAGCTCGTTTTGCTGAGCTGGAGAAGCAGCAGATTCAACTCAACCTCGATCTGGAGCTGGCCAAGACAACTCTGCAGAAAGCCAAGGACGAAGCCGCTGGTAAGAAAGACTTGTCGACTGATTTATCTCTGAACCGGATTTCATTCCGCTTTTTTTGAATGAAGCATTGTTTCTTTCAGAGAAACTGAACCAAGCTCTGGCGAAAAAAGGATCAAGATCTGGCGGCTGCGCAGAAAACAGCTGGTGAGAAAACCGCACTCGCTAAACAGAAGTTGGCTTCAGTCGGCAAACTGGAGGAAGAAAACGCCAAGCTAAAAGCTGCCCTTGATGAAGCCAATAAGGAAGCAACTCGTGTGAAGAAGGACAAGGACAATCTGAACGAGAAGATGGAAGGCATTGCTCGCAGGAGAAACGATCTGGAGAATTATCTGAGAAGCCTTGCTAAGAAGCTATTCGTCATGCTTGAAGGTATCTTCTTTGACCCGACTGATTTGTTCCTGTCGACTCGACATATAACCAATGACTCATCCTTGAACTGTGCATGCAGAATTTTGCCAGAACTTCGAGGAAGAGATCGGGAGAATTGAAACAAGCTTGGACCCCATCAACTGTCCAGTGAAGGATGAAGCTGCCATGAACGTACTCCGACTGGAATCTCGCATCGCTGGTGTTGTCGATTATCTCGCTCGACTGAAAGTCGCAATGTCGCGGATTGACACAGCTCTCTGGCCAATGGCGACGTACCAGAATGACCTCGAGTCTCTAATGGCTCGGCTCAATGAAGTTCCCGGTCGAGTTCAAGAACGGAAGAAGTCTTCTGCCCGGTGCAGCGCTGATGTGGCTCTATCTCTGGTTCGTGTCCACTGCCGGGAAGCGTGGGAAGAGAAGCTGGCAGCGATCAAGGTTGCCAATACCAAGAGGCACAACTTCCAGTCTTTCATGGAGACCTTCATTGCTGCCGCCACTCGGATTGCTGACGAAATCGACCTGGACGAATTCGTCGAGCCTGCCAGCCCTCCTCCTGCGGAGTGAACAAACTTTTATGCCCTGCCTTGAATTTGCCTCGGAATGCCGAGTGGTTTTGTAACTTTTAAACTCGTTTGGGTTGAACGCCTGAGTACTTTAATCTGCGGTCTTGAACTTTAAGATTTATCTGATCTTGGTTTATCTCTGAATATGCTTGTGTTTGCCTTCGAGCGGAGCCTGTTCTCCACTCGGAATAATCTTTGTACTTGAGATGCAGCCCCGAGGAGGAGGTTCCAGTCGACCTGCACCTCGTCGTCTTTGCAGATAGGGATGAAGCGCACGTTGCACTTGTGGCGCAGCTCCGAAAGAGAAGGTTGCAGTCGACCTGCACCTCGTCGTCCTTGCGGATAGGGATGTGTTTCGAGCTTAGGCGAGTACTGGACTGCTGCTAAGCCCCCGAGTGAGAGGCTTGCTCACCACTCGGCAGGATTTTCAAACTTAGGCGAGTACTGGACTGCAGCTAAGCCCCCGAGTGAGAGGGTTGCTCACCACTCGGTAGGATTTTTCAAACTTAGGCGAGTACTGGACTGCAGCTAAGCCCCCGAGTGAGAGGGTTGCTCACCACTCGGTGGGACTTTTCAAACTTAGGCGAGTACTGGACTGCATCTAAGCCCCCGAGTGAGAGGCTTGCTCACCACTCGGTGGGATTTTTCAAACTTAGGCGAGTACTGGACTGCAACTAAGCCCCCGAGTGAGAGGGTTGCTCACCACTCGGTAGGATTTTTCAAACTTAGGCAAGTACTGGACTACAGCTAAGCCCCCGAGTGAGAGGGCTGCTCACCACTCGGTAGGATTTTCAAACTTAGGCGAGTACTAGACTGCTGCTAAGCACCCGAGTGAGAGGGTTGCTCACCACTCGGTAGGATTTTTTAAACTTAGGCGAGTACTGGACTGCAGCTAAGCCCCCGAGTGAGAGGCTTGCTCACTGATGACCCACAAGTATAGGGGATCTATCGTAGTCCTTTCGATAAGTAAGAGTGTCGAACCCAACGAGGAGCAGAAGGAAATGATAAGCGGTTTTCAGTAAGGTTTTCTCTGCAAGCACTGAAATAGTAGGTGATAGATAGTTTTGTGATAAGATAAATAGTAACGAGCAAAAAGTAAATAAAGTGCAGCAAGGTGGCCCAATCCTTTATGTAGCAAAGGATAAGCCTGGACATATTCTAATAATGAGGAAGGAGCTCCCGAGGACACATTGGGAATTATCGTCAAGCTAGTTTTCATCACGTTCATAAGATTCACGTTCGGTACTTTGATAATTTGATATGTGGGTGGACCGGCACTTGGGTAAGCATCCCACTTATGATTAATCCCTATTGCAAGCATCCACAACTACAAAAAGGAGTATTAAGGTAAACCTAACCACAACATTAAACATATGGGTCCATATCAACCCCTAACGAAGCAACTCATAAACTAGGGTTTAAGCTTCTGTCACTCTAGCAACCCATCATCTACTTCTTACTTCCCAATGCCTTCCTCTAGGCCCAAATAATGGTGAAGTGTCATGTAGTCGACGCTCACATAACACCACTAGAGGAAAGACAACATACATCTCATCAAAATATCGAACGAATACCAAATTCACATGACTACTAATAGCAAGACTTCACCCATGTCCTCAGGAACAAACATAACTACTGACAAATCATATTCATGTTCATAATAAGAGGAGTAATAATATGCATAAGGATCTGAACATATGATCTTCCACCAAGTAAACCAATTAGCATCAACTACAAGGAGTAATCAACACTACTAGCAACCCACATGTACCAATTTGTGGTTTTGATACAAGATTGGATACAAGAGATGAACTAGGGTTTTGAGAGGAGATGGTGCTGGTGAAGATGTTGATGGAGATTGACCCCTCTCGACGAGAGGATCGTTAGTGATGATGTTGGTGATGATTTCCCCTCCGAGGGAAGTGTCCCCGACAAAACAGCTCCGGCCAGAGCCCTAGCTTGATTTCGCCAAGGTTCCGCCTCGTGGCGGCGGAGTTTCGTCCCGTAAGCTTGCCCACGATTTTTTCCAGGGTAAAAGTGATGATATAGCAGAAGATGGACGCCGGAGGCCCACCAGGGGGCCCTGAAGATAGGGGGCCGCACCCTACAGGGGGTGGGGCGCCCTCCTGTCTCCTGGACAGGGTGTGGCCCCCCTGGCCTATTTCTTTCGCTCAGAAATTCTTATAAATTCCAAAAAGTTGTTTTGTGGAGTTTCAGTACTTTTGGAGCTGTGCAGAATAGATTTCCAATGTTTGCTCCTTTTCCAGCCAGAATTCCAGCTGCCGACATTCTCCCTCTTCATGGTAAACCTTGTAAAATAAGAGAGAATAACCATAAGTATTGAGATATAATGTGTAGTAACAGCCCATAATGCAATAAATATTGATATAAAAGCATGATGCAAAATGGACGTATCAACTCCCCCAAGCTTAGACCTCGCTTGTCCTCAAGCGGAAGCCGAAATCGAAAAATATGTCCACATGTTTAGAGATTGAGGTGTCGATAAAAATAAAATACGGACATGAGGGCATCATGATCATTCTAATAACAGCAACATATATAGATTTTGTCATATGATTTCTTATGCTCAAGTAATAAGCAATTCACAATGTCAAGTATGGTTCATTAACTTCATTGGGAACTAACAAACTATAATCTCAGTCACTGAAGCAATTGCAATTTATCGTAACATCAGAAAGAGTCAATAATAGAGCTTTTCAGCAAGCTCACATACTCAACTATCTCGTAGTCCCCTATAATTGTTAACACTCATGCAATACTTGTGGTTATAGAGTTTCAAAGGACATCGAGAAAGATAGGGGCTTATTGTGTTGCTCTCCCAACGTATTCACCTTCGTGTGATGTCAACAATAATAGCCTATGCCAACTTACATCCAATTGGATATATGTATCATGATCTTTCAAACACGAGGAGCTTGCCAAAGGATAAAAATAAAAAGGGAAAGGTGAGCATCACCTTGACTCAAGCATAAAGTAAACATAAAGTAAAAGATAGGCCCTTCGCAGAGGGAAGCAGAGGTTGTCATGCACGTTTAAGGTTGATGCATAAAGTCTTAGTGCAAAAGAACGTCACTTTATATTGCCCCTTGTATGTGGACCTTTATTATGCAGTCCGTCGCTTTTATTACTTCCACAACAAGTTCGTACAAAGTTTATTTTCTCTCCACTAATAAGTCATACATATTTAGAGAGCAATTTTTATTGCTTGCACCTATGACAACTTACTTGAAGGATCTTACTCAATCCATAGGTAGGTATGGTGGACTCTCATGGCAAAACTGGGTTTGAGGGAATTTGGAAGCACAAGTAGTATCTCTACTTGGTGCAAAGAATTTGGCTAGCATGAGGGGAAAGGCAAGCTCAACATGTTTGGAAGGTCAATGACAATATACTTTAACTGAGATGTCGGAAAACATAAACCATTACGTTGTCTTCCTTGTCCAACATCAACTCTTTTAGCATGTCATACTTAATGAGTGCTTCACAATCATAAAAGATGTCCAAGATAATATATTTATATGTGAACCCCTCTTTCCTTATCACTTCCTATTAATTGCAACGATGACCAAGGCTACGTTCATCAACTCTCAACAATTTTTATGCCTCATACTTTCTATGTGTGAAGTTATCACTCTCCATAAGATCAATATGAACTCTTTTTGTTCTTTCTACTTTCACAAGATCATATCAACATGGCAAAGCCCTTGACTCAACACTAATCTTTATTATAGATAGCACACGGACTCGCTTACATAAAGAGATCACAATGCAAAACTCAAAACTACTTGATATCAAAACTTCAATCTACTAGATCAAGATACTACTAAAAGGATCGAACTAAATAAAGCGGCAAAGATAAGAGTGTGATGGTGATACGATACCGGGGCACCTCACCCAAGCTTGGCAGTTGCCAAGGGGAGTGCCCATACCCATGTGATTATTTCTTTGGAGGTGGTGAAGTAGGAGTTGTTGCATTTTTCTTCTCTAGCTTGCGTCTGAGGCTAAAATTTTCCTCCCTCAAATCCTCATTCTCGAGCTCAAGTTTCATTGTCCTTTTGCATAGTGCTGCCTTGCTGTCCTGCAAAAAACGTGGTGGGATAGATTGGACCTTAGGGAGGCTTGACTTCTTGAATTCCACATGCATATCACCAGGTTGAGGTAGTGGATCATCCTCTTCATCGGAGCTTGTCTCCACCTTCCTCTTTGGATCATAGTCTTCTTCTTCCTCTGTGGTCCAGCCATAATGTTCCACATCACCATATACTTTTGGGTTTGCAATATAATCAGCCATGTAGCTCTCTCCCACCGAATCTTGGGACGACATCTTGTTCCGAATCTGCAACAGGAACAGCTCGAAATGAAAACAGAGGATATTTGCGTGATACGGTGGTCAAAACCTTCAGGAGTATATATAATGAATTTTTACTGACCAAAATACGTAACATACAAGAAAACGGAGTCCGGGAGGCACGCGAGGTTCCCATGAGACAGGGGGGCGCGCCCTACAGGGGGGCGCGCCCTACAGGGGGGCGCGGCCTCCTCTCTCGTGGGAGCCTCGTGTCCCTTTCAGACTACTTCTTTCTTCCTAAAATTCTTAAATAATCCAAAACTGATAAAAATTGCCATTAGAGTTGTTTTGGAGTCGGTTTACTTACCGCATTCATGCACCTATGCCTTTTCGAGTCCTGAACGTTACGGAAAGTGTCTCTTATGTATTCCTCGGGGTTATGGTTTCAATAATATTAGTTTCAACATTGATAGGATTACCTGAAATATAATGTTTAATTCTTTGACCGTTTACCACCCTCGGATTTGTGCCTTGAAGTTGTTGATTTTTATAGCACCGTAACGATAGACCTCCTCGATAACGTAGGGACCTTCCCATTTTGAGAGAAGTTTTCCTGCAAAAATCTTAAACGAGAGTTGAACAATAACACATAATCTCCTACGTTAAACTCACGCTTTTGTATCCTCTTATCATGCCACCGTTTGACTTTTTCTTTGAAAAGCTTGGCATTCTCATATGCTTGGGTTCTCCATTCATCAAGTGAGCTAATATCAAACAACCTCTTCTCACCGGCAAGTTTGAAGTCATAATTGAGCTCTTTAATAGCCCAATATGCTTTATGTTCAAGTTCAAGAGGTAAATGCCATGCTTTTCCATAAACCATCTTATATGGCATAGGATTTTTGTATGCAGTTCTATAGGCCCATAATGCATCATCAAGTTTTTTGGACCAATTCTTTCTAGATCTATTCACAGTCTTTTGCAAAGTTAATTTGAGCTCTCTATTGCTCAACTCTACTTGACCACTAGATCATGCGGGTGATAAGGAGATGCGATTCTATGATTGACATCATACTTAGCAAGCATCTTACGGAAAGCACCATGAATAAAGTGTGACCACCATCAGTCATAAGATATCTAGGGAATCCAAACCTCGGAAAAATAACTTCTTTAAGCATTTTAATAGAAGTGTTATGATCAGCACTACTAGTTGGAATAGCTTCTACCCACTTAGTAACGTAATCAACAACAACTAAAATATGTGTATAACCATTGGAGGCAGGAAAAGGTCCCATATAATCAAAGCCCCAAACATCAAAGCGGTTCAATAACAAGAGAATAATTCATAGGCATTTCTTGGCGTCTACTAATGTTACCTATTCTTTGACATTCATCACAAGATAAGACAAACTTACGAGCATCTTTGAAGAGAGTAGGCCAATAAAAACCAGATTGTAGTACCTTGTGTGCGGTTCTATCTCCAGCGTGGTGTCCTCCATAGGATTTAGAGTGACACTTATGCGTAGGATTTGTTCCTGTTCATGCTCGTGCACACAACGCCTAATAATACCATCTACTCCTTCTTTATAAAGGTGTGGATCATCCCGAGTAATGTCTTAAATCATAAAAGAACTTTTTCTTTTATGGTATGTGAAACTAGGCGGTATATATTTAGCAACAATGTAATTAGCATAATCAGCATACCAAGGAGCAAGACGAGAAGCATTGACAACCGCTAATTGTTCATCACGAAAACTATCATTAATAGGCGGTGGGTCATCAAGAACATTCTCTAACCTAGACAAGTTGTTCCAGAACGGGGTTCTCAGCTCCCTTTCTATCAATAATATGCAAGTCAAATTCTTGGAGCAAGAGAACCTATCTAATGATTCTAGGCTTAGCATCTTTCTTTTCCATAAGATATTTAATAGCAGCATGATCAGTGTGAATAGTAACTTTGGAATCAACAATATAAGGTCTAAACTTATCACATGCAAACACAACTGCTAAGAACTCTTTTTCAGTAGTAGCATAATTTCTCTGGGCAGTATCAAGAGTCTTACTAGCATACTGGATAACATTCAATTTCTTATCGACTCTTTGCCCTAAAACAACACCTACAGCATAATCACTAGCATCGCACATAATTTCAAAAGGTAAATTCCAATCAGGTGGCTGAACAATAGGTGCAGTGATCAAGGCTTTCTTAAGTGTTTCAAATGCTTCTACACAATCATCATCAAAGACAAAAGGAATATATTTTTGTAATAAATTAGTCATAGGCCTAGAGATTTTAGAAAAGTCCTTAATGAACCTCCTATAAAAGCCGGCATGACCAAGGAAACTTCTTATACCTTTTATGTCCTTCGGACATGGCATCTTTTCAATAGCATAACTTTGGCTTTATCAACTTCAATACCTATCTCGGAGATCTTGTGCCCCAAGACAATGCCTTCATTAACCATAAAGTGACACTTTTCCCAATTCAGGACGAGACTAGTGTCTTCAAGATCTCTGCAAAACTCGATCAAGGTTGCTCAAACAATCATCAAAAGAGGATCCATAGACGGAGAAATCATCCATGAATACCTCACAAATCTTTTCACAAAAATCAGAGAATATAGCCATCATGCATCTTTGAAAGGTAGCAGGTGCATTACATAAACCAAAAGGCATACGTCTATAAGCAAAAGTACCAAAAGGGCAAGTAAAAGTAGTTTTAGATTGATCCTTTGGTCGACCACAGTATTTGAGAGAAGCGTAATAACCATCTAGAAAGCAAAAATGTGTGTGTTTGGATAGCCTTTCTAGCATTTGATCAATAAAAGGTAAAGGGTAATGATCTTTCTTAGTAGCTTTATTTAACTTACGAAAATCAATTACCATCCTATAGCCTGTAATAATTCTTTGCGGGATCAATTCATCTTTATCATTAGGAACAACGGTAATACCTCCCTTTTTAGGGACACAATGGACATGGCTTACCCATTCACTATCAGCAACGGGATAAATAATACCTACCTCAAGGAGATTTAGTATCTCCTTTCTTACCACTTCCTTCATTTTGGGATTTAATCATCTTTGAGGATCTCTAACTGGTTTGGCATCTTTCTCCACTGAAATTTTGTGTTGACATAATGTGGGACTAATGCCCTTAAGATCATCCAGAGTATATCCAATAGCATCTCGGTGCTTCTTCAGAGTTTTCAATAATCTTTCTTCTTCTTTCTCTGAAAGGTTAGCACTAATAATAACAGGATATATTTCTTTTTCACCAAGATAAGCATACTTAAGATTATCAGGTAAGGGTTTGAGTTCAAACACGGGATCACCCTTGGGTGGAGGGGGATCCCCAAGAATTTCAACGGGAAGGTTATGTTTCAGCATAGGTTCTTGTTTAAGGAACACTTCATCTATTTCTTCCCTTTCTTTCATAAACATATCGTTTTGATGGTCTAACAAATAATGTTCTAACGGATCCGTTGGAGGAACAGCAATGGAAGCGAGACCAATAATCTCATCCTTACTAGGTGGTTCCCATTCACGAGGTTGTCTACTAAACTTAGCAAAATTGAACTCATGAGACATACCATCTATGCCAACAGTGACTACCTTCCTTTTACAATTAATCTTAGCACTAGCGGTATTCAAGAAAGGTCTACCAGAAATAATGGGACAAAAATCATCTTGTGGGGAAGCAAGAACAAGAAAATCAGCAGGGTATTTAATCTTCCCACACAAGACTTCAACATCTCTAACAATCCCAATAGGTTTAATGGTGTCCCTATTAGCAAGCTTAATAGTAACATCAATGTCTTTCAGTTCAACAGGTGCAATATCGTGCATAATTTCTTTATAAAGGTCATAAGGTATCGCACTAGCACTAGCACCCATATCACATAAGCCATGATAACAATGATCTCCTATTTTAATGTAAATAACAAAGCGTGCCTACAACAGGTCTACGTGTCTTAGTATCGGGTCTAGCAATATTAGCAGCTTCACCCAAGAAAGAGATAACATGCCCATCTAAGTCCTCATCCAAGAGATCTTTAATCATAGCAATACCAGGTTCAACATTAATTTGCTCAGGAGGTGTATAGGTCCTAGTATTACTCTTACGAACAACAGTCGAAGCTTTAGCATGACCTTTTATCCTAACAGGAAAAGGAGGTTTTTTGACATAAGCAGTAGGAATAATAGGATCACTATATGTAATAGTCTTTTCTTCGACTGTAATGGGTGCAACTACTTTCACTTCAACAGGAGGATTATATTTAAACCACTTCTCTTTAGGGAAATCAACGTGAGTAGCAAAAGTTTCACAAAAAGTAGCTACTGTCCATACTTAGAGCTAAATCCACGGAAAGCATCGGTATCCATACAAGATTTAACACAATCGAACTTAGGTGTCATACCTGACTCCTTACCATCGTCGGAACCCTAATCTTCAGAGTTGCGTTTAATTCTTTCCAATAAGTCCCATTTGAAATCAATAGTCTTCAGCATATAGGAACCAACACAGGAAGTATCAAGCAAGTTGCGATTATCAAGAGAAAGCCGAGCATAAAAATTCTGAATAATCATTTCCCGAGAGAGCTCATGATTGGGGCATGAATACAACATTGACTTAAGCCTCCCCCAAGCTTGAGTGATGCTTTCTCCTTCGCGAGGCCAGAAATTATTTATGTAATTACGATCATGATGAACAAGATACATAGGGTAGAACTTCTGGTGAAATTCCAACTTCAATCGCTTATAATTCCAAGATCTCGTATCATCACATAGCCTATACCATGTCATTGCATCTCCCTTCAAAGATAAAGGGAAGACCTTCCTTTTGACAACATCATCGGGAATACCCGCAAGCTTAGATAATCCACAAACTTCATCCACAAAGAGAAGGTGTAAGTTGGGATGCAATTTTCCGTCTCCCGCAAAAGGATTAGCTAGCAGTTTTTCTATCATACCCGAAGGAATCTCAAAGTGAATATTTTCATAAAGTTCAGTAGGTTGAGGAGCATCTCTTTTGCTCTTACGGTTGGGCGAAGATACTCCAAACAGGCCCCACAAAGGATTAGTTTCCATAGTGACAAGTAACATAAAATTTCAGCACACTATATAAATGTTTCCTTACCAAGTTCCACTCACCAAAAGCGCTACACTCCCCGGCAGCGGCGCCAGAAAAGAGTCTTGATGACCTAAAACTATAGGGAATCTATCGTAGTCCTTTCGATAAGTAAGAGTATCGAACCCAACGAGGAGCAGAAGGAAATGATAAGCGGTTTTCAGTAAGGTTTTCACTGCAAGCACTGAAATAGTAGGTGATAGATAGTTTTGTGATAAGATAAATAGTAACGAGAAAAAAGTAAATAAAGTGCAGCAAGGTTGTCGTGGAATTGTCACGGCAGATGTCCTCGTGAAAGGACTTAGTCGTAGGGCCATCGCACGGGTTAACCTAGAGGGGTTAAAGCGGACACAAGACACGTGAGTTATACTAGTTCGGCCCCTTCGATGAAGGTAAAAGCCTACGTCTAGTTTGTGATGGGATTGATGTGATTTCGGCGACTAGGGAGCAATAGCTTCGCCTCAGCCTCGAATTCTCTGTGTCCTTAATCCGCCGCCGGGTCATCCCCTTATATACACGGGTTGACGCCCAACCGGTCTACAGAGTCCCGATCCGGCTCATACAAGTGTCCGGCTCGGTCTCTTCTCTCTTGTCTTACAACACAAGTTACAACACTAAGGCGGTTTACATAAATGGACCTTAAGTCGCCTCACGGGCTCCGGGCCTCCTCCGTGGGCCTGGATCATGGACGAGGGTAAACCGGCCCCTCCAGGGCGGTTCACACTCAGTAGTTGTATCCCCAACATTAGGCCCCAGATTGACTTGAACCGGTTCAGGTTAAACTTCAACATCTTCAGGAAACTCTTGATCTCCTTTCATATTTTGTAAACCGCCATCCGCTTGAACCGCCGTGACGTCATCCTCCGATCTCCGTATCAGGGAACCTTGATGTCATCTTTAATAAAGAAATCCAAACAGTAAGATTCCCTTCATTTAATGCTATCCCGGAAATCGAGGCGGCCGCTGCACCGTCCGCCGCTTTTGACTCCTCGATTCTCGCGCCCGTTGATTGCTCCGGTCCCTTATAAATAGACTGGTCGCCCCTTTCTCATCTTCTTCTTCCGCTCTTCTCCTTCCTCGCGACGCTCCAGCCCTGAAGCTCCGCCGTCGCCCCCGACCTTCGAACGACGCTTCAATGCCGGGCCGCTGCATCAACCTGATCGTATCAGAGTTTTCGGCGCTCCTCCGCGGTTTCTGCTCGTCAGGTAAGGTTCCTCTCAAGCCCTAGATCCCATCTGAAAACCCTGTTCATCTCCTAGTTCATAGGTGCTCATATCAGTTCTTCATACCTGCTCCGCCATGGCCGTACGACTCAGCCGTACCGTACATCCTGTGCAGGTGGCTGCCCTGCCGTCCAATTAACTCTTTATGCACCTTTCCTTTTGTTCAGATCCTCGAGTGTAGAATACCCGAACCCTCCTGCTCTTTATGAGGTTCGCATAGGTCGTAAAGTTTTTCTTACTAGAGCTTCGGTAGATCTCGATTACTTCCATTCGCATGTGAAAACTGTTTCTGTCCATACTTAGTAGATTTTTCAGCTCAGCCTTATTCGGCGGTTTAACTTTTGATAGCTAATCCGTCACTCCATTAGTCCTCAGTTAAACCGGAATTGGAAGCCGGCTGCTGAATCGCCGGTTTAACAATGCATAATATGCCTGAACCGTTTAATGGTGAACCGTTTCCCCCTTTCTTTTGCAGCTTAGTCTTCCGGAATGGCTCCTCAATTCTCAGCTTGCAATTGGGTCCGGTCCAAAATCACTGAAACGCAACTCAACGGCTATGTCACCACTGGCGGTTTGGCTCCAAAAAATGTCCTCCACTGGCGTGTTCCGGATGGCGAGTTTCCTCCCGAGCCACTAGAGGGAGAAGTAATTGTGCTTATGCAGCACTTAGACCGGGGATTCTGCCCACCCGGTTCAAAATTTTTTCGGGACGTCCTTGCAAGTTTGAAACTCCATCCGCAGGATATCGGCCCGAACTCTGTGTCAAACATATGCAACTTTCAAGTCTTCTGCGAAGTCTATCTCCAGGAAGAACCATCTGTGGAGCTATTCCGGGATTTTTTCCACTTGAACCGCCGTACCGAATTTTCTGATGGTCCCAACACAGAGCTAGGCGGCGTTTCAATCCAGAAGAGGAAGGAAGTGGATTTTCCACACGCCAAACACCACAGCCATCCAAAGGATTGGAACCAAACCTGGTTCTACCGCCGAACATCGCCTCGCCAACGAGAACCCTTTGCCGGGTTATCGTCCTCACCGCTCAGCAACCAGATCCGCTACCTTCACGCTTAACCGCCATGAACGGAAGAACTTCGCCTCAAATAATCAAGCTCCAGGCTCTAATGGCCAATGGCTTAACCGGCGTGGACCTTGTGCGGTGTTGGGTTTCTTGGGGCGTCTTGCCACTAAGCCGCCGGCCCGGATTGATGCATGAGTACACCGGCAGCCTCAAAGACCCTCAAAGACGTCACGAGCTGCCCATAACTGAACTTGAGGTCACCGAGATTGTAAAGAAGATGCTTGATGAACCGATCTCCGTCTGCAGCCTAACCGGTTGGCTCCATTCTGTGTTGCCAACAAACCGCCGCGGTAAAGCTCTACTACGCCGCTTTTGGGTCCTTAATACTTTGTTGATATGCATTAATCCTTGTTACTTCTCGGTGACAGCTCCTTCTGGAAACGTACTAAACCGGTTCGGGCGCCGCGCGTAAAGTCCAAGGCCACCAAGAAGGCAGGCAAGAAGAAAGCCGCCGAGTCCTCTGATCCGCCGGAGGACGAGGAATAAGAAGCTGAGGTAAAACTTGATATTCTTACGGGGGAGCCACCGTAAACCGGCTTTCCGCTTTGTGTTTCCTCTTGCTTATGACTTGTCCCTTTGTATTCCTTTTACTGACAATTTCACCTCCCAGGACGATGCTGAAGCCAGTCATGCCGACCCTGTTGAGGTAATCATTCTTTCTTCCGAATCCGATCTTGCGCCGTTAAAAGAATTAAATCGCGCCCGTCCGGAAAGTGAAAAAATATCCTTCATGTGCTTACTTGAATCCAAATCTTTCCTTGAAGACACAAGAGGCTGAAGAGCGCCGCACGACCGGCACAAGGCCAACGGATTACCTCATCCGGTTTACTGCACACACCAACCCGGAAGCGTCGTCCAGAGGTGACTTGTTCTCCTGAAAAGCGTTATCCCTTAAAAGGTTTCTTCCGATGTCCTCTCAATCCATCTGACCCGAATTATCAGGCCTCTTCCAACTCTTCTGGCAGTTCATCAACCACACAACTGCCTCCGCTGAAAGTTGCCACAGGGTATGTAACTGCTGTCCGTCAATTCGATTTTCCATTGCCTTGGTCGATTTGTCTTAATCCAATTCTGAATATTGCAGCACCCAGGCTCGCTTGAGTAAGAAAGCGAAAACCCTTGATCCTACTGCAGATGTTGATCCGGAAAAGACCCCAGAACAAACACACGAAAATCCTGAAGTCGCCAAAGATAGCTCTAGCGAGTTGTACAAAGACGATACTGCTGATCCGCCAGAAGTCGAACCGGAGGTCCAAGTGGAAACCTCGCAGCCTGCTCCACCAAACCCGTCCACAGAGCGGGTTGTAATTGTTGAACCGCCGAGCCAGAGTAAGAAGACATCCAGCCCAAAGAAGACCGCCGAAAATGACGATGTTATTGTGACAGGCACTGGCTACACCGCTCCTAGCCAACCGGTTGCTTTAGCAAAACACAGCGCCAAGGACGAGTCTGCCACCATGAGTAAAGATAAAGTAAAAACTGATCTGTCAGCTTACGACAACTTCTCTGCCCAAGAACTTCACTCCGGGTTTCTGAACCGGCTCTATACCAGCCGTGACTTTGAAGCTGGTCTAGTAAACCGAATGAAGGACCGCTATGAGGTAATGAATTATGTCTTTCCTGTACTGTGGCTGTATAGTAGCCCCCAAGGGTCGGTTCAACTTAGCATAGTTAAACCGAGACTTAACTTGACATAAAGAACATATGCTTTAAACTGCAGTATTGTAGCCCCCAAGGGTCGGTTCAACTTAGTATAGTTAAACCGAGACTTAATTTCTGTATCCCATACCGAACTAAGATCAATTAGCCATTAGCCCCCAAGTGCCAAGTTGAATACTTGTATTGAGCGTGGGACTTTATAATAACACAACTAACATGCTTCCTTTGTTATCAGAATGAGATATACCAGCAAACCGTGCAACTCAAGGACCTTCGTGCCAGCTTGGAAACTCAACAAGCCGAGACCACCAAGGCCAAGGATGAATTGAGAACTGCCTTGGCCGCTATGGAACAGCTGAAGGAAGGATATGCGTCCGAAGCGGGCCAAATGGGACACCGAGAAAGCGGTTTGACAAAACGGGCGTAAGATGCCGAATCAGCCCTTAAACCGGTGACCGAAGAGCTTACTGCATCAAGCGCCAAGTTCATGCCATGACCTCTGCCATCTTTGGTAAGAAAATTTTCACTGAATACACCTGCTTTAATATTGCCGCCGGTTTAACTTGAGCTGTCTGAACCTGGTGCAGGCAAGCGTATTGCTCATCTGGGCTCTGATGTGCGGAAGAAGCTCAAGGCTTCTTACACCCTGATTCAACAGTATACCGCGCCAATGAAGTCATATGCGCCACATCGTACGACAACACGGCGCCGTCCCTGATCAGAGAGACACTGGACCGGCTGTCCATGGTTCCGGGGCAGCTTGAAGAGTTGAAGCGATCCACGGCCCGGGCTGGCACCCTACTGGCTCTGACTCGTGCCAAGGCGTGGATAGCAGATCTTGATCCGGCTGACATAGCCAAAGGTTTCCCCAGCGCTCAAGAAAACGGTGAAGCCTTTGATAACGACGCCCTGAAACGGATAACAAAGGAAATGCGTCCATTGGCGAGTCAATCGGCAGTTGAAGCCAACTGGCGGTTCACCGCTCTTTTATGACGCAAACAACAAGCGGGTGGAGTTTGTCATCCTGAAGTGCGAGCCTTGTTCCTCCAATCCGTAAGCACACTTATGCCCTCGACGTTGATCCGGCCAAGCGCCGATAAGTGAAGAAGCTGTCTTCGTGCCTTAACCCGGATTGACTGGTCTACCAATGACTTCCGGGCTTTGGGTGAGGAAGAAGAAGAAGTTGAACCGACGCCAGGCGCCCCCTCTACCTCACGTCAACCCGGCGAAGAAGCGTAATCCGTCAAGCCGGGTGACGCCTCCGAAGCTTCAAGGCATAACACCACATGAAACACCGGGCCTTAAAAGGCTTTGTAATAGGGTAGCCAGCACTTGTTTTGAACAATGCCTTTACAACCTCAGTCTGTAACCTTTTGCATGGTGGTGCTGATACTGTGGAGTGATGAACCCTCAACTTATTTTGCCTGCAATCACAAATTCTTGAACCCGCCACGGCGGCTTGTGTCGCCAGCCGGCTTACGACGCCCATATATTTATATAAGAAAATAGGGATGTATATGATCAAACGTTATGATATAATACCTGCCAGCGTCGGGCATGCAGTTGGCTTAGCCAATCTTGAGGCGGAGGTTTAGAAACCATTACCGGCAAAGGAGAAAATAACTCCTGTGCTCAAAATGCCGGTTTACCGTGTAAACCGTGTCGGGCATGATAAGCCCCCTGTTACTCCATAATGGGATGTTAACAGAAAAATCAAACCGGAACAAAGTCGCCGGATGAAAAATGGACCGAATTCTGACAACTTGAATCCGGTTTAAAGAGGTTTGTCGGTTTAAGAAGGCAAACAAAAATCAAATGATTGGTATAAAAACCACATGGAAGCAAAGGCAATGATAAAAACCGTTTTGCAAGAAAAAGCTTTACTGAGCCGGATCAGATGGTGTTACCATGGTCGGACAGGACCAAGCTCCCTATAAGGCGTAGCGATGGTTCAAGTCAGCCAGGTCCCCAACTGAAATCGTGGCATGATGCCGATCAAGTGGCATTGCGATGGTTCGGGTTCGACCAAAGCCCCCAAGTGATTCTATGGCCTTAGGCCGACCAAGAGGCGTGACTGGTTCAGACGTGACCATGTCCCCAAGTGATCTGGTGGCTTTTGCCTGTCAAGAGGTGTTGCATTGGTTTGGACACGACCAAGCCCCCAAGTGACAAAAATTTCTGAAAATCAAGGCAAAGGGTTAAACCGGAGGCCGCTTCACGACAACATCTCCATGTACCCAAACCGGACTTTATACGTAATCGGATACCCCGCTTTGGCCAAGGATCCGGCTTATTGCTTTTATTCATAATATATACATTGTCTTAATATGTACATAAGTGGAGCCGATGGCTCAGGTATAATAAGGCCGAAGATGAGCTATGTTCCACGGCCTGTTGGTCTCCTCTTCTGACGTACGTGAGTCTTTCCGCTCTCGAACATCAATCAGATAGTATGACCCGTTGTACAGATTCTTCATCGACCACAAAGGGCCCTTCCCAAGGCGGGGATAGCTTGTGCATATCTGTCTGGTCTTGAATGAGCCGAAGCACCAAGTCTCCTTCCTGAAAGGTTCTTGTTCTAACCCGCCGGCTGTGATACCGACGAAGATCTTGCTGGTAAATCGCCGAACGAGCAGCCGCCATATCTCGCTCCTCATCCAGTCGATCCAAATCGCCCCTGCTGGCTGCCTCACTATCGGCCTCCACATAAGCCGCCACGCGGGGCGAGTCATGACGTATATCACAGGGAAGGACCGCCTCCGCTCCATAGACCATAAAGAACGGCGTGTACCCAGTGGATCTGTTTGGTGTAGTATTGATACTCCATATCACAGATGGCAGCTCCTCGACCCAACAACCCGGCGTCCTCACTAAAGGGACCATAAGCCGGGGTTTAATACCCCTCAAGATCTCCTGATTAGCTCGTTCCGCTTGACCATTGGACTGCGGGTGGGCCATCAAGAAACGTCTGTCGGATGTGCTCGCTCACAAAACTCCTTCATGGCTCCCTTGGACAAATTGGTGCCATTGTCCGTGATGATACCGTGTGGAAACCCAAACCGGAAAATCACCTTTTTGATGAACTGAACCGCCGTGGCCGCATCACACTTACTAACAGGCTCTGCCTCGACCCACTTGGTAAACTTATCAACCGCCACCAACAGGTGGGTTTTCTTGTCTTTGGACCTTTTGAAAGGTCCAACCATATCCAGCCCCCAAGTCGCAAACGGCCAAGTAATTGGAATCATCCTCAATTCTTGGGCCGGTACATGAGCACGTCTGGAGAACTTTTGGCAACCATCACATCGTCTGACCAGATCTTCCGCATCAGCATGGGCAGTCAACCAATAGAAACCGTGGCGAAACGCTTTGGCCACCAAGGATTTTGAACCAGCGTGATGACCACAATCCCCTTCATGGATCTCACGCAATATCTCACGGCCTTCCTCAGGGGACACACAATGAAACGCCTTGGGACACGCTGCAACGATGCAACTCGCCCTTATGTATGGTCATAGATTTAGAACGCCGAACTATCTCTGTCGCCAGCGTCTCGCCTTACAGTAACTCGCCCGGTTCATGTATGCCAAATAAGGGAGGGTCCAATCCGAATGACATGCAAGGCTGCCACCAAGTGAGCCTCCGGATCAGAATAGCTAAATCGACCTCATCAGGAAGCTTAAGCGGCGGATTGTGCAAGACGTCAAGGAAGACATTGGGCGGGACCGGTTTACGTTGAGAACCGAGCCGGCTTAAAGCATCCGCCGCCTCGTTCTTCCGGCGATCCACATGGTCCACCTGATAACCTTTAAAGTGTCCTGCAACCATATCCACCTCCCGACGGTACGCAGCCATGAGTGGGTCTTTGGAATCCCAAGTACCTGATACTTGCTGGGCCACCAAGTCCGAGTCACCAAAGCACTTGACCCGGCTTAGATTCATCTCCTTAGCCATCCGTAGACCATGGAGCAAAGCTTCATACTCAGCTGCATTGTTAGTAGAGGGAACATTGCGAAGAACGTAATGAGAACTTGTCACCTCGTGGGGAAGTTAATACGACTCCAGCCCCCGGGCCCTCCAATTGCTCGGACCCATCAAAGTGGATGGTCCAATAGGTATGATCCGGCTTTTCTTCGTGTGCTTGCAACTCCGTCCAATCATTAATGAAATCCACAAGTGCTCGAGACTTTACCGCCGTCCGAGGCACATACCTTAAACCGTATGCCCAAGTTCTATAACCCACTTAGCAATCCGCCGCCGCTTCCGGTTCTCAGTATGATATCGCCCAAAGGAGCTGAATCGACCATCGTGATGGGGTGCCCTTGGAAATATTGCTTGAGCTTCCGCTTGCCATAAAACCCCATATACCAGCTTCGCCAATGTGGATATCTCTGCTTAGACTCAATGAGGACCTCGCCGATATAATAAACCGCCGTTGAACCGGATACTACTTCCCGCCTCCTTCGCTTCCACCACAATGGCCACGCCGACTGCCTCGGCATTAGCAGCAACATATAACAGAGCGGCTCCTTGTCAATGGGAGCGGCAAGAACAAAGGGTTGGCCAGCCGCCGCTTTAAATCCTCCAACGCCTCATCGGGCCGTCGAGCCTGCATTTAACCGATCCGTCTTCTTCAAAGATTCGGTACAAAGGAATGGCCTTCTCTCCTAGGCGACTGATAAACCGGCTTAGCGCAGCAATCCGACCTGCCAAATGTTGGACATCGTTGATACACTTTGGCTTAGCCAAGGAGGTGATAGCTGTAATCTTCTCCGGATTAGCTTCAATCCCCCTGTTGGACACAAGGAAACCCAATAACTTGCCGGCCGGAACACCAAAGACACACTTGGCCGGGTTAAGCATCATCTTGTACACCCGCAAGTTGTCAAAGGTTTCTCTCAAATCCTCAATCAGTGTTTCTTTCTCCCTTGACTTAACCACGATATCGTCCACATAAGCGTGCACATTACGGCTGATCTGTTCATGCAAGCAGTTCTGTATGCAACGTTGATAAGTTGCTTGGGCGCTCTTGAGCCCAAAGGGCATAGATACATAGCAGAAGGCTCCAAAAGGGGTGATAAACGCCGTCTTTTCCTGGTCCTTAACCGCCATCTTAATCTGGTGATAACCGGAATACGCATCCAAAAAGCTCAAACGCTCACAACCCGCCATAGCGTCGATAATCTGGTCAATGCGGGGGAGGGCGAAAGGATCTGCTGGACAAGCTTTGTTAAGATCTGTGTAATCCACACACATGCGCCAAGTGCCATTCTTCTTAAGGACCAAAACCGGATTAGCAAGCCACTCTGGATGAAAGACTTCAACAATAAACCCTGCCGCTAAGAGCCTAGCAACTTCCTCTCCAATGGCCTTGCGCCTTTCCTCATTGAACCGACGAAGAAACTGCTTTACCGGTCTGTACTTGGGGTCAACATTAAGAGTGTGCTCAGCGAGTTCCCTCGGTACACCTGGCATGTCAGAAGGCTTCCATGCAAAAATGTCCCGATTATCACGGATGAACTCGATGAGCGCGCTATCCTATTTATGATCCAAGTTGGCACCGATGGTGAATCGCTTGGACGAATCGCCGGGCACAAAATCAACAAGTTTTGTCTCAGCCGATTTGAACTTTAAATCCGGATCGTGCTCTGTAGTTGGCTTCTTCAAAGGGTCATATCCGACGGATCAACATTGTCTTTATAATACTTTAACTCTTCAGTGGCACAAACCGACTCTGCATAAGCCGCATCACCTTCCTCGCACTCCAAAGCGATCCGGCGGCTACCATGAACCGTTATCGTCCCTTTGTGACCCGGCATTTTCAGCTGCAAATAAACATAACAGGGCCGTGCCATAAACTTAGCATAAGCCGGCCGCCCAAAAAGGGCGTGGTAAGGACTTTGAATTTTCACCACCTCAAACGTCAATGTTTCCGATCTGGAGTCATGTTCATCCCCAAAGGTCACCTCCAGAGCTATCTTACCGATCGGGTATGCCGACTTGCCAGGCACCACACCGTGAAACACTGTGCTGGACGGCCTAAGATGCCTATCTGTTAACCCCATACACCGGAAGGTCTCATAGTACAGGATGTTTATGCTGCTTCGTCCATCCATAAGCACCTTGGTAAACTTGTATCCTCCTACCTGAGGCGCCACCACCAGGGCTAACTGACCCGGATTGTAAACCCGGGGAGGGTGGTCCTCTCTGCTCCACACGATAGGTTGCTCTGACCAGCGTAGGTAATGCGGCGCAGCCGGTTCAACAACACTGATCGCCCGCTTCTGAAGTTTTCGGTCTCGTCTGTCCAAGCTGGTGGTAAAGACGTGGTACTGTCCACTGTTCAACTGCTTTGGGTTAATTTGGTAACCCGTCTGCTGCTGTTGTTGATTGTAACCCCCTTGGTTCTGATTGTTCTGATTGTTCTGATTACTCGATCGCTTACGACATTACTCGATTGCCTTGCCCGCCGGATTACCACCGAATCACGGGCCGGAATTTCCTCCACCGTAACCCGGGCGGATCACGAACCGCCGGGCCCTTGATCATACCGGAAAGAGTTAGAGTTTTTGAACTCCTGCATAATATAACAATCCTTCCAAAGGTGGTTTGCCGGTACCTCCTTCGTCCCATGCTTCGGACAAGGTTGATTCAATATGTAATTCAGACGATCCGGATTGTGACCGCC
This sequence comes from Aegilops bicornis, assembly GCA_021605145.1. NCBI lineage: Eukaryota > Viridiplantae > Streptophyta > Magnoliopsida > Poales > Poaceae > Aegilops > Aegilops bicornis. Next base: position 222,264,985 of record CM038674.1, on the reverse strand, counting down.
CCGGTTTGATTGCTTACCCTTGCGCCGCTGACCCTTGTCCTGCGAGTTGGTGTTGGCTACGGCCCATGTTACCGCTTGCTTTACGCTTGTTCCCTCCATTGCACGAATGATGTCTTTGGCTTCGAATTGCTGTTCTGTTTTCCTTCCCTACTTCGTCATCCCCGGACTGGATCCTTGGTACTATCGTAATCAGCATACTTTACCAAAACGCCCATTAGAGTGCCCATGTCATTGCAAAACGCTCATGCGACTCCAGCTTCAATTTCAATGGTTCAAACCGCAATTGGCTTCCAAGGTTAAGATCGCAGAATCGGGGTTGATCCGGTCTCAAGAGTGTAAAACTTCCGAACGCGCGCACCCAATGGGTTGTGGATTCTCCTCCGCCGACACAAGCCGCTAAATCTACCACGCACATGGGCTGCTTACAGGTGTCTTTGAAGTTTTGAATGAACCGGGTCCGCAATCGGGTCCATGAACTGATCGAGTTAGGCGGCAAGTTCTTCAACCAAGTCCGGCCGTACCTTCCAACATCATAGTGAAATACTTCGACACGCAGCTTCATCCACATCCAAAGATCTCCATGGCCATCTCATAGCTTTCTATCCATGCTTCTGGAGCCAGATCGGCAGTATAATTGGGCACCTTGCGTGGCCCTTTGAAGTCCTTGGGCAAACGCACGTTGCGCAAAGCGGGGACGAGGCAAGGCACCCCCAAAGAGCTAGACGTGACCCCCGGTTCAAAGATGGTCGGCCGAACCGGTGCGAGCGGATGATCCTCAGGTTGTGCTGCTAACTCGGCCTCCCTACGTGCCCTGGCGCGATCCACTACCACTTGAGCATCTTCGAAGCCACCTGCCGGGTTGTTGCCGCGAGGCGGACCGCGCTGCACATTGCTTGACACGGCCGGTTCGTCGACGCGTCGGCTATAGCTCCGGCTTGGGCGGGGGGTGGAGTGGATCCGATCCCGACTATATGAATACGCTTCCTGTTGAGCCAGAGCCGTCCTGAGGAGCTCCTTAACCCGGCGTGTCTCTACCGCCCGTGGTGAATCGCCCTCAATTGGAATCGCCTCCAACCGTGCCGCAGCCGCAACAAGGTTATCCATCGGGTTGGAGTAGTGACCCGGAGGTGTCTGCACAGCCTGGGGCGCGCCGGTATGATGTCGTGGCAGATCTATCACATGGGGCTGAACCGGCGCGGCCGTCCCAGGTGCTTCCGGCCGGTTTATAACCGGCGGTGGATTACTGGTCCCTGCCCCTGGGGAATTGAAAAGCTCTCTTCCCTCGAACACCGAAGGTAAACGGGATCTGTACTTCCTTTTCATGACTTCATGTGACGCGCTCGATCCAAAGATGAGCCTATAAGTGCGCAAGATTCCAAAGCGGCCCGTTCCGCCGCCATCCTCACGTCCGCGGCTGCCAGGTCCGCTTTAGCTTTGGTGATCTGTTCCCTCACCTTAGCAATCTCCGCATTGTGGAGGTCCTGATCCGGCGGATTAGCCTCTGCCATGAGCATAGCCAATGCGTCGAAAAGTTCTGATAAGACTTGAGCCGGTGGGCGCACAGGGCCTCCTTCCCCGGCTGCCATCACCGCCGTTGAACCGGCGACCAGGGGCGCCGCGGTCGAAGAGTGAAGCGCCGCTTGCGTGCCGGCCATGAAAATTCCAACCCGGTTGGGTAGATCAAAGGGGTCCGGAATACTCTCACCGTCGGAACAGCCCCCGACCTGGCCATCTTGCAGCTGGTACAGAGACTCCGTTTCTCTGGCTGACGACTCGTCGCCAGAGTAGACAACGGTTTCGCCGCCGGATGCTGACCCGTCCTTGTAGTCTCCGTGGACGACTCCCACGAAAGCACGCCTGACCGCCGGTTTAGCCAGGACAGGACTCTTCCTCGCCCGCCGAGCCGTCTCGACGAGGTCGGTGCAGATGTCCGGCCCAGGCCCTGGCTCGCCGATCTTGCCGATGAACACGTGTATGCCGCCAAAGGGGACCCGGTATCCGTACTCAACCGAGCCGGCCTCGGGCCCGATCCGCATCGTCGATGTAGAGCTTGCCGCGGCGACTCTTAGTCATCCGCCCACAAGCATAGCCTTCGAGTCCTTCGAACTTGCCCTCTAAGATCATCAAACCGTCGCGCGACAGCCCCACGGTGGGCGCCAACTGTCGTGGAATTGTCACGGCAGATGTTCTCGTGAAAGGACTTAGTCGTAGGGCCATCGCACGGGTTAACCTAGAGGGGTTAAAGCGGACACAAGACACGTGAGTTATACTAGTTCGGCCCCTTCGATGAAGGTAAAAGCCTACGTCTAGTTTTTGATGGGATTGATGTGATTTCGGCGACTAGGGAGCAATAGCTTCGCCTCAGCCTTGAATTCTCTGTGTCCTTAATCCGCCGTCGGGTCGTCCCCTTATATACACGAGTTGACGCCCGGCCGGTCTACAGAGTCCCGATCCGGCTCATACAAGTGTCCGGCTCGGTCTCTTCTCTCTTGTCTTACAACACAAGTTACAACACTAAGGCGGTTTACATAAATGGACCTTAAGTCGCCTCTGGGCTCCGGGCCTCCTCCGTGGGCCTGGATCATGGACGAGGGTAAACCGGCCCCTCCAGGGCGGTTCACACTCAGTAGTTGTATCCCCAACAAAGGTGGCCCAATCCTTTATGTAGCCAAGGATAAGCCTGGACAAATTCTAATAATGAGGAAGGAGCTCCCGAGGACACATTGGGAATTATCGTCAAGCTAGTTTTCATCACGTTCCTAAGATTCACGTTCGGTACTTTGATAATTTGATATGTGGGTGGACCGGCACTTGGGTATTGCCCTAACATGGACAAGCATCCCACTTATGATTAATCCCTATTGCAAGCATCCGCAACTGCAAAAAGGAGTATTAAGGTAAACCTAACCACAACATTAAACATATGGGTCCATATCAACCCCTAAGGAAGCAACGCATAAACTAGGGTTTAAGCTTCTGTCACTCTAGCAACCCATCATCTACTTATTACTTCCCAATGCCTTCCTCTAGGCCCAAATAATGGTGAAGTGTCATGTAGTCGACGTTCAAATAACACCACTAGAGGAAAGACAACATACATCTCATCAAAATATCGAACGAATACCAAATTCACATGACTACTAATAGCAAGACTTCACCATGTCCTCAGGAACAAACGTAACTACTCACAAAGCATATTCATGTTCATAATCAGAGGAGTAATAATATGCATAAAGGATCTGAACATATGATCTTCCACCAAGTAAACCAATTAGCATCAACTACAAGGAGTAATCAACACTACTAGCAACCCACAGGTACCAATTTGTGGTTTTGATACAAGATTGGATACAAGAGATGAACTAGGGTTTTAAGAGGAGGTGGTGCTGGTGAAGATGTTGATGGAGATTGACCCCCTCTCGACGAGAGGATTGTTGGTGATGACGTTGGTGATGATTTCCCCCTCCCGGAGGGAAGTGTCCCCGGCAGAACAGCTCCGCCAAAGCCCTAGATTGATTCCGCCAAGGTTCCGCCTCGTGGCGGCGGAGTTTCGTCCCGTAAGCTTGCCCACGATTTTTTCTAGGGTAAAAGTGATGATATAGCAGAAGATGAACGCCGGAGGCCCACCAGGGGGCCCAGTTGATAGGGGGCCGTGCCCTCTGGGGGCGCCTGCCTCTCTGGACAGGTGTGGGCCCCCTGGCCTATTTCTTTCGCTCAGAAATTCTTATAAATTCCAAAAAGTTGTTTCGTGGAGTTTCATGACTTTTTGAGCTGTGCAGAATAGGTTTCCAACGTTTGCTCCTTTTCCAACCAGAATTCCAGCTGCCGGCATTCTCCCTCTTCATGGTAAACCTTGTAAAATAAGAGAGAATAGCCATAAGTATTGAGATATAATATGTAATAACAGCCCATGATGCAATAAATATTGATATAAAAGCATGATGCAAAATGGACGTATCACTCACCACTCGGTAGGATTTTTTAAACTTAGGCAAAACGGATTCGCAGCTAAGCCCCCGAGTGAGAGGCTTTCTCACCACTCGGTAGGATTTTTTAAACTTAGGCGAAACGGATTCGCAGCTAAGCCCCCGAGTGAGAGGCTTGCTCACCACTCGGTAGGATTTTTTAAACTTAGGCGAAACGGATTCGCAACTAAGCCCCCGAGTGAGAGGCTTGTTCGTCACTCGGTAGGATTTTTTAAACTTAGGTGAAACCGATTCGCTGCTAAGACCTCGAGTGAGAGGCTTGCTCATCACTCGGTAGGATTTATAAACTTAGGCAAAACGGATTTGCGGCTAAGTCACCCACTGGGGGATTTGAGACACAAACATAAGCAACAACAGTCGTTTTAGAAGACTGTAAGGCTCTTGTCTTTAATAAACAAACTACAAAGGTATTTCTTATTACATCTCATCAGAATGAGTGCTTAAGTATAAAAGGGGCGGAGCAGCTCCGCATTCCAAGCGCGCGGCTCGTCTTTCTTGTGCTCGACATTGTAGAGGTGGTACGCTCCGTTGTGGAGCACTCTGGTGACAATGAAGGGACCTTCCCAAGAAGGAGCAAGCTTGTGTGGTTTCTGCTGATCCACTCCGAGAACCAAGTCTCCCTCTTGAAATGCCCGACCTCTCACGTTTATGGCGTGGAATTGACGCAAGTCTTGCTGATAGATGGTCGACCGGATCGGGGCCATCTCTCTTTCCTCTTCCAGGAGATCAACTGCATCTTGCTGTGTCTGTTCTGCTTCATCTTTTGAGAAAAGCTCGACTCGGGGTGCATTGTGGAGCAAATCACTCGGAAGTACAACTTCAGCTCTATAAACCAAGAAAAAAGGAGTTCGGCCAGTCGACCGATTGGGAGTTGTCCTCAGTCCCCACAATACTAACGGAAGTTCATCGACCTAGGCTCCTGCTGTGTGTTTGAGATCACGCATCAGTCGGGGTTTCAGCCCTTTGAGAATCAATCCGTTTGTTCTTTCAGCTTGCCAATTTGACTGGGGGTGAGCGACTGAAGCATAATTGACTCGAGTACCTTGGGAGGCACAGAAGGCTCTGAAATCATCAGAATCGAAGTTTGACCCATTGTCAGTGATGATGCTATGTGGAACACCATATCTGAATGTTAACTCTCTGATGAAGCTGACAACAGTACTTGCTTCAATACTTTTGATAGGCTTGGCTTCAATCCATTTGGTGATCTTGTCGACTGCCACGAGCACGTGAGTGAAACCGCTCCTACCAGTCCTCAAAGGTCCAACCATATCCAAACCCCAAACAGCAAAGGGCCAGACGAGTGGAATGGTCTTCAGGGCTGATGCGGGCTTGCGAGACATGTTGGAGTAGAACTGGCAACCTTCACATTTGTCAACTATCTCTTTTGCCATCTCATTTGCTCGTGGCCAATAGAATCCCGCTCGGTTAGCTTTGGCCACAATGGTCCGAGAGGATGCATGGTGACCCTAGGTCCCCGAGTGGATGTCATTAAGGATCACTCGACCTTCTTCCTGTTATGCATTTCTGGCTGACTCCAGTTACACTTTCTCTGAACAGCTGTCCTTTGATCATGGTAAAGGCTTTGGATCTACGGACGATCTGACGAGCCTCTTCCTCATCCTCCGGGAGCTCTTTCCTAAGAATTTACACGATGTACGACACTGTCCAGTCGGGAGAGATGACCAAAACCTCCATGACCCAGTCGACCACAGCTGAGACCTCGACTTCAGTCGGATCAGTGGCACTCCTTGGTTGTGGGGGCTCTTCAGTGAAAGGATCTTCTTGAACTGAAGGTGTATGAATGTGTTCCAAGAACACATTGCTGGGAATGGCCTCCCTCTTGGAACCTATCTTTGCCAGATCATCGGCTGCTTGATTTTCCAGTCGGGGTATGTGATGGAGCTCTAACCCCTCGAACTTCTTCTCTAACTTTCTCACCGCATTACAGTAACCAGTCATAGCTGGAATCCTAACATGCCACTCCTTCATCACTTGATTGACCACTAAATCCGAGTCGCCGTAGACCATGAGGCGACGGACGCCGAGTGAAATGGCCATACGCAACCCGTACAGAAGTGCTTCATATTCAGCTCCGTTGTTGGAGGAGTCAAAATGAATCTGGAGAACATAATTGAGTTTTTCACCTCGGGGGGATACCAAAATCACCCCAGCATCGGAACCATTCAACATCTTGGATCCATCGAAGAACATGGTCCAATGCTCCGAGTGAATCTGAGTCGGGAGTTGCTGTTCAACCCACTCGGCGAGGAAATCTGCTATTGCTTGGGACTTGACAACTTTCTTTGCCTAAAACTTGATATCTAAGGGAAGGAGTTCAATCGCCCACTTTGCCACTCGACCACATGCATCTCTGTTGTTCAGAATCTATGACAATGGTGCGTCGCTGACGACTGTAATGGAGTGGTCAGAGAAATAGTGTGCAGCCTTCTTTGTGGTCATATAAATCCCATAAACATAATATACTAGGCGCTGAACTTTATAGGCTTTTCCTTCTTGTTCCCCCTCGACCGTGAGTACTGTACTGACAACTTGTCCAGTGGCTGCAATATAAAGCAGTAAAGGCTTTTTGCTGATTGGGGCAGCAAGCACCGGCTGGGTGGAAAGAAGGGCTTTGAGCTCTACAAATGCTGCATCAGCTTCAGGAGTCCACTCGAACTTATCAGATTTCTTCATCAATCAGTAAAGAGGCAATGCCTTTTCACCGAGGCGAGAAATGAATCGACCTAAGGCGGCCAAACAACCAGTAAGCTTCTGGACATCATGCACACGCACAGGGCGTTTCATCCGAAGTATAGCGCCAACTTTCTCTGGGTTAGCATCAATCCCTCATTCGGAAACGAGGTAACCGAGTAACTTTCCGCTAGGAACTCCGAATGTGCACTTTGGTGGATTGAGCTTGATACCATACCTTCTAAGGTTGGCAAAAGTTTCAGCAAGGTCAGTCAGTAGGTCGGAACCTTTACGTGACTTGACCACAATGTCATCCATGTAAGCTTCCACATTCTGACTGATTTGAGTGAGCAGGCACTTCTGAATCATCCTCATGAATGTGGCTCCAGCGTTCTTCAGGCCGAACGGCATGGTGACATAACAGAAGCATACGAATGGAGTAATGAAAGCCGTTTTTATCTCATCGGGTCCATACAATGGATCTGATGATACCCGGAATAAGCGTCCAGAAAAGACAATCGCTCACACCCCGCAGTCGAGTTGACGATTTGGTCGATGCGGGGAGAGGAAAATGATCTTTCAGGCAGGCCCGATTGATATGCTTGAAGTCAATGCACATGCAAAGTGAATCGTCTTTCTTGGGGACCATGATAACATTGGCAAGCCACTTGGAGTGGTAAATCTCTCGGATGAACTCAGCTACTAGAAGCCGAGCCACTTCCTCGCCAATCACTTTTCTCTTCTGCACGGCGGACCTTCGAAGATGTTCCTTGACTGGCTTCACTTTCGGGTCGACTCGCAAACGGTGCTCAGCCAGCCCCCTGGGTACACCCGGCATGTCAGAAGGTTTCCATGCAAAGATGTCCCAGTTCTCACGGAGGAACTGGATGAGCGCTTCTTCCTATTTGCTGTCGAGTGTTGTGGAGATATGAGTCGGAGCAGCATTGGGATCGGTCGGGTGAATATGAATCGGCTTCGTTTCACCGGACGACTGAAATGCAGAGTCTACGGTAGGCTTCTTGGCTCGCAACAAATCATTCAGATCTGCATTTTTATGGTACTCTTGCAATTCTACTACTGCCATTTGTGCATCTGCGATTCTTGAACCTTTCTGGAAGCACTTTTCTGCCTTCTGCCGATTACCAGTGATAGTGATTACTCCTCTGGGACCGTGCATTTTCAACTTGAGATACACGTAACACGGTCGAGCCATGAAACGTGCATAAGCAGGCCTATCCGTAATGGCATGATAAGCACTCTGAAATCCACTACTTCAAATGTCAACTTTTCTTTGCGGTAATTATTGGAATCACCAAAAACTACATCAAGGGCGATCTGGTCGAGTGATTCAGCCTTCTTGCCAAGTATGACGCCATGAAAACTCATGTTGCTTTCACTGAGCTTGGACATCGGAATGCCCATTCCCTTCAAGGTTTCAGCATACAAGATATTCAGGCCACTTCCACCGTCCATCAACACTTTAGTCAGTCGAGTGCCTTCAACAACTGGGTCGACCACCAGCGCTTGCCTCCCAGGGGTGGCTATACGAGCTGGATGGTTAGACTGGTCGAATGTGATGGCAGTCTGGGTCCACTTCAGATAACTTGGTGTTGCCGGAGCAACCATGTTCACCTCTCTATTTATAACTTTCAGTCGACTTTTGCTTTCAACATCAACAAAAATCATCAGAGTGGAATTGACGTTGGGAAAACCATCATCGTCTTCTTCCTTATCTTCACCCTTGTCCGACTCCTTTTCCTTCTCCTTGGGTTGTTTCTCTCGGAACTGTTGGATCAGGAGCTGACACTGCCGAGTGGTGTGTTTAGGGTAAATCAGATTATCCTCCTCATCTTTCTTGATGTGAATGTGACAAGGTAAATCCAACACATCATTTCCATCTTGATCCTTAACTTTCTTGGGGTTCCATGGCCCTTTGGGATTCCCCTTGTACTTCCCTTGAGCCACAACTAAAGCTTCACCAGGAGCTGCTGGTTCGGCCTTGCGTTTCTGTTTCCGACTGGAAGTCCCAGCTCCGGCTTCCTGAGCGACTGTTTTGTGCTTGCTAGTCCGGAGTCGGTCCTCCTCTTCACCATTGGCATACTTGGTGGCTATCTCCAACATTCGACTCAGGGACATATCTCCCGTCCGACCGAACTTCAGGTTCAACTCTCGGTACTTAACACCCTCTTTGAAGGCACAAACTGCTTGGTGATCTGACACATTCTCTACTGTGTGGTGCAATGTGATCCATCTTTGGATATAATCTCTCAAGGTCTCATTCGGTTTCTGCAGATAGGACTGCAACTCTGTCAACCCCGCTGGTCGTTTGCATGTACCTTCAAAGTTTCTAACAAAAACTCGGGCAAGCTCTTCCCAACTATTTATGCTGCCAGGTGCTAACTGATTCAACCACACTCTAGCCGAACCCTCCAACATCAGAGGAAGGTGCTTCATGGTCACTTCGTCATTGCCACCACCCATCTGCACAGCCACTCGGTAGTCCTCAAGCCAAGTGTCAGGCTTGGACTCACCAGTGAACTTGCTTACTCCAGTCGCCAACCTGAAGTTGGGAGGAATCACTGCTGCTCTGATGGCTCTGCTGAAACACTCGTGACTTGAAACATGCACTCTGCTGCCAGACGGATAATCTCTATCATGGCCATCTCTGTGTGCCCTGTTCCTGTCAACCAAACCTTGAACGAGAATATATCTCGCATCAAAGCCCGATTCTCTGGGGTCGACTGGAATTCTTCGTCCGCCACTATGAGGACGCCTGTCATCGTGTTGCCGAGGGAAATGTGACCCACTCCTCGGAGGAGGTGTAGGTGCTCGGTGACGGTCATCGCGGTCGAGTCGGTGATCATACTACTCACAGTTTCTGTACTGATCTCGCCGGTCACCACGTCCCTCACGCCTCTGAGGCAATCTCGGGCTGTGAGCCGACTGAACTGTGTCTGCCATAATAGATCTGCTATGGATCCTTTTCCGTGACTGAGATACCGCTGTGTTCTAAGGGAAGGCTGACTGGGAGGGCTGAATCGATGTCAGGACCCCTATTCCAAGTCACATCGATCTAGCCGGTAACACCTCATATCTCTTTGCGGCCTCACGCACGGTATTCCCACGGGTGTCGCCTTACCATGGCCCGGGACCGCTTATGCCTTTTGGCTCACGTATATGATAGGTGTCGCTAGCATCCATATGACAGAGAACCCGGGCCGACATGGCTAGTTGTGAACCCAAAGCGGCGCTAACCCATGGGGACAGGCATACATGAATCACATCGAGCATGTCGGTCATCAACGTATGAATTCGGGCTGTAGCACAGGGCTAGCAGGACTCCGGTATCCCGGGCTGTAGCAGGCTAGGCAGGACTCCGAATATCACCGCGTGACATTTCCCCGAAGGGACAGACATAGGAACGAAGTGAAACACATGCCGGCCAGTCAAGTGTCCAAAGCAGTAGTGCCGGGCTAGCAGGACTCCGATGAACCGGGCTGTAGCGGACTACTATCGCTCAGGAAGCACTAGGCTACATTTCCCCATATGAGAGGCTGCCAAGGATAAACAATTAGATTGTCGGATCCCACACATACCAAGCATTTCAAACATACACACAATATGCTCAATATGTGTAAATACAACATGGCATCACAACATAACTCTACGACTCAAATATTTATTCATTAGGCTCCGAGGAGCGAGATATTACAAACATGGGTCTCATGACCCAACACTCAGAGCATACAAGTCAGAGCACAAGCGGAAGCTTAACATGTCTGAGTACAGACATCTACAAATGAAAAAGGCTGAGAAGCCTGACTATCTACTAGCTCCTGCCGATGGCACAAGATCGTAGCTGAGGTAACAAGCTAAACATCGAAGTCCACGTGGAACTACTAGCGAGACTGACGTCTCTCTGCAAAAACATAAAATAGGCAAACGTGAGTACAATTGTACTCAGCAAGACTTACATCATAACTAACTACATATGCATCATTATCAACAAAGGGGGTGGTGGAGTTTGACTGCAGCAAGCCAGCTTTGACTCCGTGGCTATCCTGAACTACGACTGCAAGTAACTCTTTTGAAGTGGCGCACACGAGTCCACATATTCACCATATCAATACACCACTATGGATCCGCTCCCGTCTCCCTACGAGAACGCCATCCATAGCACTCACGCTTATCTTGCGCATTTTAGAGTATCCACTTTCACTTGTGTATGAACTATGCAAGGGTCCAAGTTTCCATATCCGAGGAATCCGGCTATTCGAATAGATAATGATAACCCTGCAGGGGTGTACTTCTTCACACACGCTCTCGCCACTTATCGCCTGCAGACACGTCATGTACCTCGGCAACCTTCAAGCGGAAGCCGGGCGAGGGAGTCGGCCACGACCTGACTAACCACACAAGTCTCTAGTCCAGGTTTATCGCCTATTCGGGTTCCATCCGCAAGGAGATCCGGCCGGGGTGTCGCTCACGACCCCAAACGATGTAAGCAGGGTTCCCAAGCCCACCAACCGGGTGCCACTTGGTACACCGTACATCGTGCCTAGTCTCATCCCAAGCCCACCTGCATTAGGTGCCACTTGGTAGACTACTAACACTACCTAAAAACACCAGAAACTAGTTGCAACTCCCGGACAGAGATCGAGTTGATTAATAAGCCGAGAGGGGCCGAGTTACGAACCCAATGTGTGGTAGTAACTGTTCATGGATCACAAACACGTAACTCAGTTCACGAGGACGGCTGCAATGAGACAACCCACCATGTACTCCTACATGGCCTCTCACCGCTACCTTTACCAAATCGTGTTCACACACTTAGCTCACACACGATGAGGACATGTTCACCACTTTCCAGTTCATTCCCGATGGATCGGACTGACACAACTCTAAGCAATAGCAGGCATGACAAACAAGCATGAATGAGTAGGCACATCAGGCTCAAACAACTCCTACTCATGCTAGTGGGTTTCATCTATTTACCGTGGAATGACAGGTCATGCAGAGAGGATAAAGGGGTTCAGCTACCGCAGCAAGTAACACATGAGTCGTTGTTGTCCTAATGTAGTAAAATAGAGCAGGAGCGAGAGAGTGGGATTATATCGGAATGAACAAGGGGTTTTGCTTGCACAGCACTTCTGAAGATAATATAGTTCTTCATCAGTGTCATCAAACTCATCGCCGGGATACGCCTACCGAGAGGGGGGACAAACACCGGCAACAGAGAAAGAACACAATCAATGCAATGCCACAATATGATGCATGATCATGACATGGCAATATGCTGTGATTTGAGCTAATGCATCTAGCTATGATTTAAATGAAGTTGGTTTGAATACATGATTCAAATTCCAACTCCATATATGATTATTTAAATGCCCTTTATTTGTTTTGTCCAAAACAGAGGACAAACATTGTTCAAACATGCATGAAAATGGTACAGATGGATTGATTGGATTTTTCTGATAATTTTTCATATATAAATTATTTGATTTGGAGTTACGGTTGATTTTCTATGATTTTTAGAAGTTTAGGCAATTTTCTTGAATTTCCTGAATAAAAATAAATCCAGTAAATGATTTACTGCGTCAGCCTGACGTCAGTGTGACGTCAGCAGGTCAACGGAGCCGGTCCAGGTCAAATCTGACCTGTGGGGCCCGTGTGTCAATGGCTCAGGCTGGTTAGTCCCCCAGACAGGTGGGTCCGGTCAACTTCCACGTCAGCCAGTCAACCCTGACGCGTGGGTCCGCTGGTTTTTATAACTAAACTAACTTAAAACTAATAGCGGTTTAATTAGGCAGCAGGGCCCCACCGTGTCCGAGGAGTGGGGTTAGTTAGCGTGTTTAGCTGCTAAAGACGTTGCCACGTCAGCCCGCCGGAGTGTAACCGCCGGTGACGTCAACCGACGACGGAGTGTAGCGACCCGACCTCAGACGGTCAAGCCTCTGTGTATCCGTGCCATCCCTGGATCAGTATGCTGGCACACACAGTACATCAATGTATATATCAAAGTGCAATCACATGTATAAATAACGTAAAACTGATATATACCTCATAAGACACAGCGGAAACAAATAGTCGGGTGTGGAGTCCCATCAACGCCATCGGCAGGTTGAGTGTAGACTGTAACCCTGTACCGTACTCTTACTCGTGGAGGAAATATCTGCAACATGATACGTTGCAGCCGTGTACGTCAGTACATTGAATGTACCGGCAAGATCACAATATGAATAAACAGATGGTAAAACTATACTATATGCAATTTGGCTTTGTGTCTGAGTTTTGTTTGCGTAAAAGCTTATTTATTTTCCCTACATCAAAGGAATAAATGGAGTCTGTACTATGGAATTTTCTAGCATGACATGGTTCCGCCAACCGATGTCTCATAGCCCAAAATCATCATAAGTTGCCCACAATTAAGTTATTAATCTGGTGTTGAGAGTTCCGAGATAGATCCAAGTCCAGATGCTCAAATTGTCCGTAACCGGGGACACGGCTAATCGATTAGGTTTAAACCCTCTGCAGAGGTTTGTACACTTTACCCGCAAGATTCGATCCCTCTCTTTATGTTCTCGCACTTCAGAGTGTTTGAGAACAAGATGACCGAAACATGGTTTTCCAAAGAGTTCCTCTGACCACCGTCCGTACTCAACCCATCCTACCGTAGTTCTACATCTGCTAGTACCGCCCCAAATGAGTCACAACTAAGGTCAACCAAGCCAGAGCCCATAATGACTTGCGGTTGCACGGTAAGCTTCCGGCGTGAAGTATTCTTCCGTCTCTTTGAGTCTGGGTGAAGCTTTCCGCAAGATGTCATGGCGCTTCTCCATGCATCCCGGCCAACCACCGGTTTCTCCAGGTGCCCACAACCGTCCTTCACCCAAGTAGTGTGTATTGAATTCTTGCCTTGAGTCTTGAAGTCTTGAGGCCTTGAAAAATGCAGTCCTTGCAGATGCCATCATGGAGTTGTCGTCATTGACGTAGAGTCCTCCTTCTTCACACCACTCGAGCACTCATACCAAACCCCGTCTACTATAGCGTAGCATTAAAATAAAATATCATCCCGGGCTTGGTAACAGGGTGATGGGTTCCTACCTCATGCATACTACTCAACTACAAGGATTCAATAACACTACTGAGGGGGGGGGGGTTGCAAAGGTGCCACTATATGCGATAAAACATAGGTATGAAAACATGGTCAAAGTGAACTTGCCTTGTTGACGATCTTTGGAAACTAGGGACTCGTGGTAGCAAACTTCGCACTCCGGAAATTCTACCGAGATAAACAATAATCACCATAAGCATATAGCATAGGATCACATAACACAATAGCATAGCAATAGCAACATAACACACCAAAACAACGAATCAAAACCCAAAAGAAAACTCAAAGAAAACAACTCAAGTTTCCTACTTAAAACAACAACTAGAATAGTTTTATACAACAAAAATTTCCCTAACATAACCTATTCATGGTTTTAGGTTAACTTAACAGAAAAGATTTCACTAAGCAACTAGGAGCAAAAAGAATTAATTTAAATTCTATTATGAAACTCCTATTAGGCCTAATTCAATTTCTATTAAGAAAAAAATAAAATAAAACTTTTATTAATTATAAATAATAGTTCATCCTATAAAGTGACAGAAACTATCCTAGAATAATCAATTACATGTTAAAAATAAATTTATTTACTATTTAAAATAATAGGAAACCAGTAGCTAGTTAACTTATTATAATTAACAAGATTCTGCTTAAAACTATTTTTTATTAGTCCTAAAATACCCAAATTAATTTCTATGGTTTGGCAATGTCAAAATAAAGTTGGGACAAAACGAATCATCCAAAAATAATTTTTCTAACTCAATTTATAGCAGATTTACTATTCTGACTAAAACTAAAATAAAGCAATTTTAATTAATTTTAACATAGCTAAATATATATTCTACAGAAACTATAGAAAATTTGCAAAGCAACAAAAAAAGAATCCACTAAAAATATTAAACAGAATAAAAGATATGAATTTTTCAAAACAGGAACTATTACATTAAAACAGAAAATTAAAATAAAAGAAAAAGGCCTAATGGGCCTAAACTACGCACTGAGCGTAATATAGACTAAACGGGCCTAGGGTTTAATCGAATCGGGCCGGTCTATTCTAATCTAACTAAAACCAAAATAAACCGGAATAAAACCGGGGCTTTTAAAATAGACCGTACCCCTTCGGGGGTTATAATCTAGACCCTACGATCTACATCTAACGGTGGGGGGGGGGGTTCTCCGGCGACTCACCGTGGGAAGACGACGGCGAAGGTCGACGGCGGCTCGAGCGACGTTGGCGCGGCGGCTCCGGTGGTCCGGGGCGACGGCGGAGGCCTCCGTGGCGCTGGCGGAGCAAGGAGCTTCGAGGTGGGGTCGGGCGAGCTCGGGGTGGTCGGAGTCGGTCGGTAGCGAGTTCGAGGCGGCGGTGGCGTTCGGGTGATCGACGGCGACGGTGCTCCGGCGGTTCTGGAGCTCGGGTGAGGGCACGGGGAGGTGTGGTCGAGCGAGGGGAGTCCGGAGGTGGTCTCAGGCGAGCTCGGGGTGGTCGGGGGTGGCCGGAACGGGCTAATGGCGCGGCGGCGGCTCCCGGGGTCCGGCGAGTTCGAGAGGGAGGAGGAGGGGTTCCGGCGAGGGGAGAGGGGGGGGGACCGGGGTGCGGGGGAGGGGTTCTTATAGGGCGGCGGCGGCGGCGGCGGGAAGCGAATCGGGGGAGAATCGGGGAGATCCTGGATTATGGGTTTCCGAAGGCGGCGCGGGTGGCGGGCGCGAAGGAAGACGGGTGGGGGTCCCACCGCCGAGAGAGAGGGGAGCGGGGGACGGGTCGGGCGTCCGACGCCAGGGGTTCAGGGCGAGGTGAGGCCGGTCGGTCGGCTCGGCTGGTCAGCCTCTGGGCCGCCTGGTGGGCCTACCGGGTGGGGGCTTGCCACTGGCTGGGCAGGGTTGGTGGCGCCTTGGGGGTTTTTTTTTTCTATTTTTTGAATTTATTTTTTAATAAAACAAAAACAGAAATAAAACAATAACTATAAATATTTTATATAGGGTATATATATACCAAAATGATCAGGAATATTCCTATCATTTGAACATTTTTCCAAAGGCAAAATCCAAACTTTATAAAAATCCATTTTTCCAATATTCAAATAAAACCCAAATTTGAATTCAAATCTTTTTGGCATTGTTTCCTCTGATATTTTTGGAGTGTCATGTTTACTCCTCTCATACTTTTGATCAAGTATTTATCAGGCATAGTTTTTGAAATGATTCCCACTTGCCAAAGTTTGAATGCAAATTCAAAACTCAAAATTTGAAAGAGGGTTTCAAAGCACTTTCAAATGACTTTCAACTTGATACTTTTTAACTTCCAACTCATATTTCATATAATTGAAGAAGTCATTTTATCTTCCCTCATGAAAATCATTGAGTTGCATAAAGCTTTGAATTTGAAATATTCCCAGATGAAATTCAAATCTTTTTTCCAAAACCCTTTTTCATTCCCTCTCATTCAACTTTCAAAAGTTTCAAATTCCACTCAATTTCACTCAATCAATCAAACAAACAATCAGACAACAAGCATAGTCATTTATTTAATATAACATTCCAAAATTTGAAATTTTGGGATGTTACAAACCTACCACACTTAAAATGAATCTCGTCCTCGAGATTCGAAGAGGCTAGCAAGAAAAGGTTAGGGGTTGGGGGTCTTCTAGCAGATCCGTCGGTCGGAATGGTCTAGTGTGCTACCACACTTAAAAGCAAGGTTATAGTTCCAATAAACTCAGATACTTCCTCTGGAGTGCTGACAATATAAGTCTCTTCACATATCTTACAATAGCTCCTTCATTAACGCGCTTCTGTCAGGAGCATAGAGTTTTCCTCAAAATCTTGGGTTGGTTCGTCCAAGTTGTGGTTCGTCCGAGACTGGATCTTCTTAGCTGATAGGTCCGTGTCCATTCTAGATAACTATCGAAATACTCATGGTGGTCTACAATTTATGGTTTCTCCTGCAGAAAACGGGTCTGGGTTGAACCTCACCGTATAACCTACGATTGGCAACGGGGGGTTCCATCGTCCTACCATTCTATGGTTTTATGGCTTATCGCGTCGACACTCTTCTAAGGTTTTCGAGGCTCTCTGATTTTCCATCAACATATGATAGTTCATGATAGAAGTCTTCGGTATGGGGCCAATCCATCCCGTGCATTTGAATCATTACCACATACGTAAACAGTGAATCACGTATTCTAACACTTGGGCATACTCACCAGCATTGCAGAATTTCTCTTGTTCTCGAACTGGGTTCGAGTAAATCCATGGTTTCTGCAAGCTGAACAAACATCTATCGTTACTTCACCACTCTCAGGTTTTTTGCGTAACCTCCTACGGAACGTATGCTGATATGATCACTGTTTCTTCCAAGTGTATTCCTTTATCAAGGTTACAACTGTTCCTTCTCAAAATCCTGGGCCTGTGGGTTATGGCCCACTTCAGCACTAGTGCAGCTTTAACTCATCCTTGGAGTAACTCTCGTATTACACCTCCTTTAAATCCAGTAGCACTCTATTTCTTCATACCATTATCTCAAAAGCACAACTCCAACTTATTTTGTCCAGCTTCCTTCTACGGACCGTCATGAATAACACATTTCTTTCTTCATTGATCCTGTGGTTCTACGGAGTACTACGACACCAAAGAAAATGCACTAGTTTATCCATTTTCATATCAATCTTTTATTACATCCTTAACCATTTTTCGTGAATCCAAATTCCAAAAAGTTTATTACAAATGCTGCCACCCACATGGTTCGGTATGGTCAGACATTACTTCCAACTTTAGTCATTTTTTCTCCTTGAGGATTCGTCAGTCCCACTGGAATTGTGCGACATGCGCCTTGAAATCTTCAATCTTCTGTTTCATTGTGGTGGCCTTGAGCTTCACCTCCATCATCTCTGTATGCACTTCGCTTAGGTATTCCTGGGTATAACGGAGTCTTGCTTCAAGTATTTCTCCGATCTGGCGTATGGCTTCCATGGCCGCTTCACGAACATCATCGAAGAAAGTTGCTTGTGGCACACGTGAAATGAAAAAGTACTGCCCCATCATCTTTGGGCAAACTCCTTTCACATGGTGGAGGTGTACCTCCACATACCAAAGTTCCACTCCCTTTTGCATGAAGGGGTAGCCTTTGTAGACTGCATCTCCTTCAAGGTGAATATGCTTCATCATGTCCTTCAGGATCTTCGGGTAATCATGATCACTTGTCGTGGTCATGATGGTTTCGGACCTTTAAGGAAAGACTCAGAAGGGTCGCCATCTGCAGTTGTATAGCAAAAATGGTGCTCAGAATAAGGTACATATCTCCTGGGGCACACATTCATATCATCCAAACAAAACTTCAAACTAAATTTCCAATTTCCTGTTGATGCATCACAACTCACCTTCTTCCATGTTCATCAAGAATATAAATTTCCAAGATAAAATATGACAACTCCTTAGCCTTTCAGCATGTGACATTACAACTTTATTGAGTCATGAACTATTACAGTCTCAGAGTAATCTATTACATAACTCAACTCATCGAGCTCATGAAAATGAAATTGCTTTCTACTACTCTCAAAATTCCAACTACTCAACTCCAGCTTTCATCTTGTCGGGACATTTAATAACATAATGTCCTGCCTCCTTGCAGCGAAAACAAATGACTTCCGACATGTCTCGGGGCTTCTTTGTGATTATGCGGGCTCCTTGGATTCTTGGCTTCTTTTCTGGACATTTACTAGCGTAATGACCTAAATCCTTGCACCTGTAACAAGTGATATGACTTAGGTCCTTCTCTGCAAAATTGCGTTGTTCTCGGGTTGTCTTCTCTTTCTCTTCTTGGATTTCTCTGTAATTATCAGAGCTTCTATTTCCCGAGGGTCAAATTTTACTTCTGCTGTCGGGAAGTATCCCAGATACTCTTTTCTTTCCTTGGTGCAATACTGTGAAAAATGTCCTTCTTCTCCACATGAATAGCAGACATTGGAGTAAAATCTGTTGAGACCTTCTCCATCCAGGTCTTCAACACTTTCAATCATTACTGGTTCTTCTTGATCTTCCTTGAGGGCTTCTTTCATTCCATCTTCCTGCTTCGAATAGTTTGTTGCACCGTGGAGTAAATGTGACACTGCACCGGTAGTGGGTGGTTCCTTCCACACAGGAAGCAAGTCACCTGACTAGTTGGGCATTCCTCAGCTGGGTGTTTCTCCTCACAATGAGGGCATCCATCTTTGTGTTCCTCCTGGGTGTGTCCTATTTCCCCGCAAATCTTGCAGGCACAAGGTTTACTTCTTGGTGTATCATTGTGCTTCTGGATAAGACGTGATCTCATCAGGGTCTTCTTGAATTCCTCCCAAGTTCTTACTCCATTAAATCCCTGTATGGCTTGATGCATGTTCCACCAGGTTGCAGCACTTTACGTAAAAATCTTGAAGAGCATATTGAACCTCATACTTCCTTGAAACCAAATTGCTCCCGAAGTGATTTTCCATGTTCTGCATCCATAGTTCTGCCTCCGGCTGAGTCTTCGGTTCAGAGAATATCAGTCCAACTTCATTCATCATCTATGGGGTTCAAAAGTTTTGGGTTGAGATGTGAGAGAGGTGGGGAGGGATATACACACAATGCAAACAATAAACAAGTTTTATTTTGTGGCTGTCGGAAAACATCAAACAAATGACAGCTCACAAGTCATCGCATCTAACGTAGGTGTATGTAACAGGGGTTTGGTCTTCTAAAGGTCAAATAATTCTTCAGATCCTTCAAATATTCGAAGTCTCCAACTGTTGTACTTCAATTCTTCTAATACATGGTGAATTCCTCTTAACTCTGTAGTGGTCATCAGTTTCTCCGATATGCAATCCTTCTTGGAGGGTCTTCAGTTGATCCTCCGGGTGATCAAAAGGGAAAAGGTGTACATTCTAGCTATTTGAGGTGAGAGGGTCTATTTGATAAAATCAGAAAAGATGAGAAGTAAGAGTCTTTTTGAAAATAAAGTTTTTGATATATCCTGTGCAAGGGGCTTTCCGATTTCTAGGGTCACGTCCTACAGTCAACATGTGCTCGATACCATTTCAGAGCGACCCGACCTCGAACGGTCAAGCCTCTGTGTATCCGTACATCCTCGATCAAGATGTCGGGCACACACAAGACATCAATGTATATATCAAAGTGCAATCACATGTATAAATAACGTAAAACTGATATATACCTCATAAGACACAATGAAACAAATAGTCGGGTGTGGAGTCCCATCAACGCCATCGGCAGGTTGAGTGTAGACTGTAACCCTGTACCGTACTCTTACTCGTGGAGGAAATATCTGCAACATGATACGTTGCAACCGTGTAGGTCAGTACATTGAATGTACCGGCAAGATAACAATATGAATAAACAGATGGTAAAACTATACTATATGCAATTTGGCTTTGTGTCTGAGTTTTGTTTGCGTAAAAGCTTATTTATTTTCCCTACATCAAAGGAATAAATGGAGTCTGTACTATGGAGTTTTCTAGCATGACATGGTTCCGCCAACCGATGTCTCATAGCCCAAAATCATCATAAGTTTCCCACAATTAAGTTATTAATCTGGTGTTGAGAGTTCCGAGATAGATCCAAGTCCAGATGCTCAAATTGTCCGTAACCAGGGACACGGCTAATCGATTAGGTTTAAACCCTCTGCAGAGGTTTGTACACTTTACCCGCAAGATTCGATCCCTCTCTTTATGTTCTCGCACTTCAGAGTGTTTGAGAACAAGATGACCGAAACATGGTCTTCCAAAGAGTTCCTCTGACCACTGTCCGGTACTCAACCCATCCTACCGTAGTTCTACATCTGCTAGTACCGTCCCAGCCAGAGTCACAACTAAGGTCAACCAAGCCAGAGCCCATAATGACTTGCGGTTGCACAGGTAAGCTTCCGGTCGTGAAGTATTCTTCCGTCTCTTTGAGTCTGGGTGAAGCTTTCCGCAAGATGTCATGGCGCTTCTCCATGCATCCCGGCCAACCACTGGTTTCTCCAGGGTGCCCGTCAACCGTCCTTCACCCAAGTAGTGTGTATTGAATTCTTGCCTTGAGTCTTGAAGTCTTGAGGCCTTGAAAAATGCAGTCCTTGCAGATGCCATCATGGAGTTGTCGTCATTGACGTAGAGTCCTCCTTCTTCACACCACTCTCGAGCACTCATACCAAACCCCGTCTACTATAGCGTAGCATTAAAATAAAATATCGTCTCGGGCTTGGTAACAGGGTGATGGGTTCCTACCTCATGCATACTACTCAACTACAAGGATTCAATAACACTACTGAGGGGGGGGGGGGTTGCAAAGGTGCCACTATATGCGATAAAACATAGGTATGAAAACATGGTCAAAGTGAAATTGCATTGTTGACGAAATTTGGAAAATGGGGACACGTGGTAGCAAACTTAGCACTCGAAATTCTACCGAGATAAACAATAATCACCATAAGCATATAGCATAGGATCACATAACACAATAGCATAGCAATAGCAACATAACACACCAAAACAACGAATCAAAACCCAAAAGAAAACTCAAAGAAAACAACTCAAGTTTCCTACTTAAAACAACAACTAGAATAGTTTTATACAACAAAAATTTCCCTAACATAACCTATTCATGGTTTAGGTTAACTTAACAGAAAAGATTTCACTAAGCAACTAGGAGCAAAAAGAATTAATTTAAAATCTATTATGAAACTCCTATTAGGCCTAATTCAATTTCTATTAAGAAAATAATAAAATAAAACTTTTATTAATTATAAATAATAGTTCATCCTATAAAGTGTCAGAAACTATCCTAGAATAATCAATTACATGTTAAAAATAAATTTATTTACTATTTAAAATAATAGGAAAACAGTAGCTAGTTAACTTATTATAATTAACAAGATTCTGCTTAAAACTATTTTTTTATTAGTCCTAAAATACCCAAATTAATTTCTATGGTTTGGCAATGTCAAAATAAAGTTGGGACAAAAAGAATCGTCCAAAAATAATTTTTCTAACTCAAGTTATAGCAGATTTACTATTCTGACTAAAACTAAAATAAAGCAATTTTAATTAATTTTAACATAGCTAAATATATATTCTACAGAAACTATAGAAAATTTTCAAACCAACAAAAAAAGAATCCACTAAAAATATTAAACAGAATAAAAGATATGAATTTTTCAAAACAGGAACTATTCTGTTAAAACAGAAAATGAAAATAAAAGAAAAAGGCCTAATGGGCCTAAACTACGCACTGAGCGTAATATAGACTAAACGGGCCTAGGGTTTAATCGAATTGGGCCGGTCTAAACTAATCTAACTAAAACCAAAATAAACCGGAATAAAACCGGGCTTTTAAAATAGACCGTATTCTTCGGGGTTATAATCTAGACCCTACGATCTAGATCTAACAGGGGGGGGTTCTCGGCGACTCACCGTGGGAAGACGACGGCGACGGTCGACGGCGGCTCGGGCGACGCGTTGGGCGGTTCCGGTGGTCCGGGCGACAGCGGATTTCCTCCCGTGCGCCATGTGAGCAAGGGGAGCTCGGGGGTGGGGTCGGGCGAGCTCGGGGTGGTCGGAGTCGGTCGGTAGCGAGTTTGAGGCGGCGGTGGCGTTCGGGTGATCGACGGCGACGGTGCTCCGGCGGTTCTGGAGCTCGGTTGAGGGCACGGGGAGGTGTGGTCGAGCGAGGGGAGTCCGGAGGTGGTCTCAGGCGAGCTCGGGGTGGTCGGGGGTGGCCGGAACGGGCTAATGGCGCGGCGGCGGCTCTCGGCTCCCATGAAGTTCGAGAGGGAGGAGGAGGGTTCCATGAGGGGAGAGGGGGGAACAGGGTGCGGGGAGGGTTCTTATAGGGCGGGGCGCCGGGCGGCGGGAAGCGAATCGGGGAGAATCGGGAGATCCACAGGATCGCTGGTTTCCCGGCGCGGCGGCGGGTGGCGCTTGAGGAAGACGGTGGGGTCCCACCGCCGAGAGAGAGGGAGCTGGACGGGTCGGGCGTCCGACGCGTAGGGGGTTCGGGCGCGGGGGCGAGGTGAGGCCGGTCGGTTGGCTCATTGGTCGGGCCTTGGGCCGCCTGTGGGCCGGGGTGGGGGCTTCACTGGGTTGGGGGCTGGCTGGGCGCCTGGGGTTTTTTTTTTTTCTATTTTTTTGAATTTATTTTTTTAATAAAACAAAAACAGAAATAAAACAATAACTATAAATATTTTATATAGGGTATATATATATACCAAAATGATCAGGGGAATATTCCCTATCATTTGAACATTTTTCCAAAGGCAAAATCCAAACTTTATAAAAATCCATTTTTCCAATATTCAAATAAAACCCACATTTGAATTCAAATCTTTTTGGCATTGTTTCCTCTGATATTTTTGGAGTGTCATGTTTACTCCTCTCATACTTTTGATCAAGTATTTATCGTGCATAGTTTTTGAAATGATTCCCACTTGCCAAAGTTTGAATTCAAATTCAAAACTCAAAATTTGAAAGAGGGTTTCAAAGCACTTTCAAATGACTTTCAACTTGATACTTTTAACTTCCAACTCATATTTCATATAATTGAAGAAGTCATTTTATCTTCCCTCATGAAAATCATTAAGTTGCATAAAGCTTTGAATTTGAAATATTCCCAGATGAAATTCAAATCTTTTTTCCAAAACCCTTTTTCATTCCCTCTCATTCAACTTTCAAAAGTTTCAAATTCCACTCAATTTCACTCAATCAATCAAACAAACAATCAGACAACAAGCATAGTCATTTATTTAATATAACATTCCAAAATTTGAAATTTTGGGATGTTACACGGAGGCACGCCGGGACGGTTGCTCCGGCGCCCATTCGACGCGCGGAGGGGTTCTACAGGGAGCTCGAGCTCGTGCGCATCCAATGGAGCAAGCCAGAGGAGCTGGGGTTAGCTTTGGCGTCGGCAGCGGCGAGGGAGGCGGCGGCCGGAGTTCGGCCAACGGCGGGTTAGGCGATGCAGGCGCTAGGGGAGGCGTTAGTCGTGCTCGTGCTCCTCGCCGAGGTGTGGAGCACGGTGGTGTGCTCGGCTTCGAGCCATCAGGAGCTCGCCACGACGGCGTCGAGGCATGGCGGCGGCGAGCTTCGGCCGTGGTGGAAGACGGAGCTAGGGGACGGGAACGGAGGGAGCGAGCAGAGAGGAGGCAACAGGAGCTCACAAGGAGAACGATGAGGTGGTCAGCGAGCTCGGGGGCGTCTTCGGTGCTGCGAATCGAGCAGCGGCGATCGCCGACCGTGGCGATGAAGATGGCGGTGATGGCGTGGCTTCAGGGCACCCGGCGTCGCGTGCGTCGTGGTAGAGCTTCCCGAATCCAAGGCGGAGCTCGTGGCCTAACTGGCTGGGCGTGGGGATGCTGGTGGCTCCAGTGGTGCTAGTCGGCGGTCTCGGGTGCGTCCGGGGATGAGCGAGGGAGAGAGACAGAGGAGGGAGAGGGGTACGGGGAGAGAGTGGGAGGCCTGGGGGGGGGGTGCGTGGCAACGTAGGAGAGATCCAGGCGCCGGGGACGCAGACAGGCAGGGTGGAGGTGGCCGCACGGCGTCTGCGCTCGCCACCGAGCTGCTTCGGGGCGAGGGGGAGGAAGACGACAGAGAGGAGGAGGTGGGCTGGGTCGGCCAGCTCAGATGGGCCGCCAGGTGGGCTAGAACGCCAGGTAAGTTACATGTGAGTTTCTGTTCTTTTATTGTTTTTCTGTTTCTGTTTTTTAAGTCTTTTGCCACTGTGTTGAATTTAAAACAATTCAAACAATGCCAAAAACTCCTCTGAATATTTTTATTTTGCTAGATGGACTTTTCCAAAAGCTCATAAAATATTTCAGGGGTATTTGAAATTATATTCTAATTATATGAATATAATTCAAATTCAAATAGTTAATGAATTAAATCCAAAGTCCCAAAAATAATTCCTTAAAATGTTCAATATTTTGTTTGGGACCAGAACCCTTACCAAAAATTATCAAACATTTAAGAAGAGCATTTTGGAACAATGAATGAGATTTTAGGGTTTTTGCCCTTCTTTTATTTAAGTTTTTGAGGCTTCCAAATTTCCTCAGTTCAAGTTTCAAAATTTTAAACATGATGCAAACACTAGGCAACACCAGAAGCTAGGGGTGTGACAACTCGCCCCCACTAAACAAGAATCTCGTCCCGAGATTCAAGTGTAGGGTAAGATGATGGGGGAACACAACTAACGCAATCTTCACGGTCCAGGTTGTACTTCAAATGAACGTTGATTTGATCCTCATCTTTGTCTCGACGTCTTGCTCTGAGAAATCCATCCAACATGACAACGAGAAGAAAGGAAAAACTCTAGAAGAATCGATCTTCTCGAAGATCGAGCAACTCACGGAATGAGACATAGAACCATCTCTCGGGTTGAGACACAAAATACACATCAAGAGGGGTGGAAAGAAACGGATGACGAAGGTTCACTAGGTGGACAACAATTTCACGCTCAAAAGGTGGTGAATGGTTGTCAACGTAGCGAGGAGTTGAGTTGCCATGATACCACAACGAGACACCTTAGGGATGGTAACTCGTAGATATATCCCCTTAGGTGGCAAAAAGAATTACCTTTGATTGAGAGATCATTGAAACTCTTTATACCAACCTAAGGCAATTCTCGAGCGATCGTTTGTAGGGTTTCGGTAGAATGGCATACCCGGATTAGAATAGATGATGTGGATTACTTTGTTGAAACAACTCAAGGGATGATTTTGCTTGCGCGTGCTCTCTAGAACTTGAGCATTTCCATATTCATCAAGGTTTTACCAACATTCGTGTCAAGGATCCTGGCAACACAACATACCACCATGATGAATAGTGATGGACGATGCAGATGCAAACAAAGATAACACCTTCTTAGATTTCACCTTAGCGAGGCCAAGGAAACAGAATCTGGATGATCGACCGAGAGACATTTAGCACTCCACTTCTAATGTTCTCCTTGATGTGCTAGCACAACCCATTTATTAAACTGGGTTGATATCTAGGACATCAAGTAAAGGTCGGACTTCGGGAACAGAAAAATCATAAGGAATAACTACGGAAGTAAATCCTACGAAGTCCTTATGGGAAGGTGGCCAACTTCTTCAATCGAGATATTACAATAACAGGTCTTCCGGCTGGGTGTGTTGGCCACGACATCCACTTTACCGGTTATCGAGGGACCAATATTATAGTTCTTGGGAAATGTTCCAACCATCATCTCTGCCTGAGATTCAGATCTGGTTGGTGTCAGAATATTCCATACTCATCAAGTCTAGAAAGAAAAATGAAAGTTTGCAACACAAATCGACGAGATGATGTTGCGAGATTCTCAGGGAATGAACTATGATAGCAAGCTCCAAAACATGAGCTGGTTCTGCTACATACATGTGAACACGTTGTCCAAGACAAGCATGACCACGTAGTAGTCTTATAATGAAACACTACCGAGTTCAGGTGGGGAACCATCATCAAGGATTTCAAAGTCTTTACGCGCGCTAGACTTCTTTTCCTTGAACAAGTCAATCAGTGGCTTAGTGTGCTACGGAGTTCATATGGAACGAAGATGATCAGTCTAACAGACCACAGAATACTTTGCACGTGCATGACTGACTTGGGATGATTCCGGAGGAGGTAAAATAAGCGTTCTCAAACTCATGGCGGCAACTTGCATCAAATGCACATGAATTAGAGGGACTCACTTCTTTCGTCCAAACATATGCTTCACGAACGGGTCATGAAGATAACGCTTATAAAAGTTTCCAATACTAGCGGGATGTTCAACACCGATCATGCAGAAGAAAACAATGTTGCTGATGGGCTCAACAACAATTCATCCATGTTTCCATATAAGTGGAGCTCCACAATTATGTGAACAATGTGATAGCATTGGTCAGACCAAAAGATGTAATGGTGTATGCTCGAGGAATCAACCACGAGTAAGACAACATTATGAATATCGTTGGTTCTAACTTGATTTGACGATGGCCCACACTCAAATCAAGGTTTGGGCAAGACGATAGGTTCAACAACTGATCACGAGGACCAATCGATGAAGAAATCATCTTTCTACAACAAACACACATACACAAGATATCCCTTTGGAAATGAACTAGGTTAGACAAGCTTTTATCATACAACTCTCCAAGTTGTTGTTTGGTGTGACTAACTAGATCAGGGGTATCCAACACAGATTCTTGGAGAAAGGGTCGTTTACAGAAAACCCAACTTGATCACGAACTCAACATAGCGGTCAGGTGACGACCTGGTGATACTTCCGAGAAGATATTCAGAAAATCATGAACCACCGATATATTACTAAGCTCGAGAACAATCTTGCTTTTCAGGGCAAGACGATATGATCAAAGAGTAGGGGATTGACACAATCCTAACTCATTGATCGAAGGGTGCACCAGGAAAATCAGACTAGGTAGCATGATCAATCTTAGGATGATGATTCAATAACCAACACGCTAAGAATGAAATTATTGTCCATTTACTACCAAGCAACGAGGTTGCTAGGAGTATTGATTTCACACATCACAATTCATTTGTCAGTATTCCGGTTGCAACAACACGGGACCGAGGAATGAACGATGATGGCGAGAGTATCACTGTATCAAGAATTCATAAGAGAAGGTGCAATTCTCATGACGTTCCTGACATAAAGGGGGGTAATACTCCGAGGTAGAGCAGAATCAAAACCTAGATTGGCATTTTTATCTGCGGAATACAACTGCTTTGACCCAATCCTAGAAATGGACAAGGTACTGGAGTTTGTTTCTCCTAGTCATTCCAGAATAGAATGGCTTGACGGACCACATGAGTAATAGGCATTGATAACATGAATGCACAACTACTCCTGACTATCAACTGATAGGCGGGGGTCAGAATACAACAAAGGAGGAACAACTCGAGGAACATATAACTTTCTGAGTTGTGGATGCATAGATTAGTATGTCGAACCAAGTTCAACATGTTTCTTCCGGATAACCCATGCAGAGAGGTAGGACTGGCAGAGTCACAATTATGAATGGAGAACTCCTCAAGAGTACTCTGATTGTGATCTTTTGGTTCAAATAACTTCTGCCTTAAATAGTTCATGGCATTTGGAAGAAGGAAATGCCATAGACCTCGAGGACTATCGCAAAGTTACTAATAACCTAAGGGAGCTAGCAATTACTATCAACATGAAGTAAGTAGGGTGAATCTCGGGTTCAAGAACCCAGGAATAGAATACCTACTAACTAAATTGCATCACGGGATGCTTTCGAGAATGACGGCCAGAATCATCACACTGGGAACACAAAAACATGGCCATATTACCAGGTGTTCCTCTAAGATGCCTAGGGTCATAATTCTAGTTCCAACATATATGTCAAGGCAAGGAGTATGTCAACAGGCGATTAGTGTGCTTATTCTGACCAAAAAGGACATCGGGAACGGAAAGAAAGGACTTGCAAATGCATCAGACTGTTTAGAAACCTGGAATGACTCGGACAGCATAACGGCTGTAAATGCTCAAAAAGATTTGAGACATCATGCAAAATGGTGGCATAGCCACTCAACAACATCATATCAAGGTTCCGAGATCAACAGTTAACATACAGAAATAGTAGAAACTGAACTGGGGCTTAAATCCAACAATCTTAAAGGTCTATGGATTAGTAACACGTCATCCTAATAGATAGATGAGAAGCCTAGTTCTTAATCCCCGTAGAAGAGAAGAGGATGACTCAGATCAGAAGGCCATGAGGTATAAGGAGTAAAAAGAGTCTTACGTTCCCTTCCACAATCAATTCCCTTACATAACTAAAGCATTTCTAGACACAACTTCGACCAGTTTGGCTTGGTAATCCTACAAGCAGTCAGGCTCTGATACCAAAGCTGTCAGGACCCCGATTCCAAGTCACATCGATCTAGCCGGTAACACCTCATATCTCTTTGCGGACTCACGCATGGTATTCCCACGGGTGTCGCCTTTCCATGGCCTGGGACCGTTTGCATCTTTTGGCTCACGTATATGATAGGTGTCGCTAGCATCCATATGACAGAGAACCCGGGCCGACATGGCTAGTCGTGAACCCAAAGTGGCGCTAACCCATGGGGACAGGCATACATGAATCAAATCGAGCATGTTGGTCATCAACGTGTGAATTCGGGCTGTAGCACAGGGCTAGCAGGACTCCGGTATCCCGGGCTGTAGCAGGCTAGGCATGACTCCGAATATCACCGCGTGACATTTCCCCGAAGGGACAAACATAGGAACGAAGTGAAACACATGCCGGTTAGTCAAGTGTCCAAAGCAGTAGTGCTGGGCTAGCAGGACTCCAGTGAACCGGGCTGTAGCGGACTACTATCGCTCAGGAAGCACTAGACTACATTTCCCCATATGAGAGGCTGCCAAGGATAAACAACTAGATTGTCGGATCCCACACATACCAAGCATTTCAAACATACACACAATTGCTCAATATGTGTAAATACAACATGGCATCACAACATAACTCTACGACTCAAATATTTATTCATTAGGCTCCGAGGAGCGAGATATTACAAACATGGGTCTCATGACCCAACACTCAGAGCACAAGCGGAAGCTTAACATGTCTGAGTACAGACATCTACAAATGAAAAAGGCTGAGAAGCCTGACTATCTACTAGATCCTGCCGAGGGCATAAGATCGTAGCTGAGGTAACAAGCTAAACGTCGAAGTCCACGTGGAACTACTAGCGAGACTGACGTCTCTCTGCAAAAACATAAAATAGGCAAACGTGAGTACAATTGTACTCAGCAAGACTTACATCAGAACTAACTACATATGCATCATTATCAACAAAGGGGGTGGTGGAGTTTGACTGCAGCAAGCCAGCTTTGACTCGGTGGCTATCCTGAACTACGACTGCAAATAACTCTTTTGAGGTGGCGCACATGAGTCCACATATTCACCATATCAATACACCACTATGGATCCGCTCCCGTCTCCCTACGAGAACGCCATCCATAGCAGCATTTTAGAGTATCCACTTTCAGTTGTCTATGAACTATGCAAGGGGTCCAAGTTTCCATATCCGAGGAATCCGGCTATTCAATAGATAATGATAACCTGCAGGGTGTACTTCTTCACACACGCTCTCGCCACTTATCGCCTCAGACACGTCATGTACCTCGGCAACCTTCAAGCGGAAGCGGCGAGGTAGTCGGCCACGACCGACTAACCACACAAGTCTCTAGTCCAGGTTTATCGCCTATTCGGGTTCCATCCGCAAGGAGATCCGGCCGGGGTGTCGCTCACGGCCCCAAACGATGTGAGCAGGGTTCCCAAGCCCACCAACCGGGTGCCACTTGGTACACCGTGCCATCATGCCTAGTCATCCCAAGCCCACCTGCAGGTGCCACTTGGTAGACTACTAACACTACCTACAAACACCGAAACTAGTTGCAACTCCCCGGACAGAGATCGAGTTGATTAATAAGCCGAGAGGGGCCGAGTTACCGGAACCCAATGTGTGGTAGTAACTGTTCATGGATCACAAACACAGAACTCAGTTCTTCAGGACGGCTGCAATGAGACAACCCACCATGTACTCCTACATGGCCTCTCACCGCTACCTTTACCAAATCATGTTCACATACTTAGCTCACACACAGTAGGACATGTTCACCACTTTCCAATTCATTCCCGATGAATCAGACCTGACACAACTCTAAGCAATAGCAGGCATGACAAACAAGCATGAATGAGTAGGCACATCAGGGCTCAAAAAACTCCTACTCATGCTAGTGGGTTTCATCTATTTACTGTGGCAATGACAGGTCATGCAGAGGATAAAGGGGTTCAGCTACCGCAGCAAGTAACACATGAGTTGTTGTTGTCCTAATGTAGTAAAATAGAGCAGGAGCGAGAGAGTTGGTTTATATCGGAATGAACAAGGGGTTTTGCTTGCACAGCACTTCAAGATAATATAGTTCTTCATCGGTGTCATCGAACTCATCGTCGCGATACGCCTACCGAGAGGGGGACAAACACCGCAATGAGAAAGAACACAATCAATGCAATGCCACAATATGATGCATGATCATGACATGGCAATATGCTGTGATTTGAGCTAATGCATCTAGCTATGATTTAAATGAAGTTGGTTTGAATACATGATTCAAATTCCAACTCCATATATGATTATTTAAATGCCCTTTATTTGTTTTGTCCAAAACAGAGGACAAACATTGTTCAAACATGCATGAAAATGGTACAGATGGATAGATTGGATTTTTCTGATAATTTTTCATATATAAATTATTTGATTTGGAGTTACGGTTGATTTTCTATGATTTTTAGAAGTTTAGGCAATTTTCTGGAATTTCCTGAATAAAAATAAATCCAGTAAATGATTTACTGCGTCAGCCTGACGTCAGTGTGATGTCAGCAGGTCAACGGAGCCGGTCCAGGTCAGATCTGACCTGTGGGGCCCGTGTGTCAATGGCTCAGGCTGGTTAGTCCCCCAGACAGGTGGGTCCTGTCAACTTCCACGTCAGCCAGTCAACCCTGACGCGTGGGCCCGCTGGTTTTGTTAACTAAACTAACTTAAAACTAATAGCGGTTTAATTAGGCAGCAGGCCCACCGCTGTCTGTGGAGTGTGGTTAGTTAGCGTGTTTAGCTGCTAAAGACGTTGCCACGTCAGCCCGCCGGAGTGTAACCGCCGGTGACGTCAACCGACGACGGAGGCACGCTGGGACGGCTGCTCCGGCGCCCATTCGACGCACGGAGGGGTTCTACAGGGAGCTCGAGCCAGCGCATCCAATGGAGCAAGCCGAGGAGCTGGGGTTAGCTTTGGCGTCGGCAGCGGCGAGGGAGGCGGCGGCCGGAGTTCGGCCAACGGCGGGTTAGGCGATGCAGGGCGCTAGGGGAGGCGTTAGTGCGTGCTACGTGCTCCTGCTGAGGTGTGGAGCACGGTGGTGTGCCTGGCTTCGAGCCACTGTGGCTCTGGCCACGACGGCGACGAGGCACGGCGGCGGCGAGCTTCGGCCGTGGTGGAAGACGGAGCTAGGGAACGGGAACAGAGGGAGCAAGCAAAGAGGAGGCAGCAGGAGCTCACAGGGAGAACGATGAGGTGGTCAGCGAGCTCGGGGGCGTCTTCGGTGCTGTGAATCGAGCAGCGGCGATCGCCGGCCGTGGCGATGAAGATGGCGGTGATGGCGTGGCTTGTGGCACCCGTCGCGTGCGTCGTGGTAGAGCTTCCCGGATCCAAGGCGGAGCTCATGGCCTAACTGGCTGGGCGTGGGGATGCTGGTGGCTCCGGTGGTGCTCGTCGGCGGTCTCGGGTGCGTCCGTGGATGAGCGAGGGAGAGAGACAGAGGAGGGAGAGGGGTACGGGGAGAGAGTGGGAGGCCTGGGGGGGGGGGGTGCGTGGCAACGTAGGAGAGATCCAGGCGCCGGGGACGCAGACAGGCAGGGTGGAGGTGGCCGCACGGCGTCTGCGCTCGCCACCGAGCTGCTTCGGGCAGAGAGGAGGAGGTGGGCTGGGCCGGCCAGCTCAGATGGGCCGCCAGGTGGGCTAGAACGCCAGGTAAGTTACAGGTGAGTTTCTGTTCTTTTATTGTTTTTCTGTTTCTGTTTTTTGAAGTCTTTTGCCACTGTTTTGAATTTAAAACAATTCAAACAATGCCAAAAACTCCTCTGAATATTTTTATTTTGCTAGATGGACTTTTCCAAAAGCTCATAAAATATTTCAGGGGTATTTGAAATTATATTCTAATTATATGAATATAATTCAAATTCAAATAGCTAATGATTTAAATTCAAAGTCCCAAGATTAAGTCCTTAAAAATGTTCAATATTTTGGTTGGGAC
The DNA here is from genome assembly GCA_021605145.1 of Aegilops bicornis. Classification (NCBI taxonomy): domain Eukaryota; kingdom Viridiplantae; phylum Streptophyta; class Magnoliopsida; order Poales; family Poaceae; genus Aegilops; species Aegilops bicornis. The sequence goes on along the minus strand of CM038674.1, from coordinate 222,232,350 downwards.
CAGAACCCTTGCCAAAATTATCAAACATTTAAGAAGAGCATTTTGGAACAATGAATGAGATTTTAGGGTTTTTGCCCTTCTTTTATTTAAGTTTTTGAGGCTTCCAAATTTCCTCAGTTCAAGTTTCAAAAATTTAAACATGATGCAAACACTAGGCAGCACCAGAAGCTAGGGGTGTGACAATCGACTCTGCTATTCGGGCTGCAGCTGTGAGATTTTGAATCGGAGTTCGGTATACCTGAGTAGGAGGCGGAAAAACCTGTCGTCGACTAGACTCAGGAATCCGCTGCCGAGCACGTTCGTCGAGTGCGTGCTGGAGGTTCTCCAGTCGAGTGCGCTCAGCCAAGTTGGCCAGGTGTGCCTCCTCCAAGGCCCGAGCCTCGGGGGTTTCTCCAACGATAGGAGTGTGAAGTGCATCCATGTTGCAGCGGCAAAGCTCTTCCCTCTGCTTCGAAGAGAGGGGCTCAGGGCAGTACTCCTCGTGGACGCGGGACGGATCGCCGCCGTCGTCGTAGGGGAAGCTAGGAGGACTGCGCGGTCCATTGACCATCAGGACTTTCATCGCAGGATCACTGCTGTCGCACTCAGATGCAATCTCGATGGAGCCAGTCGAACAGGCCGTAGAGAGTTTCGTCGGGCTCAATTGCCGCGACTTGTGGGGTGGCCGATTGGCGGGCCAGCGCATGCCTCACCCACCGCTGGAGCCGCGACCGACCGGAACGCTTGCACCGACGAACAACATGGGGTGAGGACGTGATAGGAGCCGACCGATACTGAGTCGACGGCTGCCGAAGAAGGACGCCGCGGACGCACGTGCAAAAGTGCTTAGACCTGCGGACGAGGATCGCCTCGATGTCGAGTGGAGCCTCTTGGAGCCAAGTGGAGTCGTCAGCGACGAACACGAGCACGCCGAGACGGATCTCGCGGCCCTCAGCCAATCCTCCCCCGGAAACCATGACGATGGGAATCAAAAAAATCGCAACTTCTCCAACAAGTCGCTAAGACACCTGCCCCACGGTGGGCGCCAACTGTCGTGGGTCTAAGACTGACAGTATAATGGGGGGTAAGTATGAGGAGGCAAGATCCTAGCTATGGTGAAGTTGTACACACGAGTTTTATGAGTTCAGGCCCTTTCAGAAGAAGTAACAGCCCTACGTCTCGGAGCCCGGAGGTGGTCGACTGGATTATGCATGTATGTGTTACAGGGGGTGCGAACCCTTGTCCCAGAGGAGGGGGGTGGCTTATATAGAGTGCGCCAGGACCCCAGCTCCCCTCTGTTACACAGGGTTCAATGTTCATAAAGAGGAAGCGTTACAGGTAACGCCCGTAGTGAAGTGCTATAAATGGCTATTAAGTCTAAGAGTAAATTCCCGACCGTTGCTGTGTAGAGTGACTTTAGGTCTTTTGTGCGTCGAGTGGTTTCTGTTACGGTCGAGTGATCTGGTCGAGTAGATGATGGTACCCTTCAAATGCTTCTGACTTTAGGGTGATGTCCTTGGGGAGGGTATCTAGGTCAGGCCTGTGACCCTACCCCAGGTACATAGCTTCATCACCCCTGACCCTCGTGGGCCCCCCATAAGGCGGTTGATGCCCTTCTTCGGCACCAAGAAAGCTAAATTTTAGGAAAAAATCACGGCGAAGATTTCAGTCCAATCGGAGTTAGGGATCTCCATATATATACGAAACGGTGAAAGGGCAGCCAGACAAAACACAGAAACAGAGAGAGACAGAGAGCAGATCCAATCTCGGAGGGGCTCTCGCCCCTCCCACGCCATGGAGGCCAAGGACCAGAGGGAAAACCCTTCTCCCATTATCTTCCGGTGTCGCCGGAACGCTGCCGTGGCCATCATCATCACCGTAATCTTCACCAACAACTTCACCGCCATCATCACCAACTCTTCCCCCCTCTATGCAGCAGTGTAACCTCTCTCTTACCCGCTGTAATCTCTACTTAAACATGGTGCTCAACGCTATATATTATTTCCCAATGATGCATGGCTATCCTATGATGTTAGAGTAGATCCGTTTTGTCCTATGGGTTATTTGATGATCGTGATTGGTCTGAGTTGCATGTTTTATTATTGGTGCTATCGTATGGTGCTCTCCGTGTCGCGCAAGTGTGAGGGATCTCCACTGTAGGGTTTGCAATATGTTCATGATTTGCTTACGGTGGATGGCGTGAGTGACAGAAGCATATACCCGAGTAAGTAGGTTGTTTGCGTATGGGATAAAGGGGACTTGATACTTTAATGATATGGTTGGGTTTTACCTTAATGATCTTTAGTAGTTGCGGATGCTTGCTACAGTTCCAATCGTAAGTGCATATGATCCAAGTAGAGAAAGTATGTTAGCTTATGCCTCTCCCTCAAATAAAATTGCAATAATGATTACCGGTTTAGTTAGCGATTGCCTAGGGACAAATAACTTTCTCGTAACAAAAAGCTCCCTACTAAAACTAATTTAGCTGTGTCTTTACATAAACAACCCCTACTTTTTATTTACGCGCTCTTTATTACCTTTCAACCTATCCAAAAGCACCTACAAAGTACTTCTAGTTTCATACTTGTTTCCGGTAAAGCGAACGTCAAGTGTGCGTAGAGTTGTATCGGTGGTCGATAGAACTTGAGGGAATATTTGTTCTACCTTTAGTTCCTCATTGGGTTCGACACTCTTACTTATCGAAAGAGCCTACAATTGATCCCCTATACTTGTGGGTTATCAAGACCTTTGTCTGGCACCATTGCCGGGGAGCCATAGCGTGGGGTGAATATTCTCGCGTGTGCTTTTTTGCTTTATCACTAAGTAATTTTTATTTGCTGTTCTTAGTTGTTTTCTATCTATATTTATGGGTAGGAAACGCAAAATACCAAAAAATTAGTTGTACCTACTGAACCAATGGTTGAAGAACCACTTAAAATCTATCGTACTCCTGAAGCTTATTACTTGGATCATCTTCAATCCCTATGTGCTCGTGCTGAAACCCCAGCTAGCTTAGTTGCGGGCAGATCTTTAGATGAGCATGCTTGTTATGTTCGACATCGCATATCTGAAAAAGGGAAACTTTTACTGGGTCAAATTCATCGTTTGCAATGCTATGCTTGGAATTTATGTGAAATTTATGATGTGACTTGTTGTTCTGAAAACCCTAAGAAACACCTTCCCTACCAATGTGAGTTTATTGATAATGGAATCGTATCTTCGTATGCTAAAGGTGTTTATAATTACTATGGTGTTCAACAAATTGAAGAATTTGTTGCTTTTAAGGGTGCTCATGAAATTGCTTATTTGATTGAAACGTATGATGCTACTCTTTACAAATCTGAAAATTTAGCCATACTTGAATATTGTTATGATAATTATGCTTCTAATATCTATGTTAAACCATATATTGGGGACTCCTCCGTTGTCCAAGAAGAGACTAATATTTTGCAGGAATCTATGGAAGAAGAAATTGATGAAACTGTGAGCTCATTGAATGAAAAAGATGATGAGGAGTGCGAAGAACAAAAGGAGGAAGAGCAGATTAGCTACCCATGCCCACCTTCTAATGAGAGTAGCTCTTCAACTCATACATTGTTTAATTTCCCTTCGTGCTTACCGAAGGATGATTGCTATGATGATTGTTATGATCCCGTTGATTCATTTGAAATATCCCTTTTTGATGATGCTTGCTATGCTTCTGGCCAAGATGCCAATACGAATTATGCTTATGGAGATGAACTTGCTATAGTTCCTTATGTTAAACATGAAATTGTTGCTATTGCACCCGCGCATGATAGTCCTATTATCTTTTTGAATTCTCCCGACTACACTATATCGGAGAAGTTTGCCCTTATTAAGGGTTATGTTGATGGGTTGCATTAAACCGTTGCACATGATGATTTTGATGAATATAATATGCATGTGCTTTCTGATCCTACTTGCAATTATTATGAGAGAGGAACTATATCTCCACCTCTCTATGTTTCCAACACGAAAAAATTGTAAGAAACTGTTTATACTATGCATTGGCCTTTACTATGTGTGCATGAATTGTTCTTTTATGACATGCCGATGCATAGGAAGAGATTTAGACTTCGTCATTACATGATATATGTTACTTTGTGCTCACTACTAAATTACAAATCATTGTTAGTTAAAATTGGCTTTGATATACCTTGGGATCCGGGTGGATCCATTACTTGAGCACTATATGCCTAGCTTAATGGCTTTAAAGAAAGCACTGCCAGGGAGAAAACCCGGAAGTTTTAGAGAGTCATTTATTTCTTTTGAGTGCTTTCATATAGTTTAAAAACAAAATAAAAATAAAGAGGGGAACCCGAAACTTTTCAAAAAGAAAAGCGAAAGTGAGAAAGACGAGCATTGTTGAAGTGGGAGCTAGCCTTGAACTTTGTTCATGCTCACGGAAACTTTGTGAATCTTGATTACAGAAACTTTTCAACAAAAATAATTATCCCCTTGTACAATTCCATTGTATTATAAAAATAATGTGCCAAAGTTTGCCTTTAGGATGTTCACAATGGTTGTTGGTTTGTACGGTGGAGGACAGAAACTTTGGCTGTAGTGCGAGATTTTACATTTTTTTACTGGAACGTCAAATGGTTCTGATTCTTTTTGCACTGTCTTTCTATACAATTTTTTTATTTTTCCTAATTTTGGTTGAATTTTTCAAGTATCAGAAGTATGGTGAATGTTCAGATTATTACAGACTATTCTATTTTAGGCAGATTCTGTTTTTGATGCATAGTTTGCTTGTTTTGATGAAACTATCAATTTATATCAGTGGATTAAGCCATGAAAAAGTTATATTACAATAGACACAATGCAAAAACAAAATATGAATTGGTTTGCAACAGTACTTAGAGTAGTGATTTGCTTTATTATACTAACGGATCTTACCGAGTTTTCTGTTGAAGTTTTTTGTGGATGAAGTGTTCGATGATCGAGAACATTTCGATGTGAGAAGAAGGAAGAGAGGCAAGAGCTCAAGCTTGGGGATGCCCGAGGCTCACCAAGTAAATATTAAAGGAGACTCAAGCGTCTAAGCTTGGGGATGCCCCGGAAGGCATCCCCTCTTTCTTCAACAAGTATCGATATGTTTTCGGATTCGTTTCGTTCATGCGATATGTGCAATCTTGGAGCGTATTTTGCTTTAGTTTCTTTTTTTTTATTTTATGCACCATGCTGGTATGAGATAGTCCTTGGTTGATTTATAGAATGCTCTTTTCACTTCACTTATATCTTTTGAGTATGGCTTTATAGAATGCTTCATGTGCTTCACTTATATCATTTGAAGTTTGGATTGCCTGTTTCTCTTCACTTAGACAACTGCCATTTGTAGAATGCTATTTTGCTTCACTTATAGCGTGGGCATATATTTTATAGAAAGAATTAAACTCTCTTTCTTCACTTATATCTATTTAGAGAGTTGACATGAATTGGTCATTCACATGGTTAGTCATAAAATCCTACATAAAACTTGTAGATCACTGAATATGATATGTTTGATTCCTTGCAATAGTTTTGCGATATAAAGATGGTGATATTAGAGTCATGCTAGTGGGTAGTTATGGATTGTAGAAATACTTGTGTTGAAGTTTGTGATTCCTGTAGCATGCACGTATGGTGAACTGTTATGTGATGAAGTCGGAGCATGATTTATTTATTGATTGTCTTCCTTATGAGTGGTGGTCAGGGACGAGCGATGGTCTTTTCCTACCAATCTATCCCCCTAGGAGCATGCGCGTAGTACTTTGTTTCGATAAATAATAGATTTTTGCAATAAGTATGTGAGTTATTTATGACTAATGTTGAGTCCATGGATTATATGCACTCTCACCCTTCCACCATTGCTAGCCTCTCTAGTACCGCGCAACTTTCGCCGGTACCATAAACCCACCATATACCTTCCTCAAAACAGCCACCATACCTACCTATCATGGCATTTCCATAGCCATTCCGAGATATATTGCCATACAACTTCCATCATCATCATATACATGACTCGAGCATTCATTGTCATATTGCTTTGCATGATCGTAAGATAGCTAGCATGATATTTTCATGGCTTGTCCGTTTTGATATCTTTGCTACGCTTAGATCATTGCACATCCGGTACATCACGGAGGCATTCATATAGAGTCATATCTTTGTTCCAGATATCGAGTTGTAATATTGAGTTGTAAGTAAATAAAAGTGTGATGATCATCATTATTAGAGCATTGCCCAGGAGGAAAGGATGATGGAGACTATGATTCCCCACAAGTTGGGATGAGACTCGGACGAAAAAAGAGAAAGGCCAAAAAAGAGAAGGCCCCCAAAAAGAGGAAAAAAACAAAAAAATGAGAGAAAAAGAGAAGGGCAATGTTACTATCCTTTTACCACACTTGTGCTTCATAGTAGCACCATGTTCTTCATATAGAGAGTCTCTTGAGTTATCACTTTCATAAACTAGTGGGAATTTTCATTATAGAACTTGGCTTGTATATTCCGATGATGGGCTTCCTCAAACGCCCAAGGTCTTCATGAGCAAGCAAGTTGGATGCACACCCACTTAGTTTTCAGTCTGAGCTTTCATACACTTATAGCTCTTAGTGCATCCGTTGCATGGCAATCCCTACTCATTCACATTGATATCTATTGATGGGCATCTCCATAGCCCGTTCATACGCCTAGTTGATGTGAGACTATCTTCTCCTTTTTGTCTTCTCCACAACCACCATTCTATTCCACCTATAGTTCTATGTCCATGGCTCACGCTCATGTATTGCGTGAAAGTTGAAAAGGTTTGAGAACATCAAAAGTATGAAACAATTGCTTGGCTTGTCATCGAGGCTGTGCATGATTTGAATACTTTGTGTGGTGAAGAAGGAGCATAGCCAGACTATATGATTTTGTAGAGATAGCTTTCTTTGGCCATGCTATTTTGAAAAGACATGATTGCTTTATTAGTAAGCTTGAAGCATTATTGTTTTTATGTCAAATGACAAACTATTGCTGTGAATCACTCGTGTCTTAATATTCATGCCATGATTAGATATGTGATCAAGATTATGCTAGGTAGCATTCCACATCAATTTTTTTATCATTTACCTACTCGAGGACGAGCAGGAATTAAGCTTGGGGATGCTGATACGTCTCCGTCGTATCTATAATTTTTGATTATTCTATGCCAATATTCTACAACTTTCATATACTTTTGGCAACTTTTTATACTATTTTTGGGGACTAACGTATTGATCCAGTGCCCAGTGTCGGTTCCTGTTTGTTGCATGTTTTTGTTTCGCAGAATATCCATATCAAACAGAGTCCAAACGGGATAAAAACGGATGGAGATTATTTTTGGAATATTCAGAGAATATGGGAAGAAAAATCCACGCGAGACGGTGCCCGAGGGAGGCACGAGGCAGGGGGGCGCGCCCCACCCCCTGGGCGCGCCCCTGACCCTCGTGGGCCCCCCGTAAGGCGGTTGATGCCCTTCTTCGGCCGCAAGAAAGCTAATTTTTAGGAAAAAATCACGGCGAAGATTTCAGTCCAAATGGAGTTACGGATCTCGATATATATATGAAACGGTGAAAGGGCAGCCAGACAGAATGCAGAAACAGAGAGAGACAGAGAGACAGATCCAATCTCGGAGGGGCTCTTGCCCCTCCCACGCCATGGAGGCCAAGGACCAGAGGGGAAACCCTTCTCCCCTTCTCTTCCGGTGGCGCCGGAACGCCGCCGTGGCCATCATCATCACCGTAATCTTCACCAACAACTTCACCTCCATCATCACCAACTCTTCCCCCCTCTATGCAGCGGTTTAACCTCTCTCTTACCCGCTGTAATCTCTACTTAAACATGGTGCTCAACGCTATATATTATTTCCCAATGATGTATGGCTATCCTATGATGTTTGAGTAGATCCGTTTTGTCCTATGGGTTATTTGATGATCGTGATTGGTTTGAGTTGCATGTTTTATTATTGGTGCTGTCCTATGGTGCTCTCCGTGTCGCGCAAGCGTGAGGGATCCCCACTGTAGGGTTTACAATATGTTCATGATTTGCTTATGGTGGATGGCGTGAGTGATGTAAGCACGCACCGAGTAAGTAGGTTGTTTGCGTATGGGATAAAGGGGACTTGATACTTTAATGATATGGTTGGGTTTTACCTTAATGATCTTTAGTAGTTGCAGATGCTTGCTAGAGTTCCAATCATAAGTGCATATCATCCAAGTAGAGAAAGTATGTTAGTTTATGCCTCTCCCTCAAATAAAATTGCAATAATGATTACCGGTTTAGTTATCGATTGCCTAGGGACAAATACGTTTCTTGTAATAAAAAGCTCCCTACTAAAACTAATTTAGTTGTGTATTTATATAAAAAACCCCTAATTTTTATTTACGCGCTCTTTATTACCTTGCAACCTATCCAAAAGCACCTACAAAGTACTTCTAGTTTCATACTTGTTTCCGGTAAAGCAAACGTCAAGTGTGCGCAGAGTTGTATCGGTGGTCGATAGAACTTGAGGGAATATTTGTTCTACCTTTAGCTCCTCGTTGGGTTCGACACTCTTACTTATTGAAAGAGGCCAGAATTGATCCCCTATACTTGTGGGTTATCAGACGCCAACGAGAAGAAGCTCACGGTCGCCACCACCAGGATCCATCGCCTCACCATGGCCGGGCTCACCCTTGAGATGATTGGGGCCGATTTCATCCGTCACCGAATCGCCCCGCTGCACAACAAGTGGAGGCCGGCCTGGGACTTCAGGAATGCGGCCGATGTCATGAGGCTCCGCCCTGGCCTGAAGCACAACTTCACGGTGCTGGGGCATGCCCATTTTTTCCAGAGGCTTTTCCAGCTCAATGTGGACAGCGACGGCAGGGCTGAGAGGACCGGCAAGGCCGTGAAGACCAGCAAGGCCGTCAAGGGGCCTCTGTTTGGGTTGCCGGCGGGAGTGGTCCCGCTGAGCAACAATTCTCGCCAGTCCGCTATCATCGCCATGATGTCGAAATTTAACGCGCACGGCCTCGACCCGGTCTGGGGCGAGCCGCCAGCAGAGAAGGTGCAGGAGTTTTTCGACAACTTGTCGGAGAACTATGTTCGCGACGAGCCGCTGCTCATTCGCGACACCACCAAGGAGGAGCTGGACTACATCGCCGCTAGGGCGGCGGAGGCGGCGCTTGCCAAGGAGGTCGGCAGCGTCGTCGCCATGGAGGACGAGGCCGACGCGGCCACGGAGGAGAAAGAGCTCGCCGGATGAGTGGAGTCTGCTGGGAAGGCCAGCAGCACGGGCGCCGGGGCTCCTCTCGTTGAAGACATGGCCGAGGAGTCGACCGAGGAGGAGGTCGAGGCGGACGATCCCAACCCCCCGGCCGCGGGGAAGAAACGCGTCCTGCGGCAGGCCAGCTCCTGTGAGCCGGTCCGTCCCGGTAGGACCACGCAACGGCAACCGGCTCAAGAGCAGCTCGTGCGCCAGACGAGGGCGATGAAGGCCGTGGTAGCGAAGAAGACGGTGAAGGCCGCTGTGGCGAAGAAGACATCGACTGCCTCCTCCTCGTCCAAGCGGCACCGGACCCCATCCCCTTCTCCTCCTCCTTCAGACAGCACCTTGGAGGCCGAGTTCGACCTCGGATCTTTTAGCCCGAAGAGGAAGAGGAAGCCGGTGGAGGAGGAGGTGGAGGACGGGTAAGTATTTCGCCCCCCATCATCTCCTGACCTCACGCCTGTGTTATCCTCTTTTGACTTGATGTTATCCTTACAGGGACACGAAGACGCTGGCCCAGAGGGTGGCGAAGAGGGCTAAGGCCTTGACGAGCAACAAGCCCCTGGCCGGTGCTCCGCACATGCCGGTGGTGGTGGAGATCAGCCCGGACAACAGCCCCGGCGCAGTGCCTGCTTCAACCCCCAGCGTGAGTTCATTACTCACTCCTTCACTAATGAGCATTGGGGTGTGAATTCTCAATGCGGACCCTTGCCGGGTTCGTAGGAGGAAAGCGGCAGCAGGAGGAACCACCGAGGGCCACTCCCAGCATGCCGCCCCCATCGACCACGCCACCCAGAGGGGCGTCCCCGACAAGGGCATCCACCACCGAGCCCACGCATATGGAGGAGGAGGAGGAGGCGAGCTTGGGTGCCGGTGGTTCCGTCCCGGCAATGGATGTTGGTGGGGAGGAAAACGCTTCCCAGCTTGGCACGGGTGAGTTGTCTATTTCCCATTTCTTGTCGCTCGGTGTTTTTTTTTGCTTTTGTTCTGAACCTTGGCCTTGGCTTGATTATCTTATCTTCTAGCTTCCAGACCTTCCCTCGACAAACCCATAGGACGTCGACACCGTCATCGAGGAGGTCGCCAAGGATGCTGAGGCCGAGGCCGACAAAATTGCTGCCGAGGAGGCCAACAAGGATACTGCCGAAGGGGCCGGCGAGGCCGCTGCTGGGGAGGCCGACAAGGCTGCCGCCGAGGAGGAGGTGGCCAACGACAAACCTTCCTCCCCTTCGGCCCCCGCCCCGGGAAAGTATTTGAAGGTGGGCGACGGCCTGTTCGTTCACCTCCCAGGGACGACGAGCACCAGGGCGCCAACTGAGGGGGAGGTGCTCGACGACGAGGCGCTCGCCACTGCTGGGGTTCAGGTTGTTGATGAACCAAGCGCTGATGGTGGCGGTTCCCAAGAGGAGCAGCTTCTCCGAACCATGAGCACCAACTTCCAGAAGCTCCAGGCGCTCCACCGTGCTCGCCTATACAAGGCGAAGTCCAAGATGGCGGCAGCGGACAAGGCGGAGGTGGATCTTGAGGAGCGCGTCGCCCAAACGCAGGCCTGGTTCCGCGAGGCTCAGGAGGGACTGAAGGCTGCCCAGGACAAGCTGGCCGAGCGCAAACGGGAGCTCATCCTGAAGCAGGTTGACATCGAGAAGGCCTAGGAGGCAGCGAAGGAACATGCCGCCAAGGACGCGGCCGCTTGGCAACAACACCAGGCTCTGCTAAACTCCTAGGAGGAGGAGCTTGCCACCCGTGAGGAGGCGCTCACCGCCACACTCCGCGGCAAGGATGAGGAAGTCGAGAAGCTCGTCGCGCAGCGGACCCAGGAGCTGAAGCAGAGGCACAAGGAGGCACTCAATGCTCAGACCCTGGTCCATGCCAGCAAGGTGAATGAACTGGAGATGGAGCGCGATGGGCTAAAGAAAGAGGTCTTGGAGCTGACGGAGGAGAAAGACACGGCCAACAGTGCTCTGGCGGACGCGGAGGCTGCAGTCCTCGGCAAGGCCGAGCTACTCTCCAAGGCCAACGACTCCATCAATGACCTTAAGCTGAAGGCGGACGGCTTGAAGGGGAAGCTCTCGGAGGCCGGGGCTCGTGAGGAGACCCTGAACAAGGCCCTGGAGGAGGAGAAACGACTGCGGAGGGATGGTGCCGCCGAGTACGAGGAGTACGCGAAGGGCGTAAACCTCTAGATTAGCCGCCTCGTCGACGTCATGGAGAGGCTCACCGCACAGCTAGCCGCCATGGGCCTGCCGGATCTCAGGTACTCCCCGGAGCTGAACGTGAGCCCCAATGCCAGGCTGACCCTGTTCTTCGAGGGTGTCCTTGGAGCCCTGGAGCGGCTCCGCTCCAACCGAGCAACCTCTCTGGCCAATGAGGCCCGGAAGCTTTGTTGGGGCACCCTGACCAAGGTCCTCACCAAGGTGGCATACTGGAACCCCAACGTCGACTTCATCGACGCGCTGGAGAGCCTGCCGGAGGACGTGGACCTCACGGCGCTCGAGGAACGTATTGAGCCCATCATCAGCTGCGTCGACGGAGTCCATAGGGTGGAGGGCCAGGCCGGGACTAGGCACCCCGTTTCTCATTGCCACTGCGGGTTCATGACCAAGACAATTTGATATTAAGTTAGAACCGCAACAACAATTGATGTAATATAACTCTGCAGTACTTTAAGATCAAGCATGCTATCTTCCTGTTAGATCTTTCTTTGTATGTTTGCACCCCTCGCTTGGTTGGATAAGGCTGCGGCGTGTAAACCCATGCCGTGGTGCTTTGAGGACGGATCCTTAGCAGCTGCCGAGGGGACCTTCTTTGCCGGGCAAACCACCTTGCCACTCCCAGCGCGGTGATACGTCTCCAACGTATCTATAATTTTTGATTGCTCCATGCTATATTATCTACTGTTTTGGACCATATTGGGCTTTATTTTCCACTTTTATATTACTTTTGGGACTAACCTATTAACCGGAGGCCCAACCTAGAATTGCTGTTTTTTGCCTATTTCAGTGTTTCGAAGAAACGGAATATCAAACGGAGTCCAAACGGAATGAAACCTTCGGGAACGTGATTTTCTCAACAAATATGATCCAGGAGACTTGGACCCTCTGTCAAGAAAGAAAGGAGGCGGTCACGAGGGTGGAGGGCGCGCCCCCTAGGGCGCGCCCCCTGCCTCGTGGGCCCCCCTTTGCTCCACCGATGTACTCCTTCCTCCTATATTTCCTACGTACCCCCAAACAATCAGATACAGAGCCAAAAACCTAATTCCACCGCCGCAACCTTCTGTACCCCTCTTCCCTGCATGGACAGGGTGTTATTCACAAAAATGCCCTGACCTTCCACATTCGCCCAACACGTGGAAGACGGAGTTATTTGACGCACAGAAGCCGAGGGGAGCGACGTGAGGTCAATGGCCGAATACATTACTTGAAGATCATTAAAGGAGGAACCCGCCTTGCAATGCCAAAGACAATTTGTGTGCCGAACACCTCGCTATTGAAGACTGGTTCGGGGGCTACTGGGGAGTCCTGGAGTAAGGGGTCCTCGGGCGTCCAGTCTGTTATCGTTTGGGCCGGACTGATGGGTTGTGAAGACATGAAGGCCAAAGACTGTACCCGTGTCCGGATTGGACTCTACTTGGCGTGGAGGGCAAGCTTGGCGACCGACTATGAAGATTCCTTCTTATGTAACCGACTCTATGTAACCCTAGATCCCCCCGGGTGTCTATATAAACCGAAGGGGTTAGTCCGGAAAGGATATTCATTACCGTAGTCATACAAGCTAGACTTTTAGGGTTTAGCTACTACGATCTCGTGGTAGATCAACTCTTGTAATACTCATATTCATCAAGATCAATCAAGCAGGAAGTAGGGTATTACCTCCATAGAGAGGGCCCGAACCTGGGTAAACATTGTGTCCCCCGTCTCCTGTTACCATCGATCCTAGACGCATAGTTTGGGACCCCCTACCCGAGATCCGCCGGTTTTGATACCGACAAGCATGCCATCAAAGGAGATTGTTCCCTTTGGTGAGGAGTATGTGATTCCAAGTGAATCTGATGAAGAAGATCCTTCTGCTGCTATGTCAGAGCAGATTGATGAAGAAATTGTAGTGGACAACATCACTTCAACTCCACTGGTATCCTCGCCTATGCCTTAGTTCACTGCTGAAGAGGCCGGCGTTGAAGAAATAGATGAGGAGGATGAAGATGTGGACATTGGGTGTACAACGCCAATTCTGAATGATGACTACTGGGAAATTCATCACCCAATTCACCACTCTACACCCCTCTGCAACAGATTCCTCAGTCCCCCATCCAAATTGAAGAAATTCATGCGGGCTCTAAAGAACACCAAGCTTCTGTTCTCACTATTCCTGAAGAAGTTCCAGCCACTAGAGCTGATGATAATGTTGCTAAAGAAATGGAGACCTAGGCTGCTGCTGATGACATTGCTCCTGAAATTCCTCAGCCAGTGGCTCCAGTGGCTACACCTCAAGAGGTTGTGAAGACATAAACTGCAAATCTTCATCCCAAGCCACATAATCCTCACTCCAACAAGCAGAAGTTCAAGGTTGAAGACTTCTTCAATGAGCATATTTTCTTCACGGTTTACAACCCATATGACTCTGCAAGACTTCGACGCAAGCACTTCTGGACAGCGAGTCAAATGAACTTCTATTCCTCACTATTGTTTGATATAGACAAGATCTTTGACCATGAGCAAATTCCTCATGTGGACATGGAGACGCTGCCGTGCTTCACCCCAGTCCTCAGTGTTCTTCATGACGCCGGGCTGCACAACTTCTGCATCGACATCTGCGACTGGAATGAAGAACTCATTCTTCAGTTCTATGCCATGTTGCACATCACTGGCAACATTGAAGATGTGAATTCATGGGTATTGGACTGGATGACCGAAAATACTCACTGCAAAGCACCGGCCTCTAAATTGCTTCATGCCGTCCCAGTCAGTCCTCCCGTTGAAGGTGCAAGGCTCATCTATGCTGAACCTGAACTCTCAAATCATTCGATGAAGTGCTGATGAAGCCTTTGAAGCGAGGACAAGCTCCAAGGACCAAATTCCTCGTCAAGGAATTACTCTATGTGTCAAGGACTGTGTACAGGATACTAACCAAAACCCTCATTCCTATTAAGGGCCACAACTCTGATGAAGAAGAGGTTGTTGGCATCATGAAGAATCTGCTTTTCAACATCATACATGGTATTCCTATCAACTACCATGATTTCTTCATGAGGACTTTGGCCAATGCCCGCTCTGTCACCGTTCGAATTGAAGCCTTACGCTCCTTGGATCATGAGATTTATCAGATCAAGGTCATCAATTCATTACAAGGCTGACTTTCAAAATCATCTCAGCTACTTGCCCCTATTAAAGTCCTCAAACGGACTATTTCTCAGCTAATGAGAAGGGCAAGGCCGCTGTTATTGATGAAGGCACTCGTCCATTGGATGGTCAATTTCGCAAAGCTGCATCCTACTCCACCAATGATGACTCTGCCACACATGACACTGTCGCAAATGCTTCAAAGCAATTTCCTCAAGCCACTGCTTCAAGGGTGATGACTGACCGTGAGCTTCTCCTCAGTCTTCATTAGAAGGTCGATCGCAACCACAAATGGGTCAAGCGCCAATTTGGTTCAATTCTTCGGAATATGACAATCACGCAAAACACTGTGAAGAAGAACCATTACTATCTGCATTAAGTGTTTGATCGCACCTGGGCTGTATTGTCTCACCTCTATGGTGATGAAGACCTCAAGCAAATGGGCTTCAAGTAGGACTTTGACTGGTCTCAGCCGCCTTCGAAGAAATTCAAGAAGGTCAAAGTTCCTCATTTGGTGGCCAGCTCTTATTCTTCATCACACGAGACTGATGAACATGAAGACCCGAACGACACTGCGGTAGGCCCTACATCAACGGATGACCCCAACAACGCTGGCGCTCCTCCATCGACTTCATGATGATATTTTCAGGGGCGTTAGTCCTCAATTTTTGTCCCTTTTGGTCATTCGATGACAAAGGGGGAGAAATTCGAGTTAGTCTTCAAGCGGGTCTCTATATATGGGCATTTTTTGCTAAGTTACAACTCTCGTCTTCTAATGTATTTGTTGGATCGAGTTGTAAACTTAAGTCCGATGGTGGTCTGATACTCTTGCTCTGTTTTTTTGCATGCTACTTCCTCATATATGTTAATGCACGCATGCTGAACTACATCAGTAACCATATTTCATCATGCATTTCAAATTATTCATATCATATGTTAAATGCGTGTATGAATTACAAGATATAGGGGGAGATCTCCATGATTCTACTCTACAATGTGCATTTTCTATTCAAGCAAATTCCTCAAATATGAACATCTTCAGGGGGAGTTCTTCTATATCTTGCAATCAAATTTCTCAATATATGTATTTCCACTTCATATGTTTATCCCCGTTGAAAATTTAACCTATATTGTCATCAATCACCAAAAAGGGGGAGATTGTAAGTGCATCTAGTGCCCCTTGGTGATTTTGGTGTATTGAAGACTTATAGGTTAAGGGACTAATGCGTTTGTGAGTGCACATAGGTCTATAAGTCTATGAGGAGTTTGATATTCTGAGAGAAAGTCGACCCTAAAATGAATGTCTTCAACTGAAGACTTTGGCTTTCTGAAGACTTTGAAAGTGAAGAAATTGGTGAGACCGTGAAGACTTGATATTCATGCGAGGATTATGAAGCGTGAAGAATTTTGTTTTCGTAGTTTCATTTTCTCTTTCTTGAGTCATAGGAAACACCGTACTGTTAAAGGGGGTCGAGGTAAAACTAAGGACAAGTTTCCAAGTGATGCTCATCTCAAAATCCTACACCTACCCAATTCCTTCTAGTGAAGCCATTGGAAATCTCATACAGTTCAGTCAATTTCTTCAAAGGATGTGAGAGGCGAAGATCTTCGGTCTATGAGGAATTTGTTACGACTAAGGAGTTAGGAATTCGCCATCTTGGATTGACTACAAGTGAGGAACACGATAGCCCGAGGAATTTGATACTCAAATATCCGACCGTTCTTTGTGCTATCATGCCAACTGTCCCAAAATATCTACCCACCTAACGGTCATACCATTTAAGGGCATTTATGTCTTATCATGCCGGGCTGCTCCCTAGGCTATAAATAGCCGTCCCATACAACCACTACCTGGTTGGCTGCTCCGAGAGAATCTGACACTTGTCATTGAGAGCATCCCATCCTCCGAGGATTTGAGCAAAAATCATCAAGCAAGGAAAACCCAAACCCAAACACCTACAAACCCAAAGTGATTGAGCATCACTGAAGAGATTGTTCCTGTGTGGAACCGATGCTTGTTACCTTTGAGGACTGTGCATCCTCCAGACGGTTAGGCGTCATGGTCTAGAGCATCCAAGAGGAAATTGTGGATCGCCTAGTGACTGAGTCTGTGAAGGTTTGGAAGTCACCTGAAGTCATCAGCCGAATGAAGAGTGATTGGGCAAGGTCTGTGTGACCTTAGCTCAAGGAGAATACAGTGAGGACTGTGTGTCCTCGGGTTTAAATACCTAGCCGCTCCAACCAGACGTACGACTGTCACATCAGTTGGAACTGGTCTACTAAATCACTGCCTTCACCGAGCTACTGGTTCTATTTCCTTAACCCTTCCATTTCCTCATTCATATACTGTTGTACTTGATCGTTACTGTTTGAAGACTTTGACTGAAGACTTTCTCAATTTCCTCAATCATATTTCTTCAGTCAGTTTGTCTTCAGCCTGCTTATCCTGTGTTTACACTACTTGTACTATGTACTTGTTTTCATTTCATCATGATGATTGTGCTACTGCTCTATTATGCTTGCATCTGAGTACTTATTCCACTTCTAGTTGTTCGTGACTTAGGAATTTCCTCACCTTGAAATTCCTCAGTGACGAATTTGTAAAAATTGCCTATTCACCCCCTCTAGTAGATATAACACACTTTCATATCCCCTTGCCAAACTCATGGTAAGGTACACAATAGGTCTGGTATACAACATGTCATACTTTTATAGAACCTATGGCTGAGGCATGGGGAATGACTTTCGTTCTCTCTCTATCTTCTGCCGTGGTCGTGCTCTGAGTATTACTCAACTTCACACCTTGCAATACAGACAAGAACTCGTTCTTTGACTGATCCATTTTGAACTCCTTCAAAATCTTATCAAGGTATGTACTCATCGAAAGTCTTATCAAGCGTCTTGATCTATCTGTATAGATCTTGATGCCCAATATGTAAGCAGCATCACCGAGGTCTTTCTTTGAAAAACTCCTTTCAAACACTCCTTTATGCTTTCCAGAAAATTCTACATCATTTCCGATCAACAGTATGTCATTCACATATACTTATCAGAAAGTCTGTAGTGCTCCCACTCACTGATGTATACTACACAACCTTATTCTTGTAGACGTTGTTGGGCCTCCAAGTGCAGAGGTTTGTCGGACAGTAGCAAATTTCCCTCAAGGGGATGACCTAAGGTTTATCAATCCATGGGAGGCGTAGGATGAAAATGGTCTCTCTCGAACAACCCTGCAACCAAATAACAAAGAGTCTCTTGTGTCCCCAACACACCGAATACAATGGTAAATTGTATAGGTGCACTAGTTCGGCGAAGAGATGGTTATACAATTGCAATATTGATAGTAGATAGAGTTTTTTGTAATCTGATTATAGAAAAACAGCAAGGTAACTAATGATAAAAGTGAGCTATAACGTTATTGAAATTCTAGGAAACAAGGCCTAGGGTTCATACTTTCACTAGTGCAAGTTCTGTCAACAATAATAACATAACTGGATCATATAACTATCCCTCAACATGCAACAAAGAGTCACTCCAAAGTCACTAATAGCGGAGAACAAACGAAGAGATTATTGTAGGGTACGAAACCACCTAAAAGTTGTTCTTTCGGATCGATCTATTCAAGAGTTAGTACTAGAATAACACCTTAAGATACAAATCAACCAAAACCCTAATGTCACCTAGATACTCCAATGTCACCTCAAGTATCCGTGGGTATGATTATGCGATATGCATCGCACAATCTCAGATTCATCTATTCAAACCAACACAAAGTACTTCAAAGAGTGCTCCAAAGTTTCTACCGGAGAGTCAAGACGAAAACATGTGCCAACCCCTTTGCATAGGTTCATGGGCGGAACCCGCAAGTTGATCACCAAAACATACATCAAGTGGATCATGTGATATCCCATTGTCACCACAGATACGCACATGCAAGACATACATCAAGTGTTCTCAAATCCTTAAAGACTCAATCCGATAAGATAACTTCAAAGGAAAACTCAATCCATTACAAGAGAGTAGAGGGGGAGAAACATCATAAGATCCAACTATAATAGCAAAGCTCGTGATACATCGAGATCGTACCACCTCAAGAACACGAGAGAGAGAGAGATCAAACACATAGCTACTGGTACATACCCTCAGCCCCGAGGGTGAACTACTCCCTCCTCGTCATGGAGAGCACCGGGATGATGAAGACGGCCACCGGTGAGGGATCCCCCCCTCCGGCAGGGTGCCGGAACAGGGTGCCGATTGGGTTTTGGTGGCTACAGAGGCTTGCGGCGGTGGAACTCCCAATCTATTCTGTTCCCCGATGGTTTTAGGGTATATTGGTATATTTAGGAGGAAGAAATACGTCAGGGGAGCCATGAGGGGCCCACGAGGATGGAGGGCGCGCCCCCTGCCTCATACACCCCAAGTCTTCTGGATTGCTTCCGTTCCAAAAATAACTCTCCCGAAGGTTTCATTCCGTTTGAACTTCGTTTGATATTCCTTTTCTGCGAAACACTGAAACAAGGGAAAAACAGAAACTGGCACTGGGCTCTGGGTTAATAGGTTAGTCCCAAAAATAATATAAAAGTGTTTAATAAAGACCATAAACATCCAAAACATATAATATAGTAGCATGGAACAATAAAAAAATTATAGATACATTGGAGACGTATCAGCATCCCCAAGCTTAATTCCTGCTCGTCCTCGAGTAGGTAAATGATAAAAATAGAATTTTTGATGTGGAATGCTACCTAACATATTTATCAATGTAATCTCCTTTATTGTGGCAAGAATATTCAGATCCATAAGATTCAAGACAAAAGTTTAATATTGACATAAAAATAGTAATACTTCAAGCATACTAACAAAGCAATTATGTCTTCTCAAAATAACATGGCCAAAGAAAGTTCATCCCTACAAAATCATATAGTTTGGTCATGCTCCATTTTCGTCACACAAGAATGTTCTCATCATGCACAACCCCGATGACAAGCCAAGCAATTGTTTCATACTTTAGTAGTCTCAAACTTTTTCAACCTTCACGCAATACATGAGCGTGAGCCATGGATATAGCACTATGGATGGAATAGAATATAATGATGGGGGTTATGTGGAGAAGACAAAAAGGGATAAAGTCTCACATCAATGTGGCTAATCAATGAGCTATGGAGATGCCCATCGATTGATGTTAATGCAAGGAGTAGGGATTGCCATGCAATGGATGCACTATAAATGTATGAAAGCTCAACAAAAGAAACTAAGTGGGTGTACATCCAACTTGCTTGCTCACGAAGACCTAGGCATTTGAGGAATCCCATTGTTGGAATATACAAGCCAAGTTCTATAATGAAAAGTTCCCACTAGTATATGAAAGTGACAAAACAAGAGACTCTCTATCATGAAGATTATGGTGCTACTTTGAAGCACAAGTGTGGTAAAAAGGATAATAACAATGTGCCTTCTCTCTTTTTCTCTCATTTTTTTGTTTTTTGGCTTTCTTCTCTTTTTTATGGCCTTTCTCTTTTTATTTTTTATTTTTTTCCTCACTTGGGACAATGCTCTAGAAAATGATGATCATCACAATTCTATTTATTTACAACTCAATGATTACAACTCAATACTAGAACAAAGTATGACTCTATATGAATGCCTCCGTGATGTGCGGGATATGCAATGAATCAAGAGTGACATGTATGAAAGAATTATGAATGGTGGCTTTGACACAAATACTATGTCAACTACATGATCATGCAAAGCAATATGACAATGATGAACATGTCATGATAAATGGAACGGTGGAAAGTTGCATGGCAATATATCTCGGAATGGCTATGGAAATGCCATATAGGTAGGTATGGTGGCTGTTTTGAGGAAGATATAAGGAGGCTTATGTGTGAAAGAGCGTATCATATCACGGGTTTGGATGCACCGTGAAGTTTGCACCAACTCTCAATGAGAGAAAGGGCAATGCACGGTACCGAAGAGCCTAGCAATGATGGAAGGATGAGAGTGCGTATAATCCATGGACTCAACATTAGTCATAAATAACCCACATACTTATTGCAAAAATCTACAAGTCATCAAAAACCAAGCACTACACGCATGCTCCTAGGCGGATAGATTGGTAGGAAAAGACCATCGTTCGTCCCCGACCGCCACTCATAAAGATGACAATCAAAGAACACCTCATGTTTCAAATTTGTTACATAATGTTTACCATACGTGCATGCTATGGGACTTGCAAACTTCAACACAAGTATTTCTCAATTTCACAACTACTCAACTAGCACAACTTTAATATCACTACCTCCATATCTCAAAACAATCATCAAGCATCAAACTTCTCTTCGTATTCAACACACTCATAAGAAAGTTTTTACTAGTCTTGAATACCTAACATATTAGGATTAATTTCCCAATTTAAGCAAATTACCATGCTGTTTAAGACTCTCAAAATAATATAAGTGAAGCATGAGAATTCATCTATTTCTTCAAAATAAATCCACCGCCGTGCTCTAAAAGATATAAGTGAAGCACTAGAGCAAACAACAAACTACTCCAAAAGATATGAGTAGTTGTATAATTATTTAGCTATGTGAAGACTCTCTCTCATTTAAGAATTTCAGATCTCAGTATTTTATTAATGAAGGCATTGTCTTGGGGCACAAGATCTCCGAGAGAGGTATTGAAGTTGATAAAGCCAAAGTTGATGCTATTGAAAAGATGCCATGTCCCAAGGGCATAAAAGGTATACGAAGTTTCCTTGGTCATGCTGGCTTTTATAGGAGGTTCATTAAGGACTTTTCTAAAATCTCTAGGCCTCTGACTAATTTATTGCAAAAGATATCCCTTTTGTCTTTGATGATGATTGTGTAGAAGCATTTGAAACACTTAAGAAAGCCTTGATCACTGCACCTATTGTTCAGCCACCTGATTGGAATTTACCTTTTGAAATTATGTGTGATGCTAGTGATTATGCTGTAGGTGCTGTTTTAGGGCAAAGAGTTGATAAGAAATTGAATGTTATCCATTATGCTAGTAAGACTCTTGATACTGCCCAGAGAAATTATGCTACTACTGAAAAAGAGTTCTTAGTAGTTGTGTTTGCATGCGATAAGTTTAGACCTTATATTGTTCATTCCAAAGTTACTATTCACACTAATCATGCTGCTATTAAATATCTTATGGAAAAGAAAGATGCTAAGCCTAGACTCATTAGATGGGTTCTCTTGCTCCAAGAATTTGACTTGCATATTATTGATAGAAAGGGAGCCGAGAACCCCGTTGCAGACAACTTGTCTAGGTTAGAGAATGTTCTTGATGACCCACAGCCTATTAATGATAGTTTTCCTGATGAACAATTAGCGGTTGTCAATGCTTCTCAGTCGCTCCTTGGTATGCTGACTATGCTAATTACATTGTTGCTAAATATATACCGCCTAGTTTCACATACCAGCAAAAGAAAAAGTTCTTTTATGATTTAAGACATTACTTCTGGGATGATCCACACCTTTATAAAGAAGGATTAGATGGTATTATTAGGCGTTGTGTGCCTGAGCATGAACAAGAACAAATCATACGCAAGTGTCACTCTGAATCCTATGGAGGACACCACGCTGGAGATAGAACTGCACACAAGGTACTACAATCTGGTTTTTATTGGCCTACTCTTTTCAAAGATGCTCGTAAGTTTGTCTTATCTTGTGATGAATGTCAAAGAATAGGTAACATTAGTAGACGTCAAGAAATGCCTATGAATTATTATCTTGTTATTGAACTGTTTGATGTTTGGGGCTTTGATTATATGGGACCTTTTCCTGCCTCCAATGGTTATACACATATTTTAGTTGCCGTTGATTACGTTACTAAGTGGGTAGAAGCTATTCCAACTAGTAGTGCTGATCATAACACTTCTATTAAAATGCTTAAAGAAGTTATTTTTCCGAGGTTTGGAGTCCCTAGATATCTTATGACTGATGTTGGTTCACACTTTATTCATGGTGCTTTCCGTAAGATGCTTGCTAAGTATGATGTCAATCATAGAATCGCATCTCCTTATCACCCGCAGTCTAGTGGTCAAGTAGAGTTGAGCAATAGAGAGCTCAAATTAATTTTGCAAAAGACTGTGAATAGATCTAGAAAGAATTGGTTCAAAAACATTGATGATGCATTATGGGCCTATAGAACTGCATACAAAAATCCTATGGATATGTCTCCATATAAGATGGTTTATGGAAAAGCATGTCATTTACCTCTTGAACTTGAACATAAAGCATATTGGGCTATTAAAGAGCTCAGTTATGACTTCTTGCCGGTGAGAAGAGGTTGTTTGATATTAGCTCACTTGATGAATGGAGAACCCAAGCATTTGAGAATGCCAAGCTTTTCAAAGAAAAAGTCAAACACTGGCATGATAACAGGATACAAAAGCATGAGTTTAATGTAGGAGATTATGTGTTATTGTTCAACTCTCGTTTAAGATTTTTTGCAGGAAAACTTCTCTCAAAATGGGAAGGTCCCTACGTTATCGAGGAGGTCTATCGTTCTGGTGCTATGAAAATCAATAACTTCGAAGGCCAAATCCGAGGGTGGTAAACGGTCAAAGAATTAAACATTATATTTCAGGTAATCCTATCAATGTTGATACTAATATTATTGAAACCATAACCCCTGAGGAATACATAAGAGATACTTTCCAGAATGTTCCAGACTTCGAAAAGGCATAGGTACGTGGTACGGTAAGTAAACCGACTCCAAAACAACTCTAATGGCAATTTTTATCAGTTTTGGATTATTTAAGAATTTTAGGAAGAAAGAAGTTGTCCGAAAGGGACACAAGGCTCCCACGAGAGAGGAGGCCGCCCCCACAGGGCGTGCCCCTGTCTCGTGGGCACCTCGTGTGCCTCCGGACTCCGTTTTCTTGTATGTTACATATTTTGGTCGCTAAAATTCATTATATATACTCCCGAAGGTTTTGACCACCGTATCACGCAAATATCCTCTCTGTTTCCGCTTTCGAGCTGTTTCCGCTGCAGATTTAGAGCACCATGACTTCTCCCTCCTCCAACAACGAAGACAAGGATGCTTGGCTATTGAAGATAGAGTTGAAAAGAGAGGAACCGGAAGAGATCAACAAGGATGAAGGGATCAAGAAGGCCATGGAGATTCAAACTCCGGTGGTGAAAGAAGAAGACATCCCTCAACCTTTACCTAACCTTTTCACTCCAACAGAGATTGAAGCTTTCAAGATGATTGAGTTAGCCCGCATACATAACAAGTATCTCACACAGGAGAATATTTTGTTGAAGGATCATTTTGCTGGGCTCAAGGGCATTATCCGCAAGTTGGAGGAGCTTTTACGCTCGATGTGTGATTATCCATCGTCATCATCACCACCTCCATCACCTCCGAGGAAATAATCACATGGGTATGGGCACTCCCCTTGGCAACTGCCAAGCTTGGGGGAGGTGCCCCGGTATCGTATCACCATCACACTCCTATCTTTACCTCTTTATTTAGTTCGATCCTTTTAGTAGTATCTTGATCTAGTAGATTGAAGTTTTGATATCAAGTAGTTTTGAGTTTTGCATTGTGATCTCTTTATGTAAGAGAGTCTGTGTGCTATCTATAATAAAGATTAGTGTTGAGTCAAGGGCTTTGCTATGTTGCTATGATCTTGAGAAAGTAGAAAGAACAAAAGAGTTCATATTGATCTTATGGATAGTGATAACTTCACACATAGGAAATATGAGGCATAAAAATTGTTGAGAGTTGATGAACGTAGCCTTGGTCATCGTTGCAATTAATAGGAAGTGATAAGGAAAGAGGGGTTCACATATAAATATATTATCTTGGACATCTTTTATGATTGTGAAGCACTCATTAAGTATGACATGCTAAAAGAGTTGACGTTGGACAAGGAAGACAACGTAATGGTTTATGTTTTCCGACATCTCAGTTAAAGTATATCGTCATTGACCTTCCAAACATGTTGAGCTTGCCTTTCCCCCTCATGCTAGCCAAATTCCTTGCATCAAGTAGAGATACTACTTGTGCTTCCAAATGTCCTTAAACCCAGTTTTGCCATGAGAGTCCAGCATACCTACCTATGGATTGAGTAAGATCCTTCAAGTAATTTGTCATCGGTGCAAGCAATAAAAATTGCTCTCTAAATATGTATGACTTATTAGTGCAGAGAAAATAAACTTTGTACGAACTTGTTGTGGAAGTAATAAAAGTGACGGACTGCATAATAAAGGTCCACATACAAGGGGCAATATAAAGTGACGTTCTTTTGCACTAAGACTTTATGCATCAACCCTAAACGCGCATGACAACCTCTACTTCCCTCTGCGAAGGGCCTATCTTTTACTTTATGTTTTTACTTTATGCTTGAGTCAAGGTGATGCTCACCTTTCCATTTTTATTTTTATCCTTTGGCAAGCTCCTCGTGTTTGAAAGATCATGATATATATATCCAATTGGATGTAAGTTGGCATATGCTATTATTGTTGACATCACCTAAAGGTGAATACGTTGGGAGGCGACACAATAAGCCCCTATCTTTCTCAGTGTCCGGTTGAAACTCTATAACCACAAGTATTGCGTGAGTGTTAACAATTATAGGAGACTACGAGATAGTTGAGTATGTGAGCTTGCTGAAAACCTCTATTATTGACTCTTTCGATGTTACGATAAATTGCAATTGCTTCAATGACCGAGATTATAGTTTGTTAGTTCCCAATGAAGTTTTTGAACCATACTTGACATTGTGAATTGCTTATTACTTGAGCATAGGAAATCATATGACAAAATCCATATATGTTGCTGTTATTAGAATGATCATGATGCCCTCATGTCCGTATTTTATTTTTATCGACACCTCTATCTCTAAACATGTGGACATATTTTTCAATTTCGACTTCCTCTTGAGGACAAGCGAAGTCTAAGCTTGGGGGAGTTGATACGTCCATTTTGCATCATGCTTTTATATCAATATTTATTGCATTATGGGCTGTTATTTCACATTATATCTCAATACTTATGGCTATTCTCTCTTATTTTACAAGGTTTACCATGAAGAGGGGGAATGCTGGCAGCTGGAATTCTGGCTGGAAAAGGAGCAAACGTTGGAAACCTATTCTGCACAACTCCAAAAGTCCTGAAAATCCACGAAACAACCTTTTGGATTTAATAAGAATTTATGAGCGAAAGAAATAGCCAGGGGCCCACACCCTGTCTAGGAGGCAGTAGCGCCCAGAGGGCGCGACCCCCTATCTCCGGGCCCTTGGTGGGCCTCTGGCGTCCATCTTCTGCTATATCATCACTTTTACCCTGAAAAAATCATGGGCAAGCTTACGGGACGAAACTCCGCCGCCACGAGGCGGAACCTTGGCGGAATCAATCTAGGGCTTTGGCGGAGCTGTTCTGCCGGGGACACTTCCCTCCGGGAGGGGGAAATCATCACCAACATCATCACCAACGATCCTCTCATCGAGAGGGGGTCAATCTCCATCAACATCTTCACCAGAACCAGCTCCTCCCAAAACCCTAGTTCATCTCTTGTATCCAATCTTGTATCAAAACCACAAATTGGTACCCTGTGGGTTGCTAGTAGTGTTGATTACTCCTTGTAGTTGATGCTAATTGGTTTACTTGGTGGAAGATCATATGTTCAGATCCTTTATGCATATTATTACTCCTCTGATTATGAACATGAATATGCTTTGTGAGTAGTTACGTTTGTTCACGAGGACATGGGTGAAGTCTTGCTATTAGTAGTCATGTGAATTTGGTATTCGTTCGATATTTTGATGAGATGTATGTTGTCTTTCCTCTAGTGGTGTTATGTGAACGTCGACTACATGACACTTCACCATTATTTGGGCCTAGAGGAAGGCATAGGTAAGTAATAAGTTGATGATGGGTTGCTAGAGTGACAGAAGCTTAAACCCAAATTTATGCATTGCTTCGTTAGGGGTTGATATGGACCCATATGTTTAATGCTGTGGTTAGGTCTACCTTAATACTCCTTTTTGTAGTTGCGGATGCTTGCAATAGGGGTTAATCATAAGTGGGATGCTTGTCCATGTTAGGGCAGTACCCAAGTGCCGGTCCACCCACATATCAAATTATCAAAGTACCGAACGCGAATCTTACGAACGTGACGAAAACTAGCTTGACAATAATTCCCAATGTGTCCTCGGGAGCTCCTTCTTCATTATTAGAATTTGTCGAGGCTTATCCTTTGCTACGTAAAGGATTGGGCCACCTTGCTGCACTTTATTTACTTTATTTACTTTTTGCTCGTTACTATTTATCTTATCACAAAACTATCTATCACCTACTATTTCAGTGCTTGCAAAGAAAACCTTACTGAAAACCACTTATCATTTCCTTCTGCTCCTCATTGGGTTCAACACTCTTACTTATCGAAAGGACTACGATAGATCCCCTATACTTGTGGGTCATCAGTAGTGCAGAAGCTCACACGCCAGGAGCAACGCGGCGTCCGCGTCCGTGGGGGCGTGACGGGCATGGGAGGACGAACCGGCTGGGGTGAGCGACGGGGTGGCGGTGCGGCCTTCCCGCCGCACCGAAGGATGCAGAGACGACGCCTGCTGCTCGTTCCCCACCGGGCCGATGGCGGCGTTGGCGGCAGGCGACGGGGAATGATGGGGATACCCACCGACGGGAGCCGTCTGGGCGACGCGGGCGGCGAGAGCAGCCCGATGCTCCGCGCGAGCCCAGCAAGCGTCAGCCATGGACATGACGGAAGACCGAACGCGCAGCGGCGGAAGAAAGATTCCGGTGCACCCCTACCTGGCGCGCCAAATGTCGGATGTAGGGTTCCGGCAGACCCTTAAGGTTCGAACTCTGGGGTGCGCACGAAGATCTCTCCCCTACCGATCTACGTCCGATCGCCTCGTGAGATCTAAGCTAAAAACAATGAAAAGCACAAGGGACACAAGATTTATACTAGTTCGGGCCACCGTTGTGGTGTAATACCCTACTCCAGTGTGTGGTGTGGTGGATTGCCTCAGGGGCTGATGATGAACAGTACAGGGGAAGAACAGCCTCGCGAGAGGTGTTCTTGAGCTGGTGCGATGAACTACTTGGGTGAGTTCGATCGCCTCTTTCTCTCTAATGAGCACTCGATCTATCTCTTTTCCACACTCGGTGGTGGCTAGTACTATTTATAGAGGCCCTGGTCCTCTTCCCAAATATTGAGCGGGAAGGGCGCCAACAACGTCCATTTTGAAGGGGAACATCTAGTACAAGTTATCCTGACTAAAGTTGGTCTTTGGCTGCCAAAAGCACTGGTGATGACGCCGTCTTGGGCTCCACGGTGACCTCCATCCTGCCGCTCCGCTGGTCCTGGTCTCGTTGCACTGGAATGGCAGCCTTTGCCTGATACCTTTGTACTCCGCGCCTGTGCTTGCCCCCTTTGCACCAAAGAGGAAACAAGGACACTGCGCAGGCCGGCGCCTTCCTGGCGGCCACCTGGCCTAGATCGTCATGGCTTGTGTCACGAGCACCTCGCAAGGTACCCTACCTTGATCTCTCCGCCTCCTCGCGAGCCTGCCTGGCGACGCCGTTCCTGAGGAAGCCTAGCGTAGTCCGCCCCGCGAGGCTTGACCCCTCACGAGGGTCTTGAATCTTGTGCTGATGAAGACGGGCCGTACTGGGCCACCACTCAAGCCACGCCGTAGGCCGCAGGCAGGCAAGTCTGGGGACCCCTGTTCCCAGAACGCCGACAGTACTTGTTTGTGCTATTTGAAGAAGATGGAAACACAAAGGAAATGAGACTCACCATAAGGAAGTAGATGAACTGAAAAGCATACAAAAGATGAACTTGTGCATCTTGTTTTAACTTCAACCTACAAAAAAAGGAACAAATATGAGATATGATTTTTTGTCAAGAAGAACTTACCAGGGTTTGGTGTTCGAACTTTTAAATGTTTGCGCTACCAGAAATAGAGAATAGCAGCATGCCTCGACCATATCGGTGACTTCCTCACGGGCGGCCTCTCATACTCTGTGAGGGCAACACATACACACACGAACTGGCTAGAATACAAAGCAAGACCGGCTAGATAAACAAACCAATAATAATAAACGTCTTCTCGATTATGAACTGATAAAGCTCCACAAGATCACATGAAGCCTCTGCCAAATGAAATATACAAAATACCGACAAAAAATCACACTTTTGCACAAAGGGCATACTTCTGAACATGCTCGACGAAACCCACTGAACTTGCGCAATTGATTGGTGGGAGCAAGCAGCAACTTTGAAGTATGCAAAGGCATGTTGTTTTTCCAGAAAAAAAGCAGGAGTGCATCTCCATATCAATAAATAGTTGCTGATCCATCAGTGAGCATGCATCACAAAGAAAATGTTGAAAGAAAAATCGGGTGGACCGGGTGGACCAGCTACACCTCCTCCTCTGGACTGATTGCTACGGCGAGGTGGAGCTGATGGAGGCGGAGATCACGAGCGGCACCGGGATTTGGCCACTGCATGGAATCCGAGTGACTACCAAGCCATCCATGTTGTACTAACTATGGTGATGTATTTTGTACTGCCCAAAACACACCGCAAGATGAAATGAAGGGGAGCCCCATCACCTGCAAGATGAACTAAAAATGCCGCTAAGGGGCACGAAGAATCACTAAATGTTGAACTGAAGATACACAAGTGAAGGAGCATGAACGTCCATGGTAACTCTATGTTACACAACAATAGCTGAGCATATGTGTCTATAAGTTGAAGGGTAACAGACCTCAAGATAACAACGAACTTCCAATATTCATCTATTTGAGATGCTGCCTTTTATTTTATTTTTTGACGCATCCTGCAAAAAGAAAATGGACCGAAATTTCAAAGATGAACTGAAAAAGACTAACATAATTCAGTAGAGATGGATGTGAAAAATGATGAGCATCCTGCTCGCTTCTCTTCCTGGCCTAAACTGTACATACCTAGCTAATTAACCCAGCCACGGGCCACATCCCATCACACGCCACTATGCATGCACACATAATTCAGGAGCTGATGCACTTTGGCAAAGTTAACTTACTTTATTTTCCTTTTCCATACTGAACTGATGCGTGTTCACAAAATGAAAAGATTAAAGGTGTGAACATTCAGTACATTTGTACCTTCACTATCGCCGCACTAGAACTGACATAATAAGTTAAGTTATCAGTAGTCTTGTCCTGGTGATCCATAGATAACAGGTCAATCCCTCCCTATGCTTGAGAAAACTAGAATTGATAACAAACCTCGTCGTTGTGTCATTGAACGGCCTCGGCTATCGACCGTGAGCAGACGATGCTTGGCGTGATGAACGCCACATTGGATTAATGCTCATGGGTGCGCCTGCCTGGCTGCCTCTACTCATGAGCGCCTGCATCAATGTGGGTTCATCATTCTGAACTACTGCGACACTAGCCACCCGCATCATAATAACCTTTTGGTGCAATACTGTTGTACAATGAAAACACTCGGTTTTATTTTGCACACACACGTAGTAATCACATATGTGTTTTTCACAAACTGATGATAGTTCACATAATAAACTTGCACACCTAGTTCGTGTTTCAGGAAATAAAATAGATGTCCTCGAGGTGAGTTTATGAGGGAGGGTCCAGAGCCTCAGTATGATCCGGACCACAGCTGGAGCTGCAAATGGTAGTGGAGCTCCACATCCTCCGTAATAGGCGACTCCGACCATTGATCACATGACAAAGGAAGCCATGTACTGATGAGAATTCACATATTGAACTAGCACAACTTAGTTTGTGTTTCAGGAAATAAAATAGATGATAGTTCGTTATGATGATGATATTTTCAGCATTTCTTCCCATGGCAGAAAATCACCTGAATCTTAAAAAGGACTGGAAATCAAAAAATAAAATGCATTCAAGTAGAAAAATTAGGAAGGGATTAGATAACACATTTTAATTTGAGCAACTTCTTAGTGGGAGATCATATAAATTGCAGCGCTGGTCAACAATTGTGGTACATATTGATTGCTCAAATATAAGCTCGGACTGAGAATTTGTGCTTGTTCAGCATGAATTTTGAGAACTAATTAATCCCTAGAGGCTGGAAGATCTTATATAGGAGTGATTACTTGTTCTATGATCTCTGTCTGGATGAGATGTAAAGACTAGGTTCAGTTCCAAAAAAGTTATTTAGCTTTCACTATGGTTTACTGGCCTTTGCTGTGCATTTCCCAGATCAAATGAGGTGTCAAATGACTTGTTTTCGCAAGTGTTGATGTGGCTGTTGTATTTCCCATTAAGTATGATGAGCTGACTGAAGGACATTTACGTACTCTGTATTCAAGTTTGAAGCTAAATGAAAATTGGTACATAGATTATGATAGTATGTTACGCTCGAATTACAAAAGCTAATCAGATGAAAATACACTTTGTGGACCTGATAATAAATATGGGCAATTTGGTGTTGTTCTACCTGTCATTACAACTACCATTTTACAACCAAACCAAAATCATGCGGTCCTATGGTTTGATCTTTAACATGCAGGTTGGCTTGTACACACTGAGATGAGTTATCTAATAGATCATGGCAGCACATGCTAAGACTTCAATATTCATCAGTACATCTTCATCAACTCGATATTCAGCAGTACTAGTATGTGTGGACAGTAAGTTCAGATTTGTAGCAGCACATGCACCAAACTTACATATTTTTTCACTGGACTTGCAGAACTTGGAAACTTGAACTTCACAAAACCGGCGACCCCTCCTGTGAGCTAGCTGTATCCTGGCCACGACCACCACCTGGATCCAGGACGAGGTGACCACCTGACGCTGGTCAGGCTACCCGGCGGTGGGGATCCAGCAGGGGCCTATTAGGTGGCGAGCATGGTGGCTTGTTGGCCTGGGCAGCCTACGCGCTCGATGGTGGTACACGACAGGAGAAGCATGGTGGAGGGAGTGAAGGGAGCGGCCGGACAAGGAGAAGGGTCGCGTACGGATGGGAGAAGGGTCGCGGATGGAGGAAGATGGGGCAGTCGGCGGCTCGCTACGGTAGGGGTCGGTCGGCGGCGTGCCGGGGGAGGTGCCGGACGCCGACATGCTGGGGGAGGGATCGGGCGCCGGGGGAGGGAGCCGGGTGGCGGCAATGCACTTGGGAAGGGAGCAGGGCGGCGGCTCGCGCTCGGGAAGGGAGCGGGGCAGCGGAGGCGCGGCGGGGAGCGAGCCGGGCGGCGCAGGCGCGATGGGGGAGGGAGCCACGCGGCGGCGGCATGCTAGGAGCGGGGATCAGGGTCTGAATGGAGACGGGGCAGTGGGTGTGGGTGTGGGGCTTTTTTCTCTTTTTGCTGTGGGCCGGGAAGGATTGGGTTTGCTTTTTCATAGTTTTGCAGATTCGGGTTCAATCGCTCCTATATAGGCCGCTGGGGTAATAGAATAGTCTTGCCCTATACACACACACACACACACACACACACACACACACACACACACACACACACACACACACACACACACACACACACATATATATATATATATATATATATATATATATATATATCCAAGGGTGCTTTTGTGTTTGCGAGGCAGGTGCCACTAAAGTTATGCATTGTGTATTTAAAGTTTTAAACATCCCCAATATTCTTACATATATTTGGCCACTTCCAGGTGGTTCTTGACTTCTGGCCCCTCTCATCGATCTTCCATGACGCGCCCAACCGTGGGCCTGTGCAGTCAAAGTTGTGCATTGGAATTTTGAACATCACAGACCACCCTTTTCACTCATATATATTTGGGCCACATGTTGGTGTGGTTGTCTTCTGACCCTCTCTAACGTTATTTTTTGCTGCAAAGACTCTGATGACGCTCAACAGACATGGACATAATATCTTAGCCGTGTGCAATACAAGTGCGCTGTGAATCACTACGACTGTGCAAGCGCGAGCAAATTAAGGTGGAGGTACTAGCTCAACCATGTGCGATGCAAGTGCGCTGAAATCACCACAACCGCGCAAGCGCGAGCAAATTAAGGTGGAGGTACTGGCTCAACCGTGTGTAATGCAAGTGCGCTGAAATCACCACGACCGCGCAAGCGCGAGCAAAGGGGTGGAGGTACTAGCTCAACCGTGTGCGATGCAAGTGCGACGAAATCACCATGATCGTGCAAGCACGAGCAAATGGTGGAGGTACTAGCTTAACCGTGTGCAATACAAGTGCGCTGTAAAACCACCACCTGTGCAAGCTAAAGGTGGGTAAGTTTATTTGGAAATTAGGACAAACTATGTGCGATAGACCAGCTAGCTAGAAATATAAAAACAAACTACCCGCCTTGAGCGTTGCAAAAATCGGCGGTTCCGGGCCACTTTTCCTTATTATCGTACACACATATTGTTATTGGACCGTGCGCTATCTTGGGAACTCCCGCCCCGCATCAGTTCCTTCACCCAAATTTTAGTAGTCGTCGTACTTCAACCGTCGCCCACACTCCCCCAGCACCGACTTTATAGTAAAATTGTAGTAGCCGAGGCATTTGAACTGTCGCCCTCCCTCGTCCACCACAATCTCCACCCACCATTACTAAAATTTTCAGTAGCCGCGGCATATCCTAAAACACCAACCCCCCTCGAACCCTAGCTCGAGGCCACCGCCGGCGCCGCCGCCAACCCCTGCTGCTCTGCCCATTCCTCCTAGCTTAGATAATAAAGTTCAGGTTACCCAGTGATTCCCATACCGTTTCCCCACTCCCTTGAGTTTTTAGATGAGGCCTGCGGTGTCCCTCCCCGCCAAATTCACATCCCCTGCTCCATAATGTCACAGCCTAAGCTCGACCATGTATCCCGGGGAGCCCGACGAGCGTTCGGCCAAGAAGAGGTTTATCATGGCCTCTCCTGCGGACGTTGGCAAGGTGGCCGCCGTTCGCCCCGACCTGTCGATCCTGGAGCAACACGTCACCGCGGAAGCCGGCGAAGACGCTGACTACATTGCCATGCCGAAGGCTTCATGTCAGCGGGCTAGCGTATTACTGTATCTCGGGAAACCTGGCTACAACATCAAGCTTGTCCACAATGATGGCTTCACGCGGGCCATGTCACAGGTTAAGTGGTCCATCCCCAACCCCTCTGGTTCAACCACCGCCGATCTCTTCAACGGTCCTGCCGCTGATCTCCTCCGCCAAGCAGTCAAGGATTTGCGAGCTTTATACGCCATCGAGCCCATTTTGTAATTTCTGAAGGACATGTTCTACGCCGGCGGCTTGGGATCCTCAATTGCCAAGTCAGAACTCATCGACCACGACCACGACCACAAGGAGGGCACCCACGAAGGTTCTTCCAAGGTGAATTAGCCCATCTTTGACATCAAAGAGCGCACCATGCATCTATGCTCTTCCAACTGGAAGCATCCCTTTCATGAAATGCGAGGCAACATTCTACCAGCAAATCTTACCTTTGTAGCTTGCCAACCCGTACCCTTAGTTGTAGTAGCATTTGACCTGCGGTGCTTTAACTGTGCCGTGTTTAATTATTTCAGTTATGCAAAAATGTATTGTTCAATAGGGCTATGTGATGTTTAGTATGAATTGTCCACTTCAGTTTCACGAATGGCTATATTTGGTTGTTTATAGTGAGTAGATGCCTTGTTTATCTGTATTTGGTTGTTAGGTTGGTTGGAGTGAGCATTTTTCCAGTTACCGAGCAGATGCCTTGTTTATATGTATTTGGTTCTTAGTTTTGTTGCAGTGAGCATTTGTCCAGTTACCAAGTGGATGCCTTGTTTATCTGTATTTGGTTGTTAGTTTGCTTTTTTAGCATTTGTCCAGTTATCTAGCAGATGCCTTGTTTATCTGTATTTGGTTGTTAGTTTGCTTTTTTAGCATTTGTCCAGTTATCAAGCAGATGCCTTGTTTATCTTTTTCTGCTTGTTAGGTTGGTTGCGATGAGCATTTGTCCGATTTTCAAGCATATGCCATGTTTATCTGCATTTGCTTGTTAGGTTGGTTGCAGTGAGACTCTGTCCAGTTTTCAATGGCTATATTTGGTTGTTATACTGGTCATTTATGCCTTGTTTATTTCAATCATTCACGATGTGTTGTTCATTATGTGCAAGTCAGAACGGTGCCGCTCGACTACATCAATACCAGTTTGAACGGCTATATTTGGTTCCAGTTATTCCTGGTGTAGTTAACACATGCCCTTTATTTCAGTTTTACACATTTATCTAGTGTGATGTTTAAGCATTACCTACGTTCTATTCATTTTCAACAATACCAGTTTGAATTGCAATATTTGATGGCTGTTAAGCCTCTTTGTCGGTAACATTGCCTTCCATTTTATATCTGCTTTAACAGCATGCTGAAACCAACACATTCAAGCTGTCATTTGTAGATGATGTTGTTTACCTTTGCTATATTTGTTTGATGTTAAGGTTGCTGTACTTATCATGCCTTTCCACTACTTATGCATGACAACAACGGGAGTGGCCTCCATTGTCCGCGAGGTTAGCTTCATCCCTCGGCTTGTACTCCCCCCGTCGTTCCATAATGTAGTGCATATAGATCCATGCCTGGACACTTGTTAGCCTCTAATATTGACTTGTTGCTTGTAGGTACATATGCCCTTGGCAAGGATCCACACATCGACCCTTTTTCCGTATGGGGCAATGAGATATTCATGAACAAGCATCAAGTGAGGAAATTGATAAGGATTATTAGCAAAAAGATACAAATGGTGGCAAGAAAATTATTTGTTTATGCTCTATCCAACACAACAGTGATCTGTAGGATGGTAACTACAAACTCTGCAGCCTTCTCTTTTTACTGCCCATAATGAGTTGTTAGACAACAATGTCTGAATCTTTTCCGTTCCTAGTGGTTCCCGAAGCACTTACTCAAGATTACCTCGCAAAGTACATGATTGGTGGACACACAATGAAGGTTAAATTATTTCATCCAGACTACAATGAGCATCGAGAAGTCATAATGAAGACAGTGAAGGATGGATGTGCAACCATCACAAGGGGTTGGCCTAGAGTCGTGTACGCATTACGCACAGAGGAGGGCACAATATGGTCATTCTGCTTCACCTTCTCCAGCAACCAGAATGTCTTTTACCTCTCTCTTTATAGTCTTTAGTGTAACTGTGGTTCATCATTGTTTACTTGGTGCTTCTGTAGTTCTTCAGTATATGTACATGTGCATCGATTTATGCATTCGTGGTTGAACCTATATTTGTAATAAACATGGTTGGATAAGGAAATAAGTGATTGCCTACTTTCAAATTCAAAACATGTGATTTTTAAATTAGGGATTAATTAGGGATTACACTGCACATGGTTTGCGAAAGTGAAACAACTGAGATAGACGTGCAGATCAGAAACGTTTCTAGGATCCACTACATGTGCGATCAATCTCCACTGCACACACGACATCCTCTTGAAAACTGTTTGCGTTACACCAACTGCGCAAACGTTTACCACATAAAAACTGTGTGTGATGGAAAGCCCTTGCCACACAGTTTCTTCTATGCACCGTGTGTGATGCATTCAATAACACAATCGATAAAATTGTTAATATCGTGTGCAATGGCAATGCTATCACAAATGATTTAACGAGAAAAATTGTGTGTGATGTACTTGTGAACAAAAACGTTTTCCTTGGAGAGACTGTGTGGGATGTACATACGAACCGAAACGTTTAGCGGGGAATGACTGTGTGGGATGTACTTGCGACCGGAAACAATGTCGCCTGTATAATTGTATTTTTTAGCTCTACTGTACGTATTTCCGTATTTGAGTGCTCCCCGGTCACACACGACCTCATTTTGCCGAGCGTGTGTTCCAGGAGGGCATATCCCTGACGGGTTTTGGGTCGCGTGGGAAGGACCCCCT
The DNA here is from genome assembly GCA_021605145.1 of Aegilops bicornis. Classification (NCBI taxonomy): domain Eukaryota; kingdom Viridiplantae; phylum Streptophyta; class Magnoliopsida; order Poales; family Poaceae; genus Aegilops; species Aegilops bicornis. The sequence continues at coordinate 222,195,876 of CM038674.1, read as the reverse complement.
ATCGCCATCACTCACTAGGCGATGGTTCCAAATGCCATCGCGGAAAGGGGTTTAAAACCGTTTGTATAGCACCGACGCGTACCCGTGTCTAGTTAGTTTTGTTAGGGCTTGATCCCTAGTATCCACTATGTTCTGAGATTGATGTTGTTATGACTTTGACATGTATAATGCTTGTCACTTTGGGCCAGGGTGCCATGATTTCAGATATGAACCGTTTATGTTATCACCATTATATCCATGTTCTAGATCCGATCTTGCAAGTTATAGTCACCTACTACGTGTTATGATCCGGCAATCCCGGAGTGACAATAGACGGGACCACTCCCAGTGATGATCGTAGTTTGAGGAGTTCATGTATTCACCGTGTGTTAATGCTTTCTTCCGGTTCTCTATTAAAAGGAGGCCTTAATATCCCCTAGTTTCCAATTGGACCCCGCTGCCACAGGAGGGTAGGACAAAAGATGTCATGCAAGTTCTTTCCATAAGCACGCATGACAATTTACGAAATACATGCCTACATTATATTTATGAATTGGAGCTGGTGCCGTATCGCCCTAGGTTATGACTGTCACATGATGAATATCATCCAACAAATTACCGATCCAATGCCTACGAATTTATCTTATATTGTTCTTGCTAAGTTACCACTGCTATCATTACTGCTGCACTTGTTACAAAACTACTGCTATCACTATTACCGTTACTATTGCTACTGCTACTACTATCAAAACTATCATATTACTTTGCTACTGATCACTTTGCTGCAGATAATTAATCTCCAGGTGTGGTTGAATTGACAACTCAACTTCTAATACTTGCAAATATTCTTTGGCTCCCCTTGTGTCGAATCTATAAATTTGGGTTGAATACTCTACCCACGGAAACTGTTGCGATCCCCTATACCTGTGGTTTATCAGGGTTGGATGAACAGGCCCTCGTGGTAGTAGGCCGTTGCCGCTGGATGAACAGGACCCCGAGGAGGCCGCCGCACCCCAGCCGGTTGGGGGTGGATGAACAGGACCCCATTGAGGCTGGATGAACAGTAGCCGATGGAGCCTGGATGAACATTAGCTGGTGGAGGCTGGAGGAGGTCGACAGTGGATGAACAGTAGCCCGTGGAGGCTAGAGTGAGGTAGTAGATGGTGGATGAACAGGACCCTGTTTCGACCGTAGGCCCTCCAACACAAGTCCGTATCCTTCATTTTGCGGTACGCCACACCCTCTCGATCAACAGGACCCCGTTTCGACCATAGGAACTTGAACACAAGTCCGTTTTCTTTGTTTTAGGGTACGCCAGACCCCTCCCAATGAACATGATCCCGTTTTGACCATGGCTGGTCAAACAGAAGGCCGTTTAATCTGTTCTGCGGTATGCCAGACCCCGTTTCGGATGTTCCGTCCAAGCCGGTTGGCTCCCGTTGAACAGGACGCATTCCGACCCAGTCGGTTGCCTTCCGATAAACATGACGTTGTTTCTACATTTCTACCCAGCCGGTTCGCTGCCCGATGAACAAGACGTCGTTGCTGCTATCCGTTGCCTTTCCATGTACACAAGCCCTGGCTGTCCGTATATATGCGCGAGTACATGCTCAAGACCCCGCCCGTATGTACGTACGTGGCCGTATTTTTGCCTTGTGGCTGTACGTACGTGTACAGGACTTAGACGGGACTGCGTGAACTGCTATGTCAGGTGCTCTACAGCGACACGTGCTGCTACTTACTCGGCGACGGTTCATACTTGTAGAGAGACCGATCGACCAGTATGTACGTACATGTTCACGACTAGACAGACAACGCTACTTACACTTTGACTGGGTGGGTCCCAGCGGTCAGGGAGGATAAGGACGCACTTCCTTGCGTGCGAAGATATACCTGGTCGGTCCCAGCTGTCTGGGGAGGATTTGTTTTTATTTTGTTAGTAATAGGAGGCACTTCCTTGTGTTCGAAGATGTAGCTGGTGGGTCCAGCTGTCAGCCTCACCACGTAAAGTCCTCTTCTGATGGCTGTCCTTTGTTGACCACGTTGACCACACCGCACCGAGAGCACCAAGGCGGTGGATGACAGCGAGGCCTAGGAAGGGAACGCCGTGGAGCCGGGGAAGATGCGACAATGTATGCCCATGCAGAGGGGAGTATGTGGGTTGACTGCTTAGGTTGCGATGTGAGGCTGCCGTAGCCGTAGAATAACATGAGGTGTGGGTGAGTATAGAGGGATGGCATGGCCAGTGGTGGCAGCATAGCCGGACACAGGAGGCAGGAGCAGGCGGCACGGCCGGCGCTAGTTTGGGCGGCTGGAGCAAGAAGACCAGAGGTTGAAGAAGCACGATGGCCGTTGGATGGCCATCGTACGGTCACTGCAGCTAGAATCATTTATATTGACTAAGTTGACAAAGCCCTTGGTACGCGTCAACTTAGTAGGCCCACAGGCCAGCCTCCGAAACAGTGGCCCCAGATGTCAGGGGGAGGAATCATTTTTTGGGCGGCTGAAGCAAGAATATCTGAGATTGAAGAAGAAGCACGACATGCGTTGGATGGACATCCAACGGCCACTGCTGCTAGAACCGCGTGTTGACTATAAGTTGACAAAGCCTTGCGTGCGCTTCAACTTAGTAGGCCCACAAGTGTGTGGCAGAGAACATATAGCCCATTTGCGATTTGTGTGGGACCATGATGTCAGGAAACCAGGAGAAAGCAAAAAAAATAGTTGTATATAATAAGGAGGCACTTGTGTATGTGCGCCTATGGCCCTGGTGGGTCCCCACTGTCATCCTCTCCAATTAAAGTCATCTCCTGATTCCTCATGTTCGTTGACCATGTTGTCAACGCGAGATGACGGCTCCATGACGAGCGCAACAACTCGAAGGACGACGGAGAGGGCCTCGCGGGTCCTACAGATGGTCTGATACAACGCCCACTACTCATTTAGGAAGCCAGGATCATATGGCCACATGTCCGCGACGGCATTGTCGTTTGCTTGTTCGCCGGCAATTCGTCTTTCTGCGAGCCGGTGCTCGTTGAGGAGACAGAGGTTGCAGCACGGGTCCTCCTACGTTGGTAGCTCTTTCGCCATTAGGGCGTCAAAGTGCGGCCACACCTGCTCTATGGTGAACACGGCATGAACCGGCTTGGGCGGTGGCTCCGGCTCCTGTTCAGAAACCACGTCCATCATCTGATTGTCGTCGCTCCACTTGGTGAGCTTGCTGTTGAGCCAGCATGTCCGGCTGTTGGGCTGGACTGCTGCTAAGCACGAGTCTAACCGCCCTGGCCCACCCAGACCGCCTCCCTTGCTCGTGCGCGCTTTTCTCCCAAAATGCCAGCGCCGCCCACGCCACTTCCCGGTGCAGGCGATTGCTCTGTGTCCAAACAACACAAGTGCCGCTGTTCATCCGTGTGCCGCCCACATTAATGATACACGATTGCCGAGGCAGCTACTCCGGCGCTACCCGTCTGTCCCTCTGCCGCCCACCATTGCTATATAAACTGCTGCCTGCCATAGCCCTAGTCATCTGCCTCCGTTCCCTTTCTCCTGTCCACACCACTCCCACGATGGTTTCCTCGCGCTCCAGCACTCTTCGGACGGGCGGACGACGGACCAAAAGGAGATGGCAGCCATTGCTGTCGACTGGCTGGCTGGCAGGCATCCGAAGGACGACGATGTCCCAATGGAGAACGTGGTGGTCGATGATCTGGCGCCAACCCCCTTCTCTGCGCCATCCTCGCTGGTGCATTGCACCATGACCATCGGCGAGCCCGTGCCCAATACATGGACATGGTGAGGCAGAGACGTCACGAGCTGTTCCGGGAGGTGCAGGCCGACGCCTCTTACAACCACCATCTCCTCCAGGAGCACATGTAGGCGGAGGAGCAGATCGCCGCGGAGCGGGCCGAGCAGGAGGCGCTGCTTGAGTCGTACCGCTCTGCCCCCGAGAGCCGCCTCGCGCACTGGCAGTACGCATGCGGGTGGCGGAGGTTGCGACTGCCTACAAAGAGGACGATGAAGCGGGCGAGGCAGTTTGGCGAGACTAGCGACGAGGCGGAGGACAATGCCGGCTCCGTCGAGGCACCACCCCGCCAGCACCGAGGCGGAGGACTTCACCGGCTTCGGTAAGGCCTTGCTCTGCCAGCAACGAGGCAGAGGACATCGTCGTCTCCGCCGAGGTCCTGCCCCGCGGCAGGCGGAGGACTTCACAGGCTTCGGCGAGGCCCTGCTCCGTCGAGGCCCCGCTCCGCCAACAACGAGGCAGAGGACATCGCCGGCTTTGCCGAGGCCCCGCTCAACGGGCACCGAGGTGGAGGACTTCGCTGGCTTCAGGGAGGCCCTGCTCTGCCGAGCCCCCGCCCCGCCAACAACGAGGCAAATGACATTGCCGGCTCCGCCGAGGCCCTGCCCGGCCAGCAATGAGGGGGAGGATTTCCCCCGCTCTGCCGAGGCGCCGCCCCACCGAGGCGCCACCCCGCTAGCAATGGGGCAGAGGACATCGTCGGCTCCGTTGAGGCCCCGCCCCGCTACCAACGAGGACGCACCACATAGAAAACGAGGAAGAGTAGAGCACGGTAGGTCACCGCCGCTCGGGTCCAAGTAAGGCCACTTCTGCTACCCTCCGGTAGAAGCCAAGCTAGGCGGGTTGACCATTGACGGCCGATTTGCTTCTTGGCGGCGACATGGAGTCGGAGAGCTGTGTTGGAGAAGGACGCTGCTTCATTTAATTAACTACAGGTGTAGTTGGGTCACTAACATGTGGGCCCAACAGGCATTTGGCCCACATGTCAGTGATGCACCTTCACTTGCAGTTGAGTCACTGAAGCTCGGTCCCCTGGAGAAGAAGCTTTTGTTCGGCTCAGCCGGACACGTGGGGGTAGCTTCGGTTGAAGAATGTATGAAATGTAATGAAATCCTGCATGTTTATATGAAATCTGGTCATGTATGAATGAATTTAGTTTGATTATTTTGAATTTTTGTATCACTAGCATTGGATGAACATGCAAAACAATATGTACTAGCATTATTCCGAGGGTGATAACCTCGTTTGCAGCAATTTCACATGTACTCCCTCCGGTCCTTTTTAGTCTGCATATAAGTTTTGTCTGAAGTCAATGTATCTCTACTTTGACCAATCTTACAGAAAAAGGTATCAACATTCACAATGTAAAATCAATCGACTTGAAAGAAATATCTAATATGCGAAGTAAAAAGGAACAGAGGGAGTACAAAAATTTCGAGCAACTTTTTAGCGTTCCTGTACATTGCAATCAAACACACATGCCTGGCAATTGATAGAGAACATTCAAAACAATCGATGAGTATACATATCAGCGACTCACATGTCAGGGCTAGTATTTACTTCACAACTAAACAATAAAGAAAAATCGATCGATGCTGCTGTCAGCAAAGGGCGTCCCATTCGAAAATATCAAACGCACGTCTTCTTGCTAACATCAACGAGCAAAATTTGACAAGGTTGTCCCTTTCCAAAATGTCAAATGCGTGTTGTTTTGCCTACATCGATGAGCAAACTTTGACAAGGTTTTCCCATTCCAAAATATCAAATGCCTACGGTTGTGGAATGGGCAGGGTTTTCCATCAGTTCGGACATTGACATGGCACCTCACGCTAAATAAACCAGGTGTTCTTTTGTGCAGTTCCACCAAAATCAACCAAATTCGCGTGTAGCTTGTATGATGTCGCCTTTATATGTTGCAACGCCTTGAACATATTGGCACCTCCTTTCTTGTGGTGGACATGAATGATTTGAGAATATTTGATGTATTCGTGAACATTTTGTGAAGTTCCCATTGAAATCAAGCTTAGCACCCCTGTTTGTATAAATACAAAAGAAGTGATTAGTTCAAAGAAAACTGTACTATGAATTGACGGTTTAAACATGCAACCTACTGATACATCCATTTTGCATCACGTTTTCTTACTATTATTTATAATGGTTTTATCCATAATAATGCTTTTTGGAGTAATTCTAATGCCTTTTCTCTCATAATTTGCAAGGTACACACCAAGAGGGAGAATTCAAGCAGCTGGAAATCTGGACCTGAAGAAGCTGCATCAGGCCACCTATTCTGCACAAGTCCAAACAAGCTGAAACTTTACAGAGAATTTTTATGAATTATTTAAGAAATATTGGAGCCAATAATCACGGAGGGGGCCACCAGTGGGCACAACCCACTGGGCGCGCCAGCCCCTAAGCGCCTCGGTGGGTTGTGGCCTCCTCGCCCACCTCCGTGCCCATCTTATGGTATATAAGTCATTTTGACCTAGAAAAAAAGGAGAAGACTCTCAGATGACCGCCGCCTTTGAGGCGGAACTTGGGCAGGAACACTTTGCCCTCCCAAGCAGAGCGATTCTTAAGGGAACTTCCCTCCCGGAGGGGGAAATCATCGTCATCATCATCACCAATAACTCTCCCATCTTCGGGAGGGCAATCTCCATCAACATCTTCACCAGCACCATCTCATCTCAAACCCTAGTTCATCTCTTGTATTCAATCTTGTTACCGGAACTATAGATTGTTGCTAGGTGGTGACTAGTAGTGTTGATTACATCTTGTAGTTGATTACTATATGGTTTATTTGGTGGAAGATTATATGTTCAGATCCATTATGCATATTAATACCCCTCTGATCATGAACATGTTTATGATTTTTGAGTAGTTACTTTTTTTTCTTGAGGTCACGGGATAAATCATGTTGCAAGTAATCATGTGAACTTGACATGTGTTCGATATTTGATAGTATGTATGTTGTGATTCCCTTAGTGGTGTCATGTGAACGTCGACTACATGACACTTCACCATATTTGGGCCTAAGGGAATGCATTGTGGAGTAGTAAATAGATGGTGGGTTGCGAGAGTGATAGAAACTTAAACCCCAGTTTATGCACTATTCCGTAAGGGAACGATTGGATCCTAGAGTTTAATGCTATGGTTAGAATTTATTCTTAATACTATTCTCGTAGTTGCGGATGCTTGCAGGAGGGTTAATCATAAGTAGGAGGTTTGTTAAAGTAAGAACAACACCTAATCACCGGTCCACCCACATATCAAATTATCAAAGTAGCGAACACTAATCAAATCAACATGATGAAAGTGACTAGATGAAATTCCCGTGTACCCTCAAGAATGATTTGCTTATTATAAGAGACTGTTTTGGACTGTCCTTTGCCTCAAAAGGATTGGGAAACCTTGCTGCATACTTATTGTTACTATCGTTACTTGCTCGTAAAAAATTATCTTGCTACCAAACTACTCCGCTACTTACAATTTCAACACTTGCAGACATTACCTTACTGAAAACTACTTGTCATTTCCTTCTGCTCTTCGTTGGTTTCAACACTCTCACTTATCAAAAAGAGCTAAAATTTATCCCCTATATTTGTGGGTCATCAAGGCTATTTTCTGGCGCCGTTGCCTGGGAGTGAAGCGCCTTTGGTAAGTGGAATTCGGTAAGGAAACATTTATATAGTGTGCTGAAATTTATTGTCACTTGCTACTATGGAAAACAATCCTTTGAGGGGTCTGTTCGGGGTATCTTCACCTCATCTGGAACCACAATTAATTTCCCCTCAACCTACTGCACCTATCGAAAATATGGAATATGAAATTCCTTCGGGTATGATAGAACAACTCCTAGCTAATCCTTATGCAGGAGATGGAACCGAACATCCTGATATGCACTTGATATATGTAGAACAAATTTGTGGTTGTTCAAGCTTGCAGGTTTACCTGGAGATGAGGTGATGAAAAAGGTTTTCCCTTTATCTTTGAAGGGAAAATCATTGGCATGGTATAGGCTATGCGATGATATTGGACCATGGAATTAGAATCGCTTAAAATTGGAGTTCCACCAAATTTTTTATCCTATGCATCTAGTTCATCGTGATCGGAAATATATGTATAATTTTTGGCCTCGTGAAGGAGAAAGTGTCGCTCTAACTTGGGGGAGGCTTAAGTCAATGTTATATTCATGCCCCAATCCTGAGCTCTCAAGAGAAATGATTATTCAGAACTTTTTTGCTCGGCTTTCTCGTAATGATCAAACCATGCTGGATACTTCTTGGGGCCAATTCCATTCTTGCCCCTAGTTGGTTCCCACCCCTGGGTTTTGCCCTTACTTTTCTGGCATGCTCAGTTTTGCCCTTAGTTTTTTCCCTCCGTCAGCTCGAATGCCCTTCTGTCACAGCTCCACTTGGTCGGGCCGTTTGGACCGTGATTTTCGACGCTTTGGACACATTTGCCCTCGGTTTGATACCCCCACCCGTTTAGTCGTCTTCTAGCTCCCGCTGCACAAGAAAACAGAGAAGCGGCTGGGAAGAGAGGTGTGACATCGCGGTGTGGGGAGAGATGGGAAGGACCATGGCGACGTCGGCCATCTCGTCGGAGAACTCGTCGCCCGCAGCCGAACTGGTTTGATAGCTCATCTGGTCCCCTGCTTTTTTCTAGGTTTTGCTAGATGGGATTTGGGGGTTAATTTCTGGATCTTGGCCTGATTTAGGTGGATGGGGTAGGCATTGTTCAGCACAGCTCGGAGTTCTACTTGGCAGACTCGACGTACTGTGGCTTGGAGCCGCGCTCGAAGCATCGTTGTCCGGGGCACCGGCTAATCCCGGCTCGTCGTGTCGCCTGGGGAGGCGCAAGCACTGGACGTCGTTTTTTGGGTTGCCCTATGGATGTATGATTTCATTTGCATTGCATTTTCGTTTCATTTTCTTGTTTAACTTTCAAGGACAATTTTAATCAGTATTATTGATTCAGTTGCCAGATGAATGTGAATGGGCGGTTTGGGTTGACCCGCCACCTCCAGAACGTGTTGGTCTTGCCTTTGAAGAACTGCACGAAGTGATCGAACATAGCTGGATCAAAAGTCACCACTTGGAGAAGAGATCAATTGATCTTGCGAAGAAGAATCGTGCATTGAACAAGGAGTTGAAGAAAATGAAAGAAATGATGTGCATAGGGACAATGTTGTTTGCTAGCATTTTCATTTGTTTTCTAGCAATCTCAATGGCTGTCTGTGCATAGAATGCACATTAGTTTATGATCTATGTAGCTCAAATGCACTTTCCATGTTATGAAGCTGTAATGAACATATGAAGTTGTATGAACCTAGCAGTTGTTATGTTATGTTATGAAGCTTTATGGACACAACAATTTGCCGAATGCATGTATTGTGAAAAGAAAGATCAAACATGAATCTTGCTGGAACATAAGTAGCACTTGATATTCTTCAACAACCAAAAGAACATAGTTCACAACCAATCTTGCTGCAACTAGACATAGTTCACAAGCAGCATTTGATATTCTTCAGCAACCAAAAGAACACATTACAACAAATCTAACAGTTTCAAACTTGCACAACACATTAGTACTCATTTTCCAGATTTTGCCTTCTTGCTCCTTGTGTTGCTAGTCGGGATTGTCATCTCCCTAGCCTGCTCCTAGTCAGCTTCACAGGGATTTGAACAACTGGAGGGAGAACTTGCTCTTCACATGCAGCAACTCTTGCATCTACATTGCTGCCAGTAACTGAGCAAGGTTCTTCTTCTGGACTTGTACAAGTGTTAAGCTTCCTCTTCTTGCTGATAGCCATTGGAGATGCTCCTCTCTGCTGCCTTCTTGTAGTTCTTTCTTGGTGTGCTAATAAATAGGGAAGAAATAGTTGGTTAGTAACAAGACAAGAGATATTTGCAGGTAAAAGCACATAAATAAATCAAAGAGGAATAATATTACCTTTGAACTTCATCTGCAACTGCGGAAGCTTGTGTTGCTGCCTCATTTGTTTCACTATGGGGCTCCACTAGAGCACCATCTTCACCTGCAGGCTGCACTGGAGCTTCATCTTCACCTGCAGGCTGCACTGGAGCATCATCTTCACCTGCAGGCTGCACTGGAGCATCATCTTCACTGTATGGCTCCTCTTCTTCTTCTTGTTCATCATGTAGGTCTGCATTTTGGTTAGGAGGGTCTTCTTCAGCATTGTCAGCTCCCCAGTGTGCATCTTCTTCACCAAATGCTGGATCAATGGCTTTTTTGCAGGTTTTCAGTAAGTGACCCAAGCCACCACACCTCTTGCATTTTCTCTTCCTAGGACCAAGTCCTTTTCCTTCACTTGCTGGCTTAATTCTTGTCTTCCTTGGCCTGCCAGGTGCAGCTTTGTTCTGTACAGGTGGACTTAGTTTGAAACCAGGGTCTACAATATCCCACTGTTGTTTTCCTTCAAGTGCAGGCAGGTTCTCAGCATATGTTTTTTTAAACATTTCAACTGAAAAGTACTTGTGCACATACTGGTCTATTTCTTTAGCTTCCCCTCTCAATGATGTTATGAAGAATAGACCATGTATGCATGGCTGGCCTGTAACTTGCCACTTTCTGCAATCGCATGTTCTTTTCTCTACATCCACAGGTATCTCCACTCTCTCTTCTCCTTGTCTATAGCAGTCACCTCTGCTTCAGTTGGACTTCTCCTAACTAAAGTCATGTCCAAGCCTTTGGATCTTGCCATCAAAATCTTCATAACTCTGGGAATTATGATATGCCCATTGAATTTTTTAGTTCTATGCTATACCTAAGGCCAAAATTTTGCATTAAGTACTGCCTGATCTTATCCAACAAGTCCACAATGTGGAGACCCTTGAACTTTTTAATTTTGGAATTGAATGATTCTGCAAGGTTGTTATTGACATAGTCAACCTTGCAGATATCATTGAATTGTGCCCTGGCCCAGATTTTTGTGTGGTGCTCTTCCAGATAAGCCTGCACCTTGGGTTTTGTGAACAACTGTCTCAGGTGATAGTTGTGCTTCTTAATCTTTGTAAGTCAATGAACAAGGCCACAAATGCTGGTCATAGAACTTCCCCTGAATTTCTTAGAAAAATTTCGAGCCGGATGTCTCATGCACTCTCTATGCTCTACCCTGTGGTAAATGTCATCTACAACTGTCTCAAGACCCTTGCATGCATCAAGATGAATTACTAGTCCTTCAGATGACCTATCACCTTCTTCAAATTTTGGAAAAACCAACCCCAGCTCTCTTTAGACTCAGTCTCCAAAACACCATATACAATCGAAAAAATCCAGTTATGTGCATCAATTGCACATGCGGCAACCAACTAACCTCTGAACCTACCATTTAGTGCAAGAGCATCAACAACTAGGTAGGGCCTACAACCAGCTAAAAATCCCCGCCAGAAGCTTTGAAACCCGACAAAAACTCTCCTAAAACATTGCTTCTCATACCTCTTTCCTCTTAGCTGGAAAGGAACTATGTGTGTGTCAATTTCTACTACACTACCTGGAGAAGCCCTCTCAACCTCAGCTTTGAATGTGTACAGAAGCTGAAAACTATCCTCATATTTACCATACAAGTTGTCAATTGCCATTTGTTTACCATAAAACACTCTCATGTATGGCAATTCTATACCATATTTTTTCTTCAAATTAGTTACCAACTCACCAGGACCAATGTTGGAGTTTTCTCTGACCCAATTTTGCACAGCATCAGCTATCCACCTCCTCTTGGCTGCTCTGAGCCTCTCAGTTCTGTTCACACTTGTGCAGTGGTGCTCATAGGGATTTACTTTAATCAGAATTGAAACAAAGCAAAACATTAAGGCAAACTGTGGCTCAATGAAACTGAATATGCAAGATATCACAATGAGGTTAGTTAGTTAGTACTGTTACCACCTGAAACAAAGTACTGTTTCTCATTAAAGAGGCATGTAGCCTCCATCTACACCTTGAAAATGCACAATAAACAGTGAACCTTGATGGATCACTCTTCTCTATTTTGTACTCTACTTCATGCTGAATTGAGAATGTGGCAACCGCATTCCTGCAGTCCATAGCGTAAGGAAAAACAACTCCTTCAGCTAAACTAGGATTTTCCCTGTCATACATCATCTCAGCCTGTCCTCATCATCATTCTCAAAATGTCCCATGTCAATGTTCTCTTGTTCCTCCGCTGAATCTGTATCTGAAAACTCAGCAGGAATAAAATCCTCATCTATCTCTTCATTTGTCTTCTGCACAAGATCTGGAAACATCCTCTCATCCTCCTCATCTGAGCCTAGCACATCATCAGGCTCAGCCTCCTCAATCATAGGCTCTAAAGGAATTTCTGTGTCTTTGCAGCCAAAGTTGCCTTGGTACATTTGCAAGAGGAGTTGCGGGTGGATTGCAAGTACTACTAGGGGTGCCGACCTACTCCTAGAAGTACTTCCTGCAACATATGTTTTAGATGTTGCTTTAGAGGCAGGGGCTTTTCTTTCTTTGTGAATTCTTTATACGCTCTACATCTCTCGAATTACAGAGTTTCAACATTTGCGCTTTTGGAATCAGCATATGTAGCAAACATTACACCTAACTCGTCATCACATCAGAGGATTCCAAGTAGCTTTCTCTACATCCTGAATCTGAACTCAATCAAGGCCATGCATACCCCAAGGATATTTACTATAGATTGCAGACCTAAAATCATTGAAAGAGCTTATGCAGTCTACCACTAGAGGGAAACCAAGCTTGCATCCTGTCCCTTAGTACCACCCTTTGCTAAAAGAGTGGTCTCCATTCTAATTGTCAGAAAGAACGCACGCGATGGATCCATCCTACGATTGTGAACACAACCGAAGTCATGGAATGAATCTTTCTAATCAATGAAGCAGATGAGTAATCGGATCTGAAACTTACCTCGCCGGGATCTCCGCCTTGAATTGCCGTGCAGCCACTCCTCATGGCATCGCCGCCGCCGCCACCACCGCCGCCAAGAGCGTGTCTCCACCATCACCGCCATGATGTAGATCCGGCGATGAGGACTTCACGACATCGAGGCCACGGTTTCTGTGGGAGCCCGCGTCGCCGCCGAGTGCTAGGCTTTGGGTCGCCTTTGTCGTTGCCGATCTAGGGTTCGGGGTTGGGATAAGACAGAGGGAGGGGAAATGGCAACTACACTGTCTAATGTGTGTGGACCCACCTGTAAGGAAGGACCAGGGCAACCGTGTCCAACGTCGAGCCATTACGGTCAAACGGCGCTGACCAAGCGGAGCTGTGACAGAACGGCATTCGAGCTGACGGAGGGGAAAAACTAAGGGCAAAACTGAGCATGCCCGAGAAGTAAGGGCAAAACCCGGGGGTGGGAACCAACTAGGGGCAAAGATGCAATTGTCCCTACTTCTTGTGCTGGTTCTTTTATGAAGAAAACTATTGAATTCCGGTGGGATAATTTGGAAAGAATTAAATGCAACTTTGAAGATTGGGAACTCAACAAAGGTAAAGAGTCAGGTATAAAGCTTAAGTATGATTGTGTTAAATCTTTTATGGATACCCATGCTTTTCAAAAGTTTAGCACTAAATATGGACTTGACTCTGAGATAGTAGCCTCCTTTTCTGAATCATTTGCTACTCATGTTTAACTCCCTAAAGAGAAGTGGTTTAAATATCACCCACCTATTAAAGACGAAATTAAAGAACCAGTACCAGTTAAAGAAGAAACTATACTCTATAATGTTGATCCAGTTGTTCCTACTGCTTATATTGAGAAACCCCCCTTTCCTGTTAGGATAAAGGAACATGCTAAAGTTTCAACTGTGGTCAACAAAAGCTGTGTTGGAACACCTAAACCCGATGAACAAATTAGAGTTGAACTTAATATTGCTATGGTTAAAGATCTCTTAGAAGAAGATGCAGATGGGCATGTTATCTACTTCTGTGCACAAGCTGCTAGAATTGCCAAACCCGAAAAAGGGATAAAAATAGACCATTTGTTGGCCTGTCTGTCATTTCAATTAAAACAGGAGATCACTGTTATCATGGTTTATGTGACATGGGTGCTAGTGTGAGTGCTATTCCTTACACCTTGTATCAAGAAATTAGGAAAGACATAGCACCTACAGAGTTAGAAGACATATATGTTACTATTAAACTTGCAAATAGAGACACCATATCACCTTGTGGGATTATTAGAGATGTTGAAGTCTTGTGTGAAAAAAACCCTACTGCTTTTCTTGTTCTTGGTTCCCCACAAGATAACTTCTGTCCCATTATCTTTGATAGACCTTTCTTGAATACAGTTAATGCTAAGATAGACTGCAAGAAACAAACTGTTAGTGCTAGTCTTGGTGATGAGTCTCATGAGTTTAATTTTTCCAAGTTTAGTAGAAATCATCATGAAAAAGAATTGCCTAGTAAAGATGAATTAATTGGTCTTGCTTCTATTGCCGTCCCACCTACTGATCCTTTAGAACAATACTTGCTAGAGCATGTTACATATGCACGAAAGAAATGAAATAGATAAGATTATCTTTGAACAACGTCCTCTACTTAAACACAATTTACCTATTAAAACTCTAGGGGGTCCTCCTCCACCTAAAGGTGATCCTGTGTTTGAATTAAAACAATTTCCATACACTCTGAAATATGCTTATCTTGATGAAAAGAAGATATATCCTGTTATTATCAGTGCTAACCTTTCAGAACATGAAGAAGAAAGATTATTGAAAGTTCTAAGGAAGCACCGATCGAGCTGCTATTGGATATACTCTTGATGATTTAAAGGGCATTAGTACCACTCTTTGTCAGCACAAAATTACTATGGAACCTGATGCTAAACCAGTCACTACTAGGAAAAGGCCTACTAATGGCGCACCGGTTTTGCCTACTAATGGCGCACTACCGGTGCGCCATTAGTAGCACGCCATTAGAACTTTTACTAATGGCGCACCACTGGTGCGCCATTAGTATCTGGTATACTAATGGCGCACTTGGCAGTGCGCCATTAGTATGTAACTCCATGTGCCATTAGTATGCCTCCGGGGCCATATGTAACCATGTGCTTTGTCACACTAATGGCGCACTCTGCCTTGATGCACCATTAGTATCCTTTGGCATACTAATGGCGCACTCTTTGATGCGCCGTTAGTATGAATATTTGGTTTTTTGCTTTTCTGATTTTTGCACAGGTTACAAAATATATTATTGGACAGAATATAGACAGCAGACACAAAGCAACATCAGATTCATCGAATACAATAGAAGATTAGTCTCCTAATAGAATTCATCATATTAGTCTCCTAATTCAAAAGACCGAACAAAGATAAAACATTACAAGTCTCAAGACCGCGAGTATCGAGTTTGTCTTCACATTACAAGTCGATATCGATCATCTAAACTACCATCATCGCGGTGTGCGCCGCCATCATCAGTGGTGGCATCCTCGGCGGCACCATCAGTGGTGTCATCCCCGACACCACTAGGGGTTGTGTAATCAGGATCGGTGTCTTCCGCGGCGTCCTCGTAGCGGTGAGGTTGTTCCTCCATCTCCTGGGATAGCTCCCAGAATTGCATGCCGCCCGAACCACCGGCCTCATCGTTGTGGGCCATGTTTCGCTCTAAATAGGAAAAAAGTTCGGTCAAAAAGTTGGTTATTGTCAAGGAACAAGATCATGGTCTCATCATTTAGGGTTTGTCGACATCGAGGCACCCTAAAATCCTAAGCTTTCATCATTTAGGGTTTGTCAACGCCGAGGCACCCTAAAAGCTTAAGCGTACATCATTTAGGTTCTCATCGACACCGAGGCATCCGGGGCAGCCAAGTTAAGTTTTCATCATTTAGGGTTTATCGATGCCGAGGCACCCTAGGTTGGGCCTAATCACTTGTCTCTATTGCCACCTATGTTGGGTTTATCATCTAGGGTTTATCGATGCTAAGGAGAATTCTAAGTTGGGCCTAATCACTTGGCTCTATTGCCACCTATGGTTTAATGCAACAAGAATGGCGGGGCAGTTGATCCTACTTAACTAAGTACTAAGATACCGCCCATGCATTAATCATAAGTACCCCATATGTCCTATTTTTAGCAAAGTCATGCTAAAATTCATGGAAAATTTCAGCATGACCTTTGCTGAAAATAGGACATATGGAGTACCCGAATTTGCCGGAACGAAAGTTAATCAACATTCCGACAAACTCAAGGGCCTCTCGGGGCACCTGCAAATTCATCACGACACGATGGTCGGAGACATGACCTTTGCAAAATGGTCGGAGACACGATGGTCTTTCTCAATGTGATCAATTGATGGATCAACACATAAAACATGTCCAATAAGTATGATTTATAGAGTAAACATCAGTATGAATATATATCAAGTTTTTCTTCATCAGCCAGGCCCATGCAAGTAACTGCATCCATCAACTATTTCTGCTACTCTGTAACTAACTACACTCTGTATTTATAGATTCATTTCAGATGAGATCAGATTGAGCTCCAACTGTAGCTGCAATGAGGGATCCATGAGCCATCATGCCAGCCAGCCAGGAAATAAACTTTACTTTCCAAAGGAAATAAAAATACAATGCATACATACATACTTAAGCAGGTAGATAGATAGATAGATAGATAGATGAACATGTTCAGTTTACAAGAATGAATATAAACAAGCAAAGAATGCATGCAAGTTTAAAGTAAACCGTTTCAGTTAATGCAAGTACTCCTCTTGCTCTCTACTTTCTCTCTTCTCTTCTTCAGTTAATTAACTGAATTTTACTGATGTTGTTGTTAACTGAATTTTAATCAGCTGCTGAAGAACACCTTCAATTTAAATCGAGATATAGGTGTAGTTTTCAGTCTCTGTCAGTTTCATCAGAGAAGTTTGCTTTCAGTTTCAAATAATCCGACCATGGGATGGCACGAACTAGGTTTCTCCGCGGCCCTGACCCGACCATGGGATAGCACGAACTAGACGGTCATGGCTGCATCGCGGGTGACGCTGGGAGCGCTTTCGGATGGCGCGATGCTCACGACCCGAAGTGGCCTAGTTTCGCTTTCGTTAGCTGTGTAATCGCTGAACAAGAAGAGAAATAGAGAGCAGAAAAGCGGCGAAGTTGAACGCGGGACAAAGGGCAGGACGTTTGAGTTTTCGAGGAAACTCCCCACGTCTCCCCTCCAGAGTTTTCGAGGGCCCACGTCTCCCCTCCAAAGGGCAGGATGTTTGAGTTTTCGAGGCAACTCCCCACGTCTTCCCTCCACTGGCAACTCCCCACGATGCAGTGGGGGTTTTCTTCCCACGTCCAGGTAACTCCCCTCCTATTCCAGTGCCGCTCCATCTTGCTCCCTCCTCATTCCATTGCCGCTCCATCTTCCTCCCTCTACCTCCCTCTGCCTCCAGCATCAAGCAACTCCCCTCTGCCTCCACCATCGCTGGCCAGGAGGGCAATGGCGGAGGAATCGTGGAGCAACTCCCCTCCGTCTGCCAAGAGAATGGCGGAGGCATCGTGGAGCAACTCCGCTCCGTCTGCCAAGCATCACCGTGGTGAGGCGTCTGGCAAGGAGCCGCTGGTGGTCGACGACGACGTTCGGTCCCCGGCGGCTGGACTACACCGTGCCTCTCAAGGTTGATATCCACGAAGGAGCCGCTGGATGTCGTATGCACCAGCAATCCGCATTTAAGCCGACAAGATGATCCGCAAGATGAGGAGGAGGCTCGGCGGCATGATTTCTCGAAATATCGGCGTTGATGTCGAGTATACCCGAAGACAAACCTCCGCAAATTGCTGCAGCTTCTGCAGTTATGCGTGGAGGATCTCGCCCCTGGTATACCACATCACCGCTGACAACCAAATGGTAAAAACATCCAGTTCTGAAGTAGTTTTTTGGTGATCATACATAATGTTGTCTACAAGTTTTTGTGATCATTTAGTAGCTGTTATCAATGTTGTCTTGTAATGCAAAAGATTGCAAAAAAAAAATACTCCCTCCGTTCCTTGATATAAAGTGTATAGATTTTTGAGAAAAAGTCCGAAATATTAGGTTTATTGCGTTGCACCACTCATTAGGATAATTTTTTAAGGGATTTGTTTACATTTACTTATATAGGGCAAGCTCCTCTATTTTCTCATGTCAATTAGTTAGGTGTAATCTCGCCCAAAACTTGTGAAATTTTCCCTCCATGTGCGTTCTTTAATTTTCGTGCCAAAAACTATACACCCTATATTTAGGAACGGAGGGAGTACATCATTGAGATGTTATGCTTGCTGTTTTGATCATACAGAATGTTGTCTTGTAGTTGTTGTGATCATTTAGTAGTTGTTGTGATCATACTGTTTTACCTGAATTTTGGTCAGAACTGAAGAAGCTATTTTAACTGAATTTTTCTTCAACTGAACCCATTTTAATTCTGTAGTTTCTAAAGTTTTTGAAGTAGATGAATTTGAATGCTAAAGATTATTTTGAATGTTGTCTTGTAATGCAAAAGATTGCAAAAAAAATACATCATTGAGATGTTATGCTTGTTGTTTTGATCATACAGAATGTTGTCTTGTAGTTGTCGTGATCATCCTGTTTTAACTGAATTTTGGTCAGAACTGAAGATGCTATTTCAACTGAATTTTGCTTCAACTGAACCCATTTTAATTCTGTAGTTTCTGAAGTTTTTGAAGTAGATGAATTTGAATGCTAAAGATTATTTTGATGCAGGCCCAAGGAACTCCGCCTCCCTGCAGGAGAAGAAGTCAGACACCTTTGTTGGCTTCTGCATTGGAGGCGACAAGGAGAAGTTGAAGTTGTCTGGTTTGGAGATCAACCCCGACAAGTACGTCGACTTGCAGCGCAAATGGAGAGTTCCAAACAATGGAAAGAAGTTACAGTCTTTGGCTGAGTTTGCAGCCAGCCTCATCCACCCATCCTACTAAAAAATGAAGCAGAAGATCGACAGGAATTCGGACCACCTACTATGGGGGGACAGCCCACTGCCAAACAAGCTCATCGAGTACGCCATGAAAGATGCGTCGTCACCTACGAGGCATGGAAGAAAATCGAAATCACCAAAGAAGGTTTCGAGCTCGGCAAGAGGCGGAGGATCATTGGGATGACCCCTACTCATCGGGATATTGAGTTGTTTGTGGTATTGGGATGACCCCTACCATCGTGTCTCAGTTTGTAGTTATGTGGTTGAACAAGTTTGCTTTTGTTATGTTGAACAAGTTTGCTTTTGTTATGTTGAACAAGTTTGCTTTTGTAATGATGAACAAGTTTGCTTTGGTTGTCGATTGACATCATCTCATCGCTGAGCATGATTTAGTTTTACCTTTATCTATTTATTATTTAGGCAGAGCTATTCAGTTAATTAACTGAATTTTACTAATGTTGTTGTTAACTGAAATTTACTAGTTAAACACATTATAACTGGAGTGTAACTCAGGACAAGTTGAACTTAAGCTAGAAGATACAAGTTGAACACACACCAGGCAGTTTTTATAATATTATCAGAAAAATATCTTCGGTAACTCGGGACAAGAAAAATCTCCACCGTAATAGGACTAGCATTTAAGAGTAATTTCCTCCAACAAATAAAGTTCAAACAAAAACTGACAACAGTCTTTTGATTAAGAGCCAAGTCACAACACTCTTTGAAGTTCAAACAAAAAGCGACAACACTTTTTAATCTGTCTCCTCCAAGAAAGAGCCAAGTCAGTCTCACCCAACTAGGGAAACATCGGTTAGACCACTAGCAATTGGGAATACACAACTGGGCTAGGTTTGTGCTCTAGCTAGGCAGTAAAACAGAGCATATAGAGGCATTGCCTGCCTCTGCTGCAAGTGGGGATGTGAGCAGGATTATCACAATTAGATCACTAATTTGCTGGAATCTTATTTACAATTTTCTTCAAACTAGTTACCACTGACTAGTACAATGTTTTCTAAACTGGTTGCCATCATCTCCCTTTTTATCATTTTGGTTATGTGAAATTAGTTGTAGTGAGTGGCCAAGCAACCACTAGCAATTTGTGCATAACAATTCCGGTAGTTTTACCTGTAAGCCCCCTCTTCCGCAACCTAGTAAAAAATTATACTACACAGAAGCATCTGCTTCCATCTCTCTCAGTATAAAGGTTTAGCATTTGGCTGAATTTATCAAAAATGGGAAAAACTAACAACTCAAACAGCAAATGTCATATATATGTTGGAAATTGCAGTGATAATCGATCGGCGTGTTCCATTTGTCGCTGGTATTTACAAACTAATTCTCTTTGTTTTCTTGGGGAAAAGTTGCTCTTTGCTTAACTACTAGCAAAATCATTGTGCATTGTTTTTTGTAATATTGTATCGCTTGTTTAAATGCTTGTGCCATCATGGCCCTAACTATACCCTGAATGATGCCACCGCTGCTCGGGCGCTACTATTGGATTGAAATACTACAGCCGGAATTAACAAGATTATCGCTGATTTGCTGGACAAACAGAGTGTTTCCGAGAAGGAAGAGGGGAGAGGAGGCGGAGCTCACCGGGGAGGCGCAAGAAGGCCCTGCGACAGCTTAGTAGCAACAGAGGTGGCCGAAGTTGAGGAAGACAGCGGTGACCCGAGGAAGAAGAGGTGGAGGGGGGGTGGAGGGGTCGAGCGCCATCGCGCCCTGGTTCCGCGGCTTGCCGGCCCGGTCTTGAAGCAGATTCTGCCCGCCGCCTTTCCTGTCGCCTCGCACGGTGGAGCTCAAGGGCTGGGAAGGCGAGGGAGGGGGTGGGTGGGTGCGGTGAAGGCGAGGGAGGGGGTGGATTGGGAGCGGACGGCGATGGGGGGCAGGGCAGGGGCTGACTGGGGGCGGCGACAGAGACGGAGGCGCGCGGGCGGCGGCAGCATGGGTCGGGGCAGCGCGCGGGTGGATCTGGTGGCGAGGGAGAGAGGGTCGAAGGGGAGCTGGTGAGAGGGAGTCAGGATAGCTAGGGGGAGGGTTCTAATGGCGCACTGTCCAGTCGTGCGCCATAAGTATGACTATTCTAATGGCGCACCAACCCTTGGTGCACCATAAGTTTTAATCTAGCCCACTAACCATATCTACAACCTAACCCTATCTACAACAGAACCCGCCCACTAGCCCGACTGGTCAGCACGCAGCACACACACCAGGAGGTCCTGTGTTCGATTCCCAGGCTCCCCAATATTTTTTTATGCATTTAAAATGCTGTTTTTTATATTTATTTGTGTTTAAATATGTTCAAACTTGTTTAAATCATAACAGTAATATTTTTTATAAAAACAGTAATAATTTTTAAAAAAATATGTTCAAATTTCTTACTTGAAAATATCATCGGCAGCGGCGGTGGAGCGGGGGAGGGTGCGGGGATCGAGATTGAGATGGAGGGGGAATCGAGATCGAGATGGAGGGGGATCGAGATCAAGTGTCCTCATGAATTCAAAAAGTGTCCATGAAATTTAAAAATATTCATGATATCAAAAAGTGCCCATGAAATACAATCAAGAAATGAAGACTACGATTTAAATACAATCGATCTTAGCTATCTATCTGTTCACAATCTTCTTGCCCTTCTTTTTCGCAAATGGAGTTCTTCTGTGGAACGGACGTCCTTTAGGTAGGGTGGTCCTGCTTCTTCTTGTGGTGTGTGCTACTACTTCATCGTCGTCGTCATGTTCGATCTTCGGGTCGCCCACTTGTCGAAGTCTTGATCATTGGCTACTCCATCCATTCCGATGATCTTCCTTTTGCCTCTCCTCACGACAACACGACCGGGCTTTGGCGGGTCGGTAATGAAGAAGCATTGGTCCACTTGGGAAGCCAAGACCCATGGCTCATTTTTCATGGTGACGTTTGTGCTGCGGTCTTGGATTTGGCTTCGGTATAAACACGATCGGGCTTTGGCATAGTGCGCCATTAGTAGGTTTGCAAAAAGTAAAAAATTATATACTAATGGCGATCGCCTTGGTCGTGGCGCCATTACTAGTTCTAACTAGTAATGGCGCACTTTGCCATCCCTGCGCCATTAGTTTGTATGGAAAAATGGGAAAAAAATCAATAGTAGTGGCGCACCGTGAGCAAGGTGCGCCATTAGTGTCTTCCACACTAATGGCGCACGAGCAACCGGTGTGCCATTAGTATATAATAGTGGCGCACTACTTACCTGGTGCGCCATTAGAATCAGTCCTATCTATAGCCCTTTTCCTAGTAGTGAGTTGTTGATCATCAACGTTGGTTAAATCCGAAGATGAAAGAAGTGGTAAGAACGGAAATATTAAAACTTCTAGAAGCAGGTATAATCTATCCCATAACTGATAGTAGATGGGCAAGTCCTGTTCATTGTGTCCCTAAGAAAGGAGGTATTACTGTTGTTCCTAATGATAAGAATGAACTTCTTCCACAAAGAATATTACACGCTATAGAATGGTAATTGATTTTAGAAAATTAAATAAAGTAACTAGAAAAGATCATTACCCTTTGCATTTTATTGATCAAATGCTTGAAAGATTATCTAAGCACACATACTTTTGCTTCCTTGATGGATATTCTGGCTTTTCACAAATACCTGTTTCTCAACCTGCTCAAGAAAATACTACTTTTACTTGTCCTTTTGGAACTTATGCTTATAGACATATGCCTTTTGGTTTATGCAATGCACCTGCTACCTTTCAAAGATGCATGATGGCTATATTCTCTGACTTTTGTGAAAAGATTGTTGAGGTTTTCATGGATGACTTCTCTATTTATGGGAAGTCTTTTGATGATTGTTTAAGAAATCTTGATCGAGTTTTGCAGAGATGTGAACAAACAAATCTTGTCTTTAATTGGGAGAAGTGCCACTTTATGGTTAATGAAGGCATTGTCTTGGGTCACAAAATTTCTGATAGAGATATCGAAGTGGACCAAGCTAAGGTTGATGCAATTGAGAAAATACCATGTCCTAAGGACACAAAAGGTATTCATAGTTTCCTAGGTAATGTAGGTTTCTGTAGGAGGTTTATTAAAGACTTCTCTAAAATTTCTAGGCCTCTCACTAATCTTTTGCAAAAGGATATCCCTTTTGTTTTTGATGATGAGTGTTTAGAAGCCTCTGAAACACTCAAGAAAGCTTTAATCTCTGGACCTATTGTTCAACCACCAGATTGGAACTTGCCTTTTGAAATTATGTGTGATGCTAGTGTTTATGCTGTTGGTGCTGTTTTAGGACAAAGAGTTGATAGGAAATTAAATGTTATTCATTATGCTAGTAAAACCCTAGACAGTGCTCACAGAAATTATGCTACTACTGAAAAGGAATTCTTAGTAGTGGTGTTTGCTTGTGATAAGTTTATACCTTATATTGTTGATTCCAAAGTAACTGTTCACACAGACCATGCTGCTATTAAATATCTTATGGAAAAGAAAGATGCTAAACCTAGACTTATTCGTTGGGTTCTCTTGCTACAAGAATTTGATTTGCATATTATTGATAGAAAAGGAGCTGAGAACCCAATAGCTTATAACCTGTCTAGGCTTGAAAATGTGCTTGATGACCCACTTCCTATTGATGATAGTTTTCCTGATGAGCAGTTAGCTGCAATAAATGTTGCTAATAGTACTCCTTGGTATGCTGACTATGCTAATTTTATTGTTGCTAAATATTTGCCACCTAGGTTTACTTCACAACAAAAGAAAAAGTTCTTCTATGATTTAAGAAATTACTTTTGGTTTGACCCACATCTTTATAAAGGAGTAGATGGTATTATTAGACGTTGTGTACCTGAGCATGAACAAGGACAAATCCTACGGAAATGTCACTCGGAAGATTATGGAGGGCATCATGCTGGAGATAGAACTGCTCATAAGGTATTGCAATCTGGATTTTATTGGCCTACTCTCTTCAAGGATGCACGTAAGTGTGTCTCATCTTGTGATGCAAAGAATAGGCAATATTGGTAAGCGTCAAGAAATGCCTATGAATTATTCACTTGCAGTTGAACCATTTGATGTTTGGGGATTCGATCACATGGGACCTTTTCCTTCCTCTAATGGGTATACACATATTTTGGTTGCTGTTGATTATGTTACTAAATGGGTAGAAGTTATTCCAACTAGTAGTGCTAATCACAACACCTCTATTAAAATACTTAAGGAAGTTATTTTCCCAATGTTTGGAGCCCCTAGATACTTAATGAAGGATGGTGGTTGAAACTTTATTCATCGTGCTTTCCGTAAGATGCTTGCCAGTATGATGTTAACCATAGAATTGCATCACCTTATCATCCTCAGTCTAGTGGTCAAGTTGAGTTTAGCAATAGAGAAATAAAATTAATTTTGCAAAAGACTGTTAATAGGTGCAGGAATAATTGGTCTAAGAAATTAGATGATGCACTTTGGGCTTATAGGACAGCTTATAAAAATCCTATGGGCATGTCTCCTTATAAAATGGTTTATGGAAAAGCTTGTCACTTGCCTCTTGAGTTAGAACATAAAGCATACTGGGCAGTTAAAGAACTCAACTATGATTTCAAACTTGCTGGTGAGAAGAGGCTGTTTGATATAAGTTCATTAGATGAATGGAGAACCCCAAGCTTATGAAAATGCAAAGTTTTTCAAAGAAAAAGTTAAAAGGTGAGTTTAAAGTTGGAGAGTATGTTCTTTTGTACAACTCTTGTTTCAGATTCTTTGCAGGCAAACTCCTCTCCAAATGGGAAGGCCCCTATGTCATCAAGGAGGTTTACCGGTCTGGAGCCATCAAAATAAATAATTTCGAAGGCACTAACCAGAAGGTTGTCAACAGGTAATGAATAAAGCATTATATCTCAGGTACGCCTATTAATGTTGAAAGCAATATTGTCCAAACTTTGACACGGGAAGAACACATGAAAGAGTCCTTCGGAATACTCTAGCATCATCAAAATAAGGAGGTACGTGGTATAATAAGTAAACAGACTCCGAAAATCTGCAAAAATAATTTTTATCAGTTTTGGAATAATTTAGAATTTTGGGAATAATGGAGCTCCCAGGAAGCGTCCCCTGGTGGGCACAAGACACCAGGGCGCGCCAGGTACCTGGCGCACCTAGGTGGGTTGTGCCCACCTGGGGCACCTTCCGGACTCTGTTTTTCTTCTGTATACTTGTCCTGCAAGATAAATATTCTATATGTACTTCCTGAATCTGTTAACCAACGTACCATGAAGAAATCCTCTGTTCTATTTTCTTGTTGTTTCTGGTCAGATTTATCAAGCCAGGCATCATGTCTTCCCGCTCCTCCAACAACATGGAAGAAGCTGCTTGGCTGATGAAGATCGAGACGAAGAGGGAGGAGCCTACGGACGCCGTCAAGGGAGGCAAGGTCAAGGAAGCTACCGTAAATCCATCCCCAGTGACAGCACAAGCACTGCTGGCCGAGAAGGAGGAAGAAAATATCCTTAAGCCCTACCTTACTCCTCTTACCCCCGCTGAGGTTGAAGCTTTTCGCGTAATTGAAATAGTTCGCATACAAAATAAGTATCTCACTCGTGAAAATATTCTATATCAAGAGCATATTATCCATATCCGTAGCGTCATCCGTCGGTTGTAGGATCTCTTGACCCTTAAGGACATGATCACTTCATCACCTTCTTCACCACCAAAGGACAACTAAGTATCGGGTATGGGCACTCTCCTTGGCTTCTGCCAAGGTTGGAGGAGGTTCCCCGGTATCGTATCATCCCACTATATTTTTGCTTTTACTTATCTTAGTTCAATCTTTGGCTTAGATTAATAAAGTTTAGTTCAATCGTTTCTTCTTTGAGAGTTTGCTTAGTGATCTATCATTATTATCATGTGCAAGTTATATAATAAAGTTAGTTCGAGTTTTTACTTTCTTTACTTTCCTGTTGCAAATAAGGAAAAGAAAAAGAGAAAGAAAGCAAACAAAAGAAAGGAAATGAATCAATAAGATCATATACTAATCCTATGGTAGGTGATAGCACCACATAAGGAAGAGTATAAGTAAGAAAATTTTATTAGAGATTGACAAACATAACATTGGTTAGTGTTGCAACTCATGAAAGAATTAATAAGGGAAGGGAAGATTCACATATAAATATATTATCCTAGAAATGTTTTGTGATTGTGAGCCCTCGTCAAAATATTATATGCCAAAATTGTTGACGTTGGACAAGGAAGACAACGTAATGGTTTATGTATGTTTATATGCACATAGAAGTCATACTGTCATAGATCCTTTAACATGTGATGCTTTCCCCCTATCTTTGCTAGCCAAAAATTCCGCACTAAGTAGAGATACTACTTGTGCATCAAAAAACCCTTAAACCCAAATATTTTTCAAGTGTCCACCATACCTACCTAGGGATTGAACAAGATCCCTCAAGTAAGTTGTCATCGGTGCAAAAAGGCAATAAAAATTGCTTCTAAATATGTGAGATCTTTTAGTGTAAGAGAAAATTGAGCGTTGCACGAACTTGGATGGCAAAGAATAAAAGAAACATACTGAATATTAAAGGTTGTCATATTAAGGGTCAATGTAACATGACGTTCTTTTGCACTAAGGGGTTGAGCATGCAAACAAATAACTGCATGGCAACCTCTGCTTCCCTATGCGAAGGGCCTATCTTTTACTTTTATGTATTTACGTTTATGCAAAGAGTCAAAGTTTTCCTTCTATTCCTTTTATTTTTTTCTTTTGGAAATCATCATGTGGTGAGGAAAGATCTAGGCACATATATCCAGTTGAATATAGATAGCATGAGTTTTTTATTGTTGACATCACCCTTGAGGTGAGTATGTTGGGAGGCGAAACTATAAGCCCCTATCTTTGTATGTGTCCGATTGAAACATTTTGCTCATGTGTACTCGTTGAGTGTTAGCAATCATAGAAGACTATATGATGGTTGAGTATGTGGACTTGCCTAAAGGCTCCGACACGTGACCCTTCCTGAAAAGATGATGAATTGTAGTTGCAAAGTTGACTAAGAACATAGTTTGTTGGTTTCTAATAGAGTTTTTCTTTATACTTGATTGTGCGATGAACTATTACTTACTCATGGGAAGTGTATGATAAAAGTTCTATGATTAAAGTCTTATGTTTAAATTTATTGCTGTTATAATAATCAACATGATGCTTCTATGTTCGTATTTTATTTCTATTGACACCTCTCTCTCAAAGCATGTGGACATATTTTTCGATTTCGGTTTTCGCTTGAGGACAAGCGAGGTCTAAGCTTGGGGGAGTTGATACGTCCATTTTGCATCATGTTTTCTTACTATTATTTATAATGTTTTTATCCATAATAATGCTTTTTGGAGTAATTCTAATGCCTTTTCTCTCATAATTTGCAAGGTACACACCAAGAGGGAGAATTCCGACAGCTGGAAATCTGGACGTGAAGAAGCTACGTCACGCCACCTATTCTGCACAAGTCCAAACAAGCTGAAACTTTACAGAGAATTTTTATGGATTATTTAAGAAATACTGGAGCCAATAATCACCAGAGGGGGCCACCAGGTGGGCACAACCCACTTAGGCGCGCCAGGCCCCCCTAGCGTGCCCTGGTGGGTTGTGGCCTCCTCGGCCCACCTCCGGTGCCCATCTTCTGGTATATAAGTCATTTTGACCTAGAAAAAAATAAGGGGAAGACTTTCGGGACGGAGCACCGCCGCCTCAAGCCGGAACTTGGGCAGGAACACTTTTGCCCTCTAGCGGAGCAATTCTACCGGGGGAACTTCCCTCCCGGAGGGGGAAATCATCGTCATCATCATCACCAACAACTCTCCCATCTTGGGGAGGTCAATTTGCATCAACATCTTCTCCAGCACCATCTCAACTCAAACCCTAGTTCATCTCTTGTATTCAATCTAGTTACCGGAACTATATATTGTTGCTAGGGGGTGACTAGTAGTGTTGATTACATCTTGTAGTTGATTACTATATGGTTTATTTGGTGGAAGATTGTATGTTCAGATCCTATGCATATTAATACCCCTCTGATCATGAATATGTTTATGATTTGTGAGTAGTTACTTTTGTTCTTGAGGTCACGGGATAAATCATGTTGCAAGTAATCATGTGAACTTGATACACTACAAAAAAAAGACACATCCGTGACATTTTGGGCCGAACAATTTTTTTTCCTGTCATACTTATGACACTTCTCTATGACGATAATTGTGACAAAACCTGGTATCATCATAGATGTGGTGGGCTCCTACTTCTTTGACAAAAAATCATGATAGAAAATGGGCTTTTCATCCTGGGCGGGCTGGAGATGCAGCTGCATGACATTCTTTGGGCCGTCCATGACGGAAAAAATCGTGGTAGAAGCGAGGGCGAGGAAAATATTAGGGTGTTCCCGGTTACGGTGGGTGGTCAGGGCCGAGTGCTCCGCATTTCTCTCATACACGTACGCGCGTGTGTGCGAGGCGTTGGGCTCTAACTGAACCCGAGCGATTGCAGACCGCGAGCTACGACATTCGAACCCAGCGATCGATCGATGGCTGTTAACCGAACACGATCGAGCAATTCCTTTGCTACTGCTGCTAACTGAAGCCGATCGATGCTCCCTCTGGATGAACGGTGAGCGTTGCAGGGGGTTTGGGATGAACAGTGAGCGGTGGGGGTGGATGAACAGGACCCCGTGGTGTTGCCTCTGGATGAACAGGACCCCGATCAATCGAGCCGGTTGGGGCTGGATGAACAGGACCCCGTGGAGGGCGGGATGAATAGGATGACCCCGTGGAGGGCTGGATGAATAGTAGACGGTGGAGGGGTGTATGAACAGTAACCCGTGGAGGGGTGGTTGAATAGGAGCCCGTGGAGAGGGGTGGTTGAACAGTAGCCGGTGGAGTAGCGCGCGGTGGAGGCTGGATGAACAAGAGCGCATGGATGAACAGTCGCAAGTGGAGGCTGGAGGAGGTCGACGGTGGATGAACAATATCCCGTGCAGGCTGGAGGAGGTCGACGGTGGAGATGAATAGTATCCCGTGGAGTCCCGTTTTGCGGTACGCCACACCCCTCTCGATGAAAAGGACCCCCGTTTCGACCGTAGCGCTCCAACACAAATCCGTTTCATCCGTTTTGCGGTACGCCACACCCCTCCTGATCAACATGACTCCGTTTCGACCGTAGGAGTTCCAACACAAGTCCGTTTCCTCCATTTTGCGGTACGCCAGACCCCTCCCGATGAACAGGATCCCGTTTTGAACGTGGCCAATCGAACACAAGGCCGTTTCCTCCATTCTATGGTATGCCAGGCCTCATTTCCATCGCCTGTTCCGTCCAAGACGGTTGGCTCCTACGCATTCCGTTGCCTCCCGATCAACACGACACATTCCGTTGCCTCCCCATGAACACGACGACGATGCAGTTTCTCCGTTCTGACCCAACCATGTTGAGACCTGGCCGTACGTATGCGCGAGTAGGCGTTCGAGACCCCGCCCGTATGTATGTACATGGCCGTATTTTCTTTCTTGCACCATGGCCGTTGTACGTACGTGTACATGCTACGTGCGCACCTCTACTACGACACGTGCGCGCCTCTACATCGACCAGTATGTAAGTACACGTTCACGACCAGAATGACAACGCTACGTACGCTTCGTCCAGGTGGGTCCCGAGTGTCATGCACTTCCTTGTGTGCGAAGATGTAGATGATGGGTCCTAGCAGTCAGGGGGGCGAATCATTTTTTTTATTTTTTGCCCGGACGCACTTCCTTGCGTGCGAAGATGTAGCTGGTGGGTCCCAGCAGTCAGGGGGGAGAAATGTTTTTTTTTCGGACGCACTTCCTTGCGTGCGAATATGTAGCTGGTGGGTCCCAGCAATCAGGGGGAAATGTTTTTTCGCGAAATAAGGTGGCCCATCCGGTGGGTCCCTGCTGTCAGGTGGAGGAATAATTATTTTCCATGTAATAAGGAGGCACTTCCTTGCGTCTACCACAGACCCATCTGTCAGCCTCTCCACGTACAGTACTCTTCCGATGGAAGTCGGTTGTTGACCACATTGACCACGCCGCACCGAGAGCACCACGGCAGTGGACGACGGCGAGGCCTAGGAAGGGGACGACACGGAGCCGGGGAAGACGCGGTAGTGGATGCCCACGTGGAGAGGAGTACAAGGGTTCACTGGTTCGGCTGTGGTCTGAGGCTACCGTCGCCGCAGAATAACAGGGGGTGTGGGTGAGTGGAGGGATGGCCTGGCCAGCGGTGGGAGTAGTATGGGGGCGGTGAGGCCTCTGCGGCAGCACAGCCGGCCACGAGAAGCAGGAGCAGGCGGCACGACTGGCGCTGCTTTGGGCGGCTGGAGCAAGAAGACCAGAGGTTGAAGAAGGAGTACGACCGTTGGATGGACATAGTACGGTCACTGAAGCTAGAATCGTTTATATTGACTAAGTTGACAAAGCGCTTGGTACGTGCCAACTTAGTAGGCTCACAGGTCAGCCTCCGAAACGGTGCGCCCCAGATGTCAGGGTGAGGAATCATTTTTTGGGCGGCCGAAGCTAAGAATATCCGAGATTGAAGAAGAAGCACGACATCCGTTGGATAGAAGTCCAACGGCCGCTGCTGCTAAAACCGTGTGTTGACTATAATAAGTTGACAAAGCCTTGCATATGCGTCAACTTATTTTCTTTAGGGGACGCGTCAACTTAGTAGGCCCACAAGTGTGTGGCAGAGAACTTATAGCCCATTTGCGATTTGTAAGAATGTACAACCCATTTTTAAATTCTAATGGAATTTACTACATCCCATTTACAGTTTGTTAAAAGTACATCCCATTTTCTAGCTAGGGCAACGATTAATAATTTCAACCAACCGTTGAAGACAGAATTCAATAAAATTTCCCACATTTTGATGGGATCTGAAATATTTTTATCCCGAAATTTCTAGTCAGATTAAATATAAATTTGTATTACGTAAAAATCCAACGAAACATTGCGCGTGCAACAATGAAAAACTAAGATTTTCAAAATCCATAAATAATATTTTATAAACTAATTTCGTGTTTGGTGCATTTTTTTATAGTTGTTGCCTAGTTTTTAAAATTACATCCAATTTATTATTTTTAAAGCCCATTTTCCTGTTAATCCTAATGCATCCCTCCTAGGAAAGATTTGCAGCCCAGCGGGGAGGAGAATAACAAGTTGACCTTGCCTGGGTATTCCTCACAAAAACGTATAGCTGGGCTAGCCATTTTCATCTTGAAAAAATTAATATCTGGGCTGGATATCTGGCCTAGACTAGACGGGCCACAGCCCGCCCAGTTAATACCTTGCTCTCCTCTGAACAACAACGAAATCATCGCCAAGAAAAACTCTGCAGTGCTCACGCCTCAAAAACACAAATACTGCTCGAGCTGCTTGGTCCTTGCTGTCGGCCACACCTTGTGCAATTCTCTCATTTATATTAAATACATAGGTTGACAATGGTGTGGGACCGTGATGTCAGGAAACCAGGAGGAAGCAAAAAAATATAGTTGTACATAATAAGGAGGCACTTGCGTACGTACGGCTATGGCCCTAGTGGGTCCCTAGTGTCATCCAAGAAAATAAAGTCATCTCCTGAATCCTCATGTTCGTTGACGATGTTAACAATGCTCGGCGCCACAGCGAGCGCAACAACTAGAAGGACGACGGAGAGGGCCTCACGGGCCCTACGGATAGTCTGATACAATGCCTGCTGCTCATTCAGGAAGCCAGGATCATCGGACACCTATGAGCACCTTCGAGAAACTGGGACGACATGAAACGGTAAGGCCGCGCTTGGGAGCTCTGGTTTATTTCAAACCTGTATTAACACACAAGTGTAATTTACTCATCATCGGAAACAACGCGTAAAATACAGGCGTAATGAAACCGAGGGCCCGAGGTCTGTAAGTAAAACCGGCGGGTTACACGTGTAATTTGAGAGACCGGTGTATATTTTACTAGTCGAAATCGACCAACCAAGCGCTTCGCCTGAGACCATCTGCTTTTATTGTCAGTTTTACAAGCGGTTATGGTTGGAAAGCGACGATCCAATCACGGCCTAATATGATGAGTTGGTCGGAAGATCATATGGAACCTACCCAAATTGTCGTATAGGCTATGAATTAAACATAAGATGATGAACTTCTTAAGCACGGAAACAACATAAGAGGATGATCTTCTTAACAAGCAAATCACTGGCATTAGATAGACATGCAAAACAATACGAAGCATTATTCTCAGGAGGCACGGTGAACAGCTCGTGGTGCCGCATGCCACAACATTCCAAGCTCAACTTTTCAATCAAACACAAGGCCTGGCATTACATAGACAATATTCAGAACAAACTCTTAACACAGGAATATCTTAGCAGAGTAACTATTTACTTCTAAACTGAACATAGGAATAGGAAAAACAATCGACGCTGCTCACAGCAAGGGCGTCCCACTCAAAAAATATCAAATGCATGTCTTCGGGCTAACATCAATGAGCAAATTTTGACAAGGTTTTCCAATTCCAATATATTAAACTAACGTCTTCTTGCTAACATCAATGATTAAGCTTTGACAAGCTTTCCCCATTCAAAATATGTAATGCCTATGATCGTGGAGTCCTGTCGTGGCTTCTTGTACTTTTTTGGGCACTATTTGCCCAATGCACTCCACGTGTTGTAGAATTGCCAATGCTCTCTACAGACTAGTCATGTCACCAACGTCTAATAATACTCTGTAAAGATTCTCGGTCATTCCTTCTGTAATGTAGCGCAAACAGTGACTGCTTCTTTCTGCAAAGTGGAACGACCAACTGGACCTAGTAATGTAGCAGTTTGCCTTGGACACAATGGCTCCTTTTGTGCAGTTCAACTAAAATCGAAGTCGGAATAAAACCGAGCTTTAATTTTGATATCCCTGTAAGCAACAATAGGTATAAGGGAAACAATTACTGATAAATAACGGTTGATGACTTGTACTCCCAGAAGAAAAGCATCTACTGATCTACCTTATCTTAATGGGAAACAAAGCAGGAGAGTAGCAATTCTCCATTAGTGTGATTCATTCATATTGACTAAGACATAATCTTATCAATGCCTTGTTTCAACATGTATAAAGAATGACAAAGCAGAAAAGTACCATTCCTAAAACAATGCAACTGATTCATTTTAACAGAGACATTATCTTAATAATACCTTGGTTAAACATGTAGACAGAACTACAAAGCAGGATAGTACCGTTCCTAACAAGTGTTGCAGTTTTGAACTAAGATTCAGTAGTTAACTAATTCCGAGAGTGGCATTGCTTAATTTTACCAGCGGCATTAGATTAACAAAAATCATAAACAGTTCCAGGGGAGAGTGGGCGCAAAAACAATATGTGCTTCCTTCTACTTATAAAGGGGGTGATGCAGAGTTTGTTGTAACAAAGCAACATGCAACATGTCTGGGTTGGTCCCATTTTTGTTCACTACTTAATGGGAAAAGACAGCAATACAATAGCTTCAATTCAACATATATTTAAAATAGTACCAATACAAGTAGCACAACATCTCAAAGCACACTGCACAATCATGTGGATGAATGCCTGTACTAACCTTTCATGAGAAGACCAGGAGAAAATACGAATCTACCAACACGAATAGGAAATCCAATCTCGTTTTGTGCAGTTGCACTGAAATCAAGCAAAGTGTTTCACGCAGCGAAGCAAAATGTCGCAATAGCAACAAGTTGAATAGATATCCCTGTTTAAACAGAGGCAAAAAAGGAATCAATTACTGGCTAATAATGGAGGATGAAACATGCGACCACAAAAATGGTAATCCCACCAGTCCCTAACAAGTGTTGCAGTTTTGAAATAAGATTCAGTAGTTAATTTCGAGAGTGGTATTGCTTAATTTTACCAGCGGCATTAGATTAACAAAAAGCGTAAACAGTTCCAGGGGAGAGTGGGCGCAACAACACCATGTGCTTCCATCTACTTATAAAGGGGGCGATGCAGAGTTTGTTGTCACAAAGCAACAAGCATCATGTCTGGGTTGGTACCATTTTTGTTCACTACATAATGGGAAAAGAGAGCAATACAATAGCTTCAATTCAACATTTATTTAAAACAGTACCAATACAAGTAGCACAACATCTCAAAACACACTGCACGATCATGTGGATGAAGGCAAGTACCAACCTGTCATGACGCACACAAGATCACGTACGAATCTTCCAACACGAATAGGAAATCCAATCTCGTTTTGTGCAGTTGCACTGAAATCAAGCAAAGTGTTTCGAGTAGCGAAGCAAAATGTCGCAATAGCAACAAGTTGAATAGATACCCCTGTTTTAACAAAGGCAAAAACGGAAACAATTACTTGCCGATAAAGGAGGATGAAACAAACGGTGACAGAAAGAAGCATCTAACTTATCTTGGATGGAAAACAAAGTAGGATAGTAGCATTTCTAAAACGGTTGCATTGATTCATATTGACAGAGACATTCTCTTAAAACAACATTCGTTAAAAAAATGTAATTTACTTTTAACAGTGGCATTGCTTTAATTTTCCGGCGGCATTCTTAGATTAGCAACAGCAAAATAGCTGTATGGGACATGCCAGCACCATGTGCGTCCACACGTATAAATGGGTGATGCAGAGTATGTAGCCAAGCAGCATATATGCGTTGGTCCCATATTTGTTCTCTTTGAACCTTTTTCCTATGTGAGGGCAGCAAATCTAGTCCTGCACAAACTACCCGACCCCCTAGTTTCTTTCCCTTTTCAACAAAGAGATCGGTTCCTTACAGATGTGTGTACTGGGTTACCCCCTTTTTACCTTTTCAACCAACAAAGTGGCTGGATAGCCAGTCTATACTGCTTTCCGTCCCTCCTTTCCTCATTGAACTACGTCCTAGATTCTTGTTCCAGCCCACCGCACCCTTCTTTCCTTTTTGAACCAAGACCTAGATTTGACTACATATCGAAAAAGATCCACATGCAGCTAGAGCAATGACGGTTTCAAAGAAACCTATACCTTAGGGTCGTCGGGATGTGGCAAGGCATGCGGCGGGAGGGCGGATCTACGCACACTACATACGACAGCGAGGAAGAAGGGGTCGGTGGCCCTCCCGCACATCCGCTGGGTGAAAGAGAACAGAGCAGCCGACAGTGGATTGCCTCCCTCGCCGAAGGCGATACAGTGAACGCTGCACCTCCTCCCCTTCCCGGTGCGACGGGATACAGACGCCTCCTTCACCAGCTATGAGGGGGGAGAGAGAGACAAGAGGCCGACGTAGTCTTGTTTAGATCTGGTGAAGAGAGGGCGAGAGACTGTGAATATAGCAAACCCTAGCAAATGAACGCCGAGCCTACATCGTGTATATATATATATATATATGTAGTGCGACGATAGTGTGGAGAGTGCAAACCCTACGAACAAGCGCTGAGGCTCGAGCTTATATATATACTACTGTAGTATGGACTGAGCTCCGATGCCTTAACTGCACCTGCTTTTGGCTGTATGACATGTGAGCGAGCCACATTTTGGGCCCACCTGTCATAAACCCAAAGGCAGGTGCACTAAGTCAATGAAGCTGCGTCCATATAGTACTCGTGTATACGACTAATATATAGTGGAGTGGTTTTCTTATTCTCTCCATAACAATCGTTTTAAATTGTGTAAGTACGAAATGAAACTCTTTATTTAACATACAGTGAAGAAAACTACTACTACTTCCGATGAACTAACGATCCACGCGTCCTGGTCGCACTTCCTGTCCTTCACGTGCGGTACACTACCCTCCCTTAAGTGAACAACCACACATGCGCCAAATTATCAGAAACATGTGAGAGTGTGTACAAATAAAGAATTTTAATTTCAATTATCGGAAAGGTTTGAGAGTATTACAAAGTTTGACTTCAGTCAAATCTAATATGGGGAGTAAATAAAAATGGATGGCTACTACGTCCATCCGGGTTTTTAGTCCACACCATTTTTTAAATCAAAGTTAATAGCTGGACAAATAAAATTACGGGGGAGCTGGAGACAGAGTTGTGAGAAGGCTTCGAAATCAATACAAAACTTATGCTCTTAGTACCAACGTCGATCCTTCTTCGAGGAAACATTTGGTTCATAGCCAATTGTGTGATAAAATTGCACCAACATGAAAGACGACTGCGTCTCCAACGCAACCAAGGTGAACTGATGAAGGATATCATCTTTGTGCATAACAAGCAAAGAGCACTGATGGAAGACAGCTTGTTTTTAATTGAAAATCGTTCAACTTCACCAGCCGCCGCAACCATGAGGCGCAACCATGAGCATCGATAGGTCATCGTGGTGATGCATCATCCATTTGGCATCAAGTTTGGGTGAGGCACCTATGAAGTTCGACAAATCCTCATTGTGGTCTGTTTCTTCTCAGTAATCAAGCTCGAGGAAGGAAGAACCACGTGGCAGAGGATAGTGAGGCGGAACAACAATGGCCATCCAATTTTGTGCAGTTCCACTAAAATTGAGGAAGACATGCCCGGGTATGGAGATACACATCACTGTTTCCAAAAATATAAAAAAGGGATATAGTGTTGTTACTTTGTTTTACAAGATTAGCAACGACATCTCAATTGTCAATAAGAATTAAGGAAAAGTACACCAACAAACAGAAGCATCATAATTATCTTGATGGGAACTAAACCAGGATACCCGAGAAAAAGCCATTTCTTCATTTCACTAGTGATAGTATTAGATTAGCAGCAGCAATAGGAGCATATGGACAATGACCGCACAACCACCATGTACTTTTTGTTGACACAACGTGTATACCTCCACCGAGGCATAAATCAGGATAACTTTTCAAGTGTCATTTCCTCTATAATAGTACTACCTCCGTCCTGGTTTATTAGTCCCCATAATATTTTGTGTCAACTTTTGACCATATATTTAACTAAATAAATAATAATGCATGTCAGCAAAAATTATATCTCTGGATTCACATTCGAACATAGTTTTTAGTGATATTAATTTAAGTTACATGCATTGACATTTTGATGGTTAAATCTAAGGTCAAAGTTTGACACAAAATACTAAGGGGACCAATAAACCAGGACGAAGGTAGTAGGTGATGTTGGACCAGCCGACGAACCCTAGCTACTATACATGGGGAGCTGGGGAGTAGTCGCATAGAATAAAACCCGCACGCAGCGACCTGGGGAGCTGGTCCAGTACAAGAAGTTATACCTCAGGTGGGCGAGATGTCGTTTAGGCAGGCAAGCAGGATCTACCCACACGACGGTAGCGAACAAGGGCGCGAAGGACCTTCGTTCGTGCCAGCGCCGGCTCCGAGAGGACGGTGCGCATCGGCTTCCTCCATCGACGACAGCGACAACGTCAACGCTGCACCTCCTCACCTCCCGCAGCAGACGGGATTCGGGCAGATCTATGACCACCGGTGAGGAGAGAGATAGAGTGGACACTGTCATCTTGTTTTGATATGGAGAGGGTGAGAGAGCGAGACACGAGAAACTCTATCAAACAAGAGGATTTAATGGAGTAAAAAAATCTCTCCATAGCAGTGGTTTTAAATAGAATACGCGCGTTCCAAAAAAAATAAATGAAAACTGGCGGACAATTTTTTAGCGTACCAAGAAAGAAAACTCGATAGAAAACACGCCCCCGCTTCCAGGTCGCGTGAGTCGTCGCGCACACACACATAGACATAGACATGCATATCCATATTTACGTAAAATTCCATTTCCATCTCCATCTCCAATCATATTTGTCCAATCGAACATTATTTATGTTGTTAATTATATACAGGAATATTAACGTACAACATCTTCTTGTTTATGCGGCTGGACGCTGCCATGGCCGGTCCTGACCAACCCGAACCCTCTTCATCACCCGCGCGTGCTTCCCGCCCGAAACGGTCAGTGCCGCATTCATGCCCGGCTAGAGCAGACGTGACCTCTCACTGGCGTCGGCATTGAGGCGGCGCAGCGGCCGGGAGAGCGTCTCCTGCGCCGCTTGCTGGTGCACGCGACTGCTCCGCATTCAAAGGTCGCAATAGGCGGCCACAACATGCATGTAAGAAGTTCTTGGGAGTCCGTGCTACAACTAGCTGTCCTCCCCCAACTCGTCAGTCTCTTCCAGTAGTGCTAGTACTCCATGGCAAGATCCATAAGAAGTTCTTGGGAGTCCGTGCTACAACTAGCTGTCCTCCCCCAACTCGTCAGTCTCTTCCAGTAGTGCTAGTACTCCATGGCAAGATCCATCGACAAGCAGGCGGGAAAGTTATCATATACTCGATTTGTGGTGAGTGGCACGCCGAGCGACCGTGTGGGGTCAAGCTGTGGAGGAGGGTGAGACACGAACACGACATACGTGATTTAAATGTTGGTTTTGCTCGATGGTGCGATCCAACGAAACGAAACGTTGGTTTCTCTCTGTTTCCATTTTTTCTCCGGAAATACTGAAACTTTCCACTCCATTTTCATTCCTATTCCAAGGTTGCCCCGTTACAACATTCCATCAAACACAAAAGAAAAATAACACGCATGCTGATGCATCCCAATGATTCACATGTCATAGCCAATATTTACTTCACAACTAAATACAAAAGTTGTGAGAGCGTGTACGAAAGAAAAAGTACTGATGGGGTCACTACGACTTAAACCCTAAACCCAAACAGGATTTAATTTCCTGGCCAGGTAGAAACGTCGAGGAAAAGATGACTGGCACCCTCGGATCGTACGATGCTTTTGTGCAGTTCCACTAAAATCGACCTGAGCATCCCTGATGGCAAAGATATTGAAGAAGTGTGATTAGAATAATAGTAATGGCACTAGTTCATGAGACATAAACTCATCACAAGTAGAAGCCAGTAGAAGTAGAGAAACATCGACATGGAGATGGAGCTACGGCAGTGGAGCAAGCCGGCTCCAAAAGGAAGATGGACTACCTGGGACGTCGGGCTGTAGCTAGAAGGGCGGTTGGGACTCGGCATCGGCCCATACGCGGTGATCCCCGATTGGGACGCACCGACTGTGGGTTTTCTCCCTCGCCGATGTCGACCACGTCTACGCAGAACATTGTTCCCTTCCCCCAGCTGCGGGATCAGGCCGGATATGTGACCAGCGGTGTGGCCACCGTCGTTCTATGCTTGTGAAGAGAGCAACCTAAGCAAGAAGGCTTGTAGCTTAGGCTCCTGTTAGTGTATAATAGTGGTTTTCTTTTTCTCTCCACATCAACCATTTTATATTGCATACGTGTCATTGAAGAGTGAAATGATGGTTGCTTCTTCTGACTAACTTACTGTGTGATTTGTCTGCTCCTTAGTGGCCCCTACACGTACTCCCCCTACGTGTATGCAACAGTCATACGTACACATGGACGCAAAAATGTGCACACCGCCCTAATGCATGCATGTCCGAGCACACGAGGAACACACACGGTCACGCTCAAGTGCTCAACCTACACGTGCATGCACACACATACTCAGTCAGGGTGAGCTAGTGATCGTATAAACACCGGAAAAAATAAATATTGAGCGCAATGAGCGTATTATGAAGTCCACTGACCGTAGTTTTACAAAGATACAGTGACAGACTGTGTATTTATCTCATTTGAAATTAAGCCATATTAACCGGAGAGGAGGCAGTATGGACTAGCATTACTTTGCTATGTCCTGTCAACTTGCCGAACGAGGAGAAGGTTGCAGGATGGAAGAAGCTTGTGCGCGGTGGCTCACAGGACAAGGAGAAAATTTTGACTAACGCAAGCTCTCCCTCGCTCAGGCGGTGGACGTGCAACAACTAATTCTGTGTCAGATTGCCAGAAGCATACACTATACTAGTACTATTATTGTTTGACTTCCCGAATAGGCGAACAACCAAGCGCAAAGTTTACTAGTAGTACTAGTACTACTAGTATAGTCTATAGAGGTATGTACTATACTAGTACTAGGAACCGGATGGAGGAGCCGTCAGACTCTTATTATAATTTTAAAATGTGATGAAGCAATCTTCAACATATTTGGTTCTCTTCGAGGGTTCTCGCATGTGATAATGGAAGTTGATTGCATGGAACACTCGCCACAATTCTCGCTTAATTCTGGCTCATATCCTGTTACAAATAGGAGCGCTCGGTAATATTTCCTTTGTAAGTGCATCTAGTGCCCCTTAGTGATTTTGGTGTATTGAAGACTTATAGGTTAAGAAACTAATGTGTTTGTGAGTGTACACAGGTCTATAAGTCTGTGAGGAGTTTGATATTTACAGAGAAAGTCAACCCCTAAAAATGAAGTTCTTCGATCAAGACTTTGATATTCAAGACTTTCTGAAGACTTTGAAAGTGAAGAAATTGGTGTGACCTTGAAGACTTGGTATTCATTCGAGGAACATGAAGCATGAAGACTTTTGTTTTCTTAGTTTCGTTTTTCTCTTTCTTGAGTCATAGGAAACACCGTACTGTTTAAGGGGGTTGAGGAAATACTAAGGAAAAATTTCCATGTGATGCTCAACTCAAAATCCTACACCTACCAAACCCTTCGAGTGAAGCCTCTGGAAATCTCATGCAGTTCAGTCAATTTCTTCAGTGACAGAGACGAAGTTCTTCTGGTCGCTGAGGAATTTGTTCTGACTGAGGAGTTAGGAATTCGCCAGTGCGGATTGCCTACAGAGTGAGGAACATGATAGCCCTGAGCAATTTGAGATTCAAATTTCCGACTATTGCTGTGCTGCGCGCCAGCTGTCCGAAAATATCTTATCCACCTAATGGTCATATCATTGAAGGGCGTTTATGTCTTATCATGTCAGGCTGCTCCCTAGGCTATAAATAGCCGCCCCCTACAACCACTAGCTGGTTGGCTGCTCCGAGAGAACTTGACACTTGTCATTTGAGAGCAACCCATCCTCCGAGGACTTTGAGCGAAAATCATCGAATGAGGAAAAACCCAAAAACCAAACCCCTACAAACCCAAAGTGATTGAGCATCACTGAAGAGATTGATCCTGCGTGGATCCGATGCTTGTTACCTTTGAAGACTGTGCTTCTTCCAGACGGTTAGGCGTCATGGTCTAGAGCATCCAAGAGGAATTGTTGATCGCCGAGTGACCAAGTCTGTGAAGGTTTGGAAGTCGCCTGAATACTTACCACGAGTGATTGGACGAGGTCTGTGTAACCTTAGTTCAAGGAGAATACGGTGAGGACTTGGTGTCATGAGCTGCGTGCTCAGCGACTGGGTGTCCGGGACTGTGTGTCCTCGAGTTTAAATACTCAGCCGCTCCAACCAGACGTATAACCGAGACAAATAGCTTGGAACTGGTCTACCAAATCATTGTCTTCACCAACCTTACCGGTTCTATTTCCTCAACCCTCTCATTTCCTCATTACCGTGTTGAGTGTTCATTCATATCTGTGTTTGAAGACTTTGATCAAGACTTTCTCAATTTCCTCGCCCAATTTCTTCACCGCTTGTCTTCATCTTGTGCTATCCTGTGTTTACGCTTTCTGCACTCTTTGATTGTCTTCATTTCATCATGATGACCATGCCCGCATTCTCTTATGCTTACTTCTGAGTACTTATTCCGCTGCAAGTAGTTCTTCGCTAAGGAATTTCCTCACCAACAAATTCCTCAGTGAAGAATTCATAAAAATCGCCTATTCACCCCCCCTCTAGTCGATATAACGCACTTTCAATTGGTATCAGAGCAAGGTACTCCCTTGTTCTCGTGTGATTTTGGTTTAACCACCGGAGTTTTAGTTATGTCGACCGCAGGATGATCAAGGTCTCAGCAGGGTGTCCTACCTTTGATGGGACGGACTACCCCTACTGGAAGAACAAGATGCGAATGCATCTTGAGGCAATTGACAACGATCTCTGGTATGTTGTGGAAAATGGTGTTCCCTCAGTCATACCTTCTCTGAATGCTGCCGATGTGAAGAGATTCAAACAACTTGAATCTCAAGCGAAGAATATCATATGTGGCCATCTGAACAAAGCACAATATGGAAGAGTGAGTGCTTTGGAAACTGCCAAGCTCATCTGGGACAGGCTGTCCAAAGTAAATGAAGGAGTCTCAACTCAGCGTGACTCTCGAGTTGATGTTCTTCGCGATCTCTTCAACCGCTTCAAAAGACTCGACAACGAAAATGTTCAACAAACCTTCGATCGCCTCACTGACATCTCAAATGAGCTTCAAGCGCTTGGTGCCAATGACATCACCGACCATGAGGTGGTGAAGAAATTGTTGAGATTGCTTGATTCCTAATTTGATACTCCGCACCGACGACATAAGAGCGCGGCCGACTACAAGTCACTTGATCCAAATTGATATCCTCGAAGGCTAAATACTCATGAGTTCCAGCTTTGAAAAGAGAGATCTCTATGGTTCTAGCTATGGAAAAACACGCTACCAAGGCCAAGGCAGGTCTCAATCTGAGTGTGAAGACTCGGTAGTAGCCTTGGAGATCCTCAAGAATTAGGCCAGAGATAGCACTGCTCATGAAGAAATTCCGAAGTTCCCAAGACGTGGTCGCTTTGGAAAATCCTCAAGGAGCAGTGATTCCTCATCCAAAGGACTATAAGAGAAGACTTTGCCACAAATGCAAGAAACCTGGTCACTACATTCAAGACTGTCCTCGGTGGGAAAAGGAATTAAAGAAGAAGAAACACAAGGATTACAGTTCTGATGACGCTAAGAAGAAGAAGAAATCGTCGAAATCTTCATCATCAAAATCCTCAAAGCCTTCTTCTCACAAGAAAAGCAGCTCCAAAAAGGCCCGGGCATTCATTGGCAAGTAAATGGACTCTGAAGCTGAATCTGAGGAACATGAGGAAGAGGAGGCATCAGAAGAATCTGAGTCTGGTGTGGCGAGTCTAGCTCTCGCCATCGCTTTTCGTCGACAAGTCCATCTTCAACTCGATGAAAATGACCTCACCAACAAAGTCGATGAAGATAGTGATGACTACGCCCCACCTATTGCTTCATGGCAAAGGGTGCCAAGGTACTCAAATATACCTCCTCCGAATCTATTGAAAATGAATCTGATGAAGATCTAAAGCCCGCTTACTCAAAACTTGCTAAGATTGTCTGTAAAACAACAAAGGGCTTTTGAAAAGGTTCAAAACATGCTAGATAAGAGTGATGATATGTTAGGTGAAGAAATGGATCGCACTAAAGCCCCGATCGAAAATCTTCAAAGACTTCATCTAGGTTTGACAGCCTTCAAGGTCATCATAACACTCTCTTGTCTCGATCATGAGAAAGTTTCTTATGAATTTATTCAAAGAAAGCAAGATCTTGAGAAGCTAAGAGTGAGTTATGAAGATCTTCGTAAGGAGCGATTCATTACTTGCTCAACAAATCAACACTTCTCGTGAAGAATTTGTTCCTCCATGCTTAAAGTGCATTGAACGTGAATCTGCTAATTCTTCACCGAATGTTCAAATGCTTCAATCTGTTACAAATTCTTCACCTGCTCCTCGCTATCACTAATTCCTCATCCGAGGACATTGCTAGTATCACCGACGATGCAGGGTTGAAGGAATTGTACATGATGCATGTACAAAAGCCTCAAAGGGCATCGACTCTTTGTGATGTGCTTAAAAAGAAGATCCTCAACAGAACCCTAGGAAAGAGGGTATTGCCTTTGAGGGAAACTCAATGCCGATGGAACATATTGGAAGCCCGAAAGCGGTATCCCAAAACCTCATGGGTTGCTGCAAAGGGACCTCCAGTTGATCCATCTAACTTATCTGGTTTTACATGCGAATCTCCTCATTCTTCTGATGAGTCATTTGACTCCAACTATAAACCGTTCAAAAATCAGAATGGTGAAGTATTTGCTAGATATGTTGGCACTAACTGCAGGAACGGTTCCCCTATGAAGAAAAACTGGGTTCCCAAGAAGTGCCTTGAAAGTCTTCAGGTGAATGTCCTCATGACACCACCTGTGAAGAAAAGGAACCCCAGATCAAACTCTTCATATGGACCAAATTCTTCATATGGATCCAAGTCCTCATACGGACCAAATTCCTCACGTGGATCAAATTCCTCAAAAGGATCAAAGTCCTCATATGATTATCATCGTATAACAACTCGCTTTCACAGGGTAGAGCCAAGGGCTATGAATATGTGCATTATTCTTCAAACCAATATGTTCATAAGTCCTCAAGAATTTCTCTCGCTTATTCATATGCTTACCCTAACCCCTCTTATGTGAAACGAAATGGATTGGCCTCTATGCCACCATTCTCATATGGTGCTCGCAGAGTGATGAACTCTTTGCCACCCCTTCAGATGTGGGTGGTGAAGAAAAAGAACTAACCTCTTCTGCAGGGTCAGGTCTCCGGACGTGCTTTAAACGCCCGAGGAATTTGTCGGGGCCCGACAAAATGTCTCGAAAGGACGCAGGCTAATCATGATGAAATGAACTTTCATTTCACACGCCCTCATATCGCTTATCTGTTATACTGCCTGATGAAAATCATCTGATGAACTTGATATCATATTCTTCACTGATGAAGTATATGAGATCGTAAGTTGCACTAATTCATCTGCAGGATGTTCAACCCAAAGCCACTGAGTGGGTTCTCGATAGTGGATGTACAAATCACATGACTGGTGACAAGAATCTATTGATGGATGCTCCCTTATCACCGTCACATCTGAAGCATATCATCTTTGGCCGACAAAGGCAAAAGTCGTGTTATTGGGTCTTGGTAAGGTTGCGATCTCTAAGGACATACTCATGGACAAAGTCATGCTTGTTGAGTCCTTAGGATATAACCTCATGTCGATCTCAATGCTTTGTGATCTTGATATGGTTGTTATCTTTGGCAAGTATCGTTGTGTTGTGATTATGGAAGCTGACAATTCCAAAGTCTTTGAAGGCTTTAGGAGAGGAGACTTGTATATTGTTGATTTGTCTGCAGGACCACAACCAGCCGTGTGTCTACTTGCAAAAGCTTTAAAAGGCTGGCTATGGCATCGACGACTTGGTCCCGCAGGCATGAGGAATTTGCACACGCTTACAAAGAAGAAGCATGTCATTGGCATTGAGAATGTCAAATTCCTCAAGGATCACTTGTGTGGAGCTTGTGAAGCTGGAAAAATGACCAAGGCCAAGCATCCAAATAAGACTATCATGACCACTACTCGTCTCTTCAAATTGCTTCACATGGACC
Source organism: Aegilops bicornis (assembly GCA_021605145.1). Taxonomy (NCBI): domain Eukaryota; kingdom Viridiplantae; phylum Streptophyta; class Magnoliopsida; order Poales; family Poaceae; genus Aegilops; species Aegilops bicornis. Next base: position 222,151,031 of record CM038674.1, on the reverse strand, counting down.
TCTTTGGTCCTAATCATTACTCAGCAGTCACTAATGATGCATCTCTATATGGCTTTGTTATTGTTGATGATTACTCTCGTTACACATGGGTACACATTGTTACTTACAAAAATGAAGTGCAGGAAGTCTTCAAACGATTTTCCTCGAGGGCTTCAACTAACTTTGGTGTGAAGATCGACACATCAGAGTGACAATGGAACTGAAGTTCAAGAATTCTGGTCTTGATGCCTATCTTGATGAACTTGGTATTACTCATGAGTTATCTGCTCCTTATACTCCTCGGCAGAATGGCGCCGTGGAGCGCAAGAATGTAACTCTTGTTGAGATGGCTCGCACTATGCTTGATGAATACAAAACACCTCGTCGTTTTGGATTGATGCAATTGATACCGCGTGCCACATCATCAATAGAGTATATCTTCACAAATTCTTCAAGAAGACTGCCTATGAACTCCTCACTGACAAGAAACCCAATGTGAGTTATTTCAAAGTTTTCGGTGCTAAATGCTGGATTAGAGATCCTCATCACAATTCTAAAATTGCACCGAAAGCACATGAAGGTTTTATGCTTGGTTACGGAAAGGACTCGCACACCTACAGTAGTCTTCAACATCGCTCTTCACAAGATTGTTGACATCGTAGATGTGCGGTTTGATGAAACTAATGGCTCGCAAAGAGGGCACCTACCTTCCGTGGTTAGATGAACCATCACCGAGGAATCTATCAAGTTCAAGGCAACCGAGGATGCCATTCCCATCAAGAATCTGCTGAAGAATTCATTCCTGTACGCGAAGAACGTCGAGCTGATGCACCTGAAGATAATGCTGAAGACAACGGTGCTGAGGAAAATGATCAAATTCCTCGACGACAACCAGCTCATCCTCGCGTTGCAAAAGAAGGACAAGTTGACAAGATCATCGATGACATTGAAGCGCCAGGTCCTCTCACACGCTCAAAAGCTTCACATTTATCTAACTTTTGTGGGCACTATGATTTTGTCTCTATCACAGAGCCCACTAAGGTAGATGAAGCATTTACGAGCCCGAGTGGATTCAGGCCATGCAAGAAGAATTACATCAGTTCGAGCTCAACAATGTCTCGGGAACCGTCAAACGTCCAGATCCTCGCAAGCATAATATCATTGGCACAAAGTGGATCTACCACAACAAGCAAGATGAAAATGGCCTAGGGGTGAGGAATAAGGCACGACTTGTAGCTCAAGGCTACACACAGGTTGAAGGAATTGATTTCTATGAAACTTTTGCACCTGTTGCTAGACTTGAGTCTATTCGCATATTACTTGCCTATGCTAACCATCACAATATCACTTTATATCAAATGGATGTGAAAAGTGCATTCCTCAATGGTAAGCTTGAGGAAGAAGTATATGTTGCTCAACCCCTAGGTTTTGAAGATCCAAAGAATCCCGACAAAGTCTTCAGACTCAACAAGGCCCTCTATGGTCTCAAACAAGCCCCACGGGCGTGGTATGATACATTGAATGAATTCTTCGTGAAGAATGGCTTCACACCCGGTTCACTCGACCCTACTCTCTTTACTAAATCATATGATGGTGAACTGTTTGTGTGCCAAATATATGTTGATGATATTATCTTTGGCTGTACTGACCAACGTTATAGTGATGAATTTGCCTATATGATGAGTGAAGAATATCAAATTTCTATGATGGGAGAGTTGAAATTCTTCTTAGGTCTTCAAATTCGTCAACAACACAATGGCATATTCATATCTCAGGAGAAATACCTCAAAGATGTCCTCAAGAAATTCGCATGCAAGATTGCAAAGGCGCTAAAATTCCTATGCCCACAAATGGCCATCTCAGGCATCGATGAAAATGGTATTGACTTCGATCACAAGGTATACCGCTCCATGATTGGTTCTCTATTGTACTTATGTGCATGTAGGCCAGATATAATGCTTAGTGTTTGCATGTGTGCCCGATTTCAAGCTACACCGAAGGAATCACACCATAAGGCTGTGAAGCATATTCTTCGATACCTAGCTCACACACCAACACTAGGATTATGGTACCCCAAGGGCTCTACTTTTGATCTCATTGGATATTCTGACTCTGACTATGCTGGTGATCGTGTGGACCGCAAGTCAACATCTGGTACTTGTCATTTCCTCGGACGATCTTTGGTCCGTTGGTCCTCGAAGAAACAGAACTGCGTATCACCGCTTCATCGCGGAAGCTGAATACATTGCTGCCGCTCTTGTTGTGCTCAATTGTTGTGGATGAAGCAAACTCTCAAGGACTACGGCATCAACGTGAAGAATGTGCCTCTCTATCGTGACAATGAGAGTGCCATCAAGATTGCTCACAACCCAGTTCAGCACTCAAGACAAAGCACATTCAAATTCGTCATCATTTTCTTCGTGATCATGTGTTGAAGGGCGACATCTCCATCGAAAGCATGTGAAGACCAAGAACAGCTAGCCGATATCTTCACTAAGCCCTTGGATGAGAAGAGATTTAGCAAGTTGCGGTGTGAGCTAAATATCTTAGAATTTTTGAATGTTCTTTGAAAAGGACACACATCCTGACACTTGTGCAAAATTGATGACTTAGATGTGCAACACATGAAGAAACGTTTTTCTTCAATCCATGAAGAATAACACTCTAAGTGTGAAGAAATTAATGAAGAATTTGATTCTCGTAACCCTCGACAATTGTACGCGGTGTCCGAAATCATCATTCTTATACGGTGGGTCACGCCACCACCAAAGTTGAAAATCTTCAATTTCAGTTTTTCCTCAGCTTTTGAAATTCTTCAGCTTTTTCAAATTCTTCAACTTTTCAAAATCTTCACTGCTTCCGCGCTTTTTCTTCATTGGCTATATATATATATATGGGTTTATGTCCTCTACAGATTCACTTATGGCTAATTCTTCAAGTCGTTTTTTCTGCTAAGTGAATGTGATCGGACCCTTCCCCCTCTATGCTATACTCAACCCAATCTATTCACAAATTCTTCATGTGCGTTCTATTTTGAAACTCGTTCAAAATTTTCACTGAGTCCTTGTCAGCTGAAGAAATTGTGAACGGAACTTTAAAACTGATCTTATCCAAACTTTCGGTTTTGCCGCTCAAACCGTTCCGCATCCCACGATGCATTATTTTATTCACCAACGATCTCCACTACACAGTACGTGGGTGACACATGTCGTGAGAAGGATAATGGTCAGGGGCACGTTCGTCCCAAATCTTCGGGCGAACAGTTTTTCACCGTGGCTATATATATTACCCCACTCCCCTTCCTCACTTCTTTTACTCCGCTCGATCTCTCTCTCCCGCTTGAGCTCCTCAAACCCTAGCGCCGACGCTACTCCATCGTCACCGGTGAGGAAGAGCTTCACTGCCTCAACCTCGTCGCCGACGTACTCGCGCCGACCGCGGAAATCTTCACTCCGCCACCACCGTAGCTGTCTTCCTCCGCCAAGTTAGGGCGTGGAAGATCTGAACTGACGAACTTCCCAACTGTTCTTCTTAGTTCGTCGTGTTCTTCACTTAGGGTAATTAAAAATTACTTTTATTACTCGCCTTGATTCTTAAACCTTCCTGAAAATCTTCAAAGGTGTTTATTCTTCAAATCTTCACACATATGAACACCTCAAACAAAATATGCTCTTGATTCGTTTCTCTAAGCAATGATTTTCTTCAAGATTCCTCAATTGTGTGGATCCTCGATCTATACAACTCTGGAACCTAAGACAAAGAACGCTTAGTGAAATTCTTCAAGGCTCATCTGGTCAAATTTCTCAGAACTTGTTCTTTTTGAAAAACCTTCTGAGAACGCATATGACCTCTCCAAATTCCTCACAACTATACTGCTCATTGTGTACTCATGCCCGCTGCTGAATCACTAGGTTCTCATCAACTTAACTCATTTGCAGCGTTCCTCGAAGAAAAGTTGCATACTTCTTCAAAGAATTCATTTGTTCAAATTCCTCAGCTGAAGAATATGGCAGAAGGAAAGAAGCCACAGAAAGGAGGATAGAGGCTTGAGGTCATGACCGCGTTTGAAATCCTCGAGGAAATATATGCTGATTATTGCACACTGATGAAGCCGAAGTTCGCAAGGAAAACAAAAATCAGCGCTTAGGTGCGCATTCAAAGGATTGAACGGATATGGGCAAGGGAATGGAGGAGTACAGATATGTAACTCCAAAGTACATGAAGAAATTCGCACTCAATCCTCCATGCCCAAGAGCTCCATTGGCACCGGTCAAGAAGTCGACCCCACCAAAGATCAAGCGTGGTGAGGACTTTCCCAAGAATGGGCCAAGCGCCAAGCCAAATTGGCAAGACAAGCCAACGAGGCAGGAGGAAATTCAATGAGGACTCACATCGCTGCTGCCCCGAGGCCTCTGTCAATCCAAGAAAATCTATGGCAAAGAAGCCCGCACACAAGCCAAGTGCTTCACCAACAAAGGCCCTCATGGCCAAGTTCCTCACCGTGCCCTCACGGCCAATTCCTCATGCTGCTCCTGCTCCTCCAAAATCCTCAGCTCCTTCAAAGTCCTCAAAGCAGCTCCTCCCAAGTCCTCGTGATTCCGACAAAGTCCTCAACACTGTGCATCCGCCACGTACAAAGGACTGCAGGCTTCTCCATTGCATCCGTGTTTCAAAGAAGTTCCTCGCTTGCACCAAAGTCTTCATCCGCCCGACTCTCATCAATACTAAGGCCATAGCTGGACGAGGTCCTCGGCCAAGTACCAAGAAGAAACAGGTCGCCTTCCAAGAGCCACCTGAAGATGATGAGGCTAATGATGATGAACTTGCGGAAATCATCAGAGATCGCCAAGAAAGGGCCGCTAGAGCCAAAGGCACATCTATGCCACTGCTGTTGGATGCGAGGAAAATCCTCGATTACATTGATCTCTGGCACAAGGATCCAAACACCCCTATGCCTGATTTTCATCTCGACTCGGACAAAGTCACATGTCACCCATTTCATCATCAAGAGAAATGGAAGTTTAAAAGGCAAGAGAGATCAAGAAAGCTCAATACGTAAAGGAGAAGTTTCAAGAAAAACGTTGTCGTAATGACACCGAGGAACTTCTCAAGGTCCGTAATGAAATCCAAGCCCTCAGCAAAAACTTTGATGCTTATTATGCTGATTGGTAAGGAGCCAAAGTCAGATTCGTCAACCTGACGAAGAAATTCACCAATGTTGCTGCCCCAACGCAACAAGAAATTCCTCAGGCTGGAGCCTCAGCTCAGCCGACTGAAGAACATGCCAGCACCGCTGATGAAGTTCAGGCTGCTGAAGAAAATGCTAGTTCCAGGGCTGATGATCCTGCTCCAAATCATCAAGAAATTGCCGTGGCATCCACTAGTGGTGCGCTCAAGAAATCGAACAAGTCAGCAATCTGCATCGGGCCATACCGAGGAAAATCAACCAGATTCCTCAGCTCCTCCTACGCCAACACCAACTCCAATTCTTCCATCTTCCTCTGATGTGAAGAAGACCAAGGCTGCATAACGAGCTGCAGTGAAGAAACGGAAAGCATCAGCTGCGTCAAATTCTTCGGATGCGAAGAAAATGAAGCCAATGACCAGCTCTTTTGAAAATCCTATTGAGGTTGTGCCAAGTTCCTCAATTCCATCAAAGGACCTTGGTCCTTTTGATGAAGAGTATGTGATCCCAAGCTGATCTGATGAAGAAAATCATTCTCGCTTCGCCGTAGAAGATTGACGAAGAAATTGAAGTGGAAGCAATCCCTTCAACCCCAATCATTTCCTCGCCTATGTCTCAGTTCACAGCTGAAGAGGCCGGTGTTGGGGAAATTGAAGAAGATGTGGATATTGTAAGCACAACGCAAGTGATGAACGATGACTTTTGGGAAAGTCAGCATCCAAATTCTCCACTCTTCACCCCAATCCAACAGATACCTCAGTCCCCTGCTCCAACAGTTCAAATGGGCTCTGAAGAAACTCATCCCACTTCATCTGTCCATGAAGAAATTCCAGCCACTAGCGCCGATGAACTCCGTCACGACCTCGATCGCACTCGTTGAGGAACAAGAAATTCCTCACCAAGAACCTGAGATTGCGATTCCAGAGGTCATGATGCAACTCATCGACACTCCATCGCCAAAGCCAAAGAATCCCTTCTCAACAAAGCAAAAGTTCAAGGCTGAAGATTTCTTCAATGAGCATGTATTCTTCATCGACATAATCCATATGATTCTGCTCGCATAAGGAAGAGGCGCTTCGACTGCCACCAAGCCAATTTCTATTCCTCGTGCTCTTCAACAAAGACAAAGTCTTCGATCATGCACATATTCCTCATGTGGACATGGAGTCTCTGCCAGGCTTTGAGCCAGTCCTCAGTGTTCTTCACGATGCAGGACTTCTAAATTTCTGCACTGATATCTGTGATTGGAATGAAGAACTCATTCTTCAATTATATGCAACGCTGCACATCACCGGAGATGCTGAAGACGTGAACTCATGGGTATTAGATCGATGTCCGAAAATACTCACTACAAGGCACCAAAGAATCGAATTGCTTCGTGCTCTACCACTCGATCCTCCACTTGACGGTGCTCATTGCATCTACAACGAACCGTAACTTTCAAATCACTATATGCAAGTGCCGATGAAGCCTTTGAAGCCAAGGCAGCCCAAGAACCAAATTCCTCGTCAAGGAATTATTGTATGTGCCTCGGATCTGTCATCGGATTCTAACGAAGACAATGAGTCCTATCAAAGGCCACGACTCAAATGATGAAGAAGTTGTTGGCATCATGAAGAATATGCTTTTCAATATCATTCATGGCGTTCCTGGCCAACTTCCATGATTTCTTCATGAGGACTCTGGCAAACATTGCTATGTCACCATTTGAGCTGAAGCCTTATGCGCCTTGGATAATGAGATTCATCAGGACAAGGTCTTCATTCAAATACAAGGCTGATACTCTGAACCACTGCAGCTACTTGCCCCTGATTGAATTCCTCAAACGGACATTTACCTGAGCTGATGACAAGGGCAAGGCAACTGCTGTGATTGATGAAGGCATTCGTCCATTGGATGGACAGTTTCGCAAAGCTGCATCCTACTCCACCAATGATGACTCTGCCACACATGACTCTGCCGCAAATACCTCAGCCAAGCAAAGTCCTCAAGCTACAAGACCGTGGTGATGACTGATCGTGAGTTACTCCTCGGTCTTCATCGAAGGTTGATCGCAATCATAAATGGGTCAAGCATCAGTTTGGTTCAATTCTTCACAACATGACCTCAACACACAATGCAGTGAAGAAAAACCACTACTACCTCCATGAAACCTTCAAACGCACCTGGGCTGTTCTTTCAAATGTCTAGAACGCGGAAGAACTGACGACAATGGGTCTCAAGGAAGAATTTGACTGGTCTGCACCTCCTTCGAACAACTACAAGAAGGTCAAAGTTCCTTCCTTGGTGGCCAGCTCCTATTCTTCATCGCGCGACACTGATGAAAATGAAGACTTGGACGACACTGCGGCAGGCCCTACTACGACAACCGACCCCAACAACGCCGGGCGCTCCTTCTTCAACTTGAAATTCTTCGTATGCGTTAGTCCTCGGTTTCGATCCTTTTGGCCACCGATTTCAAAGGGGAGAAATTTGAGATAGTCTTCAAGCGGGTCTATTATATGGGCAATTTTTTGTTAAGTTACAACTCGCTCTTCCTCAAACTTTTATTGGATCGAAGTTGTAATCTTAAACCCGATGGTGCTTTGATACTTTTGATGCACTGCGCTCTTGCACTATGGTCTGATACTTTTGATTGCACTGAGCTCTGATTCTCTTGAGCTCTGATACTTTTGATGCGTTATTTTGCATGCCTGTTCCTCATTAATGTTATTGCACGCATGCTGAATTTCATCAAGCACCATATTTCATCATGCATTTCAAATTCTTCATATTATATGTCAAATGCGTGTATGAATTACAAGATATAGGGGGAGATCTCCATGATTCAACTCTTCAAATGTGCATTGCCTCAAAAGCAAAATTCCTCACTATGCACATCTTCAGGGGGAGTTCTTCTATATCTTGCAATCAAATTCCTCAATATCAATATTTACACTTCATATGTTTATCCCCATTGAAAACTTAACCTATATTGTCATCAATCGCCAAAAAGGAGGAGATTGTAAGTGCATCTAGTGCCCCTTAGTGATTTTGGTGTATTGAAGACTTATAGGTTAAGAAACTAATGTGTTTGTGAGTGTACACATGTCTATAAGTCTGTGAGGAGTTTGATATTTACAGAGAAAGTCGACCCCTAAAAATGAAGTTCTTCGATCAAGACTTTGATATTCTCAAGACTTTCTCAAGACTTTGAAAGTGAAGAAATTGGTGTGACCTTGAAGACTTGGTATTCATTCGAGGAACATGAAGCGTGAAGACTTTTGTTTTCAGAGTTTCGCTTTTTCTCTTTCTTGAGTCATAGGAAACACCGTACTGTTAAAGGGGGTCGAGGAAATACTAAGGAAAAATTTCCATCTGATGCTCAACTCAAAATCCTACACCTACCAAACCCTTCGAGTGAAGCCTTTGGAAATCTCATGCAGTTTAGTCAATTTCTTCAGTGACAGAGACGAAGTTCTTCTGGTAGCTGAGGAATTTGTTCTGACTGAGGAGTTAGGAATTCGCTAGTGCAGATTGCCTACACAGTGAGGAACATGATAGCCCTGAGGAATTTGAGATTCAAATTTCTGATCATACGTAAGCTGGCGCCTGTCCCAAAATATCTTATCCACCTAACGGTCATATCATTGAAGGGCATTTATGTCTTATCATGTCGGGCTGCTCCCTAGGCTATAAATAGCCGCCCCTACAACCACTAGCTGGTTGGTTGCTCCGAGAGATCTTGACACTTGTCCTTTGAGAGCAACCCATCCTCCGAGGACTTTGAGCGAAAATCATCGAGTGAGGAAAAACCCAAAAAACCAAACCCCTACAAACCCAAAGTGATTGAGCATCACTGAAGAGATTAATCCTGCGTGGATCCGATGCTTGTTACCTTTGAAGACTGTGCTTCTTCCAGACGGTTAGGCGTCATGGTCTAGAGCATCCAAGAGGAATTGTGGATCGCCGAGTGACCAAGTCTGTGAAGGTTTGGAAGTCGCTCAAGACTTACCACGAAAGTGATTGGACGAGGTCTGTGTGACCTTAGTTCAAGGAGAATACGGTGAGGACTTGGTGTCCCGAGCTGCGTGCTCGCCGATCGGGTGTCCGGGACTGTGTGTCCTCAAGTTTAAATACTCACCGCCCAACCAGACGCATAACCGAGACAAAGCAGCTTGGAACTAGTCTACCAAATCATTGTCTTCACCAACCTTATCGGTTCTATTTCCTCAACCCTCTCATTTCCTCATTATCGTGTTGAGTGTTCATTCATATCTGTGTTTGAAGACTTTGACTAAAGACTTTCTCAATTTCCTCGGTTCAATTTCTTCACCGCTTTGTCTTCATCTTGTGCTATCCTGTGTTTACGCTTTTCTGTACTCTTTGGTTGTCTTCATTTCATCATGATGACCATGCTCGCATTCTCTTATGCTTACTTCTGAGTACTTATTCCGCTGCAAGTAGTTCTTCGCTAAGGAATTTCCTCACCGGCAAATTCCTCAGTGAAGAATCCATAAAAATCGCCTATTCACCCCCCCCTCTAGTCGATATAGCGCACTTTCATCCTCTTTTTTTGTTATTCAGCATGTAAACAGGTCAGCAAACCTTGCGGCGCATCTTTGTGCGAACCATGCTTGCTGCACTTTGAGTGTGGTCGAGAGCTGGCTTGATGAAACACCTCGCTTCCTACTTCTTTTTTTGCAGGGTACCTCGCCTCGGTGACCAAAGGTCTTGGCTGATTGTCCTAAGAATGCTTATATATGAATAAATCTCTCTCATTTACCCGCAAAAAAGATATGGACTAGCACTACTTTTTGGTGTGTCCCGTCAACTCGCAGAACAAGGAGAAGCTTGCAGGACAAGGTGAAGCTCGCTACACCTTTTGACTAATGCAACCTACCCTCGGTGGACATGCATCAGTCCATTCGGTGTCAGATTGTCAGAGGCATACACTGTAGTACCAAACATGCGGAGTGCCATCATTGTTTGACTTCACGAAGAGGCGAAGATCCAAGCGCAAGGTTTAGTAGTACGAGTAGTACTACTACTAGAACCGCATGGTGGAGCGTCTTTACTCCTATTTTTTTAATCTCTGATAAAGTACACGTTTATTTCGGAGAACGGGGGAAAATGGCAGGCCAACATGTAATGATGATATCGATCAACCAACCATGCTTGAATATATCTTGGCCTCCGTGCGAGCCCGTCTGTGTGTTCTCGCTCCTCGTCTCTCTCAAGGAACGACGGGTTGGCCATTTTGCCGTCAATTGAGATGGGTTTGCTCACCTTCCTGTCCCACATGTCAGTGATATGCCAAGACGAGGTGCATTGACCTACTGGCCATACGCGTACTTGGTTTTGCACCTTCATATACTACTCCCTCCGTCACAGCTTTATGTGGCACGGTTCATTATGATGCATTTCTCTCAATGCATTTCCACCACCAGAGAGACTTTAGACGCGTTTGGTTTAATGCTCAATTAATTAGGGCATGGTAACCGCAATCAAGTCCACAATTTTCTCTCGATGTACTACTACAGAGTGGAGTAAGTGCATGCATGTGTGTACCCGGGGTGGAAGCACTTCATGCATGTGTGTACGCATTATTTCCTCTAGTAATAGACGCCATGCTATAACTGTTGGAAATATGCCCTAGAGGCAATAATAAATTTCCTTAGACCATGAGATTGTGTAACTCCCGGATACCGTAGGAATGCTTTGGGTGTACCAAACGTCACAACGTAACTGGGTGGCTATAAAGGTGCACTACAGGTATCTCCAAAAGTGTCTGTTGGGTTGGCACGAATCGAGACTGGGATTTGTCACTCCGGTTGATGGAGAGGTATCTCTGAGCCCACTCGGTAGGAAATCATCATAATGTGCACAGTGTGACCAAGGGGTTGATCATGGGATGATGTGTTACGGAATGAGTAAAAGAGACTTGCCGGTAACGAGATTGAACAAGGTATCGGCATACCGATGATCGAATCTCGGGCAAGTACAATACCGCTAGACAAAGGGAATTGTATACGGGATTGATTGAGTCCTTGACATCGTGGTTCATCCAATGAGATCATCGTGGAACATGTGGGAGCCAACATGGGTATCTAGATCCCGTTGTTGGTTATTGACCGGAGAACGTCTCGGTCATGTCTGCATGGTTCCCGAACCCGTAGGGTCTACACACTTAAGGTCTGGCGACGCTAGGGTTATAAAGGAAGTTTGTATGTGGTTACCGAATGTTTCTCGGAGTCCCCGATGAGATCCCGGACGTCACGAGGAGTTCCGGAATGGTCCGGAGGTAAAGATTTTTATATGGGAAGTCCTGTTTTGGTCACTGGAAAAGTTTCGGGTTTTATCGGTAACGTACCGGGAGCACCGGGAGGGTCGCGGGGGTCCACCAAGTGGGGCCACCATCCCCGGAGGGCTGCATGGGCCAAGTGTGGGAGGGGACCAGCCCCAGGTGGGCTGGTGCACCCCCCACAAGGGCCCAAGGCGCCTAGGGTTGGGGGAGGGGGCGCACCCACCTAACTTGGTTGGGGGGGGGGGGGCAAGTTTCCCCTCTCCCGCCCCCCTTGGGCGCCACCCTAGATGGGATTGGGGCTGTCGCACCCCTTGGGGTGGAAACCCTAGAGGGGGCGCACCCCCTCCCTCCCCCCTATATATAGTTGAGGTCTTGAGGGCTGCCAACAGATGAGTTTGACCTCTCCCAGGCGCAGCCCGACCTCTCTCCCTTCTCCTCTCCCGGTGTGCTTGGCGAAGCCCTGCAGATTGCCACGCTCCTCCACCACAACCACGCCACAGTTGCCGCTGGCCGACGGAGTCTTCCTCAACCTCTCCCTCTCTCCTTGCTGGATTAAGGCGTGGGAGACGTCACCGGGCTGTACCTTTGTTGAACGCGGAGGTGCCGTCCGTTCGGTACTAGGATCTCCGGTGATTTGGATCACGACGAGTACGACTCCTTCAACCATGTTCTCTTGAACGCTTCTGCTTAGCAATCTACAAGGGTATGTAGATGCACTCTCATTCCCCTCGTTGCTGGTTTCTCCATAGATAGATCTTGGTGACATGTAGGAAAATTGTGAATATCTGCTATGTTCCCCAACAGTGGCATCATGAGCTAGGTCTATTGCGTAGATTCTTTGCACGAGTAGAACACAAAGTAGTTGCGGGCGTTAATTTTGTTCAATATGCTTACCGTTACTAGTCCAATCTTGTTTCGACGGTATTGTGGGATGAAGCGTCCCGGACCGACCTTACACGTACACTTACGTGAGACAGGTTCCACTGATCGACATGCACTTGGTGCATAAGGTGGCTAGCGGTGCCGCCTCTCCCACTTTAGTCGGAACGGATTCGATGAAAAGGGTCCTTCAAGGGTAAATAGCAATTGACATATCACATTGTGGTTTTTATGGCGTAGGTACGTAAACGTTCTTGCTAGAAACCCATAGCAGCCACGTAAAACATGCAAACAACAATTAGAGGACGCCTAACTTGTTTTTGCAGGCTATGCTATGTGATGTGATATGGCCAAAAAGAATGTGATGAATGATATGTGATGTATGAGATTGATCATGTTCTTGTAATAGGAATCACGACTTGCATGTCGATGAGTATGACAACCGCAGGAGCCATAGGAGTTGTCTTAATTTATTGTATGACCTGCGTGTCATTGAACAACGCCATGTAATTACTTTACTTTATTGCTAACCGGTAGCCATAGTAGTAGAAGTAATAAGTTGGCAAGACAACTTCATGGAGACACGATGATGGAGATCATGATGATGGAGATCATGGTGTCATGCCGGTGACGATGATGATCATGGAGCCCTCAAGATGGAGATCAAAGGAGCAAAATGATATTGGCCATATCATGTCACTATTTGATTGCATGTGATGTTTATCATGTTTATGCATCTTATTTCCTTAAAACGACGGTAGTAAATAAGATGATCCTCATTAAAATTTCAAGAAAGTGTTCCCCTAATCGTGCACCGCTATGCGAAAGTTTGTCGCTTCAAGCACCACGTGATGATCGGGTGTGATAGATTCTTACGTTCACATACAACGGGTGTAAGCCAGATTTACACACGCAAAACACTTAGGTTAACTTTACGAGCCTAGCATGTACGCATATGGCCTCGAACACAAGAGACCGAAAGGTCGAGCATGATTCAGATAGTAGATACGATCAACATGAAGATGTTCACCGATGATGACTAGTCCGTCTCACGTGATGATCGGACACGGCCTAGTTGACTCGGATCATGTAATCACTTGGATGACTAGAGGGATGTCTATCTGAGTGGGAGTTCATTAGATGAACTTAATTATCCTGAACATAGTCAAAAGCCCTTTGCAGATTATGTCATAGCTCGCGCGTTAGTTCTACTGTTTTAGATATGTTCCTAGAGAAAATATAGTTGAAAGTCGACAAGAGCGACTATTTGGACAAGAGAAAGCTCATGTCCTTAATGCACCGCCACAGGTGTCAACCCCAAACGTCGTTTGTGGATGTTGCGAACATCGGACATACATGTTTTGATAACTACGTGATAGTTCGCTTAAACGGTTTAGAGTTGAGGCACCAAAGACGATTTCAAACGTCATGAACATATGAGATGTTTCGAGGGCTGAAATTGGGATTTCAGGCTCGTGCCCACGTCAAGAGGTATAAGACCTCCGACGATTTTCTTAGCCTGCAAACTAGGGGAGAAAAGCTCAATCATTGAGCTTGTGCTCAGATTGTTTGAGTACAACAATCACTTGAATCAAGTGGGAGTTAATCTTCCAGATGAGATAGTGATGTTTCTCCAAAGTCATTGCCACCAAGCTATTAGAGCTTTGTGATGTATAACATATCAGGGATAGATATGATGATCCTTGAGGTATTCACGATGTTTGACACCGCGAAAGTAGAAATCAAGAAGGAGCATCAATTGTTGATGGTTGGTGAAACCACTAGTTTCATGAAGGGCAAGGGCAAGAAGGGATACTTCATGAAACGGCAAATCAGCTGCTGCTCCTGTGAAGAAACCCAAGGTTGAACCTAAACCCGAGACTAAGTGCTTCTGTAATAAGGGGAACAGCCACTGGAGCAGAATTACCCTAGATACTTGGTAGATGAGAAGGCTAGCGAGGTCGATAGAAGTATATTGGATATACATTATGTTAATGTGTACTTTACTAGTACTCCTAGTAGCACCAGGCTATTAGATACCAGTTCGGTTGCTAAGTTTTAGTAACTCGAAATAAAAGGCTACGGAATAAACGGAGACTAGCTAAAGGTGAGCTGACGATATGTGTTGGAAGTGTTTCCAAGGTTGATGTAATCAAGCATCGCACGCTCCCTTTACCATCGAGATTGGTGCTAAACCTGAATAGTGTTATTTGGTGTTTGCGTTGAGCATAGACATGATTGGATTATGTCTATCGCGATGCGGTTATTCATTTAAGGAGAATAATGGTCACTCTATTTATTTGAATAATACCTTCAATGGTCTACACCTGAAAGAATGGTTTATTGAATCTCGATCGTAGTGATACACATTTTCATGCCAAAAGATATAAGATAGCAGTGATAGTACCACTTACTTGTGGCACTGCCATGTAAGTCATATTGGTATAAAACGCATGAAGAAGCTCCATGTTGATGGATCTTTGGACTCACTCGTTTTTGAAAAGTTTGAGACATGCGAGCCATGTCTATTGGTGTATACGCATGAAGAAACTCCATGCAGATGGATCATTTGGACTCACTTGATTTTGAATCACTTGAGATATGCAAATCATACCACATAGGCAAGATGACTGAAAAGCCTCTTTTTCAGTAAGATGGAACAAGATAGCAACTTGTTGGAAGTAACACATTTTGATGTGTGCAGTCCAATGAGTGCTGAGGCATGCAGTGAATATTTTTATGTTCTTACTTCACGGATGATATTAGTAGATACCGAGTATATTTACTTGATGAAACACAAGTCTTAATTATTGAATGGTTCAAGTAATTTCAGAGTGACGTTGAAGATCATTGTGACAAGAGGATAAAATGTCTATGATATGATCATAGAGATGAGTATCTGAGTTACGAGCTTTGGCATGCAATTAAGACATTGTGGAAATGTTTCACAATTAATACCGCCTGGAACACCATAGTGTGATGGTGTGTCGAACATCATAGTTGCACCCTATTAGATATGGTTCATGGGTTAGGCATTAGAGACAACCGCACTCACTTTAATAGGGCAGCACGTAATTCCGTTGAGACGACACCGTTTGAACTATGGTTTGGAGAAACCTAAGTTGTCGTTTCTTAAAAGTTTGGGGCTGCGACGCTTATGTGTAAAAGTTTCATCGTGATAAGTTCGAACCCAAAACAGATAAATACATCTTCATAGGATACCCAAAATGGTTGGGTATACCTCCTATCTCAGATTCGGAAGCAAAAGTAATTGTTTCTAGAAACGGGTCCTTTCTCGAGGAAAAGTTTCTCTCGAAAGAATTGAGTGGGAGGATGGTGGAGACTTGATGAGGTTATTGGACCATCACTTCAACCAGTGTGTAGCAGGGCACAGGAAAATGTTCATGTGGCACCTACACCAATTGAAGCGGAAGCTGATGATAGTGATCATGATGCTTCAGATCAAGTCACTACCGAACCTCGTAGGTCGACAAGGACGCGTACTACTTCAAAGTGGTACGCAATCCTGTCTTAGAGGTCATGTTGCTAGACAACAATGAACATACAAGCTATGGAGAAGCGATGGTGGGCCCGGATTCCGACGAATGGCTCGAGGCCATAAAATCCGAGAAAGGATCCATGACTTTGGAAGAAATACTTGATGGTCGTAAGGCCGTTGGGTACAGATGTATTTTAAAAGGAAGATCGACAATAATGGTAAGAATCACCATTAAGAAAGCTCGACTTGTCGTTAAGATGTTTTCCGACAAGTTCAAGGAGTTGACTACGGTGAGGCTTTCTCACTCGTAGCGATGCTAAGAGTCTGTTGGAAATGGATTAGCGCATCGCATTATTTATGAAATCTTGCAGATAGAATGTCAAAACATTGTTTCCTCGACAGTTTTCTTGAGGAAAGGTTATATGTGATACAAACCGTAAGGTTTTGACAATCCCGAAAAACGCTAACAATATGCAAAACTCCAGCAATCCTTCTAAGGACTGGAGTAAGCATCTCGGAGTTGGAATGTACGCTTTGATGAGATGATCAAAGATTTTGGGTTTATACAAAAGTTTATGAGAAACTTGTATTTCCAAAGAAGTGAGTGGGAGCGCTATAGAATTTCTGATGAGTATATGTTGTTGACATATTGTTGATCAAAAATGATGTAGAATTTTTGGAAAGCATATTGGGTTATTTGAAAAGTGTTTTTCAATGGAGAACCTGGATTAAGCTACTTGAACATTGAGCATCAAGATCTATGAGGATAGATCAAAAACTCTAAATGGTACTTTCAAATGAGCACATACCTTGACATGATCTTGATGGTGTTCAAGATGGATCAGTCAAAGAAGGAGTTCTTGCCTGAGTTGTAAGGTATGAAGTTAAGAGTTATAACTCGACCACAGCAGAAGAGAGAAAAAGGACGAAGGTCGTCCCCTATGCTTCAGACGTAGGCTCTATAGTATGCTATGCTGTTTACCGCACCGGAAGTATGCCTTGCCATGAGTCTGTCAAGGGGTACAAGAATGATCCAGGAATAGATCATTGGACAGCGGTCAAAATTATCCTTGGAGTAAATAAAGGACATGTTTCTCGATTATAGAGGTGATAAATAGTTCGGCATAAAGGGTTACGTCGATGCAAGCTTTAACACCTATCTGAATGACTCTGAGTAGCAAACCGGATACATATAGTGGAACAACCATTTGGAATATCTTCAAGTGGAGCGTGGAAGCATCATTTACAATATGACATAGAGAATTGCGAAGTACATACGGATCTGAATGTTGCAGACCCGTTGACTAAATCTTCTCTCACAAGCAAAACATGATCAAACCCCAGAGCTCATTGAGACTTAATCACATGGTGATGTGAACTAGTTTAGACACTAGTAAACTCTTTGGATGTTGGTCACATGGCGATGTGACCTATCGATGTTAATCACATGGCGATGTGAACTAGATTATTGACTCTAGTGCAAGTGGGAGACTGTTGGAAATATGCCCTAGAGGCAATAATAAATTAGTTATTATTATATTTCCTTGTTCATGATAATCGTTTATTATCCAAGCTATAATTGTATTGATAGGAAACTCAGATACATGTGTGGGTACATAGACAACACCATGTCCCTAGTAAGCCTCTAGTTGACTAGCTCGTTGATCAATAGATGGTTACGGTTTCCTGACCATGGACATTGGATGTCGTTGATAATGGGATCACATCATTAGGAGAATGATGTGATAGACAAGACCCAATCCTAACCCTAGCACAAAGATCGTAGTTCGTATGCTAAAGCTTTTCTAATGTCAAGTATCATTTCCTTAGACCATGAGATTGTGTAACTCCCGGATACCGTAGGAATGCTTTGGGTGTACCAAATGTCACAACGTGAATCGGGTGGCTATAAAGGTGCACTACAGGTATCTCCGAAAGTGTCTGCTCGGGTTGGCACGAATCGAGACTGGGATTTGTCACTCCGGTTGACGGAGAGGTATCTCTGGGCCCACTCGGTAGGACATCATCATAATGTGCACAATGTGACCAAGGGGTTGATCATGGGATGATGTGTTACAGAACGAGTAAAAGAGACTTTCCAGTAACGAGATTGAACAAGGTATCGGCATACCGACGATAGAATCTCGGGCAAGTACAATACCGCTAGACAAAGGGAATTGTATACGGGATTGATTGAGTCCTTGACATCGTGGTTCATCCGATGAGATCATCGTGGAACATGTGGGAGCCAACATGGGTATCCAGATCCCGTTGTTGGTTATTGACCGAAGAACGTCTCGGTCATGTCTGCATGGTTCCCGAACCCGTAGGGTCTACACACTTAAGGTTCGATGACGCTAGGGTTATAAAGGAAGTTTGTATGTGGTTACCTAATGTTTTTCCGAGTCCAGGATGAGATCCCAGACGTCACGAGGAGTTCCGTAATGGTCCGGAGGTAAAGATTTATATATGGGAAGTCCTGTTTTGGTCACCGGAAAAGTTTTGGGTTTTATCGGTAACGTACCGGGACCACCGGGAGGGTCCCGGGGGTCCACCAAGTGGGGCCACCATCCCCGGAGGGCTGCATGTGCCAAGTTTGGGAGGGGACCAGTCTCAAGTGGGCTGGTGCGCCCCCCACAAGGGCCCAAGGCGCCTAGGGTTGGGGGAGGGGGCGCACCCACCTAACTTGGGGGGCAAGTTTCCCCTCTCCCCCCTTGGCTGCCACCCTAGATGGGATTGGGGCTGCCGCACCCCTTGGGGCGGAAACCCTAGAGGGGGCGCACCCCCTCCCTCTCCCCTATATATAGTTGAGGTCTTGAGGGCTGCCAACAGATGATTTTGACCTCTCCCTGGCGCAGCCCTACCTCTCTCCCTTCTCCTCCTGGTGCTTGGCGAAGCCCTCGCAGATTGCCACGCTCCTCCACCACCACCACGCCGTTGTGCTGCTGCTGGACGGAGTCTTCCTCAACCTCTACCTCTCTCCTTGCTGGATCAAGGCGTGGGAGACGTCACCGGGCTGTACGTGTGTTGAACGTGGAGGTGCCGTCCGTTCGGCACTAGGATCTCCGGTGATTTGGATCACGATGTCAGGACCCCAATTCCAAGTCACATTGACCTAGCCGGTAACACCTCATATCACTTTGCGGCCTCACGCACGGTATTCCCACGGGTGTCGCCTTACCATGGCCCGGGACCGTTTGCGCCTTTTGGCTCACGTATATGATAGTGTCGCTAGCATCCACATGACAAAGAATCCGGGCCGACATGGC
Organism: Aegilops bicornis; assembly: GCA_021605145.1. Classification (NCBI taxonomy): domain Eukaryota; kingdom Viridiplantae; phylum Streptophyta; class Magnoliopsida; order Poales; family Poaceae; genus Aegilops; species Aegilops bicornis. The sequence goes on along the minus strand of CM038674.1, from coordinate 222,131,934 downwards.
TAGTCATGAACCCAAAGCGGCGCTAACCTATGGGGACAGGCATACATGAATCACATCGAGCATGTCGGTCATCAACGTATAAATTTGGGCTGTAGCACTGGGCTAACAGGACTCCGGTATCCCGGGCTGTAGGCTAGGCAGGACTCGAATAACACGCGTGACATTTCCCGAAGGGACAGACATAGGAACAAAGTGAAACACATGCCGCCACCAAGTGTCCAGCAAGAGTGTGGGCTAGCAGGACTCCGGTGAACCGGGTCAGAAGCGGACTACTATCGCCGTGGCACGAGACTACATTTCCCCATATGAGAGGCTGCCAAGGATAAACAACTAGATTGTCGGATCCCACACATACCAAGCATTTCAAACATACACACAATATGCTCAATCTGTGTAAATACAACATGGCATCACAACATAACTCTACAACTCAAATATTTATTCATTAGGCTCCGAGCAATGAGATATTACAAACATGGGTCTCATGACCCAACACTCGAGCATACAAGTCAAAGCACAAGCGGAAGCTAATCATGTCTCGAAAGTACGTATAACTATAAATGAAAAAGGCTAAGAAGCCCGACTATCTACAAGATCCCGCCGAGGGCACAAGATCGTAGCTGAGGTAACAAGCTAAACGTCAAGTCCACGTGGAACTACTAGCGAGACCGACGCCTCTCTCGCAAAACATAAAATAAGCAAACGTGAGTACAATTGTACTCGAAGACTTACATCGTAACTAACTACATATGCATCATTATCAAAAGGGGTGGTGGAGTTTGACCGCAGCAAGCCAGCTTTGACTCGGTGGCTATCCTGAACTACGCATCGCAAGTAACTCTTTTGATGTGGCGCACACGAGTCCACATATTCACCATATCAATACACCACTATGGACCCGCCTCCCGCCTCCCTCACGAGAACGCCATCCATAGCACTCACGCTTATCTTGCGCATTTTAGAGTATCCACTTTCACTTGTCTATGAACCGATATAGGCAACCTGTAAGTCCTTCTCCGTGGACACGGCTATTCGAATAGATCATATTAACCTCGCAGGTCGCATTTCTTCACACACGCTCACCACTTACCGCCGCATACACGACATGTACTCGGCAACCTTCAAGCCGGAAGCCCAACGTGGGTGTTCCGCCATGGCCTACCTAAACACTCAAGTCCCTAGTCCAGGTTTATCGCCTATTCGGGTTCCATCCGCAGGAGTCCGCCGAGGTTTCCCATACAGCCCGAACGATGTGTGCAGGGTTCCCGAGACACCAAACGGGCGAATCGGTACATCAACATTTGGTGCCTACCGCAACACAACCCACCCCTAAGGTCAGCGTTATATGCCCCCAAAGATGCTACAAACACCAGAAACTACTTGCAACTCCCGGACTTAGGACAAGGGTTGTCAAGAAGCCGAGAGGGTCCATTGGTTTCGGGCCCAATGCGTGGTAGTAACTGTATCATGGATCACCAAAACAGAACTCAGTTCCTGAGGACGGCTGCAATGAGACAACCCACCATGTACTCCTACATGGCCTCTCACCGCTACCTTTACCAAATCTTGTTCACACACTTAGCTCACACGCAGTAGGACATGTTCACACAACTCCGATTCATTCCCGATGAATCAGACCAGACTCAACTCTAAGCAGTAGCGGGCATGACAAACAAGCATGAATGAGTAGGCACAACATGGCTCAAGCAACTCCTACTCATGCTAGTGGGTTTCATCTAATTACTGTGGAATGACAGGTCATGCAGAGGATAAAGGGGTTCAGCTACGCAGCAAGTAACACATGAATCGTGGTTGTCCTAATTCAAGAAAATAGAGCAGGAGCGAGAGTGGGATTATATCGTAATGAACAAGGGGTTTTGCTTGCACGGCACTTCAAGATAATATAATTCTTCATCGGTGTCATCGAATTCATCGCTTCAGACGTCAGCTCATCGAGAGGGGACAATTACCGGCAAACAAGAGAGAACACAATCAATGCAATGCACATTCATATGAATGACACGTCATGTTAAGATACTGAATTCACCTAATGCAGCAGTAGTCCAAGTTAATTGAAGTGGAATTCAAACAAGGTTGAACTCCAACTCCAAATGCTAGTTCATAAATTACCCTAGTCATGATTCATCCTATTCAGTGAGGTTAACTTGTTCAAACATGCATGAAAGTGCCATAAACAGATTCTTCATATTTTTTTGATCATTTTTCATATATAAATTATTTCATTTGGAGTTACGGTTGAATTTCTATGAATTTTAGAAGTTTGGGGTATTTTCTGAAATTTCCTGAATTATAATAAATCCAGAAAACTAGTTATTGCGTCATCAGTGCGTCAGGTGACGCCAAGAAGTCAAAGGCGCCAGCCCAGGTCAAACCTCGACGGCCGGGGACCCACGGGTCGATGTAACAGGGCTGGGTTGGGTGGATGACATGTGGGACCAGTAACGGTCAAGATCAAGAAAGTCAATGCCGACGTGTGGGTCCCAAAGTGGGTTATGAATTAATCTAAACAGAAAATTAAATTAAACTAATCAGCGCAGGGCCCACATGGCGGTGGCACTAGGGTTGGTTTAGCTGGGTCATTAGTGACTAATGACGTACACGCCACCGTCCACGGAGTTTCGCGGCGGCGACCATGGCCGACGACGGAGATGCAAAGTGTGCCCGCCACGGAGCACTATTCGACGCTGCGTGGTTTGCTCCTACGGTAGTCAAGGTGCGCCGCATCCAATCGGGCGAAGCGGCGGCTGTAGGCCGGAGCTCGCCGGAACGAAGCTCAAGGGCGCCGGAGTTCGGGTGCTCGCGTTTAAGCGTTGTAGTTGGCGGGAGGGGAGCCGGTGTGTGTGTTAGGCTCCGGGTGAGGTGTGGAGCCTGCCTCCGTGCTCGGGAGTGAGCTACGATGGCTCTGGCCTGCTCAGATCATCGCCGGCGGCGAGGAGCTCACGGCTTCGGTGGAGACGGCGGTTGTAGGACGAATTAGGCGACGGGGTATGGGGGAAACGGTGCAGAGGCTCACCGCTGTTCTTCTGGTGCTGCTGGAGAGGCAGGGGAGACACGGGGTCCGGCGGAACGTCGGCGGGGATCTCCGGCACCCGAGGGCAGAGACGGGGGCGTTGGCGGCGTACAGGGGCTTCCGGCGTCGGGAGGCTCGGTGAGGAGGGGGAGAAAGACTAGGCGGAGCTCGCGGGCGTGTTGGAGAGGCTCGGGGATGGCTGCGGCTACGGCTATGGCGAACGGCGGCGACAGCGGTTCTCGGTCGCGTGAGGGAGAGAGCCAGAGAAGAGAGAAGAAGGCACGGGAGAGTGAGGGCGGTCCAGGGGTACGTGGCATCCTTAGGGCGACGGGGAGACAGGCAGAGAGGCAGGAGGTGGCCTGGGCGTGTGCTCAAGGCCCGGCCACGCGCCTGTCCCATCGTCTGAGGAGGAAGAAGACAGGGAGGCTGCGGTGGTGGGCTGGGCCACCAGCTGGGCCAGTAGGAGGGGGGAGGCTGGGCCGGCCTGTGCTAGGTAAGTTGGGCTTCTCTCCCTCTCTGCTTTCCTAATTATAATCTGTTTTCTATTTTGTTTGCCTCTGTTTTGATTTAGTTTAGCACCAAATCATTTAAATAAATCCTGAAAATAATTGTGGGCATTAACTGAATTATTACGGAGGCCCTTAACTATTTTTCAGAATTGTTGGAGCATTTAAAAATATTAATAGTATTTAAATGCCCCTATTCAAATACAATATGGTTTATTCAAAAATCCAAAAATGTCTTGGAAAAATATCCATCATCTCTGGATATGGTTTTCACCCTTTTCCATTAATCATGAACATTTTTGCAAACCAATTTGGGTTCTTTGAAAATATTTTGAAGTTGAGCCTATTTGCATTGTTTTAGTGCTAGGGCTTGGTCATCCCCATTTCAGGTTTAAATGAGGTTTAAACATGATGCATGGATGCAATGCCATTAGTTACAAGCAAGCTCTAGGGCTGTGACAACTCACCCCCACTAAACAAGAATCTCGCCCCGAGATTCAAGACGCGAGGTAAGAGGAAAAGGGGAGTCGCAAACTATCACAATCTTCATGATCCATTTGCCCTTCTCGAAGATGTTGATTCATTCCATCATCTTAGTCTTGACGTCTTCGAGATCTTCACCCGACACGACAACATAAAGAAGGGGGAAACCCTACATGATTCGATCTTCACGAAGATCAAGTAAACATGATCGACTCACGGACTGAGACGGTGACACATCTCGAGTTGAGACACAAAACACATCGAGAGGGATGGAAGAACAAACGACGGGGTTTGATTGGTGGCAACAATTCCACGCTTAGAAAGATGGTGGATGGTGTCAAGGTGGCGAGGAAATATTTACCATGATCCCGTAACGGGGCACCTCGAGAAAGGTGACGCAAAGAACTATTCCCTTAAGTGGCAAAAAGAATTACTTTTGATACAAGATCATTGAAACTCTTTATACCAGCCTAAGGCAATCACAAGCGATCATTTGAAAGAGTTCGAAAGAATGACATACTCGGACTAGAATGGATGATGTGGACTACCTTGTTGAAGACAACACAATGGATGATTTTTGCTTATCATCGGAAATGGATGGGACCCATGGTAAGTCCACTTTTGAGGATGATCCTAGACATCAATTACTGAGAGGGGCAGCCTATGGAAATTGGCACAATGGGGTGCAAGCTGGGAACGAAATGCAACTGTTGGGAAGGTTCCAACTATCATATCTGCCTGAGATTCAGATCCGATTGGTGATAGGATACTTCAGACTCAAAGATGTCCGAAAAGAAGGGTTGCAACACAAATCGACGAGATGACGCTATGAGATTCTCGGGAAGTGAACTATGATAGCAAGCTCCAAGACATGAGCTGGTTCTGCTACAAACCCGTGGACACGCTGTCCAAGACAATTATGACCACGTAGTAGTCTTATAACAAAACACTACCGAGTTCTGGTTGGGAACCATCATCGAGGATAACGAAGTCTTGTGCATGACCTAGGATTTACACACCAACTCCTTTTCCTTGAACAAATCAATCAGTGGCTTGGTGTGCTATGGAATTCATATGGAATGAAGATGATCAGTCTATCAGACCATAGAATACTTCGCACATGCATGACTGACTTGAGATGATTCCAAAGGAAACAAAACAAACCTTTCTCAAATTCATGGTGGCAACTTACACCTAAAGCACATAAATTCGAGGAAGTCACTTCAACCATCCAAGCATAAGCTTCATGAACAGAACATGAAGAAATGCTTACACAAGTTTCCAACACTAGGTTGATGTTCAACATGACTCATGGGGGAGACAAAATGCTACTGATGGGCTCAACAGCAACTCATCGGAATTTCCATATCACTAGACTTCCACCATCATGTGAACTCGGTGATAGCATTGGTCAGACCAAAGAATATAATGGTGTATGCTCGAGGGATTAACCACGAGTAAGACAACATCACGAATATCGTTGGTTCTGATTTGACTTGACAATGGCCCATACTCAAGTCAAAGAATTGATAAGACAGTAGGTCCAACAACTGATCACAGGGACCAATCGATGAAGATATCATCTTTCTCCAACACACACTACACAAGAATATCCCTTTGGAATGAACTAAGTTAGGCGAGCTTTTATCCTCCAACTCTCCAAGTTGTTGTCTAGCTTAACCAACTAGCTCAGGGATATCCAACACAGATTCTTGGAGAAAGGGTGGTTCACAAGGAACCAACTTGAACACGAGCTCAACATAACAGTCAGGAAACAACCCGATAACACTTCCAAGAAGATATTTGGAAAGTCACGAACCACTGGTATGTTACTAAGCTCGAGAACAATCTTGCTTTTGAGGGCAAGACGATATGATCAAATGAGTGAGGACTTGGCAAGATCCTAACTCACAGATCGAAGAGTGCACCAGAACTAAGGACTAGGTAGCACAATCTATCTTAGAATGATGATTTAATAACCAACACGCTAAGAATGAGGATATTGCCCATTAGCTACCAAGCAACGAGTTGCTCGGAGTATTGATTTCACACATCACAATTCACTTGTCGGCATTCCGGTTGCATTAACACGGGACCGAGGAATGAATAATGATAGCGAGAAGTATCACTATGTCAAGAGTTCCTAGGATGGTGTGCAATTCCCATGACGTTCTTGATATAAAGATGGTAATACATTCAGGGTAGAACATAATCAAAAGCTGGATTGGCATTTTGATCTGCGGAATACAACTGCTTTGACCCAACCCTAGATATGGATGAGGTACTGGAGTTTGTTTCTCCTAGTCATTCCAGAATAGAATGGCTCGACGGACCACAAGAATAATAGGCATCGATAAACACGAATGCACAATTACTCCTGGCTATCAATTGATAGATGAAGGTCAGAAGACATCTAAGAGAACAACTCAAAGGAACATATAACTTTTTGAGTTGTGAAGGCATGGATTAGTATGTCGAGCAAAGTTCAACATTTCTTCCGGATAACCCATGCGGAAAGGTAGAATTGGCAGAGTCACAATATGAATGGAGTACTCCTCAAGAGCACTCTAGTTGTGATCTTTTGGTTCAAAAGTACTTCTTGCCATAAGCGCTCATGGTATTTGGAAGAAGGAAATACCACGGACCTCGAGGACTAATGCAAAGGTTACTAATATCCTAAAGGCACTAGCAAATACTAACAACATGAAGTAGGATGAATCTCGGTTCGTAAACCCGAGTAGAATACCTGCTACTAAATGGCATCACGGGATGCTTTCAAGAATAATGGCCAGAATCATCACACTGGGGATACAAAAGCATTGCTAAATTGCTAGGTGACTTCCTAAACACCTAGGGTCATAATAATAACTCCAACATATATGTCGAGCCAATGGAGTACCTCAATCGACCGTTGGTGTGCTTAATCCGCCCAAAAGGACATCGATCAGAACGGAAGAAGGAATTTGCAAATGCATCGACTATTTAGAGACCTGGGATGACTCGGACAGCATAACGGCTATAAATGCTCAAAAAGATTTGAGACATCATGCAAAATGGTGGCATAGCCACTTAACAACATCATATCAAAGTTCCGAGATCAACAGTTGACATATAGAATAGTAGGAACTGAGCTGAGGCTTAAAACCAACAATCTTAAAGGTCTATGGATTAGTAACACGTCATCCTGATAGATAGATGAGAAGCCTAGTTCTTAACTCCGTAGAAGAGAAGAGGATGACTCAGATCAGAAGGCCATGAGGTATAAGGAGTAAAAGGAGCCTTACGTTCCCTTCCACAATCAATTCCCTTACATAACTACAGCATTTCTAGACACAACTTCACCAGCTTTGGCTTGGTAATCCCACAGCAACAGCTCGATACCAACGCTGTCAGACCCCGATTCCAAGTCACATCGACCTAGCCGGTAACACCTCATATCACTTTATGCCTCACACACGGTATTCCCACGGGTGTCGCCTTACCATGGCCCGGGACCGTTTGCGCCTTTTGGCTCACGTATATGATAGTGTCGCTAGCATCCACATGACAAAGAATCCGGGCCGACATGGCTAGTCGTGAACCCAAAGCGGCGCTAACCTATGGGGACAGGCATACATGAATCACATCGAGCATGTCGGTCATCAACGTATAAATTGGCTGTAGCACTGGCTAACAGGACTCCGGTATCCCGGTCAGTAGCAGTGCTAGGCAGACTCGAATAACACCGCGTGACATTTCCCGGCGATGTATATAGGAACGGCGAGAAACACATGCCGCCAGTCAAGTGTCCAGCAGTAGTGCTGGCTAGCAGGACTCCGGTGAACCGGGTCAGAAGCGGACTACTATCGCCGTAAGCACGAGACTACATTTCCCCATATGAGAGGCTGCCAAGGATAAACAACTATATTGTCGGATCCCACACATACCAAGCATTTCAAACATACACACAATATACTCAATATGTGTAAATACAACATGGCATCACAACATAATTCTACAACTCAAATATTTATTCATTAGGCTCCGAGCAGCGAGATATTACAAACATGGGTCTCATGACCCAACACTCAAAGCATACAAGTCAAAGCACAAGCGGAAGCTAATCATGTCTGAGTATAGACAACTATAAATGAAAAAGGCTGAGAAGCCTGACTATCTACCAAATCCTGCCAAGGGCACAAGATCGTAGCTGAGGTAACAAGCTAAACGTCGAAGTCCACGTGGAACTACTAGCAAGACTGACGTCTCTCTGCAAAACATAAAATAAGCAAACGTGAGTACAATTGTACTCAGCAAGACTTACATCAGAACTAACTACATATGCATCATTATCAAAAGGGGGTGGTGGAGTTTGACTGCAAAGCCAGCCTTTGACTCGGTGGCTATCCTGAACTACGATCGCAAGTAACTCTTTTGAGGTGGCGCACACGAGTCCACATATTCACCATATCAATACACCACTATGGACCCGCCTCCGTCTCCCTACGAGAACGCCATCCATAGCACTCACGCTTATCTTGCGCATTTTAGAGTATCCACTTTCACTTGTCTATGAACTGATATAGGCAACCCAGATGTCCTTCTCCGTGGACACGGCTATTCGAATAGATCATATTAACCCCGCAGGGTCTACTTCTTCACACACGCTCTCACCACTTACCGCCATACACGACATGTACTCGGCAACCTTCAAGTGGAAGCCCAACGTGGGTGTCGGCCACGGCCTACCTAAACACTCAAGTCCCTAGTCCAGTTTATCGCCTATTCGGTTCCATCCGCAGGAGTCCGCCGAGGTTTCCCATACAGCCCCGAACGATGTTTGCGGGGTTCCCGAGACACCAAACGGGCGACCGGCAGACACCGGGCCACGGTGCCTACCGCAACACAACCCATCCCTAAGGTCAGCATTATGCGCATGCCCCCAACATGCTACAAACACCGTAAACTACTTCCAACTCCCGACCGAGGACAAGGGTGGTCAAGAAGCCGAGAGGGTCCATTGGTTTCGGGCCCAATGCGTGGTAGTAATCAGATCATGGATCACCAACATAGAACTCAGTTCCTGAGGACGGCTGCAATGAGACAACCCACCATGTACTCCCACATGGCCTCTCACCGCTACCTTTACCAAATCGTGTTCACACACTTAGCTCACACGCAGTAGGACATGTTCACACAACTCCGATTCATTCCCGATGAATCAGACCAGACTCAACTCTAAGGAGTAGCGGGCATGACAAACAAGCATGAATGAGTAGGCACAACATGGCTCAAGCAACTCCTACTCATGCTAGTGGGTTTCATCTAATTACTGTGGAATGACAGGTCATGCAGAGGATAAAGGGGTTCAGCTACCGCAGCAAGTAACACATGAATCGTGGTTGTCCTAATTCAGTAAAATAGAGCAGGAGCGAGAGAGTGGGATTATATCAGAATGAACAAGGGGGTTTTGCTTGCCTGGCACTTCTGAAGATAATATAATTCTTCATCGGTGTCATCGAATTCATCGCTTCAGACGTCGTCTCATCGAGAGGGGACAATTACCGGCAAACAAGAGAGAACACAATCAATGCAATGCACATTCGTATGAATGACATGTCATGTTAAGATACTGAATTCACCTAATGCAGCAGTAGTCCAAGTTAATTGAAGTGGAATTCAAACAAGGTTGAACTCCAACTCCAAATGCTAGTTCATAAATTACCCTAATCATGATTCATCCTATTCAGTGAGGTTAACTTGTTCAAACGTGCATGAAAGTTGCATAAACAGATTCTTCATATTTTTCTGATCATTTTTCATATATAAATTATTTCGTTTGGAGTTACGGTTGAATTTCTATGAATTTTAGAAGTTTGGGGTATTTTCTGAAATTTCCTGAATTATAATAAATCCAGAAAACTAGTTATTTCGTCACCAGTGCGTCAGGGTGACATCAGCAAGTCAAAGGCGCCAGCCCAGGTCAAACCTGACGGCTGGGACCCACGGGTCAGTGTAACAGGGCTGGGTTGGGTGGATGACATGTGGGACCAGGCTGCGGTCACACAAGAAAGTCAATGCCGACGCAGGGTCCCAAATGGGTTATGAATTAATCTAAACAGAAAATTAAATTAAACTAATCAGGCGCAGGGCCCACATGGCAGTGGCACTAGGGTTGGTTTAGCTGGGTCATTAATGACTAATGACGTGCCACGTCACCGTCCACCGGAGTTTCGCCGGCGGCGACCATGGCCGACGACGGAGATGCAACGTGTGCCCGCTACGGAGCACTATTCGACGCGTGGTTTGCTCCTACGGGTAGCTGAAGGTGCGCCGCATCCAACTGGGCGAGCGGCAGCGGCTGTGGTGGCCGGAGTCGCGGAACGAGCTTTGGCGGCGCCGAGTTCGGGTGCTCGCGGGTTTAACGCTAGAAAAGTGCGCGAGGGGAGCTGGTGTGTGTGTTAGGCTACGGTGAGGTGTGGAGCACGCCTCCGTGCTCGGGAGTGATCTAAGATGGCTCGCCTGCTCGCATCATCATCGCCGCGGCGAGGAGCTCACGGCCGGTGGAGACGGCGGTTGTAGGACGAATTAGGCGACGGGGAGACACGGGTCCCAGGAACGTCAAGGGATCTCCGCACCCGAGGGCAGAGACGGGGGCGCTGGCGGCGTACAGGGGCTTCCGGCGTCGGGAGGCTCGGTGAGGAGGGGGAAAGAGACTAGGCGGAGCTCGGGGGCGTGTCGGAGAGGCTCGGGGATGGCTGCGGCTACGGCTATGGCGAACGGCGGCGACGGCGGTTCTCGGTCGCGTGAGGGAGAGAGCCAGAGAAGAGAGAAGAAGGCACGGGAGAGTGAGGGCGGTCCAGGGGTGCGTGGCATCCTCGTGGGCGACGGGAGACAGGCAGAGAGGCAGGAGGTGGCTCGGGCGTGTGCTGGGCCTCGGCCACGCGCCCGCATCCTACTGTCCGAGGAGGAAGAAGACAGGGAGGCTGCGGTTGTGGGCTGGGCCACCAGCTGGGCCAGCAGGGGGGCGGAGGCTGGGCCGGCCTATGCCACGTAAGCTGGGCTTCTCTCCCTCTCTGCTTTCCTAATTATAATCTGTTTTCTATTTTGTTTGCCTCTATTTTGATTTAGTTTAGCACCAAATCATTTAAATAAATCTTGAACATAATTGTGGGCATTAACTGAATTATTACGGAGGCCCTTAACTATTTTTCAGAATTGTTGGAGCATTTAAAAATATTAATAGTATTTAAATGCCCCAATTCAAATACAATATGGTTTATTCAAAAATCCAAAAATGTCTTGGAAAAATATCCATCATCTCTGGATATGGTTTTCACCCTTTTCCATTAATCATGAACATTTTTGCAAACCAATTTGGGTTCTTTGAAAATATTTTGAAGTTGAGCCTATTTGCATTGTTTTAGTGCTAGGGCTTGGTCATCCCCATTTCAGGTTTAAATGAGGTTTAAACATGATGCATGGATGCAATGCCATTAGTTACAAGCAAGCTCTAGGGTTGCGACACACTATGAGTACGACTCCTTCAACCCTGTTTTCTTGAACGCTTCCGCTTAGCGATCTACAAGGGTATGTAGATGCACTCTCCTTCCCCTCGTTGCTGGTTTCTCCATAGATAGATCTTGGTGACACATAGGAAAATTTTGAATTTCAGCTACGTTCCCCAACAGTGGCATCATGAGCTAGGTCTATTGCGTAGATTCTTTGCACGAGTAGAACACAAAGTAGTTGTGGGCGTTGATTTTGTTCAATATGCTTACCGTTACTAGTCCAATCTTGTTTCGATGGTATTGTGGGATGAAGCGGCCGGACCGACCTTACACGTACACTTACGTGAGATGTGTTCCACCGACCGACATGCACTTGGTGCATAAGGTGGCTAGCGGGTGCCGCCTCCCACTTTAGTCGAACGGATTCGATGAAAAGGGTCCTTATGAAGGGTAAATAGCAATTGACATATCACATTGTGGTTTTTATGTAGGTAAGAAACGTTCTTGCTAGAAACCCATAGCAGCCACGTAAAACATGCAAACAACAATTAGAGGACGCCTAACTTGTTTTTGCAGGTATGCTATGTGATCCGATATGGCCAAAAAGAATGTGATGAATGATATGTGATGTATGAGATTGATCATGTTCTTGTAATAGGAATCACGACTTGCATGTCGATGAGTATGACAACCGGCGTGAGCCATAGGAGTTGTCTTAATTTATTGTATGACATGCGTGTCATTGAACAACGCCATGTAATTACTTTACTTTATTGCTAACCGGTAGCCATAGTAGTAGAAGTAATAAGTTGGCAAGACAACTTCATGGAGACACGATGATGGAGATCATGATGATGGAGATCATGGTGTCATGCCGGTGACGATGATGATCATGGAGCCCTCAAGATGGAGATCAAAGGAGCAAAATGATATTGGCCATATCATGTCACTATTTGATTGCATGTGATGTTTATCATGTTTATGCATCTTATTTGCTTAGAACGACAGTAGTAAATAAGATGATCCTCATTAAAATTTCAAGAAAGTGTTCCCCCTAACTGCAGGCACCGCTACAAAGTTCGCTGCTTCAAGCACCACCTGATGATCGGGTGTGATAGATTCTTATGTTCACATACAACGGGCGTAAGCCAGATTTACACACACAAAACACTTAGGTTAACTTGACGAGCCTAGCATGTACAGACATGGCCTCGGAACACAAGAGACCAAGAGGTCGAGCATGAGTCGTATAGTAGATACGATCAACATGAAGATGTTTACCGATGATGACTAGTCCGTCTCACGTGATGATCGGACACAGCCTAGTTGACTCGGATCATGTAATCACTTGGATGACTAGAGGGATGTCTATCTGAGTGGGAGTTCATTAGATGAACTTAATTATCCTGAACATAGTCAAAAGCCCTTTGCAAATTATGTCATAGCTCATGCGTTAGTTCTACTGTTTTAGATATGTTCCTAGAGAAAATATAGTTGAAATCGACAAGAGCGATCGTGTCTTGACATAGAGAAAGCTCATGTCCTTAATGCACCGCCAAGGTGTCTGAACCCCAAACGTCGTTTGTGGATGTTGCGAACATCGGACATACACGTTTGATAACTACATGATAGTTCAGTTAAACGGTTTAGAGTTGAGGCACCAAAGACGATTTCAAACGTCATGAACATATGAGATGTTTCGAGGGCTGAAATTGGGATTTCAGGCTCGTTCCCTCGTCAAGAGGTATAAGACCTCCGACGATTTTCTTAGCCTGCAAACTAGGGGAGAAAAGCTCAATCGTTGAGCTTGTGCTCAGATTGTTTGAGTACAACAATCACTTGAATCAAGTGGGAGTTGATCTTCCAGATGAGATAGTGATGTTTCTCCAAAGTCATTGCCACCAAGCTGCTAGAGCTTCGTGATGAACTATAACATATCAGGGATAGATATGATGATCCTTGAGGTATTCACGATGTTTGACACCGCGAAAGTAGAAATCAAGAAGGAGCATCAATTGTTGATGGTTGGTGAAACCACTAGTTTCATGAAGGGCAAGGGAAAGAAGGGATACGTCATGAAATGGCAAATCAACTGCTGCTCCAGTGAAGAAACCCAAGGTTGAACCTAAACCCGAGACTAAGTGCTTCTGTAATAAGGGGAACAGCTACTGGAGCAGAATTACCCTAGATACTTGGTAGATGAGAAGGTTGGCGAGGTCGATAGAAGTATATTGGATATACATTATGTTAATGTGTACTTTACTAGTACTCCTAGTAGCACCAGGGTATTAGATACCGGTTCGGTTGCTAAGTGTTAGTAACTCGAAATAAAAGGCTACGGAATAAACGGAGACTAGCTAAAGGTGAGCTGATGATATGTGTTGGAAGTGTTTCCAAGGTTGACGTAATCAAGCATCGCACGCTCCCTCTACCATCGAGATTGGTGCTAAACCTGAATAGTGTTATTTGGTGTTTGCGTTGAGCATAGACATGATTGGATTATGTCTATCGCAATGCGGTTATTCATTTAAGGAGAATAATGGTCACTCTATTTATTTGAATAATACCTTCAATGGTCTACACCTAAAAGAATGGTTTATTGAATCTCGATCGTAGTGATACACATTTTATGCCAAAAGATATAAGATAGCAATGATAGTACCACTTACTTGTGGCACTGCCATGTAAGTCATATTGGTATAAAACGCATGAAGAAGCTCCATGTTGATGGATCTTTGGACTCACTCGTTTTTTGAAAAGTTTGAGACATGCGAACCATGTCTATTGGTGTATACGCATGAAGAAACTCCATGCAGATGGATCGTTTGGACTCACTTGTTTTTGAATCACTTGAGATATGCAAATCATACCACATAGGCAAGATGACCGAAAAGCCTCTTTTCAAAGAAGATGGAACAAGATAGCAACTTGTTGGAAGTAACACATTTTGACGTGTGCAGTCCAATGAGTGCTGAGGCATGCAGTGAATATCGTTATGTTCTTACTACACGGATGATTTAAGTAGATACCGAGTATATTTACTTGATGAAACGCAAGTCTGAATTATTGAATGGTTCAAGTAATTTCAGAGTGAAGTTGAAGATCATTGTGACAAGAGGATAAAATGTCTATGATATGATCATAGAGATGAGTATCTGAGTTACGAGATTTGGCACGCAATTAAGACATTATGGAAATGTTTCACAATTAATACCGTCTGGAACACCATAGTGTGATGGTGTGTCCGAACATCATAGTTGCACCCTATTAGATATGGTGCGTACCATGATGTCTCTTATCGAATTACCACTATCGTTCATGGGTTAGGCATTAGAGACAACCGCACTCACTATAATAGGGCAGCACGTAATTCCATTGAGACGACACCGTTTGAACTATGGTTTGGAGAAATCTAAGTTGTCATTTCTTAAAAGTTTGGGGCTGCGACACTTATGTGAAAAAGTTTCATCGTGATAAGTTCGAACCCAAAACGGATAAATACATCTTCATAGGATACCCAAAATGGTTGGGTATACCTCCTATCTCAGATCCGGAAGCAAAAGTAATTGTTTCTAGAAACGGGTCCTTTCTCGAGGAAAAGTTTCTCTCGAAAGAATTGAGTGGGAGGATGGTGGAGAATTGATGAGGTTATTGAACCATCACTTCAACCAGTGTGTAGCAGGGCACAGGAAGTTGTTCATGTGGCACCTACACCAATTGAAGTGGAAGCTGATGATAGTGATCATGATGCTTCGGATCAAGTCACTACCGAACCTCGTGGGTCGACAAGGACGCCAGATTACTTCGTGAGTGGTACGCAATCCTATCTTAGAGGTCATGTTGCTAGACAACAATGAACCTACGAGCTATGGAGAAGCGATGGTGGGCCCGGATTCCGATGAATGGCTCGAGGCCATAAAATCCGAGAAAGGATCCATGACTTTGGAAGATATACTTGATGGTCGTAAGGCCGTTGGGTACAGATGGATTTTAAAAGGAAGACAGACAATAATGGTAAGAATCACCATTAAGAAAGCTCGACTTGTCGTTGAGATGTTTTCCGACAAGTTCAAGGAGTTGACTATGGTGAGGCTTTCTCACTAAATAGCGATGCTAAGAGTCTGTTGGAAATGGATTAGCGATTCTTGCATTATTTATGATATCTTGCAGATAGAATGTCAAAACATTGTTTCCTCGACAGTTTTCTTGAGGAAAGGTTATATGTGATACAACCAGAAGGTTTTGACAATCCTGAAGAACGCTAACAAATATGAAAAACTCCAGCAATCCTTCTAAGGACTGGAGTAAGCATCTCGGAGTTGGAATGTACGCTTTGATTTGATGATCAAAGATTTTGGGTTTATACAAAAGTTTACGAGAAACTTGTATTTCCAAAGAAGTGAGTGGGAGCGCTATAGAATTTCTGATGAGTATATGTTGTTGACATATTGTTGATCAGAAATGATGTAGAATTTCTGGAAAGCATATGGGGTTATTTGAAAAGTGTTTTTCAATGGAGAACCTGGATTAAGCTACTTGAACATTGAGCATCAAGATCTATGAGGATAGATCAAAAACACTAAATGGTACTTTCAAATGAGCACATACCTTGACATGATCTTGAAGGTGTTCAAGATGGATCAGTCAAAGAAGGAGTTCTTGCCTGAGTTGTAAGGTATGAAGTTAAGAGTTAAAACTCGACCACGGCACAAGAGAGAAAAAGGACGAAGGTCGTCCCCTATGCTTCGGATGTAGGCTCTATAGTTTGCTATGCTGTGTACTGCACCGGAAGTGTGCCTTGCCATGAGTCAGTCAAGGGGTACAAGAACGATCCAGGAATAGATCATTGGACAGCGATCAAAATTATCCTTGGAGTAAATAAATGACATGTTTCTCGATTCTGGAGGTGATAAAGAGTTCGGCGTAAAGGGTTACGTCGATGCAAGCTTTATCACCTATCTGAATGACTCTGAGTAGCAAACCGGATACATATAGTGGAACAACCATTTGGAATAGCTTCAAGTGGAGCGTGGAAACAACATTTACAATATGACATAGAGAATTGCGAAGTACATACGGATCTGAATGTTGCAGACCCGTTGAGTAAATCCTCTCTCACAAGCAAAACATGATCAAACCCCAGAGCTCATTGAGACTTAATCACATGGTGATGTGAACTAGTTTAGACACTAGTAAACTCTTTGGATGTTGGTCACATGGCGATGTGACCTATCAGTGTTAATCACATGGCGATGTGTACTAGATTATTGACTCTAGTGCAAGTGGGAGACTGTTGGAAATATGCCCTAGAGGCAATAATAAATTAGTTATTATTATATTTCCTTGTTCATGATAATCGTTTATTATCCATGCTATAATTGTATTGATAGGAAACTCGGATACATGTGTGGGTACATAGACAACACCATGTCCCTAGTAAGCCTCTAGTTGACTAGCTCGTTGATCAATAGATGGTTACGATTTCCTGACCATGGACATTGGATGTCGTTGATAACGGGATCACATCATTAGGAGAATGATGTGATGGACAAGACCCAGTCCTAAGCCTAGCACAAAGATCATAGTTCGTATGCTAAAGCTTTTCTAATGTCAAGTATCATTTCCTTAGACCATGAGATTGTGTAACTCCCGGATACCGTAGGAATGCTTTGGGTGTACCAAAGCGTCCTGGCAATCTGGGTGGCTATAAAGGTGCACTACAGGTATCTCCGAAAGTGTCATTGGGTTGGCACGAATCGAGATCGATTTGTCACTCCGGTTGACGGAGAGGTATCTCTGGGCCCATTCGGTAGGACATCATCATAATGTGCACAATGTGACCAAGGGGTTGATCATGGGATGATGTGTTACGAAACGAGTAAAAGAGGCTTGCCGGTAACGAGATTGAACAAGGTATTGGGATACCGACGATCGAATCTCGATCAAGTACAATACCGCTAGACAAAGGGAATTGTATACGGGATTGATTGAGTCCTTGACATCGTGGTTCATCCGATGAGATCATCGTGGAACATGTGGGAGCCAACATGGGTATCCAGATCCCGCTGTTGGTTATTGACCGGAGAACGTCTCGGTCATGTCTGCATGGTTCCCGAACCCGTAGGGTCTACACACTTAAGGTTTGATGACGCTAGGGTTATTAAGGAAGTTTGTATGTGTTTACCGAATGTTGTTCGGAGTACCGGATGAGATCCTGAACGTCATGAGGAGTTCCGGAATGGTCCGGAGGTAAATATTTATATATGGGAAGTCCTGTTTTGGTCACCGGAAAAGTTTCAGGTTTTATCGGTAACGTACCGGGACCACCGGGAGGGTGTCCGGGGTCCACCAAGTGGGGCCACCATCCCCGGAGGGCTGCATGGGCCAAGTGTGGGAGGGGACCAGCCCCAGGTGGGCTGGTGCGCCCCCCCGCAAGGGCCCAAGGCGCCTAGGGTTGCGGGAGGGGGTGCACCCACCTAACTTGGGGGGCAAGTTTCCCCTCTCCCCCCCTTGGCCGCCACCCTAGATGGGATTGGGGCTGCTGCACCCCTTGGGGTGGAAACCCTAGAGGGGGCGCGCCCCCTCCCTCTCCCCTATATATAGTTGAGGTCTTGAGGGCTGCCAACAGATGAGTTTGACCTCTCCTTGGCGCAGCCCTTCCTCTCTCCCTTCTCCTCTCCCGCGGTGCTTGGCGAAGCCCTGCAGGATTGCCACGCTCCTCCACCACCACCACGCCGTTGTGCTGCTGCTGGACGGAGTTTTCCTCAACCTCTCCCTCTCTCCTTACTGGATCAATGCGTGGGAGACGTCACCGGGCTGTACGTGTGTTGAACGCGGAGGTGCCGTTCGTTCGGCACTAGGATCTCCGGTGATTTGGATCATGACGAGTACGACTCCTTCAACCCCGTTCTCTATAACGCTTCCGCTTAGCGATCTACAAGGGTATGTAGATGAACTCTCCTTCCCCTCGTTGCTGGTTTCTCCATAGATAGATCTTGGTGACACGTAGGAAAATTTTGAATTTCTGCTACGTTCCCCAACAATAACTACCAATGCTATTTTTCAGGCCGATCGCTAGTCGCCTTGGTTCCACAGATTTTTTTCCTTTTTCTGAAGCACGCTCTATAAACAGTGATGGATGGAGTAGTATGAGCGGATTCAAAGAAGAGCGTATTGATGGTTGCTTCTTCTGAGCAACTTACATTGGGAAAGGTGGGGCTTATGATTTGACTGCTCATTACTCACTATTAATGCGGCACAACGACCGGGATGATTCTCCCATGCGGTTGTGCACTACCCCCTTGGTTCTTAAAAATACTCTGGAGTATTTGTCTTTCTAGAGATTTCAACGAGTGACTACTCAAATATTTGTCTTTTTAGAGATTCAAATGGACTACTACATCCGGATGTATATAGACATATTTTAGAGTGTAGATTCACTCATTTTGCTCCGTATGTAGTTACTTGTTGAAATCTCTAGAAAGACAAATAGAGTATTTAGGAACAGAGGGAATACACATACGAAGCAAAATGAGTGAATCTACACTCTAAAATATGCCCATTTGAAATTTGTAAAAAGACAAATATTTAGGAACGAAGGAATATAATTTTGTGCATGGCACATGGACCCGGATGCTGAGGAGGCTTCTGGCAATGCTATCAAGCTTCCAACATTTGTTTACATAATTGACGTACTATACAAATAATTTTCCAACAACATGAAATTGTACAATGGTGTGAGCTTTCAGCTTTTGTTTCATGTGTCTTGCCATCGATGCTCTTTTGGAAACAATAAAAAACTAACTTCCTTGCTAATGCATCTCAATTATTAGCATATCAGAGCTAATATTTACATCACAACTGAAGACAGAGTTGTGCGAAGGTGTTAAATAAAAATTGATCCATGCTTTCATTGGCAGCAACGTCCCCCCAGCTCTGTCTAAATCAACAAGGCATGTTGGGAAGAAAGTAGCTGTCTGGAGCATGCAACATTTTGTGCAGTTCCACTAAAATAGAGTTGATCGTCCCTGTTCCAAAGATATTAAGTGTGATTATGATAACAGAGGACTGCTGATGAAACAATAAACACACAAATAGAAGCCGGTCACCTTTATAGTCTCTCTTAAGACTAACTAGTTGGAGAAGATTAGGCTCGGAGTTGGATGAGGAGGATAGAGCAAAACCAATCTCCCTTTGTGCGATAGCCTTTGAAATGTAGAGACGTTGCCCATGTGACAATTTAGTACAACTGCACAAAACACTCTTAAGAAAAAGTGATTTGTGTAGTTCACCAAACGGTCTCAATAGCAACAAGGTGAAATGGATAGCCCTATTTGCAAAAGAGAGGTAGAAAGGAAATAATTACTGGCCAATAACAATTGATGACACATGCGACGACAAAAAAGAAGCATATTCCTTGTCCTAAGGGAAGATAACAACATGGTTGTGTTTGTCTAAAACGGTGTGAGGACGAGATTCAATATGGAAAGTACGCCGGACGAGCTATGTTTTGGGCAAAGAACTATGGAAGATCCACATGCAGCAACGTGGGAAGACGGGCAGTGGAGCAAGGCCGGAGGGGATACCTGGAGGTCGTGGGTAATTAACTAGGTGAGTGGCGGTAGGCGGAATCTGCACATACTGCGGCAGCGAGCAGGTGGCGTAGGCCCTGCCGCGCCGGAGCTTGGTCAGAGAGAACGGCGTGTACAACAGATTGGTACGTGCTGCCTCGGCGCCATCGAACGGAGAAATCATGCACTTCCTCCCTTTCCCCCGGCGGACAGGATGCGGCCGGATCAGTGACCAACGATGAGAGAGAGAGGCCACTGCAGCCTTGTGTGAGATACTCTGAAGAGAGACAAAGCAGGTAGGCAGGCTCCATTGTATATAGTGGAGCGGACTACCTTTTTCTCCATAAAAATCTTTTTATATTCTATGCATGTGCCATTGAGCGCTATAACTTTATTTAAAAATAACGCGACAACGCGTCAAGTCGAACTTTGTTTCGTGGACGCGTGGTACACGAGCTCCCTAGGTAAACAACCGCTACAAGCGTTCAAATTAGCACGTGGGCTGCCATTTCGTAAAGAAATGAGCTCCACCGTGTACCCGCGCGGGTGTGGCTGGGCACGAAGCGTGAGTACGTGCACGGTGCACCTATTCTCTTCTTGTATACATACACCACCTACGTCGGGTTGTGTGAGAGAGATACAAACCTAGAGAGATATAGTGTGTGGGTTCATGAGAGTTTTTTTTGGGGGGGGGGTCAATCAAAAATGTAACATATGCAATGTGTGTGAAATAGAGTCCTGCATATAACATATATATAGAGGGGGCGATCCACGAGAAGAGAGTGGAGGTATCATCAGCTTTAGGTGTCCATAGAATCGAAGAGAGGGATGATGTGTGTGTGTGTGTGTGCGTGCGCGGACGATCGATAAAGAGTGCCATCAAATTTGTGTGTGCCCACGTCAAAGATATAGAGTGGCTGGCCTACTAGAACGTGAGAGGGGACATGTGCAGTTTGTTTCTGTGGCATGGGTACCTACCTACAGCGCTCGACTATCGGTGTGTGGTGGGGGAAGAGGGAGGCCTAATTTACTATAGAGGTACAATGGCTGGTATATGTGTGGAGGAGGAGAGAGGCCTACCTCAGCTATTAAGGAGATCGATCTACCTCATGTATTAAGGGAGATCGATCGGCATCCATGCATATGTGCAAGAGATGAATAAGGTTGGGAGAGAGACATAGCTAGAGTGTCTGTGCACGTGCGTGTGAGAGACAAGTCAGGAGGCATGCACGAATGATGAGGGGGGACGATATGGCTGTGGTAAGAAGACGTAACTACATAGGAAGATCAATCACCCTTTGTTAGAGAAATGAGAGACATAACTTGTGAGGTGTGTCTATCGATGGGGGGGGGGGGATAGTTAAAGTCAATCTACGTATATGTTGGGAGATCGATCGGTATACATGCATGTGTGTTTTAGAAGCAAATGACGCACGAGGAGAATGATAGAGAGAGAGTGTGAGAGTACGAGATCGATGAAAAGAGTGGTGGGAGTGAGGCATGGACGGTGATAAGGGAAGAGGGGAAGCTTGTGTTTGTGCTAGGCACACCTGGCTAGAGAGGCATATCGATCAATGTTTGCCGTAAAGAAGGAGCTGGGGGGCCTACACACACCATGGGTGAATGACCTAAAATGAAAAGACGAATTTGCATGATGGAGGTAGAGAATGTTGAGGGAGGGTGAGAGGGATGCGGGCGTGTGCATGCACGAGAGAAAGTTAGTGCTATCTACAAAGATAAGAGGATTGTGTGGGTGTAAAAGACGAATAGAGATCATACTTCATTATAAAAAGCGAATTCGGATATTTGAAGAATTTATCATAGTGTTTTAAACCGACGCATGTGTGAATATATATAACGGTTATACACATGGTGTGGTTATGAAAATGTTATACTGCATATAATATATTTTATCTCTACTCTAATAAAAAAACGGAGTTTTTGATGATGGTGTGCCTGCCATCCTGCAATATAGGCCTTCCGATTTATATCTGGCGGATAGGAAGGAAACTATGGCAAGTTTGAAAAAATATACCCACACCCCTCTCCATATTTGCAAATTAGGCCCCTTTATCATGTTGATGTTCTGTGGAACGCATGGGCATCTTGCTAGTACTACGTATAATAAATAGAACATTGATTATAATTTGGGCTAATGTGTGGCTTTTGCAGCTCAGGTCTAAATACTTGTCATAATGTAGGGGGCGGGCACTATACTTTGTGTGATAAACACGGTGTACGTATGGAACATTGTTTAGATTATGAATATATAGTTAGTACATCAAATGTACTATTATTTGGAATCAACATCAAGTGTATTCAAAAAAAAAATTGAGTTCATGTAATACACATAGTTCATATCTATCTCTATAGTAATCATGTGGTATGTTATTAAGGTAATACACGAATGATGGTTGAAGTTGGCAACAATCATGATTGTAGATTCTTATTGAAATAGAGAAACGAATTCAAATTTAGTTCAAATTGCAGTAGTAGTATAGACATTTTGAATGCACTAAAATGTTGGTATGAGTTGGTTACATGCATTATATAGCAAGCAAAAAAATTTAATCGGACATAACATGGATTCATACTCCCTCCTTCCATCTATATAGGGTGTAATGAGTTTTTAAGATCCTTTGACTATTGACAAGATTAATAGTACATGACATGCACAATGTGAAAATTATATGACCGAAAGAACCTTTCATGTATGAATTTAACGGTGTGCTTTGTGTAAGTTGCATGTCATATATTATTGCTCTAATATTTGGTCAAAGTTAGCATCGAAAAACACATTAGGCCCTATATAGATGGAAGGGGAGATAACTGAATAAGCGTTTGTATAGTAAAACGGGCAAGACTCTCTCTTTGTGTGGTGTGAATAGTTTTATTTTTTTGTTTTCTTTTTTGTTGAGGGAAGTGCGAATTGATTTCGTACATACAAGTACAATATTACTACACGTTAGGCTTGTCACTAAAATTCAACCCGCGTCTTGTTATATCCCGAAAATTCAGATATCGTGCTCCCAAAACTGGCGCCTTCACAACCCGCGCCTTGCTATCCCGAAATTACAACGCGCACAAAAATTCCCTCTAGCTGCAAAATCCCGACACACGAAACCCCCCTTCTAACCCTGAGCCGAAAGGGCCGCTAGTTCAAATCGGTGGGGGGTACTTTTGTAACACACCCTATATTTTGGACAAGTGCGTCCCTAAATCATGGTTCACCCCCTCCCATCGCCCCCTTTTCGCCATTCGAAACCCCAGGCCGCCATAACCTCTCCGCTCCAGCTGCGAAACCCCACCCTCCTCCGTCCACCACCTTACCGCTGCCCAGCCGGAGCCTCTTCCCCGATGACGTCGTCCACCGCAACAGCTCGACGTCCCTCGTCCACCTCCCCGAATGAGGATCCGTCGCCCGTCTCGTCGTCCCGCCGGTTCAGCCGCCCCGTCCTCCACCTCCAAGGATCTGCTCTGACGATCGCCTCGTCTATCGCGGCTGCTCCATCCTCACAACTCCGCCTTAACCTGCTCCACCGGAACCACAAGATCCTCACTGACTCCTTGGACAAAGCCGAGGCCTACTCGGCACCACCAAAGAGGTTGTACACTCATCGCATCGCACCTTCTCCATAACTTGACCTCCCGGCGCCGATGGTGCTCCATCCTGCACCCCCATGGAGCGGCTACATTGAAGCCGGCACCGCGGGCGACATCTCCACGGCGGCTCTCCCCCAGTGCGAGGCCCCTTCGGCGGTGGCGTCCATACCAGCCGGATCTGCTGCTGCTGCTCTTTCTCTCGCCCACTCACTCGCGCTGCTGCTGCTGCTCCAGCTCTCGCTAGATCGCTCGCTCGCCCAGCTGCTGCTACTGCTCCAGGTCTCGCTCGCTCACTCGCGCTACTGCTGCTGCTCTCCCCCTCGCTCGTGCTCCTGCTCTGCTCTGATTTAGCCACAGTTCAGTCGACTGAATCGACTTTTGGGTCAGTCGATTTTCAGGGGTTGGGGGGCTCGCCGGAGTTAAAGAAGAACCACCCGCAGCGGGGACGCGGGCTTGCCGGAGAGGTACCCCACTATCTATCTTAGAGTTCAGGGTGGGGGGCCTAGAGGGCTGGCCGGGGCGGCGGTGGGGAGTTGTTTCGGGGCGGCGAGGCGACGCTGGGTCCGGCGGTTCGGCCGGTGGTGGTCAAGGCTCGAGGGGTGCAGGTTGAAGATGAACTGCTGGCCCTCCCTAAACTACATGTCAAGTGCCTCTCTGCTACCATTGCGTTCAGTTTCAACAGTAGCATTCAGATTCCACAGTAAATTTCAGTTTCAACAGTTATGTTCAGAGTCAACAGTTTTTACCTCATCTGTTGTAGTCAGGTGGTTTTTGGTGATGTAAATTTTACATCTATTTTACATCACCTATTGGAGATGCTATTAGAATCCCACTTGAGATTGACGATGTCTGTCTTGTGCTGCTTCATCCTTGACGTCTTACGACTCACCGGAGCTACTCCAACGACGGAACAACCCATCACAATAGAGCAGTGCCCTGGATGTCGTCTACAGATTCTTCAGATCTTCCTCCACACCTCCGACAGCCACCTCTGCCTCAACTACTTCAGCGACCAACCCAGTGATGCTGAGGTCGACACGGCTACGGCAAAGAGGTTGTACACTTGTTGCATCACTTATTACTATACATTCACGTCGATCCATTAGGGCTATTTTGGTTCAACGGAAAAACATAGCAATAGGGAATTTTGCAATGGCACTCTACTATTCAATTATTCATGCATTTTTGAAAGGAATGAAGCAAAACATCCACTGGACCTACTTTTCAAAATCCTATGCATGAAAACAAGACCAAGTGCATTAGTGGCAGAATAACATTCTAACTGCACACGCTTTCATACGGTTTCACTTTATTTTGGCCATGTTTCTTTGCATTCCTCTGCTCTTCCAATTCACGTAAACCAAACACCCAAGTTGACAGAAATCCTATGTTTACAAATGCTCTGCTTACCATGTGCATTCCTATCCTATTCCGTGTTTTTCCTATCCTCGCTTTTAAGAATCATGCAAGCCAAATGAGCCCTTACATAATTACTTGATTCTGTGTAGGTGTCGAAGGGAACTTTGTGTGGTTTGTCCTGCTCCTGCCACGACATCGTCCACCTCACCTGAGCTGCTCCATCGACAGAAGCATCCACCAAACTAGACATCACGACTCCTGGCCGTCTTTTGCCGCCTCAGATCTCCTTCCTTGCCGCCAGCACCCACTGCAACGGCATCACCATCATCGACTCAGCAGATGAACCTGAGGAGTACACGGGTCCACAAGAGAGGTCGCACTCTTTTGTTTCTGCTTATGTTATGCATTGCTTAAAGTTACCTGCTACTTTATCGTCCTGTTCACCTCTTGGACTCCAAGTCAGGTCCAAATTAATGTTCAAAATTGAGTTCTAAATTAGTTGTGGGGCACATATCGAGGCAGTAATGAAAAGTATGTTTGTCTAATATCTGGTTCACCTAGGGTATGGTATGTTGTTCATCTTGGGTGGCAAACAAATAGTAAAGCAATCATCATCTGTCTTTTTATTAATTGAAAGCAATCATCAGCCTCCTATCATTATTTTTGGATCCATCCACTGCTTGTTACCATCACTCTAAATTTCTGCATGCTCTCGTTACATAATCTCACCATTTTTTTTCATATGCATGTCAGATATTGTACACAGTCATGCTGAACATGTAGAGAAAAAGATAAGAGTTTTGCGCCGCAATACAATGTCATACAGACATCGCTCCATGGTGGGTTCAATGGCAAACCCTCCCCACCCTCTCCGCATTGTAATCCAGAGGAAGTTATCTGTTCTAAGGTGGATTCAGACGCCGCTGACCACTCCTATTTACCCCCAAGGTGTTTGCTCTACCTTGGCATGATGATGTTAGTCATATCATGCATATGTTGCCTTGCAGTGCCTACTTTTGACATCATATATGTCATCTGCTTAGTTTAGACATGTTCTGTAATGCCACCTATTTAGTTTCTATATCATATATGGGAATTATGCGCCTCATGTCTTTTAGCCAGCCATAATATATGTGAAATGTGCAATGCCATCCTGTTTAACCAGGCATCATATATTTGAATGATATCTTGCCCATCATTTTCTTCATTACATTTCCATTTGTCAACAATGTTTGTACATTAAACTACTCTTCCTGTGAATCAACCATTTGGGTGGGTGATGGAAAAATCTGGAGTGAAAACAAGGCCTTCAGAGCAATCAGTGCTACCTGTCGAAGCAGATGTCTTGTTAGGTCCCGATAGCTCCTCAGAGATGGATTCAGAGCTAGATGACCAGTCCTATTCCTCCACCGAGGTGTATGCTCAAACTTGGCACGGTTATACTGCTCATATCATGCATATGCTGTCTTGCATTGCATAGTTTAGACATCATATACACAATATTCAACACCATGTTCTTAGTTCAGACATCATATCAAATGCCCTTTGTTTAGCATATACATCACATATGTGAATTAAATGATGCGATCCTGATTACTTAGATACCATGTAGGTGAATTATGTCATGCGATCCGGTTTAGTTATTCATTACATCTTTGAATTATGTTATGCTATGCTATCCAGTTTAGATAGATATCATATATGTGAAATTATGTCATGCTATCTATTTTAGTTAAACAATATACATGTCAACTATTTCATGCCTTTTTTCCACACTATCTATTGCATCTGTCTCTCATACAATGTCTGTACATTCAACTATGTTTCCTGTTTACCAGCCATTTGAATTGGAGCGGGTGATGCTAGTATCCAGCGGACTAAAAACACTGTCTTCAAATAAAACAGTGCTACCTCTTGGTGGAGATAGCACCCCGGTTACACAAGCACAAGAACCAGCCCTACAACACATAACCCAAACTCTCGCAGGTTGTACCCCTACTACGATGGACAGAGAACCAGCTTCACCCAATCTGTAACATCCCAAATTTCCTATTTGGAATGTTTTACAATTATAGCTAAGCATCTATGCATCCTGTTTGAATTTGAATGCCATTTGGAGTTTCAGAAGATTTTGAGTTTTGAATTTGAATTCAAACTTTGGCAAGTGGGAATCATTTCAAAAAAACTATGCCTGATAAATACTTGATCAAAAGTATGAGAGGAGTAAACATGACACTCCAAAAATATCAGAGGAAACAATGCCAAAAGTTTTGAATTCAAATTTGGGTGTTATTTGAATATTGGAAAAAAAATGAAATTTTATAAAGTTTGGATTTTGCCCTTGGAAAAATGTTCAAATGATAGGGAATATTCCCCTGATCATTTTGGTATATATATGTGCTATATAAAATATTTATAGATTATGTTTTATCTCTGTTTTTGTTTTATTAAAAAAATAATTTTTTTTAAAAAAAGAAAACCCCCCCTCAGTGCGCCCGGCCAGCTGCCAATACCCAGCGCCACTCAACCACCACCAGTGCGGAGGGCCAGCCCAGCGAGCCAACGAGCCGGCCAGACCACCCCCCTCGCCCGAAACCCTTTCGGCTCGGCCGACCGCCCGCCCCGCACCCCATTCCCCCCTCGCCCCTGAACCCTCCTCCTCTCTCACGCCGTCGCCGGAGCCCGAGCTCACCGCCGCCGCCATTTCCCTCGCCGCCGTCGCCCTAGACCTCCCCGACCTCCACCGACTCCACCAGACCACCCCCCGAGCTCGTCCGCACCCGCCGGAGCCCTCCGCCGACCTCCCCGACGACCGGAGAGGCCAGCCTTTTCGCCACTGCCGCCGCCGCCCGTCGAGCTCCGGTGAAGTCATGGGAGATCACCTCCCCGTCCGATCTATATCGACGGCTAGGATTAGAACTCAAGGGGTATGATTTTTTTTATAAAACCGCCGGTTAGATTTACGGTTTATTTTAGTTAGGGTTTTCTTTATTTAGCCCGGCCCGACTAGTTTAACCCTAGGGCCCGTTTAGTTTATATTACGCTCAGTGCGTAGGTTAGGCCCATTAGGCCATTTTTCATTTATTTTCGTTTTCTATTTTAACAGAATAGTTCCTGTTTTGAAAAATTCATAACTTTTATTCTACTTAATATTTTTAGGTGATTCTTTTTTTGTTGGTCTGCAAATTTTCTATAGTTTCTGTAGAAAATATATTTAGCTATGTTAAATTTGCTTTATTTTAGTTTTAGTCAGAATAGTAAATCTGTTATAACATGAGTTAGGAAAATTATTTTTATATGATTCTTTTTGTCCCAACTTTGTTTTGACATTGCCAAACCATAGAAATTAATTTGGGTATTTTAGGATTAATAAAAAAATAGTTTTAAGCAGAATCTTGTTAATCCTAATTAATTAACTAGCTACTGTTTTCCTATTATTTTAAGTAGTAAATAAATTTATTTTTAACATGTGATTGATTATCCTAGGATAGTTTCATCACTTTAAGGGATGAACTTTTATTTATAATAAATAAAAGTTTTATTTTATTTTTCTTAATAGAAATTGAATTAGGCCTAATAGGAGTTTCATAATAGATTTTAAATTAATTCTTTTTGCTCCTAGTTGCTTAATGAAATCTTTTCTGTTAAGTTAACATAAATCCATGATTAGGTTATGTTGAGAAAATTTTTGTTCTATAAAACTATTTCTAGTTGTTGTTTGAAGTAGGAAAACCTTGAATTGGATTTTCTTTGAGTTTTTCATTTGGGTTTTGTTTTGTTTGTTTTGGTGTGTTATGTTGCTATTGCTACTGTGTTAAGTGATGATATGCTATATGCTTATTGTGGTTATTGTTTGTCTCGGTAGAGTTTCCGGTGCTGAAGCTTGCTACTACTTAATCTTTAGCTTACGAGGATCATCAAGAAGGCAAGTCTTGATCATGTTATTTCCATACCTATGATTTTGTGCATTAGTAATTATACCACCCCACCATGCATGCAGATGGTTGAAATTTTGAAGTTATTAATCTTGAGTAGTATCACGTGGTAGGATGAACCAATCCCCTTGTTACCATGACCCCGGACGAAGTAGTTTACTTTGCTATGCTCGTGAGACGGGTTTTGGTTGAGTGAAATTCATAAGAAAGATGTGAGAGTCAATGATGATGACAACCCCATGAACTACAATGATCAAGATGGACTTGAAATTCACTCTTTGGGTGGAGGACGGTTGACGGGCACCTGGAGAACCCGGTGGTTGGCCGGGATGCATGGAGAAGTGCCATGACATCTTGCGAAAGCTTCACCTAGCCACGAAGAGACGGATGGATGCCCCATTGACCGAGAAGCTTACACATGCAGCCGCAAGCCATTATGGGCTCGGCTGGGTCAACCCTAGTAGTGACGCTGGTGGGACGGTACTACGAGATGTAGAAGAACGGTAGGATTGGATGGGTACCGGCAGTAGCCAGAAGAACTCTTTGGAAGACCCTGTTTCATTCATCCCGTCTTCAAACACCATGAAGTGCGAAGACTTAAAAGGAGGGAATGATTCTTGCGGGTAAAGTGCGCAAACCTCTGCAGAGTTTAAAGATCTAATCGATTAGCCGTGTCCCCGGTTACAGACAAATTGAGCCTCTGGAACTTGGAAGTATTCGGAAATCTTAACACTAAAGCTAATGAATTAATTTGAGGGGTTTATGACTTAATAATTTGGGAATGAGATGTTGGTTGGCGGAACCATCTCAATAACTACCAACAATTTGTAGTAATTTGCAAGCAAGTCCACTGTAGTAGGAGAAAATTGGCTTTTCGCAAAATGATGAAACTTAGAGCCCCACAGCCAAACTGCATATAGTGTTAGTAACTTTATTATTGTTATTCTCTTCATGACTTGCCAGCTTATTCAAAAAGCTGACCTACACGGCTGCAACGTCTTATGTTGCAGAGATTTATTCCGATCAGGAGTGAGGCTACGCTCCACGCTTGGCAATTGCCCTTTGGAGTCGGATGGACTCGCTTTATCTTCTACGCTTCCGCAGCATTAGTAGTTTATTTCTCATGAGTTGGCCTTGAGCCGAATTTATTCTCTTGTAATAAAGACTCTATATGAGAATCGTGTAATAAATTCAGGTGTGATTGAACTTTGATTATTTCATCGATGTCTTTGTGAGTACCGGCATGATCTTGGGATGGTATGCATACGTAGATTTGACTGATTTTGGGTCAGGTCGCTAAGAGATGGTATCGAGCACACGCCGACCGTGAGATCGTAACCCCTAGGATCGGAAAGCCATAGGAAGAGACCATTTACTTTATATCCTTATCATTCCGTAATTCTCCCTGTTCATTTCTGACTCCTCTCCGATTTTCAACATTCTAGATGGCCGTCGAGTTCACCCCAGTTTTGCTACCGGAGTTTTGCCAGCCCGACGAGACGATGCCCTTCGGCAGGAAGCTGGTCCAGATGGTGAAGAAGCTGAAAATTGCTCTACCCTCGATCACCGGGAAGCCAACTAATGCACTTCCGACGGACACCCGCTACAGGATTGAGGTGCATATTCCCGGGAGAACCTTCGGAGGACAC
Source organism: Aegilops bicornis (assembly GCA_021605145.1). Taxonomy (NCBI): domain Eukaryota; kingdom Viridiplantae; phylum Streptophyta; class Magnoliopsida; order Poales; family Poaceae; genus Aegilops; species Aegilops bicornis. The sequence continues at coordinate 222,101,308 of CM038674.1, read as the reverse complement.
ACGGAGCCTATTGACTTTGAGTTCACCGACTTCAACTGGATCATCGGAAGGGACATGGCGATCTATCGTGCCCTTGGACATCTCCGAGAGGAGTACAGGGCCGAGCTCGATCCCTCAGACCTCGCCATGGTTTCTCGCAGGGCAAGGAATGGAGATATCATCCGCACCGTAGAGGACGACTCCATTCTCTCTTATGTCCAGGACTTGGAGTGTCTCCTCAGGAAACGGGAGATTCGGACTTCGCCGTAACTTCGAAGGCACACAGAGGCTATTGTTCCGTGAATCGAACTGGAGGAGAAGGCACACGCAGACTTCCTTAACCATGAGGAAGAAGTCGCGGACTTCATGGAGACAGTCGACGACCTGAAGATGAAGCTTGCCGCGATAGAGGAAAAGATGAACTTGGGAGAGGACCTTTTTCCGAGTGGAGATGACGGACCCCTCGTGAGCAATGATCAGGATTATGAAGGGAGTTCCACTGGAGGAAGCCGCAAGAGGAGGTGCCACAACAGAGGACATCACACCAGAGGACGCAAGGATTATTGATGAAGACTTTTTAGTCGACCACCATATTATTTTTACTTTTTTGTCGATCAGTTAGGCCGATATTTCCTTCGATTAGTCATGAGCTTTTGTAATCGAGATTGAACCATGTTTGAGTGGAATGAATAAATGACTGGTGTGTTTTATGATTGTGCATTCATATGGGTAATGTTATTTCTCATAGACCATTGTTCTATTCTAATTTTCTCATCCACTCCAAAACACCAGATGCCTCCGAGACGTGACACCATTTTTCCGCCAGAGCTCACCCAGCTGCTCCAGCAGCAGAATGCCCTCATGCAGCTACTCATCCAGAATCAGAACAACAACACCAACAATCCACCGCCACCACCCCCTGTGGACAACTTGACTCGATTCACGAGGCTGAATCCGCCATGATGTTCTCTAGTAGCACCGAGCCGATTGTGGTGATGATTGGCTCCGCAAAGTCAGAAGAGAGCTAATCACTGTTGGATGCACTGATGCAGAGAAGGTGCGCTTTGCCGCGCATCAACTTGATGGACCTGCAGCTTCTTGGTGGGAGAACTACACCGCCACTTATCCCATTGGTGCCATCACGTGGGATCAGTTCCAGCAGGCCTTCCGCACCGCACATGTTTCAATTTGGAGCCATGAGTCTGAAGAAGCGTGAGTTCCGCAACTTACGCCAGGGGAACCGTACTGTGGCGCAGTACGTGGATGAGTTCAGCAAGCTAGCTCGCTATGCCCTAGATGATGTGGCCACAGATGCCGCAAAGCAGGAGAAATTTCTCGAGGGACTCAACGACGAGCTGAGTATGCAGCTTATTGTGGCTACCTTCAACAACTACCAGGAGCTGGTAGACAAGGCCACCATACTTGAAGGCAAGCAAAGCAGATTGAAAGTCGCATAGCGGAAGTACAGCCAGGGAAGCACAACTCAGAGCTCAGCAGAAGCCCGTTATGCACCATACTCGGGAGGGCACACCCATCATAACCATGGAGGTCATAACCATGGAGGAAATGGGAACAACCGCAGCCAGGACAACAAGTCGTGCCATGGCAATGGCAATGGAAATGGTAATGGCAATCAAGATCGCTCTGCCCGCCTCAAGGATCTGAGTCATATCACCTGCTTCAAGTGCCAGAAGACAGGGCACTATGCCACCGACTGCCCGGAGGCCAAGCAGAGGAATGGAAACGGCAATGGAAGCTCAGCGAAGAAGCCCAACCCGTTCCCTCGTGCTCAGGTGAACCACATTGACGTGGAGGACGTCTATGATCAGCCAGACACTGTGGTTGGTAAGTTTTTATTGAATTCACGTTCAGTATTGGTACTCTTTGATTCTGGTGCAATGCATTCATTCATATCAAGGGTAGTTGTGGAAAAGTACGGGTTGCCCACTAAAACCCTTAGAAGCCCCCTTCAAGTCGGGCCCGCAGAGGAGAAATGATGGCAGGTTTAGGCTGTCATGCAACCCTCAACATCGGAAACCATAAATTTCCGCAGACCTCATAGTATTGGAAACCCGGACCTTGGATGTAATCCTAGGCATGGATTGGTTGAAGTTCAAGGAAACATAGATCGTGCCCAGAAGTCTATTCTCGCTCACCACCCCGGGCGTAAGAGGATCAAGTATGTATCCAGACATAGCCAGATGAAGAATCAGGTGCATTCCCTCACGGGAGTTGTTCAGGAGGAAGTGCCAGTAGTGCAAGATTTTCCCGATGTGTTTTCGGAGGAATTACCAGGAATGCCACCGGATAGGGATATTGAATTTCTGATCGAGTTATTGCCCGGCACAGCCCCAATATCCAAGAGACCTTATCGGATGCCACCGAATTAGTTGAAAGAGATCAAGGATCAAATTAATGAGTTATTGGAGAAAGGATATATTCGGCCAAGCTCATCACCTTGGGGAGCCCCAGTTCTTTTGGTAGAGAAGAAGGATGGAAGCTTGAGGATGGTTGTGGATTATCGGGCGTTGAACGAAGTAACCATCAGGAACAAGTACCCTCTGCCGATGATTAATGATCTGTTTGATCAGCTAGTTGGAGCCAAGGTGTTCTCTAAGATCGATCTTCGATCAGGGTATCATCAGTTGAAGATCCGTGAAAAGGATATACCCAAAACAGCATTCACTACCAGGTATGGTTTATATGAGTATACCGTCATGTCATTTGGATTGACTAATGCTCCTGCATACTTCATGAATTTGATGAACAAGGTGTTTATGGAATATCTGGACAAGTTTGTCGTGGTGTTCATCGATGATATATTAATTTTCTCCAAGAGCGAGGAAGAGCATAAGGAACATTTGCGTCTAGTTCGAGAAACTTCGAGAACATCAGTTGTATGCCAAGTTCAGCAAATGTGAATTTTGGCTGAAGGAAGTTGGATTCCTCGGACATGTTATTTCAGGAGAAGGAATAGCGATTGATCCCGCCAAGGTTGAATCGATCACCGATTGGCGGCCACCCACCTCGATCAAGGAGATCCGCAGCTTTTCTCGGACTCGCAGGATATTATCGGAGGTTTATTGAGAACTTCTCGAAGATTGCCAAGCCCATGACTGAGCTGTTGAAGAAGGTAGCCAAGTATGTTTGGACCGAGGAATGTGAAGCCAGTTTTCGTGAATTGAAGAAAGCGGTTGGTTACAAATTCTCAAATGTTGATTTTGCCGGACATACACAAGGAATACCAGGTATATTGTGACGCTTCTCGTCAAGGACTCGGAGGAGTACTAATGCAGGAAGGAAAAGTTGTATCTTATGCCTCCAGACAGCTACGACCTCACGAGATGAATTATGCCACACATGATTTGGAGTTAGCAGCCGTAGTGCATGCACTCAAGACCTGGAGACATTTCCTCATCGGAAACCGTTGTGATGTTTTCACAGATCACAAGAGTTTGAAGTATATTTTCACGCAGAAAGAGTTGAACCTCAGGCAGAGGAGATGGCTAGAGTTGATCAAGGACTATGAAATGAGATTGCATTATCACCCAGGGAAAGCTAATGTTGTAGCAGATGCTTTGAGCCGTAAGAGTTATGTGAATACCCTTACAGCAGGAGGATTACCCCAGGAGTTAGTCGATGACCTCAGAGATCTCCGACTGGAGATAGTTCCGAGAGGATTTGTTGCAACTCTGGAAGTACAGTCCACTTTGGCCGAAAGGATTCGCGAAGCCCAAGCCTCGGACAAGGAAATTGATGAGATAAAGCAAAAGATGAATGAAGGAAAAGCTAAAGGATTCCGTAAGGATGAACACGGAACTATATGGTTCGAGGATCGTATTTTTGTGCCCAATGATCCCAAACTCAGGAAGCTAATTCTTCAGGAGGCTCATGATTCACCGTACTCGATTCACCCCGGCAACAACAAGATGTACCTGGATTTGAAGGAAAGTTTCTGGTGGACAGGTATGAAGAAGGATATTGCCGAGTACGTAGCCGTATGCGATGTTTGTCAACGAGTAAAGGCAGAACATCAGAAGCCAGCAGGTTACTTCAACCTTTGCCGATTCCCGATTGGAAATGGGAGAAACTTGGAATGGATTTCATCACAGGATTACCCAGACCCGTTCAGGTTATGATTCTATCTGGGTAGTGGTTGATCGTTTGACCAAGGTAGCTCACTTCATTCCCGTGAAGACTACCTATACCAGTGCTAAGTTGGCCAAGATATACATGACCAGGATCGTATGTCTGCATGGAGTTCCGAGGAGTATCGTGTCAGATAGAGGAATGCAGTTTACCTCAAAGTTTTGGAAGCAGTTGCATGAAACTTTGGGTACAAGGCTGGAATTCAAGACAACTTTTCATCCGCAGACGGATGGGCAGACCGAGAGTCAACCAGATTACGGAGGACATGTTGAGAGCTTGTGTACTAGACTATGGGTCTAGCTGGGATGATAATTTGCCATACGCAGAAGTTCTCATACAACAACAGCTTATCAATCCACCAAGATGGCCCCTTTCGAAGCTCTATACGGAAGGAGGTGTAGAACACCATTCTTTGTGGGATAGTGTTGGAGATCGATCACTTTCGGTTCCGACCTTATCAGGGATTCCAAGAGAAAGTCAAGCTGATTCGAGACAGACTCAAGATAGCACAATCGAGACAGAAGAGTTATCTTGACAAGAAGCGCAGGAAGTGACTTACGAGCGGGAGACCGAGCATATCTTCGTGTGTCTCCACTTCGTGGAATCAAGAGGTTTGGTGTCAAGGGAAAGTTAGCACCCCGATTCATTGGCCCCTACAAAATCCTCGAACGTCGTGGAGAAGTTGCTTACAAGTTGGAATTGCCGGAAGGATTGTCCGGAGTTCATGATGTCTTCCATGTTTCTCAGCTGAAGAAGTGTCATGCCGACATGGCCGATATTCCGTTGAGAGACACAGTGCCCCTAGAGGCCATACAGCTTGACAGTGATCTGACCTACAAGGAGAAACCCGTCCGAATTCTCGAGATCATGAAAGCAGAGTCACCCGCAGCAAGGTCATCAAATTTTGCAAGGTCTTGTGGAGTCACCACACCGAGGAAGAAGCCACACAGGAGCGCCAAGAAGACCTTCTTCGAGACCACCCGCACCTATTTGCTAGCCAACCCGAATCTCGAGGGCGAGATTCATCTTAAGGTGGGTAGGTTTGTAACATCCCAAATTTCCTATTTGGAATGTTTTACAATTATAGCTAAGCATCTATACATCCTGTTTGAATTTGAATGCCATTTGGAGTTTCAGAAGATTTTGAGTTTTGAATTTGAATTCAAACTTTGGCAAGTGGGAATCATTTCAAAAAACTATGCCTGATAAATACTTGATCAAAAGTATGAGAGGAGTAAACATGACACTCCAAAAATATCAGAGGAAACAATGCCAAAAGTTTTGAATTCAAATTTGGGTGTTATTTGAATATTGGAAAAAAATGAAATTTTATAAAGTTTGGATTTTGCCTTTGGAAAAATGTTCAAATGATAGGGAATATTCCCCTGATCATTTTGGTATATATATGTGCTATATAAAATATTTATAGATTATGTTTTATCTCTGTTTTTGTTTTATTAAAAAAATAAATTTTTTAAAAAAAGAACCCCCCAGTGCGCCCAGCCTGCCCAAATACCGACCAGCCTCACCAGGCTCCAGAGGCCAGCCCAATGAGCCAACAAGCCCGGCCAGACCACCCCTCGCCGAAACCCTTTCGGCTCGACCGACCGCCCGCCCGCACCTCTCTCTCTCTCTCTGGCGGTGGACCCCACCTCCTTCAACCCCGCCACGCATCGCCGCCGCCGATCGCCGGGATCCCGTGAGATCCGGGATCCAATCCCCCCTCCCGATCGCCTCCTTTGCCACGCTGAGGCCCCCCCTATTTATAACCCTCCCCCGCACCCCATTCCCCCCCTCGCCCCCTCGCCGGAACCCCTCCTCCTCTCTCACGCCGTCGCCGGAGCCCGAGCTCACCGCCGCCGCCATTTCCCTCGACGTCGTCGCCCTAGACCTCCCGACCTCCACCGACTCCACTGACCACCCCGAGCTCGTCCGCACCCGCCGGAGCCCTCCGCCGACCTCCCCGACGACCGGAGAGGCCAACGCACTCGCCACCGCCGCCGCCGCCGCCGTCGAGCTCCGGTAAGTCACCGGAGATCAACTCCCCCGTCCGATCTATATCGACGGCTAGGATTAGAACCCCGAAGGGGTATGTTTTTTTTTTTATAAAACCGCCCGGTTCGTTTACGGTTTATTTTAGTTAGGGTTTTCTTTATTTAGCCCGGCCCAACTAGTTTAACCCTAGGGCCCGTTTAGTTTATATTACGCTCAGTGCGTAGGTTAGGCCCATTAGGCCATTTTTCATTTATTTTCGTTTTCTATTTTAACAGAATAGTTCCTGTTTTGAAAAATTCATAACTTTTATTCTACTTAATATTTTTAGGTGATTCTTTTTTTGTTGGTTTGCAAATTTTCTATAGTTTCTGTAGAAAATATATTTAGCTATGTTAAATTTGCTTTATTTTAGTTTTAGTCAGAATAGTAAATCTGTTATAACATGAGTTAGGAAAATTATTTTATATGATTCTTTTGTCCCAACTTTGTTTTGACATTGCCAAACCATAGAAATTAATTTGGGTATTTTAGGATTAATAAAAAAATAGTTTTAAGAAGAATCTTGTTAATCCTAATTAATTAACTAGCTACTGTTTTCCTATTATTTTAAGTAGTAAATAAATTTATTTTTAACATGTGATTGATTATCCTAGGATAGTTTCTGTCACTTTAAGGGATGAACTTTTATTTATAATAAATAAAAGTTTTATTTTATTTTTCTTAATAGAAATTGAATTAGGCCTAATAGGAGTTTCATAATAGATTTTAAATTAATTCTTTTTGCTCCTAGTTGCTTAATGAAATCTTTTACATTAAGTTAACATAAATCCATGATTAGGTTATGTTGAGAAATTTTTTGTTATATAAAACTATTTCTAGTTGTTGTTTGAAGTAGGAAAACCTTGAATTGGATTTTCTTTGAGTTTTTCATTTGGGTTTTGTTTTGTTTGTTTTGGTGTGTTATGTTGCTATTGCTACTGTGTTAAGTGATGATATGCTATATGCTTATTGTGGTTATTGTTTGTCTCGGTAGAGTTTCCGGAGTGCGAAGCTTGCTACTACGAATCTTTAGCTTACGAGGATCATCAGCAAGGCAAGTCTTGATCATGTTATTTCCATACCTATGATTTTGTGCATTAGTAATTATACCACCCCCACCATGCATGCAGTAGTTGAAATTTTGAAGTTATTAATCTTGAGTAGTATCACGTGGTAGGATGAACCAATCCCCTTGTTACCATGACCCCCGGGACGAAGTAGTTTACTTTGCTATGCTCGTAGACGGGTTTTGGTTGAGTGAAATTCATAAGAAAGATGTGAGAGTCAATGATGATGACAACCCCATGAACTACAATGATCAAGATGGACTTAGAAATTCACTCTTTGGGTGGAGGACGGTTGACGGGCACCACTGGAGAACCCAGTGGTTGGCCGGGATGCATGGAGAAGTGCCATGACATCTTGCGGAAAGCTTCACCCAGCCACGAAGAGACGGATGGATGCCCCATTGACCAGAAGCTTACTGCAGCCGCAAGCCATTATGGGCTCTGGCTGGGTCAACCCTAGTAGTGACGCTGGCTGGACGGTACTACGAGATGTAGAAGAACGGTAGGATTGGATGGGTACCGGCAGAGCTGAAGAACTCTTTGGAAGACCCTGTTTCATTCATCCCGTCTTCAAACACCATGAAGTGCGAAGACTTAAAAGGAGGGAATGATTCTTGCGGGTAAAGTGCGCAAACCTCTGCAGAGTTTAAAGATCTAATCGATTAGCCGTGTCCCCGGTTACAGACAAATTGAGCCTCTGGAACTTGGAAGTATTCGGAAATCTTAACACTAAAGCTAATGAATTAATTTGAGGGGTTTATGACTTAATAATTTGGGAATGAGATGTTGGTTGGCGGAACCATCTCAATAACTACCAACAATTTGTAGTAATTTGCAAGCAAGTCCACTGTAGTAGGAGAAAATTGGCTTTTCGCAAAATGATGAAACTTAGAGCCCCACAGCCAAACTGCATATAGTGTTAGTAACTTTATTATTGTTATTCTCTTCATGACTTGCCGACTTATTCAAAAGTCGACCTACACGGCTGCAACGTCTTATGTTGCGTAGATTTATTCGATCAGAGTGAGGCTACGCCCACGCTTGGCAATTGCCCTTTGGAGTCGGATGGACTCGCTTTATCTTCTACGCTTCGCAGCATTAGTAGTTTATTTCTCATGAGTTGGCCTTGAGCCGAATTTATTCTCTTGTAATAAAGACTCTATATGAGAATCGTGTAATAAATTCAGGTGTGATTGAACTTTGATTATTTCATCGATGTCTTTGTGAGTACCGGATGATCTTGGGATGGCGCAGAACCACGTAGATTTGACCGATTTTGGGTCAGGTCGCTACACAATCTAACCCCAACCCCAGCAGATAGTAACCCAGTTCCTGTTGACACAACACCATCTCCACCACAGAGCTCCAAACAAGAGCAGTTAGTAAGGCAGCTCCAGTGCCCAAAGGGCCAGTACTACCACGGCGAACCCCAACTCCACCAGTTAGTACGCTTATTCCTGTGGAGGAAGCACAACCAGCTAGTCGTAGTTTAGCAGCTATCACATTTGATGTTGTTAAATCGTATGTGCGTATCTTCCCATCTTGGAAATATTATACTGAAGATGAAGGAAAATGCCGATTCAGGTGTTTGTCCAGGAGTTACGTGTAAGTAATGTTATTCATGGCAATTACTTTGCTCTGTCCCATACATCCTACCTCCATGATGGTTATAATACAACAAATATTCCCATTTTTATCTATAGAGAAGGAACGATTTGGAAACTCAGGATGAGGTAACCTGTGCTAATACCTCTGCTATCTTCAAGAATGCTCGGTGGAAGTATCGGATTACCTGAAGAAAACGTACTTCAGCGGCAAAGAAACTCATCAAATTCCCATACGTTCTCCTGAGACACATTTACTGGACGATGACTGGGAATGCCTTGTTCTGTACTAGTCCCGAACCAAGAATGTGGTAAGGTCTATGAGCTCATTTTCTATTTTTAAGTATTATATTCTTGCGTCTTACTGTACTCTGTTCATGTAGAACAAGTGCCTAAACCTGAAGAACAACTGTTCTAATTTAAGATTCGATTGCTATCATAGTTCAAAAGCTCTAGGCGTTAATTGTGCGTTTTGCCACCGCCTTGCGCTTTACTGACCAAAGTGCATGCTTATGCGCAGTTATGCACAGATTAAGCATAGTTATGCGCAATGCGTTTTGCCAACGCCTAGAGCCTAGGCGCCGCCTTTTTAACTATGATTGCTATCGTGCATACTGCTTTGCTCTTGTATCACTGTATTTACTCATACAAACTTATTTTTAAATTGAAGGATCCAATCGAAACTCCAATGGCACAACAGGTATGTTCAGGCATGTTTCTTTAACAGGTTTGCTCTTATCAATAGCTCTGTTGATTTCAATTTCAATTGTGTATACAGTTGACTTCTCATATCATGCATATTACTAGCATCACAACAGAGCCAATAGTGTTGTTGTACATGTAGACCCATTGTACCCATCTGAAATCTTGTTGTGCCGTGTAGTTTCCCACGCTTTGTATTTTTTCACTGCTGCTTTGTCTTGAACTGATATGATTTGAATCGTGTCTCTATTTTGATTTGGCAAGACAATGTAGTGACCATAGGACATAGATATATGTTTGTTTGATGCTTTTATTATGTACTAGTATTTGGCAATAGAAGAATTGGTAATTTAATACTGTCCACCTTACTAATGAACTGGTTCACCAAAATGAGTTTCGTATACTAGTACATGCTAAACCTGTTATGTGTCTGCTTGTTTATTCTTTTAGAATGTTGACAGATTATTGGGGAAGAGTGCCTTATTAAGCAATGGTAAAGGAAGTAATGCAGATAAGGTTCAGGATAGTGACACATCCTTGTTAGTCTCCAACAAAGCTGATAAAACAGCCAAGGAAGACTATCTTGAAGACAAAGTGAGACAACCCCAAAGTCCTGTCTTGGTTTAGTGTTCGAAGCATCGCCACTACCTCTTGCACAAGCTATTCAAACTCACTTGCCTGAATCAATTCGGTTTCTTGAGTCTCAACTACAAGCTGAAAGACATCGATCACCGTGTCTTTGCGACAAGAAGCGGAAGGACTGCGGAAGTCCCTGGAGCATTCAGATGCATACTTTCCGTGCAACAAAGAAGCGTTGGAGGATTTTAGCGCCAAACAGGACAAAGCTAATAAGCTTGCTAAGCTTATTGCCAGCATCGTGGATACCCAGGATAATGTTTCTTGAGCTCTTCTGAAGTTGTTTCAGTTATGCTCTTGTTCTGCTGCCGTGTTTATTTGCACTGGTGGCCCATTTTGATGGCCAGTGTATGTAATATGCTGCTTTGTTCCCTATATTTGCACTGGTGGTGAACTTTGATGCCCAGTGGATGTAATATGTGTAGCGGTAATAGGCTAGCGTTAATTGCTTACTTATTTATTTCCTCATTATCTTGTTTAGTTGTTTGCTTGTAGTCACTGCAGTTCTTTTTCTGTGTTTTTCTAGTGGCCACAATAGCCTATTTTTGGTAACTAGGCCAAAATAATCATGGCAGCACACAGACTGTTGTAACCATGGGCCTCCTGCAGGCCGTATGATCCATGGGCCTTCTACAGGCATAGGTTCCATTGGCCTTCTGTACGGGCCGTAGGATCCATGGGCCTTCTACGGGCCGTAGGGTCCATGGGCCTTCTACGGGCGGTAGGATCCATTGGCCTTCTACGGGGCGTATCATCATTTCGCCAATCATGGGCCGTACTATTTGTGGACTATAACGGGCCGTTAATGGGCCGTATTTGATAACTGTATGAAAATAGCCCAACGGGTTTTTTTCACATGAAAACGGCCCAACGTATTAACGGTCCACAAACGGGCCGACTGTAATGACGGGATGAATTTGGCCCACAAGCAGAAAATGACAGTAACGGGCCGTAAGTAACCAAATGCTGCAAATGAGCCCAAGAATAAATGGGCCCTGAGAAGGCTGAAAGATAACTTGGGTTGGAAACGGCCCAGTGGAATAATGGGCCGTTAATGGGTATAAAGTGATACACTGTTCATTACGGGCCAGTTTCACCACGGGCCGTTAATGGGCCAAGAGTTACAAAGGGCCTCATATGGGCCGAAAGAAGTCATGGGCCACACATGGGCCGGAAGTTAAAATGGGCTGAAATCATATTGGACGGCCCAGATGACTCTACTAGGCCTAATTCGGATAAGGCGTAACGAGCCCTGGGTTAGCGGGTTGTAAATGGGCTATATGCGGACAAGCTGTTAACAGGCTTTCCGTGGGCAGGCCCGCCACCTTTTGACCAAGTCAAACGTGTCGGCCTTTTCACAGGAATGGGCCTCTGTTGGGCCGTGCCACATGTCGACGTATCATAGGCGCCTTGGGTCCAATGAGTGGATGATATCTGTCCCAACGGTGAGCCGACACGTGTTTCGTCCAGCTAATGATGATTTTACACGTGGAAAATCCCCATTGGTCGGGGCTATTAACGGGTTATCGGATCCAAAACCAAACCCAACAGCCTAACGATGTTCCGTTACGGTGGATGCCATGTGTCGGTCACCCTTGACGAAAGCACTTCTGTGACACGCGATTTATCGTCATGGAAGTGGACACTTCCGTGATGATAATTTTGGTAATGTCATGGAACACTTCTACGATAGCACATGTATGACTATCTTGATTCTGTCATAAAATCATCATGGATGTACATGCATGACAGAAAATGCGACCTACTGTGACAAACACGTATCGTCACGGAAGTGTATTTTTTTGTAGTGATATGTGTTCGATACTTTGATAGTATGTATGTTGTGATTCCCTTAGTGGTGTCATGTGAATGTCGACTACATGACACTTCACCATATTTGGGCCTAAGGGAATGCATTGTGGAGTAGTAAATAGATGGTGGGTTGCGAGAGTGACAGAAACTTAAACCCCAGTTTATGCACTATTCCGTAAGGGACCGATTGGATCCTAGAGTTTAATGCTATGGTTAGAATTTATTCTTAATAGTTTTCTCGTAGTTGCGGATGCTTGCAGGAGGGTTAATCATAAATAGGAGGTTTGTTCAAGTAAGAACTAAACTAAGCACCGGTCCACCCACATATCAAATTATCAAAGTAGCGAACACAAATCAAACCAACATGATGAAAGTGACTAGATGAAATTCCCGTGTACCCTCAAGAACGCTTTGCTTATTATAAGAGACCGTTTTGGCATGTACTTTGCCTCAAAAATATTGGGCTACCTTGCTGCATACTTACTGTTAATATCGTTACTTGCTCGTTACAAATTATCTTTCTATCAAACTACTCCGCTACTTACAATTTCAGCACTTGCAGACACTACCTTACTGAAAACTACTTGCCATTTCCTTCTGCTCCTCGTTGGGTTACAATTGATCCATGCAGAGCACACATTTAAAAAAATGGAACTCACTGGAAGGAATCCTAAAACAACATTGTATTGGCCATCACAACAACAAAGATGGAGATCCGCGAGTCCTTCTGAGCTGAAGTTAGTTTGTTCTTGTGGGCAATAATGTAACCATCCTTCAACTGCTCCCTTCTTAAAAATAGAGGCTTGTTTTCTTCATCCTGGCATAATCGGAACTAGGCACTTCACGTACTCCATATTCTTCTTCAGAGAAGGATGATCCTGTTGTGCAAAGACAAGATGACAACTAAATGCTAGCATCCCTGTTTGCTTGAAAAAAAGGAAATGAAGTATTTAAAACAACACAGATGAAGCACTTCTCAAGGACAATACCACTTTCTCATGATAGTATCTAAACAGTAGCACAACACCAGATGACAAAGCTCAATCATATGGATGAAATCGTGGGCAAGTACCAACCTTTGTCAGGAGGCTTATTGTGTAGAGCATACAGATGAAGCACTTTTCCGGAACCATCTGTTGTTATCTACTGTGGTTGCCATGCTTACTATATACTCCTCGATTAGTTTAATGTTTCCAACATCTTCTTGTGCAGTTCCACTAAAATATATATTATCTTCAAAGAAGATCCCTGTTTGCATAAGTAGAGATAATTACATATTACATTAAGAGTGGCATCAGATCAGTGGCAAAACAATTGCTCATTCCATCCATAGCAATAAATTAAGATGCAAAACTATATCATTACTTGTGTCATCATAGTTCCAGTGCTTCATTATTACAGCTCCGGGAGTTGACTTTTGTTTTTCTTCTTCTTGTTCTTCCCCTTCATCACTTGGTTCAATAACAGATAAGCTTCGCCTTCAATGTAAGATTTGGCATGTCAATTAGGGAGCACAAGTACAACACTAACAACGACATTAATTTTCTGATGACAGTGGCAAAATACAGGCCAACAGTTGTGAATATCATTATCTTACCTCACTGGGATATTATGGTGCACATACAGATTGGAAGTCTTGTCTCCATTTGTGCAGTTCACTAAAATCAAGCAACATTACCTTATAAGTAGCACAACATATGAAAGCACACTTCACAATCATGTGAAAGAAGGCTAGTACTGACCTCTAATGACGCGGAATTCAAACAACTCACAAGAAGAAGATCTGAAACAAATTTGCCAACACGGATAGGAAGCCAGATCTCCTCTTGTGCAGTTCCACTAAGATCAAGCAATCAAGCAACGTTGTCGGTGTGACATTTTGGTTGAACTGCACAAAACACTCTTAAAACAAAAGTGTTTTGTGCAGTGCAACAAAAGGTCACAATAGCAACAAGGTGAAGTAGATAACCTTGTTTACACACACTACAAAAAAATACACATTTCCGTGATGATACGTGTTTGTCACAGTAGGTCGCATTTTTTGTCATGCATGTACATCCATGACGATTTTATGACAGAATCAAGATAGTCATACATGTGCTATCGTAGAAGTGTTCCATGACATTACCAAAATTATCATCACGGAAGTGTCCACTTCCATGACGGTAAATCACGCGTCACAAAAGTGCTTTCGTCAAGGGTGACCGACACGTGGCATCCACCGTAACGGAACGCCGTTAAGCTATTGGGTCGGATTTTCGATCTGATAACCCGTTAATATCCCTGACCAATGGGAAATTCCCACGTGTAAAATTCTGATTGGCCGAAGGGAACGCCTGTCAGCTCGTCACTGGGCCAGATGTCGCCCGTCCATTGGAGGAGACATGCCTATGATACGTCGACATGTGGCTGGGCCCAACAGAGGCCCATATAGGTTAAAAAGGCCGTCCCAGTCAAAGGCCCGTAGAACTTAATCAGGTACTGGTGGGCCAGCCCAATAACAACCTTCTTAATAAAGGCCCATTTACGGCCCGAAGCCAGATCTGGCCCGTTAATTGTTCGCCCAATATTTGGGCCCATTTACGACGGCCGATCTGCCCGTTAATTGTTCGCCCAATATTTGGGCCCATTTATGCCCGAAGCCGATCTAGCCCGTTAATTGTTCGCCGAATATTTGGGCCCAACTACAGCCCAGTGACTTTCGGCCTGTTAGAGGCCTGATGTAGACATGGGCCCATTTCAACCCGATGTGACTTTCGGCCTGGGAATGGTCCATGCTGCCCATGGGCCATATATGGTCCGACGGGACATCGGGCCCACTAACGGCCCATGTTAAAGGTGGCAACAGTTAAGCCCAACGTGACTTTGGGCCTGTTAAAGGTCTGTCGCGTAATTCGGCCCGTTGATGCCTGTACTAAGCTTTCGGCCTCTTAAAGTCCCATGATATTAGTGGGCCAACTAAGGCCAGAGATATGTTTCGGCCTGGTAACGGCCCGTGAGCTAACTGGGCCAAAAACGGCCCGGTCTACATTTCGGCCTGCTGAAGGCCCGTCGACGACTAGTGAAAATTGAGGTGCAACATGCATTTTGGCCTGCTAAAGGCCCGTGGTTTCATCTCGGCCATAACAGGCCAGTACAATATTCAGCCTGTTAATGGCGGGCGCTACCGGCCAAACTAAGCTACTGGTCGACAAAAGGCCCAACTAAAATATAGGCCAGTGTAAGTTTGGGCCTGGCACAATGTGTAAAGGCCCCAATCATTCGGGCCCAAGAAAGACGCAGGCCGGCCCAATTGTGGCCCGCTAAAAACCTGGCCTGTTAGAGTCGAATGTTTCGACTCGGTCGGCTACATCTGATTTTTTTTCAGATAGCGAATGATGGCAGTAACTAGTAGGAATTAAGAACAAACCAACTCTATACAATAAAGAAATTACGACATAGTAACTAAGAATAAATCTACACTATACAATAAAGGATTTAAGGTATATTACATCCACTTGGCATCGAAGTTCGCCACCAGTGATCATAAAACGCAACGAAGAAGCAGATTACAAAAACTGGGCACCATTGCAGTGTAACAAAATAATACTGAACCGAGACCACTTCCAAGACAGTTCAAGAAAGGATAGCCTTGCGGGGGAACTGTTGCGCAAGCTGCTGAGCAAGGCTGTGAGACCACCCTAGCATGTCGGTCATAGCTTCCAGGTGTAGCTGTTTAGCGACGAGGTTCTCATTGGTGTTCTCCACAATCTTTCTTAGAGATAGCACTTCAAGTCGAAGTTGAGTTGCAGAATGCCTTTCTGCTAGAACTTGGGACTGAAGAAGTCGAACTGATTCAGATAACGAATTCTGTGAGCTTGTCTCGACCGTTAGTCTCAAGTAACTTGAACATCGCATCAAGACAAGACTTTGGGGTTGTCTCGCTATCTTCAAGATGTTTTGCCTTCTTTGCTTCAATATATGTTGGGTTTGTCTCACAGCCTTTAGCAGACTTGTGCATGCCATCAGGCATATCACCCTGAAACAAAGCAGAGAGATGACCGATTTTGCATGTGTATAAATAAAGATGATAACTGTTCTGTCAATTCTATCCAATTTCAAATTAGAAAATAAAGAGTAAGTTCAAAATATCAATAGCATAATTTGGCATTGTTCATAATGCGGGAGCTTCACCACACTCTTTGGATTACCATGTCAACATAACAAGCATAGATGAAGGGCAAAGAAAATCATTGTATCTATTTTGGATGATGTGCATGGCATGTTGTTCATATCATCAGCCACATCAGTAAGATAAAACATGAGATGACAAGGGGCAAACGTGGGCTGCTTCACCACACACTGGATTATAGATCCTCAAAACCAAGCATACATATAGGGAGTATTAAGTAGTGTGCATGGTATGAATAAGGAATTTGGTTTTACAAGTAAAACTTAGAACTTACGGTTCTTACAAACATGCATTTTGGTAGAAACAGCAAACTAAACAGCAAAGAACGATAGGGAGTATGAGCAAATTAAATAGCAGTTGAGGATAAAGGCTTTAGAAGGACTGACTTACATTAACAGTTAACACCGGCTTTATAATGCCCTTCTCCATGTCAAGGGAATGATAACTCAAGAATTTCAGCACAAAATCTTCTTCATAAGCATTGCCTGTACTCTACATTTTGTAGAGAGTAATTATAGATATGATAATACTGGAAGGGATAGAGGATAATGAAGATAAGATGCAGATTGATGCTACATAATCAACTACCAATCCCTGGAAGTACAAGCGTTACAGGACAAAATGTACTGACAAGAGCAATGGGCTACACTTCTGCACTAGCATTGTCTGTGTATTCTACTTATTGGTAAGATTAAACATAGATCTGATCCTTTTAGTAAATGGTGGGCGAGGGAGATAAGATGCAGAATGCTATAAAATGAACCAATCCCTCTTCCCATAATACAAGAGTGTTTTGAACACTAGTGTACTGTACAAAACGTTCTTATATTATGGGACGGAGGGAGTAGCTGTTAATGTAAGTATAGTGATAGACCACGTTCAGTACTTACAAGAGGACTGCAAAGCTAAACCTCTTCAAAAGCATTGGGTTGATTCTAAATTTGTGTAAGAGTCCATACGGATCTAATAATGTCCACAAAATGGACGATTACGAGGCTAACATGTGCAGTGATGCTACATAATCAAACAGCTATGAAAGTAAGTATGGTCATACAGGGCAAGAGGTACTCACAAGAGCAATGCAGTGTGCAGTATAGTTGCGAGATTCTGTGGTCCCCTGAGGACGAATGTTCTTCTGCTAACAGTTTTCGTACAAGTGAGACATTAAGGCAAATGTAGAAATGTAGTTCAAATTGTGATGTGATATCATAGACAGTACCTTACGCTGCAGCCGAGACCAATGTGTAACAAGATTATTCCAGTCACCGTCGGATAAATGTAGCACTGGAGACTTACAGAAATTTTGTTCAGAGGCTTGCCATAGAAGTGCGCTTGCCTCAGGTAGGAACAATACTTCATCAACGAGTACTTGAAAAGCGCAACCAACTCTTGCTCGTCATCACAATCCAGTTTGCTCCTCGCCTATTTAAAATAATGAAATCTTGTGTCTTCTGTCAGCAGAAACATATGCAGTAATGAACATGAATAACATTAGTACATTACTTACCGTAAGTTGCGGAGGAAGACTGGAAATTGTTCTGTGTTTATGTATAATCTTTCCATGAAGGAAAGATGCGCACAAAGTTCCCGACAACAACATAAGCTTCGTCTTCTAAACTGGGAAGAAATGGAACAGGGTCCTATTTGGTGCAATTGGGGCTCTCTCCGGTTCGAAAAAGGATTTGGCAACCGGATTTGGTGTACTCTTTCTTTGGAATGGGGTTTTATGTCAGACAATTTGGTGCTATGTCAACTAGCATAATCATACTGTTTGCTGCGGTTGGGGTCTGCTGAGTTGGGGCATCGAAATGACCAAAGGTAGTACGACTAGAATCTGCTAGAGTTGGGGTATTTTGTGGGTCAGGTGATATTGCAACTACACCTAATGGGCTATTTGATTTATCAGGTGCCACTACCTTTTCCAAATACTTTGCTTGTGCTGCTCCATGATCAGCAATCACCCTCTTCCTTTTGAACGTCTGATACACAAGAACAACATTTGAATGGATAAATATGGTATGATTACAGATGGAATATGTACTGAAAATGGATAGGCAGGGCGTATTCACATACACGATGTGTAAACTAAGCTAATGGCAGTTCAACAAAGTAGAAGCAATGCAAAGCATCAGTTGCAAGATATGTGCGAGCAATGTAACCTTGGAAAGTTAGAGCAAGTACCTTGATGGGTGAATAAGATAGGGCATCTTCCTCGACTCCTCCACTAGGGAGCTACATTGACTTAGGTCTCCCTCTAGCTCGTAATCACTGTTAGGATCATATTCTCGAGCATGAATCAGAGGGCGGAGAGCATTTGAATTGCATTGCATCCAGACTTGATTTCAGTCCCTTAATGCCAAGTTTGACAGCCATGGCATTGTTCTCGCTTTATTCTTTTCATGCGCCGCAAGCTCATAATCATTATGATGTTCGTTCGAATCTGAGATTCATGAAAACATAAAAGTAGTCAGATTATCTATGGAATGCATTGCGGATTCAACTTGGAGAGTGTCTCCCTATAAACCCCTGCATATGCAAAGTTCACCTCCCCAACCGTGCTGACCAGACCACACACAGAAATACAAACCCCTTATGTCTCTATAACAAGCAGGCACACATTTCAAAACTGAAGTAGGAACATTAGAATCATATGAAATTCGTATTTGAACAAATAAACTAAGCAATTATGAGTGGCGTAATGTTTAGCTTCAAGGGTGGAGTGTTGGTAGTGCAACACAGAGCAAGTAGGCAGATTGTATTCCATGTAAAAGATCGAAACCTATGTAAAAGCTGGAAATGACACTTTCTTTGTATACAATGCAAAGGTTCGTTACCCACACATGATGGAAGAGATCACATAGAGAAATACTATTCACTCATGTCTACGGTTCCAGTATTTAGAAACAGGGTGGTCCACCCTACAATAATATTGACAAAAAATATGACAAGGCAAGCATAGATGTAGTGAATCAATCATTTACTTGTGAGCTTATTAGGACAAGTATGCAGAATTGTAACTGTAGTAAGAGACCATCCAAAATGTGAATGAAGAAGTTTCTCTAGCACTTATTGTTTGCAACTAATCGACGTGAATAATTGGATATTATATCGAATGAGTAAGAAAGACAAGTAAAATTGTCAACAAACCTGGCTTGCAGTAGTAATCTGGGTCAATGTCACTACGACCAACAATCCAAAATGACTAGTTTCTGTTCCGAGGGCTGGAATTTTGAAAACCCTGTGAACTTTAGAGGTACTAAAAATTACCGAAATACATCTGAACCATTAAGTGTAGGTAGCACTAAGCACACAACAAACCCTAATGATAGTCATGCCCAATGAGTAATGAATCAATTAGAAAATGGGTGATGAGGAGTGGCTGCTGAGTGTTGAGGACGTATCTCAGGATAAATCGGGTTGGCTTGGTGGGTGCTGCACGCCTGAGCCTTGAACGGACTGGGAAGGTAGGCATGGCGGCGCGCCCGGGCAGCGGTGACGCTGTTGGGCGAGCGGCTCCTGGCCTCCTGTTAGTCTGGCGTCTCCTCCTAGAGTCATGCCGTCCGGGGACGGCAAGTCGCCATGAAGTCAGGTGAGGCAGTAGAGATCCAAAGCGCATATGTAGCAGAGGGGAATCGGGGCCTGGGACGACCCAAAATCCCAGGGTGGGCGGGCCCACCGTGGGCACCCTGTAGAGATACACACTCGAGCGGCGAACATGCATTTTCAAAACTAATTTAGGAACATTTAGCAGTCCAATTAAACAACTCTATTTTAATAATATCAGATTCGTATTTGAATATCTAAGCTTGTTTAGCTTGATGGGTGGAGCAGTGTTATTATGACACGAAGCATGTATTCTGATCGTATCGTGATAATAAAAGGGGGAAACTCAAAGCATATTTTTTTAGCAAAAGAGGGTTTCCCCTCCGATTTCTATTAAAGAAACCACCACGGAACCAACATGATCAATTAAACCCTAAGCAAGATCAATTAAACCATATTACGGATGTGCCATGGCAGATTTGAAGCTGCAAACGGGAGAAATGATATTTAGCATCCATTGTTTGCTTCGAACTAAGAACTAAATTCTAAGAGCTGAAAAGAAAGTAGAGTAACCAAGTTAAGATCTATTTTCTGGTTGAGATCAAAAAGTTGAGTAGATATGAAGTACCACCTCTCTTGCGGCGCCGTGTAGGCATCGGGGGTGCGACGGCTATCGGTGGCGCTGAAGCACATCTGCGAGGGTAGACGGGTGCATCGGGGGATAAGTCCCGTTGCGGTGGAAGAGAAGGTCGTGTGAGCGGCCCTGGCAAAGAGGACGACGGCGCCGATGAAGCGAGAGGATGCAATGCAAGGATATTGGTCCGTCGCCGTGGATGAGAAACGTCCATCTCTAGAAGTGGACGACGCGTTCTTGGTAGGCTCTCCGACATGGTGGAGGACGGTGGCGATGGATGTGGTGGACGATGGCGGCGATGGATGGGGTGGCGGACGGAGGCTTGTGTGGGGATGGGGTGTTCTAGCGTGGACGGTGTATGAATGGGAAAATGGAGGGAGAGGTACGGGGAACCATGTTCTGGGACGCGCCTGTCTGAAATATGGGGAAGTTACGAACTTAGCCCTCGTTTAAAATTTGGACGTCTCATCGGTTGGGGATAGGACGGTAATCTCGCATCTCACCAATATTTGCCCAGAGCGATTTCGGGTGAGGAGAGGGTGGTTGGCGCCCATGGTTGGCGCCCACGGTGTATGAACGAGGCTGACAGGTAGGGCGGTTGTGTCCCGTCTGAGTGAAGTTACAAACCTGCCCCTATTGACAATATTTGCCTACATCGATTTCGGCCGAGTCGAGTTTGTTTTGCCGCCAACCGTGTATGAATGGGGAATGGAGGGAGAAACAGAGGTCTTTTGGATGAGCTTGAATCAAATGTGTTTTGCCGCCCATGTTTGACGCCCACCGTGTCGGAATGGGCTCAGAGGCGGTCGTGTCACGTCTAATTGAAGTTACTAACCTACCCCTATTTAGAAGCGGTGGAAATCGGGCCGATGGATTGTCTGTGCAATGGGTAGACAGTAATTTCCATCTCCCAAACACTTGGCTTCGGGCAGCCGACGTGGGAGTGGACATTTTGCTGCTTCTTTCGAATTTTGGGACAATAAGCATCCACGTTTACCCTGGCAACTAAATTTGAATCCATTTTGTATTCCTATATGAATCGTTATAAATCATTCTATGTATTTTTATATATCTTCAAAAGGACGACAAAGATGTATTCCACTGTCATATATGAATATGGTTTACAAATGCCGATACTCAAATTCAAAAATTAGAATCCAGTTTAAGGTGAATTCGAATATTTGGAACACTTCATGTCCAACTCAAATGTCACACGCAGCATAATGTGTACTCCCATTTAGATATGTACACAAGCGATGTATCAAGATTCAAATACCGAGTCAATCAACCAAGAATGTATAGAACTAACAGACAAACACTTATAGAGTATATGGATCAATAATATGAACTAACATACATAAGCCAGGCCGCTGTACTTTTTTTGGCTACAACAACATCCTTTTTTTAGCCAGCATCTTGGCCCTTTCCGATGCATGCCACTTATGGTCCATCTATACTACTACTATTGCTGAATGCACATTCAGCCTGATTGGCATATTTGTAGGTTTGGCACAGCAATCCAAATGAAATGTCTCCGAGTCTTATCAATTAATACAAACTTGTGCTCAAATAAAATTACAAACCAAAAAAAAAAACAATTATTACATGATCTCTAAAACAAATGGTTTGATTGATTACATGAACAGACATCACAAGGTTTATTCAACTATGGAAAGAACATTTCACCTATGATTTACCAAGTAGGAATTCAATTTCCTTTTTCCTTGATGCAGTGGGTCTCGACTTGCTTCGTTTTGAAATCCAGCAAATATTTAATGGTTGTCTTGAGTACTGCTTGTGATTGTGCTGTTTTCTTCCTCAACATGTCAACTTCATCTCGAAGTGCAGAAGCAGAATCTCTTTCTACCACTAGTTTAGCCTCTTGGGCATCAACAGTTGGCAAATCATAATGCACGATTGGGCCGGTGCCACTGCTGTGGGATGATGCAACGTCCATGGGGTCCTCGCTCTTTGTTCTTGGGCTAACCTATTTTGCCATTAAAGTTCTGATTGGATTCAGAAAAGCTGAAGTTAGCAAAACATCTCAATCGGGAGTTATAACAAATCGCTTAAACAAACAAGGAACTAAAGAGTTTCAATTGGATGCTTTGGAAAGTAGTTATTAACATCATTGTAACCCATCACATTGCAGCAGCAAAGCGATTAAACAAACAAGTAGATATTTAAGTTAAGGCAAACATGTAATTCTGAGCGATAAGTATCAAACACATAGATAGGCGATTTACAATATAATTAACGAGAGTGCCATTATGTAATCGATGAAAACTAAATTAAGCCAAGCAACGTAATTGAACAATTTTGCAATAAGTGGCTAACTAAAATTCTAAGAAGGTGTAATGTAACTTACGCTAGTTCTTTGTATAGGCACACCGCAACTTCTTTTTTCGCTTACAAGGTTGTACAAAGGAGTCCATGGCATCAATTACTTGGATACGCAGTCCCAATACTTCTTTCTTCCCACAACCGCATGGGTAAGTCGAATGGTTAATCTGGTAAGATGGTGCATCCTTGATATGTTATATGAGGACGTGTAGTCAGACTAGTTGTAGCCAAACACATCACACTGGCTTTTACTATATATTTCATGCGATTACTTTTGGCATATCGGGATCTAAGCAATCTACAATAGGATGAAAAGACTGGCATCCTTCATATTATTGGCGAACTCAGTTCATAGAAACAAGCAATTCAACCATTCTGTGGGTAAATCAAAAGCTCCACTGGAACATTTTTCACTATCCAATCATACACGCAAAAAGGGGCGACGCCACCATGGGGGATGGTATGGGCGGCCGCCTCGGTGGTCGGAAAGTGTGCACCTAGTTTGAGTCGTCTGAGTTGGCCCACGCTAGTTTGGTTCGTCCCCAACGCACGAAAGGTGCAATGTAAAAATGAAGAAAAATGTTTCAATTTGGATGGGCCAATAACATAAGTGCAAGGC
This sequence comes from Aegilops bicornis, assembly GCA_021605145.1. NCBI lineage: Eukaryota > Viridiplantae > Streptophyta > Magnoliopsida > Poales > Poaceae > Aegilops > Aegilops bicornis. The sequence continues at coordinate 222,078,015 of CM038674.1, read as the reverse complement.
ATGCCCTATAGCAGGCTCATGCGGCTAAACGGCGCCTCCCATATCGATCGACAACAGAAAAATCCCAATTCATTCGCTCCAGCCTCCACCGTTCGCTCCTAACCTAACCGCCCATTGGACAGACCGACACATCACTTCCTCGCGCCCTCGTTGAGGGCGGTCACGGGCTTCAAGCGAATGGAAGGACAAGAAGATGAAGATCCAACCACAGGTGTAGCCTCGCATGGGAGGCAGCGGCAAGACGGGCATGGCATCGAGCTTGCATAACGGACAGTCATAGCTTGCAAGAGTAGCATGCGCAACGAAAGGTGTACATCACATCCCCTGATTATATCTAATCCAACTCTTCAATTTCTGGCCAATAGTTAAACCTGACGGTGTTGTAAAACTGCTTGTTTGTAGGGAATCTATGAGAAAATGAAACCAATTTCTACTTATTTTATAACTCCCCCAATCAATACTGAACTAACTGAATCTGATGTATCTAATCAAGTTTCCGGTGCAAACATACAAGCTCATGTTGTTCTTGAGCCCGAAATGTCTAATGAATGCAGATCGCTAATGAAGGATTTGATGCAAACATTTTACATGCTCCTGGTGATGAACATATAGTGTCTAATGAGGGATCTAATGCAAGCATTTTGCAAGCTCATTGAAGGATTTAGTGTCTAATGATGATCTACTACATTGAGAGAGACAGAGATTTGCAGGCATTGATGACAAGAAAATTATAGTGCATTTTCATAGCTTGAGGAAACGTCGAGGCCATCTACCAGAAAGTCCCCGTATCATGACAACATAGCACAAATACTTTTTTAATCTGTTGTTTCAAACTATTGGCATACTTGTGCAGGATATATATATTGATATGCAGTTTGTGCACTGGTTATACGTGCAATTACACTTCGATATTTTCAGCCATAGAACGAATAATTCAAGCAGGTACAGACCATGTTTGTAGTCCTTGTACACCATGTTGCATTTTGTGTTTTTTTGGTGCTTGCATCATTTAGTGTTTATAAGCTGAACAACTTTGGATCATTAGCTGGTTTTCAAAGTGCATGTAGCTTCACATTTATCAAGTTATGTTGATTTCCGGAGTGCAAGTGCCTTCGTATTTTTTTTAAGTTAAATGTTCGCCCCTGGTAACTTGAATTCGTGGATCAGCCACTGCACACAAATCATACACGAATGCCAGTATGAATTAAATGAAATGCAGGGACTTACGCTAGCTCGTTGTACATGCTCACTGCAGCTCTGCTTGCGCTTGGGATGTTCCATGTACAAGTCCATGTTACCACTTGCTTGGATGTGCAGGCCTTGTGCTCCTTGCATCACCCTCTGCATTTTTGACACGGCGAATGGTTGATCAAATAAGAGGAATCGACCTTGCTATTGTACCAGAGGACAGATCCTTACAAGGTTATACAAGTGTGCAGGATGTGTACCAAATCCCGTAGCGCCGTCATGCTTCGCTAAAAAAATGGTTTTGCTTGTTTCAGATGATATCTCCGTAAGAAATAAGATTTAAAGTCGAGTTGCATAGACGCGTGTAAGCTAAGAGAGCGGTGAAAGGATATCCAAACATCATCGATGCGATTGCGAGGGAGTGATGTGTGGATACCTAGTTCGGGCCGGCATTTGGGCATGCTCGCCTAGCTAGAGTGCGGGTCACTTGAGCCGTTGAGCGTGATCTTGTTGGCGTTGGCTGGCAGCGCGCGGATGCAGATCTTGAGTGGCAGCGGAGCGCTACGATGCGGTGGACGAGACCGTTGGTGAAGCCCCAACGACCTTGGGGGGCGGAGGTGCGACGATGTGCTCGGTGAAGTAGCCCCGGTGAGCTGGGAGACGGCGTCGGTGAAGTGCACCTGATGTGGTGGAACTCGGTGTCTGCGAGGCACGTCGGTTGCGGCGGCCGACGTTGTTGGTGGACCACTCGGTGCAGTGCACGAGGGCGTAGATGAGGTAGCTCTGGTGCGATGGTGAAGCGCGACCGTCGTCTTCGTCATTGTCGTCCGGCACAGAGGTGGGGAATGGTGGGGAAAGAGACGAGACGAGGGGCGATTCGAGGGATGGCGGCGAATTAGGGATTTGAGCAATCTGGGCGCGGAAGTGGACGGTGGAGAAGAGAGATTTTGCAGGACTGGAATTGGGGCCGCCAGATATTTCAATCCGAAACATGGAAGCGCGAACATATATTGTCATCGTCCTTTTTTTGGTGGGAGGGGGGTGGGTGGCTGGGTGCTACGCGTCCGTCCGACACACGCGACCACCCTGACAGTACTATGCTTTGGTGCCTTAGGGCACCTGCCTTTGTGTCCATGACATGTGGGCCCAATAGGTGGCTAGCCCACATGTCAGTCACTCAAGGTAAGTTGCCTTTAAGGCACCGAAGTAGCGTCCACCCCGACACGACCCTGGTCTGCCTGGTGCGCCTACATTTGAGAATGCAAACGAATCTTCTTTCATTTGCAAACGAATCTGTATGTATTACCATGCCCGTGTTTTCCTTGCAATAATTAGTCATTCGAAACGAGATACTCCATCCATTCACTTTTGTAAGTCGTTTCAGACAACTTAAAATGAACTATTTTGCACATTGTCTGAAATGTCTTCAAGGTCTTATAAAAGTGAACAGAGGGAGTACTATAAATTAATTAATGAGGAGTTATTTGAAAAAAATCAAAACGGTAACCACGCTAACGTGGATTAGAGTGTGTCACATAATTAGTTATTTGAATTAGAGTGTGTATCACGTAGTTAGTTATTTGAATTAGAGTGTGTGTCACGTAGCGATCTCCAATTCTAACGTGGATTTCGCATTTCACTGTATCCACGCTACTTTTTTAACACAAATTCATATGTATAGGATGAACACCATGGTAGTGAGAAAACTTTTGGATGGATTCAAACATATGACCTACAAAATAGCACAACAAATTGAGTCAATGTCAACTTTTTGAAACTTAGTATGGCACGAATTCGAAATAATTACCCGTATGCCTGGTCCTCGGTTCAAATCTTACAATGTACACCGAATTGAAACATCGATATTAAGTCTCGTACTATATACATTCAAATGTTGTTTTTATCCCCCCCCCCCCGCACAAACGCTACATACTTCCTGTATCGGTCAATCTTCCTCTCCTAACCACCTTAGGAAGCTATCAGTTTCCAACACACGTTCATTCTTTCTCTCCATGTTTCGATCTCTAAGTCTCTGAACTACACAACGCCTTTTTCCACTCATGTTACCAAATGTATTTAGCTCACACACCCGCCATTGCACCCCATGCCGAGCTCTCTCTCTCCCCCCTCTCCCTCTCACCCTCTCGTGCTAAATACATGCATTGCCTATCTAGCCCCCAACCTCTCGTGCGCATGCACGCACGTTGTATATCTAGGTCACTCCCTCGAGACTGTCTCACTCTTTCTTCCGCACGGCGGGCCACACTCGCTCAATCTCGCTCTCTTTATCTGAGTCTCGTTTAACCTCGTTTTCTTTCACACACAAATGATATATCTCCCTGTTCGGGCCTCGACCGACACACTCTATACTCTCTCGCGCAGATTGTCAATCTAGGTCAGTCCATCCAAGCCGCCGCCACTCTTTCGACCTCATGGTGGGCCACGCTCACTCAATCTCTCTCTCTCTCTCTCTCTCTCTCTCTCTCTCTCTCTCTCTCTCTCTCTCCGTATGTCTCGATTGACCTCGCTCTTTCTCGGACAAAAACGATATATCACCATGTTTGAGCCCAATTCAACCTATTCACATTGTATACATCTCACGCACATCGTCTATCTAGGTCTCTCTCTCCAACCCGTCTCACTCTTTCGATCACACGGCGACCCTATGTGATCGGTTGACCTTGCTTCCTCCCACGCACAAAATATATCTACATGTCTCGATCGATCATCTCTCAAGCTCTATCTTACAGCCCTCACCCTTGACAAAAGCTCAATCGGACAATATCTCTCCAGAGCATATATATTTGTTCAATGAATGTCGAACCACACTCACTTTGTCTCTCTATGTATATGTCTCTCGATTGACCTTGCTTTCTCACACCGTATCTTCCACGCGTTGAAGCTACTACCTCTCCATCCCTCCCAAAGCCGGAGCTATTTACATTGCAAGGGGCACTCCAACCTTGGATTGATTTGTGTAGGCATTTATTCCGGCCGGTTTAGATTATATTTTCGCAGCATACGGCCCACAACTACTCCAAACACCGTTGCAACCCACGCAACTCCCCTAGTTGATTTCCCTCCGGCTCGGTCATCGCTCTCTCGCACGTCCTTTCTCGCCTTCAACGTCGCACCATGGTATTATTGAAAAAACTATGTTGTTCTCTTTAATTATTATAAATAAGCTACAAAACTACACACCGATAGTCCACTTGGAATGGAACAAATTTCGATCCACAAATTAAAGTGCTATAAACTACACACCCAGGGGCCCACATGTCATGAAACAAATTTGGACCCATATACAATTTAAAAAATAAAGGACGAGGATCGAACATGCGATCGGGCCTTCAAGCCGCACGTCAATAGGCAACATATACGTAGAATAGCAATGTTTGTCGTACCCCCTTTGATCACATAATGTTTTTATATTACCACAGCCTAATTAATGGATAACATGTAATATTATTTTTAGTACTATTCGCCTTCACTTACTGGTGGGTTCCATGTGTGCTCACTCTCTCTCTCCTTCTGCGTTTAGACGCATGGGAAAACAAGAAGAACTTCATGAGGCGATGTTGTTGCCGTTAACCATATCTGGACGCTGTTCACAAGTCACGGCACCGGTTTCACGTACTAGCAGCACTAGTCACAGGTACGTGCAATGCACGTTAATTTGGAAGTATATTAAGTGCATGCGGATATTAACTACTAGGATATTATTTGCGTGTTGTCATGTGATTAGCATTATTTTTGGCATGAAATTAACTGCACGCTAAACGTGTTGAGCGCTCGACATTGAAGCAGTCTAGGTCATTGGATGACAAGGAATACATGTGGCTTGATGACGTTTTATATTTAATTTGATACGGCTCTAGCAGAACATTCAATCGATCAAACCATACATTTCGTTCAGTCTGACTCCAAATTTAAATTATACGATGATCGATATAAAATAAACGGAAATGATAAATGTTCGGATTTTAAGCATGGCAATCCGAACGTTCTTCATGGCAAATTTAGATTACGCGGGGGCGTCTCGCGGTGGGAAGCGGCTCCTCTACCGTGCTCTGTGTGTCGTCGGACCACTGACCGACAGCGACGGCGGCGTCTTGCGCCGTTGTTGGCGTACTCCTGGACGTTGGCGTAGCTTCAAGGAAGGCTAAAATGTTCTGGACTTCGGAGCGAGTCAACTGGCGGGAGGAGGCGACTGGCGTTGGTGCAAGGAAGTGGTCGGTGGCGGCCATCCATGCCGCTGAGGGGGGCACTAGTACCCGCGCGGGGACATGCGCTATCAACGGTGCGGCGGAGACATTCGTGTGCACGGGCACCGGCACGGGCGCGCATGTCGATTACTGCGTCTTGACGCATCTTGTTGGCAGTGCAGGCACCGGCATGGGCGTGTCGCGTCGAGAACGCAGCCTTGGCTATCTTGTTGGCAGGTGTATGGGCGCGTGAAAGTCGGCGGGGACCTCGTGGAACCCCATGGCATCAAGCCCGGCGACAATGTGTGGCTCCCAGCCCTTAAATGCCATGGGGATGGGCGCTGGCGTAGTCGGGGCGACAGGAGCCGGAACGGGAGCGGGGTCAGGCGCAGCGTCTTCCCGCAAGGCCTGTTCAAGCTCGTCCCAAAGCGCCTTATGTTCTTGAGACTCCGGCTGGGTGTCTTCCTCATGAAATTGGAACACTAAGGGCAGACCATCGTGATGCGGCATGGCATACGTTTAGGTCAGGCTAGTTGGAGGTAGACGACAGGAGAATCGGAGAGGAAGGGAGAGAGGATTGTAGCGATACCGGGTAGTGCGGGGTTGATTTTAAACTGCGGCGCCGGCGACATTAAAAGTGGGAGTAGTTGGGACGATGGTGGGCGGGGGAGCCTGGTCAAAGGGCTCGCCTCCCAGTGAGTCTGCACAACGGTCTGCTCGCACGCATCCCTGACAGCCGGCGCAACGGTCTGCTCGCACGCCTCCCGTCGACTCACACGCTTGTTGGGACGGCACCTGCCGATGAGAAGCGGGGACTCGTGGCGGCACGTAAACGCCCACGGTTTCAATAGTGAAAGCGTTCGCCTTAACGTGACAGGTCTTTGTTCCAAAATACCTTGGCTCTTCATTTGTGCAACTTGTCTTGAATTGAAGAAAAAACTTACGAAGTAATATTTGTGCTATATCACGTGACCATGCTCAGTTTCAAGAATATATTTGGATTTTCTGAAATTTAAGATCCAGGATTCGAAACAATATCATAACCTGCATCATGCAATAAATTTTCAAGCCGTACATCTATCCTGTTGTATTTCTTAAGAAAGGATTTGGTTAAACATTTTGCTTAGTTAAACCTCCATTCCGGTTTATAGGGCTCAATTCAAAAATCTCACCAACCAAGATAGATGGTGAGTGGTGGAACAATTGTTGTAGTTTGCAAAACTGCTCAATTAATGCGCTTGTTTTCCTCAAAAATTGTGTTTATGAATGCATTAATTGCAATGCATGCATGCATAAAGTACAAGAATTGGTCAATTTTCTCTTAATACTTGCATGTAATGATTTATTGCACCTTGAAATCTGAACATGTGATGGGGAACAACCAAATTGAGACTTATAAAATGGGAAAACTAAAATTTTGAGATAAGCCCTATAAACCGGAAAGGAACAACCAAATTTTGAGTAAAAGGATAATCCCTCCATACCAGTGCATTGCCTGATATATTAACTCAAGTACTAGGCACGAACAAACGGGCTCAATTTTGTGCTCATCCTGGTGTAGTAGTAGTAGTAGTACTAGGCAATGCAGTTGACGGGTGACCTTGACGAGCAGCGACCGAGGGAATTGAACCGTGCTCGGTATGGTAGGTAACGTTGTCTAGTTACTAAAGCATCCCACCGTTGTTCATCGGTGGTCATTATGGACCGGGGACATGAGGGGAATTTCCTTGGGCTGGAATTCTGGCCGCCAGATATTTCGACTTGAAACGCTGAGGCTCGACTGGTTGGGGTTGCCTAATGTGTGTACCACGCACGCCACCAAAGGACACGAGCCCGTTTTTTTAGGATCAACACGAGCCAAGGTCTGGATGGTACGCCATTGGGTCCTACCATTCGAGAATACGAAAGGAACCTTTTAAATTGCTGAACGAATCTATGTGTATTACAATACCCGTATTTTCCTTGCAAATAGTAATCTCAACGTGGTAATTGATTTATGACGAGTTCTTCAATTATAGTGAGTTTGTGATATAGTGATCTCAACGTGGATTTCACATTTCATGGTATCCCTAGTAAGTTTTCTAATGCAAATTCAAATTTAAAAGATGAACAGTATGGAGGTGAGAAAACTTTGTATGTATCAAGCATATGACCACACACACACACACAGAGACACACACGCACGAACACAACAACAATCCAATAAGTATAGTGCATCTATTTTTCCAAACCATGCATGTATGACACGAATTCAAAAATACTCCTTCTATTCCTAAATATTAGTCTTTTAGAGAGTTCAACAAGTGACTACATACGGTGCAAAATGAGTGAATCTAGACTCTAAAATATGTCTATATACATCCGTATGTGCCAGTCCATTTGAAGCCTCTAAAAAGACTAATATTTAGGAACGAAGGGAGTAAAATGTAAGACATCCATGGTTCTATTTAAAATGAACATAAAACTGAAACATGAATATTAAGTCTAGTACTACAGTACATGCAAATGTTGTGTTTAGGCGGAGCTATGATTCTTGGGGGTCAACCCCTCGACCTTAGATAAAATTGGGGAGCTCTGTTTAGGGTTGTTTAGATTATATTTGTCCCCACCCTCCCAACCACCGATTGGTTGTGCACCCCCACCCCTCCTCCCCGGGAGAATATCATGTGCCCCCATACATTAGATGCTATATGCCGATACGAGTTGCTTGGAGCTTGTAGATCTGAGATATAGCAGCTCACATGATGTGTCTTAATTTTTTTGCAGGAAACCTTGAAGAGTTTGAGAATTGCACACAATTTGTACAAAAACTACTTAGATGCCCTTTGATCCCATATCCAACGGACTCGAAGCTCGTATCACCGTAGCATCTAAGATGAAGGAGGACATCATATTCTTGTCTATGTAAGAATATCGTGTGCCACCACACCTTAGATGCTTTGATGATACAAGCTCTTCGGAGGCGTTGGATTTGTGACCCAACACCTCCTCGGTTGTTCGAATGGTTTTTTGCAGAAAAGCCCCAAAAGAGTCTGACCACCGCTTACAAGCACAAAGACTGCTCAGATGCCATTGGATCTCAGATCAAACGACCTCCAAGCTCGTATCACCGTAGCATCCAAGCTGCGATAACACCTTGTGTTTTCTCGCACGGGAGAGTATGAGGTGCTACCGCATCGTACATTCTATGGTGATACAAGTTCACTGAGATCTAACGGCCCACAGTAGGAGGTTTGAATGTTTTTGCAATATACGACTGATAGAGTTTGGGAAATGCGCAGAAAGTACAAGTACTATGCATGTGCCATCTGATCACTGATCATACGACCTAGATGCTCATATCACCACAACGGGTAATTAAGCTACGGGGAGCACCTAATATGAGCACCGGGGAGCCGTTGGATCGAAGATGCAGCGGCACACACGAGGCCTGAATGTTTTATTTGCAAAAAAAACCTTTGGAGAGTTTGGAAATTGCGCATAATTACAAAGACTACTCCCAAGCCATTGGATCTCACTTCCAACAGTGTAAAAATCGTATCACCATAGTATGTAAGCTGCGGTGTGGATGTGATATTCTATGCCGCTGTCATTTTTGTTCGTAAACTTGCAAAATACATGTAACTCGTGGCGTTACTTGTCTAACCGCGCAAAGTGTTTGTTCAAAAAAACCATCCTACACTGAAATATCGGAACAACACATGGGGGTCCCACTTGTCATTACTCAAATTTGGACCTAAAACTAACAAATTTGAAAGACGAGATTCGAACTGGCAACCTGGACTACGAGGCGTAAGTCGATAGCCTGAAAAAACGAACGGTTGTTGGCTTTGTCCCATAACTTGATTTTATACAGTACACTTGCGTTGAGTAGAGTAGAGGGAGTGCCTCATCAACACGTGCATGACCGTTGTCTCGCTTACTGGTGGGTCCCAGGTCTGCGATCTCAATATCTCTTCTCTCCATCGTCTAACCTTTGCACGGGCACACACGAAGAGCGGTGTTATCTTGCCATGGTGTTACTACAACTAAAAAAAAGCTTGGAAATTAGAAGAATCGCCTAGAACAAGAGACGTTGTGGCTGGTCGAGACGGAGCTAACCATGCCACGTTTGCATGATGAAGCTGTGTGGCTAGTGGGGTGTTTTCGACCGACTGGCTGGGTCCCGAGGTCGAACCATAGGTACTACGTCTGATACAGTATATTTTTACACGCACATTTTTCCTCCGTGCCGAGACGTGGCACACCCTACCGCGCGGTTTCGGGGTCCTCCCGGGTGGTGCACACATATATTCTTCCTGACGTGGGACGCCCTACCGCGCGTTTTCTGGGTCCTCCTCGGTCGTAGTACTGAAGCAATTAAATGAGTCGTCAAATCATGAAAGACCACCTTTCCCGCCGAGTAAATCAGTGAAGCACGGTGGCTAGCTAGTTGGGCTAGTTTTACCGATTAGCTAGGCCGTCACTACATTTTCACCCCTTTTTTTATCTACTTGCCGGCAGGTAAATTTAAATATCCACCGCGGTGTTGCTCTGGTGTTTGGGTGCGGAAGGATTTTTAATTTTTTGATTGACGGGAGCAGGCGCGGCAGGATTTTTAATTATTTGATTGACGGGAGCAGGCGCGGCAGCAATTAGTCACGATGACTCCGCGTGTAAAAACCCACTGCTCCCTGATGTGAGAAGTCGTCGACTGGTGTTTTACCGTGGTGAAAACCAAAAGATTCCCCGCTCCTCGGCTGGCTCCCTCTGCCTTCCCGTAGATTACATTGCCTTTCAGCCGTTTCGCCCCCTTTTCTTCCTCTCCCCATTGCTTCTACCTAGTGCCATGGCGGCGCAGCAGATCACGGAGTCCGAGGTGAGGCACCTGACACAGGAGCTCCATGCCAAGGATGCAGAGCTCAGGGCCAAGGACGTGGAGCTCCGTGAGCTCAAGGAGGAGAGGAGTGCCATGCTCCTCAGTTATGTGCGGGAGTTCACGGAGCGGCAGGCGTCCACCACAAAGATGCTCGAGGCGTCGGCGGCGTTGCTGCAGAAAGCGGGAGATACGATAGGCCGTCAGGGGAGCGAGCTGGAGCGCGAGCGGGCCGATCGCGACGAGGTCCAGGATTGCGTCAGCCACTTGGTGAACCAAGTTGCCACGCACGTGTTGCGGCTGCATGATGCGTACCGTCGTGCCAGCGCGACGATGCCGGCCGTCGGGCTAAACCCGTTCGACCACCCGGTCGACTTCAACGAGCTGCGGCTTCCTGACCTGGTCTCCTTCTTCACCTATATCTCCGAGGAGGTGAGCCGTCTCCATGCGATGGTGGGGGCTGAGCTGGAAAAGGAGGGGTTGCGGGCTGCCGTCGCCATTGCCGGGCGAATCCTTTCAGGGCTCCGTCACCGGAATCCATTCGTGCCATTGGACGCCATCTTTGACGAGCTGGCTCCCGTCGACCGGGAGCAGGCTCTGCGGGCGGTTGCACCCTGCATCACCAACGTTGTGCGCCTCGAGAAGAAGAGGGACTTCGGTGGTGTTTAGGTGCCCTCTGCATGGGCATGTCCATGTCTCGGTGCAACATGCCCGTTGGATCAAACTCAGACGGTGCAGATCGATCCTTTGTAGCACAAAGCGTGTGGGTGTGTTTGGTTGCATTCTCATCTCAATATAGTTGTTTCCTCTTCGTGTATTTTTGTCAACCTACTAGTGTGGACTCATGCACCCTTCATGCACTCTGCCAAATACCCAAAAGTGGGTCGAGAAGGTAACTTTTGCTCCCATCCCGTGCACCCTTCATACACCCTGTCTAACACTATTGGATGCGCTTCATATGGTTCATGTTTCGTGGAGTACTGTAGCACCGTACTCTCCGTGCGCTATGGACCTAGTTCTGTTAACATTGATCTCACCGTTCATTCTCGACCGAACAGTCGAAAAAGCGGTACTATGTTACATATAGGAGTAGTTGACGTGCACACAACATCATTTGTTATCGTCATATTTTACTACACTAGCAACAGGATTGTGTAGTATTGATGTATGAACCACTGCACATGCCTAGTAGTAGGAGCACTATGTATGTTCAAGTGGCTGCCGTGTTTTGCACTCCTCCGTCGTAAGAGTGGAAACGCTTGCTGTAATCATTTTTTTCTTCAGAATGAAAAACAGTGGACACGCTCTATCGTGCAGATCCTCCTCCAGCCATGCACTAAATTACTCACTTTCACCGACGTGTGGGACAGCCAGCACCTGGGTCCACCAGCCATGCACTAAATTACTCCGTAGTAGAGTGACGGTAGACTACCCCGATCGAACCGCCGCAGTAATGCCCAATGAGCCGTCAAATCACAAAACCCCCACCTTTCCAGCAGTAAGTTGGACGGACGAAGCAACCATCATTTCACTCTTCTCTCTCAGCTTATTCTCTTGAAGAAAACCGCCACTGGCTTCGCTTCTCCCTCATCTCGTTCCTCCTTTCACTCTTCTCTTTCAGCTTCCTCTCTTGGATGGACGCCGGAGCACCGGCCAACGTGATGTCTATGTCTCTGGCCAAAACCATCGAGGCTCATGGTATGAAGAAGCGCAAGCACCCCGACGAGACTACCACAGACAAGATCAAAGCCATTGCCCTGTCCAAGCCCCCCTCTCCGGGATCCCTCATTAAGCAAGTCCAGGTAATGTCTCTTGTTCACGATCTTTTTCTCGATCATGATCGTGTTTTTTCATCTAACACGCAGTACTAGTACTGGTAGTACAACTTTCTGGGTGATCTTGCATGTGATTTTAGTGTGCCAAATGACGGTTCTAAATTCCTCTTTTGACCAAAACCTGCGAGAGGTTGACACTGATTTCTTATAGATTACTTTCAACTACTCCCTCTATCCCAAATTTCTTGTCTTAGATTTGTCTACATACGGATGTATCTAATATCCGTATCTAGACAAATCTAAGACAAGAATTTTGGGACGGAGGGAGTACCTTATGAACATCAATGCTACCTTTTAAGAGGGTATATTTGCCTCAGTAACTTGCGTTATGGATATTGCATGTAATCCCTCTGCTCTCATGCCTTTGAAGACATGTTCTAGTGTCTTTGTTCACTCATTTCGTATGCGTATATGTAGTCATATATGGAGTATAATATCGAAAATCATCTTATATTTCTGAACGGAGGTAGTAATAAAATATGGTTTCTGTTTGAATTAGAACCAGTCCATGGTGGAGATGAAGTTCTCAAAGTCATGACGTGTGAACTGAAGACCGATGATGAGTTCTCTTGCTGAACTATCCAAATATTGTGTCCTCGCCGCCACGTGTCCTGAACTAGTGTTTTCCTGTAGCATTGTTGTCAGCGTGTTCTCGAGGCTGTACTTGACCACAACAATTTCCTGGCTGTGCCTTCGATTCTGAAGGGTGTGGTTCTTGTAAAGCTTCCCAACAAATCTGATGCGGCCTGTCTTCATCATCATGTTTATGAGTGGAAAGACCACTGTTAGGTTCTCCAAGGTTGACAAGATGGTGATGGTGCATGTAGACATCTCACACGAAGTCTACGGCCTAGTCAGTTATGCGGGGTTCATCCCGTAGGTCGGTGGCAAGAAATAGTCTACAGAGTTTAGTTAGTGCAACTTTGCTTGTCTGTAGTAAGTACTATTGTTCAGTACTTGATTTGTGTTTGTGAACCCTGTATTGTTTATTAGTACTGCCGCTTTTGGTGTGTGGTCAGTCCTGAGAACTGTCTATGTTAATGTCTGTCCACTCAATTCAGTCTTTACATTTTGAAGTATCCAGATCAAATTTTTTGTGAGGACGGTTTATCAATTATGGTTACACTCCAATATCTGTATGCATTGCAGGGTTTATCGCACCCACCAGGATTTCCAGCCCCATGGATGTTCGGTCCATACGATTTGTCACGACCTTTGGACTGTCCTGCTTGTGGGAGTAGGCGGGGTCCCTGCATCACGGATCCTAGTCAAGTTAGAAAGCTGATCATAGCAGACTAGACACGATCGCCACTGTCTCAAGACAGATCAAGCATCGGCAGCTGTTTCAGCATCGACAATGCGGCAAGAGTCACCGATCCAAATTGAGGATTGGGCACCGACCGCGTCAGCGGATCAGTCTGATCTACCGGAGGATCGGGCATCGACACCGGCACCAGCTCTACAAGGAGCACCATCTCCGGCAGCAGCGGCTTCGGCACCTGCACCAACACTTGCACTTGCATCTGGTCCGGCCCGTGCAGTTGCACCGGCAACAGACTGGGCTACAGTTCGCACTTTATATACCAAAGTCCTTACAAAAACTGACATGTCCACCTTCTTAGTAAGCATTGGCCGCCCAAGTGCTTCGTTCTTTTTTCTTTCCATGTTATTTCACATGATTCACTAGGTTAATCTAACTATTTGGGTATGTCTTCTTGTTTGCAAACAAAGAATTCCTAGAGCAACGAGGGAGTCGTTCAACAATCCGGGCGACCGCGGCCAAGTTTCTCTTACCATGCGCAGCCTTGGTGTGAATGAACCTGCTCAATATACCGTAAGTACAAAGGATGGTCGCATGATGATTGATGCTAAAGGATGGTCAAGGTTCAAATCTAAACCATATCTTGCAGTAGGGGATGATGTCAAAATCGAACTTTCTTGGCAAGGAGAGCTGGTCCAAATCAACTTTGAAATTCTTCAGTAGCAGCACGCAACTGCCGAACTGATCTATCCTCCGAGAGATTTTGATGTAATAATCTGGCATGGTGAAACTAGTGTCCTGTGTGTATAAGTAGTACGACAGTATTATTTATCACATGGTATACCGTTGATAGAATTGCAACTCTGATTGCTGGTTAGGAACTGTCGTTCGATTTCATTCCAACAGCTGTCGTGCTTTATTCAATTTTGTGTATTCGCCTTGCGACATCATCTAAAACCAGCGCAGTACCGATTGCTTGCAATATGAAAAGCGTTGAGGTAGAACACATGGCACCCCAAACATGCAGGGTCGGCGTCTGGCCCAAAGTCCAGAACCGTGAGCCTATCTGAGTATTATATTCTCAGCTGAACCCCCATAAAAAAAGTTGAACCCCCATAATGCCCGTGCGTTGTAGAGGGAGTATATTTCTCGGCAAGGTGAGCCTGTGATATAAAAGAGATGTATATTGCTTTACAGAGGGAGTATCTCTCTGTCAAAAAATATATTTATGTGTAACTAGTTACTCCTGTCTTTCTACTTCCTTTTGCTGAGCCTGTGATATAAAAGAGATGTATATTTCTTTACAGAGGGAGTATCTCTCTGTCAAAAAATATATTTATGTGTAACTAGTTACTCCTGTCTTTCTACTTCCTTTCGCTGATATGTGGGGCAACCGGCAACGGGGTCCACATGCCATATGCACAAATTAGAGTGCACAACTTCACGGTAGACACACCCCGGTCGTAGCGCCGCAGTAATGCCCAATGAGCCGTCAAATCACAACCCCCCTTTCCAGCTTTAGCAGTAAGCTGGACGGACGAAGCGGCAATATTTCACTGGGCCTGAATCCCCTTCTCCCTCGTCTGCTTGTTCAGAGAAAACCCCCGCTCGGCGATTGCATAGGGTTTTCTCATGGAGAACCACGTACGAATTCTTCATCCATCCCCGATAAATCCAAGTCCCTTGGTGGAAGGTAATCCTAGGATGGTAGCCACCGCTGTTGATGCATTTTTCTTCGTACTGAATCTAGTGTGTTTCAGTTGTAGTGCCCAAAGTGCGAGTACCCTACAGATTTCTGCGCCCTCGGTGAGATGCCACACTTGTTACTTCTCATCCTAACAGAGCATTTTGAAATGCACACAATATGTTCCTAGAATCCTCTTCTCTATCCGAGAGGGTGGTTTTTTTTAACATGCTATGTTCTCATATTATTTTTCCTGCAGTGTATTATTTGCTCTGCCAGAACACATGTACTCAAGATGCTTGGCCTTCCCATAACTGAATACACTAGTTTAATGGTCACAGTGAAGACAAGCCATGGATATTACTTCCGAGTTGGGTTCATGAACAAAGAAGATCGCTGCTTTTTTTATGGCCGAACTTGGATAAACTTTCTCAAGTGTTACGGACTGAAAGTTGGCGCATTTAATGATGATGGAAATAGCAGAACCTGGTCTCATCTTCACTGCGATCTTCCACCTCGACATCGTTCCAATTGTTCATCCATGTTAGTTTTGTATCTGGTTCTTGCTTGTTGCCTCGATTACTTCTTAATCCACCTATTATGTCTAACTAATCACAATTTAACTTTAGAAGTAGCAACAAATCTCTCACGAAGATGCTACTTCTAGCTAATATTTTCTTATAATTGGTGGCACGTGTAGGTTTTTTCAGAGTTAAGCAGTCTGCTCGTTTGTTACTCTGTAATAACTTGGCTGTTACTAATGGCACTGAAGTTGATCGATCGACATCCACAAGTTCCTACACTTTATTGATCGTATTGAGGTCCTTGTATGGGCGTTTCAATGGTGGAAGGCCACGTGGGATATGTGTGCCTTCGCTGCACTCGTTGAACAGGTCCAACTATGTCGAGAAACTTATGGTACGAGTTGTTTTCGTTATATATGTTGTTCATAAACAATTGCTTATACACAGTTTTACAGCTATGATCTTCTTGAAACAGAACTGCCGAAGTTCTATTGTTCCTATACGTATGCTGACCATGGTCGGGTCAGACTTGCACTTGGTCACAACATGATGTTTATGTCGACCTACTCAATTCCCCTTGGAGGTGAAAATATACTTATTCATGGGTGGTCTCAAATAATGAAGGCCCGTCCGTCCTGGAGAATAGGACAGAAGATTATGTTCATGCTTTTCCATTACTCTAAAGCGAATATCCTGTTTACTGACCACGTTGCGAGATGAATCCGCTTTCAGAAGCTTGTGGATGCGCGGGGTGGCGCCTAGGACTTGTCCTGGGGCTTGGCGGGCTCACCCTTGGTTAACTGTAGGCAAAGTTGCACTGGTCGAGGCGTGCTTTGTATGGTTGCACCTATATAAGTACTCATACTGCTGTCAGCTTTGGTTGTTAAGTGCCCCTGCTGGTTTCAGTTAAGGTTGTTAAGTACTCCTGCTGCTTTTACAGTATGTCGTGTTTCTTCAGTCCTGTCTTCCTCCAGCCGCCAAAACCAAACCAGCGCCAGCGGGGCCGCCTGCTTCCGCCTCCCACGGTTGGCTGCGCCTCAGCACACGCATCGCCGCCCCACTATCTCCTAAATCATTAACGCCGACGTCCTCCGCGCGCTTTGGTGCGCTCGCCGCGGCGCCACCCTCTCGCGTTGTCAACATGGTCAACAAACAACAGGAATCGGCAGAAGTACGTGGAGAGGATGACAGTAGGGGCCCACCACGTCAGCGTATGGAAAAATAAAATGCTTCCTCCTAGTGTTTTCCTGACATCTGGGACCCACGACATTGTGAGCGTATATAGTCAATAGACAAGAGAACAACACAAGATCGGCTGACACCTGGGACGTAGCTACTCAAGCAGTATTTTTTTTGTTTGGTATTGTTGAGACGGAGCAGGGTTTGAACTGGGCTGTGGCCCGTCTAGCCCAGGCAAATATAAGTGAAGCACAAGATCATTCTACAAACGGTGGTTTTCTATGTGAAGAGAAACAGGCAATCCAAACTTCAAATGATATAAGTGAAGCACATGAAGCATTCTATAAAGCCATACCCAAAAGATTTAAGTGAAGTGCAATGAGCATTATATAAATAAACCAAGGACTATCTCATACCAGCATGGTGCATAAAGAAAAAGTGAAAACTAAATGCAAAAGACGCTCCAAGACTTGCACATAATGCATAAACGAAATGAATACGAAAACATAACGATACTTGTTGAAGAAAGAGGGGATGCCTTCCGGGGCGTCCCCAAGCTTAGACGCTTGAGTCTCCTTGAATATTTACTTGGGGTGCCTCAAGCATCCCCAAGCTTGAGCTCTTGCCTCTCTTCCTTTTCCTCATATCGAGACCTCCTCGTTTAGACACTTCATCCACACAAAACTTCAACAGAAAACTCGGTAAGATCCGTTAGTATAATAAAGAAAATCACCACTCTAAGTACTGTTACAAACCAATTCATATTTTGTTTTTGCATTGTTTCTACTGTAATATAACTTTTCCATGGCTTAATCCACTAATATAAATTTATAGATTCATCAAAACAAGCAAACTATGCATCAAAAACAGAATCTGTCAAAAACAGAACAGTCTGTATCAATCTGAACATCCACCATACTTCTGGTACCCCAAAACTTCTACCAAAATTAGGAATAATAAAAAAGTTGTATAGAAAGACAGTGCAAAAGGAATCAGAACCAATTGAAGTTCGAGTTAAAAATGTAAAATCTCCCACTACAGCCAAAGTTTCTGTCCAGCACCGTACAAACCAACAAGCATTCTAAACATCCTAAAGGCAAACCTTGGCACATTATTTTTATAATACAATGGAATTATACAAGGGGATAATTATTTTTGTTGAAAAGTTTCTGTAATCAAGATTCACAAAGTTTCCGTGAGCATGAACAAAGTTTCTCACTTTCACTTTCCTTTTTGAAAAGTTTTTAGGTTCCCCTCTTTATTTTTGTGTTTTTAAACTATATAAAAGTACTCAATAGAAATAAATGACTCTCTAAAACTTCCGGGTTGTCTCCCTGGTAGCACTTTCTTTAAAGCCATTAAGCTAGGCATTTAGTGCTCAAGTAATGAATCCACCCGGATCCCAAGGTATATCAAAGCCAATTTTAATTAGCAATGATTTGTAATTTAGTAGTGAGCACAAAGTAACATATATCAAGCAACAACGAAGTCCTTCCTATGCATCTGCATGTCATAAAAGAACAATTCATGCACACTAAGTAAAGTCCAATGCATAGTATAAGCCGGTTCTTGCAATTCTATCGTATTGGAAACATAAAGAGGCGGAGATATAGTTCCTCTCTCATAATAATTGCAAGTAGGAGCAGCAAGCACATGCATATTATATCTATCAAATTGTGCAATTATAAAAGTCAACCCATTAATATAATCCTTAATAAGCGCAAACTTCTCCGATATAGTGTAGTTGGGAGAATCCAAAAAGATAATAGGACTATCATGCGTGGGTGCAATAGCAACAATTTCATATTTAACATAAGGAACTATAGAAAGTTCATCTCCATAAGCATAATTCATATTGGCATCTTGGCCACAATCATAGCAGGCATCATCAAAAAGGGATATTTCAAGAGAATCAATGGGATCATAGCAATCATGCTTCGGTAAGCACGAAGGGGAATTAAACAATGTATGAGTTGAAGAGTTACTCTCATTAGAAGGTGGGCACGGGTAGCCAATCGGCTCTTCCTCCTTTTGTTCTTCGCTCTCCTCATCATCTTTTTCATCCAATGAGCTCACAGTTTCATCAATTTCTTCTTCCACAGCTTCCTGCAAAATATTATTCTCTTCTTGGACAACGGAGACTTCCTCGATAAATGCATTAATATAGTAATTGTATTCATAATTTTCATAGAAATATCTAAGTATAGCAAGATTTTCAGGCCTATAAACACCACCATCATCAAAAGCTTCATACTTTTCAAACAAAGATTCAATTTCATAAGCAGCCTTAAAAGCAACAAATTCTTGTATTTGTTCCACATCATAGTAATCATATATACCATTAGCATAAGAAGCTAAGGTTTCATTATCATTAAATTTGCATGAAAAGGGAAGGTGTGGAGCCTTCATCCTAGAGCAACAAGTAATATCATATCTGAAGCATAGATCCCGGGCATACTAACGCAACATAATAAATTGGTCCCATAATAGTTTCCCTTTTGTCTCAAGCGATAATCCCTAAAGTATTCACATTGATCCAACGTGTCTACCATTATAAAGTTGAATGGGGTTTTCTCAGGATTATCAAAGTAGTACATAATATCTTTCACATAATGAGAATCTAGGGTTTTAGGAGTTACCCCATCTCTATGAGTAGCAAGTACACCTAATTTTTTTGGTATTTTATGTTCCATATCCATAACTAAAGATAGAGAACAACTAAGAACAACAAATAAAAATTACTTAGTGATAAAGCAAACAAGCACACACGAGAATATTCACCCCACGGTATGACTCCCCGGCAACGGCGCCAGAAAAAGTTCTTGATAACCCACAAGTGTAGGGGATCGCAACAGTTTTCGATAAGTAAGAGTGTCGAACCCAATGAGGAGCTAAAGGTAGAATAAATATTCGCTCAAGTTCTATCGACCACCGATACAACTCTACGCATGCTTGACGTTCGCTTTACCTAGAACAAGTATGAAACTAGAAGTACTTTGTAGGTGTGATAGGATAGGTTTACAAAATAATAAAGAGCACGTAAACATAAACTAGGGGTTGTTTAGATAAAGATGCAGTAAAGTAAATATAGCGAGTGTGGAAAAGTGGTGGTAGGAGTTGTTAAATTGTCCCTAAGCAACTGACTATGTGTCAGGGAAGCTGGTCGGGCCCACGAACACCTATGGGACCGGCGGACCGAGCCCCTTTCGGTTCGGTGGGGGGCGGAGGTCGCACGAAGAGCAGATCGAGGCGAAGCACACGAGCAGTTTACCCAGCTTCGGAGCTCTCCGGAGAGATAATACTCCTACTGCTGCTTGTCTGATTGTATTGTGTTCTTGCTAGGGAGCGCTGAGAGCTACAAGACCTAGCGTGAGTGTTCTCTGGTTTCGAATGAACCGAACCCCCCCAACCCTTTCTACGTTGTGCATGGGCCTCCTTTTATATGCTCAAGGGGTCTCCGACAGGTGGCAACGTAGACAAGAGCAGAAACATAAAAGGAGTCATGGTTGGTACAGCTACTTGTACAGTGTACCCTACCTAACCCTGACAGCAGGGGACAAAGGCATTAAATGCCCGTCTAAGTCGACTAAACAGTGCAGAAAAGGACCGTCAGGGGCGTCACCGCTCGCCAAGATGGCGATCTTGTCAACGCCGCTTACCACGGCGCTCCACTGGCCGCACAGCCTCTTGCCACGCGCGCCTGGAAAGGTCCCATGGCGACACGTTGGTGGATGAGCTGGAGCGGAGGAACAGAGTGGTAGTCTGCCGCGGCAAGCGCCTTGCCGCGGTCGTTGTTTTGTCGCGCCGGAAGCTTGTCGCTCATCGGGCCTTCCGGCAAACTCCTCTTGCCGGGCCTTGTCTTCCAAATGCCTTGGTTGGCCTTCCCGGCAAACTCCTCTTGCCGGGGCCTTGTCTCCTTGGCTTGAATACTTTGTTCTTGAATGGCTCTAATGGAGCCGCGGAGGACCTTGGCGGTCACCAGGCAAGCCTTGCCGCGGGGTGCTGCGACTGGCCGTGCACCAGTTCGGGATACTAGGGTACCCCTACTCTAGTACACCGACAGGAGCCCCCGGGCCTGGGCCACACACGGTGCCGAGCGCTGTTGGGCCAGTTCAAACAAAGGCATCGGCACGCGCGGCCTTGGTTACGCCGTAACTCACTCCGGTCCCACCACGTCCCCCACGAACGGCACGCATCGATTGCGGCGTCGTGGGAGAGATCGTGGGGGGTTTCTTTATTAGGAAAAGCGGAACGTCCGCCCCCTCCCTCTTTATAAGCAGAGGAAGCAGGGGCAGTTCGCCCACCTCGCCTTCTGCTGTCCAATCTCGAAAAAACCACCGCTGCTCCCCCTTTCTCCCCAAGTCTGAAGAGAGCAGCGCTCCGCCCCCATCGCCACCAGTACCACCAACGCCGTCGGTCTCCCCCACCGCCTCCGCCATGGCTCCGAAAGCCGACAAGGGGAAGGGCGTGAAGTCGGCTGACGCGCAGCGGCTCGCGGCGCTGCGAAAGGAGCGGGCCATCTCCCCCCCCTAGCTCGCCGCAAGGGAGCTGAGGGAGAACTACTACCTCTTCTGGTCGACGGAGACGCTGAAGATCCGCAAGACGAAGGTACTTCCCAGCCGCTGCTTCGAACTAGCCCCAACCGGGTACCCTTTCTTCAGACTGTTCTACTATTGCGGGCACTGCCCGCCCTTCTCTGAATTTTTCTGCGATATCATGAACACCTACGGGTTCCGCCTCCTTGATTTCACCCCCAATGCTGTCCTGACCATGGCAGTTTTCGCACATCTCTGCGAAAACTTTGTCGGAGTCCATCCCAACGTAGCCCTCTTCCGCCATTTCTTCATGCCTCGAGTAGAGAGAGGAGAGCCTCTTGCCGGAGGAATCGCTTGGATCTCAAGGATCGGCAAGAAGGAAGCCTATCTGGAGGGAGACCTCCGCAGCAAGTGGGAGGAATGGAGGGCAGATTGGTGTTGGATTGTAAAGGAGAACCCGCAGCCCTTTATCGCTCAGCGCCAAACCCCAATAGTGCGCGGCAACGATTGGAGCAACTTGGCACCGGAAGATGCTAGATTGAAGATTGCCGTCACCCGGATCCTGCGCCTCAGGCTTGCCGGACTCACTGTAGGCGCCGTTGGCGCAAATTTCCTTCGCCGCCGCATCGCCCCCTTGCAGGAGAGGAGAAGACCTGCTTGGGAGTTCCGTAACGCGGCGGATATCATGAGGCTGCGCCCGGGCCTCAACTTCAATTTCACCGTCTTGGAGTTGGATGCGATGCTCCTGGAGCTGTTCAAGCACGACGCTGATCATCCCGAATAGTTCAGGTTGCCGAGGGGAGTCGTTCCATTGTGCAACAACTCCTCGCTCGACCGCATCCGTGCAATGATGCCGTTGTGCGACTCGCATGGAATTGTTCCAACCTGGCAAGAGCCTGCAGATGACGTCGTGCGGGTGTTCTTCGACAGCTTGGAAGAAGTGCCGATCCGCCCCAATGAGCAGAAGGGCCTCACCCGCGACACCACTGACGACGAGATGCAGCGCATAGCCACCAGGCTGGAAGAGGCGGCAGCAGCTGTTGCCGCTGGCGAATTCGGGTTCACCGTGGAGGAGGCAGAGGCAGCAGAGGCGGCAAGCCTTTTCGAGCGAAGGGAGTTTGCCGGCGAGGAGGAGCTTGCCGAACCTGAAGCCGAGTCGAGCGAACCCGCCGAGGGCGCCTCCTCCCCACCATCTAGCAGCTTGCCGCGACCGGAGCCCCCAGCTCCACCAAGAAGGCGTCTCCGCAAGGCCGAGACGAACGGGCGGCAGACGGGCTAACAGCGCCGCTGCAAGGACGCGCTTCCACCGCTGCAAGCATCAAGCTGGAGCACCTCACGCCACAGATCAACCGGAGCGGGCCCTCCCAGGCCACCGCTGCTACTCCCGCCAAGCGATCAAGGGAACCCACTCCTCCGCCTCGTCGCACCGGGGGCGAGCCAGAATTTGATCTCTCCGCGCTCAGCTCCGACGAGGAAGAAGAAGAGTAAGCTTCCGTGTTGTACTTGTATTTCTTCAATTTTGTTGCTTTGTTTTGTATCTGATTTGCTTCATTCTGAACTCTTTCCTTTTCAGGACGCTGGCCCAGAGAGCGTCGAAGAGAGCCAAGACCCCGGTGGTTGTCATCGAGGACGATCCCCCCGCGGCAGCAGGAGGCGCGTCCGAGACCACCTTGCCAGACGTGGCAACTCTTCCTAAAAGCAGCCCCCAGCACAGCCCCCAGCGTAAGTATATGGTTTACTCTTTACTGTTGGGCGTGCATGGGTGCTCTTTCTTGACTGATATCTGACTATTGGTTTGTGTAGGAGCAGAGCAGCCTCACCAAGAGTGCCCGGAAGCCGCTCCGGACGTGCCATCTGCGTCGACTACATCGCCAAGGGAGGATCCCCCGGCAAGGGAGCGTTCTCCGGCAAGGGAGGCTTCTCCGCAGGCAGTAGTTCTTCCGGCAAGGGATAGCACCAGCGACCCTCCGGTGGTTGAGACCGCGGCTGCAGATCCCATCGCAGGTAATCCTCTTGCCTGAAAATCTCCCTTGGGTTCTTTTTCTTCTTATTTTCTTTTTGAACATTTGCTTGATCGTTTCTTTCTTTTTCTGGTCGCCGATCCATCCGCCGCAGAGCCGATGGAGACCGAGGTCGCCGGGCGAGGAGGAAACGCGCTGCAACACCGCCGACGCCACATTGCCGAGGAAGAAGCCGGGCGCCGACGACCTGCCGGGCGAAGAGGCCGCCAAGGCTGCCGCCGCAGAAGCTGGCGAGGGGTCTGGCGATCGCACTGACGGCCCTGAGGCCGCAGGAGTGCCAGGCGCTACACCGACCACCGATCCCTCAGCCGCTGCCGCAGCGCCAGGCTCCGAAGAGCCTCAGCCTGGCGCCTATCTGAAGCCGGCGATGGTGTCTTCATCAAGCTTCCCTGGGCGTCGAGCTCCAGGGCGCCGGTCGAAGGAGAAACCTTTGACGAAGAGCTGCTCGCCTCCGCCGGGCTGACGCTGGTCGACACGCCAAGCAGCAGCAAGCGAAGTCCGAGGAGGAGCAGCAAGGCGGAAGCTTGCCGCTCTACCGCACCCGACAAGCCAAATTGGAATCCCGGAAGCGCTTGTCGCCAAGGCGGAGCAGACATGGAGAAACGCGCGAGGAGCTCCGGCATCAATCAGGAAGCTCTCCGGGCCTTGGCAGAGGAGCGGGAGAAAATCGTCGAGGCGCGCAAAGCCTTCATCCTCGAGAAGGCTGAGGTTGAAGAGCAACAACGGCTTGCCGCCGAGAGGCTGTCTGTGCAAGAAGGTGAGCTGGCGCAGCGGAAGATCAATCTTGACAGCCATGAGGAGGAGCTTGCCGCGTGTGAGCAAACATTTGGCGGGGCTATCAAGGAAGCAAAGGATGCCGCCGCAGCTGCCGAGGCCGCCAAGAAGGAGCTGGAGACGAAGGTGACGCAGCTGGAGGCCAGTCTGAAGAAGGGCGGTGAAGAGCTTGCTGCACTCAAGCATGAGCGAGAGAAGGACGCCTACACTCTTGGCGAGCTGCAGGGCTGTCTCGCTGAGAGGAGCAAGGAGCTCAGCGCCGCCAAGGACTCCAAAGCAGATCTTGAGTTGAAGCTGACCACCTTGACTCAGACGCCGGAAGGCGCCAGGGAGCGGGAGGTGGCCTTGTTGGAGAAGATCAAAACCGACGAGGCGCTGCTGGCGAGTGCTGTTGCCGCCCAGAACACCTTCAGAGAGAATGTGGAGCACTGGACCGAGGGTCTCGTGAATGTTGCCGCCGCCATCGACAGGGAGCTGATGGAGCTGGGGATGGTGGATCTTGGATATTCCTCCGATGAGCACCTCCAACCCAGCGCCAAGCTCAGCTTGTTCTTCAAGGGCATGGTGACGGCTCTTCAGCGACTCCGGGAAGAGATCCCAAAGCAGCTGGCTGAGGAGTCGCGCCAGATCTGCGCGGGAGCTCTCCAGAAGGTGCTGATGAAGGTGGCCTTCCGCAATCCAGGCCTCAACCTCACCGGCGTCCTCAAGTCCTTGCCGCCGGATGCTGATGTGGAGGCACTCAAGGCCCTTGTCGCACCCATTGTGGACAAGGTCGGCAAGATCAAGACGGTTGATGGCGACCGCGTAGATTAGGCCGCCAATTTAATCTTTTCCTTGTCGCTGCTGGTCATGTTAGGAGAACAATCTATTAGTGCTACGACAAGCTATTTTGTAATATAACTCTATCTCGGGCAGTGATTGCAATGTTATTTCCTTTACTTTATTCCTTCCTTTGTATGTTTTTGCCCTACGCTTTTAGGGAACTTGTCGGCGCAGGCACCTTTTCCATGAAGCGCCGAAAGTGCGGAACGTCAAGAGCTTCTGTGGCGGTGCCGCTTCCGACAAGCAACCTTGTCGCAACTAGTTGCAGCTCACTTAAGTTGTTGAGCGGACTCGAAACAAAGTAAGGGCGCAACTAGCTACGAGTTGGTTCCTCCGCGCACAGGTTTTCCATACAAAGCACGGTCGTTCGAGGAAGATAACTTAAAAATTTTAAAGCTGATTGCTCAAAATTTAGCAACTTAGCTTTTCTGTCCGTTGCTTCCCGGTAAGGCGAAATTTCCTTGAGCGACGCTTGGTCCACACCATTATCTTCTCCTTCCCCGCAAACTTGTGTGCGAGGGAGCCTTCCTTTCTTTGAGAAAGAGAAAGAAGAGAAAATAAAATTATGGAGCCTCGCGGCTCGTTATTGCTTACCGGGTGTAGGTGCTGCACAAAGTGTCAGATAACACATGCAATAAAATGATGAAAGCATGAAATTGACAAGTTGTGCGAAGCACATGAGCTTTACTTATGCACGGGATCTGCGCCCGGCTTTGTACAAAGGATTACATGCAACATCGGCAAGACTTGTACAAAAGGTGGCTGCCGGAACAGGTTCCGGCAACCGCGCCCTACGGGTAAAACTTACGAAGATGCTCGATGTTCCAGGAGTTGCTCACCGAAATGCCATCTTCGGTCTCACCCGATAAGGGCCTTCCCACTTTGGCGTCAACTTGTTGGAATTCTTGGCGGACTGAACGCGCCGAAGAACAAGGTCGCCTTCCTCGAGACTTCTGGCACTAACTTTGCGGCTATGGTAGCGGCGCAAAGCTTGCTGATATCGAGTAGCTCATACAGCGGCCTGAAGACGGTCCTCCTCAAGGAGCAGCGCGTCATCTTGTCGCAGCTGCTCTTGCTCAAGCTCATCATAAGCGAGCACTCGAGGTGATCCGAATACGAGTTCCGTGGGGAGAACTGCCTCTGCTCCATAAACTAGAGCGAAAGGTGTCTGGCCAGTGGCTCGATTTGGCGTCGTCCTGATCGACCAAAGAACCACCGGCAGCTCCTCAATCCAGTTTCTTCCGCACTTGTGCACCATGTCGAAAGTTCTGGTCTTGAGCCCACGCAGCACTTCAGCATTTGCCCTCTCCGCTTGACCGTTACTCCTTGGATGAGCAACAGAAGCAAAGCAGACCTTGCACCAAGATCTTGGACGTATTGCATGAAGGTGCGACTCGTGAATTGTGTGCCGTTGTCGGTGATGATCCTGTTAGGAACTCAAACGGCAAACAATCGACCAAGAACTTGATCGCCGATCGTGTTGTCACCTTCCTCACTGCTTCCACTTCCGCCACTTTGTGAACTTGTCGATTGCAACGCATAAGTACTCAAAGCCCCGACCGCCGGGGAAAGGGGCCGAGGATGTCGAGCCCCCAGACCGAAAATGGCCAAGATAAAGGGATCGTCTGGAGAGCTTGAGCTGGCTGATGTATCCGCTTGGAATGGTACTGGCATGCTTCACACTTGGTTACTTGTGCAGTTGCATCCTGGAGGGCTGTCGGCCAAAAGAAACCTTGCCGGAAAGCTTTGCCGGCAAGTGCTCTGGCGCCAATGTGGTGACCACATATGCCTCCGTGTATCTCTACCAACAACTTCTGTCCATCTTCCCGGTGAATACACTTCAATTTCACACCGTTGAGTCTTCTTCTGTACAGTGTGTTATCGACAAACTGGTACATACTTGACTGCCGGGCTACTCTTTCCGCTTCTTCTTGCTCTTCGGGAAGTTCTCCTGTCAAGGAAATGGACAATCTGCTGCGCCCATGCCGGAGCTTGCGGCTCGACAACAAGGACTAAAGGCACATTCGCTGCCGCGGAACATCCGCTTCTACGGCAAGAACCTCACGGCTCAGCCCGAGCTTGATGTTCCCGACAAGCTTGCCGGAGCAAAACTTGTCGGGAGCGCCCGCTTCAACGAAACAAACCCTAGGGCTTGTCGGAGCAGACCGCTTCCTCAAAGACTCTTAGTGTTGATCTTGGGGACCTTCTTGGCGGCGGCTTCGGGAAGCTCTGCCGGAAAATAGTCACCAGAAATCAACTTCCTCTTCTTGTTCTGTCCAGTTGATGGCGTTATAGTCGGCTGAGTCAGCTTGAGCACAAAAATCCCTGGTTCCACAGGTAACTTGAGTGAGGCGCACTTTAACAGGCCATCGGCTATATCGTTCTGAGCTCTTGGAACATGTTCCATCTGTAGGCCGTCAAAGTGCTCTTCTAGCTTTCTCACTTCATCAACATAGGCTTCCATCGACGGACTCTGATAATCCTTGTTCACTTGGCGGACGACAAGCTGTGAGTCACCCCTGACAATGAGCTTCTTGATCCCAAGGTCTACCGCGATCCTGAGACCGGCAAGCAAACCTTCATACTGCAGATTGTTTGTTGCTTGCTCCTTGGGAAAGTGCATCCGGACTATGTACTTGAGGTGCTCTCCGGTGGGTGCGATAAGCAAGCATCGCCAAAGACCGGCGCCTTGTAGCAAGAAGGCACCATCGAAGTACATCAGCCACTCTTTGCTCGCTTCCTTGACGGGGATGCTCGTTTCTGGAATTTCTTCATCCTGTGTTGGCGTCCATTCTGCTATGAACTCCACCAACGCTCTGCTTTGGATAGTTGAGGTGCTCTCAAACTTGAGACCAAAGCTTGACAGTTCTAGTGCCCACTCGACAATTCTGCGTGTTGCCTCTGGATTTTGCAGTATCCTCTTCAGCGGAAAGCGAGTGACGACTGTGATCTCATGTGCTTGATAGTAATGGCGCAGCTTTCTCGAGGCCATGAGAAGGCCGAAAAGAAATTTATGCACACCAGAGTACCTTGACCTAGCCCCCTGCAGAAGGGAACTGACAAAGTAAACTGGGCGCTGCACCATCCTTTTCTGCATCCTCTCATACGCCTGCACAGACTCATCTTTGTCGGGACCAGAGCTTGCCCATGAAGTGCCTTGCTTGTCGCTGGATGCCTCTGCCGTGGTTGCTAGCTCATCATCCGCCTCCCTCTCCGCTACTAACGCATCACTAACCACTTGATTGGTTGCCGCTATATATAGCAGCAACTTCTCTTGTGGCCTAGGTGCGACAAGTATTGGGGTGGAGGACTGGTATCTCTTTAAGTCCTCGCACCGCAGCCTCCGCTCCGAGTCCATTTCATTGACCTGCCTTTTTCAAAATTTTGAAAACGGTAGGGCGCCAGCAGACCTAAAGATAAACCCGCCGAGAGCAGCCACGCAACCCGGCAAGTCTTCGTACATCCTTGACGCCGCTTTGGTGCTTCAATCTGCTCAATGGCCTTGATCTTGTCGGGATTGGCTTCAATTCCCCGCTGAGATGAAGAACCCGAGAAGCTTGCGGAGGGGACTCCAAACACACACTTCTCGGGGTTGAGCTTGAGGTTGATCTTGCATGCATTTGCAAAGGTTTCGTCTAAATCTTGAATCAGAGTTGCTTTGTCCTTGCTCTTGACCACTATGTCATCCATGTAGGCTTCTACATTTCTGTGCATTTGTGGCTCAAAAGCGTGATGGACTACTCTTGCAAATGTTGAACCAGCATTCTTTAAACCGAAAGGCATCCGTACAAAACAGTATGTGCCACATGGGGTGATGAATGCGGTTTTCTCCTCATCCTCTTCTGCCATGAAGATCTGATGGTACCCTGAGTATGCATCAAGAAATGAGAGCAAATCACATCCGGCCGTGGAGTCAACAATCTGATCGATGCGTGGCAAGGGAAATGGGTCTTTGGGACAAGCTTTATTAACATCGGTAAAGTCGATACAAAGCCTCCATTTTCCGTTTGCCTTACGCACGACTACAGGATTGGCCAACCACGTAGGATGGAGCACTCCTCTGACAAGGCCTGCTGCTTCCAATTTCTTGATCTCTTTTGCAATGAACTCTTGGTGCTCCACTGCCTGCTTTCTGACTTTCTGCTTGACGGGCCGCGCGTGAGGACAGACGGCAAGATGGTGCTCAATTACTTTCCTGGGAACACCGGGGATGTCAGACGGTTGCCACGCAAACACGTCGACGTTCGCCCACAGGAAAGCAACAAACGCGCCTTCCTATTTAGGGTCGAGAGCGGCACTGATGGTGAAGGTACCACCAGTGCCGTCCTCCTTGGCGGACACCTTCTTGGTCTTTGGTGGAGCTGCCATCGTCTTCTTACACTTGCCGGTGGAGCTCGATGGTGCGTCCTCGACGGTAGCGCAGCACTTCGGAGAGGTGCGCTTGCCGGAGTGGGCATCCGAGCTCTTGCCGGACTTGGTCTTCTTCTTCCCCCCGGGAGCTTCAGTGGCAAGTGACTTGCTATCTGTTGCAGCTGCCGCTTCCCGGTAGATCTTGTCGGCGAAGATAAGAGCATCCTTCTTGTCGCCATGGACAGAAATGACACTTATCGGGCCTGGCATCTTGAGCAAGTTGTATGCATAATGAGAGGCTGCCATGAACTTGGCGAGTGCTGGACGGCCAAGTATCCCATTGTAAGGCAATGGGAAGTCAAGAACGCCAAAAGTGACCCTCTCAGCCCTGAAGTTCAACTTCACGCCAAACGTCCACAGTAACGTGATTTTTCCCTTTGGCTTGCTCCTTCCCGGATTGATTCCTTGGAATGTGCCTGTCTCTTCGAGCTTGCAATCAGGGACCTGAAGCTTCTGGAGTACCGCGGAGGAGATCAGGTTCAAGCCGGCCCCGCCGTCAACTAGCATCTTAGTGACCTTGAGGTTGCGGATAGTTGGTGAAACCAACATCGGCAAGCACCCGACCGCAGTGATGCGATCAGGGTGGTCCTCAATGTCAAAGATGATAGTCGTGCTTTGGACCATTTCGCAGGCTTGCGTGACTCGATGGATGGTTCTCGCCAGATTGACTTCGCGCATCCACTGCTTGAGTTGGCGGTGTGAAGTATGCAAAGATGCACCACCGTCAACGCACAGGACCTCTGTGGCTTTCTGGAACTCCTGCTCGTCGGTTTCATCATCTTCCATGTCTTCATCGTCGTCATCATCTTCATCCTTGTCGCGGCCGTGAGGAGGTCTGTCTCCTTGCCGCTGCTTGGCCTTGCCGCGGCATCCTCCCCGGCCGGGGCGTTTCTTGCTAGGTCCTCCAGCACCTTCCTGAGCCTTCTCCTTGTCGCGCCGCTCGTACTCAGCTTTCTGCTATTCGACAAGCTGCTCGACCTTCTTGCAGCTCTGGAGGTCATGGCCCTTGGTGCGGTGGATCTTGCAATACTGTTTGTTGGAGCCGTCCTGCTTGTCGGCGACCGCCACAGCCTAGCAGTTGGTGCCCGCGGCAACCTCCTTGCCGGAGCTACCAACTTTGGCTTTCTTGGTGCCACCTCCGTTGCCGGACTGCTCGACAACTAGCACATCTCTGCCTTTCTTCTTTCTATTGTTCCGCCGCCGGCTTTTCTTTGCCGGGGCAGCCTCCTCACTATCAGATCCCACTTCTGCTTCTACATTCTCTCCGGGGAGTCTCCTCCCTTCCTCAGCACGTGCACACTTGTCGGACAGGGCATATAGCTCACTGACGTCCTTGATCTTGCACATCGCCATCTCCTCCCGCATCTTGCGGTTCCGTACGTTCTGATGGAACGCGCTGATTACTGCGGCAGGGTGGAAATTTCGGATGTTGTGCTGTACACGGCTGAATCTCCGAATGAACTTGCGTAGGGGCTCTCCCTCCTTCTGGGAAAGCAGATGAAGGTCGCTCTCTTGGCCATGAGGTTTGTGACCGCCTGTGAAGGCGCCAACAAACTGATGGCATAGATCCGCCCAAGAGGATATGGAGTTGTCCTGCAAGTGCATGAGCCAGGATCTAAGATTGGGCTTGAGTACCAGCGGGAAGTAGTTGGCCAGGATCTTGTCGTCTTGCCCCCCGGCAGCTTGCACCGCAATGGTGTAGATGATGAGGAACTCTGACGGATGCGTCTTGCCGTCGTACTTCTCTGGCACGTCTGGCTTGAAATTCTTCTTCTTTGGGCCATCGACTTGCCGCAGCTCACGAGTGAACGCAGGGCAACCTACCGCAGACGGCAAGTCGCTCGGTTCTCGGGCGCATGCATGTCGACAGAGGGCCCAGCCGCTGGTCGGATTGACGCCGCGCTTCTCTTGGCGCCGATGCGAGTTCGAGCGTCTTCTTGCTGTCGTTCGTGAAGAACTTGGCGCTGATCGCGACGAGCTCGTGGGTCCGATGACGCGGTGGAGTCGCTGTCGAGGTGGATCCGGCGAGTCGGCGATCTTGGCCTTCGGGGTGGAGAGTGCATGGTGGTTGCACCCCCACAGGTTTCGTTGCCACGGCTCGTGCCTTGTCGTCTTGCCGCGGCAGCGATGTAGTCGGTTGCCGCGGAGTGTCGCCGTTGGCAAAGCCGATGAGACTCTGGATGGTGGACCTCCATTCATCGACCTTGTCGGCTGTTGGAGGGTAATCTAGGAGCAGTTGAGCTCTCGCCAAAGCTTCTGCTGGAGTGGTGGGTGGCAGTGGCGAACGGCGCGAGGAGTGGGATATGCTCGACTTCTAACTATGTTAGAAGGAGCAGTATCCCGCCCAGCGACCGTGCCTCGCCGTGCCAAGATGTTGGCGTGCACGCTGGTCTTGAGGGCCTCGGGATCCACCAGCTCGATCTTGATCCAACGAGCGTATGGTACTATGAATACCATGACGCTGTCGGTACCGCGCCTCCTGAGATGGGCGCGGTGCATGTACGGACGCCGAGGTCTGTGCAGCCTTGTCCTTGGACTTGGCAGCATCATGAGCTCCCTCGTCGGCGCACGTTCTTCCGCCGGTGTCTCCCCCACCACCCATTTGCTCCGGTGGTGGTGGGATCGACGTGGACGGCTCCGCTGCCGCTGAAGCCTTCTTCTTCGGTGGCATGTCGATGAAGATGATGAAGATGTTGCTCGTGTGAACGCCGGATCAGGTTCACACAGCCTCGACGCCCCCTACCTGGCGCGCCAAAGATGTCGGGGAAGCTGATCGGGCCCACGAACACCTATGGGACCGGCGGACCGAGCCCCTTTCGGTTCGGTGGGGGGCGGAGGTCGCACGAAGAGCAGATCGAGGCGAAGCACGAAAGCAGCTTACCCAGCTTCGGAGCTCTCCGGAGAGATAATACTCCTACTGCTGCTTGTCTGATTGTATTGTGTTCTTGCTAGGGAGCGCTGAGAGCTACAAGACCTAGCGTGAGTGTTCTCTGGTTTCGAATGAACCGAACCCCCCCCCCCCCAACCCTTTCTACGTTGCGCATGGGCCTCCTTTTATATGCTCAAGGGGTCTCCGACAGGTGGCAACGTAGACAAGGGTAGAAACGTAAAAGGAGTCGTGGTTGGTACAGCTACTTGTACAGTGTACCCTACCTAACCCTGACGGCAGGGGACAAAGGCATTAAATGCCCGTCTAAGTCGACTAAACAGTGCAGAAAAGGACCGTCAGGGGCGCCACCGCTCGCCACGATGGCGATCTTGTCAGCGCCGCTTACCACCGCGCTCCGCTGGCCGCACATCCTCTTGCCACGCGCGCTTGGAAAGGTCCCATGGCGACACGTTGGTGGATGAGCTGGAGCGGAGGAACGGAGTGGTAGTCTGCCGCGCCAAGCGCCTTGCCGCGGTCGTTGCCTTGTCGCGCCCGGAAGCTTGTCGCTCACTGGGCCTTCCCGACAAACTCCTCTTGCCGGGGCCTTGTCTTCTAAATGCCTTGGTTGGCCTTCCCGGCAAACTCCTCTTGCCGGGGCCTTGTCTCCTTGGCTTGAATACTTTGTTCTTGAATGGCTCTAATGGAGCCGCGGAGGACCTTGGCGGTCACCCAGCAAGCCTTGCTGCTGGTGTCATGATCGCCTGCTGCACGAAGTTCGATACTAGGGTACCCCTACTCTAGTACACCGACACTATGTTACTAGACCAGTAATCACTATTGCAATTCTATTTGAGGGAGAGGCATAAGCTAACATACTTTCTCTACTTGGATCATATGCACTTATGATTGGAACTATAGCAAGAACCCGCACCTACTAAAGATTCATTAAGGTAAAACTCAACCATAGAATTAAAGTATCAAGTCCCCTTCATCCCATACGCAAACAACCTACTTACTCGGGTCTATGCTTGTGTCACTCACGCCACCCACCATAAGATAATCATAAACATATTGCAAACCCTACAGCGGAAATCCCTCACGCTTGCGCGACACGGAGGGCACAACAGGATAGCACCAATCATAAAAACATGCAACTCAAACCAATCATAGAAATTCATCAATCACCGATAGGACAACGGAAATCTACTCAGACATCATAGGATGGCAACACATCATTGGAAAATAATATGAAGCATAAAGCACCATGTTCAAGTAGAGGGTACAGCGGGTTCCGGGAGAGTGGACAGCTGTAGATAGAAGGGGGAAGGTGATGGAGATGTTGGTGAAGATGGCAGAGGTGTTGGTGAAGATCTCGGTGACGATGATGGCCCCCGGCGGCATTCCGGCGCGACCGGAAGCAAGGGGGAGAGAGCCCCCCTTCTTCTTCCTCCTCCTTGACCTTCTCCCTAGATGGGAGAAGGGTTTCCCCTTTGGTCCTTGGCTCCCATGGCGTGGGAGGGGCGACAGCCCCTCCGAGATTGGATCTATCTCTCTGTTTCTGCGTTCCTCGATTCTGCCCCTTCACCGTTTCCTTTATATCTGGAGATCCGTAACTCCGATTGGGGTGAATCTTTCGCCCAGATTTTTCTCGTAAAATTAGCTTTCTTGTAGCAAAAGAAGAGCGTCAACCGCCTTACGGGTGGCCCACAAGAGTCCAGGGCGCGCTCAGGGGGGGAGGGCGCGCCCCCCTGTCTCGTGGCCACCCCGGACACCGTTTCGCGTTGATTCTTCCTCCGGAAAATCCCATATATTCCAAAATAATTCTTCGTCCGTTTTTATCCCGTTTGGATTCCGTTTGATATTGGGTTTCTGCGAAACAAAAACATGCAAATGCATGTGGACCTGCACTGGCACTGGATCAATATGTTAGTCCCAAAAAATAGTATAAAAAGTTGCCAAAATTATATAAAAGTGGAATAATATTGGCATGGAACAATCAAAAATTATAGATACGACGGAGACGTATCATAACCCACGACACGTCAAGAACGGGGGCGACCGTTCTGACGAGTTGTGTTTGCTGGTGACTCCGTGTCCCCATCTGGTCCTCCGGCAGTGTCACCATCCATGCATGCCCTCCGCTTTCTTCCTCCTTGCTGGGGAGCAGTGCCACCCTGATCCTGGGGAGGTGCCGAATCCCAGCTGGTTCAGCCACCGGCCTCTTTGATCTTTTCCTGTAGGAGATGGACAGGGGCAAAGGCATCATGGGGCACTTATCTATTTTCAATCTTAAATCTGTAGGCATTTGCGAATTTTTAATTCAAATAATGTAATATATCGAGTCCATGTTTGTGTTCTATAATGCTTGCACTTGTATGATCAGCATATTAATGAAAAAGATGAACCTTGCCGGGAGCCTATGCACGTATATGTCCATGTAGAGGTGAGATGCCTCTTTGTTTTAAACAAACGAGTTCTACCCGGCAGGCTATCCTGCCGGTACCCTTTTGATTTTGTTGCCAGGGACCTGAACCTTCCAGGCAAAAAATAAAGGGACCAGCCCGCCGCCAATTCTTTCCCATCAAAGGCCACTACGACCACCCTGGCTGAAGCAATGTTCGAGCCGGGGTGGGAGCACCTAAGTTTCGAAGAGCAGCGAGGTTTTCTTATGCACAAGTTTTAGCTTACAGAACACTTATGGACAAGAGGTAGGACTTATCTGTTTGGCTTGCGGGGGATTGCAGTTCCAGGCTATCTCCTCGACTCCTTGTTGAAGCAAAGTTCACGGCAGGAACTTGCAGCTTCATGCAGATGAGAATGAATGCAGGATGCGATCCTATCTGTATGCATATGCAAATGCTCATGAAATGTTGATGCAATGATCTTGGAATGCTTATGCATGCATGCAGCTTGGTTGGCCCCCCAGCGCTTAGTTTATTTTTCTCTTGCTCTGGATCATCGCCTTGGCTTTGTACAAGGGGTTACATGCAATCGAGGCAAGGACTGCATAAAAGGGTGGATGTCAAGTGGCACATCGTACCACGCCTTACAGGTAGAACTTGTGGAGATGCTCAATATTCCATGAGTTTTGCAATTTAATGCCATCTCCGATCTCCAGACGGACTGCGCCAGGTCTGGTGACTCGTACTACCCGGTAAGGGCCTTCCCACTTTGGTGTCAACTTGTTTATACCCTTGGCAGACTGAACGCGCCTAAGGACAAGGTCGCCTTCCTCAAAACATCGGGCATGAACCCTGCGGCTATGATAGCGACGCAGGGCTTGTCGATAGCATGCGGCACGCGTAGCATCCCGGAGACGGTTCTCCTTGAGTAGCACAGCGTCATCACGCCGGTGCTGATCTTGCGCTACTTCATCGTAGGCAAGCACTCGAGGCGACCCGTAAATGAGTTCCGTGGGGATAACTACTTCTGCCCCATAGACTAGGGAGAAGGGAGTTGTGACGCCCCCGATTCAATCGTACACTAATCATACATGCAAATGTGTACGATCAAGATCAGGGACTCACATGAAGATATCACAACACAACTCTAGACACAAATTAAAATAAATCAAGCTTTATATTACAAGCCAGGGGCCTCGAGGGCTCGAATACATAAGCTCGAATACTCAAGAGTCAGCGGAAGCAATACTATCCGAGTACAGACATAAGTTAAACAAGTTTGCCTTAAGAAGGCCAGCACGAAAGCATCTACGATCGAAAAGGCAAGGCCTCCTGCCTGGGAGCCTCCTAACTACTCCTAGTTGTCAGCGGTCTCCACGTAGTAGTAGGCACCGGCGGTGGCATTTGGCTCCTGGGCTCCGACATCTGGTTGCATCAACCGGAAAGAAAAAGAAAGGGGGGAAACAGGGGAGCAAAGCAACCATGAGTACTCATCCAAAGTACTCGCAAGCAAGGATCTACACTACATATGCAACATTATCAAAGGAAGGTCAGTATATGTGGACCGGGCTGCGTAAATGCCGTAATAGAGAGAAGGCCTAGTCCTATCGAAGACTAGCATCTTCTGGAAACCACCATCTTGCAGCAAACAGGAGGGAGTAGAGTAGCATAAAGTAAAGTGGTAGTAGTGTTATCAACATCGGCCAGAGATCCTTTCTCGACTCCCTGCGAGAAAGAAAACCCAAAGCCGTACTATCCATTTCTCATCACAATCCAATTCTCATCACAAGTATCTAGTTCTAGTTGTATCGATCGGGATACAACTCCAAGTGTCCGCTATCAGAGGACAGGCTATCGATAGATGTTTTCTTCACCGCAGGGTGCACCAACTTACCCACCACGCCGATTAACTCCGGTGGAAACACTTTCTTGGGTCATGCCCGGCCTCGGCCAAACAATACGCCGCAACCCGACCTAGGCTTAATAGATAGGTCAAGACGCCGACTAAACCTATGCCCTCAGGGTCATGGGCCATCGCCTGAACTCCTGCATGTTGCGTCTGTGCCGGTGAGCAGACCTAGCTACCTCCTTCAAAGGCAGATGCTTACGCGATCCAACCCGGCCGCTCGCCACGACGCCTATTAAGCTTCGACTGATGTATACGATGCAGAACACCCATACTATGCTCACGTGATGGTTAGTGCTATTAGGACAGAGGCCCCTCGGATCAAATATCCAAATCGTAGTGGATTAGGTACGCGCGGTAACAGGCAGAGACTCACGAAAGATGTGACCCCGTTGCCCTGTCTCGAGGACTTGCGGCAAAGGCTATGAATGCCCGGCCACGCCTCGTAAGTATCTCGCGGGCACCTTCCAGGTCAACCTGTCTCCACATCACTCGTGGGTACCCCTCAGGGTCGACCCGCCTTCTCAAGTAATAGTTGTAAGGTCCAAGTATCCGTGTGTCCAAACATCAAGATGAAAACCCAAGGAATCACCCCCGTTGAATTCCACTCGATGTAATCATCAAGGTGAACGTAAGAGGATCCACCCTCGAGGTCCACACTTGAGGGGTTGCACGACAGAGTCGTATCGGAAGTGGTTAAAGAGGAAATCACCCTTGATGACCACGACCGTATAGCTACACTACAGGGTTTACATCATAACTACTGATGAGGTCTCACCCTCGGCACTCGATAGTAACCCAGTAGTGTCGAGCAACTAAGGGGAAGTGATGTGCGGTGCCGGGGCCTGGTCTTCGATCCCGTTGATCGGGTCTTCGATGATGAAGCAGGGGCAACAAGGACAAGGTGGAGGTCATTTATGGATCACTAACCAACCTATAATAAGCAGTTTAGGATAAGCAGGTAAGGTACAACAACAGATACAAAAGCAAGCTATGCATCAGAATAGGAGAAATAAATAACAGTAGCAAAATCTAATGCAAGCATAATAGAATGGAATAGGTGATATCGGGATGATCCAAGGGGGGGGGGGGGCTTTCCTGGTTGCTCTAGCAAGGAGGGGTCGTCATCGACATAGTCGATCACAGGGGCAACATCGGTCTCGGGGTCTACTGGAGAGAAGAGAGAGAAGAAATAGTAATGAAAAAGCAAACATAGCATCACAAAGCATAACATGGCAATATGCTGTGCTAGGTGTGACCTAACATATGGCTACACGATATAGGTGAAGGGGGAAATCCAACCGGGAATGTTTTCCCGGTTCCGGACCTGTGTCAGACAGATGACCGGAGGGGGAATGTTCCATGCTCAAATAGTTAGAGGCATCTGACAGGTATGTGTTTAGCGTATTCCGGTTCGTTGGATTTTTCTGAGCAACTTTCATATATAAAACTTTTTCATCTGACTTATGGTTTATTTCTTATTAATTTTCAAAGTTTTAAACATTTTCTGAAAAAATCCTGGACTTAAATTAATTCGAAAATTGAATGAAAGAAAATTGCTAGGAGTACACAGAAGTGTACCCTGCAGCTGAAAGCTCATTAGGATGACAGGTGGGTCCCCGTTGACTAGGTCAACTGCCTAGTCAGCTGAGACTGACTGGTGCGGCCAGTGCCTAGTCAGCAGGCTGACTGGGTCAACCCTATCCACTGGAATAGTGGACAGGGCTCACATGTCATACACAACGAGTTAATTGGGGGGATTAGGTTATTGGCTGGGTTAATTAGAGGGTGGGGCCCAAGTGTCAGTGATGGTTAGCATGGCGGTTAGTGGCTAATGACGACACGTCATCAGGTAACGGCGGCTAACCGCCGGTGTTAAACAGGAGCACCGAAGTTGCCCGTCTGGCCAACTCCGGCGACCATTCATCGCGTGGTTTGGTCCTGCGTGATCCTAGGATCGAGCTGCGTCCGCTGGGTGGAGGCAGCAGGTACGGGGCCGGCCGGAGTCGAGCTTAGCTCCAACAATGGTGGCGGCGACGTTCGGGTGGAAGTGGATTAGCAGCAACAGTGCGCAAACGGGCGAGGCAAAGGGGGTAGCGAGGTCCTACGCGCGCAGGCGAGCTAAACGGGCACTGGCGCGGGACCATTTGGTCGCCGGAACCTCGTCGATGATGAGCTCCCGTGGTGATGGGCTCGGGCACGTACGAGAAGGCAACTACGGGCACGTTGGGGCGAGGAGAAGAGAGCGGGGAGGAAGGAGAGCTCACTGCGGAGCACAAGTAGGCTTGGTGGCG
Organism: Aegilops bicornis; assembly: GCA_021605145.1. Lineage (NCBI taxonomy): Eukaryota > Viridiplantae > Streptophyta > Magnoliopsida > Poales > Poaceae > Aegilops > Aegilops bicornis. The sequence goes on along the minus strand of CM038674.1, from coordinate 222,039,251 downwards.
GCTTAGGAGTTGCAGGGGCGGCGCCGGAGACGAAGAAGATCGACGGCGGTCAGAGATGGGGACGAAGGGGATCCGATGCTGCATCGCCTCCGAGCTCCAGCTGAGGCCACCAGTCGAAGGATTCGACCCCCGCGGAGCTCACCGACAGGGTTAGCGGGCGCGGGGCCGCCGGTGGCCGCGACAACGACGATGGACTGCGGCAACCACGCTAGGGCATCGATGGGGAACGAGGGGGAGACTGGTGGGGAGAGGGAGAGGCAGAGCGGGGCAAGTGGTGAGGTGAGTGGGAGAGGCGCCCGAGGCGTCACCCTTATCCTCTCCCGGCGAAGCCGGCGAGGTGGTCGGGTGGCGCCGAGGTGCCCGGTCGGTCGAACAGTGGGAGATGGGAGATGACAGGGGAGGGGAATTGGGCCACATGGCCTGTTGGGCTTAGCCCGGGGGGTTAGGCCCAGGGGGGTCAGGGGCCTTTTCTCTCTCTCTTACCTCCTCTTTTTCTTTTAGTTTTTCTTTTTAAACTTTTTAAACTTCTGTTTCAAATAGTTTAGGCCAGTTAAACACTTTGCAAAAAAAATGTTGGTTCACCACCAATATTTATTATGCATTAATTGGCACAAGATGAACATTTTAGTTTTCATGTTTGAGCATTTTGAATTCCACACATAAATTGAGATTGAATTCAACTGGAATTAAAAAGAGAGAGGAGACAATCATGATCAAGCACTTGTTTAGCAAAAATGATTAACTTAACCCCAGGGGTTACTGTAGCATCATTACACCGGGGTGTTACAGGAGTCTGCCCGGTAGCTCGATTTGGAGTCGTTCTGAGGGACGAGAGAACTACTGGCAGCTCATCGATCCACTGCCAGTCGTGTGCTGCAGCGTATCAAAGGTTCTTGTCTTGAGTTCTCGCAGCACTTCAACGTTCGCCCTCCCAGCTTGCCCATTGCTCCTAGGATGTGCAACAGAGGCAAATGAGATCTTGCATCTGAGGGCATGAACATGTTGCATGAAAGCGCGGCTCGTCAACTGGGTGCCATTGTCGGTAATGATTCTTGCCGAGACTCCAAAGCGGCACACCAATTCTTTCAAGAACTTGATAGCTGACTAAGCACTCACCTTTTTCACAGAAGTCACTTCCTGCCACTTTGTAAACTTGTCGATAGCAACGAACAAGAATTCAAAGCCCCCGATTTCTCGGGGGAACGGGCCGAGGATATCGAGCCCCCAGACCGAAAATGGCCATGATAAAGGGATCGTCTGAAGAGCTTGGGTAGGTAGGTGGATATTCTTGGAATGGAACTGGCAGGCTTCACATATGGTGACTAGCTCGACCGCATTTTGGAGGGCTGTGGGCCAATAGAATCCTTGCCGGAATGCTTTGCCAACTAATGCCCTTAATCCAATGTGGGAGCCGCACATGCCTTTGTGTATCTCAGCCAGCAGTTCCTTTCCTTCTTCCCAGCAGATGCACTTCAATTTCACACCGTTGGGCCTCCTTCTGTATAGAGTGTCATCAACAAACAAATACATACTGGCCCTCTGGGATACTCTTTTAGATTCATCTTGGTCGTCGGGAAGCTCTCCGGTTTGGATGATGTGGACTATGTGCCTTGCCCAAGTTGGAGCCTGGGGCTCGGCAACAAGGACTAGCGGCACCTCCTCTACTGTGGGGGCACATTCCTCGTTCGCGGGGACCATGGGCCTGGCTGGAGGGTGCGGTCCGGCACATGGTGAGGAGTTTTTTCCGACAGGGTCTCTGCTAGGAGTGGACGGCTCTACCGGGAGAGGCTTACCGGAGTCCAACTTTCCCCTTTTCCGGGCCATTGTTGCTGGGGATACGTTGGGTTGAGTAAGATGGAGAACGAAAGTCCCCAGTTCCACAGGAAGCTTTTGCGCATCACACTTTGACAGATGATCAGCTATGCTATTTTCCGCGTGGGGTACATGCTGAGTTTGTAATCCGTCAAAGTGTTCCTCCAATCTTCTCACTTCCTTAACATATGCCTTTGTCAATGGGCTTTGATAATCCTTGTTGACTTGTCTCACCACGAGATGTGAATCTCCTCGAATGATCAGCTTCTTAATTCCCAATCCTGCGGCAATCCTGAGCCCGGCAAGGAGCCCTTCATACTCTGTTGTATTGTTGGTTGCCTTTTCACGAGCAAAATGCATCTGGACGACGTACTTCAAGTGCTCCCCGGTGGGGGCGAAAAGATGCACGACAACCCCTGCATCTTGTAGGGAAAAGGCACCATCAAAATACATAATCCATTCTTGGGGCGATTCCTTGCCGGGGATAACTGTCTCTGGTACTTTCTCATCAGGGGTTGTCATCCATTCTGCAATAAACTCGGCCAATGCCCTGCTCTGAATAGTTTACGTGCTCTCAAACTTCAAACCAAAACTGGATAACTCCAAAGCCCACTCCACTATTCTGCCGGTAGCCTCAGGGTTTCAGAGTATCCTTTGCAACGGTAAACGAGTGACAACCGTAATCTCATGGGCTTGGAAGTAGTGGTGCAGTTTCCTCAAGGCCATGATGAGACCGAAGATCAACTTTTGCATGCCAGAGTACCTCGATCTAGCCCCTGTAGTAAGGAGCTTACGAAGTACACTGGGTGCTGCACCACTTTCTTCCTTGTCGTGTCCTTAGGGTTGCTCTCGCTGTCGTGCTCACTTTGGTCCTGATCCCTCTTTTGTTCTGCCGGTCTTGGCTCACTTTCTACTTCGTCCACTTCCCGCTGTGCCACCAAGGCTGCACTGACCACTTGGTTGGTTGCCGTGAATTAGAGCAGCAATGTATCTTGTGGTTTGGGAGCAACCAAGGTAGGCACAGAGGATAAGTAGGTCTTAAACTCTTGCAAAGCTACATCTGGAGTCCACTTCATGGGCCCTGCCTTCTTCAAAATTTTGAAGAAAGGCAGGGCACGCTCGGCAGACTTGGAGATGAATCTGCTTAGCGCGGAAACGCACCCTGTCAGACGCCTCACATCCTTGACTGTCCTTGGCGTTTCGATCTGGTTGATAGCTTTAATCTTGTTAGGGTTGGCTTCGATCCCTCCATGGGACACAAAGAACCCAAGCAGCTTGCCGGAGGGAACGCCAAACACACACTTCTCCGGGTTGAACTTCAAGTTTATCTTGTGCAGATTAGCAAATGTATTCTCCAAATCCTGAATAAGGGTGGCTCTACCCTTGGTCTTGACCACAGTATCATCCATATAAGCTTCAATGTTTCTGTGCAGCTGTGGCTTGAAACCAATCTGGACTGCATTTGCGAAAGTGGACCCGACACTCTTTAATCCAAACGACAAGCAGATAAAACAATACGTACCTCATGGAGTGATGAACGATGTCTTCTCTTCGTCTTCCTTGGACATGAAGATTTGGTGATACCCAGAATATGCATGCAGAAAGGAGAGCAAATCGCAGCCTAAACTGGAATCCATGATATGATCGATGCGCGGCAAGGGAAATGGGTCCTTTGGGAAAGATTTGTTGAGATCTGTGAAATCTATGCAAAGCCTCCACTTCCCGTTAGCCTTCCGGACTACCACTGGATTTGCCAACCATGTGGGACGTAGCACTCTTTTGACCAAACCAGCTGCCTCCAGTTTCTTGATCTCTTATGTAATAAATAGCTGCTTCTCCAAGGCCTGCTTCCGAACTTTCTGCTTGATAGGTCGGGCTTTTGGGCATACAACAAGGTTGTGCTCGATTACCTCCCTGGGAACACCGGAGGTATCAGATGGTTGCCAGGCAAACACATCGATATTCGCCCGCAGGAAGGCAACGAGTGTGCTTTCCTATTTGTCATCGAGGGTGGCGTTGATAGTGAAAGTACCATCAACGCCAGCCAGTCGGGGACTTTCTTCACTTGGGGTGAAGTGACCTTGGATCTCTCACTGTTGGAACTCTCTGGTCAGTCATCAACAGGCGTAGTGCACTCCAAAGAGGTATGTTTCCTCGATTCCTTGCCAGCGTTCTTGCTATCCTTCTTCTTTCTTCTGTCCTCCTTGGCGGGAACTGCTGCTGCCGCTGCCTCTGCCGTGACTGCGTCCCGTACATCTTATCCACGCAAATGATTGCATCCTTCTTGTCTGATGGGATGGTAATGTCTCCCACAGGCCCAGGCATCTTCAAGGTGTTGTAGGCATAGTGGGATGCTGCCATGAATTTAGCCAGGGCTGGGCATCCAAGAATCCCATTGTACGGCAGGGGGAGGTCGACCACATCAAACACAATCTTCTCAGTCTGATAGCTCAACTCTCCCCCAAACGTCATCAGCAGCGTGACCTTTCCCTTAGGATGACTCCTGTGGGGATTAACTCGTTGAAACATGCCGATGGCCTTCAACTCATCTTCTGCTATATGAAGTTTGCTAATGACTGTCGGGGAAATTAGATTCAACCCGGCCCCGCTGTCCACCAACATTCTTGTGACCTTGAGGTTGCAAATTGTTGGAGAGACTAACAATGGAAAACATCCTATCGCAATGGTATGGTTGGGATGATCCTCTTCATCAAAGATGATGGGCGTGCGTGACCATTTGAGCGGCTTCCGGGCCTCTGGCGCTGGTTCCATGGCATTGACTTCTCGTTCCCACTGTTTGAGCTGGCGGTGAGAGGTGTGCAAAGATGCACCCCTGTCAATGCACAAGGCGCCAGTGGCCTTCTGAAATTCCTGCTCACTAGTTTCCTCTTCACCCCCTCCATTGCTTTCATCATCACATGTTTCCTTCTCTCGACCTCTGGCGGGTTTTCCTTGGTTCCAGAAGGGTTTGCTGTATGCGATTTACTTCACCGCTTCGACCCTTACTGCCAGGGACATTCTGACCTTTTCCCTTGTCACGCTTCTCATATTCTGCCCTCTGTCTCTTAACAAGTTGCTCAACCTGATAACACTCTTGAAGGTCATGTCCTTTAGTCTGATGAATCTTGCAATACGGCCCATCACCCTTCCTAGCCTTCTCGGCAGCCACGGCCTCCCGGCAGTAAGCGCACATGGTAGCTTCCTTCCCGGGACCTCAGCCTTGGCCTTCTTGTCGGTACTAGGTGTACCCGATCCTTCAATAGTCATCATTGCCTTATCCTTCCGCTTCTTACTGTGCTTCTTGCTCTTCTTTTGACTGGTTGATTCGTTATTATCCACTGAATCGACATTGGTGCAATCTTCCTCTCCAGGCAACTTCCTTCCATCCTCCATTCGAGCACACTTATCCACCAAGGTGTAGAGCTCCTTCACAGTCTTGGGCAACCGCATGTTCATTTTGGAATGGATCCTACGGTGGCGCACATTGGACTGGAAGGCAGATATCACAACTGCCAGATGGATATTTGGGATGTTCCTATAGACCTTGCTGAATCTCTGTAAAATAATTACGGAGGGTCTCTCCTTATTTCTGTTGGAGAAGCTACAATTTGCTGGGTCGACTGGCTCTTGATGGCCCCTAGTGAAGGCGCCAATGAATTCATGGCATAGGTCAGCCCATGACGAGATGGAGTTCTTTGGTAGGTGCATCAACCAAGACCTCACATTGCAAATGAGAGCCAAAGGGAAGTAGTTGGCAAACACCTTCTCATGTGTTCCCCCGGTAGCCTGAACAGCGATGGTGTAGATCCTTAGAAACTCTGCCGGTTCAGCCTCCCATCGCATTTCTTGGGAATCTCTGGCTTGAACGTCTCAACAGATGGCCAATCGACTTGCCACAGCTCATTTAGTAAAGGCAGGGCACCTAACCTTGAAAGGTAGGCACCCGCCAATATCGAGGGCAGGCTAGTCAACGTCGGGGCCATCGCACCCTTTGGCTCTGAAGTGGTCGTTGCGGCGTAGCTCGATGACAACTCGCGTGTCTCCCACCCGTCTATCCTCCGGGCTCGCCGTCAGCTTGGATGTGCTTGAGAGTCAGAAGAGGCCATTGAGACGTTGTCAGGTACTTGATTCTGCTGCGCCCGCGCTGGCTGCCATGGCGGGGACTGCACTGTGGGGGTGCCCCCTTCTGTACGGCCAGCAGCTCGAGCTATGGCCGTCGCTTGGGGAGGCCGTGGCGAGCCATCTCACTGCAAGCCCCCAGCCTCGGTGAAGCCGAGAAGACTTTGGATGGTGGCACGCCATTCGTCCATCTACTCGGCCGCTAGCGGAAACCTCAATAGCAGCTGAGCCCGTGCCATGGCCTACGTGGCTATACTTGGCATGGGTGATGATGAAGTAGATCGCACCGTCGCCTGGCTCCTGATTGTGCCAGCGGCGGTAGCATCGCGCCCCCACTGTTGCCGGGTGGCCACCTGGATGGCAGGGTGGCTCGGTGAAAGCGCGAGAGGGCCAACGGCTCCGCCGGGTGCAATGACTTGGTTGACCCGTCCCGGTGGAGGCGCATGCACTGCGGTCGCTCCCATGGTGGGGGCGGCCGGAGGGCAGCGATTCACGCTGGACCGGGCGCCATTGCTGCAACTGTGCTTGTCAGCGGGAGGAAGTGGCGCGAATGGAGTAAACCCTTCACCCATACCTTGCGGAGCGTGGCCGTCGGGGCGTTGCTGATGTTGTTCTCCTCTGATGTTTGCTGCTCCTATGTCAACTGCAGGGAAAGTGGTGACGGTGCCGCCAGCACCGACCACATCCCCAGCAGCATCCATGTCCCCACGTGCCTCCGCACCCCCCGCAACATTAGAGGCCGTGGGCGGTGGAGCCTCCGAGGTGGATGGATGAGCCGAAGCACCGGATTTCTTCTTAGGCGCCATAGTCGATGGTGCCGTCGAAGATGAAGATAGTGATTTAGTTGACATGATGCGTATGCTTTCAGGTTCGCGCAAGCGACCCCCCTACCTGGCGCGCCAAAGATGTCGTGGGAAACCACAACCACCTATGGGACCAAGGGCCCCTTGCTGGTTCGGCAGGGGGATGCCGTGTTGCACCAACAACAGAAGAAGGTGGGGCAACGCGACAGCGATCACACATGCAGTTTTACCCAGGTTTGGGCCGCCGTGAGGCATAAAATCCTACTCCTGCTTTGGTGGATTGACGGTGGAAGAATGGAGGTGAGGCGTAGTACACTGCCTAGCAGGGGTTGCCTCAGGGCGACGGTGGCTACGTGCGTATGTGTATGTGTGTTTTCCAACTTTCCAACCCTCTCTACGGTTGCCATGTGCCTCCTTTTATAGATTAAGGGGTCACCACAATGGAAAAACAATCATTATAGACTGGTAAGATAGCAAACAACATCCACCCCTTCCCCCGGCGGACGTGATCCGCCCGGATGTTAGAGATGTGGCCATAGTCGTTCTGTTCGAGAGATTGTGAGGAGAGCAACCCCATCAAGCAACCGTCTAGGATCGTCCTGGCTATGTATATAGTGGACAGTTTTATTTTTCTCTCTATATGAACCTATTTATATTGCATACGTGTGTCGGTATACAAAAGTAGGGGATCTCCTTTTGACCCCTTTACTTGTGCACAGGCAGTTAGATCCGCGCCTATGAACACACTGAGCGGGGCAGGGAAGGAGGCTGGAGCACAAGATGATCGAGGCAACGCCAAGACCCAGAAACACTGAAGAGAGAAAGGGCGAGGTGGACTCCGCGGCCCCGGGAGGTCTCCGCGGCCCCGGCAAGAGCCTTGTCGGGGTAGCTTGCCCAACACCAGCAGAGCGAGCCACCCTTGAGCCTAAGAGTTCCAAGCGCTGCCAACAACTACATTGGGACCAAGGCTCGGGAGGCACCTCTGTGATGGCAGGCAGATCTTCGTCAAGATCATAAACACACGAGATCAGATGAGGACCAGAAGGCAACGACCCTCGGCGGGATCCCAGCCAAGGAAATCCACAAGACCCCCGGCAAGCGCCTTTCCGGGGACGACACGCAATGCCACGGCAAGACCCTTGCCGGGCCCCCGGCAAGGCCCTTTCCAAGGGCATCAGCGGGACCAGAGCCAGGCCCATGCCTGCCAAGACGCCACCGTCGTCCCCATGCAGCTGCTAGCTCAACCAGCTGGACAGGCACCTACGTGGCGGCGAGCGGCCTCTACACCGACCCAGCAAGCAGCTGCGTGGTGACATGCAGATCTTCATGAAGTCTCCACCACTACGCTAGCCCAGCTGCCAGCCAACGTGGCGGCACGACGCCTCGTCAGCTTGGATGCGTGTTGAAGCCAGGCGAGGCAGCGATAGCTGGGACGTGCTTCCTTGCCGTCCCCGATGAAGCGAGAGGGGCATGTCAGCAGCGCATTAAATGCGTTTGTCCAACGGTGCCAGAGGATAGACTCATCCACTGTACACCTTTCGACATCCTGTGTGCCATTGTGGCAACCCCTTTCTGTCTATAAAAGGAGGCCCGAGGCGACCAGGAGAAGGATTCGGATTCTTTGGGCAAGTCACACCCCGTAGCTAGCTCAAGAACACAAGAACACTCAAATACATCCACCAAAGCAGGACTAGGGTATTACACATCTCTGCGGCCTGAACCTGGGTAAACAATCTGTGTGCTTCCAATTAGACCGGCTCTTTGCACAACCCTGCGCCCGCCAACCATAGAAGGGATCCCAGTGATTCCATAGGTGTCGATTTCCCCTGACATGTTTGGCGCGCCAGGTAGGGGGCGTAGTTGTGGAAATCTGGTCTGATCGGAGCAACGGCTTCATCATGGCCGTCGTTCCAAGGGAGAGGTCGACCAAGCTTGACAGCACCATCTGCAGATGCGGTGGACACCTGTGCGGTGATAGAAAAGCTAAGTCGCGCGAAACTTTAAGCAATTTCTTTTCATATATAAGGTTATTGTCCTCGAAGGTCCTGCCCTATGTATGGAAAACCTGCACACAAAGGGGCCCTTCCGCTATTGGCAACTCCCTTGTTGCGTTTCGAGTTCGCTCAATATCCCAAGCGGCCGCGTCGAGAATGGCAGGGTAGCCTTCCACAATTTGCAACACTCTCGATTCTGACTCGAGTCAAGCTCGACAGTTTGAGCGGCCGCGTTGGAAGCGGTAAGGTGGTTCGCCTGGTAGCAAGCACACCCGGCAGGCTATTGGGGATCCATCCTCAAGGCGCTGTGCCTTGGGTTTACGCACCGACAAGCCTACCGGATTAACGTAGGGTGAACATACAAAGGGGGGATTGAACAGGAAAGTAACATGCATAATATCAAAAGTGCTGCTGAGTTATATTACATCAATTGTTGTTGCGGTTCTAACTAAAGATAAAAATTGTCTTGGTCATGAACCTGCAGCGGCGATGAGAGACGGGGTGCCTAATCCCGGCGCTGGCCCTCTATCCTCTGAATTCCATCAATGCGGCTGATGATGGGCATGATACGCTCCTTGAGCACCGCGAGGCCCGCATCCTCCCAAGAAGCTCTCCAAATAAGGCCGGGTCGAGGTTGGGATTCCGGTGCGCCACCTTGGTTAGGACCTTGGTCATGGCACCCCGGCAAAGCCTCCGGGCCTCATTGGCTAGAGACGCCGCCCGATTGGAGTGGAGCTGCTCCAGGGCCTCGAGGACACCCTCTAAGAACAGGGTCAGCTTGGCGTTGGGGCTCACGTTGCGCTCCGGGGTGTACCTCACATTTGGCATCCCCATGGTGGCCAGCTACATGGTGATCCTGCCGGCGACATCTTCCAAGTGGCCGATCCAGCGGTTCTCGCCCTCCACAAATTCCTAGTGCACTACAAAAAAAGACACATCCGTGACATTTTGGGCCGAACAAATTTTTTCTGTCATACTTATGACACTTCTATGACGATAATTGTGACAAAACCCGGTATCATCATAGATGTGGTGGGCTCCTACTTCTATGACAAAAAATCATGACAAAAAATGGGCTTTTCGTCCTGGGCGGGCCGGGGACGTAGCTGCATGACATTCTTTGGGCCGTCCATGACGGAAAGTCCGTGGTAGAAGCGAGGGCGAGGAAAATTTCGGCGAGTTCCCGGTTACGGTGGGTGGTCGGGGGCCGAGCGATGCGCGTTTTCTCTCGTACACGTATGCGCGTGTGTGAGGCGTTGGCTCTAACTAAACCCGAGCGAGGCGTTGGGCTCTAATCGAACCCGGCGACAGACCGCAGTTACGCGTTACTAAACCCGAGCGATCGAGCGATTCCTTCGCTACTGCTGCTAACTGAAGCCGATCGATGCTTCCTCTAGAGGAACAGTGAGCGTTGCAGGGGGGGGGGGGGTTTGGATGAACAGTGAGCATTACGCGGGGGGGGGGGGGGGGGTTGGATGAACAGTGAGCGGTGGGGGGTCTGTTTTGCGGTATGCCACACCCCTCCCGATCAATAGGACCCCCGTTTCGACCGTAGGAGGTCTGTTTCCTCCGCTTTGGCGTCACGCCGCACTTCTAGATGATCAGGATCCCATTTCGAACGTGGCCGGTCGAACACAAGGCCGTTTCCTCCGTTCTGTGGTACGCCAGGCCTCATTTCCATCGCCTGTTCCGTCCAAGCCGGTTGGCTCCCATGCTTTCCGTTGCCTCCTGATGAACACAACGCATTCCGTTGCCTCCCGATGAACATGACGCATTCTGTTGCCTCCCCATGAACACGACGCATTCCGTTGCCTCCCCATGAACACGACGATGACACTGTTTCTCCGTTCCGACCCAACCATGTACACGAGCCCTGGTCGTACGTATATATGCGCGAGTAGGCGTTCGAGACCTCACCAGATGTACATACGCGGGTCAGATTTTCTTTCTTCACACCGCCTCACAGACGACGCGTGTACATGCTACATGCGCGCCTCTACGACGACACGTGTGCGCCTCTACATCGACCAGTATATATTAACGTACACGTTCGCGACCAGAAAGACAACGCTACGTATGCTTCGACCAGGTGGGTCCCCACTGTCAGACACTTCCCTGCGTGCGAAGATGTAGCTGGTGGGTCCCAGCAGTCAGGGGGCGAATCATTTTTTTTGCCCGGACGCACTTCCATGCGTAAGAAGATGTAGCTGGTGGGTCCCAGTAGTCAGGGGGAAATGTTTTTTTTGCGAAATACGGTGGCCCGTCCGGTGGGTCCCTGCTATCAGGTGGAGGAATAATTACTTTGCACATAATAAGGATTCACTTCCTTGCTGCGGCAAGGATCCAAATTGTCACCCTCTCCACGCATACCCACTTCAGATGCATGTCGGTCGTTGACCATGTTAACCAGGCCGCGCCGAGAGCACCAGGGCGGTGGATGACGGCGAGGCCTAGGAAGGGAACGAGACGGAGGCAGGGAAGACTCGGTAGTTGTTTCCCACGTAGAGGGGAGGAGGACTGTATGAGGGTTTACTGGTTCATCTGCCGTCGCCGGAGAATAACAGCAGGTGTGGGTGAGTAGAGGGATGGCTAGGCCAGCGATGGGAGTACGGCGGTGAGGCTCACTTGGCAAGACAGACGGCCGCGAGGAGGAGGGAGCAGGCAATCCCGCCGGTGCTTGTTTGAGCGGCTGGAGCAGGAAGAGCAGAGATTGAAGTAGCATGACGGCCGTTCGATGGAAATCCAACAGTCACTGCTTGTGCGTCAACCTTTTTTTAGGAAAGCCTCAAATCTGTGGAAAACATCATACAACCCATCTGCCATTATTTCTAATAATTTATAGCCTATTTGCTAATTCTTAAGGTTTTTTTGGAGCCGATATTCTTTTTGTTAGCATTACAGCCCATATTGTGGACACGATTAAAAAATTATACGAAATTTTGCATATTTCGGTGCGGTCCGAACTGTTTTTAATCCCGAAATTTCGAGTCACATTCAAATTGATTTTAAAAATAAATGTATATCAATATAAAATCCAACAAATTTTCCATGCATAAAAATCAATGCAATTTGTAATCTCAAAATGAAAAAAAGAGATTTGAAACTAATTGCCGGTTTGATGTGTTTTAAAAATATACAACCCATTTCTCATTACTGATAGGCGATTTTCTCGGCCAGCCGAATGAAACTCTCCTCGTCTTGAAAGATTTACAGCCCAACAGGCCTGACAAAGTGACTTGGCAAATCACAAAAAAACTGGGCTGTGGCTGTAGACCCAGCCGCGGCCGTGGACCCAGCTATCAGCCTCTCCACGTACAGTACTCTTCCGATGGAAGTCGGTAATTGACCACATTGACCACGCCGCGCCGAGAGCACCAAGGCGGTGGACGACAACGAGGCCTAGGAAGGGGAAGATGTGGAGCCGGGGAAGACGGGACAGTGGATGCCCACGCGGAGAGGAGTACGAGGGTTCACTGGTTCGGCTACGGTGTGAGGCTGCTGTCGCCGCAGAATAACAGGGGGTGTGGGTGAATAGAGGTATGCCCTGGGCCAGTGGTGGGAGTAGTAGGGGGCGGTGAGGCCTCCACGGCATCACAACCGGCCACGAGAGGCTGGAGCACGCGACACGACCGGCACTGCTTTGGGCGGCTGGAGCAAGAAGAGCAGAGGTTAAAGAAGCACTATGGCCGTTGGATGGACATCGTACGGTCACTGGAGCTAGAAAATCATTCGTATTGACTAAGTTGACAAAGCCCTCCGTCCCCGTCAACTTAGTAGGCCCACAAGTCAGCCACCCACTATGGTGGGTCCCATCTAGCAGGGGGTATTCATTTTTTTGTGCGTAATAAGGAGGCACTTGCGTGCGAAGATATAGCTGGTGGGTCCGACCAGTCAGCGGGGGGAACTTTTTTTCGCGAAATACAGAAGCCCTTCCCACATACAGTGCATAATAAGGAGGAACTTTCCTTGCCTGCCACCATCGACCTTGTGGGTCCCAGCCGTCAGGTGACACGTCTCCAACGTATCTAGTTTTCCAAACACTTTTTCCCTTGTTTTGGACTCTAATTTGCATGATTTGAATGGAACTAACCCGGACTGACGCTGTTTTCAGCAGAACTGCCATGATGTTGTTTTATGTGTAGAAAACAAAAGTTCTCGGAATGACCTGAAAATCCATGGAGGCACTTTTTGGAAATTATAAAAAATACTGGGGAAAGAATCAAGACCAGGGGGCCCACACCCTGTCCACGACGGTGGGGGCGCACCCACCCCCCCTGGGCGTGCCCCCTGTCTCGTGGGCCCCTTGACGCTCCACCGACCTCAACTCCAACTCCATATATTCCGTCTCGCGGAGAAAAAAATTAGAGAGAAAGTTTCATCGCGTTTTACGATACCGAGCCGCCGCCTAGCCCTAATCTCTCTCGGGAGGGCTGATCCGAGTCCGCTCTGGCTCCGGAGAGGGGATTTGTCGCCGTCGTCATCATCAACCATCCTCCATCACCAATTTCATGATGCTCACCGCCGTGCGTGAGTAATTCCATCGTAGGCTTGCTAGACGGTGATGGGTTGGATGATATTTACCATGTAATCAAGTTAGTTTTGTTAGGGTTTAATCCGTAGTATCCACTATGTTCTGAGATTGATGTTGATATGACTTTGCTATGCTTAATGCTTGTCACTAGGGCCCGAGTGCCTTATTTCAGATCTGAACCTATTATGTTTTCTTGAATATATGTGTGTTCTTGATCCTATCTTGCAAGTCTATAGTCACCTATTATGTGTTATGATCCGACAACCCCAAGTGACAAATAATCGGGATACTTCTCGGTGATGACCATAGTTTGAGGAGTTCATGTATTCACTATGTGTTAATGCTTTGTTCCGGTTCTCTATTAAAAGGAGGCCTTAATATCCCATAGTTTCCGCTAGGACCCCGCTGCCACGGGACGGTAGGACAAAAGATGTCATGCAAGTTCTTTTCCATAAGCATGTATGACTATATTCGGAATACATGCCTATATTACATTGATGAACTGGAGCTAGTTCTATGTCACCCTATGTTATAGCTATTACATGAGGAATCACATCCGACATAATTATCCATCTCTGATCCAATGCCTACGAGCTTTTCACATCTTGTGTTTCGCTTACTTACTTTTCTGTTGCTACTGTTACAATTACTACAAAACCATTATCTTTACTTTTGCCACTATTACCTTTACTATCATACTACTTTGCTACTAAATACTTTGCTGCAGATACTAAGTTATCCAGGTGTGGTTGAATTGACAACTCAACCGCTAATACTCAAGAATATTCTTTGGCTCCCCTTGTGTCGAATCAATAAATTTGGGTTGAATACATTACCCTCGAAAGCTGTTGCGATCCCCTACACTTGTGGGTTATGAAGACTTATTTCTGGCGCCGTTGCCGGGGAGCATAGCTCTATTCTCTGAGTCATTTGGGATTTGTATTTGTTGATCACTATGAGGAACTTGAAAGATGAAAGAACCAAGATTTTCCCCTCAACTACGAGGGGAGGTAAGGAACTGCCATCTAGCTCTACACTAGGTTCTCCTTCTGTTATGAGTAAGTTTGCGACACCTAAACCTGCTACTGCTATGAATTCTGATATGTCGCATGTTATTGATGATGCCACTTCTGCTATGCATGATACTTATGATGAAACTACTTCTATGCGTAATACTACTTTGCCATTAGGTGAATTTCTTGATGAACAACTTGCTAGGGTTAGAGAGAATGAAATTATTGAAGATGCTATTATTGATGATAGTGATGATGAAATTTCTCCCCCTAATTATGAATTACCTGTTGTTCCTGAGGGTTATGTTATGAATGAGGAAGCTGCTAGAGCTATTTTTGCTTGCAAAGATAGATATGATCTTAAAAAGTTATTAGCTAAATGGAAGCAGCAATCCCTTAATGCTAGAATGAAACCTGACCCTGCTTTTGCTACTTCACCTATCTGTGTTACTGATAAGGATTACGAATTCTCTGTTGATCCTGAGATTATTACTTTGGTTGAATCTGATCCTTTTTATGGCCTTCAATCTGAAACTGTTGTGGCACATCTTACCAAGTTGAATGATATAGCCACGCTGTTTACTAATGATGATAAATCTCGCTATTTTTATATCCTTAAGATATTTTCGTTCTCATTAAAGGGTGATGCTAAGACTTGGTATGATTCTCTTGCTCCTGGTTGTGTGCGTAGACCCCAGGATATGATTTATTACTTCTCGCTATATATTTCCTGCTCATAAGAAACAAGTTGCCTTATGGAAATATATAATTTTGTGCATATCAAAGAAGAGTGTCTCCCACAAGCTTGGGGGAGGCTTCTCCGATTACTTAATGCTTTGCCTGATCATCCTCTTAAGAAAAATGAAATACTTGTGTAACATCCCAAATTTTCAATTTGGAATGTTATACACAGGGCATCATTGCATATCATATTTTTCATTGCATTTTCTTTGCATTTTGCTCGATCCTAGAAAATTCTACACAACTCAAGGACCCTCGGAGAGAGTTAGATTTTTGTTATTTTCATATTTGAGTTTTCTCAAATTTTGAAAATAGGATCGTTGATTTTAATTATTTTATCTTCAATTATTTCTATTACAAAAATATGCGAGAGGGAATAAAATGACTTTCCCAAAATAAAGAAATAATGAAGATTTAATAATAAAATCAAATAAGATTTTATTTTGGGGTTTTTCGCCTTTTTATTCGAATTTAAGAAAAATGCGTGTTTTTCAAAATTACATTTAGGCCCCAAATAAATGTTCATTAAATCCGGCCTGATTTTAGAAACCGGGGAAAATTTATTTCGGGGTTTTTGGAGTCCGTTTGATACTTCTTTTGATTTTTTTTCTACGCCTAGTGTTTTATTAAAGAAAAACGAATCTTATGGGGCCGTGCGAAGCGGGACTCCGCCTGGGCGCCTTTAAATAGAAGCCTCCCCGGGAGCCCCAGCCCACCCGAGCCCGCCGGAGTTCGCCGCCACCGCCGCCGACCCGCCGGAGCAGCGCGCCTTACGAGGTTCGCCGCGCCTCGATTTTCGTGCCGATTTTTATTATTTAAAAAAAACCGATCGGTTTTCTTCGTTTTTTTTCACTTTTTATTTATTTTATTTATTTTTTTATTTTTCCATTCGAATCTGTTCGTCATATTTTTCTTTTTCTCGGATTTAATTCGCGATTTTTCTGATCGTGATTCCAGATCCGATTTTCGTTTTAGTATAACTTTTGGCTCGTTTATCGGAATCAGGCGATTCAAGCACCTGGAGTTTCGTCACGAAACCCTCTTTCCGAATAAACTACTCCAGCAAGTTTTTGCATCTGCAAAATTTGACCTAGATCCAGATTAGTAAAACGAAGCTGTTTTCTTCCGCCGCTTGACTTTCGCTGTTTCGCTTGATTTGATTCTTTTTGCAAACCGGAGTTCTTAAGTTGAACAATCTGGTTAGATCTATTCGAGTTTTACCTGTGCATTAGATGAGTACTTATTGTATGCTTGTTTGTTTGTCTGCGATAGATTACCCGGAGTGCGCCGCTTGTTACTTCGAATCTCTAGGTTTCGCGGATCATCAGCAAGGCAAGTAACACTTTGATCATACTTTTCTCATACCCAGTTTTTATGCATTAGATCTATTTCTCAAACACTTGCATGATTAGGATCTAATTAAATTGTTGGATGGGAAGTAGTTGAGGTAGTACCTATTACCTGCTTTATTATCAAACCTTTGGGAGTTACTTCACGCTTGCTTATTATGCTATGCTATGCTAGTAGACGTGGATTGGGTGAGTGTATCCATGACAGATGTGAGATTGTTATTTAATGGTTTATTTAAGGTGGCAACTTAAACACACATCCTGGGTGGATTGAGGCACCTGGTTTCTATCAAGACTTGCCTCAGATTTCTTCTGACCGCCACCCGTGCTCAAAGGGATCATGAGATTATTCAAACTAGAAACTTCCGTAATGCAGCCACAAGCCATTATGGGCTCGCATAGTTGATTAAGTTGTGCGAACTCTTACGGGTAGGCTAGCTGATGTAGGGGATGTAGGTTGGTACGGTCTACCCACATTACGTAAGGTTCTAGCGCTTCCGAAAGACTATGTCTCGGTCATCCGTTTCTCAAACACCATGTAGTGCGAGAAACCAAATGGAGGCGATCGAGTCTTGTGGGGAAAAGTGTGCAAACCTCTGCAGAGTGTATAAACTAATCATGGTTAGCCGTGTCCCCGGTTATGGAGAATTTTGAGTATCTAGTACCTGGATATCATGTGAATCTCATCATGTTACTTCTAATTAATATTATTGGGTTTAATGAGTACTTTTAATTGGGATTGAGAATACTGTCAACCATTCTCAATGTTTCACAACCACCATGATAGTTAAATAAATTTATTCCTTTGCAGTAGGGAAAACTTGGCTTTATGCAAAAATCAGAATCAGAGAGCTTTCCACCAGCCATATATGCATGTAGTATAGGCTTATCATTCCATTATTCTCTATGTGTTACATTGCCAGCATATTCCATGTGTCGACCCATTTTCGGGCTGCAATGTTTCAAGTTGCGCACATTTCGCATTTACCAGTAAGGTGCTTAGGTCGTGGTTCTATACTCGATGTTGCCGTTGGAGTTGATGGACTCGCTTATTCTTCCAAGCCTTCAAGTTATCGCATTAGATGGCCTTAAGCCATATTTATTTTATTAAGTTCTCTCTTGAGACATTCAATTGTAATAAGTGTGTGATTGCTACTCGTTATAAATCCTTCAAGCATCTGTGGTGTCGACATCGATCCAGGATGACACTGAGCACAGAGACTTGATCCATTCGGGTCGGGTCGCTATAGAGATGGTATCAGAGCACACGCTGACTGTAGGACACGACCATTAAGCCAAAGCCCTAGATCACTACTCTCTCTTCTCATTTCTGACTCCTCATCTTTTCTACTCTTTTAGGACGACTAAGCGAGGATCAAGTTCACTCAAATTTGATGAAGATACACCCTTTGGACGACACCTGAAGGAAGTCACTAAGTACCTTAACATTGGATTACCAAGTTTCACCGGACCTACAATTCCACTTTTAGCCAAGAAGAGCGCCGAAGATTCAAGCTCAAGTTCCCGAAAGGACGTTTGTGCCAATCACGGAGCCCATAGTGTGTGTTTTCAATGCACCAACCTGGAGTCTGGGAAAGAGTATGGCAGCTCACATAACCATGGGCCGCATTGGAGAAGTTTATAAAGAAGACCTCAAGGATACTATCTACTTAGATTTATGGAAGCCGAGATGAACAATGGGAGATAGTTGGCACTAAGAAGGATCGATCCATTGCAGCCTTTCATCCAGAGTTAAACCAGACATTCGACGCCAGAGAACCGGATGTCTTGCAGACATGATGGAGTTGAAGGCAGCAAAAGCCAAGATTATTGAACTAGAAGGAGAGCTGAAGGCCACTCGCAAGGACTACATGGAGGAGATTGTAGCTCTAGTGGGACAAAACGGCGATCTTAAGGAGAAGATTGAAGAACTCATGGGAAATTCAGCACCTGGAGGAGAATATGAAGATAGCACCTGTCCAGAGAACTACATCATCATCGATTTACACCGATTCCGATCCTAGTGATGATGATTACGAAGATGAAGCTGGAGCAGATATCATGGAGTCTTCATCGGAGCAGCTTTTTCTAGTTGACCACCATAACAAAGAGTAGATTACCCCATGTTATTTTAGTTTTAGTTTCAACACTTTGTAACGATAGATAGACCGTTGTATGCCCTTGTTTGAATTGATTGGAGTGATATTGTGTGATTTGTCTCATGTGCATATGGGTAGTGTTTCTCTCTAGACCTCTTTCTATTCTAAATTCTCTTCTTTTCTTAAAACCCTCAGATGCCTCTCGAGACGCGAATTCTAATTTGTTTTCCGCCAGAGATCACCCAGTTGATTCAGCAGTAATACCTTGATTCAAACATTGGTACGTAACCAAGGCAACAACAACAACAACAACAACAACAACCCACCGCCACCACCACCGTGACCATTTGACCTGCTTTCTTAAGGCTGAATCACCGGTGTTTTCCAAAGAGCACCGAGCCGATTGTTGCGTATGATTGGCTCAGTAAGATAGGGAGGGAGTTGACCACCGCAGGATGTACAGATGGAGAAAGGGTGAAGTTTGCTGCACATCAGCTTGAAGGACCCAGAGCAAGATGGTGGGAGAATTTTACAGCCACTTACCCAAAGAGACACCGCCACATGGGATCTGGCCAAGAAGCTTTCCGCATCGCCCATGTTTCAGCACGAGCTATGGCCATGAAGAAGTGTGAGTTTCGCAACTTGCGCCGAGGATGGACAGTTGGCCAGTATGTATATGATTTCAGTAAGCTAGCACGTTATGCCCTAGATGACGTTGCTACGGACGCAATGCAAGGTGAGAAGTTTCTAGAAGGACTAATGATGAGCTGAGCATGCAGTTGATGGTAGCCACCTTCAATAACTACCAGGAGTTAGTAGATCGTGCGCGTGATTGAAGGGAAGCAGAAGCAGATTAAGGAGTTACTGGATAAAGGTTTTATTCGCCCAAGTTCTTCGCCTTGGGGATCACCAAGATTGGTGGAGAAGAAGGATGGATCCTTAAGAATGGTTGTTAATTATCGAGGATTGAATGAAGTGACCATTAAGAACAAATACCCATTGCCAATGATCAATGACTTGTTTGACCAGTTGCAAGGAGCTAAGGTGTTTTCAAAGATCGATTTGCGATCAGGGTACCATCGCTTGAAGATTCGAGAGCAGGATATACCTAAGACAGCTTTTACCACTGTGCACGGCCCAGATGAGTACACCGTTATGTCATTTGGTCTGACTAACGCACCTGCCTATTTTATGAACATGATGAACAAAGTGTTTATGGAGTTTCTGGAAAGTTCGTCGTGGTGTTCATTGATGATATTTTGGTTTACTCGAAGAATGAAGAGGAACATAAGGAGCATTTGCGTTTGGTACTCAAGAAGCTCAGAGAACATCAGTTATATGCCAAGTTCAGCAAGTGTGAGTTTTGGTTGAAGGAAGTTGGATTTCTTGGACATGTTATATCCAGAGAAGGTATAGCAGTAGACCCCACTAAGGTTATCACCATAACCAACTGGGAAGCGCCAACAACAGTTGGAGAGATCCGGAGTTTCCTTGGACTAGCAGGATACTACCGGAGATTCATTGAGAATTTCTCAAGGATTGCGAAGCCTATGATAGAATTGTTGAAGAAGGATACCAAGTTCATTTGGACCGAGGAGTGTGAAGCTAGTTTCCAAGAGTTGAAGAAACGTTTGGTTACCTCACCAGTTTTAATTCTGACAGATCATACCAATGATTATGAAGTGTATTGCGACGCTTCACGTCGAGGACTTGGAGCAGTGCTTATGCAGGAGGGGAGAGTTGTTTCGTATGCTTCACGACAGCTTAAGCCTCATGAGTTAAATTATGTTGCGCATGATTTGGAGTTAGCAGCCGTAGTGCATGCGTTGAAGACATGGAGACATTTCCTCATTGGAAATCATTGTGAGGTGTATACGGATCACAAGAGTTTGAAGTACATCTTCATGCAGAAGGAGTTAAATCTCAGGCAAAGGAGATGGTTGGAACTCATCAAAGATTATGATATGAGATTGCATTATCACCCCGGAAGGCTAACGTTGTAGCGCACGCGTTGAGCCGTAAGAGTCATGTCAACACATTAATGACGGAGAAATACCAAAGGAGTTAGTCAAGATCTTCGAGAGCTATGTTTGGAAATAGTTCCGAGAGGCTATGTATCAGCATTGGAGATTCACCAACTTTGATGGACAAGATCGTGGAAGCACGTAAGACCGACAAAGAGATTGCCTCTATAAAGGAGAGAATGAGCGAAGGAAAGGCTAAGGGATTTCGTGAGGATGAGCACGACACCCTATGGTTTGAAGACCGTGTTTATGTGCCCAATGACCCGGAGATCGTGAAGTTGATTTTGCAAGAGGCACATGATTCACCATATTCGATTCACCGGAAATACCAAGATGTATTTGGATTTGAAGGATACTTTCTGGTGGACCGGAATGAAGAAGGATATTGCAGAGTATGTAGCAGTCTGTGATGTATGTCAGAGGGTAAAGGCAGAACATCAGAAGCCAGCAGGATTGTTACAGCCATTGCCTATACCCGAATGGAAGTGGGATAAACTAGGTATGGATTTTATCACGGATTGCCCAGACTCGCTCAGCTATGACTCGATTTGGGTTATAGTCGACCGCTTGACAAAGGTAGCTCATTTCATTCCAAAGTAAAGACTACTAACAAGAAGCGCTAAATTGGCTAAGATATACATGAACAGGATTGTATGCTTGCATGGAGTTCCGAGGAGTATCAGATCGATAGAGGAACCTAGTTTACCTCAAAGTTCGGAAGCAGCTTGCATGAATCTTTAGGAACCAGTCTGGAGTTTAGCACAGCTTTCCTTCCTCTGATAGATGGACAATCCGAGAGAGTCAACCAGATTTTGGAGGATATGCTTAGAGCTTGTGCTTTGGATTATGGATAAAGTTGGGATGACAATTTGCCGTATGCGGAGTTTTCTTACAACAACAGTTACCAAACCAGTTTGATGATGGCCCCTTTCGAAGCATTGTACGGAAGGAGGTGCAGGAATCCGTTGTTATGGGATGAAGTTGGAGACCGCCAGTTGTTTGGACCAGATTTGATTAAGGAGTCTGAACAGAAAGTAAAGTTGATTCGCGATAGGCTCAAGGTAGCCCAGTCAAGATAGAAAAGTTATGCAGATTCAAAACGCAAGGAGATAGAATACGAAATCGGAGACAAGAGTTTATCTTCGAGTATCGCCACTTCGAGGAGTTAAGCATTTTGGAGTTAAGGTAGCACCTCGATTTTTAGGACCATATCGTGTTTTGGAACGCATGGGAGAAGTTGCGTACAAGTTGGAATTACCCGAGAGATTGTCAGGAGTTCATGATGTGTTTCATGTTTCACAGTTGAAGAAGTGTCACGCAGAGATGGCTGATATACCATTGAGAGATACCGTACACCGGAAGCGATCTGGGCTTGAATGATGATTTGACCTACGAGGAGAAACCGTTAAGATTTTGGAGTATGCCACAGAGTCACTCGCAAAGAAGGTCATTAAGTTTTGCAAAGTTCAAAGGAGCCACCACACCGAGGATGAAGCCACCGGGAGCGAGAGGAAGATTTGCTTAAAGACCACCTCACCTATTTTCTAGTTAACCCGAATCTCGAGGGCTAGATTCATCTTAATAGGTTTGTAACATCCCAAATTTTCAATTTGGAATGTTATACATAGAGCATCATTGCATATCATATTTTTCATTGCATTTTCTTTGCATTTTGCTCGATCCTAGAAAATTCTACACAACTCAAGGACCCTCGGAGAGTTGGGGATTTTTGTTATTTTCATATTTGAGTTTTCTCAAATTTTGAAAATAGGATCGTTGATTTTAATTATTTTATCTTCAATTATTTCTATTACAAATATATGCGAGAGGGAATAAAATGACTTTCCCAAAATAAAGAAATAATGAAGATTTAATAATAAAATCAAATAAGATTTTATTTTCGAGTTTTACGCCTTTTTATTTGAATTTAAGAAAAATGCGCGTTTTTCAAAATTACATTTAGGCCCCAAATAAATGTTCACTAAATCCGGCTTGATTTTACAAACCGGGGAAAATTTATTTCCGGATTTTTGGAGTCCGTTTGATACTTCTTTTGATTTTTTCTATGCTTAATGTTTTATTAAAAAAAACGAACCGCTTTATCGGGCCGCACTTAGTGGGACTCCGCCTGGGCGCTTTAAATAGCGGGCCGCCTGGAGCCCCAAATTTCACCCGAGCCTCCGGAGTTCGCCGCCGCCAACCCGCAGGAGCAGCGCGCCTTATGAGGTTCGCCGCACCTCGATTTCCGTGCCGATTTTTATTTTTTAAAAGAAAACCGAACGGTTTTCTTCGGGTTTTTTTCGGTTTTTTTTTTATTTTTTTAATTTTTTTTATTTTTTTATTTTTCCGTTCGAATCTGTTCGTCGTATTTTTCTTTTTCTCGGATTTAATCTGCGATTTTTCTGATCGCGATTCCAGATCCGATTTTCGTTTTAGTATAACTTTTCATTGCTTATCTAATCAAAGTATTCTGTTACCGGAGTTTCACTCGAAACCCTATTTCCGAATTATCTACTTAAACAAGTTTTTGCATCTGTAAAATTTGACCTAGATCCAGATTAGTAAAACGAAGCTGTTTTCTTCCGCCGCTTGACATTCGTTGTTTCGCTTGATTTGATTCTTTTGCAAACCGGAGTTCTTAAGTTGAACAATCTGGTTAGATCTATTCGAGTTTTACCTGTGCATTAGATGAGTACTTATTGTATGCTTGTTTGTTTGTCTGCGATAGATTACCCTAGTGCGCCGCTTGTTACTTCAGATCTCTAGGTTTCATGATCATCGGCAAAGGCAAGTAACACTTTGATCATACTTTTCTCATACCCAGCTTTTTATGCATTAGATCTATTTCTCAAACACTTGCATGATTAGGATCTAATTAAATTGTTGGATGGGAAGTAGTTGAGGTAGTACCTATTACCTGCTTTATTATCAAACCTTTGGGAGTTACTTCACGCTTCCTTATTATGCTATGCTATGCTAGTAGACGTGGATTGGATGAGTGTATCCATGACAGATGTGAGATTGTTATTTAATGGTTTATTTAAGGTGGCAACTTAAACACACATCTGGGTGGATTGAGGCAGCTGGTTTCTATCAGACTTGCCTCAGATTTCTTCTGACCGCCACCCGTGCTCAAAGGGATCATGAGATTATTCAAACTAGAAACTTCCGTGTGCAGCCACAAGCCATTATGGGCTCGCATAGTTGATTAAGTTGTGCGAACTCTTACGGGTAGGCTAGCTGATGTAGGGGATGTAGGTTGGTACGGTCTACCCACATGTAAGGTGCTAGCGCTTCTGAAAGACTATGTTTCGGTCATCCGTTTCTCAAACACCATGTAGTGCGAGAAACCAAACGCCTCGATCGAGTCTTGTGGGGAAAAGTGCGCAAACCTCTGCAGAGTGTATAAAACTAATCATGGTTAGCCGTGTCCCCAGTTATGGAGAATTTTGAGTATCTAGTACCTGGATATCATGTGAATCTCATCATGTTACTTCTAATTAATATTGTTGGGTTTAATGAGTACTTTTAATTGGGATTGAGAACGCTGTCAATCATTCTCAATGTTTCACAACCACCATGATAGTTAAATAAATTTATTCCTTTGCAGTAGGGAAAAATTGGCTTTATGCAAAAACTCAGAATCAGAGAGCTTTCCACCAGCCATATATGCATGTAGTATAGGCTTATCATTCCATTATTCTCTATGTGTTACATTGCCAGCATATTCCATGTGCTGACCCGTTTTCGGGCTGCAACGTTTCATGTTGCGGACTTTTCGCATTTACGAGTAAGGTGCTTAGGTCGTGGTTCTATACTCGATGATGCCGTTGGAGTTGATGGACTCGCTTATTCTTCCAAGCCTTCCGCTGTTATTGCATTAGATGGCCTTAAGCCATATTTATTTTATTAAGTTCTCTCTTGAGACATTCGATTGTAATAAGTGTGTGATTGCTACTCTGTTATAAATCCTTCGAAGTACTATGTGGTGTCAGCATTACTGATCCAGAGATGACACTGAGCACAGAGACTTGATCCATTCGGGTCGGGTCGCTACAACTTGATATCTTTTATAATGGACTAATCGATGCTTCCAAGGACTACTTGGATAGTTGTGCTGGTTGTGTTTTCAGGGAAAGAACAGCCGACGAAGCTGAATTACTATTGATTAATATGTTGACTAATGAAAATAATTGGACTCTTCCTGAATCAATTCCTGAGGCAATTCCTAAACCAATTGAGCCAACTCCTGAGCCTATTCCTAAACCCACTCCGAAGAAAAGAGGTGTTCTATTTCTCAGTCCTGAAGATATGCAAGAGGCAAAGAAATCAATGAAAGAAAAAGGTATAAATGCTGAAGATGTTAAGAATTTACCACCTATTGAAGAAATACATGGTCTTAATATACCGCGTGTTGAAGAACCACATTGTCTTGATAACCTGACACAGGTAGTAAAGGTAAACTCTCTCTATAGATATGATAAAGTTGAAATCGCCTCTACTAAATTTCATAGCCCTACTTAGATGAATTTGATGACTTTATGGCTAGATAAGAATGTCGGTGTACTAGAGTAGGGGTACCCTAGTATCCCGAACTCGCAGCACGGGCAAATCAGCAGACTCGCCGGCAAGGCTTGCCTGGTGATCGCCAAGGTCCTCCGTGGTTCCTTTGGAGCCATTCAAGAACAAAGTATTTAAGCCAAGGAGACAAGGCCCCGGCAAGAGGAGCTTGCCGGGAAGGCCACTCAAGGCACACAGAAGACAAGACCCCGGCAAGAGGAGCTTGCCGGGAAGGCCCGGAGAGCGACAAGCTTCCGGACGCGACAAGGATTCAGCCGCGGCAAGGCGCTTGCCACGGCAGGCAACCACTCTTCATCTCCGCTCCAGCTCATCCACCAACGTGTCGCCATGGGACCATTCCAGCGCTGCGTGTCAAGAGGTCAGTGGCCACGGAGCGCAATGTAAGCCGGCCGACAAGATTGCCATCGTGGCAAGCGGTGGCACCCCGACGGTCCCTCAAGCAGATCGCTTAGGCGACATGGACGGGCATTTAATGCTTTTGTCCCCCGCCGTTAGGGTTAGGTAGAATACACTGCACAAGTAGCTGTACCAACCGCAACTCATTTTCCCATTTTGCCCTTGTCTACGCTTGCCACCTGTTGGTGACCCCTTGAGCATATAAAAGGAGGCCCATGCGCAACGTGAGGGGGTTGAGGTCATTCAAACTGTGGACACTCACGCTAGGTCTTGTAGCTCTCATGGCCCTCTAGCAAGAACACAATACAATCGCATAAGCAGCAAGAGGAGTATTATCTCTCCGAGAGCTCCGGTTGGGTAAACTGCTCGTGTGCTTCGCCTCGATCTGCTCTTCGTGCGACCTCCGCCCCCCACCGAACCGAAAGGGGCTCGGTCCGCCGGTCCCATAGGTGTTCGTGGGTGACGATCAGCTTCCCCAACATCTTTGGCGCGCCAGGTAGGGGCGCGTCGAGGCTGTGTGAACCTGATCCGGCTTTCACACGAGCAACATCTTCATCATCTTCATCAACATGCCACCGAAGATGAAGGCTTCGGCGGCAGCGGAGCCGCCCATCGCCGATCCCGCCACCACCGGAGCAAATGGGTGGTGGGGTAGACACCGGCGGAAGAACGGGCGCCGACGAGGGAGCTCATGACGCTGCCAAGTCCAAGGACAAGGCCGCGTAGACCTCGGCGTCCGTACATGCACCGCACCCGTCTCAGGAGCCGCGGGACCGACAGCGTCATGGTATTCACAATACCATACGTTCGTTGGATCAAGACCGAGCTGGAGGATCGCGAGGCCCTCAAGATCAGCGTGCACGCAAGCATGCTGGCACGAGCGGGGTACGGTCGCCTGGACGGGATGCTGCTCCTTCTAACATGGTTAGAAGTCCGAGCATATCCCGCTCCTCGCACCGTTCACCACTGCCGCCCACCACTCCAGCGGAAGCCTTGGCGAGAGCTCAATCGCTTTTAGACTACCCTCCAACAGCCGACAAAGTCGACGAATGGAGGGCCACCATCCAGAGTCTCATCGGCTTTGCCAACGGCGACACTCCGCGGCAACCAACTACATCGCTGTCGCGGCAAGACGACAAGGCACGAGCCGGTGGCGACGAAACCTGTGGGGGTGCAACCACCATGCACTCTCCACCCCGAAGTGTTGGGTTCTACGGTAGGGTGCGTCGACTGCAAATTAAAAATTTCTACGCGCAGAACATCCAGGAACATGCTACGGGAGATGGATCACGCTCGTTACCACTAGACGCCAAAGCGTGCAGCGGAAGAAGAGTTGGGGCAGCGCGTCCGAGTGTATCGCCTTCTCCTCGTCCGATCTCCCTCGAGCGGCCGGTCGTCCGATCCCACGACGAAGTTCGCCGGAGCGGCGCGCAAGTGCACCGCCTCTAACGGTATCCGCGCATGCGGGAGGAACGCCAGCGGCGGATCGCTAGGTCCGATCACACCGGCCGCATGAGTGGAGGTGGCTATTCGCAACACATGCAAACCCTAGCCGCAACGCCAAGCGATCAACCGCCTGAGTGTGCCGCACCTCCACTTTATATAGGCGCCCGTCGCTGGCTCAACAGTTGGGCCTCGTGACGGACCCTAAAGCCCAAAGTCTATTCGTCACGTTCCTAGTCCAGTTCGGATCACATCCGACCAGTGTCCTACGAACCGACCTTGTAGGTTCCTTCCCTTAAGCGCGCGACCCCTTAGGTTCAAGTCGGCTTGGTCACAGTTCGGATCACCTCCGACCTGCACGGTTGGTAGCGGCCTCTAGCAAGGCGTGCCGACCACCAAGCAGACTATGAAGCTGGTTAGGCGAACCTATACAACGTGTCACACTTCGTTCCCTTTGTCAAGACGATATATGTTGTCGGGCTCAAGGCGAGACTGTCATCCTTGTGCTAGCCCGACCTCTTTCTCGCTCCAAAGGATACCGACCACCGTCCGGATTATCTCATAATCCTTGTCGCATGGCCATGCTGTTCCTGGTCGATCACACGAGGGGCCCAGAGTATATCTCTCCGATCGGAGGGCAATCCCATCTCGCCGACCATGTCTCGCAAAGCATGGGACCGGACAAACCCGAAACCTACCTTTGTAACTACCCAAATACGGAGTAGCGCTTTGGTCGGCCCAAAGCAAGTCTGTCACCATCCCGAGTACATGCGTCACTCAGGTCTTAGGACATAGAACGATGTTGTACTAGAGACTCACAGATGACATATCGCCAAGGCCTCATAGTTGGGTCTGTCCGACTCGGACCTTATCTCGACTCGGATCCGACTATGTCGAATCCGACTAGACCTTTCCAAGTCCATATTATCCGGTTAGCATCCAATGCTCCATGGCTAGTGAGACCGAGCCATCGACCGTGTCATATGCTAGTCTAGTCGGCTCTTGGCGTCCACACAGCCCTTTCGACTAGGGACCTTTTAGGACAGTCATCATACAATGCATAGTCCCACAAACAAGTCACGTGACTTGTCGATACACATAATTGATAATGTCCAAGGACTATCTTTATTCATAAACACATAGGAAATATCATCATACATGATTGCCTCTAGGGCATATCTCCAACAGTCTCCCACTTGCACTAGAGTCAATCAAATAGACATCGAATGCCCATAGCTCTAACGTGCCCGCATGCTTGGGTTGTGGAAGCGGCTTAGTCAAGGATCCGCAACATTTGCATCCGTGTGAATCTTGCATAACTCTACATCACCATTCTTTACGATCTTTCAGATCGTGATATTTCCGGTCTATGTGTCCGACCTTGTGGTGATTCCTCGGCTCCTTGGCTTGTGCGATGGCACCAGAATTATCACAATAAAGGTCCAACAGTTTCACCGAGGCTGGGAAAATACCAAGATCATCCGTAAATGCCGGATCCAAACACCTTCCTTTGCAGCTTCACAAGCCGCAATGTATTCGCTTCGTGGTAGAATCGCCACCGTGATCCTGCTTGGAACTCATCCAAAGGTAATCGCTCCTCCGCTCAGACGTACACGAATCCGGACTGTGATCGACAATCATCTCTGCCGGTTTGGAAACTAGCATCGACGTAATCCTCACGACGAGCTCTTCCTCACCTCCATAAACTAGGAACATCTCTTTAGTCCTTTTCGTGTACTTCAAAATAGTCTTTACCGCTGCCCAAAGTGACTCTCACCTGGGTTGGCATGGTATCTACTTGTTAGGCTTATTGCAAAAGCAACATGAGGCCTTGTACATATCATGGCATACATGATGGATCCGATTGCAGAGGCATACGAAATCCTACTCATCCTACTTCGCTCATCAGATGTCGAAGGACTCTGAGTCTCACTTAGCCTTATACCATGTGAGAGCGGCAAGAACCCTTTCTTCGCCTCACTCATGTTGAACCGCTTCAACACTTTATCTATGTACGTGCTCGCTTAAGCCGAAAGCAGCCTCCTCGATCTATCTCTATAGATCTTAATGCCTAAAATATAGACTGCCTCACCAAGGTCCTTCATCGAAAACTTGCCATTCAATGATCCCTTGACCGAAGTTTAACATTGAAACATCGTTCCCGATCAGTAGTATGTCGTCCACATACAAGATCAAAAACACTATCGAAGCTCCCACTTAACTTCTTGTATAAACAAGAGTCCTCTTCGCTTTTGATGAAACCGAGACCAAAGGACGACCTCATCAAAACGAATGTTCCAACTCCGAGATGCTTGCTTCAACCCATAAATGGATCTCTTGAGCTTGCATACCTTACTAGTGCTAGTCGGATCGAAAAAACCCTCGGGCTGTATCATATACACGTCCTCGGTTAAATTTCCGTGAAGGAAAGCCGTTTTGACATACATCTGCCATATCTCGTAATCGAAATATGCAGCTATAGCTAGTATGATCCTCACCGATTTCAGCATCTCTACGACGAGTAAGTCTCGTCGTAGTCAATTCCTTGAACTTGTCCATAACCTTTAGCGACAAGCTGAGTTTTGTGGATCTGAACATTTCCATCCACATCGGTTTTCTTCTTAAAGACCCATTTGCAACCAATGGCGATTACGCCAGTGGCGGATCAATCAAGTCCTGCATTTGATTCTCATCCATGGACTTTAACTTTCGGATCTCATGGCCTCTAGCCATGCCTCGAATCTGGGCTCACCATCGCCTTCCGACACGCGGGCGCCTCGCCGCTTTCTAGCAACAATACATCGTGCACTCGCGCAATCTTTCCGACCTCCGTGGTTCCGCGCCGCTTCCACTACGGGTTCCCCGACCGACTCCGGTATGATTTCATCACCACCGAGCCGTCCCCGAAAGTGGTCCTTGAATTTCTTCGAGTCGAACCGCCCTCCCACCGGCCTCCCGACCGAGAAACTCTTTCTCAAGGAAAACCCTGCCCGAGCAACAAACACTTTGTTCTCTTCCCGGTTGTAGAAGCTATATCCCAAGGTTTCTCGGGTATCCCACGAATATGCATTTATCCGACTTGGGTGTAAGCTTGTCTGACATAAGTCGCTTGACAAATGCTTCACAACCCCAAATCTTTAGAAAAGACAAACTGGGACTCTTCCCAGTCCACATCTCATGCGGTGTCTTGTCTACGGATTTTGATGGTACCCTATTAAGTGTGAAAGCTGCGGTTTCTAGAGCGTATCCCCAAAATGACAAGGGTAAATCCGATTTGCTCATCATAGACCGGACCATGTCCAACAAGGTCCTATTCCTCCGCTCGACACGCCGCTTTTCCGTGGCGCATCTTGAGGTGTGTGCCGAGGTACTATACCTCAATTTTTAGATGATCATCGAACTCCGGCTCATGTACTCACCTCCACGATCAGATCGCAGAAGCTTTATAGTCTTGCCGAGCTGATTCTCAACCTCGCTCAAACTCTTTGAACTTTTCAAAAGTCTCCGACTTGTGCCTCATCAAATAGATATATCCATATCTACTCAAGTCGCCGGTAAAAGTCACGGCAATGATAGCCACCTCTGGCAGTTGTGCTCATTGGACCACACACATCACTGTGTATAAGCTCCAATAGCTCGGATGCCCTCTCGCAACTCTTTGCGAAAGGAGACTTAGTCATCTTGCCGAGAAAGCATGATTCACATGTCTCGAACGACCCGAAGTCGGACGGGTTAGGAGCCCATCATCATGGAGCTTATTCATGCTTCGCATCAATGTGTCCAAGCCGGCAATGCCAGAAGTATGTCGGATTTATCTATTGGGCTTATGCCTCTTGACATTCACGTTATAGACCGGTTCCTGTTCTAGATTCAATATAAAAAGCCCATCAACAATGGGTGCATAGCCGTGGAACATACCATTCAAAAATATCGAACAACCATTGTCCTTTAAATTGAATTCATAACCCCGACTCATCAAACATGAGGCAGAAATAATGTTCCGACTAAGTGCGTGAATGTAATAACAATTATTCAATTCCATAATGAATCCGAAGGAAGTCGAGCTGCATCGCGTCGACCTCCAACGCAGCAACTCTTGCTTTGTTGCCGACCCTGATGTCAATCTCCCCTTGTGCCACACGCCTAATTCTTACCAGCCCTGCATCGAGTTGCAAATATGAACAACCGATCCGGTATCAAATACCCAAGAGCTACTAGGTATGTCGACAAGGTAAATGTCTATAACATATGCAACAAGTGTACCTTTGCCTGAAGAAGCATTTCCGGCCTTCTTGCCATGCTCTGCAAGCCACTTGCTATAGTTTCTCTTCCAGTGACCGGTCTCCTTGCAGTGAAAGCAAACGGTCTTCGAGTCCGGTCCAGACTTCGGCGCAGCGGCAGAGGTTACCGTCTCCGTGCCCTTTGCCGATTTCTGCACCATCAACACTTGATGCGTGCCTTTCTTAATATCCTGCTCTGCCACTTTGAGCATCCCATGCAATTCAGTGAGCTTCTTATCCATGCCATGCATATGATAGTTCGAGATGAACATCCCATAGCTGGGCGGAAGAGAACCCGTAACAGCATCAAGAGTCAGCTCATCCAAGAGCGGGAAGCCCAAACGATCCAAAGCTTGCACATATCCGATCATCTTGATCACATGTGGGCTCGATGGATCACCTTCCTTCAGCTTGCAATCCATCAAGGATCGCCAGACGTTGAACCTTTCGGTCCTAGCTCAGGTTCCAAACATGCTCTTGAGACTCTCGATCATATCGTAAGCCTCAACATTTTCAAATGTTCAAGGCAAATCGGGCTCCATACAAGCCAGCATCAGACAACTGATCTCCGTTGATTCATCAATGAGTTTGTGGTAGGCATTCTTAGCTGTGGCACTAGCATTATTGGCAGGTTCCTCTGGAAGTGGATCCTCTAGAACATGTTCCTTTTTATCGTGCTTGAGAACAATTCTCAAATTTCTATACCAGGTGGTAAAGTTTGTTCCATTCAGTTTATCCTTTTCTAGAATTGATTTCAATGCAAAGTTGGGTTGAGCAGGTGGTGCCATTGATCTACAAATGTAAAATATGCAATCACTAAGCAATGTGTGTATGTAGAGTAATTCTAGCCTAATGTAAATACTCCCACTCAAGTCAGATCCCTCCGCAAACTCTCAAGTGATTCAGATCCGACTAGCGCATGCGACTAGTGAGCTTTAGCATCACTGCTAGCCAACATACCTATCCGTAAGCAACTCCTTGCTAATCGTATCTCTATATTTACTCGTCGGTTTCGGGAAGGTATCTCATACCCGGCTCCCAACCTTCTTTTGCCACAAGGCCCAAAACCGCTTTTGATAGCCTTGTCAAGTTAACTCGATGCAAAGGTATGTCCGTGTCCGACACGAACCCTTCAGTTCAAGGACACCCAAAGAAGACCCCAATTTTATGAGCCCACTACTAGACGTACTTGACGTGCGAAGGTGCAACATCGGGGATAGCAATTCGCTTGATATTCATGAGGGATCATTCTATCATTTTAACATGCATAGAAACAAAGAAGCATAACAATCACAAATATAACACATATTGTGAAATAGTATGGCTCCTTCATGGACGTTCTTCCGTGTCGGCTCCGACTCCGTGACCATCTACGAACTCCATCTTCTTTGTCACGCCGGACGCCAAGCCACCAACCTGATCTCTATTATCCAACTACTACAACTAGTAATGAATTTACATAGAGTCACAAGTCCACATGCAGGTCGTTATACATTATAATGATAGCACTTTGGCTCCTGCCGGCTGAGAAACATGACACGCAGGCCATGTATAAATTACACACATGCATCACATACACATGAGCCATACTATTGACAACAAACCTGCAAAACAAAGTTATGCATAGAATCACATACACATGAGCCATACTATTCACATGCACTCTCCACCCCGAAGTGTTGGGTTCTACGGTAGGGTGCGTCGACTGCAAATTAAAAATTCCTACGCGCAGAACATCCAGGAACATGCTACGGGAGATGGATCACAGTTCGTTACCACTAGACGCGCAGTGCCGCCAGCAATGAAGAAGAGTTGGGGCAGCGCCGTCCGAGTGTATCGCCTTCTCCTCGCCCCTATCTCCCTCGAGCGGCCGGTCGTCCGATCCCACGCACGAAGTTCGCCGGAGCGGCGCAAGTGCACCGCCTCTAACGGTATCCGCTGCGTGCGGGAGGAACGCCAGCGGCGGACTGCTAGGTCCGATCACATACGGGCGGGAGTGGAGGTGGCTATTCGCAACACATGCAAACCCTAGCCGCAAATAATCGGGTTTATCAACCGCTCGAGTGTGCCGCACCTCCACTTTATATAGGTGTCCGTCATGGCTCAACACTTGGGCCTCGTGACGGACCCTAAAGCCCAAAGTCTATTCGGTCACGTTTCCTAGTCCAGTTCGGATCACATCCGACCAAAGGTCCTATGAACTGACCTCGTAGGTTCCTTCCCTTAAGCTGCCGAATTCTTAGGTTCAAGTCGGCTTGGTCACAGCTCGGATCACCTCCGACATGCACGGTTGGTAGAGGCCTCTAGCAAGGCGTGCCGACCACCAAGCAGACTATGAAGCTGGTTAGGCGAACTCCGCATAACGTGTCACACTTCGCTCCTTTGCCGCGACGATATATGTTGTCGGGCTCAAGGCGAGACTGTCATCCTTGTGCTAGCCCGACCTCTTTCTCGCTCCAAAGGATACCGACTAATCGTACGGATTATCTCATAATCCTTGACGCATGGCCATGTTGTTCCCGGTCGGATCACACGAGGGGCCCAGAGTATATCTCTCCTGATCGGAGGGGCAAATCCCATCTTGCTCGACCATGTCTCGCAGCATGGGACCGGACAAACCCGAAACCTACCTTTGTAACTACCCAACACGGAGTAGCGCTTTGGTCGGCCCAAAGCAAGTCTGTCACCATCCCGAGTACATGCGCCACCAGGTCTTAGGACATAGAACGTATGTTGTACTAGAGACTCACAGATGACATATCACTGCATCTCATAGTTGGGTCTGTCCGACTAGGACCTTATCTCGACTCGGATCCGACTATGTCGAATCCGACCAAATCTTTCCAAGTCCATATTATCCGGTTAGCATCCAATGCTCCATGGCTAGTGAGACCGAGCCATCGACCGTGTCATATGCTAGTCTAGTCGGCTGCGCATCCACACAACCCTTTCGACTAGGGACCTTTTAGGACAGTCATCATACAATGCATAGTCCCACAAACAAGTCACGTACTTGCTGATACACATCATTGATAATGTCCAAGGACTATCTTTATTCATAAACACATAGGAAATATCATCATACATGATTGCCTCTAGGGCATATCTCCAACACGAAGGCCAAGATCGCCAACTCACCGGATCCACCTTGACAGCGACTCCACCGTGTCATCGGATCCACGAGCTCGCCGTGATCAGCACCAAGTTCTTCATGAACGGCAGCAAGAAGACGCTCGAACTCACATCGAGCGCTGAAGAGAAGCGCGACGTCAATCCGACCAGCGCGCTGGGCCCTCTGTCGATATGCATGCGCCAGGAACCAGCGACTTGTCCGACTGCTGATAGGTTGCCCTGCGTTCACTCGTGAGCTGCGGCAAGTCCAAAGGCCCCAAAGAAGAAGAATTTCAAGCCGACGTGCTGCAGAAGTTCGATGGCGTGACGCATCCGTCGGAGTTCCTCAGCATCTACACCATCGCGGTGCAAGCTGCAGGGGGACGAGACGACAAGATCCTCGCCAACTACTTCCCGCTGGTACTCAAGCCCAATGTCAGATCCTGGCTCATGCACTTGCCAGACGGATCCATATCCTCTTGGGCAGATCTATGCCATCAGTTTGTCGGCGCCTTCACAAAGCGGCCACAAACCTCATGGCCAAGAGAGTGACCTTCATCTGCCGCCCGTAAGGAAGGAGAGTCTCAAGAAGTTCATTTAGAGGTTCAGCCGTGTACACTACAACATCCCAGATGTCCACCGCCGCGGTGATCGCATGCTCCATCGTAACGCAAGGAACCGCAGGATGAGGGAGGAAATGGCGATGTGCAAAGTCAAGGACGTCAGTGAGCTGTATGCCTTGGCCGATAAGTGTGCACGTGCTGAGGAAGGGAGGAGACTCCCAGGAGAGAATGCAGAAGCAGGATCTGATAGTGAGGAGGCTGCTCCGGCCAAGAAGAGCTGGCGACGGAACAACAGAAGGAAGAAGGGCAAAGAGGTGCTAGTTGTCGAAAGGGTCCCAAGAACGGGTGCCGCCAAGAAAGCCAAAGTTGGTGGCTCCGCAAGGAGGTTGTCAACACGGACTGCCACTGTGGCGGCCGCCGACAAGCGTGATAGCTCCAACAAGCGATCGCAAGATCCACCGCACCAAGGGCCATGACCTCCAGAGTTGCACGAAGGTCGAGCAGCTTGTTGAACAGCAGAAGGCTGAGTACGAGCGGCGCGACAAGGAGAAGGCCCAGGAAGGTGCTGGGGGAGTTGGCAAGAAGCGACCCGGCCGGGGAGGACGCCGCGGCAAGCCAAGCAGCGGCAAGGAGACAGACATCCCCGCGGCCGCGACAAGGATGAAGATGACGACGACGATGAAGATATGGAAGACGACGAGACCGATGAGCAGGAGTTCCAGAAAGCCACAGAGGTCCTCTGCGTTGACGGTGGTGCTTCTCTGCATACTTCACACCGCCAACTCAAGCAGTGGATGCGGGAAGTTAATGCAGCAGAACCATCCGTAGAGTCACGCAAGCCTCGAAATGGTCCAAGACGCCTATCATCTTTGATATTGAGGATCACCCCGATCGCATAATCTGCGGTCGGGTGCTTGCCGATGTTGGTTTCACCAACTATCCGCAACCTCAAAGTCACTAAGATGCTAGTTGACGGCGGGCCGGCTTGAACTGATCTCCTCCGCGTGCTCCGAAACTCCAAATCCTCGACAACAGCTCAAGAGACCGCACATTCCAAGGAATCAATCCAGGAAGGAGCAAGCCAAGGGAAAGATCACGCTGTTGCTGACATTTGGCAGCGAGCTGAACTTCGGATCGAGAGGGTCACGCTCGACGTTGTTGATTTTCCATTACCTTACAATGGGATACTCAGCCGCCCAAAGACTCGCCAAGTTCATGGCAGCCTCTCATTATGCATACAACTTGCTCAAGATGCCAGCCCGATAAGTGTCATTTCTGTCCATGGGGACAAGAAGGATGCTCTTATCTCATACCGACAAGATTTACCGGAGGCAGAACAGCAACAGATAGCAAGTCACTTGCCACTGAAGCTCCCGGGGGGAAGAAGAAAGCCAAGACCAAGTTCGGCAAGAGCTCTGATGCCCACTCCGGCAAGCGCACCTCTTCGGAGTGCTGCGCTACCGTCGAGGACGCACCATCGAGCTCCACCGGCAAGTGCAAGAAGACGATGGCAGCTCCACCAAAAACCAAGAAGGTGCCCGCCAAGGAGGACGGCGCCGGTGGTACCTTCACCATCGCTGCCACTCTCGACCCTAAATAGGAAGGCGCACTGCGTTGCTTTCCTCAAGGGCGAACGTCGACGTGTTTGCATGGCAACCGCCCGACATCCCCGTGTTCCTGTGAAAGTAATTGAGCATCACCTAGCTGTCTGTCCTCATGCGCGCGCCCACAAGCGTAAAGTCGAAGCGAAGGAGCGCCAAGAATTCATTGCAGAAGAGATCAAGAAATTGGAAGCAGCAGGCCTTGTCAGAGGAGTGCTCCATCCTACGTGGTTGGCCAATCCTGTAGTTGTACGCAAGGCAAATGGGAAATGGAGACTTTGTATCGACTTCACAGATGTTAATAAAGCTTGTCCCAAAGACCCATTTCCCTTGCCGCGCATCGACCAGATTGTTGACTCCATGGCTGGATGTGATTTGCTTTCGTTTCTTGATGCATACTCAGGATATCATCAGATCTTCATGGCAGAAGAGGATGAGGAGAAAACCGCATTCATCACCCCATGTGGCACATACTGTTTTGTACGGATGCCTTTTGGGCTAAAGAATGCTGGTTCAATGTTTGCAAGAGTAGTCCATGACGCTTTTAAGCCGCAAATGCACAGAAATGTAGAAGCCTACATGGATGACATAGTGGTCAAAAGCAAAGACAGGGCAACTCTGGTTCAAGATTTAGATGAGACCTTTGCAAATGTGCACAAGATCAACCTCAAGCTCAACCCCGAGAAGTGCGTGTTTGGAGTCCCTTCCGGCAAGCTTCTCGGGTTCTTCGTGGTCTCAATGGGAATTGAAGCCAATCCCGACAAGATCAAGGCCATTGAGCAGATTGAAGCACCAAAGCACGCCAAGGATGTACGAAGACTTGCCGGTTGCGTGGCTGCTCAAAGAAGTTTATCTCTAGGTCTCCGAACGCTACCGCCATTTTTTAAGATTTTGAAAAAGGTAGGTCCAATGAAATGGACTCCCGAAGCGGAGGCTGCGCTACAGGACTTAAAGAGATACATGTCCTCCACTCCAATACTTGTCGCACCTAGGCCACAAGAGAAGTTGCTAATATATCTAGCGGCAACCAATCAAGTGGTTAGTGCTGCGTTAGTAGCGGAGAGGGAGGCGGATGATGAGCTGGCAACCATGGCAAATGCATCCAGCGACAAGGTGGCCTTCACCGCAAGCTCTGGTCCCGGACAAGGATGGATCTGCAGACGCAGTGAGAAGATGCGTAAAAGGATGGTGCAGCGCCATTTTACTTTGTCGGCCTCTTCCAGAGGGGCTAGATC
Organism: Aegilops bicornis; assembly: GCA_021605145.1. Classification (NCBI taxonomy): domain Eukaryota; kingdom Viridiplantae; phylum Streptophyta; class Magnoliopsida; order Poales; family Poaceae; genus Aegilops; species Aegilops bicornis. Next base: position 222,001,556 of record CM038674.1, on the reverse strand, counting down.
AAGGTACTGTGTGCAGAAGTTGCTTTTCGCCTTCTCATGGCCTCGAGAAAGCTGCGCCATTACTTTCAAGCACATGAAATCACAGCTTGTCACTCGCTTCCGCTGAAGAGGATATTGCAAAACCCGTAAGCAACAGTGTGATTGTTGGGTGGGCACTGGAACTGTCAAGCTTTGGCCTCAAGTTTGAAAGCACTTCAACTATTCAAAGCAGAGCACTGGCAGAGTTCATAGCGGAATGGACGCCAACACAAGACGAAGAAATTCCAGAAACGAGCATCCCCGTCAAAGAAGCAAGCAAAGAGTGGCTGATGTACTTTGATGGAGCCTTCTCGCTGCAAGGTGCCGGTGCTGGCGTGCTGCATGTCGCACCCACCGGAGAGCACCTCAAGTACATAGTTCAAATGCACTTTCCCAAGGAGCAAGCGACAAACAATACTGCAGAGTATGAAGGTCTGCTTGCCGGTCTCACGATAGCAGTGGACCTTGGGGTCAAGAAGCTCATTGTCAGGGGTGACTCGCAGCTTGGCGTCCGTCAAGTGAACAAAGATTACCAGAGTCCGTTGATGGAAGCCTACGTTGATGAAGTGAGAAAGCTAGAAGAGCACTTTGACGGCCTGCAGATGGAACATGTTCCAAGAGCTCAGAATGATATTGCTGACGGTCAATCAAAGTGCGCCGCACTCAAGTTACCTGTGGAACCAGGGATTTTTGTGCTCAAGTCGACTCAAATTGATCGTAACGCCATCAACTCGGATGTAACAAGAAGAGGAAGTTGATTTCTGGTGACTATTTTCCGCGCAGAGCTCCCGAAGCCGCCGCCAAGAAGGTCCCTGTGATCAACACCAAGAGTGCCGAGGAGCAGTCTGCTCCGACAAGCCCTAGGGTTTGTTTCGTTGAAGCAGACGCTCCCGACAAGTTTTGCTCCGGCAAGCTTGCCGGGGGACATCAAGCTCCGGCAGAGCCGCAGGTTCTCGCCGTAGAAGCTGATGTTCCCGCAGCAGCAGATGTGCCTTCAATCCTTGTTGTCGAGCCGCAGGCTCCAGCATGGGCGCAGCAGATAGTCCATTTCCTTCAGACAGGGGAATTCCCGAAGAACAAGAAGAGGCGGAAAGAGTAGCCCAGCAGTCAAGTATGTACCAGTTTGTCGACAAAGACACTGCATGTAAGAAGACTCAACGGTGTGAAATTGAAGTGTATTCACCGGAAGAGGGATGTAAGTTGCTAAGAGATACACGGAGGCATATGTGGTCACCACATTGGCGCAAGAGCACTTGCCGACAAAGCTTTCCGAAGGTTTCTCTTGGCCGACCCTCCAGATGCAACTGCACAAGTAACCAAGTGTGTAGCGTGCCGCTTTCATTCCAAGCAGATTCACCACCAGCTCAAGCTCTCCAGATGATCCCTTTATCCCGCCATTTTCGTCCTGGGGCTCGACATCCTCGGCCCCTTTCCTCGAAGTCGTTTGGGGCTTTGAGTACTTGTACGCTGTAATCGACAAGTTCACAAAGTGGCCGGAAGTGGAAGCAAGGAGGAAGGTGACGGCACAACAAGATCAAGTTCTTCAGGTCGATTGTTTACCGTTTTGGAATTCCTAACAGGATCATCACCGACAACGGCACACAGTTCACGAGCCGCACCTTCATGTAGTACGTCCAAGATCTTGGCGCCAAGGTCTGCTTTGCTTCTGTTGCTCATCCGAGAAGCAACGGTCAAGCAGAGAGGGCAAATGTCAAGTGTCAGTATGGCTCAAGACCGTAACTTTCAACAGCTGTACAAGTGCGGAAGAAATCGATTGAGGAGCTGCCGGTGGTTCCTTGGTCGATCGTGACGACGCCGCACACCTTTCGCTTCTAGTCTATGGAGCAGAGGCAGTTCTCCCCACGGAACTCGTATTCGGATCACCTCGAGTGCTCGCTTATGATGAGCTTGAGCAAGAGCAGCTGCGACAAGATGACGCGCTGCTCCTTGAGGAGGACCGTCTTCAGGCTGCTATACGGGCTGCTCGTTACCAGCAAGCTTTGCGCCGCTACCATAGCTGCAAAGTTAATGCCAGAAGTCTCGAGGAAGGCGACCTTGTTCTTCGGCGTGTTCAGTCCGCCAAGAATTCCAACAAGTTGACGCCGAAGTGGGAGGGCCCTTATCGGGTGAAACGAGTCACTAGGCCAGGCGCTGCCCGCCTTGAGACCGAAGATGGCAATCCGGTGAGCAACTCCTGGAATATCGAGCATCTTCGTAAGTTTTACCCATAAGGCGCGGTTGCCGGATCCTGTCCTGGCAACCACCTTTTGTACAAGTCTTGCCAATGTTGCATGTAATCCTTTGTACAAAGCCGGACGCAGATCCCGTGCATAAGTAAAACTCATGTGCTTCACATAACTTGTCAATTTCATGCTTTCGTCATTTTATTGCATGTTTTGTATGACATTTTGTGCAGCACCTACACCCGGTAAGCAATAACGAGCCGCAAGGCTCCATGACTTTATTTTCTCTTCTTTCTCTTTCTCAAAGAAAGGAAGGTTCCCTCGCACACAAGTTAGCCGGGGGGGAAGGAGAAGATAATGGTGTGGACTAAGTATCGCCGAGGAAATTTCGCCTTACCGGAGATAAGCTACGTAAAAGCTAAGTTGCCAAAGTTTGAGCAATCAGCTTTAAATTTTTAAGTTATCTTCCTCGAACGATAGTACTTTGTATGGAAAACTCATGCGCGGAGGAACCAACTCAGAAGTTGGTCGCTACTTACTTTGTTTCGAGTCCGCTCAACAACGTAAGTGAGCTGCAACTAGTTGCGGCAAGGTTGTTTGTCGGAAGCGGCACCGCCAAAGAAGTCAGCCGACGTTCCGCACTCAAATAAGCGCAAAGGTGCCACGCCAACAAGTTCCCTAAAAGCGTAGGGCACAAACATACAAAGGAAGGAATCAAGTAAAGGAAATAACATTGCAATCACTGCCCAAGATAGAGTTATATTACAAAATAGCTTGTCGCAGATCTAATAAATTTTTCTCCTAAACATGATCAGCAGCGACAAGGGAAAGATAAAATTGGCGGCCTAATCTACGCGGTCGCCGTCAACCCGCTTGATCTTGCCCACCTTGTCCACAATGGGTGCGACAAGGGCTTTGAGCGCCTCCACATCGGCATCCGGCGGCAGGGACATGAGGACGCCGGTGAGGTTGAGGCCTGGGTTGCGGAAGGCCACCTTCATCAGCACCTTCTGGAGAGCTCCCGCACAGATCTGGCGCGATTCCTCGGCCAGCTGCTTTGGGATCTCTTCCCGGAGTCGCTGGAGAGCCGTCACCACGCCCTTGAAGAACAAGCTGAGGTTGGCGCTGGGTTGGAGGCGCTCGTCGGAAGAGTACCCAAGATCCACCATACCCAGCTCTGTCAGCTCCGTGTCGATGGCGGCGGCGATATTCACAAGACCCTCGGTCCAGTGCTCCACATTCTCCCTGAAGGTGCTCTGGGCGGCAGTAGCACTCGCCCAGCCGCCTCGTCAGCCTTGATCTTCTCCAACAGGCCCACCTCCCGCCTCCTTGGCGCCGTCCCGTCCCCGTGATCGTGGTGGCTTTCAGCTCAAGATCTGCTTTGGAGTCCTTGGCGGCGCTGAGCTCCTTGCTCCTCTCAATGAGACGGCCTGCAGCTCGCCAAGAGTGTAGGCGTCCTTCTCGCTGCCAGGCTTGAGTGCAGCAAGCTCCTCGCTCTTCTTCAGACCGCCTCCAAAGGCGTCACCTTTGTCTCCAACTCCTTCTTGGCGGCCTCGGCTGCTGCGGCAGCATCCTTTGCTTCCTTAAGAGCTCCACCAAGTGTCTCCTCGCGCGCGGAAAGCTCCTCCTCATGACTGTCGAGATTAATCTTCCGCTGCGCCAGCTCGCCTTCCTGCGCGGTTAGCTTCTCGGCAGCAAGCCTCTGCTGCTCTTCAACCTCTGCCTTCTTGAGGATGAAGGCTTTGCGCGCCTGAACAATTTGCTCCCGCTCCTCTGCCAAGGACCGGAGAGCTTCTTGATCGATCTCCCGGAGCTCCTCCGCGCGCTTCTCGATGTCTGCTCCCGCCTTCGCGACAAGCGCTTCCCGGGACTCCAACTTGGCTTGTCGGGCGCGGTAGAGCGACAACAGCTTCTTCAAGAAATGCTCCTCCTCGACTTCGCCACGCTGCTGCTTGGCACGTCCACCAGCGTCAGCCCAGCGGAGGCGAGCAGCTCTTCATCAAAGGTCTCTCCTTCGACCGGCGCCCTGGAGCTTGATGCCCACGGGAGCTTGATGAAGACACCGTCGCCGGCCTTCAGATAGGGCGCTGGCCGGCTCTTCGAGCCTTACGCTGCACCAAAGGGCGGAGGGATTGGTGGTCGGCGTGGCGCCTGGCGCTCCGCGGCCTCGTGGTCGCCAAGACGATCGCTGCACCCTCGCCAGCCTTTTGCGGCGCTGTGGCAGCAGCCTTTGGCCCCTTCGCCAAGCGGACTCATCGGGCGCCAAATTTCTTCCTCCATGGCGGCGGCGTCGTCAGTATTGCCGCGCACGTCCTCCTCGCCGGCGACCTCAGCCTCCATCGGCTCTGCGGCGGATGGATCTAACGACCAGAAAAAGAAAGAACAGTCAAGCAAATGTTCAAAAAGAAAAACAGAAGCAAAAGAACCCAAGGGAAATTTTCAGGCAAGAAGATTACCTGCGATGGGATCTGCAGCCATGGTCTCGACCACCGGAGGATCACTGGTGCCGTCCCTTGCCGGAGAAGTCTCCCTTGCCGGAGAACGCTCCCTTGCCGGGAATCTCCCTTGGCGGTGTAGTCAAGCAGATGGAATTTCAGGAGCGGTTTCCGGGCACTCCTGGTGAGGCTGCTCTGCTCCTACACAAACCAACAGTCAGATATCAACAAAGAAGGAGCACCCATGCACGCCTAACAGTAAGAAGTAAACCATATACTTACGCTGGGGGCTGTGCTGGGGGCTGCTTTGAGGAAGGGTTGCCGGGTCCGGCAAGGGGGTCTCAGACGCGCCTCCTGTTGCCACGGGGGGATCATCCTCGATGACAACCACCGGGGTCTTGGCTCTCTTCGACGCTCTCTGGGCCAGCGTCCTGAAAAGGAAAGAGTTCAGAATGAAGCAAATCAGATACAAGACGAAGCAACAAAATTGAAGAAATACAAGCACAATATAGAAGCTTACTCTTCTTCTTCCTCGTCGGAGCTGAGCGTGGAGAGATCAAATTCGGCTCGCCTCGGCAAGCGAAGAGGCGGAGGAGTAGGTTCCCTTGACCGCTTGGCGGGGTGGCGGCGGCTGGGAGGATCCTGCCCAGCTTGTTGCAGCGGCGTGGGGTGCTCTCAGGCAACAAAGTGCTTGCCGCGGTGGAGCGGGCCGACGGGCGCTGCTGGCTGTTGGCCCGCTCGCTGCCTTCTGCCTCGCTCCAGCCTTTATGGAGACGCCTTCTTGGTGGAGCCAGAGGCTCCGTTTGCGGCAAGCTGCTAGATGGTGGGGAGGAGGCGCCCTCAGCGGGTTCGCTCGACTCGGCTTCGGGTTCGGCAAGCTCCTCCTCGCCGGCGAACTCCCTTCGCTCGACAAGGCTTGCCGCCTCTGCTGCCTCTACCTCCTCCACGGTGAACCCGAATTCGCCAGCGGCGGCAGCTGCCGCCTTCCAGCTGGTGGCGATGCGCTGCATCTCGTCGTCGGTGGTGTCGCGGGTGAGGCTCTTCTGCTCGTCGAGGCGGATCGGTAGTTCTTCCAAGCTGTCGAAGAACTGCCGCACGACGTCGTCTGAAGGCTCTTGCCAGGTTGGAACAATCCCATGCGAATCACACAACGGCATCATTGCACGGATGCGGTCGAGCGAAGAGTTGTTGCACAATGGGACGACTCCCCTCGGCAACCTAAACCATTCGGGGTGATTGGGGTCGTGCTTGAACAGCTCCAGGAGCATCGCATCCAACTCCAAGACAGTGAAATTGAAGTTGAGGCCCGGGCGCAGCCTCATGATGTCCGCCGCATTTTGGAACTCCCAAGCGGGTCTCCTCCTCTCCTGCAAGGGAGCGATTCGGCGGCGAAGGAAATCTGCGCCAACGGCGCCTACGGTGAGTCCGGCAAGCCTGAGGTGCAAGATCCGGGTCACGGCAATCTTCAATCTAGCATCTTCCGGCGCCAAGTTGCTCCAATCGTTGCCGCGCACTATTGGAGTTTGGCGCTAAGCAGTAAAGGGCTGCGGGTTCTCCTGAACGATCCAACACCAATCGGCCCTCCACTCCTCCCACTTGCTGCGGAGCTCTCCTTCCAGATAGGCTTCTTTCTTGCCGATCCTTGAGATCCAAGCAATCCCTCCGGCAAGTGTCTCTCCTCTCTCAACTCGGGGCATGAAGAAGTGGCGGAAGAGGGCTACGTTTGGGTGGACTCTGACAAAGTTTTCGCAAAGGTGTGCGAAAACTGCCATGGTCAGGACATCATTGGGGGTGAAATCAAGGAGGCGAAGCCCGTAGGTGTTCATGATATCGCAGAAAAATTCATAGAAGGGCGGGCAGAGCCCGCAATAGAAGAACAGTGCGAAGAAAGGGTACCCAGTTGGGGCTAGTTCCGAAGCAGCGGCTGGGAGTACCTTCAGGCGCGGATGCGCCTGCCTCCGTCGACTGCAACAGGTAGTAGTTCTCCTCGGCTCCCTTGCGGCGAAATGGGGAGACGGCCCGCCTTTCAGAAAGCACCGCGAGCCGCTGCGCCTCGGCCGACTTCACGCCCTTCCCCTTATTGGCTTTCGGAGCCATGGCGGAGGTGGTGGAGGAGACCGACGGCGTTGATGGCGCTGGTGGCGATGGGGGGCGGAGCACTGCTCTCTTCAGACTAGAGAAGAAGGGGGGAGCGGTGGTGGTTTTCGAGATTAGACAAAGAATGGCGAGGTGGGCGACCTGCCCCTGTTTCCCCTGTTTATAAGGAGGGAGAGGGGGCGGACGTTCCGCTTTTCCAAATAAAGAAACCCCCCACGATCTCTCCCACGACGCCACGTTCGGCGCGTGCTGTTCGTGGGGGACGTGGTGGGTCCGGAGCAAGTTACGGCGTGATCTAGGCCAAGCGTGCCCGTGCACTGTTTTGGACCTGGCCCAACAGCGCTCGGCACCGTGTGTGGCCCAGGCCTGGGGGCTCCTGTCGGTGTACTAGAGTAGGGGTACCCTAGTATCCCGAACTCGTGCACGGGCAGTTGCAGCACTGTGGCAAGGCTTGCTCGGTGATCGCCAAGGTCCTCCGTGGTTCCTTTGGAGCCATTCAAGAACAAAGTATTTAAGCCAAGGAGACAAGGCCCCGGCAAGAGGAGCTTGCCGGGAAGGCCACTCAAGGCACACAGAAGACAAGACCCCGACAAGAGGAGCTTGCCGGGAAGGCCCGGAGAGCGACAAGCTTCCGGACGCGACAAGGATTCAGCCGCGGCAAGGCGCTTGCCGCGGCAGGCAACCACTCTTCATCTCCGCTCCAGCTCATCCACCAACGTGTCGCCATGGGACCATTCCAGGCGCGCATGTCAAGAGGCTGTGCGGCCAGCGGAGCGCAGCGGTAAGTGGCACTGACAAGATTGCCATTGTGGCAAGCGGTGGCGCCCCTGACGGTCCCAGTTGCACTGTTTAGGCGACATGGACGGGCATTTAATGCTTTTGTCCCCTGCCGTCAGGGTTAGGTAGAATACACTGTACAAGTAGCTGTACCAACCGCAACTCATTTTCCCATTTTTGCCCTTGTCTACGTTACACCTGTTGGTGACCCCTTGAGCATATAAAAGGAGGCCCATGTGCAACGTAGAGGGGGTTGAGGTCATTCGAAACCAGGGACACTCACGCTAGGTCTTGTAGCTCTCATGGCCCTCTAGCAAGAACACAATACAATCAAACAAGCATCAGTAGGAGTATTATCTCTCCGGAGAGCTCCGAAGCTGGGTAAACTGCTCGTGTGCTTCGCCTCGATCTGCTCTTCGTGCGACCTCCGCCCCCCACCGAACCGAAAGGGGCTCGGTCCGCCGGTCCCATAGGTGTTCGTGGGTTACGATCAGCTTCCCCGACAAAGAAAGTTTTAATGCTTATGTTGGTAGAGGATTAAAGAATAATGCTTTCAAGATAGGACACTTGAATGATTATATGGCTAGAGTTAAAGGTGAACTTAAACTCATTAGCAAATATGCTTCTATGGTTGCTACTCAAGCTGAGCAAGTACTTAAAGCTAAAAATGATTTGCTCGATGAATTAAATTATAAACCTGACTTTGTTGTTAGAGTGGCTACTAGAACTGGTAGAATGACTCAGGAACCTTTGTATCCCGAAGGCCACCCTAAGAGGATCAAGCAAGATTCTCAGAGAAACAATTTAGAGGCACCTAGTTCTTCTAAAAAGAAAAAAAGAAAAACGATAGGACTTTGCATGCTTCTAGTGAACCTATTACCGACACACCTGAAAATCCCAATGATATTTCTATTTCTGATGCCGAAACTCAATCAGGTGATGAACATGAACCTAGTGATAATGTTAATGATAATGTTCATGTTGATTCTCAACCTAGCAAAAATAATGACGTAGAGATTGAACCTGCTATTGATCTTGATAACCCACAATCAAAGAATCAACGTTATGATAAGAGAGATTTTGTTGCTAGGAAGCATGGTAGAGAAAGAACCATGGGTTCAGAAACCCATGCCCTTTCCTCCTAAACCATCCAAGACAAAGGATGGTGAGGATTTTGAGCACTTTGCTGAAATGATTAGACCTATCTTCTTACATATGCGCTTAACCGATATGCTTAAAGTAAATCCTTATGCTAAATATATGAAGGATATCATTACAAATAAAAGAAAGATACTGGAAGCTGAAATTTCTACCATGCCTGCTAATTACACTTTTAAGGGTGGAATACCAAAGAAACTTGGAGATCCGGGGGTACCAACTATACCATGCTCCATTAAAAGAAATTATGTTAAAACTGCTTTATGTGATCTTGGAGCCGGTGTTATTGTTATGCCTCTATCTTTATTTCATAGACTTGAATTGAATAAGTTGACACCTACTGAAACATATTTGCAAAAATGGCGGATAAATCAACTGCTATACCAGTCGGTATTTGTGAGGATGTACCTGTCGTGGTTGCAAATGTCACTATCTTAACAGACTTTGTTATTCTTGATATTCCCGAGGACGATAGTATGTCGATTATCCTTGGTAGACCTTTTTTTTAATACTGCAGGGGCTGTTATTGATTGCAACAAAGGCAATGTCACTTTTCATGTTAATGGTAATGAGTATACGGTACACTTTCCGAGAAAACAGTCTCAAGTTCATAGCATCAATTCTATTGGAAAAGTTCCAACTATTATTGTTGGAGGTTTTGAATTTCCTCTTCTATTGTCAAGAAAAAGTATGATATTCTTATTATTGGGGATGTCCATATCCCCGTTGAGGTAACTTAGTGTTATTCAAAATTTCTCCGGTTCCGTGTTATTCGGAATGAGTTTGTTAACAAGACTTGATCAACCTTGTTAGTGGATTCATTTTGATTATCATGAGAAGGATGAAACTAGAAGGCACAACCTTCTGTACCCTCTTTTTACTTTCTGTTATTTAGAATAAATAAAGCAAAATAGTATTATCCGTCTGTTTTCTGAAATTATCCGTGCAATAAAAAATATCCCAAAAATAAAAGTGCTCCAAATGCCCTGCAAATTTAGTATGATTTTTTATGGAATATATGAGGATTTTAGGCATTGAAATCATTACAGGAGGGGCAAGCACCAGACCACGAGAGTGGAGGGCACGCCCACACCCACTTGGCACGCCCCCTATCTCGTGGGCCCCTGGTGGCCCCCTCCACTTATGTCAGCACCCACACACTCCATCTTCTTCCCAAAAAAATCATCATCCAACTCAAGCATGAGTTCTAGCTCATTTTGCTGCGATTTTTGATCTCCTTGCTCAAAGCTCCATTCACAAAACTGCTTTGGGAGATTGTTGCTTGGTATGTGACTCCTCCATTGGTGCAATTAGTTTTTTTCTAGTGCTTTATTCATTGCAAATTTTTACTGCATAGGTGACCATGTTCTTGAGCTTGCATGTTAAATTTATGAGGTCCCAAGTAATTCTAATGCATGATATAGGCTCTAAGTACTTGTAGGAGTAGTTGCTATCAATCTTGTTTAGTTTTATTCACTTTTATTTTGAAGTTACTAAAATTTCAGAAATTTTCAGAAAATGTTAAGGAGATTTTTGAGGGGATCTTCTAGCCAAGGCTCCCAGGAAAAACAAGCTAAAGAGAAGGAAAAGGCCAAGTATAATCTTCCTCGCATAGCGGAAGTACGACCGTGTGAATGGCCATGCGATAATTTCTTGAGAGAAGCTGGAATTTATGAAGATTTTTATTCTTTGATCGAGAATGCAGGCCTCACCGATTTCCTCCATGACCGGATCGATCAGTATCTATTACTCACCAATACTTTCATGCAAAACTTTTATTATTATCCTAAGAAGTCACCGCATTTAGTATCGTTTCATTTATATGATGATTTCAGGGAAATGTGTTTACGTAATTTTTGCGCAGTATGTAGGATACCCTTTGAGGGAAAATTAGAGGAACCACATCATAGAGATGTGGATGGCTTTGGTAACACTATCACTGTAGGGGATCCAAAGAAGGGTTCCGATGCGAGAATCTCTAGCATACACTTTCCTGTTTTACGCTACTTTGCCATATTTGCTAGTAGATGCTTGATTGGTCATGGACATAGTGGAAACTTCAATGTTCCTGATATTGTTATTCTTCACCATGCCTTGTTTGGAGATAATATTTTTAGTATGGGTGCCGTCATTGCTAAACGGCTAAGCCTGAATCGTACAAAAGGCCCCATCTTTGGAGGTATCTATGATGCACGTCTTGCTAGACATTTTGAGATACATATTAGGCACCATGAGAAAGAGGAGACAAAATTGCCTCCTTACATTTTAGATTACAAGAGCATGGTAGCACATGATTTTATTGTTGACAACGAAGATAAGATGCTCTTCTATAACCTGAGATTTAATAAGAAACACAATGAGACTATTATTTTGCCTGTGCCTCTATTGTTTGATTTGATTGCAGATAATTTTCTTGTCACGCCGGAAGTGGTGTACGCTCATCGAGGCCAAGCATCACCACCAGAACCTGAACCTGAGCCGGAACCTGCACTGGACCCTTATCGTGCATCATCCTACCAGTGGGACCCGGAGATGGCCAGCCAGTGGTATCCTGATTACACCTCTCAGTACACCGGGGAGAGTAGCCGCGGTCTGTGGCAATAGACTAACTTAGACCAAAAGCCTAAGCTTGGGGAGTACGTATTTCTCACCGCTTTACATTCACGTTCACACACCATTCTAGTCATCGGTGCTCATACTCTTTCATTGTATTATCCATGCTAGTTTAATTTTCTTTTTCTAGCTTTCTTCTTGTGTGTTTGATAAACCTTAAGAAAGACCAAAAAAATTAGTTAGTTTAATTTCCATGCTTGCAGTAGAAATTAAAACGAAACCCCCAAAAGATTTCTCGTTCTTCTTCTTGTTTGTTGGGAGCTTTCCCATGTAAATAGTGTTATTTTATTTTCTTTTCTTTGGGGGTCAAGAGTAGAAGACCATATTGAAAATGTTTAGTGGCTCTCATATGCATGATTGTTTATTTAACTTAGAGCCCATATTACTTTGTCTTCTCTCTTGAGTTGAATGCTTGCAGATTCCAAATTTTAGTCCAATGCACGTGCACTATTATTATTATACACATCTCAGAAGTAATTGCACCTCAAACAAATTTGATTTCTATGCTTTAGTGTCATCCTGGATCAAGAATGCCGACATGCACAAGATTTGAAGGATTTATAATAGAGTAGCAATCACACACTTATTACATTGAATGTCTCAAAAGAGAACTTATTACAATAAATATGGCTTAAGGCCATCTAAAATCGATAACAGCGGAAGGCTTGGAAGATAAGTGAGTCCATCAACTCCAACGACATCACTGAGTATAGAACCACGACCTAAGGCACCTTACTCGTCTTCTGAAAAGTCTGCAACATGAACGTTGCAGCCCGAAAATGGGTCAGCACATGGAATATGCTGGCAATGTAAAACATAGAGAGTAATGAACAAAAATATGCTATACTACATGCATATATGGCTGGTGGAAAGCTCTATGGTTACTATTTTGCGTAAAGCCAAATTTCCTCTACTACAAAGGAATAAATTTTATTTAACTATCATTAAACCCAACAAATTAAATTAAAGTAACATGATGAGATTCAAATGATAATCCAAGAACTAGATACTCAAAACGTCCATAACCGGGGACACGGCTAACCATGATTAGTTTATACACTCTGCAGAGGTTTGCGCACTTTTCCCCACAAGATTCGATCTCCTCCGTTGGGATTCTCGCACTACATGGTGTTTGAGAAACGGATGACCGAGACATAGTCTTTCAGAAGCGCTAGCACCTTACGATTGGGTAGACAGTTACACCTACTCTCTCCTACATCTGCTAGTCTACCACTGTGAGAGTTCGCACGACTTAATAAACTATGCTAGAACCCATCGTAGCTTGTGGCTGCACACGGAAGTTTCTAACATGAATAATCTCATGATCCCTTTGAGCCTAGGTGGCGGTCCATAAAGAAAACAGGCAATCACTAGAGTACCCAGGTGCCTCAATCCACCCAGATGTGTGTTAAAGTTGCCACCTTAAATAAACCATTAAATAACAATCTCACATCTGTCATGGATACACTCACCCAATCCACGTCTACTAGCATATAGCATGGCAATAAGCAAACGTAGAAGTAACTCCCAAGGGTTTGATAATAAAACAGGTAATAGGTACTACCTCATCTACTTCCCGAAACCTGCATATTAATAAGATCCTAATCATGCAATTGTTTGAGGATTGATCTAATGCAATAAAACTGGGTAGTAAAGAGGTATGATCAAAGTCTTACTTGCCTTGCTGATGATCCGTGAAACCTAGCGATTCGAAGTAGCAAACGGCGCACTCCGGGTACTCTATCGCAAACAAACAAGCATACAATAAGTACTCATCTAATGCATAGGTAAAACTCAAACTGAGAACTAACCAGAAAGTTCAACTTAAGAACTCCGGTTTGCAAAAAGAATCAAATCAAACTAAGCAACGAAAGTCAAACGACGAAAGAAACAAGCTTCATTTACTTATCTGGACCTAAGTCAAATTTTACAGAAGCAAAAACTTGTTTGAGTTGGTTAAAAGGAAAGAGGGTTTCGAGATGAAACCCTAGGCGCTTGAATCGCCTGATTCTAATAAACGAGCGAAAAGTTATACTAGAACAAAAATCGGATCAGAAAACGCAATCTAGAATAATCGCAGAAAATCCGAGAAAAAGAAAACTGACGAACAGTTTAACGAACGGACGTTTGTTACTGAATCTAAACGGTGAACGCGTCCGTTAAAACGAACGAACAAGCGAACGCTCGCTAAATAAATTAACCGAAAAAAACATAAACCGATCAAAAATAAACTAGGGTTTTCTAAAAAAACCGGATCTTTTAAAAAAAACTAGACCACGGCGGCGGGCGGCGGCGTATACCTCCGGCGAGGCGCTCCGGCGAGGCGGGGCGGCTCCGGTGGGGCGACGGGAGGCGGCGTGGGGCGGCGGGCTGCCGGCGTGGCGGGTTCGGTGGCGGCGGGCGGCAGCGGCGCGACTCAACAGGCGGGATCGGCAGCGGGCGAGACGGGTGAGGCGGCGAGAAGGGGGTATTTAAGAGGAAGGGGTGGTGGCTTGGGGAGGCGGCAAGGCGGCGGCGGTGGAGTCCCGGCCGGACTCGAGATCCGAGCGGCGGCGGCGGTGCGGTCTCCTGGCGGGAGACGACGGCGTGGGGAAGATGAGCCGGCTCGGCTGGGCCTCGGCTCGGCTGGGCCTCGGCCCGGTCGGGCGCTGAAAACTTTTTTTAAACAATTTCACCGAACAGAAAATAAATCCTAGAAAAATAAATAAAAATCTAAAAATGCCAAAAAAAAATTCACCGTCTAAATAAAATATTTAGAACTAGATGAACATTTTCTTGGCCCTAAAATGCAGTTTTGAAAAACCTGCAATTTTCCTAAATTCAAATAAAATAACAAAAACTCTTAAATAAAATCTTATTCGATTTTATTATTAAATACTCAATATTATTTATTTTGGGAAAGTCATTTTATTCCCTCTCTCATATTTTTATAATAGAGATAATTGAAGATAAAACAAATAAAATGAAATGATCCTATTTTCAAATTTTGAGAAAACTCAAATATGAAAATGACGAAATTCCCAACTCTCTCCGTGGGTCCTTGAGTTGCTTAAAATTTCTGGATCAGGCCAAAAGCAATAAAATATGATATGCAAGGATGATCTAATGTATAACATTCCAAATTGAAAATTTGGGATGTTACAAACCTACCCCCCTTAAGATGAATCTTGCCCTCGAGATTCGGGTTGGCTAGAAAATAGGTGAGGGTGGTCCTTCAGCAGATCTTCCTCTCGCTCCTAGGTGGCTTCATCCTCGGTGTGGTGGCTCCACTGAACCTTGCAAAACTTGATAACCTTGCTGCGGGTGACTCGGCTGGCATACTCAAGAATTTTGACTAGTTTCTCTTCATAGGTCAAATCACTATCCAACTGAATCGCTTCCAGCGGCACTGTATCTCTCAGCAGTATATCAGCCATCTCTGCGTGGCACTTCTTCAACTAGGAAACATGGAACACATCGTGAACTCCTGACAATCCTTCGGGCAATTCCAACTTGTAAGCAACTTCTCCCATACGCTCCAAAATTTGTATGGTCCTACAAAACATGGTGCTAAATTTCCCTTAACTCCAAAGCGCTTAACTCCTCGCAGTGGAGATACACGAAGATAAACTAGGTCTCCGACTTCGTAAACTGTCTCCTTGCGTTTTGAATCTGCATAGCTCTTCTGCCTGGACTGAGCTACCTTGAGCCTATCGCGAATCAACTTCACCTTCTGTTCAGACTCCTTAATCAAATTTGGTCCAAAAAAATGGCGATCTCCAACTTCATCCCACGACAATGGGGTCCTGCACCTTCTTCTGTACAAGGCTTCGAAAGGGGCCATCTTCAAACTGGATTGATAACTGTTGTTGTAAGAGAACTCTGCATATGGCAAATTGTCATCCCAACTAGATCCATAATCTAGCGCACAAGCTCTCAGCATATCCTCCAAAATCTGATTGACTCTCTCCCTGGCCCATCCGCTTCTCTGGATGAAAAGTCAGATCTTGAACTCTAGCCTGGTACCCAAAGTTTCGTGCAACTGATTCCAGAACTTTGAGGTAAACTGGGTTCCTCTATCTAATACAATGCTCCTCGGAACTCCATGCAGATATATGATCATGGTCATGTATATCTTAGCCAACTTAGCACTGGTGTAAGTGGTCTTCACTGGGATGAAATGAGCTACCTTCGTCAAACGATCAACTACAACCCAAATCGAGTCATAGCCTGAATGAGTCCTGGGCAATCCAGTGATAAAATCCATGCCTAGCTTGTCCCACTTCCATTCGGGTATCGGCAATGGTTGTAACAATCCTGGTGGCTTCTGATGCTCTGCCTTCACTCTCTGACATACATCACATACTGCTACGTATTCCGCAATATCCTTCTTCATTCCGGTCCACCAGAAAGTGTCCTTCAAATCCAACTCCATCTTGGTATTTCCTGGGTGAATCGAGTACGGTGAATCATGGGCCTCCTGCAGAATCAACTTCCCGATCTCCGGGTCATTAGGCACATAAACGTGGTCCTCAAACCATAATGTATCGCGCTTATCCTCATGAAATCCTTTAGCTTTTCCTTTGCTCATCTTCTCCTTTATAGAGGCAATCTCCTTGTCAGTCTTCTGAGCTTCTCTGATCTTATTCACAAAGTCGATCAATCTCCAACGCTGCTACATAGCCTCTCAGAACTATCTCCAAACATAGCTCACGAAGATCCTCGGCTAACTCCCTTGGCAACTCTCCGGTCAAGAGTGTGTTGACATGGCTCTTGCGGCTCAAGGCGTCAGCTACTACATTAGCCTTTCCGGGATGATAATGCAATCTCATATCATAATCCTTGATGAGCTCCAACCATCTCCTTTGCCTGAGATTCAACTCCTTCTGTGTGAAGATGTACTTCAAACTCTTGTGATCCGTATACACCTCACAATGGTTTCCGATGAGAAAATGTCTCCAAGTCTTCAATGCGTGCACTATGGCTGCTAACTCCAAATCATGTGTAGCATAATTCAATTCATGGGGCTTAAGCTGTCGTGAGGCATACGAAACAACTCTTCCCTCATGCATAAGAACTGCTCCAAGTCCTCGACAAGAAGCGTCGCAATACACCTCATAATCCTTGCGCTGATCTGGCAGAATCAAAACTGGCGATGTAACCAAACATTTCTTCAACTCCTGGAAACTGGCCTCACATTCCTCAGTCCATTTGAACTTGGTATCCTTCTTCGACAACTACGTCATGGGCTTTGCAATCTACGAGAAATTCTCAATGAACCTCCGGTAGTATCCTGCAAGTCCAAGAAAACTCCGGATCTCTCCAACTGTCGTTGGTGCTACCCAATTTGTCACAGTGAAAACTTTGGTGGGATCTACTGCTATTCCTTCTCCGAATATAACATGTCCGTGGAATCCAACTTCCTTCAACCAAAACTCACATTTACTGAACTTGGCATATAACTGATGTTCTCTGAGCTTCTCTAGTACCAAACGCAAATGCTCCTTATGCTCTTCTTCATTCTTTGAATATACCAAAATATCATCAATGAACACCACGACGAACTTATCTAGAAACTCCATAAACACCTTGTTCATCATGTTCATGAAATAGGAAGGTGCGTTAGTCAGACCAAATAACATAACGGTATAATCATACAGCCCGTACCTGGTGGTAAAAGCCGTCTTAGGTATATCCTGCTTTCGGATCTTCAACTGATGGTATCCTGATCGCAGAGCGATCTTGGAAAATACCTTAGCTCCTTGCAATTGGTCAAACAGATCATTGATCATCGGCAGCGGGTACTTGTTCTTGATTGTTACTTCATTCAATCCTCGATAATCAACAACCATCCTCAATGATCCGTCCTTCTTCTCCACTAGAAGCACTGGCGATCCCCAAGGTGAAGAACTTGGGCGAATATATCCTTTATCCAGTAACTCCTTAATCTGCTTCTTAATTTCCTCCAAATCTTTTGCGGGCATCCTATACGGTCTCTTAGATATCGGCCCTGTGCCTGGAAAAAGCTCAATCAAAAACTCAATGTCTCTATCCAGTGGCATGACGGGCAACTCCTCTGGAAATACATCAGGTAAATCCTTCACCACTGGTACTTCCTCCTGCACAACCCCCGATAAGGAATTTATTTGTGTCCTCTTCGGCTCGTGTCGCGATACATACTTGATCCTTCTCCCTTCTGGGGTGGTAAGCAAAATCGACTTAATGGCGCAATCGATGTTTCCTCCATACATCGATAGCCAATCCATACCTAGAATCCCATCCAAACCTTGCGATTCCAAAATGATTAAATCCGAGGGGAAAACATGCCTACCTATACTCAATGGCACTTGAAAACATGCTCGACTGGCCATATACTCCGCTCCTGGTGAGCTTACTAACATAGGTGTTCTAAGAACCTTGGTGGGCAGTTTTTACTTATCCACAAATCCCCTTGATATGTATGAATGCGATGCACCAGTATCAAAAAGAACGATTGCAGTAAAGGACTTAACCAAAAACTTACCTATTACTGCATCTGGCTGGGCTTCAACCTCCTCCACGTTAACGTGGTTCACCTGTCCCCTGTTGAAAGGGTTCGGCTTCATCCCAGAGCTTCCATTGCCATTTCCATTATGGGCTTCAGGACATTCATTGGCATAATGTCCAGTCTTCTGACACTTATAGCAAGTGACTTGGCTCAGATCCCTCTTGGCTGGGGTTTATGGGTTGGTACGGTTCTAGCCGTTGCTTCCTCCATTCCCATTACCATTCATGGGGCCATTATGATTGTGCGAGCTACCTCCTCCATGGGTATGCTGAAAATGTCCTCCCGATTTCGGGGTAAAACGCGGCTTCTGCTGAGCTCCAGAATTGTACTTCCCTTGTCCATACTTCCTCTTGCCGTTTTCAATCTGTTGTTGCTTCCCTTCTATCATGAGAGCACGATCTACCAACTCCTGATAGTTGTTGAAATTTGCTACCATCAACTATATGCTCAGCTCATCATTCAGTCCTTCCAGAAACTTCTCCTGCTTAGCTGGATCCGTAGCGACGTCATCTAGGGCATAACGTGCTAACTTACTAAAATCATCCACATATCGCCAACCGTCTGGCCCTCCTTGGAGCACGCTATAAACTCACGCTTCTTCATGGCCATATCTCCTGTTGAAACATGGGCAGTACGGAAAGCCTGCTGAAACTGATCCCATGTGAAAGTGTCGATAGGATAAGTGGCTGTGAAATTCTCCCACCATGATGCTGCGGGTCCATCAAGCTGATGTGCGGAAAAACACACCTTTTCCGCATCTGTGCATCCTGCAGTGGTCAACTCCCTTCCTGTCTTGCGGAGCCAATCATCTGCAACTATCGGCTCGGTGCTCCTAGAGAACACCGGCGGATTCAATCTAAGGAAACGAGTTAAGTGATCAACAGGTGGTGGAGGTGGTGGGTTGTTGTTGTTGTTGTTGTTGTTGTTGTTATTGTTGTTGTTCCCTTGATTCTGATTCTGGACTAGCAACTGCATCAACACATTCTGCTGCTGGATCAACTGAGTGTGCTCTGGTGGGAAAGCAAATCCATTGTCACGTCTCGGAGGCATATGAGGGTTTAGAAAAGATGAGAATATAGAATAGAATGAGGTCTAGAGAGATAACACTACCCATATGAACATGAGACAAATGCAAACAATATCACTTCATTCAATTCAAGCAAGGGCATACAACGGTCTAACTATCGTTACAAAGCGCTTGGACTATACTTGATACATGGGGGAATACTACTATTGTTATGGTGGTCGACTAGAAGAACTGCTCCGATGAAGACTCCATGATATCTGCTCCAGCTTCATCAACATAGTCATCATCGCTATCGTCTGGGTACGAGTTGGTGTCATCGATGATGATGTAGTTCTCTGGACAAGTGCAATCATCTTCTCCTCCAGTTGCGGGAAATCCCATGAATAACTTCAGCTTCTTCTTCAGATCATCATTCTTCTCCACGAGTGTCGCTATTTCCTCCTCATATCCATCGCGTGTAGACTTGAGTTCTTCCTCCAGTTCCGTGATCTTGGTCAATGCCTTCTTCAGATCTATCATGCCTGCGCACATCTGGTTCTCCTGGCGACGAATGTGCTGGTTTAACTCCTGAAAGAAAGCTGCAATTGATCTATCCTCCCTGGTACTGATCATCTCCCATTGCTCATCTCAGCGCCCCCAAATCTGGTAAATAGTATCCTTGATATCCTTGTGGTAAATTTCTCCAATGCATCCCATTGTGATGTGGGCTGCCATGCTCTTTCCTAGACTCCAGGTTGGTGCATCGAAGGAAAATTCTATGGGCTCAGTGACGGGCATGAACGTCCTTCCTGGAACTTGAACTTGAATCATCCAACGCTCCTCTTCGGGTAAAGTGGCGTTGTAGGTCCTGGTGAAGCTTGGTACTCCGATGTTCAGGTATCTAGTTCTCGGTGTACTAGAGTAGGGGTACCCTAGTATCCCGAACTCGTGCACGGGCAGTTGCAGCACCCCGCGGCAGGGTTTGCCTATTGACCGCCAAGATCCTCCGTGGTTCCTTGGGAGCCATTCAAGAACAAAGTATTTAACCAAGAAAACAAGGCCCCGGCAAGAGGAGCTTGCCTGGAAGGCCACTCAAGGCATGCAGAAGACAAGACCCCGGCAAGAGGAGCTTGCCGGGAAGGCTTGGTGAGCGACAAGCTCCCGAGCGCGACAAGGATTCAGCCGCGGCAAGGTGCTTGCCACGGCAGGCAACCTCTCTTCATCTCCGCTCCAGCTCATCCACCAACGTGTCGCCATGGGGCCATTCCAGCGTGCGTGTCAAGAGGTCATGTAGCCAGCGGAGAGCAAACAGAAGCGTGGCCGACAGGTGCCATCGTGGCGAGCGGTGGCGCCCCTGATGGTCCCTTTCCGCACGGTTTAGGCGACATGGGCGGGCATTTATTGCTTTTGTCCCTTGCCGTCAGAGTTAGGTAGAATACACTGTACAAGTAGGTGTACCAACTACTGTTTTTCCATTTGTACCCTCATCTACGTTGCCACCTGTGGTGACCCCTTTGAGCCTATAAAAGGAGGCCCATGCACAACGTAGAAGGGGTTCGGCTGGTTCGACTCATTCGAGACTAGAGACACTCAAGCTAGGTTTTGTAGCTCTCATTGCTCCCTAGCAAGAATACAAGATAATCAGACATGCAGCAGTAGGAGTATTATCTCTCCGGAGAGCTCCGAAGATGGGTAAAACTGCTCGTGTGCATCGCCTCGATCTGCTCTTCGTGCAATCTCCGCCCCCCACCGAACCAAAAGGGACTCGGTCCGCCGGTCCCATAGGTGTTCGTGGGTCACGATCAGCTTCCCCGACATCTTTGGCGCGCCAGGTAGGGGGTGCGTCGAGGCTGTGTGAACCTGATCCGGCATTCACACGAGCATCATCTTCATCAACATGCCACCGAAGAAGAAGGCTTCGGCGGCAGCGGAGCCGTCCGCGTCGATCCCGCTACCACCAGAGCAAACGGATGGCGGGGAAGACGCTGGCGGAAGAACGGGCGTCGACGAAGGCGCTCATGACGCTGCCAAGTCCAAGGATAAGGCCGCGCAGACTTCGGCGTCCGTACACGTACCGCGCCCATCTCAGGAGGCGCGGGACCGACAGCGTCATGTTATTCATAGTACCATACGCTCGTTGGATCAAGGCCAAGCTGGAGGATCCCGAAGCCCTCGAGATCAGTGTGCACGCCAGCATGCTGGTACGAGCGGAGTACGATCGCCTGGACGGGATGCTGCTCCTTCTAACTTGGTTAGAAGTCCGAGCATATCCCGCTCCTCGCACTGTACGCCATTGCCACCCACCACTCCAGCAGAAGCCTTGCCGAGAGCTCAACTGCTTCTAGATTACCCTCCAACGGCCGACAAGGTCGACGAATGGAGGGCCACCATCCAGAGTCTCATCGGCCAGCTTAACGGCGATACTCATGACAACCAATCGCATCCTTGCCGCGGCGAGACGACAAGGCACGAGCCGGTGGTGACAAAACCTGCGGGGTGCAACCACCATGCACTCTCCCTCCCGAAGGCCAAGATCGCCGACTCGTCGGATCCACCTTGACAGCGACTCCACCGCTTCATCGGATCCACGAGCTCGCCGTGATCAGCGCCAAGTTCTTCAAGAACGGCAACAAGAAGACGCTCGAACTCGCATCGAGCGCCGAAGATAAGCGCGGCGTCAATCTGACCAGCGCTGGGCCCATGTCGGCGATGCATGCGCCCGGGAACCAGGTGACTTGCCGTACGCGGTAGGTTGCCCTGCGTTCACTCATGAGCTGCGGTAGGTCCAGTGGCCCGACAAGAAAAATTTCAAGCAAGACGTGCCAGAGAAGTATGATGGCAGGACGCATCCGTCGGAGTTCCTTAGCATCTACACCATCGCGGTGCAGGCTGTAGGGGGACGAGACGACAAGATCCTCGCCAACTACTTCCGCGGTACTCAAGCCTAATGTCGATCTTGGCTCATGCACTTGCCGGACAGCTCCATATCTTCTTGGCAGATCTATGCCATCGGTTTGTCGGCGCCTTCACGGGCGGCCACAAGCCTCATGGCCAAGAGAGCGACCTTCATCCGCCGCCGGAAGGAAGGAGACTCCTGCGCAAGTTCATTCGTAGATTCAGCCGTGTGCATTACAACATCCCGGATGTCCACCTGCCGCGGTGATCGGTAGCGTTTCATCAGAACGTGCGAAACCGCAGGATGAGGGAGGAGATGGTGATGTGCAAAGTCAAGGACGTCAGTGAGCTGTATGCCTTGGCCGACAAGTGTGCACGTGCTGAGGAAGGAAGAAGACTCCCAGGAGAGAATGCAGAAGCAGGATCTGATAGTGAGGAAACCGCCCCGGCGAAGAAGAGCCGACGACGGAGCAACAGAAAGAAGAAGGGCAAAGAGGTACTAGTGGTCGAGCAGTCCGGCGACGGTGGTGCCGCCAAGAAAGCCAAAGCTGGTGGCTCCGGCAAGGAGGTTGCCGCTGGCACCAACCGCCAAGCTGTGGCGGCCGCCGACAAGCAGGACAGCTCCAACAAACAGTAATGCAAGATCCACCACACCAAGGGCCATGACCTCCAGAGCTGCAAGAAGGTCGAGCAGCTTGTTGAACAGCAGAAAGCTGAGTATGAGCGGCGTGACAAGGAAAAGGCCCAGGAAGGTGCTGGGGGAGTTAGCAAGAAGAGACCCAGCCGGGGAGGACGCCGTGGCAAGGCCAAGCAGCGGCAAGGAGACAGACCTCCCCGCGGCCGCGACAAGGATGAAGACGACGATGATGATGAAGATATGGAGGATGACGAAACTGATGAGCAGGAGTTTCAGAAAGCTACAGAGGTCCTCTGCGTTGACGGTGGTGCCTCTCTGCATACCTCACACCGCCAACTCAAGCAATGGATCCGGGAGGTTAATGCGGCAGAACCATCTGTAGAGTCACGCAGGCCTCTGAAGTGGTCCAGCACGCCTATCATCTTTGATATTGAGGACCACCCTGATCGCATAACTGCGGTCGGGTGCTTGCCGATGTTGGTCTCACCAACTATCCGCAACCTCAAGGTCGCCAAGATGCTAGTTGACGGCGGGGCCGGCTTAAACCTGATCTACTCCGCAGTGCTCCAGAAGCTTCAAATCCCTGACAATGAGCTCGAAGAGACTGGCACGTTCCAAAGAATCAATCCAGGGAGGAGCAAGCCGAAGGGGAAGATCACGTTGCCGGTAACATTTGGCAGCGAGCTGAACTTCAGGACTGAGAGGGTCATGTTCGACGTTGCTGATTTTCCATTGCCTTATAATGGGATACTTGGCCGTCCAGCACTCGCCAAGTTCATGGCAGCCTCTCATTATGCATACAACTTGCTCAAGATGCCAGGCCCGATAAGTGTCATTTCTGTTCATGGCGACAAGAAAGATGCTCTTATCTGCGCCGACAAGATTTACCGGAGGCAGCATGCGACAGATAGCAAATCACTTGTCACCAAGCTCCTGGGAAGAAGAAGACCACTTTGTCCGGCAAGAGCTCTAATGCACACTCCGGCAAGCGCACCTCTTCGGAGTGCTGCGCTACCGTCGAGGACGCACCATCGAGCTCCACCGGCAAGTGCAAGAAGATGATGGCAGCTCCAATCAAGACCAAGAAGGTGCCCGCCAAGGAGGACAAGACTGGTGGTACCTTCACCATCGCTGCCACTCTCGACCCTAAATAGGAAGGCGCGCTCGTTGCTTTCCTCAGGCGAAACGTCGATGTGTTTGCATGGCAACCGTCGACTTCCGGTGTTCCCGTGAAAGTAATTGAGCACCACCTAGCTGTCCGTCCTCATGCGCGCCCGTCAAGCGTAAAGTCGAAGGTGCAAAGTGGAGCGCCAAGAGTTCATTGCGTAAGAGATCAAGAAGTTGGAAGCAGCAGGCCTTGTCAGAGGAGTGCTCCATCCTACGTGGTTGGCCAATCCTGTAGTTGTTCGCAAGGCAAATGGGAAACGGAGACTTTGTATCGACTTCACAGATGTTAATAAAGCTTGTCCCAAGGACCCATTTCCCTTGCCACGCATCGACCAGATTGTTGACTCCACGGCTGGATGTGATTTGCTTTCATTTCTTGATGCATATTCAGGATATCATCAGATCTTCATGGCAGAGGAGGATGAAGAGAAAACCACATTCATCACCCCATGTGGCACATATTGTTTTATACGGATGCCCTTTGGGCTAAAGAATGCTGGTTCAACATTCGTAAGAGTGGTCCATGACGCTTTTGAGCCACAAATGCACAGAAATGTAGAAGCCTACATGGATGACATAGTGGTCAAAAGCAAGGACAGGGCAACTCTGATTCAAGATTTAGATGAGACCTTTGCAAATCTGCGCAAGATCAACCTCAAGCTCAACCCCGACAAGTGCGTGTTTGGAGTTCCTTCCGACAAGCTTCTCGGGTTCTTCGTGTCTCAGCGGGGAATTGAAGCCAATCCCGACAAGATCAAGGCCATTGAGCAGATTGAAGCACCAAAGCCCGTCAAGGATGTATGAAGACTTGCCGGTTGCGTGGCTGCTCTTAGCAGGTTTATCTATAGGTCTGCTGAGCGCGCCCTGCCATTTTTCAAGATTTTGAAAAAGGCAGGTCCAATGAAATGGACTCCTGAAGAGGAGGCTGCGCTGCAGGACTTAAAGAGGTACCTGTCCTCCGCTCCAATACTTGTCGCACCTAGGCCAAAAGAGAAGTTGCTGCTGTACATAGCGGCAACCAATCAAGTGGTTAGTGCTGCGTTAGTAGCGGAAAGGGAGGCAGATGATGAGCCGGCAACCGAGACAGATGCATCCAGCGACAAGCAGGGGGCTTCACCGACAAGCTCTGGTCCCGACAAAGACGGATCTGCGCAGGATTGCGAGAAGATGCAGAAAAGGATGGTGCAGCGCCCAGTGTACTTTGTCAGTTCCCTTCTATAGGGGGCTAGGTCAAGGTACTCTGGTGTGCAGAAATTGCTTTTCGGCCTCCTCATGGCCTCGAGAAAGCTGCGCCATTACTTCCAAGCACATGAGATCACAGTTGTCACTTGCTTTCCGCTGAAGAGAATATTGCAAAATCCAGAAGCAACAGGCAGAATTGTCGAGTGGGCACTGGAACTGTCAAGCTTTGGCCTCAAGTTTGAAAGCACTTCAACTATCCAGAGCAGAGCATTGGCAGAGTTTATAGCAGAATGGACGCCGACGCAAGATGAAGAAATTCCAGAGACGAGCATCCCCGTCAAGGAGGCAGGCAAAGAATGGCTGATGTACTTTGATGGTGCCTTCTTGCTGCAAGGCGCCGGTGCCGGCGTGCTGCTTATCGCACCCACCGGAGAACACCTCAAGTACATAGTTCAAATGCACTTTCCCAAGGAGCAAGCAACAAACAATACTACAGAGTATGAAGGCTTGCTTGCCGGGCTCAGGATAGCAGTGGACCTTGGGATCAGGAAGCTCATTGTCAGGGGTGACTCGCAGCTTGTCGTCCGTCAAGTAAACAAAGATTATCAGAGTCCATTGATGGAAGCCTACATCGATGAAGTGAGAAAGCTAGAAGAACACTTTGAAGGCCTGCAAATGGAACATGTTCCAAGAGCTCAGAATGATATTGCTGATGGCCTGTCAAAGTGCGCCGCACTCAAGTTACCTGTGGAACAAGGAATTTTTGTGCTCAAGCTGACTCAACCAACTGTAACACCATCAACTGGACAGAACAAGAAGAGGAAGTTGATTTCTGGTGACTATTTTCCGGCAGAGCTACCCGAAACCGCCGCCGCAAAGGTCCCCAGGATCAACACCAAGAGTGCTGAGGAGCAGTCTGCTCCGACAAGCCCCAGGGTTTGTTTCGTTGAAGCAGACGCTCCCGACAAGTTTTGCTCCGGCAAGCTTGCCGGGGAACATCAAGCTCCGGCTGAGCCGCAGGCTCTTGCCGTCGAAGCGGATGTTCCCGCAGCAGCAGATGTGCCTTTAGTCCTTGTTGTCGAGCCACAAGCTCCAGCATGGGCACAACAGATTGTCCATTTCCTTCAGACAGGAGAACTTCCCGAAGAGCAAGAAGAAGCGGAAAGAGTAGCCCGGCGGTCAAGTATGTACCAGTTTGTCGACGGCACACTGCATGTAAGAAGACTCAACGGTGTGAAATTGAAGTGTATTCACCGAAGATGGATGTAAGCTGTTGGCAGAGATACATGGAGGCATATGTGGTCACCACATTGGCGCAAGAGCACTTGCCGCAAAGCTTTCTCGCAAGGTTTCTTCCGCCGACAGCCCTCCGTGATGCAACTGCACAAGTAACCAAGTGTGAAGCGTGCGGTTCCATTCCAAGCAGATACACCAGCCAGCTCAAGCTCTCCAGACGATCCCTTTATCCTCGCCATTTTGATGCAGGGGCTCGACATCCTCGGCCCCTTTCCCCGAAGTTGTCGGGGCTTTGAGTACTTGTACGCCGTGAATCGACAAGTTCACAAAGTGGCCGGAAGTGGAAGCGATGAGGAAGGTGACAAAGACAACAAGTCAAGTTCTTCAGGTCAATTGTTTTCCGTTTTGGGATTCCTAACAGGATCATCACCGACAACGGCACACAATTCACGAGTCCCAGCTTCATGCAATACGTCCAAGATCTTGGCGCCAAGGTCTGCTTTGCTTCTGTTGCTCATCCGAGAAGCAACGGTCAAGCAGAGAGGGCAAACGCTGAAGTGCTGCGAGGACTCAAGACCAGAACTTTCGACAGGCTGCACAAGTGCGGAAGAAACTGGATTGAGGAGTTGTCGGTGGTTCTTTGGTCGATCAGGACGACGCCAAATCGAGCCACTGGCCAGACACCTTTCGCTCTAGTCTATGGAGCAGAGGCAGTTCTCCCCACGGAACTCGTATTCGGATCACCTCGAGTGCTCGCTTATGATGAGCTTGAGCAAGAGCAGCTGCGACAAGATGACGCGCTGCTCCTTGAGGAGGACCGTCTTCAGGCCGCTGTACGAGCTGCTCGTTATCAGCAAGCTTTGCGCCGCTACCATAGCCGCAAAGTTAGTGCCAGAAGTTTCGAGGAAGGCGACCTTGTTCTTCGACGTGTTCAATCCGCCAAGAATTCCAACAAGTTGACGCCGAAGTGGGAGGGCCCTTATCGGGTGAAACGAGTCACTAGGCCTGGCGCTGTCCGCCTTGAGACCGAAGATGGCATTTCGGTGAGCAACTCCTGGAACATTGAGCATCTTCGTAAGTTTTACCCATAGGCGCGATTCTTAACCTGTTCCGGCAACCACCTTTTGTACAAGTCTTGCCCATGTTGCATGTAATACTTTGTACAAAGCCGGGCGCAGACCCCGTGCATAAGTAAAGCTCCTATGTTGCGCACAACTTGTCAAATACATGCTTTCATAATCCCTTTTTGCATGTGTTATCTAACATTTTGTGCAGCATCCACACCCGGTAAGCAATAACGAGCCACAAGGCTCCATAACTTTATTTTCTCTTCTTTCTCTTTCTCAAAGAAAGGAAGGTTCATCCACCCACAAGTTAGCCGGGGAGGAAGGAGAAGATAATGGTGTGGGCCAACAAGCGTCGCTCGAGGAAGTATCGCCTCGCCGGGAAGCAAACGACAGAAAGGCTAAGTTGCCAAAGTTTGAGCAATCAGTTTTAAATTTTTAAGTTATCTTCCTCGAACGATAGTACTTTGTATGGAAAACCTGTGCGCGGAGGAACCAACTCGTAGCTAGTTTGCGCCCTTACTTTGTTTCGAGTCCGCTCAACAACTTAAGTGAGCTGCAACTAGTTGCGACAAGGTTGCTTGTCGGAGGCGACACCGCCAAAGAAGTCTTGACGTTCCGCACTCAGCGCTCGCGGCAAAGGTGCCCGCGCCGACAAGTTCCCTGAAAGCGTAGGGCACAAACATACAAAGGAAGGAATCAAGTAAAGGAAATAGCATTGCGATCGCTGCCTAAGATAGAGTATATTACAAAATAACTTGTCGCAGATCTAATAAATTGTTCTCCTAAGCATGATCAGCAGCGACAAGGGAAAGATAAAACGGGCGGCCTAATCTACGCAGTCGCCATCGACCCTATTGACCCCGCTCACCCTGTCCACAATGGGTGCGACAAGGGCCTTGAGCGCTTCAACGTCAGCAGTCGGCGGCAAGGACTTGAGGGCGTTACGAAGTTAACGCTGGATTGCGGAAGGCCACCTTCATCAGCACCTTCTGAAGAGCCCCTGCACAGATTTGGCGCGATTCATCGGCCAGCTGCTTTAGGATCTCTTCCCGGAGCCGCTGGAGAGCCGCCACCACGCCCTTGAAGAACAGGCTGAGCTTGGCGCTGGGTTGGAGATGCTCGTCGGTGGAGTACCCGAGATCCACCATCCCCAGCTCCATCAGCTCCTTGTCGAGGGCGGCGGCTGTATTTACAAGACCCTCGGTCCAGTGCATCACGTTCTCTTTGAAGGTGTTATGGGAGGTCGTGGCATTCGCCAGCAGCTCCTCGTTGGCCTTGATCTTCTCCAACAGACCCGCTTCCCGCTCCTTGGCACCGTCCAGCGTCTCCATCAAGGTGGTCAGCTTCAGCTCAAGATCGGCCTTGGAGTCCTTGGCGGCATCGAGCTCTTTGATCCTCTCAGCGAGACGGCCCTGCAACTCGCCAAGAGTGTAGGCGTCCTTCTCGCGCTCGCGCTTCAGCGTGGTGAGCTCTTCGACGCTCTTCTGCAAACTAGCCTCCAGCTGCATCACTTTTGTCTCCAACTCCTTCTTGGCGGCCTCGGCAGCTGCGGCAGCGTCCTTTGCTTCCTTGAGAGCTCCGCCAAGTGATTGCTCGCGCGCGGCAAGCTCTTCCTCATAGCTGTCAAGGTTGATCTTCGCTGCGCCATTTCGCCTTCTTCTTGCAGATAGCTTCTCGCCGGCAAGCCGTTGCTGCTCCTCGACCTCAGCCTTCTCAAGGATGAAGGCTGTGCGCTCTTCAGCGAGTCGCCCCCGCTCTTCTGCCACGTCCCGGAGGGCTTCTTGGTTGGCGCACCGGAGCTCTTCTGCGCGCTTCTCCATGTCTGCTCCCGCCCTCGCGACAAGTGCTTCCCGGGACTCCAGCTTGGCTTGTCGGGCGCGGTAGAGCGACAACAGCCTCTTCAGCAGCTGCTCCTCCTCAGACTCGCGGCTGCTGCTGCTTGGCACGTCAACCAACGATAGCCCAGCGGAGGCGAGCAGCTCTTCGTCAAAGGTCTCCCCTTCGACCGGCGCCCTGGAGCTCGACGCCCAGGGGAGCTTGATGAAGACGCCGTCGCCGGCCTTTAGATAGGCGCCGGGCTTGGGCTCTTCGGAGCCTGACGCTGCATCAGTGGCGGAGGGATCGACGGTCGACGTAGCGCCTGGCGCTCCTGCGGCCTCAGGGTCGTCAGTACGATCACCAAACCCCTCGCCCGCCTTTGCAGCGGCAGCCTTGGCGGCTTCCTCACCGGCGGACCCATCGGCGCCTGCCTCTTCCTCCATGGTGGTGGCGTCGTCAGTGTTGCCGTGCGCGGCCTCCTCGCCGGCGACCTCAGTCTCCATCGGATCTGCGACAGATGGATCTGACGATCAAAAAAAGGAAGAACAGTCAAGCAAATGTTCGAAAAGAAGAACAGAAGAAAAAGAACCCAAGGGAAATTGTCACGCAAAAGGGTTACCTGCGATGGGATCTGCGGCGGCGGTCTCCACCACCGGAGGATCGCCGGCGCTGCCCCTTGTCGGAGAAACGTCCCTTGTCGGAGAAGCATCCCTTGCCGGAGAGCGCTCCCTTGCCGGAGAATTCTCCCTTGGCGGCGTAGTTGAAGCAGAATTTCGAGGCGACTTCCGGCCCTCCCGATGAGGCTGCTCTGCTCCTACACAAATCAACAAGTCGAGATATCAAGAAAGAAGGAGCACCCATGCACACCTAACCATAAGAAATAAACCAAATACTTACGCTGGGGGCTGTCTGGGCTGCTCACGAGGAAAGGGTTGCGGGTCCGGCAAGGGGTCTCAGACGCGCCTCCACAGCCACGGGGATCGTCTTCGATGACAACCACCGGGTCTTGGCTCTCTTCGACGCTCTCGAGCCAGCGTCACGAAAAAGGAAAGAGTTCAGAATGAAGCAAATCAGACACAAGACAAAGCAGCAAATTGAAGAATTACAAGTAATGATGACAAGATCTTACTCTTCTTCTTCCTCGAGCTGAGCGCGGAGAAGTCAATTCAGTCCGCCTCCGGTGCGACGAGCTGGAAGAGTAGGCTCCCTCGGACGCTTGGCGGGTGCAGGAGCCGTGGTCCCGGAAGGCCCCGCTCCCGTTGTTGTGGCGACGTGAGGCGCTCCCGCAGCAACAGTGCTTGCCGCGGTGGAGCGCGTCGCGCGGCGCGACGGCTGTTGGCCCGTCTGCCGCCCCGCCACTTCCCCGGTCTTGCGGAGTGAAAGTGCGTTATATCGACTAGAGGGGGGGGTGAATAGGCGATTTGTATGAATTCTTCACTGAGGAATTTGCCGGTGAGGAAATTCCTTAGCGAATAACTACTTGCAGCGGAATAAGTACTCAGAAGTAGGCATACCAGACTACACGCATGGTCATCATGATGAAATGAAGACTAGCACAGAGTACAAAAAGCGTAATCACAGGATAACACAACATGAAGACAAACAGACTGAAGAAATTGAACTGAGGAAATTGAGAAAGTCTTCAGTCAAAGTCTTCAAACACAGATATGAACAAACACTCAACACAAGAATGAGGAAATGAAAGGGTTGAGGAAATAGAACCGGTTAGGTTGGTGAAGACAATGATTTGGTAGACCAGTTCCAACTGCTGTCTCAGTTGTACGTCTGGTTGGAGCGGCTGAGTATTTAAACTCGAGGACACACAGTCCCGGACACCCAACATCGAAAGCACGCAACTCAGGACACCAAGTCCTCACCGTATTCTCCTTGAACTAAGGTCACACGGACCTCGTCCAATCACTCGTGGTAAGTCTTCAGGCGACTTCCAAACCTTCACAGACTTGGTCACTCAACGATCCACAATTCCTCTTGGATGCTCTAGACCATGACGCCTAACCGTCTGGAAGAAGCACAGTCTTCAAAGGTAACAAGCGTCGGATCCACGCAGGATCAATTTCTTCGATGATGCTCAATCACTTTGGGTTTGTAGGGGTTTGGTTTTGGGTTTTTCCTCACTTGATGATTTTCGCTCAAAGTCCTCGAGAGGATGGGTTGCTCTCAAATGACAAGTGTCAAGATCTCTCGGAGCAGCCAACCAGCTAGTGGTTGTAGGGGCGGCTATTTATAGCCTAGGGAGCAGCCCGACATGATAAGACATAAATGCCCTTCAATGATATGACCGTTAGGTGGATAAGATATTTTGGGACAGTCATGCCAAGAAGACAAGAACGGTCGGAAATTTGAATATCAAATTCCTCGGGGCTATCATGTTCCTCCTTGTGTAGGCAATTCAGACTGGCGTATTCCTAACTCCTCGGTCAGAACAAATTCTCAACGACCGGAAAGAGCTTCGTCTCATCCTTTGAAGAAATTGACTGAACTGTATGAGATTTCCAAAGGCTTCACTCGAAGGGATTGGTAGGTGTAGGATTTTGAGTTGAGCATCACATGGAAATTTTTCCTTAGTATTTCCTCGACCCCCTTTAACAAAGACGGTGTTTCCTATGACTCAAGAAAGAGAAAATGAAACTACGAAAACAAAAGTCTTCACGCTTCATGTTCCTCAAATGAATACCAAGTCTTCAAGGTCACACCAATTTCTTCACTCTCAAAGTCTTCAGAAAGTCTTCAGAATATCAAAGTCTTCACTTGAAGAACTTCATTTTTAGGGGTCGACTTTCTCTGTATATATCAAACTCCTCATAGACTTATAGACATGTGTACACTCACAAACACATTAGTTACTTAACCTATAAGTCTTCAATACACCAAAATCACTAAGGGGCACTAGATGCACTTACAATCTCCCCCTTTTTGGTGATTGATGACAATATAGGTTAAGTTTTCAACGGGGATAAACATATGAATTGTAAATACTTATAATGAGGAATTTGATTGCAAGATATAGAAGAACTCCCCCTGAAGATGTGCATAGTGAGGAATTTGCTTTTGAGGCAATGCACATTTGAAGAGTTGAATCATGGAGATCTCCCCCTATATCTTGTAATTCATACACGCATTTGACTTATAATATGAAGAATTTGAAATGCATGATGAAATGTGGTGCTTGATGTTATGCAAGGTAACGCATCAAGAGTATCAGAGCCCAAATCGATTTGCTATGAAGATTTTCAAGGAGCTCACGAGAATCAGAGCATAGAGCCAGAGCATAATGCATCAAAAGTATCAAAGCACCATCAGGTTTAAGATTACAACTCGATCCAATAAAAGGTTGCAGAAGAACGAGAGTTGTAACTTAATAGAAATAAAATATTGTATATAGACAAAAACTAGACCCGCTTGAAGACTAACTCAAATTTCTCCCCCTTTGTCATCGAATGACCAAAAGGATTGAAACTGAGGACTAACGCTCCTGAAGAATTTCAAGTTGAACACGGAGCGCCAGCATTGTTGGGGTCGGTTGTTGAAGTAGGACCAGCCGTGGTGTCTTCCAAGTCTTCATTTTCATCAGTGTCGCGAGATGAGGAATAGGAGCTGGCCACCAAGGAAGGAACTTTGACCTTCTTGAATTTCTTCTGAGGAGGTGCGCATCAGTCAAATTCTTCTTGAGACCCATTGAAGTCAGTTCTTCTTCACTGTAGACATGTGAAAGAACAGCCCAGGTGCGCTCGAAGGTTTCATGAAGGTAGTAGTGGTTTTTCTTCACTGCATTGTGTGTTGAGGTCATGTTGTAAAGAAGAGTACCAAACTGACGCTTGACCCATTTATGATTATGATCAACCTTCTGATGAAGACTGAGGAGTAACTCACGATCAGTCATCACCCTGGGTGCAGTAGCTTGAGGACTTCGCTTGACTGAGGTATTTGCGGCTGAGTCATGTGTGGCAGAGTCATCATTGGTGGAGTAGGATGCTGCTTTGTGAAACTGTCCATCCAATGGACGAATGCCTTCATCGATCACAGAAGTAGCCTTGCCCTTGTCATCATCTCGAGGTAAATGTCCGCTTGAGGACTTCAATCGGAGGCAAGTAGCTGCAGTGGTTCAAAGTATCGCCTTTGTAATTGAGTGAAGACCTTGTCACGATGAATCTCATAATCCAAGGCGCATAAGGCTTCAGCTCAAATGGTGACATAGCTATATTTGCCGAGTCCTCATGAAGAAATCATGGAAGTTGACGGAACGCCATGGATGATGTTGAAAAGCATATTCTTCATGATGCCAACGACTTCTTCATCGCTCGAGTCGTGGCCTTTGATAGGACTCATTGTCTTCGCCGTAATCCGATAGACAGTCCGAGGCACATATAATAATTCCTTGACGAGGAATTTGGTTCTTGGGGCCTGCCTTGGCTTCAAAGGCTTGATCAAGACTTGCATATAGTGATTTGTAAGTTACGGTTAAATGCGTGAATCTGACGTGCACCATCAAGTGGAGGACTGAGTGGTAGGGCACGAAGCAATAAAGTTGCTGGTGCCTTGTAGTGAGTATTTTCAGTCATCCAGTCTAAGACCCATGAGTTCACATCTTCAGCGTCTCCGATGATGTGCAGCGTTGCATAAAACTGAAGAATTAGTTCTTCATTCCAATCCATGATATCGATTGCAAAAATTTAGAAGTCCTGCGTCGTGAAGAACACCGAGGATCGGCTCAAAGCTGGCAGCGACTCCATATCCACATGAGGAATATGAGCATGATCAAGATTTTATCCTTGTTGAAGAGCACTGAGGAATAGAAGTTGGCTTGGCTGGCAGTCCAGAAGCGCCTCTTCCTAATGTGAGCAGAATCATATGGATTATATTCAGTGAAGAACACGTGCTCGGCAAAGAAATCTTCAGCCTTGAACTTTTGCTTGCTTGAAAACGGATTCTTTTGCTTTGGCAGAGGGGTGTCAGTGAGTTGCATCACCACCTCAGGAATCGTTAGTTCAGGTCTTCAGGCTGAGGAATTTCTTGTTCCTCAACAGGTGCGCCCGAGGATTAGCAAGAAGAGCAGCTTTCATCAAGACTAGTGGCTGGAATTTCTTCATGCACGTAACCAAGTGTGTTGATTTTCTTCGTAGTCCATTTGGACTGTTTGTGCAGGGACTGAGGAATCTGTTGGAGCGGGTGAAGAGAGGAGTATTGGGATGCTCGGCTTTCCCAAAAGTCATCACTGATCACCGTGTGGTGCATCCAATATCCACATCTTCATCTTCAATTTCCTCAGCACCAGCCTGAGGAATTTCATAGTCCGATGAGGAAATAACTGGGGTTGAAGGGATTGCATCCACTTCAATTTCTTCATCAACCTGCTCTGACGAAGCAGCAGACTGATGTTCTTCATCGGATCCGATTGAGATCTCATAGTCTTCTCCAAAAGGAACAACTTACTTTGATGGTATGGAGGAAATTGGAACAACATCAATTGGATTTTCAAATGAGCTGGTCATGGGCTTCATTTTCTTCGCACCAAGAATCGACGCAATGATGCTTTCCTTTTTTTCACAAAGAGCTCATTCTGCAGCCTTGGTTTTCTTCACATCGAGGCGATGGAAGAATTGGAGTTGGAGTTGGCGCAGGCGAGCCGAGGAATGTGGTTCGGTTTCTTCAAAGCAATCGATGCAGTTGCCTGCCTTGAGCAGCTTTCTTCAGTGCACCACCGGTGGGTGCCTCGAAATTTCTTCAGAGGTCGGAATGGGATCATCAGCCCTGGAACTAGCATTTTCATCGCCAGGCTGAACATCATCGCCAGCATGGCATGTTCTTCAATCGGTTAATGAGGCTTCACCTGAGGAATTTCATGTTGCACTGGGGCTGCAACATTTGTGAATTTCTTCGTCAGGTTCACAAATCTGACCTTGGCCCCTTGCCAATCAGCATAGTATGAATCGAAGTTTTTGCTGAGGTCTTGAATTTCGGTTTGGACCTTGAGAAGCTCCTCAGGTGTCATTTTGACAATGTTTTTCTTCAGGAACTTCTCCTTCCTGTATTCAGCCTTTTTGATTTCCCTCGCCTTCTCAAACTTCCATTTTTCTTCA
This sequence comes from Aegilops bicornis, assembly GCA_021605145.1. Classification (NCBI taxonomy): domain Eukaryota; kingdom Viridiplantae; phylum Streptophyta; class Magnoliopsida; order Poales; family Poaceae; genus Aegilops; species Aegilops bicornis. The sequence goes on along the minus strand of CM038674.1, from coordinate 221,966,643 downwards.
GCTATGAAGTGAGTCAACATATGACTTTGTCCAGGTGTCAGATGAAGGTCAGGCATAGGGGTATTGGGATCCTTGTGCCAGAGATCAATAAGGTCGAGGACTTTCTTCGGGTCCAATAGCAGTGGCACAGATGTACCTTTGGCTCTAGCGGCCTTTACTTGACGGGTATCTCGATGATTTCCGCAAGTTCTTCATCGACGCTTCATCATCGGATGGCACATGGAATGCAACATGTTTCTTCCTTGGCTAGGCCGAGGACCTCGCCCACTGTTGCTTTGGTCTTCAGCTGAGTCGGGCCAGTTGAAGAAATGGGAGAAGCTGAGGAACTTGCAGAAATGCCTGAGGCAATTGAAATACCAGTAGTCCTTTGACATGTAGCTAGGTGCACAGGAACTGAAGGTTTTGACGGAGCTGTTGAGGACTTTGGTGGAGCAGCAGCAGTGTGAGGAATTTGCTTGGAGGGTGCTGCTGAGGAACTTGGCCGTGAGGGCGCAGATGGTGAAGCACTTGGCTTATGAGCAGGCTTCTTTTGCATTGATTTCCTCGGTTTGACCGAGACCTCTGTGGCAGTAGGCGGAATCCTCGTTGAATTTCTTCACTGCCTCCTTTGCTTGCTTTGCCAATTTTGCTTGGCGTTTAGCCCATTCATCGTGAAAGTCCTCACCTCGCTTGATGCTTGTGGGATCAGCTACTTGGCCAGGTGCCAAAGGAGCTCTTGGGCATGGAGGATTTAGAGCGAATTTCTTCATGTACTTAGGAGTTACATATCTGTATTCCCTCCATTCCCGTGCCCATCTCCGTTCAATCTTCTGAATACGCAGTCATAACCTCGGGGATTACATATCTGTATTCCCTCCATTCCGGTGTCATATCTGCGTTGATTTTTGTTTTCTTCATCCGGTGTGCAGTAGTCAGCATAGATTTCCTCAGGGATTTCAAACGCAGTCATAACCTCGGGTTTCTTTCCTCCCTTCTGTGGCTTCTTACCGTCTGCCATGTTCTTCAGTTGAGGAAATTAAACAATTGAGTTCTCTGAAGAAGTATGCAGTTTTTCTTCGAGGAACGCTGCAAATGAGTTAAGTTGATGAGAACCTAGGGATTCAGCAATGGACATTTGTACTGTGAACAGAGTATAGGTGCGAGGAATTTGGAGAGGTCATATGCGTTCTCAGAAGGTTTTCAAAAAAAGTTTTGAGGATTTTGACCAGATGAGCCTTGAAGAATTTCACTAAGCGTTCTTTGTCTTAGGTTCCAGAGTTGTATAGATCGAGGATCCACACAATTGAGGAATCTTGAAGAAAATCATTGCTTAGAGAAACGAATCAAGAGATTTGAGGTGTTCATATGTGTGAAGATTTGAAGAATAAACACCTTTGAAGAATTTGAAGAAGATTTGAGAATCAAGCGAGTAATAAAAGTAACTTTTAATTACTCAAGTGAAGAACACGACGAACCCGAGAAGAACAGTTGGGAAGTTCGTCTGCTCAGATCTTCCACGCCCTAACTTGGCGGAGGAAGACAGCTACGGCGACGGCGGAGTGAAGATTTCATGATCGGCGCGAGTACGCCGGGCGACGAGGTCAAGGCAGTGAAGCTTTTCCTCACCGGCGACGATGGAGTAGCGGCGGCGCTAGGGTTTGAGGAGCTCGAGCGGGAGATAGAGAGGTCGAGCAGAGTAAAAGAGTGAGGAAGGGAGAGAGGGGTATTTATAGACGCGGTGAAAAACGGATCGCCCGAAGATTTAGGACCAACATGCCCCTGACTATTTCCCTTCTCACGACATGAGTCACCCACGTACTGTGTAGTGGAGATCGTGTGCGATCGAGGGTGAATAAAATAATGCATCGTGGGATGTGGAACGGTTTGAGCGGTAAAACCGAAAGTTTGGATAAGATCAGTTGTAAAGTTCCGTTCGCAATTTCTTCAGCTGTCAAGGACACAGTGAAGATTTTGAACGAGTTTCAAAATAGAACGCGCATGAAGAATTTGTGAATGGATTGGGTTGAGTATAGCATAGAGGGGGAAGGGTCCGATCACGTTCACTTAGCAGAAAAAATGACTTGAAGAAATAGCCATAAGTGAATGCTGTAGAGGACATAAACCCATATATATATATATAGCCAATGAAGAAAGACGATGGAATCAGTGAAGATTTTGCAAAGTTGAAGAATTTAAAAAAACTGAAGAATTTCAAAACTAAGGAAAAACTCAAATTGAAGATTTTCAACTTTGGTGGTGGCGTGACCCAATCAGATAAGAATGATGATTTCGCATACACCGCGTACAATTGTCGAGGGTTCTCGAGAATCAAATTCTTCATTAATTTCTTCACATTTAGAGTGTTATTCTTCATTGATTGAAGAAAACGCTTTCTTCATGTGTTGCACATCTAAGTCATCAATTTTGCATAAGTGTTAGGATGTGTGCCTTTTCAAAGAACGCTCAAGATTCTAAGATATTTAGCTCACACCGCAACTTGCTAAATCTCTTCTCATCCAAGGGCTTAGTGAAGATATCAGCCACTGTTCTTCGCTGTTCACGTGCTTTCGATGGAGATGTCGCCCTTCAACACATGATCACGAAGAAAATGATGACGAATTTGAATGTGCTTTGTCTTCGAAAGTGCTGAACTGGGTTGTGAGCAATCTTGATGGCACTCTCATTGTCACAATAGAGAGGCACATTCTTCACGTTGATGCCGTAGTCCTTGAGAGTTTGCTTTATCCATAGCAATTGAGCACAACACGAGCCAGCAGCAATGTATTCAGCTTCCGCAGTAGACAAAGGATACGCAGTTCTGCTTTCTTCGAGGACCAACAGACTGTAGATCGTCCGAGGAAATGACAAGTACCAGATGTTGACTTGCGGTCCACACGATCACCAAAGCATAGTCGTAGTCGGAATATCCAATGAGATCAAAAGTAGAGCCCTTGGGGTACCATAATCCTAGTGTTGGTGTGTGAGCTAGATATCGAAGAATATGCTTCACAACCTTATGGTGTGATTCCTTCGGTGTAGCTTGAAATCGGGCACACATGCAAACACTAAGCATTATATCTGGCCTAGATGCACCTAAGTACAATAAAGAGCCAATCATGGAGCGGTATACCTTGTGATTGAAGTCAATACCATTTTCATCAGTGCATAGATGGCCATTTGTGGGCATAGGAATTTTGACACCTTTACAATCTTGCATGCCGAATTTCTTCAAGACATCTTTGAGGTATTTCTCCTGAGATATGAATATGCCATTGTGTTGTTGATTTAATTTGAAGACCTAAGAAGAATTTCAACTCTCCCATCATAGACATTTGATATTCTTCACTCATCATGTAGGCAAATTCATCACTATAACGTTGGTCAGTACAGCCAAAGATAATATCATCAACATATATTTGGCACACAAACAGTTTACCATCATAAGATTTAGTAAAGAGAGTAGGGTCGAGTGAACCGGGTGTGAAGCCATTTTTCACAAAGAATTCCTTAAATGTATCATACCACGCCCGAGGGGCTTGCTTGAGGCCATAGAGGGCCTTATTGAGTCTGAAGACTTTGTCGATTCTTTGGATCTTCAAAACACAGGGGTTGAGCAACATATACTTCTTCCTCAAGCTTACCATTGAGGAATGCACTTTTCACATCCATTTGATATAAAGTGATATTGTGATGGTTAGCATAGGCGTAGTAATATGTGAATAGACTCAAGTCTAGCAACAGTGCAAAAGTTTCATCGAAATCAATTCCTTCAACTCGCGTGTAGCCTTTGAGCTACTAGTCGTGCCTTATTCCTCACCACAAGACCATTTTCATCTTGTTTGTTGCGGTAGATCCACTTTGTGCCAATGATATTATGCTTGCGAGGATCTGGACGTTTGACCAGTTCCCCACATTGTTGAGCTCGAACTGATGTAATTCTTCTTGCATGGCCTGAATCCACTCCGCACTGTAAATGCTTCATCTACCTTGGTGGGCTCTGTGATAGAGACAAAAGCATAGTGCCCACAAAAGTTAGATAAATGTGAAGCTTTTGAGCGTGTGAGAGGACTCCGCGCTTTAATGTCATCGATGATCTTCTCCACTTGTACTTATTTTGCAACGCGAGGATGAGCTGGTTGTCGCCGAGGAATTTGATCATTTTCCTCAGCACCATTTTCTTCAAAGATTATCTTCAGTGCATCACTCGACGTTCTTCACAGACAGAATGAATTCTTCAAGAGTTTCTTCAAGAGGAATGACATCCTCGGTTGCCTTGAACCTGATAGAATCCTCGTGTACTGGTCTGCCTAACACAGAAGGTAGGTGCTCTCTTTGCGAGCCATTAGTTTCATCGAACCGCACATCTACAGGTCAACAATCTTGTGTAGAGTGATGTTGAAGACTCAGTAGGTGTGCGTAGTCCTTTCCGTAACCAAGCATAAAACCTTCATGTGCTTTCGATTGCAAATTTAGAGTTGTGGTGAGGATCTCTAATCCAGCATTTAGCACCGAAGACTTTCAAATAACTTACATTAGGTTTCTTGTCAGTGAGGAGTTCATAGGCAGTCTTCTTGAAGAATTTGTGAAGATATACACTGTTGATGATGTGGCACGCAGTGTCAATTGCTTCAATCCAGAAACGACTAGGCGTTTTGTATTCATCAAGCATAGTGCGAGCCATCTCAACAAGAGTTCTGTTCTTGCACTCCACGACGCCCATTTTGCCGAGGAGTATAAGGAGCAGATAACTCATGAGTAATACCAAGTTCATCAAGATAGTCATCAAGACCGAATTCTTGAACTCAGTTCCATTGTCACTCCCGATGTGCTTGATCTTCACACCAAAGTTAGTTGAAGCCCTCGAGGAAAATCGTTTGAAGACTTCCTGCACTTGATTTTTGTAAGTAACAATGTGTACCCATGTGTAACGGGAGTAATCATCAACAATAACAAAGCCATAAAGAGATGCATCATTAGTGACAGCTGAGTAGTGATTGGGACCAAAGAGGTCCATGTGAAGCAATTCAAGGGACGAGTAGTGGTCATGATAGTCTTCATGGATGCTTGGCCTTGGTCATTTTTCCAGCTTCACAGTTCGCATAAGTGATCCTTGAGGAATTTGACATTTTCAATGCCAATGACATGCTTCTTCTTCGCAAGCTGCAGTAAATTCCTCATGCCTCATGTGACTAAGTCGCCGATGCCATAGCCAGCCTTCAAGCTTTTGCAAGTAAACACACGGCTGGTTGTGGTCCTCAGAGAGAAGTCAACAATATACAAGTCTCCTCTCCTAAAGCCTTCAAGACTTTGGAATTGTCAGCTTCCATAATCACAACACAACGATACTTGCCAAAGATAACAACCATATCAAGATCACAAAGCATTGAGACCGACATGAGGTTATATCCTAAAGACTCAACAAGCATGACTTTGTCCATGTGCATGTCCTTAGAGATAGCAACTTTACCAAGTCCCAATACCGGCTTTTGCCTTTGTCAAGAAAGATGATATGCTTCAGATGAGACGGTGATAAGGGAGCATCCATCAATAGATTCTTGTCACCAATCATGTGATTTGTACATCCACTATCGAGAACCCACTCGGTGGCTTTGGGTTGATCATCCTGCAGATGAATTAGTACAACTTACGATCTCATATACTTCATCGCTGAAGAATATGATATCAAGTTCATCGATGAATTTCATCGACCAAGATTCATATAAGAAGTATGAGGACGTGTGAAATGAAAGTTCATTTCATCATGATTAGCCTGCGTCCTTTCGTGCATTTTGTCGTGCCCCAAAGAAATTCTTCAGACGTTAAGGCACGCCCGAGACTTGACCTCAGAAGAGATTAGTTCTTTTTCTTCACCACCCACATCTGAAGGGGTGGCAAAGAGTTCATCACTCTACGAGCACCATAGGAGAATGGTGGCATAGAGGCCAAACCATTTCGTTTCACATAAGAGGGGTTAGGGTAAGCATATGAATAAGCAGAGAAATTCTTCGAGGACATATGAACATATTGGTTTGAAGAATACTGCACATATTCATAGCCCTTAGCTCTGCCCTGCCAAACAGAGTCGTTAGCACGATGATGATCATATGAGGACTTTGATCCTTTTGAAGAATTTGATCCACGTGAGGAATTTGGTCCGTATGAGGACTTGGATCCATATGAAGAATTTGGTCCATATGAAGAATTTGATCTGGGCTTCCTATTCTTCACAGGTGGTGTCATGAGGACATTCACCTGAAGACTTTCAAGGCACTTCTTGGGAACCCAGAATTTCTTCATAGGGGAACCGTTCCTGCAGTTAGTACCAACATATCTAGCAAATACTTCACCATTCTGATTTTTGAACAGTTTATAGTTGGAGTCAAATGACTCATCAGCAGAATGAGGAAATTCGCACGTAAAGCCAGATAAGGTAGATGGATCAACTGGAGGTCCCTTTGCAGCAACCCATGAGGTTTTGGGATACCGCTCGAGGCTTCCAATATGTTCCATCAGCATTGAGTTTCCTCTCAAAGGCAATACCCTCTTTCCTAGGGTTCCTATTGAGGATCTGCCTTTTAAGCACATCACAAAGAGCCTGGTGCCCTTTGAGGCTTTTGTACATGCCTGTCATGTACAATTCCTTCAGCCCTGCATCGTCGATGATACTAGCAATGTCCTCAGATGTGGAATTAGTGATAGCGAGGCAGGTGAAGAATTTGTAACAGTTGAAGCATTTGAACATTCAGGTGAAGAATTAGCGATTCACGCTCAATGCACTTTAAGCATGGAGGAACAAATTCTTCTTGAGAAGCGCTGATTTGTTGAGCAAGTAATGAATCGCGCTCCTTCGAAGATCTTCATAACTCACTCTTAGCTTCTCAAGATCTTGCTTTCTTTGAAGAAATTCATAAGAAAGTTTCTCATGATCGATAAGAGAGTGTTATGATTACCTTGAAGGCTGTCAAGCCTAGATCAAGTCATCAAGATTTTCACCGTGGCTTTAGTGTGATCCATTTCTTCACCCAACATATCATCACTTTTGTCTAGCATGTTTTGAACCTTTTCAAAAGCCCTTTGTTGTTTTATAGCAATCTTAGCAAGTTTAGAGTAGCTGGGCTTGAGATCCTCATCAGATTCATTTTCACTAGATTCAGAGGAGGTGAAATTCAGTACCTTGGAACCTCTTGCCATGAAGCAATAGGTGGGAGCGTAGTCATCATTATCTTCATCAGGCTTGTCGGCGGAGTCAGTTTCTTCAGTGCTGAAGATGGACTTGCTAACAAAAGCAGTAGCAAGAGCCAGACTAGCCACACCAGATTCGGATTCTTCAGACTCCTCCTCTTCCTCATGTTCCTCGATTCAGCTTCGTAGTCCATGTCCTTGCCAATGAATGCCCGAGCCTTTTTGGAGCTGCTCTTCTTGTGAGAAGAAGGCTTTGAGGATTTTGATGATGAAGATTTCGATGATTTCTTCTTCTTCTTCGCATCATCAGAACTGTAATCCTTGTGTTTCTTCTTCTTTAATTCCTTTTCCCACTGAGGACAATCTTGGATATAGTGACCAGGCTTCTTGCATTTGTGACAAAGTCTTCTCTTATAGTTACTAGATGAGGAATCACTGCTTCTTGAGGACTTTCCAAAGCGACCACGTCTTGAGAATTTCTGGAATTTCTTCACGAGTAGTGCTAGCTCTCGCCAAATTCTTCAGATCTCCAAGACTACTACCGAGTCTTCACTCTCGATTCGGACACAGCCTTGGCCTTCGTGGCACGTGTTTTTCCATAGCCGTAACCATAGAGATCTCTCTTTTCAAAGAAGCTGGAACTCGTGAGTATTTAGCCTTTCGAGGATATTGGCAGGATCAAGAGACTTGTAGTCAGCTCGTTCTTGTATCATCGCGCGAGTATCAAATGAGGAATCAAGCGATCTTAATAATTTCTTCACCACCTCATGGTCGGTGATGTCAAGGCACCAAGTGCTTGAAGCTCATTTGAGATGTCGATGAGGCGATCGAAGGTTTGTTGAACATTTTCGTTGTCGAGTCTTTTGAAGCGGTTGAAGAGATTCCGAAGAACATCAACTCGAGAATCACGCTGAGTTGAGACACCTTCATTTACTTTGGACAGCCTGTCCCAGATGAGCTTGGCAGATTCCAAAGCACTCACTCTTCCATATTGACCTTTGCTCAGATGGCCACATATGATATTCTTCGCTTGAGAATCGAGTTGCTTGAATCTCTTCACATCAGCAGCATTCAGAGAAGGTGTGACTGAGGGAACACCATTTTCCACAACATACCAGAGATCGTTGTCAATTGCTTCAAGATGCATTCGCATTTTGTTCTTCCAGTAGGGGTAGTCCGTCCCATCAAAGGTAGGACACCCTGCTCAGACCTTGATCATACCTGCGGTCGACATAACTAAAACTCCGTGTGGTTAAACTAAATCACACGTAACAAGGGAGTACCTTGCTCGATACCAATTGAAAGTGCGTTATATCGACTAGAGGGGGGGGTGAATAGGCGATTTTTATGAATTCTTCACTGAGGAATTTGCCGGTGAGGAAATTCCTTAGCGAAGAACTACTTGCAGCGGAATAAGTACTTAGAAGTAGGCATAACAGACTACACGCATGGTCATCATGATGAAATGAAGACTAGCACAGAGTACAAAAAGCGTAATCACAGGATAACACAAGATGAAGACAAACAGACTGAAGAAATTGAACTGAGGAAATTGAGAAAGTCTTCAGTCAAAGTCTTCAAACACAGATATGAACAAACACTCAACACAAGAATGAGGAAATGAAAGGGTTGAGGAATTAGAGCCGCTTAGGTTGGTGAAGACAATGATTTGGTAGACCAGTTCCAACTGTTGTCTCAGCTTGTACGTCTGGTTGAGCGGCCGAGTATTTAAACTCGAGGACACACAGTCCGGACACCCGGTCATCGAAAGCACGCAACTCAGACACCAAGTCCTCACCGTATTCTCCTTGAACTAAGGTCGCACAGACCTCGTCCAATCACTCGTGGTAAGTCTTCAGGCGACTTCCAAACCTTCACAGACTCGGTCAGTCAATGATCCACAATTCCTCTTGGATGCTCTAGACCATGACGCCTAACCGTCTGGAAGAAGCACAGTCTTCAAAGGTAACAAGCGTCGGATCCACACAGGATTAATTTCTTCAGTGATGCTCAATCACTTTGGGTTTGTAGGGGTTTGGTTTTTGGGTTTTTCCTCACTTGATGATTTTCGCTCAAAGTCCTCAGAGGATGGGTTGCTCTCAAATGACAAGTGTCAAGATCTCTCGGAGCAGCCAACCAGCTAGTGGTTGTAGGGGCGGCTATTTATAGCCTAGGGAGCAGCCCGACATGATAAGACATAAATGCCCTTCAATGATATGACCGTTAGGTGGATAAGATATTTTGGGACAGCTGCACGCAGACAAGAACGGTCGGAAATTTGAATATCAAATTCCTCGTGGCTATCATGTTCCTCATCGTAGGAAATTCGCACTGGCGAATTCCTAACTCCTCAGTCAGAACAAATTCCTCAGCGACTAGAAGAGCTTCGTCTCTGTCACTGAAGAAATTGAGTGAACTGTATGAGATTTCCAAAGGCTTCACTCGAAGGGATTGGTAGGTGTAGGATTTTGAGTTGAGCATCACATGGAAATTTTTCCTTAGTACTTCCTCGACCCCCTTTAAAAGTACGGTGTTTCCTATGACTCAAGAAAGAGAAAATGAAACTACGAAAACAAAAGTCTTCACGCTTCATGTTCCTCAAATGAATACCAAGTCTTCAAGGTCACACCAATTTCTTCACTTTCAAAGTCTTCGTAAAGTCTTCGTAATATCAAGGTCTTCACTTGAAGAACTTCATTTTTAGGGGTCGACTTTCTCTGTATATATCAAACTCCTCATAGACTTATAGACCTGTGTACACTCACAAACACATTAGTTACTTAACCTATAAGTCTTCAATACACCAAAATCACTAAGGGGCACTAGATGCACTTACACGGAGGCGCCTTCTTGGTGGAGCTGTGGGCTCCTCCATGACAAGCCACCAAGGTGGGGCGCCCGGCAGTGCCTGCTCGGCTCAACTTCAGGCTCGGCCTGCCTCTCCGCTACCGCAAGCCCCTCTCGATCGGCAAGGCTTGCCACCTCTGCTGCCTCCGCCTCCTCCACGGTGAACCCGAATTCACCAGCGGCAAGCTTCGCCGCCTCCTCCCGGTGGCGGCGCGATGCAGCTCGGCGTCGGTGGTGTCGCTGGTGAGCCAATTCAGCTCGTCAGGCGGATCGGCACTTCTTCCAGTCGTCTAAGAACTGCTGCACGACGTCATCGGCGAGCTCTTGCCAAGTTGGAACGATCCCATGGGAATCACACAACGGCATCATTGCACGGATGCGGTCGAGCGAAGAGTTGTTGCACAAAGGAACGACCCCCCTTGGCAACATGAACCACTCGGGGTGATCTGTGTCGTGCTTGAACAGCTCCAGCAGCATCGCATCCAGCTCCAAGACAGTGAAATTCCAGTTGAGGCCCGGGCGCAGCCTCATGATGTCCGCCGCATTTTCGAACTCCCAAGCAGGTCTCCTCCTCTCCTGCAAGGGAGCGATGCGGCAACGAAGGAAATCTGCGCCAACGGCGCCTAAAGTGAGTCCGACATGCCTGAGGCGCAAGATCCGGGTCACAGCAATCTTCAACCTAGCATCCTCCGGCGCCAAGTTGCTCCAATCGTTGCCGCGCACTATGGGAGTTTGGCGCTGGGCAGTGAAGGGCTGCGGGTTCTCCTCGATGATCCAACACCAATCGGCTCTCCACTCCTCCCACTTGCTGCGGAGCTCTCCTTCCAGATATGCTTCTTTCTTGCCGATCCTGGAGATCCAAGCAATCCCTTCGGCAAGTGGCTCTCCTCTCTCAACGCGGGGCATGAAGAAGTGGCGGAAGAGGGCTACGTTTGGGTGGACTCCGACAAAGTTTTCGCAAAGGTGTGCGAAAACCGCCATGGTCAGGACAGCATTGGGGGTGAAATCAAGGAGGCGAAACCCTTAGGTGTTCATGATGTCACAAAAGAACTCAGAGAAGGGCGGGCAGAGCCTGCAATAGAAGAAGAGCGCGAAGAAGGGGTACCCAACAGAAACCAACTCTGATGTAGCGGCAGAGATTACCCTCGTGCGCGGATGCGCCCGCGTCTCCGTCGACCAGAAGAGGTAGTAGCCCTCCCTCAGCTCCTTTGCGTCGAGCTGGGGGTCGAAGGTGGTCCGCTCCTTTCGCAGCACCGTGAGCCGCTGCGCCTCGGCCGACTTCACGCCCTTCCCCTTGTCGGCTTTCGGAGCCATGGTGGAGGTGGCGGAGGAGGCCGACGACGTTGATGGCATTGGTGGCGATGGGGGGCGGAGCGTCGCTCTCTTCAGACTCGAGAAGGAGGGAGGAGCGGCAGAGGGTTTTTGAGATGTGACAAGAATGGCGTAGGTGGGCGACCTGCCCTGTTTCCCTGTTTATAAGGAGGAGAGGGGCGGACGTTCCACTTTTCCAATTAAAGAAAGCCCCACGATCTTCTCCCACGACGCCACGCTCGGCGCGTCTGTTAAATGGGGGACGTGGTGGGTCCGGGCGAGTAACAGCGTGACCTAGGCGCTGCGTGCCCGTCTGCTTTGTTTTGGGCCTGGCCCAACAGCGCCGCACTGCAGGTGGCCCAGTTCGGGGCTCCTGTCGGTGTACTAGAGTAGGGGTACCCTAGTATCCCGAACTCGTGCACGGGCAGTTGCAGCACCCCGCGGCAGGGCTTGCCTAGTGACCGCAAAGATCCTCTGTGGTTCCTTTGGAGCCATTCAAGAACAAAGTATTTAACCAAGAAAACAAGGCCCCGGCAAGAGGAGCTTGCCGGGAAGGCCACTCAAGGCATGCAGAAGACAAGACCCCGGCAAGAGGCGCTTGCCGGGAAGGCTTGGTGAGCGACACGCTCCCGAGCGCGACAAGGATTCAGCCGCGGCAAGGTGCTTGTCGCGGTAGGCAACCTCTCTTCATCTCCGCTCCAGCTCATCCACCAACGTGTCGCCATGGGGCCATTCCAGCGCAGCGTGTCAAGAGGTCAGGCAGCCAGCGGAGAGCAGCGGTAAGCGGCGCTGACAGGGGTGCCATCGTGGCGAGCGGTGGCGCCCCTGACGGTCCCTTTCCGCACTGTTTAGGCGACATGGGCGGGCATTTATTGCTTTTGTCCCTTGCCTTCAGAGTTAGGTAGAATACACTGTACAAGTAGGTGTACCAACTACTGTTTTTCCATTTGTACCCTCATCTACATTGCCACCTGTGGTGACCCCTTTGAGCCTATAAAAGGAGGCCCATGCGCAACGTAGAAGGGGTTCGGCTGGTTCGACTCATTCGAGACTAGAGACACTCAAGCTAGGTTTTGTAGCTCTCATTGCTCCCTAGCAAGAACACAAGATAATCAGACAAGCAGCAGTAGGAGTATTATCTCTCCGGAGAGCTCCGAAGCTGGGTAAAACTGCTCGTGTGCATCGCCTCGATCTACTCTTCGTGCAATCTCCGCCCCCACCGAACCAAAAGGGACTCGGTCCGCCGGTCCCATAGGTGTTCGTGGGTCACGATCAGCTTCCCCGACACTAGTGACTTACTTCAAGTGGCGTCCAAAGGGTGTATCTTCATCCAATTGTGTGAACTTGTTCCTTGCATCCGCCATCCTAAAAGAGTAGAAAAGATGAGGAGTCAGAAATGAGAAGAGTGAGTAGTGATCTAGGGCTTTTAGCTTATTGGTCGTCTCCTACAGTCAGCATGTGCTTTGATACCATCTTGTAGCGACCATACCTCAAACAGTCTGATCTCTGTGCTTTAGTGCCATCCCTGGATCAGTAATGCTGACACACACAGTACTTGAAGGATTTATAACAGAGTAGCAATCACACACTTATTACATCGAATGTCTCAAAAGAGAACTTATTACAATAAATATGGCTTAAGGCCATCTAAAATCGATAACAGCGGAAGGCTTGGAAGATAAGTGAGTCCATCAACTCCAACGACATCACTGAGTATAGAACCACGACCTAAGGCACCTTACTCGTCTTCTGAAAAGTCTGCACCATGAACGTTGCAGCCCGAAAACGGGTCAGCACATGGAATATGCTGGCAATGTAACACATAGAGAGTAATGAACAAAAATATGCTATACTACATGCATATATGGCTGGTGGAAAGCTCTATGGTTACAGCCATGTAAAGCCAATTTTCCCCTACTACAAAGGAATAAATTTTATTTAACTATCTTGGTGGTTGTTAAACATTGAGAAGATAGACATCCTCTCAATCCCAATTAAACAACATCATTAAACCCAACAAATTAAATTAAAGTAACATGATGAGATTCACATGATAATCCAAGAACTAGATACTCAAAACGTCCATAACCGGGGACACGGCTAACCATGATTAGTTTATACACTCTGCAGAGGTTTGCGCACTTTTCCCGACAAGACCCGACCTCCTCCGTTGGGATTCTCACACTTCATGGTGTTTGAGAAACGGATGACCGAGACATAGTCCTTCAGAAGCGCTAGCACCTTACGATCGGGTAGACAGTTACACCTACTTTCCCCTACATCCGCTAGTCTACCACTGTAAGAGTTCGCACGACTTAATCAACTATGCTAGAGCCCATCGTAGCTTGTGGCTGCACACGGAAGTATCTAGCATGAATAATCTCATGATCCCTTTGAGCCTGGGTGGCGGTCCATAAAGAAAACAGGCAATCGCTGGAGTACCCAGGTGCCTCAATCCACCCAGATGTGTGTTAAAGTTGCCACCTTAAATAAACCATTAAATAACAATCTCACATCTGTCATGGATACACTCACCCAATCCACGTCTACTAGCATAGCATGGCAATAAGCAAACGTAGAAGTAACTCCAAAGGGTTTGATAATAAAACAGGTAATAGGTACTACCTCATCTACTTCCCAAAACCCGCATATTAATCAGATCCTAATAATGCAATTGTTTGAGGATTGATCTAATGCAATAAAACTGGGTAGTAAAGAGGTATGATCAAAGTGTTACTTGCCTTGCTGATGATCCGTGAAACCTAGCGATTCGAAGTAGCAAGCGGCACACTCCGGGTACTCTATCGCAAACAAACAAGCATACAATAAGTACTCATCTAATGCACAGGTAAAACTCGAAAAGAGAAATAACCAGAAAGTTCAACTTAAGAACTCCGGTTTGGAAAAAGAATCAAATCAAACGAAGCAACGAAAGTCAAACGGCGAAAGAAATAAGCTTCGTTTACTAATCTGGACCTAACTCAAATTTTATAGAAGCAAAAACTTGTTTGAGTTGGTTAAACGGAAAGAGGGTTTCGAGACGAAACTCTAGGCGCTTGAATCGCCTGATTCCGATAAACGAGCGAAAAGTTATACTAGAACGAAAACCGGATCAGAAATCGCAATCTCGAATAATCGCGGAAAATCCGAGAAAAAGAAAACTGATGAACAGTTTAACGAACGGACGTTCGTTACTGAAACTAAATGATGAACGCGTCCGTTAAAACAAACGAACGAGCGAATGCTCGCTAAATAAATAAACCGGAAAAACATAAACCGTTCTAAAAAAACGGATCGGGTTTGAAAAAAAACCGGACCCCAGCGGCGGGCGGCGGCGTATACCTCCGGCGAGGCTGGGCGGCTCCGGTAAGGCGACAGGAGGCGGCGTGGGGCGGGATCATGGGCGCCGGGCGGCGGCGGGTTCAAGCGGCGGCGGCGGGCAGAAGGCGGCGCGACTCGATCAAGGGCGGGTTTGGCAACAAGTAGGCGAGACGGGGTGAGGCGGCGGAGAAGGGGGGTATTTAAGAGGGGGGTTGGTGGCTTGGTGGAGGGGGCAAGGCGGCGGCGGTGGAGTCCCGGTCGGACTCGAGATCCGAGCGGCGGCGGCGGTGCAGTCTCCTGGCGGGAGACGGCGGCGCGGGGAAGATTTGGTTATTCTACTGGCCTCGGCCATGAAAGCCGAAAACTTTTTAAAACAATTTCACCGAATGTAAAATAAATCCTAGAAAAATTAATAAAATCTAAAAATGCCAAAACAAATTTTCACCGTGTAAATAAAATATTTAGAATGAGATGAACATTTTCTTGGCCCTAAATTGCAGTTTTGAAAAACGGGCAATTTTACTAAATTCAAATATAATAACCAAAACTCCGAAATAAAATCTTATTTGATATTATTATTAAATCCTCAATATTTCTTTATTTTGGGAAAGTCATTTTATTCCCTCTCTCATATTTTTATAATAAAAATAATTGAAGATAAAATAAATAAAATCAAATGATCCTATTTTCAAAATTTGAGAAAACTCAAATATGAAAATAACAAAATCCCCAACTCTCTCCATGGGTCCTTGAGTTGCTTTAAATTTCTGGATCAGGTGAGTTGCTTTAAATTTCTGGATCAGGCCAAAAGCAATAAATATGATATTGAAGGATGATCTAATGTATAACATTCCATATTGAAAATTTGGGATGTTACAACATCGTTCGGTCGTGCAAGTGAAAGGCAATAATGACGATATATGATGGACTGATTGAGATGAGAGAAGCTGGTATGAACTCGACCTCTCGTGTTTTTGTAAATATGATGAGTTCATCATTCCTGATTCAGCTTATTATGAAGTAAACATATTTGCAATGACATTTAGATATTATAGTTGCTTGTGCCATGCTTGATTAGCTATGAGTTATAATGGTTTACCTTGCGTGCCAACATGCTATTAGAATTATTATGATGTGGTATGATGGGATGGTATCCTCCTTTGAATGAATTGAGTGACTCGACTTGGCACATGTTCACGCATGTAGTTGAAACAAATCAACATAGCCTTCATGATATTTATGTTCATGGTGGATTATATCCTACTCATGATTGTATTCAGTGTGAATTAATTTTAATGCATGTTTATGACTGTTGTCGCTCTCTCAGTTGGTCGCTTCCCAGTCTTCTACTAGCCTTTACCTGTACTAAGCGGGAATACTGCTTGTGCATCCAAACTCCATAAATCCCAAAGTTATTCCATATGAGTCCACCATACCTTCCTATATGCAGTATTTATCTGCCGTTCCAAGTAAATTTGTATATGCCAAACTCCAAACCTTCAAATGAAATTCTGTTTTGTATACTCGAGCAGCTCATGTTTCAACTAGGGCTGCCTATATCTTCCATGCTAGGTGTTATTCTCAAGAGGAGTGGACTCCACTCCTCATTCACGAGAAAGGGCCGGTAACCGGGATGCCCAGTCCCATTCATGATCCAAAAAGATCAAAGCAAATCAAAATAATTAAACAAAACTCCCCCAGGGCTGTTTTAGTTGGAGGCACTCGTTGTTTTGAGCAAGCCATGGATTGATGCTTGTTGGTGGTGGGGGAATATAAACTTTTACCATTATGTTTGGGAACTGCCTATAATGCATGTAGTATGGAAGATACATCCATCTCATAGTTGTTGCGTTGACAGTGAAAGTATGCTGCTCAAAATGTTATTCAATCTCTATTTTAAAATTGAGCTCTGGCACCTCTACAAATCCCTACTTCCCTCTGCGAAGGGCCTATCTATTTACATTTATGTTGAGTCATCACCTTCTTATTAAAAAGCAACTGCTGGAGAGCACACCGTCATTTGCATTCATTATTATTGGCTTATATTGGGTATGACTTGACTGGATCTCTTTTACCATGAATTACAATATTTAGTCAGTCCTTGATCTTTAAAAGTGTTGTGCATTTATGTTTTGCGGTCTCAGAAAGGGCTAGCGAGATACCATTTTGTTATATCATGTTATGATTGTTTCTAGAAAGTGTCGTCATCCGAGTTTTATTATTATGGCTCGCTAGCTGATTATGCTATTGATACGAGTAATTGTGAGACCGAGGTGTTATTGTGAGTATGGTTAGTTCATCATATTTGCTGAAACCTGAATGCTGGCTTTGCATGTTTACAACAACAAGAGCAAACAGAGTTTTTAAAAGTTTTTCTTTATCACTTTCAGTTTATCAACTGAATTACTTAAGGACAAGCAAAGGTTTAACCCTGGGGGAGTTGATACGTCTCCAACGTATCTACTTTTCCAAACACTTTTGCCCTTGTTTTGGACTCTAATTTGCATGATTTGAATGAAACTAACCAGGACTGACGCTGTTTTCAGCAGAACTGCCATGATGTTGTTTTATGTGTAGAAACAAAAGTTCTCGGAATGACCTGAAAATCCACGGAGGCACTCTTTGGAAAATATAAAAAATACTGGTGAAACAATCAAGACCAGGGGCCCACACCCTGTCCACGAGGGTAGGGGGGCGCCCACCCCCTGGGCGGGCCCCTGTCTCGTGGGCCCCCTGATGTTCCACCGACCTCAACTCCAGCTCCATATATTCCGTCTCATGGAGAAAAAAATCAGAGAGAAAGTTTCATCGCATTTTACAATACGAAGCCGCCGCCAAGCCCTAATCTCTCTCGGGAGGGCTGATCTGGAGTCCGTTCGGGGCTTCGGAGAGGGGGATTCATCGTCGTCGTTATCATCAACCATCCTCCATCACCAATTTCATGATGCTCACCGCCGTGCGTGTGTAATTCCATCGTTGGCTTGCTGGACGGTGATGGGTTGGATGATATTTACCATGTAATCAAGTTAGTTTTGTTAGGGTTCGATCCCTAGTATCCACTATGTTCTCAGATTGATGTTGCTATGACTTTTCTATGCTTAATGCTTGTCACTAGGGCCCGAGTGCCATGATTTCAGATCCGAACCTATTATGTTTTCATGAATATATGTGTGTTCTTGATCCTATCTTGCAAGTCTATAGTCACCTATTATGTGTTATGATCCGACAACCCCGAAGTGACAATAATCGGGATACTTCTCGGTGATGACCGTATTTTGAGGAGTTCATGTATTCACTATGTGTTAATGCTTTGTTCCGGTTCTCTATTAAAAGGAGGCCTTAATATCCCTTAGTTTCCGCTAGGACTCCGCTGCCACGGGAGGGTAGGACAAAAGATGTCATGCAAGTTCTTTTCCATAAGCACGTATGACTATATTCGGAATACATTCCTACATTACATTGATGAACTAGGGCTAGTTCTATGTCACCATATGTTATAGCTATTACATGAGGAATCGCATCCGACATAATTATCCATCACTGATCCAATGCCTACGAGCTTTTCAAATCTTGTGTTTCGCTTATTTACTTTTCCGTTGTTGTTGTTACAATTACTACAAAACCATTATCTTTACTTTTGCCATTGTTACCTTTACTATCATACTACTTGGCTACTAAATACTTTGCTGCAGATACTAAGTTATCCAGGTGTGGTTGAATTGACAACTCAACCGCTAATACTCAAGAATATTCTTTGGCTCCCCTTGTGTCGAATCAATAAATTTGGGTTGAATACTTTACCCTCGAAAGCTGTTGCGATCCCCTACACTTGTGGGTTATCACCAGGCTCTCCACGTATAGTCCCCTTCCGATGACTCTCGTATGTTGACCATGTCGCGCCGAGCGCACCGAGGCCGTGGACGACGGTGAGGCCCCAGACTGGAATGACCCGGAGATGGGGAAAACGCAGCAGTGGAGTCGCAGACGGAGAGGAGTGGGAAACTTGATTGGTTCGGGTGCGGGGTGGGCCTACACTCGGCAGAGAATAACAGGAGGTGCGGAGTGGAGGGATGGCCTGGCTGTCGGCGGGCTAGCGTTTCACTGAGGAGCACAAAACAACGCCGCTGGACGCCGAACATGTCAGCCAGTCCATTTGTTTTTTAGTCCATTTGGTGGGATGGGTGGAACAATGATGTAGCATCTGTGCAGCCCATTTATATATGGTAGAATTCAAATCCCATTTGCATTTTTCTCAAAATTCGCGGACTTGCTGGGCTGGGTGAAAATATCATGTTGGGCCAGATGGAGAAATGTTATAAAAACATAAACACATGATTGCACGTCTATTACTGCATTGGTCAGTAAAATCTTTGCAAGCTTATGTATGCAATCACTAGGAGTTAACTTGCCAAGTAATATACAAACAATTATTATTATTATTATTTTGTAAGAACTTTCAACTTACGAAATAAAATATCATTTAAATTTGATGAGTTAATAGTACGTGGGGTATTATTATATTTTAGGCTAGACGTGGGACAGCTTAGTTGGTTCTAGGGAAAAGTATTGGGAGAAAACTCAGTTTACATCGAAAAATAAAGTGGTAGAAAATTCAGCGACCTGCTGGGTCCACCTGAGGAGGGGAATATGTTAGGAGGAAGGAGATTCAAAGCACGGCAGCGGAGTGAACTAGTTTTTTTTAACGGACAAGTGAACTAGTTACATACATAAGCAAATAGCCACTAAAAAAGCAGTCAGGTTAATGGGTTCTTAAAGAAATATTTCGGACAAAAAAGATAATTATGACACATAGGCTAATGCATAAAACACTCAGATGATAAAGGTGCTTGTAAACAGATAAAGTACAACATCTAGACCTTCCTGGCATGCTTGATCATGACGCTGCAGCTGTTCGTGTACTTGTCGATTAGGGGAAGCAGACACGCCCTCATGTACAAGATCTGCCTGTACATGTCGTAGCATGCGTATGCGCCCTTGGCCGCGTAGGTTATGTAGGCTAGAATTCAGAGGTACCTCCCACATGCTCAAGTCCTTGGTATTGTTGTCTTCTTTCATGTTGGCGTATCAGGGGTCGATGATGGTCTCGGCGAGGTCAACCACAGAGTCCTTCTCCGCCTCAAGGTCGATGATCTTGTATTGCTTCTGGATGTCGACAAGCTTGTTGCACCACATGGCCGAATCGTAGCGTTCTTCCTTCTCTCCACTGTAGCGAAGGTGCAGTCGGCGCTGCCGATGAAATAGGCGAATGCTCCAGAACCTCTGATATCCCTACATAAGTGGTAGATGAGAACCTCGTCCCACACACATACCTGGGAGATGGTGATCCGCTGGTCCCTGTCAGGAGATGAATGGATGGGCACAAGGTCTAGTCCTGCAACCTTGTGCTTTCTCGTCCTGTAGGTAGTGCTTGAACTCGGCGAGGCAGAGCTTCATCAAGTCCGGATCGTTGGTGTACATCAAATTCAACTTGGTGCAGCCATAGGACTGAATGGTGAACTCAAAGGGGAACTCCTTGCTGAAGTCCATATCCAGTAGGCTCACCCCTCGGATCGCCATTGATGTCTCCTCAAGTGAACGAGTGTGTAGGCTGCGGCAACAGTTCATTTTTCAGCTCTTGGGGAACTGGATTCAATAGTAAACTGAGTGTGTACAGGCGACAACAGTTACTACCCCTCCCTCGTCTGCTGCACGCCCGGCAGAAGATGCACCCTCGGTGCATTCAAATGCCTCCATTAAGAAACCTACTCCGGCCACACGTCGGTTCACGAAATGGTCTCAGATTGGTAATCAGTAATAACAGGAGTTAGTGGTCACTTTACTTAAATTTAATTAGCTTTAATAGAAATTTATAATTAAAATAACCAATGCATTGGCTCGTTCTATCAGTGCCACAGGATCAACATGCACGACAATTAGAATTATTATTCTCAGGATGCACACGATCAACACATTTGTCGCACTTTCACAAAGATAATACTACCAAGTTTGAACTGTTTGTTATGGTTGTTGTCTTCTCGCATCATCATGTCATGTTTCCCAGCTTGCAAGATTCGTAACCAACAAATAAGATCCAAATAATAAGTACAACAAATATGCCTACACATCTCATTGATTCCCGACTTGCAAGATTCGTAACCAACAAATAAGATCCAAATAATAAGTACAACAAAGATGCCTACACATCTCATTGATTCCCAGCTTGCAAGATTCAGAACCAACAAATAAGATTCAAATAATAAGTACAACAAATATGCCTATACATCTCATTGATTCCCAGCTTGCAAGATTCGTAACCAACCCATTAGAGCTTTTCGATAAAGTGAATATCGATTAAATCCATCTTGGCTAGCCATGTCATACAGTTGAAGAACTTGGCGAATGCTCTTGACCGTCACAACATCTCAGAAGTTGAGTATTCCTGTTTGCACAAAGATAAACAAGAAGAGCATGATTTCACTTTAATAGTGGCCTCCTTGAACTCAACCTACATCTCCACTTTGATGATGCCTGCCTGGTGTTCCATGATTCAATTCATGCTCCTTTTTGTGCAGTTCACGTGAAATGAAGCAAAGATTGCATCATTCAGCTAGCAAGAAGTACTTTCTCTCGTGAGCTAGCAGGTTCTTCTTTAGTAGTTGCACTAAAATTGAGGAACATTAAGGTTGGCTGTTTGGCTCATGTAAGGTGCAACTATAATTTTCTTATCCTTTTGTGCAGTTCCACTAAAATAAAGTGCCATTGTGGTGACAGTGACGGCTCATCTTGCAAAGGCTAATAAAATGTTGCACGAGATTACTAGCAGAACTTGACGGAGATTTTGGAAACTCCAATCACCATTTTGTGCAGTTCCACCAAAATTGAGAGATGTTTCCCACGTGACATTTTAGTTGAACTGCACAAGCCACTCATTCCAAAAAAAAAGTGTTTTGTGCAGTTCACCAAAATGTCACAATAGCAACAAGGTGAAATGGATATCCCTATCTGCACAAAAAGATAGAAAGTAAACAGTTGCTGGTCAATAAGAATATACGAAACATATACAAAATGAAAAGAAGTATCTTAATTATGGTCATGGCAATCACGCAAGGACAGTAGAAATTTTAAAACATCAGCAATGCTTCATGTTACTAGAAGCATTACGATCAACAATGAGATTCCTCAAATATGGGATTAATTTAATGGTGGCATTGCTTGTTTACCAGACACAGTAAATCAACAGCAGCTAAAGAGTTGGTTTAAGGGCATGGGACCGTGGGGACACCAGGACACTCAGCAGCGTAAAGGAGTAACTTACTTATCATACTGGGGAAAACATCAGGAGTGCCATTTGTAACACGGTTTAATTGATTCTTATCAATGTAGGCATTAGATTAACAATAACACCGTTAGACATGTCCCTAAGGTAACAGTGTGATCGCTTCATTTTACATGCGCCCTTACATTAACAACATCAAAAGGTTAGTATAAGGACATGCGACAGTGGACGCATCAGCACAATGTACTTATAAGGAGGCATAAAGTGGTATTGTCGAGTTCATGCTATGTGAGGGCAGCAAACCTAAACCTGGAGACCTTGTACTATGTGAGGGCAGCAAATCTAATCCTGGAGACCTTTTACTATGTGAGGGCAGCAAATCTAATCCTGGAGACCTTTTACTATGTGAGGGCAGCAAATCTAATCCTGAGACCTTTTACTATGTGAGGGAAGCAATTCTAATCCTGGAGACCTTTTACTATGTGAGGGCAGCAAATCTAATCCAGTACATACTATGTTGACTTGTCCACCAGCCGCCACTTTCTATCCTTTTTTAAACCAATAATAGATCTATTCCTTATCCACTTTGTACTATGTTTTCCCATTATTTCAATTTTCAGCCAAGAGACAGGTTGGGTATCCGGTCTCTACTACTTTCACCATATTATTTCCTCTTTGAATCAAGTCCTAGATTCATGCTACAACTTTCCCCCCTTTCTTCGTTGTTTGAACAAAGCCATAGATTCGAATGCATGAAGTAGCTTTACCTCTAATAATACTAAAAATTTAGGTGGCTTTGGAGGAGCTGATGGGAGTAGAAAAAGATGCACATGCAGACACGTGGGGAGCTGGGGCAGTAGAGCAAGGCCGCTTTCGAACAACTTAATACCTGAGGGTCGTCGGGATCTCGGCGGCGGCAGGTCGGATCTGCGGACAATATGGCAGGGACGAAGAAGGGTCGGAGGACCTCCCGAGCCGGCGCTGTGTCGGAGAGAACGACACAGGCAGAGGATTGGGACCCTCCGACAGCTGTGGGTTTCCTCCCTTGGCGGCGATGACCGCGTGAACGATCCACCTTTTAGTCCTCTACACACACCGGCCGAAGGGATCTGGCCGGATCTGTGACCAGCGGTGAGCAGAGAGAAAATGTCGCTACAGCTATCTGGTTTATATCTGGAGAGGATGAGAGAATGAAGAGAGCAACCCTAGTAAAGCAAGGGCTCAGGCCCCTATGTACATATATAGTGGAGAGATTATCTTTTTCTCTCCACAACAAGCATTTCAATTTTTGTACGTGGCATTAAAGAAAAGAAACTCTCTACTCCCTCCGTCTAGGTGAGTAAGTCATCTTAGGTTGTGCACCGTGACCAAGGAGGAGGGGAAAACGAGAGACATTAATGCTTATTTTCTAATTAATAGCATTGCATGCAATGAACTAACCACTACATGTCGTGTTTGTAGTCTCAACTCATTAAAAGCATGCACACCCCTCATCTTTTATTGGTTGATATGTCAAGAAACAAGAAACGAGGTAGAAGTTATTGCACCGTGCCTAAGTGTTTTGGGATTATTTAGTTTTCATAAGATGACTTACACACCTAGAGGGAGGGAGTATTTAAGGTGACTACTGTACGACTCCTACTTACTACTACTAGTAGTACTAGTATTGTTCACTTGTGCTCCCCGCCCCTCCATTCATTGAACAACCCCACGGGTGAATAAACATACAGTAAGTATTTATATAGAACAAACAAGCTCGAACTATTTTCGCGTAGTTAAAAGTTGAGGGCGGGGCTTTTCCCGGGCAGTACGCGCGGCAATTTTCGGGTAGGCGGTTTGACAGAGAGGCAAGGAGGGTGAGCGAGTGGCGGATTCTCAATCACTAGCAAGATGCCCATGCATTGCACGGAACATCAAGATGCATTTTTATGAGTAGTTTATCTTGTGGGAGAAAAGGATGAACGAGGGAAGGCCTTATTTGCAATGTTGAGTGGGTGTGGGTATCTTTTTGCAAAATTTCCATTTTTCCTTCCTATCCATCAGATATAAATCAGGAGACTTATATTGTAGGATGGCAGGCACACCATCATCACCAACTCTATTTTTTATAAGAGTAGAGATACTGCTGGAATGGTCGGGCTATGCGATTTGACGGCGTGTTACTGCTGGAAAGACTTGTGATATGACCACTCACTATAGTCATGAATTACTGGCGCTCCAACCGGGGTGATGCCCCCCTTCCGTTCCGCGCTCTAATCTGGTGCATGACACGTCGACCCGGATGCTGGCTCTCCCACATGTCGGAGTAGTAAGAAGGAGCAAACAATGATGTGGTATATACTAGTACTACTACTACTCAGGTTGGAGGAGTGCGAACCACGGCAGCCCAGTGAACTAACAGTAGAAAACAATGTGGTGATATGTCCATAAAAAACAATGTGCTACGGTCCACACTGTAGCATGTACAGTAACACTCATCTTTGTTTGGATCCCTGAGTTAGAGCTAGTTTGGGTAGAAATAGCCTCAAATTATCGAAACACGAGGGGTTAGTTTGAGATAGTTTGCTCTAACCCAGCTAAAAAAACTAGCCCGGTGGAGAGGTTCTAATTGGGTTAGTTATCCTCGGGCCCACTAAAAGAGAACTAAAAAAATCTCCCCTGCCCGCACCAGATCGCTCCCCCCCTCTCGCACGACTCCTCTCTGTTCCCCATAGGGCCGCCCGCCCAAGCGCCGCTCGCCCTCTCTGTCCTGCCGCCCTCTCCTTCCGGCCGCCCTCTCCCTCCGGCCTTCGAAGGTCGCCCCACTCCCCCTTCACCGGTCGTTTTTCTCCCTTTGTCGTTCCTTCTCCGTCTCACAGCGATATCATTGATCTTGCTCGCTCTAATGCTAATTCTGATTTGGAAAAGTAGATCCTGATCAAACTTGGTATAAATTTGTGGTGCACGCATGGAATTGTTTGATGCTGCTTGAGGAGGTAATAAATCTTTCTAGAGGCCCAAATATTCAGTTCACCTTTCTAGGTATTTCAGTTTTAGGCTTGCATTATTTCAAGAGGCCAAAAGATTCAGTTCACCTTTCTAGGTATTTCAGTTTCAGGCTTGCATTAGTTCTAGAAGCCCAAAGATTCAATTCACCTTTCTAGGTATTTTAGTTTCAGGCTTGCATTATATCTAGAGGACCAAAGATTAAGTTCCCAGTCGGCGGCAAGCGGCCCTGCTACCCATGCCGGTGTCGACCTCAACTCGCAAGGGCCGGCCTCGAAGGGGTTCTCGGGGCTTGGGCTCTACAGAGCCTTCCTCCAGAGCGACGATGGCGAGCTCCTCCCTCGGTGCGTGAGGGGCTCCGGGCTCCCTCCCTATCATGAATGACTTTCGTGATGAGTTAGCTCATGCTTTGTTTCATGGAGTGTTTTTTTGTGAAGCTTGACTGAGGACTTGTATGTTTATGTGGGATATCTCATTTATATGTACAAAGTAAAAATTATCATGTTTTGCATGCTTGATTTGTAAAGATGGTTCGTTTATGTCAATTTGGAGCGGGAGGAGGCCACAGAAGAGCCGCCACACCAAATCCGGTAGGAAATAGGGTCCAAAGTAGTCAAATGATTGAGAAAGAGCATTTATTGTCAATCTAACCCTACCATCCATACACCTCTTTGGTTTAGAGTTAGTTCAGGGTTAGAATCCAACTCTAACCTCTAACTGAGTTAGAGTTCTCCTCGTCTCGGTTCATCGCCATCATATTTTCCCCATTCCTGTGTTTTCAGTATCCTGCGAATCAAAGAGGCCCTTTTTTGCCGGAAAAATCAAAGAGGCCCTTAGACTGGTTTAGGTCTGGTCATTTTTTATAAACGTGTTATGTCCAAAATTTAATGAACGTGTTCCGGTTTCTAAGAAAATAATCCGGTTTCATGTAGTAATTCATTCATTTATTTATTCTTCTGCGGGGGGTTTGCATGTAATTCGTGAGGTCTGAAATGTAAATTACCCCGGCATATGCCCCGAGTCGTGCATGCACTACAACCCAGATGCTCTATGTCCCACATGTAGGCGAATGGGAGCACGTGGAAATAGCCTAGGAGTACATATAGGAGGATAAATGCATGAAAAAATATGTACTGTGAAGCGTAGCTGCGGTTCGAAAAGGAGACCTAAAGTGATGACAGCTATAGGTCGCATTTAACCCAACTAGTGGTACTACTAGACATACGACTAATTTTTCCCTCAAAAAAAGAGGCACGAGTGCTCAGTACTCCTATTCTATCAACACGAGTCCCATATGACAACAGCATCCGTGTTACAGCTAGCTCTCCTCCCTCATTTCTCTCTTCTAATTCTAAACTTGGCCGACGTCCGGTGGGCGGGGTGGGTTTGCTCAATTGCGGCCCCACCTCACAGTGAAAATGTTACGACTGGAAGAAAAATGCCATATACTCCCTGCGTTCCTAAATATAAGCATTTTTAGATACTATTTCAAATGGAATACAACATACAGATGTATGTAGACATAGTTTAGAGTGTAGATTCACTCATTTTGCTCCGTATGTAGTAGTCACTTGATGGAATCATTAGAAAGACTTATATTTGGGAACAGAGGGAGTACTATACTAATAAAACATTAAGGCCACGAGGCGATGCGGTGCTGCTTACAGGAGGGAAGAAGAAGAGATGCATCCATCGACGACGTCCACCTCCTCGACTCAGGGCGCCGGCCCACCGAACGGCGCCTAAGTAGCAGCGGCTCTCGTGGCCAGGTCGACGTGCTTCTGAACAATGGTGTCCAAAGATTCCAGCCGCTCGAAGAAGGCCAACATCTTTATGTGCTCGCTTGCCTTGTAGTGGCCTATGTAGACTATTTCCTCGTAGACGTGGATGTGCATGTACGGTTTCTTGCATGGCGAGGCGTTGCGCGGCGAGCGCGGCCTCGAGGTGCACAATCTTCGTCGCGCCCAAAGATTCTGAGGCCACCAGGGCTTGAAAGAGTTCGTCACCATGGAGGCCGATGAGGGTGGCAGGCAATGAGGAGCCTGGGCACGCGGGCTGGAGCAGTATGGCAAGGTCGTCCACGCGCTTCTTGACGGCGGAACTGGAGGAGGCAATGAGGATCCTTTGCTATGGAACTACTATTCGTGCGAATCTGTTAGAAGGAGTGGAGCAAAGCAAAACTGGAGGATTTTTTCCTTTGGTGTCTCTTTCGAAGAAAATGTCTCTTTCGAAGAAAAAACATAGGAATTTTATTCACTTGGACGTCCTTTTCAAATTAATATGCATGAAGAACAGAACTAATTGCATTACTGGCGTAATAAGATTCTTACTTTTTCATCTTCACGTGGTTTGACTTTAATTTGACCACGTTTCTCCATTCATGTGTTCTTCAAATTCATGTGAACCAAATACCCAGGTTGACTGAAATCCTATGTTTCCAAATGCTCTGTTTTGCACTTGCATTCCTATCCTATTCATGTGTTTTTCCTGTCCCTGTGTTTACAGAATCCTCCAATTCTAAGGAGCCCTTACAGATTTACTTCATTTTCTGATAGGCGTCAAAGAAAACTCTGTGTGTTATGTCCTTCTCCTTCCGTGCCATCATCCACCCCACCTGAGGTGCACCATTGACAGAAGCGTTCACAGCAGTAGAGATCCCCCCTGCATACTTTCTCTCGCCGGCTCAGATCATCTTCCCCGTTGCCGGCGGCCACACCAACTGCATTACCATCATCGACTGTGCAGATGTACCTGAGGACAACATAGTTCAGGAAGAGAGGTCGCAGTCTTTCGTGTTTGCTTACGTTATACATCGGTTATTATTACCTGCTACTTTATTGTTCAAACTTGAGTTTTGAAATGCCCATGGGTCTCATATCGAGCCAGCAATGAATAGTATCTGTCTACTATTTGGTTCATCTGGGGTCTTCTATGTGGTTCATGTTGGGTGGGCAACAAACAATAGATGATCCATTGACTGAAGGTATAATCTACCTGCTATCATTAGTTTTGGATCCATCCACTCGTTTGCTACCATCAGTCTTGATTTTTGCATGCACCCCTTAGGCCTTACAAAATCTAACTATTTTTTTATTATGCATGTCAGATATTGTTCACAATCGTACGGAACATGTAGAGAAAATGAGAAGACCGTTGCATGGGTATATAATGTCATGCCGACACCGCTCCATGGTGGGCGAAGTGCCCCCCCCCCTCCTGCATTTCCAGATTGTATTCCAGAGGAAGATAACTGTTCAGATGGGGATTCAGAAGGAGCCGACCACGCCTGTTTACCACCTGAGGTGTTTGCTCTAACTCAGCATCTTGATGTTGGTCATATCATGCATATGGCGCCTTGCATTGCTTACATTATACATCTTATATGTCATCAGCTTAGTTTAGATTTGCTTTGTGTGAATGCCACCTGTTTGGTTTCTATATCATACTCCCACCATTCCTAAATATTTGTCTTTTTAGAGATTTCAACAAGTTACTACATACGGAACAAAATGAGTGAATCTACACTCTAAAATATGTCTATATACATCCTTATGTGCTAATCCATTTGAAATCTCTAAAAAGACAAATATTTAGGAACAGAGGGAGTATACGGGAATTATGCAATGCTATCTTCTTTAGCCATGCATCATATACGTGAATCATGCAATGCCATCCTATTTAGCTAGTCATCGTATATGTGAATTGTATCGTGCCATATTTTTTTCCATAATGTATGTATTCCATTTGTCAACAATGTTTATACATTCATCTACTCTTCCTGTGCATCAGCCATTTGAGTCGGTCATGGGAAAATCTGGAGTGAAAACAAGGTCTTCTGAGCAGCCAGTGCTACCTGTCGATGCAGATTTCTTGCGGGTTACAGATAGCTCCTCAGAGGAGGATTCAGAGATAGATGACCAGTCGTATCCCCCCCCCCCCCCCGAGGTGCATGCTCTAACTTGGTTGGGTTATGTTGCTCATATCATGCATATGGCGTCTTGCATTGCCATGCCATCTGCTTAGATTAGACATGCTTTGTGTGAATGCCTCCTGTTTGCTTTCTATATCAGATATGTGAATTATGCAATGCCATGTTTTTCAGCCAGTTATCATATATGTGAATTATGCACCGCCATGTAGCCAGGCATCATATATGTGAATTATCTCATGCCATCTTTTTTTTCATTACGTATTCCATTTGTCGACAATCTGTGTATATTGAACTACTCTTCATGTGTATCAGCCATTTGAGCCGGTTATGGAAAAATGTGGAGTGAAACAAGGTCTTCAGAGCAGGCAATGGTACCTGTTGAAGCATATATCTCGATGGTTACAGGGAGCTCCTCATAGGAGGATTCAAAGACAGATGACCAGTCCTATATCCCACGTGAGGTGTATGCTCTAAGTTGCAATGTTTTATATTTCTCATATGATGCATATGGTGTCTTGCATTGCTTAGTTTAGACATCATATGCACAATATTGAATTCCACCTGCTTAGTTTAGAGATCATACAAGCGAGTGCCAGCTGCATAGTATATGAATCAATTATGTCAATTATATCATGCCATCCTGTATACTTAGTATATGAATCCGAACACGCCTACGCTCCCGGGGTTACTAGGGAGCAGTAGTTTAACTGTTGCCATAATTTGTGCAGCCCGGCGAGGTCTCGCACCGAACAGTCCTCCTCGAAGGATTCGCTGAGCTCAGATGCCCTGGAGAGCGAGACGCCTCCAGAGGCCCCTTCCTCGAAGCCTAGGCGTGACACGGAGGTGTCGTCTCAGCAGGACCCGGACCAGGGAGGGTATATCTCTGGGGCCGAATACACGGGAGCAGCGGTTCCCATGAACGTCGACGGCGGGGGTGATCTTAGATTCGGCCCGCAGCCGGACACGGTCCTGGAGACCTTTAAAGCTCCAGGATCGGGCGAGCAGCCCCCCTTGACGGAGGGAAGCAAGCCCGCTCCGCCAGCGGCCTCTGTTCAAGAAGAGTTGCCGGGCGGTCTATCGACAGCGCTAAAGAGTGCATCCATCGTCGATGAACATCGCGCCCTCATGGGTGCGGTGATTGAAAAGATTCAGTCCGCTGAAAGCGGACTGAATGAATCCTGCCTTAGCCTTATAAAAGGCTTTGAGGTATGTTTTAAGAAACCTTTGGAAGATTGTCATAGTATGAGTAGTAGCCCCTGATGCACTGTCCGGTGAAAGAGAGAGAGAGCCGGACAGGGGATCAAATTTCCGCTTCGCAGGAGACTCAATTAATGACATATATCCCTTTGTTTGAAAACAGGCGTCTGTAGTGACAACCGCCTCTCATAATGTGGAGGTGTCCGGACTAAAGCAGAGGCTGGAACGGGCCGAAGAAGAACTTGGCCACGTGAAGAAGCAGTTGGAGGACAAGCAAGGTATGTCGAAACCTTTTGCTAAGTTGGGCACGAATTAGTAGTTGTGACTTATGAAAATATTTGTATTATATGCTCTAGGAGCGAGTGCCAAAATTGAGGCACTGAAGAAGGCTGTGGCCGAAGCCGACAAGAAGGCCGCCACGAAAGGTGCTCTTCGCGAGAAGCACGAGGCCAGGGTCATTGAAGCTGAGCGAGAGCTCCAGGAGGCCGTGAAGAAAAGCGAGACCTTGGAGCAGAGTTTAGTAGGGAAAGAATCCGAACTCGCCAAAGCTCTCCAAGCCGCAGATGATGCTCAGGAAGAAGCCCGAGGTGCTCTGAAGGACATTCAGGAGGCACGGAGGGTTGCGGCTGGTAAGACCTGTTGTACTCAAAGCAATTTTTACATAGTAATTGGAGGAACTCTAAGCGACAAGCTGAATTCTTGTTTCTCCAGCGGCGTTTGCGGACCTGCCGCGCGGCACATGTGATGCTGCCCAATTCTATAGGGCTGAGGAGAAGAAGTCTGCGTAGAAGCATTTCTGGTCACAGTATTTGGCGCCGAATTATCTGGTGCCCTTTATCGATCAGCTGAAGCAGCTGGTCGAACTGCACCAGGCGACCGAACTAGCCATGAAGGACTTAGTTGTCCGGTTGTGGCCCGTGGTAACCCACAAGTATAGGGGATCGCAACAGTTTTCGAGGGTAGAGTATTCAACCCTAATTTATTGATTCGACACAAGGGGAGCCAAAGAATATTCTCAAGTATTAGTAGCTGAGTTGTCAATTCAACCACACCTGGAAACTTAGTATCTGCAGCAAAGTGTTTAGTAGCAAAGTAATATGATAGTGGTGGTAACGGTAACAAAGGTAAAGACAACAAAAGTAATGTTTTTGGTATTTTGTAGTGATTGTAACAGTAGCAACGGAAAAGTAAATAAGCGAGAACCAGTATATGGAAAACTCGTAGGCACCGGATTAGTGTCGGTGTACTAGAGTAGGGGTACCCTAGTATCCCGAACTTGTGCACGGGCAGTTGCAGCACCCCGCGGCAAGGCTTGCCGGGTGACCGCCAAGGTCCTCCATGGTTCCTTTGGAGCCATTCAAGAACAAAGTATTCAAGCCAAGGAGACAAGGCCCCGGCAAGAGGAGCTTGCCGGGAAGGCCACCCGAGGCACCTAGGATACAAGGCCCCGGCAAGAGGAGCTTGCCGGGAAGGCCCGGTGAGCGACAAGCTTCCGGACGCGACAAGGCAACAACCGCGGCAAGGCGCTTGCCGCGGCAGACTACCACTCTGTTCTCGCACTCCAAAGCACATCCAACAACGTGTCGCTCGACCTTTCGGTAGCGCCGTGGCAAGAGAGGTCAGGCGGCCAATGAGCGCTGGTGGCAAGCGGCGCTCACAAGATTGCCATCGTGGCAAGTGGTGGCGCCCCTGACGGTCCCTGTTTGCACTGTTTGGGCGACGTAGACGGGCATTTAATGCCTTTGTCCCCTGCCGTCAGGGTTAGGTATGATACACTGTACAGGTAGCTGTACCAACCGCAATTCCTTTTCCATTTTTACCCTTGTCTACGTTGCCACCTGTCGGAGACCCCTTGAGCATATAAAAGGAGGCCCATGCGCAACGTAGAGAGGGGTTGGAGGGGTTCGAAAGGTTCGAAGGCAGAAAACACCCACGCTAGGTCTTGTTAGCAGCTGGTGTGTACTGTAGCACTCATCCCTCCCTAGCAAGAACTCAATACACTCAGACATGCAGCAG
Organism: Aegilops bicornis; assembly: GCA_021605145.1. Classification (NCBI taxonomy): domain Eukaryota; kingdom Viridiplantae; phylum Streptophyta; class Magnoliopsida; order Poales; family Poaceae; genus Aegilops; species Aegilops bicornis. The sequence continues at coordinate 221,934,598 of CM038674.1, read as the reverse complement.
TAGGAGTATTATCTCTCCGGAGAGCTCCGAAGCTGGGTAAACTGCTCGTGTGCTTCGCCTCGATCTGCTCTTCGTGCGATCTCCGCCCCCCGCCGAACCGAAAGGGGCTCGGTCCGCCGGTCCCATAGGTGTTAGTGGGTCAGATCAGCTTCCCTGACATCTTTGGCGCGCCAGGTAGGGGCCGTCGAGATTGTGTGAACCTGATCCGGCGTTCACACGAGCTAGATTTTCATCGTCTTCATCGACATGCCACCGAAGAAGAAGGCTTCGGCGGCAGCGGATCCGTCCACGTCGATCCCACCCCCACCGGAGCAAACGGGTGGTGGGGTAGACGCTGGCGGAAGAACGGGCGTCGATGAGGGAGCCCACGGTGCTGCCAAGGCCAAAGACAAGGCTGCGCAGACCTCGGCGTCCGTACATGCACCGCGCCCATCTCAGGAGGCGCGGGACCGACAGCGTCATGGTATTCACAGTACCATACGCTCGTTGGACCAAGATCGAGCTGGTGGATCTTGGGGTCCTCAAGACCAGCATGCACGCCAACATGCTGGCACGAGCGAGGCACGGTCGCCTGGACGGGATACTGCTCCTTCTAACATCGTTAGAAGTCCGAGCATATCCCGCTCCTCGCGCCGTTCGCCACTGCCGCCCACCACTCCAGCAGAAGCTTTGGCGAGAGCTCAACTGCTCCTAGATTACCCTCCAACAGCCGACAAGGTCGATGAATGGAGGGCCACCATTCAGAGTCTCATCGGCTTTGCCAACGGCGACACTCCGCGGCAGCCGAGTACATCGCTGCCGCGGCAGGACTGCCAAGCACGAGCCGGTGGCGATGAAACTGGTGGGGGTGCAACCACCATGCACTCTCCACCCCGAAGGCCAAGATCGCCAACTCGTCGGATCCACCTCGACAGCGACTCCACCGCATCATCAGATCCACGAGCTCGTCGCGATCAGCGCCAAGTTCTTCACGAACGACAGCAAGAAGACGCTCGAACTCGCATCGAGCGCCAAGAGAAGCGCCAGGCGTCAATCCGACCAGCACGCCGGGCCCTCTGTCGACATGCATGCGCCGAAGAACCAGCGACTTGCCGTCTGAAGTAGGTTGCCCTGCGTTCACTCGTGAGCTGCGGCAAGTCCAAAGGGGCCCAGCAAGAAGAATTTCAAGCCGACGCGTACGAGAAGAAATGCGACGGCAAGACGCATCCATCGGAGTTCCTCGGATCTACACCATCGCGGTGCAAGCTGCCGGGGCGAGACGACAAGATCCTCGCCAACTACTTCCCCACCGGTACTCAAACCCAATGTCAGATCCTGGCTCATGCACTTGCCGGACAACTCCATATCCTCCTGGGCAGATCTATGCCATCAGTTTGTCGGTGCCTTCACAGGCGGCCACAAACCTCATGGCCAAGAAAGAGACTTTCATCTGCTCGCCCAGAAGGAAGGAGAGCCCCTGCGCAAGTACATTCAGAGATTCAGCCGCGTACAGCACAACATCCCACATGTCCACCCTGCCACAATCAAGACGCTCCATCAGAACGTGCGAAACCGCAGGATGCGGGAGGAGATGGCGATGTGCAAGATCAGAGATGTCAGTGAGCTATATGCCCTGGCCAACAAGTGTGCACGTGCTGAAGAAGGGAGGAAACTCCCCGGAGAGGCTACAGAAGCAGGAGGATCTAATAGTGAGGAAGCTGCCCCGGCAAAGAAAAACCGCCGGCGGAACAACAGGAAGAAGAAAGGCAAAGATGTGCTAGTCATTGAGCAGTCCAGCAACGGAGGTGGCGCCAAGAAAGCCAAAGCTGGTAGCTCCGGCAAGGAGATTGCCGCGGGCACCAACTGCCAGGCTGTGGCGGTCGCCGACAAGCAGGACGGAGCCAACAAGCAGTACTGCAAGATCCACCGTAGCAAGGGTCATGACCTCCAAAGCTGCAAGAAGGTCGAGCAGCTTGTCGAGCAGCAAAAGGCTGAATACGAGCAACGCGACAAGGAGAAGGCCCAGGAAGGTACTGGAGGATCCGGCAAGAAACGCCCCGGCCGAGGAGGACGCCGCGGCAAGGCCAAGCAGCGGCAAGGAGACAGACCTCCCCGCGGCCGCGACAAGGATGAAGACGACAACGACGATGAAGGTATGGATGATGACGAGACCGATGAGCAGGAGTTCCAGAAAGCCACAGAGGTCTTGTGCATTGACGGTGGTGCTTCTCTGCATACTTCACACCGCCAGCTCAAGCAGTGGATGTGGGAAGTCAATGCGGCAGAACCATCAGTCGAGTCACGCAAGCCCCTGAAATGGTCCAGCACGCCTATCATCTTTGATATTGAGGATCACCCTGATCGCATAACTGCGGTCGGGTGCTTGCGGATGTTGGTTTCACCAACTATCCGCAACCTCAAGGTCACTAAGATGCTAGTTGACGGCGGGGCCGGCTTGAACTCGATCTCCTCCGCGGTGCTCCGTAAACTCCGGATCCTCGATGGCGAAGCTCGAGGAGACCGCACATTCCAAGGAATCAATCCGGAAGGAGCAAGCCGAAGGGAAAGATCACGTTGCCGGTGACATTTGGCAGCGAATTGAACTTCAGGACTGAGAGGGTCACTTTTGACGTTGCTGACTTTCCATTGCCTTACAATGGGATACTTGTCCGTCCAGCACTCGCCAAATTCATGGCGGCCTCTCACTATGCATACAACATGCTGAAAATGTCAGGCCCGATAAGTGTCATCTCCGTCCCTGGCGACAAGAAGGATGCTCTTATCTGCGCTGACAAGATTTACCGGGAAGCAGCAGCTGCAAGAGATCGCAAGCCACTTGCCGCTGAAGCTCCCGGGGCGAAGAAGAAGACCAAGTCCGGCAAGAGTTCTGATGCCCACTCCGGCAAGCGCACCTCTTCGAAGTGCTGCGCTATCGTCGAGGACGCACCATCGAGCTCCACCGGCAAGTGCAAGAAGACGATGGCAGCTCCACCAGAGACCAAGAAGGTGTCCTCCAAGGAGGATGGCGCTGGTGGTACCTTCACCATCAGTGCCACTCTCGACCCTAAATAGGAAAGCGCCGCCGTTGCTTTCCCCGTGGGCTTAACGTTGGACGTGTTTGCGTGGAAACCGTCGACATCCCCGTGTTCCTGTGAAAGTAATTGAGCACCATCTTGCCGCCTATCCTCATGCGCGCCCGTCAAGCGTAAAGTCGAAGCAGTGGAGCGCCAAGAATTCATCGCAGAAGAAATCAAGAAATTGGAAGCAGCAGGCCTTGTCAGAGGAGTGCTCCATCCTACATGGTTGGCCAATCCTGTAGTCGTGCGCAAAGCAAACGGGAAATGGAGACTTTGTATCGACTTTACCGATGTCAATAAAGCTTGTCCCAAAGACCCATTTCCCTTGCCGCGCATCGATCAGATTGTTGACTCCACGGCCGGATGTGACTTGCTTTCATTTCTTGATGCATACTCAGGATACCATCAGATCTTCATGGCATAAGAGGATGAGGAGAAGACCGCATTCATCACCCCATGTGGCACATACTGTTTCGTACGGATGCCTTTCGGTTTAAAGAATGCTGGTTCAACAGTTGCAAGAGTAGTCCATGACGCTTTTGAACCACAAATACACAGAAATGTGGAAGCCTACATGGATGACATAGTGGTCAAGAGCAAGGACAAGGCGACTCTGATTCAAGAATTAGACGAGACCTTTGCAAATCTGCGCAAGATCAACCTCAAGCTTAACCCCGAGAAGTGTGTGTTTGGAGTTCCCTCCGGCAAGCTTCTCGGGTTCTTTGTATCTCAGCGGGGAATTGAAGCCAATCCCGACAAGATCAAGGCCATTGAGCAGATTGAAGCACCAAAGCGCGTCAAGGATGTACAAAGACTTGCCGGTTGCGTAGCTGCTCTCAGCAGGTTTATCTCTAGGTCTGTTGAGCGACCGCCGCTTTTTCAAAATTTTAAAAAGGCAGGTCCAATGAAATGGACTCGGAAGCGGAGGCTGCGCTGCAGACTTAAAGAGATACCTGTCCTCCACTCCAACACTTGTCGCACCTAAGCCACAAGAGAAGTTGCTGCTATATATAGCGGCAACCAATCAAGTGGTTAGTGCTGCGTTAGTAGCGGAGAGGGAGGCGGATGATGAGCCATCAACCACGGCAGATGCATCCAGCGACAAGCAGGCGACTTCACCGGCAAGCTCTGGTCCTGACAAAGATGGATCTGCGCAGGCGCATGAGAAGATGCAGAAAAGAAAGGTGCAGCGCCCAGTTTACTTTGTCAGTTCCCTTCTGCAGGGGGCTAGGTCAAGGTACTCTGGTGTGCAGAAATTGCTTTTCGGCCTTCTCATGGCCTCGAGAAAGCTGCGCCATTACTTCCAAGCTCATGAGATCACAGTCGTCACTCGCTTTCCGCTGAAGAGGATACTGCAAAATGCAGAAGCAACAAGCAAGATTGTCGAGTGGGCACTGGAACTGTCATACTTTGGCCTCAAGTTTGAGAGCACTTCAACTATCCAAAGCAGAGCATTGGCAGAGTTCATAGCAGAATGGACGCCAACACAAGATGAAGAAATTCCAGAAATGAGCATCCCTGTCAAGGAAGCAAGCAAAGAGTGGCTGATGTACTTTGATGGTGCTTTCTCGCTGCAAGGCGCCGGTGCGGGCGTGCTAATTGTCGCACCCACCGGAGAGCACCTCAAGTACGTAGTCCAGATGCACTTTCCCAAGGAGCAAGCAACAAACAATACCGCAGAGTATGAAGGTTTGCTTGCCGGTCTCAGGATCGCAGTAGACCTTGGGATCAAGAAGCTCATTGTCAGGGGTGACTCACAGCTTGTCGTCCGCCAAGTGAACAAGAATTATTAGAGTCCGTTGATGGAAGCTTACGTTGATGAGGTGAGAAAGCTAGAAGAGCACTTTGACGGCATACAGATGGAACATGTTCCAAGAGCTCAGAACGACATTGCAGATGGCCAGTCGAAGTGCGCCGCACTTAAGTTACCTGTGGAACCAGGGATCTTTGTGCTCAAACTGACTCAACCGTCTGTAATGCCATCAACTGGACAGAACAAGAAGAGGAAGTTGATTTCTGGTGATTATTTTTCGGCAGAGCTCCCCGAAGCCGCCGCCAAGAAGGTCCCCAAGATCAACACCAAGAGTGCTGAGGAGCAGTCTGCTCCGACAAGCCCTAGGGTTTGTTCCGTTGAAGCAGACGCTCCCGACAAGTTTTGCTCCGGCAAGCTTGCCGGGAACGCGTCAAGCTCGGCCGAGCCGCGAGTTCTCGCCAGAGAAGCGGATGTTCCCGCAGCAGCAGATGTGCCTTTAGTCCTTGTTGTCGAGCCGCAAGCTCCAAAGATGGGCACAAAGAGATTGTCCATTTCCTTCAGACAGGAGAGCTTCCCGAAGAGCAAGAAGAAGCGGAAAGAGTAGCCCGGCAGTCAAGTATGTACCAGTTTGTCGAAGACACACTGCACAGAAGAAGACTCAACGGTGTGAAATTGAAGTGTGTTCACCGGGAAGACGGACAAAAGATGTTGGCAGAGATACATGGAGGCATATGTGGTCACCACATTGGCGCAAGAGCACTTGCCGGCAAAGCTTTCCGGCAAGGTTTCTTTTGGCCGACAGCCCTCCAGGATGCAAATGCACAAGTAACCAAGTGTGAAGCGTGCGCCCATTCCATTCAGCAGATACACCAGCCAAATTTCAAGCTCTCCAGACGATCCCTTTATCCTGGCCATTTTCGGTCCGGGGCTCGACATCCTCGCCCTTTTCCCCGAGCTGTCGGGGTTTTGAGTACTTGTATGCGTTGCGATCGACAAGTTCACAAAGTGGCCGGAAGTGGAAGCGATGAGGAAGGTGACAGCCAAATCGGCGATCAAGTTCTTCAGTCGATTGTTTGCCGCTTCGGATTCCTAACAGGATCATCACCGACAACGACACGCAATTCCACGAGCCGCACCTTCATGCAAAGACGCCCAAGATCTTGGCGCCAAGGTCTGCTTCACTTCTGTTGCTCATCCGAGAAGTAACGGTCAAGCGGAGAGGGCGAATGCTGAAGTGCTGCGCGGACTCAAGACCATGACTTTCGACAGGCTGCACAAGTGCGGAAAGAACTGGATTGAGGAGCTGCCGGTGGTTCTTTGGTCGATCAGGACGACGCCAAATCGAGCCAACGCCGGACACCTTCGCTCTAGTCTATGGAGCAGAGGCAGTTCTCCCCACGGAACTCATATACGGGTCACCTTGAGTGCTCGCTATGATGAGCTTGAGCAAGAGCAGTTGCGACAAGATGACGACCGCTCCTTGAGGAGGATCGCCTTCAGGCCATTGTCGAGCTGCTCGATATCGCCAAGCTTTGCGCCGCTACCATAGCCGCAGTTAATGCCGAAGTCTCGAGGAAGGCGACCTTGTTCTTCGCGCGTTTAGTCCGCCAAGAATTCCAACAAGTTGACGCCAAGTGGGAGGGCCCTTACCGGGTGAAACGAGTCACTAGGCTGCGCTGTCCGCCTTGAGACCGAAGATGGCATTCCGGTGAGCAACTCACGGAACATTGAGCATCTTCATAAGTTTTACCCGTAGGGCGCGGTTGCCGGAACCTGTTCCGGCAACCACCTTTTGTACAAGTCTTGCCGATGTTGCATGTAATCCTTTGTACAAAGCCGGGCGCAGACCCCGTGCATAAGTAAAGCTCATGTGCTCCGCACATCTTGTCAATTTCATGCTCTCTACTTTATTTTTGCATGCGTTATCTGACATTTTGTGCAGCGCCTACCCCCGGTAAGCAATAACGAGCCGCAAGGCTCCATATCTTTATTTTCTCTTCTTTCTCTTTCTCAAAGAAAGGAAGGTTCCCTCGCCCACAAGTTTGCCGGGGGGAAAGGAGGAGATGACGGTGTGGACCAAGCGTCGCTCCAGGAAGTTTCGCCTTACCGGGAAGCAAACGACAGAAAAGCTAAGTTGCTAAAATTTGAGCAATCAGCTTTTAAATTTTTAAGTTATCTTCCTCGAACGACCGTACTTTGTATGGAAAACCTGTGCACGGAGGAACCAACTCGTAGCTAGTTGCGCCCTTACTTTGTTTCGAGTCCGCTCAACAACTTAAGTGAGCTGCGACTAGTTGCGACCAGGTTTCTTGTCGGTGGCACCGCCAAAGAAGCCGACGTCTCTTGACGTCCCTCGGCCTTTCGCGGCAAAGGTGCCTGCGCCGACAAGTTCCCTAAAAGCGTAAGGCAAAAACATACAAAGGAAGAAATCAAGTAAAGGAAATAACATAGTAATCACTACCCGAAATAGAGTTATATTACAAGATAGCTTGTCGCAGCTCTAATAGATTGTTCTCATGACATGACCAGCAGCGACAAGTAAAAGAGAAAACAGGCGGCCTAATCTACGCGATCGCCCTCAACCCTCTTGATCCCGCTCACCCTGTCCACGATGGGTGCGACAAGGGTCTTGAGCGCTTCCACATCAGCATCCGGCGGCAAGGACTTGAGGACGTTGGTGAGGTTGACGCCTGATTGCGGAAGGCCACCTTCATCGACACCTTTTGAAGAGCTCCAGCAGATCCGCGCGACTCGTCGGCCAGCTGCTTGTGGATCTCCTCCCGGAGTCGCTGGAGGGCCGTCGCCACGCCTTTGAAGAACAAGCTGAGCTTGGCGCTGGGTTGGAGGTGCTCATCGGAGGAATACCCAAGATCCTCCATCCCCAGCTGCGCCAGCTCCCTGTCGATGGCTGCTGCAACATCCATGAGACCCTCGGTCCAAAGGCTCCACATTCTCCCTAAAAGTGTTCTCGGCGGCAAGACTCGCCAAAGAACGCCTCGGCCGGCCTTGATCTTCTCCTTCAAGGCCACCTCCTGCCCCTGGCGCCGCCCAAAGGTCTCGAGTCAAGGTGGTCAGCTTCAACTCAAGATCTGCGTTGGAGTCCTTGGCGGTGCTGAGCTCCTTGCTCCTCTCGGTGAGACGGCCCTGCAGCTCGCCAAGAGTGTAGGCATCCTTCTCGCGCTCATGCTTGAGTGCAGCAAGCTCCTCGCCGCTCTCGTTGAGATTGGCCTCCAGCTGCATCACCTTCGTCTCCACCTCCTTCTTGGTGGCCTCGGCAGCTGCGGCAGCATCCTTTGCTTCCTTGAGAGCCCCGCCAAATGTTTGCTTTCATGGCTGCAAGATCCTCCTCGTGGCTGTCAAGATTAACCTTCCTCTGCGCCAACTCGCCTTCCTGCGCAGACAGCTTCTCGGCTTCAAGCCGCTGTTGCTCCTCAGCTTCAGCCTTCTCGAGGAGGAAGGCTTTACGCACCTCGGCGAGTTGCTCCCGCTCCTCCGCCAGGGACCGGAGAGCTTCCTAGTTGAGGCCCCGGAGCTCCTCCGCGCGCTTCTCGATGTCCGCTCCCGCCTTCGCGACAAGCGCTTCTCGGGATTCCAGCTTGGCCTGTCGGGCGTGGTAGAGCGACAACAACTTCCGCAGCAGCTGCTCCTCCTCAGACTCACCACTGCTGCTGCTTGGCACGTTGACCAGCGTCAGCCCAGCGGAGGCGAGCAACTCTTCATCAAAAGTCTCTCCTTCGATTGGTGCTCTGGAGCTCGACGCCCAGGTGAGCTTGATGAAGACGCCATCGCCGGCCTTCAAATAGGCGCCTGGCTGGGGCTCTTCGGAGCCTGACGCTGCAGCAGCGGCGGAGGGATTGGCGGTCGGTGTAGTGCCTGGCGCTCCTGCGGCCTCAGGGCCGTCGGCGATCACGGGACCCTCGCCCGGCTCTGGCGGCAGCCTTGGCGGCCTCTTCACCGGCGGGATCATCTGCGCCGGCTTCTTCTTCGGTGACAGCGGCGTCGTCCTCCTCGCCGGCGACCTCGGTCTCCATTGGCTCTGTGGCAGATGGATCTGACGACCGGAAAAGAAAGAAAAGTCAAGCAAATATCCAGAAAGAGAATCAAAAGAAAAAGAACACAAGGGAAGTTTTCAAGCAAGAGGATCACCTGTGCTAGGGTCTACAGTCATGGTCTCCGCCACCGGGGGATCGCTGGTGCTGTCCCTTGTGGGAGAGCTGTCCCTTGCCGGAGAACTGCCCCTTGCCGGAGAATTCTCCCTTGCCGGGGGATCCTCCCTTGGCGGTGTAGTCGAAGCAGATGGCATTTCGGGAGCGGCTTCCGGGCACTCCTGGTGAGGCTGCTCTGCTCCTACACAAACCAACAGTCAGATATCAGCAAAGAAAGAGCACTCATGCACGCCTAACAACGGGAAGTAAACCATATACTTACGCTGGGGGCTGCGCTGGGGGCTGCTTTGAGGAAGAGTTGCCGCGTCCGGCAAGGTGGTCTCCGACGCGCCTCCTGCTGTCGCGGTGGGTTCGTCCTCGATGACAATCACCGGGACCTTGGCTCTCTTCGACGCTCTCTGGGTTAGCGTCCTGAAAAGGAATGGGTTCAGAGTGAAGCAAATCAGATACAATACAAAACAACAAATTGAAGAACCACAAATACAGCAAAGAATCTTACTATTTTTCTTCCTCGTCGGAGCTGAGCGCGGAGAGATCAAATTCTGGCTCGCCTCCAGTGCGACGAGGCGGAGGAGTGGGTTCCCTTGTCCGCTTGGCGGGAGCAGAAGCGGTGGTCTGGGAGGGCCCCGCTCCAGTTACTGCCGTGGCGTGAGGTGCTCCTCAAGGCAACAGTGCTTGCTGTGGAGGCTGCGCGCTGGCGCGCGGCTGTTGGCCCGTCTGCCGCCCCACTACGTCCCCGGCTTTGCAAAGACGCCTTCTTGGTGGAGCTGGGGACTCCGCTCGCGGCAAGCTGTCTGAAGGAGGGGAGGAGGCGCCCTCGGCGGGCTCGTTCGACTCAGCTTCAGGCCCGACAAGCTCTTCCTCGCCCGGCAAACTCCCTCGCTCGACAAGGCTTGCCGCCTCTGCCTCTGCCTCCTCCACGGTGAATCCGAACTTCGCCACATGGCAGCCTCTTGCCGCCTCTTCCAGCCTGGTGGCGATGCGCTGCATCTCATCATTTGGTGTCGCGGGTGAGGCTTTTCTGTTCATCGGGGCGGACCGGCACTTCTACCAGGCTGTCAAACAACTCCCGCACGACGTCATCTGCAGGCTCTTGCCAAGTTGGGACAATTCCATGCGAGTCGCATAGCGGCATCAATGCACGGATGCGGTCGAGCGAGGAATTGTTGCAGAGCGGAACGACACACCTCGGCAACCTGAACATTTCGGGATGATCAAGATCGGGCTTGAACAGCTCCAAGAGCATCGCGTCCAGTTCCAAGACAGTGAAGTTGAAGTTAAGGCCCGGGCGCAGCCTCATGATATCCGCCGCATTCTGGAACTCCCAGGCAGGTCTCCTCCACTCCTGCAAGGGGGCGATGCGTCGGCGAAGAAAGTTTGCGCCAACGGTGCCTACGGTGAGCCCGGCAAGCCTGAGGCGCAGGATCCGGGTGACGGCAATCTTCAGCCTAGCGTCTTCTAGGGCCACGTTGCTCCAATCGTTGCCGCGCACTATTGGGGTTTGGCGCTGGGCGGTAAATGGCTGCGGGTTCTCCTCGACAATCCAGCACCAGTCTGCCCTCCATTCCTCCCACTTGCTGCGGAGCTCTCCCTCCAGATAAGCTTCCTTCTTGCCAGTCCTCGAGATCCAAGCGATTCCGCCGGCAAGAGGCTCCCCTCTCTCAACTCGGGGCATAAAGAAGTGGCGGAAAAGAGCTACGTTTGGATAGACTCCGACAAAGTTTTCGCAGAGATGTGCGAAAACTGCCATGGTCAGAACAGCATTGGGGGTGAAGTCAAGGAGGCGTAACCCATAGGTGTTCATGATATCACAGAAAAATTCAGAGAAAGGCGGGCAGACCCCGAGTAGAAGAACAGCACGAAGAAAGGGTACCCATTCGGAGCCAGTTCCGAAGCGGTACCGGAGTACCTTCAGTCTTGCGGATGCGCCGCATCTCCGTCGACCGAAGAGGTAGTAGTACTCCCTCGCATCCTTCATGCGGCGTGAGGGGGGAAGATTGCCGCTCCTTTCGCAGCGCCGCAAGCCGCTGCGCCTCGGCCGACTTCACGGCCTTCCCCTTGTCGGCTTTCGGAGCCATGGCGGAAGTGGTGGGGGAGATCGACGGCGTTGGTGATGCTGGTGGCGATGGGGGCCGGAGCGCTGCTCTCTTTTCAGCCTTGGGAAGAAGGGGGGAGCGGCGGAGGTTTTCGAGATTGGACAGCAACTGGCGAGATGGGCGAACTGCCCCTGTTTCCCCTGCTTATAAAGAGGGAGGGGGCAGGCATTCCATCTTTCCGAATAAAGAAACCACCCACAATCTCTCCCACGACGCCGCATTAGACGCGTGCCGTTCATGGAGGGCGTGGTGGGTCCGGAGTGAGTTACGGCGTAACCCAGGCCGCGCGTGCCCGTGCCCTGTTTTGGGCCTGGCCCAACAGCGCTCGGCACCGTGTATGGCCCAGGCCCGGGGCTCTGCCGGTGTACTAGAGTAGGGGTACCCTAGTATCCCGAACTTGTGCACGGGCGATTGCAGCACCTCATGGCAAGGCTTGCCGGGTGACCGCCAAGGTCCTCCGTGGTTCCTTTGGAGCCATTCGAACAAAGTATTCAAGCCAAGGAGACAAGGCCCGGCAAGAGGAGCTTGCCGGGAAGGCCACCCGAGGCACCTAGGATACAAGGCCCCGCAAGAGGAGCTTGCCGGAAGGCCCGTGAGCGACAAGCTTCCTGGACGCGACAAGGCAACAACCGCTGCAAGGCGCTTTGCTGCGGTAGACTACCACTGTTCTGCGCTCCAAAGACATCCACCAACGTGTCACCACAGGACCTTTCCAGCGCTGCGTGGCAAGAGGTCAGGCGGCCGCCAGAGCCCGGTGTAAGCGGCACGACAAGATTGCCATCGTGGCGAGCGGTGGCATCCCTGACGGTCTCTGTTTGCACTGTTTGGGCGACGTAGACGGGCATTTAATGCCTTTGTCCCCTGCCGTCAGGGTTAGGTATGATACACTATACAGGTAGTTGTACCAACCGCAATTCCTTTTCCATTTTTACCCTTGTCTACATTGCCACCTGTCGGAGACCCCTTGAGCATATAAAAGGAGGCCCATGCGCAACGTAGAGAGGGGTTGGAGGGGTTCGAAAGGTTCGAAGGAAGAAAACACCCACGCTAGGTCTTGTTAGCAGCTGGTGTGTACTGTAGCACTCAGCGCTCCCTAGCAAGAACTCAATACACTCAGACATGCAGCAGTAGGAGTATTATCTCTCCGGAGAGCTCCGAAGCTGGGTAAACTGCTCGTGTGCTTCGCCTCGATCTGCTCTTCGTGCGATCTCCGCCCCCCGCCGAACCGAAAGGGGCTCGGTCCGCCGGTCCCATAGGTGTTCGTGGGTCAGATCAGCTTCCCCGACATCTTTGGCGCGCCAGGTAGGGGCCGTCGCGATTGTGTGAACCTTATCCGGCGTTCACACGAGCTAGATTTTCATCGTCTTCATCGACATGCCACCGAAGAAGAAGCCTTCGGCGGCGGCGGATCCGTCCACGTCGATCCCACCCCACCGGAGCAAACGGGTGGTGGGGTAGACGCCGGCGGAAGAACGGGCGTCGACGAGGGAGCCCACGGTGCTGCCAAGGCCAAAGACAAGGCTGCGCAGACCTCGGCGTCCGTACATGCACCGCGCCTATCTCAAGAGGCGCGGGACCGACAGCGTCATGGTATTCACAGTACCATACGCTCGTTGGACCAAGATCGAGCTAGTGGATCTCGGGGTCCTCAAGACCAGCATGCACGCCAACATGCTGGCACGAGCGAGGCACGGTCGCCTGGACGGGATACTGCTCCTTCTAACATCGTTAGAAGTCCGAGCATATCCCATAGGTGTTCGTGGGTCAGATCAGCTTCCCCGACAATTAGCGATGGGTAATTATGCCGGATGCGGTTCGTCATGTAACAGTTATAGCATAGGGTGACGCAGAACTAGCTCCAGTTCATCAATGTAATGTAGGCATGTATTCCGTATATAGTCATACGTGCTTATGGAAAAGAACTTGCATGACATCTTTTGTCCTACCCTCCTGTGGCAGCGGGGTCCTATTGGAATCTAAGAGATATTAAGGCCTCCTTTTAATAGAGAACCGGAACAAAGGATTAGCACATAGTGAATACATGAACTCCTCAAACTATGGTCATCACCGGGAGTGGTCCCATTATTGTCACTTCGTGGTTGCCGGATCATAACACATAGTAGGTGACTATAGACTTGCAAGATAGGATCAAGAACACACATATATTCATGAAAACATAATAGGTTCAGATCTGAAATCATGGCACTCGGGCCCTAGTGACAAGCATTAAGCATAGCAAAGTCATAGCAACATCAATCTCAGAACATAATGGATACTAGGGATCAAACACTAACAAAACTAACTCGATTACATGATAAATCTCATCCAACCGATCACCGTCCAGCAAGCCTACAATGCAATTACTCACGCACGGCGGTGAGCATCATGAAATTGGTGATGGAGGATGGTTGATGATGACGACGGCGACAAATCCCCCTCTTCGGAGCCCCGAACAGACTCCAGATTAGCCCTCCCGAGAGAGATTAGGGCTTGGCGGCTGCTCCGTATCGTAAAACGCGATGATTTCTTCTCTCTGATTTTTTCTCTCCCCGAAAGCCAATATATGGAGTTGGAGTTGGCGTTGGAGGGCCACCAGAGGGCCCATGAGGTAGTGGGCGCGCCCCCACCCTCGTGAGCAGGGTGTGGGCCCCCTGGTCTTCATCTTTTGCGAGGATTTTTCTTTATTTTTTCTAAGGTGTTCCGTGGAGTTTCAGGACATTCCGAGAATTTTTATTTTCTGCACAAAAAACAACACCATGACAGTTCTGCTGAAAATAGCGTCAGTCCGGGTTAGTTACATTCAAATCATACAAGTTAGAGTCCAAAACAAGGGCAAAAGTGTTTGGAAAAGTAGATACGACGGAGACGTATCAGCCCGCAGAGCCAATTCCAAGCAGTTACTTTGGACTCGTGAAGCGGATTGTTGGTGCTTGCCCTCGGCTCGATGTCTTTAAGCATTCGGTCTGTATAGAGGGTGCACGCATGGCATTTGCCCGTGCGCAGGTTCACTGGGGGAAGCTTGATGCTGAAAAGCTGATGACTGAGGGACCGCCGGAGGGTAAGGAGCATCGCAAGCCCGAATTATACTATGAAGGTGTCCTGAAAGGAGCCCGCCTTGTGGCGGAACAGTGTATGAAAGACACTATATTTCCCTGAAGGCAGTCATGCTGTCCTTTGTAATGCGGGATACTGGCACTGTTATTGTTTATTGCCTGTTATATGAACGTTTTTTTCTTCCTGTGTGGCCGTTTTTTATATATAAATCCTAAGAGTTGGCCAGTCGTCGGCATCTGCCCCCACGTAAAAAGTGCGGGGGTGTTCGGGACATACCTGAACACTCTTTATCCCATTTTTAGGTCCTTGAAGGAGGTGTTCATCACCACGAACTAGGCAATCAGACTATAGGGCTTTATCACTCTCAATTAGCCATTGGAATTCGAGTATGGTGGGCACAACCCCTGCTGTTCGGAAGACCGTACGAGGGGCTCTAACGGCGCCTGATCGGAAGACCGATCCGTCGCACTTTGCATTTGTTATGGCATTATGCGGAATAAATCTTTAAAGATTTTACAACCTCTCGAACAGCTAATCAGCTCTCGCTGTATCATGCTAGTCAGTTTTCGGCTTTCTCTACTGAGGTGCTCGTCCAGAAGAACCGGGACACAATCGTTGTAGTTCTCCCAGCGCTACCTTAGCCGATGGAGCGGAACGTAAGTTACCAAAAAATGGGAGCTGGGCAAACCCAACTAATGACCCAAGACATCATTCGGAGCTGATGCATATAGTATTATAAGTTCGGGGTGCCGAGCGACCGAGAAGGTGGCCGGACTTTGCTGCCATATTATGAGTACTGTGAAGCCCCTGGCATAGTGGGGCATGACACTATTTGCGAGTGCCGTTATGACGAAAGAGCGTCAATGAGGAACGACGGCCAGTAAGTGTTATTTAAGTCTACGTATTGTAGTAGAGTGACATGTCTATGTAGTAATCGCTTACGCTTATGAAAAGAGGTGTGTTGGCAGAACCTGTCGTGGCCGGACTGGAGGAGGCTATGCGCGGATCCGAAATGTATCCGGACTGTCTCCTTGGGGGGGGGGGGGTTACTTATGTGTTCCCGCCTTGTGCGTCTGAGCTGATTCCATGTCGCCAGTCCTGTTCTGCGCAAAAGTCAGTCTGTAAAGACAAGTGCTTAGAGGCAGCTGCATGTCATATGGTAGTTGAACCGCGGGTGCCTGATTGGAGCCTGGCCGAGCCAGGCTATCATGCCGTAAAGTAGCTCGGACTCCTCAGTAGGTGTCCGGGTAGTTGGTTGCCGAATCGATATTCGATAAACGAGCGCAACTCGCTATCCCAGCGGCGGTATAATTTCCACTTTGAGGGTGGAGTTCGGCCTTGCCCATAATTGTGACTATGTCACGTGGGTTTGGCCTGATGTTGTACCCCGTCGAGTCTAGCCAACGCGGTTTGTCCCGACAGTATATGGTAGTTACTGTATAAGGGGACAATGCTGAAGACTTACTCTTCGGCATTGTATTTGTTTGGTGATCCGAAGACAACCTCAAGGGTGGTGGGCCTGTAAAGCTTGGCCTTTGCACCTGGGATGGCATCTGTTAGAAGATGTTATTAATGGGTTGGATCCTCGAGCGGTCAATACCTATCTATCAAATTTTGTCCTGGCGCAGCGAGTTTGGGCTGCTGTTTATGCCCATAGGGGCTCGTGTGAGATGGAACCCACAAACTATTGGGTCGATGGTAAGTGCAATTAAATTGCTATGGTTGATGTTGTCCGGACGGTCGATGTGATCAGAGGTGATCGGCTGTATGTTTGTACTGCGGAGGATCTTTCTTTCACCTCACCATGTTTGGTGGGCTTCTCGTTGTTTGAGACTTCCTTTCATTGTTTCCGGCGCACGACCGACCGTTTTTTTTTGAGGATCCGGCATTCTCTATTGGTATGCTTGGCCGCAATTCTAGGGGTACCATGAATTTGACATGGTTGGTCGAGTATGCTGCTCGGGCCGGATGGGCTTGAGCTGTTCTTTTTTCACTGACCAGAATGGGGGCCGCGGAATTCGGCACCAACTCCCTTGTCTTGGTCGTCACCATTATTTTTGTGACGCTTATGACTGTGGCATCGAGGTTTGTGGATGTCGCCTCGCGTTTCTTGCGTATTGCCTCGGATCGTGGATTATTAGCGCCGGGGTGTGGGCTTTAGGTCCTCCTTCTTAGGTTGAGGTAGCGAATTGTGCTTTGTGTACCCTTTGGCGGGGCGGTCGAGTCCGTATTCCTCGGTTGCCAGGACCTTGGTCCATCTGTCTATGAGCAAATCTTGGTTAGCTTTGAGCTACTTCTGCTTCTTTTTCAGGCTTTTCGCTGTGGTCATAAGCCATCGTTTAAAGCGAAGTTGGTCTGCGGGATCCTCAGGCATGCCGAATTCATCGTCACCGAGGCTCACCTCGTTTTCGGAGGGGGGCATGTAGTTGTCCTCCTCCAAGTATCCGTCTGTCGCCTATCTTGCCTTCTCTAAGGCAGGCTGGTCATGATTGTGTTCATCTTCGGCACCATCCGGATTGTTTTTGACTCCTGTGCCGGTATTGTTGTGGCGGGGTTTGGAGCTGTGCTGATGACGCCCGTACTTTGCCTACTTCCTTGAGGGGCTATCCTCCATTGCCTCCTCGCCATTGGTTTCTTTGGGAGTGTCCACCAAATATATATATCATACGAAGAGGTGGATGTCCAGTGCCCTGTGGGTGGTGGTTCCTGTTCTTCTCCTACATCATCATCCACACCGTCAATGTCTTCAGACTTGAAGTCAAGCACGTCGGTCAAATCATCGATCGTGGCAATGAAGCGGGTGGTGGGTGGGCAACGAATTCCCTTGTCGCCTGCTTCCCACTTGAGCCGGACATAGTATGGACAAGAGTCTCCTGACAAAGAGAGAGACTTTAACGAGTTCAGCATGTCGCCAAAGGGCGAGTTCTGGAAGATATCCTCCGTGGTGAACTCCATTACCGGAGCCCAACCAGATTCGGCGGGCTCGGGGGTGCGCGGACTGGAACCTACAGCCGGACACAAGTCCGGGGGTCCGGTGTCACAGGCTTCCCTGGGGATGGAGTCTGTGCTCGGCTTTACCACCGATGAGTGTGCGGCCTCCGGGGTGGGGTCCATCCACCCATTCCCGGACGACGCGATCTGCCCCGGATTTAGGTCCGGAGCTCCTGCAGGTGCGATATCCCGAGTATTGTCCGACAAAAGGTCTAAGCCGTGCTCTTCGTGACTATTCGGCGCTCCTGGCATAGGCCCAAATCCATCGAAGATCAAGTCTCCGCGGATATCGGCCGTGTAGTTCAAGTTTCTGAACCTGACATGATGGCTAGGGGCGTAGCTGTCGATCTGCTCCAAATGGCCAAGCGAGTTGGCCCGTAGTGCGAAGCCGCCGAACACGAAGATCTGTCCGGGGAGAAAAGTCTCACCCTGGACCGCGTTGTTGTTGACGATTGAAGGAGGCATCGAGCCTTGCAGGGATGACATAAAGGAACTCTCAATGAAAGCACCAATGTCGGTGTCAAAACCGGCGGATCTCGGGTAGGGGGTCCTGATCTGTGCGTCTAAGGCTAATGGTAACTCGAGGCAAGGGACACGATGTTTTACCCAGGTTCGGGCCCTCTCGATGGAGGTAAAGCCCTACTTCTTGCTTGATTGATCTTAATGATATGAGTATTACAAGAGTTGATCTACCACGAGATCGTAGAGGCTAAACCCTAGAAGCTAGCCTATGATGATTATGATTCTGGCTCTATGGACTAAACCCTCCAGTCTATATAGACACTAGAGGGGGCTAGGGTTTACACAGAGTCGGTTACAAAAGAAGGAAATCTAATATCCGGATTGCCAAGCTTGTCTTCCACGCAAAGGAGAGTCCCATCCGGACACGGGACGAAGTCTTGAGTCTTGTATCTTCACGGTCCAACAGTTCGGCCAAAGTGTATAGTCCGGCTGTCCGGATACCCCCTAATCCAGGACTCCCTCAAACATGTATGTGAATTATTTCATCCCAACCTATTTTAGAAAGACACCATATAGTTTTGTCATGTCATTCTGTTTAGGTGTTCATCATATGTTGAATTATGCCATTATATCCTGTTAAGTTATCCATCATATATCTGAAACTGTGGTATGCTATCCTGTTTAGTTAGGCATCATATATGTGAAATCGTGCCATGCTGGCCTGTTTGGTTAGACAACATATATGTGAATTACCACATCTGTCTATCATAAAATGTTTGTACGTTCAATTTCTTTTCTTGTTTATCAGCCATTTGAATTGGAGGGGGTGATGGCAGTATCTAAGGGAGAAAAAACCTGTTCTTCACAAAAGACAGTGCTACCTATCGATGCATATAGAACCATGGTTGTACTGGCTCACAAACTAGCCCCACCACACATAATCGAGACTCTTCCAGATTGCACACTTACACCGTTGGGCAGAAAACTAGCTACAACCCATCTAACTGCAACCCCAGCGGATAGTAACCGACTTCTAGTTGACAAAGCACCATGTCCACCACAGAGTACCCCCACACGAGCAGTTTGTAAAGCTACTGCAGTGCCCAAAGCATGAAGACCACCAGCCTAACCCAAACTCCACGCTTAAAGCGTAAGAGCAATCGTTCTCGTGTCGATTCCGTAGCTATGGTCCATACTCCTTTGCTATTGCATCACCAGATTTACTCATCCCAACTACTTTCGAATTTGAAGGATCCAATTGAAACTCCAATGGCGCAACATGTATGTTTTAAACCTATTTCTTTAACTGGATTGATGTTCTAACTTCTTACTCTATGTTGATTCCAGTTTAAGTTGTATAAACAATTATGTTCTCATGTGATGCACATTACAAGTGCTGCCAATGCTGTGTAGTTTCTCACACTTATATTCTATCAATGCTGTTGTGTCTTAAAAATATATGAGTTGAACTGTGTCTCTATCTTGTTTAGGCAACATAAACTAGAATTATATGGACAATACAGTGACCATAGTACATAGATATATTTTTGTTTCATGCTGTTATCCTGTCCACCTTACTACTGAACCGGTTTACCAAAATGAGTTTCGTATACTACAAGCTAAACTTGTGACGTGTCTGCTTGTTTCTCTCGTAGTATGCAAACAGAATATTGGAGAAGAGCACCCCACTATGAATGGTAGAGAAAGTAATGCAGATAAGGTTCAAGATAGTGAGACAACCATGTTGGTCTCCAAGAAAGGTGATAAAAACGATCTTGTAGACAGTGAGAAAACCCCACAGTCCTGCGTTGATGAGTGTTAAGATTCTTGGCCGATCACTGGCACAAGCTCTTTGAACTCGCTGCTGAATCACTTGACTTCTTCATCTCAGCTACAAGCTGAAAGGCATCGATCGATTGTCTTTGCCGCAAGAAGCCGAAGGACTAAGGAAGTCCCTGCAGAATTCAGATGCGTACTTTCTTGTGCAAGAGCAAGCGTTGGAGGATTTAAGCGCCAAACAAGAGAAAGTTAATAAACTTGCTAAGCATCTTGCGAGCATTATGGGTACCCAGGATATTATTTCTTGAGCTCTTCTGAAGTGGTTTTAGTTCTGGACGTGTTTTGCTGCGGTGTTTATATGCTGCTTTGTTCCCTATATTTGCACTGGTGGCAAACTTTGATGCCTAGTGGATGTAATATGTGTAATAGCCATGATAGCTTAGCATAAGTTGCTTGCTTATTTATTTCCTTGTTGTCTTGTTTATTTGTTTGCTTGTAGTTAGTGCAGTTCTTTTTCCGCGGTTTTCTAGTGGCCGCAATAACCTATTTTTTTAAACTAGGCCACAATAACCATGGGCTACATATTTACTGTAGTGGCACTTGGCCTCCTACCGGCCGTATAAACAATGGGCCTTCTACGGGCCGTAGACACAATGGGACTTCTACGGGCCGTATCATGAATGGTCCTTATATGGGTCGGAGGATCGATCAGCCAAACATGGGCCAATAACATACCACATTATGGCTGTAAACGGGCTAGAGTTGGAATCGTTCTTTCATGGGCCGACCATAACGGGCCGTCGTTAATACGGCGTATTTGATGACACTATGAAAACGACCCAACGTATCAACGGGCCACAAACGGGCCGACTGTAACAACGGGCTGAATATGGCCCACAAGCAGAAAATGACAGTAACGGGCCGTAAGTAACTGAATGCTGGAAATGAGCCAAAGAATGAATGGGCCCTGAGAAGGCCGAAAGATAACATGGGCTGGAAACGGCCCAATGGAATAATGGGCCGTTAATGGGTATAAAATGATACACTGTTCATTACGGGCCAGTTTCACCACGGGCCGTTAATGGGTATAAAGTGATACACTATTCATTGCGGGCCACATTCACCACGGGTCGTCAA
This sequence comes from Aegilops bicornis, assembly GCA_021605145.1. NCBI lineage: Eukaryota > Viridiplantae > Streptophyta > Magnoliopsida > Poales > Poaceae > Aegilops > Aegilops bicornis. The sequence goes on along the minus strand of CM038674.1, from coordinate 221,914,104 downwards.
TGGGCCAAGAGTTACAAAGGGCCTCATATGGGTCGAAAGACGTCATGGGCCATACATGGGCCAGAAGTGAAAACGGGCTAGAATCATATTGGATGGCCCAGATGACGCTACTGGGCCTAATTCGGGTAGGGCGTAACGGGCCTTGGGTTAGCGGGCTGTAAATGGACTACATGTGAACATGCCGTTAACAGGATTTCCATGGGCCGGCCTGCCACCTTTTGACCAAGTCAAACGGGCCGGCCTTTTCACAGGAATGGGACTCTGTTGGGCCGTGCCACGTGTCGACGTATCATAGGCGCCTTCTGTCCAATGAGTGAATGACATCTGTCCCAACGATGAGCCCACACGTGTTTCCTCCAGCCAATGATGATTTTACACATGGAAAATCCCCATTTGTCCGGGCTGTTAATGGGTTATCGGATCCAAAACCCGACCCGATAGCTTAACGGCGTTCCGTTACGGTGGATGCCGCGTGTCGGTCACCCTGGACGAAAGCACTTCTGTGACACGCGATTTATCGTCACGGAAGTGGACGCTTCTGTGATGATAATTTTGGTAATGTCATGGAACACTTCTACGATAGCACAGGTATGACTATCTTGATTCTGTCATAAAATCGTCATGGATGTACATGCATGACAGAAACCGCGACCTACTGTAACAAACACGTATCATCACAGAAGTGTATTTTTTTGTAGTGGTGGTTGGCGGTTTCGTTCTTCCGCAGCTGCTTCTCGGCCTCCGGATCCTTGGCCAGGGTCTCCTCTCGGGCCTTAGCCTACGAGAGCGTCCCCTCAAGGCCCTCCAGCTTCAGCTTCAGGTCTTTGATGGATTCGTTGGCCTTGGGGAGAGCTGCTGAGCCTTGCCGAGGACTGCGCCCTGCGCCTCCACCAGGGCACCGTTGAGCCTGTCCTTCTCTTTGGCCAGCTTCAGGGCCTGATCCTTCAGACCGTCCCGCTCCACCTCCAGCTCCTTTACCTTGCCGGCATGGACCAGAGCCTGGGCATTGAGTGCCTTCTTGTGCCTCTGCTCCAGCTCCTGGGTCCACTGCACGACAAGCTTCTCCAGCTCCTCGTCCTTGCCGTGGAGCGTTGCGGCGAGCTTCTCCTCACGCACGGCAAGGTCCTCCTCCTAGGAGTTCAGCGCGGCCTGCTGCTGGTGCCGAGCAGCCTCGGCCTGGGCAGCCTGCTGCTCCGCGAGTTCCTGGGCCTTCTAGATATCGGCCTGCTTCATGACAAGCTCCAGGTTGCGCTCAGCCAGCGCTTCCTAGACGGCCTTCAGGTCCTTGTGGGCCTGGCGGAACCAAGCCTGCGCCTCGGCGATGCGCCCCTCGAGATCCGCCTCCGCCTTGTCCACCACTGCCATCCTGGACTTGGCCTTATCCAGGCGGGCACGGTGAAGCGCCTGGAGCTTCTGGAAGTTGGCGCTCATGGCCCGGAGGAGCCGCTCTTCCTGGGAACCGCAGCCACCAGCGCTCGGCTCGTCAACAACCTCAAGCCCGGCGGCGGTGAGCACTTGGTCGTCAAACACCCGGTGCTCACCATCCCTGGGAGGTGGACGAATAGGTTATCGCTCACCTTCAGATAACTAACAGAGCCAGAGGAAGCGGAGGAGGAAGGTTGGTCGTCAACAACCTCCTCCTCGACAGCGGCCTTGTCGGCCTCCCCGGCAGCAGCCTTGCCAGGCTCCTCGGCAGACCCCTTGGCGGCGCCCTCAGCAGCATCCTTGGCGGCCTCCTCGGTGGTGATCTTCTCGGCCTTCGCCGCGGCATCCTTGGCGACATCCTCAATGACAGTGTCTATGTCCTCCCGGTCCACTGAGGGAGGATCTGGATATCGACAAGGGGATGAGGCGAAGCCAAGACCAAGATTCAAGAAGAAAAAGAACATGGACGGAACCTCCAACATCTGGCGCCGAGGCGAAGCCACCAGCGCCTGAGTTTGCCTCCTCCTCCTCCTCCGTGTGCATGGGCTCGGTGCCTGGTGCCCTTGCCGGGGACGCCCCTCGGGGCGCCGTGGTCAATGAGGGCGGCATGTTGGGGGTAGCCCTCAGTGGATCCTCCTACTGCTGTCCTCCTCCTGCAACCACGGCAAGGTCAGCGCCAAGGGATCGTACCCCCAACACACGGCGACGAGGGGTGAGTGATGAGCTTACGCTGGGGGTTGTGCCGGGGGCTGCTGTCCGGGCTGCTCAACACCACCAGCGGTGTACCAAAAGTACGTGCCAGGGGCTGGCCGCTTGTCGAAGCCCTGGCCCTCTTCACCCTCTGGGCCAGTGTCTCCGCATCCTGGCAATGAAAGAAACAAATCAAGATAAGTGGCACAGTTTGAGGAGGAAAAGATGACAAAAAAAGGAACAAGATACTCGTCCTCCACCTCCTCCTCTGTTGCCTTCCTCTTCCTCCTTGGGCCGAGGGACCCAAAATGGAACACAACCTCCGCGTCGTCATCTGCGGGAGGAGGGGAAGCAGATGGGGTCCATGGACGCTTGGGCGAAGTAGAGGCAGTTGCCTTCTTTGCCACCGCGGCCTTCACCACTATCCTCGCCGCCGCGGCCCTTGTGTGGTGCATGGACGCCTCCTGGGTTTGCTGCGGCTGCACGGCCCTGCCAGGCCAAACCGGCTTGCTAGAGCTGGCCCGCCGTAGGAGTCGCCCTCTCCCTGTTGCCGGGTGGTCGACAGTCTCGACCTCCTCCTCCGACGGCTCGTCGGCCACATCTTTGATGAGAGGTACCCTATTGACGGCCCTGCTGGCCTTCCCAGCGGTCTCCACCCACTGGGCGAGCTCCTTTTCGTCCACCTCCGCCGTGGCCTTGTCCTCCATGCCACCAGCACTGCCGGCCTCCCTGGCGAGCTCCCCTCCGCCGCCCTAGCGGCGATGTAGTCCAGCTCCACCGAGTGGTGTCCTAGATGAATCGTGGTTCGGCGTAGACGTACTTCTCCTCCAAGGTGTCAAAAAACTCCTGCACTTGATCCTCTGGCAGCTCGGCCCAAGTAGAGACAAGGCCGTGCGTGTTGAACTTCGGCATCATGGTGATGATGTCGTTTCGGCGCGAGTTATTGCTCAGTGGGACCACCCCTACCGGCAACCCGAACAAGGGCCCCTTGGCAACCTTGCCGGACCGCTCGACCTTGCCGTGGCGGTTCACGTTGAGATGGAAGAGCCGCTGGCAGAAGTGGGCGTGCCCCATCACGGTGAGGTTGTGGTTGAGGCCGGGGCGAAGCCTCATGATGTCGGCCGCATTCATAAAGAGCCGGGCCGGCCTCCCCTTGTTGTGCAGCGGAGTGATTCGGCGGCGGAAGAAATCAGCCTTAATCATCTCAAGGGTGAGCCCGGCGTCGGTGAGGCGAAGAATCCTGGTGGTGGCAACCGTGAGCTTCGCGTCATTGGCATCAACATTGCTCCAGTCATTTCTGTGAACCGGCGATGCCCGGCGAACCCGGCAGAAACCCTATGGATCATCCTCCTCGATCCAGCACTACCGGCCCTGCCACTCCTCCCACCTCTCCTTTTGGGCGCCCTCCGGGTATGTCCCCTTGGACCTTGGGATCCAGGCGACGCAACCGGAAATGGTGCCCCCCTTTTGGATATGAGGGAATAAGTAGTGGCGGAAGAGCGCCATGTTGGGATGCACCCCGGCGAAACCCTCGCAGAGATGCGCAAAAAGAGCCATGCACGCCACGGCATTTGGAGTAAAATCCAGAAGGTGGAAGTCGTAGGTGTGCATGACGTCATTGAAGAAATTGGAGAAGGGGGGGCTGAGGCCGCAGGAAAAGTAGTCGACGAAGAATGGGTACCGATTTGGGCCAGCTTCGGCGAAAGCGGCGGGGATGATACGCGTGGGTGGATGCTTTATCGTCTCGCCCCCCGTCTCGCAGCCCCACAGGTGTTTGAAGTAGTCCCGGAGTTCGACCGCGTCGACCGTTGACGGAAAGTAGGCGTGCTGCGTCCGCCGCACCGCCAACTCGCTCTCCGGCGGCTCCTTCTCCCCGGCATCCTTGGCCGCCCCCTTGCCTCTGCTGGTGTTGGGCTCCATGGCGGTTGAGGAGGACAAAGGCGCGGCGGCGGCGAGTGGGAGAAAGAGCTTGAGAGTGAGGAAGAAGGGGGCGGCGGTTCCAAGATTGGAGAAGGCACAAGGGGTAAATGAGCAGCGCGCCCGCGGTTATTCCTTTTTACAAGGAAGGCGCGGGCCGCCTCTTTCCCCATTAACTGCGATGTGATGCATGTGTGCGGAGACCGCCCCATGCATAACCCCCACGTCACGCACTACCCTCCATGTCGCGCGTTCAATGCAGGTCATGGAGAAGCGCAGCGGACGAAAAATTACTGTGGTAAAATCCGCCCCACCTGCCCGCGCACCGTTCTGGGACTGGCCCAACAACGCGTCGCACTTATATGTGGCCCAGGCCCGGGAGCTCCTGTCATAGAACAAAAGTAGGGGCTCTCCTTTTGACCCCTTTACTTGTGCACGGGCAGTCAGAACCGCGCCGATGACCACACTGAGCGGAGCAAGGAAGGAGGCCGGAGCACAAGACGATCGAGGCAACGCCAAGACCTAGAAACTCTAAAGAGCAAAACGGTGAGGTGGACTCCCCCGGCAAGGCCCTTGCCGGGGCGGTCTCCGCGGCCCCGGAAGAGCCTTGTCGGGGCAGCTTGCCCAAAACCAGCAGAGCGAGCCACCCTTGAGCCTAAGAGTTCCAAGCGCTGCCAACAACTACATTGGGACCAAGGCTCGGGAGGCACCTCTGTGATGGCATGCAGATCTTCGTCAAGATCATAAACACACGAGATCATATGAGGACCAGAAGACGACGACCCTCAGCGGGATCCCAGCCAAGGAAATCCACGAGACCCCCGGCAAGCGCCTTGCCGGGGACGACCGCAACACCACGGCAAGACCCTTGCCTGGCCCCCGGCAAGGCCCTTGCCAAGGGCATCAACGGGACCATCGCAAGGCCCACGCCTGCCAAGATGCCACCGCCGTCCCAATGTAGCTGCTAGCTCAACCAGCTCGGCAGGCACCTGCGTGGCGGCGAGCGGCCTCTATGCCGACTCAGCAAGCACCTGCGTGGTGACATGCAGATCTTCATGAAGGCTCCACCATCACGCCAGCCCAGCAGCCAGCCAACATGGCGCCACGACGCCTCATCATCTCGGACGCGTGTCGAAGCCAGGCGAGGCGGCGACAGCTCGGACGTGCTTCCTTTCCATCCCCGATGAAGCAAGAGGGGCACGTCGGCATCACATTAAATGTGTTTGTCCGATGGTGCCAGAGGGTAGACTCATCCACTGTACACCTTTCCACCTCCTGTGTGCCACTGTGGCAACCCCTTTCTGTCTATAAAAGGAGGCCCGAGGCGACCAGGAGAAGGATTCGGATCCTTTGGGCAAGTCACACCCCGTAGCTAGCTCAAGAACACAAGAACACTCAAATACATTCACCAAAGCAGGACTAGGGTATTACGCATCTCCGTGGCCCGAACCTGGGTAAACGATCTATGTGCTTCATGTCAGACCCACTCTTCGCACAACCCCGCGCCCGCCAACCGTAGAAGGGATCCCAGTGATTCCATAGGTGTCGATTTCCCTCGACAACGTGCCACTGAAGAAAATAAATTATTTATAAATGATGTGAAACCGTTCATGCGTGGTTCCCGACCCTCCATTATTTATAAGTGAGTAACTACTACTAGACGTATCAAATTATCGCGTGGGCTGCATCATCGTACATAAACGAGCTCCATCGTGTCACGTGTGTGGTTGGGGAAGACACAAAAGATGCAAAGAGTGCTACTAGTACTACGTGCGTGGGTGCATGCACCTCTTCTCTTCGAGCATGATTATTAAAAGTATAGCCCACTACTCTACCACGTGGTTATTATATGGGCAAAGAGTATAGGCAGTAATAATGATAAATAAGCCATCAAATCACGAGGCCCACCTTTCTCTTTGTTCGATCGAGGAAGCAGCCATTATTTCACTCCTCATTGAATATCCATCCGCTGCTACCTCCGCAAATAAATAAAAATCCGCTTCTTCCTCCGCAGCATGGTTAATAATATAGCCATGTCAATCGAGACGTAGAAATATCATTCAGTGATACAATAGGGCTGGATCTAAGGCTGGTGATTTTTTTACGTTGTCTCTTTCTCTTTTTGTCTCATTTACTCATTTTACATAGGAGCACGTGTAGAGGATGGCTCTTCCTTTCGATGGGACTTTTTCATGGGGTTTAAGACAAAGCAGCTCCGAATTATTCCTGCTGCCCACCACTCTGAATCATGCCATCGATGATAGTACTCTCATTGCAACAATGAGGTCCACTAGGTCTAGCACATCCTATAAGAAGAGACTGTCACGCAAAACATACATCTTGTTGCCTTCTTCCTCATACAGTACGTACCACTGGTACGTACTACTAGTGCTACTACTACTACTCATTCTCCTATAAACCTTGCACTTGGCAACTAAAAAATATTAACCTTGCGCTTGGCTCTTCACCTCTTCGAGAAGTCGAGCAATAATGGTACTGCAGTATATATCGTTCTAGCTATCTGAGACCGAATGAATTGTTGCACGTCCACCACGTGGGCGAGGGTCAAGGGGCGAGGGGCGACGGAGAGTGCGTACCAGTACATCCATTTCAATATGGATTACATACGGAGCAAAATGAGTGAATCTACACTCTAAAATATGTCTATATTCATAAGTGTTTGGAGTATGTATTAGCAGTTCATATTGAAATCTACTAAAAGACATATATTTCAAACAATATGATAATCTCTCTAACCAAGGTAGGGACGAGGAGTAAACAGAGGGAGTAGTAAAATTTTCTCCTCGTCCTGCAAGCCACCGCGCGTGTGGGTGAGGGAGTGGGCATAAGGTGTAGTAAGCAAGCTTCTCCTCGTCCTGCGACTTTGCGAGCCACTGCGCATGTGGGTGGGGGAGACGGTGTACTATGAAAGCTTCTCCTTGTTCTGTGAGTTGATGGGACACATCAAAAGTTATACGTACAAAGCATCCCCAATGTGTAGACCTTGCCTCTAAGGTAGGCCCCACATGGTTTGGCTCTGTTTTAACATAATGCGTCAAGTCACAATTTATTTGTTCATCCGTGGTACATGATCCTCCATCAAGTGGACAACCACTACTCGTGTCAAATTACAACGTGGGCTGCCTTATCGTACAGAAATGAGCTCCACCGTGTACCCGCGCGGGTGTGGTTGGGAAAGAGACGGGAGTACATGTGTCATGCGTGCACCTATTCTCTTCGTGCACGCCCCCCACCTACGTGTGTGTATGTGTGGGAGAGAGTTACAAACCTAGACAGATAGTGTGTGCATTTGTGAGTGTTTCTTTTAGTGTGTGTGGGGGGGTGATTTCGTGAATGTATTTGTGGGAATATGTCTCGATGATATCTCAAAAAAAAAATTGACACATGCTATGTGTGTGAAATAGAGGCCTATCTATATCATATATAGAGGGGGTGATCCACGTGAAGAGAGGGAGGGGTCATAGATATTGATAGAGTCGAAGAGAGGATCAAGTGGGTGGGTGCGAGATCGACGAAGAGAGCCATCGAAATTGTGTGTGTGCAAGTCAAAGATATAGGGCGACTGACCTAGTAGAACATCAGAGGGCACATGGCAAGTTTGTGTGTGGTAGGTAGACATGACTAGAGCACTCTAAGTATCAGTGTGTGTGTGTGCGCAGGGAGGGGGTGGCAGAGACCTAACCGGAGAGGTAGATCGACTCGCATATGTGTTGAGAAGGAGAGACCCAGCTATGTCTTGAGGGATATCGGTCGACATCCAAACATAAGTGAAGGACGGGAAATAGGTTGGGACACACACACACACACACAAAGACAGAGAGAGATAGAGAGAGAGGGGTAGAGTGCTGGATGGGTGATGGAGTTGCTTCTCGAAGATGGCGGGAGAGGCCTACTAGACAAACTAACGGTAGAACTGCAATATTATCAATAAGAGTGGGGATGTGTTTCGGTGTATGCGTGTGCGTGATAGACGGAGGCATGCATGGATGATGAAGGGGGACCATGTGTTTGGTAAGTAGACCTAACTAGATATTTAGATCAATTGTTGTGTGTCGGAGGAAGGGAGAGACATAACTGAGGGAGTCCTGGATTAGGGGGTATTCGGACAGCCGGACTGCATACAACGTCCGGACTATTGAAGCGTGAAGATACAAGACTCAAGACTTCGGCCCGTGTCCGGATGGAACTTTCCTTGGCGTGGAAGGCAAGCTTGGCGATCCGGATATTATATTTCCTTCCTTGTAACCGACTCCATGTAAGCCCTAGCCCTCTCCGGTGTCTATATAAATCGGAGAGGTTGGTCCTTAGAAGGCCGATCACAATTACATTCATACCATCATAGGCTAGCTCCTAGGGTTTAGCCTCTACGATCTCGTGGTAGATCTACTCTTGTATTACCCATATCATCAATATTAATCAAGAAGGAAGTAGGGTTTTACCTCCATCGAGAGGGCCCTAACCTGGGTAAACACCTGTGTCCCTTACTTGTTACCATTAGCCTTGACGCATAGATCGGGACCCCCTACCCGAGATTCGCCGGTTTTGACACCGACATTGGTGCTTTCATTGAGAGTTCCTCTGAGACGACGCCGTCAGGCTAGATGGCTCCTTCGATCATCATTAACGATGCTGCCCAGGGTGAGACTTTCCTCCCCGGACAGATCTTCGTGTTCGGCGGCTTCGCGCTGCGGGCCAATTCGCTCGGCCACTTGGAGCAGATCGATAGCTATTCCCCTGGCGCTCAAATCGGGTTCGGAAACCTGAACCACACGGCGGATACCCGAGGAAACTTGATCTTCGGTGGATTCAGGCCAGCGCCGGAAGCGCCGAACAGTCACGATGAGCACGGCTTAGACCTGCTGTCAAATTTTGCTTGGGATATCATCCCGGCAGAAGCCCCGGACCTAAATCCGGGACAGGTTGCGTTGCCCAAGGATGGAGGGCTGGACCCCGCCCCGCAGGCCGTACCCTCATCGGCGATGGAGCCGTACCCTCCAGTTATAGGCTCCAGTCAATGCGTCCCCGGACCCGCCGATCCCGGTTGGGCTCCGGTGATGGAGTTCACCGCGACGGACATCTTTCAGCACTCGCCCTTCGGCGATATACTAAACTCATTCAAAACTCTCTCTTTGACAGAGAATCTCGGGCCGAATTATGTCCAGCTCGAGTGCGAAGCAGGCAACAAAGACATCCGTTGCCCACCCACCACCCACTTCATAGCCACGGTTGATGATTTAACCGACGTGCTGGACTTCGACTCCGAAGGCATCGACGGTATGGACGACGATGCAGGAGAAGACTCGGAATCTATGAGGTGCCGGATTCACGCCTCACCACACGACATATACATGGTGGATACGCCCAAGGAAGGCGACGGTGGCAATCCTAAAGATAACACCCCTGGACAAAAACCAAAGCGACGACACAGACGTCGTTCCAAATCCGGCAACAGTAACAATATCAGCAAGAGCGCCAGAAGGATGGATACTCAGGTCAACCCCGATGGCAATAATGACCAAACAGAACTAGCGATGGAGCAGGACGAACCAGATCACGCCAAACATAGTCCGGGTCATACGCCTGAAGAAAACGATCCAGAGGGACAAGTTCACCAATCCGGCCCAGGACAAGAAGACAGTCCGGACGATGACGCATTCATCATTCCAGAAGAACGCGTGGAACGAGAGAACCTCCATAGGAAGCTTATGGCCATAGCGAGAAGTCTGAAGAAGCAGAAGCAACGGCTTAAAGCCGCACAGGAAACGCTCAATCGCAGATGGAACAAAGTGCTAGACACTGAAGAAAGATATGGCGACGATCGCCATACAAAGAGCTGCCCAAAACGTAAGCTATTGCCAGAATTCAACGACGAGGCCGTTCCACCGAAGAACAACACGACCAGGAGACCAGGAGTACCACCACATAGCCGCAATAAATCAGATGCCGAAGACGCCCATGATCTACGTGAGCACCTGGAGAAGAAAGCTGGCACAACTAGGTCCATCTACGGATCTAAAGGAGACACCCTAGCGAGGGACTATGGCCGTCAAAACAATTAAGACAACCAAACACCAGTTCAGAATAAACACTGAACACAAAAATAGCCGATGGCATGCCACAGCGCGTCCAGATACAGAGGGGCTGCTCACCCCCTGTGCTTTACTGATGATGTACTGGACCATGAATTCCCATAGGGCTTTAAACATGTAAACATAGAGGCATACGACAGAACGACACACCCAGGGGTCTGGATCGAGGACTTTATCCTCCACATACACTTGGCTCGTGGAGATCACCTCCATGCCATCAAATACCTTCCCCTCAAACTAAAGGGACCGGCCCGACACTGGTTGAAAAGCCTCCCTGAAAATTCAATCGGGAGCTGGGAAGAACTAGAGGACGCTCTCAGGGCCAATTTTCAAGGGACTTATGTCCGGCCTCCGGATGCTGACGATTTAGGTCACATAATCCAACAACCCGGAGAGTCTGCCCGCAAGCTTTGGAACAGATTCCTCACTAAGAAGAATCAAATCGTCGACTGTCCGGATGCCGAAGCCTTAGCGGCATTCAAGCACAACTTCCAAGACGAGTGGCTTGCCGGACACCTCGGACAACATAACGGTTAATGCCCGATTCCGAGGCTCTCGACCTAACCAGCAAAATAAGCAACCTAAAGGCAGTAAAGAGGGACCGTCTGGTCTGAACAGAGTTCTGGACAGACTATGCCAAATTCATGGCACCCCCGACAAACCTGCGAACCACACGCACAGAGAGTGCTAGGTCTTCAAGCAGGCTGGCAAGCTAAACGCCGAACACAAGGGAAGGGAAACACCAAGTGAAGACGAGGATGAACCTCGCCAACCGAACACTGGGGGACAGAAAACATTCCCGCCAGAGGTTAAAACAGTGAACATGATCCACGCGACTCGTACATCCTTGGGAAGGCACGAACGCGCCCATAAAGACGCACGCGATATAGATCCCATCGTACCCACACCTAACTGTTGGATGTCTTGTTCGATCAACTTCGATCACCTAGATGGCCGAACTTGCATTTGGCGCAAAGGATCAAATGCCTTGGTGCTTGACCCAATAATCGACGGATACCATCTCACTCATGTCCTCATGGACGGTGACAGCAGTCTCAGTTTAATATATGAGGACACTGTTCGCAGGATGGGGATAGACTCATCTAGAATCAGCAAGATTCACACCACCTTTGAAGGGGTGATACCAGGTGTTGAAGCCTACAGCAAGGGCTCCGTCATACTGGAGGTAACATTCGGCTCTCCAGGTAACTCCGGAAGCGAAGACCTAGTCTTCATCATCGCACCCTTCCAAAGCAGCTATCAAGCATTGCTTGGAAGAACAGCCTTCGCCTGCTTCAATGCATTGCCGCATTATGGCTACCTTACACTCAAGATGCCCGGTCCACGCGGCGTCATAACCGTCAGCGGAACAAGGGAGCGCCTTTCGCGCGCAGAGGAATAAGCGATGGCCCTAGCGGCCGGACTATAAGCGGCCTCTAAACAAAATTATACCAGGTCGTTAAGACCACGGACACGGTTAGACGAGTCCGGCAGCCCACATTAAACCAGGGCAATTGTATATGTAATCCTATAGTGGAAACCAGGGGCTAATAATAAAGCCACACACTCTCGGCTCAACCTTATTGGCAGGCCAGCATTTTACATTTTCTACTATCCATCGCACACTTACATTGCACTCTTCTATGAGATCCCCTTTTTTCGCAGACAACATTCGCGCGATACCCTTCCAGGATGTGGCACAACAGAGACAAAGGCGCAGACGTGCAGCAGGGCCCCGTCCAACAGGTTTCTTTTTAGATTAAGCCCCTAATTAAACCTTTTCTATTGCCTCTTGTTGTTTCATCATCCCACGGGTTCCATACCTACAGAGGATACTGCCGTTTTTGGCATTATGCCACGGCAGATTAATGCACGCACCTGGACATACAGGGTTTATAATGAATGGGCATTCTTGAGCCCATCACCTGTTAGAAAGTCTGAATACCTTCAGGAGTGTTCGGCGTCACGAGTTTGGCCTTATATGCATCAGCTCCGAATCATGTCTTTGGTCAAATGTTGGGATTGCTCGGCTCCTGGGTTTGCCGCCTTACGTTCCGTTATAATCGGCTAAGGTGGCCAAAGGAGAACTACTGCGATTGTGCCCTGGTTATTCCGGATGAGCACCTCAAGAGAGAAAGCGAAAATCGATCGTCATGATACAATGAGAGACTGATCAACCACTCGACGACTCACCGAATCTCTTTGATTCCTCCGCATTAACGGCGGGCCATTTCCGCCAGGTACATACGCGTTCGTATTCGGATGCACGCGACCGTATTGTGGGCTACATAGTAGCCCCAATATTAGAATCCCGCGGCTAAGCGAAAGTGTTACAGCTATATAGTCCGGTTGCCTAGTTCGACATGAGATCACCTCCTTGCCAGACCAAGACATTGGATAAAGAGTGATCAGGCACATCTTTTTCGTGAACACCCCTGCATTATATGCGTGGGGGCTGAAGCCAACGACTGCTATCTTTCGGATTACACAGACACACACACACACACACACACACACACACACACACACACACACACACACACACACATATATATATATATATATATATATATATATATATATATATATATATATAAACGTACATTGTGGGACACAATCATATTTTCAGACACAAATTATAAATATAACCTTCTAATCAAAATGTTTTTACAATGATTTGAATCATCACTCGAAGAGGAGATTCTTCGGGCACTGCGCCTCTATCAGGCGGGCACCCTCCGTGACCTCTGCCAAGTAGTGCCCGGCCGGATATTGACCCCCTACCGGATCCTGAGACGCTACCATAGTGGCATCCATATCCGTCCAATACGCTTTAACGCGTGCAAGGGCCATCCGCGCACCCTCTATGCATGCTGACCTCCTCATGGCATCGATCCGGGGCACGGCCCCAAGGAACTGTTGCACTAAACCAAAGTAGATGTCCGGCTTCGGCTCCTTCGGCAAAAGATGATCTATTACAGATCGCCTGACAAGCCTGGACAGCCTGTGAAGCTCCACCACAGCAGCCATCTTATCACTTAACGGCAGCGGGCGAGTGGGAGCATGGAACTGCGACCAAAAAAGCTTCTCCGCCTCCTTTTCACCCTGATCTTTGAAGAACTCCATAGCATCAGCCGTACTCTTCGCCAGGTCTGCTTATGCGTCCGGCGAGCTCCAGCATCCATCAAGGGGAGCGTACTTCGGATCGAAGAACTTCGTCCGCAGCAAATAGGAGCCTCCAGCCGCGATTTTTCCGGCTTGTTGTAGCTCCTCCCGCGCACCCCTAGAGCTCGGTCCGTATTTCCTTGGTGGCATTCAGCGCCTTGCTCAGGTCAGCCGATTTATCTTCATGCTCCTTCTTCAGGAGCTCATACCGGTCATCGGCATGTTTTAACTCGATAGCCATTTCGGCTATCTTTTCCTCGCTTTGGCGATGAGCAGCCTGTTCGGCTCTCAATTCCTCGGCCGCCTTTAGGGCAGCCGCATTGCTCACCCGAGCTTGTTCCTTGGCTAGAGCAAGTTCAGCCCTTAGGGCCTCCATGGCAGCAGCACCATCTGCAGTCCGAACAAATTATATTAACACATGCCACCTTAATATTTTCCTATGCTATGGGAGACATGGCACACACCTTGTGATGTATCCAGCCGCTCATTCATCAGAGTAATATCGGCATCAATCGACCCAATTTTCCTCGATAGTTCGACAACTTCAACGGACGGGCCGGCGGCCAGACCCACAGGTACCTGCACACGTTTACAACACTATCATTGGTTTAGGATCCCCCATTTGCCGCCTAGGGCGGGAAACCAGAGTCTCAGGGGCTACTATCTATATGGAGCACACCTAGCGCGTGCCTTACAACCAAAGAAATAGTGAGTTCTCCATTACATACCTCAAAGCCTCTGAGCAGGCTTGTGAATGCTTCATTCAAACTGCTTGTAGTGGATGAAATCTTCTTGAGCACCTCGCTCATTAATGAGTGTTGCTCCTCCGAGAGCGCAACTCGCTCTAGTAAGCCCGTTAGTACGTCCGGACTCAGGGCGGCTGACACATTGGCCTCCGGCCTTGGCGGATTCGGACTCCTCCGTGAAGACACCTCGGTGTCGCCCGCGTCAAGAATTGGAGAGGAGGGTGGGGTCTCGCTCCCCATCATCTCCGGAGGAAGGTCGCCCGAAGACGACCCCTGTTGAGAAGAGCTGCTAGCCGGACTACAAAAAGTTGAGTCCTGGTCATTGATCCAGGTGAAATACAGTACCTTTAAGTTAATGATTAACTTACGACTCGTTGGAGGGCTGGCCCGCTGGAGCGCATGATGCGGTGAGGGTGCCTGTCGGGGCAAGGACTCCTGGGGATCCCTTTTTCCCCAATTTGGGCATCTCTGCCTCCAAATCTTCGGAGGCGGCCCTCTTCTTCCCACGTGGGGAGGCGGCCTCGACCTCTCCTCCCCGACTGTGCCCGGTTCGGATGCATTGTGTGTGGGGTTCGGATCTCTCATCCTTCCCCTTGTATTTCCCCGGGGGCATTCTGCTGAGTACCCGGTCGAGCATCTTGGCCACGGTAGGGGCAGGCGAGCCTTCTGGAAGTGGCACCAGACACCTGATTCTCTCCGCCTTGGTGAGCCATTCCTGGACGCGGATGATGTTCAGAATAAACAATCATGACAAATACAAAACATGGTGTCCTGTATCAAGGCTACTTACTTGAGTGTCTAGGCGATTGCAGCTTAGGCCCGCATCCTCGATGATATCCGGGCATGTTACCTTCCGTCCGAAGAATAATTTGCACATCTCTTCGAGCTTTAAGCCGAAGAAGTGCTTCACGGTCCGCGGACCCTCCGGATTGAACTCCCACATCCGAAGAGGCCGGCGCTGGCACGGCAACATCCGCCGGATTAACATCCCTTGCATTACGCTGAAAAGGTTGATATCCCTCTCGAGAAGCTCCCGGATGCGGTTCTACAGTATCGGTACATCGCCTGCGGGCCCCCAATTACGTCCTACGTCTGTCCTGGACGCCAACTGTGACGGGGGGCCCGAGCGGAACTCGGGGTCGGCTACCCACTTTGTTCCCCTTGGGGCCGTAGCATAAAACCTCCTCCGCTGCCATATGTCAGATACTTCTGGGAAAGAACCCTCCGGCCATGGGGCATCGGCGTTTTTGCTCATTACGGCACCTCCGCACTCCATGTGTCGCCCCTCGATCATCTTCGGCTTCACATTGAAGGTCTTTAGCCATAAGCCAAAGTGTGACGTGACATGGAGAAAAGCCTCGCACACGATAGTGAATGACGAGATATGGAGGACGGCATCTGGAGCCAGATCATGAAAATCTAGCCCATAATAGAACATAAGCCCCCTCACAAAGGGATGGAGGGTGAAACCCAAACCACAGAGGAAGTGTGGGACAAAACCAACACACTCGTTGGGCTCCGGCGTGGGGATAACTTGCCCTGTTGCGGGAAGCCTGTGCTGGATATCTGCGGTTAGGTATCCGACCTCCCTAAGCTTTGCAATGTCCTTCTCCTCAATCGAGGAGGCGACCCACCGGCCTTGAGGATCAGATCTGGACATACTGGCGGATTCCGGAGGGGTGGAGCTTAGGTTCTGGGTATTAGAACTTGAGGTGCGAGAAGGCGCAATGAACGTGAAGAAAGAGGCGTAGGTCTCGATCCCTTTATGAAGAGGGTGAATATCAAGAGTCCCCGGTGTGACCGTTTGAGGCTTATCTAAAAACACAAGGGGTAATACCAATGGTCGTTGTGGGGTCACGCACGCTCATATTGATGGAAAATCCCGTAATAAAAGGGACACGATCTCTGCCTCGACGGGACGTGCGAATAAAACTGCCTCGTAACACGAGTCGTTGTGGGGTAGGAAACCTCGGTTTACATTGGACCGAGCCATGATACAGGGGCACAACGCACGAAGATTGCCAGCAAATCAGATCTATACCATACGAAGATCATCCTGCGGATCCGGACACGGTCTATGTGTTCGATAACCCCTTTGGAGTATTCGGAGAAGGAACCCGCCTTGCAATGTCGAAGACAATACTGCACACCGGACTCATCGTCATTGAATCCTGGTTTAGGGGCTACTGAGGGAGTCCTGGATTAGGTGGTATTCGAACAGCCGGACTGTGTACAACGTCCGGACTATTGAAGCGTGAAGATACAAGACTCAAGACTTCGGCCCGTGTCTGGATGGAACTTTCCTTGGCGTGGAAGGCAAGCTTGGTGATCCGGATATTATATTTCCTTCCTTGTAACCGACTCCATGTAAGCCCTAGCCCTCTCCGGTGTCTATATAAACCGGAGAGGTTGGTCCTTAGAAGGCCGATCACAATTACATTCATACCATCATAGGCTAGCTCCTAGGGTTTAGCCTCTACGATCTCGTGGTAGATCTACTCTTGTATTAACCATATCATCAATATTAATCAAGCAGGAAGTAGGGTTTTACCTCCATCGAGAGGGCCCAAACCTGGGTAAACACTTGTGTTCCTTACTTCTTGTTACCATTAGCCTTGACGCACAGATCGGGACCCCCTACCCGAGATCCACCGGTTTTGACACCGACAATAACTAATGAGGTAGATCGGTCGACGCGTGGGCAAAACGAGTTATAACAACCTAGCTAGCTATATTTTTAGCGGGAGATCGGTCGGTTACATCCATTTGTTAGAGGCAAATAAGGCCCAACAAGATGGATGACAAAGAGAATGGAGCTAGGAGGTGGTGCGAGAGGCCTACTACCAAATAGGGGGAGGAGTGTGCGATTGTGAGATTGATGAAAAGAGGGGCAAGAGTTTACATGTGTGTGGGACTGTGAATGTGCGCAATGGATAGAATGCCGAGGGAGGGGGAGGGCGAGGACGGCATGTGCATGCATGAGAGAAAGTTAGTGCTAGCTACAAAGTTAGAGGATTGTGTGGGTGTAAGAGACTAACAAAGATCATAATTCGATATGAAAGTGGATTCATATATTCGAATAGGAGATCATAGTGTAATAAACATATGCATGCATGAATATAGCGGCGCGTGGTGTGGTGTTGGACATGCTATAACATAATGTAATAATGCGTGTTGTCTGCAACTCACAGCTAAATATCGAACAATCTAAACCATCCTATTACATCGAACAATCTCACATTTTATTTAAATTTGTGATAATGTGTGGCGTTTGCAGCTTACACCTAAATATCGAAGTATCTAAACCATACTATATATCGAACAATCTCACATTTTATTTGAATTTGTGATAATGTGTGGCGTTTGCAACTCACATCTAAATACTTGTAGGCGTAGGGGGCAGGGCACCACACATTATGTGATAAACACATTATATATATGAGACATGACTTAGATTATGAAGATCTAGCTCGAGCTTTAAATGTACTGTGATTTGAAATCAACATAAAGTGGATTCAAAAAATCGAGTTTGATTTCATATAGTACACATAGTTCATATCTAACTCGACAGTAATCATGTGGTGTGCTATGAAGATAATACACAAACGATGGTTTAACTTGACAATAATGATGATTGTAGATCTTATTAAAATAGAGAAACGAATTCAAATGGTTTAACTTCACAACAATCATGATTGTAGATCTTATTCAAATAGAGGAACAAATTCAAATATAGTTCATATTGAAGCGGTAGTATATACGTTTAGAATGCACTAAAACGTTCATTTGAATAGCAGGTTGCATGCATTATACACGCAGCAAAATATTTTAATTAAACATAACATGAATTGAAAGTTTTGAATGGCATTTGTAGTGCGAATTGATTTGGTACCGTACACGGGACTAGACTCTCTTGTGTGGTGCGAATTGATTTATTTTTGTTTTTTCATCGAGGGATGTGCGAATATATTTGGTGTAGTACACGTTAGGCTTGTCCGGAAATTTCAACCCGCACCTTGTTACCCTGAAATATTTAAGATATATTTCTGCCTCGTTGTTCTCCGAAAACTCCCTCCATCTCAAACCACGCCTTGCTATCGTAAAATTATAACGCACGCAAGAAAGCAACCATTATTTCACTCCTCGTTGAATATCCATCCGCTGCTACCTCCGCAAATAAATAAAAATCCGCTTCTACCTCCGCAGCATGGTTAATAATATAGCCATGTCAATCACAACGTAGAAATAGCATTCACTGATACAATAGGGCTGGATCTAAGGCTGGTGATTTTTTTTACGTTGTCTCTTTCTCTTTTTGTCTCGTTTACTCATTTTACACGTGTAGAGGATGGTTCTTCCTTTCGATGGGACTTTTTCATGGGGTTTAAGACTAAGCAGCTCTGAATTATTCCTGCTGCCCACCACTCTGAATCATGCCATCTATCATAGTACTTTCATTGCAACAATGAGGTCCACTTGGTCTAGCACATCCTGTAAGAAGAGACTGTCACGCAAAACATACATCTTGTTGCCTTCTTCCTCATACAGTACATACCACTTGTACGTACTACTAGTACTACTACTACTACATTCTATTATAAACCTTGCACCTGGCAACTCAAAAATATTAACCTTGCACTTGGCTCTTACCCTCTTCGAGAAGTCGAGCAATAATGGTACTGCAGTATATATCGTTCTAGCTATCTGAGACCGAATGAATTGTTGCACATCCACCACACGGGCGAGGGTCTAGGGGCGAGGGGCGACGGAGAGTGCGTACTAGTACATCCATTTCAATATGGACTACATATGGAGCAAAATGAGTGAATCTACACTCTAAAATATGTCTATATTCATAAGTGTTTGGAGTATGTACTAGTAGTTCATACTGAAATCTACTAAAAGACATATATTTCGAATAATATGATAATCTCTCTAACCAAGGTAGGGACGAGGAGTAAACAGAGGGAGTAGTAAAATTTTCTCCTCGTCCTGCGAGCCACCGCGCGTGTGGGTGAGGGAGTGGGCAAAAGGCGTAGTAAGCAAGCTTCTCCGCGTCCTGCGACTTTGCGAGCCACTGCACCTGTGGGTGGGGGAGACGGTGTACTAAGAAAGCTTCTCCTTGTTCTGTGAGTTGACGGGACACATCAAAAGTTATATGTACAAAGCATCCCTAGTGTATAGACCTTACCTCTAAGGTAGGCCCCACATGGTTTGGCTCTATTTTAACATAACGCGTCAAGTCACAATTTGTTTGTTCATCCGTGGTACACGATCCTCCATCAAGTGGACAACCACTACACGTGTCAAATTACCACGTGGGCTGACTTATCGTACAGAAATGAGCTCCACCGTGTACCCGCGCGGGTGTGGTTGGGAAAGAGATGGGAGTACATGCGTCGTGTGTGCACCTCTTCTCTTCGTGCAAGCCCCCCACCTACGTGGGTGTGTGTGTGGGAGAGAGTTACAAACCTAGACAGATAGTGTGTGCATTTGTGAGGGTTTTTGTTGGTGTGTGTGTGGGGGGTGATTTCGTGAATGTATTTGTGGGAATATGTCTCGATGATATCTCAAAAAAAACCGACACATGCTATGTGTGTGAAATAGAGGCCTATCTATATAATATATAGAGGGGGTGATCCATGTGAAGAGAGGGAGGGGTCATAGATATCGATAGAGCCGAAGAGAGGATCAAGTGGGTGGGTGCGAGATCGACGAAGAGAGCCATCGAAATTGTGTGTGTGCAAGTCAAAGATATAGGGGGACTGACCTACTGGAACGTCAGAGGGCACAGGGCAAGTTTGTGTGTGGCAGGGAGACATGACTAGAGCGCTCGAAGTATCGGTGTGTGTGTGTGTGGGCGGGGAGGGGGTGGCAGAGACCAAACTGGAGAGGTAGATCGACTTGCATATGTGTTGAGAAGGAGAGACCCAGCTATGTCTTGAGGGATATCGGTCGACATCCATACATAAGTGAAGGACGGGAAATAGGTTGGGACACACAAACACACACACACACACACACACACACACACACAGAGAGAGAGAGAGAGAGAGAGAGAGAGAGAGATAGAGAGAGAGAGGGGTAGAGTGCTAGATGGGTGATGGAGTTGCCTCTCGAAGATGGCGGGAGAGGCCTACTAGACAAACTAAGGGTAGAACTACAATATTATCAATAAGAGTGGGGATGTGTTTCGGTGTATCCGTGTGCGTGATAGACGGAGGCATGCATGGATGATGAAGGGGGACCATGTGTTTGGTAAGCAAACCTAACTAGATATGTAGATCAATTGTTGTGTGTCAGAGGAAGGGAGAGACATAACTAATGAGGTAGATCGGTCGACGCGTGGGGAAAACAAGTTATAGCGACCTAGCTAGCTATATGTTTAGCGGGAGATCGGTCGGTTACATCCATTTGTTAGAGGCAAATAAGGCCCAACAAGACGGATGACAGAGAGAATGGAGCTAGGAGGTGGTGCGAGAGGCCTACTAGCCAGATAGGGGGAGGAGTGTGCGATTGTGAGATTGATGAAAAGAGGGGCGAGAGTTTACACGTGTGTGGGACCGTATGAGAGACACAAGGCATGGACACCGAAAGGAGGAGATGGAAGGAGCGTGTGTATATGGTAGGCAGACATCGCTGGAGAGGTTTATCGATCTGTGTGTGTCGGAAAGGAGTTGTGGAGACCATGGGAGAACGACCTAAAGAAAAAAAAATGTGCACGATGGATAGAATGCCGAGGGAGGGGGAGGGCGAGGATGACATGTGCATGCATGAGAGAAAGTTAGTGCTAGCTACAAAGGTTAGAGGATTGTGTGGGTGTAAGAGACTAACAAATATCATAATTCGATATGGAAGTGGATTCATATATTTGAATAGGAGATCATAGTGTTAGAAACATATGCATGCATGAATATAGCGGCGCTGGTGTGGTTTTAGACATGCTATAACATAATGTGATAATGCGTGTGTTGTCTGCATCTCACAGCTAAATATCGAACAATCTAAACCATACTATTACATCGAACAATCTCACATTTTATTTGAATTTGTGATAATGTGTGGCGTTTGCAGCTTAGACGTAAATATCGAACATTCTAAACCATACTATATATCGAACAATCTCACATTTTATTTGAATTTGTGATAATGTGTGGCGTTTGCAAGTCACATCTAAATACTTGTAGGTGTAGGGGGCAGGGCACCATACATTATGTGATAAACACATTATATATATGAGACATGATTTAGATTACGAAGATCTAGCTAGAGCTTGAAATGTACTGTGATTTGAAATCAACATAAAGTGGATTCAAAAAATTGAGTTTGAGTTCGTATAGTACACATAGTTCATATCTAACTCGACAGTAATCATGTGGTGTGCTATGAAGATAATACACAAACGATGGTTTAACTTGACAATAATGATGATTGTAGATCTTATTAAAATAGAGAAACGAATTCAAATGGTTTAACTTCACAACAATCATGATTGTAGATCTTATTCAAATAGAGGAACAAATTCAAATTTAGTTCATATTGAAGCGGTAGTATATACGTTTAGAATGCACTAAAACGTTCATTTGAGTAGCAGGTTGCATGCATTATACACGCAGCAAAATATTTTAATTAAACATAACATGAATTGAAAGTTTTGAATGGCATTTGTAGTGCGAATTGATTTGGTACAGTACACGGGACTAGACTCTCTTGTGTGGTGCGAATAGATTTCCTTTTGTTTTTTCATCGAGGGAAGTGCGAATTGATTTGGTGTACTACACGTTAGGCTTGTCCGGAAATTTCAACCCGCGCCTTGTTACCCCGAAATATTTAAGATTTATTTTTGCCTCGTTGTTCTCCGAAAACTCCCTCCATATCAAACCACCCCTTGCTATCCTAAAATTATAACGCACGCAAAAACTCCCACCTTCTGCGAAATCCCGACAAATGAAAAGCCCGCGATACCCCTGAATCAAAAGAACCACCTAGCTCAAATCGGTGGGGGTACTTTTGTAACTTACCCCACATTTCGGACAAGCGCGTCCCTAAGCCATGGTTCCCCTTCCCATCCCATCCGCCCACCCATTTCCTACATCGAGGCTGTGAAAACCCGCGAAGCCCCACACCCTCCTCCGTCCGCCACCCAGCCGGAGCCTCTTCCCTGAAGACATCGTCCACAATAACACCTTGATGTCCCTCATCCACCGCACCGGATGAGAATCCATCGGCAATCTCATTGTCCCGCCGGTTCAGCCACCCTGTCCTCCACCTCCAAGGAGCTGCCCCGATGTTCCCCTCGTCTTTGCGCCACCTCCATTCCCACACCGCCGTCTTCACCTGCACTACCGAAAGAGCAGCATCATCACCAATTCCTTGGATCAAGCTGAGGCCTAATCGGCTCCACCAAAGAGGTTCTACACTAATCGCCGCATTTTCTTCTTGATTCGATCTCACGATGTTGCCGACGCTCGGTCCCGAGCCGACATGGCGTGGCTCCAACCACGGCGACGTCGCCGGCCACTTCCTCCATGGTGTCGCTCCCTCAGCGACGACGTCCACATCAGTAGGAGCTTATGCTGCTTTGGCTCTCGCTTGTGCTGCTACTCTGCTCTTGCTCTCGGTCCCCTGCCTGGTCTGCTCTAGCTCTTGCTCTTTCTCGCGCTGCTGCTCCGGTTTAGCTACACTTCAGTTGACTGAATCGACTTTTGGGTTAGTCAATTTTCAGGGGGTTGGGGAGCTCGCCGGAGTTAAGGAAGAACCAGCCCTTGATGGGGATGGGGGTCACGGAGAGGTACCCCACTATCTATATTAGGGTTCAGGGTGGGGGCGGTTGTCGCCGATGGTGGGGGGCGCGATGGTGCAGTCATGGAATCGGGATCGCCGAAGAATTGCTCGGCGCAGGGGGAGGGCCTAGAGGGATGGCCAGGCGGCGGCGGACCAGCGGTAGGGAGTGGTTTCGGGGTGGGCGCGACAGTGAGGCGGCGCGGGAGCGCCCCAGGCTGCGGGCGGCGGGGGGCGGTGGTTTGGCCGGTGGAAGTTCAAGATGAACTGCATGCCCTTGATTTCGTATCCAACGGCTGGAAAATCGACTGACCAGAGATGAAAAAGTCAATCGACTGACGTGTAAACTAACCCCTACTGCTCTACTCTTGTGAGCTCTGCTGCTGCACGAGCAGCAGATCCTACTCTCGGTCGAGCCCATGCAGCTGCTACCCGAGATGCTGCTGCACGACAAGCTGCCCTAGCTCTCGCACGCGCTGCTACTACGGGCGCTGCCGCTGCTACTACTGCTTTTTTGCTACTAGTGCGTTCAGTTTTGACAGTAAAATTCAGTTCCGACAGCAAAATCCAGTTCGGATAGTTAAATTCAATTTTGACAGTTAAATTTAGTTTCGACAGTTAAGTTCAGAGATGAGCGGCTGATGTATTTTACATCTAGCACTTTGTGGTTATGTATTTTATGTCATCTATTGGAGATGCTATTAGAATTCCACTCAGGTTAACGTTGTCTCTCTTCTCCTGCTTCAGGCTCGCCATCGTACAACTCAGCGGAGCTGCTGCAACAACGAAACCCTCCATCACAGCGGAGCAGTACCCCGGGCTCCATCTCCAGACGCCTAAGATCTTCTTCCCCTCCTCCGACACCCAATTCAGCCGGAGCATCCTAACCGACCAACCAAATCACGATGAGATCGACATGGCTTCGCCAAAGAGGTTATACACTTATTGCATCACTTTTTACTGTACATGTTATATATATTGTCCACTGAGCACACATAGTAACATGAAACACGATTAGTGTCTCCTACTATATGACAGTAGTGAGGTATCAGGCAACTTAGCTATCCGTGATGGACTCTCTTGAATGCCATAGTTATTTATCTTTGTGCGTTTGAGCTGTGCATTTGTAGATAGGACTGGGAGTTGAGCTGGTAGGGCAGTGGCCTTTGTCCAAAGTAGTATAGAAGTAGCAAAAAAACATTTTTTTGAGCGTAGGCTTTTCCCTAGTCATGCTTGCCTACTAGAATCGCTAGTGCTTGAAACGAAAAGTGAAGGAAAAACATAGGAATTGGAAAGTTTCCTATGGTACTACTATTCATGCATTTGGTTCAAAGGAATGGAGCAAAGGAAAAATATAGGATTTGTTCCTTTAGTGTCTCCTTGAAAGAAAAACCGTAGGAATTTTAATATCCACTTCTCCTCCTTTTCAAATTCCTATTGATGAAGCATAATTGCATTATAACCGTACATTTTCTTGTGGTTTGACTTAATCTCACCATGCTTATTTGCATCCCGTGATCTTCCAATTCTTGTGAACCGAACACCCAGATTGGTAGAAATTCTGTGTTTTTAAATTCTCTGTCTTGCACGTGCATTCCTATCCTATTATTGTGTATTTCCTATCCATGCGTTGTTAGAATCCTCCAATTCAAATAAGCCCTTACAGAATTACTTGTCTTACATATAGTTGTCAAAGAAAACCTTGTGTGGTTTGTCCCGCTCCTGCTGTGCCACCGTCCACCCCAGCTCAGCTGCTCCAACGACAGAAGGGTCCACCACAGCAGGGATCCGGCCTCTAGACTGTCTTTCACCGCCTCAGATCTTCTTCCCCGCCGTCGGCAGCCACAACAACTACATTACCATCATCAACCGAGCAGATGACCTCGAGGACTACACGGTTCCACAAGAGAGGTCGCACACTTTCGTGTCTGCTTACGTTATGCATCGCTTAATGTTACATGCTACTTTATCGTCCTGTTCACCGATTATACTCTGAGTCAGCTCCAAACTAATGCTTGAACTTGAGTTTTTAAATGGTTGTGGGGTACATATCGGGGCCGCAATCAATAATATCTATCTCCTATCTGGTTAATCTCTATTGTCTACTATCAGTTTCATGTTGGGTGGGAAACAGACAGTAAAGAATACATTATCTGTATTTTTTAACTGAAGCCATTATCTGCCTACTATCGTTGGTTTTGGGTCAATCCACAGGTTGCTACCATCACTCTGGATTTTTGCATGCACTCCTTACATAATCTCACTATGTTCTATTCCTATGCATGTCAGTTATTGTACACAATGGAGCTGAACATGTAGAGCAAAAGAGACGAGCCTTGCGTGGCAATAAAATTTCATGCAGACGTTGCTCCATGCACTACAAAAAGACACATCCATGACATTTTGGGCATACTTATGACACTTCTATGACGATAATTGTGACAAAACTATGTATCATCATAGATGTGGTGGGGTCCTACTTCTATGACAAAAAATCATGACAAAAAATGGGCTTTTCGTCCTGGGCGGGCCAGAGACGCAGCTGCATGACATTCTTTGGGCCTTCCATGATGGAAAAAACCGTGGTAGAAGCGAGGGCGAGGAAAATATCGGGGTGTTCCCGGTTATGGTGCGTGGTCGGGGCGGCGATGCGCTGCTTTCTCATACACGCATTTATTACGGGTGCAAGGCGTTGGGCTCTAATCGAACCCGAGTGAGGCGTTGGGCTCTAATCGAACCCGGCGATTGCAATCGCAGGTACACGTTATTCAACCCGGCGATTGAGCGATTCCTTCGCCATCGCTAAGCTGAAGCCGGTCGATGCTGCCTCTGGATGAACAGTGAGCGTTGCAGGGGGGGTGTTTGGATGAACAGTGAGCGGTGGGGGTGGATGAACAGGACCCCGTGGCGTTGCCTCTGGATGAACAGGACCCCGATTGATCGAGCCGGTTGGGGCTGGATGAACAGGACCCCGTGGAGGGCTGGATGAACAGGACGACCCCGTGGAGGGCTGGATGAACAGGACGACCCCGTGGAGGGCTGGATGAACAGTGGACGGTGGAGGGGTGGATGAACAAGATGTCCGTGGAGGGGTGGTTGAACAGGAGCCCGTGGAGAGGGGTGGTTGAACAGTAGCCGGTGGAGTAGCACGCGGTGGAGGCTCGATGAACAGGAGCCCGTGGAGGCTGGAGGAGGTAGACGGTGGATGAATAGTAGCCCGTGGAGGCTGGAGGGGGTCGACGGTGGAGATGAACAGTATCCCGTGGAGTCCCGTTTTGCGGTACGCCACACCCCTCCCGATGAACAGGACCCCCGTTTCGACCGTAGCGCTCCAACACAAGTTTGTTTCCTCTGTTTTGCGGTATGCCACACACCTCCCAATCAACAGGACCCCCGTTTCGACCGTAGGAGGTCCGTTTCCTTCGTTTTGCGATACGCTAGACCCCTCCCGATGAACAGGATCCCATTTCGAACATGGCCGGTCGAACACAAGGCCGTTTCCTCTGTTCTACGGTATGCCAGGCCTCGTTTCCATCGGTTGTTCTGTCCAAGCCAGTTGGCTCCCACGCGTTCCGTTGCCTCCCGATGAACACGGCGCATTTCGTTGCCTCCCCTTGAACACGACGGAGACGCAGTTTATCCGTTCTGACACAGCCATGTACAGGAGCCCTGGCCGTACATACACGCGAGTAGGCGTTCGAGACCCCGCCCGTATGTACGTATGTGGCCGTATTTAATTTCTTGCACCCTGGCTGTTGTACGTACGTGTACATGCTACGTGCGCACCTCTACTACGACACGTGCGTGCCTCTACATCGACCAGTATGTACATACACGTTCGTGACCAGAATGACAACGATACGAATGCTTAGACCAGGTGGGTCCCGACTGTCAGGCACTTCCTTGCGTGCGAAGATGTAGCTGGTGGACAGTCGGGTGGCGAATCTTTTTTTTGACTGGACGCACTTCCTTACGTGCGAAGATGTAGCTGGTGGGTCCCAGCAGTCAGGGGGAAACGTTTTTTTTTGCGAAATACGGTGGCCCGTCCGCTGGGTCCCCGCTGTCAGGTGGAGGAATAATTATTTTGCGATTAATAAGGAGGCACTTCCTTGCTGCGGCCGTGGACCCAGCTGTCAGCCTCTCCATGTATATTCCACGTCCGATGGAAGCCATTCCTTGACCACATTGACCACGCCGCACCGAGAGCACCAGGGCGGTGGACGATGGCGAGGCCTAGGAAGGGGACGACGTGGAGCCAGGGAAGACGCGGCGGTGGATGCCCACGCGTAGAGGAATATGAGGGTTCGTGGGTTCACTGCGGTGCGAGGCTACCGTCGCCGCAGAATAACATGGGGTGTGGGTGAGTAGAGGGATGGCCTGGCCAGCGGTGGGAGTAGTAGGGGGCCGTGAGGCCTCCCCCGCATCATGCTACGTCTTGAGCTTGTGTTGGTTTTCCCTGAAGAGGAGAGGGTGATGCAACAATAGTAACGTAAGTATTTCATTCAGTTTTTGAGAACCAAGGTATCAATCCAGTAGGAGGCTGATGACCCACAAGTATAGGGGATCTATCGTAGTCCTTTCGATAAGTAAGAGTGTCGAACCCAACGAGGAGAAAAAGGAAATGATAAGCGGTTTTCAGTAAGGTTTTCTCTGCAAGCACTGAAATAGTAGGTGATAGATAGTTTTGTCATAAGATAAATAGTAGCGAGCAAAAAGTAAATAAAGTAAATAAAGTGAAGCAAGGTGGCCCAATCCTTTATGTAGCAAAGGATACACCTGAACAAATTCTAATAATGAAGAAGGAGCTCCCAAGGACACATTGGGAATTATCGTCAAGCTAGTTTTCATCACGTTCGTAAGATTCGTGTCCGGTACTTTGATAATTTGACATGTGGGTGGACCGGCACTTGGGTACTGCGCTAACATGGACAAGTATCCCACTTATGATTAACCCCTATTGCAAGCATCCGCAACTACAAAAAAGGAGTATCAAGGTAAACCTAACCACAGCATTAAACATATGGGTCCATATCAAACCCTAACGAAGCAACGCATAAACTAGGGTTTAAGCTTCTGTCACTCTAGCAACCCATCATCTACTTATTACTTCCCTATGACTTCCTCTAGGCCCAAATAATGGTGAAGTGTCATGTAGTCGACGTTCACATAACACCACTAGAGGAAAGACAACATACATCTCATCAAAATATTGAACGAATACCAAATTTACATGACTACTAATAGCAAGACTTCACCCATGTCGTCAGGAACAAATGTAACTACTCACAAAGCATATTCATGTTCATAATCAGAGGAGTAATAATATGCATAAAGAATCTGAACATATGATCTTCCACCAAGTAAACCAATTAGCACCAACTACAAGGAGTAATCAACACTACTAGCAACCCACAGGTACCAATTTGTGGTTTTGATACAAGATTGGATACAAGAGATGAACTAGGGTTTTGAGAGGAGATGGTGCTGGTGAAGATGTTGATGGAGATTGACCCCCTCCCGATGAGAGGATCATTGGTGATGACGTTGGTGAACTAGGTTTTTGAGTGTCCCCGGCAGAACAGCTCCGCCAGAGCCCTAGATTGATTCCGCCAAGGTTCCGCCTCGTGGCGGCGGAGTTTCGTCCCCTAAGCTTGCCCATGATTTTTTCCAGGGTAAAAGTGATGATATAGCAGAAGATGAACGCCGGAGGCCCACCAAGGGGCCCAGGAGATAGGGGTCGCGCCCTACAGGGGGGGCGCCCTCCTGTCTCCTGGACAGGGTGTGGGCCCCTGGCTTATTTCTTTTGCTCATAAATTCTTATTAAATCCAAAAAGTTGTTTTGTGGAGTTTCAGGAGTTTTGGTGTTGTGCGGAATAGGTTTCCAACGATTGCTCCTTTTCCAGCCAGAATTCCAGCTGCCGGCATTCCCCCTCTTCATGGTATACCTTGTAAAATAAGAGAGAATAGCCATAAGTATTGAGATATAATGTGTAATAACAGCCCATAATGCAATAAATATTGATATAAAAGCATGATGAAAAATGGACATATCAACTCCCCCAAGCTTAGACCTCGCTTGTCCTCAAGCGGAAGCCGAAATCGAAAAATATGTCCACATGTTTAGAGATAGAGGTGTCGATAAAAATAAAATACGAACATGAGGGCATCATGGTCATTCTAATAACAACAACATATATAGATTTTGTCATATTATTTCCTATGCTCAAGTAATAAGCAATTCACAATGTCAAGTATGGTTCAAAAACTTCATTGGGAACTAACAAACTATAATCTCAGTCATTGAAGCAATTGCAATTTATCGTAACATCAGAAAGAGTCAATAATAGAGCTTTTCAGCAATCTCACATACTCAACTATCTCGTAGTCTCCTATAATTGTTAACACTCACGCAATACTTGTGGTTATAGAGTCTCAGCCGGACACTGAGAAAGATAGGAGCTTATTGTGTTGCCTCCACTACTAGGAAAAGGGCTATAGATGGGATGGGCACTAATGGCGCACCTGTCAGGTGGTGCTCCACTACTATATACTAATGGCGCACCGTTTGGTGATGCGCCATTAGTGTGGAAGACACTAATGGCGCACCAGACACACGGTGCGCCACTAGTAATAATTTTTTTTCCATTTTTCCATACATACTAATGGCGCATCAGGAAGTGCGCCATTACTAGTTCTAACTAGTAATGGTGCACCGCATGCAGAGTGCGCCATTAGTATATATATATATATATATATATATATATATATATATATATATATATATATATATTACTTTTTGAAAACTACTAATGGTGCACCACCTGCAGTGCGCTTATTAGTAACTGTGCATACTAATGGCGCATTTGCAGTGGTGCACCATTAGTAACCTGGGACCCTAACAAGATATTTTGGATAGCCACACCTACCCACTCACTTTCCCCACTTCATTCCCTCCACCTCCTTCTCCAAGCTTTCGGCTGCCTCCTCCTCCTCACCTCATTTGCACCATAGATTCATCAAAATTAAGTGGTGAAATTACCTTTTTTTTATAGGTAAGTAAGGGGAAAGCTATCTTCATGTTGTAGATCTACTTTTTTTCTCCCTAGCTCGCTCCAAAAACGTGCACATGCACTTTTCGTGGCCTAGCTAGATCTATGTATGTTTGTGATGTTGCATATGTTTGTGGTGTTACATATATGTTTGTGTTTGCAGGTACTGGTATTTGAAATGCGATAGTTGCCAATATTTTGCCGGAATGTTGATTCATTTCCGCTTTAGTAGAATTTTGGCACTATGCATTCTTTGGTCCTATTTTTAGGGAAGGTCATGCCAAATTTTTTCTTGGTTCTAAAATATCGTTTTGCTCTACCCACAAAGTGACCATGGTCCGCACGATGACCGAAGCCATCGTGAATAGGTTTTTGAGCTCCTTGAAGGCCGAGATGCTTCAAAAGAACGAGACGGAGATAAGATGTCTGTGTCGAAGATGCAAGTCAAGAGCCTTATTGCGGACCCGGATTCCGGCAGGTGCGGGACCACCTGCTCTTGCGTGGTTTCATGGATGGCTATCGGTGGCAAGGTGATGAAGATGACTATGAAGTCGCCCATGGGGGTCGGGCAAGAAATGAGGAAGGGCAATAAGACAACCACCGCGAGGCGGCGGGCGAGAAGACGAAGAATCTCCAGGACATGATCACGATGGTGATGCTGTACACAGTCATCATGTAGAAGATGTCGTACATGATGATGAGGAAGATCAATACGAAGGGCATGATCATGAATATGAAGATGCCGGAGCAGATGACGATGGAGGCTGGGTGCAGGACCCTAATATTCAAGAGCTGATTCTCAAGCAGACGGATAATGCAAGAGCTGCCGCCCGAGAGAAAGCCAAGTTAGATCAACTGGAGATAGACGCGATTACTCCATTGTATGAAGGATGCAGGCCCGAGGATACCCGCCTGAAAGTAACACTCATGGCTCTGGAGATGAAGGTAAAACACAAAATGACCGGCGCGTAGCTTCGACGAGAACATTTCATTCTGGCACGAACGTCTTCCCAAGGGGAACAAGTGCCCGACCAGTTTCGAGGAGGCGAAGAAAATCGTGTGTCCTATGGGTTTACCACACGTGAAATACCATGTGTGCATGAACAATTGCATCATTTATCGGGACGAGCACGCGGAGTCTACCATATGTCCGGTGTGCGGCATCACTCGATACAAGAAGAGGAAGAAAGCTCCTCGAAAATTGGTGTGGTACTTTCCGATCACTCCTCGTCTGCAGCGGTATTTCGCGGACCCTAAGGTAGCAAAGCTCCTGCGTTGGCACGCGGATAGGGAGGAGAAGAAGCGGGAAGATGACGGAAATGATCCGGAGATAAATAAAAAAGACAAGATGCTGAGTCACCCTAAGGATGCGAGCCTGTGGCAAGCGTTGAACTTTGAATACCCAGAATTTGGAAAGGATCCAAGGAACATCGTGCTGGGCGCGAGCACCGATGGAGTCAATCCGTTTGGCAGCCAGAGAAGCACACATAGCACCTGGCCTGTGTTTGTGTGGATGTACAACCTTCCCCCACAGTTGTGCATGAAGAGGAAGTACATTCACATGAGTATGCTAATTGAAGGGCGAAACAACTAGGGAATGACATCAATTTGTATCTGGGCTCTGAAGGAGGAGCTAGACATCGCTGTGGAAAACACCAGCCAATACGTGGACGCCGCAGAGAAAGAATATTTCCCTATGAGAGCCGCACCGCTCACGACGGTGCCACGACTATCTCGATTACGGATATCTCATGGGCGGGTAGTCCACGGATTCTCCGGATGCGTAAGGTGCATGGATGACACAACGTATCGCCAGCTAGATAGAGATCCCGGTATTTGAAAACCGTGTTCATGGTACATCTAAGGTGGCTTCGCGACGATGACCCATGGAGGAAACGCAAGGATCTGTTCGATGGTGAAACCGAACCCTGAAAACGCCCGTGTACGAGGAGCGGCGAGGAAATAGACGAGCTGTTGAAAAATTGGAAAGATAGCCCACTGCCGGGAAAGAAGCAAAAGGCGCCAGAGCCGGGAAAGAAGCGAAAGGCGCCAGAGCCGCTGCTGAAGGTATAGAAAACGAGGTCTGTTTTCTGGGACTTGCCATACTAGAAGATCCACCATGTGCCTCACAGCCTTGATGCCATGCATATCACGAAGAACGTGTGCGAGAGTCTGCTTAGTACCCTGCTCAACATGCTAGAGAGGAAGAAAGATGGGCCGAAAGCAAGGGCAGACTTGAAATCAATGGGCATCAGGCAGGAGCTTCACGCTAATGATGATGATGATGATGATGATGATGATGATGAGGCGAAGTAGGACAGAGAAAGTCGTCGTAAAGGCAAAAAGGTCAAGAAGACCGGAAATGACTACCCTCCTGCGTGCTTCACTCTAAGTCAGGAGGAGATCGAGCAGTTTTTCACCTTCCTGATAGGAGTAAAACTTCCTCACGGTTACACGGGGAAGATAAGCAGATACCTAGACCCAGCGAAGCAGAAGTTCAGCGGGATGAAGTCTCACGACTGTCACGTGCCGATGACGCAGATACTTCCAGTTGCAATCCGTGGGATCATGGACGCGCACATCCGTGAAATGCTATTTGGCCTATGCAACTTTTTCAACGTCATCTCTCGGAAGTGGATTCGCCTGAGGCAACTCAGAAGGCTACAGGAAGAGATCGTGGTGATACTATGCGAGCTTGAGATGTACTTCCCGCCCGCATTCTTCGACGTTATGGTGCATCTGCTAGTCCATATCGTGGAGGATATCATCCAACTCGAGCCGACGTTCCTGCACAGCATGATGCCATTCGAAAGGATGAATGGTGTCATCAAAGGATACATTCGCAACATGTCACGTCCAGAGGGAAGTATAGCCAGGGGCTTTTCGACCAAGAGTGCATCTCCCATCGCACGCAATTATCTAGGCATCAAGAAACCCGTTGGTCTGCCCGTCAACAGGCACCTCGGCAGGCTCGCTGGATGGGGTCACCGTGAGGGTCGCCGCGAAATGCATGTCGACTTCGAGGGTCGACTCGCCGACTTTGAAAGAGCAAACCTAGTCGTGCTACAACACATAGACGTGGTCGATCCTTGGGTGGTAGAGCAAAAAACCTTTATTAAGAAGACGTACAATGACCGAGGCCAACAGAGGACGGATGGAGATATAATCAAAGAGCACAACTCATGTTTCACGCGTTGGTTCAAGCAGAAGCTTCTGTCGCACCCTTTACATAAGGATTCTTCCACGGAAGAACAACTCATATTCGCCTTGTCACAGGGCGCCGAGCACAACCTGATGACCTATGAGGCGTACGATATCAACGGCTACACATTCTACACCGAGAACAAGGACATGAAGTGCGATGGTTATCAGAACTCCGGGGTAACGATGGAATCCTACACCGGTAACTACATGGACAGATACTACGGAAGATCGAGGAGATCTTGGAGCTGAGCTACGCTGGAGAGAAGGTCCCGATGTTCCGTGTCAGATGGGCCAAGAGCATCCTAAAAGAAGACCGGTATTTCACCACCATGGTTATACCCGAAGCCAAATCCAAGACCGCGGGCACAAACGTCACCGCGAAAAATGAGCCATGGGTACTGGCTTCCCTAGTGGCCATGCTTCTTCATTACTGACCCGCCAAAGCCCAGTCGTGTTGTCGTGAGGAGAGGCAAAAGGAAGATCATCGGAATGGATGTAGTAGCCAATGAGCAAGGCTTCGACAAGTACGGCGACCCGAAGATCGAACATGACGACGACGACGATGAAGTAGCAGCACCCACCACAAGAAGAAGCAGGACCACGCTACCTAAAGGACATCCGTTTCACAGAAGAACTCCATTTGCGAAAAAGAAGGGCAAGAAGATTGTGAACAGAGAGCTAGCTAAGATTGATTGTATTTAAATCGTAGCCTTCATTTCTCGATTGTATTTCATGGGCACTATTTGATAACATGAATATTTTATATTTCATGGGAACTTTTTGAATTCATGAGGACGCTCGATCTCGACCCCCCTCCATCTTGATCTGGATTCCCCCTCCATCTCGATCTTGATTCCCCTCCTTCTCGATCGCTATCCCCCTCCATCTCGATCTCGATCCCTCCCCCGCTCCACCGCTGCTGACGAGCACCCCCCGCACCCGCCCCCGCTCCACCGCCGCCGACGAGCACCCCCCGCACCCTCCCCCGCTCCACCGCCGCCGACGAGCACCTCCCGCACCCTCCCCCGCTCCACCGCCGCCGACGAGCACCCCCCGCACCCTCCCCCGCTCCACCGCCGCCGCCGATGATATTTTCAAATAACAAATTTGATGATATTTTTTAAAATATTATCACTGTTTTTATAAAAATATATTACTATTTCATATTCATTTTTAAAATAATAATAATAATAAAGTGTAGACTACAATTGTTGTTAAACAACAATTATTACTGTTTTATAAAAAAAATATTACTGTTTCATATTCATATTCATATTCACCTTTTAAAAAAAATTCTTACTTATGGTGCATGGGTGGCTGGTGCGCCATTGTTGTCTAAAAAAAAGAATACTTATGGCGCACTGTGGCGCTGGTGCGCCATTGCTATGAAAAAAACATTCTAATGGCGCACCGCCTGGGGGTGTGCCATTAGTAATCTTCCCCATCCATACACCACCCTGCCGCTCCTTCCCCCCTCCCTCTCGCCAGACTACTTCGATTCGTCCCTCTCCCTCCACAGTGCCGCTCCCTCCCTCGTCCCTCCCTCCACCACGCCGCCGCCGCTGCCCTGACCAACTGCACCGCAGCCGCCCATGCGCCCCCGCCGCCTCCCTCTCCCCTTCCTCCCCTCGGCGCCGCTTTGCCCCGAGCCCGCCTCCCCCTCGAAACCCTAGAAACCTCGGAGCCGCCCCACGTCCACCCCCACGTCGCCGGACTCCACCCCCGCCGCCCCCGCGCCCCCACCCCCGCCGCCCCGACCCTCGCAGGACTCCACCTCCCGCCGCCCCGCGCCCGCGCCCCACCCACCGCCTCGACCCTCGCCGGACTCCTCCTCGCCGTCGGCGTCGAGCGATGTGTAACCATATGCCCCCGGCCTCCTCCTCCCTTGCCCTCCTCCTCCTCCTTGCCCCCCCCCCGCTGCAATGACGGTCCCTTCTCTGTCTCATGAGGCAAGGTCTCCGGGCGCTCTCGACACCGACGCCTTCACCGTCTACGGCGTCTGCGCCTTCTTCCTGCGACATCGGGTCAGTTCTATTCTCACCCGCCCACCAGGTGCTTGTGTTTATTCTCATGAGGTTCTTGCCATACCTTCAATTCCTGCCATGCTTATCTTCAATTAACCATAAGGTTCCTAAGGTTTCTCAGATAGAGATATAAGTAATGGCCATTATAGATAGATGCGTGCAAATCACATGTTGTTAAGACAAGTCTAGGAAAATTATTTTGCCTGGTCCTACATGTTGCTATCAAAACCGGTCAAGAAATTCATAATTGCCATACATGTAGCTACCATTTGGTCATACAAATTGGTGCTCCTGCATATTGTTTTTGGTCCTTATAAATTGTTCAGTAGTGTTCCTGGAGGATGACTAAGGAATTAGTGCTCTTTTATGATTTCTTGATAGAATTGTTGAACTACTGTCCTATGTATTAGTACTGATTATTTGGGTCCTTATCCTTGCTTCAAAGGATGCTGGTAGGTAAATCGGTGGCCTTATTAACCATGCTATGCCATTGTTAGCTTTCTTTTATGCATTATTTATATACCATGTGATTTATATATTTGAGGTGCACAACCTTTATGTTTTGAATATCTTGTCCACTGATTGTTCAAATAGTTACAACTTGGTCATCACTGTCTTTACCTGACCTACTCAGATCTTGTGAGAACTGTAGTGCCCAAACTGTCTGAAGATATTGCATGGTGGTTATGATGTAGTGTTTGACTTGTTTATTATGTTGCATTGTGTCATTGGCTAGCAGATTTTGGTTAGCTGTAGCAGGAGAGTGCCTGCTGATTAGTGTTTATTTGCTTTTTTTGGCGCTTAATTGGTTATTTGTCTGAAGTAGTGTTAGTTCTGATCATGATTGTTGTGCTTATGGCTTTAGAAAATGATAAACTGTTTGAATCTGATAGGCAGGTGTCCTTTTAGATTTTGTTGGTAAATCTGTTTTATTCAATGGTTATTGACAGTAGATTATCATTCCTATTTTAGGAAGGTCTATTCCTGCAATATCATTGTTACCTTTTATTGGCAAATCATTTGGTTCACATCCTAGAATCTTGTTGGATTTGTAACTTGGTCCACTCAACTTATTTTGTACCATGTGAGTCATCATTGATGAAGTAGTAGTTTAAGGTCTGTTGGGTGTACCTAAATTACTCAAGTGATAGGAGTAGTAGTTTAAGGTCCGTTGGGTGTACCTAAATTACTCTAGTGATAGGAGTAGTAGTTTAAGGTCTGTTGGGTGTACCTAAATTACTCTAGTGATAGGAGTAGTAGTGGTGGCCATCTAGTTGGACTACTACTGCTAGGACTTGCTCCAGATTTTAGGATTTCTTTTCTTTTAGGATTTATTTTCTTCTAGGACTAGGTTATTATTATTTTTCTGCTGTGATTGTTTTTTGAGCTCTTTCTTTTTCATTTCCTACTATCCTTATCCTAATTATCTTAAATTGTTATGATGTGTGTAACAGGATTATATCTTGGATTTGCCAGTGGACTTTGGGAGTTTCTTAGCCAGCTTGGTGACTCCATATTTTTCACTATTTCAGCAAGTCTTTTGTAAGCATTAAACTTTCAGCACTACATTTTTATCTTATGTGTACATCTGTTTGCTTCCAATTGCTATATATGTATTGTTCTTACTAAAAATGATGAAGCACCTGTCAATTGCTATACATATATATGTGTATGATGATCCTCCTTTCCTACAGTAGTATAGCACTTGCAGTAGTATGGCACTTGCAGTAGTATGGCACTTGCAGTAGTGGTGCCTACGCAAGAATCTGATTCAGATTTGATTAGTTCCGTAAATTTGTATGACCACATATTTGTATAGTTTCATAGATTTGTATGACCAAAGATACAGTACAGATTTGATTAGTTCCATAAATTTGTAAGACCAAATATATATTTCAGATTTGTATAGTTTCAGAGATTTGTATGACCAAAGATACAGTTCAGATTTGAAGTGTTTCAGAAATTTGTATGACCAGAGATACAGTTCAGATTTGAATTGTTTCAGAAATTGGTATGACCAAAGATGCTATTGTATATAAATGGGCTGCTGTAGAACTATTCTTCATCTTTACAGTGTTGTTGTATAGAAATATGCTGAATTTTCTGCTGTGATTGTTGCTCAAAGAAATTTAGCAAAAAAATGGGGTCCTCGGAGACGCCGCTGCTGCTTGAGGCCCTTGAGAGGCCCTTCATGTCGTGATGATTTTACAGGTACCCCGAGAGGCCCTTGAGTTTGCCGGAATGTCGATTAAATTCCGTTTCGGCAAATTCGAGTACTCCATATGTCCTATTTTCGGCAAAGGTCATGGTGAAATTTTCCGTGAATTTTAGCATGACTTTGCTAAAAATTAGACATATGGGGTACTTACTACTAATGCATGGGCCGGGGTATCTTGGTACTTAATTAAGTAGGATCAACTGCCCCTTTATTCTTGTTGCATTAAACCATAGGTGGCAATAGAGCCAAGTGATTAGGCCCAACTTAGAGTTCTCCTCAGCATCGATAAACCCTAGATGATAAACCCAACATAGGTGGCAATAGAGCCAAGTGATTAGTGCCAAGTGATTAGGCCCAACCTAGCGTGCCTCGGCATCGATAAGCCCTAAATGATGAAAACTTAACCTAGAATTTAGGGTGCCTCGGCGTCGACAAACCCTAAATGATGAAACCTTGGCTTTTAGGGTGCCTCGGTGTCGATGAGAATCTAAATGATGTACGCTTAGGCTTTTAGGGTGCCTCGGCGTCGACAAACCCTAAATGATAAAAGCTTAGCTTTTAGGATGCCTCGGTGTCGACAAACCCTAAATGATGAGACCATGATCTTGTTCCTTGACAATAACCAACTTTTTGACCAAACTGTTTTCCTATTTAGAGCGAAACATGGCCAACAACGATGAGGCCGGCGGTTCGGGCGGCAAGCAATTCTGGGAGCTGTCCCAGGAGATGGAGGAATAACCTCACCGCTATGAGGATGCCGCGGAAGACACCGATCCTGAATACGCAACCCCTAGTGGCGTCGGGGATGACACCACTGATGGTGCCGCCGAGGATGCCACCACAGGTGATGGCGGCGCACACACAGATGGTAGCCAACCAAAGAAGCAAAGGAAGGACCGGCGCCCGAATGCGCTCCACACCCTCAAGAAGGAATTTACACAAGTGGACTCCGACGGGCATCCAACGGAGCCCAAACATATAGTCAAGGGGTACTCGCTTCAGCTCGGGTGCATTCTCCAGAGCACCGTCTCGATCAACACCGAGAACCTTAGGCATAAGGACCGAGGGAATTTGCGCGATCTCGTCTTCACGAAGCTGCACGAATGATACAAGTTCCCCGCCGAATTTGAAAACACACGCCTCTCAGGGAATAAAGTGACCAGTGCCACCCTCACGAGGATGAGCACGACCCTGTCTACTTGGAGAAGCGCGGTGAAGAGAATGATTGATAAAGGTGATAGTTATGAGAAGATCAAGGCAAAAAATCCTTCGATCAGCGAAGATGACTACAAGGAGTTCAAGATCAAGTGCGAGAGCAGCGCAACCACCGAATCAAGTCAGTGGGGGAAACAAATGCGGGAGTTGAACTTAGGGGAACACAAACTCGGTCCCGGCGGTTACAGAGTGGCGGAGCCTATATGGGACAAGGAGGACCCGGAGCGTGCCGAGCAAGGCCTACCGCCCCGCTTCGAGAAATACAGCGGTGACAAGCAGACTAGGAACTTTGTCAAGGCCCGGTACAAGGTGGACCCGATAACAAAGGAGCTTACCACGGATCCGAAGACCAGGGTGTTTGAGCTTGTTCTGGTAAGGAATACACCCCTGCGTAATTAGCTCCATATGGTTGCACTCTAATTAATCCCCAATATTTCTAAATGGTTCACGTTCCTTCCAGCAGACACCTTTGAAAGCGATGGCGGGTCGTCTCGAGCTCCCCCTTTCGACACCCCTTTAAATAGGGCGTTGAACATAATGAAAAACAAGGATAAGCTCAGTAAGCCGACGTCAGCTGGTCGTGTGGCCGGAAAAGGCTTGTCCACAGAATGGTCGTCATACTATACCGCTGGTGGGCGGAAGGAGAAAAAGACCAGCTCGGAAAGCTAGACGCGCGAGGTTGAAGCACTCAAGGCACAAGTGGCGCGGATTCCGGAGCTTGTCCAAGAGCAAGTGGAACAACAATCAAACGAAGCTCAACGCCATGGTGCCTACATTGATTCATGGGCTGACGACGTGGATTGCGGGCGGCCAACAGGGGCCTCCCCCGGTTCCCAGCTTCACGGCCAGCAACTCGCACAGCGCGCAGGCGGCGCCATTGGTGTCTCCGGCGGAGGCGGTATTCGTGTCTCCGGCGCCGGCACGGGCATTGGAGCTTAATGCACCCAGGTGTACACCGGCCGGCACCTCGCCAAATAGCGCCCCGTCGGTTACGCACGCCGTTGGCGGTGCCTCGACATTAGCCCAGCTCGACGCCATCACAAGAATTAAGCCTCTCGGCCGATGACTTCATCTCCTGCCTTTGACTGGGCATCCCGGACGCCCTACATGTTTTCGCAGGCGCCGCCGACGCCTTGCACTCTTACGCGCCGTGGGCGGCAAGTTGGTCGATGTCGCCAAGGGCAGAATCGTTCAACTGGGCAACCCCATGTTCCACGGTAATCCGATGCCACCCACGGTGTATAGGGTTGAAGTGGTTGGTCTTTGCAAGGCTGCGACGAGCTGTTACCTCCGATTCGACTCATTGGGCCGACAAATAAGATGAGATGACCCTCGGCGCTGCGTAAACTGGCCCCTGCTTTGGCGAAGAGCCAGATTCGTTTGAGGCGGGGACACCACCCACGCACAAGACCGCCAGTCGTGCCGGCGCCAAGCCATGGCAAGAACGCCGCAACGCTACCGGACCTGCCGGACATCCCTATACCGGACATCCCTATGGCATAGGATCCGGACATCCCTATGGCACAGGATCCGGACGACGACGACAACGACGACGGTACATTTACCAAAGTCGATAAGTACTTTGCCGAACATGGGTACGCTGACGAGTTCTGCGGGCCTCTTTCTCAAGAACCCAATCAAGCCGACCGCAATCTAGCTGGTACGGCGGAGAAATCCAATTGCAACAGGCGTCGTCTGGCATTCAGTTCTCAGGAGACACCTCCAGCTCCCGCCTTCCCGAGCCTTAGATAGCTGAGGTGCGAAATATTTCCAGCCCCAACACGCTCAAGAAGGCGGTCTTTGAGCAGAACTCGGTCCCATTACAAGAGATCAAGAAGAAGGGACGGAAACGAAAGACTAACAAGGGCGCCGGTGCGAGCCAGCCGGCACCGAGTTCGATCCGTGCTCAGGATGGGCCACCTTCACCTAAGGATATTTCGAGGAGGGTGCATGTGGCGGGTAGGGCGATGCTACCGCCAAATATGCTCAATCCTACAAAAGGTGCTATGCGGAGTCTGCACGACAGTGTTCTTTCGTTGGAGAAGCGGCGTCTCAGAGAGAATGATGTGGCATACCCGGTTTTCGTGGCCAAGGTGCCAGAGGGCAAGGGCTTTGTGGATGGCGACATCAGGAGTACGATCGTCCTGCGGTTTGATGACATCTTTGCTATGTTTAACCTTCATCCGCTGCACTACACCTTCGTTCGGCTATTTTTGTTGAGTATGGAGATGCGGATCATTAGAGACAAGACCCCGGACATCGTGATAGTTGACCCCTTCTACATGCGTGCCAAGCACTTGAGCAGCGCTGGGGACCGCCAAGTTGCGAGTTCACACCTCGAAGGCGTCATTCTGCCAAACCCAGATAAGGATAACTTCCTTGTGGCTTACTTTCCCGAGTAAGTCATCCCTTAACCGCCCCGTAACATATGATTTCTTAGATTTCGATCGTTCTTTTTTTTTCTAACATTCCGTGTTCTGTGCAGTGACACACATTAGACACTCATCCTCTTAAGCCCGAAATATTCCATGGCCACGTATTTCAACCCGAACCGTAACTCCAAGATAGACTACACAAATGTCAAGAAAGTTCTTGATGATGTTCTCCCCGGCTACGCCAAATCTGGAGGCACCTTCACCAGGGCAGTTCGTAAGTATGGCAAGCACACCTTCTCACACAATACGATGTTCTGCTGTGTCAAGCAGCCGCCTGGCGGTCAGAAGGATGCCTACTACGCCCTCCATCACATGCGGGCGATCGTAAGGGACCATCATCACCTTCTGCTACCAGATAATCTCAAAGATTGGGCGCGAGCTTGTCGGCAATCCAGACGCGGACCTCGGACAAGAATTCTTTTCGCATCCGATGGAGTTTGCGGACATCATCCATCAAGATATCCTTCATACCTCGGGGCAGTTCTTCCTCAGATATCAACCATCCAACAGTGAGATAGATGGAATGCTAAAAATGCAGGGTGACAACGACCGCGATTTCATGACCATCACGACAGACGATGGCTTCACCCACGCTCATGTCCGATGAGTCGAGTCGAAAGTAGTGATGTGTAGTTCTGAAACATTGATTGGCTCATGTTGTAATTAAACTTTAATGAATTCGTATGTCTCTTTGGTTTGGACAGTCGTTCAACTTAGATGTAATCGATGCTATTTATTAGTAGGACCATGAATCGTGCTATTAATGTCTTGCTTTTCTCTTGATCCTTTTGTTGCATACTTACATATTGCTTATGTATTGTCATTGTTTGGCTTGTGCATAGAGATGCCATCCTATGTCGTGGTACAAGGGTAGGTTCGAGTCTACCACGACCGGGAGGAGTGTCGGAGACAGGTTCACCGTTTCAGCGATATAGATTACAAAGGGTACACCACTAGGGCGGAGGCCGAATCTAGATACGCCCGCTATCTAGCGGGAGAGAGGAGGGAGCGTTGGAGGAACTGGGTGAAGACCAGTTTGATCGCGATGATGATCATCGTGATGACTGCAGCTCTCTTCTATGTGATGGTAGTTTAGATGATCGATATCGACTTGTAATGTGAAGACAAACTCGATACTCGCGGTCTTGAGACTTGTAATGTTTTATCTTTGTTCGGTCTTTTGAATTCGAAGACTAATATGATGAATTTTATTTAGAGACTAATCTTCTATTGTATTCGATGAATGTGCTGTTGCTGTGTGCTGCTGTCTATATTTTGTCCAATAATATATTTTGTAACCTGTGCAAAAATCAGAAAAGTAAAAAAAACCAAATATTCATAATAATGGCGCATCACCTCCAGGTGCGCCATTAGTATGCCAAAGGATACTAATGCCGCATCACCACAGAGTGCGCCATTAGTATGACAAAGCACATGGTTACGTATGGCCCCCCGGGAGGCATACTAATGGCGCGTAAGTGTTACATACTAATGGCGCCTTTGCTTGGTGCGCCATTAGTATACCAGATACTAATGGCGCACCAGTGGTGCGCCATTAGTAAAAAATACTAGTGGCGTGCTACTAATGGCGCACTGGCAGTGTGCCATTAGTAGGCAAAACTGGTGCGCCATTAGTAGGCCTTTTCCTAGTAGTGCTCCCAACGTATTCACCTGTAGGTGATGTCAACAATAATAACCTATGCCAACTTACATCCAATTGGATATATATATATATATATATATATATATATATATATATGTATATATATATATGTATATATATATATATCATGATCTCTCAAACACGAGGGGCTTGCCAAAGGATAAAAATAAAAAGGGAAAGGTGAGCATCACCTTGACTCAAGCGCAAAGTAAAACATAAATTAAAAGATATGCCCTTCGCAGAGGGAAGCAGATGTTGTCATGCGCGTTTAGGGTTGATGCATAAAATCTTAGTGCAAAAGAACATCAGTTTATATTGCCCCTTGTATGTGGACCTTTATTATGCAGTCTGTCGCTTTTATTACTTCCACAAAAAGTTCGTACAAAGTTTATTTTCTCTGCACTAATAAGTCATACATATTTAGAGAGCAATTTTTATTGGTTGCACCAATGACAACTTACTTGAAGGATCTTACTCAATCCATAGGTAGGTATGGTGGACTCTCATGGCAAAATTGGGTTTAAGGATATTTGGAAGCACAAGTAGTACTCTACTTGGTGCAAGGAATTTGGCTAGCATGAGGGGGAAAGGCAAGCTCCACATGTTTGGAAGGTCAATGACAAAATACTTTAACTGAGATGTTGGAAAACATAAACCATTACGTTGT
Source organism: Aegilops bicornis (assembly GCA_021605145.1). Classification (NCBI taxonomy): domain Eukaryota; kingdom Viridiplantae; phylum Streptophyta; class Magnoliopsida; order Poales; family Poaceae; genus Aegilops; species Aegilops bicornis. The sequence goes on along the minus strand of CM038674.1, from coordinate 221,870,795 downwards.
CTTCCTTGTACAACGTCAACTCTTTTAGCATGTCATACTTAATGAGTGTGTCACAATCATAAAAGATGTCCAAGATAATATATTTATATGTGAACCCCTCTTTCCTTAGCACTTCCTATTAATTGCAATGATAACCAAGGCTACGTTCATCAACTCTCAACAATTTTTATGCCTCATACTTTCTATGTGTGAAGTTATCACTATCCATAAGATCAATATGAACTCTTTTGTTCTTTCTACTTTCTCAAGATCATTGCAATATAGCAAAGACCTTGACTAAACACTAATCTTTATTATAGATAGCACATGGACTCGATTACATAAAGAGATCACAATGCAAAACTCAAAACTACTTGATATCAAAAACTTCAAAATACTAGATCAAGATACTACTAAAAGGATCGAACTAAATAAAGCGGTAAAAATAGGAGTGTGATGGTGATACGATACCGGGGCAGCTCCCCCAAGCTTGGCAGTTGCCAAGGGGAGTGCCCATACCCATGTGATTATTTCTCCTTCTTCACGGTTGGTGTTATGATCTTCTTTGCGATGATGCCTTTCAGGACACGGTTCTCCTCCTCAAGCTTATTGACTTGTTGTTTGAGGTCCATAATTTCTTTCCGGAGCTTGCTCGTAACGGCCAAAGCTCCTTTTACCCAAGGATGCTGCATAGCTTCTGGAGAACACGTGAAACTCTTTTTCATATTTTCATAAGAAAGAAATCTAGAGTTGGAAGGGATGACCGAAGCAGGTACAGCCAGGCTAGGTAGTTCCCCCATAGTGAATTCTGCTTGGAGACGAGAGGTAACTTCTTGATCTTCCTCCATGGCATCTATCCTTTTCAAATCAGCCTCCATCTCATTCTCCATTGATGGTCCAAAGTGATAGGCATCGCTATTTGCTCCTGGACCTGGCGTTGGGTGAGACACCCGGCTGTCCCCAACTGATTCCTGAGAAGACATCTTGCTTTATTCTGCAACAGGAATAGCTCGAAATGAAAACTGAGGATATTTGTGTGATACAGTGGTCAAAACATTCGAGAGTATATATAATGAATTTTTACCAACCAAAATACGTAACATACAAGAAAACGGAGTCCGGGAGGCACACGAGGTGCCCACAAGACAGGGGGGCACGCCCTACTGGCGCGGCCTCCTCTCGTGGGAGCCTCGTGTCCCTTTCGGACTACTTCTTTCTTCCTAAAATTCTTAAATAATCCAAAACTGATAAAAAATGCCATTAGAGTTGTTTTGGAGTCGGTTTACTTACCGTACCACGTACCTATGCCTTTTCGGAATCTGGAACGTTCTGGAAAGTGTCTCTTACGTATTCCTCTGGGGTTATGGTTTCGATAATATTAGTTTCAACATTGATATGATTACATGAAATGTAATGTTTAATTCTTTGACCGTTTACCACCCTCGGATTTGTGCCCTCGAAGTTGTTGATCTTTATAGCACCAGAACGATAGACCTCCTCGATAACGTAGGGACCTTCCCATTTTGAGATAATTTTTCCTGCAAAAAATCTTAAATGAGAGTTGAACAATAACACATAATCTCCTACGTTAAACTCACGCTTTTGTATCCTCTTATCATGCCAGCGTTTGACTTTTTCTTTGAAAAGCTTGGCATTCTCATATGCTTGGGTTCTCCATTCATCAAGTGAGCTAATATCAAACAACCTCTTCTCACCGGCAAGTTTGAAATCATAATTCAGCTCTTTAATAACCCAATAAGCCTTATGTTCAAGTTCAAGAGGTAAATGACACGCTTTTCCATAAACCATCTTATATGGAGACATACCCATAGGATTTTTGTATGCATTTCTATAGGCCCATAATGCATCATCAAGTTTTTTGGACCAATTCTTTCTAGATCTATTCACAATCTTTTGCAAAATTAATTTGAGCTCTCTATTGCTCAACTCTACTTGACCACTAGACTGCGGGTGATAAGGAGATGCGATTCTATGATTGACATCATACTTAGCAAGCATCTTACGGAAAGCACCATGAATAAAGTGTGAACCACCATCAGTCATAAGATATCCAGGGACTCCAAACCTCGGAAAAATAACTTCTTTAAGCATTTTAATAGAAGTGTTATGATCAACACTACTAGTTGGAATAGCTTCTACCCACTTAGTAACGTAATCAACAACAACAAAAATATGTGTATAACCATTGGAGGCAGGAAAAGGTCCCATATAATCAAAGCCCCAAACATCAAACGGTTCAATAACAAGAGAATAATTAATAGGTATTTCTTGACGTCTACTAATGTTACCTATTCTTTGACATACATCACAAGATAAGACAAACTTACGAGCATCTTTGAAGAGAGTGGGCCAATAAAAACCAGATCGTAGTACCTTGTGTGCAGTTCTATCTCCAGCGTGGTGTCCTCCATAAGATTCAGAGTGACACTTGCGTAGGATTTGTTCCTGTTCATGCTCAGGCACACAACGTCTAATAATACCATCTACTCCTTCTTTATAAAGGTGTGGATCATCCCGTATAGTGTCTTAAATCATAAAAGAACTTTTTCTTTTGCTGGTATGTGAAACTAGGCGGTATATATTTAGCAACAATGTAATTAGCATAATCAGCATACCAAGGAGCAAAGATCTGAGAAGCATTGACAACCGCTAATTGTTCATCAGGAAAACTATCCTTAATAGGCAGTGGGTTATCAAGAACATTATCTAGCCTAGACAAGTTGTCTGCAACGGGGTTATCAGCTCCCTTTCTATCAATAATATTCAAGTCAAATTATTGGATCAATATAACCATTCTAATGAGTCTAGGCTTAGCATCTTTCTTTTCCATAAGATATTTAATAGCAGCATGATCAGTGTGAATAGTAACTTTTGAATCAACAATATAAGGTCTAAACTTATCACAAGCAAACACAACTGCTAAGAACTCTTTTTCAGTAGTAGCATAATTCCTCTGGGCAGTATCAAGAGTCTTACTAGCATACTGGATAACATTCAATTTCTTATCGACTCTTTGCCCTAAAACAGCACCCACAGCATAATCACTAGCATCAAACATAATTTCGAAAGGTAAATTCTAATCAGGTGGCTGAACAATAGGTGCAGTAATCAAAGCTTTCTAGAGTGTTTCAAACGCTTCTACACAATCATCATCAAAGACAAAAGGAATATCTTTTTGCAATAAATTAGTCAGAGGCCTATAGATTTTATAAAAGTCCTTAATGAACCTCCTATAAAAGCCGGCATGACCAAGGAAACTTCTTATACCTTTTATGTCCTTGGGACATGGCATCTTTTCAAAAACATCAACTTTGGCTTTATCAACTTCAATACCTCTCTCGGAGATCTTGTGCCCCAAGACAATGCCTTCATTAACCATAAAGTGAAACTTTTCCCAATTCAGGACGAGACTAGTGTCTTCGCATCTCTGCAAAACTCGATCAAGGTTGCTCAAACAATCATCATAAGAGGATCCATAGACGGAGAAATCATCCATGAATACCTCACAAATCTTTTCACAAATATCAGAAAATATAGCCATCACACTACAAGAATCTTGTTAATCCATGACGGATACAGTCTGTCACAGAACAGTGTAAAGCCATCATGGAGGGAGGCCTGTGACGGACCTAGGGTCCGTCGTGTATATCGCGTCATAATTAGACAACTGCACCATCATGACGGCTCCTGACCGTCATCGATTAGTCCCTAGGCCCGCCCAGGCCCGGCCCTGTGTGACGGACTAATCCGTCAAGGATTAACATGATGTGGCAGCAACATGGTTCTGACACGACATCTGTGTGGCGCCAGCATGGGTCTGACGTGGCATCTAGTTGGCGCCAACATGGCATCTACATAGCGCCAGCGTGGCCTTTGGCCCAATAATGTTTTAGCCAATTATTTTTGTGTAGCCCGGCCCAATAGCCTATTTTTGCTCACCAAAAAAGGCCCAACAAGAAAATCTGGGCCTACGATATTCACCTAATTCAAAAACAATCGATTCCATCCATCAACCCAGTTAGCACAACAAACTTACACGAGTCAATTATTTTGACATACCAGGCACATAGTTTGACCAAGTTTACAAATTTCCATGTTATTTCATCCATTACCCTTTCTAAAAAAATCGTCCATTAAAACAAGCATCCTAGATGACCTCACTAAAGCCACATCGGGAACATTTACAAACATATGTAGAGATACAGGTACATCGAGGAGTACAACAAGTATGTATGGCCTTCTGTGAAGAGCGAGGTGAGCCTCTCCACAAGTTCTTCCCTCACATGTGCAAGAATTATTCTTCCTGCAAACACCAATTAACAAAAACAATCAATTAATTTGTTGAGGAAGCGAAAAAGATCTGCGCAGAATTCTTGTCTGTTTGGGTGGTACCAAACTGCCAACAGAAACAATGTCAAAATTGCGTAGCTGTATTTTATTTTGGGTCTCCATTTCAGATGACCTGGAGTAAGTCTCTGAATATGTTGCCAATTATAAAACGAGACTTTCACTGCCCATTGCTATTGGTCCTATGAATGTGAGAACCAATGCACTTGTTTGGCAACAAAAGTGTGTAAGCAGCAACCACACTTATTTCAGAATACCATACAAAGGAAATAAATTAAACATGAACACTAACTTCATGTTTCATCTAATAGTCTGACTAAGCACCATCACCACACCATAAGTTTACAAGTTAGAGTGTATATATGCGTCAAATCGATTTAATGCAGTGGAGGAGCAGTAAATGTATGAAACAAGGAGGGGATGTAATTTTAAGTAGTAGAAGCAGCAAGGTTACCAAACCGTACCTGATAAAATAAATTGAACCAAACAGTGCTGCATAATTATAACAACTGAGCATTCAAACGAGGTGCTCTAGTTTCAGTCAGAGTTCAACCAAATTGACACATACAAACTGAAAAAAAAAACTTGGTGCTTATTCATATGTATGTACAGATGCAAGTGATATTAGGTTTAGTGAGATTTCAATCATATGCACAAGCAAACTAAACATCCAAAGCTGTGTATTGAACCAAACTGAACCAATAAGTAGTGCACACTAATAGAAACTGAGCATCCAGTTTCAGTCAAAGCTGTACAATTGCAAGTGTCGGCCATATTTACATGAAGCTAATTATCTCTTACAAGAAAAATTGGTCATACATGTATGTAAAAGAAATGAACCCCTTTTACAGGAGCATTATGTGCTTGGTTACTAACTGAACATGCAGCTTCATAATTCGCTACTACTCATCTCTGAAACTGTGCATGTGTGTATCTCTAAAACATTTACTGCTTTGTTTTCTCCTATGTTCCAGAAAGTACAGAGATTGTGCTAGTGCTTGAACCAGATAGAGGTCTCCCCATTACGATTGTATAAAGCAATTTGTTTGAACAAACAAGTACTGCATACTAATGAGAATCAAACATCCAAACGTGATGGTTTGGATTCAGTCAAGGTTCAACCAAATCAACACATACAAATTGAACCAAGACCTGATTTGTTTCACATATAGCTGCACAATTGCAAGTATCATCCAGATTTGGGGTAAGGGGGGAGAGAGGGGAAGCTCACCACGCTAGGAGAGCAGGAGGACACAGCTGTCAGTCCACGTGCAATGATAGAAGGCCTTGCTGCTCCGCCTCCTCTGGCCAAGATAGCTCGTCGCGGATGGCTGCGTCGAGGAGGACGACATCTAGCACGCTGCAATGGGAGGAGAATGGGGTTCACGGGCATTGCCTGCACGTTAAGAAACTTTAAGACAATCTAAAAAAAATCAAACGTGTCCAGCATGGCACATACCCCAACAGCATGGGCCCGATGAGCTCATGTCTTGTAACATCCCAAATTTTGGAATGTTAATATAATTAATTGAATTGTTTGTTTGTTTGCTTGAGTGAATCAAACTTGAGTGAATTTTGAACCTTTTCAAAAAATTTTGAAAGAGAGGGAATAAAATGACTTTCCCATTCTCCGGTAAATTCAAATTCATACTATTAAAATCAATGAGAGAAGATGACATGACTTCTTCAACTATAAAGAATTTGAACTTAGTTTTTCAATTTAATTCTTTCAAATATTTGCACTTGCTTCTCTATTTTTCTTCCCGAGAAATACCCGAAAAATAAATTCTTGCAAGCAAGAAAGAGCGGAGGAAAATGACCCTCCAAAAACAGGGGCATTTTTTAAAATATATGAGCCAAGAAAAACCAAAGTTTTTATTTAAAAATTATTTTCAAAAAGAAATAAAGCCTTTAGGGATTTTCTGAAAAACATATTTTAAGTTTTTATTTTGGCCGTGGAATAATGCTCATCATCTACATTTTATTTTTCTGATAATTTTAGTATATAAAAACTCTTTATTCCGAATTGATTTGATTTCCTTTTATTGTTTTAGTTTCCTAATTTTAAAAATAGGAATGGAATCGTTTTATTAGGAAAAACCTGCTGGCCCATTAAGCACTTTCCTATTCTAGCCCAACAAGAGATCATCTCCTTCCTCTGTTTCCTCTCACGTTCTGAAGCTTTCCATGTCCATGGAGACAGAAATCTCCACCTTCCCGATCTCCCTCGTCTTTCCATCCCAGCGCCTCGAGACCGCCTATAAAACCCCCTCCCTCTCCTCGTTCCATTTTTCCCATCACCACGCCCCCTCCCTGCCCGTAGCCTTCTCGCCACCGTCATCCTTTTCCTGCCTGGAAACGCTCACCAGGAGCTCTCCTGGAACCTCCCCATCGCCCAGCGCCACCTCCCCAAGCGCCGACCCCCTCCTCCGCCACCCCCACCCTCGCCGGCGACCTCGCCCCCTCGCCGGAGCAGCCCTCCACTTCGCCGTCTCCTTCCTGCCATCTCTGCCTCACGTCTGAGTAACTCCGTTGTCGTTTTCAGATTTATTTCCGTAACAGATTTAGTTCCGTTCTTGTTGAGCTTATAACTTTTGATCTAGAAGTCCAATGATGCTGATTCTTTTTGCGTTAGATCACAATTTTCTTGTAGTTTCCAAAAATATATAATTTGTCTATGTTTGGATTTATAAAAATTGAGTTAGATCAGATTTGAATTAAAGCTTGTTTTGCTTATTCCGGGAGTTTAAAATAGATTTTTATTTGATTCATTTTTCTACTGATCACTAGTGATCATATTTAACAGTGGTAAAAACTTCAAAATTGTTTGAGTATTTTAGCTTATTGTTTCATGTAAAACAAATTCTGTTTTAGTTCTATTCGAATTATAGCTACTTCTTTTTCTATAGTTGTTTTTAAATTATTTTATTTTATATTTGGAAAGTTTATGTTTGGTTTCTATTAGTTAAACAGTAGGTGTTAAACAAGTTTTTATATTTATTTTATTTGGTTATCGTGAAATTAATTCAAGTTCGCTAATAACTTGCAACGGATTTCTCTACTGTTTTAACTCCCAATTGAAAATACTTTCAAAATAGCTTTATGAATAAAATACTTTATTTTTTCTTTGTCTTAACTAAATTTATATTTTATTCTCTGTTATTTTAGTGTTTTATTTTCCGTTAGACAAAACTATTTTTGTGAATGTTGTAGAAGAAGACTCCCTAGTTTTATTTGAAGTTCCTTGATTCTTATTCGCTCTCTCTTTTGTTTTGATTGTTAGTGCGAGTGCTTATGTGAATGATATGTTTGTTATATAGATTTCATCAGAGAGTGACGAGTAGTCTATCAAGTTATTTCTTGAGAACGATAATTCTTCTTCGTCAACATCACCGAGCAAGTTCACTTTGACCATGCTTTCATACCTATGTTTTATTGCATTTAGTGACATCTTTGCAACCACCCCTCAGTAGTGTTATTGAATCCTTGTAGTTGAGTAGTATGCATGAGGTAGGAACCCTTCCCCTGTTACCAAGCCCGGACGATATTTTATTTTAATGCTACGCTATAGTAGACGGGTTTGGTATGAGTGCTCGGGAGTGGTGTGAGAATGGAGGATTCTACGTCAATGACGACAACTCCATGATGGAATCTGCAAGGACTGCATCTTCAAGGCCTCAAGACTTCAAGACTCGAGACAAGAATTCAATACACACTCTTTGGGTGAAGGATGGTTGACGGGCACCCTGGAGAAACCAGTGGTTGGCGGGATGCATGGAGAAGCGCCATGACATCTTGCGGAAAGCTTCACCTGCACCCAAAGAGACGGAAGAATACTTCATGCCGGAAGCTTACCTGCAACCGCAAGTCATTATGGGCTCTGGCTTGGTTGACCTTAGTGGTGACTCTGGCTGGGACGGTGCTAGCGGATGTAGAACTACGGTAGGATTGGATGGGTACGGACGGTGGTCGAGAGGAACTCTTTGGAAGACCATGTTTGGTCATCTTGTTCTCAAACACTCAAGTGCGAGAACGTAAAAAGAGGGATCGAATCTTGCGGGTAAAGTGTACAAACCTCTGCAGAGGTTAAAACCTAATCGATTAGCCGTGTCCCGATTCACGGACAATTTGAGCATCTGGACTTGGATCTATTTCGGAACTCTCAACACCGGATTGATAACTTAATTGTGGGCAACTTATGATGATTTTGGGCTATGAGACATCGGTTGGCGGAACCATGTCATGACAGAAAAAAACTCCATAGTACAGGCTTCATTTTATTCCTTTGATGTAGGGAAAATAAAACCAGCTTTTATGCAAAACAAAACTCGAGACCACGAGCCACAAAGCCATATTGCATATAGTATAGTTTTATCATCTGTTCTTTTTATTGTGATCTTGCGGTACATTCAATGTACTGACCTACACGGCTGCAACGTATCATGTTGCGGATACTTTCCTCGACGAGTAAGAGTTACGATTCTGGGTTACGGTCTACACTCAACCTGCCGATGGCGTTGATGGGACTCCACACCCGTTTGATTGTTTCCGCTGATTATTATGAGGTATATATCATTTTACGTTATTTATACATGTGATTGCACTTTGATATATACATTAATGTACTGTGTGTGCCAGCATACTGATCCAGGGATGGCACAGTAACACAGAGGCTTGACCGTCTGAGGTCGGGTCGCTACAGATATGGTATCAGAGCACATGTTGGCTGTAGAACGTGACCCTAGAAAATGACTTAGTAATATGAAGACCCCAATAGGAATGACCCTTGTTTTGTACTACTCTCGTAACACCTGATTCCTTTTACTGAACCTTCCTTATTCCACACTATAGATAGAGAGCTACATTCTGAACAAAAGAGAACACTACGAGAATGTTCTTGGAGGCCCTTCCTTGTGGAGCTAGTCAGCCTTTGAAAACCGATACACGAGATCAAGGCAACTAAGAGGACGTCCAGATCGTGGGGAGTCAAGACCCAAGTTTTTGGTCGTAAAGAAGCCCCCAAGACTGCAGACATCAGCTTCGGAACTATAAATGGTGACTGTGATATGGGCATCAACACTGCCGTCCATGATGCTATTGCACGTTTATGCTATCGTCATCGTCTTTGCACTAAACCCACACTTCTTTGGAAGGATGGGATGGCGGAAGTCTGATGGAGCAACTATTGCCTTGACGGAAGCGCAAAAGATGAAGTTCTCCCCACTTTTAGTGTACAATCGGGATCTGGAACAATACGTCAAGAATCTTCAGATGGACCTCCTGGAAGCCCTGTTTGACAATGAAGCACTACGAGAAGAGGACAAGACTCAGAGACTGAAGGTAAACAAGCTGGAGGAGGAGAACCTCGAGATCTCGAGAATGCGTCAGGAACTGAAGAACAGCAGGACCATGTCTCATGCAAAGGACGTTGAAATCCAGAAGCTCAAGGAACAACTTCAGGACATACAGGGTCGTCACAAGAAACTCCGTGTCGACAGAGAAAATCTAGCAGAAGAACTGGAGGAGATCAAGTCCACACAGAAGAAACCCCAGTAAATTAGTAGTATTCCACCATGAGAGAAATAAAGATGAACGCTTCCTCGATTTAAGTATCTGACCATACCAACTTATGTGGGTGGCGATACTGTAGAATTGATTGAATAAATGAATGCTTGGTTGCTATTATTTTTGTATGTTTATTGAATGGTTGGATAGATGCGATATTCGTAGGCTTGTATTTATTTCAACCATGAGAGACGTAAGTTACGGAAGAACGGTAGAAGGCCTTCATATGGGAACAGCATCAGGAATTGGAAACTCCCGAGCATTGAAGACCTGAAGAAATGAGGACATAGAAACGAAACCATAGTAGAACGGCCCATTACAAACGATAATTTTGTTGATGAGTGGGTAATTGCCTTCTCTTTCTATCTCAACCAGACCCCAAAATCTTGAACCCATGGACAACTGAACACCAAACCTTTACGGAGACAATTGCAACTTCCCATGGAGATACATCCCTTGTTACGAGCACCCCTCTTACCCTACACATGCAGATGACAACCCTTTATGAGTCTTTCCTTAAGGGCCTGAAAGCGATCATGACCACGACAAGTGATCATGATTACCCAAGATCTTGAAGGACATGATGAAACATATTCACCTTGAAGGAGATGCGGTCTACAAAGGCTACCCCTTCATGCAAAAGGGAGTGGAACTTTGGTATGTGGAGGTACACCTCCACCGTTTGAAAGGAGTTTGCCCAAAGAGGATGGGGCATTACTTTTTCATCTCACGTGTGCCACAAGCAACTTTCTTCGATGCCGTTCGTGAAGCAGCCATGGAAGCCATACGCCAGATCGGAGAAATACTTGAAGCAAGACTCCGTTATACTCAGGAATACCTAAGAGAAGTGCATGCAGAGATGATGAAGGTGAAGCTCAAGACCACCATGATGAAACAAAAGATTGAAGATTTCAAGGCTCATGTCGCACAATTCCAGTGGGACTGAAGAATCCTCGAGGAGGATAAATAAATAAAGTGGAAGTAATGTCTGACCATACCAAATCATGTGGGTGGCAGCATTTGTAACAAGTACTTTTTGGAATTTGGATTTACGAAAATGGTAAAGGATGTAATAAAAGGTTGATATGATAATAAAGGGATTTATGGATAAGCTAGTGCATGTTTTCTTTGGTGTCATAGTACTCCGTAAAACCACAGGATCAATGAAGAAAGAAATGTGTTATCCATGATGGTCCATAGAAGGAAGCTGGACAAAATAAGTTGGAATTTTGCTTTTGATATGATGGTATGAAGAAACAGAGTACTACTAGGAGGTGTAACAAGAGAGTTACTCCAAGGATGAAGTTAAAGCTGCACTAGTGTTGAAGTGGGCCATAACCCACAGGCCCACGATTTTGAAAGGAACAGATGTAACCTTGATGAAGGAATAAATTGGAGGAATCAGCAGTCCAATCAGCATACGTTTCGTAGGAGATTACGCAAAAACCTAAGAGTGGTGAAGTAACGATAGATGTTTTGTTTGGCTTGCAGAAACCATGGATTTACTCGAACCCAATTCGAGGACAAGAGAAATTCTGCAATGCTTGTGAGTATGCCCAAGTGTTAGAATACGTGATTCGATGTTTACGTATGTGGTAATGATTCAAGTACGGGATGGATTGGCCCCCATACCGAAGACTTCTATCATGAACTATCATATGTTGATGGAAAATCAGAGAGACTTGAACACCTTTGAAGAGTGTCGACGCTATAAGCCCTAAAACCATAGGATGGTAGGACGATGGAACCCCTTTACAGGCAACTGATGCCAATCGTAGGATATATGGTGAAGTTCAACCCAGACCCGTTTTCTGCAGGAGAAAACCATAAATTATAGACCATCATGAGTGTTTCGATAGTTGTTTAGAATGGACACAGACCCATCAGCTAAGAAGATCCAGTCTCGGACGAACTTCAACTTTGACGAACCGAGCCAAGCTTTTGAGGAAAACTCTATGCTTCTGACAGAAGAGCTTTAATGAAGGAGCTATTGTAAGATATGTGAAGAGACATACATTGTCAGTCCTCCAGAGGAAATATCTGAGTTTATTGGAACCATGACCTTGTTTTTAAGTGTGGTAGCACCTGACCTTTCGACCAAGACATTTGCTAGAAGACCCCAACCCCTAACCTTTTCTTGCTAGCCTCTTGAATCTCGAGGACGAGATTCATTTTAAGTGTGGTAGGTTTGTAACATCCCAAATTTTGGAATGTTAATATAATTAATTGAATTGTTTGTTTGTTTGCTTGAGTGAATCAAACTTGAGTGAAATTTGAACCTTTTCAAAAACTTTTGAAAGAGAGGAATAAAATGACTTTCCCTTCTCGGTAAATTCAAATTCATCCTATTAAAATCAATGAGAGAAGATGACATGACTTCTTCAACTATAAAGTATTTGAACGGAGTTTTTGCAATTTAATTCTTTCAAATATTTGCACTTGCTTCTCTATTTTTCTTCCCCGAGAAATACCCCGAAAAATAAATTCTTGCAAGCAAGAAAGAGCGGAGGAAAATGACCCTCCAAAATCAGGGGCATTTTTCAAAATATTTGAGCCAAGAAAAACCAAAGTTTTTATTTAAAAAATTATTTGCAAAAAGAAATAAAGCCTTTAGGGATTTTCTGAAAACATTTTTTAAGTTTTTATTTTGGCCGTGGAATAATGCTCATCATCTACATTTTATTTTTCTGATAATTTTAGTATATAAAAACTCTTTATTCCGAATTGATTTGATTTCCTTTTATTGTTTTAGTTTCCTAATTTTAAAAATAGGAATGGAATCGTTTTTATTAGGAAAAATCTGCTGGCCCATTAAGCACTTTCCTATTCTAGCCCAACAAGAGATCATCTCCTTCCTCTGTTTCCTCTCACGTTACAGAAGCTTTCCATGTCCATGGAGACAGGAAAGCTCCACCTTCCCGATCTCCCTCGTCTTTCCATCCCAGCGCCTCCCGAGACCGCCTATAAAACCCCTCCCTCTCCTCGTTCCATTTTTCCCATCACCACGCCTCCCTGCCCGTAGCCTTCGCCACCGTCATCCTTTTCCTGCCTGAACGCTCACCAGAGCTCTCCTGGAACCTCCCCATCGCCCAGCGCCACCTCCCAAGCGCCGACCCCTCCTCCGCCACCACCCCACCCTCGCCGGCGACCTCGCCCCTCGCCGGAGCAGCCCTCCACTTCGCCGTCTCCTTCCTGCTATCTCTGCCTCACGTCTGAGTAACTCCGTTTTCGTTTTCAGATTTATTTCCGTAACAGATTTAGTTCCGTTCTTGTTTAGCTTATAACTTTTGATCTAGAAGTCCAATGATGCTGATTCTTTTTGCTTTAGATCACAATTTTCTTGTAGTTTCCAAAAATATATAATTTGTCTATGTTTGGATTTATAAAAATTGAGTTAGATCAGATTTGAATTAAAGCTTGTTTTGCTTATTCCGGGAGTTTAAAATAGATTTTTATTTGATTCTTTTTCTACTGATCACTAGTGATCATATTTACCAGTGGTAAAAACTTCAAAATTGTTTGAGTATTTTAGCTTATTGTTTCATGTAAAACAAATTCTGTTTTAGTTCTATTCAATTATAGCTACTTCTTTTTCTATAGTTGTTTTTAAATTATTTTATTTTATATTTCAGAAAGTTTATGTTTGGTTTCTATTAGTTAAACAGTAGGTGTTAAACAAGTTTTTATATTTATTTTTATTTGGTTATCGTGAAATTAATTCAAGTTCGCTAATAACTTGCAACGGATTTCTCTACTGTTTTAACTCCCAATTGAAAATACTTTCAAAATAGCTTTATGAAAAAAATACTTTATTTTTTTTCTTTGTCTTAACTAAATTTATATTTTATTCTCTGTTATTTTAGTGTTTTATTTTCCGTTAGACAAAACTATTTTTGTGAATGTTGTAGAAGAAGACTCCCTAGTTTTATTTGAAGTTCCTTCGGATTCTTATTCGCTCTCTCTTTTGTTTTGATTGTTAGTGCGAGTGCTTATGTGAATGATATGTTTGTTATATAGATTTCATCAGAGAGTGACGAGTAGTCTATCAAGTTATTTCTTGAGAACGATAATTCTTCTTCGTCAACATCACCGAGCAAGTTCACTTTGACCATGCTTTCATACCTATGTTTTATTGCATTTAGTGACATCTTTGCAACCACCCCTCAGTAGTGTTATTGAATCCTTGTAGTTGAGTAGTATGCATGAGGTAGGAACCCTTCCCCCTGTTACCAAGCCCGGGACGATATTTTATTTTAATGCTACGCTATAGTAGACGGGGTTTGGTATGAGTGCTCGGGAGTGGTGTGAGAATGGAGGATTCTACGTCAATGACGACAACTCCATGATGGAATCTGCAAGGACTGCATCTTCAAGGCCTCAAGACTTCAAGACTCGAGACAAGAATTCAATACACACTCTTTGGGTGAAGGATGGTTGACGGGCACCCTGGAGAAACCAGTGGTTGGCGGGATGCATGGAGAAGCGCCATGACATCTTATGGAAAGCTTCACCCAGACCCAAAGAGACGGAAGAATACTTCATGCCCGGAAGCTTACCTCGCAACCGCAAGTCATTATGGGCTCTGGCTTGGTTGACCTTAGTGGTGACTCTGGCTGGGACGGTGCTAGCAGATGTAGAACTACGGTAGGATTGGATGGAGTGCAAACGGTGGTCGAGGAACTCTTTGGAAGACCATGTTTCGGTCATCTTGTTCTCAAACACTCTGAAGTGCGAGAACGTAAAAAGAGGGATCGAATCTTGCGGGTAAAGTGTACAAACCTCTGCGAGAGGTTAAAACCTAATCGATTAGCCGTGTCCCCGATTCACGGACAATTTGAGCATCTGGACTTGGATCTATTTGGAACTCTCAACACCGGATTGATAACTTAATTGTGGGCAACTTATGATGATTTTGGGCTATGAGACATCGGTTGGCGGAACCATGTCATGACAGAAAAAACTCCATAGTACAGGCTTCATTTTATTCCTTTGATGTAGGGAAAATAAAACCAGCTTTTATGCAAAACAAAACTCAGACACAGAGCCACAAAGCCATATTGCATATAGTATAGTTTTATCATCTGTTCTTTTTATTGTGATCTTGCCGGTACATTCAATGTATCGACCTACACGGCTGCAACGTATCATGTTGCAGATACTTTCCTCGACGAGTAAGAGTTACGATACAGGGTTACGGTCTACACTCAACCTGCCGATGGCGTTGATGGGACTCCACACCCGTTTGATTATTTCCGCTGATTATTATGAGGTATATATCATTTTACGTTATTTATACATGTGATTGCACTTTGATATATACATTAATGTACTGTGTGTGCCAGCATACTGATCCAGGGATGGCATAGTAACACAGAGGCTTGACCGTCTGAGGTCGGGTCGCTACATGTCTCATGTATGAACTATTCTTCAATTATTTATAAAGAATATATATTCTTTAATTAGTTTATCATTACATAGTGTTTTCCAATTACCATGCTCACTAATGGAAAATTACATCTTAAAAGTTAATTGTAGAAGGAAGTCGGCGCAGGTTTCTGTACAAACAACACCATGACCATGGTCTCCGAGCTACAATTATCCTATGATATGAAATACTTCTGTTATAGGAAAAACATATAATCTTGATGGACTACATAGTGAATCTTGGGATTTATCCTTTTTATTAATTGATCATTTCTATTTTGTTAATATTCATGTGGACAGAATGAGATTTATTTGGTTCTTCTACCTTGCTTTCATATTTCTTATCATGCATGAATTTTAAAATGGATCAGATAGAGATATGCTGGTTCCACAAAGTATCTGTGCATTCTAGTACTAGGGATACGATTGTTATAGTTTGATAACCATGGTGCAGAAGTGCTAGAGCACACTTGGGTTCATGAGCCAACAGCAGGCAAAGTGATTTTTGTTACACATAAGTGAAACTGGAAAAGAATTTGCAATGGTTTTCATTAGGTTATGGGATGGTAATTCACACTAAACATATATGTTAGATTAATGAATGAATTGGCATGCCCTGATGCTAAACAAAACAGGCTTCTCACATAACCGATTCATACTCCAATACCATGCACGTGTACTGCCTGTAATAGAGGGTCTCAAAGTCCTGAACCATAATCATGGAAGAAGGAAAGGCAGAAAGCACAAATATACGTACCAACGGTGATGCCGCGGCCACCAAAGAACTCGTCGTCGATGTAGAGCCGCGGGAGTGTAGTCCGGCTGGAGTACTCTTTGAGCCCGTGATGGAGCGCTTTGTTGGCAAGCACGTCGTGCATCTCAGGGCACGTCCAACGAGCAAAGGATCAGCACCAGATTATATCTTAATTAAGAATGAAGCATGCAAGTATATCACAGAATCACAATTAATCTGGCTACATCATAAAGACTGAGCAATAACATACCATGAGAAGTACATCAGCAGTGGCTACAGCTGGCTACAGCTTCAGAGATAAAAAATTAAGTTGTGTGCCAAAGAGACCATAACCAGTGGCTTAATTTCCTTTAAGTAGAAATGATACAAGACCAACTTCCAAGAAAACCATCCTGAATTGTGAAACAGTACAAGCACATTAATTCCATGAAAATGCGATATGAAGCATAGTTTGCCACACCTGCCATTTAAGCACAAAAATAACTGGCATACAAGAGTAGGACAAATAGCCAATAGACTAGACCATAACACATGAGGAAAATTACTAACCATGGCATATGTCAAAATTCACATGCATAGGAGCAGGGGTTGCTTGTTCAGTCGTCCCTTGGGACAGTAGCCTTACTCAACACATACACATGAGATCTGAATCTAATTACAAGGCCAAATAATGTGTACTCAAAAATCTGAATTCAATATCAGGTCACTTTTAATGCACTCAAATCCAATACCAGACAAATTAATGTACTCTAAAACATGTATCCAGTACTAGGCCAATCTGAATCTAAGCAGAGCCAAATATGAGATTCATACTCACGAACCCCTCCTCGTATGCATGGAAGAAGAGTTGATACATGGGACACATCGACAAAATATATGATAAGGATTTATTTGTTTGCAGATTGAGGACACGGCCATGACTTACAGACTTGCATTCTCTAACATAACATATCTTCGAGTTACAGAGTACCACGAAACATAATCTATCTAGTGCAGATGTACCCATAAATAACTAAACAAATAACAACTGGGATCAGAGCTTACAGGGGAGGAACCCACCGACGAAGATGATGACGAGGAGCAGCACATAAACACGGCGCAGGAGGGCCCTGGCAAAGCCGAGAAGGCAGTGCCCGTCGCGGTACCGCAGCAGGCAGAAGCCGGTGGCCAGCTGCGTGGCGGTGGCGCCGCTGTACACTGCATCCATCAGCGCCATGTGTACCTCACCATAGTTCGCCGTGGACCGAAGATGGACCCGTGGCCACCGCAAGGGACATTAGAGACCTCTCATCAGCGTCGATCTGGTTGAGATGGCCAGCGTAGATCGTCGTGGCACGTGCTCTGCTTGACTGCAACCCAGGAAGGCGAACTGATCTGCGTAGACGGCGTCGACCGTCGTCCAGCCGCAGCAGTTGGACCCGCCGCCACCACTGTCGCCGCAGCTCGAGGGCGTGATCTGGAATGGGGTGGGAGGTACGGGCTGGTGGCCGTAGCGGTGGGAAAGATGGGGACGGAGCAACACATATAGAGGGGAGAAGAGAGGGCATCGACGGATTGGGACAGGTAAGGCCTGTTCTGCGGCGGCGCCGGCGTGGAGCGGGCGGAGGGAGATTGGTGGAGTGGTGGCGGCTGAGGGGAGGGGAGGAGAGAATAGGGAATTAGGGTTAGGTGTGTGTGTGTGTGCGGTGGAGTTAAATGGACTGGCTAAAAATTTTGCCACCCTCGCGCGTAGGCCACTTAAATTTTTGCATCTTCGCGCCCTCTCTCAAACTTCAGGCGCGCCCTTTTATTTATAATCTCTATATATCGTTGAATGACTGACTGACAAATGGGGCAGATAAATGGGCACAGCCGACACATCAGCAAAGGCCATTCATGACGGTTCAGATTGCATATAAAGAAAGAAAAAATGGGAGGTAGCTGGTCGATACGTGACGGTTTCCGTGACGATCCCCCAGAGTCCGTCATCCGGGGGCTCCTATTTTGGGGGTCATCTCCATCTTCCTGATCCATGACGGTTTCGATGACAGTTTCAAGAACGTCACCCAAAATCCGTCATGGGTTAACAGATCTTTTGTAGTGTCATGCATCTTTGAAAGGTAGCATGTGCATTAAATAAACCAAAAGGCATACGTCTATAAGCAAAAGTACCGAAAGGGCAAGTAAAAGTAGTTTTAGATTGATCCTTCGCCAACACAGGTATTTGAGAGAAGCCAGAATAACCATCTAGAAAGCAAAAATGTGTGTGTTTGGATAGCCTTTCTAGCATTTGATCAATAAAAGGTAAAGGGTAATGATCTTTCTTAGTAGCTTTATTTAACTTCCGGAAATCAATTACCATCCTATAGCCTATAATAATTCTTTCCAGGATCAATTCATCTTTATCATTAGGAACAACGGTAATACCTCCATTTTTAGGGACACAATGGACAGGGCTTACCCATTTACTATCAGCAACAGGTTAAATAATACCTGCCTCAAGGAGTTTTAGAATCTCCTTTCTTACCAGTTCCTTCATTTTGGGATTTAATCGTCTTTGAGGGTCTCTAACTGTTTTGGCATCTTTCTCCACTGAAATTTTGTGTTGACATAATGTGGGACTAATGCCCTTAAGATCATCCAGAGTATATCCTATAGCAGCTCGGTGCTTCTTCAGAGTTTTCATTAATCTTTCTTCTTCTTTCTCTGAAAGGTTAGCACTAATAATAACAAGATATATTTCTTTCTCATCAAGATAAGCATACTTGAGATTATCAGGTAAGGGTTTGAGTTCGAACACGGGATCACCCTTGGGTGGAGGGGGGTCCCCAAGAATTTCAATGGGAAGGTTATGTTTTAGCATAGGTTCTTGTTTAATGAACACTTCATCTACTTCTTCCCTTTCCTTCATAAACATATCGTTTTCATGGTCTAACAAATAATGTTCTAACGGATCAGTTGGAGGAACAGCATTGGAAGCAAGACCAATAATTTCATCCTTACTGGGTGGTTCCCTTTCACGAGGTTGTCTACTAAACTTAGCGAAATTAAACTCATGAGACATACCATCTATGCCAATAGTGACAATATTATTTTCACAATTAATCTTAGCACTAGCAGTATTCAAGAAGGGTCTACCAAAAATAATGGGACAAAAATCATCTTGTGGGGAACCAAGAACAAGAAAATCAGAAGGGTATTTAATCTTCCCACACAAGACTTCAACATCTCTAACAATCCCAATAGGTTTAATGGTGTCCCTATTAGCAAGCTTAATAGTAACATCAATGTCTTCTAAGTCAACATGTGCAATATCATGCATAATTTCTTTATAAAGATCATAAGGTATCGCACTAGCACTAGCACCCATATCACATAAACCATGATAACAATGATCTCCTATTTTAACAGAAATAACAGGCGTGCCTACAACAAGTCTACGTGTCTTAGTATCGGGTCTAGCAATATTAGTAGTTTCACCCAAGAAAGAGATAACATGCCCATCTGAGTCCTCATCCAAGAGATCTTTAATCTTAGCAATACCAGGTTCAACATTAATTTTCTCAGGAGGTGTATAGGTCCTAGTATTACTCTTACGAACAACAGTCGAAGCTTTAACATGATCTTTTATCCTTACAAGAAAAGTAGGTTTTTCGACATAAGCAGTAGGAATAATAGGATCGCTATATGTAATAGTCTTTTCTTCGACTGTAATAGGTGCACCTACTTTCACTTCAACCTGAGGATTATATTTAAACCACTTCTCTTTAGGGAGATCAACGTGAGTAGCAAAAGTTTCACAAAAAGTAGCTACTATCTCAGAGTCAAGTCCATACTTAGAGCTAAATCCACGGAAAGCATCGGTATCGATAAAAGATTTAACACAATCGAACTTAGGCGTCATACCTGACTCCTTACCATCGTCGGAACCCCAATCTTCAGAGCTGCGTTTAATTCTTTCCAATAAGTCCCATTTGAAATCAATAGTCTTCAGCATATAGGAACCAACACAGGAAGTATCGAGCAAGTTGCGATTATCAAGAGAAAGCCGAGCATAAAAATTCTGAATAATCATTTCCTGAGAGAGCTCATGATTGGGGCATGAATACAACATTGACTTAAGCCTCCCCCAAGCTTGAGTGATGCTTTCTCCTTCGCAAGGCCAAAAATTATATATGTAATTACGATCACGATGAACAAGATGCATAGGATAGAACTTCTGGTGAAATTCCAACTTCAATCCCTTATAATTCCAATATCTCGTATCATCACATAGCCTATACCATGTCATTGCATCTCCCTTCAAAGATAAAGGGAAGACCTTCCTTTTGACAACATCATCGGGAATACCTGCAAGCTTAAATAATCCACAAACTTCATCCACAAAGATAAGGTGTAAATCGGGATGCAACGTTCCGTCTCCTGCAAAAGGACTAGCTAGTAGTTTTTCTATCATACCCGAAGGAATCTCAAAGTGAATATTTTCATAAAGTTCAGTAGGTTGAGGAGCATCTCTTTGCTCTTCCGGTTTGGGTGAAGATACCCCAAACAAGCCCCTCATAGGATGAGTTTCCATAGTGACAAGTAACAGAAAATTTCAGCACACTATATAAATGTTTCCTTACCAAGTTCCACTCACCAAAAGCGCTACACTCCCCGACAACGGCGCCAGAAAAGCGTCTTGATGACCCACAAGTATAGGGGATCTATCGTAGTCCTTTTGATAAGTAAGAGTGTCGAACCCAACGAGGAGCAGAAGGAAATGATAAGCGGTTTTCAGTAAGGTTTTCTCTGCAAGCACTGAAATAGTAGGTGATAGATAGTTTTGTGATAAGATAAATAGTAGCGAGCAAAAAGTAAATAAAGTAAATAAGTTCAGCAAGGTGGCCCAATCCTTTATGTAGCAAAGGATAAGCCTGGACAAATTCTAATAATGAAGAAGGAGCTCCCGAGGACACATTGGGAATTATCGTCAAGCTAGTTTTCATCACGTTCGTAAGATTCGCGTTCGGTACTTTGATAATTTGATATGTGGGTGGACCGGCACTGGGGTACTGCCCCAACATGGCCAAGCATCCCACTTATGATTAACCCCTATTGCAATCATGCGCAACTACAAAAAGGAGTATTAAGGTAAACCTAACCACAACATTAAACATATGGGTCCATATCAACCCCTAACGAAGCAACGCATAAACTAGGGTTTAAGCTTCTGTCACTCTAGCAACACATCATCTACTTATTACTTCCCTATGCCTTCTTCTAGGCCCAAATAAAGGTGAAGTGTTATGTAGTCGACGTTCACATAACACCACTAGAGGAAAGACAACATACATCTCATCAAAATATCAAACGAATACCAAATTCACAATACTACTAATAGCAAGACTTCACCCATGTCCTCAGGAACAAACGTAACTACTCAGAAAGCATATTCATGTTCATAATCAGAGGAGAAATAATATGCATAAAGGATCTGAACATATGATCTTCCACCAAGTAAACCAATTAGCATCAACTACAAGGAGTAATCAATAAAGATTAGCAACCCACATGTACCAATTTGTGGTTTTGATACAAGATTGGATACAAGAGATGAACTAGGGTTTTGAGAGGAGATGGTGCTGGTGAAGATGTTGATGGAGATTGACCCCCTCTCGATGAGAGGATCGTTGCTGAGGACGTAGGTGATGATTTCCCCCTCCCGGAGGGAAGTGTCCCCGGCAGAACAGCTCCGCCAGAGCCCTAGATTGATTCCGCCAAGGTTCCGCCTCGTGGCGGCGGAGTTTCGTCCCGTAAGCTTGCCCACAATTTTTTCCAGGGTAAAAGTGATGATATAGCAGAAGATGGACGCCGGAGGCCCACCAGGGGGCCCAGGAGATAGGGGGCTGCGCCCTCCTGTCTCCTGGACAGGGTGTGGGCCCCCTGGCTTATTTCTTTCGCACATAAATTCTTATTAAATCCAAAAGGTTGTTTCGTGGAGTTTCAGGACTTTTGGAGATGTGCAGAATAGGTTTCCAAGGTTTGCTCCTTTTCCAGCCAGAATTAAAGCTACCGGCATTCCCCCTCGTCATGGTAGACCTTGTAAAATAAGAGAGAATAGCCATAAGTATTGAGATATAATGTGTAATAACAACCCATAATGCAATAAATATTGATATAAAAGCATGATGCAAAATGGACGTATCAGAGGCTCCTCAAAAGTCCCACGCACCTACACAAACAAACAAGAACTCGCAACCAACACAATAAAGGGGTTGTCAATCCCTTCATGGCCACTTGCGAAAGTGAGATATGATAGAGATAATATGATAAGATACATATTTTTGGTATTTTTATGATATAGATTGGAAAAGTAAAGATGCAAATAAAAGTAGATTGAAAGCTTATATGATAAGAGATAGACCCGGGGGCCATAGGTTTCACTAGTGGCTTCTCTGAAGATATCATAAGTATTACGGTGGGTGAACAAATTACTGTCGAGCAATTGATAGAAAAGCGAATAACTGTGATATTATCTAGGCATGATAATGTATATAGGCATCACGTCTGTGATAAGTAGACCGACTCCTGCCTGCATCTACTACTATTACTCCACACATCGACCGCTATCCAGCATGCATCTAGAGTATTAAGTTCATAAAGAACAGAGTAACGATTAAGAAAGATGACATGATGTCGAGGATAAACTCATGCAATACGATATAAACCCCATCTTTTTATCCTCGATGGCAACAATACAATACGTGCCTTGCTGCCCTAACATCCGGAAAGGACACCGCAAGATTGAACCCAAAGCTAAACACTTCTCCCATTGCAAGAAAGATCAATCTAGTAGGCCAAACCAAACTGATAATTCAAAGAGACTTGCAAAGATAACTTAATCACACATAAAAGAATTAAAGAAGATTCAAATATTTCTCATAGATAAACTTGATCATAAACCCACAATTCATCGGATCTCGACAAACACACCGCAAAAAGAGTTACATCGAATAAATCTCCAAGAAGATTGAGGAGAACTTTGTATTGAGATTCAAAGAGAGAGAAGAAGCCATCTAACTAATAACTATGGACCCGAAGGTCTGTGGTAAACTACTCACAACTCATCGGAGAGGCCTTGGAGATGATGTAGAGGCCCTCCATGATTGATTCCCCCTCCGACGGAGCGCCGACAAAGGCTCCAAGATGGGATCTCGCAGATACAGAAGGTTACGACGGTGGAAATAGTTTTTCATGGTCGCTTCTGATGTTTTCAGGGTACATGGGTATATATAGGAGGAAGAAGTAGGTCGGTGGACGCCTGAGGGGCCCACGAGGGTGGGGGCGCGCACAGCCCTAGGGGGCGCGCCGGGCACCCTCGTGGCTGCCTCGGTTGTTGCGTGACTTCCACGCCAAGTCCTTTCGATCAAGTTTGTTCCAAAAATATCGCTCCCGAAGGTTTCATTCCGTTTGGACTATGTTTGATATTCATTTTCTTCGAAACACTGAAATAGGAAAAAAAACAACAATACGAGCTGGGCCTCCAGTTAGTAGGTTAGTGCCAAAAATGATATAAATGTATAAAGTAAAGCCCATAAAACATCCAAAACGGGTAATATAATAGCATGGAACAATCAAAAATTATAGATACGTTGGAGACGTATCAAGCATCCCCAAGCTTAATTCCTGCTCGTCCTCGAGTAGGTAAATGATAAAAACAGAATTTTTGATGTGAAATGCTACCTAGCATAATTCTCAATGTAATTTTCTTTATTGTGGCATGAATGTTCAGATACAAATGATTCAAAATAGAAGTTCATATTTACATAATAAATAGTAATACTTCAAGCATACTAATCAAAGCAATCATGTCTTCTCAAAATAACATGGCTAAAGAAAGTTATCCCTACAAAATCATATAGTCTAGTTGTTCCTCTATCTTCATCACACAAAGTATTTAATCATGCACAACCCCGATGACAAGCCAAGCAATTATTTCATACTTTAGTAATCTCAAACTTTTTCAACTTTCATGCAATACATGAGCGTGAGCCATGGACATGGCACTATATGTGGAATAGAATGGTGGTTGTGGAGGAGACAAAAAAAGGAGAAGATAGTCTCACATCAACTAGGCATATCAACGGGCTGTAGAGATGCCCATTAATAGATATCAATGTGAGTGAGTAGGGATTGCCATGCAACGGATGCACTAGAGCTATAAATGTATGAAAGCTCAACAAAAGAAACTAAGTGGGTGCGCATCCAACTCGCTTGCTCACGAAGACCTAGGGCATTTTGAGAAAGCCCATCATTGGAATATACAAGCCAAGTTCTATAATGAAAAATTCCAACTAGTATATGAAAGTGACAATATAGGAGACTCTCTATCATGAAGATCATGGTGCTACTTTGAAGCACAAGTGTGGTAAAAAAGGAAAGTAGCATTGTCCCTTCTCTCTTTTTCTCTCATTTTATTTTTCCTTTTTTTTCTTTTGGGCCTCCTCTTTTTTTGGCCTTTCTCTTTTTTTTATAAAGTCCGAAGTCTCATCCCGACTTGTGGGCGAATCATAGTCTCCATCATCCTTTCCTCACTGGGACAATGCTCTAATAATGAAGATCATCACACTTTTATTTACTTACAACTCAAGATTATAACTCAATGCTTAAACAAGATATGAATCTATATGAATGCCTCCGGCGGTGTACCGGGATATGCAATGAATCAAGAGTGACATGTATGAAAATTACGAAGGTGGCTTTGCCACAAATACGATGTCAACTACATATCATGCAAAGTGAAATATGACAATGATGATGCGTGTCATAATAAACGAAACAGTGGAAAGTTGCATGGCAATATATCTCGGAATGGTTATGGAAATGCCATAATAGGTAGGTATGGTGCCTGTTTTAAGGAAGGTATATGGTGGGTGTATGGTACCGGCGAAAGTTGCACATCACAAGAGAGGCTAGCAATGGTGGAAGGGTGAGAGTGTGTATAATCCATGGACTCAACATTAGTCATAAAGAACTCATATACTTATTGAAAAAATCTACAAGTCATCAATAAAAAGTACTACGTGCAAGGTCCTAGGGGGATAGATTGGTAGGAAAAGACCATCGCTCGTCCCCGACCGCCACTCATAAGGAAGACAATCAATAAATCAAATTGTGCTCCAACTTCATCACAAAGCGGTTCACCATACGTGCATGCTACGGGAATCACAAACTTCAACACAAGTATTATTTAAATTCATAATCACCCAACTAGCATAACTCTAATATCGCCATCCTAATATCTCAAAACAATTATCAAGCATCAAATTGATCATAGCATCCAATTCACTACCTATGATAGTTTTTATTATACCCACCTTGGATGCCCATCATTCTAGGACCAATTTTATAACCATAGCAAATACCATGTTGTTCTAAGAGACTCTCAAAATAATATAAGTGAAGCACGAGAGATTAACAATTTCTAAAAAATCAATCCACCGTCGTGCTCTAAAAGATATAAGTGAAGCACTAGAGCAAAAACTATCAGGCTCAAAAGATAGAAGTGAAGCACATAGCGTATTCTAATAAATTCTAATCAAGTGGGATTATCCCAAAAGGTGTGTACAGCAAGGATGAATGTGGTAAACTAAAAAGCAAAAACTACTATCATACAAGACGCTCCAAGCAGAACACATACCATGTGGTGAATAAAAATATAGCACCAAGTAAAGTTACCGATAGACGAAGACGAAAGAGGGGATGCCTTCCGAGGGGCATCCCCAAGCTTATGATTTTGGCTATTCTTGAATATCTTGGGGTGCCATGGGCATCCCCAAGCTTAGGCTCTTGCCACTCCTTATTCCATAGTCCATCAAATCTTTACCCAAAACTTGAAAACTTCACAACAAAACTCAAAAGGAAATCTCATGAGCTCCGTTAGTGCAAGAAATAAAAACCACCACATAAGGTACTGTAATGAACTCATTATTTATTTATATTTCTGTTAAACCTACTATATTCCAACTTCTCTATGGTTCATACTCCCCAATACTAGCCATAGATGCATCAAAATAAGCAAACAACACACGAAAAGCAGAATCTGTCAAAAACAGAACAGTATGTAGCAATCTGTAACTCTAGAATACTTCTGGAACTCAAAAATCCTACCAAAAAATGATGTCCTGGGAAATTTGTCTATTGATCTATATAAAAAAGAATCAATGCAAAATCACGTTTCCGTGAATTACCAAAATTATTGTAGTGCGTGCAAAGTTTATGTTTTTCAGCAGAATCAAATTAACTATCACCATAGGTTATCATATAGGCTCTACTTGGCACAAACACTAATTAAAACAAGAAAACACATCTAAACAGAAGCTAGATGCAAAATTTATTACTAAACATAAGCAAAAATAAAAAAACTAAAATAAAATTGGGTTGCCTCCCAACTAGCGCTATCGTTTAACGCCCCTAGCTAGGCATAAAAGCGAGGATAGATCTAAGTAGTGCCATCTTTGGCACTCAATTCATAAATAGCTCGCATGATAGATTCATAAGGTAATTTGACTTTATTTCTTGGAAAGTGTTCCATGCCTTTCCTTAATGGAAATTGGAATCTAATATTCCCTTCCTTCATATCAATAATCACACCAATCGTTCTAAGGATAGGTCTACCAAGAATATGTGGCGACCGGTTTTCCGGGTATTAATTTCCAGAAAAATGGCCGTCGTGCTCACCAGCCCCAGGATTACTGTTAGCTGATGAGGTATCAACTTGATACAGGAATTTCCAAGCAAAATACATAATATGCAGTACAATACCCTTCTGGCCTGTGAGTACAACAAATGGTTTCTAGTGGTTGATGGCGGAAGCGGTTTGTGAAACATCAGTGTCCGTGGAACTCCATTTCCCACAAGAACAGCTGACCAGGTTAACTCCTATCTTCGCGAGGCTGCTATCACCGTTGCTTAGTTTCCGGGGCTGTCATTGCAACGCTCCTTTCCAAGCAAGAAATCTGACCAAGAAAATAGCCAGGGACAAGCCAGTGAGTACTTTGAATGTACTCGCAAACATTATGAATACATGTATAATATAACAACCGATAATCATGCTTGAAAATATTCTATGATCATAACGCCAGTCATAAGCTGAAATCCTTGATACATGCAAGCAGATTATTAATATGTAACAATTGAATATGAAATGACAGAGTAGGAAATAAAATGCACCATTAGGGTGTCTGAAGCGACGTCTCGAAATGATGGGAAATACCAAGCATGCCTCAGTCGGGCGTCTTAGCGACACCACATAAAGGGCTTATTAGTTAAATAAATAACAAGCATGCCATAGTCGGGCGTCTCAGCGACACCACATAAACGGCTTATAAAGGGAATGTATAACAAGTAATGCCCCAGTCGGGCGTCTTAGCGACACCACATAAAGGGCTTATAAATAAAATAAATAAATAACAAGCAATGCCACAGTCGGGCGTCTTAGCGACACCACATAAAGGGCTTATAAATAAAATAAATAACAAGCAATGCCACAGTCGGGCGTCTTAGCGACACCACATAAAGGGCTTATAGATAAAATAAATAACAAGAAATGCCACAGTCGGGCGTCTTAGCAACACCACATAAAGGGCTTATAGATAATCACAGTGAATATCCAGGAGGTAGAACCATCCCAGGGAAACTTGATAATTCAAATAATATAACGAGTTAGTCCATAACAAAGTAATAATCATAATCATTACAAGGCTCAAGTTGCGATCCCAGTTCTGGTTTAACAGTTTCTTCCCCGAAGACCGACACTAAGACCGACACCTGACCCATCCCAGACTATAATTCTCAACCAAAGACACGGCTATTCGAATAGGTTTAATCTCTGCAGAGGGTGTACTCTTTACCCACGATTAACGGATTCCTTTAGTCCATCGGACTAATTCCGTCTATGGCCTTTTAGTTGAAAACACACCTAACTTGCACACACCAGCTTAACTTATCGGTGTCTGGAATCACCCACGACACTTGTTAAGCAAAACTCTAAGTGGGGAGGCTACAACCTCGCATAACATGGGATCAAATTTATATCGCGCGCTCTAAGGGGTGGCCTCCTCTCGGTCTCAACCGGAAACACCCATGCCCCGGACCAGGTGACCTGCCTACCAGCTACCACCGGTATCTTCCACCATGGCCTCTCTGTACGGTGTGTGCTGGAAAGGGGTTGACGACTTACTGAACCGTACCCTACCTGTTGTAGAGCCAAGTGGTAGTATGAAACAAGTATGGGGTTACTGGAACAAGACTCGATCTATGGTCGACTCAGGAGGTTTAAGTATTCCCTGCATGATTAGCATAACGAATATATTTCAAACAACAAAATCACCACCCATTATACCTCGCTATGCCATACCGGACATAACCGTCCCGACGGAGACCGGTGACAAACTCATGCCTACCGAAGGCAGAAGTTTTTCCTGGACTCCTTTCTGGCATGAATGCAAGGCACATGAGGATGATTACCATCACAAGCATATTCATTTCCAACAGCAAGGAAATCACTAATATGCATCCATGCAAATGATCATATTACATGAAATGACAAGTTCTCCGATATACGGTGGTGTTATGAACGTGTCAACTAACACATCAAAAATATTATGTCGGGGTTCAGAATGCTTGCCTTCAAATTGTGGAGGGGTGAGGTGCTCTCCAAAACTTTTGAAAGTTTTCTCTTCTTTCCAAAAACCCTATTTTCAAAAATATTCAAACAACACATACTTTAAAAACAGCACAAAAAAGTTGTCTAATTTTTTTTTGAAATAAATCTTAAAATAAACTAGACAATATTTGAGAGAGGTAGGAAAAAGAATCAACTCATTTGGAGTTGTATTTAAAAAGTTAAGCTCAGTCAAAGTTTTGGTCAAAATCTGTTATTTAAAATAAAACAGAAAAAGGAAACGATTTGAATATAAACGTACACGTCGAAGGCGTATTCTGGAAACGCACCTCCACTTATCCAGCGTGGACCGTGCGTGGAGTCATCGACAAGGCCCGCCTGGCCCACTGGTCAGGTTTGACTGGTCTTCCCTCCCCTCTTCTTTCTCTGCCCGAGCGGGGGCGGGGCTCCGGCGAGGCTCGCCGGCGAACGGCGGCACCGCTCTAGAAACCGGGGCCACCCACGGTCTCAGGGGATCGAGGCGGTCCTATCGGTGGTCGTATTGGTCTGTGGGGTGGACAGAGCTGCCGGCCGCGAGCTTCGCAGCGGACGGTGGCCGTCGGGCAAAGTGAGTTTTCGCCCGCGGCGAGTCCCGATCAAGATTGAGTAGGGGGATGGACTCACGAGAGGGAGAGGGGGTTCCTGGTGAAGAGAGTGGAGAGGGGGAGGCCCTGGTTGCGCCGGACGGAGCCGGGAGGCGGCGGTAGCCGAACTGGCCGGAGTCGGGGAAGACGGCCTCTTCCTCTCCAATTGACGGCAAAGGGGGCACTAGGAGTACGGTGTGAGGCTGCCTGAGTGCTCGGAGGAGCTTGAGGCTTCTTAAATAGGTTCGTCAAGGCGGTTCCGTGGTGGCTGGGGATAAGGTCGCAGGCGACCGTCTTCCTGTAGCTAGGGCGACGTGGCGGCGACGTATGCTAGTGGACGAGGCTGCGGATGAGCTTGCGCCGCTCCAGGGGGCAGCTGGCGATTGCTGGTGGCTTGGGCGGCACTGACCGTGGCAGAGACGCGCTGCGGACGCCGGCGTGCCGCCAAGGGGCTCTGACTGCGGTGCTGCAGGGCACCAGGGCTGCTTGGCGTGATGCTGTGAGAAGGGAAGTGCATGGCGCGGCTCTTCAATGAGGGCAAAACCAGGGGCGCGATGTGTCGGCTCGGGCGCGGCACGTGCAATACACGTGCTCTGCTCGCGCCCAGAGCACGCACATAATGTGCTCGACAAAATGCCGGGGCAGGCTAGAGGTCTCGGGTGAGGTTAGCAAGCAACAGGACTAGGTTAGTGATAGAGGGAAGATCAAGGGACAAGGTGGTTTGGTCAGGAGACCAAGTTCATAGTGCAAACAAGAACTCATGCCAAATCTGTCCATGCTCTCAAGGTGTTTGACAAAATGCCACATGCACCTAGGCATTTCTTGGAGTGGTAAAAACTTCCATGTTGGGGTCTCTCTAGATGCATAAGAAGGTGGTGAGGTTAGTTTGCCCAAAGCACAAACTTGCTAGTGCAAGTTTTGCAGAACTTCCACTCTGGATAGGAGATTAATGGCATTACTTCATGAAACAAAAATGATCCAAAGGGTGCATGCTCCTGGACTTAGGGGTTTAACAGGGAGGACCACAAGTAGGAAAAGGAATCAAGGATAAAGGAGCAACTAAAAATGTGGTTGCTGTACAAACCATCAAGTTGAACCAGAATGTAAAAGAGGTTCATCCACTCAAAAATTTCAAAGAACAAGGCTGGGTTTTTGCAAAATGTTGAATCATATGCTGCTACTAACATCCCATAATTTTGGTGGAAGCTTTAAAGAAATATTTAAATAGGCTGTAGTGTAAAACTGCTCACTGAACCAGATTTGAAAATATGATGCAGAGCTCAAAATATCCAAGGAATGAAATATCTTTTTGCATAAAAGTGATTTGGTGACATCACAGGACATCTCCCAATTTTTGGTGGAATTTTTGAAAGGATTTATAAAAGGGTTGCAGTGCAAATGGGATCCTAAACTTATGAAAAACCCTTTTGGAGAAATAAAGCTCAGGGAAAGAATAATTATATAAATAATCCTACTGATAGAAGAAATGTTTTATTTGAAAGGATAAAAGAGTCCAGTAAAAATTTGGAAGTTTTTTTTTCACTTGAGAAAAAAAAATCCATAAAAATTCCAAGAAAAGAATGGTTCTGAAATCAAGAAAACCAAGAAAAGGAAAGTTAAATTTCCTGGCAAAAATCTTAAACAAGACTAAAATTTTTGGGGTGTTACAGAAAATAGGACATGAAAGATTCTATATGAAGAACGAGAAAGTAGGCGGAAGCCTAGGAGGGCCAACCGAACAAAGCTCTTTTTTTTGCCGATAAAATCTACGGGCACCAAATTCCTATTTGCAATAATGAGAACATCATTGATCCTTCCCATTGGTTTTTAATGGTGGAATCCGCAAGGTGCAAATTTAAAGAGCAATCATCAAGATCATGGAAACCTAGAGTATCACATAAAGTTTTCGAAATTGAGGAAACATGTGACACTCCCAAAAAATTTATTTAATTTTCAACAAAAACCTTGCTTGATTTGAAGAAGGTCATTTAAATCCTTCCTAAAACCTCTCTCTCTCAAAACTTTTCCCCTTGGCAAGGACTTTGATTTTTGTATCTTTTGAAACCCTGGTGTTTGGTTATTAAAAACCTTTATTCTGAGTTTCCCATCTCAAAAATATTTTTTGGGATTTATTTTCTTTTAAAAAGAAACCCTAAGGGTTTTGGAGCTACTCTTTTGTTTTGAACCATCCTTGGTTTTACCATGCCTCATGTGGTAAATTCTCCCAAAACCCCTCCCTCCACTTTGGGGCAATCCAAACATTCTGTTCCAACAGGTCCAACCTATTTTTGGATTTTAATTCATTTATTTTTTCCCCAAAAACAATTATGTCCATTATTCTAAGCCTAGATGATTTACAAAGGAAGTACCTGTTTTCTTTTGAGTTTTGATCTCAAACCAACTCCTCTAGATGGTCCTTAGCACACCCAACCTAGATCCATTAAGATCCACTCTTCCTCTTTTCAAAATTTTCAAGTTTCAACCTCTGTAAGTTTGGACCAGATTCATCATTTTTGGTGAAATTCATATTTTCCTTTCTCCAAAAATTCCACCAAAATTCAGGCAGTCCCCAGGTGCTTTGAGAGGCCACCACACGAAAGATCAGACCAAAATAAATTTTTGTCATCCTTGAATCATTTCATCAAACACTTGGCCGGCACTGCTCCTGTACACTTTCAGTAAAAATTCAGAGTTCAGAGTTATCTTCAGTGTCTTTTTCGTCAGTGACTTGTCACCGATCACCCGTGCACCCTGGCGCGTTGCGCACGGCCCCTTCTCCCTGACCAGAGCACCGCACGCCCTCTTTGACGGACACATGTGTCGGTGGCGGCGAGCATCACCGACGCCGACAGCTTCTGCGGTGGCAGAGCCACCCGTGGCGGCCAACGGAGCCATCGCCGGCTCGCTACGCCGTTCTGCGCCGCCCAACCCTCCCTAGCCCTTCGCGTGGCTTCATGCACGCCAGGACACACCGCAGCACCGTCGCCGTGGCCAGGCAAGCACAGGGCGCGCCCTCTGCCGCCGACGGGCCCGCGCCGCCCCGTTCTGCCGAAACCACCCAGCACGCCCAATCCAGCCAGGGTTAGGTGCTAAACGGAGCCCATGGACCTCCACGTCGATGCTCAACTCCCTAATCTCCCTGACCAAGCTCTGCGCCGCCGTAACCATCGCCGGAGATCCCCGTTCTCGGCCAACGCCTCGGATCGCCTATAAAATGGAGTCCCGAGCCCGTCCCCGAGCACGCACCACCACTGCACCCCACCAGTACCCCGCCAAGCCACTAGGAGGGCCTCGAGGAGGTCTCCTCCCCCAACTCCGGCCGCCCTGATCCGCCTCGGCCACCAACTCGATCCACTCCGGTGAGGCCATCCCAGCCGCCCAAACCTCGTCAGTAATACCCTCGGGAACCCAATGATCTAACCCCGGCTTCAATCTGACCTCCGCAACCCTCCCCGACGAGATCCAACTCCACCCGAGCCGCCGTCCGCCGGAGCAAGGACCGCCGTCGACGTGGTGCTCGCCGACCACCACCACCACCACCCACCGACGCAGAAGGACACCATGAGCGCGTAGGTACTCTCTGATCCTCCCAACTTGCCATGGATCGCCGCCAGCGACCACGCAGCTCTCGGGCGCCGACGAGCTCTGTTCCTCCCCGTTTGAAATTTCAAACCTGACGGGTGGGACCCCTCGTCAGTGTTTTCTTTTTATTCGAATCGTTTTCTGAAACGCCTTGAGCAGAATCGCTTTCCTTTGCAGTTGACGGCTTTTTAGCCGAAGTATTTTCTGTTTTTATAAGTTGGCCCCTGGAAACTTTCTGTTCATTACAGATGAGTCCCTGGATTAAAATCTTTATAACTTTTAAACAGAAACTGATTTTTGGTTGATTATTTTTCTGTCATCTTTATTTTTCTGCCTAGTTTTTTGTCATATTTATTGGAAAAATATTTGGAACACTTTTCTGTGCACTCACGGTATTTACGTTAAATACGTATTTTCTTACATCGTAGATACCGGAGGAGGTGACGGAACCGCAAACTTCGCCAAGCTAGACTCCGACTACTCCAAACCAGGCAAGAAATGTTTGAACTTTGATATGATGAGTGTTCATTGCATGTTTGCATTAAGTAGTTTCATGGCATGTTTATGAACATTTCGATAGATGTTATATTGCATGCAAAGTTGAGACTAGTAAGTTTCAAAAATCCATATGTTGTTGGTTATATGTTTGCATGGCCATGTGATGACATGAGAATGGGTAAGATGGCAGTGTTGTAGCATGCCAGTCTTATGACAGACTATTTGACTTCAGTGCCAACGCGAATCAAGTCACGTTCCCATTCGTTCCCCTTTCCTGTACTACCACATGTTTTTCGCAAGGAATATGGCTTAGTAAGTTGCAAACCGCTTTCCTAGTACACACCAAATAGAGAGGCCGTGATGAGGGTTCCATGGCCCTGGATTAAAGCCCGTCATCCGGTCAGGGGGCATGGGTGTTTCCGGTTGGGACCGAGAGGGGCACCCTTAGAGCGTATGATATATAAATTTGATCCCATGCTATTCGAGATTGTGATCTCCCCGTCTCAAAGTTTTTCTTGTACATTGTCTAGGGTGATTCCTGGCATCGTGAGGTGGGATGGGTGTGTATTGGTTAGATGTGTTTCTACCGAAATACCGTAAACGGAACTAGTCCTCGTGACTACGGAAATCCGTTGGCTATGGATAATTAGTACAAACTCTGCAGAGTCACAATCCTTTGAAACATCTTATTCCTGTCCGAGTACTATGTTCAACTTATCCTGTCAGTGTCAGCCTCAGTGACAAAACTTCGGTAAATTACATGAGTGTTAAGTCCGGTTAAATGTTTATTCCTGTGGATGGACTAACTCGTTTATTATTAAGTGTTGAATATTTCCTCTGAGTCTTATATCTTTGTGAATTTATCAGATACAAATAATAAGCCCTTTCCGCGATCTCGCTCAGACATCCGACTGTGGCTCACTTGTCATTTACTTTTGATATAAGCCCTTTCTGTGATGTCGCTCAGACATCCAACTGTGGCACGCTTGTTATTTACTTTCGATATAAGCCTTTTCTCCGATGTCGCTCAGACGTCCGACTGTGGCACGCTTGTTATTTACTTTCGATATAAGCCCTTTCTGTGATGACGCCGACGTCCGATCGCGTGCACGCTTGTTATTTACTTTCGATATAAGCCCTTTCTGCGATGCCGCTCAGACGTCCGACTGTGGGACGCTTGTTATTTACTTTCGATATAAGCCCTTTCTGCGATGTCGCTCAAACGTCCGACTGTGGCACGCTTGTTATTTATTTTCGATATAAGCCCTTTCTGCGATGTCGCTCAGACGTCCGACTGTGGCACGCTTGTCATTTACTTTTCAATATAAGCCCTTTATGTGGTGTCGCTTAGACGCTCGATCATGACATGATTATTTATTCGCTTAGCCTTGAGGCGTCGCTCGCACACTCGATCGTTTTCTTTTATTTTGTTGGAATTTCGGAGGACTACCGCCTCAATTCCTTTTACATACCATGTTGTGCAATATTTATTATTTGAATGTGCATTGTTATTTTTCTCATGACGCATTCATGCATGCATTTGTTATA
This sequence comes from Aegilops bicornis, assembly GCA_021605145.1. Lineage (NCBI taxonomy): Eukaryota > Viridiplantae > Streptophyta > Magnoliopsida > Poales > Poaceae > Aegilops > Aegilops bicornis. Next base: position 221,835,808 of record CM038674.1, on the reverse strand, counting down.
TCTTACGTCCAAACTGTTTTTTTTACACTTGAAACAGTAGGAGAGGCTCCTACTGTATGTATTAAATTAAGTGACAAAAAGTCTTACAGAGTTATAACCTTACATCCATAGCCATGTTGAAACTAGGGGGAGGGGGGGTCTAAAACTAGAAAGAGGGAACAAAATACTAAAGTTATATATTATTTACAAAAGAGGACAAAAAGGGTTGAAGTTTCTCTCCCACTCTATAACGAAGAAGGGAAAGGTCCTCCTTCAACCTAGCCAGCAAGGATGATTTCGTAGGTGAAATCCCTCTGAAGTGTTTGTTGTTTCTCTCCTTCCATATGCTCCAAGCAGCCTGCAAAAAGATGTCCATGAACATCGGGCTATTCCATGTAGTTTTTGCCTACTCAACCCATTGGAGTCTTGTACCATGCGTCATCCAGTTTATATTGATATGTGCCCAGCACTCTTGGCTGAATGGGCAGGTGAAGAAAAGGTGCTCCAAAGTTTCTTCAATAGGAGCAGTACACAACAGACAAGTGTGGTTGTCACCGATGTTGTAGTGTCTTCTCTTGACCATGTTTCGTGTGTTTAGTCTATCTGAGAGGAGTAGCCAACCGAACACTTTTATTTTCATGGTGACCTTGGATTTCCACAGCCAGTTGTATGTTTGATGAGCTCTTATTTCTCTGAAATAGTATGAGTAATATTGGCTGGCGGTATAATCTCCTTTACCCCAAATGCATGTCCATTTGTCCTCTCCTTGGGCCAAAGTAATTGGAGTCAACAGTTCTTGAAGATCTAATAGCTCTTGCGTGCCTCACGCAGAAAGGGGAAGGTGGAAGGTTTCGCCCAACGTGTCAGCCGTTAGCATTGCCTGGACAGAGATATCCTCATATTTGATGTATGAAAATGCCCTTGGGTGGGTAGATGCCAAAATTTCATCCATCCAAAGATCTTTCCAAAGTAATGTGTTACAACCATCCTGAATTGTGACTTTGGTGATCCCCCTATAAACTGGCATGAGTTTTGTGACGTCTCGCCACCAGAAGGAACCACAAGCATCCGTTGTATGAGGGATTTTTGATGAGTAATAGGTGTTCCAGATTAATTCCACCCAGGGTAATTCCCAGTGATTGTAGAATTTATGAAGATATTTAAGTAATAGGGCATCACTTTGCGTTCGGAGATCCAAAATGCCCATTCCACCACACTCTTTAGGTTTACAGATCATGCTCCAAGCCGCTAGTGAATTACATGTTTCCCCATGTTCAGTCTTTTTAGTCCAGAGACATTTCCTTCTGATCTTGTCTAAGAGCTCAATAATGGAGGCGGGAAACTTGAGAGTGCAAAGAGCAAAGATCATGAGCGAAGTGATGACTGAATTTACTAGAGAGAGTTTTGCACCATACAAAATCATGTTGAGGGTAGCAGTTAGGCGGCGTTCCACTTTACAAACCAAAGGCATTAGATCCTGAATAGATGGTCGCGTGGTACCCAAAGGCAGCCCAAGGTAAGTAAAGGGCATTTTGCCAGTCATGCAACCAAAGATTGGTGCAATGCTGTTGCTGAGAGACTCATCATAGTTGATTGGGATGATAGTGGATTTTTGGAAGTTTATTTTAAGGCCAATGGAAGTTGCATAATCCGACAGAATCTGCTTGATCGTGGCTGCCTGAGTTTCACAAGCCGGTAGTACTAAAATAGTGTCATCAGCGTATTGAAAGACCGGGTAATCCTTTTGAGTTACACATGGGAAAGGAAGCTGAATATGACCCTGAGCAAAAGCATCATTAATGACGGCTTGAAGTAGGTCGGCTGCCAGTACGAAAATCAGGGGAGATAGCGGGTCTCCTTGTCGAACCACCGTTTTGCAATGGAATTGTCTCCCTGGAACTCCATTTAGAAGGACCAAAGATTTACCTGAGGCCAAGATTGTTTGGATCCAGTTTAGCCATTTGTCGTTAAATCCCATATGCCTCATAATCTCCAACATGGGCTCATGCTCAATAGTGTCAAAGGCCTTAGCAAAATCAAGTTTAAGGAGGATAATTGGTTTCTTTGATGTTTGGCATTGATAAATGTATTCAAACGCCCACGCCAGACAGTCTTGAATAGATTTGCCCTTCAAAAAACCATATTGATTTCGATGCACGATCTTTAGGATGATATTTTGGAGACGGTTGGCAAGAAGTTTCGTAATGATCTTAAGACAGCGGTTGAGTAAGCGTGATTGGTCTCTGTAATCATTGACTGAAGCAGGAGCATTGATTTTTGGGATTAAAGTAATGAAGCCCTCGTTAATACTCTCCAGGTTTAAGTTTCCTTCATGAAATTGATTGCACAGAAGATAAAACTCTTGTTTAATCACGTGCCAACAAGCTTTGAGAAAATGTCCCGTGAAACCATCTGGACCCGGAGTCCTATCCGCAGTCATGTATTTAATGACATCGTCAATTTCCTGGTGAGTGAAAGGTACAGTAAGTTGATCCAAGTCTTCAACCTTCTTGATAATTCTGGCTAAATCAAACTTCATCTCATGGTGCTGAGAAGCCCCAAGCCGTATCTTGAAAGCTTGAAAAATCACTGATTCTTTGCCTGCGTGGTCTTCAATACAATAACCATCATCCGTGGTAAGGGAAGCAATGTTATTTCTCCGATATCTTTCTGAGGCCATCGCTTGAAAAAATTTAGGTTGTTCATCGCCAAATTTGACCCAACGAATGGTACATCTCCTCCTCCAATACTCTCTTTGATAATTAAGAAGCCTTAGAATATGGTTCTTGAGAATGCGACGGAAATTTGTTTCTGGGATGGTGAGACGCCTTTTATTTTCAAGTTCATCAAGTTCAAGAGTGCCTGTTGGAGTTATCAATGGCGATGACAGTTTAGAAATACCTTTACTCCAAATTTTTAGATCACGCCTCTGGTGTTTAAACTTATGGAGATAACGGTGGCCATGTTGGTCGAGGGAATTGGTTTGGACCAAGAATTAGAAACCGTGTCCAAAAATCCAGGATGATGTACCCAATATGATTCGAACCTGAAGATCTTGGAGCGAGGAATGGTTGTCTCAATGCAAACCACACAAGGGATGTGATCGGAAACAGGCCGACCAAGAGGCTTTACTAGGGTTTTAGGGTAAGTAATAGTCCAATTGGTGCTCGTGAAAAACCAGTCAATTTGTTCTAAGAGGGGGTCCACCTGCATATTACTCCAAGTGTAAGCTCGACCTTTGATGGGCAATTCCACCAGGTTTTGGTTCCTGATAAAATCGTTGAAGGTGATCATATCCCCAAGGTTTCCACCAGGCTTATTACGATTGTCGGGGCCACGAATAAAATTAAAGTCCCCTAGAAGGAGCCAGTCTTCATTGGTAGGAATATTAAGGTCTAGTAGCCATTGAATGAAATCCCTACGTTCATCTCCCTGACAGGGGCCATACACATTCACTAGGGTCCAAGACTGTGCAGATTGCGTGGAATGAAAGCGGGTCACCAAAGCAAAATCCCTGGATGCAAGAACAGTGGCAGAGAAGATTGAACTATTCTAGATTGTGGCAATTCCACCCGAAGCACCGCGGGCCGGAATAAATTCAAATTTATCAAAACATCGCGGACAGCAAGATTTAATAAAGTTATTATCAAAAGAGTGCTTCTTAGTTTCCTGCAGGCAAATGACAGCACAACCACTAGCCGAGATGGCATTAAACAGAGCAAGTTGCTTATGTTCGGAATTTAAGCCACGGACATTCCAACAGAGAACATTCCAGTTCACCAAAAGTACCATGAAAATGAAAAGGAAAGGATTAAGCACTGGATGAGGATGAACAAGCATCCTCCATAGCTTCATTTAGCGCATCTTCAGAGAGCTCGGCAGCAGGAATTGCGCATTTGACAGTGCCAATAAGTTGAAGCGTGGCGATCGGGGTGGGCGGCGGCACAGCCGAGCTGTCATCCTCTTCAGAAGGGCCCTGATCTGCAGAGCAGACGGATTGATACGGGGCTTGACCTTGGAAGCCCTTGGCTTGCTGTCAGTAATGGCCGGTACTTTAAAACCGTCATATTTATTAGACCTGGCACTGTGACGAAGAGAAATAGATGACATGGGCATGGCAAGCTTTCCTTTGTGAGTTGAAACATCAGAATTAATCCCCGATCCACCAAGGGCACTAGCAGAGCTTTGTCCATCAGTAACCAGAGTATCAGTAGTGGAGCCCTCAGATGGCTCAATTCCAAAGAGCTGAGAAGATTCCGCATAAATCTCATCCCCAGAGCCAGAAGCATTTGCCACAGCTGCACCAACAGGTGCCAGTTGGACCACTTGGTCATCAGACAGGGCAGGTTGCACAAGCAGAGAAGGATTGGATATCACCTGAGAAGGATGAGCTACCACAGGGATCTCCAAGTGAGTGCTGTCAGGGCTGACCATTGAGTTTAGATCAGGTGTGTCTAGGATCTCTTCAATTTGCAAAGGGGAGGAGGCCAACTCCCTAGTCTGCTTTGATGCAGTCACTGAGACCAGGTTATTTTCAACAGTAATCACAACTTTAACTTGAACCCAATCATTCCTGAGCCCAAAACCAGAACTCCAGGACCATAGGAGGCAACCAAAGGCATGATGGTCGATCTCGTAAAGGAGTTGAGTCTAATGAAAGAGAAACCTTGATTAATGAGCATTGAAGAGATCACATTACCATGTTCAGTCATAGCAAACTGTAGACCATGCTGAGTGAGAGAAACCATAACTTCAAGCGAATTACCAGGAGCAGCAGGGGGGGCCAGTGAGGTAATATGGACAGAGGATGTGGCCATATCAGAGCTCTCTCCTTCCACCACTGAATGGAACAAGTTCGCAGGTACCAAAACATAGTTGTCTGAAACTGTCTCACTGGAATCAGAGGTACCAAAGACAGTAATAGACTCATTCCACGCCGTACCTGGGCTGTCCAGCATGTTATTGTGAGGCACTATCCCATCTTGGACGTGAAGGCCCTCCTGAGCAAGCCAAGCCTGGAAGTTATACAGAACTGGAGGAGGAGATGGAGGCCATGCCCCCAGTTTGCCTGAAAGTGAACCTCATTGCCCTGATTGTCTTCATGTGCATTGGCAGCATTGGCAGCATTTGCATTCATCTGCGCATTCTGAGCCATCCAATTATTCATTGCGCTTGATAGAGTTGTTCCGCTGTGAGTCCCTCCCCATGAAGAGGATGAGAGATACCATCCGCAGGTGGTGGCTCGATCCCTGCAAGTGGAACCTCAGGTAGATGGGCATCCCAGTCACTTCTGCGTAGCATAGTTACACAGACAGTCCAACAACGTCGATCTCCACCTAATTGATGCATAACAAAGCTTTTTGGGACGAGACGCAAATGAATAACTCGAACTTTCAGTAAAACAAGCTTTCGATCCCCCCTTGGGTTGTGCCAAGTGACAAGCTCGCCAAACTTATCAACTGACTTGTGCATGTAATGTGAGGTCTGATAATCTTGTGGGAACCCAATATACAGAATCCAAATCAGGGGACCAAAGGTGGTCAGGCGCATGTTCAAAGCCGCATCATGAGGCACAAACGAGATAACAGTGTAAATATTCTCTTCATCCTCATCTAGTTCAAAGGTAGTGCCCACAACAGCATCTCTAGTAATGGAATCCGCAAAGCCAAAAATCCCAACTCCTAAAGGATGATCATCTATCTCAGTGGGGAAGAACTGGGACTCATGCAGCAAACCTTCAATGGTATGGCGCAGCGCTGCCTTATGGTGGAACGGCACGAAGCGATTAACTTCCGCGATGGCGAGGAAGTCATGGCGCAACGGGGGAGTTGGGCTGACCACCATGTCATCCCTTACCTTCCTGTCCTCCGGACCAAGCTCGATCGTCATACCCTGCGATAGGTAGGGCACCACATTGACGGGGAAGTTCGCCATGGGAGGGTGGTGGAGCTCTGGAGTGGTGGCAGGATTGGAGCAGAGAAACAGGGGAGAATGCGTATCGGCACGGGCCCTAGTCCCCTTGGGAACCCAGACTAGCTGCGGCCGCCTCCCCTCAAGCCCATCAGATGAGGACACGTGTCGTGGGCGACCCTTGGATGAGTATCGGACGGCCACAGGCAAAGGAGAGGCAGTAGTAGTGCCATCGGGCAAAGAATCAGTAATTATAGTCTGATTGATTTGATGTCGCAGGGAGACTTGTTTGAATGAATCTGTCATAATTGCTTTGCCCTTCTCAAGGAGATAAGCATCTCGATTATTTTCTTCCTTTTGCGATGCAGATTCACAGGGGCTTGCCATTTGAGTAGCCGAAAAGAGAGAAGTAATCTTTACTTTCCATTGCATTCGACGGGCCAGAGGGTGACAAATATGGCGTGTGTGGCCCAAGAAGGAGCAAGTAGAACAGCGAAAAAGCCCAGGACAGGTGAAATATAGATGGGCCAACAAGCCACAAAGGTAGCATGGCTGAGATCCAGAAAGTTGCCGTCTAACTTCAGACTGACCATGAGTAGCTTCCCTTGAGGGGCCCACACAAGGACCAACAGAGATGGTGTTGCAAACATTATCGGGACAAGAATCCACTTGGTGACCGGAGCCATTGCACACATAGCATAAATTCACGCGTTTGTTAATGTAGTCCGATGGTGGGACCGATACAATAGACCAAATTTTGGCAATGTGAGTATCAGAATATCCAAATTTGCACTGGTCATTAATATAGAGCAACATGAACGGGGGAATATCATCCCAACAATCATGCCTGAATTGACGTCCATGAAATTGATTGCGAGTTTGGCCCGGGGGTGGAACCAAAGTTTGAAATTCTCCAAAACGGACAGATGTCGGCAATGAATGTTGAGAGGCCGTCGTGTCCCCAGGCCCTGATTTTGTGTTACCCACATTAAAGTTGCCAAATCGGATGTTTGCATTGAATGCATTACCTGGAATATTCCTTGAGACATTAATGCCAGAATTAGCCTGCATGGTTGCCCGTTGAGAGGCGCCGGCCGACGTTGAGGTTTCTTGAGAAATTCCGGCGACTGCTAAAATCCTTTGTAATCCCAAAACTGGATCAAGAAGGCCAAATTTTGCCAATTCGAACGCCGAAGAAGGGTCCATAGATGCATTCCGTGAATCAAATGAGAACGAGTGTTTGATTGCCATAGGGTTGCGTGTAGAAAGCTCTTCCAAATGATGATCCGAATGCTAGCGAGTATCACTCTGGGGAGTAGCATGTCCCTCAGGTCGGTATAGAGAGAAATGGCAAACAAAATCAGGCCAAATACGATCCTTGAGATGGTAGATGAAATGACCAACTCGATTAGACGCCACCGAGAAACGAAACTTACGATCAGCCAGTTGCGAGATCGAGAAGCCCTCAGCAGAACCTCCAATACAACATTGAAGAGCAATACCCACAGATTCAACCGAGAGAGGGAAGGAGGCGGAGGAGAAGAAACCCACCAAGAAGAATTCCTTGGTACCATTGCTAGGAGAAAAATGAACCGTAGATCCAAAACGACGACGAACCTGATCCGCGATTGCCTGGCCAGGCTTGAAATCCCAATGGAGGAGACCATCCATGGCTACAAGATAGAGAGGACGCCATGGCTAGGGTAGAGGGGGTGGAGCGCCATACCTCGTAGATCCAGCTATTGTTCTTGATTACGTCCGAACTGTCTTCCGAGTACATTCAAAGTACTCACCTGGCTTGTTGATTTGGCCAGATGTTGACGAAGGCGATCTCATGGATGAAGAGTTTGATAGCGAGTCCAACGCCTAGAGGAGTCCCAGTCAGTCTCGTGCGATCTTGGATTTGGTCACTATATTATATCCGCTTCCGCTACCCGAATGAATTCATCAAGCCTCACCTCGACGCTCGATGAGCTGCCAGTTTAGGAGTTACATTATCCACTCCACTGTGATATATCCACCACCACTTTTATCTCAAGTCAGTAGCATGCCACCAGGCTCCTGTGTCATGACCGCCATTATGTACAATATCGGCGTGTTTGTAATAATTTGTTGAGCAGCCTCAGCTCAACCCTGTAATATATTTAATGCTACTGGCCTTTTGTATCAAGTATTTGTCTACCAGTAAGGATAATTCTTCTTATACTGGGACTTCAAGATCGTTTTTTCAATAAGTATTTTATTGAAAATCCGGTCGTGACAAAACACTAGCACCCAAATCACACAAAGCATAACACTCGTGATCTTTAATTTAATCTTTATAGTAGGTTCCCACTCATCATTAAGTTTTCTAGGTATAGAAAGTTCCAAATTAAGTTTTTCATCATAAGATTGCATCAAGGCATCAACAATATGTTTGGTAAAAGCTTTGTTTTGACTATAAGCATGCGGAGAATTCAAGACAGATTGCAACAAGGAAATACAACCTTCTAAAGAACAATTATCGTAATTAAATTCCTTAAAATCCAAGATAGTGGGTTCAATGCTATTTAAAGTCTTGACCTCTCCAATCCCACTTTTACCAAATTTAGCATCAAGATCTACAAACTCCGAATCATTGGGACGCCTTTTAAGTAAAGTTGACTCATCTCCAGTCCCATCATTATTAAGATTAATATTGCAAAACAAAGATTTAATAGGGGACAAATCAATAACTTTTAGATCTTCATCATTATTTTCATGGAAACTAGAAGAACACTCTTTTACAAAGCAATCTTTCTTAGCACGCAATCTAGAGGTTCTTTCCTTGCAGTCATCAATGGAAATTATCATTGCCTTGAGAGACTCATTGATATCATGCTTAGGAGGAGTAGACCAAAGTTTCAAAGAGTCAACATCAAGCGAAAGTCTATCAACGTTCCTAGCCAAATCATCAATTTTAAGAATTTTTTTTTCAAGCTAGGTATTACAATTCTTTTGAGAGATCATAAATTATTTCACACTATTCTCAAAATCAGAGGGCATCTTATTATAATTACCATAAGCATAATTGTAGGAATTTCCATAATTATTAGAGGAATTACTAGGGAACAGTCTAGGATTAAAGTTTCCTCTATAAGCATTGTTACCAAAATTATTCCTACCAACAAAATTCATATCCATAGATTCATTATTATTCTCAATCAAAGTAGACAAAGGCATATCATTGGGATCAATAGAAGAACCCTTAGTAGCAAACAAGTTCATAAGTTCATCCATCTTTCCACTCAAAACATTGATTTCTTTTATAACATGCACTTTTTTACTAGTAGATCTTTTGGTGTGCCATTGAGAATAATTAGCCATAATGTTATCAAGGAGTTTAGTAGCTTCTCCTAAGGTGATTTCCATAAACGTGCCTCACGCGGCCTAATCTAAATTATTTCTAGAAGCAAAATTTAAGCCGGCATAATTTTTTTGTATGATCATCCATAAATTCAAACCATGAGTAGGGCAATTGCGAATCATTAATTCCATTCTTTCCCAAAATTGGGCAACATGCTCATGATCAAGTTGTTTAAAATTCATAATAACGTTCCTAAGAGTGATGATCTTAGCGGGAGGAAAATACTTAGAGATAAAAGCATCTTTCCACTTATTCCATGAATCAATACTATTCTTAGGCAAAGACGAGAACCAAACTTTAGCAGGATCTCTAAGTGAAAACGGAAATAACTTCAATTTAACAATATCATTATCCGTATCTTTATTCTTTTGCATCTCACACAAATCAACAAAGTTGTTTAGATGGGTAGCGGCATCTTCACTAGAAAGGTCGGAGAATTGATCTTTCATAACAAGGTTCAACAAAGCAGCATTGATTTCACAAGACTCAACATCATTAAGAGGAGCAATCGGAGTACTAAGGAAATCATTATTATTGGTATTGGAAAAGTCACACAATTTGATATTATCTTGTGCCATCGCGACAAGTAATCCAACACACAAGCAAGCAAAAAGGCAAGCGAAAGAGAGAGGAGATTGGGAAAGAGAGGGCGAATAAAATGGGAAGGGTGAAGTGCGGGAGAGGAAAACGAGAGGCAAATTGAAAATAATGTAAATGCGAGGGAGATGAGTTTGTGATGGGTACTTTGTATGTCTTGACTTGAGTGAAGACCTCCCCGGCAACGGCGCCAGAAATCCTTCTTGCTACGTCTTGAGCTTGCGTTGGTTTTCCTTGAAGAGGAAAGGGTGATGCAGCAATAGTAGCGTAAGTATTTCCCTCAGTTTTTGAGAACCAAGGTATCAATCCAGTAGGAGGCTTCTCAAAAGTCCCACGCACCTACACAAACAAACAAGAACTCGCAATCAATGCAATAAAGGGGTTGTCAATCCCTTCACGGCCACTTGCGAAAGTGAGATCCGATAGAGATAATATGATAAGATAAATATGTTTGGTATTTTTATGATATAGATTGGAAAATTAAAGATGCAAATAAAATTAGATTGAAAGCTTATATAATAAGAGATAGACCCCGGGGCCATAGGTTTCACTAGTGGCTTCTCTCAAGATAGCATAAGTATTACAGTGGGTGAACAAATTACTGTCGAGCAATTGATAGAAAAGCGAATAATTATGAGATTATCTAGGCATGATCATGTATATAGGCATCACGTCCGTGACAAGTAGACTGACTCCTGCCTGCATCTACTACTATTACTCCACACATCGACCGCTATCCAGCATGCATCTAGAGTATTAAGTTCATAAAGAATAGAGTAACGCATCAAGAAAGATGACATGATGTAGAGGGATAAACTCATGCAATATGGTATAAACCCCATATTTTTATCCTTGATGGAAACAATACAATATGTGCCTTGCTGCCCTGCTATCACTGGGAAAGGACACCTCAAGATTGAACCCAAAGCTAAGCACTTCTCCCATTGCAAGAAAGATCAATCTAGTAGGCCAAACCAAACGGGTAATTCGAAGAGACTTGCAAAGATAACTTAATCTCACATAAAAGAATTCAGAGGAGATTCAAATATTTCTCATAGATAAACTTTATCATAAATCCACAATTCATCGGATCTCGACAAACACACCGCAAAAAGAGTTACATGGAATTGATCTCCAAGAAGATCGAGGGGAACTTTGTATTGAGATTCAAAGAGAGAGAAGAAGCCATCTAGCTAAAGGGGGGACGCGAAGGTCTATGGTAAACTACTCACAACTCATCGGAGAGGCCTTGGAGATGATCTAGAGGCCCTCCGTGATCGATACCCCCTCCGGCGGAGCGCCGACAAAGGCTCCAAGATGGGATCTCGCGGATACAGAAGGTTACGGCGGCGGAAATAGTTTTCGTGGTCGCTTCTGATGTTTTTGGGGTACATGCGTATATATAGGAGGAAGAAGTAGGTCGGTGGAAGCCGTAGGGGCCCACGAGGGTGGGGAGAACGCCCAGCCCTAGAGGGCGCACCGGGCACCCTCATGGTTGCCTCGGTTGTTGCGTTACTTCCACTCCAAGTCCTCTGGATCACGTTTGTTCCAAAAAGATCGCTCCCCAAGGTTTCATTCCGTTTGGACTCCGTTTGATATTCCTTTTCTTCGAAACACTTAAATAGGCAATAAAACAGCAATACGGGGCGGCTGGAGCAATAAAAATGATATAAATGTGTAAAGTAAAGTAAATTAAAGCCCAAAAATTATTAGGTTAGACCCAAAAATGATATAAATGTGTAAAGTAAAGCCCATAAACATCCAAAACGGGTAATATAATAGCATGGAGCAATAAAAAATTATTGATACGTTGGAGACGTATCACATCGCAGCCGGCCACGGGAGGCAGGAGCACGAGGCACGACCGGCGCTGGTTTGGGCGGCTGGAGCAAGAAGACCAGAGGTTGAAGAAGCACTACGGCCATTGGATGGACATCGTACGGTCACTAGAGCTAGAATCGTGCATATTGACTAAGTTGACAAAGCCCTCCGTCTCTGTCAACTTAGTAGGCCCACAAGTCAGCCTTCCACTATACTGGGTCCTAGCTAGCAGGGGGAGTATTCATTTTTTTGTGCGTAATAAGGAGGCACTTCCTTGCATGCGAAGATATAGCTGGTGGGTCCAAGCTATCAGTGTCGGTAATGTTTTTTCGCGAAATCTGAAGGCCCTTCGGTGGGTCCCAGATGTCAGGTGGAGGAATCATTATTTTGCGCGTAATAAGGAGGCATTTCCTTGCGTGCGGTTGTGGACCCAGCTGTTAGCCTCTCCACATACAGTCCACTTCAGATGCATGTCGGTCGTTGACCATGTTGACCAGGCCACGCCGAGAGCACCAGGGCGGTGGACGATGGTGAGGCCTAGGAAGGGAACGACACAGAGGCAAGGAAGACTCGGCAGTTGTTTCCCACGTGGAGGGGAGTACCACTGTACGAGGGTTTACTGGCTCGTCTGTCGTCGCTGGAGAATAACAGCAGGTGTGGGTGAGTAGAGGGATGGCTAGGCCAGCGATGGGAGTATGGTGGGGTGGTGAGGCCTGTCTTGCGGCAAACCCGGCCCATGAGGAGGAGGAAGCGAGCAGTCCATGGCGGTTGTTTGAGCGGCAGGAGCAGGAAGAGCAGAGATTGATGAAGCACGACGGCCGTTGGATAGAAATCCGACAGTCACTGCTTGTGCGTCAATCTTTTTTTAGGAAAGCCTCAAATATATGGAAAACAGCATACAACCCATATGCCCTTATTTCTAATAATTCACAGCCCATTTGCTAATTCTTAAGGTTTTTTTGGAGCCCATATTCTTTTTGTTAGCATTACAGCCTATATTGTGGCCACGGTTAAAAAATTATACAAAATTTTGCATATTTCGGTGCGGTCCGAACTGTTTTTAATCCCGAAATTTTCGAGTCATATTCAAACTGATTTTAAAAATAAATGTATATCAATATAAAATCCAACAAATTGTCCATGCATAAAAATCAATGCAATTTAAAATCTCGAAATAAAAAAAAATTGAAACTAATTGTCGGTTTGATGTGTTTTAAAAATGTACAACCCATTTCTCATTAGTGATAGGCCATTTTCTCGGCCAGCCGAATGAAGCTCTCCTCGTCTTGAAAGATTTGCAGCCCAACAGGCCTGACAAAGCGACTTACCTGGCAAATCACAAAAAAACTGGGCTGTGGCCGTGGACCCAGCTGTCAACCTCTCCACGTACAATACTCTTCCGATGGAAGTCGGTCGTTGACCACATTGACCACGCCGTGCCGAGAGCACCAAGGCGGTGGACGACGGCGAGGCCTAGGAAGGGGACGACGCGGAGCTGGGGAAGACGCGGCAGTGGATGCCCACGCGGAGAGGAGTACGAGGGTTCACTGGTTCGGTTGCGGTGTGAGGCTGTCGTCGCCGCAGAATAACAAGGGGTGTGGGTGAGTAGAGGGATGCCCTGGGCCAGCGGAGGGAGTAGTATTGGGCGGTGAGGCCTCCGCGGCATCACAGCCGGCCACGATAGCAGGAGCATGCGGCACGACCGACACTGCTTTGGGCGGCTGGAGCAAGAAGACCAGAGGTTGAAGAAGCACTATGGCCGTTGGATGGACATCGTACGATCACTGGAGCTAGAATCGTTCATATTAACTAAGTTGACAAAGCCCTCCGTCCCCATCAACTTAGTAGGCCCACAAGTCATCCACCCACTATTGTGGGTCCTAGCTAGCAGGGGGGTATTCATTTTTTTTGTGCGAATAAGGAGGCACTTCCTTGCGTGCGAAGATATAGCTAGTGGGTCTGACCTGTCAGCGAGGGGAACATTTTTTTCGCGAAATACAGAAGCCCTTCCCATGTACAGTCCATGTACAATGCGTAATAAGGAGGAACTTTCCTTGTGTGCAACCATGGACCTCATGGGTCCCAGCCGCTAGGCTCTCCTCGTATAGTACTTTTCCGATGACTCTTGTATGTTGACCATGCCGCGTCGAGCGCACCGAGGTGGTGGACAATGGCGAGGCCCCAGACTGGAACGCCCAGGAGATGGGGAAGACATGGCAGTGGAGTCGCAGATAGAGAGGAGTGGGAAACTTAACTGGTTCGGGTGCGGGGTGGGCCTACACTCGGCAGAGAATAATAGGAGGTGCGGAGTGGAGGGATGGCCTGGCCGTCAGCGGGGTAACTTTTCGCTGAGGAGCGCAAAACAACACCGCTGGACGCCGAAGGCTGGAGCTGGCGGTCCCAGCAGCGCTAGTGGAAGAAGATGAGAGAATGAAGAAGAATGTCGGCCGTTGGATGTAAATCCAACGCCTTCTTAGGCTTCGACCTACTGGCCCACATATCATCCAGTCCATTTGTTTTTAGTCCATTTGGTGGGCTGGATGAAACAATGATGTAGCATCTATGCAACCCGTTTATATATATGGTAGAATTTAAATCCCATTTGCATTTTTCTCGAAATCCACGGACTTGCTGGGCTGGGTGAAAATATCATGTTGGCCTAGACGGAGAAATCTTTGCAAGCTTATGTACGCAATCACTAGGAGTTAACTTGCCAAGTTATATGTAAACTATTATTATTATTATTATTTTGTAAGAACTTTCAACTTACGAAATAAAATATCATTTAAATTTGATGAGTTAATAGTACGTGGGGTATTATTATTTTTTAGGCTAGACGTGGGACAGTTGAGTTGGTTCTAGGGAAAAGTACTGGGAGAAAACTCAGTTTACATCAAAAAAGAAAGTGGGAGAAAATTCAGAGACCTGCTGGGTCCAATTGAGGAGGGGAATATGTTGGAAGGAAGGAGATTCAAAGCACGGCAGCCGAGTGAACTAGATTTTGTTTTAACAGACAAGTGAACTAGTTAAATACATAAGCAAATAGCCACTAAAAAAAGCAATCAGGTTAATGGGTTCTTAAAAGAAATATTTCGGACAAAACAAATAATTACGACACATAGGCTAATGAATGAAACACTCAGATGATAAAGGTGCTTATAAATAGATAAAGTACAACATCTAGACCTTCCTGGCATGCTTGATCATGATGTTGCGGCTGTCCGTGTACTCGTCGGTTACGGGAAGCAGACACGCCCTCATGTCCAAGATCTGCCTGTACATGTCGCAGCATGCGTATGCGTCCTTCGCCGCGTAGGTTATGTAGACTAGATTCAAAGGTACCTCCCACGTCTTTAGGTCCTTGGTATCGTTGTCTTCTTTCATGTTGGCGTATCAGGGGTCCATGATGGTCTCGGTGAGGTCAACCACGGAGTCCTTCTCCTGCCCGTTGCTGATGATCTTGTATTGCTTCTGGATGTCGACAAGCTTGTTGCACCAGATGGCCAAATTGTCGCGTTCCTCCTTCTCTCCACCGTAGGGAAGGTGCAGTCGGCGCTGCCGATGAAACGGGCGAATATTCTAGAACCTCAGATGGCCCTACGGAAGTCGTAGATGAGAACCTTGCTACCTCTTGAGCACTGCGTTGGATTTCCCCGAAGAGGAGAGGATGATGCAATAAAGCAGCGTAAGTATTTCCCTCAGTTTTTGAGAACCAAGGTATCAATCCAGTAGGAGACCACGCACAAGTCCCTCGTACCTACTGTCGGGGAAGCTGATCGGGCCCACGAACACCTATGGGACCGGCGGACCGAGCCCCTTTCGGTTCGGTGGGGGGCGGAGGTCGCACGAAGAGCAGATCGAGGCGAAGCACACGAGCAGTTTACCCACCTTCGGAGCTCTCCGGAGAGATAACACTCCTACTGCTGCTTGTCTGATTGTATTGTGTTGTTGCTAGGGAGCGCTGAGAGCTACAAGACCTAGCGTGAGTGGTCTCTGGTTTCGAATGAACCGACTCTCTTCTACGTTGCGCATGGGCCTCCTTTCATATTCTCAAGGGGTCTCCGACAGGTGGCAACGTAGACAAGGGCAGAAACGTAAAAGGAGTCGTGGTTGGTACAGCTACTTGTACAGTGTACCCAACCTAACCCTGACGGCAGGGGACAAAGGCATTAAATGCCCGTCTAAGTCGACTAAACAGTGCAGAAAAGGACCGTCAGGGGCGCCACCGCTCGCCACGATGGCGATCTTGTCAGCGCCGCTTACCACCGCGCTCCGCTGGCCGCACAGCCTCTTGCCACGCGCGCCTGGAAAGGTCCCATGGCGACACGTTGGTGGATGAGCTGGAGCGGAGGAACGGAGTGGTAGTCTGCCGCGGCAAGCGCCTTGCCGCGGTCGTTGCCTTGTCGCGCCCGGAAGCTTGTCGCTCACTGGGCCTTCCCGGCAAACTCCTCTTGCTGGGGCCTTGTCTTCTAAATGCCTTGGTTGGCCTTCCCGGCAAAATCCTCTTGCCGGGGCCTTGTCTCCTTGGCTTGAATACTTTGTTCTTGAATGGCTCTAATGGAGCCGCGGAGGACCTTGGCGGTCACCAGGCAAGCCTTGCCGCGGGGTGCTGCGACTGCCCGTGCACGAGTTCGGGATACTAGGGTACCCCTACTCTAGTACACCGACAGGAGCCCCCGGGCCTAGGGTTACACACGCAGCCGAAGCGCTGTTGGGCTGTGCCCAAAACAAAGTGCACGGGCACGCGCGCCTTGGTTACGCCGCGTGACTCACTCGTCCCACCATCGCCCCCACAGGCAGCACGCATCGATTGCGGCGTCGTGGGAGAGATCGTGGGGGGTTTCTTTATTAGGAAAAGCGGAACGTCCGCCCCCTCCCTCTTTATAAGCAGAGGAAGCAGGGGCAGTTCGCCCGCCTCGCCATTTGCTGTCCAATCTCGAAAAAACCACCGCTGCTCCCTCCTTCTCCCCAAGTCTGAAGAGAGCGGCGCTCCGCCCCCCATCGCCACCAGTACCACCAACGCCGTCGGTCTCCCCCACTGCCTCCGCCATGGCTCCGAAAGCCGACAAGGGGAAGGGCGTGAAGTCGGCCGAGGCGCAGCGGCTCGCGGCGCTGCGAAAGGAGCGGGCCATCTTCCCCCCCAGCTCGCCGCAAGGGAGCTGAGGGAGAACTACTACCTCTTCTGGTCGACGGAGACGCGGGCGCATCCGCGCACGAAGGTACTCCCAGCTGCTGCTTGAACTAGCCCCAATCGGGTACCCTTTCTTCAAGACCTTTTTCTATTGCGGGCTCTGCCCGCCCTTCTCTGAATTTTTCTGCGATATCATGAACACCTACGGGTTCCGCCTCCTTGATTTCACCCCCAATGCTATCCTGACCATGGCAGTTTTCGTACATCTCTGCGAAAACTTTGTCGGAGTCCATCCCGACGTAGCCCTCTTCCGCCATTTTCTCCATGCCTCGAGTAGAGAGAGGAGAGCCTCTTGCCGGAGGAATCGCTTCGATCTCAAGGATCGGCAAGAAGGAATCCTATCTGGAGGGAGAGCTCCGCAGCAAGTGGGAGGAATGGAGGGCAGATTGGTGTTGTATTGTAGAGGAGAACCCGCAGCCCTTTACCGCTCAGCGCCAAACCCCAATAGTGCGCGGCAACGATTGGAGCAACTTGGCGCCGGAAGATACTAGATTGAAGATTGCCGTCACCCGGATCCTGCGCCTCAGGCTTGCCGGACTCACTGTAGGCGCCGTTGGCGCAGATTTCCTTCGCCGCCGCATCGCCCCCTTGCAGGAGAGGAGGAGACCTGCTTGGGAGTTCCAGAATGCGGCGGATATCATGAGGCTGCGCCCGGGCCTCAACTTCAATTTCACCGTCTTGGAGTTGGATGCGATGCTCCTGGAGCTGTTCAAGCACGACCCTGATCATCCCGAATGGTTCAGGTTGCCGAGGGGAGTCGTTCCATTGTGCAATAATTCCTCGCTCGACCACATCCGTGCAATGATGTCGTTGTGCGACTCGCATGTAATTGTTCCAACCTGGCAAGAGCCTGTAGATGACGTCGTGCGGGTGTTCTTCGATAGCTTGGAAGAAGTGCCGATCCGCCCCGATGAGCAGAAGGGCCTCACCCGCGACACCACTGACGCATTTAGATGCGCCAGACGCCACCAGTTGGAAGAGGCGGCAGACTGCCACGGGCGAATTCGGGTTCACCGTGGAGGAGGCAGAGGCAGCAGAGGCGGCAAGCCTTGTCGAGCGAAGGGAGTTTGCGGCGGAGGAGCTTGCCGAACTGAAGCCGAGTCGGCGAGCCAGCGAGGGCGCCTCCTCCCCACCATCTAGCAGCTTGCATGAGCGGAGCCCCAGCTCCACCAAGAAGGCGTCTCCGCAAGGCTGGAGGCAAGCAGGCGGGCGGCAGACCCAGCAACCGCCCGCGCTGCGGCGACGCAACTCCACCGCGGCAAGCACTGTTGCCGCGGGAGCACCTCACGCCGCTGCAGCAACTGGAGCGGGGCCCTCCCAGGCCACCGCTGCTACTCCCGCCAAGCGATCAAGGGAACCCACTCCTCCGCCTCGTCGCACCGGGGGCGAGCCAGAATTTGATCTCTCCGCGCTCAGCTCCGACAAGGAAGAAGAAGAGTAAGCTTCTGTGTTGTACTTGTATTTCTTCAATTTTGTTGCTTTGTTTTGTATCTGATTTGCTTCATTCTGAACTCTTTCCTTTTCAGGACGTTGGCTCAGAGAGCGTCGAAGAGAGCCAAGACCCCGGTGGTTGTCATCGAGGACGATCCCCCAGCAGCAGGAGGCGTCGAGACCACCTTGCCGGACAACAACTCTTCCTCAGCAGCCCCAAAGACAGCCCCCAGCGTAAGTATATGGTTTACTCTTTCTTGTTGGGCGTGCATGGGTGCTCTTTCTTGACTGATATCTCGATCGTTGGTTTGTGTAGGAAGCGAGCAGCCTCACCAAGAGTGCCGGAAGCCGCTCGGACGTGCCATCTGCGTCGACTACATCGCCAAGGGAGGATCCCCCGGCAAGGGAGCGTTCTCCGGCAAGGGATGCTTCTCCGGCAAGGGGCAGTTCTCTGGCAAGGGATAGCACCAGCGACCCTCCGGTGGTTGAGACCGCGGCTGCAGATCCCATCGCAGGTAATCCTCTTGCCTGAAAATCTCCCTTGGGTTCTTTTTCTTCTTATTTTCTTTTTGAACATTTGCTTGACTGTTCTTTCTTTTTCTGGTCGTCAGATCCATCCGCCGCAGAGCCGATGGAGACTGAGGTCGCCGGCGAGGAGGAAACGCGCGGCAACACTGCCGACACCGTCGTTGCTGAGGAAGAAGCCGGCGCTGATGACCCTGCTGGCGAAGAGGCCGCCAAGGCTGCCGCCGCAGAAGCTGGCGAGGGGTCTGGCGATCGCACTGACGGCCCTGAGGCCGCAGGAGCGCCAGGCGCTACACCGACCGCCGATCCCTCCGCCGCTGCTGCAGCGCCAGGCTCCGAAGAGCCTCAGCCTGGCGCCTATCTGAAGGCCGGCGATGGTGTCTTCATCAAGCTTCCCTGGGCGTCGAGCTCCAGGGCGCCGGTCGAAGGAGAAACCTTTGACGAAGAGCTGCTCGCCTCCGCTGGGCTGACGCTGGTCGACACGCCAAGCAGCAGCAGCGGCGAGTCTGAGGAGGAGCAATTCGGAAGCTGCTGTCGCTCTACCGCACCCGACAAGCCAAGCTGGAATCCCGGGAAGCGCTTGTCGCGAAGGCGGGAGCAGACATAGAGAAACGCGCGGAGGAGCTCCGGGGCATCAATCAGGAAGCTCTCCGGGCCTTGGCAGAGGAGCGGGAGAAAATCGTCGAGGCGCGCAAAGCCTTCATCCTCGAGAAGGCTGAGGTGGAAGAGCAACAACGGCTTGCCGCCGAGAGGCTGTCTGCGCAAGAAGGTGAGCTGGCGCAGCGGAAGATCTATCTTGACAGCCATGAGGAGGACCTTGCCGCGCGCGAGCAAACATTTGGCGGGGCTATCAAGGAAGCAAAGGATTCCGCCGCAGCTGCCGAGGCCGCCAAGAAGGAGCTGGAGACGAAGGTGACGCCTTGAGGCCGGGCCTGAAGAAGGGCGGTGAAAGAGCTTGCTGCACTCAAGCATGAGCGAGAGAAGGACGCCTACACTCTTGGCGAGCTCCAGGGCCGTCTCGCTGAGAGGAGCAAGGAGCTCAGCGCCGCCAAGGACTCCAAAGCAGATCTCGAGTTGAAGTTGACCACCTTGACTCAGACGCTGTAAGGCGCCAGGGAGCGGGAGGTTGCCTTGTTGGAGAAGATCAAAACCGACGAGGCGCTGGCGAAAAGTCTTGTTGCCGCCTGCAACACCTTCAGAGAGAATGTGGAGCACTGGACCGAGGGTCTCGTGAATGTTGCCGCCGCCATCGACATGGAGCTGATGGAGCTGGGGATGGTGGATCTTGGATATTCCTCCGATGAGCACCTCCAACCCAGCGCCAAGCTCAGCTTGTTCTTCAAGGGCGTGGTGGCGGCTCTTCAGCGACTCCGGGAAGAGATCCCAAAGCAGCTGGACAAGGAGTCGCGCGAGATCTGCGCGGGAGCTCTCCAGAAGGTGCTGATGAAGGTGGCCTTCCGCAATCCAGGCCTCAACCTCACCGGCGTCCTCAAGTCCTTGCCGCCGGATGCTGATGTGGAGGCACTCAAGGCCCTTGTCGCACCCATTGTGGACAAGGTGGGCAAGATCAAGAGGGTTGATGGCGACCGCGTAGATTAGGCCGCCAATTTTATCTTTTCCTTGTCGCTGCTGGTCATGTTAGGAGAAGAATCTATTAGTGCTACGACAAGCTATTTTGTAATATAACTCTATCTCGGGCAGTGATTGCAATGTTATTTCCTTTACTTGATTCCTTCCTTTGCATGTTTTTGCCCTACGCTTTTAGGGAACTTGTCGGTATGGCACCTTTGTCATGGCTGAGTGCGGAACGTCGGCAACTTCGGCGGTGCCGCTCCGACAAGAAACCTTGTCGCAACTAGTTGCAGCTCACTTAAGTTGTTGAGCGGACTCGAAACAAAGTAAGGGCGCAACTAGCTACGAGTTGGTTCCTCCGCGCACAGGTTTTCCATACAAAGCACGGTCGTTCGAGGAAGATAACTTAAAAATTTAAAAGCTGATTGCTCAAAATTTAGCAACTTAGCTTTTCTGTCCTTTGCTTCCCGGTAAGGCGAAACTTCCTTGAGCGACGCTTGGTCCACACCATTATCTTCTCCTTCCCCCCGGCAAACTTGTGTGCGAGGGAGCCTTCCTTTCTTTGAGAAAGAGAAAGAAGAGAAAATAAAATTATGGAGCCTCGCGGCTCGTTATTGCTTACCGGGTGTAGGTGCTGCACAAAGTGTCAGATAACACATGCAATAAAATGATGAAAGCATGAAATTGACAAGTTGTGCGAAGCACATGAGCTTTACTTATGCACGGGATCTGCGCCCGGCTTTGTACAAAGGATTACATGCAACATCGGCAAGACTTCTACAAAAGGTGGCTGCCGGAACAGGTTCCGGCAACCGCGCCCTCTGAGTAAAACTTACGAAGATGCTCGATGTTCCGTGAGTTTCTCACCGAATGCCATCTTCGGTCTCAAGGCGGACAGCGCCAGGCCTAGTGACTCGTTTCACCCGATAAGGGCCTTCCCACTTTGGCGTCAACTTGTTGGAATTCTTGGCGGACTGAATGCGCCGAAGAACAAGGTCGCCTTCCTTGAGACTTCTGGCACTAACTTTGCGGCTATGTTAGCGGCGCAAAGCTTGCTGATATCGAGCAGCTCGTACAGCGGCCTGAAGACGGTCCCCCTCAAGGAGCAGCGCGTCATCTTGTCGCAGCTGCTCTTGCTCAAGCTCATCATAAGCGAGCACTCGAGGTGATCCGAATACGAGTTCCGTGGGGAGAACTGCCTCTGCTCCATAGACTAGAGCGAAAAGTGTCTGGCCAGTGGCTCGATTTGGCGTCGTCCTGATCGACCAAAGAACCACCGGCAGCTCCTCAATCTAGTTTCTTCCGCACTTGTGCAGCCTGTCGAAAGTTCTGGTCTTGAGCCCACGCAACACTTCAGCATTTGCCCTCTCCGCTTGACCGTTACTCCTTGGATGAGAAACGGAAGCAAAGCAGACCTTGGCGCCAAGATCTTGGACATATTGCATGAAGGTGCGACTCATGAATTGCGTGCTGTTGTCGGTGATGATCCTGTTAGGAATCCCGAAACGGCAAACAATCGACCTGAAGAACTTGACTGCTGACTGTGCGGTCACCTTCCTCACTGCTTCCACTTCCGGCCACTTTGTGAACTTTTCGATTGCAACGTACAAGTACTCAAAGCCCCCGACTGCTCGGGGAAAGGGGCCGAGGATGTCGAGCCCCTGCACCGAAAATGGCCGTGATAAAGGGATCGTCTGGAGAGCTTGAGCCGGCTGGTGTATCTGCTTGGAATGGAACTGGCATGCTTCACACTTGGTTACTTGTGCAGTTGCATCCTGGAGGGCTGTCGGCCAAAAGAAACCTTGCCGATAAGCTTTGCCGGCAAGTGCTCTTGCGCCAATGTGGTGACCACATATGCCTCCGTGTATCTCTGCCAACAGCTTCATCTTCCCGGTGAATACACTTCAATTTCACACCGTTGAGTCTTCTTACATGCAGGTGTCTTTGTCGACAAACAGGTACATACTTGACTGCCTGGCTACTCTTTCCGCTTCTTCTTGCTCTTCGGAAAGTTCTCCTGTCTGAAGGAAATGGACAATCTGCTGCGCCCATGCTGGAGCTTGCGGCTCGACAACAAGGACTAAAGGCACATCTGCTGTTGCGGGAACATCCGCTTCTACGGCAAGAACCTGCGGCTTAGCCGGAGCTTGATGTTCCCCGACAAGCTTGCCGGAGCAAAACTTGTCGGGAGCGTCTGCTTCAACGAAACAAACCCTAGGGCTTGTCGGAGCAGACTGCTCCTCAGCACTCTTGGTGTTGATCCTGGGGACCTTCTTGGCGGCGGCTTCGGGGAGCTCTGCCAGAAAATAGTCACCAGAAATCAACTTCCTCTTCTTGTTCTGTCCAGTTGATGGCGTTACAGTCGGCTGAGTCAGCTTGAGCACAAAAATCCCTGGTTCCACAGGTAACTTGAGTGCGCTGCACTTTGACAGGCCATCGGCTATATCGTTCTGAGCTCTTGGAACATGTTCCATCTGTAGGCCGTCAAAGTGCTCTTCTAGCTTTCTCACTTCATCAACATAGGCTTCCATCAACGGACTTTGATAGTCCTTGTTCACTTGGCGGACGAGAAGCTGTGAGTCACCCCTGATAATGAGCTTCTTGATCCCAAGGTCTACCGCGATCCTGAGACCGGCAAGCAAACCTTCATACTCTGCAGTATTGTTTGTTGCTTGCTCCTTGGGAAAGTGCATCTGGACTATGTACTTGAGGTGCTCTCCGGTGGGTGCGATAAGCAGCACACCAGCACCGGCGCCTTGTAGCGAGAAGGCACCATCAAAGTACATCAGCCACTCTTTGCTCGCTTCCTTGACGGGGATGCTCGTTTCTGGAATTTCTTCATCCTGTGTTGGCGTCCATTCTGCTATGAACTCCGCCAACGCTCTGCTTTGGATAGTTGAGGTGGTCTCAAACTTCAGACCAAAGCTTGACAGTTCCAGTGCCCACTCGACAATCCTGCCTGTTGCTTCTGGATTTTGCAGTATCCTCTTCAGCGGAAAGCGAGTGACGACTGTGATCTCGTGTGCTTGGAAGTAATGGCGCAGCTTTCTCGAGGCCATGAGAAGGCCGAAAAGCAATTTCTGCACACCAGAGTACCTTGACCTAGCCCCCTGCAGAAGGGAACTGACAAAGTAAACTGGGCGCTGCACCATCCTTTTCTGCATCCTCTCATACACCTGCGCAGACTCATCTTTGTCGGGACCAGAGCTTGCCGGTGAAGTACCTTGCTTGTCACTGGATGCCTCTGCCGTGGTTGCTAGCTCATCATCTGCCTCCCTCTCTGCTACTAACGCAGCACTAACCACTTGATTGGTTGCCGCTATATATAGCAGCAACTTCTCTTGTGGCCTAGGTGCGACAAGTATTGGAGTGGAGGACAGGTATCTCTTTAAGTCCTGCAGCGCAGCCTCCGCTTCCGGAGTCCATTTCATTGGACCTGCCTTTTTCAAAATTTTGAAAAACGGCAGGGCGCGCTCAGCAGATCTAGAGATAAACCTGCTGAGAGCAGCTACGCAACCGGCAAGTCTTCGTACATCCTTGATGCGCTTTGGTGCTTCAATCTGCTCAATGGCCTTGATCTTGTCGGGATTGGCTTCAATTCCCCGCTCAGACACGAAGAACCCGAGAAGCTTGCCGGAGGGGACTCCAAACACACACTTCTCGGGGTTGAGCTTGAGGTTGATCTTGCGCAGATTTGCAAAGGTTTCGTCTAAATCTTGAATCAGAGTTGCTTTGTCCTTGCTCTTGACCACTATGTCATCCATGTAGGCTTCTACATTTCTGTGCATTTGTGTCTCAAAAGCGTGATGGACTACTCTTGCAAATGTTGAACCAGCATTCTTTAAACCAAAAGGCATCCGTACAAAACAGTATGTGCCACATGGGGTGATGAATGCGGTTTTCTCCTCATCCTCTTCTGCCATGAAGATCTGATGGTACCCTGAGTATGCATCAAGAAATGAAAGCAAATCACATCCGTCCGTGGAGTCAACAATCTGATCGATGCGTGGCAAGGGAAATGGGTCCTTGGGACAAGCTTTATTAACATCGGTAAAGTCGCTACAAAGCCTCCATTTTCCGTTTGCCTTACGCACGACTACAGGATTGGCCAACTACGTAGGATGGAGCACTCCTCTGACAAGGCCCGCTGCTTCCAATTTCTTGATCTCTTCTGCGATGAACTCTTGGCGCTCTACTGCTTGCTTTCTGACTTTCTGTTTGACGGGCCGTGCGTGAGGACAGACGGCAAGATGGTGCTCAATTACTTTCCTAGGAACACCTGGGATGTCAGATGGTTGCCACGCAAACACGTCAACGTTCGCCCCCAGGAAAGCAACGAGCGCGCCTTCCTATTTAGGGTCGAGAGCGGCACTGATGGTGAAGGTACCACCAGTTCCGTCCTCCTTGGCGGACACCTTCTTGGTTTTTGGTGGAGCTGCCATCGTCTTCTTACACTTGCCGGTGGAGCTCGATGGTGCGTCCTCGACGGTAGCGCAGCACTCCAGAGAGGTGCGCTTGCCGGAGTGGGCATCAGAGCTCTTGCCGGACTTGGTCTTCTTCTTCCCCCCGGGAGCTTCAGCGGCAAGTGACTTGCTATCTGTTGGAGCTGCTTCTTCCCGGTAGATCTTGTCGGCGCAGATAAGAGCATCCTTCTTGTCGCCAGGGACAGAAATGACACTTATCGGGCCTGGCATCTTGAGCAAGTTGTATGCATAATGAGAGGCTTCCATGAACTTGGCGAGCGCTGGACGGCCAAGTATCCCATTGTAAGGCAATGGGAAGTCAGCAACGTCAAAAGTGACCCTCTCAGTCCTGAAGTTCAACTCGCTGCCAATCGTCACAGGCAACGTGATTTTTCCCTTTGGCTTGCTCCTTCCCGGATTGATTCCTTGGAATGTGCCGGTCTCTTCGAGCTCGCCATCAGGGATCTGAAGCTTCTGGAGTACGCGGAGGAGATCGAGTTCAAGCCGGCCCCGCCGTCAACTAGTATCTTAGTGACCTTGAGGTTGCGGATAGTTGGTGAAACCAACATCGGCAAGCACCCGACCGCAGTGATGCGATCAGGGTGGTCCTCAATATCAAAGATGATAGGCGCGCTGGACCATTTCAGAGGCTTGCGTGACTCGATGAATGGTTCTGCCGCATTGACTTCGCGCATCCACTGCTTGAGTTGGCGGTGTGAAGTATGCAGAGATGCACCACCGTCAACGCACAGGACCTCTGTGGCTTTCTGGAACTCCTGCTCGTCGGTTTCATCATCTTCCATGTCTTCATCGTCGTCGTCATCTTCATCCTTGTCGCGGCCACGGGGAGGTCTGTCTCCTTGCCGCTGCTTGGCCTTGCCGCGGCGTCCTCCCCGGCCGGGGCGTTTCTTGCTAGCTCCTCCAGCACCTTCCTGAGCCTTCTCCTTGTCGCGCCGCTCGTATTCAGCCTTCTGCTGCTCAACAAGCTGCTCGACCTTCTTGCAGCTCTGGAGGTCATGGCCCTTGGTGCGGTGGATCTTGCAGTACTGTTTGTTGGAGCCGTCCTGCTTGTCGGCGACCGCCACAGCCTGGCAGTTGGTGCCCGCGGCAACCTCCTTGCCGGAGCTACCAACTTTGGCTTTCTTGGCGCCACCTCCGTTGCCGGACTGCTCGACAACTAGCACATCTCTGCCTTTCTTCTTTCTATTGTTCCGCCACCGGCTTTTCTTTGCCGGGGCAGCCTCCTCACTATCAGATCCCACTTCTGCTTCTACATTCT
Source organism: Aegilops bicornis (assembly GCA_021605145.1). NCBI lineage: Eukaryota > Viridiplantae > Streptophyta > Magnoliopsida > Poales > Poaceae > Aegilops > Aegilops bicornis. The sequence continues at coordinate 221,809,655 of CM038674.1, read as the reverse complement.
CTCCGGGGAGTCTCCTCCCTTCCTCAGCATGTGCACACTTGTCGGCAAGGGCATATAGCTCACTGACGTCCTTGATCTTGCATATCGCCATCTCCTCCCGCATCTTGCGGTTCCGCACGTTCTGATGGAACGCGCTGATTACTGCGGCTGGGTGGACATTTGGGATGTTGTGCTGTACACGGCTGAATCTCTAAATGAACTTGCGCAGGGGCTCTCCCTCCTTCTGGGCAAGCAGATGAAGGTCGCTCTCTTGGCCATGGGGTTTGTGACCGCCTGTGAAGGCGCCAACAAACTGATGGCATAGATCCGCCCAAGAGGATATGGAGTTGTCCGACAAGTGCATGAGCCAGGATCTGACATTGGGCTTGAGTACTAGCGGGAAGTAGTTGGCCAGGATCTTGTCGTCTCGCCCCCGGGCAGCTTGCACCGCAATGGTGTAGATGCTGAGGAACTCTGACGGATGCGTCTTGCCGTCGTACTTTTCTGGCACGTCTGGCTTGAAATTCTTCTTGCCAGGCCACTGGACTTGCCGCAGCTCACGAGTGAACGCCGGGCAACCTACCGCGTACGGCAAGTCGCCTGGTTCCCCTGGCGCATTCGTGTCGACAGAGGGCCCAGCGCGCTGGTCGGATTGACGTCGCGCTTCTCTTCGGTGCTCGATGCGAGTTCGAGCGTCTTCTTGCTGCCGTTCGTGAAGAACTTGGCGCTGATCACGACGAGCTCGTGGGTCCGATGACGCGGTGGAGTCGCTGTCGAGGTGGATCCGGCGAGTCGGCGATCTTGGCCTTCGGGGTGGAGAGTGCATGGTGGTTGCACCCCCACAGGTTTAAATGCCGCCACCGGCTCGTGCCTTGTCGTCTTGCCGTGGCAGCGATGTAGTCGGTTGTCATGAGTGTCGCCGTTGGCAAAGCCGATGAGACTCTGGATGGTGGCCTCCATTCATCGACCTTGTCGGCTGTTGGAGGGTAATCTAGGAGCGATTGAGCTCTCGCCAAAGCTTCTGCTGGAGTGGTGGGTGGTAGTGGTGAGCGGCGCGAGGCGGGATATGCTCGGACTTCTAACTATGTTAGAAGGAGCGATATCCCGTCGAGCGACCGTGCCCCTTCGATGCCGACATGTTGGCATGCATGCTGGTCTTGAGGGCCTCGGGATCCACCAGCTCGATCTTGATCCAACGAGCGTATGGTACTGTGAATACCATGACGCTGTCGGTCCCACGCCTCCTGAGATGGGCGCGGTGCGTGTACGGACGCCGAGGTCTGTGCAGCCTTGTCCTTGGACTTGGCAGCATCATGAGCTCCCTCGCCGGCGCCCGTTCTTCCGCCGGTGTCTACCCCACCACCCATTTGCTCCGGTGGTGGTGAGATCGACGTGGACGGCTCCGCTTCCGCTGAAGCCTTCTTCTTCGGTGGCATGTCGATGAAGATGATGAAGATGTTGCTCGTGTGAACGCTGGATCAGGTTCACACAGCCTCGACACCCCCTACCTGGCGCGCCAAAGATGTCGGGGAAGCTGATCGGGCCCACGAACACCTATGGGACCGGCGGACCGAGCCCCTTTCGGTTCGGTGGGGGGCGGAGGTCGCACGAAGAAGCGGTCGAGGCGAAGCACACGAGCAGTTTACCCAGCTTCGGAGCTCTCCGGAGAGATAATACTCCTACTGCTGCTTGTCTGATTGTATTGTGTTCTTGCTAGGGAGCGCTAAGAGCTACAAGACCTAGCGTGAGTGTTCTCTGGTTTCGAATGAACTGACTCTCTTCTACGTTGCGCATGGGCCTCCTTTTATATGCTCAAGGGGTCTCCGACAGGTGGCAACGTAGACAAGGGCAGAAACGTAAAAGAAGTCGTGGTTGGTACAGCTACTTGTACAGTGTACCCTACCTAACCCTGACGGTAGGGGACAAAGGCATTAAATGCCCGTCTAAGTCGACTAAACAGTGCAGAAAAGGACCGTCAGGGGCGCCACCGCTCGCCACGATGGCGATCTTGTCAGCGCCGCTTACCACCGCGGCGCTCACGGCCGCCTGACCTCTTGCCACGCTGGAAAGGTCCCATGGCGACACGTTGGTGGATGAGCTGGAGCGGAGGAACGGAGTGGTAGTCTGTCGCGGCAAGCGCCTTGCCGCGGTCGTTGCCTTGTCGCGCCCGGAAGCTTGTCGCTCACCGGGCCTTCCCGGCAAACTCCTCTTGCTGGGGCCTTGTCTTCTAAATGCCTTGGTTGGCCTTCCCGGGAAACTCCTCTTGCCGGGGCCTTGTCTCCTTGGCTTGAATACTTTGTTCTTGAATGGCTCTAATGGAGCCGCGGAGGACCTTGGCGGTCACCAGGCAAGCCTTGCCGCAGGGTGCTGCGACTGCCCGTGCACGAGTTCGGGATACTTGGGTACCCCTACTCTAGTACACCGACACCTACACAAAACAACAGCAACTCGCAACCAACGCTTAGGGGTTGTCAATCCCTTCACGGTCACTTACAAGAGTGAGATTTGATAGAGATAATATTTTTGGTATTTTTGATAGATAGATGCAAAGTAAAAATAAAGGCAACGTAAAAACAAAGCAAGTAAATAAAGTGATATAGATTGATATGATGAGAATATACCCGGGGGCCATAGGTTTCACTAGTGGCTTCTCTCAAGAGCATAAGTATTCTACGGTGGGTGAACAAATTACTGTTGAGCAATTGACAGAATTGAGCATAGTTATGAGTATATATAGGCAATGATCATGTATATAGGCATCACGTCCAAAACAAGTAGATCGAAACGATTACGCATCTACTACTATTACTCCACTCATCGACCGCTATCCAAAGCATGCATCTAGAGTATTAAGTAAAAAGCGAATGTAACGACGTAAGCAAGATGACATGATGTAGAGTGATAAATTCATGCAATATGATAAAAACCCCATCTTGTTATCCTCAATGGCAACAATACAATACGTGCCTTGCAACTCTTTCTGTCACTGAGTAAGGACACCGCAAGATTGAACCCCAAAGCTAAGCACTTATCCCATTGCAAGAACTACCAATCTAGTTGGCCAAACAAAAAGATAATTCAAAGAGACTTGCAAAGATAACTCAATCATACATAAAAGAATTCAGAGAAGAATCAAATATTTTCCATAGATAATACTAGATCATAAACCCACAATTCATCGGTCTCAACAAACACATCGCAAAAAGAAGATCACATCGAATAGATCTCCACGAGAGAGGGGGAGAACATTGTATTGAGATCCAAAAAGAGAGAAGAAGCCATCTAGCTACTAGCTATGGACCCAAAGGTATGAAGTAAACTACGCACACTTCATCGGAGGGCTATGGTGATGATGTAGAAGCCCTCCGTGGTGGTTGCCCTCTCCGGCAGCTCTCATGAACAGGCCCCATGATGGGATCTCGTGGATATAGAAGGTTGCGGCGGTGGAATTAGGTTTTTTTGGCTCCTGTTCTGATCGTTCGGGGATACGTAGGTATATATAGGAGGAAGGAGTACGTCGGTGGAGCTCCGAGGGGCCCACGAGGTAGGGGGGCGCGCCCTCCACCCTCGTGACCTCCTCGGGCACTGCTTGGAGTAGGGTCCAAGTCTCCTGGATCATGTTCAGTTGGAAAATCACGATCCCGAAGGTTTCATTCCGTTTGGACTCCGTTTGATATTCTGTTTCTTCGAAATACGGAAAAAGGCAAAAAAACAGCAATTCTGGGCTGGGCCTCCGGTTAATAGGTTAGTCCCAAAAGTAATATAAAATTGGAAAATAAAACCCAATATAGTCCAAAACAGTAGATAAAGTAGCATGGAGCAATAAAAAATTATAGATATGTTGGAGACGTATCAGGCATCCCCAAGCTTAATTCCTGCTCGTCCTCGAGTAGGTAAATGATAAAAAAGAATTTTTGATGCGGAGTGATACTTTGGCATAATTCCAATGTAAATCTTCTTAATTGTGATATGAATATTCAGATCCGAAAGATTCAAGACAAAAGTTCATATTGACACAAAAATAATAATACTTCAAGCATACTAATCAAAGCAATCATGTCTTCTCAAAATAACATGGCAAAAGAAAGTTATCCCTCCAAAATCATATAGTCTGGCTATGCTCCATCTTCCCCACACAAAATATTTAAATCATGCACAACCCCAATGACAAGCCAAACAATTGTTTCATACTTATGATATTCTCAAAACTTTTTGAATCTTCACGCAATACATGAGCGTGAGCCATGGATATAGCACAATAGGTGGAATAGAAGGGTGGTTGTGGAGAAGACAAAAAGAGGGAAGATAGTCTCACATCAACTAGGCGTATCAACGGGCTATGGAGATGCCCATCAATAGATATCAATGTGAGTGAGTAGGGATTGCCATGCAACGGATGCACCAGAGCTATAAGTATATGAAAGCTCCACAAAAGAAACTAAGTGGGTGTGCATCAACTTGCTTGCTCATGAAGACCTAGAACTACTAGGAAAAGGGCTATAGATGGGAATGACACTAATGGCGCACCGGAAAGATGGTGCGCCATTAGTATATACTAATGGCGCACCACCATCTGATGCGCCATTAGAGTCTAATCTACTAATGGCGCACCATGCTTTGGGTGCGCCATTAGTATCAAATTTTTAACTAGTGCGCTTTGTCCAAACATACTAATGGCGCATCCTGCCCAAGTCGCCATTAGTAGTTGTAACTACTAATGGCGCACCGAAATGGGTGCGCCATTAGTATAGAAACTTTTTTTTGAACTAGTGCGCCTATCCAAACATACTAATGGCGCATCACCGCCAAAGTGCGCCATTAGTAGTTATAACTACTAATGGCGCACCGAGGCGTTGGGTGCGCCATTAGTATAGAATTTTTTGAACTAGTGCGCCTATCCAAACATACTAATGGCGCATCACCTTAAGTGCGCCATTAGTAGTGGTAACTACTAATGGCGCACCATGCAAGAGGTGCGCCATTAGTAAGTGGGCAGCAACAAGATATTTGGGACAGCCTCTCCTACCCACACACTCACTTTCTCCCCACTTCATTCTCTCCACCTCCTCCTTGTCTCGGGTGCCTCCTCTTTTTCACCTCAAATTAAGTGGTTAAATTACCTTGTTTTAATAGGTAAGTAAGGGGGGAAGCTATATTTAGGTTGTTCTCCTTACAACAATGTGCACATGCACTTTTTACGGCCTAGCTAGATCTATGTATGTTCGTGGTGTTGCATATGTTTGTGGTGTTTGCATATGTGTTTGTGTTTGGAGGTGTACTGGTATTTGAAATGCGATAGTTGCCAATATTTTGCCGGAATGTTGATTCATTTCCGTTTCGGCGAGAATTTTGGCATGCATTAAGCATTCTTTTTGGTCCTATTTTTAGGGAAAGTCATGCCAAATTTTTGTTTGGTTCTAAAATATCGTTTTGCTCTACCCATGACGACCATGGTCCGCCACGATGACCGAAGGCATCGTGAATAGGTTTTTGAGGTCCTTGAAGGCGAGATGCTTCAAAAGAACGAGGCGGAGATAAGATGTCCGTGTCGAAGATGCAAGCTGAAGAGCCTTATTGCGGACCCGGATTCCGGCAGGTGCGGGACCACCCTGCTGTTGCGTGGTTTCATGGATGGCTATCGGTGGCAAGGTGATGAAGATGACTAAGAAGTCGTCCATGCGGGTCGGGCAAGAAATGAGGAAGGGCAGCAAGACAACCACCGCGGCTCGGTAGGCGAAGACGAAGAATCCCGGAGATGATCACGGCGTGATGTTGTACACAGTCATCATGTAGAAGATGCAGGACATGATGATGAGGAAGATGCGGAGCAGGCGGCGGGCATGATCATGAAGATGATGATGCGGCGGAGCGACGACGCTGGACCATCGATGGGCTGGGTGCGGGACCCTCATATACAAGAGCTGCTTCTCAAGCAGACGGATAACGCAAGAGCTGCCGCCCGAGAGAAAGCCAAGATGGATCAACTTGAGTTAGATGCGGTTACTCCATTGTATGAAGGATGCAGGCACGAGGATACCCGACTGAAAGTAACGCTCATGGCCCTGGAGATGAAGGTAAAACACAAAATGACCGGCGCGTAGCTTCGACGAGAACATGTCATTCTGGCACGAACGTCTTCCCAAGGGGAACAAGTGCCCGGCCAGTTTGGAGGAGGCGAAGAAAATCGTGTGTCCTCTCGATTTACCGCACGTGAAATACCATGTGTGCATGAACAATTGCATCATTTATCGGGACGAGCACGCGGAGTCTACCATATGTCCGGTGTCTTGGCGTCACTCGATACAAGAAGAGGAGGAAAGCTCCTCGAAAAGTGGTGTGGTACTTTCCGATCACTCCTCGTATGCAGCGCTATTTCGCGGACCCTAAGGTAGCAAAGCTCCTGCGTTGGCACGCCGATAGGGAGGAGAAGAAGCGGGAAGATGACGCAAATGATCCGGAGATAGATAAAAAGACAAGATGCCGAGTCACCCTAAGGATGCGAGCGGTGGCAAGCGTTGAACCGAAGACTCGGAATTTGGGAGCGATCAAGGAACATCGTCTTTGGCGCGAGCACCGATGGAGTCAATCCGTTTGGCAGCCGGAGAAGCACACATAGCACCTGGCCTGTGTTTGTGTGGATGTACAACCTTCCCCCTGGTTGTGCATGAAGAGGAAGTACATTCACATGAGTATGCTAATTGAAGGGCGAAACAACCAGGGAACGACATCAATCATGTCTGGGGCTGCTGAAAGAGGAGCTTGACACGCTGTGGAAAACGCCAGCCAATACGTGGGGCGCCGCAGAAAGAATATTTCCCTATGAGAGCCGCACTGCTCCGCGGCGGTGCCACGACTATCTCGATTCTGGATATGTCGCGGGGAAGGTAGTCCACGGATTTTACGGATGCGTAAGGTGCATGGATGACACAACGTATCGCCAGCTAGATAGAGATCCGGGTCTTGAAAACCGTGTTCATGGGACATCGAAGGTGGCTTCGGCGATGACCCGTGGAGGAAAGCGCAAGGATCTGTTCGATGGTGAAACCGAACCCAGCGCCCGTGTCACGAGGAGCGGCGAGGAAATAGACAAGCTGTTGAAAAATTGGAAAAGACTGCCTTACGGAAAGAAGCAAAAGGCGCCAGAGCCGGGAAAGAAGCGAAAGGCGCCAGAGCCGCTGCTGAAGGTATGGAAAGGCGCCATTAGTACCCTTTACATGAGGATTCTTCCGCGGAAGAACAACTCATATTCGCCTTGTCACAAGGCGCCGAGCACAACCTGATGACCTATGAGGCGTACGATATCAACGGCTACACATTCTACACCGAGGCCAAGGACATGAAGAGCGATGGTTATCAGTAACTCCGGGTAACGATGGAATCCTACACCGGTAACGACAAGGACAGATACTACGGAAGGATCGAGGAGATCTGGGAGCTGAGCTACGCTGGAGAGAAGGTCCCGATGTTCTGTGTCAGATGGGCCAAGAACGTCAGAAAAGAAGACCGGTATTTCACCACCATGGTTATACCCGAAGCCAAATCCAAGATCATGGTATAAGCGTCACCGCGAAAAATGAGCCATGGGTACTGGCTTCCCAAGTGGACCAATGCTTCTTCATTACCGACCCGCCAAAGCCCGGTCGTGTTGTCGTGAGGAGAGGCAAAAGGAAGATCATCGGAATGGATGGAGTAGCCAATGAGCAAGACTTGACAAATGCAGCGACCCAAGGATCGAACATGACGGCGATGATGAAGTAGCAGCATACACCACAAGAAGAAGCAGGACCACCCTACCTAAAGGGCGTCCGTTCCACGGAAGAACTCCATTTGCGAAAAAGAAGGGCAAGAAGATTGTGAGCAGATAGCTAGCTAAGATCGATTGTATTTAAATCGTAGCCTTCATTTCTCGATTGTATTTCATGGGTACTTTTGAACTATCATGAATATTTTTAAATTTCATGGACACTCGATCTCGATCCCCTCCATCTCGATCGCTATCCCACCTCGCCAGATCCGGCCCCCCTCGCCGAGCACCCCCAGTCCACCGCGCCATGACCCCCGCACCCTCGATTCCCCTACTCAACACTTGCCGCCGACCCCCCGCACCCCTCGCAACGTCTTATAAAAAATAAGTATCAAACAGCTTTTTAAATGCTACTGTCTTATAAAAAAATATTACTGTTATTATTTAAACAAGTTTGAACATTTTAAACACAAATAAGTATCAAACAGCTTTTAAATGCTAAAAAATTTGTGGAGCCCACCTCGATCCCCTCCATCTCGATCGTTGTCCCACCTCGCCAGATCCGTCCCCTCGCCGAAAGCACCCCCCAGTCCACGCCGCCAAAACCCCCCGCACCTCGATTCCCCTACTCAACCGCCGCCGCGACCCCCCGCACCCCGCGCACCGTCTTATAAAAAAAATAAGTATCAAACAGCTTTTTAAATGCTACTGTCTTATAAAAAAATATTACTGTTATTATTTAAACAAGTTTGAACATATTTAAACATAAATAAGTATCAAACAGCTTTTTAAATGCTAAAAAAATTGTGGAGCACAGGAGTCGAACCCGGGACCTCTGAGTGTGAGAACTGGCTCTTGACGGTCGAGCTAGTAGAGTGGGCTTGACATGGATAGGTTCTGGTACTACCTAACCTTTTGGCTCGAGTTGAAATAAAAAAAAATACTAATGGCGCACCACGGTGAGGTGCGCCATTAGTATGGGCATGCTAATGGCGCACCACGGTGAGGTGCGCCATTAGTATTATGGCCCCCCTTCGCCCGATCCCCCCTTCGCCCGATCCCCCTTCGCCCGATCCCCCTACTTGATTATCTCCCTCTCGATCCACCGCCCGCCGCCGCGCTGCCCTCGCCCTCGCCTCGCCCTCGCCCTCTCCCTCCCTCGCCCTCTCCTACTTGCGCCGCCTTGCCCGCCGCCCAACGCCGCCTCGACCCGCTTGACCCACTTGCCGGGCGCCGCCCGGACGCCGCCCCGCCCGCCGGGCCTTGACGCCCAGACGCCGCCCGACCCCGCCCGGGCCTTGCCGCCCAGACGCCCGCCCGACCCAGCGCTGCCCACCTCGACCCGCCCCATCCACACCACCGTCGACCCGCCTCCCTCGGCCCACGGCGCCAGAGACCTAGACTAGACGCCCAAAATGCGACCACCTCCTCCTTACTTCTCCATTCCGCAAGTCCATAGCCTCCTCTCACGTGCTTGCTTCCTTCATTGGGCAGACTTGCTCTGCAGATCCCACCAGCGCCACGACCACCACCACGACCACGCCCACAGGATCTCCTCGCTCGCCCGTCTTGTCTCTCCATCCCTTCCCGGTAAGAAATTCCGCTATCTCAACCCCTCGAATCGCAGCGGTAAATAGCACCCACCGATTCGTGTACACGTGGTGGTTCTTGCTTAAATTTGTACTGTTTCATCGGTTTCCCTAGTGCAAATTGTGGAACAATTTTTTTGTTTGTAAACGATCTTGCTTACGAGTTTTGAGCAGTGAGCTGCTATGTATGGCAGGTTTGGACCTTCTCGACCCAATTATGGGCTAGTGATGATCATATGCACTAGTTACTAGTAGATGCTTCTCGACCCAATTTGAGAAGCGAGCACTAACACCAAGCTCTCGGGTTTTGTTCGGTACACTCTGAGATGTAGATGCACGAAAGATAAACATGTTGTTTGTCTACAAAAAACTTAATTACTATTATGGGCTAGTGATGATCATATGCACTAGTTACTAGTAGATGCTTTTTATCCTCAGTTGGCGTCTAGTGTTCATAGAAATATATGATTATCTTTCTTGTATAAACCGACCGGCTGCCAAGTTACAACTTCTTTGGTGAAAGTTCATTTTTTTATCGATTGGCATATGAGTGGCGGAAAAGTGGCTAGCCTAAATGCGCATATATGAGCATATAGATCAACAAAAATAAACCCATTCGGCAAGAACATTTATGCACCTATTTACTAGAAGAATGAATAAATGAATGTCGGGCTAGAGATCATTCTTGTTTGTTATCCAGGAAATACAAAAGTTTGGATTGTTGAATGCATTCTGAATTCTAGCTATATAAAGGGTATCACTTGATTGGCCACGTCTGATTTACACTAGTCTTAACAATAACAATCAAAATGAAATTCCAACACTTTTGCCCTTAATCACAGAGCAAGACCATGATTTACATGAAAAGAAAAATCCCAGTTCACCAAGTAGATAGCAATGCCAATGCACAGAGTGAGACAACACTCAATAGTGGGAACGCTACTAGACAAGTAGCAGCACTCCATTGATGGTTCAGCTTTTTATTAGTAGAGACCAAGCAAGCTATATGTGTTAATGTGTGTGTTGCGACTATGCTGCTGCTAGTATACACCAAAACCCAACAGTAGACTCACCACGAAAATAATCTCAATTGCTTTGAGCCACAAATCATACATTAGACCATTATTGTTGAGGAAAATGGTCCTCCCATGATTGGAGGATGAACAAAAAGGTTGAGATTTGATTGAGGGATGGGTCGTGAACCTTGGGAGGTTGCTCTTGATGTTGATGGGTCATGGGAGCAGGCCATGAAGGGCACCTCCTAGTGGTCCCTCTTATCCTCCTCCATGAAGAGCTAATTAATTACCACTTGTCCTATCTTGCGCACTTAGTCAATTAATCTACTTGTAGGTCTTGGCCCGGAGATTAAATTACTTACTGAATTAGAGTGTAGTTATTATACTACCAGTTGGAAAAAAATTAATGGAAATGTTGTGTTCAATCTGTGGTAATCGTACATCCATCCATGGATTTATCGGAAATGCACCGTAGGATTACTCTACTTTAATTTGGCCATGAGTCCTGCTTGTTCAAAGTTGTTGAGCTGCTCTGAATGATTATCGAAGTTTGCGTCGCTTAGCACCCAATTTTTATAATGATATATACAAGCATTGAGTTAAGTTGAAAGCTATTTTTGCATGCAGTTTTTCCTTCTGAAATGTGTTTTCTTCTTCTTCCTGTTTTGAGTAGTTTGCGTAAGTTTTCTGAAATGATGATGTATTTTTCTTAATTCAGCGAACCGTGAGATGGACTTAGAAGAAGAAACTGTCTCTGATTGCAGTTGATTAATTAGTATATATGTTGTAGACTTGTAGCATACCTACCTCTATATGGTTTTATATTTCAACTTGATTTACGAATATTCCAAACCACACGCCAAGTCCTTTCTTACAAGAAGAAGTTTCTCTTCATAACAGTGAACAAAACTACATCAATCAGCTCAGTTCTAGTGCTGTTGGATTTTTTAATTGGCTTCTTGCAGTTTTGAAAATTCAGTTTATTCGATTCTTGAAAATTCAGTTAATTCGATTAGGCACACAAATTTCAGAACTTTTGTGTGCCCTAGTACTTGGTGTTTGTAGAAAACCAGAGTGTCAATGGGACTAGAATTCACTTGTTCTTATATGGGTTTGTAAAACTTGTTCATGTCTTGAACTACTAATGCCTTGTGATGCTCTGAATTACTTGTGATGCCTCTGAATTACTTGTGATCACATTGAGAAAGACTTGTAAAGATGATGATCATCTTTAACGAGAAAACAATTTGTGATGATTTTGCTAGTTTGCTGGGTTTTGTCTCCGACCATCGTGTCGTGATGATTTTGCAGGTACCGAGAGGCCCTTGAGTTTGCGGAATGTCGATTAACTTCCGTTCAAGCAAATTGGTACTCCATATGTCCTATTTTCAGCAAAGGTCATGCTGAAATTTTCCGTGAATTTTAGCATGACTTTGCTAAAAATAGGACATATGGGGTACTTGTGACTAATGCATGGGCAGGGTATCTTAGTAGTTAATTAAGTAGGATCAAGTGCCCCGCGTACTTGTGACTTATGCATGGCTTTTAGGGTGCCTCGGTGTCGATAAAAACCGAAATGATGAAAAGTTAGGCTTTTAGGGTGCCTTGGCGTCGAAAAACCCTCAATGATAATAGCTTAGATTTTAGGATGCCTCGGTGTCGACAAACCCTAAATGATGAGACCATGATCTTGTTCCTTGACAATAACCAACTTTTTGACCAAACTTTGTTTCTATTTAGAGAGAAACATGGCCCTAACGATGAGGCCGGGGTTGAGGGCAAGGCATTCTGGGAGCTGTCCCGGAGATGGAGGAACAACCTCACTTGTATGAGGCCGCCGCCTTCCCCACCAATCCACGAGACCACGGATGGTGCCGCCGAGGATGACCACACTGATGCCACCACCGATGGTGCCGCCGAGGATGCCACCATCGATGATGGCGGCGCGCGCCTGAGATGGCAGCCAGCCGAAGAGGTAACGGAAGGACGGCGCCGATCGTGCTCCGCACCCTCAAGGAGGAAGTTCTTGAAGTGGACTCCAACGGAATCCAACAGCGCCCGAACGAATAGTCAAGGGTACTCGCTTCAGCTCGGGTGCATTGTCCGGAGCACCGTCTCGATCAACACCGAGAACCCGAGGCATCCTGACCGAGGGAATTTGCGCAACCTCCTCTTCACGAAGCTGCACGAGCGATACAAGTTCCCGCTGAATTTGAAAACACAAGCCTCAAAGGGAATAAAGTGAACAATGCTGCCCTCACGAAGATGAGCAAGGCCACATCTACTTGGAAAAGCAATGTGAAGAGAATGATCGAGAAAGGTGAGAGTTATGAGAAGATCAAGGAGAAAAATCCTTCGATCACCGAAGATGACTACTAACGACTTCAAGATCAATTGCTCGAGCACCGCAAGCTCCCAATCAAGTGAGTGGAAACAAATCACGGGAGCTGAACATAGGGGAACACACACTCGGTCCCGTGATTACAGAGTGGCGGAGCCTATATGGGACAAGGAGGAGGAGGACCGTGCGAGCAAGGCCTACCGCCCTCTCCGATACATACGGTGACAAGCGGACCAGGAACTTTGTCGGGGCCGGTACAAGAAGGACCCGAAAACAAAGGAGCTTACCACGGATCCGAAGACCGGGCAGCTTGACCTTGTTACGGTAAGGAATACACCCCAGCGTAATTAGCTCCATATGGTTGCATTCTAATTAATGAAGCGAATTTCTAAATGGTTCACATTCCTTCCGTAGGCGGTTGAAAGCGATGGCTGAGGTCGACTAAGAGCAACCCTTGGGACACCACTCTAAATAGGGGGTTGAATGTAATGAAGAACAAGGATAAGCTCGATGGCCGACGTCGGTGGTCGTGTGGCGGCAAAGGCTTGTCGACAAAATGGGGTCATACTATACATTTGGTGTGCGGAAGGAGAAAAAGACCAGCTTGGAAAGCCGGTAGCGAGAGGTTCAAGAACTCAAAGGCACAGGTGGCGCGGATTCGGAGATTGTCCAAGAGCAAGTGGAACAATGACTCGGGCGGCGATCACCGCCCTTGTGCCTACCTTGATCTCGGGGTTGAGTCTCGTGGATTGCGGGCGGCCAATAGGGGCCGCCCCGATTCCTAGCTTCACGGCCAGCAACCTTCGCATAATGCGATGGCGGGGCCATTGGTGCCTCCGACGGAGGCGGCATTGGTGTCTCCGGCCGCCGCACGGAGCTTAATGCACCCGGGTGTACGCCGGCCGGCACCTCTGCAGCAAGCGGCCCCTCCGTCAATCTGCCGCGCCGTTGGCGGTGCCTCTACATTAGCCGAGCTCGACGCCATCATGACGGTAACTAATTAAGTCTCTCGGCCGAGGACTTCATCTCCTTGCCTTTATTTGGGCATCCACGACGCCCTACATGTTTTCGCGGTACGCCGACGTTCCGTGCACTCTCCTCCACTTCGTGAACAACGGGTTGGTCGATGTCGCCAAGGGCAAAATCGTTCAACCGGCAACCCTTGTTCCACGGTACCCAGATGCCACCCAACTTGTTTAGGGTTCAACTGGTTCGGTGCTGCCAGGCTGCGACGACTTGTTACCTCCGAATCGACCCGTCGGGGCCGGCGATGATTACGTGATGACCCTCGGCGCCTGCTGAGCTGGCCCTGCTTTGGCGAAGAGCAGATTCGTTTGGGGCGGGGACACCACCCCAAAGACAACACCGCCCGATCGTGCGGCGCCAAGTCGGCCCCATGGCAAGACCGCCCGTAACGGTGCGGACATCCCTATGCCACTGGATCCAAACATGCATATGGCACAGGATCGTAATGACGACGACGGCGACTATGATACATTTGGCAACGTCGATCCATTGCTTTGCCGAGCATGGAGTGCGATGGCGACTTCATGGGGCCTCCTTCTCAATAACCAAACCCAACAAAAGAGGTGTGCGATCTAGCTCGTGCATGGAGAAGCCAAGTTGCAACAGCGCCGTCTGGCGTTCAGCTCTCGAGAGACGCCTCCATTGCCGACTTCACCGAGCCTCGGATAGGCGAGGTGCGAAATATTATCAGCCCCAACACACTCAAGAAGGCGGTCATGAGCAAAACTCGGTCCCATTACAGGAGAAGAAGAAGGCACGCATAAAGAAAGACTAAGAAGGGTGCGAGCCAGCCGGCACCGAGTACGATCCGTGCTCGGCGGGCCACCTTCACCGCAGGATATCTCGAGGAGGGTGCATGTGGCGGGTAGGGCGATGCTACCGACAAATATGCTCAATGCTGCAACCGGTGCTATCTGGAGTCTGCATGACAGTGTTCTTTCTTTGGAGAAGCGGCGTCTCGGGGAGAAGGATGTGGCATACCGGTTTTCGCGGCCAAGGTGCCGGAGGGCAAGGGCTTTGTGGATAACTCCATCGGGCGTCACGATCGTCCTGCGTTTTGATGACATCCACGCTATGTTGAACCTTCATCCGCTGCACTACACCTTCGTTCGGCTATTTTCGCTGAGTATGGAGATGCGGATCATTCGCGACAAGACCCGGACATCGTGATAGTCGACCCCTTCTACATGCGTGCCAAGATCTTGGGCAGCGGCGGGGACCGCAAGTCGTGAGTTCTTACCTCGAAGGCGTCATTACGGCAAACCAAGATAAGGATAACTTCCTCGTGCCTTACTTTCCCGAGTAAGTCCTCCCTCAACCGCCCGTAACATATGAATTCTTACATTTCGATCGTTTTTCTTTTAACATTCCGTGTTTTCTGCGGTGACACACGTTGCACGCTCATCCTCCTAAGCCCCAAATATTCCATGGCCACGTATTTCGACCCGGACCGTCGATTGAGCGTAGACTACACAAATGTCAAGAAGGTTCTTGATGATGTTCTCCCGGCTCGCCAAATCTGGAGGCACCTTCACCGAGCCTATTTGTAAATGCGGCAAGCACGTGTTCTCCCACAATCTGACGTTCTGCTGCGTCAAGCAGCCGCTGGCGGTCGAAGGGTGCCTACTCGCCATCCATCACATGCGGGCGATCGTGCGGGACCATCATCAACTTCTGCTACCGAGTAAACTCCAAGATTGGGCGCGAGCGTGTCGGCAATCCAGGGCGCGGACCTCCGACAAGAATTCTTTCGCATCCGATTCGGAGTTTGCGGAAATCATCCATCAAGATGTCGCTTCAGTACCTCGGGCAGTTCTACCTCGAAATCAACCGTCCAACGGTGACATCGATACAATTCTACAAATGCAGGATGACAACGCCCGTTCTTTCATGACTCCCACGATAGAGCGGCGGCTTCATCCACGCTCCGATCCCTTGAGTCGAGTTGTCTAGTTCTCAAACATCGATTGGCTCATGTTGTAATTAAACTTTAATGAACTTGTAGTATGTCTCTTTGGTTTTAGAGTCGTTCAACTTAGATGTAATCGATGCTATTAATGTCTTGCTTTTCTCTTCCGATCGTTACATTGCATACTTATATATTGCTTATGTATTGTGCGTGAATTGGTACTAACGTTTCGTTTGCAAGTGCATAGCGATGCCGGCGTATGTCGTGTACAAAGGTAAGGTTCGGAGTCTACGATGATCGGGAGGAGTGTCGGAGACAGGTTCACCGATTCGGTGGTACTTGATTACAAAGGGTACACCACTAGGGCGAGGCCGAATCTAGAATCGCCCGCTATCTAGCGGGAGAGGGAGCGTTGGAGGAACCGGATGAAGACGAGTTTCATCGTGATGATGCTCATCGTGATGACCGCAGCTCTCTTCTATGTGATGGTAGTTTAGATGATCGATATCGACTTGTAATGCTAGATAAACTCGCTACTCGCGGTCTCGAGACTTGTAATATAATGTTCTATCTTTGTTCGGTCTTTTCAATTCGGAGACTAATATGATGAATTGTATTCGGAGACTAATATGATGAATTGTATTCAAAGATTAATCTTCTATTGTATTTGATGAATCTGTTGTTGATGTGTGCTGTCTATATTTTGTCAAATTATACATTTTGTAACCTGTGCAAAAAACAAAAAATAAAAAAAATAAAAAAACCTAATACTCATACTAATGGCGCATCACATGACGAGGCGCCATTAGTATGACAAAGGCATACTAATGGCGCATCACCGGGTAGTGCGCCATTAGTATCTTGCAGCTTACTAATGGCGCATCCGGTGGTGCGCCATTAGTATGCCAAAGCACTGGTATACATGCCCCACAGGAGGCATACTAATGGCGCACCCTCGCATATACTAATGGCGCACGGGTGGTGCGCCATTAATACTCAGATACTAATGGCGCACCAGGTGGTGCGCCATTAGTAAAAATTACTAATGGCGTGCTATCAATGGCGCACCAGTGATGCGCCATTAATGGCCATATAGGGCATTTTGAGGAAGCCCATCATTGGAATATACAATCCAAGTTCTATAATGAAAAATTCCCACTAGTATATGAAAGTGACAAAATGAGAGACTCTCTATCATGAAAATCTTGGTGCTACTTTGAAGCACAAGTGTGGTAAAAGGATAGTAGCATTGCCCCTTCTCTCTTTTTCTCTCATTTTTTATTTGGGCCTTTCTCTTTTTTTATGGCCTCTTTTATTTTATTTTATTTTTTGTAAAGTCCGGAGTCTCATCCCGACTTATGGGGGAATCATGGTCTCCATCATTCTTTCCTCACTTAGGACAATGCTCTAATAATGATGATCATCACACTTTTATTTTTCTTACAACTCAACAATTACAACTCGATACTTAGAACAAAGTATGACTCTATATGAATGCCTCCGGTGGTGTGCGGGATATGCAATGAATCAAGAGTGACATGTATGAAAGAATTATGAATGGTGGCTTTGCCACAAATACAATGTCAACTACATGATCATGCTAGCAATATGACAATGATGGAGCGTGTCATAATAAACGGAATGGTGGAAAGTTGCATGGCAATATATCTCGGAATTGCTATGGAAATGCCATGATAGGTAGGTATGGTGGCTGTTTTGAGGAAGGTATATGGTGGGTGTACGATACCGGCGAAAAGTGCACGGTATTAGAGAGGCTAGCAAAAATGGAAGGATGGGAAAAGTGCGTATAATCCAGGGACTCAACATCAGTCATAAAGAACTCATATACTTGTTGCAAAAATCTAGAAGTTATCAAAGAAAAGTATTACGCGCATGCTCCTAGGGGGATAGATTGGTAGGAAAAGACCATCGCTCGTCCCCGACCGCCACTCATAAGGAAGACAATCAATAAATAAATCATCTCCGAGTTCATCACATAACGGTTCACCATACGTGCATGCTACGGGAATCACAAACTTCAACACAAGTATTCATCAAATTCATAATCACCCAACTAGCATGACTTTTATATTATCACCTCCATATCTCAAAACAATTATCAAGCATCAAACTTATCTTAGTATTCAATTCACTCAAAAGAAAGTTTCACATATCTTGAACACCAAGTATATTAACATTAAGCAAATTGCCATGCTATTAAAGACTCTCAAAATAATCTAAGTGAAGCATGAGAGATCAAATAGTTTCTTTAAAACAAATCCACCACCGTGCTCTAAAAAAATCTAAGTGAAGTACTAGAGCAAAAATTATCACGCTCAAAAGATATAAGTGAAGCACTATGAGCAAAACTATCAAGCTCAAAATATATAAGTGAGGCACATAGAGTATTCTAACAAATTCCAATTCATTTATGGCTCTCTCAAAAGATGTGTACAATAAGGATGATTGTGGTAGACTAACAAGCAAAGACACAAATAATACAAGACGCTCCAAGAAAAACACATATCATGTTGGTGAATAAAAATATAGCTCCAAGTAAATTACCGATGGAAGTGGACGAAAGAGGGGATGCCTTCCGGGGCATCCCCTAGCTTTGACTTTTTGGTGTCCCTGGATTATCTTGGGGGTTCCATGGGCATCCCTAAGCTTAGGCTCTTGCCACTCCTTGTTCCATAATCCATCAAAATAATTCACCCAAAACTTGAAAACTTCACAACACAAAACTCAACAGAAATCTCGTGACCTCCGTTAGAGAAAGAAAACAAAAGACTACTTCAAGGTACTGTAATTAACTCATTGTTTATTTATATTGGTGTTAAACCTAATGTATTCCAACTTCTCTATGGTTTATAAACTAATTTACTAGCCATAGACTCATCAAAATAAGCAAACAACACACGAAAAACAGAATCTGTCAAAAACAGAACAGTCTGTAGCAATATGTAACTAACACAAACTTCTGGAACTCCAAAACTTCTACCAAAATAGGAAGTCCTGGACAATTTGTTTATTGATCAGAAGCAAAAAGAATCAACGCAAAAGAACATTCCTGTGATTTATCATAACTAAATTCGTGCGCACAAAGTTTCTGTTTTTCAGCAGAATCAATTCAACTATCATCGTAGGTTATCCTATAGGTCCTACTTGGCACAAACACTAATTAAAACATAAAACCACATCCAAACAGAAGGTAGATAGATTATTTATTCCTAAACAGATGCAAAAACAAAAAACACAAAATAAAATTGGGTTGCGTCCCAACAAGCGCTATCGTTTAACGCCCCTAGCTAGACATAAAAGCAAGGATAGATCTAAGTCGTGCCGTAATAATAAGATAGATCTTGAAAGCTCATCTCATATTCCCTACGTTCGGCGGCAAGTTTCCTTTGAGGCAAGCAAAAATAATCAAAAGGGCTAAATTTAGCGGGACAAAAATCCCCAAGATTAATTACGGGAGGAACGGGTTCCTCCCTTGGCCCTTCATAGTGCACAACTATTTCATCACTGAAAGCATTATTTTGGCAAAATCTTGTGAGCTTATACTCGAGAGAGTATCCTAGCTCATTATTTCTAAGGGCAAAATCATTATTAAGATCGTTAATGCAATCAACTAAGACATTGATAGGGACCTTTTTTCTAAGGTTTTCATTGAAAGCAACATAGTCCGAAGATTGAAAACGTCTAATTTCCTCTTGATCATAGAGGATTGCTTCGATGGGTGGACGACCGGCGACCACCCTATAGTGCGAAAAGATTTCTTTGGCTTCTCTTATCATAAATCTAAATTCATGAGCCAAAAAGATAGTAACAGCGCGCTTAATAGAAGAGTGCTCAATATTAGAGAATTCTAAGAAAATTCTCTGTATGCAAGGGTGCATATGCATAAATTGTCTTTCAAGTTCAACCACAAGCATAGCTATAGCATCCACAAGGCTACTAGTTCTATGAAGAATAGAACAGCCCATGGAAGGTAAAGCACCGGCACTGGTAAAGAAATCTTGAATAACGCCTTTGCCAATGATGTTACCATTACCGATTCGAAACTTTTTGGTATGCAAGATAGGAGGTTCATCGGCCGGAGCCTCGGGATTTTCTTTATTATCGTTGTTGTCCATATCGACGATAATCTCCCCAATTTCAGACATAGCGGCAGAAAAAGCAAGGCGGAAGAAAGCAAACAAAAGGGAAAGGAGGAGGAGATTGGGAAAGAGAGGGCAAATAAAACGTCAAGGGTGAAGTGGGGTAGAGGAAAACGAGAGGCAAATGGCAAATAATGTAATGCGAGAGATAGGGATTGCGATGGGTACTTGGTATGGTTGACTTGCTTGCGTGAGCCTCCCCGGCAACGGCGCCAGAAATTCTTCTTGCTACCTCTTGAGCACTGCGTTGGATTTCCCCGAAGAGGAGAGGATGATGCAGTAAAGTAGCGTAAGTATTTCCCTCAGTTTTTGAGAACCAAGGTATCACGGCTGAGAACACGTGCCCACGTAACGCCATCCGGGAATAATGCCGCACTTCGAAACTAGAACCGTCAATAAATTTTGAGCTTGCGTCTCGTCACATTCCAAATTACTCCACGCTATATTGAATTGCAAACCTGTTCACACCGATCACAACCTAAACGATTTCCCACTTAGGAGCGTATTAGTACCACGCTATATTGAATTGCAAACCTGTTCACACCGATCACTACCTAAACGGTTTCCCACTTAGGAGCGTATTAGTACTCGGTTATAAATACTAGTATGCCAAGATGACTGCACATTCCTCCTCAGCTCCTCATCCACAAAAACAAACAAATCAATCAGCATCCTTCCCTTGCGTCTGCCATGGCTAGCGTGAGTTCTGGGTCGAGAGATTGCCACAAGGGATAGGCGACCATGGAAGCGGAAGCACGAGAGATGTCCCGCCTCGCTGCGAAAGTAGCTGACATGTCCCGCCGCACGAAAGTAGCAGCACAGAGGTCCCGCCGCGCCGCTTAAGCAGCACGGAGGTCCCGCCGCACCGTCGATGCAGCAGACTTGTCCGGCCGTGCCGCGGAAGTAGCAGAGATGTCCCGCCGCGCCGCGAATGCAGCAGTGATGTCCCACTGCGCCGCGGCGGCCTGGTAAAATTTCTCACGGGCAGGCGACGACTTTTACAGGCGCATGCATGCGATCATTCATAGCCAGATGGATCAGATCTTCGGCTGGGCGAGGTTGCAGGACGACATGAAAGCCTCATTTGAACAGGCTACCGGAGTCATCCGGCAACTAAGGGAGGACAATGAGAGGCTCCGGGCCGAGCGCTACCTGCTGAGGGCGAAGATCGTCTGAAGTGCAGACCAGCAGGAGGAGACCAGTGCCTTGTTGAAGAGGACCGACGTCATCGTCAACAAACTTATGGAAGAGAATGACATGCTCCGCATCGAGCGCCAAAGGCTGGTGGAGGAATCCGTGGATGTTCTCAAGCAGCGTCTTGAGGACACGAAAGAGCTCATCGCCGCTCGCCGCGGAGACTAATTCCCGCGGCCTGCAGCAACGCATCAAGAAAGTAGAGATCAATGAGCCAGATCCTTGTCTTCCTTCTTCTTTTTCCCTTGTGTATTTTGGGCGTAGCCGCATGTGGCTTTTTTAATTATTTTTCTAATTATGCAAGACAATTAATCGTCCTTATATATTCATTAGTCTTGCTATATGTCGCAGTAGATGCTACATAGGTCCGTCGGATCTTACATCAAGATCCGTGCTTTCAGATTTTCTTTTTTCTCTCTTAAATCTCAGTCGAGTGAGACATAGCCACGCCATTAACCAGAGGCTCGGGCGCCATTAATGGAGACCTTGGGAGAGAGGTGGACGGCAGATGGAGGTCAAAGGGCTCTCCTCCCGATAAGCACGCGCAGGGGTCTGATCTCATGCCTCACGTACTCAAATAGCTACCGTGCACGACGCCTCCTAGCTAATAAAAAATGGGGACGCGTGGCGGCACGTAAATGGTAGTAAATAGAACGCCCACAGTTTCAATAATACTTTTGTTTCCGATTGTAACGTGACAGCACTTGTTCCAAAATGACTTCGTTGATTGTTAATGTGTGCGCCTTCGCAAATCGGACTGCAAAATAACCACAACATGTTGGTGCCATGTCATGGCACCAAGCCATGTTTTATTATTTTCATGCGTGTTTTGGATTTACAGGAATTAATAAACTAAGTTTCTCAATGTTTCCAGCCCAGCCACGATGCCCAGAATTTTGAATTTCATTCCCATTTCTTGCATGGAACATATAAATTTACCCAAGGACACACATGTGATTTTTCAACCAACTTTGGTGCACTGGAACATGTACTTGTATTTCAAATTTGAATTATGCACACAAAGGTGACACGTTCCCTCTCAGAACCGCGAGCCTTCTTGAGAGAAGCTCCGATTTGCAAGAAGCTTATACCAAAATTTGTTCCTATTCTGCCAAAAAAAATTACCACGGCATGGTACTACCATGACATGACACAATGCCAAGTTTCACGATTTTAAAACCAAGTTTCTCAATGTTCTCGACCGAGCCACGATGCCCAGATGTTTGAATTTTATTATCATTTTTTGCATGGGACCTAGAAATTCACCCGAGGACACAAATGTGATTTTTCAACCAACTTTGGTGCACAGGAGCATGTGCTTGTACTTCAAATTTGAATTATGCACATTAAATGACGAAAAACTCAATTAATGTGTAAAAAAGGCCAAATGAAGATGGAATAATTCCAAAATTTAATAAGGCACTCATGTAGTTCTATGTTGCCTTTGTAAATAAACTCAAGGGGGACAACGTATATCGTTTCGCACTCAAAGGTGGCACGTTCCCTCTAAGAACCACGAGCCTTCTTGAGAGAAGCTTCGGTTTGCAAGAAGCTTATACCAAACTCTGTTCCCATTCGGCCAATTTTTTTACCACGACATGGTAGTACCATGACATGACACGCATGCCAAGTTTCATGATTTTCAGACGTGTTTTGGATTTACAAGAATTATAAAACCAAGTTTCTCAATGTTCTCGGCCGAGCCACGATGCCCAGATGTTTGAATTTTATTCTCATTTCTTGCATGGGACGTAGAAATTCACACGAGGACACAAATGTGATTTTTTAACCAACTTTGGTGCACGAGAGCATGTGCTTGTAGTTCAAATTTGACTTATGCACATTAAATGACCAGAAACTCAATTAATGTATAAAAAAAGCGACAAACGAACCTGGAATAATTCCAAAATTTAACATGGCACTAATGTAGTTCTATGTTGCCTTTGTTAAGAAACTCAAGGGGGGGGGGGCAGCGTATATCGTTCCACACTCAAAGGTGGCATGTTCCATCTTAGAACCACGAGCTTCCAAATCGGCCCAATTTTTTACCACAACATGTTAATGCCATGACATGACACCATGCCAAGTTTCATGGTTTCTAGGCGAGTTTTGGATTTACATGAATTTACAATCTTAGTTTCTCGATGTTCTCGGTCGAGTCACGACGCCCAGAAGTTTGAATTTCATTCTCATTTCTTCCATGGGACCTAGAAATTCAACCAAGGACACACATGTGATTTTTCAACCATCTTTGGTGCACCGGAGCATGTGCATGCAGTTCATATTTAGATTATGCACATTAAAAGTCCAGAAACTCAATTAGTGTATAAAAAGGCCAAACGAACCCGAAATAATTCCAAATTTAACAGGGCACTCATATAGTTCTATGTTGCCCCTATAAAGAAAATCAGGGGGGGGCAACGTATATCGTTTCACACACAAAGGTGACACGTTCCCTCTCGGAACCACGAGGCTTGTTGAGAGAATCTCCGGTTTTCCAAGAAGCTTTTACCAAAACTTGTCCCAATTCAACAAAAAATTATACATATGAAAATAGGGTTTATATTATCCCAAATATCTCGCTACCTAGACCAATAATGCACTATGATTTGAATTAACCATAAAATGGATACAAATATTTGAATTGGAGAGCATATGGTACATGTAGTTCATAGTGAAATATGATTACTGCTATATGCATGTTTTTTGTTATCAAGATAATATTTAAATTATTATATAACTTGACAACAATCGTATTTAAATAAGGAAAATTGATTCAAATTTAGTCTATATGGTAGACAACAATATATATGTTCACATGGTGGAGTAAAATGTTCATATATGATGGAAGATCAAAATGTACGACTACATCAACTATAAACCGCAAGGTCACCTAACGATATATTCGAATTCAACATAACGTGGATTTAAAAATTGAAATTCGAGATCCTGGCATTTGTAATCATATAAAAAGGGACATTACTCTTTCTTTTGGTGGGAATTGATTTGTTTTTTATTGTTGTTGAGGGAAGTGCGAATCGATTTGGTACACTGCAGGGTAATTTTGTTCTCCCGATTTTTCTACATTTTTCTTGTAGTTGTTTGAATAGCATCTATAGCAATATAGTAAAAGGGGACATGACTCTATGTCTTGTGTGAATTGTTTTTTTACACGTTAAGTTTGTTCGGCCGAACAAGGAATCCGCACCTTGTTATCTCGAAGTTTTCTAGCTAGAGTATCTTTTGTCTCACCTGCTTTGAAACTCCCGCCTCTTCAACCCGGGCCGTACCTTGTTATCCCGAAATTTCGACGCGCGCGAGAACTCCCTCCTCATCACAAATTGGTCCCGCAACCCAGACACGCGAAATCCCCCTTCTACCCCTCAACCGGAAATGAAGCTCCACGCCGCGGTGTCAAAACCAGTGGGGGTACACTTGTAACTTACCCTACATTTCAGACAAGCGCGTCCCTAAGCTTGGCTCCCCCCTCCCCCTTCGCCCCCCCATTCGTACACCGAGGCCGCCAAAACCCGCGAAACCACACGCTCCTCCGTTGGCCTCCCGACCGCCGTCCAGCCGGAGACTCTTCCCCGACTACGCCGTCCACCACAACAGCTCGCCGTCCCTCATCCACCTCACGGGATGAGGATCCATTGTCGATATCGTCGTCTCGCCGGATCAGCCGCCCCGTCCTCCACCTCCCAGGAGCTACCCCGATGTTCGCCTCGTCTACTGCGCCACCTCAATCCCCACAGCGCCGTCTTGACCTGCCCCACCGGAACCGCAACACCCTCACCAATTCCTCCGATGAAGCCGAGGCCAACTCGACGCCACCAAGGAGGTTCTGCACTCAAAACTGGATTTTATCTTTTATTTGATCTCACGGGGATGCTGGTGCTCGATACCGAGCAGACATGGCGAGTCTCCATCGACGGCGCCATCGCCGGCCAGATCATCCACGACGTCTCTCCCCATGTCGTTGCTTCCTCGGTGGCAACTTCCACAACGGCACTAACTGCAGCTGCTCCGGCTCTCGCTCGCGCTGCTGCTCTGTTCTTGCTATCGGTCACGCTGCTACACTGCTCTTGCATTCGTTCGTCCTGCTGCTCTGCTCTTGCTCTCGCTTGCGCTGCTGCTGCTGCACGACCTCCAGCAGCTACAGGAGTTGCTGCTTTAGCACTCGCTCGTGGTGCTACTGCACGACTTGCTCTCTGCTAGTGCGTTCCCTGCTTGAGCGTCTGCTGATTTAGATCACTGCTTCTCTGCTACTAGTGCTCGAACGCCCTAAACATCTATTGCAATGCTCTGCTACTAATTCAATCAGTTTCGACAGTAAAATTCAGTTTCGACTGTAAAGTTCATTTTCATCAGTTAAGTTCAGAGTGAACAGTACTTACAGCATCTGTCGGAGCAGCTGTGGCGCGGCTGATGCATTTTACATCTAGCACTTTTTGGTGATGTATTTTGCATCATCTATTGCAGATGATATTAGGGTCCCACTTCAGATTAACGTTGTTTGTCTTGTCCTGCTTCAGCCTCGTCGCCGTACACCTCACCGAAGCTGCTGCAACGATGGAACCGTCCATCACAATGGAGCAGTACCCTTGGCGCCGTTTTCAGAGTCCTCGGATATTTTTCCCCGCCTCCGACAGTCACACGAGCATCACCATCCTCCACATCCAACCCAATGACGCCGAGGTCCACAAGGCTATGCCAAAGAGGTTGTACACTCGTCGCATCACTTTGTTACTCTACATTCATGTCGATCCCTCAGGGATCCTTTGCTATGGAACTACTATTCATGCAAATCTATTAGAAGGAGCGGAGCAAAGCAAAACTGGAGGAATTTTTTCCTTTGGTGCCTCTTTCGAAGAAAAAACGTAGGAATTTTATTCACTTGGACGTCCTTTTCAAATTAATATGCATGAAGAACAGAACTAATTGCATTACTGGCATAATAAGATTCTTATTTATTCATTTTCACGTGGTTTGACTTTAATTTGACCACGTTTCTCCATTCCTGTGTTCTTCCAATTCATGTGAACCAAATACCCAGGTTGACTGAAATCCTATGTTTCCAAATGCTCTGTTTTGCACGTGCATTCCTATCCTATTCCTATGTTTTTCCTGTCCCCACGTTTATAGAATCCTCCAATTCTAAGGAGCCCTTACAGATTTACTTCATTTTCAGATAGGCATCGAATAAAACTCTGTGTGTTATGTCCTGCTCCTGCCGTGCCGTCATCCACCCCACCTGAGGTGCAGCATCGACAGAAGCGTTCACTGCAATAGAGATCCCCCTGTAGACTTTCTTTCACCGCCTCAGATCATTTTCCCCGTTGTGGGCAGCCATGCCAACTGCATTACCGTCATCGATTGAGCAGATGAACCTGAGGACTACATAGTTCTGGAAGAGAGGTCACAGTCTTTCGTGTTTGCTTACGTTATACATCGGTTATTATTACCTGCTACTTTATCGTTCAAACTTGAGTTTTGAAATTCCCATGGGTCTCATATCGAGCCAGCAATGCATAGTATCTGTCTACTATCTGGTTCATCTAGGGTCTTCTATGTGGTTCATGTTGGGTGGGCAACAAACAATAGATGATTCATTGTCTATCTTTTTAAACTGAAGCTATAATCTACCTGCTATCATTAGTTTTGGATCCATCCACTTGTTTGCTACCATCAGTCTTGATTTTTGCATGCACCCCTTAGGCCTTACAAAATCTAACTATTTTTTTATTATGCATGTCAGATATTGTACACAATCATACTCAATATGTAGAGAAAAACAGAAAACCGTTGCGTGGGAATATAATGTCATGCAGATGCCGCTCCATGGTGGGTGAAGTGGCCCCCCTCCTGCATTTCCAGATTGTTTTCCAGAGGAAGATAACGGTTCAGACGGGGATTCAAAAGGATCCGACCACGCCTGTTTACCACCTGAGGTGTTTGCTCTAACCTGGCATGCTGATGTTGGTCATATCATGCATATGGCGCCTTGCATTGCTTACATTATACATCTTATATGCCATCAACTTAGTTTAGATTTGCTTTGTGTGAATACCTCCTGTTTGGTTTCTATATCATACTCCCACCATTCCTAAATATTTGTCTTTTTAAAGATTTCAACAAGTGACTACATACGGAACAAAATGAGTGAATCTACACTCTAAAATATGTCTATATACATCCGTATGTGGTAGTCCATTTGAAATCTCTAAATAGACAAATATTTAGGAACGGAGGGAGTATATGGGAATTATGCAATGCCATGTTCTTTAGCCAGGCATCATATACGTGAATCATGCAATGCCATCCTGTTTAGCCAGTCATCGTATATGTGAATTGTATCGTGCCATATTTATTTCCATAATGTATTCGATTTGTCAACAATGTTTATACATTCATCTACTCTTCCTGTGCATCAGCCATTTGAGTCGGTCATGGGAAAATCTGGAGTGAAAACAAGGTCTTCTGAGCAGTCAGTGCTACCTATCGATGCAGATTTCTTGCTGGTTATAGATTGCTCCTCAGAGGAGGATTCAGAGACAGATAACCAGTCGTATTCCCCCCCCCCCCCAGGTGCATGGTCTAACTTGGTTGGGTTATATTGCTCATATCATGCATATGGTGTCTTGCATTGCCATGCCATCTGCTTAGATTAGACATGCTTTGTGTGAACGCCTCCTGTTTGCTTTCTATATCAGATATGTGAATTATGCAATGCTATGTTTTTTAGCCAGTTATCATATATGTGAATTATGCACCGCCATGTAGCCAGGCATCATATATGTGAATTATCTCATGCCATCTTTTTTTTTCATTACATATTCCATTTGTCGACAATCTGTGTATATTGAACTACTCTTCATGTGTATCAGCCATTTGAGCCGGTTATGGAAAAATCTGGAGTGAAAACAAGGTCTTCAGAGCAAGTAATGGTACCTGTTGAAGCATATATCTCGATGGTTATAGGGAGCTCCTCAGAGGAGGATTCAGAGACAGATGAGCATTCTTATATCCCACCTGAGGTGTATGCTCTAAGTTGCATTGTTTATATTTCTCATATGATGCATATGGTGTCTTGCATTGCTTAGTTTAGACATCATATGCAAAATATTGAATTCCATCTGCTTAGTTTAGAGATCATACATGCGAAAGTGCCCAAGCTTAGTATATGAATCAATTATGTCAATTATATCATGCCATCCTGTATACTTAGACAACATGTATGTGAATTATTTCATCCCAACCTATTTTAGAAAGACATCATATAGTTTTGTCATGTCATCCTGTTTAGGTACTCATCATATGTTGAATTATGCCACTATATCCTGTTAAGTTATCCATCATATATCTGAAACTGTGTCATGCTATCCTGTTTAGTTAGGCATCATATATGTGAAATTCTGTCATGCTATCTTGTTTGGTTAGACAACATATATGTGAATTACCACATCTGTCTATCATACAATGTCTATACATACAATTTCTTTTCTTGTTTATCAGCCATTTGAATTGGAGGGGGTGACGGCAGTATCTAAGGGAGCAAAAACCCGTTCTTCACAAAAGGCAGTGCTACCCGTCGATGCAGATAGAACCATGGTTGTACTGGCCCACAAACTAGCCCCACCACACATAATCAAGACTCTTCCAGATTGCACAATTACACTGTTCGGCAGAGAACCAGCTACAACCCATCTAACCGCAACCCCAGCGGATAGTAACCTACTTCTAGTTGACAAAGCACCATGTCCACCACAGAGTACCCCCACATGAGCAGTTTGTAAAGCTACTGCAGTGCCCAAAGCATGAAGACCACCGCAGCTAACCCAAACTCCATGTTTAAAGCAGAAGAGCAATTGTTCTCAGGTGTGATTCCGTAGCTATGGTCTATACTCCTTTGATGTTGCATCACTGTATTTACTCATACCAACTCCTTTCGAATTTGAATTAACAGGTATGTTTTAAACCTATTTCTTTAACTGGATTGCTGTTCTAACTTCTTTCTCTATGTTGATTACAGTTTAAGTTGTATAAACAGTTATGTTCTCATGTGATGCACATTACAAGTGGTGCTAATGTTGTGTAGTTTCTCACACTTATATTCTGTTTGTGCTGTTGTGTCTTAAAAATATATGAGTTGAACTATGTCTCTTTATTGATTAGGCAACATAAACTAGAACAATATGGACAATACAGTGACTATAGTACATAGATATATGTTCGTTTCATGCTGTTATCCTGTCCACCTTACTACTAAACCGGTTTACCAAAATGAGTTTCATATACTACAAGCTAAACCTGTGATGTGTCTTCTTGTTTCTCTTGTAGTATGCAAACAGAATATTGGAGAAGAGCACCCCACTATGCAATAGTAGAGAAAGTAATGCATACAAGGTTCAAGATAGTGAGACAACCCTGTTGGTCTCCAAGAAAGGTGATAAAAACGATCTTGTAGACAGTGAGAAAACCCCACAGTCCTGCATTGATGTAGTGTTCGAAGTTCTTGGCGATCACCGTTGGCACAAGCTCTTGAACACGCTGCTGAATCACTTGACTTCTTCAATCCCAGCTATAAGCTGAAGGCATCAGTCAGCTGTGCTGCGGCTGTTGGATATCGGGTTCCGGCAAAACCCTTAAGGTTCAAACGCTGGGGTGCGCGCGAAGATCTTTCCCCTACCGATCTACGTCTGAACGCCTCGCTGAGAATCTAAGCTAAAACGATGAACACACCATCATGGTGTAATACCCTAATCCAGTGTGTGGTGTGGTAGATTGCCTCAGGGGCTGATGATGAACAGTACAGAGGAAGAACAGCCTCGCGAGGGGTGTTCTTGTGGTGGTGTGGTATGCGGATGAACCTCTCTAGACGAGATGAGAACCCTCTACCCCCCGACTGTGGTGGCTAGCCTATATATAGAGGGCCATGGTCCTCTTCCCAAATATTGAGCGGGAAGGGCGCCAACAACGGCCATTTTGAAGGGGGACATCTAGTACAAGTTATCCTTACTAAAGTTGGTCTTCGGCTGCCAAAGGTGCTGGAGATGACACTGCCTTGGGCTCCACGGTGACATTCGTCCTGCCTCTCTGCTGGTCTTGGTCTCGTTGCACCGAAATGTCAACCGTTGCTTGACGCCTCAGTACTCCGCGCCTGCGCTTGCCCCATTTGCACCGAAGAGGAAACAAGGACACTGCACAGGCCGACGCCCGCCTGGTCTCGATCGTTATGGCTTGCGTCACGGGTACCTCGCGAGGTACCCCTGCCTTGATCTCTCCGACTCCTCGTGAGCCTGCCTGGCGAGGCCGCTCCTGAGGAAGCCTTGTGTCGTCCACCCGGCGAGGCTTGGCCCCTCGCGAGGGTCTTGAGCTTGAGCTCATGAATATGGGCCATACTGGACCACCACTTGAGCCACGCCGCAGGCTGCAGGCATGCAAGTCTAGGGACCCCCGTTCCCAGAACGCCTATAGTAGCCCCTGGTCCCAAGGCGCGCTCGGACTTGGCTTAGTAAAGAAGCGAAAGGGCAAGTGCGGAGCGCCGCGGGCCCCAACAGCCTGCTTGTCTTCACAATAATCTTCCCATTATTGGAATATATGCACGTAGTCCCTAACAACATTGAAAGCATTGTCTTTTAAACTTGGAATAAATGGAATGGGGTTCCAATCTGCAGGAATTGGTCGTCTCTGCAGTTTGGATAGGTCTTCGACCGGTGGACTTGCTGTACTTTTTGCTGGAGTGGGATTTTTCTGTGGTACAGCTGGTGCTATGGCAAATGAAATCGGTATAGCTTTTGCTGGAGTGCAGGTCCTGTGTGGTGGGGCTAGTGGTGTGGCCAGTGAAATATGGGTACAATCTGCTGGAGTCGGTCCTACGTTTTGTGTCACTGGTTGTACAACCAATATAAGTTGGGTGGTGTCTGATTTCTCTGGCACCACCACGTTTTTCAAGGACTTTGCCGGTGCTCCATCAGGTTCGGCAATCACCCTCTTCCTTTTTGATGTATGATGCACACGAATAGCATTTGAGTGGAAAAACATGGTATGATGATAAATGGAATATGTATTGATAATGGATGGGCCTGGCATCTCGACATATATGATGAGTAAACTAAGCAGATGGTGGTGCAACAAAGTAGAAGAAATGCAAGACAACATATGCAAGATACCCGCAATCAATAAAACATTGCCAAATTAGAACAGGCACCTTGATGGGTGAACAGGACAAGCCATCTGCCTTTGACTCCTCGAGGTTAGAATAGTCATTAGGATCATATTCTGAACAAGAGTCAACAGGTGCGGAGCGTATGAGTTTTGTTGCATCCAGAATGGCACTCAATGCCTTGGTGGCAATTTTGTAAGTCATTGCAGTGTTTAGCTTCAAGAGTGGACTGCTGCTAGTGCGACACAAAGCAGCTACACAGATCATAGTGTAGATATAACGGGAAAACCTTAAGCATCAGAGTAAAATCAGCAAAGTGGAACTTGCTGGAATATATGTCCTAGTATTGCCGGTACGGCTAGAAAGGCTTCGGATACCAGCTCTCTTCAAGTGAAGGTGCGGTACTGTTAATATCGATGTAACTCTCAAAGGCGACACAGCTCCGCGCATTTCCTTGCTATTCTTACAGGATTCAAGTGGGCAGGCCACTACAAATCCTATTCCTATGTTTACAAGATCCTACGAATCAAAGAGGCTCAAAGTGTCCATAAAAACCGACCGTATAGACCTCTACACTGCAAATATAAGTCTTCAGTACAAGGAACATACTGTACTACTAGCATACTCCCTCCGTTCCAAATTATAAATCTTGGTAGAGATTTCCACTATGGATCACATACAGATGTATCTAGACACATTTTAGAGTGTAGATTCACTCATTTTGCTCCATATGTAGTCCATGGTGGAATCTATACAAAGACTTGTATTTAGGAACGGAGAGAGTACATATTAAAGAAGAATGGAAGAGGAACATGGTAAAGAAGAGCAAGCAGATTTTGGATAATAAAATGTTGGTTTCATGATGCATACATAATGAACCAGAGCACATTAAGAATGCAACTCCCAAATTGTCTCGACCATTTCAGTGCAGTTGGATGAAGATCCCTCGTCTCCTAACCCTTCTTCTTCCTCGTCTCTGATTCTTCCCATACTGAGAACACCGCATGGGCCGCCCGGCCGGACCACCGCCCCATCGCTGTGTTCCTCCGCCACCCCCACCCCACCAGCGTCGAGTTTTCTTAGTTCGCGAGGCCCCACAACCACCCGAGCCCCTTGGATCGCCTTGGCCGAACTCCAGCGAGCTCTGAAAAATCGTCTGACCCAATTTTGAAATTTAGTCTACTGTGATTTAACTAGTGTGGAATATAAAAGGGGAAAACCATAAGCATTGGGAGTATAGTGTTGAGCGTGCCATGGCGGATCTGAAGGTGCAAACTGGACCAAGGCAACTTCGCAACCAAGACAAGAAATCAGAGTAAAGTAATGGCGATCTATTTTCTTGCTGCGATAAATAAGTTGAGCAGATACGAAAGAGTGCCGCCTCTGGTGTGGCGCCGTGTACGCATCTGCTGAGAATTTGACGATGCTGCGGTAGCGATAATTTGTCGGCAGCGTGGAAGCAGATCTAGGAGGGTAGATGGTGGCGGCGGCGCGGTGGGCCGAGACGGTCGTAGGAAGCGGCGCCCGGCAAGGTGGACGACGGCGGGGATGAAGCGAGAGGACATGATGCAAGGATCGGGGTCCGATGGCGTGGTTGAGTGTGGTCGATCTCTTGTATTGGAGGGGGGCGTGGGGGTATCTGCTCGGGCTTGGTGGTGGTGGACGGCGGTGGATGGGGTGGCGGACGGCGGCGGACGGAGGAGGGTGGGGTGGAGAGGGTGTTTTGGCGCCCACGGAGTACGAATGGGGAAAAGGGAGGTAGAGAGGAAGGGTGGAAACATGTATTCAGGGCGTGCTTGTCTCATATGCGAGGAAATTTACAAACTTAGCCCCCGTTTCAAATTTCTACTACATCACAACAACATTAGTCGGTTGGGGATAGGACGGTAATCTCGCATACACCAAATATTTGCCGACGAGAGTTTGTTTTTGGCGCCCACCGTGTATGAATATGAATCGGGAGGAGTCGATTTCGCCGAGGGCACATCAGTGTTTTGGCGCCCACCGCGTATGAATCCGGGTGAGAGGCGGTTACGTCATGTTTGGGTGAAATTACAAACCTACCCCTATCGAAACCTATAGAAATCCAGTAGATAGGCTTTGTGTGGCAGGGATAGGTAGTAGTGATTTCCATCTCGCAGATTTTGGTTTCGGGTGGTTACTGCGACTTTCCCCGCTTCGTTCAAATTTTGCAGACTACACGTTTACCGTGCCAACTCAATTCGAATCCCGTTTGTATTCTACTAATTTTTTTCGGGCGGGATCCATTTTCAATTGGAATAACATTCTATATACATCATTTTTTATATATACTTCCAAAATCACAACAAAGAATTCTGCTCCTTTATATGTATAATATGATTTACAAATACAACGATCTCGAAATCTTAAGGTTGAATTCGAAAAGATTTAACCAAATTATGTTATACTAAAATGTATGGATCAGTAATATCTACATATTAAATAACATAGATGTGCGTGAATTCATATGAGTATGCATGTTTGATAGATCAATTTTGGTTCGAGTATGGATTACATGTATCATCATCTCGAATTCAAATATTTGAATCCCTCTTTTGTTCACTCCTTTCACGCCCATCTCTCTCGCATGCATGCTCCTTCAGGTAGCTATCACTCTCTTTTCTCCAGCTCACCTGCACGCTCACTTCATGTTTCTGCTATCCTCGCACACATGGTCTCTCGACGTCTCCCTTGAGAAGTGTCACACTCTCCCTATCATTATACATTACAAGGTTTTCATTATCTCTCACATCTCTACTGTTTTCTGGTATCACTCGATACCTAAGATTTCTTTTTCACCGCCACACACACAGTCTCCACTCGTCTTTCACTTTGTCTTTATCTCTATGGGATTCTCTCACACACCCTATATCTCTCTACATATGACTCATACCACTAAAATTACTCTCTCTCTCTCTCTCTCCTGTAGACACAACATTTGTCGCGGTCTCCTTTTCGTCTCCATCCCAGACTGACATTATTCATTTGTTTACCGATCAGACAACCCCGATTACCGTCTCCTCTCTCTCTCTCTCACAAACACACACACACACAACTCCTGCTTCCACTCCCCTTCCCGACTACTGTCTCTCTCTCACACACACACAAAACTCTCGCTTCGCTTTTGCACTCGTATTTCTCTCACAAACATTTATCAACTAGCTAGCCTCTAGATAGGTTTATACACCCTTTTACTCGTGCTTCCACCATCGCATACATGTCTCTCTCCGCTCCTTGTATATATGTAAATTTTTCTTCCCTTCTTGAGACACGCCCTCTCGATCGTGCACACACACACACTATCGCCTCATTTTAAGTGATACCTATCGTACACACACTACTTGTGTCTTTGTCACACATGCACTCCGTCCTCCTCCACTCTCCTCTCTCTCTCACACACATGGGCTTTTTGCAACAACTAGCAAGATGCCCATGCGTTACCTGAACATCAAGATGCATTTGTTTGATTAGTTTATCTTGTGGGGAAAAGGATGAACGAGGGAAGGCCTTATTTGCAAATGTGGAGAGGGGTGTGGGTATCTTTTGCAAAATTGCGAGTTTCCTTCCTATCCGTCGAGATATAGATCGGACGGCCTATATTCTTGATATGGCAGGCACATGATCATCACTGACAATGCTTTTTATAAGAGTAGGGATAAAAAATAGAGTTGGTGATGATGGTGGGCCTGCCATCCTGCAATGTAGGTCGTCCGATTTATATCTGACAGATAGGAAGGAAAATATGGCAATTTACCCGCACTCTTCACCACATTTGCAGATATGGCCTTCCATCGTACATCCTTTTCTCCCACAAGATCTTGATGTTCCGTGCAACGCACGGGCATCTTGCTAGTAAGAGTAGAAATTAGACACATATCACTTCTCGAATCTTGAAACCAACAACATTCCTCCCTTATCTCATCAAAACCGCCAAAGGAATATATTTTGAGTGAAACATAACATATTTTTAGTGATAACGTATTTCAAAACTAGACTTATTTTTCTATCAAATCGGTGAATATGTATTAATCTACTTTGATTGTGTGGCAACGCATTGGCACATTGCTAGTAGTTATTATAATTTTTTGGACACCAGACAAACGGTGGAGTACATATCTGAAGAGAAGAGGCGCATGCACGCAATCGGCCTCTTCTTTGTCTACACACATGAGTGTTACGTAAAGCGGCGTTAACAAATAAACCCTAAAACCCTAGGTGCACGATTGCTGCATTCGCGGGTGCAGTGCGTGGTGGAGCACCTTTGTAGGAGTTGATGGTCGGGACCACAGGTGAACGACTTGGAGCGCGGTGGCTCGCCAGTTGCCATAGATCGAGTAGCCACGTTTAAAATATCGTTTTTTAGCGGGGTTAAGAGTCCGATTTTCAATGGCACGTTATAAGTAGTAAGTAGTTTTTAGAACGATTGGTATGGAGCGAAAATGGAATTCATAGTACTACGTATCTCCTTGGCGTATGGTTGTATGGGTTTATGTTGCGATATGTTGAACCGGATAGTTCTAGGGCAAATACTATGGTTTAGATTTAGATGCTAGTTTTCAGTAATCGGAAGGGGAAACCCTTCTTTGATTAAAAAAACCTACCACCTCCATTCTGGTTTACTAGTCCCCATCGTACTTTAGGTCAAAGTTTGTCCACGAATTTTACTTGTAAAATGTGAATGGAAAACGAGATTTTGTTATACGCAAACAAAAAAGGACTGGAGGGAGTGATTGCTCTGACACGGACGCGACCTCTCATAGCGCAGGCATTGAACCGGCGCGCCGGCCAAGAGGGCCGCTTTTCGCTGCGAGCCGGCTGAGCACGCCTCCTCGCCGTGTGCAACCAGCTTAAGATGGCCCCGCCTACCTTCATT
This sequence comes from Aegilops bicornis, assembly GCA_021605145.1. Taxonomy (NCBI): domain Eukaryota; kingdom Viridiplantae; phylum Streptophyta; class Magnoliopsida; order Poales; family Poaceae; genus Aegilops; species Aegilops bicornis. The sequence goes on along the minus strand of CM038674.1, from coordinate 221,773,638 downwards.
GAATCCGCGCGTGTGCCGGCAACACGTCCTTCCGCGAGCCGGCAGGCATTTTAGAACAGAAAAAATGACTAAAATATAATTAATTTACGCATGGTCTTGACTGGTTGTGCTCGTGACCGTAGCGAGGAACTAGTAGAGGTTTTTCTTTATTTATAACTCTCCTCACATTTTTTTTGGCTTTGAAGTGAATCATGGTTGCGGACATTATGTATGAATGTGCAGATATCTGTGAACATGAGTTTGATGTGGTAGTTGAACTTGGAATGTCGGGCTTGCGCATGAACTATACCATGTCCAATGCTTCGTCTGTTATTGTTTGGAAAGTAATTGCTGTTATTACAAGACCCGAAAAAAAACATTTTGTGCCACATCAGTGGATGCACAGACATCACAACAGGCATGCTGACTAGATAAACATTTGAACCTAGCTATTATGAAGGAAATTTTGTATTGACAACAGTTTTAGATAGTAGGAGATGCCAAGCCTGATCTGCCTCTGCTAGCTTATTTCTGGCTTCTTCCATCTCTTCTTTGGCTTGGGTGAAGAGAGCATCTGATTGCTCTTTTCGCTTCTTCAAGAACTCAGCTACATTCTCAAGGGCTGCTGCACGCCTTCTTTCAGCCTTTACTAATGCCACGAGGACACGAACAGCTGACGACTCCACCAGGCTTGTGTGTAATCCAGCATCATCTGGGAAATTGCACCTTGTGTCTAATCCAGCATCATTAGGGAACTGGCACCTTGTGTGTAATCCTGCCTCATTTTGGAAACATGATCTCGAGGTTGACCATACTTCCCTCCTCGCAGGAACTGCATCCTGACATGAAGTTACTTATTTTTTAGATCAATACTCGTGAGAAATCTAGATCCATTTAGTAGAAGCGGATAAACAGAACTCGGAGAAGTGAATTCAAAAGTAATAGAAATATAAAAACAGACTACAAGGTGAGAACACCCACTTCCTACATCAAGTTAAAAACGAAAGCATTAGGACGATTAAGACTCTTCCTATCACACATCGAAGAACACCACGCTTAAGAGAAACAAAAACTACAACATATACAAATCGAAGAACACGAGGCTAAACGAAAGTAGTTGAAAGGGTGTTACTTACCAAAGCTCGTTTTAAAAGTTTGGTGCAGCTCCTCTTTAGCATGCCACGCTCCTTGAAGTTGTCCCGATTATCCCGTGTTTGGTCTTCATTGCTCCTCTGCATGTTCACACTCGTGGTTTTAAAATCTCAACATGGAAAAAAATACTACTAGTAATACTCACGTATCTTGTGGGCACTATTAAAGCACTCGTCTGCCATGTTAGAGCAACTCCAACAGAATCGCAACGCATGGCGCTTTAAAAAAGCGTTTACAATGCTGAGATCGAGAAGTAGATACTGGAGAGTAGAGGATAGTTCTCAGCATAGATAGATAAAAAGAAGATAATTCAACTACTCCTCATCGTCTGACTCCTCCTCGGTGATGTCCTCCTCCGACGTCAGACTGTAGGCGTGAAGATACCGATCGTCATCGGATTCCCAGGGCGACGCTGCTCCTATCCTCATGTTGAATTGAGCGTCCGCTTTTCGCCTACGCTTGTCCTCGCGATAGGCAGCTCGCTCGGCCCTCCTCTTATCCCTCTCCGCCCTCCTTTGCGTGTAGAACTCGCGCTCGTTGATGATGGCCTGCGGGAAGTGTTGGCGCCATAGCGCCATGGCTTCCTCATCCATCTCGGCGATGCCAAGACGGTGCTCCCGCCTCAGGTTGTCGCGACGATCATCGTCGGTGCTAAGCCGCGGCAGAGGCGCGAGCTTCTGCGCCCGCTCCCGCGTCGGCACGCTGGGGAAGTTCAATGTTCTATGAGGCCACCGGAGGCTCCACGCCGTTGCGTCATACGTGCGGGCGGCCTCATTGGCGGTGTCGAAATTGCCGAGGCCGAGGTACATCCCGAGGAACCGGATCTCGGCGGAGAAGCCGCCGGAGGGGCGTGCGCGGACGCCGCGGTATCCCCAAGTTTCCCGGCGACGCGGCATGGTGGCGCGGCGGCAGCGAGGCGAAAAGAGCGGGAGAGAGCGGTGGCGAGGCACAGGCGGTGGCAAGGCACAGAGCGGTGGGAGGCGTTGGATTTTATAAAGTCTGCCGGACGCTGCGCCAAAACTAAGCGCCGCCCGACCGCTTTTCTGTGCAGCGATCCTTTCCAACGTCTCTTCTATCTCTACTCTCTTACATGCAGTTATATTTATTTTATATTTAATATTTATCTCTACTTCCTTTACTGTCTACTTTTTTTTCTCTATACTTTTTTTTCTTGCAATATAGGTCGTCTGATTTATATCTGATAGATAGGAAGGAAACAAATGGGAATTTTGCAAAAATATACCCATACCCCTCTCCAGATTTGCAAATAAGGCCTTCCCTCGTTCATCCTTTTCTTCCACAAGATAAACTACTCATACAAATGCATCTTGATGTGTGCAACGCATGGGCATCTTGCTAGTTCTGAAAACCTTTCCATCATTTGCCACACTACTGGTTGCAGATGAAAAACCTACCCAAGCACAGCACTATACAGGAGCGACGCACAATTACAAGCTGATATTCTGTTGGACAATGGAGGCTATAACCAATTACTTTTACGGGAACAATAGCACCCAGGAAAATTGAAGGGTAGGTTTGAAAACAATTGGAACTGCACATGTACTGCTAAGTGATTCAATACACACATTACCAATCGAGGAGGAGAATGATAGTCGCGGCGGCCTCTGTGAGTCATAGTCGGTAACGGGAGTCATTTCAGTGTCCACGACGGTGGTACTTCTGCGCTTGGCGTCGGCTTTGGGGAAGCAGATCCGAGACCGTGGAAGACGATGTCGGGGAAGAGGCTACGTCTATGACGACGATGGTGTACCGGCTCCAGTGCGGCATATGAGGTCATCGATGAGGCAGATGCGCTGTGGTGGACAAGCGCGCCGATGTAAAGGGGAGGAGCACGAAGGCTGCGGTGTCGTGGAGAAGTATATTTTGCGGTGGGGATAGAAAATGGGGAGTATTCAGGTGTACTACTCTGGGTGCCGGGGTGGGGTTGGCTGGGTAGGGTGAACCTGAAGTTACGAAAACAGCCCCCTACCAAGCATCGTCCGTAGGCCTGTTCCGAAGGCTATGATGGTAACTTCCCACTGGTCGAATCAGGGTCGCAGGAGATTTTCCCGCCGACCTCAAAATTTTGTGACACTGGACTCCCCGTGTGGCGTGTTGAGTGATTCGGCTAAGCAACTAGCGAGGAGTAGTAGTAAATTCTGCATATTAGGTTTGACCGAAGTCAAACTTCCTAAAGTTTGACCAAGTTTATATAAAAATATAAACATTTGCCATAACAAATATGTATGATGTGAAAGTACATTCAATAATGAATCTAATGGCATATATTTGTTATTGTATATGTTAATATTTTTTGATATAAGCTTTCTGAGAGTTTACAAAACTTGACTTTGACCAATGCTAATCTGGCGGACTTAAATAAAAACGGAGGGAGTACACATTTGATTTCTTAGTTTGTAGTGAACTAATCATTTGTTGAAATTGTGAAATAGATATATTAGGCTATTGACTTCGAATGTAATGGTCTATACAATTCAATAGTAACAATCATTGTGGAAGATGTATACAAGGTCTATAGTACTTCACAACATGCTCAAACTCACATAATCCCAGTCAAATGAGAATCTAAATGCATTTCATAGTTATTACTTTGTAGGATGCAACAAAAACGACCAAAACTCTACATCAGCCATTATAGAAGCAACATTTTGACATATCCCAATGTGTGAATGAAACGTGCAGAGAGAGCTTTTGAAGATGGAGCAGATAGGGCGGGAAAGATTGTATGTATGTGGATGAGAGAGTAGGAGACAAACCTAACAAGACAGAGAGAGAGAGAGAGAGAGAGAGAGAGAGAGAGAGAGAGAGAAAGAGAAAGAAAGAGGAATAAGTTAGGTTTGTGAGAAACATGGAGACATGTAATATACGTGAGATGTGTGTGCATCCGGATTCTGTATACGTGGAAGGAGAAGAGACAACATGTTTGATGAGAGAGGTGGAAAAACATGGACGAGAGGGGAAGGATCTCATGAGTTGAGGGATTGACAATTTTGTGCGGGGGAGAGAGGGATTGGTAATTTTGTGCAAGAGAGAGAGGGTGGGGGGAGGAGTCAGTCAGTCGTCATCACATCACCCTGCTTCCAAATGACCCCGCATTTTCTACCGCGGTGTGGTCGCCGTCTTCAATCTGCTCGATGCCCACTTTGAAGATTGAGGTGGTGTGCATGTTGGGGTGCAAAGAAGCACAAGCGAGAGTGGTCGCCATATAACCTTGGATGGGGATGAATTTTGTGCTCAGGGGAGTGTGTGTGCTGTGCTACGTGTGTGTGTGTGTGTGTGTATGTGTGTGTGTGTGTGTGTGTGTGTGTCAGATATTGAGTGAAAACAAACCTAAGGAGAGAAATGGGTATTCACGAAGAGATTGTGCGGGCCTTGAGGTGGGGAGGGGCCGAGTGAGGGTGTCAGAATGTGCGCGTTGATGCATATGTTGCATGCGAGCGTGCGAGGGACGGACGAATCGAGAGAGATGGTTGTTGTGTTACGGATGCTCCTCTCTCTCTCTCTCTCTCTCTCTCTCTCTGTGTGTCTCTCTCTGTCTCTCTCTGTCTCTCTCACACACACACACAAGCAAACTAGAAGACCGTTCTCTCATGTATACACAACGTATCGGCATCTGTCTATGTCTCACTCATGCATGATCATTTGCACATTCACACCTCTCTATGTCTGTATCACACGCACACCGTCTCCACATTTCCCTTCCGCCACAACACACATATGGACACATACACACGTTCTCTCTCAGTCACACACACAAAATGAGTATTAAAAATATTAGGGCGCACCTAAAACGTCCAAATCCAAATAAACACGAACTGGAGCTAAATTCAAATATATGAAAATATTGCAGCGTCAAGAACTTTCCAGGAAAAAAAGTTGAGTAATATTCGAGGATTGTTTTCACACACACAAAAGGTTCGGTGGATGTCCTTCGAGCACGACACGGTGACGCCTTGCCGTTCGATCGACCGTCTTGACAGCGGTTCACGCGCTTGCACAGGATTCCGTATCGTGGCTGTGGTACTAACTTAAAAAAAATTAATAAGAGCGCTGCCTAAGTCTAATGTTTATGTGTATTAGTACGGTTTTCTTTTAAGTTCCACGAACCTTATATAAAACTAAAGTAAGCTCCCATACGCGCACTCATCAATATGCTGCCGCCGCCGTTGCGCATGCCGGTGCCCGCCTGCTCCGGCCAACAATTTCTCGCCCATCACCGTCGTGTCGCCGCCATCCCTGTGCCATGAAGCCGAAGGCTCGCCCGCTCACGTCGTCTACAGTCCCTCCTCGCCATGTCACCGCGCTGCCAAGCACGCAAGCAGCTGGTGGAGCCGCGTCTATGCATGTAGCGTACAAAGAGGAGGACGAGCGTGTGCTCCAGCACGCCGGCGAGGAGGAACTAGCGTGTCATTGTCGTCTCCGCCCGCGCAGAGGAGGCGCGCATGGTGGCTGTCGCGGCGGAAGCCTTGATCAGCAGCGTCGAGCCGCATAACCGGTGCAGACGTGGAATCTACCTTCGAGACCTTGAATGCCACGTGGATCCTGCAATCTGAAGGAGCAATTTGGGTCAGTCGACTCATGTGAGCCGTTTGATGCAACATGGATAGCTAGAAGGGCTTCTTCCACCTCTTCTGCCGTCTTCTTCCTTCGCTCCGTCGAACTTCTTTCACAAATCGACTGACCCAAATTATACTATTAGTACGAACGTATTAAGTACAGTAGGAACACGAAGATACGAGCAGTAGTACAAACTGCAAGAGTAGTAAGATATAGTACTAGTACTACTCTACGTACTAAAGAGTTCAAATAACGAGAAAGAACATAAACATAGTTCTACTGGGGCCTCAGCACAACACACCCTTGAAAATAAACTAAGCAACTAGTCCGCTTGACACTGCAGTAGAACCAGCATGAGTGACGGCACTGCCACCTACTCGGAGTCCGAGTCCACGTCCTCGACTTCGTCCATGTCCCTCTTCCTCTTCCTCTTCGCCGACGCTTCTTTGCTTTAACCGGACACTGGGCTCTGCTTCTTCATCCAACCCATGTAGATATTTAAACAAAGTTAGACATCCATTGTTGCGTACAGGATGTGATCTTCATCTATTGTCTTTGACTCCCATGCATGATGAAACTCGTGATGAGGTTTCTTCAATTTAGCGTACGAAGGATCAATCATGGCTGCTGCTGTGGTCAGCATTGAAGGTTGAGAGGAGGACACCAGGCTTGCCTTCGGAGATCGAAGGGCTGGCCTACAACGAGACCTATCTCGACGCAGGACATCCTTGTCGTTCTTAAAGCCTACAAAGAACGAATTTCACTCTTTTGTCCTTGAGGAAGTTCTTAAAATCCTGGCACTCAACGTCGGCATGGCATATGTGGTAGACCAAGCAAACGTTATGTACGCAAACCTGGATCACGGCAGGCTACTTCCTCTCTTCATCCTTTACATCCTTCTCTCGTCCCCGGACTGTGGTGTACTCAACATCTAGCCCAGCGACCCACTCATCCGTTGAACTGTTAAACATGCGTAGAAAGCAAGCAAGCCATGCTTTCACCGTCGCAGATCCACGTGTGTAGATGATGATGAACTGATCGCTGGTGATGGCTCTAACCTGGTATTCAGCGGCGACCATGGAGATTTTGGAGGCCATCAATTTTGGAGGAGGGTTAGGAGAAGTTGAACTGACTGGGAGCGAACTATTGTGAGGTAGAAGATGGGGACGCGTAGGGCGTGCGAACGGCATGGGGTTGCTGGCTTGCCCGGTGGATAAATGGCTGCAAGCCCCCAAAGAGTTCTCGAGAACTATGCGGGACCCACTAGATGTCATGTCTACTAGACCATATCGTAGGCCTGACGGTATAGCTTTTGCCTGTTTGCACGCCATGCCGGCGCATGGATGTAACTTCACTTAATTCCGTCAACCGTCGTGCCTCCCACGACCTTCGCCTCCCTCGCGCGGTCGCGCCCTTTGAGACTTCGACCGACTATAAAGGAGAATTTTTTTTGCCTACTCCGCATGCATGATACTCCCTCTGGTCCTTTTTACTCCCGTCAACCGTTTGCAAAGTGTTTGACCAAATATATACTTTTTTTGAACAACACCTTATATTAATTAACCAGCCACACGAGTACACTCATTCGATACAATATTCACCACACAGGGCAGTATGTTATTTACAAGAATACCATCTAATCTATTGTCAAAGCTATACTTAGCGATTAAGTGTGCCACCTTATTGGACGAACGGCTAATCTTTGACAATTGAAGATTGTTGATCAACTTCGAGATGCTCAACGCTTTCATCTTCAGGTCATGCATAGCAGACCTGTCATAGTCCTCCGATGCAAGAGACACTACCACACAAGCGCAATCAGTCACTAAAATTACAGGATTATGAAGAGAAATACCTATGTAGAGACCGGCAATGCAAGCCCTAAGCTCCACTTCCTCAACGCTTTGACAGGCATCAATGAAATCCCACGACCAAATTTATACTAAAAATATCCATATCTACAATACTGATTATAATGAGTATAAGAACTACCTTTTATAATTAGTATAAAAATATTGATTTGACATTGTGCATGTTGATACTCCATCCGTCTAGGTGAGTAAGTCATCTTAGGCTGTGCACCGAGACCAAGGAGGAGGGGAAAACGAGAAATATTAATGTTTATTTGCTAATTAATAGTATTGCATGCAATGAACTAACCACTGCATGTTATGTTTGATAGTCTCTGGTCATCAAAAGCATGCACACTCTTTATCTCTTATTGGTTGATATGTCAAGAAACAAGAAACGAGGTAGAAGTTAATGCACTGCGCCTAAGTGTTTTGGGATTATTTGGTTTTCGTAAGATGACTTATACACCTAGATGCACCGTGCCTAACTGTTTCGAGTAACATTTTATCAGTTAAATCTTTGGTCAAAATTTAGCACAAATTACAATGGTGAGGAATAAACCAGGACGAAGTAGTAGTTTAGAAGCCCAAATAAAAGAGTGAGGTGCCTTATTGTTACTCTCCACTATGACTAGTCTTGTTGGAAAAGCTGGGGAAGCCGCCAAAAGAACTGGCCCTAGGAGTAGTAGCTAGGGATCGAGTGTGGGAGATGAACCGGAGAAAGTAAATGCAGAGAGATGAAATGCAAAAAAGACGGAGGGATGTGATGGTTGCTTGTCCGTTTATTTTACGAGGCCACTTATTACTGGGAGTGGTTGGGTTTTGTGATATGACGGCTTTACTGCCGCACCACGAGCGGGGTGAGATGTGAGACTCCCATGCAGCGCCGCCCTCTACACTTGTACTACATCGGTCGTGGTTTATTAGTCCCCCATTGAATTTTACTGAAGATTTAACTGACAAAATGTTAGTGCATGTCAACAAAAACTATATCGTTGGATTCTTATTTGAACATAGTTTTGAATGATATAATTTTAGGTGACATGCATCAGTATTTATCGTACTATATATAATGTTAGTTCAATTTTTGGTCGTACTAATCTATAGTAGTAAGATGACCGTGCGTTGCACCGAAGAGTGAAATGCATTGATCGGGGAGTTGTTTATTTTGACAAAGGATGTGGGGGTCATCTCATGTGTAATGGGTATCGATAGGTTTCTTCAGATATTATCTCATCTCTAGAGCTCACAAACATCTGGGTGAAATAGATAAAAAGGTATCTTTTGCAAACATAAGCGTTCAACTGCTCAACCTGCATCCAAAACTTGTGAAGAAATAACACTTATTGTGCTTTGCAAGAAATGATCTTTAAGAATTAGGTTTTGAGTATCGATTGTTATACATGTTGGCTACAGATGACATGGCACTTTCTTATAGTCAACAGTTGGCTATACTATTAAGTAATATTAACCATGCCCTTATACACCTAGACGGAGGGATTAAATCAGATGACTTGCAAGGGGCAGGAGATGTAAGAAATGGTTCATCGTATGTCTTTCACCAAGATCTTGTAGTAAAAATTCATACATGGAAGATTCTAGACTAAACCATAAACGGATACACTTTTATTCATGCGCGATACTCCAATAGAGCAAGATCCTGCATGGAAGTCTCCACATGCTTAGCCAACGGATTACATTGAGCGAAGACTAATGATCAACATTTAACTTGATAATGCGTATTTTTTTAGAAGAACAGGGAGGCTCCTCCCCGGTTCCATTATCAAATGAAACCCAAAGTGTCTTACATCATCTCACTGAGAGGAGCAGTTCAAAGGAAGGACTGCGGTGAAAGCCACTCAAGTTTAACGACAAGCTTACAGAATCAAAAGCAGCAAAGACACGGGCCATAAGCGCCCATACACACACTACATTTTTTCTAAGTGCACTTGATAATGCGTATGTCCAAGTGATCCTCCTTGGAGTCCCCGTGCACCGCGTCGGCGGATAAAGGATGCCATGGGTTTTCCAAGTCCACATTGGCGGGATAGTCCCAGCTCCCCAGAGTCCAAGTCAGTCCGATGAGGCCGGTGTCGCCGCCCACGCGACCCGGAGGGGTAGTAACATTGACCACGCACACGTACTTCTCCCTCGTGTTAGTGTCAGCGTCAGCGGTGACGCCCCTGATGCACATTACAGAGATGGGGCGGCGGCCTGCGCGGGCCTCTGATACGTCTCCAACGTATCTATAATTTTTGATTGCTCCATGCTACTTTATCTACTGTTTTGGACTATATTGGGCTTTATTTTCCACTTTTATATTACCTTCGGGACTAACCTATTAACCGGAGGCCCAGCCCAGAATTGCTGTTTTTTGCCTTTTTCAGTATTTCGAAGAAACAGAATATCAAACAGAGTCCAAACGGAATGAAAACTTCGGGATCATTATTTTCCAACCGAACGTGATCCAGGAGACTTGGACCCTACTCCAAGTAGTGCCCGAGGAGGTCATGAGGGTGGAGGGCGCCCCCCCTGGGCGCGCCCCCTACCTCGTGGGCCCCTCGGAGCTCCACCTATGTACTCCTTCCTCCTATATATACCTATGTATCCCCGAATGATCAGAACAGGAGCCAAAAACCTAATTCCACCGCCGCAACCTTCTCTATCCACGAGATCCCATCTTGGGGCCTGTTCCGAGCTCACGAGGGGGCATCCACCACAGAGGGCTTCTACATCATCACCATAGCCCCTCCGATGAAGTGTGAGTAGTTTACTTCAGACCTTCGAGTCCATAGCTAGTAGCTAGATGGCTTCTTCTCTCTTTTTGGATCTCAATACAATGTTCTCCCCCTCTCTCGTGGAGATCTATTCGATGTAATCTTCTTTTTGCGGTGTGTTTGTTTACACCGATGGATTGTGGGTTTATGATCCAGTATTATCTATGGAAAATATTTGATTCTTCTCTGAATTATTTTATGTATGATTGAGTTATCTTTGCAAGTCTCTTCGAATTATCCTTTTTGGTTTGGCCAACTAGATTGGTAGTTCTTACAATGGGAGAAGTGCTTAGCTTTGGGTTCAATCTTGCGGTGTCCTTACCCAAAGGATGTATAAGGGCAGCAAGGCACATATTGTATTGTTGCCATCGAGGATAACAAGATGGGTTTTTTATCATATTGCATGAATTTATTCCTCTACATCATGTCATCTTTCTTACGGCGTTACTCTGTTTTTAACTTAATACTCTAGATGCATGCTGGATAGCGGTCGATGAGTGGAGTAATAGTAGTAGATGCAGAATCGTTTCGATCTACTTGTTTTGGACGTGATGCCTATATACATGATCATTGCCTAGATATATTCATAAATATGCTCAGTTTTGTCAATTGCTCAACAGTAATTTGTTCACCCACCGTAGAATACTTAGGATCTTGAGAGAAGCCACTAGTGAAACCTATGGCCCACGGGTCTATTCTCATCATATCAATCTATATCACTTTATTTACTTGCTTTGTTTTTACTTTGCCTTTACTTTTTACTTTGCATCTACCCATCAAAAATACCAAAAATATAATCTCTATCAGATCTCACTCTCGTAAGTGACCGTGAAGGGATTGACAACCCCTAAGCGTTGGTTGCGAGTTGCTACCGTTTTGTGTAGGTACGAGGGACTTGTGCGTGGTCTCCTACTGGATTGATACCTTTGTTCTCAAAAACTGAGGGAAATACTTACGCTACTTTGTTGCATCATCCTCTCCTCTTCGGGGAAATCCAACGCAGTGCTCAAGAGGTAGCAAGAAGAATTTATGGCGCCGTTGCCGGGGAGGCTCACGCAAGCAAGTCAACCATACCAAGTACCCATCGCAATCCCTATCTCTCGCATTACATTATTTGCCATTTGCCTCTCATTTTCCTCTCCCCACTTCACCCTTGCCGTTTTATTTGCCCTCTCTTTCCCAATCTCCTCCTCTCTTTCCCATTTGCATTTTTCCCTTTGCCTTTCTGTTTGCTTGTGTGCTGGATTACTTGTTGCCATGGCGCAAGATAATACCAAATTGTGTGATTTCTCGAATACCAATAATAATGATTTCCTTAGTACTCCGATTGCTCCTCTTAATAATGATGAGTCTTGTGAAATCAATGCCGCTTTGTTGAATCTTGTCATGAAAGATCAATTCACCGGCCTTCCTAGTGAAGATGCCGCTACTCATCTAAACAATTTTGTTGATTTGTGTGATATGCAAAATAAGAAAGATACGGATAACAATATTGTCAAATTGAAGTTATTTCCGTTTTCAATTCGAGATTGTGCTAAAGTTTGGTTTTCATCTTTGCCTAAAAATAGTATTGATTCTTGGAACAAGTGCAAAGATGCTTTTATCTCTAAGTATTTTCCTCCCGCTAAGATTATCACTCTTAGGAACGACATCATGAATTTTAAACAACTTGATCATGATCATGTTGCCCAATCTTGGGAAAGAATGAAATTAATGCTTCACAATTGCCCTACTCATGTTTTGAATTTATGGATGATCATACAAAATTTTTATGCCGGATTGAATTTTGCTTCTAGAAAACTTTTAGATTCGATCGCGGGAGGCACTTTTATGGAAATTACGTTAGGGGATGCTACCAAATTTCTTGATAATATTATGGCTAATTATTCTCAAAGGCACACCGAAAGATCTTCTAGTAAAAAGGTGCATGCTATAGAAGAAATCAATGTTTTGAGTGAAAAGATGGATGAACTTATGAAGATGTTTGCTCCTAAAAATACTCCTCTTGATCCCAATGATATGCCTTTATCTACTTTGCTTGAGAATAATAATGAATCTATGGATGTGAATTTTGTTGGTAGGAATAGTTTTCGAAACAACGCTTATAGAGGGAATTTTAATCCTAGGCCTTATCCTAGTAATCCTTCTAATAATTATGGAAATTCCTACAATAAATCTTATGGAAATTTTAATAAGATGCCCTCTGAATTTGAGAGTAGTGTTAAAGAGTTTATGAATTCACAAAAGAATTTTAATGCTTTGCTTGAAGAGAAATTGCTTAAAGTTGATGATTTGGCTAGGAACGTTGATAGAATTTCTCTTGAAATTGATTCTTTAAAGCTTAGATCTATTCCTCCTAAGCATGATATCAATTAGTCTCTCAAAGCCATGAGAATTTCCATTGATGAGTGCAAGGAAAGAACCGCTAGGATACGTGCTTCCAAAGATGCCATTATTAAAGCGTGTTCTTACAATTCCTATGAAAATCAAGATGATGATCTAAAAGTTATTGATGTGTCCCCCATTAAATCTTTTTTTTTGCAATATGAATCTTGATGAATCTGAAGATTATCTTCCTTTACCTAGAAGGTGTTCTATGAATCTTGATGATGAAATTGATGAAAGTGGGATTGAAATAAATAAAAACCGTGATGTTGCTAAACCCACTATTTTGGATCTCAAGGAATTTAATTATGAAAATTACTCTTTGATTGGTTGTATTTCCTTGTTGCAATCCGTGCTAGATTCTCCGCATGCTTATAGTCAAAACAAGACCTTTACCGAACATATTCTTGATGCTTTGATGCAATTTTATGAAGAAAAACTTGAGTTGAAAGTTTCTATCCCTAGAAAATTGTATGATGAATGGGAACCTACTATTAAAATTAAAATTAAAGATTTTGAGTTTCATGCTTTGTGTGATTTGGGTGCTACTGTCTCTACTATCCCCAAAACTTTATGTGATTTGCTAGATTTCCGTGATTTTGATGATTGTTCTCTAAACTTGCATCTTGCGGATTCCACTATTAAAAGACCTATGGGAAGAATTAATGATGTTCTTATTGTTGCAAATAGGAATTATGTGCCCATAGATTTTGTCGTTCTTGATATAGATTGCAATCCTTCATGTCCTATTATTCTTGGTAGACCTTTCCTTAGAACGATTGGTGCAATTATTGATATGAAGGAAGGGAACATTAGATTCCAATTTCCATTAAAAAAAGGGTATGCAACACTTCCCTAGAAATAAAATAAATTACCATATGAATCTATCATGAGAGCCACTTATGGATTACCTACCAAAGATGGCAATACCTAGATCTATCCTTGCTTTTATGCCTAGCTAGGGCGTTAAACGATAGCGCTTGTTGGGAGGCAACCCAATTTTATTTTGTGTTTTTTGTTTTTGCTTATGTTTAGGAATAAATAATCCATATACCTTCTGTTTGGATGTGGTTTTATGTTTTAATTAGTGTTTGTGCCAAGTAGAACCTATAGGATAACCAACGATGATAGTTGATTTGATTCTGCTGAAAAACAGAAACTTTGCGCGCACTAATTTAGTTATGATAAATCACAGGAACGTGCTTTTGCGTTGATTCTTTTTGATGCTGATCAATAAACAAATTTTCCCGGACTTCCTATTTTGGTAGAATTTTTAGAGTTCCAGAAGTTTGCGTTAATTACAGATTGCTACAGACTGTTCTATTTTTGACAGATTCTGTTTTTCGTGTGTTGTTTGCTCATTTTGATGAATCTATGGCTAGTAAATTAGTTTATAAACCATAGATAAGTTGGAATACAGTAGGTTTAACACCAATATAAATACAGAATGAGTTCATTACAGTACCTTGAAGTAGTCTTTTGTTTTCTTTCTCTAACGGAGATCACGAGATTTCTGTTGAGTTTTGTGTTGTGAAGTTTTCAAGTTTTGGGTGAATTCTATTGATGGATTATGGAACAAGGAATGGCAAGAGCCTAAGCTTGGGGGTGCCCATGGCACCCCCAAGATACTCCAAGGACACGAAAAAGCCAAAGCTTGGGGATGCCCCGGAAGGCATCCCCTCTTTCGTCCACTTCCATCGGTAATTTACTTGGAGCTATATTTTTATTCACCAACATGATATGTGTTTTGCTTGGAGCGTCTTGTATTATTTGTGTCTTTGCTTGTTAGTCTACCACAATCATCCTTGCTGTACACATCTTTTGAGAGAGCCATACATGATTTGGAATTTGTTAGAATATTCTATGTGCTTCACTTATATCTTTTGAGCTTGATAGTTTTGCTCATAGTACTTCACTTATATCTTTTGAGCACGATAATTTTTGCTCTAGTGCTTCACTTAGATCTTTTAGAGCACGGTGGTGGATTTGTTTTAAAGAAACTATTGATCTCTCATGCTTCACTTAGATTATTTTGAGAGTCTTTAATAGCATGGTAATTTGCTTAATGTTAATATACTTGGTGCTCAAGATATGTGAAACTTTCTTTTGAGTGCGTTGAATACTAAGATAAGTTTGATGCTTGATAATTTTTTTGAGATATGGAGTTGATAATATCAAAGTCGTGCTAGTTGGGTGATTATGAATTTGAGAAATACTTGTGTTGAAGTTTGCAAATCCCGTAGCATGCACGTATGGTTAAAGTTGTGTAATAAATTTGAAACACGAAGTGTACCTGGCTTGTGCATCCTTATGAGTGGCGGTCGGGGACGAGCGATGGTCTTTTCCTACCAATCTATCCCCCTGGGAGCATGCGTGTAGTACTTTAATTTTTGATGACTTCTAAATTTTTGCAATAAGTATATGAGTTCTTTTGACTAATGTTGAGTCCATGGATTATACGCACTCTCACCTTTCCGCCTTTCCTAGCCTCTTCGGTACCGTGCATTGCCCTTTCTCACCTTGAGAGTTGGCGCAAACTTCGCCGGTGCATCCAAACCCTGTGATATGATATACTCTATCACACATAAACCTCCTTATATCTTCCTCAAAACAGCCACCATACCTACCTATCATGGCATTTCCATAGCCATTCCGAGATATATTGCCATGCAACTTCCATCATCATCATCATGACATACATTACTTTTGTCATATTTCCATTGCATGATCATGTAGTTGACATTGTATTTGTGGCAAAGCCACCATGCATTATTTTTCTTACATGTCACTCTTGATTCATTGCACCATCCCGGTACACCGCCGGAGGCATTCATATAGTCATATCTTGTTCTAAGTTTCGAGTTGTAATCCTTGTGTTGTAATCAATACAAGTGTGATGATCATCATTATTAGAGAATTGCGCAAAAAAAAGAGAAAGGCCAAAAAAGGCCCAAAAAAAATAAAAAAGGGCAATGCTGCTATCTCTTTTTCCACACTTGTGCTTCAAACTAGCACCTTGTTCTTCATGTAGTGAGTCTCATATATTATGCTTCAACGTAGCACCTTGTTCCTCATGTAGTGAGTCTCATAAGTTGTCTTTTTTATACTAGTGGGAATTTTTCATTATAGAACTTGGCTTTTATATTTCTATGATGGGCTTCCTCAAATGCCCTAGGTCTTCATGAGCAAGCGAGTTGGATGCACACCCACTAGTTTGCTTTTGTTGAGCATTCATAGCTCTAGTGCATTCGTTGCATGGCAATCCCTACTCCTCATGTTGACATCAATTGATGGGCATCTCCATAGCCCGTTGATTAGCCTCGTCAATGTGAGACTTTCTCCTTTTTTGTCTTGTCCACACAATTCCCATCATCATATTCTATTCCACCCATAGTGCTATATCCATGGCTCACGCTCATGTATTGCCTGAAGGTTGAAAAGGTTTGAGATTATTTAAGTATGAAACAATTGCTTGGCTTGTCATCGGGGGTATAGAAGTTGGGAACATCTTTGTGTGACGAAAATGAAGCATAGCCTAACTATATGATTTTGTAGGGATGAACTTTCTTTTGCCATGTTATTTTGAGAAGACATGATTGCTTTGATTAGTATGCTTGAAGTATTATTATTTTTGTGTCAATATGAACTTTTGTCTTGAATCTTTCGGATCTGAATATTCATATCACAATTAAGAAGATTTACATTGAAATTATGCCAAAGTATCACTCCGCATCAAAAATTCTTTTTTATCATTTACCTACAGGAAGAGCAGGAATTAAGCTTGGGGATGCATGATACGTCTCCAACGTATCTATAATTTTTGATTGCTCCATGCTACTTTATCTACTATTTTGGACTATAGTAGGCTTTATTTTCCACTTTTATATTACTTTTGGGACTAACCTATTAACCGGAGGCCCAGCCTGCATTGTTGTTTTTTGCCTTTTTCAGTATTTCGAAGAAACAGAATATCAAACGGAGTCCAAACGGAATGAAACCTTCGGGATCGTGATTTTCCAACCGAACGTGATCCAGGAGACTTGGACCCTACTCCAAGTAGTGCCCGAGGAGGTCACGAGGGTGGAGGGCGCGCCCCCCTTGGGTGCGCCCCCCTACCTCGTGGGCCCCTCGGAGCTCCACCGACGTACTCCTTCCTCCTATATATACCTACGTATCCCCGAACGATCGTAACAGGAGCCAAAACCTAATTCCAACGCCGCAACCTTCTCAGATCCATGAGATCCCATCTTGGGGCTTGTTCCGGAGCTCACGGAGGGGCATCCACCACGGAGGGCTTCTACATCATCACCATAGCCCCTCCGATGAAGTGTGAGTAGTTTACTTGCACCTTCGGGTCCATAGCTAGTAGCTAGATGGCTTCTTCTCTCTTTTGGATCTCAATACAATGGTCTCCCCTCTCTTGTGGAGATCTATTCGATGTAATCTTCTTTTTGCGGTGTGTTTGTTGAGACCGATGAATTGTGGGTTTATGATCCAGTATTATCTATGGAAAATATTTGATTCTTCCCTGAATTCTTTTATGTATGATTGAGTTATCTTTGCAAGTCTCTTCGAATTATCCTTTTTTGTTTGGCCAACTCGATTGGTAGTTCTTGCAATGGGAGAAGTGCTTAGCTTTGGGTTCAATCTTGTGGTGTCCTTACCCAGTGACAGAAGGGGCAGCAAGGCACGTATTGTATTGTTGCCATCGAGGATAACAAGATGGGATTTTTGTCATATTGCATGAATTTATCCCTCTACATCATGTCATCTTGCTTACGGTGTTACTCTCTTTTTAACTTAATACTCTAGATGCATGTGGGATAGCGGTCGATGAGTGGAGTAATAGTAGTAGATGCAGAATCATTTCGATCTACTTGTTTTGGACGTGATGCCTATATACATGATCGTTGCCTAGATATACTCATAACTATGCTCAATTACATCAATTGCTCAACAGTAATTTGTTCACCCACCATAGAATACTTATGCTCTTGAGAGAAGCCACTAGTGAAACGTATGGCCCCCGGGTCTATTCTCATCATATCAATCTATATCACTTTATTTACTTGCTTTGTTTTTACTTTGCCTTTACTTTTTACTTTGCATCTACCTATCAAAAATACCAAAAATATTATCTCTATCAGATCTCACTCTCGTAAGTGACCGTGAAGGGATTGAGAACCACTAAGCGTTGGTTGCGAGTTGCTATCGTGTTGTGTAGGTACGAGGGACTTGTGCGTGGTCTCCTACTGGATTGATACCTTGGTTCTCAAAAACCGAGGGAAATACTTACGCTACTTTGCTGCATCATCCTCTCCTCTTCGGGGAAATCCAACGCAGTGCTCAAGAGGTAGCAGCCTCGCCGGTGCCCACGATAAAGAGGAAGACGCTGCCGTCCTCCTCCGAGACTAGCGGTGGCGGTGATCCTCCAATGACTCGGCATGGTGAACCGTAGCACGTGTCGTACTTGATGTTCTCCGCCAAGGGCCAATAAAGGACCGCTGCACGCATCCGTGAGGTGATGCACCATGTCCGCCGGCGAGCCACAAAATGGCATCGGGCACTCATAGCAGTGGACGAAGGGCTCCTTGGAGGCATCGACAAGGCCGTCCATGAAACGGGAGTGGCTGTTGGGGACGTTGCGCCAGTTGAATATATGAGCAATTTACTACGAGATTTAATCCGAATAAGCACAAAGTAAATCATGACGGCTATAACAGAGATGAAACTTATCATGTGGACTAGCATAGTAGTAGGATACAGAGTAGAAACAAGAATTCTACCACGATTTGACAAAAACACATACGCTGCAATGGGAGGAGCACCATTGGCGTTGAGGTTGTCACCCATGTCGTTGAGCAAGAGGTTGCCGAGGTCGGGGAAGAAGTCGTCATCGGTGAAGTCGTGGCTGCCAGCAGTCGCGAGAGTGTGCTCCCCAGATTTCAACAGCGCCCGCCGAATGGAGCGCAGGAGGGAGTGGCTGTAGGGGACGTTGCCGTCGCCGAATGGAGCGCAGGAGTAGCACACGAAGCATTAGATGGTGTCCTTACTAGTACTCCCTAGTCTCTATCTATCTATATCTATATATATCTAGTCTTATAGAAAACCGAGTTGGTGATGATGGTATGCCTGCCATCTTGTAATATAAAGCGTCCGATCTATATCTGACGGATAGAAAGCCAACTATGACAATTTTACAAAAGATACCCGCACCTTTCTCCACATTTACAGATAAGGCCTTGCCTCGTTCATCCTTATCTCCCACAACCTCGTGCTCCTCCCTATGTCTCTATCTCTACTACACTTTTTTTATAATAAATCGAATAGTGATGCGCCGTCCGCTGCACGCCCGGCTGAACACGCCTCCTCGCCTCCGTCATCAGCAACTGAGTCTTTTATAGGAGTAGGAGTAGAGAAAAACCGAGTTGGTGATGATGGTGTGCCGTGCAATGCACGGGCATCTTGCTATTTTTTGCATATAAGTCCAAACACCACGTAGACACGGTCTTTGAGCATGGTGCGTAGTCGTTCCATGATCGAGCATTGAAGTTTGTAACTATTTTAGATTAGAATATATGAAAGTGCAACTATCCCTAGGTGGTTTTGGTAATTCATAACAACATATAGCTCATTGAGCTAATGATATTCCAAGACTATTATTTCAGGAAAGCTCAATGAATGGCATGGCATGGATGATGAAACTGGATCCCTCAAAATACTAAGGACAAAGGATTAGCTCAAGCTCAAAAGCTCAAGACAATGAGGACAGTAATTTCAGGAACACTTTCCACTTTATCCAGACTTTGAGGACAATGAGGTTGTCATGAATGAAGATGATCCACAATCAGTTCAAGCTCAAGAGAAGAAGGAGAAGGCAAAGAGGGAGAAGGCTGCCAAGATGCCAACTCAAGAGGAGGCATCTGAATATTTCTTTAAAACTAAACAGGAGCAGCTTGGTTACTTGATAGCATCATCTCTGAGGATTGAGAAGGGGTTGGCCACCCTAACTCAAAACTAGGAGAGCCTGGAAAGAATCATGGAACAAAAATTCTATGATCTAGATGTCAAGGTAATGGCGAGATTCGATCGATTGTGGAGCAGCTGCAGATGACATGCAGGAGAGGAAGGGCAAGACTACCAAGAATGTGTTTGCTGAGTGCCCAGAGCCCAGAGGTCAGTTGCAGCCAAGTGATGTAGACACTAGAGCAACAACTTCAGCACCAGCCACCGCCTCACAGCCCAAAGTGCAACCAGTTCCCAAGACCAACTCCTCCAGCTCCATCTACTTCAACTGAAGCTTTCATCCAAGGATCCATCTCTACACCACCACCAGAAGATCAAGCCTGAGAGTCGATCTAGCACTATGCTTTTTCTATGAACTTTTTGGTAACTTGTTGCCAAAGGGGGAGAAAAATGTATAGATCATAGGCTTTAGAGAGACACCTGTTGCTTTTGTTCTCTCTTGCTTTATTTGGTGGTTTTCAATCTTTGTTTGCTTTTGGTTGAGATACTATGCTTGTGAGACATTGATGATCATGTGTTTGATCATAAGCTACACTTATGCATGCTTGATATTATCCTATCTATCTTATGTGATCACTCACTATGCTTGGTGATAAGTGCATGTATTCATTGTTTATTATTTTGAGCGCTCCACC
Source organism: Aegilops bicornis (assembly GCA_021605145.1). NCBI lineage: Eukaryota > Viridiplantae > Streptophyta > Magnoliopsida > Poales > Poaceae > Aegilops > Aegilops bicornis. Next base: position 221,753,256 of record CM038674.1, on the reverse strand, counting down.
AAGATGTATGTGACATGGAAGAGTAACCCATGAGCCTAATTCATTGTGCATTTGCAGTCCAAAGCAAATCTAAAACTATGCACAAATTTAGGGGGAGCTCTTGCTTATCACATACTTCTCAAAGCAATGATGTTATTTAAAGTTTATTATCTTTTGTCGAAGCTTTGATCTATATATTGTCATCAATTACCAAAAAGGGGGAGATTGAAAGTGCAACTATCCCTAGGTGGTTTTGGTAATTCATAACAACATATAGCTGATTGAGCTAATGCTATTCCAGGACTAATATTTCAGGAAAGCTCAACGAATGGCATGGCATGGATGATGAAAGTGGATCCCTCAAAATACTAAGGACAAAGGATTGGCTCAAGCTCAAAAGCTCAAGACTCTTCATTTTACATTTTAGTGATCCAAGATCACATTGAGTCTATAGGAAAAGCCAATACTATCAAGAAGGGATGAGGTGTTGCTTAATGAGCCTCTTGCTTCATGTGCTTAGTGATATGCTCCAAAACCCTCAACTAGTTTCCCACATCCACAAATGACCTAAACCTAAAGCCAAAAACGGTCACACCGATTCTTTCTATCCGGGGCCACCGATTCCAAAAGTCATAGCCACTGCCACAAACCCTAAGCAAATCGGTCTTACCGATAGGGATCTCGGTCTCACCGAGATGGGGTTGCAATCTCTCTGTTTCCCTTTGTAACATTTCGGTCTAACCAAAGTGAGCGGTCGGTCCCACCGAGATTGCAATGTAAACTCTCTGTTTCCTTTTTGTAACATTTCGGTCTCACCGAAAAGAGCAAATCGGTCCCACCGAGTTTACCTGACCAACTCTCTGGAAAGCTTATTACCAAATCGGTCTCACCGAGTTTGTGTAATCGGTCTCACCGAGATTACGTTATGCCCTAACCCTAACCGAATCAGCCTCATAGAGATAAATGTCAGTCCCACCGAAAATCACTAACGGTCAGTAGGTTTACTAAATCGGTCCAACCGAGTTTAACTATTCGGTCCCACCGAGTTTGGTAAATTGTGTGTAATGTGATTAGATTTTGTGTGGAGGCTATATATACCCCTCCACCTCCTCTTCATTCATGGAGAGAGCCATCAGAACGAACCTACACTTCCAACTTACCATTTCTGAGAGATAACCACCTACTCATGTGTTAAGACCAAGATATTCCATTCCTACCATATGAATCTTGATCTCTAGCCTTCCCCAAGTTTCTTTCCACTCAAATCTTCTTTCCACCAGATCCAAAACCTATGAGAGAGAGTTGTGTGTTGGGGAGACTATCATTTGAAGCACAAGAGCAAGGAGTTCATTATCAACACACCATTTGTTACTTCTTGGAGAGTGGTGTCTCGTAGATTGGCTAGGTGTCACTTGGGAGCCTCCGACAAGATTGTGGAGTTGAACCAAGGAGTTTGTAAGGGCAAGGAGATCGCCTACTTATTGAAGATCTACCGCTAGTGAGGCAAGTCCTTCGTGGGCGACGGCCATGGTGGGATAGACAAGGTTGCTTCTTCGTGGACCCTTCGTGGGTGGAGCCCTCCGTGGACTCGCGCGGTCGTTACCCTACGTGGGTTGAAGTCTCCACCAACGTGGAAGTACGATAGCACCACCTTTCGGAACCACGAGAAAAACATCCGTGTCTCCAATTGCGATCGAATTCTCCAAACCCTTCCCTTTACTTTCTTGCAAGTTGCATGCTTTATTTTCCGCTGCCTATATACTCTTTGCATGCTTGCTTGAATTTTGTGATGATTGCTTGACTTGTCCTAAAATAGCTAAAATCTGCCAAAGCCTAAAATTGGGAAAAGGTTAAGTTTTTATTGGTCAAGTAGTCTAATCGCCCCCCCTCTAGACATACTTCTAGGTCCTACAAGTGGTATCAGAGCTTTGGTCTCCATTTGCTTTGATTTCCATAGCTTTTGGTGGTCATAGCCTTGGTTTCACAACCTAGGAGAGTATGGCGTCTAGCGAGGGAAATTATCACCGTAGAGGTCCTTACTTTGATGGTACTAATTTTGCTAGTTGGAAGCATAAGATGAAAATGCATATTCTTAGACATAACCCCGCCATTTGGGCAATTATTTGTATTGGCTTGCAAGGTGAATTCTTCGGTGGGAGAGAACCGAACCTTGAAGCGAATGCGGAAGAATTGAAGATGCTGCAATACAACGCTCAAGCATGTGATATCATTTTCAACGGATTGTGCCCCGAAGAATTCAACAAAATCAGCCGTATTGAGAGTGCAAAGGAAATTTGGGATACTTTGATTGATATGCACGAAGGTACCGAATCCGTCAAGGAATCCAAGTTGGATGTGCTCCAAAGTCAGCTTGACAAGTTCAAAATGAAGGATGGTGAAGGTGTCGCTGAAATGTACTCTAGGCTTGCTCTTATCACAAATGAGATTGCCGGCTTAGGGAGTGAAGAGATGACCGACAAATTCATCATCAAGAAAATCCTAAGAGCATTGGATGGAAAGTATGATACCGTGTGCACATTGATTCAAATGATGCCAAACTACAAAGATCTCAAGCCAACGGAAGTCATTGGAAGGATTGTTGCTCATGAGATGTCACTCAAGGACAAGGAGGAACTTCACAACAAGTCAAGTGGTGCTTACAAAGCCTCAAGTGAAGCCCCCACATCATCAAGTGAGAAACCAAACTTCAATGAAGAATTGAGCTTAATGGTGAAGAACTTCAACAAATTCTACAAAAGTAGAAGCAAAGAAAGAAGCTCCAAGTCAAGGTCTTACAATGACAAGAGATCTTCTAGTCGAGAGCGCAATTGCTACAATTGTGGGAAGCCTAGACACTACTCCAATGAGTGTACGGCACCCTACAAAAGAAGAGAAGATTCTCCAAGAAGAAGGAGCAAAAGAGAAGAATCACCACTAAGAGAGAGGAGGAGTAGAGATGATCGTTATGAACGAAGACCCTCACGGAGAAGCAAGGATTTGGAAAGAAAGGACAAGTCATCAAGGAGCTACACAAAACAAAGACATCAAGCTCATGTTGGTGAATGGGTATCCGGCTCTGACTCCAACAATCACTCCGGGAGAAGCTATCACCCCAACTCCGAATATACTCAAGATGAAGGTGTTGCCGGTCTAGCACTTGTGTCAACCAACTCCTACGACATATTTGACTCACCAAATGAAGGTGTTGGAAGATGCTTCATGGCCAAAGGTCCAAAGGTAACACATCCCGAGTATGTTGATTTTAATAGTGATGAAGATGACTTGCTTGTGGATGATGATTTACTTGTTGACAACTCTAGTGATGAATACTATGATGAAACGTCAATTAATCATGCTAATCAAACGAATGACAATGATAAGGAGAAAATTGAGCTTCTAACTAAAGAACTAAACACTCTTAAGTTGGCTCATGAAACTATCTTCGAAGATCATCGAGAACTTTTAAGGGCTCATGAGAAGTTACGCTTTGAAAAGCTCAATCTTGAGCAAGAGCATGAGTTCTTAAAGGCAATCAATGACGATCTCCGCAAGAAAAGTTCTTCTTACATTGCCAAGCGTTTACTCTTATCTACTTACGTTCCTCAAGTCAAGTCTAGTAACAAGTACACGAAAGATACTTCCTCTAGTAGTAACAATAATAATGTCAAATCCAATGTTGTTGCTTCTAGTAGTTCTCTTGATTCCACTAATGATTCTCTTAGCCAAGTTACACTTGAGCAAGAAAATAGTTTATTGAAGGGAATTATAGAGAAAGGTGTTTACAAGAGCCTTGCCGGAGTAAGCAATTGGAGGAAATTGTATGCGCAAGCAAGGAAGGCACGGAAGAATCAAGGTGTTGGTTTTGAACGAAAGTTCAACGCCAATGGAGTTGAGTGGGAAGAAGATCAATACACCAAGACAAAGTTTGTTCCTCAATAAGAGAAGTATGATCCTACTTCCTTCAAGGGGACACGAGCTCAAGATGATCTTCCTCCACAAGACCACAAGAACAAAGGCAAGGACAAGCTTCAAGAAGAGATTGATGCATTTGAAGAAGCATCTAAAGCCTCATTCAAGTGGGTCCCAAGACTACGTCAAGTTCTACTTCATCAAGTACAACTACAACTCCAAGGATTCCCATCAAGATGATGTGGATCCCGAAGAAGAAGAACTAGAGTGTTCTTGAGGGTGACTCCGCCAACATTCTTCACTCATATCATTTTGGCAAGAACAAGTGCAATCAACTTTCACATCTTGCACTAGCTCAAGGAGTCACAAACCCTCATGTTGTTAAGGCAAGGGACAAGGTAACCTAATGTTTTCATGGACATCATCTTGTGTGTGCATCACTCTATGTCTATGGATATTCTTGTTTGTTCCTTATGGGACTAACCCATGTAGGCAAGTTGAAAGTGCAACTCACTCCAAAGGATTGCTCCAAATGATCTACATCAACATTGAGCATCTACATCTTCAACACCTACATGAAGTCATCATCGACAAAACCCAAGGTTAGTTCATCCCTCTAAGGGGGATCTCACATCTAGGGGGAGCTTAACTCTAAGAATTGAGTCAAAGCAACTCTAATGGTGTGAACACATTAATGCATTATGTAAAAGTGGTAACCCCACTTGAGCTTCAATGATGAGTTTGACCTATGATCAAATGTTCTCATTTGACTCCTAAGTCAATATACTCATATATAGATGACCTAGTCATCGCCAATTGTTTGATAGATGCTAAAATTGGTTGTGCATGCTTTGCCACATATTTCAATTGCCATCTTATTGTGTGAGCATGTTGGTGCATATTTTACTCATTCAAGGACATCCACTTGTTGTTTTGATTGTTTGGATTCTTTTCTTTGTGCCAAGTGGATGGACAAGAATGCCTAAGAACCTTCTTTAGCTATCTATGCTTTTCTCGTCTCAAACTCTATTCATGCTACATCACAAAATTTGATCAAGTCAGATTCGAACCACTCTGTGTGAGGAGCACTTTCGGAATCCCGATTAAGTCATAGACTTAAACTTCCAAAACCTCTTATTGATTCTCGGTCTGACCGATCCTTCCATTTCGGTCCTACCAAGATCATCAAGTTGATCTGAGTTTTCAATCTCGGTGCAACCGATTAGAACTTTTTGGTCTCATCGATTTGCTTAATCGAACACGATTATGCATGTCGGTGCCACCGAGTTGTTCCACTTTCGGTCACCGGCAGTCGGGCTATATATAGCCACGGGCAAAATTTTGGAAATTTCTCCGAAACCCTTCGCCCGCGCAACAGCTCGCTCTGCCATCGTGGTCTCCGGATCGTCTCCTTGTCGCCAGCAGCCTCCTGTCGCTGGTCTCCGCCGCCGTCAACGGATTTCGTCCCCGCCGTTGCCGCCGTAGCAAGTCCACCGCCAAGTTAGGGTATGGACTTAATCTTTGTGCTATCCACGTCTGATTCTTGGCACATTGTTTTCATATTGATTCTTGCCACGATTGAAACTCTTCTATCCAGCCAAAGTAGTTCATAGATTATATGTGATTCAAATCTTTAGGGTTAGGTTTCCGCCGAAACCATCCCGGACCCACCGAGTTGAAAAACTCGGTCTCACCGATTTGGCTTATGCCATTGCACTAGTGACTCTCGGTCTGACCGAGAATTACTAATCGGTGCAAACGATTTGAGGATTCTGTGAAACCCTAGCAGTCTCGGTACCACCGAACTGAAACTCGGTCCAACCGAGATCATCAGTTTAGGTTCCAAAACTGCTTCAGTATCATCGAGTTTGAAAATCGGTGGATCCGAAATGCTTTCTGTGGAAAACTAAGACTGAACTTTTGAGTCATTCTTTTGCAAAAACCTCTGCATTTTGTGATGCTCATCTTTTCTATCTCATCTATAACTCTTCACAGGGTCAGGAGTCATCTTTTGCAGTATGTCGATCAAAGTATGACGAGAACAGGTCGAAGAAGCGAGATGGACTTGAGTGAGGGCACTAGTCCCTCAACTTCAGATGAAGGGAGTAGAAGTACTCCTAGCAATTTGCCAAAGGCTGCAACTAGGCAAAGGAGGAAAAGAACTTCAGATTCAGAGGATGAAGATTACAAAGCTGAGGAATATGAGGCTACTTCCAAGAAAGTGGTGCTCAAGAAGGATTATGGCTCAGCAAAGGATATAAAGCCAGACATGAAGATTAGAAGGCCTGCAGGAAGGCAACCTATGCCCAAGGCCAGAGCATCAACTCAACTGCCTAAAAATCCTGATCCCAAAGAGCCAGCTGATGAAAGCAAGAAGAGGAAGGAAAGGGTCAAGAAGACCATAGCTAGAGTTGTAGGGATACCTTCCATGATGGAAGAGGAAGAGCCTTCTGCACCAGCACCAAAGGCACCAGAGCTTATGGGAGATGCAATCAGATCTGGGGCTGCAACATCTAAGCCCAAGGAAGCACCCAAAGCTGCCCCCAAGGCGAAGTCTGCACCAAAGAGGAATACCAGGAGTATTCCAGCTGCTGAGAAGAACAAGGCCCCAGTGCCTGATGTTGCTGAGGAGGAAGATGAAGAAGGACAAATTCTAAGGAAGCTCAAGCCCAAGATACCAGACCACAATGATGCCCATCCTGTGGCTGAGGACATGAGAGTCAGGAAGGACTCAGGATTGAGGATATGGAGGATGGCAGATCCATATGCCACAAGGAGAAGAACTGCTGTTGATTACAGGTTCCATACAAAGGAACAACAGGACTTCTATGAAATAATTCTGTTGGACAAGAAGCCCATAGTCTGTGACATGAGGTGGGTTGACTGGAAATTCATCAAGGAAAATGAATAGCACTATCCTGGAGTGCAAGACAGCTTTGTTCCTTGTGGAGTTGCAGATTTTCTTGGACAGAAGTTCACCAACTGGAATGATGAGCTTATCATGTAGTTCTACTCCACAACACACTTTTACCCAGATGGAAGAATAGTTTGGATGTCTGAAGGTACAAGGTACCAGTCCACTATTGAAGAATGGGCAAGTCTGATCAATGCCCCCAAGGAGAACGAGGATGACCTAGACATTTATGCAAAGAAGAAGTTGGATCACAATTCAATGGCTCACATGTACAAGGAAATTCCAGACAAGGCACTAAAGAGTCACAAGTTTGGATCAGTTCACTTTCTGCTGTCAGGGTTGCCAACCATAAATTGGATTCTGAGGCACACTTTGTTGCCCAAGTCTGGTGACCATAACATGATCAGAGGGCATGCCATCAACATGTTGCATGTGTTTGATGTGCCACGAAAGTTCAAAGTCATGAGCCTGATCATTGAAACTATCAAGAGGACTGCAGCAGATCAGAAGAGGAGCTATGGATATGCACCTTAGATTCAAGAATTGATAAACTAAAAGATGAGCATAGGAAAATATCAGTTGGATAAGGAACACTTTCCACTTTATCTAGACTTTGAGGACAATGAGGTTGTCATGAATGAAGATGATCCACAATCAGTTCAAGCTCAAGAGAAGAAGGAGAATGCAAAGAGGGAGAAGGCTGCCAAGATGCCAACTCAAGAGGAGGCATCTGAATATTTCTTGAAAACCAAACAGGAGCAGCTTGGTTACTTGATAGCATCATCTCTGAGGATTGAGAAGGGGTTGGCCACCCTAACTCAAAACCAGGAGAGCCTGGAAAGAATCATGGAACAAAAATTCTATGATCTAGATGTCAAGGTAACTGAGATTCAGTCAGTTGTGGAGCAGCTGCAGGATGACATGCAGGAGAGGAAGGGCAAGACTACCACCAATGTGTTTGCCAGAGTGCCCAGAGCCCAGAGGTCAGTTGCAGTGCCAGAGACAGACACTAGAGCAACAACTGCACGAACCACCGCCTACAGTTCAAAGGCAACCAGCCCAAAGACTAACTCCTCCAGCGCCATCGATTTCAACTGAAGCTTTCATCCAAGGAGCCATCTCTACACCACCACCAGAAGATCAAGCCTGAGAGTCGATCTAGCACTATGCTTTTTCTATGAACTTTTTGGTAACTCGTTGCCAAAGGGGGAGAAAAATGTATAGATCATAGGCTTCGAGAGAGAGTGTGTTGCTTTTGTTCTCTCTTGCTTTATTTGGTGGTTTTTCAATCTTTGTTTGCTTTTGGTTGAGATACTATGCTTGTGAGACATTGATGATCATGTGTTTGATCATAAGCTACACTTATGCATGCTTGATATTATCCTATCTATCTTATGTGATCACTCACTATCCTTGGTGATAAGTGCATGTATTCATTGTTTATTATTTTGAGCTCTCCACCAAGATGTATGTGACATGGAAGAGTAACCCATGAGCCTAATTCATTGTGCATTTGCAGTCCAAAGCAAATCTAAAACTATGCACAAATTAAGGTGTAGCTCTTGTTTATCACATACTTCTCAAAGCGACGATGTTATTTAAATTTTATTATCTTTTGTCGAAGCTTTGATCTATATGTTGTCATCAATTACCAAAAAGGGGGAGATTGAAAGTGCAACTATCCCTAGGTGGTTTTGGTAATTCATAACAACATATAGCTCATTGAGCTAATGCTATTCCAAGACTATTATTTCAGGAAAGCTCAATGAATGGCATGGCATGGATGATGAAAGTGGATCCCTCAAAATACTAAGGACAAAGGATTGGCTCAAGCTCAAAAGCTCAAGACTCTTCATTTTACATTTTAGTGATCCAAGATCACATTGAGTCTATAGGAAAAGCCAATACTATCAAGAAGGGATGAGGTGTTGCTTAATGAGCCTCTTGCTTCATGTGCTTAGTGATATGCTCCAAAACCCTCAACTACTTTCCCACATCCACAAATGACCTAAACCTAAAGCCAAAATCGGTCACACCGATTCTTTCTATCCGGCGCCACCGATTCCAAAAGTCATAGCCACTGCCACAAACCCTAAGCAAATCCATCTTACCGATAGGGATCTCGGTCTCACCGAGATGGGGTTGCAATCTCTCTGTTTCCCTTTGTAACATTTTGGTCTAACCGAAGTGAGCGATCGGTCCCACCGAGATTGCAATGTAAACTCTCTGTTTCCTTTTTGTAACATTTCGATCTCACCGAAAAGAGCAAATCGGTCCCATTGAGTTTACCTGACCAACTCTCTGGAAAGCTTATTACCAAATCGGTCTCACTGAGTTTGTGTAATCGGTCTCACCGAGATTACGTTATGCCCTAACCCTAACCGAGATTACGGTTAGATTTTGTGTGGAGGCTATATATACCCCTCCACCTCCACTTCATTCGTGGAGAGAGCCATCAGAACGAACCTACACTTCCAACTTACCATTTCTGAGAGAGAACCACCTACTCATGTGTTGAGACCAAGATATTCCATTCCTACCATATGAATCTTGATCTCTAGCCTTCCCCAAGTTGCTTTCCACTCAAATCTTCTTTCCACCAGATCCAAAACCTATGAGAGAGAGTTGAGTTTTGGGGAGACTATCATTTGAAGCACAAGAGCAAGGAGTTCATTATCAACACACCATTTGTTACTTCTTGGAGAGTGGTGTCTCGTAGATTGGCTAGGTGTCACTTGGTTGCCTCCGACAAGATTGTGGAGTTGAACCAAGGAGTTTGTAAGGGCAAGGAGATCGCCTACTTCGTGAAGATCTACCGCTAGTGAGGCAAGTCCTTCGTGGGCGACGGCCATGGTGGGATAGACAAGGTTGCTTCTTCGTGGAACCTTCATGGGTGGAGCCCTCCGTGGACTCGCGCGGCCGTTATCCTACATGGGTTGAAGTCTCCACCAACGTGGAAGTACGATAGCACCACCTATCGGAACCATGAGAAAAACATCCGTGTCTCCAATTGCGTTTGAATTCTCCAAACCCTTCCCTTTACTTTCTTGCAAGTTGCATGCTTTATTTTCCGCTACCTATATACTCTTTGCATGCTTGCTTGAATTGTGTGATGATTGCTAGACTTGTCCTAAAATAGCTAAAATCTGCCGAAGTCTAAAATTTGGAAAAGGTTAAGTTTTTATTGGTCAAGTAGTCTAATCACCCCCCCCCTGTATACATACTTCAAGGTCCTACAATATACTACTCCTCCGGTGCTAGTAGTAGAGCAGAGTCCTACTCTACTACTCTACTCTAGAAAGCTAGGGCATAGTACTATAGTAGGTACTGTAGGGAGTACTAGTACTGTGATCACTCAAGCAAGTTGTCTGGCATCGATATGACCCTACGCTGCTGGTATGTGTCTCGTAAGTCAAGCGGCGTGATGTAGTCATTATCACCTGTCCACTTCCCATAGCACATATTCGCTTCTCCATCTTTCTCCGCACATAATCTCGTCCAAGCTTCCATCCGCGTTAAGGCGCCTTCCCCCCTCGTCCGAAACCCAAGCACTAACAATGGCAGAACCGAGCAGCATCCGCCGAAAGAGTGGCTGGAATTCGCTCCCCACAGAGGTAAAGAAGCTCATTGTTTCGCGTGTGGACAATCTCAGTACCATGCCGCTCGCCGCATGTTCGTCGGGGCTGTACCGTTTACTCAAAGCCCTCAGGCCAGAGCTTTTTAAGCCAGCTCCTTGCTTGTTGATGCTGCCTGATCTTCAAAAACAGCATGTCACGCAACATAAGATCGTAGGGTGGCGAGCATCAACCCCCTTCACTGCGATCCGATCCCCGTCAGCCTCAGCTACATTAACGGTATGTACTGGGTCGGCATGAACACGTATTGGATGGTGCTCGTCGACGGTCGCGGCTGGATGCTCGTGGAGGTCTACACCGGCGATTGATCCCCTTCCTTCGATTAACATTGCATTGCTTTGGCACCGCGGCCCAGAATACTCGGAATCTTACAGTAGCCAACATGATACCAAGTTTGATTTGCTCAAGGTTGGAATCTGCCAAGTGCCCACAAGATATGTGAATTATAAAGATTTCAGGCTAATTGCGTTCTTCAACCGCGGTCTCGCCTATCTCGATGTGTCACTACGGTAAGTGGATAAATCTGCACGTCCATCGCAGGATCATACATCCTCCATGGTTCTCTGATGCCACTGAACACAAGGGCTTCATTTACGCCGTCGACTCCTTCTATGGCTGGATGTATTGCTGGCCTACTCCAGTCATCGCCACAAATGGCTGTGACAGCAGTATATTACTTTCCTATGATATCATGATGGCTTGCTTATATTACTGTCAACATTTACTGAAAAAATATTCATGCTCATAACATGTTGTTCTTAAGATTGAATAAATCAAGAGCCCTTTTTTATTTGACTCCAACTTGATATGATGTTGTAGGCCGCCTGGTGTCCCTACCCTTCCCAATCCCAGAACCTTTCAAAGAAAAGTGGCATGGCAGTTGCAGGTGGTTCCTGGCTCGATCAGACGATGCGAAAGATTGATGATCGTTTGCACGTACCGGACATGTTGTTTCGCGGAATACAATCACAATCACTGCAAGGTCTTTGAGCAGGATCCCAGCTTTTCTGGGCCTTCAGGAATTTTTGACTGGAGGCTGGTAAGTAGCGTTGGTACACGCTCTCTATTTGTTGGACTGAATTATCCGATTAACCAGGAGATAACCGACGGCAAGGATCATGATGGCAGCGCGGTTTCGTTCATAATGGAAAACTATGTGTACACAGCGTACCATGCGTCTCTGCATGCACCATACCCTGATATGTGCCGCCACGCTCTGCAGCCCAAAGTAGGAGAGAGGGTCGCAAGTATCAGACTTCGACCTGTTGGCTGGAGTTTCCCCCGTCAGGCACCCATCTGGTTCAAGCCGTCAGCCAATCTCCACAACTTAATAAATAGTAACGTCTAACTGAGCCAGTTAGTTAGATGCGTACACTTGGTGTAGTAGGATCTTTATTTAGTTTGATGCATACACTTGTTCTTTTTTGGTAGCCTTTTTGTAATGATTGCTGATGTTTGGTTTGGAAGAGAGAGCTGCGTCTTCACTCTTACGGCACCTTCTTTATACATTGCACCCCTAGCCCTGGTTACTGCTGCTGCTGTTTTCAATGTACAATCAGTAGTATATTTTGTCTGTTGGTTGAATAAATGTGTTGTTAGAATGACAAACACAATGTTTTGGAAGTCGTTGCATGGTTCGATCCTTTAGTGCCCTGTACCATACATAGCTCATACTATTTTTCGTACGGAACACATTTTCCACTTGTTGATAACAAGCATCCCACTGATGAAGGCCCAATAGAGAAGCCCATAATTAACTGGAAGGGAGGCTCTCACATGAATCCGGCCCAGGTACATGCTCATGGTCCCCTAAACATAAATAAGTAAATAAATAAATAAAGCTAAATGCTCATGCACCAGTTCTTTGGGAAAATATGTAGCCCAATATTTCTTTTTGAAGAATACCCAAGCTAGGCCTATTTGTTTTCTCCGAATTCTTGGGCTGCAAATCTTTCAAGACGAGGAGGGATGCATTCCGTCTGGCCAAAGATTATGGTCAATGTCCGATTAAAAGTAATATCAAAAGGGTTTGTAAATTCCAAAAATTTTATAGCAAATGGGATATTAGTTTTTTTTTAATTTTGTTCTTCACTGATATCTTATACGTATTTCATTGGATTTAACATGACATAGTACTAATTTATTTTTAAATTTGTTTTAGTATGGCTATTAATTTTTGGATTAAGAATATTTCGTTCCCCGGCAAAAATTTGCGAATTTTCAAAATTTCCCACATATTTAGTTAATTTTTTGACCACAGTCTTGACGAGAAAATGGCTGACAATTCTAAAAATGGAAAACGGGCTGCAATAAATTCCATATGAATTAGAAAATGAGTAAAAATTATAAAAATAATAGCAAATGGGTTGTACACGCCAAAGATTTCGAGGTTGACTTGTTTACGCAAGGCTTTGTCGATGAACACACGATTCTAGCAGCGATAGAATCGTTGGATGTCCATCCAACGGCCGACGCGTCTTCTTCAATCTCGATCTTCTGCTCCACCGCCTAAACTAAGCGCCAGCTGAACTACTGCTCCCTCCTCTTGTGGCCCGCTGTGATGCCGTGCAGGCTTCCCTGGCCCACCCTACTCCCTCCGCCGGCCTGGCCGCACGCAATCAACTGCCTGCTTATTACGCGAAAAAAATGATTCCTCCCACTGACATCTGGGGCGCACCGGTTGGGAGGCTGACCTGTGGGCCTGCTACGTTGACGCGTATGCAGGGCTTGTCAACTTAGTCAACAAACGACTCCAGCAGCAGTAACCGTTGGATTTGAATCGAATGGTCCTGCTGCTTCTTCAATCGCTGCCCTTCTTGCACCAGCCGCCCAAACCAGCGCCAGGGAGACCGCCTGCTCCTGCCTCCAGTGGCGGTCAGGCTTGCCGTTGAGGCCTCATCGCCCCTACTACTCCCACCGCTAGCTGTGCCACTGCGCCGACGGTAGCCTCAGACCGCAGCCGAACCAGTGAACCCTCGTACTCCTCTACGCATGGGCATCCACTGCCGCGTCTTCCCCGGCTCCGCGTCGTCCCCTTCCTAGGCCTCTCCGTCGTCCACCGCCTTGGTGCTCTCGGCACGGCGTGGTCAATGTGGTCAATGTGGTCAATGACATTCCATCGGAAGAGTACTGTACATGGAGAGGCTGACAGCTGGGTCCACGGCCACAGCCCAGTTTTTTTGTGATTTTCCAAGTAAGTCGCTTTCTCTCCGCGCGGGCTGCAAATCTTTCAAGACGAGGAGAGCTTTCATTCGGCTGGCAGAGAAAATGGCCCATCAGTAAAGAAATGGGTTGTACATTTTTAAAACACATCAAACTGACAATTAGTTTCAAATATCTTTTTTTCATTTCGATATTTTAAATTACATTAATTTTTATGCGTGGAGAATTTGTTGGATTTTATATTGATATACATTTATTTTTAGAATCAGTTTGAATGTGAGTCGAAATTTCGGGATTAAAAACGGTTCGGACCGCATCGAAATATGCAAAATTTCGTATAATTTTTTAACCGTGGCCACAATATGGGCTGTAATGCTAACAAAAAGAATATGGGCTCCAAACAAAACCTTAAGAATTAGCAAATGGGTTGTAAATTATTAAAAATAATGGTAGATGGGCTGTATGCTGTTTTCCACAGATTTGAGGCTTTCCTATAAAAGGTTGGCCTTTAAGCAATGACTGTTGGATGGCCATCCAACGGCCGTCGTGCTTCTTCAATCTCTGCTCTTCCTGCTCCAGCCGCTCAAACAAGCACCCGCGGGACTGCCTGCTCCCTCCTCCCCGCGGCCGACTCTGACAGCTCGGACCCACCAGCTATATATTCGTACGCAAGGAAGGGCCTCCTTATTACGCACAAAAAAAATGAATACTCCCCCTATTAGATAGGACCCAGTATAGTGGCAGGCTGACTTGTGGGCCTACTAAGTTGACGGGGACGGAGGGCTTTGTCAACTTAGTCAATATGCAGGATTCTAGCTCCAGTGACTGTAAGATGTCCATCCAACGGCTGTAGTGCTTCTTCAACCTCTGGTCTTCTTGCTCCAGCCGTCCAAACCAGCGCCGGTCGTGCCTCGTGCTCCTGCCTCCCGTGGCCAGCTGCGATGCGACGGAGGCCTCACCGCCCCCTACTACTCCCGCCGCTGGCCAGGCCATCCCTCTACTGACTCACACCCCCTATTATTCTGCGGTGATGGCAGCCTCACACCACAGGGAACCAGTGAACCCTCGTACTCCTCTATGCGTGGGTATCCACTGCCTCGTCTTCCCGGGCTCCGCGTCGTCCCCGTCCTAGGCCTCACCGTCATCCACCGCCCTGGTGCTCTCGGCGCGGCCTGGTCAACATGGTCAAGGAACGGCTTCCATCGGACATGGACGTGGAGAGGCTGACAGCTGGGTCCACGGCCGCAGCAAGGAAGTGCCTCCTTATTACGCGCAAAATAATTATTCCTCCACCTGACAGCGGGGACCCACCGGACGAGCCACCATATTTCGCGAAAAAAAAGTTACCCCCTGACTGCTGGGACCCACCAGCTACACCTTTGCACGCAAGGAAGTGCGTCCGGGATAAAAAAACAAAACGATTCGCCCCCCTGACTGCTGGGACCCACCAGCTACATCTTCGCACGCAAGGAAGTGCATCCGGGCAAAAAAACGATTCACCCCCCTGACTGCTGGGACCCACCAGCTACATCTTCGCACGCAAGGAAGTGCGGCCGGGCAAAAAAAAACAAAACGATTCGCCCCCCTGACTGCTGGGACCCACTAGCTACATCTTCGCATGCAAGGAACTGCCTGACAGTCGGGACCCACCTGGTCGAAGCGTACGTAGCGTTGTCATTCTGGTCGTGAACATGTACGTAAATACTGGTCGATGTAGAGGCACGCACGTGTCGTAGTAGAGGCGCGCATGTGTCATAGTAGAGGCGCGCACGTAGCATGTACACGTACGTACAGCGGCGAGGGTGCAAGAAAGAAAATACGGCCACATACGTACATACGGGCAGGGTCTCGAACGCCTACTCACGCATACGTACATGACTGGGTCGGAACGGAGAAACAGCATCGTCGTCGTGTTCATGGGGAGCCAACTGGCTGGGTCGGAACGGAATGCGTGGTCGTGTTCATCGAGAGGGCTTGGACGGAACAGGCGATGGAAACGAGGCCTGGCGTACCGCACAACGGAGGAAATAGACCACCTACGTTCGGTACGGGGTCCTGTTGATCGGGAGGGGTGGCGTCTGCAGCGGAGGAAACGGAGCTCCCTACGTTCAAACGGGGTCCTGTTGATCGGGAGGGTTGTGGCATCGCAAAACGGACCTCCTACGGTCGAAACGGGGTCCTGTTGATCGGGGCAGGTGTGGCGTATCGCAAAGCAGATAACGGACCTCCCTACGGTCAAACGGGGTCCTGTTCATCGGGAGGGGTGTGGCGTACCGCAAAACGGGACTCCACGGGATACTGTTCATCTCCACCGTCGACCTCCTCCATCCTCCACGGGCTACTGTCGACCTCCTCCATCCTCCACGGGCTCCTGTTCATCCAGCCTCCATCGCGCGCTACTCCACCAGCTACTGTTCAACCACCGCTCCTCCGTCTACTGTTCATCCAGCCCTCCACCATCTACTATTTATCTAGCCCTCCACATCATGGGGTCCTGTTCAACCACCCCTCCACGGGCACCCCTCCACCGTCTACTGTTCATCCAGCCCTCCAAACCATGGGGTCCTGTTCATCCAGAGGCAACGCCACCGCTCCTTCGCTCATCCAACCCCCGGCAATGCTCACTGTTCATCCAATCGATCGGCTTGATTAGCGGCGATGGCGAAGAATCGCTCCATCGGGTTCGATTAACGACCATCGATCGATCGCTTGGGTTCGATGCAGCGTAACTGCAGTCTGTCGCTCGGGTTCAGTTAGAGCCCAACGCCTCGCTCGGGTTCAGTTAGAGCCAACGCCTCACACGTGTATGAGAGAAACGCGCATCGCTCGGCCCCCGACCTCCCACCGTAACCGGCAACTCCCCGAAATTTTCCTCCCCCTTGCTTCTACCATGGTTTTTTCCGTCATGGACGGCCCAAAGAATGTCAGACAGCTGCGTCTCCGGCCGGCCCAGTACGAAAAGCCCATTTTCTGTCATGATTTTTTGTCATAAAATTAGGAGCCCACCACATCTATGATGATACCGGGTTTTGTCACAATTACCGTCATAGAAGTGTCATATGTATGACAGAAAAAAATTTCGTTCGGCCCAAAATGTCACGGATGTGTCTTTTTTTGTAGTGATGGGCGGGAGCCCCCGAGGCCCGAGGGCGGCTCTCCGGAGACTCCAGGGCGTGTACAACCCCAATTCATTATTATGTGAGAGAGTCACGGGCGGCGAGCTTCATAGGCGTTGGCCTTCTTCACAGGCACCGGCCTTTCTTGGGGTGGCGAGCTTCACAGGCATTGGCCTTCTTCACAGGCACCGGGCGTTTTCTCGGGGCAGCGAGCTTCACAGGCATTGGCCTTCTTCACAGGCACCAGGCCTTTTCTCGGGATGACGAGCCTCACAGGCGCTGGGCCTTCTTTACGGGCACTAGGCCTTACTTCAAGGGTAAAACCTCAGGAGGTGCTGAATGTTCCACGCGTCCGGGATGGGCACCCCCTCCTGGGTATCCAAGCGCGCGGCACCGGGTCTGGAAACATGAACAACCTTGAACAGGCCCTCCCACATGGGCGAGAGCTTGTGCAGCCCTTCCCTGGAGAGTACCCGCCAAAACACGAGGTCACCTACCTCGAGAGTCCTGGGGCGAATGTTGCGGCAATGGTACCGTCGCAGCGCCTGCTGGTATCTTGCCGCCGGAAGCACGGCCTCCTGATGACTTTCCTACCCCAGCACGAAATCCACACTACAAGATATATGTCAACTAGTGACCTTCTGTCAGTGACCCTGGAAGAATTGGTCATAGATCTATGACTATTTGAAACCAATTGGTCAAAAGCTGTTCGGGGGGCTCCAAACTCTAAACCATTGCGACCATTTTGGTCAGAAAGGTCGTTATTTCCTTACACAAAATGGTCATAAAGCAAACAGCGCTGGTCCGCTGCCTTATTTCTAGTTGTTAACGACCAATATAGATGGTCATAGCCTTGTAGATTGTGGTGGGTTGTGATGACTAGGCGCCATCTCATCAGTTTTGCCTATGTGTCATGTCCATGTGTCAATTTTTGCCCTAGGTTGTGAATCAACCTATATTTCTGTTATTCCAAAAATTAACAAAAAATTCTCATAAATTGTTTGGATCATATCTTCATCAAATATGTCAAAAACATTCCTTGCCTAGTTCAAAAATAACTCAACAATATTCATTTTCCGATTATGTTCAGAGCAGCACTTTGTGAAGGAAGTGTTATTTATATATTCTTGATTTCCCTAAAAATTTGTGAAGACATTCTTCTTAGTGTATGATCATCCTCAGCCAAAACTCACGCCCATTGGCCATGTGCATTTCCCGTATCGCTAATCAAACACTTGGTTGCTAATTCATGTTTGAGCATAGTTCTGTCTCCTCATGAGAATCTTATGTTATAATTTTCTTCCTAGCACCTACCTGGGGAGTGCCCAACCCACTAGACATGTCTAGGCTGCCCAGAACGCATGGCAACGCCACGGCCACGCGGTGACCACGCGGCGGGTATGCGAGCTTATGCGCTCTAGAGTTGGGGCCCTCGGCCACCATCTAGACCTCGATGTCTCGCCATCAAACCATGTATTTCTGATTAAATAGATACTTATTTACCTAGAATTGATTTTTGGAAAAAATAAAGAGCAAACTACGAGGTAGCTACAGTTCAAATTTGACCCACTTCCAACTGAATCGGCGGGGATTTTTCTTTTTCACGAGAGGTGGATCAAAACTTTTGACACCCAACCATTTTGTCAATTGTGCATTATATATGGCCTAGTATTTTATAAAATTGATTAGGTCCAATTTTGCAACAAATATATGGTAGGTCCTTCACAAAAAAAATCATTTTGGGCACTCTAAAAATGGAAAATGATTTTTTCGTCCAAAGAAAATGAAAACTTCCTTAGGCAACATTGTTTGTCATTCCAAGATGCACCCTTGTGCATGATATGAGATCATTTGAACAAACTATGCCATGAATGTGGCCATGAGATTGATCATTTGGCTTGAAAGCCATGAATCTTCACACATGATAGCTCATTTCTGAGAACACTTTTTAAAATAATTACCGTATTACAAGTTTATTATTTTTCCTGGAAACTTGGTCACATATAATGACACAATGCGAAGGTTTTCCAATTTTTTGATTTTTTTTTAATTTTTTATGCCCGTTTCAAAATGCGGTCAAAACGGCGGGCATGACCGTTCCTAGCTAGTGGTTGAATATTGTAATTTTTTTGGTGTTTCTCTGATTAAATAGATACTTATTTACCTAGAAATAATTTTTGGAAACAATAAAGAGCAAACTACGAGGCACCTGCAGTTCAAATTTGACCCGCTTCCAACTGAATCGGCGGGGATTTGTCTTTTTCACCAAAGGTGGATCAAAACTTTTGACACCCAACCATTTTGTCAATTGTGCATTATATATGGCCTATTATTTTATAAAATTGATTAGGTCCAATTTTGCAACAAATATATGGTAGGTCCTTCACAAGAAAACTAATTTTGGGCACTCGAAAAAATGGAAAATGATTTTTTCGTCCAAAGAAAATGAAAACTTCCTTAGGCAACATTGTTTGTCATTCCAAGATGCACCCTTGTGCATGATATGAGATCATTTGAACAAACTATGCCATGAATGTGGCCATGAGATTGATCATTTGGCTTGAAAGCCATGAATCTTCACACATGATAGCTCATTTTTTAGAACACTTTTAAAATAATTACCGTATTACAAGTTTATTATTTTTCCTGGAAACTTGGTCACATATAATGACACAATGCGAAGGTTTTCCAATTTTTTGATTTTTTTAATTTTTATGCCCGTTTCAAAATGCGGTCAAAACGACGGGAATGACCGTTCTAGCTAGTGGTTGAATATTGTAATTTTTTGGTGTTTCTCTGATTAAATAGATACTTATTTACCTAGAAATAATTTTTGGAAAAAATAAAGAGCAAACTACGAGGCACCTGCAGTTCAAATTTGACCCGCTTCCAACTGAATCGGCGGGGATTTGTCATTTTCACCAGAGGTGGATCAAAACTTTTGACACCCAACCATTTTGTCAATTGTGCATTATATATGGCCTATTATTTTATAAAATTGATTAGGTCCAATTTTGCAACAAATATATGGTAGGTCCTTCGCAAAAAAACTCATTTTGGGCACCCGAAAAAATGGAAAATGATTTTTTCGTCCAAAGAAAATGAAAACTTCCTTAGGCAACATTGTTTGTCATTCCAAGATGCACCCTTGTGCATGATATGAGATCATTTGAACAAACTATGCCATGAATGTGGCCATGAGATTGATCATTTGGCTTGAAAGCCATGAATATTCACACATGATAGCTCATTTCTGAGAACACTTTTTTAAAATAATTACCGTATTACAAGTTTATTATTTTTCCTGGAAACTTGGTCACATATAATGACACAATGCGAAGGTTTTCCAATTTTTGATTTTTTAATTTTTATGCCCGTTTCAAAATGCGGTCAAAACGGCGGGCATGACCGTTCCTAGCTAGTGGTTGAATATTGTAATTTTTTTGGTGTTTCTCTGATTAAATAGATACTTATTTACCTAGAAATAATTTTTGGAAAAAATAAAGAGCAAACTACGAGGCACCTGCAGTTCAAATTTGACCCGCTTCCAGCTGAATCGGCGGGGATTTGTCTTTTTCACCAGAGGTGGATCAAAACTTTTGACACCCAACCATTTTGTCAATTGTGCATTATATATGGCCTATTATTTTATAAAATTGATTAGGTCCAATTTTGCAACAAATATATGGTAGGTCCTTGTCACGACCAGTTTTCCAATAAAAATATTTATTGAGAAACAGATCTTTTAATTCCAGTGTGAGGAAAATCCTCCTTACTGGTAGACAAAACCTTGATACAATAAGCCAGTAGCATTTAATATATTACAGGGTCGAGCTGAAGTTGCTCAAAAAATTATTACAAGCACGCCAATAATTATACATAGTGGCGGCTATGACACAGTGGAGTGGTGGCATACTACTGACTCGAGGTGAAGTAGTGGAATAACACAGTGGAGTGGATAATATGACTCCAACACTGGCGGCTCATCGAGCGTCGAGGTGAGGCGCGATGAAGTTAATTGGGTAGCGAAGCGGATATAACATGATGACTAATCCAGGGTCGACGAGACTGATTGGGATTCCTCTAGGCGTCGGACTCGCTATCGAACTCTTCATCCATGAGATCGCCTTCGTCAGCATCTGGCCAAATCAACAAGCCAGGTGAGTACTTTGAAAGTACTCGCAAGACAGTTCGGACAAAATATATAACAAATGCATGCGTGAATGCGTCATGAGTAATTTAACAATGCACAATCAAATCAGTATAGCAAGGTAAGTGAAAAGGGAGTCGGCGGTAGTCCGCTCGAAAACCCAATAAAATAAACTGAAAACCGATCGAATTATGCAGGCGACACCTCGAAGGGTGAACAAATAAGTAAAGCATGCCGCAGTCGGGCGTCTAAGCGACACCTCATAAAGGGCTTATACTGAAAGAAAAGACATGCGTGCCACAGTCGGAAGTCGGAGCGACATCACAGAAAGGGCTTATATTAAAAGTAAATAAACAACAATGCCACAGTCGGACGTCTGAGCAACATCGCAGAAAGGGCTTATATCAAAAGTAAATAAATAACAATGCCACAGTTGGACGTCTGAGCGACATCGCATAAAGGGCTTATATCAAAAGTAAATAAACAACAATGCCACAGTCGGACGTCTGAGCGACATCGCAAAAAGGGCTTATATCAAAAGTAAATAAATAACAATGCCACAGTCGGACGTCTAAGCGACATCGCAGAAGGGCTTATATCAAAAGTAAATACATAACACTGCCTCAGTCGGACGTCTGAGCGACATCGCAGAAAGGGCTTATACTTCATTATTCATAACTTACAAGAAATAGTGCTCACAGGAAAATATTCATCATATGATAGTAAACGGGTTAGTCCATCCACATGAAATAAACATTTAACACTCATGTGGTTCTCAAGAGTTTCTGTCACCGGGACTGACATTTGACAAGATAAGATGAACACAACACTTGGACCTGGATAAGATGATTTCAAGGATTATTGACTCTGCAGAGTTTGTACTAAATTATCCACAGCCAACGGATTTCTGTAGTCATGAAGGACTAGTTCCATTTACGGTATTTCGGAGGAAACACAGCTAACCAGTACACACCCATCCCACCTTACGTTGCCAGGAATCACGCTAGACAGCGTTCAAGAAAAACATTGAGATGGGGAGATCACAATCTCGAATAGCATGGGTTCAATTTATATACGCGCACTCTAAGGGGTGCCCCCCTCTCGGTCCCAAGCGGAAACACCCATGCCCCCTGACCGGATGATAGTCTTTAATCCAGGGCCATGGAACCCTCATCCCGGCCTCTCGATTTGGTGTGTACCAGAAAGCGGTTTGCAACTTACTAAGCCGTATACCTTGCGGAAAACATGTGGTAGCACAGAAGGGAAAACAGACGGGAACTGGACTGATTCATGTTGACACTGGGTCAAAAAATCTGGCATAAGACTGGCATGCTACAACACTGCCATCTTACCCATTCTCATGCCAACTCATGGCCATGCAAACTCATTTCCATCAACTCATGGATTTCCGAAACTCACTTGCCTCAACTTTTTACGTGATATAACTTTCATCGAGATGCTCATGAACATGCCATGAGACTAATTAATGCAAACATGCCCAAACACTCATCATATCAAAAGTTCAAACATTCTTGCCTGGTTCGGAGTAGTCGGGGCCTAGCTCGGTGAAGTTATTTGTTTAAATCACCTCCTTGGTATCTACGGTATACAAAAATACACGCACTAACGTAAATACCATGGGGTGCACAAAAATATTCCAAATATTTTTCAAATAAATCTGATAAACAACTAGACAAAATTTTGAAGAGGACAGAAAAAGAATCACTCAAAAATCCTTTTCTGTTTAAAAGTTACAAGAGTTTTGGTCCAAGGACCTCTCTGTAATGAAACAGAAAACTCTCAGGGGTCTAAGCAGAAAAGTCCAGAAAACGATTCAGATTAGAAAGCGCATTTGCCAGATTACGCTTTCGTAAGCGGTTCAAAAAAAGAATAGAGAGGCTGTCGGCGGGTCCCACCCGTCAGTTTGAATATTCAAAAGAGGCGGCAGAGCTCGTGGCTCGAGAGCTACGATGGTCGCCGGCGGCGATCCACGGCGAGGCAAGGGGATCGGGGGGTACCTCTATGATCAGCGCACCCTTCCGCGTCGGTGGGTGGTGGTGGTGGTCGCCGGCGAGCACCACGTCGACGGCGGCCCTTGCTCCGGCGGACGGTGGTTCGGGAAGTCGTGGGTCTCGTCGGAGAGAGTTGCTGGGGTCAAATTGGAGTGGGGGTTAGTCTCCTAGAGGTGCCATGAGGCTACGGGCAAGTCTAGGGCGGTGGAGGAGCTCTCACCAGAGAGAACGCTGCCGGAGCCCGAAGCGGACGGAGGTGGCTGGAGTTGAGGAAGAAGGGCCCCTCGAGGCTCTTCCAGTGGCTGGGCAGGGTCTGGTGAGGTGGTGGAGGTGTGCGGGGTCGAGAGCGAGCTCGGAGGCGCTATTTATAGCCGGCCCGAGGCGGTGGCCGAGAACGGGATAAGTCCTGCGAGCGATTACGGCGGTGCTGTGGCTGGCCGGTTGGTTTAGGAGCTTGAGCATTGACTAGACGGAGCACTGATTCCATCCCGGTGCCTAACTCAGCAAGGTAGGGGCGGTTACGACCTGTCCCCAACGGAACGGCCGTGCGGCACGTCGGCGGTAGAGGGCGCGCCCTGTGCGTGCCAGGCCACGGCGACATGCTGCATGCGTGCGCTGGCAAGGGAGACGGCCACGCGGAGCTCCCCGGTGGCATGGGCGGTGCCGAACGGCGCAGCCGCAGGGTGCCCCTGTTGGCCGCCACGGAGGTCCCGACGCCATGGAAGACGCCGGCGCAGACGGGCCATGGTGCCACCGACGCCAGGAACCAGCCAAGTGCTCGTGCGGCGCTTTGGACATGGAGGAGGAGCCATGCGCAACGCGCCAAGCGCACAGTTGACAGGTGACCAGCCTCTGAAGAAACTGAATTTACTGAAACTCTGAATCTCTCTGAAAATGCAAAGTAACAGTGCAGGCTAGGTGTTCGACATAATGATTTTGGTATGTGGGGATTTTTCCTTGAGCTGATTTTTGGTGGAGTGGCTTCTCATTGCAACTGGAGGTTGCCTGAATTTTGGTAGAATTTTTGGAGAAGAGGAGATATGAATTTCACCAAATTTGACAAATCTAGTCCAAACTTGCAGAAGCTGAAACTTGAAAATTTTGAAGAGAAGAGGAGTAGATCTTGATGGTTCTAGGTTGTGGGTGCTAGGGACTATCTAGAGGAGTTGATTTGAGATCAAAGTTCAAAGGCATTAAGGTACTTTCTTTGCAAATCACCTAGGCTCAAAAATATGGATGTAATTGTTTTGGGCAAAGAAATAAATGAAATAAAAATCCAAAATGAGTTGGACTTGTTGGGTCAGAATATTTGGATTGTCCCAAAGTGGAAGGAGGGGTTTTGGGAAGATTTACCACAAGAGGCAAGATAAAACTATGGGTGGTTTTAAAATAAGAGAAGAACCAAAACTCCTAGGGTTTTCTTCTAAAAGAAAATAAATCCCAAAAAAATAAATTTGAGAAGGAAAGAATCAGAGGAAAGGCTTTTAATAACCAAACACCAGAGTTGAAGAAGATGCCAAAATTAAACCCTTTGCCAAAGGGGAAATTTTTTAGAGAGAGAGAGATTTTTGGAAGGGTTTAAATGACCTCCTTCAAAAACAACAAAGTTTTTGTTGAAAACCAAACAAAAATTTTGGAGTGTCACAACACCTACCCCCTTAGGAAAAATCTCGTCCCCGAGATTTCAGCTGATTCTCAAATAAGTGTGGGTGCTCTGTCCGAAGAAAATCCTCTCTTTCCCAAGTGGCTTCACTCTCGGTGTGGTTGCTCCACTGAACTTTGAAGAACTTGATGGTTTTCTGTCGGGTCCTCCTTTCAGACTCCTCCAAGATTTTTATTGGATGCTCTCGATATGTGAGGTCTGGCTGCACGTCAATGTTTTCATGGGATACCTGCTTCTCTGGGTTGCTCACGCACTTCCTCAATTGCGAGACATGGAACACGTCGTGGACTTCGGATAAATCTTGAGTAAGTCTAGCTGGTAGGGTACCGTGCCTCTCCGTGCCACTATGCAGAATGGTCCGATGAATCTTGGTGCCGACTTCCTTTAATCTTGAATCGATGCAGGACTCTCATAGGGGATACTCGTAGGTACACAAACTCACCGGGTTCAAAGCTGATTCCCCGATGTTTTTGATCGTAATAACTCTTTTGTCGACTTTGGGCTGTCTTGAGTCGATCCCTAATCACCTTAACTTTATCTTCAGCCTCCTTGAGCATGTCTGGGCCGAAGATATGGCTGTCTCCGGTTTCTGACCAATTTAGCGGGGTACGACATCTCCGCCCGTACAGAGCCTCAAATGGTGCCATTTGCAGGCTGGCCTGATAACTGTTGTTATATGCGAACTCTGCGTATGGTAAGCTCTCTTCCCAACTGGTCCCATAGGTGAGGACACATGCTCTCGATGTCTTCTAGAATCTGGTTTACTGGCGTTCAGTTTGTCCATCTATGCAGGGGTGTTATGCGGTCTTGAGCAACGCCGCTTGGGTTCCCAGAGCTTGTTGTAAGTGATCCCAAAATCGGGAGACGAATTGAGTGCCTCTGTCCGATATTATTTTATTTGGGACTCCGTGTAAGCAGACGATACGGGAAAGATAAAGCCTAGCAAGCTTCTGAGTGGTGTGGGTTGTCTTCACAGGGATGAAGTGTGCTACTTTAGTCAGTCTATCAGCGATGACCCAAATGGCATTATTTCCGTGCCGTGACCGAGGTAGCCCAACAATAAAATCCATTCCAATCTCGTCCCATTTCCACTCGGTTATTTTATTTGGCTGTAAAAGTCCGGCCGGTTTCTGGTGCTCGGCCTTGATGCGTTGACAAGAGTCACAACATGTGATGAACGTGGCTATGTCCCTTTTTAGACCGTGCCACCAATATTTTTCCTGAATATCCTTGTACATTTTTGTCCCTCCGGGATGTATCGAATATGGGGCGATGTGGCCTTCAGCTAAGATCTGTGGTTTAAGGTCCTTGATATTTGGTACGCAAAGTCTATCTCCGCATGCAATATTCCACCTTATCGATAACGAACTCTGGGGCCTTGCCCAAACTCACTTTCCGTTTAATGCCCTCAATGCTGGTGTGTCCATGCTGAGCCTCTTTAATCATTTCCATCAGGGTAGGATGTATTTCTAAATTTGATATGCTGCCTTCGGTGACTACCAGCAAGTTGAGTTTAGCAAACTCCTGCCGAAATTCAGGTCTTAGGTTTGTCAGGCCGTCGTCGTTTGGGCTAGGGTTCTGACTTAGGGCGTCTGCCACTACATTTGCTTTCCCTGGATGGTAGTGGATTCCAACGTCATAATCCTTCACTAGTTCCAACCAGCGTCGTTGCCGTAAATTCAGTTTCAGTTGTGCGAAAATGTACTTGAGGCTCTTATGGTCCGTGTATATCTCACAACGATTTCCAAGTAAAAAGTGTCTCCATTCTTTGAGTGCATGAATAACTGCTGCTAACTCCAGGTCATGAGTAGGATAATTTTCCTCATGCTTGTGAAGTTGTCTAGAGACATATGCGACTACCTTGCCTTCTTGCATCAACACGCATCCGAGGCCTTTCTGGGATGCGTCACAATACACCTCAAAATTCTTGTGTATGTCTGGCACAATTAATACTGGTGCTGTCATTAATTTCCTTTCTAATTCTTGGAAACTTTTCTCTCAAGCTTCCGTCCATCCAAACTTCTTGTCTTTCTTGAGTAGCTGCGTCATTGGCTTTGCTATGGTGGAGAATCCTTCAATAAATCTTCGGTAGTACCCTGCCATTCCCAAGAAACTTCGTACGTCCGTTACGCTGGCTGGTGGCTTCCAGGAAAGTATGGCCTTGAATTTTTCCGGGTCTACGGCAATACCTTGTTGGGTCAGTACGTGGCCCAGAAAACCTACTTGCCTTAGCCAAAATTCACATTTGCTGAATTTAGCGTACAATTGATGTTTCCTGAGTTCCCCTAGTACAATTCGGAGATGTTCAGCGTGCTCTTCTGGTGTCTTGGAGTATACCAGAATATCATCGATAAATACCACAACAAACTTGTCCATAAACTTCATAAACACTTTGTTCATGAGGTGAACAAAATATGTGGGGGCGTTCGTTAGTCCGAATGGCATTACGGTGAACTCATACAATCCGTATCTGGAGGTGAAAGCCGTCTTGGGAATATATTCTGTTCGCACCTTTAATTGATGGTATCCCGACCTCAAGTCAATTTTTGAGAATACCTTGGCCTGAGCGAGCTGATCAAATAAATCATTTATCTGTGGCATCGGATATTTGTTCTTGATTGTGACCATGTTAAGTGCTCGATAGTCTATTGACAATCTCAGTGTTCCATCCTTCTTTTTGGCAAATAAAATTGGTGAACCCCAGGGTGAGGAGCTGGCTCGTATATAACTTTTGTCCAATAATTCTTTTATTTGCTTCTTCAGTTCTACCAATTCGGATGGTGCCATTCTGTATGGTTTCTTGTATATGGGGGCAGTTCCGGGTGCTAGCTCAATGCTGAATTATATCTCTCGGTCTGGTGGCACGCCTGGTAGTTCTTCGGGAAATACGTCTAGAAATTCACACACTACTGGAACCTTTCTTAATTCAGAAATATCCACCTTGTTCAATCTTGGTTGCCGAGATATTTTTCTTTCTTTGGCTGAAACTTTTATGGTCTTCCCGTGGTGGTGGGTGAGAATCACGGTCCGGTTGAAGCAGTCAATAAAACCTTTGTTGGTGGTTAACCAATCCATCCCTAAGATGACATCCAGTCCCTTATTTTCCAACACGATAAGATTGGCGTGAAACTTCAACCCCTCAAACTCAATAATCACACCTTGGCAGTAACTCTGGGTAACTTGCTTAATCCCAGGGGACTTTACGATCATAGATTTTTCCAAGGGAAGCATCGAAAAATTATTTTGCAAGGCAAAACTTTTCGAAATGAATGAGTGAGAAGCTCCAGAATCAAACAAAACCATGGCAGGTATTGTGTTGATGTGAAGCGTGCGATGCGATATCCGGGGCGTTACGTGCTTCCTCTTTGGTCACGTGGTTCAAATGACCCTTCCGTGGTTGTTATTTGGGTTCAAATTGTTGCGCTTTGGCGCCAATTATTGCCTCCGTTGTTCGGCTTTGGGGTCGAGTTCCTTGGCTTGGGGCACGCTTGGCATAGTGCCCTTCTTCTCCTAGCGTAGCAAAGTAACGCTGGGCGGTATGTGAACTCCTTGTCCCTTGCATGGAAATTCTTGATTGGACATGAGACGTTTGTCGTGGGTTTGGGTGTCCAACCTTTCTGAACGTCTGTCTTGCTGCGGTGGTTGCGAGCATGATTAGTCTGGTCCCTTTTTCGCTTGCGGAAATCTTCCAAGTTGCGTCTCTCATTTTCCAAAGTAATGGCCTTATCCACCAGCGTCTTAAAGTCCGGGAAGGTGTGCACAACCAACTGGCATTTAAGCGCGTCGTCGCCGACCGTCTAGGAATTTTTCCATCTTCTTGCTTTCACCATACGCTGCTCGTTGGCGTAGCGAGACAACAGAGTAAATCGACTGTTGTATTCGACACCGTCATTGTCCTTTGCTTGAGGTCATCAAATTCTCTCTTTTTGATCTTCATAAGACTTTTAGGAATATGTGCCCCATGAAATCCTTCTTTGAACTCCTCCCAGGTTATATTATTTTCGTTGGGGTGCATGTGTAGGAAATTTTCCCACCACGATGCGGCTGCTCCAGTGAGATAGTGCGGTGCATATAGTACTTTCTCAAGATCTGAACACTGGGCAATAATTAACTTTCTTTCCATGTCTCGAAGCCAGTCCTCGGCTTCAAGAGGTTTGTCGATGTCGAGAAAATGTTTGGGGACGCGTCTTGATGGCTCGAGATAACTTTGATTGCTTGATATCGTCCACGGTGATTTCCCATATTGATGACTTGGTTCATCATCTCCTGATGTTGTTGCAGACTTTGCTCATAAAGACGGCACATTTGGGAAAGTGTTGTTTCACTGTCCTATTGACTTGACTGCCCCTGTGTGAAATTGTTGCTGGGTTGTGTGCCATAATTTTGCTCTGGCGGAGTTGGCATGGAGCGCGATCAAGGACGAGACATTGTTCACTCTGGGGATATATTTTGTAAAACTCATAAGAAAAGCAATTGAGTCGCAAAAGTCAATAAATTCATGAAGACGGAAAAAGTCTCAAATGCTCCAAGATTTTTCAAGAGAATAAACGTTTGCGCACGGAGAATGACTGCTCATTACATATCTTACACGCAAGCAGTAATTATACAATACATCACTCAGGATATGCATACATATTCCTGACATGTTATTTAGGCTAGTGCACTCCTCCAGCTCCTACATGATGCGCAAACAAGCTACTTCTCACAGCCTATGTACATATAAACATATCGCACAAGTCGGTACATCGCATGGCGGCTAAGCGTACTTAGTTGGAGATGGTAAGGATTTCCCATGGCCAGCCGAGGGTGAGGCGCAGTGAAGCTGGGGACTCAACCTCCTCCTCGGTAATAGGCTCCAGACGTGAAGTGCTGCGCTGAGTTGGTGGAGCAGGCGCCCTATGGGGGACAACACGAACATGAGCGGGTGCAAGGGGTGATGCAGAACGAACTGGAGTAGGCGCAATGACTTGGTTGAACTCCGCGGTGGTAGGCGGGCGGCAGTAGTGGCGAGAGCGATGGGAGCAAAAGATGCCGATGACGAGACAAAATTCGGTGGCGGTGTGGTGCGGAGGAGCTCCCTCTGTTGGCGGCACAACCATGGATCGAGTCCATGCGGGCAGCCACAAAGTCGCCCACCAAGGTTGTCGAAGGCTGCCTCCAAAGCCGGAGATACTCGATAAGCATCTCAAAGCCTCGTCTCGTTCTCCTCTGGGCAAGAGAACGTGTAGTGGCAGGTGTATGGCACGTGACATGGAAGGTAGCGGTAACAGCGAGTCTTCATCGAAGGAAGGATATCCACAGGGACGAGCTATCGCCTCACGGGCTGCCATCTGCAGTGCATGCTTCTCCGTAGGCATGGCTCTCCCCAAGAACCGGAAGCAGCTCAACTCGCCCTCCTTGAATTGCACATGACTTTGGTGCATGTTTAGACAGTCATTGACCTTGTCTGAGAGAGTGAGAAGGCTGGGCGCCTGAGATGGCCCCATCGCGACTTGGACGATGAAGGAGAGAAGCTTGATGAACCCATCAGGCATGTTGGCGAACATCTGTGACTCGTAGTCGTTGCTAGCCATCTACAAAAGTAGGCAAAAATTCTGAGTGGTCAAATCATAAATTTATGCTGACTGTCAGAAATTGACTGCATTTGTAAAAAAAAATTTAGCTCTAATATGCTAATAACCGATTAGCGATCGCACCTAGTGGCTTCCTACAGCCAGCCTGGCTCTGGTACAATGCTTGTCACGACCGGTTTTCCAATAAAAATATTTATTGAGAAACCGATCTTTTAATTCCAGTGTGAGGAAAATCCTCCTTACTGGTAGACAAAACCTTGATACAATAAGCTAGTAGCATTTAATATATTACAGAATTTAAGCTGAAGTTGCTCAACAAATTATTACAAGCACGCCAATAATTATACATAGTGGCAGATATGACACAGTGGAGTGGTGGCATACTACTGAGTTGAGGTAAAGTAGTGGAATAACACAGTGGAGTGGATAATATGACTCCTACACTGGCGGCTCATCGAGCGTCGAGGTGAGGCTCGATGAATTTATTTGGGTAGCGGAAGCGGATATAACAGAGTGACTAATCCAGGGGTCGCACGAGACTGACTGGGATTCCTCTAGGCGTCGGACTCGCTATCGAACTCTTCATCCATGAGATCGCCTTCGTCAGCATCTAGCCAAATCAACAAGCCAGCTGAGTACTTTGAAAGTACTCGCAAGACAGTTCGGACAAAAGATATAACAAATGCATGCGTGAATGCGTCATGAGTAATTTAACAATGCACAATCCAATCAGTATAGCAAGGTAAGTGAAAAGGGAGTCGGCGGTAGTCCGCTCGAAAACCCAATAAAATAAACTGAAAAACGATCGGGTGACTGAAGCGACACCTCGAAGGGTGAACAAATAAGTAAAGCATGTCGTAGTCGGGCGTCTAAGCGACACCTCAAAAAGCGCTTATACTGAAAGAAAAGACATGCGTGCCACAGTCGGATGTCGGAGCGACATCACAGAAAGGGCTTATATTAAAAGTAAATAAACAACAATGCCACGATCGGACGTCGGAGCGACATCGCGAAAAGGGCTTATATCAAAAGTAAATAAATAACAATGCCACGATCCGGACGTCTGAGCAACATCGCAGAAAGGGCTTATATCAAAAGTAAATAAACAACAATATGGCACGATCGGACGTCTGAGCGACATCGCTGAAAGGGCTTATATCAAAAGTAAATAAATAACAATGCCACAGTCGGACGTCTGAGCGACATCGCAGAAAGGGCTTATATCAAAAGTCAATAAATAACAATGCCACAGTCGGACGTCTGAGCGACATCGCAGAAAGGGCTTATACTTCATTATTCATAACTTACAAGAAATAGTGCTCACAGGAAAATATTCATCATATGATAGTAAATGGGTTAGTCCATCCACAGGAAATAAACATTTAACACTCATGTGGTTCTCAGGAGTTTCTTTCACCGGGACTGACATTTGACAAGATAAGATGAACACATCACTTGGACCTGGATAAGATGATTTCAAGGATTATTGACTCTGCAGAGTTTGTACTAAATTATCCACAGCCAAAGGATTTCCGTAGTCACGAAGGACTAGTTCCGTTTACGGTATTTCGAAGGAAACACAGCTAACCAGTACACACCCATCCCACCTTACATTGCCAGGAATCACCCTAGATAGCGTTCAAGAAAAACTTTGAGACGGGGAGATCACAATCTTGAATAGCATGGGATCAAATTTATACCTTGGCGCTCTAAGGGTGCCCCCTCTCGGTCCCAACCGGAAACATCCATGCCCCTGACGGATGATAGGCTTTAATCCAGGGCCATGGAACCCTCATCCCGGCCTCTCGATTTGGTGTGTACCAGAAGCGGTTTGCAACTTACTAAACCGTATACCTTGCGGAAAACATGTGGTATACGGAAGGGAAAAGCAGACGGAACTGGACTGATTCATGTTGACACTTTGGGTCAAACAATGCAGCATAAGACTGGCATGCTACAACACTGCCATCTTACCCATTCTCATGCCAACTCATGGCCATGCAAACTCATTTCCATCAACTCATGGATTTCCGAAACTCACTTGCCTCAACTTTTTACGTGATATAACTTTCATTGAGATGCTCATGAACATGCCATGAGACTAATTAATGCAAACATGCCCAAACACTCATCATATCAAAAGTTCAAACATGCTTGCCTGGTTCGGAGTAGTCGGGGCCTAGCTCGATGAAGTTCGCGGTTCCGTCCCCTCCTTCGGTATCTACGGTATACAAAATTACACGCACTAACGTAAATACCATGGGGTGCGCAAAAATATTCCAAATATTTTTCCAATAAATCTGATAAAAAACTAGACAAAATTTTTAAGAGGACAGAAAAAGAATCACTCAAAAATCCTTTTCTATTTAAAAGTTATAAGAGTTTTGGTCCAAGGACCTCTCTGTAATGAAACAGAAAACTCTCAGGGGTCTAAGCGAAAAAGTCCAAAACGATTCAGATTAGAAAGCGCATTTGCCAGAATGCGCTTTCAGAAATGGTTCGAAAAAAAAGAATAGTGAGGCTGATGGGCGGGTCCCACCCGTCAGGTTTGAATATTCAAAAGAGGCGGCAGAGCTCGTCGGCGCCCGAGAGCCGCGGTGGTCGGCGGCGATCCACGGTGAGGAAGGGGATCGAGGGGTACTTGCATGATCAGCGCACCCTTCCGCGTCGGTGGGTGGTGGTGGTTGTCGCCCGGCGAGCACCACGTCGACGGGCGGCCCTTGCTCCGTGACGGTGGTTCGGAAGTCGTGGGTCTCGTCGGAGAGAGTTCTTTGAGGTCAAATTGGCGTGGGGGTTAGTCTCCTAGCGGTGCCATGCGGCTACGGGCAAGTCGAGGGTGGTGGAGGAGCTCTCACCAGTAGAGAACGCTGCCGGAGCCCGGGCGGACGGAGGTCGCCGGAGTTGAGGAAGAAGGGCCCCTCGAGGCTCTTCCGATTCTTTGGGCGGGTCTGGTGAGGTGGTGGAGGTGTGCGGGGTCGAGAGCGAGCTCGGAGGCGCTATTTATAGCCGGCCCGAGGCGGTTGCCGAGAACGGGATAAGTACGGCGAGCGATTACGGCGGTGCTGTGGCTGGCCGATTGGTTTAGGAGCTTGAGCATCGACTAGACGGAGCACTGATTCCATCCCGGTGCCTAACTCAGCAAGGTAAAGGCGGTTCTGGCTGTCCCCTAGCAGGAACGGCCGTCACGTCGGTGGCAGAAGGGCGCCTGTGCGTTCGAACCAGCGGCGTGTTGCATGCGTGCGCTGGCAAGGGAGATGGCCACACGGAGCTCCCCGGTGGCGTGGGCGGTGCCGAACATCGTTGTGCCGCAGGGTGCCCCCTGTTGGCCGCCACGGGAGGTCCCGACGCCGCGGAAGACGCCGGCGCAGACGGGCCATGGTGCCACCGACGCCAGGAACCAGCGAGGTGCTCGTGCGGCACTCTGGACAGGGTGGATGAGCCATGCGCAACGCGCCAAGCGCACAGTTGACAGGTGACCAGCCTCTGACGAAACTGAATTTACTGAAACTCTGAATCTCTCTGAAAATGCAAAGTAACAGTGAAGGCTAGGTGTTCAACAGAATGATTTTGGTATGTGGGGATTTTCCCTTGAGCTGAGTTTTGGTGGAGTGGCTTCTCATTGCAACTGGAGGTTGCCTGAATTTTGGTGGAATTTTTGGAGAAGAGGAGATATGAATTTCACCAAATTTGACAAATCTGGTCCAAACTTGCAGAAGCTGAAACTTGAAAATTTTGAAAAGAAGAGGAGTAGATCTTGATGGTTCTAGGTTGTCGGTGCTAGGGACTATCCAGAGGAGTTGATTTGAGATCAAAGTTCAAAGGCATTAAGGTACTTGCTTTGCAAATCACCTAGGCTCAGAAATATGGACAAAATTGTTTTGGGCAAAGAAATAAATGAAATAAAAATCCAAAAATGAGTTGGACTTGTTGGGTCAGAATATTTGGATTGTCCCAAAGTGGAAGGAGGGGTTTTGGGAAGATTTACCACAAGAGGCAAGATAAAACCATGGGTGGTTTTAAAATAAGAGAAAAACCAAAAGTCCTAGGGTTTTCTTCTAAAAGAAAATAAATCCCAAAAAAATAAATTTGAGAAGGGGAGAATTAGAGGAAAGGCTTTTAATAACCAAACACCAGAGTTGAAGAAGATGCCAAAATTTAACCCTTTGACAAAGGGGAAATTTTTTAGAGCGAGAGATTTTTGGAAGGGTTTAAATGACCTCCTTCAAAACTAACAAAGTTTTTGTTGAAAACCAAACAAAAATTTTGGAGTGTCACAGTCCTTCACAAAAAAACTCATTTTGGGCACTCGGAAAAATGGAAAATGATTTTTTCGTCCAAAGAAAATGAAAACTTCCTTAGGCAACATTGTTTGTCATTCCAAGATGCATCCTTGTGCACGATATGAGGTCATTTGAACAAACTACGCCATGAATGTGGTCATAAGATTGATCATTTGGCTTGAAAGCAATGAATCTTCACACATGATAGCTCATTTCTAAGAACACTTTTTGAAAATAATTACCATATTACAAGTTTAATATTTTTCCTGGAAACTTGGTCACATAAATGACACAATGCGAAGGTTTTCCAATTTTTTGATTTTTTTAATTTTTTATGCCCGTTTCAAAATGCGGTCAAAACGGCGGGCATGACCATTCCTAGCTAGTGGTTGAATCTTGTAATTTTTTTGGTGTTTCTCTGATTAAATAGATACTTATTTACCTAGAAATGATTTTTGGAAAAAATAAAGAGCAAACTACGAGGCACCTGTAGTTCAAATTTGACCCGCTTCCAACTGAATCGGCGGGGATTTGTCTTTTTCACTAGAGGTGGATCAAAACTTTTGACACCCAACCATTTTGTCAATTGCTCATTATATATGGCCTAGTATTTTATAAAATTGACTAGGTCCAATTTTTCAACAAATATATGGTAGGTCCTTCACAAAAAAACTCATTTTGGGCACTCGAAAAATGGAAAATGAATTTCTCTTCCAAAGAAAATGAGAACTTCTTTAGACAACATTGTTTGCCATTCCAAGATGCATCCTTGTGCACAATATGAGATCATTTGAAGAAACTATGCCATGAATGTGTTAGGCTAACAAAATTGTGCCATGATCATTCCAACATTTTCACAATAGTGTGCCATGACCCCGTCTTGACCATGCCTCGGCTTGACCGGCACACATGTGCGGCCCTCCCGCACCGTTGCTCGCGAGTCACCACATGCATCCGTCGCCATCGCGCAAAACCGCGACGCCCATTATCACCTCACCTATACCCATCACGTCCTCCTTCGTGGCCGCGACTCACCCCAACATGGAATTTTTGGTTCGATTTCACCCGCCACAAGCCCCGAGATTTCTGCCGGCTCTTGCCCGCAAAAAGAGAGGCAAAGAGAAAACCGATTCAATCAAAAAGGAGAGAAAAAAGTGTTGGACGAGGGGAGAGTATTGGACCGTTGGATGCGAGAGAAGTGGATGGCCAGGATTTGATCTTGGGGATGGATCCGTGGACTCGCATGCCATTGGCTGGCTGACTTTCCATCTCCTATTACCAAAGAAAAAAATCCATCTCTCTCACACGAAAAGAAACCCTAGCTCCCATCTTCCCTCACCTTGGCGTTTTCCTTCTACACCCCCGCCTCCCTTTCTTTCTTTCCTTCGACCCGTCCCGCATGATCTCCTCTCTCCCCAACGAACCAGAGACCCGCAGCGCCGCTGCCCCTGCCTAGCGCTCGCTCGCGACGCCTCTCCTCCTCCTCGTCTCACCCCCACAGCCGTCGATCCTTTCCCGGCCACCTCCCTGTACCGTACGTGCGAGCAGGTCAGGCGAGCAGGTCAGGTGGAGGCTCCGAGATTCGCCAAGGGCATGGACCTGAAGCTCCATCTCCATGGCAGTGGCTCCCAGATCCGCCCAGGGGCTGGACCTGGAGCTCATCTCCTCCATGGCGTCGGCTTCCAGATCCGCCCATGGGTTGGACCTGGTGCTCCATCTCCATGGCGAGTTGGCTGTATCCGCACGTCTGCTTCCGCTCGGCCGACGACGCCATCCGCGTGTGCTTTTGCTGCTCGTATAGGTAAGGCAATCTGTCGATTTGCTGTTCTCCCCTCGGCTTCCCATCCTTTTCTTTACGTGTTGTGTCTTCCCTCCTCACACAGGTGCACGCACCACCGGCGCTCCCGGATCGAGCAGGTGACGCAGCGGCCCTCCCAGATCCACGACGAGCTGCATCTGGCTCGTCCTCGTGGCTATCGGCCAAATCCTCGACAAGGGTCACATCTGGCCGTGACCAAGTGAGGCCCCGGATCTACACTCACTAGGAGGGGGTGGCGGCATCGAGAGGATTCTCATGCAGCCGTCTTCCACCTTCTTCGTCCGGTTCCAGGTACTGCCATTCCCAACGATGAGCCGACACGTGTTTCCTCCAGCCAATGATGATTTTACATGTGGAAAATCCTCATTGGTCGTGGCTGTTAACGGGTTATCGGATCCAAAACCCGACCCGATAGCTTAATGGCGTTCCATTACGGTGGATGCCACGTGTCGGTCACCCTTGACGAAAGAACTTCTGCGACGCGCGATTTATCGTCATGGAAGTGGAAACTTCCGTGATGATAATTTTGGTAATGTCATGGAACACTTCTACGACAACACATGTATGACTATATTGATTGTGTCATAAAATCGTCATGGATGTACATGCATGACAAAAAACGCGTCCTACTATGACAAACACGTATCATCACGGAAGTGTATTTTTTTTGTAGTGATGGTGGGCGCAAAGGCAGCCCCCCTCCACCCATTTCGGATTGTAATCAAGAGGAAGATAACTGTTCTGAGGGGGATTCAGAAGGAGAAGACCACTCCTATTTACCCCCTGAGGTCTTCGCTCTAACTTGGCATGCTGATGTTGGTAATATCATGCATATGGTGCCTTGCATTGCTTACTTTATACATCAAATATGCCATCTGCTTAGTTTCAGACATGCTTTGTGTGAATGCCATCTGTTTAGTTTCTTTATCGTATATGTGAATTATGCAACACCATCTTGTTTAGCCAAGTATCATATATGTGCATTTTGCAATGCCATCCCGCTTAGCCAGTCATCTTATATGTGAATTATATCATGCCATCCTTTTTTTCATTACGTATTACATTTGTCAATAATGTTAGTACATCCAACTAGTCTTCGTGTGCATAAGCCATTTGACACGGTGATGGAAAATTCTTGAGTGAAAACAAGGTCTTCAGAGCAGACTATGCTATCCGGCGAAGCACATATGTCGTTGGTTACAGATAGCTCCTCATAGGAGGATTCAGAGACAGATGACCAGTCCTATTTCCTCCTGAGGTGTATGCTCTAACTTGGCAGGTTTATGTTGCTCATATCGTGCGTATGGTGTCTTGCATTGCTATGCGCCTATGTCATTTTATTAATTTAGACATGTTTTGTGTGAATGCCACCTGTTTAGTGTCTAATTATGTCACGACCGGTTTTCCAATAAAATGTTTATTGAGAAACCGACCTTTTGAGTCCAGTACGAGGAAAAAATCCTCCTGACTGGTAGACAAAATCTTGATACAATAAGCCAGTAGCATTAGAATATATTACAGGGTCGAATTTGGGGTGCTCAACCATTTTATTACAAGCACGCCAATAACTATACATAATGGCGGATATGACACAATGGAGTGGGGTGGCATACTACTGACTCGAGGTAAAGTGGTGGTGGAATAACACAGTGGAGTGGATAATATGACTCCTACACTGGTGGCTCATCGAGCGTCGAGGTGAGGCTTGATGAATTTATTTGGGTAGCGGAAGCGGAAGTAACTTAGTGACCAATCCAGGGTTGCACGAGACTGACTGGGATTCCTCTAGGCGTCGGACTCGCTATTGAATTCTTCATCCATGAGATCGCCTTCACAAGATCTGGCCAAATCAACAAGCCAGGTGAGTACTTTGAAAGTACTCGCAAGACAGTTCGGACATAAGATATAACAAATGCATGCATGAATGCATCATGAGCAATTTGTAATGTACATTCAAATGATGAACTTGCACGACATTACTTAGTAATAAGGAAGTTAGGCGGTAGTCCTCCCGAAATCCTAAAAAAATAACTGAAAAACCGATCGGGTGTCTGAAGCGACGCCTCGAAGGGTGGACAAATAAATAAAACATGTCATGATCGAGCGTCTAAGCGACACCACATAAAGGGCTTATATTGAAAGTAAATAATATGCGTGCCACAGTCAGACGTCTGAGCGACATCACAGAAAGGGCTTAAATCAGCGTAAACAACAAGTGTGCCACAGTCGGACGTCTGAGCGACATCGCAGAAAGGGCTTAAATCAACGTAAACAACAAGTGTGCCACAGTCGGACGTCTGAGCGACATCGCAGAAAGGGCTTATATATCAAAGTAAATAACAAGAGTGCCACAGTCGGACGTCTGGGCGACATCGCAGAAAGGGCTTATATCAAAGTAAATAACAAGAGTGCCACAGTCGGACGTTTGAGCGACATCGCAGAAAGGGCTTAAATTCATTATTCATATCTATTAAACTTGCAGGAATAATGCTCATAGAAAAAAATTATTCAACACAAGATAATAAACGGGTTAGTCCATCCATAGGAATAAACATTTAACCGGACTTAACACTCATATGGTTCTCTGGAGTTTCACCGAGACTGACACTTGACAAGATAAGATGAACCCAGTACTTGGACATGGATAAGATGATTTCAAGGATTATTGACTCTGCGGAGTTTGTACTAAATCATCCACAGCCAACGGATTTCCGTAGTCACGAAGGACTAGTTCCGTATACGGTATTTCGGAGGAAACACATCTAACCAGTACACACCCATCCCACCTCACGTTGCCATGTATCACCCGAGACTGCGTTCAAGAAAAAGTTTGATTCGGGTATATCTCAATCTCTAATAGCATGGGATCAAATTTATATATCTGGCAGCTCTAAGGGTGCCCCCCTCTCGGGCCCAACCAGAA
The DNA here is from genome assembly GCA_021605145.1 of Aegilops bicornis. Lineage (NCBI taxonomy): Eukaryota > Viridiplantae > Streptophyta > Magnoliopsida > Poales > Poaceae > Aegilops > Aegilops bicornis. The sequence goes on along the minus strand of CM038674.1, from coordinate 221,714,121 downwards.
ACACCCATGTCCCCTGACCGGATGATAGGCTTTAATCCAGGGCCATGGAACCCTCATCCCGGCCTCTCGATTTGGTGTGTACCAGGAAAATGGTTTGCAACTTACGTGGTAGTACGGAAAGGGAAAACGGACGGGAACTGGACTGATTCATGTTGACACTGGGTCAAACGGTCTGGCATAAGACTGGCATGCTACAACACTGCCATCTTACCCATTCTCATGCGCTCTCATGGCCATGCAAACTCATATCCAACAACTTATGGATTATCGAAATTCACTTGCCCCAACTTTGCATGTAATATAACCTTCATCGAGATGCTCCAAAAGCATGCCATGGAACTACTTAATGCAAACATGCCAAGACACTCATCATATCAAAATTTCAAACATGCTTGCCTGGTTCGGAGTAGTCTGAGCCTAGCTCGGTGAAGTTCGCGGTTACGTCACCTCCTACGGTATCTACGGTATACAGAAATACACGCACTATCGTAAATACCGTGAGGAGCACAAAAATATTCCAAATATTTTTCAAATAAACCTGATAAAAAACTAGACAAAATTTTAAAGAGGACAGAAAAAGAATCAATCAAAAATCCTTTTCTGTTTAAAAGTTATAAGGGTTTTAATCCAAGTACCTTTATGTAATTAAACAGAAACTTCTCAGGGGGCTGAACAGAAAAGACCAGAAAAACGTTTCAGACTGAAAGCGCAGTTGCCCGAATACGTTTTCAGAAAACGGTTCGAAAAAAAAAGAACAGAGAGGCTGACGGGCGGGTCCCACCCGTCAGGTTTGATTTTTCAAACGGAGAAAATAGAGCTCGTCGGCGCCTGAGAGCTGCGGTGGTCGCCGGCGGCGATCCACGGCGAGGCAGGGGAATCGGGTGTTACCTCTGTGCTCAGCGTGACCTTCCGCGTCGGTGAGTGGTGGTGGTGGTCGCCGGCGAGCACTACGTCGACGGCGGCCCTGGCTCCGGCGGACGGCGGCTCGGGAGGAGCTGGGTCTCATCGGGGAGGGCTGCGAAGGTCAAATCAACTCATGGGTTAGCTTCTTTGGGTGCTCGAGGAGGTTCTTGTGAGGTTCCGGTGCCGGGATGGGCTCACCGGAGTGGATCGAGGTGGGGGCTGAGGCGGATCGGGGCGGCCGGAGTTGGGGGAGGAGACCTCCTCGAGGTCCTTCTAGTGGCCTGGCGGGGTGCTGGTGAGGTGTAGAGGTGGTGCGTGCTCGAGAACGAGCCCGGGGCTTGCTTTTATAGGCGATCCGAGGCGGTGGCCGTGAACGGAGATCTCCGGTGATGGTTACGGCGGCGCAGAGCTTGGTCGGGGTGTTTAGGGCGTTGGGCGTCAACGAGGAGTCCCACTGGTTCCGTTTAAGCGCTTAAGCGAGCTCGGATTAGGTGCTCTGGCTGGGTTCGACGGCCAGACGGGCGTGGGGCCCGTCGGCGAAGAGCGAGCCCTGTTCTTGCAGGCCCGCAGCGACAGTGCGAGGTCTTATTTGGCGTCTTGCGCGAGGCCACGTGGAGGGCAAGGGAGCATTAGGCGGCGCAGAACGGCAGTAATGGCACGGCTCTCGGCCGCCGCCATGGGTGGCTCTGCCACCGCAGAGGCTGCCGGGCGTTGGCGATGCTTCCGCCACCGACACCTGCACCCGTCCAAGAGGGCCTGCGGTGCTCTGGCCAGGAGAAGGGTCGTCGAACGCGCCAGGCGCCTGGTGATCGGTGACAAGTCAGCAGACGAAACGACACTGAAGAAAACTCTGAACTTCTGAACTTTCTGAAAGTGCATAGTAACAGTGCAGGCCAGGTGTTCGACAAAATGATTTTGGCATGTGGGGAATTTTCCTTGAGCTGATTTTTGGTGAGGTGGCCTCTTACTGCATCTAGGGGCTGCCTGAATTTTGGTAGAATTTTTGGAGAAGAGAAGATATGAATTTCACCAAATTTGACAAATTTGGTTCAAACTTACAGAGATTAAAATTTGAAAATTTTGAAAAGAGGAAGAGTGGATCTTGATGGATCTGGGTTGTGGGTGCTAAAGACTATCCAGAGGAGTTGGTTTTAGTTCAAAACCCAAAGGAAATTTGGTACTTGCTTTGTAAATCCTCTAGGCTCAAAATAATGGAAAGAATTGTTTTGGGAGAAAAAATAAATGAAATAAAATCCCAAAAAAGGGTTGGACTTGTGGAAACAGAATGTTTGGATTGCCCCAAAGTGGAAGCAGGGGTTTTGGGAAGATTTACCACATGAGGCATGGTAAAATCATGGATGGTTTCAATATAAGAGAAGTCCCAAAACTCCTAGGGTTTCTTTAAAAGAAAAATAAATCCCAAAAATAAATTTGAGAAGGGGAGAATCAGAAGAAAGGTTTTTAATAACCAAACACCAGAGTTGAAGAAGACATCAACAATGAAATCCTTGCCAACGGAGAAGTTTTGAGAGAGAGGTTTTTGGAAGAATTTAAATGACCTTCTTCAAATCCAACAAAGTTTTTGTTGAAAACCAAAAAAAAAATTGAGTGTCACAAATTACCATATATGTGAATTATGCAATGTCATCTTGTTGCAAGACATTATATATGTGAATTATGCAATGCTATCTTATTGCAAGGCATTATATATGTGAATTATGCAATGCCATGTTGTTTAGCCAATCTATAATATATGTGAATTATATCATGCTATCCTTTTTTTGTATTACGTGTTCCATTTGTCGACAATGTTTTATTCAACTACTCTGCGAGGAGCGGACGACTCTATCGGGAGAGGCTTACCTTTGTCCAACTTTCTCCTTTTCCGGGCCATTGTTGCTGGGGATAAGGAATGTTGAGTAAGATGGAGAACGAAAGTCCCTAGTTCCACAAGAAGCTTTTGCGCAACACACTCTGACAGATGATCAGCTATGCTATTTTCCGCACGGGGTACATGCTCAGTTTGCAATCCGTCAAAGTGTTCCTCCAATCTTCTCACTTCCTCAACGTATGCCTCCGTCAATGGGATTTCATAATCCTTGTTGACTTGTCTCACCACAAGTTTTGAATCTCATCGAATGATCAGCTTCTTAATTCCCAATTCTGCGGCAATCCTGAGCTCGGCAAGGAGCCCTTCATACTCTGTTGTATTGTTGGTTTCCTTTTCCCGGGCAAAATGCATCTGGACGACGTACTTCAAGTGCTCCCGGGAGGGGGCGACAAGAAGCACGACAACCCCTCCACCTTGTAGGGAAAAGGCACTATGGAAAAACTTAATCCATTCTTGGGGCGATTCCTTGCTGGGGATAACTGTCTATGGTACTTCCTCATCAGGGGTTAGCGTCCATTCTGCAATAAAATCTGCCAATGCCCTGCTCTGGATAGTTGACGTGCTCTCAAACTTCAAACCAAAACTGGATAACTCAAATGCCCACTCCACTATTCTACCGGTAGCCTCAGGGTTTCAGAGTATCCTTTGCAATGGGAAACAAGTGACAACCATAATCTCGTGGGCTTGTAAGTAGTGGCGCAGTTTCCTCGAGGCCATGATGAGACCGAAGATCAACTTTGGCATGCCAGAGTACCTCGATCTAGCCCCATGTAGTAAGGAGCTTACGAAGTACACTCGGTGCTGCACCACTTTCTTCCTTGACATGCCCTTGGGGTTGCTCTCGCTGCCGTGCTCACTTCGGTCCTGATCCCTCTCTTGTTCTGCCGGTCTTGGCTCACTTTCTGCTTCATCCATTTCCCGCTGTGCCACCAAGGCTGCGCTGGCCACTTGGTAGGTTCCCACTAATTACAACAGCAATGTGGCACAGAGGATAAGTAGGTCTTCAACTCTTGCAAAGCTACATCTGTTTCCGAAGTCCACTTCATGGGCCCTGCCTTCTTCAAAATTTTGAAGAACAGCAGGGCACGCTCGGCAGACTTGGAGATGAATCTGCTTAGCGCGGCAACACACCCTGTCAGACGCCTCACATCCTTGACTATCCTTGGCTCTTGGATATGCTTGATAGCTTTAATCTTGTTAGGGTTGGCTTCGATCCCTCGATGGGACACAAAGAACCCAAGCAGCTTGCCGAAGGGAACACCAAACACACACTTCTCCGGGTTGAGCCTCGAGTTTATCTTGTGCAAATTAGCAAATGTCTCCTCCAAATCCTGAATAAGGGTGGCTCTATCCTTGGTCTTGACCACAATATCATCCATATAAGCTTCAATATTTCTGTGCAGCTGTGGCTCGAAACCAATCTGGACTGCCCTTGCAAAAGTGTATCTGACACTCTTTAATCCAAATGGCATGCAGATAAAACAATACGTCCCTCAAGGAGTGATGAATGATGTGTTCTCATCGTCTTCCTTGGACATGAAGATTTGGTGATACCCAGAATATGCATCCAGAAAGGAGAGCAAATTGCAGCCTAAAGTGGAATCCACAATCTGATCGATCTTGTGACAAGGAAATGGGTCCTTTGGGAATTCTTTGTTGAGATCTGTGAAATCTATGCAAAGCCTCCACTTCCCATTAGCCTTCTTGACTACCACTGGATTTGCCAACCAGGTGGGATGTAGCACTCCTCTGACCAAACCAGCTGCCTCCAGTTTCTTGATCTCTTCCGTAATAAACTGTTGCCTCTCCAAGGCCTGCTTCCGAACTTTCAACTTGAGAGGTCGGGCGTGTGGGCAGACAACAAGGTGGTGCTCGATTACCTCCCTCGGAACACCAGGGGTATTGGATGGTTTCCAGGAAAACACATCGATATTTGAGTGCAGGAAGGCAACGAGCGCGCTTTCCTATTTGTCATCGAGGGTGGCGCTAATAGTGAAAGTACCATCAACGCCAGCCAGCCCTGCCGGGACCTTCTTCACTTGGGGTGCAGTGACCTTGGATCTGTCACTATTGTAACTCTCTGGCAAGTCATCAACAGGCGTACTGCACTGTGAAGAGGTACGTTTCCTGGATTCCTTGCCAGCGTTCTTGCTATCCTTCTTCTTTCCTCTTTCCTCCTTGGTGGGAACTGCTGTTGTTGCTGCCTCTGCCGCGACTACGTCCTGTTACATCTTGTCCATGCAAATGATTGCATCCTTCTTGTCTGATGGAATGGTAATGACTCCCACAAGCCCACGCATCTTCAAGGTGCTGTAGGCATAGTGGGATGCCGTCATGAATTTAGCCAGGGCTGGGCGTCCAAGAATCCCGTTGTACGGCAGGGGGAGGTCGACCACATCAAACACAAACTTCTTAGTCCGGTAGCTCAGCTCTCCCCCAAACGTCAACGGCAGTATGAACTTTCCCTTAGGATGACTCCTGTGGGGAATAACTCCTTGAAACATGTCGGTGGCCTTCAACTCATCTTCTGCTATCCGAAGTTTGCTGATGACTGCCGGGGAAATCAGATTCAAGCTGGCCCCACCGTCCACCAACATTCTTGTGACCTTGAGGTTGCGAATTGTTGGAGAGACCAACAACAAACATCCTACCGCAGTGGTACGGTTGGGATGATCCTCTTCGTTAAAGATGATGGGTGTGCATGACCATTTGAGCGGCTTCCGGGCCTCTGGTGCTGGTTCCATGATATTGACTTGTCATGCCCACCCTTTGTGCTGGCAGTGAGAAGTGTGCAAAGATGCACCCCCGTCAATGCACAAGGCATTAGTGGCCTTCTGAAATTCCTGCTCACTAGTTTCCTCTTCATCCCCTCCATTGCTTTCATCATCACATGTTTCCTTCTCTTGACCTCTGGCGGGTTTTCCTTGGTCCCGGAAGGGTTTGCCAGGGCGATTTACTTCACCGCCTCAACCCTTGCTGCCAGCGACATTCTGACATTTTTCCTTGTCGCGCTTCTCATATTCTGCCCTCTGTCTCTTAACAAGCTGCTCAACCTGATAACACTCTTGAAGGTCATGGCCTTTAGTCCGATGAATCTTGCTATACGGCCCATCACCCTTCCCACCCTTCACGGCAGCCGCGGCCTCCCGACAGTCAGCAAACATGGTAGCTTCCTTGCCGGGGACCTCAGCCTTGGCCTTCTTGCCGGTACTAGGTGTACCCGATCCTTCAACAGTCATCACTGCCTTATCCTTCCACTTCTTACTGCGCTTCTTGCTCTTCTTTTGACTGGTTGATTCATCATCATCCACTGAATCGACATTGGTGCAATCTTCCTCTCCGGGCAACTTCCTTCCATCCTCCATTTGAGCACACTAATCCACCAAGGTGTAGAGCTCCTTCACAGTCTTGGGAAACCGCACGTTCATCTTGGAACGAATCCGGCGGTGGCGCACATTGGACTGGAAGGAAACTATCACAGCTGCCGTATGGATATTTGGGATGTTCCTATGGACCACACTGAATCTCTGTAAATACTTACGGAGGGTCTCTCCTTATGTCTGTTGGAGAAGCTGCAAATCACTGGGTCGACTGACTCTTGATGGCCGCCAGTGAAGGCGCCAATGAATTCATGGCACATGTCAGCCCATGACGAGATGGAGTTCTCGGTAGGTGCATCAGCCAAGACCTCACGTTGGAATTGAGATCCAAAGGGAAGAAGTTGGCAAACACCTTCTTATCTCTTCCCCCGGCAGCCTGAACAGCGATGGTGTAGATGCTCAGAAACTCTGCCAGGTTCAGCCTCCCATCGTACTTCTTGGGTATCTCTGGCTTGAACGTGCGAACAGATGGCCAACGGACTTGCCACATCTCAAGAGTAAAGGCAGGACGCCCAACCTTGAAAGGTAGGCACCCACCAATATCAAGGGCAGGATAATCAATGTCGGGGCCATCGCACCCTTTGGCTCTGAAGTGGTCGTTACAGCATCGCTCGATGAAAACTCGCGTGTCTCCCACCCGCCTATCCTCCAGGGCTCGCTGTTGGCCTGGATGTGCTTGAGAGTCAGAAGAGGCCATTGAGACGTTGTCAGGTACTTGATTTTGCTGCGCCCGTGCTGGTTGCCGTGGTGGGGACTGCACTGTGGGGGTGCCCCCTTCCGTACGGCCAGCAGCTCGAGCCGTGGCCGTCGCTTGGGAAGGCTGTGGCGGGCCAGCTCACTGCGAGCCCCTAGCCTCGGCGAAGCCGAGCAAACTTTGGATGGTGGCACGCCACTCGTCCGTTTGCTCGGCCGCTGGCGGAAACCTCAGTAGCTGTTGAGCCCGCGCCATGGCCTGTGTGGCTGTACTTGGCATGGGTGATGATGAAATAGATCGCACCATCGCCTGGCTCCTGATTGTGCCAGCGGCGGCAGCACCGCGCCCCCGCTCTTGCGGGGTGGCCACCTCGATGGCAGGGTGGCGCGGTGAAGGCACTAGAGGGCCAGCGGCTCCGCCGGGCGCAACGTGTTGGTCGACCCATCCCGGCGAGGACGCATGCGCTGCAGTCAATCCCGTGGTGGGGGCGGCTGAAGGGCGGCAATTCGCCCCGGACTGAGCGCCATTGCTGCAATTGTGCCTGTCGACGGGAGGAAGGGGCGTGAATGGAGTAACCCCTTCACCCGTACCTTGTGGAGCGTGGACGTCGGGGCGTTGCTGATGTTGTTCTCCTTCGATGTTTCTCGCTCATGTGTCAACTGCAGGGGAAGTGGTGACGGTGCCGCCTGCGCTGAGCACATCCCCAGCAGCATCCGTGTCCTCGCGTCCCTCTGCACCCGCCGCAACATTAGAGGCCGCGGGCGGCGGAGCCTTCAAGGTGGATGGATGAGCCGAAGCACCGGATTTCTTCTTGGGCGCCATAGTCGATGGCACCGTCGAATGTGAAAATAGTGATGAAGATGACGTGTTGCGTACGCTTTCAGGTTCGCGCAAGCGATCCCCCTACCTCGCGCACCAAAGATGTCGTGGGAAAGCACAACCACCTATGGGACCAAGGGCCCCTTGCTGGTTCTGCAGGGGGGATGTCGCGTTGCACAAAGAGCAGAAGAACGTGGGGCAGCACGGCAGCAATCACAAATGTAATTTTACCTAGATCTACTCCTGCTTTGGTGGATTGATGGTGGAAGAATGGTGGTGAGGCATAGTACTCTGCCCGGCAGGGGTTGCCTCAGGGCGACGGTGGCTACGCGCGTATGTGTATTAGTGTTGTCAAACATTCCGAACCTCTCTATGGTGGCCATGGGCCTCCTTTTATTGATTAAGGGGTTTCCACAATGGCAAAATAATAATTATAGAATGGTAAGATAGCAAATGGTGCTATCATATCTAACTCTGTAGGCTGACAGGATGCATTAAATGCACCGCTTAACGTCACATCATTGGTCGCTCGGCAAGCCTTGCCAGTCTGTCTTGCTAGCTCCATGCCTGCTTGCTTGACACGACGCAGGACGTGTGTCATCTGTAGGCATTTCTCATAGAGAAAGGCCACCATGTGGCAAACGGCTGCCACTTAGTCACTTTGTGGCCCGACACCACATAGATCATTGACGTGGGTTGTTGTGGAGTGGTTGGGTGAGGTGGCTTTGCCTCCGTGAGTCCCGGCCGGCCCTGCTGGGACATCTTGGTCGTCCTCTTTCGGCGGTGACCCCGTCCTTGCCGAGCTCGCGTGCCCGGCAAGGGAAGCTATTCTCCTGGTGGTATCTTGCTTCTCTGGCTTGATCTTGGTCCTCTTGATCTGCATGTTGGTCCTTCGAAGCGCTTGGTCCCTTGCATCCGGATTTGGGTTGGTGCATCAATCCTGCTCCCGTGCCTATGCACAGTCTGGGCAACAGACCTAGGGTTTTTTGTACCGATAGTGGGTTTTCACCATCGGCACTGGCGACCGCATCTACACAAAGCATCCACCCCTTCCCCCGGCGGACATGATCTGCCAGGATGTTAGAGATGTGGCCACAGTCATTTTGTGGGAGAGAGTGTGAAGAGAGAAACCCCATCAGGCAACCGTGTAGGCTCGCCCTGGCTATGTATATAGTAGAGCGGTTTCTTTTTCTCTCCATATGAACCTATTTATATTGTGTACGTGCCGATGAAGAAAAAAAACTTTATTTATAAATGACGCGGAATCGTTCATGCGTGGTTCCCGACCCTCCATTATTTATAAGTGAGTAAGTACTACCAGACGCGTCAAATTATCATGTGGCCTACATCATCGTATAGAAATGAGCTCCACCGTGTCACGTGTGTGGTTGGGGAAGACCCAAAAGATGCAAAGAGTGCTACCAGTACTACGTGCGTGGGTGCGTGCACCTCTTCTTGGTTATTAAAAGTATATCCCACTACTCTACCACGCGGTTATTATATGGGCAAAGAGTATAGGCAGTAATAATGATTAATAAGCCCTGAAATCACGAGGCCCACCTTTCTCTATGTTTGGTGAGGAAGCAGCCATCATTTCACTCCTTGTTGAACATCCATCCGCTGCTACCTCCGCAAATAAATAAAAATCCGCTTGTACCTCCGCAGCATGGTTAATAATATAGCCATGTCAATCACGACGTTGAAATATCATTCACTGATACAATAGGGCTGGATAGGGCTGGATCTAAGGCTGGTAACTTTTTATGTTGTCTCTTTCTCTTTTTGTCTCATTTACTCATTTTACATAGGAGCACGTGTAGAGGATGGCTCTTCCTATCGATGGGACTTCTTCATGGGGTTTAAGACTAAGCAGCTCCGAATTATTCCCGCTGCCCACCACTCTAAATCGTGCCATCTATGATAGTACTCCCATTGCAACAATGAGGTCCACTAGGTCTAGCACGTCCTGTAAGAAGAGACTGTCACGCAAAACATACATCTTGTTGCCTTCTTCCTCATACACACTACAAGAAATATGCTATCTTGTGACCTCCACTATTGGTCACTGAAAGGTCATAGTTTTTCATTTGCGACCTTTTTGTGACCAAAAACAGAAGGTCAAAAGCTGAGGGTCGTTAACTGACTATAGCGACCTTCATGTGATATGTAAAGGTCGTTGGTTCTTTGACCAAATTTTTGGTCACTAGCAACCTCCCTCAGCCACGTAGGTATCCAAATGGCAAGCTGACGTGGATAGGAATCAGCCCAGTCCATTTCGGTGCTTTAGTTGGGCCGAGCCCATTAATTCAGCCCATTTGTTGTTGTTTTTTTTTTTCAATTTGGGTAAGCTACACGGGCCAGGCCCTATAATTCAGCCTTTTTATTTTTTGGGTTGTGGCCCTTTTTTTCTTTTTTCAAATGGGTCCCAATTGTCAGGTTCTGATAGGTGGGTCCCAAATGTCTGATTCTGGTTTGTGGGTCCTTGTTGTCATGGTCATGTTCCTCATATTTCAATATGCCAATAATTAAACAACGAATATTTAAATCAAAATAGACAGAAAACAAGTGTAATACTTCAAATAACAACAAGCAACAATCTGTTACATCAACACACATACAAATGTGATCACAGTATAACAAGCTCAATAGGTGTACAATATGTCACATGAGCCAAGTTTGTGCTTCAATTTGTTCCGATACGATCAGCACCAAGGGCTTCATTACTCCTTGACTAGCATCAAGGGCTTCCGACTTCTTCGTCTTGATGCTCGCGATGAAACAAGAAACGCCAACATCTGCACGTTATAGAACAAAATGGTTAGGTACAAAATAAAAGCAAATCTAACAGCATATATCTAACAGCATATACAAAATAATGAAGGCCAATCCGTGTGCATATATACTAGCAAAACACATAAACCCATCCATCAAAATCTTGTTTCTGAACATTGGCATCAAATCAACACAACACTGAATTAACATGCACAAAAGGAAAGAGCTAATACAGGGCAGGTATATGGGTATCAAAACAAACAAGAAAGAAACTAAAATCTATTCTAAGTACTTCAGGTTTGAGCCATTTTCGATACTACAATAAATACATAACAGCCAACATTTCTATCAAGGCCAACAAGGTACTAAGGTACTTGCTACTTGAAACCACAGCAAGGTACAGAGCACATGCAGGCCAACAACAAATCAAGGAACCCAGAACAAGACACTTGGATCAAGCAACTGATGTAGTAACAAGCTTTGATGGTGCTAAAGGCAACAGGTTTGCATAACCTGATTCACAAGGCTAGGAATAGAAGGGGGGAGTTGGTCGTATCTCACAACAAGGTTGGAAGGTTGTCCTTTAAGAGGTGAACGGTGGCGAGCTCATCGACCTACAGCTTCTGTGGCATGGCGACGACATAGACGTGCCACCGTAGGTTGGTGCCCATGAGGAAGCCCACGATGAACGCATACAACGAGGATCCACCGGCGGACGCCATAGGCCACAGTGTGGACTGTGGAGAGAGGGTCTAGGGCGGCTTTGGTGCCTTGCATAGCTGCGAGGAGGAGCATAATCAATAAGAAACATGGAAAAATTGATGAAGAATAGAAAGCTTCAGGCTAAAGACAACATTTACAAAGGCACTGAATATGAAATCTTCTTCAATAGGACATAGCACAGATAGCTTAGTGTACGTTGATATAAAAAAACAAACTGATATATTTTAGGACAAACAAGCACAACCTGAAATAAGCCTGCAAAAGATAGCACGTACACTTGGATTTACGTGTACACATGTATGTACAAATGCAGAACCAGTTAAAATAGTGTACAAGAGTTGATGATCCTAAGATCCTACCTACTCAGCACTAAAATGCAAATAAAAATTAACTGAAAGAAACAATAGCACCATGAAAGAAGTTGCAGTTGCACATTAGAGGAAAGCCTGGGCATTGAAGGTATTTTGAAGAAAAAAATTAACACAGTTCAAGATTTCTATAAGCATCTCATTGGATAAATTACAAAAGGCAGAAAAATTTACAAAAGGCATCATATCTTCTGGGCTGGCTAATAATAAGCTAGGACAGAGGAGAGGCTTCCATATTAACACCATAAGATCATTCATTCATTCTGCCATGGAAGTCGAAAAATTCAGGTAGGTAACACAAATAAACATATGCGTATAGGCGCTATAACTGCTGGGTTGGATTAGCTATGAGCCGAGAGAGGCACGTAGATCAAGACTACCACCGTGAGAATCCATCCATCCACACTATATCAACTACATAAGAAATTTTGCGGAGCACATGGCATTCTAGATCGGAGAAATAGAAGGGGGGTTGCTTACAGCGTCCCCTCGCCGCCTCCGGCCGCGTGGGAGTGAGATCCGTCCATGGATTCGGGAGGGGGGATTCGATCTGGGTTGGCTTCGCTCGCCTCGTCGGAGGAAGGCGCGGGCTCGGTCTGGCGGTCTGGCTTTGGGGTCCATCTCTTCCGTGTTGCCAATACAAGCATGACATGGCGGAGCTCCATGTGCCATGTGCATGGCGATGGATGAAGGGAGGTGTTGTCCATGGCGTCGCCCTGGTGCTGGTCCTGGTCCTGGTCATGGAGAAGAGGAAGACGGGGGTGGGTCAGAGAGGGAGGGACGGGTTCTTTTCAGAGAGAGAAGAAAGAAGAAGAGGGAGGGTTGCGCGCACCTACGGGTCCTAATGACAAGGACGGCGCCGTGGATCTGGCCGGCGAGGAACCCGCAACCCAACCCTAGCCACGGACGGACGGGGGTTGGGAGCGCGCGAATCTGGCCGCGGAGAGGCGAGGCGGTGCGGGCAGCGGTCGTCGAGCGCGACCCACTCGCCGGAATTGGGGTCGTTCCAGATGACGAGGTCGCGGTTGAGGAGCTAGAACAGGGTGGGCACGCGCGGGTCCAGGTCCTCCACGAGCGAGACCGGGTACCATCGTCCTGCTCTACGCCTTGGTGTGAGGCGTCTGCTCCTCCGCTGTCGGCGCCGGGGCTTTGAGGCGCTCCGCCTCCATGTTGTACCACAGCACCACGAAGCACTCGAGCCGCTCCTCGAGGAAGAGCGCGTAAGTGTGCACCCACGCGGAGCAGTCCCAGGCGGAGGCGGGCGAGGAGGTGGACGACGGCGGATCAAGATCTGAGGGCGGGAGAGCATGGCAGCGGAGAGGAGATGGGGGAGGAGGAGTGCGATGTGGGTAGGTGGCTGCGGGTGGGGTTTGGGGGTTTGGGAAAGAAAGGAGGCGGGGGAGGGGGGGGGGGTTGATGAAAAATCACCAGCTAGGGTTTGGGGTTGGTGTGGGAGGGTTGAGGAGAGCCGTTGGATCCACGAGCATCCGACGGCGTATGATACATGATCCGCGTGAAACGTCTACGGACCAATCAGAATGTAGTATGATGCTATGACCATCTAAATTGGTCATAGTTGCCTAAAAACAATGTGTTAAAACCATGTCAGCTATTTTATGACCTGAGAAATTAAAAAAGAAAATAAAAAACCTTCGCATTGTGTCACCAAAATTTGAACGAGTTTTTAGAAAAAATAACAAACATGAAAAAAGATAAATATCTTCAAAAAGGAGTAGTGAGAAATGAGTTTTTTGGCAAAAAAACATTTTTCATTTTTCGAGGGCCCAAAATAAGTTTTTTTTTTGTGAAGGACCTCCCAAATAATTGTTGCAAAATTGGACCAAATCATTTTTCTAAAATATTAGGCCATATTTAATGCACAATTGACCAAATGGTTTCGTGTAAAAAGTTTTTATCCACCTCAGGTGAAAAAGACAAATTCTCGCCGATTCAGTTGGAAGCGGGTCAAATTTGAACTATAGCTGCCTCATAGTTTGCTCTTTATTTTTTCCAAAAATCATTTCTAGGTACATAAGTATCTATTTAATCAGAGAAACACCAAAAAATTCCAAGATTCAACCACTAGCTAGGAACGGTCATTCCCGCTGTTTTGACCGCATTTTGAAACGGGCATAAAAAATTGAAAAAAAAACAAAAAATTGGAAACCTTCGCATTGTGTCATTATATGTGGCCAAGTTCCCAGGAAAAATAATAAACTTGTAATACGGCAATTATTTTAAAAAAGTGTTCTTAGAAATGAGATATCATGCGTGAAGATTCATGGCTTTCAAGCCAAATGATCAATCTTATGGCCACATTCATGGCATAGTTTGTTCAAATGATCTCATATTGTGCACAAGGGTACATATTGGAATTCCAAACAATGTTGCCTAAGGAAGTTTTCATTTTCGTTGCACGGAAATTTCATTTTTCATTTTCCGAGTGCCCAAAAGGAGGTTTTTTTATGAAGGAACTACCAAATAATTGTTGCAAAAATGGACCAAATCACTTTTATAAAATACTAGGCCATATATAATGCACAATTGAAAAAATGGTTGGGTGAAAAAAGTTTTGATCCACCTCTGGTGAAAAAGACAAATTGTCGTCGATTCAGTTGGAAACCGGTTAAATTTGAACTGCAGCTGCCTCATAGTTTGCTCTTTATTTTTTCCAAAAATCATTTCTAGGTAAATAAGTATCTATTTAATCATAGAAACACCAAAAAAATCCAAGATTCAACCACTAGCTAGGAACGGTCAAGCCCGCCGTTTTGACCGCATTTTGAAACAGGCATAAAAAATTCAAAAAAAATCAAAAAATTGGAAAACCTTCGCATTGTGTCATTATATGTGACCAAGTTTCCAGGAAAAATAATAAACTTGTAATACCGTAATTATTTTAAAAAAGTGTTCTCAGAAATGAGCTATAATGCGTGAAGATTCATGGCTTTCAAGCCAAATGATCAATCTTATGGCCACATTCGTGGCATAGTTTGTTCAAATGATCTCATATTGTGCACAAGGGTGCATATTGGAATTCCAAACAATGTTTCCTCAGGAAGTTTTCATTTTCTTTGCACGGAAATTTCTTTTTTCATTTTTCGAGTGCCCAAAAGGAGGTTTTTTTTGAAGGAACTACCAAATAATTGTTGCAGAAATGGACCAAATCAATTTTATAAAATACTAGGCCATATATAATGCACAATTGACAAAATGGTTGGGTGAAAAAAGTTTTGATCCACCTCTGGTGAAAAAGACAAATTGTCGTCGATTCAGCTGGAAACGGGTCAAATTTGAACTGCAGCTGCCTCATAGTTTGCTCTTTATTTTTTCCAAAAATCATTTCTAGGTAAATAAGTATCTATTTAATCAGAAATACATGGTTTGATTGCGAGACATCGAGGTTTGGACGGTGGCCGAGGGCCCCAACTCTAGAGCGCGTAAGCTCGCATGCCCGCCGCGTGGTCACCGCGTGACTGTAGCGTTGCCATGTGTTCAGGCGGCCTAGGCATGTCTAGTGGGTTGGGCACTCCCCAGGTAGGTGCTAGGAAGAAAATCACAACATAAGATTCTCACGAGGAGACCGATCGATGCTCAAACATGAATTAGCAGCCAAGTGTTTGATTTGCGGTAAAGGAAATGCACATGGCTAATGGGCGTGAGTTTTGGCTGATGATGATCAGTTACTAAGAAGACCGTCTTCACAAATTTTCACCTCAAAAGGAGGAGCCTAGGTGGTACTTGCTTTACAAACTACCACACTGGACATAAATCTGAATGTTGAAGCTGGGCTCAAAATAATGAATGGATTGAGCTGGCATTTGGTGGAGGATGGTTATTTGGGCATAGGAAAGCATCAGAAAATGGATACCATTTGGACATGCCAAAGTGGTACTTCCTTCACAAAGTGCTGCTCTGATCGTAATAGGAAATGAATATTTTTGAATTATTTTTAACTAGGCAAGGAAGGTTTTTACATATTTGACGAAGATATGACCCAAAGAATTTATGAGATTTTTTGGGAATTTTGGGAATAACAGAAATATAGGTTGCTTCACAACCTAGGGCAAAACCGCCACATGGACATGACACATAGGCAAAACTGATGAGATGGCGCCTAGTCATCACAACCCACCACAATCTACAAGGCTATGACCATCTATATTGGTCATTAACAACTAGAAATTAGGCAGCGGACTAGCAATCGCTTGCTTTGTGACCTTTTCGTAAGGAAATTACGACCTTCGACCAAAATGGTCGCAATGGTTTAGGGTTTGGAGCCCCTCGAACAGCTTTTGACCAATTGGTCTGAAATGGTCATAGATCTATGACCAATTCTTCCAGGGTCACTGACAAAAGGTCACGAGTTGACATATTTCTTGTAGTGACAGGACGTACCACTGGTACGTACTAATGGTACTACTACTACTACTACTACTACTACTACTACTACTACTACTACTACTACTACTACTACTACTACTACTACTACTACTACTACTACTCATTCTCCTATAAACCTTGCACTTGGAATCTCAAAAATATTAACCTTGCGCTTGGCTCTTCACCTCTTCGGGAAGTCGAGCAATAATGGTACTGCAGTATATATCATTCTGGAGATATGAGACCGAATGAATTGTTGCACGTCCACCACGTGGACGAGGGTCGAGGGGAGAGGGGAGAGGGGCGAGGGAGAGTGCGTACTAGTACGTCCGTCTCAATATGGACTACATACATAGCAAAATGAGTGAATCTGCACTCCAAAATACGTCTATATACATAAGTGTTTGGAGTATGTACTAGTAGTTCATATTGAAATTTACTAAAAGACATATATTTCAAACAATATGATAATCTCTCTAACCAAGGTAGGGACGAGGAGTAAACAGAGGGAGTAGTAAAATTTTCTCCTCATCCTGCGAGCCATCGCGCGCGTGGGCGAGGGAGTGGGCGTAAGGCGTAGTAAGCAAGCTTCTCCTCGTCCTGCGACTTTGCGAGCCACCGCGCCTGTGGGCGGGGGAGACGGTGTACTAAGAAAGCTTCTCCTCATTCTGTGAGTTGACGGGACACATCAAAAGTAATACGTACAAAGCATCCCCAGTGTATAGAGCCTTGCCTCTAAGGTAGGCCCCACATGGTTTGCCTATTTTTTAACATAACGCTTCAAGTCGCAATTTGTTTGTTCATCCATGGAACACGATCCTCCATCAAGTGGACAACCAGTACATGTGCCAAATTACCACGTGGCTCCCTTTTCATACAGAAATGAGCTCCACCGTGTACCCGCACGGGTGTGGTTGGGAAAGAGACAGGAGTACATGCGCCGTGCGTGCACCTCTTCTCTTCGTGCACGTCCCCCACCTACGTGGGTGTGTGGGAGAGAGATACAAACCTAGATAGATGGCATGTGTGCTCGTGAGTGTTTTTTGTTGGTGGGGGGGGGTGTGATTTCGTCAATGTATTTGTGGGAATATGTGTCGATGATATCTCAAACAAAAATTTGACACTTGCAATGTGTGTGAAATAGAGGCCTATCTATATCATATATGGAGGGGGCGATCCATGAGAAGAGAGGGAGGGGTCATAGATATCGATAGAGTCAAGGAGAGGATCAAGTGGGTGGGTGCAAGATCGATTAAGACAGCCATCAAAATTGTGTGGGTGCAAGTCAAAGATATAGGGCGACTGACCTACTGGAACGTCAGAGGGCACAGGGCAAGTTTGTGTGTGGCAGGGAGACATGACTAGGGCGCTTGATGTATCGGCGTGTGGGGGGGGGGGAGGGGGAGGCAGAGACCTAACTGGAGAGGTAGATCGACTCACATATGTGTTGAGAAGGAGAGACCCAGCTATGTCTTTAGGGAGATCGGTCGACATCCATATATAAGTGAAGGACGGGAAATAGGTTGGGACACACACACACACACACACACACACACACACACACACACATAGAGAGAGAGAGAGAGAGAGTGGTGTAGATTGCTGGATGGGTGATGGAGTTGCTTCTCGAAGATGGCGGGAGAGGCCTACTAGACAAACTGAGGGTAGAACTGCAATATTATCAATAAGAGTGGGGATGTGTTTCAGTGTGTTCGTGTGCGTGATAGATGGAGGCATGCATGGATGATAAAGGAAGACCATGTGTTTGGTAAGAAGACCTAACTAGATAGGTAGATAAATTGTTGTGTGTCAGAGGAAGGGAGAGACATAACTAATGAGGTAGATCGATCGACGTGTGGGGAAAACGAGTTATAACTACCTAGGTAGCTATATGTATAGCGGGAGATCGGTCAGTGTACATCCATTTGTTTGAGGCAAATAAGGCCTAGCGAGACGGATAGACAGAGAGAATGGAGCTAGGAGGTGGTGCGAGAGGCCTACTAGCTAGATAGTGGAGGAGTGTGTGATTGTGAGATTGATGAAAAGAGGGGCGAGAATTTACACGTGTGTGGGGCCATATGAGAGACACGAGGCATGGACACAGAAAGGAGGAGAAGGAAGGTGTGTGTGTATGTGGTAGGCAGACATCACTGGAGAGGTTTATCGATCAGTGTGTGTCAGAAAGGAGTTGTGGAGACCATGGGAGAACGACCTAAAGAAAAAAATGAATGTGTGTGATGGATAGAATGCTGAGGGAGGGGGAGGGCGATGAGGGCATGTGCATGCACGAGAGAAAGTTAGTGCTAGCTACAAAGGTTAGAGGATTGTGTGTGTGTAAGAGACTAACAAATATCATAATTCGATATGAAAGTGGATTCATATATTTGAATAGGAGATCATAGTGTTATGAACATATGCCTGCATGAATAAATCGGCGCGTGGTGTGGTTTTGTACATGCTATACCATAATGTGATAATGCGTGTTGTCTGCAACTCACAGCTAAATATCGAACAATCTAAACCATACTATTACTTCAACCAATCTCACATTTTATTTGAATTTGTGATAATGTGTGGCGTTTGCCGCTTACACCTAAATATCGAACAATCTAAACCATACTATCTGTCGAACAATCTCACATTTTATTTGAATTTGTGATAGTGTGTGGCGTTTGAAACTCACATCTAATTACTTGTAGGCGTAGGGGCAGGGCACCATACATTATGTGATAAACACATTATATATATGAGACATGATTTACATTATGAAGATCTATATAGAGCTTGATATGTACTATGATTGGAAATCAACATAAAGTGGATTCAAAAAATCGAGTTTGAGTTCATATAGTACACATAGTTCATATCTAACTCGATAGTAATCATGTGGTGTGCTATGAAGATAATACACAAACGATGGTTTAACTTGACAATAATGATGATTGTAGATCTTATTAAAATAGATAAACGAATTCAAATGGTTTAACTTCACGACAATCATGATTGTAGATCTTATTCAAATAGAGAAACGAATTCAAATTTAGTTCATATTGAAGCGGTATTATATACGTTTTGAATGCACTAAAACGTTCATTTGAGTAGCAGGTTGCATGCGTCATACACGCAGCGAAATATTTTAATTAAACATAACATGGATCGAATGTTTTGAATGGAATTTGTAGTGCGAATTGATTTGGTACAGTACACGGGACTAGACCCTCTTGTGTGGTGTGAATTGATTTCTTTTTGTTTTTTCATCGAGGGAAGTGCGAATTGATTTGCTGCAGTACACGCTAGGCTTGTCCGGTAATTTCAACCCGTGCCTTGTTACCCCGAAATATTTAAGATATTTTTTTTCTCGTTGTGCTCCAAAAACTCCCTCCATCTCAAGCCATGCCTTGCTATCCCAAAATTTATAAATCGCGCGAAAACTCCCACCTCATGCGAAATCCCAACAAGTGAAATGCCCGCGATACCCCTGAATCAAAAGAACCACCTAGCTCTAATCGGTGGGGGTACTATCGGTGTCAAAACCGGTGGATCTTGGGTAGGGGGTCCCGAACAGTGCGTATGAGGTTGATGGTAACAGGAGACGGGGGACATGATGCTTACCCAGGTTTAGGCCCTCTCTATGGAGGTAATACCCTACTTCCTACTTGATTTATCTTGATGAATATGAATACTACAAGAGTTGATCTACATCGAGATCGTAATGGCTAAAACCCTAAAAAGTCTAGCCTATATGACTATGATTATTCTCTATGGACTAAGCCCTCCGGTTTATATAGACATCGGAGGGGACTAGGGTCGTACAAAGTCGGTTACAGAGAAAGGAATCTTCATATCTGGACGCCAAGCTTGCCTTCCATGCCAAGGAGAGTCCCATCCGGACATAGGTGAGAGCCTACGGTCTTGTATCCTCACAGCCCATCAGTCCGGCCCATGTCCAACAGGCCGGACGCCCGAGGACCCCTTAGTCCAGGACTCCCTCAGTAGCCCCCGAACCAGGATTTCAATGACGATGTGTCCGACACGCGATTGTCTTCGGCATTGCAAGGCGGGTTCCTCCTCTGATGATTTCAAAGAGCTGTTATTCGGCCTTCCATTTAATGTCATTCCCATGGGCTTCTGTGCATCCATAGCTTCAGCTTCCACATGTCGAGCGAATACGAGAGATCTGGGTATTTTTTGCCTATAACACCCCGTCCATGTAAGAAAAGCGTCTATTTAAAGGGATTTAATCTTAGATCCGTTCCACGGTTGCGGAAAATCCTCAGAGCTTGCTAGGAGAGACCACTCCAACATGGCTAGCACTCCAAGTTTCTCCTCCATCCCCACGGCCCTAAAAAGCCGATTGGGAGAGATGTTCCGTATCCCACGTTCAGCTAGTGACGCTGCAAACATAGGGATTTCTTTCCCCCACGGATCTAGTCCCCATTCGAGCAGGACTGACTTCCTCCAACGGTGGGGCTCAGGCTGAGAATCTCCCCAATCCATCCGGGGGGGGGAACGAGTGTGCTTCGTTCCCTTCCTGCTAAGAGGCGTCGGATTTCAAATCCGTTCGTTCCTCCAAGGACTTCTAGAGTATTATGGCCTCCAACTTCACAATTTCACTCCTGCCTCCATCCTACACATCGCCGGTTACGTTGCTCTTTGTGAGATATTCCTGGGCTGTGAGGCCCATTTTGAATTATGGAGGAAACTATTTTGCCTCATCCCTCATAACCAAGAGGGATCAATATTTGAACTGGGCGGAGCCGAGGTATGGCGCATCGCCGGGGCCGGATACCTGTCCGGCACACCGAAGAAGGCATCCGAAGAGTGGCCTTTCGAATGGTTTTATATCGAGGACGTCGCCTTTCCTGACCCAGTTTGAATGTGTCTGCCCGAACTTTCAAGAGCTCCATTGAAGAAACGCCACAGGTGGCGCCCTCGGAGCCTTGAGGAGGAAGACAACGCGGAAGTCCGTAAATTGATGGGAAAGATAAAGACGCTCGCCCAGTCTGGATAATCAATAGACGAGGTAATGGCGACCTCCATAGCACGGGGGTTCAGCCACTCCAATACATAGGGCTTCCCATGTTGCACTATAACTGCAGTCGGAAGGGTCCGGACACCCCCGCCGCTTTGTCCAAGATATTGGCCGAACTATTCAAAGGGGAGAAAGAGGAATTCACCCGTATCAAGCGCCGAGATGGATTTTCCATGTACAATCCTCCTAGTTGGGTGAGTTCCAATCCCACTACTCTACTCAATCTACTCCCTGAGTCAATTTTAATGAACATTAATCCGTCCATTTGTAACAGGAATGGCGAAAGATCACCAAAGGGCTCCACAGCTCCGCCCCACAGCCAGAGGACCACAACCAGGACCTTGACCCCGGATTCGAAAAGGATCCGGACATATTCGTGGAGCTCGAGAATGCGGTGTTCTACCAGGCGAGCTATGACGGCACAGAAGTGACCATCACCGCCAACTATCCCGGTCTTCTCCCTGCCTCACATGTAAGTAATCATGAGACATTTCCTCTGAAAGAGCTTCCTCATTCGGCCTCACCCACCGCACTGTCTCATGCTCCAAAGCGGAGGCGTTCGGCGCACCATGCTACACCAGGGGCAACTCCAAAGAGGGCGGCGCCCACGCCGGGAAAGCCTTCAAAGAGGAAGGCAAACGAAGACATGACCGAGCCTTCATCAAAGAGGCATGGCTTTGTAAATATGCTCCTTGGCAGTCACATCCAACTATGACATCGTCCGCTTGTGACTTATCAGGAAAAGCATTCGCCGGACTATGTCTGAGTGTCCTGCCGATCATGCCCCCAACAGCCAGGTTCCAGACCCTGCCGTAAAGATGGGGGCTGATACGGGAATGACGCCGGATTGCCCTTTGGCAGAGGATTCCGATGATGTATCCGTCACAAACTCGGGAGTGGAGAGCGCCATGAATCATCGGCACCGGAGGGCCGTTTTACGCGACCCCGGCTTTACAAAAGAGGCATTCAATGCCTTCAGCTCGGCTGATGCATACATCCGTGTCTGATCTCGGGTTCCGGCAAAACCCTTAAGGTTTGAACTCTGGGGTGCGTGTGAAGATCTCTCCCTCACAGATCACGCCCTCATACTCTTTGCTATCTCTAGGATAGCTCGACGAACTCGCAACACAGGGGACACAAGATTTATACTGGTTTGGGCCACCGTTGTAGTGTAATACCCTACTCTAGTGTGGTGGTGGTGGATTGCCTCTTGGGCTGAGGATGAACAGTACAAGGGGAAGAACAACCTCTTGAGGAGAGGTGTTCTTGTGCTTGGTGAACTTGAGGGTGTGTGGATCCCATCCCTCCTACTGTGGTGGCTAGTCCTATTTATAGAGGCCCTGGTCCTGTTCCCAAAAATTGAGTGGGAAGGGATTCCACAACGGCCAATTAGAAAGGGGACAACTAGTACATCTTATCATGATAAAAGTGGTCTTCGCCTGCCAATGGCTCTGGTGGTGAAGCTGTCTTGGGCTCCACGGTGACCTCCATCTTGTCGTCCTGCTGGCCTTGTTCTCGTTGCACCGATGTGGAAACCTTTGCCTGACGCCTGGGTACTCCTCGCCTGCGCTTGCCTCCTTAGCACCAAAGAGGAAACAAGGACACTGCCCACTGGCGCCCGCCTAGCGCCCACTTGGTCTCGATCCTCATGGCTCACATCATGAGAACCTCGCAAGGTTTGCCTTGCCTTGATCTCTCCGCCCCTCGCGAGCCAGCTTGGTGAGGCCGCTCCCGAGGAGGTCTTGTGTCGCCTACCTCGCGAGGGTCTTGAGTGCTCGTTGGTGAAGATGGGCCATACGGGCCCACTCGCAGAGCCACGCCGTGGGCCGAAGGCAGGCAAGTCTGGGGACCCCGTTCCTAGAACGCCGACAGTAGCCCCCGGGCCCAAGGCGGCTCGGACATGGCTTCGAGGCAAAGCCAAAGGGCCAGTGCAGAGCGCCACGGGCCCCAACAGCCTGCATCCTTGGTCGAAGCATGGCGGTTGATTGGATGTGGGCGTCTCCGCATCCCCATGCTGCCTTGATACCCGCCTAGCTAGGCGGCCACTGTAGTCTACACGATTTCCATCCTCTCTTTGTGGCAAGCTCCCCCAATTCTTCCGCTTTCTCGAAGCTCGCCTCCTTCTCCCAATCCGATCTTAACTCATCTCCCCATCGCCATGGCGCCAGGTCAGACGAAGAAAGGTAAGGAGCCCCTGTCCTCCGCCGAACTTCATCCGGCCATTGAGCCCGCCGTTGGCAGGTCGCTGGTGCTCAACGAAGAAGCCATGGACAAGGTGCACCCCATGCTCGCCTCCAGCTTCAGTGAGTGGGGGAAAACGCTGGCTTGGCCTGCATCTCGAGCTCATGTCGATAGGACGACCACCAAGGCCCCATTCTTCATCGACGCCCTCTGGGCCGACATGGTTCCTCCCTTTTCTGCCTTCTTCAACGCAGTGCTTGCCCATTACCAGATCCACATATTGCACCTCGATCCTCAATCCGCGACCCTTCTCGCTGCCTTCGCCTTTGTTTGCGAGGCCATGGTGGGCATTGCTCCTTCCATGGCACTCCTCTGCCACTTCTTCTCATTGCACTTGACTGATTCCCGACAGACCTTGGGATGCCTGAGCATCCAGGCCGTGGTGGCGAAGGCCGACGCGGGGATTGACTTTGAGCTTCCGCCATCCACGAGCGAGTTTCGGACGCGGTGGGTAATTGTTGATGTCGGAGCGCGCAACCCCCTGCTCTCTTCTCCGTCGGCACCCGCCATTCCCAACTCTGGTTGGTGCCACCAGAGGCTCGCCGATCCTTGCCTTGTCCCCGTCTAGATGAGGTTGAAGAAGCTGAAGGACCGCGGCGTGACTGTGCCTATGGTGGTGCAGGAGTTCGTCCGGCGCCGAGTTTCTCCACTGCAGCAATAGTCTCGATCGCGGCGTGACTTTGTTGTTTGCTTGTTTGAAATACTCTATGCCATTTGTGTGATACTTCGATGATCATGTGTTTGATCATATGCTATGCTACATTATTGATTGATTGGATGATATGATCTCTTATATCCTCATATGATCATTCACTTTGCTTGGTGGTGAGTGTATGTATTTTATTATTATCATTTTCAGCGCTCCACCAAGACGTATGTGACATGGAAGAGTAACCCATGATCCTAACTCATTGTGCATTTGCAATCCAAAGCAAATCTTAAACTATGCACAAATTTAGGGGGAGCTCTTGCTTTTTCACATACTTCTCAAAGCGACATTGTTTTCAATCTTATTATCATTTGTCGAAGTTTTGATCTATATGTTGTCATCAATTACCAAAAAGGGGGAGATTGAAAGTGCAACTATCCCTAGGTGGTTTTGGTAATTCCTAACAACATATAGCTCATTGAGCTAATGCTATTCCAAGATAAATATTTCAGGAAAGCTCAATGATTGGCATGGCATGGATGAGAAAAGTGGACCCCTCAAAATACTAAGGACAAAAGGATTGGCTCAAGCTCAAAGCTCAAGACTCTACATTTTCCATTTTAGTGATGCAATATCACATTGAGTCTATAGGAAAAGACAATACTATCAAGGAGGGATGAGGTGTTGCTTAATGAGGTTCTTGCTCAAAATGCTTAGTGATATGCTCAAAAGCCCTCAACTACTTTCTCATATCCACACATGACCTAAACCAAGAGTCAAACTCAGCCTTACCAATTCTTTCTATCCGGCGCCACCGAGTTCAGATGTCATAGCCACTGCCACAAACCCTAGGCAAATCAGTCTCACCGATAGGGATCTCGGTCTCACCGAGATGGGATTGTAATCTCTCTGTTTCCCTTCTTAACGTTTCGGTCTGACCGAGATGAGCGATCGGTCCCACGGAAATTGCAATGTAAACTCTCTGTTTCCCTTTCGTAACATTTCGGTCCCACCGAGATGAGCGAATCGGTCCCACCGAGTTTACCTGACCAACTCTCTGGTTAGCATATTACCAAAATCGGTCTCACCAAGATTACGTTATGCCCTAGCCCTAACCATATCGGTACTACCAAGTTGCATGTCGGTCCCACCAAAAGTCCTAACGGTCACTAGAGTTGCTGAATCGGTCCGACCGAGTTTCTCAATTCGGTCCCACCAAGATTGGTAAGTTGTGTGTAATGGTTAGATTTTGTGTGGAGGCTATATATACCCCTCCACCCCCTCTTCATTCGTGGAGAGAGCCATCAGAACATGCCTACACTTCCAACTTACATTTTCTGAGAGAGAACCAGCTACACTTGTGTTGAGGTCAAGATATTCCAATCCTACCATATGAATCTTGATCTCTAGCCTTCCCCAAGTTGCTTTCCACTCAAATCTTCTTTCCACCAAATCCATATCCTGTGAGAGAGAGTTGAGTGTTGGGGAGACTATCATTTGAAGCACAAGAGCAAGGAGTTCATCATCAAAACACCATTTGTTACTTCTTGGAGAGTGGTGTCTCCTAGATTGGCTAGGTGTCACTTGGGAGCCTCCGACAAGATTGTGGAGTTGAACCAAGGAGTTTGTACGGGCAAGGAGATCGCCTACTTCGTGAAGAACTACCCTAGTGAGGCAAGTCCTTCGTGGGCGACGGCCATGGTGGGATAGACAAGGTTGCTTCTTCGTGGACCCTTTGTGGGTGGAGCCCTCCGTGGACTCTGTCGGATTTGGGGTTCCGGCAGACCCTTGAGGTTCGAACTCTAGGGTGCGCACAAAGATCTTTCTCCTACCAACTCACGTCTCGAAGACTCGCAAGGAATCCAGGCCTAGAAAGAAGGACACACAAGGGACACGAGATTTATACTGGTTCAGGCCACCATTGTGGTGTAATACCCTACTCCAGTGTGTGGTGTGGTGGATTGCCTCAGGGGCTGATGATGAACAATACAAAGGGAGAACAGCCTTGCTAGGGCTGTTCTTGAGCTGGTGCGATGAACTGCTTGGGCGAGTTCAGTCGCCTCTCTCTCTCTCTCTCTCTCTTGTCTGTGCGCAATCTGGATCCGATCCCCTCTACTGTGGGGGCTAGTCCTATTTATAGAGGGAGGCCCTGGGCCTCTTCCCAAATAATGAGCGGGAAGGGCGCCAACAATTGGCCATTTTTAAGGGGAACATCTAGTACGCTTATCTTGACTAAAGTTGGTCTTTGACTGCCAAAGACTCTGATGGTGACGCCGTCCTGGGCTCCATGGTGACCTCCATCCTGCCGGTCTACTGGTCTTGGTCTTGTTGCACCGACGCGGTAACCTTTGCCTGATGCCTTGGCATGTGCTTGCCGCCTTTGCACCAAAGGGGAACCAAGGACACTGCATAGGCGGCGCCCGCCTGGTTTCGATCAACGTGGCTTGCGTCGCGGACTCCTCGCGAGATGCCCTGCCTTGATATCTCCGCCTCCTCGTGAGCCTGCCTGATGAGGCTGCTCCTGAGGAAGATTCCTGTCGTCCGCCCTGCGAGGCTTGGCCCCTCGTGAGGGTATTGAGCGTAAGCTGATGAAGCCAGGCTACATTGGGCCTTCGCTTGAGCCACGCCGCAGGCCGCAGGCAGGCAAGTCTGGGGAACCCCATTCCCAGAACGCCGACAGTAGCCCCCGGGCCCAAGGTGCGCCCGGACTTGGCTTAGCAGAGAAGCGAAAGATATACTCATAACTATGCTCAATTGTGTCAATTGCTTAATAGTAATTTGTTCACCCGCCGTAGAATACTTATGCTCTTGAGAGAAGCCACTAGTGAAACCTATAGCCCCCGGGTCTATTCTCATCATATCAATCTATATCCCTTTATTTACTGGCTTTGTTTTTTCCTTTGCCTTTACATTTTACTTTGCATCAACCTATCAAAAATAACAAAAATATTATCTCTATCAGATCTCACTCTCGTAAGTGACCGTGAAGGGATTGACAACCCCTAAGCGTTGGTTGCGAGTTGCTATTGTTGTGTGTAGGTACGAGGGACTTGTGCGTGGTCTCCTACTGGATTGATACCTTGGTTCTCAAAAACTTAGGGAAATACTTACGCTACTTTGCTGCATCATCCTCTCCTCTTCGGGGAAATCCAACGCAGTGCTCAAGAGGTAGCAGCCTCGCCGGTGCCCACAATCAAGAGGAAGACGCTGCCGTCCTCCTCCGAGACTAGAAGGCGGCGGTGATCCTCCAGCGACTCCGTCATGGTGAACCGGTAGCACGTGTCGTACTTGATGTTCTCCGCCAAGGGCCAGCAGTGACCGTTGCACGCATCCGTGAGGTGATGCACTATGGCCGCCGGCGAGCCACAAAACGGCATCGGGCACTCATAGCAGTGGACGAAGGGCTCCTTGGAGGCATCGACAAGGCCGTCCATGAAATGGGAGTGGCTGTAGGGGACGTTGCGCCAGTTGAATATATGAGAAAGTTACTACGTGATTTAATCCGAATAAGCACAAAGTAAATCATGATGGCTATAACAGAGATGAAGCTAATCCTGTGGACTAGCATAGTAGTAGGATACAGAGTAGAAACATGAATTCCACCACGATTTTGAACATGAAGGACAGAATCACATACGGTGCAACGGGAGAAGCACCGTTGGCGTTGAGGTTGTCGCCCATGTCGTTGAGGAAGAGGTTGCGGAGGTCGGGGAAGAAGTCGTCGTCGGTGAAGTCCTGGCTGCCAACAGTCGCGAGAGTGCTCCCAGATTTCAACAAATACCGCTGAATGGAGCGCAGGAGGGGTGGCTGTAGGGGACGTTGCGGTCGCCGAATGGAGCGCAGGAGTAGCACACGAAGCAGTAGATGGTGTCCTTACTAGTACTCCCTAGTCTCTATCTATCTATATCTATATATATATACTCTTATAGAAAACCGAGTTGGTGATAATGGTATGCCTGCCTTGTAATATAGACCGTTCGATCTATATCTGACAGATAGAAAGCCAACTATGACAATTTTACAAAATATACCCGCACCTCTCTCCACATTTACATATAAGGCCTTGCCTCGTTCATCCTTATCTCCCACAACCTCATGCTCCTCCCTATGTCTCTATCTCTACTACACTATTTTTATAACAAATCGAATAGTGCTGCGCCGTCCATTGCACGCCCGGCTGAACACGCCTCCTCGCCTCCATCATCACCAACTGAGTCTTTTATAGGAGTAGGAGTAGAGAAAAAACCGAGTTGGTGATGATGGTGTGTCGTGCAATGCACGGGCATCTTGCTATTTTTTTGCATATAATTCCAAACACCACGTAGACACGGTCTTTGAGCATGGTGCGTAGTCGTTCCATGATCGGGCATTGAAGTTTGTAACTATTTTAGATTAGAATATACTACTCCTCCGGTGCTAGTAGTGGAGCAGAGTCCTACTCTACTACTCTACTCTAGCAAGCTAGGGCATAATCTTGTAGTAGGTAATTGTAGGGAGTACCAAGATCGTGATCACTCAAGCAAGTTGTCTGGCATCGATATGACCCTACGCTGCTGGTATGTGTCTCATAAGTCAAGCGGCATGCTGTAGTCATCATCACCTGTCCACTTCCCACATCACATATTTGCTTCTCCATCTTTGTCCGCACATAATCTCGTCCAAGCTTCCATCCCCGTTAAGGCACCTCCCCCCCTCGTCTGAAACCCAAGCACTAACAATGGCAGAACCGAGCAGCGCCCGCTGAAAGAGTGGCTGGAATTCGCTCCCCACAGAGGTAATCAAGCTCATTGTTTCGCGTGTGGACAATCTCATTACCATGCATCTCGCCGCGTGTTCGTCGGGGCTGTACCGTTTACTCAAAGCCCTCAGGCCAGAGCTTTTTAAGCCAGCTCCTTGCTTCCTGATGCTGCCTGATCTTCAGAAACAGCGTGTCACGCAGCATAAGATCGTAGGGTGGCGAGCATCAACCCCCTTCACTGCGATCCAAACCCCGTCAGCCTCAGCTACATTAACGGTATGTACTGGGTCAGCATGAACACGTCTTGGATGGTGCTCGTCGATGGTCATGGCAGCTGGAGTGCTCGTGGAGGTCTACACCCGGCGATTGATCCCCCTTCCTTCGATTAACACTTCACTGCTTTGGCACCGCGGCCCATAATACTCGGAATCTTATAGTAGCCAACATGATACCAAGTTTGATTTGCTCAAGGTTGTAATCTGCCAAGTGCCCACAAGATCTGTGAATTATAAAGATTTCAGGCTAATTGTGTTCTTCAACCGCGACCTTGCCTATCTGACAGGTCACTGCGGTAAGTGGATAAATCTGCACGTCCATCGCAGGATCATACATCCTCCATGGATCTCTGATGCCATTGAACACAAGGGCTTCATTTACGTTGTCGACTCCTATGGCTGGACGTATTGCTGGCCTACTCCAGTCATCGCTACAAATGGCTGTTACATCAGTATATTACTTTCCTATGATATCATGATGGCTTGCTTATATTACTGTCAACATTTACTGAAAAATATTCATGCTCATAACATGCTATTCTTAAGATTGACTAAATCAAGAGCCCTTTTTTATTTGACTCCAATTTGATATGATGTTGTAGGCCGCCTGGTGTCCCTACCCTTCCTAATCCCAGAACCTTTCAAAGAAAAGTGGCATGGAAGTTGCAGGTGGTTCCTGGCTCGATCAGACGATGGCGAAAGATTGATGATCGTTCACACGTACCGGACATGTTGTTTCGCGGAATACAATCACAATCACTGCAAGGTCTTTGAGCAGGATCCCAGCTTCTCTGGGCCTTCAGGAATTTTTGACTGGAGGCTGGTAAGTAGCCTTGGTACACGCTCTCTGTTTGTCGGACTGAATTATCTGATTAACCAGGAGATAACCGACGGCAAGGATCATGATGGCAGCGTGGTTTCGTTCATAAGGGAAAACTATGTGTACACAGCGTACCATGCGTCTCTGCATGCACCATACCCTGATATGTGCCGCCATGCTCTGCAGCCCAAAGTAGGAGAGAGGGTCGCAAGTATCAGACTTTGACCTGTTGGCTGGAGTTTCCCCCGTCAAGCAGCCATCTGGTTCAAGCCGTCAGCCAATCTCCACAGCTTAATAAATAGTAACGTCTAACTGAGCCAGTTAGTTAGATGCGTACACTTGGTGTAGTAGGATCTTTATTTAGTTTGATGCATACACTTGTTCTTTTTTGGTAGCCCTTTTGTAATGATTGCTGATGTTTGGTTTGGAAGAGAGAGCTGCGTCTTCACTCTTCTGGCCTGCTTCTTTATACATTGCACCCAGCCTTGAATTCTGCTGCTACTGTTTTCAATGTACAATCAGTAGTATATTTCGTCTGTTGGTTGAATAAATGTGTTGTTAGAATGACAAACACAATGTTTTGGAAGTCGTTGCACGGTTCGATCCTTTAGTGCCCCGTACAATACATAGCTCATACTATTTTCCGTACGGAACACATTTTCCACTTGTTGATAACATGCAGCCCACTGATGAAGGCCCAATAGAGAAGCCCGTAATTAATTGGAAGGGAGGCTCTCACATGAATCCGTCCTAGGTACATGCTCATGGTCCCCTAAACATAAATAAGTAAATAAATAAATAAAGCTAAATGCTCATGCACCAGTTCTTTGGGAAAATAGGTAGCCCAGTATTTCTTTTTGAAAAATACCCAAGCTAGGCCTATTTGTTTTCTCCGAATTACTGGGCTGCAGATCTTTCAAGACGAGGAGGGATGCATTCCGTCCTGGCTAAAGAGCATGGTCAATGTCCGTTAAAAGTAATATAAAAAGGGGTTGAAAATTCCAAAAAAATTATAGCAAATGGGATATTAGATGTTTTTTAATTTTGTTCTCCACTGATATCTTATACGTATTTCATTGGATTTAACATGACATAGTACTAATTTATTTTTAAATTTGTTTTAGTATGGCTATTAATTTTTGGATTAAGAATATTTCGTTCCCCAACAAAAATTTGCAAATTTTCAAAATTTCCCACATATTTAGTTAATTTTTTAATCCTGGTACTGACCAGAAAATGGCCGGCAATTCTAAAAATGGAAAACGGGCTGCAATAAATTCCATATGAATTAGAAAATGAGTAAAAATTATAAAAATAATAGCAAATGGGATGTACACGCCACAGATTTTGAGGCTGAGTTGTTTACACAAGGCTTTGTCAGTGAACACACGATTCTAGTAGCAGTGACTATTGGATGTCCATCCAACGGCCGACGTGCTTCTTCAATATCTGATCTTTCTGCTCCAGCTGCCTAAACTAGCGCCGGCGGGACTGCCTACTCCCTCCTGTTGTGGCCCGCTATGATGCCGTGCAGGCTTCCCCGGCCCACCCTACTCCCTCCGCCGGCCTGGCCGCACGCAATCAACTGCCTACTTATTATGCGAAAAAAAATGATTCCTCCCACTGACATCTGGGGCGCACCGGTTGGGAGGGTGACCTGTGGGCCTGCTACGTTGATGCGCATGCAGGGCTTGTCAACTTAGTCAACAATCGATTCTAGCAGCAGTAACCGTTGGATTTGAATCGAATGGTCCTGCTGCTTCTTCAATCGCTGCCCTTCTTGCACCAGCCGCCCAAACCAACGTCGGGGAGACCGCCTGCTCCTGCCTCCAGTGGCCGGCTGTGCTGCCGTTGAGGCCTCATCGCCCCCTACTACTCCCACCGCTCGCCAGGCCCTGCGGTGACGGCAGCCACACACCGCAGCCGAACCAGTGAACCCTCGTACTCCTCTCCGCATGGGCATCCACTGCCGCGTCTTCCCCGGCTCGCGTCGTCCCCTTCCTAGGCCTCGCCGTCGTCCACCGCCTTGGTGCTCTCGGCGAGGCGTGGTCAATGTGGTCAAAGACATTCCATCGGAAGAGTACTGTACGTGGTGAGGCTGACAGCTGGGTCCACGGCCACAACCCAGTTTTTTTTGTGATTTTCCAAGTAAGTCGCTTTGTCAGGCCTGTTGGGCTGCAAATATTTCAAGACGAGGGGAGCTTTCTTACGGCTGGGCGAGAAAATGGCCCATCAGTAATGAGAAATGGGCTGTACATTTTTAAAACACATCAAACCAGCAATTAGTTTCAAATATCTTTTTTTTTCATTTCGACATTTTAAATTACATTAATTTTTGTGCGTGGAGAATTTGTTGGATTTTATTTTGATATACATTTATTTATAGAATCAGTTTGAATGTGAGTCGAAATTTCGGGATTAAAAACGGTTCGGACCGCACCGAAATATGCAAAATTTCGTATAATTTTTTAACCATGGCCACAATATGGGCTGTAATGCTAACAAAAAGAATATGGGCTCCAAACAAAACCTTAAGAATTAGCAAATGGGTTATAAATTATTAAAAATAATGGTAGATGGGATGTATGCTGTTTTCCACAGATTTGAGGCTTTCCTAAAAAAAGGTTGACGCACAAGCAATGACTGTTGGATGGCCATCCAACGGCCGTCGTGCTTCTTCAATCTCTGCTCTTCTTGCTCCGGCCGCTCAAACAAGCGCCGGCGGGACTGCCTGCTCCCTCCTCCCCGTGGCCGGCTCTGACAGCTCGGACCCACCAGCTATATCTTCGTACGCAAGGAAGTGCCTCCTTATTACGCACAAAAGAAATGAATACTCCCCCTGTTAGCTAGGACCCAGTATAGTGGTAGGCTGACTTGTGGGCCTACTAAGTTGACGGGGACGGAAGGCTTTTTCAACTTAGTCAATATGCATGATTCTAGCTCCAGTGACCGTACGATGCCCATCCAACGGCCGTAGTGCTTCATCAACCTCTTGTCTTCTTGCTCCAGCTGCCCAAACCAGTGTCGGTCGTGCCTCGTGCTCCTGCCTCCCGTGGCCGGCTGCGATGCGACGGAGGCCTCACCATCCCGTACTACTCCCACTGCTGGCCAGGCCATCCCTCTACTCACCCACACCCCCTATTATTCTGCGGCAATGGCAGCCTCACACCGCAGCGAACCAGTGAACCCTCGTACTCCTCTACGCGTGGGCATCCACTGCCACGTCTTCCCGGGCTCCGCATCGTCCCCTTCCTAGGCCTCGCCGTCATCCACCGCCCTGATGCTCTCGGCGCGGCCTGGTTAACGTGGTCAAGGAACGGCTTCCATCGGACGTGGAATGTACGTGGAGAGGCTGACAGCTGGGTCCACGGCCGCAGCAATGAAGTGCCTCCTTATTGCGCGCAAAATAATTATTCCTGCACCTGACAGCGGGGACCCACCGGACGAGCCACCATATTTCGCGAAAAAACGTTTCCCCCCTGACTGCTGGGACCCACCAGCTACACCTTCGCACGCAAGGATGTGCGTCCGGGAAAAAAAACAAAACGATTCGCCCCCCTGACTGCTGGGACCCACCAGCTACATCTTCGCATGCAAGGAAGTGCGTCTGGGCAAAAAAACGATTCGCCCCCCTGACTGCTGGGACCCACCAGCTACATCTTCGCACGCAAGGAAGTGCGTCCGGGCCAAAAAAACAAAACGATTCGCCCCCCTGACTGCTGGGACCCACCAGCTACATCTTCGCGAGCAAGGAGGTGCACGGCGATACGGGACCCACACGGTCGAAGCGTGCGTGGCGTTGTCATTTTGGTCGTGAACATGTACGTACATCTTGGTTGATGTAGAGGCGCCGCGACGTCGTAGTAGAGGCGCCGACGCGTCGTAGTAGTGGCGCCGCGTAGCATGTACACGTCACGCATAGCCGACGAGGTGCAAGAAAGAAAATACGCCACATACGCATATACGGGCAGGGTCTCGAACGCCTACTCGCGCATACGTACATGGCTGGGTCGGAACGGAGAAACAGCGTCGTCGTCGTGTTCATGGGGAGCCAACCGACTGGGTCGGAACGGAATGCGTGGTCGTGTTCATCGGGAGGGCTTGGACAGAACAGGCGATGGAAATGAGGCACAGCGTATCGCGCATAACGGAGGAAAGCAGACTTCCTATGTTGATGCACGGGTCCTGTTGATCGGGAGGGTGTGGCGTACCACAAAAGCAGAGAAAGCAGACCTCCCTACGGTCTGCAGGGGTCCTGTTGATCGGGAGGGTGTGGCGTGCCGCCAAAAGCAGGCCAAACGGACCTCCCTACGGATGAAAGCGGGGTCCTGTTGATCGGGAGGGTGTGGCGTACCACAAAAAGCAGGCAAGCGGACCTCCTACGGTCGAAACGGGGTCATGTTCATCGGGAGGGTGTGGCGTGCCATAAGCAGGACTCCACGGGATACTGTTCATCTCCACCGTCGACCTCCTCCAGCCTCCACGGGCTACTGTCGACCTCCTCCATCCTCTACGAGCTCCTGTTCATCCAGCCTCCACCGCGCGCTACTCCACCGGCTACTGTTCAACCACCCCACCACCGTCTACTGTTCTTCCAGCCCTCCACAGTCTACTGTTCATCCAGCCCTCCACATTACGGGGTCCTGTTCATCCACCCCTCCACCGTCTACTGTTCATCCAACCCTCCACACCACGGGGTCCTGTTCATCCAGAGGCAACGCCACTTCTCACTGTTCATCCACCCCCCCCCCCACAACGCTCACTGTTCATCCAATCGATCGCCTTGATTAGCGGCGATGGCGAAGAATCGCTCCATTGGGTTCGATTAACGACCATCGATCGATCGCTTGGGTTCGATGCTGCGTAACTGCAGTGCAATCGCTCGGGTTTAGTTAGAGCCCAACGCCTCGCTCAGGTTCAGTTAGAGCCAACGCCTCGCACGTGTACAAGAGAAACGCACATCGCTCGGCCCCCGACCTCCCACCGTAACCGGCAACTCCCCGAAATTATCCTCCCCCTCGCTTCTACCACGGTTTTTTCTGTCATGGACGGCCCAAAGAATTTCATGCAGCTACGTCTCCGGCCCGCCCAGGACGAAAAGCCCATTTTCTGTCATGATTTTTTGTCATAGAATTAGGAGCCCACCACATCTATGATGATACCGGGTTTTTTCACAATTACCGTCATAGAAGTGTCATATGTATGACAGAAAACAATTCGTTCGGCCCAAAATGTCACGGATATGTCTCTTTTTTGTAGTAATGTGTTGGAGCCCCCGAGGCCCGAGGGCGGCTCTCCGGAGACTCCAGGGCGTGTACAACCCCAACTCATTATTATGTGAGAGAGTCACGGGCGGCGAGCTTCACAGGCGTTGGCCTTCTTCACAGGCACCAGCCTTTCTTGGGGCGGCGAGCTTCACAGGCATTGGCCTTCTTCACAGGCACCGGGCCTTTTCTCGGGGCGGCGAGCATCACAGGCATTGGCCATCTTCACAGGCACCAGGCCTTTTCTCGGGATGACGAGCCTCACAGGCGCTAGGCCTTCTTTACAGGCGCTGGGCCTTCTTTATAGGCACTGGGCCTTACTTCAAGGGTAAAACCTCCGGAGGTGCTGAATATTCCACGCTTCCGGGATGGGCACCCCCTCCTGGGTCTCCAAGTGTGCGGCACCAGCTCTTGAAATATGAACAACCTTGAACGGGCCCTCCCACATGGGCGAGAGCTTGTGCAGCCCTTCCCTGGAGAGTACGCTCCTAAGTACAAGGTCACCTACCTCGAGAGTCCTGGGGCGAATGTTGCGGCAATGGTACCGTCGCAGCGCCTGCTGGTATCTTGCCGCCGAAAGCGCGGCCTCCCGATGGCATTCCTCCCCCAGCACGAGATCCACACTACAAGAAATATGTCAACTAGTGACCTTACATCGGTGACCTGGAAGAATTGGTCATAGATCTATGACCATTTGAGACCAATTGGTCAAAAGCTGTTCGGGGGGCTCCAAACCCTAAACCATTGCGACCATTTTGGTCAGAAAGTCGTAATTTCCTTACACGAAATGGTCATAAAGCAAACAACGCTGGTCCGCTGCCTTATTTCTAGTTGTTAACGACCAATATAGATGGTCATAGCCTTGTAGATTGTGGTGGGTTGTGATGACTAGGCGCCATCTCATCAGTTTTGCCTATGTGTCCATTTTTTCCCTAGGTTGTGAATCAACCTATATTTCTGTTATTCCAAAAATTCCCAAAAAATTCTCATAAATTGTTTGGATCATAACTTCATCAAATATGTCAAAAACCTTCCTTGCCTTGTTCAAAAATAACTCAACAATATTCATTTTCCTATTTTGTTCAGAGAAGCACTTTGTGAAGGAAGTGTTATTTACATATTCTTGATTTCCCTAAAAATTTGTTAAAACATTCTTCTTAGTATATGATCATCGTCAGCCAAGAATCACGCCCATTGGCCATGTGCATTTCCCGTACCGCTAATTAAACACTTGGCTGCTAATTCATGTTTGAGCATAGTTCGGTCTCCTCATGAGAATCTTATGTTATAATTTTCTTCCTAGCACCTACCTGGGGAGTGCCCAACCCACTAGACATGTCTAGGCACTTGAGCATATGGCAACGCCACGGCCATGCGGTGACCACGCGACGGGTATGCGAGCTTATGCGCTCTAGAGTTGGGGCCCTCGGCCACCATCTAGTCCTCGATGTCTCGCCATAAAACCATGTATTTCTCATTAAATAGATACTTATTTACCTAGAAATGATTTTTGGAAAAAATAAAGAGCAAACTACGAGGTAGCTACAGTTCAAATTTGACCCGCTTCCAGCTGAATCGGCGGGGATTTGTCTTTTTCACGAGAGGTGGATCAAAACTTTTGACACCTAACCATTTTTTCAATTGTGCATTATATATGGCCTTGTATTTTATAAAATTGATTAGGTCCAATTTTGCAACAAATATATGGTAGGTCCTTCGCAAAAAAACTCATTTTGGGCACTCAAAAAAATGGAAAATGATTTTTTCGTCCAAAGAAAATGAAAACTTCCTTAGGCAACATTGTTTGTCATTCCAAGATGCACCCATACGCACGATATGAGGTCATTTGAACAAACTATGCCATGAATGTGGCCATAAGATTGATCATTTGGCTTGAAAGCCATGAATCTTCACAAATGATAGCTCATTTCTGAGAACACTTTTTTAAAATAATTACCGTATTACAAGTTTATTATTTTTCCTGGAAACTTGGTCACATGTAATGACACAATGCGAAGGTTTTCCAATTTTTTGATTTTCTTTGATTTTTTTTGAATTTTTTATGCCCGATTCAAAATGCGGTTAAAACGGCGGGCATGACCGTTCCTAGCTAGTGGTTGAATCTTGTAATTTTTTTGGTGTTTCTTTGATTAAATAGATACTTATTTACCTAGAAACCATTTTTGGAAAAAATAAAGAGAAAACTACAAGGCACCTGCAGTTCAAATATGACTCGCTTCCAAATGAATCGGCGGGGATTTATGTTTTTCACCAGAGGTGGATCAAAACTTTTGACACCCAACCATTTTGTCAATTGTGCTTTATATATGGCCTAGTATTTTATAAAATTGATTAGGTCCAATTTTGCAACAAATATATGGTAGGTCCTTCACAAAAAAAACTCATTTTGGGCACTCGAAAAAATGGAAAATGATTTTTTCGTCCAAAGAAAATGAAAACTTCCTTAGGCAACATTGTTTTTCATTCCAAGATGCACCGTTGTGCATGATATGAGATCATTTGAACAAACTATGCCATGAATGTGGCCATAAGATTGATCATTTGCCTTGAAAGCCATGAATCTTCACACATGATAGCTCATTTCTGAGAACACTTTTTTAAAATAATTACCGTATTACAAGTTTACTATTTTTCCTGTAAACTTAGTCACATATAATGACACAATGCGAATGTTTTCCAAATTTTTGATTTTTTTTGAATTTTTTATGCCCGTTTCAAAATGCGGTCAAAATGGCGGGCATGACCGTTCCTAGCTAGTGGTTGAATCTTGTAAATTTTTTGGTGTTTCTCGGATTAAATAGATAATTATTTACCTAGAAATGATTTTTGGAAAAAATAAAGAGAAAACTAAGAGGCACCTGCAGTTCAAATTTGACCCGCTTCCAACTGAATCGGCGGGGATTTGTCTTTTTCACCAGAGGTGGATCAAAACTGTTGACACCCAACCATTTTGTCAATTGTGCATTATATATGGCCTAGTATTTTATAAACTTGATTAGGTCAAATTTTGCAACAAATATATGGTAGGTCCTTCACAAAAAAAACATTTTGGGCACACGAAAAAATGGAAAATGATTTTTTCGTCCAAAGAAAATGAAAACTTCCTTAGGCAACATTGTTTGTCATTCCAAGATGCACCCTTGTACACGATATGAGGTCATTTGAACAAATTATGCCATGAATGTGGCTATAAAATTGATCATTTGGCTTGAAAGCCATGAATCTTCACACATGATAGTTCATTTATGAGAACACTTTTTTAAAATAATTACCGTATTACAAGTTTATTATTTTTCCTGGAAACTTGGTCACATATAATGACACACTGCGAATGTTTTCCAATTTTTTGATTTTTTTTTGAATTTTTTATGCCCGTTTCAAAATGCGAGCAAAAACGGCGGGCATGACCGTTCCTAGCTAGTGGTTGAATCTTGTAAATTTTTTGGTGTTTCTCTGATTAAATAGATACTTATTTAACTAGAAACGATTTTTGGAAAAAATAAATAGAAAACTACGAGGCACCTGCAGTTCAAATTTGACCCGCTTCCAAATGAATCCGCGGGGATTTCTCTTTTTCACCAGAGGTGGATCAAAACTTTTGACACCCAACCATTTTGTCAATAGTGCATTATATATGGTCTAGTATTATATAAAATTGATTAGGTCCAAGTTTGCAACAAATATATGGTAGGTCCTCCACAAAAAAACTCATTTTGGGCACTCGAAAAAATGGAAAATGATTTTTTCGTCCAAAGAAAATGAAAACTTCCTTAGGCAACATTGTTTGTCATTCCAAGATGCACCCTTGTGCATGATATGAGATCATTTGAACAAACTATGCCATGAATGTGTTAGGCTAACAAAATTGTGCCATGATCATTCCAACATTTTCACAATAGTGTGCCATGACCCCGTCTTGACCATGTCTCGGCTTGACCGGCACACGTGTGCGGCCCTCCCGCACCGTTGCTCACGAGTCACCACATGCACCCGTCGCCATCGCGCAAAACCGCCACCCCCATTATCACCCCCACCTATACCCTTCACGTCCTCCTTCGTGGCCGCGACTCACCCCAACACGGAATTTTCGGTT
Source organism: Aegilops bicornis (assembly GCA_021605145.1). Taxonomy (NCBI): domain Eukaryota; kingdom Viridiplantae; phylum Streptophyta; class Magnoliopsida; order Poales; family Poaceae; genus Aegilops; species Aegilops bicornis. The sequence continues at coordinate 221,675,055 of CM038674.1, read as the reverse complement.
CGATTTCACCCGCGCCAAGCCCCGAGATTTCTGCCCGCTCTTGCCCGCAAAAAGAGGGCAAAGAGAAAACCGATTGAATCAGAAAGAAGAGAAAAAAATAAAAAGAGAGGAGTGTTGGACGAGGGGAGAGTTTTGGACCGTTGGGTGCGAGAGAAGTGGATGGCCAGGATTTGATGTTGGGGATGGATCCGTGGACTCGCATGCCATTGGCTGGCTGCCTTTCCATCTCCTATTACCAAAGTAAAAAATCCATCTCTCTCACACGAAAAGAAACCTTAGCTCCCATCTGCCCTCACATTGGCGTTTTTCCTTCTACACCCCCGCCTCCCTTTCTTTCTTTCCTTCGACTCGTCCCGCATGATCTCCTCTCTCCCCAACGAACCAGAGACCCGCAGCCCCGCCGCCCCTGCCTAGCGCTCGCTCGCGACGCCTCTCCTCCTCCTCGTCTCACCTCCACCGCCGTCGATCCTTCCCCGGCCACCATCGTTGATCCTTCCCCTGGACTGTACGTGCGATCAGGTCAGGCGAGCAGGTCAGGTGGCGGCTCCGAGATCCGCCAAGGGCATGGACCTGGAGCTCCATCTCCATGGTAGTGGCTCCCAGATCTGCCCAGGGGTTGGACCTGGAGCTCATCTTCTCCATGGCGTCGGCTTCAAGATCCACCCATGGGTTGGACCTGGTGCTCCACCTCCATGGCGAGTTGGCTGTATTCCCACGCCTGCTTCTGCTCGGCCGACGACGCCATCCGCGCGTGCTTTTGCTGCTCGTATAGGTAAGGCAATCTGTCGATTTGCTGTTCTCCCCTCGGCTTCCCATCCTTTTCCTTACGTGTTGTGTCTTCCCTCCTCACGCAGGTGCATGCACCACCGGCGCTCCCGGATCGAGCAGGTGACACAGTGGCCCTCCCAGATCCACGACGAGCTGCATCTGGCTCGTCCTCGCGGCTGTCGGCCACGTCCTCGACAAGGGTCACATCTGGCCGTGACCAAGTGAGGCCCGGGATCTGCACTCACTAGGAGGGGGCAGCGGCACCAAGAGGATTCTCACGCAGCGTCTTCCACTTTCTTCATCCGGTTCCAGTTACTGACATTCCCCCTCCCCGCACACATCCTGCACCTGCTCTTGCTTACTCTGATCCTCCCATTCTGCTTTTGGTTGGGGCGTTCCTGTACTGATCCATATGCATGCGTTAATTTGTAGCTGTGCACGCGACGTGGAGCCTCATCTTCGAGCTGCTTGACCTCAAGGGCGAGGTGGACGACGACGCTTTGGTTCTTGTGTGATGTTGCCAATAGCAAGATGTGACGGATAACTTGGTAATCATTACGCCAGTAGTCAATAGTCGATTATTCGAGCGACTACTAATCATCTGGTGGCCTTGGACTTGTGATTGTGGTGTTGTGCTCTGACCAGTGGCATGATTTACACACTATGGTAATTTTAGGTTTAGGGAAATATGTATTGTTGCTCCTGATCTAACCAATTGGCCACAATCCAGTTATCCTGGTATGTCTATGGATGTGTTTATGTGGATTTGGTCTAATCTGTCTCCTCCTGTTGATCTACTTGTCCATTCTCTAGTTCTAATTCCTCTATTTGTTATTTATTAGGTTTGTACTGGTAGCTTGTTAGTTTTCCCTCATGTGCTTGAAAACATGCAAGCAGAGAGATAGAGAGAGATTCCTTGATGTAGCAGGCCAGTAGCTACCTTGTCTCAGCTTTTACCTGTCTTTATCCGTATCTCAGTTAGATGCACTACTGCTAGTTCAACTGATGCGAATAATATCTTACTCATTTTTGTAGATCATCTTCATCCGAAGGAAAATAATAGGTTGACTCGGGCAGTCTTTTTCCGCTGCAATAGCCATGCACAGATGGTTCTGCCCGGTGGATGCAGTTTCAGTTCTTCCAATTTCCACGTGCTAGCGTTCCAATGTCAAGTACTCCCTCCGTCCCAAAATAAGTGACTCAACTTTGTACTAGCTTTAGTACAAAGTTAGTACAAAGTTGAGTCACTTATTTTGGGACGGAGGGAGTATAATTCTTGAACTGCATAAGCTAAACTATGTTAGTTCCATGATCAACTTGTATATGCAGTCCAAGCCTTCTAAAATGATTGCCTTTACTGTCCATGTCTTGATGTGATTTGTTCTTAAAACGGTTTGCTAGATAGATCCAAATGGTGGTTTTGTGTACAATAGTTTTGCATTATATGAGCTAAATTATGTTGTCCATCAGCATGTTTGACTTCTCATTTATGTGTAAGTTTGATGGTAACATTATAAGTTGTGTATGCAATGGTACCTGGAAGGCTGCACTGCTTAACCAACTTGCTATTAGAATTGTTTCAGTAATTAATTTTTCCTTAACTCAGCTCGTTTAAGATCTATGCTAGTATGTGATCTGCGTATAGATATGAGTTACATCCCAGCCATTTTAACTATGATTGGTTGTATTACTTCACATTTGACGGTGAAAGTGCATTTGTTAACTGTATTCTAATGCTCTCATATGTTAACTCATCCTTATTGATAGATCCTCTCTTTTAATTAATAATGTATGCATGCCTTGTATGTTCTCTGTTCTTTACTATATTGTTCTGGCCTCGGGCAATTAAACATAGTATCTGTTTTTATTCTGATATGCAACTCTTCAAAAAAAGAAACCATATTATGGAATTACTCATCTGCATGGAATTTCTATGTATTCTAGTAGTTTATTTTTGATATTGTATTGCTGTATTTTTGATACTCATTTGTTCCTGTTTCTGTTTCAGTACTAGTACAATGTAATGATTTCGTGCATTCATGAAGTATTTTGTGCTATTTTAATCCGTCGAGCAATTTAGAACACCTGTAGAGCATTTAACTAGACAGTTGAATTTGCATTTGCAAGTATGCTTGCTTAGAGCAGCCCTTGACTCGTTATATTATTGCGATGGCCTGTGCTGTTTTTAGTTGTGCTATAGTATGTGTTTCCTGTTGTTTGCACTTATTAGCCAAATCATTGCGGGTTTGTGACCTAGGATTTCAGCCGAATTTCTGTTTGTACAATGTATCTACTACATGTTGTTTTCATCTTGATAGCTAGCAGCCTAGCACCATGAACGTTGATTGTGAAATCTCTATATGTTGTAAAATTAATTGGGCCAGTCTCGAACTTGTTGTGAATTGTAAGATGCTTTAAGTAAATGGTTTTTTGCCTTCTTGCGTGTAGGCGGTTAGGTGAGACAGAAAGTAGAGGTTTAGTCTGTTGGAGGAGTATGGCGAGCTGCTGATTCAAGCTAACCAGGGGCACACTGTGGCAGTATGTTTTCTACCTGAACTCCCCTGCACTAATGTATTCTGTTTTTACAAGTAAGATTTAAGATGTGTTTATACTCTTCATGATCATCTGCCATGTAGTAATCGTTATTTTTTGTAACTTCTAAAAGCATTGTACTAGCTAAATTTGTGTTATCATTCTGAAGAACTTGTCCTTTTTATTGAATGGTCTCTTCATAATATATTGGCTCTAGTTTTCTTATTCTTCTCTGCTGATTCATGTAACAGGGCGACCGTATTAGCTCAGTCCTGACTATGAGCAGGAGCAGGTGCATTTTCTTGTTTGTAATGCTATCGAAGGAGCTCCATCCTGAAGAATATAGTGCTTGTAGAGCTTCTAAATTAGTTACTCCACTTGTAGAGTTATTTGTAGAGCAAGAGCACCATTGTATTGCGTGTTATTTGTAGAGCAGGAGCTCCATACAGAATCTGGCTCTATACTGAATCTGGCTGTTGTTATTTGAAGTATTATATGTGTTTTTTGTCGGTGCCAATAATATTGGTTATTTATTTACTGTCAGAATGAAATGAGGAATATGGCCCTGACAAGTTGGACCCACTTACACCTGACAACTTAGAACCACTTATCAGAACATGATAACTGGGATCCATCTGACTAGTGGATCCATGATACATATAAAAAACATGAGAGGCCCAGTAAAGAAATGGCCCAGAAAATACATGATCAAAAAAAATCTGCTGTTAAAAGGGCCACGCAAAGAAATCAATAAGGCTGAATTGTTGGGCCAGACCCATGTAGCTACTAAAAGCATAGGAAAAAAATACATTAAAAAGGCCGAATTGTTGGGCTAGGCCCATGTAGAAAACCGAATTGGACCGGGCTGAATCTTGTGCCACATCAGCTTGCCACGCTGGATGCCTACGTGGACTGGGGAGGTTGCTAGTGAACAAAACGCCACAGTAGACATATTTTGGTCATAAACGTCCACAACCATTTTAGAAGAAAGGTCGCTATAGTCAGTTTACGATGGCCAGCTTTTGACCTTCTGGTTTTGGTCACAAAAAGGTCACAAATGGAAAACTGTGACCATTCAGTGACCAATAGTGGTGGTCACAAGTTGACATATTTCTTGTAGTGACATCCCCCGCATGGCGTCCTGCTACGCTTCGTCAAACGCCAGGACCCGCGCGGAGCGATGCCTGACCTCGTGAGGGAGGAACGCCTCGGCACCATAGACGACGAAGAACAGGGTCTCGCCAGTTGACTTGGTGGCAGTTGTGTGGATGGACCACATCACGGACTGGAGCTCGTCGTACCAGCCCCTGCCACAGGCCTCCAACTTCTTCTTGAAGGTCCTGGTTTTGAGGCCTTTCAGGACCTCAGCGTTGGCACATTCAGCCTGGCCGTTGCTCCGGGGGTGTGCCACTGAAGCGTAGCATATCCGTGTTCCAAGGTGAGCACAATATGTTTTGAAGAGATTGCTGGTGAATTGCGAACCGTTGTCGGTGATGATGTGATTGGGTACTCCGAATCGGCTCACGAGGCACTTGATGAACTTGACTGTCAAACCGACTGGGATGGTGCGTACAGCTTCCACCTCTGCCCACTTGGTGAATTTGTCAATGGCGACGTAGAGGTAGCGATAGCCCCATGACGCCCAGGCAAACGGGGCCAAAATGTCCAGTCCCCAAACCGCGAACGGCCATGAGAGTGGAACGGTTTTTAGGCCCTGGGCTGGCTGATGAATCTGCTTGGTGTGGAATTGACAGGCTTCACAAGCCTTCACCAGCTCGATGGCGTTGTTGAGTGCTGTAGGCCAATAGAACCCGCTGCGAAACGCCTTGCCGACGAGGGTCCGTGATTACGAGTGGTGCCACAGTCCCCATTGTGAATATCAGCCAGCAACTCCTTCCCCTGCTCCCTGGAGATGCAACATAGGGAAACATCATTTGGCCGCTTCCGGTAGAGCTCTCCGTCTTGGATGCAGTAGGCCGTGGCCTGCCGCGCCACGCATTCTGCGTCCTCCTCCTTCTCTGGCAGTGTCCTTTGCTTCAGGTAACCCTTGAGTTCCATGGTCCAACATCCCTCCCGAGGCTCCAGTGCTAGGAGCAACGTGCCCCTGAGGCCGGGCCACAGCCCGGAGCTCCTGAGGTAGGTGGTTGAGGGAGTTCCTCCTGAGGCTGCACCGCAATCGATAGTATCGGTGCTACTGAGGGTCTGAAGAGGAACTCGTTCCTCGAAGATGTTGCGCTCTTGAGGCAGCCGCCTGGACGCCCTCCTGGCGATGTCATCGGCCTCTTGATTGGTGCTGTGGGGCACATGATGCAACTCCAACCCCCAAAACTGCTTTTCCATCCGGCGGACCTCTGCAAGATACGCTTCCATGTGCTCGTCCTTCGGCTCGTACACCTTGTTGGAGAAGTTGACGAGGAGCTAAGAATCACCTTTGATGGTGAGGCGCTTTACCCCCAAGGCCGCTGCAGCCTTCAAGCCCGATATTAAGCCCTCATACTCTGCTATGTTGTTGGAAACTTTTTCTCCATTCTGGAAACAGAGTTGTATGGCGTAATAGAGCTTGTCCTGAGTGGGAGATATAAGTACGGCAGCAGCCCCCGCGCCATGTCACGAGAATGCTCCGTCGAAGTACATGACCCAACCGTCCGGGGCCTCACTCCCTGGGGAAAGCGATCAATCTTCGCCTGGTTCGAGCCCTGGTGCCTCTATCTATTCTGCCAAGAAATCTGCCAGTGCGGCTCCTTTGACGACCCTCGTCGTGCTGAATTCCAACTGAAACGCGTGCAACTCGATGTTCCATTCGGTGACCCTTCCCACTGAGTTGGGACTCCTGAGTACCCTCTCCAATGGATATGCCGAGATGACCTTGATGGGGTGACCTTGGAAGTAGTGTCGTAGCTTGCGTGAGGCCACTAATAGTGTGAGCAAGAGCTTCTAAGGCATGGGGTATTGTGCCCTCGCGTCCCGCAACACCGTTCTAACAAAATACACTAGGTGCTCGATGAGGGTAGGCGTGCTGGCGAGGTCGGTGCCCCCCGAAGGGTCAGGCGCCTCCTGAGGCGACGGAGCCCCCAGCACTTGGCTCCTTTGTGTGGCCTCTTCAGCCCTAGGGGCGTCCCCCTGCTGAAGCTGGCCTCCGTCTGTTGCTACCATGGTTTTCGCGAGGCCTTCTTGGTCTTGCGCTATCGGGGCCGGTCATGGCGCAGCTTTGACCTGGCGCTCTTCCTGTACCGCCACTAGAGCTGCACTGGCGAAGTAAGGTGTGGCGGCGAGGTAGAGCACCAAGGGCTCCCGAGGGTGCAGAGCCACCATTACTGGAGGGCTGGTCAGGTACTTTTGGAGGTCTTGGAATGCTTTGTCAGCCTCCTGAGTCCATTCGAACGGACCCTTTTTCTTCATTAGCTTGAAAAAGGGCAGGGCACGTTCCCCCATCTTGGAGATGAAGCGCCCTAACGCGGTCACTTGTCCAGTGAGCTTCTGCATTTCCCTGAGGGTTTGTGGCGGACTCATGTCCTCGACCGCCTTGACCTTCTCTGTGTTAGACTCAATACCTCTGTAGGACACGAGGAAGCCCAGAAGCTTGCCAGAAGGAACGCCGAATACGCACTTCTCCGGGTTGAGCCGCAGGTCCACCTCGCGAAGGTTCGTGAAGGTTTCTTCGAGGTCCGAGATCAGGGTTTTGGCCTCCCGAGACTTCACCACAATGTCGTCGATGTATGCCCTGGCGTTTCTCCCGGGTCGCCGGCCCAAGGCGATATGAATCAGCCACTGAAAGGTCGTGCCTGCGTTGCGCAATCCGAACGGCATACAGGTGTAGCAGTACACCGTCCACGTCTTCCACCGCCATCTTGATTTGGTGATAACCAGAGAAGGCATCCAGGAAGAATAGCAGGTCATTCTCGGCGGTGGAATCGATGATCTGGTCAATGTGAGGGAGCAGGAACGGGTCTTGAGGGCAGGCTTTGTTGAGGTTGGTGAAGTCGACGCACATGCGCTCCTTCCCCCCCTTTTTCGGCACAACAACAGGGTTGGCGAGCCATTCAGGGTAGCGAACTTCGCGAATCACGCCCGCAGCCTCGAACTTACGGGTTTCTTGGATGATGAAGGCCTGCTTCTCGGTGGACTGTCGCCTTGCCTTCTGCTTCACGGGGCACACGTTGGGGCACACGTTCAGATGATGCTCAATTACCTCCCTTGGAACCCCTGCTAGCTGCTTCGGTTCCCACACGAACACCTCCTTGTTCGCGCGCAGGAACTTCAACAAGGCCTCTTCTTGTTCGGGGTCGAGATTGGTGCCTATGGTGAAGGTGGCGTCGGAGGATCCGTCCTCATCGACTGGCACTTGCTTGGTTTCCTCCTTGTCTTGGGTGAACAACTACTTCTTCTTGGTCGGCGCAGCCCCCTTGGCCTCGAGGGTGCAAGCGCTGGCGGGTTGCACCGCGGCGGCCGCCTTGAAGGCAAGACTGAGTGCCTGCAGGGCATCTTTCGTGTCCCCGATGACGGTGAGGACGCCGATACTCCCGGGCATCTTCATGAGGTTGTAGGCCGGGTGAGTCGCTTCCATGAACTGGGCCAAGGCGGGGTAGCCGAGGATGGCGTTGTACGGGAGGCCGATGGGTGCGATGTCAAAGTCGACCAGCTCCGTGCGGAAGTTGTCGTGAGTGCCAAAGGTCTCCGGGAGGCGGATCTGCCCCAAGGGGCCGGTGGAACTGCCTCTGACACCTGAGAAGGACTTGCTGGGTTGGAGTCGCTCCAGCGGCACATCGAGGAGGCTGAAGGCCTCCACCGAGAGCACTTTGAGGCCGGCGCCGCCATCAATGAGGGTCCTGGTGATGGGCACCTGGCAGATGGTGGGGGTGCACAGCAGTGGGAGCGCGCCCGAGCAGGTGGTGTTGGAGGGGTGATCGTCCGAGATGAAGGTCAAGTCGGCCTTGGGTGCCGCCCAACCCGGAGGAGCTTCGCGGCGCCTGAGGGCAGTGCCGATCTGGCGGACGAACGGCTTGACATGGAGGCCCGCGGGCGGGGCTTGCAAGCCACCCAGGAGAGCCGCAATGACTGGAAGCGCCGGTGTAGTGTGATGGGCGAGCAAGAGGCTGCGCAACTCCTCCCAGGAGGTGACAGAAGTCGCTGGCAGGTGGAGTAGCCACAGGCGCGGGACGCCGGTGAGGGCCATGGGAAGCTAGTTAGCCATGACCTGGTCGTCGCCCCCACCCTTGAGGATGGCCTCCTCATACGCCACCAGGAAAGCCAGCGGATCCGCCGCACGGACGTAGCACGGCGGCATCTCTGGCTTGAAGTTGTGCGGCCACCGCACCTGTCGCAAGGCGGGGGCCAAGGCTCGGAGCCCCCAGGCCCCAGCGCCGGAGTCGGCAGCCAGAGCGGGCGGCGCGCCGTCCGCCATGAAGGTGAAGCGCGATGTTGAAGAAGAGCGGATCGACGGAAGGGAGAGCTCGGCGCACCCCTACCTGGCACGCCAAATGTTGGATATCGGGTTACGGCAAAACCCTTAAGGTTCAAACTCTGGGGTGCGCGCGAAGATCTTTCCCCTACCGATCCACGTCTGAACGCCTCGCTGAGAATCAAAGCTAAAATGATGAACACACAAGGGATGCAAGGTTTATACTAGTTCGGGCCACCGTCGTGGTGTAATACCCTAATCCAGTGTGTGGTGTGGTGGATTGCCTCAGGGGCTGATGATGAACAGTACAGAGGAAGAACAGCCTCGCGAGGGGTGTTCTTGTGATGGTGTGGTATGCTGATGAACCTCTCTAGAGGAGATGAGAACCCACTGCCCCCTACTGTGGTGGCTAGCCTATATATAGAGGCCCTGGTCCTCTTCAAAAATATTGAGCGGGAAGGGCGCCAACAACGACCAGTTTGAAGGGGAACATCTAGTACAAATTATCCTGACTAAAGTTGGTCTTCGGCTGCCAAAGGCACCGGAGATGACGTTGCCTTGGGCTCCATGGTGACCTCCGTCCTGCCGCTCTGCTGGTCTTGGTCTCGTTGCACCGGAATGGCAACCTTTGCTTGACGCCTCGGTACTCTGCGCCTGCGCTTGCCCCCTTTGCATCGAAGAGGAAACAAGGACCCTGCACAGGTCGGCGCCCGCCTGGCGCCCGCCTGGTCTCGATCGTCATGGCTTGCGTCACGGGTACCTCGTGAGGTACCCCTGCCTTGATCTCTCCGCCTCCTTGCGAGCCTGCCTGGCGACGCCGCTCCTGAGGAAGCCTTGTGTCGTCTGCCCCATGAGGCTTGGCCCCTCGCGAGGGTCTTGAGCTTGAGCTGATGAAGATGGGCCATACTGGACCACCACTAGAGCCACGCCGCAGGCAGGCAAGTCTGGGGACCCCCGTTCCAAGAACGCCGACAGCGGCAAGAATCTGAAGGACTGAGGAAGTCCCTGCAGAATTCAGATGCATACTTTCTTGTGCAACAGCAAGCGCTGGAGGATTTAAGCGCCAAACAAGAGAAAGTTAATAAGCTTTCTAAGCATCTTGCCAGCATTATGGGTACCCAGGATATTGTTTCTTCAGCTCTTCTGAAGTGGTTTCGGTTTCAGACTTGTTTTGCTATGGTGTTTATATGCTGCTTTGTTCCCGATATTTGCACTGGTGGCGAACTTTGATGCCCAGTGGATGTAATATGTGTAATAGCCGTGATAGCCTAGCATAAGTTGCTTGCTTATTTATTTCCTTGTTGTCTTGTTTATTTGTTTGCTTGTAGTCATCGCAGTTCTTTTTTCGCGGTTTGCTAGTGATATCAATAACCTATTTTTTAAAACTAGGTCACAATAACCATGGGCTAATATTTACTGTACTGACAGTGGGCCTCCTACGGGCCGTAGAAACAATGGGCCTTCTATAGGCCGTAGAAACAATGGGCCTTCTATGGGCCATAGAAACAATGGGCGTTCTACGGGCCGTATCATCAATGGGCCTTATACGGGTCGTATGATCGATTGGCCAAACATGGGCCAATAACAGACCGCATTATGGCCGTAAAAGGGATATTGTTGGAATCGTCCGTTCATGGGCCGACCATAATGGGCCATCGTTAATAGGCCGTATTTGATGATGCTATGAAAACGGCCCAACAAATTAACAGACCACAAACGAGACGATTGTAACCATGGATGAATTTGGCCCACAAGCAGAAAATGATAGTAACGTGTCGTAAGTAAACGAATGCTGGAAATGAGCCTAAGAATTAATGGGCTCGGAGAAGGCCGAAATATAACACGGGAAGGAAACGGCCCAACGGAATAATGGGCCGTTAATGGGTATAAAGTGATACGTTGTTCATTATGGGCCAGTTTCACCACGGGCCATTAATGGGTGTAAAGTGATACATTGTTCATTACGGGCCAGTTTTACACTGGGGAGTTAATGGGTCCAGAGTTACAAAGGGCCTCATATGGCCCGAAAGACATCATGGGCTATACATGGGCCAGATGTGAAAACGGGCTGGAATCATATTGGATGGCCCAGATGACGCTAGTGGGCCTAATTCGGCTAGGGCGTAACGGGCCGTTAGCGGGCTGTAAATGGCTATCTGCCAACAGGCCGTTAACAGGCTTTCCATGGGCTGGCCCGCCACCTTTTGACCAAGTCAAACAGGCCGGCCTTTTCACAAGAATGGGCCTCTGTTGGGCCGTGCCACGTGTCGACGTATCATAGGCGCCTTATATCCAATGAGTGTATGACATCTGTCCCAACGATGAGCCGACACGTGTTTCCTCCAGCCAATGATGATTTTACACGTGGAAAATCCTCATTGGTCGGGGCTGTTAACGGGTTATCGGATCCATAACCCGACCCGATAGCTTAATGGCGTTCCATTACGGTGGATGCCACGTGTCGGTCACCCTTGACGAAAGCACTTCTCCGACGCGCGATTTATCGTCATGGAAGTGGAAACTTCCGTGATGCTAATTTTGGTAATGTCATGGAACACTTCTACGACAGCACAGATATGACTATCTTGATTGTGTCATAAAATCGTCATGGATGTACATGCATGACAAAAAACGCGTTGCCGGATTTCGGGTTCCGGCAGACCCTTAAGGTTCGAACTCTGGGGTGCGCGCGGAGATCCAACCCCCCACCGTCTCGTATCTCGCCGAATCGCAGGGACCTAGACTACTAGCAAGAAAAACACAAGAGACGCAAGATTTATACTAGTTCGGTCCACCGTTGTGGTGTAATACCGTACTCTAGTTTGTGGTGTGGTGGATTGCCTCTGGGGCTGATGAAGAATAGTACAGGGAAGAACAGCCTCGCGAGGGTCTGTTCTTGGTGGGTGCGATGAACTGCTAAGTGGTATCCCGTCGCTCTAGTTTGAGGATCGGGTCTCTATCTCTATCTCTGGCTCCCAAATGTCGCGCAGGAGGAGAGAGTCGAATCGGCCCCTCTACTATGGTGGCTAGCCCTACTTATATTGACGAAGGCCCTGGGCCTCTTCCCAAATATTGAGCGGGAAGGGCACCAACAATTGGCCATTTTGAAGGGGAACAGCGGGTACACTTATCCTGACTAAAGTTGGTCCTCGCCTGCCAAAGGCTCTGGTGATGACGCCTGCTTGGGCTCCACAATGATCGCATTCCAGCCGTTGGGGCTGGTCTTGGTCTGTTGCACGAAGCAGATGCTTTTGCTTGATGCTCTTACTGCGCTTGCTCCCTTTGCACCAAACAGGAAAGGAGGGCTGACTGGCTGGCGCCAGCCTGGCGCCCTTGGTAAATCATGGCTTACGTCATGGGCACCTCGCGAGGTACCCGCCTTGAACTCTCCGCCTCCTCATGAGCCATCTTGATGAGGCCGTGCTGAGGAAGCTCTTGGTGCGTCCGCCCGAAATCAGCCCCTCGCGAGGTCTTGAGCTTGTGTTGATGAAGATGGGCCGTCCTGGGCCTCCTTTGAGCCACGCCGCAGGCCGCAGGCAGGCAAGTCTGGGGACCCCCGTTCCCAGAACGCCGACAGTAGCCCCCGGGCCCACGGCGCGCCCGCTCTTGGCCGGGCAGAGAGGCGAAAGGGCAAGTGCGAAGCATCGCGGGCCCTAATAGCCTGCGGCCTCGGGCGACGCGTGGCGGTTGATTGGACGTGGGCGGCACTGTTCCCCACGCCTCCTTATTTCGTGCCTTGCTAGGCGGACACGCTGGTGCACACATCTGTCCCCCTCTCTGCTGCTTGTGCGCTCTAGTCCTTCCCTCTCTCGAACTCCAGCTTCCATTTCCAATCCAATCTCAAATCCCCCCTTCCCCCTTTCGACGCCATGGCTCCGACGAAGAAGGGGAAAGGGAAGAAACCTGTGCCTCCGCTTTGCTCGCCGCCGCCGGCGGCCTCCGCTATCGACCCGTCGATCATACTCAATCTGGAGGGCTTGGGCAAGGTCAGTTCGGCTCTGGCCACCTCCTTCAACGAATGCGGGAGGACGACGGCCTGGCCCGCATCCCACTTCGCCATCGACAGGATTGTCACCGAGGTCCAATATTTGTTGGCATACGCCGGGGTAGTTCCCCTTCTCTGATTTCTTCAAAGCCGTGCTTTCCCATTATCAGATCCACATGATGCATCTGGGTCCTGAGTCCATTACTCTCCTCTCAGTCTTCACCTTCATTTGTGAGGCAATGATGGTCATCCTTCCCTCGGTTGCCTTGCTGCGCCACTTCTTCTCTCTGCGCCTTGTCGACCCCACTCAATGCTCGGCGTGCGTGAGCTTCGTTGCCGCGCCCGAGACAGCAGCCTCAGGGATTGACTTCGGTCTTCCTCCGCCCGCGGCTGAGTTCCCCGAGAGGTGGTTGTACGTGGATGTGGGGGTGCCCAGCCCCCTACTATCTCAACCCGACCTACTTTGCTGTCCCCAATTCGGTGGGGCGGAGGCGCTTTCAAGCCCTCGGCTCGTCTTTGTCTGGCGCCGCTTCACGTTCCTGAGGTCGCTTGCTGTGATGGCGCCCAAGGTGGTGAAGGAGTTCCTGATGCGTTGCATTGCTCCTCTTCAACGCCATTCCCACCGGATGTGGGCCTTCGGCGGGCCTGGTGATCGTATGAGGCTCCAGGAAGAAGACCTGGCGCTGGCGCTAAGGAAAGTGCTCCCGATCTGTTGGCGATCCCTAACCCGGTGGCATCCGACGCGAAGAAGGGCCTGCTGTACCTCTGCCGGAACAGGGGTGATCTGGTGAACCAGATGCCTATCTTCGATGAATGGGGGCTGCGCCCCGCTGGTCTCCAGGGCCTCGCGAGAATCCAGTGGTGGTGATAGCCCTTTCAGTCGGCCAAGGCGGCTCCTCCTCAAGTGGCAGAGCAGGGAGGCACGAGCCGCCAGAGGCCGAAGAGACCCCCGCCAGGGTGGCAACGCCTGTCGATGCTCGTGAGGGGGCAGCTTCTGAGGCTCATGCCGTTGGTGGCGGCAAGCAACCGCCCATGGCGCCAGCTGGAGCCCCGAAGGCCCTGCCGCTTCTCCTGGTGAGGCGACTAGCAGCGGCGCCAGGTGACACCCACGCATAAGCCGCCTTGATGCTTCTCCCTCGCCAGGCTGATCCCTCGCTCAAATCTTGGGTCGTTTCAGCGTGAACTTGAGGCCCTCCGGAAGAGAAGGAGGCCACAGGTGATGATTACCCTTGTCGCCTGCTGAAGCGCAGGAAGTACTTCGCCACTGATGAGTAAGCACTCTCCTTCTCGAGCTCCTGATTCTTCTGCTGCTCGTACTGATCCTTGCCCTGCAGGCCCCTTCCTGCCGAGCTCACGGAGACGGGTGAGGAGCCGTCCCCCTTTGATTCGTCCCCTCCCCAGCCCTCGAGTGCTCCAAGCAGTGGAGCCCTTGTGGTGAGGGCGACCGGGGAGGTGAGCCGTCCCGAGGCGCGTCGTGGCCCTGCGCGCCTCGCGATCCTTCCTCGCGAGCCTTCCCGAGGCATAGCTAGCCTGCCGTGGGCTTCTTGCCTGGTCGTTGACGGCGATTGGCTGAGGCGCTTCCTGCGCCCCTCGTCTGGGGATGGGCTGGCTCCAGGCCGGGCTTACAGCAGTGCGCCCGGCCGTCGCGAGGTGCCGGCCCCAGCCCCTGCCCGGAGAGTGTTGATTCGCGGCTCCAGCGCCCGTTTGGGGTGGTCGATGGTGTGGAGGGCGTGCAGGCCAGCCTGGGGCGTCGCGCCCGCCATGCCAAGGCTTTCTTCAAAGGGCGGCCGGCGGTGAGCCTTCTTGGTGAAGAGCTTCTTGGCGAAGACGCGCCTTGAGGCCGAGGGCCTGCGCTGGTTCTGCGAGAGCCGTGAGCTGGAGGGCGCTGCCGCCCTTGCGCGTCGCCAGCGCGAGCTTGGTGATGAAGAGGCCAAGGCGTCGCTGGCAGCCTCTCGGGAGGCCTGTTCTCGGGCCGTCGAGGAGGCCCGGGCAGCTGACAGGCGGCGAGAGGCGGCGAGGAGCGGGCACGGGAAGCCTTGGCCCGGCGCCACTCGTTAGAGGAGCAAGCGGAGCTGCACGAGGCAGCCCTTGCGTCGATGAAGGTGGCCTCTGGCGACTCGGCGGAGCTCCAGAAGCGTGAGGAGGCGCTGACGCTTGAAGCCGCTGAACGCGCGCGCGAGTACGAGCGCTTGGAGACGAGGGAGCGCTTGGCGACACGGGGAGAGGATGAGGTTGCAGCACGGGAAGCCCGCATCATGGAGGAGGTCGGACGCCGAGTGGCGGCGGCGCGCTCGAACCTCGAGCGTGAGTTTGAGGAGCGGTTGGGGTTGATCAAGGCCGAGGTCGAGGGCAGGACTGCTGCCTTGAGGGTCAAACTGGAGGAGGCGGCGCGGCGGGCCGATGCTCTTTGGGCCGCCCTCGAGGTGGCGCAGAGGGAGTCCACCACCTCTCAGGCCGAGGCGCTCCTTCTTCGCCAGCGGGTGGAGGAGGCCGATGCTGTTGCGCGCCAGAATGCGGACGAGATGCGTCAGCGGTGAATCTTGGAGCACGAGCACCGTCCCATGCTCGCCACGCTCTGGGAAAGAGCTAATGTAGCCCTGGATAATATCTGCGAGGCAGCAGTAGGCCAGCCGCACGCGGTTAACTACGCCGGCAACCTTCAGTTCTTCACTGACGTGGTGGCGCGGCTGGAGACGCGGTCGGTCGGGGCGGCGATGGTTGGTGGAGGAGAGGAGCCGCCTGCGCTGCTCGGCGCGCCTTCTCTCGCGTCTTCAGCCATCTCCGGGACATGGACCCTCACTTGATTTTGGCGCAGCCATCGCCCCGATTCCCGAGCCGTCCCGGGGTGACTGGCGCCGCAGGTGGAAGACAACGTGGATGCCCTCGTCCGGGCCTTAACCCGGACGATGGCCAGCGTGGTCGTGGCGCCCGGCGAAGCGGCGTGGTGAGAACGGCCGAGCACCGCCGGCGACCACGCGGACAGCGATGGCGAGGCAGCCCGACGCCAAAGAACGGCTCGGGAGGTGCTCCCGAGGATGCATTGGGGATTTGTCCGGCGATCACGTATTGTCCTTGTTCCATTACCCTGCATGAATAGAACTCAGGCTTTGGCCTGATGGAGGTGAGAGCATTTTGGGAGGGGGAGCCCCTCATGTAAGACTTGTGTTCTTCGTATTAGCTGGTGTTACATCGCCCATACGCCCGTGCCAAGTGGTTGGCTAAGCGGCGCGCTAGTTGGATGGTTTATCTTTGTTTCGTACGAGCCTCGAGATAGCCTGTGGGAGGCTGTGGCGATCTGAGTGTCCATCGATTGAATCCGTAGGACCTGCAGAAAAAACCCTCCGGAGAGGACGCGGCGGCGACAGGCTGGGCTGTGCGCGAGCTTGGCCTAGCCCGGCTCGCGAGGGTCTCGCGAGGGGAGGCAGCTGAGGCGGGGTTGTAACCGAAACGCGAGAGATTTTCTCGAACGAGACTAAGCAACCCTTCCCCGAATACACGCAAATCTTCAAGCTCAAATTCAACTTAAATCCAACAGGGAAAAGCAGCGGCGGAGGAAAACCAAATGAAAGCGAGAAAAGGCGGCGTCCGGCACCTAGTCTAGTCTTGGGCGTCTTCTCACCAGCGGAGCTAAGTCTTGCTCTTGGGCGTGGGAGGGAGCCCGGGGCTGAGGCGGCACCCTGAGACTCCGGGGCGTGTACAGCCCCACTCATTATTACGTGAGAGTGTCACGGGGCGGCAAACTTCACAGGCACTGGGCCTTCTTCATAGGTACCGGCCTTGCTTCATATCGCTAGAAGAGGGCCCCGCCTTGCGCCACACTCTAGTGCCACCAACGACGACCGGAAACCAGGACGCCGCCGGTGGGGTAGAGCGGTCGCCAGCCAGTTCCCCGACGACCACGGGTCCTCCGCCAGGCAGGCCCTGGCGCACCTCACCAGCAGAGGGCCTACCTCCACGAGAACGCCTTGCTCCGAGCGCAGCGGTGGTGATGCGGATCTATGCCCCTCTTGGCAGCCCCTGCGCCCCCCCTCGAAGGGTAGGGGATCTTGAGGCCAGGGTAGCCGCTCGTCGTGGCGACCTGTACCTCCTGCGACCTATGGTTAGTGTATGTTTGCTCTTGAGGAAGTAGCGGTACCCGATAATCGTCGCCCCCGGCATGACCAGTGGCACCATCTCGAAACTCCTGGAAGAGCACGGCTTCTGGCGCCTCATCCCCCCAGATTGGGCTGAGGAGCGAGTCTTGTTCTCCCTCATGCGGGTGCCCTTGGACCATCATGTGGGGCACGTATTCCTCCGGCGCCGTCATCCCGAAGGCCATGCCATAGTGCTGAGCGTGCCTTGCTGCTCTGCTTTCGTCTCGCCCGCCGTGGGGTGGTGGCGGCCGGTCCACTAGAGGCGTGAGTTGCGTCGGGTCCTTCTTCTCCAGCGGGCGAGGCGGGGCAACCCGCCCGCCCGGCCCAGCGTAACAACCGGCTGGTGTTGGAGTAACTTTGGAGCCAGCGGGCGCGTGGAACCCCGTGCGGGCCGCCCTCGGCTGAGGTGGGAGTTGGGTGCGAAGGGTGAGCCCCAAAGGCGGCGAAGCCAGGAGCTCCTTCACTCGCTCGGCTGACGCGTCGCGGCCGCTCTCCGGCAGCCTTTGCTGCGGCAGCTCTCGAGCCACCTTTAAGCGCGGCCCTCGAGTTCGCCTGCTCGGCGGGTGTACGGTGATGTGGTCGCGGCGTGGTTGGAGGCTCTTCTTGCCGACCGCGCTGTCCGCGGTGTGAAACGCCGAGGCCTGTCCGCGTCGCCCGCGGCCCGCAGCGCCCTATGGACCGTGAGCTGCCTGGGGCACGGGGTCGCCCGAGGCGAGCGGCTCTGCGTGGGCGGGCCACACCGCCCAAGGGTCGGGGTTGCCCGCTTGGTCGCTGGTCATGGCGATGACGATGCAGCGGGACACGAGGTGGCAGAATGCGGATTCCGACGCACCCCTACCTGGCGCGCCAAATGTCGGATTTCGGGTTCCGGCTGACCCTTAAGGTTCGAACTCTAGGGTGCGCACGGAGATCCAACCCCCCACCGTCTCGTATCTCGCCGAATCGCAGGGACCTAAACTACTAGCAAGAACAACACAAGAGACGCAAGATTTATACTAGTTAAGACCACCTTTGTTGTGGTGTAATACCCTACTCTAGTTTGTGGTATGGTGGATTGCCTCTGGGGCTGATGAACAACGATCTGAGGGAAGAACAGCCTCGCGAGGGTCTGTTCTTGGTGGGTGCGATGAACTGCTAAGTGGTATCCCGTCGCTCTAGTTTGAGGATCGGGTCTCTATCTCTATCTCTAGCTCCCAAATGCCGCGCGGGAGGAGAGAGTCGAATCGGCCCCTCTACTATGGTGGCTAGCCCTACTTATATAGACGAAGGCCCTGGGCCTCTTCCCAAATATTGAGCGGGAAGGGCGCCAACAATTGGCCATTTTGAAGGGGAACAGCGGGTACACTTATCCTGACTAAAGTTGGTCCTCGCTTGCCAAAGGCTCTGGTGATGACACCTGCTTGGGCTCCACGATGGCGCATTCCAGCAGTTGGGGCGGTCTTGGTCCTGTTGCACGAAGCGGATGCCTTTGCTTGATGCTCTTACTGCGCTTGCTCCCTTTGCACCAAAGAGGAAAGGAGCACGCCAGACCTGGCTGGCGCCCATTGGCGCCCTTGGTAAATCATGGCTTACGTCATGGGCACCTCGCGAGGTACCCCGCCTTGAACTCTCCGCCTCCTCATGAGCCAGCTTGATGAGGCCGTGCCTGAGGAAGCTCTTGGTCGTCCTCCCCGCGAGGCTTGGCCCCTCGCGAGGGTCTTGAGTTTGCGTTGATGAAGATGGACCGTCCTGGGCCTCCTTTGAGCCACACCGCAGGCCGCAGGCAGGCAAGTCCGGGGACCCCCGTTCCCAGAACACCGACACGCGTCCTACTGTGACAAACACGTATCATCACGGAAGTGTATTTTTTTGTAGTGATGGTGGGCGCAAAGGCAGCCCCCCTCCACCCATTTCGGATTGTAATCAACAGGAAGATAACTGTTCTGAGGGGGATTCAGAAGGAGAAGACCACTCCTATTTACCCCTGAGGTCTTTGCTCTAACTTGGCATGCTGATGTTGGTAATATCATGCATATGGTGCCTTGCATTTCTTACTTTATACATCAAATATGTCATCTTCTTAGTTTCAGACATGCTTTGTGTGAATGCCATCTGTTTAGTTTCTTTATCGTATATGTGAATTATGCAACACCATCTTGTTTAGCCAAGCATCATATATGTGCATTTTGCAATGCCATCCCGCTTAGCCAGTCATCTTATATGTGATCCATTGTTCATTATCATGCCATCCTTTTTTTTCATTACGTATTACATTTGTCAATAATGTTAGTACATCCAACTAGTCTTCGTGTGCATAAGCCATTTGACACGGTGATGGAAAATTCTTGAGTGAAAACAAGGTCTTCAGAGCAAACTATGCTATCCGACGAAGCACATATGTCGTTGGTTACAGATAGCTCCTCATAGGAGGATTCAGAGATAGATGACCAGTCCTATTTCCCCCTGAGGTGTATGCTCTAACTTGGCAGGGTTATGTTGCTCATATCATGCGTATGGTGTCTTGCATTACTATGTCCTCTGTTCAAGAATTCATCCGATTAACCAGTTAACTTGCCGATTAATCCCTACTCGTAGGGTCACCGAGTAGCCTATAAACCTATAAATTGTCCGATTAATTGATTAAATTGTTGATTAACTTGCCGATTAGCCGATTAATCCCCTACTCACCAGCCAACCGAGCAGGTACCAGTTAACGATTTCCTCAACAATGGCTATGTCATTTTATTAGTTTAGACATGTTTTGTGTGAATGCCACCTGTTTAGTGTCTAATTACCATATATGTGAATTATGGAATGCCATCGTGTTGCAAGACATTATATATGTGAATTATGCAATGCTATCTTATTGCAAGGCATTATATATGTGAATTATGCAATGCCATGTTGTTTAGCCAATCTATAATATATGTGAATTATATCATGCTATCCTTTTTTTGTATTACGTGTTCCATTTGTCGACAATGTTTTATTCAACTACTCTGCAAGGAGCGGACGACTCTACCAGGAGAGGCTTACCTGAGTCCAACTTTCTCCTTTTCCAGTCCATTGTTGCTGGGGATAAGGAATGTTGAGTAAGATGGAGAACAAAAGTCCCTAGTTCCACTAGAAGCTTTTGCGCAGCACACTTTGACAGATGATCAGCTATGCTATTTTCCGCACGGGGTACGTGCTCAGTTTGCAATCCGTTAAAGTGTTCCTCCAATATTCTCACTTCCTCAACGTATGCCTCCGTCAATGGGATTTGATAATCCTTGTTGACTTGTCTCACCACAAGTTGTGAATCTCATCGAATGATCAGCTTCTTAATTCCCAATTCTGCGGCAACCTGAGCTTGGCAAGGAGCCCTTCATACTCTATTGTATTGTTGGTTGCCTTTTCCCGGGCAAAATGCATCTGGACGACGTACTTCAAGTGCTCCCGGGAGAGGGTGACAGGAAGCATGACAACCCCTACACCTTGGAGGGAAAAGGCACTATCAAAATACTTAATCCATTCTTGGGGCGATTCCTTGCTGGGGATAACTGTCTCTGGTACTTCCTCATCAGGGGTTAGCGTCCATTCTGCAATAAACTCTGCCAATGCCCTGCTCTGGATAGTTGACGTGCTCTCAAACTTAAAACCAAAACTGGATAACTCCAAAGCCCACTCCACTATTCTACCAGTAGCCTCAGGGTTCCAGAGTATCCTTTGCAATGGGAAACGAGTGACAACCTTAATCTCGTGGGCTTGTAAGTAGTGGCGCTTGATTTCCTCGAGGCCATGATGAGACCGAAGATCAACTTTGGCATGCCAGAGTACCTCGATCTAGCCCCATGTAGTAAGGAGCTTACGAAGTACACTCGGCGCTGCACCACTTTCTTCCTTGACATGTCCTTGGGGTTTCTCTAGCTGCCTTGCTCACTTCGGTCCTGATCCCTCTCTTGTTCTGCCGGTCTTGGCTCACTTTCTGCTTCATCCACTTCCCGCTGTGCCACCAAGGCTGCGCTGACCACTTGGTAGGTTGCCACTAATTACAACAACAATGTCTCTTGTGGTTTGGGAGCAACCAAGGTAAGCACAGAGGATAAGTAGGTCTTCAACTCTTGCAAAGCTACATCTGTTTCTGAAGTCCACTTCATGGGCCCTGTCTTCTTCAAAATTTTGAAGAACAGCAGGGCACGCTCGGCAGACTTGGAGATGAATCTGCTTAGCGCGGCAACACACCCTGTCAGACGCCTCACATCCTTGACTATCCTTGGCGCTTGGATATGCTTGATAGATTTAATCTTGTTAGGGTTGGCTTCGATCCCTCGATGGGACAAAAAGAACCCAAGCAGCTTGCCGGAGGGAACGCCAAACACACACTTCTCCGGGTTGAGCCTCAAGTTTATCTTGTGCAGATTAGCAAATGTCTCCTCAAAATCCTGAATAAGGGTGGCTCTATCCTTGGTCTTGACCACAATATCATCCATATAAGCTTCAATATTTCTGTGCAGCTGTGGCTCGAAACCAATCTGGACTGCCCTTGCAAAAGTGGATCCGACACTCTTTAATCCAAATGGCATGCAGATAAAACAGTACGTACCTCAAGGAGTGATGAATGATGTGTTCTCGTCGTCTTCCTTGGACATGAAGTTTTGGTGATACCTAGAATATGCATCCAGAAGGGAGAGCAAATTGCAGCCTAAAGTGGAATCCACAATCTGATCGATGCGCGACAAGGGAAATGGGTCCTTTGTGAATTCTTTGTTGAGATCTGTGAAATCTATGCAAAGCCTCCACTTCCCATTAGCCTTCTGGACTACCACTGGATTAGCCAACCAGGTGGGATGTAGCACTCCTCTGACCAAACCAGCTGCCTCCAGTTTCTTGATCTCTTCCGTAATAAAATGCTGCCTCTCTAAGGCCTGCTTCCAAACTTTCAACTTGACAGGTCGGGCGTGTGGGCAGACAACAAGGTGGTGCTCGATTACCTCCCTCGGAACACCGGGGGTATTCGATGGTTGCCAGGAAAACACATCGATATTCGCCCGCAGGAAGGCAACGAGCGCGCTTTCCTATTTGTCATCGAGGGTGGCGCTAACAGTGAAAGTACCATCAACGCCAGCCAGCCCTGCCGGGACCTTCTTCACTTGGGGTGCAGTGATCTTGGATCTATCACTATTGGAACTCTCTGGCAAGTCATCAACATGCGTAGTGCACTGTGAAGAGGTGCGTTTCCTAGATTCCTTGCCAGCGTTCTTGCTATCCTTCTTCTTTGTTCTGTCCTCCTTGGTGGGAACTGCTGTTGTTGCTGCCTCTGCCGCGACTGCGTCCCGTTACATCTTGTCCATGCAAATGATTGCATCCTTCTTGTCTGATGGAATGGTAATGACTCCCACAGTCCCAGGCATCTTCAAGGTGTTGTAGGCATACTGGGATGCCGCCATGAATTTAGCCAGGGCTGGGCGTCCAAGAATCCCATTGTATGGCAGGGGGAGGTCGACCACATCAAACACAAACTTCTTAGTCCGGTAGCTCAGCTCTCCCCCAAATGTCAACGGCAGCGCGACCTTTCTTTCCCTTAGGATGACTACTGTGGGGAATAACTCCTTGAAACATGTCGGTAGCCTTCAACTCATCTTCTGCTATCCGAAGTTTGCTGATGACTGCCGGGGAAATCACATTCAAGCTGGCCCCACCGTCCACCAACATTCTTGTGACCTTGAGGTTGCGAATTGTTGGAGAGACCAACAACAAACATCCTACCGCAGTGGTACGGTTGGGATGATCCTCTTCATTAAAGATGATGGGCGTGCATGACCATTTGAGCGGCTTCCGGGCCTCTGGTGCTGGTTCCACGACATTGACTTGTCATGCCCACCCTTTTTGCTGGCGGTGAGAGGTGTGCAAAGATGCACCCCCGTCAATGCACAAGGCATCAGTGGCCTTCTGAAATTCCTGCTCACTAGTTTCCTCTTCATCCCCTCCATTGCTTTCATCATCACAGGTTTCCTTCTCTCGACCTCTGGCGGGTTTTCCTTGGTCCCGGAAGGGTTTGCCAGGGCGATTTACTTCACCACCTCGACCCTTACTGCCAGCGACATTCTTACCTTTTTCCTTGTCGCGCTTCTCATATTCTGCCCTCTGTCTCTTAACAAGCTGCTCAACCTGATAACACTCTTGAAGGTCATGGCCTTTAGTCCAATGAATCTTGCAATACGGCCCATCACCCTCCCCACCCTTCTCGGCAGCCGCGGCCTCCCGACAGTCAGCACACATGGTAGCTTCCTTGCCGGGGACCTCAGCCTTGGCCTTCTTGCCGGTACTTGGTGTACCCGATCCTTCAGCAGTCATCACTGCCTTATCCTTCCGCTTCTTACTGCGCTTCTTGCTCTTCTTCTGACTGGTTGATTCATCATCATCAACTGAATCGACATTGGTGCAATCTTCCTCTCCGGGCAACTTCCTTCCGTCCTCCATTTGAGCACACTTATCCACCAAGGTGTAGAGCTCCTTCACAGTCTTGGGAAACCGCACGTTCATCTTGGAACGAATCCGGCGGTGGCGCACATTGGACTGGAAGGCAACTATCACAGCTGCCATATGGATATTTGGGATGTTCCGATGGACCTTACTGAATCTCTGTAAATACTTACGGAGGGTCTCTCCTTATGTCTGTTGGAGAAGCTGCAAATCACTGGGTCAATTGGCTCTTGATGGCCGCCAGTGAAGGCGCTAATGAATTCATGGCACAGGTCAGCCCATGACGAGATGGAGTTCTCCGGTAGGTGCATCAGCCAAGACCTCACGTTGGAATTGAGATCCAAAGGGAAAAAGTTGGCAAACATCTTATGTCTTCCCCCGGCAGCCTGAACAGCGATGGTGTAGATGCTCAGAAACTCTGCCGGGTTCAGCCTCCATCGTACTTCTTGGGTATCTCTGTCTTGAACGTGCGAACAGATGGCCAACGAACTTGCCACATCTCAAGAGTAAAGCCAGGGCTCCCAACCTTGAAAGGTAGGCACCCACCAATATCAAGGGCAGGATCATCGACGTCGGGGCCATCGCACCCTTTGGCTCTGAAGTGGTCATTACAGTGTCGCTCGATGACAACTTGCGTGTCCCCCACCCGCCTATCCTCCGGGGCTCGTTGTTGGCCTGGATGTGCTTGAGAGTCAGAAGAGGCCATTGAGAGATTGTCAGGTACTTGATTTTGTTGCGCCTGTGCTGGCTGTCGTGGTGGGGACTGCACTGTGGGGGGTGCCCCCTTCCGTATGGCCAGCAGCTCGAGCCGTGGCCGTCGCTTGGGGAGGCCGTGGCGGGCCAGCTCGGTGCGAGCCCCTAGCCTCGGCGAAGCCGATCAAACTTTGGATGGTGGCACGCCACTCATCCATCTGCTCGGCCGCTGGCGGAAACCTCAGTAGTTGTTGAGCCATGGCCTCTGTGGCTGTACTTGGCATGGGTGATGAAGAAATAGATCGCACCATCGTCTGGCTCCTGATTGTGCCACCGGCGGCAGCACCGCGGCCCCGCTGTTGCGGGGTGACCACCTCCACGGCAGGGTGGCGCGGTGAAGGCACTAGAGGGACAGCGGCTCCGCCGGGCGCAACGTCTTGGTCGACCCATCCCGGCGAGAGCGCATGCGCTGCAGTCACTCCCATTGTGGGGGCGGCCGAAGGGCAGCGATTCGCCCCGGACTCAGCGCCATTGCTGCGGTTGTGCCTGTCAGCGGGAGGAAGGGGCGCGAATGGAGTAACCCCTTCACCCGTACCTTGCGGAGCGTGGACGTCGGGGCGTTGCTGATGTTGTTCTCCTTCGATGTTTCTCGCTCATGTGTCAACTGCGGGGGAAGTGGTGACGGTGCCGCCTGCGCCGAGCACATCCCCAGTAGCATCCGTTTCCTCGCATCCCTATGCACCCCCCACAACATTAGAGGCTGCTGGCGGCGGAGCCTTCAAGGTGGATGGATGAGCCAAAGCACCAGATTTCTTCTTCGGCGCCATAGTCGATGGCACCGTCGAAGGTTAAAATAGTGATGAAGATGACGCGCTGCGTACGCTTTCAGGTTCGTGCAAGTGATCCCCCTTCCTGGCGCGCCAAAGATGTCGTGGGAAGGCACAACCACCTATGGGACCAAGGGCCCCTTGCTGGTTCGGCAGGGGGGATGTCGCGTTGCACAAAGAGCAGAAGAACGTGGGGCAGCCCGGCAGCAATCACACATGTAGTTTTACCTAGGTCTACTCCTGCTTTGGTGGATTGATGGTGGAAGAATCGTGGTGAGGCATAGTACACTGCCCGGCAGGGGTTGCCTCAGGGCGACGGTAGCTACGCGTGTATGGGCCTCCTTTTATTGATTAAGGGGTCACCACAATGGCAAAATAATCATTATACAATGATAAGATAGCAAACAGTGCTATCATATCTAACTCTGTAGGCTGACAGGATGAATTAAATGCACCGCTTAACGTCACGTCATAGGTCGCTCCGCAAGCCTTGCCGAACTGTCTTGCTAGCTCCATGCCTGCTTGCTTGACACGTCGTAGGACGTGTGTCATCTGTAAGCATTTCTCGGAGAGAAAGGCCACCATGTGGCAAATGGCTGCCACTTAGTCACTTTGCGGCTCGACACCACATAGATCATTGACGTGGGTTGTGGTGGAGTGGTTGGGTGAGCTGGCTATGCCTCCGTGAGTCCCGGCCGGCCCTGCCGGGACATCTTGGTCGTCCTCTTTCGGGGATGACCCCGTCCTTGCCGAGCTCACGTGCCCGGCAAGATAGGCTATTCTCCTGGTGGTATCTTACTTCTCTGGCTTGATCTTGGTCCTCTTGATCTGCATGTTGGTCCTTCGAAGCGCTTGGTCCCTTGCATCCGGATTTGGGTTGGTGCATCAATCCTACTCCGTGCCTATGCACGATCACGGGCAACAGACCTAGGGTTTCTTGTACCGATAGTGGGTTTTCACCGTCGGCGATGGCGACCGCATCTACACAAAGCATCCACCCCTTCCCCCGACGGACGTGATCCACCCGAATGTTAGAGATGTGGCCACAGTCGTTTTGTGGGAGAGAGTGTGAAGAGAGAAACCCCATCAGGCAACCGTGTAGGCTCGTCCTGGCTATGTATATAGTGGAGCGGCTTCTTTTTCTCTCCATATGAACCTATTTATATTGCGTACGTGCCGATGAAGAAAAAAACTTTATTTATAAATGACGCGGAATCGTTCATGCATGGTTCCCGACCCTCCATTATTTATAAGTGAGTAACTACTACTAGACGCGCCAAATTATCATGTGGGCTACATCATCGTACATAAATGAGCTCCACCGTGTCACGTGTGTGGTTGGGGAAGACGCAAAAGATGCAAAGAGTGCTACCAGTACTACGTGCGTGGGTGCGTGCACCTCTTCTTGGTTATTAAAAGTATATCCCACTACTCTACCATGTGGTTATTATATGGGCAAAGAGTATAGGCAGTAATAATGATTAATAAGCCGTGAAATCACGAGGCCCACCTTTCTCTATGTTTGACTGAGGAAGCAGCCATCATTTCACTCCTTGTTGAACATCCATCCGCTGCTACCTCCGCAAATAAATAAAAATCCGCTTGTACCTCCGCAGCATGGTTAATAATATAGCCATGTCAATCACGACGTAGAAATATCATTCACTGATACAATAGGGCTGGATCTAAGGCTGGTAAATTTTTTACGTTGTCTCTTTCTCTTTTTGTCTCATTTACTCATTTTACATAGGAGCACGTGTAGAGGATGGCTCTTCCTATTGATGGGACTTCTTCATGGGGTTTAAGACTAAGCAGCTCCGAATTATTCCCGCTGCCCAACACTCTGAATTGTGCCATCTATGATAGTACTCCCATTGCAACAATGAGGTCCACTAGGTCTAGCACGTCCTGTAAGAAGAGACTGTCACGCAAAACATACATCCTGTTGCCTTCTTCCTCATACAGGACGTACCACTGGTACATACTACTGGTACTACTACTACTACTACTCATTCTCCTATAAACCTTGCACTTGGAATCTCAAAAATATTAACCTTGCGCTTGGCTCTTCACCTCTTCGGGAAGTCGAGCAATAATGGTACTGCAGTATATATCATTCTGGCTATCTGAGACCGAATGAATTGCTGCACGTCCACCACGTGGACGAGGGTCGAGGGGAGATGGGAGAGGGGCAAGGGAGAGTGCGTACTAGTACGTCCGTTTCAATATGGACTACATACATAGCAAAATGAGTGAATCTGCACTCCAAAATACGTCTATATACAGAAGTGTTTGGAGTATGTACTAGTAGTTCATATTGAAATGTACTAAAAGACATATATTTCAAACAATATGATAATCTCTCTAACCAAGGTAGGGACGAGGAGTAAACAGAGGGAGTAGTAAAATTTTCTCCTCATCCTGCGAGCCATCACGCGTGTGGGCGAGGGAGTTGGCGTAAGGCGTAGTAAGCAAGCTTCTCCTCGTCCTGCGACTTTGCGAGCCACCGCCCTGTGGACGGGGGAGACGGTGTACTAAGAAAGCTTCTCCTCATTCTGTGAGTTGACGGGACACATCAAAAGTAATACGTACAAAGCATCCCCAGTGTATAGAGCCTTGCCTCTAAGGTAGGCCCCACATGGTTTGCCTCTTTTTTAACATAACGCGTCAAGTCGCAATTTGTTTGTTCATCCGTGGTACACGATCCTCCATCAAGTGGACAACCAGTACACGTGTCAAATTACCACGTGGGCTGCCTTTTCATACAGAAATGAGCTCCACCGTGTACCCGCACGGGTGTGGTTGGGAAAGAGACTGGAGTACATGCGCCGTGCGTGCACCTCTTCTCTTCGTGCACGTCCCCCACCTACGTGGGTCTGTGGGAGAGAGATACAAACCTAGATAGATGGTGTGTGTGTTCGTGAGTGTTTTTTGTTGGTGGGGGTGTGATTTCGTGAATGTATTTGTGGGAATATGTGTCGATGATATCTCAAAAGAAAATTTGACACATGCAATGTGTGTGAAAATAGAGGCCTATCTATATCATATATGGAGGGGGCGATCCACGAGAAGAGAGGGAGGGGTCATAGATATCGATAGAGTCAAAGAGAGGATCAAGTTGTGTGACACTCCAAAAATGTTCTTTTGGTTTTCTTCAAAAACTTTGTTGGATTTGAAGTAGGTCATTTAAACCCTTCCAAAAATCTCTCGCTAAATTTTTTTTCCCTTTGGCAAGGATTTTATTTTGGCATCTCCTTCAACTCTGATGTTTGGTTTTTAAAAACTTTTCTTCTGATTGCCCTCTTCTCAAAACTCAAAATTTTTGGGTTCTATTTTCTTTTAAAAAGAAACCCTAGGAGTTTTGCATCTTCTCCAATATTGAGACCACTCATGATTTTACCATGCACCACATGGTAAAATCTTCCCAAAATCTCTCCTTCCACCTTGGGGCAATCCAAACATTCTGTCTCAACAAGTTCAATCCATTTCTGAATTTTATTTCATTTATTTTTCCTCCCAAATCTTTTATGTCCATTATTTTGAGCCTAGGTGATTTGCAAAGCAAGTACCTAAATGCAATTGAGTTTTGACCTCAAACCAACTCCCCTGGATAGTCCTTGGTACCTACAACCTAGAACAATCAAGATCCACTCTTCTTCTCAAAAATTTCAAATTTTAGTCTCTGCAAGTTTAGACCAGATTTGTCAAATTTGGTGAAATTCATATCTTCTCTGCTCCAAAAATTTCACAAAAATTCAGGCAGCCTCCAGATGCAATGAGAGGCCACTCCACCAAAAATCAGCTCAAGGAGAGACTCCCACATACCAAAATCATTACAGCCGAACACTGGCAGCCTTTGTTCCTTTGCATTTTCGAGAAAAGTTCAGAGTTTCAGAGTTCGGTGTTGTTTCCCTTTCGGGAGTTCAGTCATGCGTCGACAGTGCACTTGGCACGTTGCTCCCAGCCCCTCCTCCCTGTCCGGAGCACCACACGAGCGCTTGGCTCGTTCCTGGCGTCGGTGGCGCCCTGGCCTGCCTGCGCCGGCGTGTTCCACGGCGGCAGAACCACCGTAGTGGCCCACAGGGGGCAACCATGTGGCATAACGCCGTTCGGCACCGCCCAAACCTCCTGAGAGCTCCGCTTGGCCTTCTCCTTGCCAGCGCACGCATGCAGCACCGTCGCCGTGGCCCGGCAAGCACAGAACGTGCTCCCTGCCGCCGACGGGTCCGCGCCGCTTCGTTCCGTCGAGCATGCCCAAAGCACCCAATCCCGGCTTGTTCAGCACCTAAACGAAATCAGTTGACCTCCATGATGGCACTCAACCCTTAAACCACCCCGACCAATGCCCTGCGCCGCCGTAACACTCGCCGGACTTATCCGTTCACAGCAACCGCCTCGGGCCATCTATAAATATCACCCCCCGAGCTTGCTCTCGCCCTCGCACAACTCCACCACCTCACCAAACCCCGCCTAGCCACTAGAAGAGCCTCGTGGGGCCCTTCTTCCTCGCCTCCGGCCAACTCCGTCCGCCTCGGGCTCCGGCAACGTTCTCTTCGGTTAGAACTCCTCCACCGCCCTACTCTTGCCCGTAGCCTCGTGGCACCACTAGGAGGCTAACCCCCACCACAATTTAACCTCCGCAACACTATCCGACGAGGCCCAAGACCACCCGAACCGCCGTCCGCCGGAGCAAGAACCGCCGTCGACGTGGTACTCGCTGGCGACCACCACCACCACCCACCGACGCGGAATGGCGCCCTCAGCATGGAGGTACCTTCCGATCTCCCAACCTCGCCGTGAATCGCCGCCGGCGACCACCGCGGCTCTCGGGCACCGTCGTGCTGTGCCGCCTCTTTCAAATATTGAAACCTGGCCGGGTGGGACCACGTCAGCCTCCCTCCTATTGTTTTTTGAACCGTTTTCTGAAAGCGTACTCTGGCAAATACGCTTTCTACTCTGAACCATTTTTCTGCACTTTTCTGCTTAGGCCCCTGAGAGTTTTTTGTTTCATTACAAATGGGTCCTTGGACCAAAACTCTTATAACTTTTTAACTGAAAGGAATTTTTTAGTGATTCTTTTTCTGTCCTCTTCAAAATTTTGTCTAGTTTTTTTATCATATTTATTTGACAAATATTTGGATTACTTTTATGTACCCCACGGTATTTACGTTAGCGCCTGTGTTTTGTGTACCGTAGATACCGAAGGAGGTGACAGATCCGCGAACTTCACTGAGCTAGACCCCGACTACTCCGAACCAGGCAAGCATGTTTCAACTTTTGATATGATGAGTGTTTGGGCATTTTTGCATTATTTTTGTATCATGGCATGTTCATGAGCATCTCGATGAAAGTTTATCTCGTAAGAGTTGAGGCAAGTGAGTTTCGGTAAAATCCATGAGTTGTTGAAAACATGTTGCATGGCCATGAGTTGGCATGAGAATGGGTAAGATGGCAGTTTTGTAGCATGCCAGTCTTATGCCAGATCGTTGACCCAGGGTCAACATAAATCAGTCAAATTCCCGTCCATCTCCCCTTTCGTACTACCACATGTTTTCCATAGGGATACAGCTTAGTAAGCTGCAAACCACTTCCTGGTACACACCAAATCGAGAGGCGGGATGAGGGTTCCATGGCCCTGGATTAAAGCCTTTCATCCGGTCGGGGGCATGGGTGTTTCCGGTTGGGACCGAGAGGGGGCACCCTTAGAGCGCTGCGTATATAAATTTGATCCCATGCTATTCGAGATTGTGATCTCCCGTCTCAAAGTTTTCTTGAACGCTGTCTAGGGTGATTCACAGCAACGTGAGGTATGATGGGTGTGTACTTGGTTAGCTGTGTTTCCTCCGAAATACCGTAAACGGAACTAGTCCTTCGTGACTACGGAAATCCGTTGGCTGTGGACAAATTTTGGTACAAACTCTGCAGAGTCAAAATTCTTGAATTTCATGTTATCCATGTCCAAGTATTGTGTTCATCCTATCTTGTCAAGTAACAGTCTCGGTGACAGAAACTCCTCAGAACCATATGAGTGTTAATGTTTATTTCCTGTGAATGGACTAACCCGCTTATTGCCTTGTGAGGAATATTTTTCGTGAGCACCATTTCTTGTCAGTTATGTATAATGAATTATAAGCCCTTTCTGTGATGTCGCTCAGACGTCCGATCATGCATTGTTATTATTTACTTTTATTATAAGCCCTTTCTGTGATGTCGCTCAGACGTCCGACTCCGGCATTGTTATTATTTACTTTTGTTATAAGCCCTTTCTGCGATGTCGCTCAGACGTCCGACTGCGACATTGTTATTATTTACTTTTGTTATAAGCCCTTTCTGCGATGTCGCTCAGACGTCCGACTGCGGCATTGTTATTATTTACTTTTGTTTTAAGCCCTTTCTTCAATGTCGCTCAGACGTCCGACTACGACATTGTTATTATTTACTTTTGTTATAAGCCCTTTCTGCGATGTCGCTCAGACGTCCGACTGCGGCATTGTTATTATTTACTTTTGTTATAAGCCCTTTCTGCGATGTCGCTCGGACGTTCGACTGCGGCATGGTTATTATTTACTTTTATTATAAGCCCTTCTGCGATGTCTCGGGCGTCCATTGCGGCATTGTTATTATTTACTTTTGTTATAAGCCCTTTCTGCGATGTCGCTCAGACGTCCGACTGCGGCATTGTTTTTATTTACTTTTGCTATAAGCCCTTTCTGCAATGTCGCTCAGACGTCCGATTGCGGCACGCATGTCTTTTCTTCAATATAAGCCCGTTATGAGGTGTCGCTTAGACGCCCGACTGAGGCATGTTTTACTTATTTGTTCACCCTTCGAGGCGTCGCTTCAGACACCCGATCGGTTTTGAGTTTATCTTCTTGGGTTTTCCAGCGGACTACCGCCGATTCCTTTGTTACTTACTTGTTATACTGATTTGATTGCACATTGTTAAAAACTAATCATGTCGCATTCACGCGTACATTTGTTTTATCTTTTGTCCGAACTGTCTTGCGAGTACTTTCAAAGTACTCACCTGGCTTGTTGATTTGGCCAGATGCTGACGAAGGCGATCTCATGGATGAAGAGTTCGATAGCGAGTCCGACGCCTAGAGGAGTCCAAGTCAGTCTCGTGCGACCCTGGATTTGGTCATTGTGCTATATCCGCTTCCGCTACCCAAATAAATTCATCGAGCCTCACCTCGACGCTCGATGAGCCGCAAGTGTAGTAGTCTTATTATCCACCCCACTGTGTTATTCCACCAATCACTTATATCTCGAGTCAGTAGTATTGCCACCCCACACCATTGTGTCATATCTGCCATTATGTATAATTATTGGCGTGTTTGTAATAATTGGTGGGGCATCTTCAGCTCGACCCTGTAAAATTTTAATGCTACTGGCTTATTGTATCAAAGTTTTGTCTCCAGTGAGGAGGATTTTCCTCACACTGGAATTTATAGGTCGGTCTCTCAATAATTATGTTATTGAAAAACCGGTCGTGACAAGCTTGGTACCAGAGCCAGGCTGACTGTAGGAAGCCACTAGGTGCGATCGCTAATCGATTATTAGCAAAATAGAGCTGTTTATTATTTTTACAAATGTAGTCAATTTCTGACAGTCAGCATAAATTTATGATTTGACTACTCAGGATTTTGCCTACTTTTGTAGATGGCTGGCAACTACTGCGAGTCACAGATGTTCGCCAACATGCCCGATGGGTTCGTCAGGCTTCTATCCTTCATCGTCCAAGTCGCGATGGGGCCATCTGTGCGCCCAGTCTTCTCACTCTCTCAGCACAAGGTCAATGACCGTCTAACCATGCACCAAGCCGCGGTGCAATTCAAGGGAGGGCGTATTGAGTTACGCCGCTTCCGGTTCTTGGGGAGAGCCATGCCCACGGAGAAGCATGCACTGCAGATGGCAGCCCGTGAGGCGATAGCTCGTCTCAGGGACATCCTTCCTTCAATGAAGACTCGTCGTTACCGCTACCTCCCATGTCACGTGCCATACACCTGCCACTACGCGTTCTCTTGCCCCAAAGGAGAACGGGATGAAGCTTTTGAGATGCTCATCGAGTATCTCCGTGCTTTGGAAGCAGCCTTCGACAACCTGGTGGACGACTTTGTAGCTGCCCGCATGGACTCGATCCATGGCTGTGCCGCCAACAGGAGGGAGCTCCTGCGCCGCACCGCCATCGACTTTCGTCTCGTCATCAGCATCGTTTGCTCCTACTGCTCTCACCACTACTCGTCACCTGCCTACCACGGAGGAGTTCAACCATGTCATTGCGCCTACTCCGGTTCGCTCTGCACCACCCCTCGTGCCCGCTCATGTTCGAGTTGTCCCGCATAGGGCACCTGCTCCACCAACTCAGCGCAGCACCTCACGTCTGGAGCCTATCACCGAAGAGGAGGTTGGGTCCCCAGCCTCATCAAGGCCTCACCCTTGGCGAGGCCAAGGGAAATCCTTACCATCTCCGACTAAATGCGCTTAGCCGCCATGCGATGTACCGACTTGTACAATATGTTTATATGTACATATGCTGTGAGAAGTAGCTTGTTTGCGCATCATGTAGGAACTGGAGGAGTGCACTAGCCTTAATAACATGTCAGGATTATGTACGCATATCCTGAGTGATGTATTGTATAATTACTGCTTGCATGTAAGATATGTAATGAGCAGTCCTTCTCCGTGCGCAAACGTTTATTCTCTTGAAAAATCTTGGAGCATTTGCGACTTTTTCCGTCTTCATGAATTTATTGATTTCTGCGACTCAATTTCTTTTCTTATGAGTGTTACAAAATATATCCCCAGAGTGAACAATGTCTGCGTCCTTGGGCCAGCTTCCATGCCAACTCCGTCGGAGGAAAATTTTGGCACACCCCAAGCAACAATTTCACACGAGGCAGTCAAGTCAACAGGACAGTGAAACGGCACTTTCCCAAATGTGCCGTCTTTATGAGCAAAGTCAGCAACAACATCAGGAAATAATGAACCAAGTCATCAATATGGGGAATCACCGTGGACAGTATCAACATCAATCAAAGTTATCTGAGCTATAGAAGACACGTCCCCAAACTTTTTCTCACACTGACAAACCTCTTGAAGCCGAAGACTGGCTTCGAGACATGGAAAGAAAATTAATTATTGCCCAGTGTTCAGATCTTGAGAAAGTGCTTTATGCTCCGCACTATCTCACTTTGGAGCAACCCGCATCGTGGTGGGAAAATTTCCTACACATGCACCCCAACGAAAATAATATAACATGGGAGGAATTTAAAGAAGGTTTTCGTGGGGCACATATTCCTAAGAGTCTTATGAAGATCAAAAAGAGAGAATTTGATGACCTCAAGCAAAGGACAATGACGGTGTCAGAATACAACAGTCATTTTACTCTGCTGTCTCGCTACGCCAACGAGGAGCGTATGTCAGAAAACAAAAAGATGGAGAAATTCCTAGACGGTCTGACACCCGCGCTTAAATGCCAATTGGTCGTGCACACTTTTCCAGATTTTAAGACGCTGGTGGATAAGGCCATTACCTTGGAAAATGAGAGACGCAGCTTAGAAGATTTCCGCAAGAGGAAAAGGGACCAGACTAATCATGCCCGCAACTACCGCAGCAGGACAGACGTTCAGAAAAACTGGACACCCAAACCCACGACAAACGTCTCACGCCCAATCAAGAATTTTCATGCAAGGGACAAGGAGTTCACATACCGCCCAGGCGTTACCTGTTACGCTTGTGGAGAAGAAGGGCACTATGCCAAGCAGTGCCCCAAGCCAAGGAACTCGACCCCAAAGCCGAACAACGGAGGCAATAATTCGGCGCCAAAGCGCAACAATTTCAACCCAAATAACAACCACAGGAAGGGTCATCTGAACCTCGTGACCAAGGAGGAAGCACAAAATGCCCCAGATATCGTACTCGGTACATTTCCTGTCAACACAATACCTGCCATGGTTTTGTTTGATTCAGGAGCTTCTCACTCATTCGTTTCGAAAAGTTTTTCCTTGCAAAATAATTTTTCTATGCTTCCCTTGGAAAAATCTATGATCGTCAAGTCCCCTGGAATTAAGCAAGTTACCCAGAGTTATTGCCAGGGTGTGGTTATCGAGTTTGAAGGGTTGATGTTTCACGCAAATCTTATCGTGTTGGAAAATAAAGGACTGGATGTCATCTTAGGGATGGATTGGTTAACAACCAACAAAGGTTTTATTGACTGCTTCAACAGGACCGTAATTCTCACCCACCACCACGGGAAGACCATAAAGGTTTCAGCCAAGGAAAGAAAAATATCCCGGCAACCGAGATTGAACAAGGTCGATATTTCTGAATTGAGCAAGGTTCCAGTAGTGTGTGAATTTCCAGATGTATTTCCTGAAGAACTACCAGGCATGCGACCAGACCGAGAGATAGAATTCAGCATTGAGCTAGCACCCGGAACCGCCCCCATATATAAGAAACCATACAGAATGGCACCATCCGAATTGGTAGAATTGAAGAAGCAAATAAAGGAATTATTGGAAAAAGGGTATATACGAGCCAGTTCCTCACCTTGGGGTTCACCGATTTTATTTGCCAAAAAGAAGGATGGAACACTGAGATTGTGCATAGACTATCGAGCGCTAAATATGGTCACAATCAAGAACAAGTATCCGATGCCACGAATAAATGATTTATTTGATCAGCTCGCTCAAGCCAAGGTATTCTCAAAAATTGACTTGAGGTCAGGATACCATCAATTGAAAGTGCGAACCGAAGATATCCGCAAGACAGCTTTCACCTCCAGATACGGATGGTATGAGTTCACCGTAATGCCATCCGGATTAACAAACGCCCCCGCATATTTTGTTCACCTCATGAACAAAGTATTCATGAAGTTTATGGACAAGTTTGTTGTGGTATTTATCGATGATATTCTGGTATACTCCAGACACCGTAAGAAAATCTGTTGAACATCTCCGAATTGTACTAGGGAACTCAGAAACATTAATTGTATGCTAAATTCAGCAAGTGTGAATTTTGGCTAAAGCAAGTAGGTTTTACGGGCCGCATCTTGACCCAAGAAGGTATCGCGGTAGACCCGGAAAAAGTCAAGGCCGTACTTGGCTGGAAACCACCAGCCAGCGTGACGGATGTACGAAGTTTCTTGGGAATGGCAGGATACTACCGAAGATTTATTGAAGGATTCTCCACTATAGCAAAGCCAATGACGCATCTACTCAAGAAAGATAGGAAGTTTGAATGGACGGAAGCTTGCGAGAAAAGTTTCCAAGAATTAAAGAGGAAATTAACGTCGGCAAGACCGGTATTAATTGTGCGGACATACACAAGAATTTTGAGGTAGATTGTGACGCATCTCGAAAGGGCCTCGGGTGCGTATTAATGCAAGAAGGCAAGGTTGTCGCATATGTTTCCAGACAACTTCGCAAGCATGAGGAGAATTATCCTACTCATGACCTGGAATTAGCAACACTTATTCATGCACTCAAGGAATGGAGACACTTCCTACTTGGAAATCGTTGTGAAATATACACGGACCACAAGAGCCTCAAGTATATTTTCACACAACCAGAACTCAATTTATGGCAGCGACGCTGGTTGGAATTAGTAAAGGATTATGATGTTGGAATCCACTACCACCCAGGCAAAGCAAATGTTGTAGCAGATGCTCTAAGTCGGAACCCCAGTCCGAACAATGACAGCATGCCAAACTTGAGACCTGAATTTCAGCAGGAATTTGCTAAGCTCAATCTGATGGTGGTCACCGAAGGCAGTGTGTCGAAATTAGAGTTACAGCCTACCCTAATAGGGAAAGTTAAAGAGGCTCAACGTGGACACCCCATCATTGAAGGCATAAAACGAAAGATGAATTTGGGCAAGGCCTCAGAATTCGTTATCGATGAGCAAGGAATATTGTGGTATGGGAATAGACTTTGCATACCAAATATCCATGACCTTAAACAGCAAATCTTGGCCGAAGGCCACACCGCTCCGTATTCAATCCATCCTGGAGGAACAAAAATGTACAAAGATCTTCAGGAAACATTTT
This sequence comes from Aegilops bicornis, assembly GCA_021605145.1. Taxonomy (NCBI): domain Eukaryota; kingdom Viridiplantae; phylum Streptophyta; class Magnoliopsida; order Poales; family Poaceae; genus Aegilops; species Aegilops bicornis. Next base: position 221,638,226 of record CM038674.1, on the reverse strand, counting down.
GGTGACATGGTATAAAAAGAGACATAGCCACGTTTATTGCATGTTGTGACTCATGTCAACGCATCAAGGCCGAGCACCAGAAACCGGCCGGACTATTGCAACCAAATAAGATACCCGAGTGGAAATGGGACGAGATTGGCATGTATTTTATTGTTGGACTACCTCGGTCACGACACGGACATGATGCCATATGGGTCATCACTGATAGACTGACTAAAGTAGCACACTTCATCCCCGTGAAGACAACCCACACCACTCGAGCTTGCTAGGCTCTACCTTTCCCGTGTCGTCTTCTTACATGGAGTCCCAAAGAAAATAATCTCGGACGAGAGGCACTCAATTCGTCTCCCGATTTTGGGATCACTTACAACAAGCTCTGGGAACTCACTGGCATTCAAGATCTTGCATACCATCCCCAGATAGATGGGCAGACTGAGCAAGTAAACCAGATTCTAGAAGATATGCTGAGAGCATGTGTCCTCACCTATGGGTCCAGTTGGGAAGAGAGCTTACCATACGCAGAATTTGCATATAACAACAGTTATCAGGCCAGCCTGCAAATGGCACCATTTGAAGCTCAGACAGGCGAAGATGTCGTACCCGCTAAATTGGTCGGAAGCAGGAGACAGCCATATCTTCGGCCCAGACATGCTCAAAGAGGCTGAAGATAAGGTCAAGGTGATTAAGGACAGACTTAAGACAGCCCAAAGTCGACAGAAGAGTTATTACGATCAGAAACATCGTGGAGTCAATTTTGAACCCGGTGAATTTGTGTACCTACGAGTATCCCCTATGGGAGGCCTGCATCGATTCAAGATTAAAGGGAAGCTAGCACCAAGATTCATCGGACCATTCTGCATAGTGGCACGAAGAGGCACGGTAGCCTACCAGTTAGACTTACCCGAAGAATTATCCGACATCCACGACGTATTCCACGTCTCCCAATTGTGGAAGTGCGTAAGCAACCCAGAGAAACAAGTACCCCATGAAAACATTGACGTGCAGCCAGACCTTACATATAGAGAGCATCCAATAAAAATCTTGGAAGAGTCTGAAAGGAGAACTCGACAGAAAACCATCAAGTTCTTCAAAGTTCAGTGGAGCAACCACACCGAAAGTGAAGCCACTTGGCAAAGAGAGGATTTTCTTCGAACAGAGCACCCACATTTGTTTGAGGATCAGTTGGAATCTCGGGGACGAGATTTTTCCTAAGGGGGCAGGCGTTGTGACACTCCAAAAATGTTCTTGTGGTTTTCTTCAAAAACTTTGTTGGATTTGAAGTAGGTCATTTAAACCCTTCCAAAAATCTCTCTCTCAAAAAAAAACTTTTTCCCTTTGGCAAGGATTTTATTTTGGCATCTCCTTCAACTCTGATGTTTGGTTTTTAAAAACTTTTCTTCTGATTGCCCTCTTCTCAAAACTCAAAATTTTTGGGTTCTATTTTCTTTTAAAAAGAAAACCCTAAGAGTTTTGCATCTTCTCCAATATCGAGACCACTCATGATTTTACCATGCACCACATGGTAAAATCTTCCCAAAATCTCTCCTTCCACCTTGGGGCAATCCAAACATTCTGTCTCAACAAGTTCAATCCATTTCTGAATTTTATTTCATTTATTTCTCCTCCCAAATCTTTTCTGTCCATTATTTTGGGCCTAGGTGATTTGCAAAGCAAGTACCTAAATGCAATTGAGTTTTGACCTCAAACCAACTCCCCTGGATAGTCCTTGGTACCCACAACCTAGAACAATCAAGATCCACTCTTCTTCTTTTCAAAAATTTCAAATTTCAGTCTCTGCAAGTTTGGACCAGATTTGTCAAATTGGTGAAATTCATATCTTCTCTGCTCTAAAAATTCCACAAAAATTCAGGCAGCCTCCAGATGCAATGAGAAGCCACTCCACCAAAAATCAGCTCAAGGAGAGACTCCCACATACCAAAATCATTACATCGAACACCGGCCCTTTGTTTCTTTGCATTTTCAGAAAAGTTCAGAGTTTGAGTTCAAAGGTCGTTTCCCTTCGTCGAGTTCAGTCACGCGTCGACAGTGCACTTGGCACGTTGCTCCCAGCCCTCCTCCTGTCCGGGGCACCACACGGCGCTTGGCCTGCTCGTTCACAGCGTCGGTGGCGCCACGCTCGCCTGCTGGCGTGTTCCACGGGCGGTAGAACCACCGTAGCGGCCGGCGGGGCAACCACAGCATAACGCCGTTCGGCACCGCCCAAACCTCCCGAGAGCTCTGCGTGGCCTTCTCCTTGCCAAGACGCATGCAGCACCGTCGCCGTGGTCTGCAAGCATAGAACATGCTCCACCTCGCCCGACGGGTCCGCGCCACTCCGTTCCGTCGAGCATGCCCAAAGCACCCAATCCCGGCTCGTTCAGCACCTAAACGAAATTAGTTGAGCTCCACGATGGCACTCAACCCTAAAACCACCCCAACCAATGCCCTGCGCCGCTGTACCACTCGCCGGACTTATCCGTTCACGGCAACCGCCTCGGGCCATCTATAAATAGCACCCCCCGAGCTTGCTCTCGCCCTCGCACAACTCCACCACCTCACCAAACCCCGCCTAGCCACTGGAAGAGCCTCGACGGGCCCTTCTTCCTCGACTCCGGCCGACTCCGTCCGCCTCGGGCTCCGGCAACGTTCTCTACGGTGAGAACTCCTCCACCGTCCTACTCTTGCCCGTAGCCTCGTGGCACCACTAGGAGGCTAACCCCCACCTCAATTTAACCTCCGCAGCACTCTCTGACGAGGCCCACGACCACCCGAACTGCCGTCCGCCGGAGCAAGAGCCGCCGTCGACGTGGTACTCGCCGGCGGCCACCACCACCACCCACCGACGCGGAATGGCGCCCTGAGCACGGAGGTACCTTCCGATCTCCCTACCTCGCCGTGAATCGCCGCCGGCGACCATGACTCTCGGGAACCTTTTCGTGCTCTGCCGCCTCTTTCAGATATTCAAACTCGACGGGTGGGACCCGCCCATCAGCCTCCCTGTTGTTTTTTGAACCGTTTTTAAAGCGTGCTACTGCAAATACGCTTTCTACTCTGAACCGTTTTTCTGCACTTTTCTTCTTAGGCCCCTGAGAGTTTTCTGCTTCATTACAGATGGGTCCTTGGACCAAAACTCTTATAACTTTGTCTAGTTTAGGCCCCTGAGAATTTTTGAGTGATTCTTTTTCTGTACTCTGCAAAATTTTGTCTAGTTTTTTATCATATTTATTTGAAAAATATTTGGATTACTTTTCTGTACCCCACGGTATTTACATTAGCGCGTGTGTTTTGTGTACCGTAGATACTGAAGGAGGTGACGGATCCGCGAACTTCACCGAGCTAGACCCCGACTACTCCGAACCAGGCAAGCATGTTTGAACTTTTGATATGATGAGTGTTTGGGAATGTTTGCATTATTTTTGTATCATGGCATGTTCATGAGCATCTCGATGAAAGTTTATCTCGTAAGAGTTGAGGCAAGTGAGTTTTGGTAAAATCCATGAGTTGTTGGAAACATGTTGCATGGCCATGAGTTGGCATGAGAATGGGTAAGATGGCAGTGTTGTAGCATGCCAGTCTTATGCCAGATCATTGACCCAGGGTCAACATAAATCAGTCAAATTCCCCTCCATCTCCCCTTTCGTACTACCACATGTTTTCCGCAAGGGATACGGCTTAGTAAGCTGCAAACCACTTCCTGGTACACACCAAATCGAGAGGCCGGGATGAAGGTTCCATGGCCCTGGATTAAAGCCTTCCATCCGGTCAGGGGGCATGGGTGTTTCCGGTTGGGACCGAGAGGGGGGCACCCCTTAGAGCGCGCGTATATAAATTTGATCCCATGCTATTCGAGATTGTGATCTCCCCATCTCAAAGTTTTCTCGAACGCTGTCTAGGGTGATTCCTGGCAACGTGAGGTATGATGGTTGTGTACTGGTTAGCTATGTTTCCTCCGAAATACCGTAAACGGAACTAGTCCTTCGTGACTACGGAAATCCTTTGGCTGTGGACAAATTTTGGTACAAACTCTGCTGAGTCAAAATTCTTGAATTTCATCTTATCCATGTCCAAGTATTGTGTTCATCCTATCTTGTCAAGTAACAATCTCGGTGACAGAAACTCCTGAGAACCATATGAGTGTTAATGTTTATTTCCTTGAATGGACTAACCCGCTTATTGCCTTGTGAGGAATATTTTCCGTGAGCACCATTTCTTGTCAGTTATGTATAATGAATTATAAGCCCTTTCTGCGATGTCGCTCAGACGTCCGATCATGACATTGTTATTATTTACTTTTGTTATAAGCCCTTTCGTGATGTCGCTCGGACGTCCGATCGCGACATTGTTATTATTTACTTTTGTTATAAGCCCTTTCTACGATGTCGCTCAGACTTCCATCGCGGCATTGTTATTATTTACTTTTGTTATAAGCCCTTTCTGCGATGTCGCTCAGACGTCCGACTGCGGCATTGTTATTATTTACTTTTGTTATAAGCCCTTTCCGCGATGTCGCTCAGACGTCCGACTGCGGCAATGTTATTATTTACTTTTGTTATAAGCCCTTTCTGTTGGAAATATGCCCTAGAGGCAATAATAAAAGCATTATTATTATATTTCCTTGTTCATGATAATTGTCTTTTATTCATGCTATAACTGTATTATCCGGAAATCGTAATACACGTGTGAATACATAGACTACAATACGTCCTAGTAAGCCTCTAGTAGACTAGCTCGTTGGTCAATGATAGTCATGGTTTCTGACTATGGACATCGGATGTCATTGACAAGCGGGATCACGTCATTAGGAGAATGACGTGATGGACAAGACCCAATCCTAAGCATAGCACAAAGATCGTGTAGTTCGCTCGATAGAGCTTTTCCAATGTCAAGTATCTCTTCCTTAGACCGTGAGATCGTGTAACTCCGGATACCGTAGGAGTGCTTTGGGTGTACCAAAGCGTCACTGGCAATTGGGTGACTATAAAGGTGCACTCTGGTATCTCCGAAAGTGTCATTGGGTTGACACGGATCGAGACAGGGATTTGTCACTCCGTATGACGGAGAGGTATCACTGGGCCCACTCGGTAGTGCATCATCATAATGAGCTCAAAATTACCAAGTGTCTGGTCACGGGATCATGCATTACGGTACGAGTAAAGTGACTTGCCGGTAACGAGACTAAACGAGGTATTGGGATACCGACGATCGAGTCTCGGGCAAGTAACATACCGTCTGACAAAGGGAATAGAATACGGGGTTGCTTGAACCCTTGACATCATGGTTCATCCGATGACAACATCGAGGAACATGTGGGAGCCAACATGGGTATCCAGATCCCGCTGTTGGTTATTGACCTGAGATCGTCTCGGTCATGTCTACATGTCTCCCAACCCGTAGGGTCTACACATAAGGTTCGGTGACGCTTAGGGTTAATAGGAAGACAAGTATGTGATTACCGAATGATGTTCGGAGTCCCGGATGAGATCCCGGATGTCACGAGGAGTTCCGGAATGGTCCGGAGGTAAAGATTTATATATGGAAAGTGGTTAAACGGACTCCGGAAAGTTTCGAGGGTATACTGCAGTAATGTCAGGGGCCACCGGAGGGTTCCGGAGGTCCACCGAGGGGCCACCTCCCGGGGGCCACATGGGCTAAGTGGGAGAGGAGCCAGCCCCTGGTGGGCTGGGCGCACCTCCCACCTAGGCCCATGCGGCTAGGGCATGGGGAGGAAACCCTAAAGGGGCGCCCCCTAGCTTGGGGGCAAGCCACCCTCCCTCCTCCCCTTTGGCCCGCCCCATCTAGGGTTTCCCCTAGATGGCCGGCCCCCCTTGGCCTCTCCTCCTATAAATAGAGGGGTGGGGGGGAGGGCTGCACACACCATTTGAAGGCGCAGCCCCTCCCCTCCCCAACACCTCTCTTTCTCCACGCAAGCTTGGCGATGCCCTCACGGGAGAACTGCCATTACCAACCTGCACTACGCCGTCGTGCTGCCATTGGAGTTGTCTTCCTCAACCTCTTCTTCATCCTTGCTGGATCAAGACGGAGGAGACGCCATCGTCCGTACGTGTGTTGAACGCGGAGGTGCTGTCCGTTCAGCACTTGGTCATCGGTGATCGGAATCACGTTGGGAACGACTCCATCATCACCACTCCCTCGAACGCTTTCGTACTCGATCTACAAGTGGTATGTAGATGCAAACTCTCTCCCTTGACTCGTTGCTTAGTAGAACTCATAGATGGATCTTGGTGAAACCGTAGGAAAATTTTAATTTTCTGCAACGTTCCCCAAAAGTGGTATCAGAGCCAGGTTTATGCGTAGTTCTCTTTGCACGAGTAGAACACAATTTAGTTGTGGGCGTGGATCTTGTCAACTTACTTCCCGCTACTAATCTTATCTTGCTTCCGCGGTATTGTGGGATGAAGCGGCCCGGACCAACCTTACACGTACGCTTACGTGAGACCGGTTTTACCGACTAACATGCACTAGTTGCATAAGGTGGCTGGCGGGTGTCTGTCTCTCCTACTTTAGTTGGAGCGGATTCGATGAAAAGGGTCCTTATAAAGGGTAAATAGAAGTTGACAAGATCACGTTGTGGTTATTTGTAGGTAAGAAAACGTTCTTGCTAGAACCCAATTGCAGCCACGTAAAAGATGCAACAACAATTAGAGGACGTCTAACTTGTTTTTGCAGCAATTGACATGTGATGTGATATGGCCAAGTTGTGATGAATGATGAATGACATATTGTGATGTATGAGATCATGTTCTTGTAATAGGAATCACGACTTGCATGTCGATGAGTATGACAACCGGCGAGCCATAGGAGTTGTCTTTATTTTGTATGACCTGCGTGTCATTGAAGAAAGCCATGTAACTTACTTTACTTTATTGCTAAAACACGTTTAGCCATAGTAGTAGAAGTAGTCGTTGGCGTGACAACTTCATGGAGGCAAGATGATGGAGATCATGATGATGGAGATCATGGTGCCATGCCGGTGACAAGATGACCATGGAGCCTCGAAGATGGAGATCAATGGAGCTTTATGATATTGGCCATATCATGTCACTACTATATAATTGCATGTGATGTTTATTATGTTTATACATCTTGTTTACTTAGAACGACGGTAGTAAATAAGATGATCCCTTACAACAATTTCAAGAAGTGTTTCCCTAACTGTGCACCGTTGCTAAAGTTAAATCGCTTCTAAGCACCACGTGATGATCGGGTGTGATGGATTCTTACGTTCACATACAACGGGTGTAAGACAGATTTACACACGCGAAAACACTTAGGGTTTACTTGACGAGCCTAGCATGTACAGACATGGCCTCGGAACACGGAGACCGAAAGGTCGAACACGAGTCGTGTAGAAGATACGATCAACATGAGAATGTTCACCGATGATGACTAGTCCGTCTCACGTGATGATCGGACACGGCCTAGTCGACTCGGATCGTGTAACACTTAGATGACTAGAGGGATGTCTAATCTGAGTGGGAGTTCATTTAAATAATTTGATTAGATGAACTTAATTATCATGAACTTAGTCTAAAAACTTTTGAATGATATGTCTTGTAGATCAAATGGCCAACGCTCATGTCAACTTGAACTTCAACGCGTTCCTAGAGAAAACCAAGCTGAAAGATGACGGCAGCAACTATACGGACTGGGTCCGAACTTGAGGATCATCCTCATAGCTGCCAGAAACAATATGTCCTAGAAGGACCGCTAGGTGACGCTCCGTCTGCAGAACCAAGACATTATGAATGCTTGGCAGTCTCGTCTTGATGATTACTCCCTCGTTCAAGGCGGCATGCTTTACAGCTTAGGAACCGGGCTCCAAAAGCGTTTTGAGCATCACGGAGCATATGAGATGTTCGAGGAGCTGAAACTTGTTTTCCAAGCTCACGCCGGGTCGAGAGATATGACATCTCCGACAAGTTCTATAGTTGTAAGATGGAGGAAAACAGTTACGTCGGTGAGCACATATCAAGATGTCTCGTTGCACAACCGTATGACCCAGCAGAATATTAACCTCCCCGATGAGGCGGTCATTGACAGAATCCTTGATCGCTCCCACCAAGCTACAAGAGCTTTGTGATGAACTACAACATGCACGGGGATGGTAAAGACCATTCCTGAAGTGTTCTCTATGCCGAAGTCAGCCGAGGTTGAAATCAAGAAAGAACATCAAGTGTTGATGGTCAATAAGACCACTAAGTTCAAGAAGGGCAAGGGCAAGAAGAACTTCCAAGAAGGACGGCAAGGAGGTTGCCGCGCCTGCAAGCAAGTTGCCGGGAAGAAGTCAAAGAATGGACCCAAACCCGAGACCAGGTGCTTTTATTGCAAGGGAGGGTCACTTTGGAAGCGGAACTGCCCCAAATACTTAGCGGACAAGAAGGCCGCAACACCAAAGGTATATTTGATATACATGTAATTGATGTGTACTTTACCCGATTACTCGTAGTAACTCCTGGGTATTTGATACCGGTGCCGTTGCTCATATTTGTAACTCACAGCAGGAGCTGCGGAATAAGCGGAGACTGGCAAAGGACGAGGTGACGATGCGCGTCGGGAATGGTTCCGGAGTCGATGTGATCGCCGTCGGCACGCTACCTCTTCATTTACCTACGGGATTAGTTATTAACCTTAATAATTGATATTTGGTGCCAAGTTTGAGCATGAATATTGTATCTGGATCTCGTTTAATGCGAGATGGCTACTCATTTAAATCCGAGAATAATGGTTGTTCTATTTATATGAGAGATATGTTTTATGGTCATGCTCCGATGGTCAATGGTTTGTTCTTAATGAATCTCGAGCATAGTATTACACATGTTTATAGCGTGAATACCAAAAGATGTAAAGTTGATAACGATAGTCCCACATACTTGTGGCACTGCCGCCTTGGTCACATTGGTGTCAAGCGCATGAAGAAGCTCCATGCACATGGACTTTTGGAGTCTTTAGATTATGAATCATTTGACACATGCGAACCATGCCTCATGGGCAAGATGACCAAGACTCCGTTCTCCGGAACAATGGAGCGAGCAACCAACTTGTTGGAAATCATACATACCGATGTGTGCGGTCCAATGAGCGTTGAGGCTCATGGAGGATATCATTATGTTCTCACTCTCACATATGACTTGAGTAGATATGGGTATGTCTACTTGATGAAACACAAGTCTGAGACCTTTGAAAAATTCAAGGAATTTCAGAATGAAGTAGAGAATCAACGTGACCGAAAGATAAAATTCTTACGATCAGATCGTGGAGGAGAATATTTAAGTCACGAATTTGGTACACACTTAAGAAAATGGGGAATCGTTTCACAACTAACGCCGCCTGGAACACCTCAGCGTAACGGTGTGTCCGAACGTCGTAATCGCACTCTATTGGATATGGTGCGGTCTATGATGTCTCTTACCGATTTACCGTTATCATTTTGGGGATACGCTCTAGAGACAGCTACATTCACTTTAAATAGGGCACCGTCTAAGTCCGTTGAGACGACACCGTATGAATTATGCTTTGGGAAGAAACCTAAGTTGTCGTTTCTAAAAGTTTGGGGATGCGATGCTTATGTCAAGAAACTTCAACCTGAAAAGCTCGAACCCAAGTCGGAAAATGCGTCTTCATAGGATACCCTAAAGAAACCATTGGGTATACCTTTTACTTAAGATCCGAGGGCAAGATCTTTGTTGCCAAGAACGGATCCTTTCTCGAAAAGAGTTTCTCTCGAAAGAAGTAAGTGGGAGGAAAGTAGAACTCGATGAAGTACTACCTCTTGAACAGGATAGTGGTGCAGCTCAGGAAAATGTTCCTGTGATGCCTACACCAACTGAAGAGGAAATTCATGATGATCAAGGTACTTCGGATCAAGTTGCTACCGAACTTAGAGGGTCCACTAGGACACGTTCCGCACTGCAGTGGTACGGCAACCCTGTCTCCGGAAATCATGTTGTTAGAAAACAATGAACCTTCGAACTATGAAGAATCGATGGCGGGCCCAGATTCCAACAAATGGCTATAAGCCATGAAATCAGAGATAGAATACATGTATGAAAAAAAAGTGTGGACTTTGGTGACTTGCCCGATGATCGTGAGCGATAAAAAACAAATGGATCTTTAAGAAGAAGACGGACGCGGATGGTAATGTCACCATTTATAAAGCTCGACTTGTCGCTAAGGGTTATCGGCAAGTTCAAGGGATTGACTACGATGAGACTTTTTCTCTCGTAGCGAAGCTTAAGTCCGTCCGAATCATGCAGCAATTGCCGCATACTATGATTATGAGATATGGCAGATGGACGTCAAAACAGCGTTCCTTAACTGTTATCTTAAGGAAGAGCTGTATATGATACAGCCAGAGGGTTTTGTCGATCCTAAGAATGCTGACAAAGTATGCAAGCTCCAATGATCCATTTATGGACTGGTGCAAGCATCTCGGAGTTGGAACATTCGCTTTGATGAGATGATCAAAGCGTTTGGGTTTACCCAGACTTATGGAGAAGTCTGCGTTTACAAGAAAGTGAGTGGGAGCTCTGTAGCATTTCTCATACTATATGTAGATGACATACTTTTGATGGGAAATGATATAGAATTCTTGGACAACATTAAGGCCTACTTGAATAAGTGTTTTTCAATGAAGGACCTTGGAGAAGCTGCTTATATATTAGGCATCAAGATCTATAGAGATAGATCGAGACGCCTCATAGGTCTTTCACAAAGCACATACCTTGATAATATTTTGAAGAAGTTCAAAATGGATCAGTCCAAGAAGGGGTTCTTGCCAGATTGCAAGGTGTGAGATTGAGCTCAGCTCAATGCCCGACCACGGCAAAAGATAAAGAAGAGATGAGTGTCATCCCCTATGCCTCAAATGCATAGGATCTATTATGTATGCCATGCTGTGTACCGGACCTGATGTAAACCTTGCCATAAGTTTGGTAGGAAGGTACCAAAGTAATCCCGCAAGGAACACCGGACAGCGCCAAGAATATCCTGAAGTACCGAAAAGGACAAAGGACATGTTTCTCGTTTATGGAGGTGACGAAGAGCTCGTCAGAACGGGTTACGCCGACGCTAGCTTTGACACAGATCTGGATGACTCAAAGTCACAAACCGGATACGTGTATATGTTGAATGGTGCAGCTGCAAGCAGAGCGTCGTGGCGGGATCTACATGTGAAGCGGAGTACATGGCAGCCTCGGAGGCAGCACATGAAGCAATTTGGGTGAAGGAGTTCATCACCGACCTAGGAGTCATACCCAATGCGTCGGGGCCGATCAAACTCTTCTCGTGACAACACTGGAGCTATTGCCCTTGCCAAGGAGCCCAGGTTTCACAAGAAGACCAGAACACATCAAGCGTTGCCGCTTCAACTCCATCCGTGAAAATGTTCAAGATGGAGACATAGAAATTTGTAAAGTGCACACGGATCTGAATGTCGCAGATCCGCTGACTAAACTTCTCTCTCATGGGCAAAACATGATCAACACCGTAACTCTATGGGTGTTCGATTCATCACAATGTAACTAGATTATTGACTCTAGTGCAAGTGGGAGACTGTTGGAAATATGCCCTAGAGGCAATAATAAAAGCATTATTATTATATTTCCTTGTTCATGATAATTGTCTTTTATTCATGCTATAACTGTATTATCCGGAAATCGTAATACACGTGTGAATACATAGACTACAATACGTCCCTAGTAAGCCTCTAGTAGACTAGCTCGTTGGTCAACAGATAGTCATGGTTTCTGACTATGGACATCGATGTCATTGACAACGGGATCACGTCATTAGGAGAATGACGTGATGGACAAGACCCAATCCTAAGCATAGCACAAAGATCGTGTAGTTTGTTTTGCTAGAGCTTTTCCAATGTCAAGTATCTCTTCCTTAGACCTTGAGATTGTGTAACTCCCGGATACCGTAGGAGTGCTTTGGGTGTACCAAACGTCACAACGTAACTGGGTGACTATAAAGGTGCACTACAGGTATCTCCGAAAGTGTCTGCATTGGGTTGACACGGATCGAGACAGGATTTGTCACTCCGCATGACGGAGAGGTATCACCGCCCACTCGGTAGTGCATCATCATAATGAGCTCAAAGTGACCAAGTGTCTGGTCACGGGATCATGCATTACGGTACGAGTAAAGTGACTTGCCGATAACGAGACTAAACGAGGTATTGGGATACCGACGATCGAGTCTCGGGCAAGTAACATACCGTCTGACAAAGGGAATAGAATACGGGTTGCTTGAACCCTTGACATCGTGGTTCATCCGATGACAACATCGAGGAACATGTGGGAGCCAACATGGGTATCCAGATCCCGCTGTTGGTTATTGACCTGAGATCGTCTCGGTCATGTCTACATGTCTCCCGAACCCGTAGGGTCTACACACTTAAGGTTCGGTGACACTAGGGTTAATAGGAAGACAAGTATGCGATTACCGAATGATGTTCGGAGTCCCGGATGAGATCCCGGACGTCATGAGGAGTTCCGGAATGGTCCGGAGGTAAAGATTTATATATGGAAAGTGGTTAAACGGACTCCAGAAAGTTTCGGGGGTATACCGGTAATGTACCGGGGCCACCGGGAGGGTTCCGGAGGTGCACTGGAGGGGCCACCCCTCGGGGGGCACATGGGCTAAGTGGGAGAGAGCCAGCCCCTGGTGGGCTGGGCTCACCTCCCACCTAGGCCCATGCGGCTAGGGCATGGGGAGGGAAACCTAAAGAGGGCGCCCGTGGCTTGGGGGCAAGCCACCCTCCCCTCCTCCCCTTTGGCCGCCGCCCCATCTAGGGTTTCCCCTAGATGGCCGGCCCCCCTTGCCCTCTCCTCCTATAAATAGAGGGGTGGGGGCGAGGGCTGCACACACCATTTGAAGGCGCAGCCCCTCCCCTCCCCAACACCTCTCTTTCTCCACGCAAGCTTGGCGATGCCCTGCCGGAGAACTGCCGTACCAACTGCACCACGCCGTCGTGCTGCCATTGGAGTTGTCTTCCTCAACCTCTCCTTCATCCTGGCTGGATAAAGACGGAGGAGACGCCATCATCCCGTCGTGTGTTGAACGCTGGAGGTGCTGTCCGTTCAGCACTTGGTCATCGGTGATCGGAATCACGTTGGGAACGACTCCATCAACACCACTCCCTCGAACGCTTCCGTACTCGATCTACAAGTAGTATGTAGATGCAAACTCTCTCCCTTGACTCGTTGCTTAGTAGAACTCATAGATGGATCTTGGTGAAACCGTAGGAAAATTTTAATTTTCTGCAACGTTCCCCAACACTTTCTGCGATGTCGCTCAGACGTCCGACTGCGGCATTGTTATTATTTACTTTTGTTATAACCCTTTCTACGATGTCGCTCAGACGTCCGATCATGCATTGTTATTATTTACTTTTGTTATAAGCCCTTTCGCGATGTCGCTCGGGCGATACGCCCCGATCATGCATTGTTATTATTTACTTTTGTTATAAGCCCTTTCTGCGATGTCGCTCAAACGTCCGACTGCGGCATTGTTATTATTTACTTTTGCTATAAGCCCTTTCTGTGATGTCGCTCAGACGTCCGACTGCGGCACGCATGTCTTTTCTTTCAATATAAGCCCTTTATGAGGTGTCGCTTAGACGCCCGACTGAGGCATGTTTTACTTATTTGTTCACCCTTCGAGGCATCGAGTTTGAGTTCATATAGTACACATAGTTCATATCTAACTCGACAGTAATCATGTGGTGTGCTATGAAGATAATACACAAACAATGGTTTAACTTGACAATGATGATAATTGTAGATCTTATTAAAATAGAGAAACGAATTCAAATGGTTTAACTTCACAACAATCATGATTGTAGATCTTATTCAAATAGAGAAACAAATTCAAATTTAGTTCATATTGAAGCGGTAGTATATACGTTTGGAATGCACTAAAACATTCATTTGAGTAGCAGGTTGCATGCGTTATACACGCAGCGAAATATTTTAATTAAACATAACATGAATCGAATGTTTTGAATGGAATTTGTAGTGCGAATAGATTTGGTACATGTTGGGGATATAACTATTTGTGTAAACCGCCCAGGAGGGGCCGGGTTATGTAAAGAGTTACCAGACAGAAGCCCAAGTCCAAGCAGGAAGATGGCGACTCAACAAGGAGCCTAAGGCCCACAGGCGACTTAAGGCCCGTTGTAGTAAACCGCCATAATGGCATGACTTGTATCATAAGGTAGACTTAACTAGTCACCGAGCCGGACACTATTTATGAGCCGGCCGGGACTCTGTAAGCCGCAGGCGTCAACCCGTGTATATAAGGGGACGACCACCGCGTGACTTAGGGCAGGAAACAACCCTTCGAGGACCGGGCATAGCGTATCTCGCTCCCTGGTCATCGAAACCTCAAGCAATACCAACCCAACTAGACGTAGGCTTACCTTCACCGTAAGGAGCCGAACTAGTATAAACTCTCTCGTGTCCTCTGTCCCGATTAACCCCTTTAAGCTTCCTAGTTGCGATGGATCCACGATTAAGTCCTTACAAGAGGACATCTGCCGTGACAATTCCACGACAGTTGGCGCCCACCATGGGGCCAGTGCACGGTGGATTTGAGTTCTTGAAGGGCACCTTCGAAGGGCTCAAGGGATACGTAGTGGGCCGAATGACCAAGAGTCGTCGCGGCAAGATCTACATCGACAACAAGGCTGGGGCCCCGAGGCCGACTCAATTGAGTACGGGTACCGGGTCCCCTTTGGCGGAATTCACATCTTTATCGGCCGGATTGGTGAGCCGGGCCCAGAGCCGGACAGCTGTACCGACCTCATTGAGACGGCTCAGCGTGCGAGACCCGCTCAGATTCAACCTGTGATGAAGCGTGCCTTTGTGGGCTGTGTTCATGGAGAGGCACTTTCGGAAGGATCTAAAGATGGCGAAGAGACGGCCGTCCCATCAGATGATGATTCGTCCTCCGGCTCAACAGATTCTCTGTATCAGGTCCAAGAAGGCATGCTAGGGGGTTGTTCTAACGGCTCTAGCGTTCCGGATTGCTATGAGCCGCCAAGCTAGGCAGGAGTCTTCATGGCTGGTACCCAACCCGGCCAAAACTTCGGCCAGCTGCGACAAAGAATAACGTCCGGGTTAGGAGCGGCTGGGGCAGGAGGCCCCGCTCGCCCGCCAGCTCAGGTGCTGATAGATCTTATGGACAAGTTGACGGCCTTGTTAACCTCCACGTTTATTCCTGCAAATCCGGATGAGCATAACGCGGAGGTGGCAAAGGTGCGTGAGGAGATAGCCCGGGCCAAGGAGGCCTTGGCGGCTGAGGACACCAGGCTAGCTGCAGAGCGGGCGGCTTTGGATGCACGGGCGCAGCGACTTCAGTCAGAGGCTTTCCAGCTTAACATGAATCTGAATGCATCCAATGAAGTGATGAGAAGGAGGCATCAGAAAACCCAGTCCCATCTGCCTCCGGCTTACGATCCTCGGAATCTTTTCACGACACCCGGAGCTAGTCCTAGCAACCCACCTGAAGCCAATCAATTTATGACACCCGGAGGGCCGGTTCAGCCTCGAGAGACAGCACCTCTTCACGGGAGCATGGCTCCGCCCCGATACATACCAACACCTCCGGGCCACTTTTCCAACCCCATGGAGAACCTGATAGCAGCATCGGCGCGTTTGGCGGCTCTCCCAGTGGAGGGTGACGACCCGACGGTGGTGGAAACCCGGAGGGTTAGGGAGCTTCTTCAGACGGCCTTGGCACAGCAACAGGCCTATTCTTACAGCAGGGACATGATTCATTCCACTCCTCAGCCTTTGGTAGCACCTCGACCAAACCGGAGTCCGAGTTACAGCAGACACATGGAGTCAGAGGCTTTATCAAGTAATGCCCAGCGTCACAACCAACCCGGCGACTATAACCCGGTGCAGGATCGATTGCGTCAGGAGGATGAACGGGCGGCTCAATTGGCGGCTCAGCAGACGGCATATGATGGTTTCCCAGAGTATCCAATGACTTCTGTTGGAGCCGGGGTGGCCACTAGAACCGG
The DNA here is from genome assembly GCA_021605145.1 of Aegilops bicornis. NCBI lineage: Eukaryota > Viridiplantae > Streptophyta > Magnoliopsida > Poales > Poaceae > Aegilops > Aegilops bicornis. The sequence goes on along the minus strand of CM038674.1, from coordinate 221,622,175 downwards.
CGGTGTCCTCGTTCTGTGCCGGCTCTTCGAGATGTGCGTCTGCCCAAGGATTTCAAGGGTCCTCGAAAGGTGCCGAATTACACGGCCAACTTACAACCGGGGGCGTGGATTGAAAGTTACGAGATGGCCATGGAATTATTGGAAGTCAGCGACGCGGCAATGGCTAAGTATATCACCATGATGTTAGATGGAACGGCCCGAACTTGGTTGAAAAGCTTGCCTCCCAATTCCATCAGTTCATGGGCCGAGTTAAAGGCCCGGTTTATCCAGAACTTTAAAGATACTTGCAAGCAATCTATGTCCATTGTGGACTTGACCAATTGTAAGCAGGAGGAGGGTGAGTCCACAACTCATTGGGTGCGCTGGGTCAAAGAAATAATACATTCATCTGATAAGATGGATGCCGCTCTCATGATACTTATGCTCCAACAGAATTGTCGTTTTGTGCCGCTGAAGCAGAAGCTGGGGCGCCTTAAGCGTGATTGCAATTACATGGGTATGCTGATGGCAGCTTTGGTTAAATACGCCGATTCTGATTCTACTGAAGATCCTGTGTCTGAGGAGGAAAAGACAGGGAAGGGAAAGAAGAACGGCAACAGAAAGGGTCAGCAGCAACAGCCGGTAACTCAAGGTGGTAACAAGCGTAAGCCGGACGGTAACCCGGCGTTTGTGGCCAATGCTAACGCCCAAGGCAATAACAAGAAGCGTAAGGGGAGGACCTCCTCGATCTGGTGGCTTAGCACCATCTCTTGAGCAGCTCTTGAATGAGCCTTGTCCAAGACACGGTACTCGAGAAAATACTGCCACCCACTTATGGAAGGACTGCACGATCATGAAGGACTTCCAGAATTCAAACATGTTTGATGGCAATCACAGGGCAGGCGGCGGTTCAGGAGCAGGTGGTTTCCATGGCCCGGGTGGCGGCTCAAGTTCCGGTTTTCAAGGTGGTCAAGGTGGCTATAATCAGCAGCAGTCCGGTCAAGGAGGACAGCTGATCAGCCGATCGAGTTATCGAGCCATCCAAAACAGTTAAACGGTGGGCAATACCATGTGTTCACCACTAATTTGTGTAAACGTGAGCAGAAGGTGCATAAAAGGGCTGTGAATTCGGTTGAACCGGCGGTTCCCCGTTATCTGAGGTGGTCAGAACAACCTATCATTTGGAGTAGAGAAGATCACCCCCCCGGGTTGATAACCCGGGTCAGTTAGCCCTGGTGGTGGACCCTCAGGTTGGTGGATATAAATTCACTAAGGTGCTCATGGACGGCGGAAGCAGCATCAACATTCTCTATTATCAGACCTTTCGCCGTATGGGTCTGACTGATAAAGACTTGAGGACATCTAACACTGTTTTCCATGTGGTGGTACCCGGTAAGTCAGCGTATCCTGTTGGAAAGATCGAGCTGGAAGTGGCTTTTGCAGATGAGTATGATTCCAGGGCTAAGAAGCTGACGTTTGAGGTGGTCAAAATCAGAAGCCCATATCATGCTCTGTTTGGACGGCCGGCTTATGCCAAGTTTATGGCACGACCGTGTTATGTTTATCTGCAGCTCAAGATGCCGGGTTACAAGGGCACCATCACTGTGCATGGGAGTCGAAAGGTGGCCTTGGAGTGTGAGGAAGGGGATGCGGCTTATGCTGAATCCGTTTGTGCTGAAGAGGAGCTGAAGTTTTATCAAACTAATGTTGACCCGGCAGATACGACCTCTTTGAAGAAGCCAACCATAGAGCAAGACTCGACTTTGAAATTTAAGTCGGCCGCCAAGACAAAACTGGTTGACGTCACTCCAGGTGACTCTTCCAAGCAATTCAGCATCAGTACCAATTTGGATCCTAAATAGGAAACCGCGCTCATCGAGTTCATCCGTGAGAACCTGGACATCTTTGCATGGAAACCTTCTGACATGCCGGGTGTCCCGAGAGAACTTGGTGAGCACACTCTTAATATTGATCCGAAGTATAAGCCGGTCAGGCAATTTCTCCGGCGGTTCAATGAGGAAAGGCGAAAGGCTATAGGGGAAGAGGTCACTCGGCTCTTAGCAGCAGGGTTAATCGTGGAAGTTTTTCACCCGGAGTGGTTGGCTAACCAGGTGCTTGTGCTCAAGAAAAACGGCACCTGGTGGATGTGTGTCGATTACACGGACCTAAATAAAGCTTGTCAGGCTGATCCCTTTGCTTTGCCCCGCATTGATCAAATAATCGATGCCACTGCGGGTTGCGAGCGGTTGAGTTTTTTGGATGCTTACTCTGGTTATCATCAGATCAAGATGGCAGTTAAGGACCAGGAGAAGACGGCTTTCATTCCTCCATTTGGAGCCTTCTGCTATGTGTCTATGCCGTTTGAGCTTAAGAGTGCCCAGGCGACTTATCAGCGGTGTGTGCAGAATTGTCTCCATAATCAGATTGGGCGCAATGTCCATGCTTATGTGGATGACATTGTGGTGAAGTCCAGAGAGAAGGAAACCTTGATCTCCGATTTAAAGGAAACCTTTGATAATCTCCGGGTCTACAAGATGATGCTTAACCCGGACAAGTGCGTATTTGGTGTACCTGCAGGCAAACTTTTAGGATTCTTGGTCTCAAACAGGGGCATTGAAGCTAACCCGGAGAAGATCAAGGCGATTACCTCTCTGGCTAAGCCGGCGTGCATTAATGATGTTCAGTGACAGGCGGGTCGTGTTGCTGCTTTAAGCCGATTCATAAGCCGGCTAGGGGAGAAGGCTTTACCGTTGTATCAGATGATGAAGAAAGCAGACACCTTTGTCTGGAGTGAGGCTGCTAATGCTGCTTTTGAAGATTTAAAGAGACAATTGGCTAAGCCGCCGGTTCTAGCAGCTCCGATTGATAAAGAGCCATTGCTATTGTATGTTGCTGCTAACTCACATGCTGTTATTGTGGCTATTGTGGTGGAGCGTAAGGAGACTGGCAAGGAGCATCCGTTTCAGCGGCCGGTTTATTACATCAGTGAGGTGCTCATAGAGTCCAAGCAAAGGTATCCGCATTGGCAGAAACTGGTTTATGGGGTGTTCATGGAGAGCCGGAAGCTAAAGCAGTATTTCCTGGGTCATCCTATAACTGTGGTAAGTTCAGCCCCCTTGGGAGACATCATCTAGAATAGGGAAGCCACAGGACGAGTTGCCAAGTGGGCCATCGAGCTTGGGCCTCACGGTTTGAAGTATATGCCGCACACAGCTATCAAGTCTCAAGCCCTAGTGGACTTTATTAATGATTGGACGGAGTTGCAGGCACCAGAGGAGAAGCCGGATAACACGTATTGGACTATTCACTTTGATGGGTCCAGACAGTTGGAAGGCTCGGGGGCTGGAGTAGTTTTAACTACCCCTCGAGGTGACAAATTTTGTTATGTGCTCCGGCTTATGTTTCCCTGTACTAACAATGCAGCTGAATATGAGGCTTTACTCCATGGCCTCCGGATGGCCAAGGAGATGAATTTGAGCCGGGTACGATGTTTGGGCGATTCAGACCTCGTCGCTCAACAGGTGTCAGGCACATGGGATTCTAAGGATCCCCTCATGGCGGCTTATCGTCGTGAGGTTGATGCGGTGGCTGGGCACTTCAAAGGTTATCAAGTAGAGCACATTGATCGAAGGAAGAATGAGGCGGCTGATGCTTTAAGCCGGCTCGGGTCTCAGCGTAAGCCGGTGCCTCCTAATACCTTTCTTGATGTTTTGCATAACCCTTCTGTCAGAGTGCCTACAGAGGAAGAGCCTGCAGTACCAGACCCAGAGGTGCAGCTGGTGGCGGCTCTCCATGCCACCCCGGACTGGACGGTCCTATACTTAGCCTATATGACCCGGGGAGAATTGCCTGAGGACGAGACCTTGTCAAGACAAATCGTCAGGCGGTCCAAATCCATGACAATTGTTCATGGTGAGTTGCATCACCGCAACGTCACTAGGGCGTTTCAACGTTGTGTGTCCCCTGCGGAGGGTCAGGAGATACTTCGTGAGATTCATGAAGGTGATTGTGGTCATCATGCCGGTTCAAAGTCTCTGGTAGCCAAGGCTTATCGTCACGGTTTTTATTGGCTGACGGCTCATGCTGATGCAGAATATCTGGTCAGCAAATGTGACGGATGTCAAAAATTCTCAAGACGAGCTCATGTGCCGGCTCAGGAATTGAGGATGATTCCAATTACTTGGCTATTTGCAGTCTGGGGGCTTGATATGGTTGGACCTTTCAAAAGGTCTAAAGATAAGAAGACACACTTGTTGGTGGCAGTGGATAAATTCACCAAGTGGGTTGAAGCAGAGCCGGTCAGTAAGTGTGATGTAGCCACGGCGGTTCAGTTCATCAAAAAGGTGAACTTTCATTTTGGTATTCCGCACAGTATTATAACTGATAATGGCAGTAATCTCTCCAAGGGTGCCATGGAAGAGTTCTGTCAACAAGAGCACATCCGACTTGATGTTTCGGCTGTTGCTCACCCCCAGTCTAATGGTCTGGCAGAAAGAGCTAATCAAGAGATGTTTAAAGGTATCAAACCCCGGCTCTTAGTTCCTTTACAGCGAACTCCGGGTTGTTGGGCGGAGGAATTACCTTCTGTGCTATGGAGCATCAACACAACGCCCAACAAGTCTACTGGTTATACACCTTTCTTCATGGTGTACAGAGCAGAGGCGGTTCTACCAAGTGACATCTGGCATGATTCACCCCGGGTGGCGGCTTACGTTGAGGCTGATAACAAAAAGCTCGACAGGATGCACTTGACTTGTTGGATGAAGCAGAACTTTCAAAGAAGGCGATTTACGAGCACGACCTGCGCCGTTATCACAGCCGCCGGTTAGAAGCAGAACTTTCAAAGAAGGCGATTTGGTACTCCAGCTCATCCAGGATCAAACTGACATGCACAAGTTGTCCCCTCCTTGGGAAGGACCTTTCGTGGTCAGCAAGAATCTCAACAACGGGTCATATTACCTCATCTATGTTCGAGAGCACAAAGACTCACGTAAGTCGGAGGAGGGGACCCGCCGGCCGTGGAACATAGCACATCTCCGACCCTACTATACTTAAGCCGCTGGCTTTCGGAGTATATTTACCTTTTCTTTTCTAGCAATGTATATATTATATAAAGCAATAAAGCAGGACCTCTTTCTTTTCCATCCTACAAAGTTTATGTGTCTTCTTGACCAGGTGATGGAAACGATTAAAAGGGAGCAGATCATATCTGAATCCGGCGTTCCCTTTGGTCTGGCTTATGATCATATCTGAATCAAACCATGGTCATTTGGGGGCTACTTGTTCAAACATAGGTCGTATTCGAACCAAAGAGAACATAGCTGTCGATACCCAATTGATTGGCACACTGCCGAACCCACTTGGGGGCTTCTTGATCATATTTGACTCATAGTTTAACCTCTTTTGGGCCTGACGTGGATCATATTCGAATCAGGGTCATTAAACAACTCTCATGGTCACTTGGGGGCTTCCTGTTCAAACATAGGTCGTATTCGAACCAAAGAGAACATAGTTGTCGATACCCATTTGATCGGCATCGCCAAAGCCATTGGGGGCTATATGATCGTATCCGAATCTTAGCTTAACCCCTCTGGAACGGTTCTACTGATCGTATTCGAATCAGAGGCCTTTTGAAAATCAGGTTTACTTTATTCTATCGGAGTAAGTAATACTAAGGGCCAGGTAAACATCATATGTGCTATTTTTCAGATGTTAAGTATAACTATCTGCTTTTTTGGGATCAAGTAAGCCGGTAAGGTACGCCTCAAACGGGCTGATACTTATGATGTTTTGGTTCCTACTCCGGATTAACGTTATCTTACATGACCCCGGATGTGGTGAGATGCCGAAGGAAATTTTTGTTTTATGCACAGAGTAAAGCAGAAAGCTTTTGGATGATTCAAGTAAGCCGGCAGTGCACATTGCTGGCGGCTTGAGACATTGTTAATCACCGCAAAACATGCGCGAAGGCATGACAGAGTTAAGGAATTTTATCTATCCTATTAGAAGACTCCCCGAGTCTAAAGTAAGTGAAGCATTGTTTTGCAAAAGTCATAACACATCTGGCGGCTCATTCTTCCGGCTGGCTTGATGACTCCGGGTTATCCTTCCCCGCCTCTCCTTTGGTTGTTTTGTCCTGGAAGGTTGACGAGGTCCAGTCAATGCCGCTTAAAGCTTCAAATTCAGCTTCATCATCTATTAAGCTGGTCGGGTCAACTTCAGGAGCGAAGGTATGCTTACGAGCTGGAGGGATCAGGCTGATGTCATCATAATGTGGAGTTGGAATCTTCCGGTTCTCGTTGTCATAACCCGGCTGATACTTTGTAAGATCAATATCGTTGCCGATGATGGTGGCCACAGGATGTACGACTCTCACACAGGTGGTGAAGTCTGATTGACTGAATGCAGAGCCGTCCTCCTTTAAACTGGGGTATCCAAGAGCGACATCGCTTAAGTCTAGCTCTGGAGCCAATGCTTTGGCCTGGCTTAAGGCGGCTATGGCCCCGGCTCTACCAGATGCTCGCCTTAACTCCTGAATCCGTTGAGGTAACACGGCAAGCCGCTTGAGTACATCTCGCAGGAGATAAGGTGCATCATTTGATAAAGCCACAACGACTAAAGCACGCTGTGACCCGGTGTATAGTTGTTCCACCAGAGTGTACACCGCCTTAAGCTTGACCAGCATATTCTGCTTGAGGTTCGTGCTCCTGGGGCCTGTGTTTATATGTATAAGGTGAGCCGGAGTTAGCAATTAAAATAGACATCAAAGGAACCATTGTGATATTCAGAGTTATACATAGTAAACTTACCGAAGATTGCTGAGACCATTTAAGATATCTGGCGCTTTAAGCCGGACAGCTCGGCAGTCGCCTCGGAAAGAGATGCATCTGCTGTTTCAGCCCTAGTCACTAATGAAGCCCTCTCCTCAACCCAAGTTTTCTTCTATGATTCAAATTTTTTCTTCAGTTTCTCTTGTTCGGAGATACTGAGTTCAAACTTGGAGTTGGCTTTCTGAGCTTCAAGCTCTTGGGTTTTCAACTGACTCTTCAGATCAGCAATCTCCGCTTCAAACTGACTTATGGTGGCCTGCATCGACATTAGGTTATGGTAAGAATCATGGTAAGATTACATTCAAGTCCCAAACACTTTACAAGTAAAGATACTTGGCACTTGGGGGCTAATGTATGCTTAAAGAATTTCTTAACCTATTTTACCGGTCATATATTAAGTCTCAAGCACTTTACAAGTAAAGGCACTTGACACTTGGGGGCTAATGTGTAACCCAAATTCAAAGTTTCATGCTATCACCGGGTTAAATATGTTCAATTTAAGCCGGACAAAGCTGACAGTAAGTAGATTTCTAAGTCTACAGCATATTCATTCATAAGCAATAGACTTGGGGGCTGATATAGTAAGTAAGGTTCAGGAAAAAGTTAAAGGTATACCTCAGATTTAGGTTGTATTTTCTTCACCATGTCAATTTCGTGTCACGGCTATTGTGCACTTGATTCAGATAGCTTGAGACTATATCACCAATGCTTAGGTGAGTATAATCAGTGATGTCCTGTTTGGTTTTCTCCGACGTTGGGCAAACTCCTCCTTGGCGATTACATCGAGCAAGACGAGGGTCGGCCCAGTCAACGTATTGGCTTTTCAGAAATTCAACTTCTGGTTCGGTCGTCTTGACCGGGCTAGGAGTCTCTGGCTTATCAGAATCGCGGACAACATCTTCTGCAGGTGGGTCAGAGGTTGACACCGGAATATCAAAAACCGGTTCAAGCGGTGGCTGATGAATGGAGCTCTCAGGAACAGATGAGTCAATTGCCGGTTCAGTGACCACCGGGTCTTGGGACAAATTATTCTTTCTGGCCCTCTTGCTAGGCTTCGCTTGCAGGCTGTCAGTCAAAGTGGAAGGATGAGTACCAACGAATAAGTATGGAAAAAACTTAAAGTAAGAACGCTGGCATTACCCGAGAGCTGTTTTAAAAGCCGGCATGTTTGGTTGCATTGACTCGCCGGAAGACGGAGAGGTATCCTGATAATTGGAGTCATATGGATTGAGGGGTCGACGAAATAAACCTGCCAAAGGATAAACAGAACGCAAAGCGGAGATGACCTTAGTTCAACGCTTCCTAGTTATATCGGGTAAGCCGTAGGAGAGTTCTGCGTCTTGAGTGGCCCGAGTTTGCCTCCGGTTCTCAAGTTGTTGTTGCTTCAAAAGAAATTGAGGATCTTGGTAAGCTAGAGGGTGTGAAAACCTTACTTTCCGGTCACCCTTCGGATTTTTGTGTTGGCAAAGGCTCGAAGTCGGAAGAAATTATAGTTACCTCTTCGCCACCGCTTGATCAAGTTTCCAGATCTTCTGAAAGGATCAAATGTTAGTAAGGAATGGCAAAGGAGTTAAAGAAAATTGAAAAAGATTACCTCTTCCTCATCCAAGAAGAGTCATCCAGCTTTAAGCATCGAGGCGCTGGGTCTCTTCTTCTTAGAGGTGCCCGTACTGGCGGTTTTTCTTTCAGTCTTCTTGGCCGCCCTGGCCTGTTTAGCAGCCTCATGGTCATACTTGACCTTCCAGAAGTCATCCCTGGCCTATGGAGACAGATAAGGAATCATAAGTATAAGAAGGTAACATATAAAAGAGTATTTGTGAAGACTAGTAACTTACCGCAGGAGCCGGGTTCTTCTTACAGAAGGGAAGTAAGCCGAAGGCATTACTGGTTACAGTGCCTTCCTTCAACAGAGTTTGGACGGTAGCATCTATTGCATCGTCTGATAAATCATCAGAGCTATGACGCATCGAGTCATCTTTTTCGCTCAGATAAGTACACATTAAGCCGGAGCGGCGGCTTAATGGTAGTATCCGCCAGGTGACCCAGACTCGAACCAGATCGATGCCATTTAAACTGTTCCCTACAAGAGCTTTGACCTTCTTGATGGTGGGGTTGAGAGGCAAGCGTTCAACACCGGATAACTTATCTGCCAGTGGATGATTGGATTCGAGACGCAGGGCGCGAAAGCCGGGCAGTGGCTTCTCATCAGCCGGTGATATATCATGGCAGTAGAACCACGTCTGTTCCGATCTTTCGGTGACTTGGCAATTCAGCATAAGGGAAAAGACAATCTCTTCGCCGCTGGATGGAGATGTCGCCAAGCTCAAGACTCGGCCCGTTGGCACGTTCGTTTTGCCGGTTCAAATAAAAAAGTTCTCTGAACAAAAGCAGACTTGGTTCTTCTCCCAGGTACACTTCGCAGAAAACTTGAAAATTGCAGAGGTTTGACACGGAATTGGGCCCGATGTCTTGAGGTCTAAGGTCAAAGAAATTCAGAACTTCTCTGAAAATTTTTGAGCCGGGAGGGGCAAATCCCCAGTTCATGTGATCCGTGAAAACTATCACTTCCCCGTCTTTTGGTTGAGGCTTTTCTTCGGATGGGTCAGGAACACGATAAGACATGACTTCCTTTTTTGGCAAGTGACCAGACTTCACAAATTCAGCCAGCTTGCTTTTGGTGACAGTGGATGGGACCCAGTTGCAGGTTACAGGAGCTTTGGTTGGCTTAGGCGCCATGACAACAGATTGGCCTATTGCAAAATAAGAAGTTCCGGCTTAATGTTTAACCCGGAAGAAGATATTCAAATTGCTGAATGATAGCGGCTTAAAGGGGCCTAATGACATAGGGATAATTGGGCAGCGTCATTTAAGCCGCCATAAGTGTTAGCGACAGTTCAAAAGTTCTAAAAGACCTGAGAAGGTGCCAAGGTTTACAGACCAAGTGGGATGCATTTAAACCGGACATTTGAACAGTCATGTTGAAGGCACTTAACATAAGAAGTGTTCCGGGTGATAAAAACAGATTTCATAAGTTACAACTATTATTTTGGATCAAATGGTCGTTCAGAAAGGAAAATTTTCTAAACCTAAAACATGATACAGAGGAGTTCATGCATCCTAATGAGGATTCTTTGCAAGAAAAGAAGATCTACTAGTATATAAAATGGATGCGGAATAGGTACCGCACGAGATTTATGCTACGGTGGGATCAAAAGAAGCCCCCGCAGAGGAAATACGAAGAACAGGGGATGAACTGCGAACTGTACAGAAGAACTATCAACCCTAGCATAGATAAAAGATGCAGAAAGGGGAACCTTACGATGCTGGATCTATTGCGGAGGGACGCCGCCGTTCTCTGGTCAGGATTCAAGTTGATGCAGCGGCCAAGGTCGATGAAGACGAGGGATTCGACGGCGGCGGCGGCGGAGCTTGAGTGACAGAGAAGAGAGGAAGAAGACGACTGGAAGGAGAAGAATGAAAAACCTAAAGTCACGCCTATTTATAGGGAGAGGGTAACCGAGACGGCGCGGCAAACAAGGAGATAAGAATTACTATCCAGCGGCCCCGACGCCTCGATTCTCGGAACAGGCAATAAAGACAAAGATCCGTTGGGCCGATTCGGCGGAATAAAAGGAAAGATGACATCATGATGGGTTAACACGGATCCAAAGAGTGACGTCACGCCAGGTTAAAGAAAGTCTTTTTGCGCAGTCCGAAGACTGAAGATTTATGTTTTAAGTTATTTTAAGATTGACATGAGCAGGTTCAAATCAATCTGGGGCCTAATGTTGGGGATATAACTATTTGTGTAAACCTCCCAGGAGGGGCCGGGTTACGTAAAGAGTTACCAGACAGAAGCCCAAGTCCAAGCAGGAAGATGGCGACTCAACAAGGAGCCTAAGGCCAACAGGCGACTTAAGGACCGTTGTAGTAAACCGCCATAATGGCATGACTTGTATCATAAGGTAGACTTAACTAGTCACCGAGCCGGACACTGTTAATGAGCCGGCCGGGACTCTGTAAGCCGCAGGGCATCAACCCGTGTATATAAGGGGACGACCCGCCGGCGGCTTAGGGCAAGAAACAACCCTTCGAGGACCGGGCATAGCGTATCTCGCTCCCTGGTAATCGAAACCTCAAGCAATACCAACCCAACTAGACGTAGGCTTACCTTCACCGTAAGGAGCCGAACTAGTATAAACTCTCTCGTGTCCTTTGTCCCGATTAACCCCTTTAAGCTTCCTAGTTGCGATGGCTCCACGATTAAGTCCTTACAAGAGGACATCTGCCGTGACAATTCCACGACAGTACATTACACGGGACTAGACCCTCTTGTGTGGTGCGAATTGATTTCTTTTTGTTTTTTGATCGAGGTAAGTGCGAATTGATTTGATGCAGTACACGTTAGGCTTGTCCGGTAATTTCAACCCGTGCCTTGTTACCCCGAGATATTTAAGATATTTTTTTCCTCGTTGTGCTCCAAAAACTCCGTCCATCTCAAGCCGCGCCTTGCTATCCCAAAATTATAACTCGCGCGAAAACTCCCACCTCATGCGAAATCCCGACAAGTGAAATGCCCGCGATACCCCTGAATCGAAAGAACCACCTAGCTCTAATCGGTGGGGATACTGTCGGTGTCAAAACCGGCGGATCTTGGGTACGGGGTCCCGAACAGTGCGTATGAGGTTGATGGTAACAGGAGACGGGGGACACGATGTTTACCCAGGTTCAGGCCCTCTCTATGGAGGTAATACCCTACTTCCTACTTGATTGATCTTGATGAATATGAATATTACAAGAGTTGATCTACATCGAGATTGTAATGGCTAAAACCCTAAAAGTCTAGCCTGTATGACTATGATTATTCTCCATGGACTAAGCCCTCCGGTTTATATAGACATCCGAGGGGACTAGGGTTGTACAAAGTCGGTTACAGAGAAAGAAATCTTCATATCTGGACGCCAAGCTTGCCTTCCATGCCAAGGAGAGTCCCATCCGGACACAGGTGAGAGCCTTCGGTCTTGTATCCTCACAGCCCATCAGTCCGGCCCATGTCCAACAGGCCGGACGCCCGAGGACCCCTTAGTCCAGGACTCCCTCAGTAGCCCCCGAACCAGGCTTTCAATGACGATGTGTCCGACACGCGATTGTCTTCAGCATTGCACGGCGGGTTCCTCCTCCGATGATTTCAAAGAGTTGTTATTCGGCCTTCCATTTAATGTCATTCCTATCGGCTTATGTGCAACCATAGCTTCACCTTCCACATGTCGAGCAAATACGAGACGTCTGGGTATTTTTTGCCTATAACACCCCGTCCATGTAAGAAAAGCGTCTATTTAAAGGGATTTAATCTTAGATCCGTTCCACGTCCCGCGGAAAATCCTCAGAGCTTGCTAGGAGAGACCACTCCAACATGGCTAGCACTCCAAGTTTCTCCTCCATCCCCACGGCCCTAAAAAGGCGATTGGGAGGGATGTTCCGTATCCCACGGTCAGCTAGTGAAGCTGCAAACATAGGGATTTCTTCCCCCCATGGATCTAGTCACCATTCGAGCAGGATTGACTTCCTCCAACGGTGGGGCTCAGGCTGAGAATCTCCCCAGTCCATCCGGGGGGGGGGGGGGAACGAGTGTGCTTCGTTCCCTTCCTGCTAAGAGGCGTCGGATTTCAAATCCGTCCGGTTCTCCAAGGACTTCTAGAGTATTATGGCCTCCAACTTCACAATTTGACTCCTGCCTCCATCCTACACATCGCCGGTTACGTTGCTCTTTGTGAGATATTCTTGGGCTGTGAGGTCCATTTTGAATTATGGAGCAAACTATTTTGCCTCGTCCCTCATAACCAAGAGGGATCAATATTTGAACTGGGTGGAGCCGAGGTATGGCGCATCGCCGGGACCGGATACCTGTCCGGCACACCAAAGAAGGCATCCGAAGAGTGGCCTTTCGAATGGTTTTATATCAAGGATGTCTCCCTTACTGACCCGGTCTGAATGTGTCTGCCCGAACTCTCAAGAGCTCCGTTGAAGAAACGCCACAGGTGGCGCCCTCGGAGCCTCGAGGAGGAAGAAGACGCGGAAGTCCGTAAATTGATGGGAAAGATAAAGACGCTTGCCTAGTCCGGATTATCAATAGACGAGGTAATGGCGACCTCCATAGCGCGGAGGGTTCAGCCACTCCAATACAAAGGGCTTCCCATGTGGCACTATAATGGGGAAGACGACGCCTGCCGTTGCGGTCGGAAGGGTCCGAACACCCCCTCCGCTTTGGCCAAGATATTGGCCGAACTATTCAAAGGGGAGAAAGAGGAATTCACTCGTATCAAGCACCGAGATGGATTTTCCATGTACAATCCTCCTAGCTGGGTGAGTTCCAATCCCACTACTCTACTCGATCTACTCCCTGAGTCAATTTTAATGAACATTAATCCGTCCATTTGTAACAGGAATGGCGAAGGATCACCAAGGGGCTCCACAGCCCCGCCCCACAGCCAGAGGACCACAACCGGGACCTTGACCCCGTATTCGAAGAGGATCCGGACATATTCGTGGAGCTCGAGAATGGGTTGTTCTACCAGGCGAGCTATGACGGCACGGAAGTGGCCATCACCGCCAACTATCCCGTTCTTCTCCCTGCCTCACATGTAAGTAATCAGGAGACATTTCCTCTGAAAGAGCTTCCTCATTCGGCCTCACCCACCGCACTGTCTCATGCTCCAAAGGGGAGGCGTTCGGCGCACCATGCTACACCAGGGGCAACTCCAAAGAGGGCGGCGCCCACGCCGGGCAAGCCTTCAAAGAGGAAGGCAAACGAAGACACGACCGACCTTTCATCAAAGAGGTATGGCTTTGTAAATATGCTCCTTGGCAGTCACATCCAACTATGACATCGTCCGCTTGTGACTTATCAGGAAAAGCGTTCGCCGGACTATGTCCGAGTGTCCTGTCGATCATGCCCCCAACAGCCAGGTTCCAGACCCTGTCGTAAATACGGGGGCTGATACGGGAGTGACACCGGATTGCCCTTTGGCAGAGGATTCCGATGATGTATCCGTCACAAACTCGGGAGTGGAGAGCGCCAAGAATCATCGGCAATGGAGGGCCGTTTTACGCGACCCCATCTTTACAAAAGAGGCATTCAATGCCTTCCGCTCGGCTGATGCATACATCCGTGTCGGATCTCAGGTTCCGGCCAAACCCTTAAGGTTCGAACTCTAGGGTGCGTGTGAAGATCTCTCCCTCACAGATCACGTCCTCACACGCTTCGCTATCTCTAGGATAGCTCGACGAACTCGCAGCACAGGGGACACAAGATTTATACTGGTTTGGGCCACCGTTGTAGTGTAATACCCTACTCTAGTGTGGTGGTGGTGGATTGCCTCTTGGGCTGAGGATGAACTGTACAAGGGGAAGAACATCCTCTTGAGGAGAGGTGTTTTTGTGCTTGGTGAACTTGAGGGTGTGTGGATACCATCCCTCCTACTGTGGTGGCTAGTCCTATTTATAGAGGCCCTGTTCCTGTTCCCAACTATTGAGTGGGAAGGGATTCCACAACGGCCAATTTGAAAGGGGACAACTAGTAAATCTTATCCTGACAAAAGTGGTCTTCGCCTGCCAATGGCTCTGGTGGTGAAGCCGTCTTGGGCTCCACAATGACCTCCATCTTGCCGTCCTGCTGGTCTTGGTCTCGTTGCACCAATGTGGAAACCTTTGCCTGACGACTCGGTACTCCTTGCCTATGCTTGCCTCCTTAGCATCAAAGAGGAAACAAGGACACTGCGCGCACTGGCGCCCGCCTGGTGCCCACTTGGTCTCGATCCTCATGGCTCACATCACGAGAACCTCGCGAGGTTTGCCTTGCCTTGATCTCTCCGCCCCTCGCGAGCTAGCCTGGTGAGGCCGCTCCCGAGTAGGTCTTGCGTCGCCTACATCGCGAGGGTCTTGAGTGCTCATTAGTGAAAATGGGCCATATGGGCCCACTCACAGAGCCACGCCGTGGGCCGCAGGCAGGCAAGTCTGGAGACCCCCATTCCCAGAACGCCGACAGTAGCCCCCGGGCCCAAGGCGGCTCGGACTTGGCTTCTAGGCAAATCCAAAGGGCAAGTGCGGTGCGCCACGGGCCCCAACAACCAGCAGCCTTGGTCGACGCGCGGAGGTTGATTGGACGTGGGCGTCTCCCCATCCCCATGCTGCCTTGATACCCGCCTAGCTAGGCGGCCACTGTAATCTACACAATTTCCTTCCCCTCGTTGCGGCGCGCTCCCCCAATTCTTCCGCTTTCTCGAAGCTCGCCTCCTTCTCCCAATCCGATCTTAACTCATCTCCCCATCGCCATGGCGCCGGGTCAGACGAAGAAAGGTAAGGAGCCCCTGTCCTCCGCAGAACTTCATCCGTCCATTGAGCCCGCCATTGGTAGGTCGCTGGTGCTCAACCAAGAAGCCATGGACAAGGTGCACCCCATGCTCGCCTCCAGCTTCAGTGAGTGGGGGAAAATGCTGGCTTGGCCTGCATCTCGAGATTGTGTCGACAGGACGACCACCAAGGTCCCATTCTTCATTGACGCCCTCTAGGCCGACATGGTTCCTCCCTTTTCTGCCTTCTTCAACGCAGTGCTTACCCATTACCAGATCCACATGCTGCACCTCGATCCTTAATCTGCGACCCTTTTTGCTGTCTTCGCCTTTTTTTGCGAGGCCATGGTGGGCATTGCTCCTTCCGTGGCACTCCTCCACCCCTTCTTCTCGTTGCACTTGACTGATTCCCGACAGACCTTGGGATGCCTGAGCATCGAGGCCGTGGTGGCGACGGCCGGCGCGGGGATTGACTTTGAGCTTCTGCCATCCATGAGCGAGTTTCGGACACGGTGGGTAATTGTTGATGTCGGAGTGCGCAGCCCCCTGCTCCTCTTCTTCGTCGGTGCCCGCCATTCCCAACTCCGGTTGGTGCCACCAGAGGCTCGCCGATACTTGCCTTGTCCCCGTCTAGATGAGGTTGAAGAAGCTGAAGGACCGCGGCATGACTGTGCCTATGGTGGTGCAGGAGTTCGTCCGGCGCCGAGTTGCTCCACTTCAGCAATAGTCTCGATCGCGGCATGACTTTGTTGTTTGCTTGTTTGAGATACTCTATGCCATTTGCGTGATACTTGGATGATCATGTGTTTGATCACATGCTATGCTACATTATTGATTGATTGGATGATATGATCTCTTATATCCTCATATGATCATTCACTTTGCTTGGTGGTGAGTGTATGTATTTTATTATTATCATTTTCAGCGCTCCACCAAGACGTATGTGACATGGAAGAGTAACCCATGATCCTAACTCATTGTGCATTTGCAATCCAAAGGAAATCTTAAACTATGCACAAATTTAGGGGGAGCTCTTGCTTTTCACATACTTCTCAAAGCGACAATGTTTTCAATCTTATTATCATTTGTCGAAGCTTTGATCTATATGTTGTCATCAATTACCAAAAAGGGGGAGATTCAAAGTGCAACTATCCCTAGGTGGTTTTGGTAATTCCTAACAACATATAGCTCATTGAGCTAATGCTATTCCAAGATAAATATTTCAGGAAAGCTCAATGATTGGCATGGCATGGATGAGAAAAGTGGACCCCTCAAAATACTAAGGACAAAAGGACTGGCTCAAGCTCAAAGCTCAAGACTCTACATTTTCCATTTTAGTGATGCAAGATCACATTGAGTCTATAGGAAAAGCCAATACTATCAAGGAGTGATGAGGTGTTGCTTAATGGGGTTCTTGCTCAAAATGCTTAGTGATATGCTCAAAAGCCCTCAACTACTTTCTCATATCCACATATGACCTAAACCAAGAGTCAAACTCGGCCTCACCGATTCTTTCTATCCGGCGCCACCGAGTTCAGATGTCATAGCCACTGCCACAAACCCTAGGCAAATCAGTCTCACCGATAGGGATCTCGGTCTCACCGAGATGGGATTGTAATCTCTCTGTTTCCCTTCGTAACGTTTCGGTCTGACCGAGATGAGAGATCGGTCCCACGGAGATTGCAATGTAAACTCTCTGTTTCCCTTTCGTAACATTTCGGTCCCACCGAGATGAGCGAATCTGTCCCACCGAGTTTACCTGACCAACTCTCTGGTTAGCTTATTACCAAAATCGGTCTCACCGAGATTACGTTATGCCCTAACCCTAACCATATCGGTCCTACCGAGTTGCATGTCGGTCCCACCGAAAATCCTAATGGTCACTAGAGTTGCTGAATCGGTCCGACCGAGTTTCTCAATTCGGTCCCACCAAGATTGGTAAGTTGTGTGTAATGGTTAGATTTTGTGTGGAGGCTATATATACCCCTCCACCCCTCTTCATTCGTGGAGAGAGCCATCAGAACATGCCTACACTTCCAACTTACATTTTCTGAGAGAGAACCAGCGACACTTGTGTTGAGGTCAAGATATTCCAATCCTACCATATGAATCTTGATCTCTAGCCTTCCCCAAGTTGCTTTCCACTCAAATCTTATTTCCACCAAATCCATATCCTGTGAGAGAGAGTTGAGTGTTGGGGAGACTATCATTTGAAGCACAAGAGCAAGGAGTTCATCATCAACACACCATTTGTTACTTCTTGGAGAGTGGTCTCTCCTAGATTGGCTAGGTGTCACTTGGGAGCCTACTACGTGAAGATCTACCCTAGTGAGGCAAGTCCTTCGTGGGCGACGGCCATGGCGGGATAGACAAGGTTGCTTCTTCGTGGACCCTTCGTGGGTGAAGCCCTCCGTGGACTCTGTCGGATTTCGGGTTCCGGCAGACCCTTGAGGTTCGAACTCTGGGGTGCGCACGAAGATCTTTCCCCTACCAACTCACGTCTCGAAGACTCGCAAGGAATCTAGGCCTAGAAAGAAGGAAACACAAGGGACACGAGATTTATACTGGTTCAGGCCACCATTGTGGTGTAATATCCTACACCAGTGTGTGGTGTGGTGGATTGCCTCAGGGGCTGATGATGAACTATACAAAGGGAGAACAGCCTCCCGAGGGGCTGTTGTTGAGCTGGTGCGATGAACTGCTTGGGTGAGTTCAGTCGCCTCTCTCTCTCTCTCTAGTCTATGCGCAATCTTGATCTGATCCCCTCTACTGTGGTGGCTAGTCCTATTTATAGAATGAGGCCCTGGGCCTCTTCCCAAATAATGAGCGGGAAGGGCGCCAACAATTGGCCATTTTGAAGGGGAACATCTAGTACGCTTATCCTGACTAAAGTTGGTCTTCGACTGCCAAAGACTCTGATGGTGACGCCGTCCTGGGCTCCATGGTGACCTCCATCCTGCCGCTCTGCTGGTCTTGGTCTTGTTGCACCGACGCGGTAACCTTTGCCTGATGCCTTGGCCTGTGCTTGCCGCCTTTGCACCAAAGGGGAAACAAGGACACTGCGCAGGCCGACGCCCGCCTGACACCCGCCTGGTTTCAATCGTCATGGCTTGCGTCACGGGCTCCTCGCGAGATGCCCTGCCTTGATCTCTCCGCCTCCTCGCGAGCCTGCCTGATGAGGCTGCTCCTGAGGAAGATTCCTGTCGTCCGCCCCGCGAGGCCTGGCATCTCGTGAGGGTCTTGAACTTAAGCTGATCAAGCCGGGCTACACTGGGCCTTCTCTTGAGCCACGCCGCAGGCCGCAGGCAGGCAAGTCTGGGGACCCCCATTCCCAGAACGCCGACAGTAGCCCCCGGGCCCAAGGTGCGCCCGGACTTGGCTTAGCAGAGAAGCGAAAGGGCAAGTGCGAAGTGCTGCAGGCCCCAGTAGCCTGCGGCCTCTGGCGCTGCATGGCGACTGATTGGACGGGGGTGTCTCTGCTTCCCCACGACGCCTCGGCAACTGCACGACTTGACAAGTCCCTGCATGCAACAATGGGTCATGATTACCTGCGATCGTGGAGGCCGGCGGTTGGCCTTCTCCGGCTATAAGTATGGAACGGCGTGAGCCCTTTCAGTCCATTCCTTCCTGCTACTCCTTTCTCTCCATCCCGGCTACTCACCATCCCCATGGCGCTGCCGTAGAGGTTCTCGGTCGTGGAGAAGGGAAAGGCTCGTCGGGAAGGGCCTGACTCTCCTTCGACAAAGCACGGCCGAGGCCGTCCTCGCAAGCATCCTGTGGCCCCCGTAGTGGCTTCCCATGGTCGTGGAGGCGGTCCCCTGCGCGGTGATGAACGCCCGGTTGCCGATGGGAGGCACGACGTGGCTGCGTGACCCCCTAGGCTGCGCTTCCACTCGGCGGAGGTGCTGCCAGAGTTCGTCATGTGGTCGGCGGACCCGACCGGCACCTGGCTCCAGCTTCCCCGCTTCTTTGTAGGTGAACTTCCGGCCGGCTCTCCGGGCGGCCTCTGGCTTCAGGCGGACGGTTGCTGCAGTAGGGCCTCTTGGGCTTCGCTGGAGGTCTCCGCCGCCGGGAATGCGGCCCTGACCCACGGCTGGCAATTGTTTGCCCGCGCGCGTGGCCTGAGCCAGCGTTGCACCCTGCACTTCAAGTTCGACGGCGATGCCACCCTCTACGTGAGGGTGTTCGGGGAAGACGGTCGCCGTGCTGGGTGCTGCCCTGAAGATGATGACCGCGGCAGTGTACCCAGCCCCGGCGTTGATCGGGATGAAGATGGCGGCAGGCGCGTGGTCGGCGGCGCTCGGGGCTCGCCAACCTTCGGCGACTCTCCTTCGGATAGTAGCTCATCTAGCGGTGGCCGCGACCAGCCCCCGCGCCGTCGCGCCCGCCTGGGGGAAGGTAGCAGGTCAGTCCGCCGTCGCGTCTCGGTGAAGCACGAGGAGGAATCTGACTGAGCTATGGAGGAAGTACGAGCCCTCGCCGCGAGTTTGTGCCGAGCTAGTCGTGCCTATTTTGTTTGTCTTCCTTCCCTGCGCAAAGAGAAAGTAGTATAGGGCCCCGCGGGGGCGTGTTGAACTGTCGCTGTTAATTATCATGTTGTTTCCGCTATTTCTGTGTTGTGTTCCCGTGCCGCACGCTCGTGTGTGGGAATTACTTAGCTCGGGGAGGCTTGTCGTGGTCTTCGCTTCCCGAGGCCGAGGCCTCACCGTGCGCTTCATGTCCTGCAAGGATTAGTCAGGAGGGGTAGCTTCCGGTCTCGGTTGTGGAGGCGACCGACCCAGGTCCTGTGCTCGCGTCGCGACCCCCGTGGGGCACGAACTGGGAGGGGTGCTCCCGTAGCGGACTCTTATAGGAAAGCTTCAAACAACCGGGGCAGAAAACACTCGCGAGGGTGCCCGCGTAACTCCCTCGTGAGACTTGCGTGAGAGAAAACGAGGCAAGTGAGCGAAAAAGACAAAGAGTCACAAGCTAGGGATGGTAACAACTCCAATGAAACTTCTAACAGGAACGAACAAGCCAACTGCAGAAAGCAAGTGAAAAAGCCGTGTCCGGCACCTAATCTAGTCTTCGACGTCTTCTCACCAGCGCGGAGCTAAGTGCTGCCACTAAGTGTGGGCGGGAGCCCCTGAGGCCCGAGGGCGGCACTCCAGAGACTCCGGGGCGTGTACAGCCCCAATCATTATTACGTGAGAGTGTCATGGGCGGCGAGCTTCACAGGCATTGGCCTTCTTCACAGGCACCGGGCCTTTTCTTGAGGGGGCGGGAAGCGAGCTTCACAGGCATTGGCCTTCTTCACAGGCACCGGGCCTTTTCCAAAAAGCGACAGCTTCACAGGCATTGGCCTTCTTCACAGGCACCGGGCCTTTTCCAAAAAGCGGCAGCTTCATAGGCATTGGGCATCGCTCAGGGGTAGAACCTCCGCAGATGTTGAATGTTCCACGCGTTCGGGATGGTCTCCAAGCGCGCGGAGCCGGGCCTGGAAACATGAACAACCTTGAATGGCCCTCCCACATGGGAGAGAGCTTTGCCAACCCCTCCCTGGAGAGGACCCGTCTGAGCACGAGGTCCCCTACCTCAAGAGTTCTGGGGCGGATGTTGTAGCAGTGGTATCGTCGCAGCGCCTGTTGATACCTTGCCGCCCGCAGCGCGGCCTCTCAACGGCGTTCCTCCCCCAGCACGAGATCCGTCCCCCGCATGGCGTCCTGCTGTGCCTCTTTGAACGCCAGGACCAGTGCGAAATGATGCCTGACCTCGTGAGGGAGGACGGCCTCAGCTCCGTAGATGAGGAAGAACGGAGTTTTGCCAGTCGACTTGGTCGCGGTCGTGCGGATAGACCACAACACAGATTGGAGCTCGTCGTACCAGCCCCTGCCGCAGGCCTCCAGCTTCTTCTTGAAGGTCCGGGTTTTGAGGCCCCTCAGGACTTCCGCGTTGGCTCGCTCATCCTGGCCGTTGCTCCGGAGGTGTGCTACCGAAGCGTAGCATATCTGTGTTCCAAGGTTAGCATAGTACGTTTTGAAGAGATTGCTGGTGAATTGCAAACCGTTGCCGGTGATGATGCGGCTAGGCACCCCGAATCGGCTCACGAGGCCCTTGATGAACTTGATTGCGGAGCCTGCTAGAATGGTGCGAACAGCTTCCACCTCAGCCCACTTGGTGAACTTGTCCACGGCAACATAGAGGTAGCGATAGCCCCCTGGCGCCCGAGGGAACAGGCCCAGAATGTCCAGCCCCCAAACCGCGAACGGCCATGAGAGGGGTATGGTCTGCAGGCCCTGAGCTAGCTGATGGATCTTCTTGGCATGGAATTGGCAGGCTTCACAAGCCTTTACCAGCTCGACGGCGTCGTTGAGGGCTGTGGGCCAGTAGAACCCACTGCGGAACGCCTTCCCAACGAGGGTTCGTGATGATGAGTGGTGCCCACAGTCTCCACCGTGTATGTCTGCCAACAGCTCCTTCCTTGCTCCCTGGAAATGCAACGTAAGGACATGTCGTTTGGTCGCTTCCGGTAGAGCTCTCCGTCCTTGATGCAGTAGGCCGTGGCCTGCCGCTACACACGCTCCGCGTCCTACTCCTTCTCCAGCAGGGTCCATTGCATCAAGTAGTCCTTGAACTCTGCGGTCCAGCATCCTTCCTGAGGTTCCAGCGCCAGGATGAAGTGTGCCCCTGAGGCCGGGCCACAGGCCGGGGCTCCCGAGGCGGGCGGCTGAGGGAGCTCCTCCCTAGGTTGTGTCGTGCTTGATAGCGATGGTGCCGCCGAAGGTTTGAAGAGTCTCTCCTCGAAAACGCCAGGCTCCTGAGGCAGTTGCCTTGATGCCCTCTTGGCGATGTCATCAGCCTCTGAGTTGGTGCCGTGGGGCACGTGCTGTAACTCCAACCCCCAAAACTGTTTCTCCATCCTGTGGACCTCCGTGAGATACGCTTCCATGTGCTCGTCCTTCGGCTCGTATACTTTGTTGGAGAAGTTGACGAGGAGTTGCGAATCGCCCTTGACGGTGATTCGCTTTACCCCCAAGGCGATGGCAGCCTTCAAGCCCGCTATCAGACCCTCATACTCTGCTATGTTGTTGGAGACCTTCTCCCCATGCTGGAAGCAGAGCTGCATGGCATAGTAAAGCTTGTCCTGAGTGGGGGATATGAGCACTGCGCTAGCCCCCGCGCCCTGTCGTGAGAATGCTCCATCGAAGTACATGACCCAGCCGTCCGGCGCTTCACTTCTCGGGGAAAGCGACCGGTCCTCGCCCGTTTCAAGCCCCGGCGCCTCTGTCCATTCCGCCATGAAATCTGTAAGCGCAACTCCCTCAATGACCCTGGTCGTGCTGAATTCTAGCTGGAATGCTTGCAGCTCGATGTTCCATTCGGCGATCCTCCCAGTTGAGTTGGGGCTCCTGAGGACCCTTTCCAGGGGGTAGGCTGAGACGACCTTGATGGGATGGCCTTGAAAGTAGTGCCACATCTTGCACGAGGCCACTAATAGTGCGAGGAGGAGTTTTTGGGGCATGGGGTACTGCGCCCTCGCGTCCCGCACCACCGTGCTGACAAAGTATACCGGGTGCTCGACGAGGTTGAGGGCGCTGGCGCGGCCCGCGTCCTCTGGAGGTTGAGGTACCTCCTGAGACGACATAGCCCCCAGCGCTTGGTCGCTTGCGGGGCTTCCTCCGCTCCGGGTTCGTTCCCCCTGATGAGGCTGATCCTTTTCTGCCGCGGTCGTGGTCTTCGCGAGGCCTTCCTGGCCTTGCTCTTCTTCGGCCGGGACTGTGGCTGCGGCCGTGGTCCAGCGCTCCTCTCTAACCGCCACCAGGGCTGCGCTGGCGGAATAGGGGGTGGCTGCAAGGTAGAGCACCAAGGGCTCCCAAGGGCACAGAGCTACCATCACCGGAGGGCTGGTAAGGTACCTCTTGAGATCTTGGAATGCCTTGTCGGCCTCTTCAGTCCATTCGAAGGGTCTTTCTTCTTCATCGGCTTGAAGAAGGGCGTGCTCGCTCCCCCAGCTTGTAGATGAAACGTCCTAACGCGGTTACACGCCCGGTGAGCTTCTGCATTTCTTTGAGGGTCTTTGGCGGGCTCATGTCTTCGACTGCCTTGACCTTCTCTGGGTTGGCCTCGATGCCCCTGTGGGACACGAGGAAGCCCAGGAGCTTGCCCGAGGGGACTCCAAACACGCACTTCTCCGGGTTGAGCCGCAAGTCCACTTCATTGAGGCTGGCGAAGGTTTCTTCCAAGTCCTGTATCAGGGTTTTTGCCTCCCGAGACTTCACCACAATGTCATCGATGTAAGCTTCAGCATTCCTCCCGAGCTGTCGGCCCAGGGCGATGTGCATCCGCCACTGAAAGGTCGCGCCTGCGTTGCGCAATCCAAATGGCATGCAGGTATAGCAGTACACTCCACACGGGGTCAGGAAGGCCGTTTTCTCCACGTCCTCTACCGCCATCTTGATCTGGTGATAGCCTGAGAAGGCATCCAGGAAGCACAATAGGTCACCTTCAGCAGTAGAGTCGTCGATCTGGTCGATGCGAGGGAGCGGGAATGGATCCTGCGGGCAGGCTTTGTTGAGGTTGGTGAAGTCAACACACATGCGTTCCTTTCCTCCCTTTTTTGGCACGACAGCAGGGTTGGCCAGCCAATCAGGGTAGCGGACCTCGCGAATGACTCCTGCTGCTTCTAACTTGCAGGTCTCTTGGATGATGAAGGCCTGCTTATTAGTGGACTGCCGCCTTGCCTTCTGCTTCATGAGGCGCACGTTGGGGCACACGTTGAGGTGATGTTCAATTACATCCCTTGGGACCCCTGCCAGCTGATTAGGCTCCCATGCAAACACCTTCTTGTTCGCGTGCAGTAACCTGACCAAGGCCTCCTCCTGCTCAGGCTCAAGGTTGGCGCCTATGGTGAAGGTAGCGCCAGTGGTCCATTCTCGTCGACCGGTACCTGCTTGGTCTCCGCCTTGTCTTGGCTGAATAGTTGCTTCTTTTTAGCTGGCGCAGCCGTCTTGGGCTTGAGGACATCTGTGCTGGCGGGTTGCGCCACCGCGGCCGTCTTGAAAGCAAGCTTGAGCGCCGGCAACGCATCCCCGGTGTCTCCGGACACGGTAAGGACACCATTGCTCCCGGGCATCTTCATGAGGTTGTACGCCGGGTGAGTCGCTGCCATGAACCGGGCCAAGGCTGGGTAGCCGAGGATGGTGTTGTATGCGAGGCCGATGGGGGCGATGTCGAAGTGGATCAGCTCTGTGCGGAAGTTGTCGTAAGTGCCGAAGGTCACCGGGAGGTGGATCTGTCCAAGGAGCCGGTGGAACCGCCTCCGATGCCCGAGAAGGGCCTGCTGGGCTGAAGCCGCTCTGGCGGCACCTGGAGGAGGCTGAAGGCTTCCACCGAGAGCATGCTGAGGCCAGCACCACCGTCGATGAGGGTCCTGGTGACGGCCACTTGGCAGATGGTGGGGGTGCATAGCTTCGGGAGCGCGCCCGAACAGGCGGGGTTGGAGGGGTGATCATCCGAGCTGAAGGTCAGATCAGCCTTGGGCGGACCCAGCCCGGGGGAGTTTCTCGACGCTTGGAGGCGGTGCCGATCTGGCGGGTGAACGGCTTGACGCGACGGCTCAAAGGTGGTGCCTGTGAGCCGCCCAGGAGAGCTGCGACAACCGGGGGCATTGGCGCGGCATAATGGGCGAGGAAGAGGTCGCGCGGCTCCCCCCAGGAGGTCACAGAAGCCGTCCGTAGGTGGAGCAGCCACATGCGCGAAACGCCGGCGAGGGCCATGGGAAACCAGTTGGCCATCACCCTGTCGTCGCCCCCGGCCTTGAGGACGGCCTCCTCGTACGCCAGAAGGAAAACCAGCGGATCCGTTGCACCGTTGTAGCGCGGCGACATCTCCGGCATGAACTTGCGCGGCCACTGCACCTTTCACAAGGCGGGGGCCAAGGCTCGGAGCCCCCTGGCCCCAGTGCTGGCATCGGCTGCCGGAGCGGGCGACGCGCTGTCCGCCATGAGGGTGAAGCGCGATGTTGATGGAGAGCGGGTCGACGGAAGGGAGAACTTCGGCGCACCCCTTCCTGGCGTGTGAAATGTCGGATTTCGGGTTCCGGTATACCCTTGAGGTTTGAACTCTGGGGTGCGCACGAAGATCTTACCCCTACCAACTCACGTCTCGAAGCCTCACAAGGAATCTAGGCCTAGAAAGAAGGACACACAAGGGACACGAGATTTATACTGGTTCAGGCCACCATTGTGGTGTCATACCCTACTCCAGTGTGTGGTGTGGTGGATTGCCTCAGGGGCTGATGATGAACAATACAAAGGGAGAACAACCTCGCGAGGGGCTGTTCTTGAGCTGGTGCGATGAACTGCTTCGGTGAGTTCAGTCGCCTCTCTCTCTCTCTCTCTCTAGTCTATGCGCAATCTGGATCCGATCCGCTCTATTGTGGAAGCTAGTCCTATTTATAGAGGGAGGCCCTAGGCCTCTTCCCAAATAATGAGCGGGAAGGGCGCCAGCAATTGGCCATTTTGAAGGGGAACATCTAGTACGCTTATCCTGACTAAAGTTGGTCTTCGACTGCCAAAGACTGATGGTGACGCCGTCCTGGGCTCCATGGTGACCTCCATCCTGCCGCTCTGCTGGTCTTGTTCTTGTTGCACCGATGCGGTAACCTTTGCCTGATGCCTTGGCCTGTGCTTGCCCCCTTTGCACCAAAGGGGCAACAAGGACACTGCGCAGGCCGGCACCCGCCTGGCGCCCGCCTGGTCTCGATCGTCATGGCTTGCATCACGGGCTCCTCACGAGATGACCTGCCTTGATCTCGCCGCCTCCTCGTGAGCCTGCCTGATGAGGCTGCTCCTGAGGAAGCTTCCTGTCATCTGCCCCGCGAGGCTTGGCCTCTCACGAGGGTCTTGAGCTTGAGCTGATGAAGCCGGGCTGCACTGGGCCTTTGCTTGAGCCATGTCGCAGGCCGCAGGTAGGCAAGTCTGGGGACCCCCGTTCCCAGAACTCCGACAGACTCGGGCAGCCGTTACCCTTCGTGGTTCAAGTCTCCATCAACGTGGATGTACGACAGCACCACCTATCGGAACCACGGCTCAAAAATTTCTGTGTCTCCAATTGCGTTTGCCTCCTCAAACTCCTCCCCTTTACCTTCATATGCAATTGTGTTAAATTCTGCTGCTATACTCTAGAATTGCATGTGTAGGTTGATTGCTTGACTTGTGCTAAGTTGCTAAAATCTGCCAAGATTTAAAATTGGGAAAAGGCATAGTTTTTATTTGGTCAAGTAGTCTAATCACCCCCCCTCTAGACATACCTTCGATCCTACAAGTGGTATCAGAGCTTTGGTCTCCATTTGCTTTGATTTCCATAGCTTTTGGTAGTCATATCCTTGGTTTCACAACCTAGGAGAGTATGGTGTCTAGCGAGGGAAATTATCACTGTAGAGGTCCTTACTTTGATGGTACTAATTTTGCTATTTGGAAGCATAAGATGAAAATGCATATTCTCGGACATAATTCAACAAAATCAGCCGTCTTGAGAATGCAACGGAAATTTGGGACACTTTGATTGACAAGCACGAAGGTACCGACTCCATCAAGGAATCCAAATTGGATGTGCTTCAAAGTCAACTTGACAAGTTGAAGATGAAGGATGGTGAAGGTGTCGCTGAAATGTACTCTAGGCTTGCTCTCATCACAAATGAGATTGCCGGCTTAGGAAGTGAAGAGATGACCGACAAATTCATCATCAAGAAGATCATAAGAGCCTTGGATGGAAAATATGATATTGTGTGCACATTTATCCAAATGATGCCAAATTACAAGAATCTCAAGCCAACAGAGGTCATTGGTAGAATTGTTGCTCATGAGATGTCACTCAAGGATAAGGAAGAGCTCCACAACAAGTCAAGTGGTGCTTACAAAGCCTCATGTGAAGCTCTCACATCATCAAGTGAGAAACAAACCTTCAATGAAGAATTGAGCCTAATGGTGAAGAACTTTAACCAGTTCTACAAGAGTAGAAGCAAGGAAAGAAGTTCCAAGTCAAGGTCCTACAATGACAAAAGATCTTCGAGTTGAGAGCGTAATTGATACAATTGTGGAAGACCCAGACACTATTCCAATGAGTGTACGGCTCCCTACAAAAGAAGAGAAGAATCACCTAAGAGGAGAAGTAGAAGAGAAGAATCACCACCAAGAGAGAGAAGGAGTAGAGATGATCGTTATGAACTAAGAACATCCCGGAAAAGCAAGGATTCGGAAAGGAAGGACAAATCATCAAAGAGCTACACAAAGCGAAGACATCAAGCTCATGTTGTTGAATGGGTATCCGGCTCCGACTCCGACCATCACTCCGAGAGAAGCTATCACTCCGACTCAGAACATACTCAAGATGAAGGTGTTGTCGGTCTAGCACTTGTGTCAACCAAATCCTACGACATATTTGACTCACCAAATGAAGGACTTGGAAGATGCTTCATTGCTAAAGGCCCAAAGGTATTACACCCCGAGTATGTTGATTTCAATAGTGATGAAGATGACTTGCTAGGTGATGATGATTTACTTGTCTACAACTCTAGTGATGAATACTATGATGAAACATCAATTAATCATGCTAATCAGGATAAAACAAATGACAGTGATAAGGAGAAGATTGAGCTTCTAACTAAAGAACTAAACACTCTTAAGTTAGCTCATGAAACTATCTTAGAAGTTCATCGAGAACTTTTAAGGACTCATGATAAATTATGTTTTGAAAAGATCAACCTTGAGCAAGAACATGAGTTTTTAAAGGCTATCAATGATGATCTTCGCAAGAAAAGTTCTTCTTACATTTCCAAGCATTTACTCTAATCTACTTACATGCCTCAAGTCAAGTCTAGTAACAAGTACAAGAAAGATTCTTCCTCTAGTAGTAACAACAATCATCATGCTAAATCCAATGTTGTTGCTTCTATTAGTTCTCTTGATTCCACTAACGATTCTCTTAGCCTAGTTACACTTGAGCAAGAAAACAACTTATTGAATGGAATTATAGAGAAAGGTGTTTACAAGAGCCTTGCCGGAAGTAAGCAATTCGATGAAATTGTACGCAAGCAAGGAAGGCACCATAAGAATCAAGGTGTTGGTTTTGAACGAAAGTTCAATGCCAATGGGATTGAGTAGGAAGAGGATCAATACCCCAAGACGAAGTTTGTTCCTCAACAAGAGAAGTATGATCCTACTTGTTTCAAAGGGACACAAGCTCAAGATGATCTTCCACCACAAGACCACAAGCAGAAAGGCAAGGAGAAGCTTCAAGATGAGATTGATGCATTTGAAGAAGCTCCTAAGGCCTTGGTCAAGTGGGTTCCCAAGACTACATCAAGTTCTACTTCATCAAGTACGACATCAACTCAAAGGATTCCCATCAAGATGGTGTGGATCCCGAAGAAGAAGAACTAGAAAGTTCTTGAGGGTGACTCCGCCAACAAACTTCACTCTTATCATTTTGGCAAGAACAAGTGCAACCAACTTCCACATATTGCACTGGTTCATGGAGTCACAAACCCTCTTGTTGGTAAGACAAGGGACAAGGTAACCCAATGCTTTCATAGACATCATCTCGTGTGTGTGCATCAGTCTATGTCTATGGATATCTTTGTTTGTTCCTTGTGGGACTAACCCGTGTAGGTATTGAAAGTGCAACTCACTCCAAAAGATTGCTCCAAATGATCTACATGAACGTAGAGCATCCAGATCTTCAACACCTACATGAAGTCATCATTGAAAAAACCCAAGGTTAGTTCATCCCTCTTAGGGGGGATCTCACATCTAGGGGGAGCTTTACTCTAAGAATTGAGATAAAGCAACTCTAATGGTGTGAACACAACAATGCATTATGTAAAAGTGGCAACCCCACTTTAGCTTAAACGATGAGTATGACCTATGATCAAATGTTCTCATTTGACTCCTAAGTCAATATACTCATATATATATGACCTAGTCATCGCCAATTGCTTGATAGATGCTAGAATTAGTTGTGCATGCTTTGTCACATATTTTATCTACCATTTTATTGTGTGAGCATGTCGTTTGCATATTTTACTCATTCGAGGACATCCACTTGTTGTTTTGCTTATTTGGCTTCTTTTCTTTTGCCAAGTGGATGGACAAGAATGCCTAAGAACGTTCTCTAGCTATCTATGCTATTCTTCTCTCAAACTCTATTCATGCTATATCACAAAGTTTGATCAAGTCAGATTCGAACCACTCTATGTGAGGAGCACTCAGAGTCCCCGATTCGTCATAGACTTAAACTTCCAAAACTTCTTTGTGCGTTTCGGTCTGACCGATTCATCCATTTCGGTCATACCGAGTTCACTAAGTTGATCTATGTTTTCAATCTCGGTGCAACCGATTTGAACTTTTTGGTCACACCGAGTTGCAGCAACTACTTGCAGTTATGCATCTCGGTGCCACCGAGTTGTTCCACTCGGTCACACCGACAGGGTCAGGCTATTTATATCCCCGGGCCAAAATTTGGAAATTTGTCTGAACCCCTTCACCCGTGCTTAGCCTGCTCTGCCTCCTTGGGTCTCCAGATCGTCCTCCTCCTCGCCAGCTGCCTCCCGCTGCTGGTTTCCGCTGCCGTCTATGGGAATCGTCTCCGCTGTTGCCGCCGTACCAGGTCCATCGCCCCATTTAGGGTATGGACTTGATCCTTGTGGTAATCTCACTCCGATTCCTAGCACATTGTTTTGCCATGTCTCTTACCACGATTGAGATCATCCTATCTAGCGAAATCACTCCGTAGTTTAGTTTTGATTTGGAAATTTAGGGTTAGGTTTCCGCCGAACTCATCTTAGACCGACCGAGTTGTAGAAATTGGTTCCACCGATTTGGCTTAGGCCATTGCACATGTGATTCTTGGTCTGACCTAGAATTGCAAATCGGTGTGACCGAGTTCAGCACTTTGTGAAACCATAGCAGTCTTGGTGCCTGTCGGTGTCAAAACCGGCGGATCTTGGGTAGGGGGTCCCGATCTGTGCATCTAAGGCTGATGGTAATAGGAAGCAAGGGACACAATGTTTACCTAGGTTCGGGCCCTCTCGATGGAGGTAAAACCCTACTTCCTGCTTGATTAATATTGATGATATGAGTAGTACAAGAGTAGATCTACCACGAGATTGTAGAGGCTAAACACTAGAAGCTAGCCTATGATGATTATGATTGTAGTTGTGATCGGCCTTCTAAGGACCAACCTCTCCGGTTTATATAGACACCGGAGAGGGCTAGGGTTTACACGGAGTCGGTCACAAGGAAGGAAATACAATATCCGGATTGCCAAGCTTGTCACTCACGCAAAGGAGAGTCCCATACGGACACGGGACAGAGTCTTGAGTCTTGTATCTTCACGCTCCTATAGTCTGGACGATGTATATAGTTCGGCTGTCCGGATACCCCCTAATCCAGGACTCCCTCGGTAGCCCCTGAACCAGGCTTCAATGACGATGAGTCCGGCGCCGATCTTGTCTTGACACTTTGGCAAGGCGGGTTCCATCTCTGAATACTCCAAAGTAATTATCGAACACTTAGACCGTGTCCGGATCTGCGAGATGATCCTCACATACTATTGCAGGGAACATAGCATAAATCTGATCTGATGGCAATCTTCGTACGTCGTGCCCTTGCATTGTGACCCGGTCCCACATGAACCGGCGTTTCTCGCCCCACCTCGACTCGCGTTGCGAGGCGGTTTTATTGGCACGCCCTGCCAAAGCAGAGATCATGTTCCTCTTATTACGGGATCTTCCATCAATATGGGCATGCGTAACCCCACGACAACCTTTGGCATGACTCCGTGTGTTTTTAGATAAGCCTCAAGCGGTCACGCTGAGGACTCTTGATATTTACCCCCTTATAAAGGGGCCGAGGCCTATGCCTCTTTTCCACCTCCCTTGCGCCTTTTCGCACCTCGAGTTCTAACACCCGAGACCTAAGCTCAAACACCCCAGATCCTCCAATATGTCCGGGTCCAACCGTTGCCAAGATGCTTGGCTGGGTGCTTAGCAAAATGCCCTCAGGGAAAGACGAAGAAAAGGGTAGTGAAGCCGAACTTCACACACTGCGCATCCGGACCAGGGGAATTGCTTACTCCACAAGGGAGGATAGTCGGGGAGGGGAATCCGAGGCCACCTCCCCGCGCGGGAAGAAAAAGGCCGCCTCCGAAGACTTGGAAACAGAGATGCCCAAACAGGGGAAGAAAGTGTCGTCCGGGGGCTCTGCCCCGACGGCCCTCCTCACCGTGTCATGCCCGCCAATGGGCCAGCCCTCAACCGAGCTATGAGTTAATCGTTAATTCGCAGGTACTATGTTTGTCCGAGATCAATAACCAGGATTCGTATTTTGCAGTCCGGCTAGCAGCTCTTCTCAACAGAGCTCGTCTTCGGGGGATCTTCCTACGGAGATGATGGAGAGCAAGACCCCACCCACCTCTCCGCCTCATGAAGCGGGCGAAACCAAGGTGTCGTCACGGAGGAGTCCGGATCTACCAAAGCCGGAAGCTAATATGTCCGCCGCCCTGAGCCCGGAGCGTTTGGCTCCCACGGGGGGCGATGAGAAAGGTCCGGTACAGTTTGATGTTTGGCCGGACATACCGACAGGCTTTCTGGAGCGAGCTGCGCTCTCGGAGGAGCACCGCTCATTAATGAGCACAGTGCTCAAGAAGATTTCATCCGCCACAAGAGGTTTGAATGAAGCATTTACGAGCCTGCTCAGAGGCTTTGAGGTATGTAGTGAAAAATACACTATTTTTTGGCTATGAGGCATGCGTTAGGTGTGCTCCATATGGATAGTAGCCCTGAGACTCTGGTTGCATGCCCTAGGCGGAAAACGGGGGATCATATAGTAATGATTGCGCTGTACATATGCACAGGTATCTAAGGGTCCGGCAGCCGACCAGTACGTTGAAGTTGCTGAGCTAATGCGGCAGATCGGATCTATTGATGCCGATATCACGTTGGTGAACGAGCGGCTGAACGAGTCACAAGGTATGTGCTCTACTTTCCTTATTATGTTGTATAGGAAAATATGAGAGGGGCATAATATTAATGTAATATGTTTGGACTGCAGATGGTGTTGCTGTCGTGGAAGCCCTGAGGGAGGAACTTGCCCAGGCCAAGGAACAAGCTCGGGTTAGCAATGCGTCTGCCCTAAAGGCGGCCGAAGAATTGAGATCCGAACAGGCTGCTAATCACCGAAGCGAGGAAAAGATAGCAGAAATGGCTGTGGAGTTGAAAAATGCCACCGACCGGTATGAACTCCTTGAACAGGAGAATAAGGCTAGTTCGGCCGACCTGAACAAGGCACTTAATGCCACCAGGGAGATGCGGACGGAGGTCAAGGGTGTGCGGGAGGAGCTTCAACAGGCCGGTAAAATTGCGGCTGGGGGCTTCTACTTACTGCGGAAAAAGTTTTTGGATCCGAAGTATGCTCCCCTGGATGGACGCTGGAGTCTTGTAGATGCGTATGCGGACTTGGCGAAGAGTACAGTTGATGCAGCCAAGTTATTCGAGGATCAAGGTGATAAAGAAGTGGAAACCTTTTCTAGTCGCAATTCAATGCTCCCGCGCGCCCGCTACCGTTAAGTGAGAAGATGGCTGCTGTAGCGGAGCTTCACAGGCTGTCCGGGCTTGCAATGCGGTCTGTAAAAGACCATCTTTGGCCGAAGGGGCCTAAGCCAGACAGTTACTTTTGTTTGGTGCAACAATTCCTTGGGGCCGTGCCTCAGATCGATGCCATGAGGAGGTTGGCGTGCAAAGAGGGTGCACGAATGGCTGTTGCCCGTGTTAAAGCCTATTGGACAGATATGGAGGCCACCATTGTAGCGACCCAGAATCCGGCGGGAGGCCAATATTCGGCAAAGCACTACTTGGAGCAGGTAAAAGAAGGTTCCCGCTTAATAGGGGCACAGTGCTCGAAGAATGTATTGTTCGAGTGAAAAAGCGAATCATTTTAAAAACAATGTTACTTTTATTATGAGGCTGTATTTATACTTTGTGCCCGAAAGTATTATTTGTGCCTCCTGTGTGGCCGTTTTTATGTCTATGTGTAATTCTGAAAGTTAGTAGTCGTTCGATTCAGCCCCCACGCATACAATGTGGGGGTGTTCGCGAAAAATTTCCATAATCACAATTGTTCCAACGTCTTGGTCCATTAAGGAGGTGATCGCACGTCGAACTAGGAAACCGGACTATATAGCTATAGCACTTTCACTTAGCCATACGAGTTTGATAGTGGGGTGTCGGTGTCAAAACCGGCGGATCTCGGGTAGGGGGTCCCGATCTGTGCGTCTTAGGCTGATGGTAACAGGATGTCGGTGTTCTGGGAACGGGGGTCCCCAGACTTGCCTGCCTGCGGCCTGCGGCGTGGCCCAAGGGGCGGCCCAGCACGACCCATCTTCATCAGCACGAGCTCAAGACCCTCGCGAGGGGCCAAGCCTCGCGGGGCGGACGACAGGAAGCTTCCTCAGGCACGGCCTCGTCAGGCTGGCTCGCGAGGAGGCGGAGAGATCAAGGCGGGGTACCTCACGAGGTGCCCATGACGCAAGCCATGACGACCAAGGGCGCTAGGCGCCCGCCAGCCCGCGAAGTGTCCTCCTTTCCTCTTTGGTGCAAAGGGAGCAAGCGTAGGCGAGAGCATCAAGCAAAGGTATTCGTTTCAGTGCAACAAGACCAAGACCGTCGCAACGGCAGGAAGGAAGTCATTGTGGAGCCCAAGCCGGCGTCACCACCAGAGCCTTTGACAGGCGAGGATCAACTTTAGTCAGGATAAGTGTACTAGATGTTCCCCTTCAAAATGGCCAATTGTTGGCGCCCTTCCCGCTCAATATTTGGGAAGAGGCCCAGGGCCTTTGCCTATAAATAGGACTAGCCACCCACAAGGTAGGGGGAGGATCATCATCAGGAAACCAGGAGGAAGAGCGACTGAACTCCCCTAGCAGTTCATCACACCAGCCAAGAATAGACCCTCGCGAGGCTGTTCTTCCTTGTATTGTTCATCATCAGCGCAAGAGGCAATCCACCACACCACAAACTAGAGTAGGGTATTACTCCACAATGGTGGCCCGAACTATTATAAACCCTGTGTCTCTTGTGTTGTTCCTTTCATAGCTTAGATCCTAGCGAGGCGGCGAGGTGCAGGTAGGTAGAGGGCGAGATCTCCGCGCGCACCCCAGTGTTCATACCTAGAGGGTCTGCCGGAACCCGAAATCCGACATTTGGCGTGCCAGGTAGGGGTGCGCCGGAATTCGTCTTCCGCCGCCCTGTTCTTCACCGACCATCGCATCCATGTCAGACGCTCGTCGGGCCCGCGCCGAGCGCCGAGCCGCTCTCGCTTCCCGCATCGCCCAGACGGCCCCCGTCGGCGGCCGCCCCCGCCGTTCCCCGTCGCCTGCCGTCAACGCCGCCACCGGCCTGGCGGGGAATGAGCAGCAAGCATCGTCCCAGCATCCGTCTGTCAGGCGAGACGACCGCACTGCTACTCCCTCACTCACCCCAGCTGGTTCTTCGTCCCGCGCACTCCGCGCGCCCATGGAGGCTCGAGCTGCGCTCATCGCGGCAAACGAGCTCCTGCGCTACCGCCCAGTCGACGACGTCTATGAAGAGTGGCTCAACCGCATCGCCGAGCTCATCCGCGCTGCAGGGGGTTCCCCCGCGCCGTCCGTCTCACTGCACCTCGCCCCGCCCTGCGCGGGCGATGAAGCTCCGAGGGCGCCTCAGCCACCTCCCCCTCAAGAAGGCGCCCTGGCCCCAAGGCGCGTGGCCCCTGGGCGGAACCCACTCCGTCCGGCGCCAGCGCAGCAAGAGCGGAGTTGCCAAGAGGTCCCTCACCCCCAAGAAGCTACCCGAGTGCTCCCTGCTCCGGCCCGTCACGACCACGCTCCTGTTCCATCACGCCAACACCCCGCGCTGCTCCCAGCTGCAGCACATGGGGACCCGCAAGACCAAGCTCTTCGTCACCAAAGGCCTCTCGTGGCCACCGCAGGCTGCCTCGCCTTCACCGCCGAGCTGCGCAGCGTCACGTGGCCCGGCAAGTTCAAGCCAGACCTGCCTCCTCACTACGACGGCACGGCCGACCCTGCGGAGTTCCTCCAGCTCTACGAGCTAGGCATCGAAGCCTCCAACGGGGACGAGAAGGTCATGGCGAACTGGTTTCCCATGACACTTAAGGATGGGGCCCGCACCTGGCTCCTGAACCTGGCTCCTGGCACGATCTCCTCCTGGGACGAGATGTGCACCCGCTTCATCGCCAACTTCCAAGGTACTCGCGACCGGCCACCTGCCGTGAGCGACATGCGCCGCATCAAGCAGCAACCAGGGGAGACCCTGCAGAAGTACATCCAGCGCTTCAACAACGAACGCCTCAAGATTCCCAAGGTGACCAAGGAGGCCATCATCTCAGCCTTCTCCGACGGTGTGCGTGACGTCAAGATGAAGGAAGAGCTGGCAATGCCTGAACATCTGTGCACTTCCTTGGAGCTGTTCAACTTGGCGACCAAGTGCGCCAGGGCTGAGGAAGGGCGCCTTTCCCTCCTCGAGCTGCCAGCCACAGACCCAGAAGAGAAGAAATCCAAGGCCAAGGACGTGAAGTGCAAGGGGCCTGCCGTGCTCGCGGCAGAACTAGACACCAAGCGAGGCAGAGATCAGCCCGAGTCTTTCAAGGGCAGCCGGTACTATGTGTACCACGACCTCCACACCCAGAACACCAACGAATGTCAAGAGCTCCGAGCCGTGCGAGAAGGGAGAATCGGCAGACGCCCCGATCGCAATGATCGAGGCTATGTCCGAGGAGGAGGAAGGAACGCAAGACGCTGGGAAGACCGTGACCCTCGCCAAGGGTGGCGCGACCGACCTCGCGAGGATCACTGGCAGGATCAGCCTCGCGAGGGAGACTGGAGGGATCAGCCTCGCGAGGATCGTCCACAAGGAGTGCATGCCTCCATCCACTGCCGCCGCAGCCAAGGAGAAACGAGGATCATCATCAGGACGAGGGGGCTGGGGGCTTCTAGGAGCCGCGCGCGATCGCCTGCATCCTGGGCGGAGCTCAAGCCCCAGCCTCTCAACGCATCTTCAAGCGATTCGCTGCGAAGTGAATGCAGTCCTCCCAAGCTCGAAGCCACGCGCCCCCCTCGGGTGGTCGGCGTGCGCCATCACGTTCGGCTCAGCGGATCGGCTCAAGTCTTGTGACCCACAGCCGGAGTCCTCCCGATGCTTTGCTCCCCAGTCATCAGCAACGTGCAAGTCACCAGGACCCTCATCGACGGTGGGGCAGGGTTAAACGTCCTGTCCGTAGAGACATCCAACAATCTCCAAGTGCCTTATGATCAGCTTCAGCCAACAAAGCCTTTCTTCGGAGTCACCGATGGCTCCACGGTTCCGATTGGGCAGGTCCGCCTCCCTGTCACCTTCGGGGCGGGCAACAACTACCGCACCGAGCTCATCGACTTCGACGTCGCCCACATTCGCCTGCCATACAACACCAGCCTCGGGTACCCAGCTCTCGCCAAGTTCATGGCCGTGACTCATCACGGCTACAATGTCCTCAAGATGCCAGGAAGCGGCAAAGTCATCATGGTGCCTTGAGAAGAAAGAGATGCAGTGTGCTCCCTGGAGCGAGCTTTTCAGGCCGCATCACTTGAAGACCCGGATCGCGGGAGCGGGAGGCTCCCTGAGACCGCTCCCAAGAAGAAGAAGACATCGCCAGGCCCGACCCCTCAGGAGGCAGGCCCCTCAGGGTCTGCGCTTGCTCGAGGCACCTCCTTCTGTCGCATAGGAAGGCGCCCGGTGCCCTCCTCAAGCAAGGCTCAGGGGCTCCCTCCTGGAGGGCCACCGACCTTGCTAAGGTCACGAGGGAGGCGCTCGGGCACCACTTGGAGGCGTGTTTCAAAGCACGTTTCCCTCAGGAAGGAGCAAGGCAAGGAGGGCCAAACCCTCAGGAGTTCGTCAGTCAGATCATGCAGGAGTTGCAGGAGTTAAGAGTCATGAGTGGCAGCCGCCGCTTACCCGCCGCAGCACCCCATCTAGGCGAGGATGGTGGGCTGCGCGTCTGCATCGACATCCCAGGGCTCAACCGAGCCGCCTCTCAGGAGCGCTTCTGGCCCTCACGCGCGGGGCGCTGCGAAGGCCCACCCCACAGCTACGTTCGCATGCCCTATGGCTTGCCGAATGCGGCCGCCGCGTACCAGCGCCTCAGGAGGAGCATCTTGGAGGCTCGGGAGGCCAGGCGTTCCGCAGCCCTGGCGGAGATGGAGATGGCCCACGAGGAGCCACCAGCGCCCCCGGAACCTCCCGAGGCTCCTGGGCCTGGGGGCTCGTGAAGATCGGCTTCCGCAACCCACGACGTCTGCTACTTCAACACCCCTTTGTCTTCAACGCTGTCAGGTGACATCCTTCAAGTTTCGTTTCCAGCTGGGAGCGCCCCCCAGGGTTGCATTATTCCCAGCCCGCGTGGGTCCGTCCCTGCGGCATGTATCCCCTTTTTACTTTATGTTCCTAGCTTAATTTGTTGGGGGCGCCCCTCGGGCTGCATCATCCCCAAGTCGCTCGGGCCAGACCCAGCGATGTCTGCCTTGCCTGCATCTATCTAAATGAACTCGCTTCTTCATGATTAACGTGCTTGACCTAGTTGCCCGCTCAACTGACACCAACCGATGGAGCTGCTCCCAACGGCACGATGCTTGCGCATGGGTCCGTCCCTGCAACGCTGGAAAACCTGAATGGCTAAGCTCTGGCCGCGGCAGCCGCGCACAGCGCCACCTCGTCAGGCCTTCAGTGCCTCTTCATGTAACGCCCCGGATTCGATGCGCCAGGTGTCCGCTAGTTATTTGCTGTCGTTGCCATGTCATGTGCTTGCATGTTGCATTTTGCCATGTCATCATCTGCATTTTATATCATGTCATCATGTGCATCTCATTTTGCATACGTGTTCGTCTCATGCATCCGAGCTTTTTCCCCGTTGCCCGTTTTGCAATCCGGCACTCCTATGTCTCCCGGCGCCCTCTTTTACCTCTTTTCATGTGCGGGTGTTAAACGGTCTCGGAATGGACAGATTTGTCAAGAGGCCTTGGTATAGCACCGGTAGACCGCGTGTCAAGTTTCGTGCCATTTGGAGGTCGTTTGGTACTCCAACGGTTAACCGGGTAACCGTAAAGCCTCCTTCTCTTTGCAGCCCAACACCCCTTTCAAAGTGGCCCAAAACCCAGCAAACTCCCCTCTATGCTCTCCGCCGTTCGATCACGATCGCGTGGCCGAAAACCGCACCTCATTTGGACACTCCTAGCTCCCTCTATATATATAAACACCTCCCCCTCCGAATTTTCGGGTCCAAACCCTAGCCTCCTTCTACCTCCCGCCGCCGGACGCGTCCGTTCGCGCCGGACACGTCCGCCGCCGTCGCCTCCAGCCAACCCGTGTGCGACACGTGGCCTCCACCGCCTCCGTGCCCGCCACCGGCCAGCGACCCGTCGCAGCCCGCAGCCAACCAGCAAGGCCCATCTGGGGCCGGTCCGGACCGACCATGCAGCGCCCGCCCGCCCGCCTCGTCGCGGCGACCGGCCAGCGCCCGCCCGAGCTCCGCCGCCCGTCTCCGGCACCCTGCCCCGCCGCCTCGACTCCTCCTTGCGGGATCCTCCATGCCGCCGTCGCCTCCCGTGGCCCCAGCGCCCGTCGCCCGTGCCGGCCGACCCTCATGGCTCCCTCGCCCAGCGCTCTGGTGGCCGGCGCCAACCTCTCCGCCGCCTTCTTGGCGCCTCGCCGTCCGGCCTCCCGCCCGCCCGCGAGGCTCCCGAGGCAGGCCCGACCTCCCGCCAGCCTCCTCCTCTCCACCTCGCGCCTCCCCGCGCCTGAGCTCAGCCTCCTCGCCCGGCCTTGCCGTCGCGTCGCCCGGCGTCCGCCCGCCATGCCCGCGCCTCCCTCGCCGGAGGCCGCAGCCTCGCCGGATCCGGGGAAGGTGGATGAGATCCACCAACCCCGGGAACCAAACGCGCCCCCGTCCCCGATCCCGCCATCCCGCATTGACTTTTCCTGCAGGGTATGAAAATCCACGAAGTCCCCGAATCTGCTAACATTTTCATGCCATTTTCAACCTATTGTATCTCTGTGAATGTAACTCCGTTTCGTGCGTGTAA
This sequence comes from Aegilops bicornis, assembly GCA_021605145.1. Lineage (NCBI taxonomy): Eukaryota > Viridiplantae > Streptophyta > Magnoliopsida > Poales > Poaceae > Aegilops > Aegilops bicornis. Next base: position 221,582,874 of record CM038674.1, on the reverse strand, counting down.
TATGTCAAATTGTTCGCCTCGACGAGTACATCATTTCATCTCATTGCATTATTTTCATTTGAGCTCATCTTGATGCCCGAAGTGCTGTTAGAAGAGGGCTATGTGATGTTAGTTTCAGATTCTTATCAGAACATGCACTTTTGTCATTTTTGCCGTGATTGATGTGTGCATCCTATGAACTTGAGTCCTACATGTGTTTTGTAATATGCCATGCTCTCTTTACAGGGGTGTATGCCATGTATTTTTGTGATCTCTGTGGTGACTAGCACAAGCATGCAAACTAGGCTTCATGATGTTGCTGATTTCAGCCCTTGTTCTGCTGATATTTTTATGCCATGTTAACTTGATGCTACCGAGAGATCCATGCTTCTTTTGAGATACTTCAGTAAGGATGTTTTGAAAATTTGGTTATGCTCTATCCATCCATGCCCTTTTTTGCAATTATGGAGTGCCATAGCTTGAGTCAATCGAGCTCTACTTTTGCTATAAAATGTTTCCTGGCAGGTTGTTTACATGTTATTCAATTTTGCCAAGGTTGTTGTAGTTGATCCATGTATGCTATGTTGTTGTTATTGCCATGTATAGCTTCTATGCCATGTCTTCTTACTGTGAGTTGCCTTGCCATGCCATGTATTTCTCTGTGGTGAGTGGTTCAAGCTCACCAACATGCCTACTTGTTATCTGTTTATGACATGCTCCAGTTTTGCTAAGTCTGAATCTGTTTATGTTTTTGCTATGTTCACATGCTTGCAATTGTATTTTCGGATCCCTTTTGGCTGATGGTCAGTAAAGGACTTCTATTCTATGCATTTAGTAGTATCATGCCATGCCTTTGTTTGCCCTGATAAGTTCCTGCAACATGTTGTTTGATAGCTCTAAACATTGCAACCTGATGTTATTTCCTGATAAGTCTGAAACTGATATTATTTGCAATCTTGCCATGTCATTTTGAGCATGTTATAGTGATTTCTGGAGATAGCTCAGTGTTCATGTTTTGTAATGCTTTACCTGTACTTCATGCCCATGCCTTTTGTTCTTGCGTTGAGGTTCTGTAGCATGTTGCTATGATGCTTGCAATATGCCTAGTTGCTGTTTTGGACAGATTGTTGTCATGACTTGTATAGAGTGTATGTGTTGATCCGGTGCTCCGTTTTGAGTGTGCTCTATATGAAACTTGCTTGATTTTGCATGTAGCTTCATATTATCATGTTGCATCCTTGTTTTGAGGTGTTTGCTTGATGTTTGTATGCATTTTGCATCAATGCCATGCTTATCTTGTTTTGCTCATATCTTCTAGGTCGTAGCTCCGAATTAAATGAACTTTATATGTAACTTGACTAGAATTTCGTGTAGATCATCGTGTGCATCTTAACTTGCTGTTCAACAACTTGAACATAAGGTTTATTCAGATCTGGACCAATTTGGAAATTTGCATATGAGGACTTACCGGAATTTTTATATGTTGTTTCCGGCCTCATTTAAACTTGCTTTGATGTGTTGCTCTTGTTTGCATCATCTCTTGCCATGAGTAGCTTCATGTAGTCTTGTCATGCATCATGCTTGGTTGTGCATCATGTCTTGTCTATGTGTGGTGTGTTTACCATGTTGTGTGCTTCTTCTTGTTAGTTCCCGTTTCGTTGCGATCGTGAGGATTCGTTCGTCTACGCTTGGTTCGGCTTCATCCGTTCGTCTTCTTCATGGACTCGTTCTTCTTCCTTGTGGGATTTCAGGCAAGATGACCGCTACCCTGGATCTCACTACTATCATAGCTATGCTAGTTGCTTCGTTCTATCGCTATGCTGCGCTACCTATTACCTGTTTATCAAGCCATCCCAAATTGCCATGTCAGCCTCTAACCTTTGACACCCCTCCTAGCAAACTGTTGTTTGGCTATGTTACCGCTTTGCTCAGCCCCTCTTATAGCGTTGCTAGTTGCAGGTGAAGATGAAGTTTGTTCCTTGTTGGAACATGGAGATGTTGTTCCTTGTTGGAACATGTTTACTTGTTGGGATATCACAATATATTTATTTAACTAATGCATCTATATACTTGGTAAAGGGTGGCAGGCTCGGCCTTATGCCTGGTGTTTTTTTCCACTCTTGCCGCCCTAGTTTCCGTCATATCGTTATTATGTTCCCGGATTTTGCGTCCCTAACGCGGTCGGGTGATTTATGGGACCCCCTTGACAGTTCGCTTTGAATAGGACTTTTCCAGCAAGGCCCAACATTTGTTTTACCATTTGCCTGACCTATTACCTTTTTCCCTTGGGAGTCGCGCATCCCAAGGGTCATCTTTATTTTAGCCCCCCCGGGCCAATGCTTGTCTAAGTGTTGGTCCAAACTAGAGCCCTTTGCAGCGCCACCTCGGGGAAACTTGAGGGCTGGTTTTAGTTGTACGGACTGCTCATCCGGTCGTGGCCTGAGACGAGATACGCGCGGCTACTATCAGGGTGTCGGCACGCCAGGAGGTCTTGCTGGTCTTGTTTTATTGCTATCGAAATGTCCTGTAGCCGAGATTCCGAGACTGATCGGGTCTTCCCGGGGAGAAGGAATATCCTTCGTTGATCGCGAGAGCTTATCATGGGCTAAGTTGGGACACCCCTGCAAGGTATAAACTTTCGAAAGCCGTGCCCGCGGTTCTGTGGCGTAGGGGAATTTGTTAATATCCTCTTGTAGTAAACTTGAAGCAAACTCTTCTAAAATACACCAACCGTGTGCGTAACCGTGAGTGTCTCTTTTCGGGGTTGATCGAGAGGAGAACACGGTTTCTGGGTTATGTCTGACGTAAGTAGGAGTTCAAGATCACTTCTTGATCATTACTAGTTGACGACCATTCCTTTGTTTCTCTTCTCGCTCTCATTTATGTATGTTAGCCACCATATACGCTTAGCATTGCTACAACCTCACCACCTTACCCCTTCCTTTCCCATTAAGCTTTGCTAGTCTTGATACCCATGGTAATGGGATTGCTGAGTCCTCGTGGCTCACAGATTACTACACCAACAGTTGCAGGTACAGGTTGTGCGATGATCATGACGCGAGAGCGATACTTGCTTGTTTTGGAGTTCTTCTTCTGCTTCTTCGATCAGGGGATAGGTTCCAGGTCGGCAGCCTGGGCTAGCAGGGTGGATGTCGTTTGAGTTTCTGTTTATGATTCATCCGTAGTCGGATGTTGATCTTGTATGTTGTGTTGTTGTATTCATGTGACATTGTATGTCTTGTATGTATCCCCATCTATTATGTAATGTTGATGTAACGATATCCACCTTGCAAAAGCGTTTCAATATGCGGGTCTATCCTTGGTGGGACCGTCGAGTTCCTTTTGGATAGGGTCGCATATTGGGCGTGACACTTCACCTCTCCAAAGCAACCAACGGCTGACCGTCGCTTGTCATAGCGGACTCTTGTTCTTCTTGTGGTGGGCCTGCAGGATCCCTTCAAGGAGAAGCGTCAGGCGAGGCCCTCACGACGTCTTCTTCACTCTCGTCTGCGCGAACCGCTTGCACGTTAAAGGGGGGGTACCTGAGCATCGCGACTCATGGGCTCCTACTGGCTCTCCAGCCCTCACCCTCTGGCCTTGTCCACGGCATCGCGACCTGGCATACCAGCGACGGCTGAGACCCGCTCGAGGGCCAGGACCCGAGGACGTAGAGCAGAAAGGGGAGCAAAGGCGAGAGGGAAGAGGCACGCAGGGACCTCGCCGGGCAACCCCTCGCCGGCCAATGCGCGGACCTAGCGCCGCACCAGGAAGCGATTCCTGACTCTCGAGATAAGTCACCCTCCGGAAACAGTAGCTATCGCAGGACCGTCCCCGCATCCAATGCAATCCTGTGTTAGCAACGTCGCGCTCCTTTCTCACCGAACGATGGCTGCTTGAGCGCTAAAGGGGACCTCCTGAGCATCGCGACTCAGGGGCTCTTACTGGACCCCGGGCCGCTCACCTCCTGGCCTTGACCACGACATCGTGACCTGGCATACCAGCGACGGCTGAAGCCTGCCTTGGGACCGGGACCTGTCGGCGCAGAGCACCAAGCCCTCGTGAGGTTCGAAAGGAAGAACTAAGCTAAGACGGAATAAGCATCTCGCACTACTTCATGGCAAGGACTATATTAACAAACAGAACCACAGGCATCTCACAAGCCCCCACGGGGCGCGCTTTCCGATTCCTCGTAGGGAACAGAGGGAACAGGTCCTAGAGAACACTAACTACACGTGCCTCCGCAAGAGACGCCATCATCAACAGTGGGCTGTCAGGCACCGGCTCCAACCTCATCCAGATCAGAGGCGGCGGCGGCCTAACGAGCCCGTCCTGCTCCGAGAGCGGCGCAGGCTCGGGGGCTCGTAGCTGTCGTCGCTCGTCTCCGGAGTCACGAAGAGCTCGGCGGAGTCGCTGGATCCTCCGGCTCCCCCGCCGCCTGAGGAGCCGCTGAGGGAGCGGACGGCGAGCCTGGTCCTCGCCGCAGCAGGGCCCCGACCACCTCTCACAGGGCAGCACTCCAGCCGGCTTCTGTCTACGTTGAAGACCTTGAAGAGCACCATGGAAGCACCGTCATACTCCAGGTGGATCGCGAGGGCTCCCCTCGTCCTGCAGACCCGGGCGATCTCGCCCCAGCCTCGAGTCATGAAGACTTTGCCCGGGGCGACGACCGCGACCTCCGCTTCAGTCGCGAGGGTGTTGCAGCCGGCGTGCTGCAACCAGAGCTCCAAGTATCCCCCCTGCGGCATCATGAAGGCGAAGGAGGGAGGAAGACGAATCCATGACTGAGGAGGCATGGCGGCGTGGAGCACAAACTCTCGGGAGGAGCCCTCGGCGTGAACTCCAGGAGAGACAACGCGCACCGCCGTGACCCGCCGGCGCCGACGGCGGCGTCGTCCATGGCGCTCGACATCAACTCCTGTAGGGCCCTCAAGGTGGGCGTACAAGGGCAGCGGGAACCCTGGCGGCGGCCGCTCGCACCAAGGCCTTGACACCTCCTGCCGGGCGCCCTCACCTCGACAGCATAGGGCTAGTCGTTTCTTCGGCGGAAGCGGGTGGTGACCTTCTCGGGGAGCCTTTCCCTTCTTTTCCACGGAGAACCAGCAGATCGGAGCAATTGCGGCAAGGTGGAGCAAGGACGGAGAAGAAGGAGAAGCAAGAAGAGATGGACTGGAAGGGCACGCGTCGTTCCATACTTATAGCCGGTGGAGGCCAACCGCCGGCCTCCACGATCGCAGGTAATCATGACCCGCTTTGCATGCAGGGACTTGTCAATTCATGCAGTCGCCGAGGCGTCGTGGGGAAGCAGGGCCGCCCACGACCAACCAACCGCCAAGCGGCGCCCGAGGTCACAGGGGTTAGGGCCATGGCGCCAGACTTGCCCCTTCGCTTCTCTGCTCAGCCAAGTCCGGGCGCGCCTTGGGCCCGGGGGCTACTGTCGGCGTTCTGGGAATGGGGGTCCCCAGACTTGCCTGCCTGTGACCAGCGGTGTGGCTCAAGGGGCGGCCCAACATGGCCCATCTTCATCAGCATGAGCTCAAGACCCTCGCGAGGGGCCAAGCCTCGCGGGGTGGACGACATGAAGCTTCCTCGGGCATGGCCTCGTCAAGCTGGCTCGCGAGGAGGCGGAGAGATCAAGCCGGGGTACCTCACGAGGTGCCCATGACGCAAGCCATGACGACCAAGGGTGCCAGGCGGGCGCCAGCCCGCGCAGTGTCCTCCTTTCCTCTTTGGTGCAAAGGGAGCAAGCGCAGGCGAGAGCATCAAGCAAAGGCATCCCTTTCTGTGCAACAAGACCAAGACCGTCGCAACGGCAGGAAGGAAGTCATTGTGGTGCCCTAGCAAGCGTCACCACAAGAGCCTTTGACAAAGCGAGGACCAACTTTAGTCAGGATAAGTGTACTAGATGTTCCCCTTCAAAATGGCCAATTGTTGGCGCCTTCCCGCTCAATATTTGGGAAGAGGCCGGGGCCTTTGCCTATAAATAGGACTAGCCACCCACAAGGTAGGGGGAGGATCATCATCAGGAAACCAGGAAGAAGAGCGACTGAACTCCCCTAGCAGTTCATCACACCAGCCAAGAACAGACCCTCGCGAGGCTGTTCTTCCTTGTATTGTTCATCATCAGCCCAAGAGGCAATTCACCACACCACAAACTAGAGTAGGGTATTACACCACAATGGTGGCCCGAACTAGTATAAACCCTGTGTTTCTTGTGTTGTTCCTTTCATAGCTTAGATCCTAGCGAGGCGGCAAGGTGCAGGTAGGTAGAGGGCGAGATCTCCGCGCGCACCCCAGTGTTCGAACCTAGAGCGTCTGCCGGTACCCGAAAACCGACAAAGGAAGCAAGGGACACAATGTTTACCTAGGTTCGGGCCCTATGATGGAGGTAAAACCCTACTTCCTTCTTGATTAATATTGACGATATGAGTAGTACAAGAGTAGATCTACCACGAGATCATAGAGGCTAAACCCTAGAAACTAGCCTATGATGATTATGATTGTAATTGTGATCGGCCTTCTAAGGACCAACCTCTCCGGTTTATATAGACACCGGAGAGGGCTAGGGTTTACACGGAGTCGGTTACAAGGAAGGAAATACAATATCCGGATCGCCAAGCTTGTCTTCCAGGCAAAGGAGAGTCCCATCCGGACACGGGACGGAGTCTTGAGTCGTGTATCTTCAAGCTCCAATAGTTCGGACGATGTATATAGTCCGGCTGTCCGGATACCCCCTAATCCAGGACTCCCTTAGTAGCCCCTGAACCAGGCTTCAATGACGATGAGTCCAGCGCGTAGTCTTGTCTTCGGCATTGCAAGGCGGGTTCCATCTCCGAATACTCCAAAGTAATTATCAAACACTTAGACTGTGTCCGGATCTGTGACATGATCCTAACATAAATCTGATCTGCTGACAATCTTCGTACGTCGTGCCCTTGCATCGTCACCCGGTCCAACACGAACCGGTGTTCCTCGCCCCACCCCGACTCGCGTTGCGAGGCGGTTTTATCGGCATGCCCTGACAAAGCAGAGATCGTGTTCCTCTTATTACGGGATCTTCCATCAATATGGGCGTGCGTAACCCCATGACGACTGTTGGCATGACTCTGTGTGTTTTTAGATAAGCCTCAAGCGGTCACGTTGAGGACTCTTGATATTCACCCCCTTTACAAAGGGGCCGAGGCCTATGCCTCTTTTCCACCTCTCTTGCGCCTTCTCGCACCTCAAGTTCTAACAGCCGAGACCTAAGCTCCCACACCCCAGATACACCAATATGTCCGGATCCAACCCTCAAGGCCGGTGGGTGGCCTCCTCAATCCAGGAGTAGGACATTGCGAGGCTTAGGGAGGTCGGATATCTGAACACTGACATCCAGCACAGGCTTCCTGCTCCGGGGCAGGTCATCCCTACACCGAGCCCAATGAGAGCGTCGTGTTTGTTCCTCACTTCCTCCGCGGCTTGGGCCTCACCCTTGATCCCTTTGTGAGGGGGTTCATGTTCTATTACGGGTTGGATTTTCATGATCTAGCTCCGGACGCTATCCTCCACATCTCGTCGTTCATCATTGTGTGCGAGGCTTTTCTCCACGTCACTCCACACTTCGGCTTATGGCTCAAGACCTTTAATATGAAGCCGAAGATGATCGAGGGGCGACATGCGCAGTGCGGAGGTGCCATAATAAGCAGGAACGCCAATGCCCTATGGCAGAGGGTTCTTTCCCAGAAGTATCCGATGTATGGCAACGGAGGTGGTTTTATGTCACGGCTCCCACAGGCACAAAGTGGGTGGCCGCCCCCGAGTTTTGCTCGGGCCCTCCCCCACAATTGGTGTCATGGACCGACGTAGGACAGAATTGGGGGCCCGCCAGTGATGTTCCAATACTGCAGAGCCGTATCCGGGAGCTTCTTGAGAAGGACATTAACCTTGTCAGCATAATTCAAGTAATGCTAATCCGACGGATGTTGCCGTGCAAACACCGGCCTCTCCGGATGTGTGAGTTCAATCCAGAGGGTCCGCGGACTATTAAGCACTTCTTCGGCCTGAAGCTCTATGGGATGTGTAAATTATTCTTCGGACCACAAGTAAAGTGTCCGGACACCACCGAGGATGCGGGCCTAAGCTGCAATCGCCTAGATGCCCAAGTAAGTAACCTTAAACCGGACACTTTGTTTTTATTTGTCAGAGTCATTATTCTGAAAACCCTCCCTGGCCAGGAATGGCTCAGCAAGGCGGAGAGAATCAGGTGTCTGGCACCACTTCTCGAAGGCTCGCCTAGTCCAACCGTTTCCAAGATGCTTGGCCGGGTGCTCAGCAAAATGCCCTCGGGGAAATACGAAGGAAAGGATAGTGAAGCTGAACTTCACACACTACGCATCCGGCCCGGGGGAATTACTTCCTCCGCAAGGGAGGATAGTCGGGGAGGGGAATCCGAGGCCACCTCCCCGCGCGGGAAGAAAAGGGCCGCCTCCGAAGACTTGGAGACGGAGATGCCCAAACAGGGAAAGAAAGTGTCGCCGGGGGGCTCTGCCCCGACGGGCGTCCTCACCACGTCATGCCCGCCAATGGGCCAGCTCTCAACCGAGCCGTAAGTTAATCGTTAATTCAAAGGTACTGCGTTCATCCGAGATCAATAACCAGGATTCGTCTTTTGCAGTCCGGCTATAGCAGCTCTTCTCAATAGAGTTCGTCTTCGGGGGATCTTCCTCCGGAGGTGATGGAGAGTGAGACCCCGCCCACCTCTCCTCCTCATGAAGCAGGCAACACCGAGGTGTCGTCACGGAGGAGTCCGGATCTACCGAAGCCGGAAGCTGATACGTCAGCCGCCCTGAGCCAGGAGCGTTTGGCTCCCATGGGGGGCGATGAGAAGGGTCCGGCACAGTTCGTTGTCTGGCCGGACATACTGACGGGCCTTCTGGAGCGAACTGCGCTCTCGGAGGAGCACCACTCATTAATGCGCACTGTGCTCAAGAAGATTTCATCCGCTACAAGCGGTTTGAATGAAACATTTACAAGCCTTCTCAGAAGCTTTGAGGTATCTAGTGAAAAATACACTATTTTTTGGCTGTGAGGCACGCGCTAGGTGTGCTCCATATGGATAGTAGCCCCTGAGACTCTGGTTTCCCGCCCTAGGCAGCAAACAGGGGATCATATAGTAATGATTACGCTGTACATATGCTCAGGTATCTAAGGGTCCGGCAGCTGACCAGTCCGTTGAAGTTGCCGAGCTAAGGCGGCAGATCAAATCTATTGATGCCGATATCATGCTGGTGAATGAGCCGCTGAACGAGTCACAAGGTATGTGATCTGCTTTCCTTATTATGTTGTATAGGAAAATATGGGAGGGGCATAACATTAATGCAATGTGTCTGCGTACATGATGAAGCTGCCATGAAGCTCGAGGCGGAACTTGCCCAGGCCAAGGAACAAGCTCGGGTTAGCAATGCGGCTGCCCTAAAGGCGGTCGAAGAATTGAGAGCCAAACAGGCTGCTCGTCACCGAAGCGAGGAAAAGATAGCCGAGATGGATGCAGAGTTGAAAAATGCCGCCGACCGGTATGAACTCCTTGAAAAGGAGAATAAGGCTAGGTCAACCGATCTGAACAAGGCACTTAATGCCACCAAGGAGATGCGGACCGAGGTCAGGGGTGTACGGGAGGAGCTTCAACAGGCCGGTAAGATCATGGCTGGGGGCTCCTACTTACTGCGGACGAAGTTTTTGGATCCGAAGTATGCTCCCCTGGATGGACGCTAGAGTCCTGCAGATGCGTATGCGGACTTGGCGAAGAGACAGCTGATGCAGCCAAAGTTTTCGAGGATCAAGGTGATAAAGAAGTGGAGAAGCTTTTCTGGTCGCAATTCAATGCTCCGACGCGCCCGCTGCCGTCAAGTGAGAAGATGGCTGCTGTAGCGGAGCTTCATAGGGTGACCGGGCTTGCAATCCAGTCTATAATAGACCATCTTTGAACGAAGGGGCCTAAGCCGGACAGTTACTTTGGTTTGGTGCAACAATTCCTTGGGGCCGTGCTTCATATCGACGCCATGAGAAGGTTGGCGTGCATAGAGGGTGCACGAATGGCTCTTGCTTGCGTTAATGCCTATTGGACAGCTATGGAGGCCACCATTGTAGCGACTCAGAATCCGGCGGGAGGCCAGTATCCGGCTGAGCACTACTTGGAGCAGGTAACAAAAGGTGCCCACTTAATAAGGGCGCAGTGCTCGAAGAATGTATTGTTCGAGTGATAAATCTAATCATAGTAAGAACAATGTTATTTTGATTATGAGGCTATATTTATACTTTGTGCCCGAAGGTATTATTTGTGCCTCCTGTGCGGCCGTTGTTATGTCTATGTGTAATTCGGAAAGTTAGCAGTCGTTGGCTTCAGCCCCCACACATACAATGCGGTGGTGTTCGCAAAAAATATGCATAATCACACTTGTTCCAACATATTGGTCCATGAAGGAGGTGATCACACGTCGAACTAGGCAACTGGACTATATAGTTATAACACTTTCACTTAGCCCTAGGAGTTTGAAAGTGGGGCTACTATGTAGCCCCTAGTACTTTTGCGTGCATCCGAATACGGGCGCATATGTACATGGCCGGGAAACGGCCCTTCGTTGATGCGGAGGAATCCTAAAGATTCTGGTAAGTCTTCGAGTGGTTGAACAGTCTCGCGCTGTATCATGACAGTCAGTTTTCGGCTTTCTCTACTGAGGTGCTCATCCGGAATAACTAGGGCACAATCGCAGTAGTTCTCCTTTGGCCGTCTTAGCCGATAAGAACGGAACATAAGGCGGCAAACCCAGGATCCGGGCAAACCCAACATTTGACCAAATACATGATTCGGAGCTGATGCATATAAGGCCAAACTCGTGACGCCGAACACTCCCGAAGGTATTCGGACTTTATAACAGAAAAGGGATGAAGAATGCCCACTCATTACAAACCCTGTATTTCCAGGTACGTGCATTGGTCTGTCATGGCGAAATGACAATAACGGCAGTATCTGCTGTCGGTATGGAACCCATGGGATGTTTAAAAACCAAGAGGCAATAGAAAAGGTTTACACAGGGGCTTAATCTAAAGAGAAACCTTTTGAGCGGGGCCCTGCTGCACGTCTGCGCCTTTTTCTCCGTTGTGCCGTATCTTGCAAGGGTATTGCGCGAATGTTGTCTATAAAAAAGAAAACTCGTGTAGGAGAGTACAATGTAAGTATGCGATGGATAGTAAAAGTGGAAGACGTTGGCCTGCCAATAAGGTTGGGCCAAGTGTGGGGCTATATTAAATATTTATAGCCCCTGGTGTCCTCTATGGGATTACATACACTGTGCCCTGGTTCAGTTTTATCCGGGCTGCCGGACTCGTCTAACCGTGTCTGTGGTCTTAATGACCAGTCATGCTTTCTGATATTGGAGGCCGCTTATAGTCCGGCCGCTAGGGCCGTCGCGTGTTCCTCTGCACGTGAAGGAAGCTCTGTGTTTCCGTTAACGGTGATGACACCACGTGGACCGGGCATCTTGAGTTTAAGGTAGGCATAGTGCGGTAATGCGTTGAAGCGGCCGAAGGCCGTTCTTCCAAGCAATGCATGATAGCCGCTTTGGAAGGGTGAGATGGTTAAGAGTAGTTCTTCACTTCTAGAGTTGCCTGGGGAGCCGAATGTTACCTCCAGTAGGACGGAGCCCCTGCCGTAGGGTTCAACGCCTGGTATCACCCCTTCAAAGGTGGTGTTGCTTTGGCTAATTCTGGATGGGTCTATCCCCATCCTGCGGACAATGTCCTCGTATATTAAATTGAGACTGCTGCTGCCGTCCATGAGGACGTGGGTGAGATGGTATCCGTCGATTATTGGGTCAAGCACCAAGGCCTCTGATCCTCCGCGCCGAATACTAATTAGGTAGTTCGTGTGATCGAAGGTGATCGGACAAGCCATCCAGTAGTTAGGTGTGGGTACGATGGGCTCTATATCGTACGCGTCTCTGAGCGCGCGTTCGTGCCTTCTCGTGGATTTGTGAGTTGCGTGGATCATGTTTACTGTTTTAACCTCTGGTGGGAATTTTTTCTGTCCCCCAGTGTTCGGCTGGCGAGGTTCATCCTCGTCTTCACTTGGTGTTTCCCTTCCCTTGTGTTCGGCATTTAATTTGCCGGCCTGCTTGAAGACCCAGCACTCTCTGTGCGTGTGGTTCGCAGGTTTTTCGGGGGTACCATGAATTTGGCACAGTCTGTCCAGGACTCTATTCAGAACGGACGGGCCCTCTCTATTGCCTTTTAATGGCTTCTTTTGCTGATCGGGTCGAGAGACCCTGAATCCGGCGTTGACCGTTGTGTTGTCCGGGCTCTCTTCCTTGTTTTGGCGTTTGTTTTTATTACGCCGTAGCTTCCCGTTGCCGTCCCATATTTCGGATGTGCTTGGGTCGCTGGTGCCTTTACTGGCAAACCAGCTATCTTCACCCGCGCAAAAGCGGGTCATAAGGCTTGTTAAGGCTGCCATTGTCCTTGGCTTTTCTTGGCCGAGGTGTCTGGCGAGCCACTTGTCATGGATGCTGTGTTTGAATGCCGCTAACACTTCGGCGTCCGGACAATCGACAATTTGATTCTTCTTAGTGAGGAATCTGTCCCAAAGATTGCGGGCGAAATCTCCGCGCTGTTGGATTATGTGACTTAAATCGTCCGCATCCGGAGGCCGGACATAAGTCCCTTGAAAATTGGCCCTGAAAGTGTCCTCGAGTTCCTCCCAGCTACCAATTGAATTTTCGGGGAGGCTCTTCAACCAGTGTCGAGCTGGTCCCTTCAACTTGAGGGGAAGGTAATTGATGGCATGGAGGTCGTCCCCCCGAGCCATGTGAATATGCAGGATAAAATCCTCGATCCAGACCCCTGGGTCTGTCGTTTTGTCGTATGCCTCTATGTTCACAAGTTTAAAACCTTGTGGAAATTCATGGTCCGGTACTTCTTCGGTGAAGCACAGGGGGTGAGCAGTCCCTCTGTATCTGGACGTACTATGGCGTGCCGTCGGCTGTTGTTGTGTCCGGTGTTTATTCCGAACTGGTATTTGGTTGGTATGATTGTTTTGGTGACCATAGTCGCTCGCCGGGGTTTGTCCTTTAGATCCGTAGATGGACCTAGACGCGCCGACTTTCTTATCCAGGTGCTCACGTAGATCGTGTGCGGCGTCAGTAGCCGCTCTGTTGCGGTTGTGAAGCGGTACGTCTGGCCTGCTAGCCGTGTTATTCTTTGGTGGTACGGCCTCATCGTCGAATTCTGGCAGTAGCTTGCGTTTTGGATAGCTCTTTGTATGGCGATCGTCGCCGTATCTTTCTTCAGTGTCTAGCACTTTATTCCATCTGCGATTGAGTGTTTCTTGTGCGGCCGTTGCTTCTGCTTCTTTAGACTTCTCGCTGTGGCCATAAGCCTTCTGTGGAGGTTATCTCGTTCCATGTGTTTTTCCGGGATGTTGAATGCATCATCGTCCGGACTTTGTTCTTGTCCTGGGGCGGTTTGATGAACTCGTCCCTCGGGATTATTGTGATCGGGCGTCTACTCCGAACAGGGTTCGGCGTGACCTGGCTCATCCTGCTCCATCCCTGGATCCATGTGGTCATTGTTGTCTTCGGAGTTGACTCGTATGTTGATCTTTCTGGCGCTCTTGTTGCTATTTTTACTGTTGCTAGAGTTTGAGCGGCGTCTGCGCCGTCGTTTTGGCTTTTGCCCGGGGGTTTTATCTTCCGGATTGTCCCGTCGTCCTCCTTGGGCGTATCCACCATGTATATATTATGTGACGAGGTAGTGGTCCAGCACCCCAGAGATTCTGAATCTTCTCCTGCATCGTCGTCCATACCGTCGGTGCCTTCAGAGTCGAAGTCAAGCGCGTTGGTTAAATCATCAACCGTGGCAATGAAGTGGGTGGTGGGTGGGCAATGAATTCCTTTGTCGCCTGCTTCCCACTCGAGCCGAACATACACTACAAGAAATATGTCAACTTGTGACCACCACTATTGGTTACTGTTTTCAATTTGTGACCTTTTTGTGACCAAAAAGATAAGGTCAAAAGCTGGCCGTCGTTAACTGACTGTAGTGACCTTTCTTCTGGAATGGTCGTAGACGTTATGACCAAAATATGTCTACTATGGCGTTTTGGTCACTAGCAACCTCCCCAGGCCACGTAGGCATCCAGCATGGCAAGCTGATGTGGCACAAGATTCAGCCTGGTCCAATTCGGTTTTCTACAAGGGCCTGGCACAAGATTCATATCAAACAGAAAGAAGAAAAGAATATAAAAATCTTCAAATAACAACCAAAATAGGTTTATTACAATATATTCTGTACAGAACAGAACATGTGAAACTCCATACACTCGTTCACATCACAACAACCAGTTTAACCTACAAATACTGCATGCCCAGGAACTTAAAACTTCACGTACATAACCATACAATATTCCACACAATCAGAAATATTGTGATTGAAAAATAAAATGATCTGCCAAGTTAAAGCTAGCTACTCTTGGATACCACAGAACATGCTCTTCAACATAGGAAGAAGTCATCAACGGTGTTCTATCAACAACACAAGCTCCATTCACCTACAAGAACAGAATGGAATATCAAGTACTTGGATCGTTCAAGCAGATTACAACCAACATATATATGTAGAAGTACATCAGGAAATATGATGGAGCAATCGGACAACAAATACATTAAGTAAACAGCCCAACCGATGAGTGATGACGACAAGCAAAGAGTATAAACCCAGGTTTGGACATAAATAGTGTCAACTCAAGCAGAACATAATAAGGCAGTAAACTCAAGCAAAACATAATTAAGCACGATGAAAGGGACCATCCAATTAAATTCCATTCTTATCTTCTTCAGTAAGGACAGGCAAAACATCCCAGCATATCTCAAGTCGATGAATTATTCTAGCAATAACCAAATTAGAAACATCCCTCGTTGTTCCATTTTAGCATACTACAAGATTGTAGAAGAATCACTCTTGGTGAATCAAATCATAACAAATCGAGCAATAGATACAAGAGGCACATCAAGCCTAGCCATTTTCGTTTCAGTAATTTTGAAAGAGGGGCGATGGGGCACAGAACCTTGAGGCCCTGTTATGGGGTTGTGTTTGATGAAGGTTGCCCTTTGGGGCGGCAGCTGCAGCTCCGCAAGATGCAGCAGCAACACCTCCAACCGGCAAGCCGGCGGCGACAACACAAATGGTCACCTGTGTGATATTTCAGATGATCATTACAGAATTTTATTTATTTATTCAAGACACAAGCAGCAAAGATAGTGTCTACCTTCGCATATAGAACCGAGCATAGGTTTACAGCACATCAATGATTCAAGTAGTTCAGGACTTAATTGCTTTTTCGACATCAAGGTAAGAATATGGAACAGAAATGGACAAATGGTGCCTATTGAGTGAGAGCCAGCAATATAAAGGGGCACAACTGTGTGAAACTGTTATCAATATTGTTTCAAAGTTTATTGTGGCATATTTTTCATGATCAATATGACTTATTATAAATAATAACCAATAGTATTGCCGCCAGATGAGCTACTTATACATAACGATAAGTCAACTAACAACTACGTAAAGATGATGGTAGGCCATCTGATGTCTCAGTATTTCCCAAAATAATTGAGCTCAGGTTCAACATGGGATCAGTATTATATATATATATATATATATATATATACCAAGACTTGGTGCGAGAGTATGGCATACAAGCAAAATGACATCACACTGTTTTTGGCAACATCAATGTGCCGTCTGATCCCACTAACAAGACTTGTTGTCATCCTGATGATGAAAAACGAATAACAGATTCCTGAGGGCACGTGAGCAATCATTAGAGAGCATCAAATTTCAAAATCAACACTGACTCGTATAATACTACTTGTTCATATACTTGTACTAGTGCAGAATGACTCATTGTCCTAGTACTGCCTATTTCAGTTTCTTTCAAGTTGGGAAATAACTGAAATTACTCATCATTCATGAACATACATTTGTAATCTTAATCTATCAAACACTGAAATTACTGCAGAAAGAACTACTGTAATGAACCATTCATGAAATAGTGGGGGTAGTAGCTATAGGTAATGTAGCACTTGTCGAGGTAGACCTGTCCGGAGGGGGCACCGCCGCACTCGACCACGACGCGCTGCACGGCCTGGGTGACGCAGTTGCTGCAGTAAACGTCGCACTGCGCCAGCGCGTAGACCTGCTGGAAGCTGGTTGCGAAGCCCAGGAAGAGGTCGGCAGCTGCAATCATAATACATAAGCACAACACATCAGAAGCCATTCTATTTTATTAAGCCCAGGAAGAAGTTTCCTACTGATGTACTACTGAACGAAACTATGTAATTTCCTTTGGTAGTTCACCATTGAACTCTATTTTATTAAGCCCAGGAACTCCACACCAACCTTGTCAATCCTAACAGTGTGAGTTCGTCAAGCAGGTTGCAGAACAAGAGGCTATATGCAGTTAACAAGCATGTGAATTCAGTATCTTCAGTGCGTGCCCTGCACCGTCGAGTCCAAGTTGCCGTGTACCTAATTCGAAGTCAGGTAACACAGGAGTGCTATCCAACAGCATCACTTCAAACTAAAAAAAGGCATCACTTGCAACCAAATTATCTCTAGCATCACAAAAATCAGATCAAGTCCCTCCATCCATGCTCACACGCCATGGTGACTGAAGGATTAAACTTAGCAATAAGAAGAAGAAAGTGAAACCATGTACCCCTCTTGGTCTGCAGCAAGCTCCTCCTCCCCGTCAATGTCGATCCGGTGCTGGCCTGGAATATGTTGTCTGCTCAAGCACCAAGAGAAGAGAAAGAATCCATCAGAATCCGCATCAAGAAGCAAAATACTTGTACAGCGTAATAGTTGGGACTGGGAGAACCTTAGCACGCACCAGACACAGATAGGGAGGGCGATGCGGAGGCGAGCCCGGCCAGGACAGCGAAAGGGAAGAGGAGCCGGAACCGGTGGGTTAGAGCCATCGCTCACCGCTGCAGCTTCATCTTCAGCGGAAAGGTGGGGGAATGGACGGAGCCCGGAAGCTTCTTGGCTCTCGGGCGAAGATGGATCAGGAAGCGAAGTGAGGTGGGAGGGAGGGAGTTCCTGCCAGATCTGGCCACGACATGAGCAGCTCGAGTCGATCTAGGAGGAAAGGGGAGGGGCTGCCGGCGATGAGGTTGGAGGTCGCCAATGCAACTGGAGAAGAGGACGGCGGCGGATTGGGTCTGGCGTTAGGGAGAGAGGCGGATAGGGAGACGATCGACCACGGCCTCCGTCGTCGCTGTGGACGCAGCCACCCGCGAGGGCAGCCGGAAGGTGACGCGGTGGCGCCTGGCCAAGGGACGGGAGGAGGTGGCGGCGGCGAGGAGCTGAGGAAGGAGGAGTGCGGGTGCGGGTTAGGGTTTGGGCGGGATGGGATCGGGGGTGGGTGGGAAACGAGAGGGGGTGTGGGAGGGATGGGATCGGAGTGGGTGGGTCTGTGGGGTTTTCCCTATTCATTTTCTTTTTTTCTTTTTTGTTCTCTATAGATAAATGGATGGATGGATGTGGGATGAAGGATGGATGGATGGGCGCCATGTCATCAATCCGTGTCAAACCAACTCCACCAATGGGAATATAGTATATGTGATTTCTGTATTTTCTTTTTTTTTCTTCTACTTTTACACATGAAAAATTAAAAAAAATGGTCTGACATTTTGCACAAGTGTGTATCTTGAATGACAAACAATGTTGACTAAGGAATTTTTCATTTTCTTTGCACAAAAAATCATTTTCCATTTTCCGAATGCCCAAAATGCGGTTTTTTTTTGTGAAGAACCTACCAAATAATTGTTGCAAAATTGGACCAAAACAATTTTCTATACTAGACCATATTTAATTCACAACTGACCAAATGGTAGGGTGTCAAAAGCTTTTATCCACCTCTCGTGAAAAAGACAAATTTCTGCCGATTTAGCTGGAAGCGGGTCAAATTCGAACTGGAGCTACCTCATAGTATGCTCTTTATTTTTTCCAAAAATCATTTCTAGGTACATACATATCTATTTAATCAGAGAAACATCAAAAGTTTTGCAAGATTCAACCACTAACTAGGAACGGTCATTCCTGCCGTTTTGACCGCATTTTGAAAAGGGCCTAAAAAATTAAAAAAAAATAAAAGATTGGAAAACCTTCGCATTGTGTCATTATATGTGGCCAAGTTACCAGGAAAAATAATAAACTTGTACTACGATAGTTATTTTAAAAAAGTGTTCTCAGAAACAAGCCATCATGCGTGAAGATTCATGGCTTTCAAGCCAAATGATCAATCTTATGGCCACATTAATGGCATAGTTTGTTCAAATGATCTCATATTGTGCAAATAGGTGCATCTTGGAATTCCAAACAATGTTGATTAAGGAATTTTTCATTTTCTTTGCACGAAAAAATCATTTTCCATTTTTCGAATGCCCAAAATGCGGTTGTTTTGTGAAGAACCTACCAAATAATTGTTGCCAAATTGGACCAAAACAATTTTCTAAAATACTAGACCATATTTAATTCACAACTGACCAAATGCTAGGGTGTCAAAAGCTTTTATCCACCTCTCGTGAAAAAGACAAATTTCTGCCGATTCAGTAGGAAGCAGGTCAAATTTGAACTGTACCTGCCTTATAGTTTTCTCTTTATTTTTTTTCCAAAAATCATTTCTAGGTACATAAGTATCTATTTAATCAGTGAAACACCAAAAAAGTTCCAAGATTCAACCACTAGGTAGGAACGGTCATTCCCGCCGTTTTGACCGCATTTTGAAAAGGGCATAAAAAATTCAAAAAAAACAAAAAATTGGAAAACCTTCGCATTGTGTCATTATATGTGACGAAGTTCCCAGCAAAAATAATAAACTTGTAACACAACAATTCTTTTAAAAAAGTGTTCTCAGAAATGAGCTATCATGCGTGAAGATTCATGGCTATCAAGCCAAATAATCAATCTTATGGCCACATTCATGGCATAGTTTGTTCAAATGGTCTCATATTGTGCACAAGGTTGAATCTTGGAATGACAAACAATGTTGCCTATGGGAGTTTTCATTTTCTTTGCACGGAACATTCATTTTCCATTTTTCGAGTGCCCGAAATGAGGTTTTTTGTGAAGTACCTACCATATATTTGTTGCAAAATTGTACCAAATCAATTTTACAAAATTCTAGGACATATTTAATGCACAATTTACTAAATGGTTGGGTGTAAAAAGTTTTGATCCACCTCTGGTGAAAAAGACAAATTTCCGCCGATTCAGCTGGAAGCGGGTCAAATTTGAATTGTAGCTGCCTTATAGTTTACTCTTTATTTTTTCCAAAAATCATTTCTAGGTACATAAGTATCTATTTAATGAGAGAAACACCAAAAAAGTTCCAAGATTCAACCACTAGCTAGGAACGGTCATTCCGTAGTTTTTGACAAAGATTTTAAAACGGGCATAAAAAATTCAAAAAAATCAAAAAATTGGAAAACCTTCGTATTGTGTCAATATATCTGGCCAAGTTCCCAGGAAAAATAATAAACTTGTAATACGGCAATTCTTTTAAAAAAGTGTTCTTAGAAATGAGCTATCATGCGTGAAGATTCATGGCTATCAAGCCAAATGATCAATCCTATGGCCACATTCATGGCATAGTTTGTTTAAATGACCTCATATCGTGCACAAGGGTGCATCTTGGAATGACAAACAATGTTGCCTAAGGAAGTTTTCATTCTCTTTGCACGAAAAATTCATTTTCCATTTTTCCGAGTGCCCAAAATGAGTTTTTTTGTGAAGGACCTACCATATATTTGTTGCAAAATTGGACCTAATCAATTTTATAAAATACTAGTCCATATATAATGCACAATTGACAAAATGGTTGGGTGTAAAAAGTTTTGATCCACCTCTCGTGAAAAAGGCAAATATCCGCCGATTCAGCTGGAAGCGGGTCAAATTTGAACTGCAGCTGCCTCATAGTTTGCTATTTATTTTTTCCAAAAATCATTTCTAGTTACATAAGTACCTATTTAATCATAAATACATGGTTTTGTGGTGATACGTCGAGGTTTGGGCGGTGGCCGAGGGCCCCAACTCTAGAGCTGCCAGAACTCAGCATGCCGCCGCGTGGTCACCGCGTGACCGTGGCGTTGCCATGTGTTCTGGGCGGCCAAGGCATGTCTAGTGGGTTGGGCACTCCCCAGGTAGGTGTTAGGAAGAAAATCACAACATAAGATTCTCACGAGGAGACCGATTGATGCTCAAACATGAATTAGCAGCCAAGTATTTGATTAGCGGTACAGGAAATGTACATGGCTAAGGGGCATGTGAGCATGATCAGTTACTAAGAAGACCGTATTCACAAATTTTCAGCTCAAAAGGAGGAGCCTAGGTGGTACTTGCTTTGCAAAGTACCACACTAGACATAAATACGAATGTTGAAGCTGGGCTCAAAATAATGAATTGATTGAGCTGGCATTTGGTGGAGGATGGTTATTTGGGCATAGGAAAGCACTGTAGAAAATGGATACTATTTGTACATGCCAAAGTGGCACCTCCTTCACAAAGTGCTGCTTTGAACAGAATAGGAAAATGAATATTGTTGAATTTTTTTTGAACTAGGCAAGGAAGGTTTTTGACATATTTTATGAAGATATGATCCAAACAATTTATGAGATTTTTTTGGGAATTTTTGGAATAACAGAAATATAGGTTGCTTCACAACCTAGGACAAAAGTTGACACATGGACATGACACATAGGCAAAACTGATGAGATGGCGCCTAGTCATCGCAACCCACCACAATTTACAAGGCTATGACCATCTATATTGGTCGTTAACAACTAGAAATAAGGCAGCGGACTAGCGTTGTTTGCTTTATGACCATTTTGTGTAAGGAAATTAGACCTTTCTAACCAAAATGGTCGCAATTGTTTAGGGTTTGGAGCCCCCCGAACAGCTTTTGACCAATTGGTCTCAAATGGTCATAGATCTATGACCAATTCTTCCAGGGTCACTGACAGAAGGTCACTAGTTGACATATTTCTTGTAGTGATAGTTCGGCTAAGAGTCTCCTGTCAAAGAGAGAGATTTTAGCGAGTTCAGCATGTCGCCAAAGGGCGAGTGCTGGAAGATATCCGCAGCGGTAAACTCCATTACCGGGCCCAACTCGGCTCGGCCGCTCGGAGCCTTGCAGATCGAACCAACAACTGGATACGCATCCGGGGGTCCGGAGTCATAGGCTTCCATAGAGGTGAGACCTGTGTTCGGCTCCACCGCCGATGAATGTGCGGCCTGCGGGGCGCGGTCCATCCCTTCGTCCTTAGGCAACGCAGCCCGCTCCGGATTTAGGTCCGAGGCTACTGCAGGGGTGATGCCCCGAGCATTGTTCGACAGCAAGTCTAAGCCGTGCTTATCGTGACTGTCCGATGCTCCTGGCACAGGCCCGAATTCGTCGAAGATCCAGTCTCCGCGAAATTCCGCCGTGTAGTTCAGGTTCCTGAACCTGATCTAGTGGCCATGGGCGTAGCTGTCGATCTGCTCCAGATGGCAAAGCGAATTAGCCCGCAGTGCGAAGCCGCCGAACACAAAGATCTGTCCGGGGAGAAAAGTTTCACCTTGGACCATGTTGTTGACAATGATTGAAGGAGCCATCGAGCCTTGCAGCAACGACACAGAGGAACTCTCAATGAAAACACCAATGTCGGTGTCAAAACCGGCGGATCTCGGGTAGGGGGTCCCGATCTGTGCGTCTTAGGCTGATGGTAACAGGAAGCAAGGGACACAATGTTTAACAAGGTTCGGGCCCTCTCGATGGAGGTAAAACCCTACTTCCTACTTGATTAATATTGACGATATGAGTAGTACAAGAGTAGATCTACCACGAGATCGTAGAGGCTAAACCCTAGAAGCTAGCCTATGATGATTATGATTGTAATTGTGATCGGCCTTCTAAGGACCAACCTCTCCGGTTTATATAGACACCGGAGAGGGCTAGGGTTTACACGTAGTCGGTTACAAGGAAGGAAATACAATATCCGGATCGCCAAGCTTGTCTTCCATGCAAAGGAGAGTCCCATCCGGACACGGGACGGAGTCTTGAGTCTTGTATCTTCACGCTCCAATAGTCCAGACGATGTATATAGTCTGGCTGTCCGGATACCCCCTCATCCAGGACTCCGTTATGGGGCTACTATGTAGCCCCTAGTACTTTTACGTGCATCGGAATACGGGCGCGTATATACATGGCCGGGAAATGGCCCTTCGTTAATGCGGAAGAATCCTAAAGATTCCGGTAAGTCTTCGAGTGGTTAAACAGTATCGCGCTGTATCATGACAACCAGTTTTCGGCTTTCTCTACTGAGGTGCTCATCCGGAATTACCAGGGCACAATCGCATTAGTTCTCCTTTGGCCGCCTTAGCCGATAAGAAAGGAACGTAAGGCGGCAAACCTAGGAGTCGGGCAAACCCAACATTTGACCAAAGACATGATTCGGAGCTGATGCATATAAGGCCAAACTCGTGACGCCGAACACTCCCGAAAGTATTCGGACTTTATAACAGAAAATGGGCTGAAGAATGCCCATTCATTATAAACCCTGTTTTTCCAAGTATGTGCATTAGTCTGTCATGGCGAAATGCCAACAACGGCAGTATCCTCTGTGGGTATGGAACCCATGGGATATTTAAACAACAAGAGGCAATAGAAAAGGTTTACACAGGGGCTTAATCTAAAGAGAAACCTTTGAGCGGGGCCCTGCTGCACGTCTGCGCCATTGTCTCCGTTGTGCCATATCCTGGAAGGGTGTCGCGCGAGTGTTGTGTGTAAAAAAGAAAATTCTTGTAGGAGAGTACAACGTAAATATGCGATGGATAGTAAAAGTGTAAGACGTTGGCCTGCCACTAAGGTTGAGCCAAGAGTGGGGCTATATTAAATATTTATAGCCCCTGGTGTCCTCTATGTGATTTACATATACGGTGCCCTGATTCGGTTTTATCCGGGCTGCCGGACTCGTCTAACCGTGTCCATGGTCTTAATGACCAGTCATGCTTTCTGGTATTGGAGGCCGCTTATAGTCCGGCTGCTAGGGCTATCGCATGTTCCTCTGCGCGTGAAGAGTGCTCTGTGTTTCCGTTAACGGTGATGATGCGACGTGGACCGGGCATCTTGAGTGTAAGGTAGGCATAGTGCGGTAATACGTTAAAGCGGACGAAGGCCGTTCTTCCAAGCAATGCATGATAGCCGCTTTGGAAGTGTGCGATTGTGAAGAGTAGTTCTTCACTTCTGGAGTTGCCTGGGGAGCCGAATGTTACCTCCAGTACGATGGAGCCCCTGTTGTAGGCTTCAATGCCTGGTATCACCCCTTCGAAGGTGGTGTTGCTTTGGCTAATTATGGATGGGTCTATCCCCATCCCGCGGACAGTGTCCTGATATATTAAATTGAGACTGCTGTCGCCGTCCATGAGGACGTGGGTGAGATGGTATCCGTTGATTATTAGGTCAAGCACCAAGGCCTTTGATCCTCCGCGCCGAATACTAGTTAGCCAGTCCATGTGATCGAAGGTGATCGGACAAGCCATCCAGTAGTTAGGTGTGGGTACGATGGGCTCTATATCGTACGCGTCTCTGAGCGCGCGTTCGTGCCTTCTTGTGGATGTGTGAGTCGCATGGATCATATTTACTGTTTTAACCTCTCGTGGGAATTTTTTCTGTCCCCCGGTGTTCGGCTGGCGAGGTTCATGCTCGTCTTCACTTGGTGTTTCCCTTCTCTTGTGTTCGGCATTTAATTTGACGGCCTGCTTGAAGACCCAGCACTCTCTGTGCGTGTGGTTCACAGGTTTGTCGGGGGTGCCATGAATTTGGCACTTTCCAAAGACTGCTCGCATTCAGACGGTCCCTCTTTACTGCCTTTAAATGGCTTCTTTTGCTGATCGGGTCGAGAGCCCCAGAATCCGGTGTTGACCATTGTGTTGTCCGGTCTCTCTTCCTTGTTTTGACGTTTGTTTTTATTATGCTGTGGCTTCCCGTTGCCGTCCCTTATTTCGGATGTGCTTGGGTCGTTGGTGCCTTTACGGGCCAACCAGCTGTCTTCACCCGCGCAAAAGCGGGTCATAAGGCTTGTTAAGGCTGCCATTGTCGTTGGCTTTTCTTGGCCGAGGTATCTGGTGAGCCACTCGTCGCGGATGCTGCGTTTGAATGCCGCTAACGCTTCGGCATCAGGACAATCGACAATTTGATTCTTCTTAGTGAGGAATCTGTTCCAAAGTTTGCGGGCGGACTCTCCGGGCTGTTGGATTATGTGACTTAAATCATCCGCATCCGGAGGCCGGACATAAGTCCCTTGAAAATTGGCCCTGAAAGCATCCTCGAGTTCCTCCCAACTCCCAATTGAATTTTCGGGGAGGCTCTTCGACCAGTGACGAGATGGTCCCTTAAACTTGAGGGGAAGGTATTTGATGGCGTGGAGGTCATCCCCACGAGCCATGTGAATATGCAGGATAAAATCCTCGATCCAGACCCCTGGGTCTGTCGTTCCGTCGTATGCCTCTATGTTCACAGGTTTAAAACCTTGTGGAAATTCATGGTCCAGTACTTCTTCGGTGAAGCACAGGGGGTGAGCAGCCCCTCTGTATCTGGACGTGCTGTGGCATGCCGTCGGCTGTTGTTGTGTCCGGTGTTTATTCCGAACTGGTATTTGGTTGGTATGATCGTTTTGGTGACCATAGTCCCTCGCCGGGGTGTGTCCTTTAGATCCGTAGATGGACCTGGCCGTGCCAGCTTTCTTATCCAGGTGCTCACGTAAATCGTGCGCGGCCTCGGTAGTTGCTCTGTTGCGGTTATGAAGTGGTACGTCTGGCCTCCTGGTCCTGTTACTCTTTGGTGGAACGGCCTGATCGTCAAATTCTGGCAGTAGCTTGCGTTTTGGATAGCTCTTTGTATGGCGATCGTCGCCGTATCTTTCTTCAGTGTCTAGCAATTTATTCCATCTACGATTGAGTGTTTCCTGTGCGGCTTTTAGCCATTGCTTCTGCTTCTTTAGACTTCTCGCTGTGGCCATAAGCCTTCGGTGGAGGTTATCTCGTTCCTTGTGTGTTTCCAGGACGATGAATGCGTTGTCATCCGGGCTTTGTTCTTGTCTTGGGGCAGTTTGATGAACTCGTCCGCGGGATCATTGTGATCGGGCGTCCACAACGAACTGTGTTCGGCATGACCTGGCTCGTCCTACTCCATCACTGGGTCCATATGATCGTTGTTGCCTTCGGAGTTGACTAGGGTGTCGATCTTTCTGGCGCTCTTGTCGCTATTTTTACTGTTGCTGGACATTGAGCGGCGTCTGCGCCATCGTTTTGGCTTTTGCCCGGGGGTTTTATCTTCCGGATTGTCGTCGTCCTCCTCCTTGGGCGTATCCACCATGTATATATCGTGTGACGAGGTAGTAGTCCAGCGCCCCAGAGATTCTGAATCTTCTCCTGCATCGTCGTCCATACCGTCGATGCCTTCGAAGTCGAAGTCAAGCGCGTCAGTTAAATCATCAACCGTGGCAATGAAGTGGGTGGTGGGTGGGTAACGAATTCCTTCGTCCCCTGCTTCCCACTCGAGCCGGACGTAGTTCGGCCAGGAGTATCCTGTCAAAGAGAGAGATTTTAATGAGTTCAGCATGTCGCCAAAGGGCGAGTGCTGGAAGATATCCGCAACGGTAAACTCCATTACCGGGGCCCAGCCTGGCTCGGTTGGCTCGGGACCATGCGGACTGGAACCAACAACCGGATACGAGTCTGTGGGTCCGGAGTCACAGGCTTCCACAAAGGTGAGACCTGTGTTCGGCTCCACCGCCGATGAGTGTGCAGCCTGCGGGGCGGGGTCAATCCCTCCGTCCTTAGGCAACGCAGCCTGCTCCGGATTTAGGTCCGGGGCTACTGCTGGGGTGATATCCTGAGCATTGTCCGACAGCAGGTCTAAGCCGTGCTCATCTTGACTGCCCGGTGCTCCTGGAACATGCCCGAATCCGTCGAAGATCAAGTCTCCGCGAATATCCGCCATGTAGTTCAGGTTTCGAACCTGATCCGTGGCTGTGGGTATAGCTATCTGCTCCAGATAGCCAAGCGAATTAGCCCGCAGTGCGAAGCCGCCGAACACAAAGATCTGTCCGGGGGGAAAAGTTTCACCCTGGACCGTGTTGTTGACGATGATTGAAGGAGCCATCAAGCCTTGCAGCGACGACACAGAGGAACTCTCAATGAAAGCACCAATGTCGGTGTCAAAACCGGCGGATCTCGGGTAGGGGGTCCCGATCTGTGCGTCTCAGGCTGATGGTAACAGGAAGCAAGGGACACAATTTTACCCAGGTTCGGGCCCTCTCGATGGAGGTAAAACCCTACCTCCTCCTTGATTAATATTGATAATATGAGTAGTACAAGAGTAGATCTACCACGAGATCGTAGAGGCTAAACCCAACAAGCTAGCCTATGATGATTATGATTGTAGTTGTGATCGGCCTTCTAAGGACCAACCTCTCCAGTTTATATAGACACCGGAGAGGGCTAGGGTTTACATGGAGTCGGTTACAAGGAAGGAAATACTATATCCGAATTGCCAAGCTTGTCTCCCATGCAAAGGAGAGTCCCATCCGGACACGGGACGGAGTCTTGAGTCTTGTATCTTCACGCTCCAATAGTCCGGACGGTGTATATAGTCCGGCTGTTCGGATACCCCCTAATCCAGGACTCCCTCAGTGCCACCGAACTATGACTCGATCTGACCGAGTTCACTAGTTTAGGTTCCAAAAGCTGCTTCGGTATCACCGAGTTTACAAATCGGTAGATCCAAAATGCTTTCTGTGTAAAACTAAAACTAAGTTTTTGACTCATTTTTTTTTGCAAAAACCTCTATGCTTTGTGATGCTCATCCTCTCTACCTCATCTATATTTATCCACAGGGTCTGCTGTCAGAGTTTGCTGTATGTCAGATCAGAGTGACAGTCAGAACATAGCTGAAGAGCAAGTTCAGATGAGTGAGGGCACTAGTCCCTCTAGTACCTCACATGAGGGTAGCAGGAGCACACCCAGCAACTTGCCAAAGGCAGCCACCAGGACCAGAAAGAAGAGAACCTCAGATTCTGAAGATGAGGACTATGTGACAGATGAGGATGAGTCCACATCTAGGAAGGTGCTGAAGAAGGAATATGGCACAGCTACTACCATTAAGCCAGAATGAACAGGAAAGCTCCAGCCAAGAGGACTCCTATGTTAAAGGTCAGAGCATCAACTCAAGAGACTTTGGGTTCTGAACCCAAAGAGCCAGTTGTGGTTGAGAAGAAATGGAAAGAAAGAGCTAAGAAGACAATGGCCAGAGTAGTTGGAAATCCCTCTATGATGGAATAAGAGGAAGAGGTTGCTGCACCAGCACCTAAAGCTCAAAAGCTTATGGGAGATGCTATAAGATCAGGGACTGCTCCATCAAAGCCCAAAGATGCTCCCAAGGCAGCTGCACCTAAGCCCAAAGCTGCATCCAAGAGGAACACCAGGGGTATTCCTGCTGCAGAAAAGAACAAGGCCACAGTGCCTGAAGCTGTTATAGAAGAAGAAGATGATGAGTCACTTATCTTAAGGAAGTTGAAGCCCAAGATTCCAGATCACAATGATGCTCATCCAGTAGTTGAGGACATGAAGCTCAGGAAGGATGTAGGACTTAGACAGTGGAGATTGACTGATCCCTGTGCTGTCAGGAGAACAACTGTTGTGGACTACAGGTTCCATACTAAGGAACAACAGGACTTCTATGTGACAGTGCTGCTTGATAAGAAGACTATAGTCTGTGATATGAGATGGGTGGACTGGAAGTACACCAGGAACAATGAAGAGCACTATCCTGGAGTTTATGACAGTTCCAAGTCTTGTGGAGTAGATAACTTTGTTGGGCAGAAGCTCACAAAGTGGAATGATGAGCTTATTATGCAGTTCTACTCCACAGCTCATTTCTACCCAGATGGAAGGATAGTCTAGATGTCTGAGGGTACAAGGTACCAATCAACAGTTGAAGAATAGGCCAAATTGATCAATGCTCCAAAGGAGAATGAGGATGACTTGGATGTCTATGCCAAGAAGAAGAAAGATCACAACTCCATGGCTCATATGTATAGAGAGATCCCAGATGCTGCACTTGAGACACACAAGCTTGGATCAGTACATTACCTGTTGTCAGGATTGCCTACAATCAACTGGATCATAAGGCATACTTTGTTGCCAAAGTCAGGTGATCACAAGATGATCAGAGGCCATGCAATCAAATTGCTTCACATATTTGATGTGCCTCAGAAGTTCAAAGTCATGAGCCTAATTGTGGAAACTATCAAGAGAACTGCCACGATCGAAGAGGAGTTGTGGGTATGCCCCACAGATTTAGGAGCTTATAAAGTCCAAGATGGGCACTGGCACATATCTCTTGGACAAGGAACACCTGTCCATCTTACCCAGACATTGAGGACAACACTGTGATGGATGAGAATGAACCATCATCTGTGCAAGCACAAGAGAAGAAGGAGAAAGCAAGGACTGAGAAGGTTGCAAAGATGCAAACTATTGATGAGGCATCTCAGTATTTCCTGAAGAGCAAGCAAGATCAGCTTGGCTACTTGATTGCCTCCACTCTGAGGATTGAGAAGGGCTTGGCTACCCTGACTCAAAACAAGGACAGCTTGGAGAGAATCATAGAGCAGAAGTTCTATGATCTAGATGTGAAGGTCACTGAGATACAGTCAGTTGTTGAGCAACTTCAGGAGGAAGTGGAGGAGAAGAAGGGCAAGTCTACCACAGATACATTTGCTAGAGTGCATAGACGTTAGAATCTGCTGTAGTGCCAGTTCCAGACACCAGAGCAACTTCATCTGCACCAGCAACAGCTTCAGTGCCACCAGCTCCAGTAGCCATTCCACCAGCTCCATCAACATCAACTGATGCTTTCGTCCTTAGAGTCATTTCTACACCACCACCTGAAGACCAAGCCTGAGAGTCGTTTTAGCACAATGCATTTTTATGAACTTTTTGGTAACTTGTTGCCAAAGGGGGAGAAAATGTATAGATCATAGGCTTCGAGAGAGAGTGTTGCTTTTGTTCTCTCTTGTTTTGGTGGTTGAACTTTGTTGTTTGCTTGTTTGAGATACTCTATACCATTTGTGTGATACTTGGATGATCATGTGTTTGATCATATGCTATGCTACATTATTGCTTGATTGATGATATTATCTCTTATATCCTCATATGATCATTCACTTTTCTTGGTGATGAGTGCATGTATTTTCTTATTATCATTTTGAGCGCTCCACCAAGATGTATTTGACATGGAAGAGTAACCCATGATCCTAACTCATTGTGCATTTGCAGTCCAAAACAAATCTTAAACTATGCACAAATTTAGGGGGAGCTCTTTCTTTTCACATACTTCTCAAAGTGACAATGTTTTCAATCTTATTATCATTTGTCGAAGCTTTGATCTATATGTTGTCATCAATTACCAAAAAAGGGGAGATTGAAAGTGCAACTATCCCTAGGTGGTTTTGGTAATTCCTAACAACATATAGCTCATTGAGCTAATGCTATTCCAAGAAAACTATTTCAGGAAAGCTCAATGATTAGCATGGCATGGATGAGAAAAGTGGACCCCTCAAAATACTAAGGACAAAAGGATTGGCTCAAGCTCAAAGCTCAAGACTCTACATTTTCCATTTTAGTGATCCAAGATCACATCGAGTCGATCGGAAAAGCCAATACTATCAAGGAGGGATGAGGTGTTGCTTAATGAGGTTCTTGCTCAAAATGCTTAGTGATATGCTCAAAATCCCTCAACTACTTTCTCATATCCACATATGACCTAAACCAAGAGTCAAACTCGGCCTCACCGATTCTTTCTATCCGGCGCCACCGAGTTCAGATGTCATAGCCACTGCCACAAACCCTAGGCAAATCGGTCTCACTGATAGGGATCTCGGTCTCACCGAGATGGGATTGTAATCTCTCTGTTTCCCTTCGTAACGTTTCGGTCTCACCGAGATGAGCGATCAGTCCGACTGAGATTGCAATGTAAACTCTCTGTTTCCCTTTTGGAATGTTTTGGTCCCACCGAGATGAGCGAACCGGTCCCACCGAGTTTACCTGACCAACTCTGTGGTTAGCTTATTACCAAAATCGGTCTCACCGAGTTTGTGTAATCGGTCTCACTGAGATTACGTTATGCCCTAACCCTAACCATATCGGTCCTACAGAGTTGCATGTCGGTCCCACCGAAAATCCTAACGGTCACTAGATTTGCTGAATCGGTCCGACTGAGTTTCTCAATTCGGTCCCACCGAGATTCGTAAGTTGTGTGTAACTGTTAGATTTTGTGTGGAGGCTATATATACCCCTCCACCCCCTCTTCATTCATGGAGAGAGCCATCAGAACATGCCTACACTTCCAGCTTACATTTTCTGAGAGAGAACCACCTACACTTGTGTTGCGGTCAAGATATTCCAATCCTACCATATGAATCTTGATCTCTAGCCTTCCCCAAGTTGCTTTCCACTCAAATCTTCTTTCCGCGAAATCCATATCCTGTGAGAGAGAGTTGAGTGTTGGGGAGACTATCATTTGAAGCACAAGAGCAAGGAGTTCATCATCAACACACCATTTCTTACTTCTTGGAGAGTGGTGTCTCCTAGATTGGCTAGGTGTCACTTGGGAGCCTCCGACAAGATTGTGGAGTTGAACCAAGGAGTTTGTACGGGCAAGGAGATCGCCTACTTCATGAAGATCTACCCCTAGTGAGGCATGTCCTTCGTGGGCGACGGCCATGGTGGGATAGACAAGGTAGCTTCTTCGTGGACCCTTCATGGGTGGAGCCCTCCGTGGACTCGCGCAGCCGTTACCCTTCGTGGGTTGAAGTCTCCATCAACGTGGATGTACGGTAGCACCCCCTATCGGAACCACGGCTCAAAAATCTCCGTGTCTCCAATTGCGTTTGCCTCCTCAAACTCCTCCCCTTTACCTTCATATGCAATTGTGTTAAATTCCGCTGCTATACTCTACAATTGCATGTGTAGGTTGATTGCTTGACTTGTGCTAAGTTGCTAAAATCTGCCAAGAATTAAAATTGGGAAAAGCCATTGTTTTTATTTGGTCAAGTAGTCTAATCACCCCCCCTCTAGACATACTTTCGATCCTACACAAAGGTGGAGCCCGACAGCTTCCCCCAGCTTGGCGCCCCTGAGGCCTCCTTGGGCGCTTCTCTAGTTGCGCCCCGAGATGGCCTCCATTGCCACCACTTCGGCCGGCTCCGCGTGAACTTCGAGGAGCTCCGCGAGAGGAAGGCCTCTCCGAGCTGCAGTAGTGGCGCCTTCGGGCCGTTGAAGCAGAGGAAGTATATCGCCATTGACGAGTAAGTACCTTATCTTTGCGATTCTTTGAGCGCTGCTTCTCTTCCTGATGATGGCTCTTCAGGATCGCTTCCGCTAGGGCCGCGGAATCTCATGAGAAGCGGCCTCCTCTCGCCCCTTCTCCCCCGCTAGACTTGAGCACTGCGAGCCCGCATGCCGCCCCCGGCATGGGACCAGCCGGGGAAGCCAGCCCGCCAGCGGGGTGCCTTGTGCTCATGCCTTCGTCGCCTCCTCTTGTCGGCCTTGCTTGGAGCGCGGCCAGTATGCCAAGGGCCCCTCCCCTGGTCTTGGATAGTGGTTGGTTGGCTTCAATCCTGGGGTCCTCTTCAGGTGGCGGATCTTCACTCGTCTGGGCCCCTCGTGCGGCTGGGCCGGCAGCCGGGCAGGCGCCAGCCCCCAGCCCCCTCCTTCTAGGGGGCATGCCGCTTCGTGCCCCGTCCGTGCCCCCTGCGATGGAGGACGGAGTCAGCGGCATGCTCAAGTCTGCGCAAGGGAAGAGCGTCGTCCCCACGAGCTCTTTCAGGAGGCGATGGGCGCGATGAACCGACTTGGTGAAGAGCTCATGGATGTGGACGCGCGCCTTGTGGCCGAGGGTCTTCGGCTGGCGGAGGAGCGACATAAGCTCAACATGGCTATCAACCTCGGGCGCCACCAGCGCGAGCTTGATAATGCGAAGGCCGATGCCTCTCTCGTAGCCTCGTGTGTGGCCTGCTCTCGAGCTCAGGAAGAGGCCCAAGAAGCCGACCGCCGTCACGAGGATGCGGATAAGCGCGCGTGGGAGCTCCAAGCCTGGAGCGGCAAGTGGAGGCGCGCAGGGCTGCCCTTGCATTGTTGAGGGGGACGCCCGCCGAAGAGGAAGAGATTTGGAAGCGCGAGGAGGCGTTGGCGCTGGAAGCCGTGGAGCGTAGCCTTGAGCTTGAGCGACTTGAGACGAGGGAACGTCAAGTTTCCCAAGCGGAGGACGCCGTTGGCGCGCGCGAGGCCTAGGCCCGGGGGGAGGTCGATCGCCGGGTGGCCGAGGCTCGTGCGGATCTTGAAGGTAGGTATGACCTGAAGTTGGATTTCGTAGCGGCCGAGGCCGTGGGCAGGGCCACTGCCCTCAAGTCGAGGCTGACTGAGGTGGAACGACGCGAGGAGGCTACCGCGGCCTCCCTGGCCTCGGCGCAGGCTGAGCTGGCCTCTGCCCGTGCCGAGTTGCTTCCTCTACAGCAGTGGGTCGCCAACGCCGAGTCCATCACGCAGCAGAACAGGGACGAGCTTCAACGGGGAACGCTGGAGCGCGTGCACGCCCCTATGCTCGAGGGCCTCAGGAACAGGCCAACGTGGCGTTGGGCCATATCTGCCACGAGAATGCTCCTCATCCCCACGCGAACGACTACGCCAGTCACCTCCGCTTCTTCTCCGAGGTGGTGACGCGCCTGGAGAACCCTTCCGAGAGAGCTCGCCAGCTTGTCGAAGAGAGGAGCCGCAGCTTTCTCGGGCGCGTGTTCTCCCGCGTCTTCAGCCATCTCCAGAACAGTTACACCAACTTCGATTTTGACGCCGCCATCGCTCCAGTTCCGGAGGCCATTCGGGGTGACCTAGCGCGATGGGTGGAGGACAACGTGGATGCGCTGGTCAGGGCCTTTGCTTCCGAAGACGACGCAGTGGTGGTCGCGGCGGATGAAGGTGATGTGGTTGACGATGGTGGCGCTGGTGAAGGTGATGGTGAGGCTAGCGATGATGATAGCGACGCCAGCGACGCACCTGAGGGCGACCCAGGGGACGCCGCGAGCGATTTGTCCGGCTAATCCCGTGTTCCCCTGTTGTTTATCCTGCACACAAAGCTCGGGCGCGGCCCCAAAGGTTGTTAGAGAATTTTGGAAGGGGGAGCCGCTCATGTAAACAGATCACTGTCCCTATTTTTGAGCCAAGATGAACATGTGCCTTCGTATGCTCACGAGTCCCATGGCGAGTTTGTTGTTGTAATTTACCTTGACCTGGGCAGGTTCTGAACTGACTCATCAGGTTGTGAGTTCCTGGGAAGCTCCTGAGGCGCCTGTCGATCCACCCGAAAGGGCCTCGCGAGGAGCAAGCACCAGTCGCGGTAGGGCATGCCCGTGGCGCATGAGTGCCATGCCCAGATAGGCGCAAACTCTGAATTAAGGCAAGAACCAGATAGCAAGAAATCACTTGGACGAGAAAAGGCACCTGATATGTCTCCAATGTATCTATAATTTTTGATTGTTCCATGCTATTATATTACCTGTTTTGGATGTTTATGGACTTTACTTTACACTTTTATATCATTTTTGGGACTAACCTACTCACCGGAGGCCTGGCCCGTATTGTTGTTTTTTTGCCTATTTCAGTATATCAAAGAATAGGAATATCAAACGGAGTCCAAACGGAATGAAAACTTCGGGAGCGTCATTTTTGGAACGAACATGATCCAGACGACTTGGAGTGCAAGTCAAGAAGCTCCCGAGGTGGCCACGAGGGTGGAGGGTGCGCCCCCTGTCTCGTGGGCCCCTCGGGCGTCCACCGACGTACTTCTTCCTCCTATATATACCCATATACCCTGACACCATCAAGAGAGCCACCGAAGAAATATTTTTGCCACTGTAACCTTCTGTATCCGCGAGATCCCATCTTGGAGCCGTCGCCGGCACTCTGCCGCAGGGGGAATCCACCATGGAGGGCTTCTACATGAACACCATGGCCTCTCTGATGAGTTGTGAGTAGTTTACCACAGACCTTCGGGTCCATAGTTATTAGCTAGATGGCTTCTTCTCTCTTTTTGGATCTCAATACCATGTTCTCCTTCCTCTTGTTGGAGATCTATTCTGTGTAACTCTTTTTGCGGTGTGTTTGTCGAGATCCGATGAATTGTGGGTTTATGATCAAGTTTATCTATGAGAAATATTTGAATCTCCTCTGAATTCTTTTATGTATGATTGAGTTATTTTTGCAAGTCTCTTCGAATTATCGGTTTGGTTGGCCTACTAGATTGATCTTTCTGGCCATGAGAGAAGTGCTTAGCTTTGGGTTCAATCTTGCGGTGTCCTTTCCCAGTGACAGCAGGGGAAGCAAGGCACATATTGTATTGTTGCCATCGATGATAGAAAGATGGGGTTTATATTATATTGCATGAGTTTATCCCTCTACATCATGTCATCTTTCTTAAAGTGTTACTCTGTTCTTATGAACTTAATACTCTAGATGCATGCTGGATAGCGGTCGATGTGTGGAGTAATAGTAGTAGATGCAGGCAGGAGTCGGTCTACTTGTCACGGACGTGATGCCTATATACATGATCATGCCTAGATAATCTCATAATTATTCGCTTTTCTGTCAATTTCCCGACAGTAATTTGTTCACCCACCGTAATACTTATGCTATCTTGAGAGAAGCCTCTAGTGAAACCTATGCCCCCCGGTCTATCTTTTATCATATACGCTTTCAATCTACTTTTATTTGTATCGTTACTTTTCCAATCTATATCATAAAATACCAAAAATATATTTATCTTATCATATTATCTCTATCAGATCTCACTTTTGCAAATGGCCGTGAAGGGATTGACAACCCCTTTATCGCGTTAGTTGCGAGTTCTTTGTTTGTTTGTGTAGGTGCGTGGGACTTGTGAGGAGCCTCCTAATGGATTGATACCTTGGTTCTCAAAAACTGAGGGAAATACTTACGCTACCATCTTGCATCACCCTTTCCTCTTCAAGGAAAACCAACACAAGCTCAAGACGTAGCAAGAAGGATTTCTGGCACCGTTGCCGGGGAAGTCTTCGCTCAAGTCAAGACATACCAAGTACCCATCACAAACTCATCTCCCTCGCATTTACATTATTTGCCATTTGCCTCTCGTTTTCCTCTCCCCCACTTCACCCTTGCCGTTTTATTCGCCCTCTCTTTCCCAATCTCCTCTCTTTTCCGCTTGCCCTCTTCTTCTCTCTCTTTCGCTTGCCTTTTTATGTTTGCTCGTGTGTTAGATCATTTACCTTGTCTTAATGGCTAGTCCTCCTATCCTTGTTGTTACCCCGAACATGAAATTCTTAATTTTAAACAAAGGGAGGGAGAAAATTTAAAATATGCTTGGCATATAATTTGCAATGCTCAAAATAAGTCTACTAGGAAGCTTTCTACTTCCGTTCTTCTTCGCAATTTTTATGTAGGCATTACCCCTTGGAATAGATGCACTCTTGATACCATTACCGAAGGGGATTTCTTGAGTAGCCATACGTTTGATGCTTATAATGCTATGTTAGATTTGTTTGGCCCACCACCTCTTTTGGTTAATGGAACTATTTTAACTTTAGAAAATGTGATGCAAAGGCTTGAAATTATTGAAAATAAAATTGCTACCGTTGAGTTAATTGAAAATTTTGATAAAAAGATACACAACCAAATTACCCAATATGAATCTAAGGTTGGGACTACTCTGAAAAATCTGAAGGAAAAGGAACCTATATTTAATGAAAGAATAAAACAAGATTCTACAAGGATTGGTAAACTTTAGGATATAATTACTAATTTAGGGTCTGCCTTTTCATCTACGAAAATACTCCAACTCTCACTATTAAATTTGGCAAATTAATGTATGTTCCTAAAAATAAGGGTGAATCTTCTTGTAAGGAAAAAGTAGATCTCAAACCCATAAGTATTCACCCTAGTTTTTGTGGCGACCGGTTTTCCGGGTATTAATTTCCAGAAAATGGCCGTTGTGCTCACCAGCCCCAGGATTACTGTTAGCTGATGCGGCACCAACTTGATACAGAAACTCCAAGCAAACTACAAAATATATGTAGTACAAGACCATTCTGGCCTGGGAGTACAACAAATGGTTTTGAGTGGTTGATGGCGGAAGCGGTTTGTGGATCATCAGTGTCTATGGGACTCCATTTCCCACAGGAACAACTAACCAGGATAACTCCTATCTTTGCGAGGCTGCGGTCTCCTTTGCTTAGGTTCCGGGGCGGTCATCGCAATGCCACTCTCCATGCAAGATATCTGGCCAAGACAATAGCCAGGGACAAGCCAGTGAGTACTTTGAATGTACTCGCAAACATTATGAACACGGGTATAATATTAATGATAATCGTGCACGGAAATATTCTATGATCGCATTGTCAGTCATAAAATAAAATCTCTGATGCATGCAAAAAGGTTATTTAAATGTAACAAGAATATGAAATGACAGAGGAGGAAACAAAATGCACCATTCGGATGTCTGAAGCGACGTCTCGAAATGATGGTAAATAACAAGCATGCCTCAGTCAGGCGTCTGAGCGACGCCACATAAAGGGCATATAAGGAAAATAAATAACAAGTAATGCCACAGTCGGGCGTCTGAGCGACACCACATAAAGGGCTTATAAGGGAAATAAATAACAAGTAATGCCACAGTCGGGCGTCTGAGCGACACCACATAAAGGGCTTATAAGGGAAATAAATAACAAGTAATGCCACAGTCGGGCGTCTGAGCGACACCACATAAAGGGCTTATAAGGGAAATAAATAACAAGTAATGCCACGTTCGGGCGTCTGAGCGACACCACATAAAGGGCTTATAAGGGAAATAAATAACAAGTAATGCCACAGTCGGGCGTCTGAGCGACACCACATAAAGGGCTTATAAGGGAAATAAATAACAAGTAATGCCACAGTCGGGCGTCTGAGCGACACCACATAAAGGGCTTATAAGGGAAATAAATAACAAGTAATGCCACAGTCGGACGTCTGAGCGACACCACATAAAGGACTTATAAGGGAAATAAATAACAAGTAAGGCCACAGTCGGGCGTCTGAGCGACACCACATAAAGGGCTTATGAAGCAAATACATGTATAGTGAATATCCAGGAGGTAGAACCGTCCCGGGGATACTCAATAAATCAAGTAACGACAATAGTTAGTCCATGATAAAAATAATCATAATCATCATAATCAACACAAGTCACAAATCATGATCTATGTTCTGGTTTAGCAGTTTCTCCTCCGAAGACCGACACTAAGACCGACACTTGACCTGACCCAGACTGTAGTCCTTAACCATGGACACGGCTATTCGAATAGTTTTAATATCTCTGCAGAGGGTGTACTCTTTACCCATGAGTAACGGATTTCTTTAGTCCATCGGGACTAATTCCGTCTACGGTCTTTTAGTCAAAAACACGCCTGACTTGCACACACCAGCTTAACTCACCGGTGTCTGGAATCACCCAGGACACCTGTCAAGCAAAACTCTAAGTGGGGAGGCTACAACCTCGAAGTAGCATGGGATCACAAAATTTATACTGCACGAAAACTAGGGGAGCTACCCCTTCGGCTACAACCGAAATACCCATGCCCCAGGGTCAGATGGCATGCCTACCGGATGCCTCCGGTATCTTCTATCATGGCCTCTCTGTACAGTGTGTGCTAGGAATAGGGTTGACAACTTACTGAACCGTACCCCATGTATGGCAGGGACAAGTGGTAGTACGAAACAAGTATGGGGGTTACTGGAACAAGACTCGATCTATGGTCGAATCAGGAGGTTTAAGCATTCCCTGCATGATTAGCATAACAAATATATATCAATCAACAGGATCACCGCTCATTATACCTTACCATGCCATACCGGACATAACCGTCCCGACGGGGACCGGCGACAAGCTCACGCCTACCTAAGGCAGAGGCCTTCCCGCATTCCTTTCTGGCATGCATGTAAGGCACATGAGGATGATTACCATCACAAGTATATTCATTTCCAACAGTAAGAAAAATCACAAATATTCCTTCATGCAAAAGATCACATCACCACATAAAATAACGAGCTTTTCCGATGCAAGGTGGTGTTATAACCGCGTCAACTAACACACCAAAAATATTATGCCATGGTTTAGGATGCTTGCCTTCAAGGTGTGGAGAGGTGGGGTGCTCTCCAAAACTTTTGAAAGTTTCTCCTCTTTCCAAAATCCTATTTTGAAAATATTGGAATCACTACACAAATTCAAAACAGCACAAAAAGTTGTTTGAAATTTTTTCAAATAAATCTTAAAATAAACTAGATAGAATTTGAGAGATGTAGCAAAAGGAATCAACTCATTTGGAGTTTTATTTAAAAAGATACAGCCAATCAAAGATTTGGTCAAAAATCTGTTTATAAAATAAAACAGAAAAGAAAACGTTTCGGGCAGAATACGTCTTCGAAAAGGGGAGACGTACTCGGGGTTATGCGCTTCCACTTA
Source organism: Aegilops bicornis (assembly GCA_021605145.1). NCBI lineage: Eukaryota > Viridiplantae > Streptophyta > Magnoliopsida > Poales > Poaceae > Aegilops > Aegilops bicornis. Next base: position 221,544,239 of record CM038674.1, on the reverse strand, counting down.
AACACGTGGAGGCCGGGCTGGGTCTCTGACAGTGGGTCCAGGGGGCCCACTGGTCAGGTTTGACCAGTCCCCACTCCCTCCTCTTCTCTGCCCGAGCAGAGGCGGGACGTCCGGCGATCGTCGCCGGCGAACGGCGGTTCTTCGCGGGCATCCGAGTGCAGGGATGGATCCGCCACTCCTAGGCGGTCCTCCCGGTGGTCGTAGGGTTGCCGGGGTGGAGGGAGTCACCAGCGGCGAGCTCCACGGCGGAGGGGAGGCTTCGATGGATTTGGGGATTCCGGCCATGGTGGTTCCTAGCTGTGTCTGGGAGGCTAGGCAGCTCCGCGGGTTCAAGTGGAGTCGGATGGTGGCGTTTGGGAGGGCAGGGGAGGTCTTGGTGCGTCGGAACTGACCGGGACGAGGCGGCGGCCTAGTTGACCGGAGAGGTTGAAGACGACCTCCTCGCTTCGATTGACGACTAAGGGGGCACGAGAAGGACGGTGTGGGGTTGCCCGAGGGCTCAGAGGAGCTCGGGGCTTCCTTTATAGCGCGGTTAGGTCGGTCCAAGGTGGCCGGAGATAAGAACGGCGGTGAACCGCCTCCCTGTGCTACAGGGCAACGTGGCGGTGGCTGGATAGCTCCAGGGGCTAACGACGACCACTCCACTGTCGAAGGAGGCGAGCTGGCGCACTGTGGTGGTTTGGGCGGTGCTGCCCAGGGTGGTGGCGGATGTGGCCGCGGGCGTGCCGCCAAGAGCTTGCTGGCAACGCTGCAGGGGGGAAGGTGGCGGTCGGGGCCTTTGGCATGACACGGCGAGAGGAGAAGGATCAGGATGAGCTCGGGGAAGCTTATCCAGGGCGCTACTCGGGCGCCGAAAGCACGCAAATGCGTGCTTCGCTCAAGGCCCCGGCGCAGCACGGCGATCGCTCGACGAAATGCCGTGGATTGGCAAAAACTGCTAGAGAGCTAATGCAAATCCACAGGCCTGGCGAGAGACCGTTAGCGAGCTACTTGACAACTTGGTTTGGACAGATGGGAAAGTTCACAACACAAACTTACAATCATGCCAAATCTGTTCATGCCCACAGGGTGTTTGACAAAATGCCAGAGGCATCTAGGTAGGTCTTGGAGTGGTCAAAAACTCCAGATGGTGGTCTCATTAGGTGAATAAAAGGGTGGTGAGGTTAGGTGGCCAAATAGAGAAACTAGTTAGTGCAAGTTTTGCAAAAACTGAATTCTGGACAGGAGACAAATGGCATCACTTCTTGAACCAAAAATGATCCAATGGGTGCATGCTCCTGGACTTAGGGGTTTAGTAGGGTGGTCTAGAAGCAGGGGAAAGAATCAAGGGCCAAAGAGCAAGCAAGAATATGGTTGCTGTACAAACCATCATGTTGGACCAGAATGAAGATGAGGTTGAATCACTCAAAATTTTCAAATAACATCACTAGGTTTTTGCATAAAGTTGAATCATAGGCTACTAATAACATCCCATAATTTTGGTGGAGGCTAGAAAGAAGTATTTAAATAGGTTGTAGTGCAAAATTACCCACTGGACGAGAGAAGAAAATTGGGTGTAGAGCTCAAAATATTTAAGGAATGAAATATCTTTTTGCATAAAAGTGGTTTGGTGACATCACAGGACATCCCCAAATTTTGGTGGAATTTTTGAAAGAATTTACAAAAGGGGTGAAGTTCAAAAAGGACCATGAAACCAAGGGAAACCATTTTTCAAGAAAATAAAGATTATGGAGATTATTATATAATTAATTCCTCTGATGAAAAGAAAAGATTTTTCTTGAGAGGATAAACAAGTCCAAATATAATTGGAAAGTTTTTACTACGGGTGAAAACTCCACAACTAAGGGGAAAAGAGAGGGTCTGAAATCCAGAATAGATCCAGAAAAATAAAATTTTAATTTCCTGGCAAAATTTTAATTAAATAAACAAGGTTAAAATTTTGGGGTGTTACAGTTTTTCCACTATCATAAAGGAACCTTTTGCTTCAAATGAATGTCTTGATTTCTTGCCTAGGAGCTTAATTATTGCTAAAAAGAAAGAATTTCCTAAGGATTTCGAGTGCTCTACTTATGAATCAAGTGCCAAAGATGTCACTAGTTAGATCTATCCTTGCTTTTATGCCAAGCTTGGGGCATTAAACAATAGCGCTAGTTGGGAGGAAACCCAATTTTATTTGTGTTCTTTATTTTTGTTCCTGTTTAGTAATAAATTTTGCATCTACTTTCTGTTTAGATGTGTTTTCATGTTTTATTTAGTGTTTGTGCCAAGTAGAACCTATAGGATAACCTATGGTATGAGGTAATTTGATTCTGCTGAAAAACAGAAACTTTGTGCTCACAAGAAAAAAATCAATAAATCACAGAAACGGTCTTTTGAGTTAATTCTTTTTGCTGTAGATCAATAGACAAATTGCTTAGGACATCCTATTTTGGTAGGATTTTTGAAGTTGCAGAAGTAACCGAAAGTTACAGATTGCTACAGACTGTTCTGTTTTTGACAGATTCTGCCTTTCGTGTGTTGTTTGCTTATTTTGATGCATCTATGGCTAGTATGTAAGGGTATGAACCATAGAGAACTTGTAATACAGTAGGTTTAACACCAATATAAATAAATAATGAGTTCATTACAGTTCCTTATGTGGTTGTTTTTCTTTCTTTCACTAACGGAGCTTATGAGATTTACTGTTGAGTTTTGTGTTGTGAAGTTTTCAAGTTTTGGGTAAAGATATCATGGACTATGGAATAAGGAGTGGAAAGAGCCTAAGCTTGGGGATGCCCAAGGCACCCCAAGATATTCAAGAATATCCAAAATCCTAAGCTTGGGGATGCCCCCGGAAGGCATTCCCTCTTTCGTCTTCGTTCATTGGTAACTTTACTTGGAGCTATATTTTTATTCGCTACATGATATGTGTTTTGCTTGGAGCGTCATGTATTATACTAATCTTTTCTTTTTAGTTTACCGCAATCATACTTTCTGTACACACCTTTTGGGAGAAGCCTACTTGATTGGAATTTATTAGAATACTCCATGAGCTTCACTTATATCTTTTCGAGCTAGATAACTTTTGCTCTAGTGCTTCACTTATATCTTTTAGAGCACGGCGGTGGCTTAATTTCGAAGAAATTGTTGATCTCTCATGCTTCACTTATATTATTTTGAGAGTATCATAGAACAGCATGGTATTTTCTATGGTTATAAAATTGGTCCTAGAATGATTGGCATCCAAGTTGGGTATATAAAAACTATCATAGAAAGTGAGTTGGATGCTATGATCAATATGGTAGTTGATAATTGTTTTGAGATATGGAGGTAATGATATTAGAGTCATGCTAGTTGGGTGATTATGAATTTAAAGAATGCTTGTGTTGAAGTTAGCAAGTCCCATAGCATGCACGTATGGTAAAAGTTGTGTAACAAATTTATTGCATGAGGTGCTCTTTTGATTGCCTTCCCTTGTGTGGAGGTCGGGAGTGCGCGATGGTTAACTCCTACCAACCTCCCCCCTAGGAGCATGCGCGTAGTGCTTGGTTTTTCATGACTTGTGGATTTTTGCAATAAGTATGTGAGTTCTTTATGAGTAATGTTGAGTCCATGGATTATACGCACTTTTACCTTTCCATCATTGCTAGCCTCTTCGGTACCGTGCATTGCCCTTTCTCACCTTTAGAGTTGGTGCAAACTTCGCCGGTGCATCCAAACCCCGTGATACGATACGCTCTATCTCACATAAACCTCCTTATATCTTCCTCAAAACAGCCAGAATACCTACCTATTATGGCATTTCCATAGCCATTCTGAGATATATTGCCATGCAACTTTCCACCGTTTCGTTTATCATCATGATATACATTACTATTGTCATATTGCCTTGCATGATCTTGTAGTTGACATCGTATTTGTGGCAAAGCCACCATGCATAATCTTTTCATACATGTCACTCTTGATTCATTGCCCATCCCGGTACACCGCCGGAGTCATTCATATAGAGTCATATCTTGTTCTAGTTTCGAGTTGTAATTCATGAGTTGTAAATATATAAGTGTGATGATAATCATTATTAGAGCATTGTCCCTAAAGAAAAAAAAGGCCAAAAAGAAAAAAAGAAAGGCGAAAGAAAAAAAAGAAAAAGAAAAAAAAGAAAGGCCAAAGAAAAAAAGAAAAAAAGAAAGGCCAAAGAAAAAGAAAAAAAAGAAGAAAAAATAAAAAAAAGGGGGGCAATGTTACTATCTTTTTCCACACTTGTGCTTCAAAGTAGCACCATTTTCTTCATATAGCGAGTCTCATATGTTGTCACTTTCATATACTAGTGGGAATTTTTCATTATAGAACTTGGCTTGTATATTCCTATGATGTGCTTCCTCAAATGCCCTAGGTCTTCATGAGCAAGCAAGTTGGATCCACACCCACTAGTTTCTTTTGTTGAGCTTTGATACATTTATAGCTCTAGTGCATCCGTTGCATGGCAATCCCTACTCCTCATGTTGACATCAATTGATGGGCATTTCCATAGCCCGTTGATTATCCTTGTCAATGTGAGACTTTCTTATTTTTGTCTTCTCCACACAATCCCCATCATTATATTCTATTCCACCCATAGTGCTATATCCATGGCTCACGCTCATGTATTGCGTGGAAGTTGAAAAAAGTTTGAGATTGCTAAAGTATGAAACAATTGCTTGGCTGAAACCGGAGTTGTGCTTGATGGGAGTATTTTGTGTGATGAAAATGAAACATAGCCTAACTATATGATTTTGTAGGGATAAACTTTCTTTAGCCATGTTATTTTGAGAAGACATGATTGCTTTGATTAGTATGCTTGAAGTATTATTATTTCATATGTCAATATGAACTTTTATTTTGAATTATTTGGATCTAAACATTCATGCCACAATAAAGAGAAATATGTTGAGAATTATGCTAGGTAGCATTCCACATCAAAAATTCTGTTTTTATCATTTACCTACTCGAGGACGAGCAGGAATTAAGCTTGGAGATGCTTGATACGTCCCCAATGTATCTATAATTTTTGATTGTTTCATGCTATTATATTACCCGTTTTGGATGTTTATGGGCTTTACTTTACACTTTTATATCATTTTTGGGACTAACCTACTAACCGGAGGCCCAGCCCGTATTGCTGCTTTTCTTCCTATTTCAGTATATCGAAGAAAAGGAATATCAAACAGACTCCAAATGGAATATTTCTTAAAGTGTTACTCTGTTCTTATGAAATTACTACTCTAGATGCATGCTGGATAGTGGTCGATGTGTGGAGTAATAGTAGTAGATGCAGGCAGGAGTCGGTCTACTTGTCACGGATGTGATGCCTATATACATGATCACGCCTAGATAATCTCATAATTATTCGCTTTTCTATCAATTGCTCGACAGTAATTTGTTCACCCACCGTATTACTTATGCTATCTTGAGAGAAGCCTCTAGTGAATCCTATCGCCCCTGGGTCTATCTTTTATCATATACGCTTTCAATCTACTTTTATTTGCCTCTTTACTTTTCCAATCTATATCATAAAATACCAAAAATATATTTATCTTATCATATTATCTCTATCGGATCTCACTTTACATGAAGTGGCCGTGAAGGGATTGACCACCCCTTTATCGCGTTGGTTGCGAGTTCTTTGTTTGTTTGTGTAGGTGCGTGGGACTTGTGAGGATCCTCCTACTGGATTGATACCTTGGTTCTCAAAAACTGAGGGAACTACTTACGCTACCGTGCTGCATCACCCTTTCCTCTTCAAAGAAAACCAACGCAAGCTCAAGACGTACCAGCACCACCCGCACGCATCAATGAAAATTCAACTTCAACTTAAATCCAAATCCAGAAGGCAAGGCTACAGAGAAGAGATCCAAAGCAAATGGCAGCGTCCGGTGCCTAGTCTAGTCTTCTTGTCTTCGAGTCTTCTCACCAGCGCGGAGCTAAGTGCTGCCACTAGGACGTGGGAGGGAGCCCCCGAGGCCCGAGGGCGGCATTAATTCCTGAGGCTCCGGGGCCTGCATAGCCCCACTCATTATTACGTGAGAGTGTCACGAGCGGAGACCTTCACAGGCGTGAGCTTTATTTCATATCACTAGACGAGGGCCCCGCCTTGTGCCACCCTCTACCACCATTTGGACGACCGGAGACTAGGACGGCACCAAAGGGGACAAAGGGGACGCCAGCGGCGCCCTCGGCGACCACTGGTCCTTTGCCTGGGGAGGGCTCGCCGGCGCATCCCCGGTAGAGGGCCTACCTCCTGGTAACACCTTGCTCCGTGCGACGGGGGGTGGGGCCTTGCTCCTGGCTCCCCCCACGCAGCCCCCAGCGAGCCTCTCCTGGCGGGACGGGTACTGTCGCGCCGGAACCATCGCCTGGTGCTGTGACCTGATTCACTTGCGACTCATGGTTAGTATAAGCTTGCCCCTGAGAGATTAGTGGAACCCTTTATCTGTTGTCGACGGCGCGGTTGGTGGGGCTCTCTGGCGGCTGCTGGAAGGCCTCAGCTCATAACGCCTCCTCCTCCTCCCAACCTGGTCCGAGGAACGAGCCGGGGTCGTCCTCTGGCGCGTTTCCTGGTCCATCATGCGAGGCACGTAGGCCTCCGAGGCCGCTGCCCCGAAGACCTCGCCGAAGTGCCCCATGCTCCATGTCGCCCGAGACGTCACGCCGTCCTAAGGATGGTAGGGCAGTGCCCCGATGGGGCTGTGTGCGGCAACACTCGTGCCCGCACCCATCTGGGGTGGTGCGGGCACGATGGGGCGCCCACCATTGGGGATTGCGTTGATGTCAATGAGGCCCCCCGGCGCACTCGGGAGCACGCGGGCGCGGTGAGGCCCGCCATGGGATCCAGTCGTCGCCTGAGGCGTGAGCTGGTAGCAGAAGGGAGGCGCTCCCATGGCTGCTGCGTCCAGTCGGCACCGCAGCAGCTCCAGCGCCACCGTGAGTGCAGCCCGCTTGTTCGCCTTCTCCTGTCGGGTGTGTGGCGTTGTTGCCGCGGCGTGGCTTGCGGCCCTTGCAGCAGCTCGCGCTTGTCGTGGAGTAAGGGTGGATGGCGCCTGGCCGCACCGCCCACGCCCAGCAGAGTTAGGTGGCGTTCGTGCCGCCTGGGGCGCGGGGTTGACATTTTCTTAGGCAGGCGGCACAGACCTGCTGGCCAGGCTGCCCAGCGGTCGGTGTCGGTCCTTGGGTCGCCGAACATCGGAACTGCGGAGCGTTGGTTGATCAACTGGCAGGGAAGAGGCTCCGGCGCACCCCTACCTGGCGCGCGAAATGTCGGATCTCGGGTTCCGGCAAAACCCTTAAGGTTCGAACTCTGAGGTGCGCGCGAAGATCTCTCCCCCACAGACGCTTCGCTCTCTCTAGGCTAGCTCGACGAACTTGCAGCACAAGGGACACAAGATTTATACTGGTTCGGGCCATCATTGTGGTGTAATACCCTACTCCAGTGTGGTGGTGGTGGATTGCCTCCTGGGCTGAGGATGAATAGTACAAGGGGAAGAACATCCTCCTGAGGAGAGGTGTTCTTGTGCTTGGTGAACTTGAGGGTGTGTGGATCCCATCCCTCCCACTGTGGTGGCTAGTCGTATTTATAGAGGACCTGGTCCTCTTCCCAAATATTGAGCGGGAAGGGATTCCACAACTGCCAAATTTGAAAGGGGACAACTAGTACAGCTTATCCTGACAAAAGTGGTCTTCGCCTGCCAAAGGCTCTGGTGGTCACGCCATCTTGGGCTCCACGATGACCTTCGTCTTGCCGTCATGCTGGTCTTGGCCTCGTTGCACCGATGTGGAAACCTTTGCCTGACGCCTGGGTACTCCTCACCTGTGCTTGCCTCCTTAGCACCAAAGAGGAAACAAGGACACTGCACGCTGGTCCCCGCCTGGCGCCCGCCTGGTCTCGATCGTCATGGCTCACGTCATGAGAACCTCGCGAGGTTTGCCTTGCCTTGATCTCTCCTCCCCTCGCGAGCCAGCCTGGTGAGGCCACTCCCGAGGAGGTCTTGCGTTGCTCACCTCGCGAGGCTTGGCCTCTCGCGAGGGTCTTGAGTGCTCATTGCTGAGTATGGGCCATACGGGCCCGCTCGCAGAGCCACGCCATGGGCTGCAGGCAGGCAAGTCTAGGGACCCCCGTTCCCAGAATGCCGACAATCCGTGCTGCTCGATATGAGCTTGCCAGAGCCACAGACCAGTATTTGAAAGATATACAGGTAAGTTTACATTATCCAAATATGATAATTATATTCCAGTAGCCCCTGAGACTTGAAACAGTTGATACAACTGATTTAAGGATCATTGTATAACCAGGTGCTTACAGAGAAGAACAACCTGTTGTCTCAAGAGCTGGAAAAGGGTCGGACCGAGCTAAATGCCGCTACCGTTGAACTGGAAAAATCCAAGAAGGCATCGCCTGGTAATATTCCCTCCATCAAGAAAATATAATTATATACCAGCAATGCTAATATTGTTGCATATCTCATGGCATGAGCGTCAGATAAACTGGAGGAGGAACTGGAAGTCGTGTAGGCGGGTGAACAAGAAGCCAAAAGGCAATGGGCCGCGGGCTAACGTATACTGACGTGGGTCAGGGAGGAGAAAACAAACTCCAGGATACCAATCCCCAGCTGGGCGAAGAACTGAAAGATGTGCGGGCCCAGCTGGCTGACTCAATGTAGGAAAATAAGAGGCTGCGAGGCATCATATTTAGTATGTGTTCAAACTTTCCTTCGTGTAATTCAGCGAGGAAAGGAACTGATAGAGTTATGTCTGTAGGCATGCTGACTGGCCGTCCCGAGGAGGAGGTGTCCGGATCGTCGAGCGTTCTGCTACAAGAGCTGTCGCAAATGCACGAGCGAGCTCGGCAGGCGATGTGAAGTGTTTCCAAGGCCTTATGGCCATCTGCCTCCCCTCCAGGAAGTATGGAGGAACTTGTACAACTATTCAAGGGAGCACGGCGGCATTTCTGATTGTGGAAGATATTGGCCTGCCGGGAAGGTGCACGAGAGGCGTGGGCCATGGTGAAAACACGACATACCAAGCTTGATCCAAATCATATGGCCCGGGTCTGACCTCTAGGGTCAAATGGGAAAGAATTCCTATTAATTTGGTATATGACCAAGTAGGAGTAGCCGCCAAATATTGCCAAAAGGATTGTATGTTAGACAGCCTATTATACGGTATAGAGGAGGAAATTTTTGAGTCAAAGTGACTATGTACTTTCCTTGACATATTTGTCCCTACCTAGATTGTAAAACGATTGTCCTGGCAGACCTTTTTGCTTTGACCTCTGGACCCGAAGGTGCAGAGTGTTTCGGAATACCTGAGCGGCAAAATAGACCGGGGTATGCGTGGGAAACCAGGCGTAGGGGTCATAATTGCCTAAACAGACAAGTTGTATCTGACTAGCTATGTTATATTACATTGTGATTGTAAGAAACATCTTCTAGAGAGAATAGTTTCGTTAAGTGTTCCTTCCCTGGGTGTACATGCGTTAACGTGCATGTCCGAACTATGATTGAAAAAATCATAGTATACGTAACATCTGGGGGTTCATAGTGGAATGAGTGTAAAAACATCTTTAGTCCGCCGACTAAATATTCCCTTAAGAATGCTAGCTTTCGGCTTCACCCAGTCTGAGGTACACATCCGGATGACCCGGTAGTAACAATCACAGAGGTGCTCCCTTTAAGCCCTAGCCGAACTAACAGGAACGTAGGGCATAAGCACAAGAGCCAGGCAACCCAGCTTGGCCAAAACTTAAGTCATATCGATGCATATAATGGCGAAGAAAAGGTACATATGAGGAAAAAACTCATATGTGATGAGCTTGATGCTTATAAAATAACAATAATAAGCTTCTGTGCCAGAAGCCCCCAGGTATAATGGACGTACATATTTGAGGATGTGTACATCATAGGTGCATGATTTTAGCCATACGAAAGCTTTAAGGGTAAAAAAAGAAAAGGTGAAAAGAGAGGAAAAATAATGAAACAAAAGGGGGAAGGAGACGAACGAAGAGTTCGGCATTAGGCATAGAATCTTTGGAGTCTGGCCGCGTTCCAGGGGTTCGACTCTAGGCGATTGTCTGATGCATCACGCAGGCGGTACACTCCTCCAGTGAAAACTTCGTCAATGATGAAGGGACCCTCCCACTTGGGCTTGAGTATGTCCTTTTTCTTCTCTGGCAAGCGTAGAATGAGTTCGCCAACATTATAAGTCTAGGCCCACACTTCTCTGCTTTGGTATCTGCGGGCCTGCTGTTGATAAAATGCGGAACGGGCTTTTGCGATGTTGCGCTCCTCCTCCAGGGCATCTAAGTTGTCCTGCCGATCAAGCTCAGCCTCTCTCTCTTTGTACATGTGCACTCGAGGTGTGTCATGAATAATGTCGTAGGGTAACACAACCTCTGCGCCGTACACCATGAAGAAAGGTGTATATCCGGTAGTGTGATTGGGCGTGGTCCGCAGCCCCTAGATTACGGAGTCGAGCTCGTCCACCCAGTGCTTGTCTGATTCTTTCAAAGACTGCACTAGTCTGGGCTTAATGCCGCTCATAATAAGACCATTTGTTTGTTCTACTTGACCATTTGTTTGCGGGTGATAGACGGACGCGTAATTGAGCTTGATACCCAGATTAGCACACCAGGTTTTCACCTCATCGGCTGTGAAATTGGAGCCGTTATCGGTGATGATGCTATGTGGAACACCATAACGGTGCACGACACCGGATATGAAGTCTATCACTGGTCCAGCTTCGGCCGTTTTAACTAGTTTGGCCTCTATCCACTTAGTGAATTTATCCACCATGACCAACAGATATTTTTCTTATGGCTTCCTCCTTTAAGGGGTCCGACCTTATCAAGCCCCCAGACCGCGAAAGTCCGTTTCGTCCGTTTTGCGGTACGCCACACCCCTCCAGATCAACAGGACCCCTGTTTCGACCGTAGGAGGTCCGTTTCCTCCGTTTTGCAGTACGCCAGACCCCTCCCGATGAACAGGATCCCGTTTCGAACGTGGCTGGTCGAACACAAGGCCGTTTCCTCCGTTCTGCGGTACGTCAGGCATCGTTACCATCGCCTGTTCCATCCAAGACCTCCCGATGAACACGACGACGCATTCCGTTCCGACCCAGCCGGTTGGCTCCCCATGAACACGACGACGGCATTGTTTCTTCGTTCCGACTCAGCCATGTACACGAGCCCTGGCCGTACGTATATATGCGCGAGTAGGCGTTTGAGACCCCGCCCGTATGTACGTACGTGGCCGTATTTTATTTCTTGCACAATGGCCGCTGTACATACGTGTACATGCTACGTGCGCACCTCTACTACGACACGTGCGCGCCCCTACATCGACCAGTATATATTTATTACATGTTCGCGACCAGAATGACAACGCTACGTAAGCTTCGACCAGGTGGGTCCCGACTGTCATGCACTTCCTTGCGTGCGAAGATGTAGCTCGTGGGTCCCATCAGTCAGGGGGGCGAATCGTTTTTTCTTGCCCGGACGCACTTCCTTGCATGCGAAGATGTAGCTGGTGGGTCCCAGCAGTCAGGTGGGAAACGCTGTTTTCGCGAAATAACATGGCCCGTCCGGTGGGTCCCTGCTGTTAGGTGGAGGAATAATTATTTTGCGCGTATAATAAGGAGGCACTTCCTTGCGGCCGCCGTGGACCTAGCTGTCAGCCTCTCCACGTACAGTAGTCTTCCGATGGAAGTTGGTCATTGACCACGGTGACCACGCCGCGCCGAGAGCACCAGGGCGGTGGACGACAACGAGGCCTAGGAAGGGACGACGCGGAGCCGGGGAAGACGTAGTAGTGGAAGCCCGCGCGGAGAGGAGTACGAGGGTTCACTGGTTCGGCTGTGATGTGAGGCTGTCGTCGCCGCAGAATAACAGGGGGTGCGGGTGGGTAGAGGGTTGTCCTAGCCAGCAGTGGGCGTAGTATGGGCCGGTGAGGCCTCCGCGGCATCACAGCCGACAACGGGAGGTAGGAGCACGCGGCACGACCGGTGCTGCTTTGGGCGGCTGGAGCAAAAAGACCAGAGGTTGAAGAAGCACTACGGCCGTTGGATGGACATCGTACAGTCATTGCAGCTAGAATCGTTTATATTGACTAAGTTGACAAAGCCCTTGGTACGCGTCAACTTAGTAGGCCCACAACTCGGATTTGGCAGAGAACATATAGACCATTTGCGATTTGTAATACTGTACATCCCATTCTTTAATTCTAATGGAATTTACTACAGCCCATTTACAGTTTGTTAAAAGTAAAACCCAACTTCTAGCTAGGACAACGATTAAGAATTTCAAACAACCGCTCAAAACAGAATTAAAAAAATCCCCACATTTTGATGGGATCCGAAATATTTTTATCTGAAATTTCTAGTCAGGTTAAATATAATTTCAAAATAAAGTTGTTTTACGTTAAAATCCAACGAAATAATGCGCGCGCAAAAAGTAATGAAATTAAAATTTTCAAATTCCAAAAATAATAGAGTTTTAAAACTAATTATGCGTTTGGTGCATAATTCTTTGCCGATTATTATAATTACATCCCATTTATTATTTCTTAAAGTCCATTTTCTTGTTAAGCCTAATGCATACCTCCTGGGAAAGTTTGCAGCCGAGCGGGGCAAAGAATATAACAAGTTGACCCGGATATTGTGTACAACCGTTCGCCCAGTTGCATTGCTGACGTTGAAAAAAAGCATTTGTAGTAAAGTACAACCTAATCATGGCTACTCAGCCCACATTCAGCGACGCTGGAAAGGCCCAAACAAGGCTTCTATACAACTTTCTGAAGTCAGTTAACTCAATTAATAACTTAAGAAAAAAGTTAGATTACAGTGGAACCTAATTAAAAGCTGTCACGAGCAAATAAATAATTCAACGGGTCCCACTTGTGCGTGTGTGCGTGTGTGCGTGTGTGTGTGTGTGTGTGAGAGAGAGAGAGAGAGATAGAGAGAGAGACCCATCGGTTGATGCTCGTAAATACATCTTTCATCCATATGCATTGCTGATGCTCAGTAAAAACTTATATAGCTGACACAATCATATAGAACATCATAGCACACTAAACTTGCATACAAAAATTTCACGCAGGCGGCACAATCAGGATGGAAGCAATGGATCGCTACGGGTAGGGCAGTGTTGAAACCAACGAAGTCGTACATAACGGTTCATCGTCTTTATCAATGACGGGGAAATATATTGAATGTTGTGCAAAGAAAACAGATAGACAACACAATAAGTTCTGCTAGGACATTAAGTTGACGTACAACCCTTTCTAAAAAAAGTTCAGGTACAAAATTAGAATAGGTCACAATCAAATGTACTGGCATATCAGTGCTTCACACCCATAGCTCGGATTTAACTAGTATCTGACAAGATTCAGTTGTTACATCAATTTAGAGCACATCCAGGTAGCCAGCCCTGCCTCTTCTCCCAAAGAAGAAGTGGCCTATGCTGCGCGATGGAGTAGGCCCTGTGCCATCCATCGTTCCCAGCAACACGGGGAAAATCTGACATTGACTCCTGTAATGGATGTCGTCGACGAACCCTGGCACCAGCGGCGGCGGCAGGACTTTGATTGATGGATTGACCACTTCTTAGACATGCACGAACACTCGATACAGGTACATCCCTAACATGGTCCGCGACGGCCTTGGTGGCGACGAATAGTACAACCCCAGTTCCTGCACTGGTATCTCAACACCAATCACCTTCGGTATGGTCGACGGCTTCTTCATCCATGCCATAACCATCAGAGCCTCAGCTGTCTGGAGGAACAAACATACTTACGAGGTCACCTCCATGGTCGTTGATAAGCTCATTCATGGACTCGCTGTTCCAAGCACGTTGAGGCATGCCATGGAAGGTAAGCTTTATTAAAAACTCAAGCTCAGAGGGCACCGAGCCCCATCCTGGGTGCCACCGATCAAAGCTCACCAGCGCGCCATCGCAGAACAAACGCAGGGAAGATTTGAACACACGACTGTAGTCGAAAGTTGTCCGGAACCTGACGAAGAAATCAACCGATGGCGGATAGATTTCGATGAGCAAGTCACTTATTTGGATGCCGTGCGCAATGCCAAGAGATTTGACAAGGTCATCTGGCGAGACGGGAGGCCTGTCGCCGTTCGTGGTTACCATCAGCACTTTGCCGGTAAACTGGTCGTCAAGCGCCGCCATGCCACTGTTGGGCGACAACATGCAGCGACCAAAGGCAGGACGAACCTCAGGATCTCTGTCTCGGAGATCCGTGTTGACCGGCGACATGATAGTGCGCTTGAGTACAGGGAGTACAGGAGGGGGATTTGGTGGAACTATAGTAGGAATCAAGCCAGACGTGGGGGAGGGGCGGGAGATTGGGGATGAAAAGGTAGCATGAATTTCGAGCACGCGCCAATATGCTCTCGGCGCGCAAGCGCACGAAAACACCGGTGGCGCCCACATGTCGGCCTAAGAGTCCTTATTCTTTCTTTTTTGGAGAGCCCGGCCTTTTTTTGAGGATCTTTTGAGAGCCCGGCCTGAGAGTCATAATTGACCTGTTTGGCATTGTGTTACTACTCGGCCCATATATAAAACGACAACTCACTGGCCCAAACAAGTGTACATCATCAAAAAGACACTGAGCTCAAATTATATAACTTGAAAAAGGAGATATACTCTGAACAGTGGAGAATGGTGATGCCCTCATTTAGCCCACCAGTAGTTCGAGAAAATAAACAGTTCGAAACAACGATATATACAACATTCAAACACTGACTAGTGACTACTACTGACATAAACAGCAAGACATGATAGTTCATAAGAAGTCTTGCTACACCACCAAAACGCACCCATCTGCAGCGCTCAGACTCTCGTGATCCGCATTTAGAATGACATTCTAAGCAGAGGCAACTATTACATAGTAGGAGTGACATAGATGAGGATGACCAAATGACAAGGAATATGCATAACAAAAGAAAGAACTACCCATCCAAAACCAGGAGCAAAGACAACAAAGTCATTCGCATAGATGATCCAACACCATCATAACTTGCAGCCCCGCTTCAGCGACCAGTGATCTGGAGACACAAGTACTCCACCCTTTTGATGCAACAGCCCAATTACCTATCAATCTGAAGGCTTGAACCACATCACTACCTGTCGTAATTGAGACATCCAAGGATCAAAGTTACTTCGGATGCCTTTGTCATTCTCACCTTCTTTTGGCTGCAGGCTGTATCGTTGACAATTAGGGGAATTTTCTCCCGAACTCCTAGGGCTCGCCATGTAGACACAGTTTTCCATAGCAAACAGAGCCTCTCTTCCATCAAGGTCCTTGCCAACAGGGATCTCCTGGTTAATCGGATAACTGAGTCCAAGAAACAAAGAGTGTGAAGCAAGGCTGTTTACCCGCCTCCAACTTAAAAATCCTGAAGGCCCCAACAAGATGATATCCTGCTCATAGATGTAACAACCACTGGCCGGATACTCAAGTATTTCACGGTGCTTGTATACAGTGGGGTTTTTGCAATATAACTTTTTCGGCTCATGTGTCCAAATGATCATCAATCTTTTGCCGTCGTCTGATCGAGCGAGGAACCAGTTGCGCTTCCCTGTTTTTGGCAAAGGTGGTGTGATTACAAATGGCAGTAAATGTAGGGACATTGCATCATATCAAAAAGTACATGCATTGTTAATGTAAGATCAGCATTGTTCATAGTATGAGTAGGATAATGCAAGAAAAAGCATTGATATGTTCCTATTGGAACTGGGATGAAAATATAGGGAAATGTATACTGGGTTCGATAATATAGAAGTGCCATGCATGGTTATACTCATGTTATCTCGCAATCGATTCTTCACAGGAAACTACCATGTCATGCATATGATGTAATCATGTTCTATCCTCACAAACAAATTCTTCAAGGTAACTAAGAGACCATGCATTGTTATATACTCATGTTCTGTGGGCAAATTTTTTGTGAGGATATTATTCTCGCCATTGATTGCTGAAGGGCGAATATAGGTATGTACACATGGTAAGCATTGCAGGATTTCACTACTTCCAAATATAGAGATCTCCATATGCACATTTACTTCCCTAATGTTTGGTTAGATGAAACCAACAGTGTGGTGCATGTTTCTACATCATGAAAATGAGGAAACTAACATGGCCATTGATACACACTCATATTTAGTTGTAGTATATAGATTACTGTAAAATAAGGATAATATCCATAAATTCCTAACTGTTTGATTATTCAGGGGTACAAATTGGTTGTAATGACATGGTCACAATCGCATGAATAACTCATTCCAAATATAGCTGATTTACGGTGTCTCTAATACATTGCCATAGTTCTACTCAAATTCTGCTCAAACAGGGATATGCCAATTGTCGGTGTACTAGAGTAGGGGTACCTTAGTATCCCGAACTTGTGCACGGGCAGTTACAGTATCCCGCGGCAAGGCTTGCCTGGCGACCGCCAAGGTCCTCTGTGGATCCTTTGGAGCCATTCAAGAACAAAGTATTCAAGCCAACGAGACAAGACCCCGACAAGAGGAGCTTGCCGGGAAGGCCAACCAAGGCACCTAGGAGACAAGGCCCCGGCAAGAGGAGCTTGCCGGGAAGGCCCGGTGAGCGACAAGCTTCCTGGACGCGACAAGACACAAACGCGGCAAGGCTCTTGCCAAGGCAGACTACCACTCTGTTCGCGCTCCAAAGACATCCACCAACGTGTCACCACAGGACCTTTCCAGCGCCAGCGTGGCAAGAGGTCAGGCGGCCAACAATGAGGTGGCAAGCGGCGCTGACAAGATTGCCATCGTGGCAAGCGGTGGCGCCCCTGACGGTCCTTGTTTGTACTGTTTGGGCGACGTAGACGGGCATTTAATGCCTTTGTCCCCTGCCATCAGGGTTAGGTATGATACACTATACAAGTAGCTGTACCAACCGCACTATTTTTCCATTTTTACCCTTGTCTACGTTGCCACCTGTCGGAGACCCCTTGAGCATATAAAAGGAGTCCCATGCGCAACGTAGAAGAGGGTTCGAGAGGTTCGAAGCCAGAGAACACTCACGCTAGGTCTCGTTAGCAGCTGGAGGTGTCTTGTAGCTCTCGGCTCCCTAGCAAGAACTGAATACACTCAAACAGGCAGCAGTAGGAGTGTTATCTCTCCGGAGAGCTCCGAAGCTGGGTAAACTACTCGTGTGCTTCGCCTCGATCTGCTCTTCGTGCGACCTCCGCCCCCCTCCGAACCGAAAGTGGCTTGGTCCGCCGGTCCCATAGGTGTTCGTGGGTCAGATCAGTTTCCCCCGACATCTTTGGCGCGCCAGGTAGGGGGCGTCGAGGCTGTGTGAACCTGATCCGGCGTTCACACGAGCAAGATCTTCATCGTCTTCATCGACATGCCACCGAAGAAGAAGGCTTCAGCGGCAGCGGAGCCGTCCACGTCGATCCCACCGCCACCGTAGCAAATGGGTGGTGGGATAGACACCGGCGGAAGAACGGGCGCCGGCGAGGGAGCTCACGACGCTGCCAAGTCCAAGGACAAGGCTGCGCAGACCTCGGCGTCCGTACATGCACCGCGTCCATCTCAGGAGGCGCGGGACCGACAGCATCATGGTATTCACAGTACCATACGCTCGTTGGATCAAGATCCAGCGGGTGGATCTCGAGGTCCTCAAGACCAGGGTGCACGCCAACATGCTGGCACGAGCGAGGCATGGTCGCCTGGACGGGATACTGCTCCTTCTAACATAGTTAGAAGTCCGAGCATATCCCGCTCCTCGCGCCGTTCGCCACTTCCACCCACCACTCCAGCAGAAGCTTTGGCGAGAGCTCAACTGCTCCTAGATTACCCTCCAACAGCCGACAAGGTCGATGAATGGAGGGCCACCATCCAGAGTCTCATCGGCTTTGCCAACGGCGACACTCCGCGGCAGCCGAGTACATCGCTGCCGCGGCAAGACTGCCAAGCACGAGCCGGTGGCGATGAAACCGGTGGGGGTGCAACCACCATGCACTCTCCGCCCCGAAGGCCAAGATCGCCGACTCGACGGATCCACCTCGACAGCGACTCCACCGCGTCATCAGATCCACGAGCTCGTCGCGATCAGCGCCAAGTTCTTCACGAACGACAGCAAGAAGACGCTCGAACTCGCATCGAGCACCGAAGAGAAGCGCGGCGTCAATCAGACCAGCGCGCTGGGCCCTCTGTCGACATGCATGCGCCAGGGGAACCAGGCGACTTGCGTCTGTGATGAGGTTGCCCTGCGTTCACTCGTGAGCTGCGGCAAGTCTAGTGGCCCAGCAAAAAGAATTTCAAGCCAGACGTACTAGAGAAGTACGACGGCAAGACGCATCCGTCGGAGTTCCTCAGCATCTACACCATCGCGGTGCAAGCTGCCGGGGGCCGAGACGACAAGATCCTGGCCAACTACTTCCCGCTGGTACTCAAGCCCAATGTCAGATCCTAGCTCATGCACTTGCCGGACAACTCCATATCTTCCTGGGCGGATCTATGCCATCAGTTTGTCAGCGCCTTCACAGGCGGCCACAAATCTCATGGCCAAGAAAGCGACCTTCATCTGCTCGCCCATAAGGAAGGAGAGCCCCTGCACAAGTACATTCAGAGATTCAGCCGCGTACAGCACAACATCCCAGATGTCCACCCTGCTGCGATGTCGGTCGTTCCATCAGAACGTGCGGAACCGCAGGATGCGGGAGGAGATGGCGATGTGCAAGATCAAGGACGTCAGTGAGCTATATGCCCTGGCCGACAAGTGTGCACGTGATGAGGAAGGGAGGAGACTCCCCGGAGAGAATGTAGAAGCGAGGAGGATCTCGATAGTGAGGAGGCTGCCCGGCAAAAAGAAAGTCGGCGGCGGAACAACGAAGAAGAAAGGCAAAGATGTGCTAGTCGTTGAGCAAGACGGCAACGGGGGTGGCGCCAAGAAAGCCAAAGTTGGTAGCTCCGGCAAGGAGGTTGCCGCTGGCACCAACTGCCAGGCTGTGGCGGCCGCTGACAAGCAGGATGGCTCCAACAAGCAGTACTACAAGATCCACCGCACCAAGGGCCATGACCTCCAGAGCTGCAAGAAGGTCGAGCAGCTTGTCGAGCAGCAGAAGGCTGAATACGAACGACGCGACAAGGAGAAGGCCCAGGAAGGTGCTGGAGGAGCTAGCAAGAACCGCCCCGGCCGGGGAGGACGCCGCGGCAAGGCCAAGCTGCGGCAAGGAGACAGACCTCCCCGCGGCCGCGACAAGGATGAAGATGACGACGACGATGAAGACATGGATGATGACGAGACCGATGAGCAGGAGTTCCAGAAAGCCACTGAGGTCTTGTGCATTGACGGCGGTGCTTCTCTGCATACTTCACACCGCCAACTCAAGTAGTGGATGCGGGAAGTCAATGCGGCAGAACCATCCATTGAGTCACGCAAGCCTCTGAAATGGTCCAGCACGCCTATCATCTTTGATATTGAGGACCACCCTGATCGCATAACTGCGGTCGGGTGCTTGCCGATGTTGGTTTCACCAACTATCCGCAACCTCAAGGTCACAAAGATGCTAGTTGACGGCGGGGCCGGCTTGAATCTGATCTCCTCCGCGGTGCTCCAGAAGCTTCAGATCCCTGATGGCGAGCTCGAAGAGACCGGCACATTCCAAGGAATCAATCCGGGAAGGAGCAAGACGAAGGGAAAGATCACGTTGCCGGTGACGTTTGGCAGCGAGTTGAACTTCAGGACTGAGAGGGTCACTTTTGACGTTGCTGATTTTCCATTGCCTTACAATGGGATACTTGGCCGTCCAGCACTCGCCAAGTTCATGGCAGCCTCTCATTATGCATACAACATGCTCAAGATGCCAGGCCCGATAAGTGTCATTTCTGTCCCTGGTGACAAGAAAGATGCCCTTATCTGCGCCGACAAGATCTACCGGGAAGCAGCAGCCGCAGCAGATCACAAGTCACTTGCCGCTGAAGCTCCCGGGGCGAAGAAGAAGTCCAAGTCCGGCAAGAGTTCTGATGCCCACTCCGGCAAGCGCACCTCTTCGGAGTGCTGCGCTACCGTCGAGGACGCACCATCGAGCTCCACCGGCAAGTGTAAGAAGACGATGGCAGCTCCACCAGAGACCAAGAAGGTGTCCGCCAAGGAGGGCGGCACTGGTGGTACCTTCACCATCAGTGCCACTCTCGACCCTAAATAGGAAGGCGCGCTCGTTGCTTTCCTGCGGGCGAACGTCGACGTGTTTGCATGGCAACCGTCTGACATCCCCGGTGTTCCCAGGAAAGTAATTGAGCACCATCTTGCCGTCTGTCCTCATGCGCGGCCCGTCAAGCAGAAAGTCAGGAAGCAGGCAGTGGAGCGCCAAGAATTCATTCCAGAAGAGATCAATAAATTAGAAGCTGCAGGCCTTGTCAGAGGAGTGCTCCATCCTACGTGGTTGGCCAATCCTGTAGTCGTGCGCAAGGCAAATGGGAAATGGAGGCTTTGTATCGACTTTACCGATGTTAATAAAGCTTGTCCCAAAGACCCATTTCCCTTTCCGCGCGTCGATCAGATTGTTGACTCCACGGCCGGATGTGATTTGGTTTCATTTCTTGATGCATATATACTCAGGATACCATCAGATCTTCATGGCAGAAGAGGATGAGGAGAAGACCACATTCATCACCCCATGTGGCACATACTGTTTCGTACAGGATGCCTTTCGGATTAAAGAATGCTGGTTCAACATATGCAAGAGTAGTCCATGACGCTTTTGAGCCGCAAATGCACAGAAATGTGGAAGCCTACATGGATGACATAGTGGTCAAGAGCAAGGACAAGGAGACCCTGATTCAAGATTTAGACGAAACCTTTGCAAATATGCGCAAGATCAACCTCAAGCTCAACCCTGAGAAGTGTGTGTTTGGAGTCCCCTCCGGCAAGCTTCTCGGGTTCTTCGTGTCTCAGTGGGGAATTGAAGCCAATCCCGACAAGATCAAGGCCATTGAGCAGATTGAAGCACCAAAGCGCGTCAAGGATGTACGAAGGCTTGCCGGTTGTGTAGTTGCTCTCAGCAGGTTTATTTCTAGGTTTGCTGAGCGTGCCCTGCCATTTTTCAAAATATTGAAAAAGGCAGGTCCAATGAAACGGACTCCGGAAGCGGAGGCTGCGCTGCAGGACTTAAAGAGATACCTGTCCTCCATTCCAATACTTGTCGCACCTAAGCCACAAGAGAAGTTGCTGCTGTATATAGCGGCAACCAATCAAGTGGTTAGTGCTGCGTTAGTAGCGGAAAGGGAGGCGGATGATGAGCTAGCAACCACGGCAAATGCATCCAGCGACAAGCAAGGGACTTCACCGGCAAGCTCTGGTCCCGACAAAGATGGATCTGCGCAGGCATGCGAAAAGATACAGAAAAGAATGGTGCAGCGCCCAGTTTACTTCGTCAGCTCCCTTCTGCAGGGGGCTAAGTCAAGGTACTCTGGTGTGCAGAAATTGCTTTTCGGCCTTCTCACGGCCTCGAGAGAGCTGCGCCATTACTTTCAAGCACATGAGATCACAGTCGTCACTCGCTTTCCGCTGAAGAGGATACTGCAAAATCCAGAGGCAACAGGCAGGATTGTCGAGTGGGCACTGGAACTGTCAAGCTTTGGCCTCAAGTTTGAGAGCACTTCAACTATCCAAAGCAGAGCATTGGCAGAGTTCATAGCAGAATGGACGCCAACACAAGATGAAGAAATTCCAGAAACGAGCATCCCCGTCAAGGAAGCAAGCAAAGAGTGGCTGATGTACTTTGATGGTGCCTTCTCGCTGCAAGGCGCCGGTGTGGGCGTGCTGCTTGTCGCACCCACCGGAGAGCACCTCAAGTACATAGTCCAGATGCACTTTCCCAAGGAGCAAGCAACAAACAATACAGCAGAGTATGAAGGTTTGCTTGCCGGTCTCAGGATTGCAGTACACCTTGGGATCAAGAAGCTCATTGTCAGGGGTGACTCACAGCTTGTCGTCCGCCAAGTGAACAAGGATTATCAGAGTCCGTTGATGGAAGCCTATGTTGATGAAGTGAGAAATCTAGAAGAGCACTTTGACGTCCTACAGATGGAATATGTTCCAAGAGCCCAGAACGGCATTGCTGATGGCCTGTCAAAGTGCGCCGCACTCAAGTTACCTGTGGAACCAGGGATCTTTGTGCTTAAGCTGACTCAACCATCTGTAACGCCATCAACTGGACAGAACAAGAAGAGGAAGTTGATTTCTGGTGATTATTTTCCGGCAGAGCTCCCCGAGGCCGCCGCCAAGAAGGTCCCCAAGATAAACACCAAGAGTGCTGAGGAGCAGTCTACTCTGACAAGCCCTAGGGTTTGTTCCGTTGAAGCAGACGCTCCCGACAAGTTTTGCTCCGGCAAGCTTGCCGGGGAACGTCAAGCTCCGGCTGAGCTGCAGGTTCTTGTCATAGAAGCAGATGTTCCCGCAGTAGCAGATGTGCCTTTAGTCCTTGTTGTCGAGCCGCAAGCTCCAAAGATGGGCGCGACAGATTGTCCATTTCCTTGAACAGAGAACTTCCCGAAGAGCAAGAAGAAGCGGAAAGAGTAGCCCGACAGTCAAGTATGTACCAGTTTGTCGACAACACACTGTATAGAAGAAGACTCAATGGTGTGAAATTGAAGTGTATTCACCGGGATGATGGACAGAAGCTGTTGGCACAGATTCATGGAGGCATATGTGGTCACCACATTGGCGCAAGAGCACTTGCCGGCAAGGCGTTCCGACAAGGTTTCTTTTGGCCGACAGCCCTCTAGGATGCAACTGCACAAGTAACCAAGTGTGAAGCGTGCTAGTTCCATTCCAAGCAAACACACCAGCCAGCCCAAGCTCTCCAGACGATCCCTTTGTCCTGGCCATTTTTGGTCTGGGGGCTCGACATCCTCGGCCCCTTTCCCCGAGCTGTCGGGGGCTTTGAGTACTTGTACGTTGCAATCGATAAGTTCACAAAGTGGCCGGAAGTGGAAGCAGTGAGGAAGGTGACAACACAGTCAGCAGTCAAGTTCTTCAGGTCGATTGTTTGCCGTTTCGGGATTCCTAACAAGATCATCACCGACAACGGCACACAATTCACGAGCCGCACCTTCATGCAGTACGTCCAAGATCTTGGCGCCAAGGTCTGCTTCGCTTCTGTTGCTCATCCGAGAAGTAACGGTCAAGCAGAGAGGGCAAATCTTTGAAGTGCTTTGCGGGCTCAAGACCAGGACTTTCGACGGTCTGCACAAGTGCGGAAGAAACTGGATTGAGGAGCTGCCGGTGGTTCTTTGGTCGATCGGGACAACGCCAAATCGAGCCACCGCCGGACACCTTTCGCTCTAGTCTATGGAGCAGAGGCAGTTCTCCCCACGGAACTTCGTATCTGAGTCACCTCGAGTGCTCGCTTATGATGAGCTTGAGCAAGAGCAGTTGCGACAAGATGACACACCGCTCCTCGAGGAGGACCGTCTTCAGTCGGTCATGCGAGCTGCTCGATACCCGACAAGCTTTGCGCCGCTACCATAGCCGCAGTTAGTGCCGAAGTCTCGAGGAAGGCGACCTTGTTCTTGGCGCGTTCGGTCGCCAAGAATTCCAACAAGTTGACGCCAAAGTGGGAAGACCCTTATCGGTGAAACGAGTCACTAGGCCTGGCGCTGTCCGCTTTGAGACCGAAGATGGCATTCGGTGAGCAACTCCTGGAACATTGAGCATCTTCGTAAGTTTTACCCGTGAAGCGCGATTGCGGAACCTGTTCCGGCAACCACATTTTGTACAAGTCTTGCCGATGTTGCATGTAATCCTTTATGCAGAGCGAGTATGCAGACCCGTGCATAAGTAAAGCTCATGTGCTTCGCGCATCTTGTCAATTTCATGCTTTCTACTCTATTATTTTGCATGCATTATCTGACACCTTGTGCAGCACCTACCCCGGTAAGCAATAACGAGCCGCAAGGCTCCATATCTTTATTTTCTCTTCTTTCTCTTTCTCAAAGAAAGGAAGGTTCCCTCGCCCACAAGTTAGCCCGGGGGGAAGGAGAAGATAATGGTGTGGACCAAGCGTCGCTCAAGGAAGTTTCGCCTTACCGGGAAGCAAACGACAGAAAAGCTAAGTTGCTAAAATTTGAGCAATCAGCTTTTAAATTTTTAAGTTATCTTCCTCGAACGATCGTACTTTGTATGGAAAACCTGTGCGCGGAGGAACCAACTCGTAGCTAGTTGCGCCCTTACTTTATTTCGAGTCCGCTCAACAACTTAAGTGAGCTGCGACTAGTTGCGACAAGGTTTCTTGTCGGTAGTGGCACCGCCAGCAGACTGCTGACGTCCCGCACTCAGCACTCGCGGCTCAGGTGCTCGCGCCGACAAGTTCCCTAAAAGCATAGGGCAAAAACATACAAAGGAGGGAATCAAGTAAAGGAAATAACATAGCAATCACTACCTGAAATAGAGTTATATTACAAAATAGCTTGTCGCAGCTCTAATAAATTGTTCTCATAACATGATCAGTAGCGACAAAGAAAAGAGAAAATGGGCGGCCTAATCTACGCGATCGCCATCAACCCTCTTGATCCCGCTCACCCTGTCCACGATGGGAGCAACAAGGGTCTTGAGCGCTTCCACATCAGCATCCGGCGGCAAGGACTTGAGGACGTTGGTGAGGTTGAGGCCTGGATTGCGGAAGGCCACCTTCATTAGCACCTTCTGGAGAGCTCCCGCGCAGATCTGGCGCGACTCCTCGGCCAGCTGCTTTGGGATCTCTTCCCGGAGTCGCTGGAGGGCCGTCACCACGCCCTTGAAGAACAAGCTGAGCTTGGCGCTGGGTTGGAGGAGCTCGTCGGAGGAATACCTAAGATCTTCCATCCCCAGCTGCGCCAGCTCCATGTCGATGGCTGCGGCAACATCCACGAGACCCTCGGTCCAGTGCTCCACATTATCTCTGCAGGTGTTCTGGGCGGCGGCAGCACTCGCCAGCAACGCCTCATCGGCCTTGATCTTCTCCTTCAAGGCCACCTCCTGCTCCCTGGCGTCGTCCAGCGTCTGAGTCAAGGTGGTCAGCTTCAACTCAAGATCTGCGTTGGAGTCCTTGGAGGCGCTGAGCTCCTTGCTCCTCTCGGCGAGACGGCCCTGCAGCTCGCCAAGAGTGTAGGCGTCCTTCTCGCGCTCATGCTTGAGTGCAGCAAGCTCCTCGCCACTCTTCTTTAGATTGGCCTCCAGCTGCGTCACCTTCGTTTCCAATTCATTCTTGGCGGCCTCGGCAGCTGCGGCAGCATCCTTTGCTTCCTTGAGAGCCCCGCCAAATGTCTGCTCGCGCATGGCAAGATCCTCCTCATGGCTGTCAAGATTGACCTTCCTCTGCGCCAACTCGCCTTCCTGTGCGGATAGCTTCTCGGCAGCAAGCCTCTGTTGCTCTTCAGCTTCAGCCTTCTCGAGGAGGAAGGCTTTGCGCTCCTCGGCGATTTGCTCCCGCTCCTTTGCCAGGGACCGGAGAGCTTCCTGGTTGAGGCCCCGGAGCTCCTCTGCGCGCTTCTCAATGTCTGCTCCCGCCTTCGCGACAAGCGCCTCTCGGGATTCCAACTTGGCTTGTCAGGCGCGGTAGAGCGACAGCAGCTTCCGCAGCAGCTGCTCCTCCTCAGGCTCGTCGCTGCTGCTGCTTGGCGCGTCGACCAGCGTCAGCCTAGCGAAGGCGAGCAGCTCTTCGTCAAAGGTCTCTCCTTCGACCGGTGCCCTGGAGCTCGACGCCTAGGGAAGCTTGATGAAGACGCCATCGCCGGCCTTCAAGTAGGTGCCGAGCTGGGGCTCTTCGGAGCCTGACGCTGCAGCAGCGGCGGAGGGATCGGCGGTCGGTGTAGAGCCTGGCGCTCCTGCGGCCTCAGGGCCGTCAGTGCGATCGCCGGACTCCTCGCCAGCTTCTGCGGCGGCAGCTTTGGCAGCCTCTTCGCTGGCAGGCTCGTCAGCGCCGGCTTCCTCTTCGGTGGCGGCGGCGTCGTCAGTATTGCCGCGCGCGTCCTCCTCGCCGGCGACCTCGGTCTCCATTGGCTCTGCGGCAGATGGATCTGACGACCGAAAGAGAAAGAACAGTCAAGCAAATATTCAAAAAGAAAAATCAGAAGATCAGAAGAACCAAGGGAAGTTTTCAAGCAAAGGGAGTACCTGCACTAGGGTCTGCAGTCGTGGCCTCAACCACCGGAGGGTCGCTGGTGCTGTCCCTTGCCGGAGAAATCTCCCTTGCCGGAGAACGCTCCCTTGCCGGGGAATCCTCCCTTGGCGGTGTAGTCGAAGCAGATGGCATGTCGAGGCGGCTTGAGGCACTCTGGTGGGGCTGCTCTACTCCTACACAAATCAGCGATCGAGATATCAACAAAGAAAGAGCACCCATGCACGCCTAACAGCGAGGAAGTAAACCATATACTTACTCGGGGGCTGTCTTTGGGGCTGCTGAGGAGAGTTTCCGCGTCCGGCAAGGTGGTCGCGGGCGCGCCTCCTGCTGCCGCGGTAGGATCGTCCTCGATGACAATCACCGGGACCTTGGCTCTCTTCGACGCTCTTTGGGCCAGCGTCCTGAAAAGGAATGGGTTCAGAGTGAAGCAAATCAGATACAAGACAAAGCAACAAATTGAAGAACTACAAGTGCGGCAAAGAATCTTACTCTTCTTCTTCCTCGTCGGAGCTGAGCGCGAAGAGATCAAATTCTGGCTCGCCTCCGGTGCGACGAGGTGGAGGAGTGGGTTCCCTTGGCCGCTTGGCCGGAGCAGCAGCGGTGGCCTGGGGGGCCCCGCTCCAGTTGCTGCAGCGGCGTGAGGTGCTCCCGCGGCAACAATGCTTGCCACGGTGGAGCGCGTCACGCGGCGCGGCGGCTGCTGGCCCGTCTACCTCCCTGCTACGTCTCCGGCCTTGCGGAGACGCCTTCTTCGTGGAGCTGGGGGCTCCACTAGCGGCAAATTGTTTGAAGGTGGGGAGGAGGCGCCCTCGGCGGGTTCGCTCGACTCAGCTTCAGGCCCGACGAGCTCTTCCTCGCCGGCGAACTCCCTTCGCTCGACAAGGCTTGCCGCCTCTGCTGCCTCTGCTTCCTCCACGGTGAATCCGAACTCGCCCGCGGCAGCAGCTGCCGCCGCCTCTTCCAGCCTGGTGGCGATGCGCTGCATCTCATCATCGGTGGTGTCGCGGGTGAGGCTCTTCTGTTCGTCGGGGCGGATCGGCACTTCTACCAAACTGTCAAAGAACTGCCGCACGATGTCATCTGTAGGCTCTTGCCAAGTGGGGACAATTCCATGCGAGTCGCACAGCGGCATCATGGTACGAATGCGGTCGAGCAAGGAATTGTTGCAGAGCGGAACGACACCCCTCGGCAACCTAAACATTTCTGGATGATCAGGATCGGGCTTGAACAGCTCCAAGAGCATCGCGTCAAGTTCCAAGACTGTGAAGTTGAAGTTTAGGCCCGGGCGCAGCCTCATGATATCCGCCGTGTTCTGGAATTCCCAGGCAGGTCTCCTCCTCTCCTGCAAAGGGGCAATGCGGCGGCGAAGGAAGTCTGCGCCAACGGTGCCTACGGTGAGCCCGGCAACTCTAAGGCGAAGGATTCGCGTGACAGCAATCTTCAGCCTAGCATCTTCCGGGGCCACGTTGCTCCAATCGTTGCCGCGCACTATTGGGGTTTGGCACTGGGCAGTAAACGGCTGCGGGTTCTCCTCGACAGTCCAACACCAATCTGCCCTCCATTCCTCCCACTTGCTGCGGAGCTTTCCTTCCAGATAGGCTTCCTTCTTGCCGATCCTCGAGATCCAAGCGATTCCTCCGGCAAGAGGCTCCCCTCTCTCAACTCGGGGCATAAAGAAGTGGCGGAAGAGGGCTATGTTTGGATGGACTCCGACAAAGTTTTCGCAGAGATGTGCGAAAACTGCCATGGTCAGGACAGCATTGGGGGTGAAATCAAGGAGGCGGAACCCGTAGGTGTTCATGATGTCACAGAAAAATTCAGAGAATGGCGGGCGAGCCTGCGGTAGAGAAGAAGAGCGAAGAAGGGATACCCGTTCGGAGCGATTCCGCAGCGGCGGCTGGGAGTACCTTCGTGCGCGGATGCGCTCGCGTCTCCGTCGACCAGAAGAGGTAGTAGTACTCCCTCAGATCCCTCGCGGCGAGCTGAGGGGGGAAGATTGCCCGCTCCTTTCGCAGCGCCGCGAGCCGCTGTGCCTCGGCCGACTTCACGGCCTTCCCCTTGTCGGCTTTCGGAGCCATGGCGGAGGCGGTGGAGGAGATCGACGGCGTTGGTGATGCTAGTGGCGATGGGGGGCGCTGCTCTCTATTCAGCCTTGGGAAGAAGGGGGGAGCAGCGGAGGTTTTTCGAGATTGGACAACAACTGGCAAGGTGGGCGAACTGCCCCTGTTTCCCCTGCTTATAAAGAGGGAGGGGACGGACGTTCCGCTTTTCCGAATAAAGAAACCCCCCACGATCTCTCCCACGATGCCGCATTCGACGCGTGCCGTTCGTGGAGGGCGTGGTGGGTCCGGAGTGAGTTATGGCGAAAACCAGGCCGCACGTGCCCGTGCCCTGTTTTGGGCCTGGCCCAACAGCGCTCGGCACCGTGTGCGGCCCAGGCCCTGGGGCTCCTGTCGGTGTACTAGAGTAGGGGTACCTTAGTATCCCGAAGTTGTGCACGGGCAGTTACAGTATCCCGCGGCAAGGCTTGCCTGGCGACCGCCAAGGTCCTCCGTGGATCCTTTGGAGCCATTCAAGAACAAAGTATTCAAGCCAAGGAGACAAGACCCCGGCAAGAGGAGCTTGCCGGGAAGGCCAACCAAGGCACCTAGGAGACAAGGCCCCGGCAAGAGGAGCTTGCCGGGAAGGCCCGGTGAGCGACAAGCTTCCGGACGCGACAAGACACAAACCGCGGCAAGGCTCTTGCCGCGGCAGACTACCACTCTGTTCCCGCGCTCCAGCACATCCACCAACGTGTCACCCTGGGACCTTTCCAGGCGCGCGTGGCAAGAGGGTCTTGACGGCCGGTGAGCTGGTGGCAAGCGGCGACAAGATTGCCATCGTGGCAAGCGGTGGCGCCCCTGACGGTCCTTGTTTGCACTGTTTGGGCGACGTAGACGGGCATTTAATGCCTTTGTCCCCTGCCGTCAGGGTTAGGTATGATACACCGTACAAGTAGTTGTACCAACCGCACTCTTTTTCCATTTTTACCCTTGTCTACGTTGCCACCTGTCGGAGACCCCTTGAGCATATAAAAGGAGGCCCATGCGCAACGTAGAAGAGGGTTCGAGAGGTTCGAAGCCAGAGAACACTCACGCTAGGTCTCGTTAGCAGCTGGAGTGTACTGTAGCTCTCAGCGCTCCCTAGCAAGAACTGAATACACTCAAACAGGCAGCAGTAGGAGTGTTATCTCTCCGGAGAGCTCTGAAGCTGGGTAAACTGCTGCGTGTTAGCCGCCTCGATCTGCTCTTCGTGCGACCTCCGCCCCCCTCCGAACCGAAAGTGGCTCGGTCAGCTGGTCCCATAGGTGTTCGTGGGTCAGATCAGTTTCCCCCGACACCAATCATCACAAAAAGTTCAAACAATGTCGTGGCGTCATCATTAACATGAGACGGAAACAACTTACACGCATCGTCCCAGCAATACGTGGTGCCATCTGCTTTGTCGATCGTGTAGATGATGCCGTTGTGTTCAATAGCATCACAGAAGTGTGTATCAGCTTTGACGATGATCCACTACGAGCTGAGTTGTCTCCAGCTAAAGAAGGCACCGGCGTAAACTAGGCGAGTCCGCGGTCGAACAAGGCAATTAGCTTGAAGTCTGTGTAATTCGCATGTCGTGTGGGCACTTGGTAGATTACAATCTTCTGCAAAACAAGGTCCGTCCAACTGATGTGGTAATCTAGATGACTTGGACCGCGATGGTAAAACTCTATATAATCCAACGGAGGAAGGATAATCTCATGGGAGGTCAGGAAGTTCACGAGCACCAACTTTTTACCGTCTTCTCTGAAGGCAGCCATCCAGTGGGAGTTCATGCCGACCCAGTACATACCTGCCAAGAAGTTTCGGGCGATGGTGATCGGATCGAAGTCGAGGAAAATGATGTATGACGACCCACTACATACCGGCAAAAGAAGTTTAGGCTAATGGAGATCGGATTGAAGTCGAGGGGCATCATGTACGCCTCCGTATCATGGTGAGCCAATCTCGCAAGACCAGATAGCAGCAAGCAGGGTCTCTTGAAAAGCTTAGGCCTCGCTTCGACGATGGTCGTGTGCATGTCCCTCGAGCATGCAGCCAGCCATGAGGCACTCAACATATCCATACACGAACAACAGAGGTCGAGGATGTCATCGGGGAGATTGCTCCAATCGCGGCTCATATGGATGCTTTGCGTGGTTCGCGTTTAGCCATCTTTGGAGTTTGGAAGGTGGGGTTTTTGGGGGCTTGATTTACGGGGAGAAGGTTGTCGATCTTTGGAGCGGCTAGCGAGGGAATAGTGGTACTGGGGGAGGCGAGCGAGGGGACGGTAGACGGGGGCACAGTGAGATGGAGACAAAGATGGAGATGGTGATGGAGTGGTGCTATGGGAGGGGAGAGGGAGACGAGGCGAAGCATGCTAATGTGTTGTATAGCGGCGGTGACGGACTGCACATTGCACAGGGTGAGGCTGACTTTGGTAACCCGAACACGCCGACTGGACTAGTGTCATTGCACAGGGTGAGGACTGGATGAATAATATTTCGACCATCAAGTGTACACAGTTGTACTACTACTACTACTACTAGTAGTAGGAACATGAGTACTCCAGTACTGTATTGCGGAAATAGGTCTCCCATGCTAGCATGCCTGTTCACTTCATCCTCCAGGTATCATCCATATTGCGAGCAGAACCAAATTCTCGTGCATGCGGAAGCGGGAAGATGGGCCTTTGATGAGAATAACCGTGTACTCCCTCCGTCTAGGTGAGCGCAACCTAGGTGGCTGTAGATTGGACGAGAAAGAGCACCGGGACGAGCAAAACTTCCAACCATGGAACTGTTACAAATGGAACCAAAAGCAGCAATTAATACGTAGTTATAAGGATGCCTTTTCGGCTCTCCAAGCAGGCCCAATCAACGCCCTGTCGTGATGAATGCAGTGGTTGTTCTGGTGCATCCAGGACGGCATGCAGATCGTTCCACACTTGAGAAGAGGAAAAATGGAAAGGTAGAACGCGGCAGCAGAGGAAGAGAACGCTGGCCAACGAGGCTGGGAGGGGATTGAGCAGGAAGTTAATGCTCCATGCCTAAAGGTTTTGGGAAAACCTGATTTTCATACGAAGACTTACTCACCAAAATGGAGGGATTATTCCTTAACTAGAGAATGTTGCAGCATTGTATGGAAAAGTATGGCAAAGTGTGTCTCCCACTCACGCGCCAATATCCATCTGAACCAGCTATGACACATTTTTTTCTCTGTTTGCATAGGTCCCACCTATCAGGAACGATGGGCACGTGATACCTAACAGTGCGACTCAACAGTCTACCCGCATAGTCTTTTCGTTTAGTCTACCTAGCCGTCTAATCAACTGCACCTTGCGCCACTTCTCCCATTTACTTCTCCATCGGGAACCGATTTTCCTCGGCTTCTTCACCTCCCCTTCGTCTTCATTTGCATCCAAACCCCACTGCGTTCACATTGTTTTAACCTCTTTAAATTATCATCTACTACTTCAGTTAGACTAGCCATCTAATCCTAATTCTCCAAACCATAGCCCTCCGTTCCAGCGGTTCTAAATGGTGAAAACATGTCCTCGTCCAAGACTCGTTGAGCATAGTTGCCACCTTCACCATCCACCCAAGGGTTGTTCGGCAGTGGATCAACAATGTATCCAACTCCCTCGAAAAGGTAGAGACGAGGGTCATCGGTCTCAACGCAGAGTACACAGGGCGTGCCACTGGGAAGATCCAACGCGCCGTCGTCCTTCAGCTGTGCCTCGAAGATGATGTTTTGGTGTACCACATCATACACTCGCCCTCCATAGCAGGTGAGCTTAACGATTTGTTGTCTCAGGGAGTATAATTCTGTGGGGCAGCCATCGAAGGGGACAAACAGAAGCTGGAGCCATACAACCTTTATTGGAAAAGCATCGCTGACCTACAAACCAGAATCAAAATTCCTGTAGAAGATTGTGATAAACAGACACCATCCCTATTAAATGCGTAGCAATTTTTTTGCTCGGTACAAATCTTTAGAAGGGTGACGAGACAGTGGCATTAAGGTCATTTGGATGGGAGAATTATCCCTTGACGTACCAGCGGATAAAATATGCTGCCCTCGATGCCCGTGTGAGTTTCGAGATGGCTGCAAGGTCCAAAGAGCTTGTTGTGAAGTCGTCTCCCACAAAAAATGAGAACAAGAAGAAGAAGAAGAAAAGGCTGCACTAGCAGGAGGGCATTATGGATGGATGAACTATTTCCTCTCTTGTAAAAAAATTATTCCCTCTCGGTGTATATTGATATAGATGGACTATTTCGATGGTGTGCATGTCTTTGGAACAAAGTAGTAGCGTCCGTCCGCTTGACTATAAGGAACTATTTATCCGCATATATAGCTTTCTCTGCTACTCCTTCCAGTGATTGGTATGCAGTGCATGTGTCCGTAGACATGAGAGCTTGTCCATGGAAGTTCAACTACGACGACAATCACGTTTCATCCACTGCCACTCACGATTCCCATGACGCCGCTCACTACAAAAAAAATACACTTCCGTGATGATACGTGTTTTTCATAGTAGGTCGCATTTTTTGTCATGCATGTACATCCATGACGATTTTATAACAGAATCAAGATAGTCATACCAGTGCTGTCGTAGAAGTGTTCCATGACATTACCAAAATTATCATCACAAAAGTGTCCACTTCCATGACGATAAATCGTGCGTCACAGAAGTGCTTTTGTCAAGGGTGACCGACACGTGGCATCCACCGTAACGGAACACCATTAAGTTATCGGGTCGAGTTTTGGATCCGATAACCCGTTAACAGCCCCGACCAATGGGGATTTTCCACGTGTAAAATCATCATTGGCTGGAGGAAACATGTGTCGGCTCACCGTTGGGACAGATGTCATCCGCTCATTGGACCGAAGGCGCCTATGATACGGCGACACATGGCACGGCCCAACAGAGGCCATTCCTGTGAAAAGGCCAGCCCGTTTGACTTGGTCAAAAGGTGGCGGGCCGGCCCACTAAAGCTTTGTTAACGGCCTGTTCGCATATAGCCCATTTACGGCCCGCTAACCCAGGGCCCGTTACGCCCTATCCGAATTAGGCCCAGTAGCGTCATCTGGGCCGTCCAATATGATTCAGCCTGTTTTAACTTCTGGCCCATGTGTGGCCCATGACTTCTTTCGGCCCATATGAGGACCTTTGTAACTCTTTGCCCATTAACGGCCCGTGGTGAAACTGGCCCGTAATGAACAGTGTATCACTTTATACCCATTAACGACCCGTTATTCCATTGGGCTGTTTCTGGCCCAAGTTATCTTTCGGCCTTCTCAGGGCCCATTGATTCTTGGGCTCATTTGCAGCATTGGGCTACATACGGCCTGTTACTGTCATTTTCTGCTTGTGGGCCAAATTCAGACCATTGTTACAGTCGGCCCGTTTGCGGACCGTTAATACGTTGGGCCATTTTCATGTCAAAAATAACCCGTTGGGCTGTTTTCATAGAGTTATAAAATACGGCCTATTAACGACCCGTTATGGTCCACGAATAGTACGGCCCATGATTGGTGAAATGATGATACGCCGCATAGAATGTAACACCCCAGAAGTAACTTTCCATATTTGTAACTCCAACTCTTGCCATTTTCGGCATTGTTATATGATATTCCCTCCGTGGTTGGGTTTTCTCCTTTTTGCTTTTGTCCATGTTATGCATTCTATATTATGTCATCATGTGCATCGCATTTGCATACGTGTTCGTCTCATGTTTCCGAGCATTTTTCCCGTTGTCCGTTTTGCAATCCGGCACTCCTATCTCCCCCGGCGGTCCCTTTTACGTTTTTCCGTGTGCCGGTACTAAACCTTCTCGAAATGGACCAAGGTTTGTCTAGTGGCCTTGGTATACCACCCGTAGACCACTGGTCAAGTTTCGGGTCATTTGGAGCTCGTTTGGTACTCCAACGGTTAACCGCACTCTCGCAAAGGCCTCTTTTAAGTTGCAGCCCAAAACCCCTCCAAAACAGCCCAATAACCCATCTAAGTCACTTCCATGCTCTCCGTCGTTCGATCACGATCGTGTGGGCGAAAACTACACCTCATTTGGACTCTCCTAGCTCCCTCTATGCCTATTTAAACACCTTCCCCGAAATCCGGATCATCCTCTTCCCCGAAACCCTAGAAAACCGTCCCCGCGCGCGCCGGACACGTCCGCCGTCCGCCGGACACCTCGCGCCGCCGCCCCGCGCCAATCGTGGGCCGCCACGTGTCGGCCGCCGCCCTTGTATCGCCAGCGAGCCATGAGCCTGGCCGCCCTCACGGCCGCTCCTCCTCCCGGCTCCGTCGCGCGCCCAGCGTCGCCTCCCGCCGCCCGGCCCGAAGGTCGCCGCCAGCGGGTGCCCTCGCCGCCTCGCCGCCCGGTGGCAGGCTTCGCCCCGCCCGGATCCGCCCATCGGCGCCTCGCCAGCCACGCGCCTCAAGCCCTCCGGCCAGAAGTCGCCGCCCGCTCCACCGGCGCCCGGCCACGGAATCCGCCCCGCCGACGCCTCCTCCTCCCTCCGGCGAGCCCCTCGGCCGCCGCCGTCGCCGATCCAGATCCGGCCCGGCCCGAGCCCGTTGACCTCTTCTCCCTCCTCTAAGTCTTTGCATTTATTGTTATTTAGTGGCATTTTCGACGTGCTGTAACTTTGTCATCGTAGATCCATTTTGCGCGTTTAATATGTCAAAATGTTCGCCTCGAAGAGTAGACCATTTCATATCATTGAATCATTTTCATTTGAGCTCATCGTGATGCCCGAAAAGCTGTTGGAAGTGTGCTATGTGATGTTAGTTTCTGTTTCTTAACAGAACTTGCACTT
The DNA here is from genome assembly GCA_021605145.1 of Aegilops bicornis. Classification (NCBI taxonomy): domain Eukaryota; kingdom Viridiplantae; phylum Streptophyta; class Magnoliopsida; order Poales; family Poaceae; genus Aegilops; species Aegilops bicornis. Next base: position 221,509,194 of record CM038674.1, on the reverse strand, counting down.
TTGTTATTTTTGCCATGATTATTGTGTGCACCCTATGAATTTGAGTCCTACATGTGTTTTGTAAAATTCCATGCCATCTTTCCAGGGGTGTATGACATGTATTTTTGTGATCTATGTGGTGACTAGAACAAGCATGCAAAGTAGGTGTCCTGATGTTGCTGATTTCAGCCCTGTTTTAGCTGATTTTGATGCCATGTTAACTTGATGCTACCGAGAGATCTATGCATATTTTGAGATACTTCAGTAAGGGTGTTTGGTAAAGCATGTCTTGCTCTATCCATCCATGACTTTGTTTGCAATTATGGAGTGCCATAGCTTGAGTCAATCGAGCTCTACTTTTGCTATCAAATGTTTCCTGGCAGATTGTATACATGTTATTCAATTTTTCCTAGCTTGTTGTGGTTGATCCATATACGCTATGTTACTGTTCTTGCCATGTATGTCTTCTATGTCATGTCTTCTTGATGTATGTATGCTTAGTTTATCATTTGAGGCTCTGTAGTGAGTGCATTGAGCTTGTAAACATGCCCTCTCGTTATCAGTTTTTGACATGCCATGTTGCTGAATCTGTTAACGAAACTTTCAATATTGACATGGGCGTTACTATATTTTCTGATCCTTTTTGGCTTATGGACAGTAAGGGACTTTTGTTCTATGCTTTGAGTAGACTGATGCCATGCCTTGTTTTGCTATTTTAAGTTCCTGTAGCATGTAGTTTTCTTGCTCTGAACATGTCAACCTGTTGCTGTTTTTGTCATGTCCAGCCTGATATTTTGTGCTCTTTTGCCATGCTTGTTTGAACATGTTATGATGTGAACTAGCCGTAGCTCAGTGCTTATCTTTTGTCGAGCATCATATATAGATCACTGCCATGTGCTTTGTTGGTACGTTTGGGTGCAGTAGCTTAATTAATTGTTGCTTGCTAAGTGGCATCATGTTGTTAATGGCAGATTTGTGCCATTCTTGTTTTGCTTGTCATTTGCAAACCGTGCATCCGTTTCCGGTGATCTTTATATCGATTTCAACCGAAATCATCTCATCTTTCCAGCGGCATGCTTGGTTTGCCAAGTTGATGCCTGGTTCATCATTTACCTTCCGGAGCGCTCATAAGCATTGCATATCGCATCCCGCATATCATGTCATGTTTTGCATCATGTTGATTGTGCATTGCACCGTGATTTATTGTGGTTCCTTTGTTTGTGTTGTTGCTTTGGGTAGAGTCGGAGGCGAGTACGTGAACGAGGAACCTGTTGAGAACGCTTACGAGGATCAAGCTTTCGACAACTCGAGAACATTGCGCAAGATGACCATACCCTCGAAATCACTTCTATCTTTGCTATGCTAGTTGCTCGCTCTTTTGCTATGCCTATGCTGCGATGCCTACCACTTGATATATCATGCCACCCATATTGCCATGTCAGCCTCTAACCATCCTTTTCCTAGCAAACCGTTGATTGGCTATGTTACCACTTTGCTCAGCCCTCTTATAGCGTTGCTAGTTGCAGGTGAAGCTGAAGTTTGTTCCTTGTTGGAACATGGAGATGTTGTTCCTTGTTGGAACATGTTTACTTGTTGGGGATATCACAATATTTATCTGCTTTAAATTAATACATCTATATACTTGGTAAAGGGTGGAAGGCTCGGCCTTATGCCTGGTGTTTTGTTCCACTCTTGCCACCCTAGTTTCCGTCATACCGGTGTTATGTTCCTTGATTTTGCGTTCCTTACACGGTTGGGTGATTTATGGGACCCCTTGACAGTTCGCTTTGAATAAGACTCGTCCAGCCAAGGCCCAACATTGGTTTTACCATTTGCCACCTAAGCCTTTTTCCCCGGGTTTCGCGAGCCCGAGGGTCATCTTTATTTTAACCCCCCGGACCGGTGCTCCTTCGAAAGTGTCTTGGCCCGAACCGAAAGTACCATGGGCCACCACGGGAAACTCGAGGCTTGGTTTTACTCGTAGCTTGACTTATCCGGATGTGCCACGAGAGCGAGATATGTGCAGCTCCTATCGGGATTTGTCGGCACAATCGGGCGGCTTTCTTTGGTCTTGTTTTATTGCTTTGTCGAAATGTCTTGTAGTCCGGGATTCCGAGATTGATCGGGTCTTCCGGTAGAAGGAATATCCTTCGTTGACCGTGAGAGCTTATAATGGGCTAAGTTGGGACACCCTGCAGGTAATATCTTTCAAAGCCGTGCCGCGGTTATGAGGCAGATGGGAATTTGTTAATGTCCGGTTGTAGAAAACCCAAAGTTGACCTCAAATAAAATACACATCAACTGCGTGTGTAACCGTGATGGTCTCTTCTCGGCGGAGTTCGGGAAGTGAACACGGTGTTGGAGTTATGTCGGCGTAAGTAGTTCAGGATCACTTCTTGATCGCTATTAGCTTCACGACCGCGCTTTGCTCCTCTTCTCGCTCTCTTTTGCGAAGTAGCCACCATATATGCTAGTCGCTTGCTGCAGCTCCACTTTACTACTCTGTCCTTCCTATAAGCTTAAATAGTCTTGATCTCGCGGGTGTGAGATTGCTGAGTCCCAGTGACTCACAGATACTTCCAACACAGTTGCAGGTTCCGACGAGGCCAGTGCAGGTGACTCAACCGAGCTCAAGTGGGAGTTCGACGAGAGGCGTGGTCGTTACTATGTGTCTTTTCACGATGATCAGTAGTGGTGCCCAGTTGGGACGATTCGGGGATCTGTGTAGCATTTGGGGTATCTTCTTTTATTTTGGTTCCGTAGTCGGACCTTGAGTGTACTCTGATTGATGGATGTTTATTTATGTATTGTGTGAAGTGGCGACTGTAAGCCAACTATGTATCTCTTTCCCTTATTTATTACATGGGTTGTGTGAAGATTACCTCACTTGCGACATTGCTTTCAATGCGGTTATGCCTCTAAGTCGTGCCTCGACACGTGGGAGATATAACCGCATCGGGCGTTACAAGTTGGTAATCGAGCCTTCCCGACTTAGGAGCCCCCTACTTGATTGTTTCTTTGGCGTTGTTGAGTCTAGAATGGAAAATGTTTTGAGTCTTAGGATTATATATATCGGAGAGTAGGATTCTTTTACTTCCCAGTCCTTAAATTCGCTCTGGTGAGGTATCCTGACGAAGAGTTTTGACTCTCCTCTTCTCAAATTTCACTAAAAAAAAATTTAGGATCACGTGGGTAGCTTGGAATCGTTCCGAGGGGTTTGTGACGAGAACATTGTTCTTGGTGCCTCCTGACATTTAGGGGTTGTGGCAGTGTCCCGGGGAGTTGAGCTCCGAGGTGTTGTTGTCACAATTTTATCGTTGCAGTTCTGGAATACCTGAGTTTTGCCGATATCGAAATCTCTTTTGTGCAGTTGTTGGTGAGATAACCTTGATAGCCCGATCTTGAGGCGAAAAGTGGAGTATTGCCATGACTTGTATAACGGATGTTTTTGAAGGTCGAGGTACCACGATTTCCGAGGATTTCTTGGTTATGTGTTGACGGATGGATACAAATGGATCTAGGTATTGTTAGTTTGGGTGATATATTTTGTGTCCCTGTATCCCCAACACCAGATTGCATAACCGTAAAGTTTCGGGAGTTTATAGGTGGGAATTCTAGTAGCTTACGGGATATTCTTTCCGGCTGGATGTATGATTTGAGATTGGGGTTCAACGTCTAGTGGTCCGCCCATTCACGGTCGATTCTGATTGGTCGCGAGACGTCTTAAAGAATCCTTGGCTATGCTGATTCGGGGACGTCTTGTTTGTCATTCGTGACTTCCGCTATACGTCGTGTCCGTGTGGGCCCCACCACGAACACTTTGGGCGAAATCTCTATCATGTGTTTGTTCCGGCTCATTCTAGAAGCGAATCATTTGTTTCAGTTGTGATATTCGATTTGTTTCTAAGACAGATGTTATTTCTATATCTTTATCTAAGTGGCTTCTCACCTTAATGGACGTGTGATGATTAACTTTGGAATTCATTCGTTCATTCTTGTTCGAATGTTTATTGTGAAGACTATATGTTGCAATTTCTATCCGTTGATTCTACCTATCAATTTGTCTATCAAAGGACTAACGGATGTCACCCTCTTCAGGATGGCTCCGCCAATGGCGTCTGAATCCGGATCGCAATGATGGGGATCGGTCAGACCCTCCACCTCCACCTCCGCCTCCAGAGGCACGGCAAGCTATCATGGCAGCCACCAATGCCAATGCTCAGATGATTTTGCAGCTCTTGCAAGAACGTACTCAGGGGCAAGGCAATCAAGGAAATCAAGGTCAAGGCAACAATCAGCCACACTTTGCTACTCTCAGAAAAAAGTCAGTTCCTCGCTAATCAGCCGAAGTCTTTCAGTTTCTGTGTTGAGGCCACAGACGCTGACGATTGGTTAGTGGACATCTGCAAGCACTTTGATTGTAGCAATGTCGAGATTGAGGACTTTGTCAAGTTTGCATCGTTTCAACTCAAGGATCAAGCTGCTGAGTGGTACCGACAATACAAAGATTCGAGAGGAGGTCGTGTCATTACACAGGATGAGTTCCGCCCGTGATTTCAGAGCTCATCACATTCCGAAAAGTGTTGTTGAGAGCAAGCGTGAGGAGTTCCGCAATCTCAAGCAGGGCAACATGTCTGTCTATCAATACAATATCCAGTTCCAAGCTTCGCTCGTTTTGCTAAGCAAAGGCGTGCACGATGAAAAGAGTATGATCTATCAATTGAGAGGTGGTGCGAGAGAAGATCTGCAATTAGCTCTTGTGCTTTTGAGCGAGATAAGTATGATGATTTCTACAACATGGCACTCAAGCAAGAAGCTGCCCAGCTCAAATGTGAGGCTTCTAAGAAGAGAATCAGGGGCCTTGATTCAGTCCTCTTCTTCCTCTCAAGTGGCAGCTAAGCGTGAAGTTTTACCTTCCTCCTCCTCCGTTCCGTCGGCCTTATCGCCAGAAGAACTCAGGTGGCCGTGGATCTTCCCACCCACCCAACCCAAGCTATCGAACAAGTCTAATTCTCAAGCTCCAAGGTCAAGTGCTCCTTACCACCGTCCGCTCTCTGAGGTCACTTGCAACAAGTGTCAGCAGAAGGGTCACTATGCGAACAAGTGCTTCAACCAGAGGCGTCTTCCGCCTCCTCCTCCTGTGAAATCTTCCAGCAATGCAGTGGTCAAGCATAATCCAAAGCATGCCAAGGTCAATATGATGAATGCAGCTCAGGCAGAGGAATCTTCGATGTGATAATGGGTAATCTCTCGATTAATGATATTCCTGCCAAAAGTCTTATTTGATCTTTGGTGCATCGCATTGTTTCATGTCAAGACCGTTTTTTACCAAGCATGAATTCACTTCTTCTCATTTGGGTAAACCCATGGATGTCATTTCTTCGGGTAAACGGTTGAGCTCCAGTTTGGTGGTTCCGGATGTTTCTATCAAGATGGGCGATTATAGATTTCTGGCTAAACCAATTGTCCTTGGTGACTCGGATATTGATCTTATTCTCGGGATGGGTGGCTTTATCGGCACAAAGCTCAGCTTGATTGTGCTGCCGAGGAAATTCAATTGACTCACTCTTCTAATGATGTGATCATCTATGCCGCTCGTGATGAAACCATTCGGTTGTTTTCTCTCAATGAGAAGGGCGAACTGAATGCTATCTCTCGATTCGATCGTTTGTGAGTACCAAGATGTCTTTCCGTAAGAGCTTCCGGTATGCCTCCTCATCGGCCCGATTGAGTTAGATTATCGATCTTGAGCACGGCTTGAACCCGTTTGCAAGCGTCCATACAAGCTTGGACCTGATGAGCTGAAGGAATTGAAGAAGCAGCTCGATGAACAAGAGCGTCTGGGTCTGATCAGACCGAGTTCATCTCCTTTGGGTTGTGGTGTTCTTTTTGTCCAGAAGAAGGATGGCACGGACAGACTTTGCGTTGATTACCGTCCATTGAATAAGAAGACAATCAAGAACAAGTATCCACTTCCCAACATCAATGAGCTTTTCGAGCAACTCAAAGGTGCTACAGTGTTCTCCAAGCTTGACCTTCGTATGGGTTATCATCAGATTCGCATTCGTGAACAAGATATTCCCAAGACGGCATTCGTAACAAGCTTTGGTTCTTATGAATATACTGTCATGTCTTTCGGCCTTGTCAATGCTCCTCCAACTTTCTCTCGGATGATGAATTTCATCTTCAATCCCTACAACAATGAATTCGTCTTGGTCTATCTTGATGATATTTTGGTCTTCTCCAAGAATAAGAAGGATCATGCCAAACATTTGCGATTGGTACTAGACAAGCTCAGAGAGTATCAATTCTATGCTAAGTTCTCCAAATGTGAATTTTGGCTTGATGAAGTGCTTTATCTTGGTCATATCATCTCCGCCAAGGGCATCATTTATTAATCCGAGAAGGTGTCCGCAATTGTGAATTGGGAACCTCCTCGAATCGTCAAGCAGCTCCAGCGATTTCCTTGGTCTTGCAAGCTATTGCCGAAGATTCGTTGAGAACTTCTCCAAGATTGCAAAGCCTCTTTCCAACCTTCTCCAGAAGCATGTGAAGTATGTCTGGTCTCCTGAGTGTGACGTTGCTTTCAATACCCTCAAAGAGAAACTCGTCACAGCTCTGCTCGACTCCTCTGATGAATCCAAGCCATTTGAAGTTTTTCTGTGATGCTTCTCTTCAAGGTCTCGGTCTTTGTGTTAATGCAAGAGAAGAGAGTTGTGGCTTATACCTCTCGCCAGCTTGAAGCCCAACGAGAAGAACTACCCCACTCACGATCTTGAGTTGGCGGCAGTTGTTCATGCATTGATTACGTGGAGACATCTCTTGTTGGGAAGGAAAGTGGACATTTTCACCGATCACAAGAGTCTCAAGTACATTTTCACTCAACCCAACCTCAACCTCAGGCAGACTCGATGGGTCGAAATGATTCAAGAGTACAACCCAAGTATTGAGTATACTCCGGGCAAAGCCAATGTCATTGCAGATGCTTTGAGCAGGAAAGCTTACTGCAACAGTCTAATCCTCAAGCCCTTCCAGCCGGATCTCTGTGAATCTTTCCGCAAGCTGAATCTTCAAGTTGTTCCTCAAGGCTTTCTTGCCAACGTCATAGTCTCTCCTACTTTGGAAGATCAGATTCGTGAGGCTCAACTTCTGGATGCCATGGTGAAAAAGGTGAAGCGATGGTATCGACAAGGGCATTTCCAAGTACAAGTGCTTCCACGTTGATGACAAAGATACTCTGTTCTTTGAGGACCGGATTGTGGTTCCTAAGGGTGATCTCGAGAAAAGTCATTATGAGCAGGGCTCACAATTCGCTTCTATCCATTCATCCCGGAAATGCGAAGATGTACCATGACCTCAAGCGGTCATATTGGTGGACTCGAATGAAGCGAGAAATTGCTCAATTCGTGAATGAATGTGATGTCTGCAGAAGAGTGAAAGCAGAACACCAAAGACCAGCTGGTCTCCTTCAACCTCTTGCTATTCCTGAATGGAAGTTTGATCATATTGAAAAGGACTTCGTGACTGGCTTTCCAAAGTCCAAGCGTGGAAATGATGCTATCTTCGTTGTCATTGACAAGCTTACTAAAGTGGCTCATTTTCTTCCTATCAAAGAATCCATCACAGCAGCTCGGTTGGCGAGCTATACACCTCCAGATTGTCTCTTTGCACGGCATTCCTCAAGTGATCTCTTCTGAACCGTGGCAGCATCTTTACCTCCAAGTTTTGGGATTCTTTTCGTAAGGCCATGGGCACCAACATTCGTTTCAGCACAGCTTTCCATCCTCAAACAAGTGGCCAAGTTGAGCGAGTAAATCAAATTCTTGAAGATATGCTCAGGGCTTGTGTCATTTCTTTCGGTATGAAGTGGGAAGATTGTCTTCCATATGCCGAGTTCTCTTACAACAACAGCTTCCAAGCGAGTTCGGGTAAGGCCCCATTCGAAATTCTCTATGGCAGAAAGTGCCGTACTCCTCTTAATTGGTGCGAGGGCAATTGAGCGCCAACTTCTTGGCAATGACTTGATCACGTAAGCGGAAGAAATGTGCCAAGTCATTCGTGAGAATCTCAAAGACGCATAATCGCGCGGAAGAGCTATTATGATGATAAGCACCGTGATGTGGCTTTTGAAATCGGAGACCATGTCTACCTCCGCGTCTCTCCAATGAAAGGCACTGCATTCGCCCGGTATCAAAGGGAAGCTTGCCCCTAGATACGCGGGTCCTTTCAAGATCATTGGGAAAAGAGGCGATCTCGCCTATCAACTTGAGCTTCCATCCAACTTTGCAAGCGTGCGATGTGTTTCACGTGTCACAACGGCCATAAGTGCTTCAAGACTCCTGACGCACTATCAACTTCAAGAGATTGACCTTCAAGAAGATCTCTCTTATCATGAGCACCCGTTGCTATTCTTGAAGAAACCGAGCGCCAAGACTCGCAACAAGTCAATCAAATTCCTGAAAGTGAAGTGGTCACACCATTCCGACCGAGAAGCTACACAGGGCAGAGGATCACCTCCGTTCTGAGTGTCCGGAGTTCTTTCAGTCCTAGATCTCGGGACGAGATCCTCTTGTAGTGGTGGAGTGTTGTAACACCCCGGAAGTAACTTTCCATATTTGTAACTCCAACTCTTGCCATTTTCGGCATTGTTATATGATATTCCCTCCATGGTTGGGTTTTCTCCTTTTTGCTTTTGTCCATGTTATGCATTCTATATTATGTCATCATGTGCATCGCATTTGCATACGTGTTCGTCTCATGTTTCCGAGCATTTTTCCCGTTGTCCGTTTTGCAATCCGGCACTCCTATCTCCCCCGGCGGTCCCTTTTACGTTTTTCCGTGTGCGGGTACTAAACCTTCTCGAAATGGACCAAGGTTTGTCTAGTGGCCTTGGTATACCACCCGTAGACCACCGGTCAAGTTTCGGGTCATTTGGAGCTCGTTTGGTACTCCAACGGTTAACCGCACTCTCGCAAAGGCCTCTTTTAAGTTGCAGCCCAACACCCCTCCAAAACAGCTCAATAACCCATCTAAGTCACTTCCATGCTCTCCGTCGTTCGATCACGATCGTGTGGGCGAAAACTACACCTCATTTGGACTCTCCTAGCTCCCTCTATGCCTATTTAAACACCTCCCCCGAAATCCGGATCATCCTCTTCCCCGAAACCCTAGAAAACCGTCCCCGCGCGCGCCGGACACGTCCGCCGTCCGCCGGACACCTCGCGCCGCCACGTGTCGGCCGCCCGCCCTTCGCCATGAACCCAGCCACGGCCTCCCCGACCGCTCCTCCTCCCCGGCTCCGTCGCCCAGCGTCGCCTCCCGCCCGGCCCGAAGGTCGCCGCCTTGGTGCCCTCGCCGCCTCGCCGCCGGTGGCAGGCTTCGCCCGGCCCGCGGATCCACCCCGCCAGCGCCTCCTCCCGGCCACTCCAAGCCCTCCGGCCGCCAGTCGCCGCCCAGCTCCACCGGCGCCCGGCCCGCGGATCCGCCCGCGGCGCCTCCTCCTCCTCCCTCCGGCGAGCCCCTCGGCCGCCGCCGTCGCCGATCCAGATCCGGCCCGGCCCGAGCCCGTTGACCTCTTCTCCCTCCTAATTTTTCTCTAAGTCTTTGCATTCATTGTTATTTAGTGGCATTTTCGACGTGCTGTAACTTTGTCATCGTAGATCCATTTTGCGCGTTTAATATGTCAAACTGTTCGACTCGAAGAGTAGATCATTTCATATCATTGCATCATTTTCATTTGAGCTCATCTTGATGCCCGAAATGCTGTTGGAAGAGTGCTATGTGATGTTAGTTTCTGTTTCTTAACAGAACTTGCACTTTTGTTATTTTTGCCATGATTATTGTGTGCACCCTATGAATTTGAGTCCTACATGTGTTTTGTAAAATGCCATGCCATCTTTCCAGGGGTGTATGCCATGTATTTTTTTTGATCTATGTGGTGACTAGAACAAGCATGCAAAGTAGGTGTCCTGATGTTGCTGATTTCAGCCCTGTTTTAGCTGATTTTGATGCCATGTTAACTTGATGCTACCGAGAGATCTATGCATATTTTGAGATACTTCAGTAAGGGTGTTTGGTAAAGCATGTCTTGCTCTATCCATCCATGACTTTGTTTGCAATTATGGAGTGCCATAGCTTGAGTCAATCGAGCTCTACTTTTGCTATCAAATGTTTCCTGGCAGATTGTATACATGTTATTCAATTTTGCCTAGCTTGTTGTGGTCGATCCATATACGCTATGTTATTGTTCTTGCCATGTATGTCTTCTATGTCATGTATTCTTGATGTATGTATGCTTAGTTTATCATTTGAGGCTCTGTAGTGAGTGCATTGAGCTTGTAAACATGCCCTCTCGTTATCAGTTTTTGACATGCCATGTTGCTGAATCTGTTGACGAAACTTTCAATATTGACATGGGTGTTACTATATTTTTTGATACTTTTTGGCTTATGGTCAGTAAGGGACTTTTGTTCTATGCTTTGAGTAGACTCATGCCATGCCTTGTTTTGCTATTTTAAGTTCCTCTAGCATGTAGTTTTCTTGCTCTGAACATGTCCACCTGTTGCTGTTTTTGTCATGTCCAGCCTGATATTTTGTGCTCTTTTGCCATGCTTGTTTGAACATGTTATGATGTGAACTAGCCGTAGCTCAGTGCTTATCTTTTGTCGAGCATCATATGTAGATCACTGCCATGTGCTTTGTTGGTACGTTTGGGTGCAGTAGCTTAATTAATTGTTGCTTGCTAAGTGGCATCATGTTGTTAATGGCAGATTTGTGCCATTCTTGTTTTGCTTGTCATTTGCAAACCGTGCATCCGTTTCCGGTGATCTTTATATCGATTTCAACCGAAATCATCTCATCTTTCCAGTGGCATGCTTGGTTGCCAAGTTGATGCCTGGTTCATCATTTACCTTCCGGAGCGCTCATAAGCATTGCATATCGCATCCCGCATATCATGTCATGTTTTGCATCATGTTGATTGTGCATTGCACCGTGATTTATTGTGGTTCCTTTGTTTGTGTTGTTGCTTTGGGTAGAGTCGGGAGACGAGTACGTGAACGAGGAACCTGTTGAGAACGCTTACGAGGATCAAGCTTTCGACAACTCTGAGAACATTGCGAGCAAGATGACCATACCCTCGAAATCACTTCTATCTTTGCTATGCTAGTTGCTCGCTCTTTTGCTATGCCTATGCTGCGATGCCTACCACTTGCTATATCATGCCACCCATATTGCCATGTCAGCCTCTAACCATCCTTTTCCTAGCAAACCGTTGATTGGCTATGTTACCGCTTTGCTCAGCCCTCTTATAGCGTTGCTAGTTGCAGGTGAAGCTGAAGTTTGTTCCTTGTTGGAACATGGAGATGTTGTTCCTTGTTGGAACATGTTTACTTGTTGGGGATATCACAATATTTATCTGCTTTAAATTAATACATCTATATACTTGGTAAAGGGTGGAAGGCTCGGCCTTATGCACAGTGTTTTGTTCCACTCTTGCCACCCTAGTTTCCGTCATACCGTGTTATGTTCCTTGATTTTGCGTTCCTTACACGGTTGGGTGATTTATGGGACCCCTTGACAGTTCGCTTTGAATAAGACTCGTCCCAAAGAAGGCCCAACATTGGTTTTACCATTTGCCACCTAAGCCTTTTTCCCCGGGTTTTCGCGAGCCCGAGGGTCATCTTTATTTTAACCCCGGACCGGTGCTCCTTCGAGTCTTTGGCCCGAACCGAGAAGCTTCTTGGGGCCACCACGGGAAACTCGAGGCTTGGTTTTACTCGTAGCTTGACTTATCCGGATGTGCCACGAGAACGAGATATGTGCAGCTCCTATCGGGATTTGTCGGCACAATCAGGCGGCTTTGCTGGTCTTGTTTTATTCTTTGTCGAAATGTCTTCTAGTCCGGGATTCCGAGATTGATCGGGTCTTCGGTAGAAGGAATATCCTTCGTTGACCGTGAGAGCTTATAATGGGCTAAGTTGTGACACCCCTGCTAGGTAATATCTTTCGAAAGCCGTGCCCGCGGTTTTGAGGCAGATGGGAATTTGTTAATGTCCGGTTGTAGAAAACCCAAAGTTGACCTCAAATAAAATACACATCAACCGCGTGTGTAACCGTGATGGTCTCTTCTCGGCGGAGTTCGGGAAGTGAACACGGTGTTGGAGTTATGTCTGACGTAAGTAGTTCAGATCACTTCTTGATCGCTATTAGCTTCACGACCGGCGCTTTGCTCCTCTTCTCGCTCTCTTTTTCTTGAAGTAGCCACCATATATGCTAGTCGCTTGCTGCAGCTCCACTTTACTACTCTGTCCTTCCTATAAGCTTAAATAGTCTTGATCTCGCGGGTGTGAGATTGCTGAGTCCCCGTGACTCACGAGATACTTCCAACACGATTGCAGTGTTCCGACGAGGCCGGTCAGGTGACTCAACCGAGCTCAAGTGGGAGTTCGACGAGGAACGTGGTCGTTACTATGTGTCTTTTCCTGATGATCAGTAGTGGTGCCCAGTTGGGATGATTCGGGGATCTGTGTAGCATTTGGGGTATCTTCTTTTATTTTGGTTCCGTAGTCGGACCTTGAGTGTACTCTGATTGATGGATGTTTATTTATGTACTGTGTGAAGTGGCGGCTGTAAGCCAACTATGTATCTCTTTCCCTTATTTATTACATGGGTTGTGTGAAGATTACCTCACTTGCGACATTGCTTTCAATGCGGTTATGCCTCTAAGTCGTGCCTCGACACGTGGGAGATATAGCCGCATCGGGGGCGTTACATAGAAGGCCCATGGATCGTACGGCCCGTAGAAGGCCCATGGATCCTACGGCCCATAGAAGGCCCATGGACCCTAAGGCCCATATAGAAGGCCCATGGATCCTACGGCCCGTATAGAAGGCTAATGGATCCTACGGCCGGACGAAGGCCCATGGATCATACAGCCTGCAGGAGGCCCATGGTTACGACAGTCCGTGTATTGCCATGATTATTTTGTCCTAGTTACAAAAAATAGGCTATTATGGCCACTAGAAAAAAACAGAAAAAGAACTGCATTGACTACAAGCAAACAACTAACACAAGACAACAAAGAAATAAATAAGCAAGCAATTAACGCTAGCCTACTACGGCTATTACACATATTACATCCATTGGGCATCAAAGTTCGCCACTAGTGCAAATATAGGGAACAAAGCAGCACATTACATACACTGGCCGTCAAAATTGGCTAGCAGTGCAAATAAACGTGGCAGCAAAACAAGAGCATAACTGAAACAACTTCAGAAGAGCTCAAGAAACGTTATCCTGGGTATCCACCATGCTGGCAATAAGCTTAGAAAGTTGATTAGCTTTGTCCTGTTTGGCGCTAAAATCCTCCAACGCTTGTCATTGCCGCGAGAAAGTATGCATCCGAATGCTCCAGGACTTCCGCAGTCCTTCCGCTTCTTGTCGCAAAGACAACCGATCGATGTCTTTCAGCTTGTAGTTGAGACTCAAGAAACCGAACTGATTCGCATAAAGTGAGTTTGGATAACTTGTGCAAGCGGTAGTGTCCAGTAACTCGAACACTAAACCAAGACATGACTTTGGGGTTGTCTCGCTGTCTTCAAGATAGTCTTCCTTAACTGTTTTATCAGCTTTTTGTTGGAGACCAACAAGGATGTGTCACTATCTCCATTACTTCCTTTACCATTGCTTAATAAGGCACTCTTCCCCAATATTTTGTCAGGATTCTAAAAGAAGAAACAAGCAGACACATAACAAGTTTAGCATGTACTAGTATATGAAACTCATTTCGAACACTAAACCAAGACATGACTTTGGGGTTGTCTCGCTGTCTTCGAGATAGTCTTCCTTAGCTGTTTTATCAGCTTTTTGTTGGAGACCAACAAGGATGTGTCACTATCCTGAACCTTATCTGCATTACTTCCTTTACCATTGCTTAATAAGGCACTCTTCCCCAATATTCTCACAAGATTCTAAAAGAAGAAACAAGCAGACACATAACAAGTTTAGCATGTACTAGTATATGAAACAAATTTCGGTGAACCAGTTCATTAGGAAGGTGGACAGGATTAAACTACCAAGTCTTCTATTGCCAAGTACTAGTACATAATAAAAGCATCAAAAAAACATATATCTATGTCCTATGGTCACTGCATTGTCTTGCCAAATCAAAATAGAGACACGGTTCATATCATATCAGTTCAAGACAAAGCAGAAAGTGAAAGAATACAAAGCGTGGGAAACTACACAAAGACAACCAGATTTCAGATGGGTACCACGGGTCTACATGTACAACAACACTATTGGCTCTGTTGTGATGCTAGTAATGTGCATGATATGAAAGTCAACTGTATACACAATTGAAATTGAAATCAACAGAGCTATTGATAAGTGCAAACCTGTTAAAGAAACATGCGTGAACATACCTGTTGTGCCATTGGAGTTTCGATTGGATCCTTCAATTTAAAAATAAATTTGTATGAGTAAATACAGTGATACAAGAGCAAAGCAGTCATAGTTAAAAAAATGCTCGCCTAAGCGAGCGCTTAAGCGTGCCTAGGCTCTAGGCGTTGGCAAAACACATTGCGCATAACTACGCTTAATCTGTGCATAACTGCGCATAAGCATGCGCTTTGGTCAGTAAAGCGCAAGGCGGTGGCAAAACGCACAATTAACGCCTAGCGCTTTTTGAACTATGATAGCAATGGAATCTTAAATTAGAACAGTTGTTCTTCAGGTTTAGGCACTTGTTCTACATGAACAGAGTACAGTAAGACGCAAGAATATAATACTTAAAAATAGAAAATGAGCTCATGGACCTTACCACATTCTTGGTTTGAGACCAGTACAGAACAAGGCGTTCCCAGTCATCGTCCAGTAAATGTGTCTCGGGAGAACGTAAGGGAATTTGATGAGTTTCTTTGCCGGTGAAGTATGTTTTCTTCAGGTAATTCTGATACTGCCACCAAGCCTTCTTGAAGATAGCAGAGGTATTAGCACAGGTTACCTCATTCTGAGTTTCCAAATCGGTCCTTCTCTATAGAGAAAAATGGGAAAAGCTGTTGTATTATAACCATCATGGAGGTAGGATGTATGGGACGAAGCAAAGTAATTGCCATGAATAACATTACTTACACATAACTCCTGGACAAACACCTGCAACTGGCATTTTCCTTCATCTTCAGTATAATATTTCCAAGATGGGAAGATACGCATATATGATTTAACAACATCAAATGCGATAGATACTAAACTATGACTAGCTAGTTGTGCTTCCTCCACAGGAATAGGCGTACTAACTGGTGGAGTTGGGGTTCGCCGTGATAGTACTGGCCCTTTGGGCACTGGAGCTGCCTTACTAACTGCTCTTGCTTGGGAGCTCTGTGGTGGAGATGGTGTTGTGTCAACAGGAACTAGGTTACTATCGGCTGGGGTTGGGGTTAGATTGGGTGAAGCTGGTTCTCTGTCCATCACAGTAGGGGTACAATCTGCGAGAGTTTGGGTTATGTGTGGTAGGGTTGGTTCTTATGCATGTACAACCGGGGTGATATCTCCACCAAGAGGTAGCAGTGTTTTATTTGAAGACCGTGTTTTTAGTCCGCTAGATACTGGCATAACTCGCTCCAATTCAAATGGCTGATAAACAGGAAACATAGTTGAATGTACAGACATTGTATGAGAGACAGATGCAATAGATAGTGTGGAAAAAAGAGGGCATGAAATAGTTGACATGTATATTGTTTAACTAAAACGGATAGCATGACATAATTTCACAAATATGATGTCTATCTAAACTGGATAGGATCGCATAACATAATTCAAAGATATGATGAATAACTAAAAAGGATCGCATGACATAATTCACCTACATGTTATCTAAGTAATCAGGATCGCATCATTTAATTCACATATGTGATTTATATGCTAAACAGATGGCATTCGATATGATGTCTGGACTAAGAACATGGTGTTGAATATTGTGTATATGATGTCTAAACTATGCAATGCAACACACCGTATGCATGATATGAGCAGTATAACCATGCCAAGTTAGAGCATACACCTCAGTGGAGGAATAGGATTGGTCATCTGTCTCGGAATCCATCTCAGAGGAGCTATCGGGACCCAACAAGAGATCTGCTTCGACAGGTAGCACTGCTCGCTCAAGGCCTTGTTTTCACTCCAGATTTTTCCATCTCCCACCCAAATGGCTGATTCACAGGAAGAGTAGTTTAATGTACAAACATTGTCGACAAATGGAAATGTAATGAAGAAAAGGATGGGCAAGATATCATTCAAATATATGATGCCTGGTTAAACAGGATGGCATTGCACATTTGACATATATTATGGCTGGCTAAAAGACATGAGACTGCATAATTCCCATATATGATAAAGAAACTAAACAGGTGGCATTACAGAACATGTCTAAACTAAGCAGATGACATATATGATGTCAAAAGTAGGCACTGCAAGGCAACATATGCATGATATGACTAACATAATCATGCCAAGGTAGAGCAAACACCTTGGGGGGTAAATAGGAGTGGTCAGCGGCGTCTGAATCCGCCTCAGAACAGATATCTTCCTCTGGATTACAATCTGGAGAGGGGTGGGGAGGGTTTGCCATTGAACCCACCATGGAGCGATGTTTGCATGACATTGTATTGCCGCGCAAAACTCTTCTCTTTTTCTCTACATGTTCAGCATGACTGTGTACAATATCTGACATGCATACGGAAAAATATGGTGAGATTATGTAAGGAGAGCATGCAGAAATTTAGAGTGATGGTAACAACCCGGTGGATCGGCGTTTTTCCGTTGAATCAAAATAGCCCTAATGGATCGACGTGAATGTATAGTAATAAGTGATGCAACAAGTGTACAACCTTTTGACGTAGCCATGTCGACCTCAAAGCATCATTGGGTTGGTCATTTGAAGCGCTTGAGGCAGAGGTGGCTGTCGGAGGTGTGGAGGAAGATCTCGAGGAATCAGAGAGCGGCGTCGAGGGCACTTTCTGTTGTGATGGATCGTTCTGTCATTGGAGCAGCTTTGGTGAGCCGTAAGACGTCAAGGCTGAAGTAGCACAAGACAGACATAGTCAATCTCAAGTGGGATTCTAATAGCATCTCCAATAGATGATGTAAAATGGATGTAAAATTGTAACACCCCGGAAGTAACTTTCCATACTTGTAACTCCAACTCTTGCCATTTTCGGCACTGTGATATGATATTCCCTCCGTGGTTGGGTTTCTTCATTTTGCATTTTGTCCGTGTCATGCATTTTTATCATGTCATCATGTGCATCGCATTTGCATATGTGTTCGTCTCATGATTCCGAGCATTTTTCCCGTTGTCCGTTTTGCAATCCCAAGACTCCTATCTCCCCTCAGCGGTCCCTTTTACGTTGGTCCGTGTGCGGGTATTAAACCTTCTCGAAATGGACCGAGGTTTGTCTAGTGGCCTTGGTTTACCACCCGTAGACCACCGGTCAAGTTTCGGGTCATTTGGAGCTCGTTTGGTACTCCAACGGTTAACCGCACTCTCGCAAAGGCCTCTTTTAAGTTGCAGCCCAACACCCCTTCAAAACAGCTCAATAACCCATCTAAGTCACTTCCATGCTCTCCGTCGTTCGATCACGATCGTGTGGGCGAAAACTACACCTCATTTGGACTCTCCTAGCTCCCTCTATGCCTATTTAAGCAAACCCCTCCCGTCCAAATTCGCGGATCAAGTTCCACCCCTAACCCTAGCAGTTTTCCTCCTCGCGCCGCCGGACGCGTCCGTCCGCGCCGGACACGTCCGCCGGCCACGTCGCCCGGACCAATCCCGCGCTGACACGTCACCTCGCCGCCGCCTCGACCAACCACCTCGCGCCCGCGTCACGCCGCCCGCTCACGCGCCGGAGGTGAAACCCGCCAGCGCCCGCCCGTCCGCCGCCGCCGCTTCGGCCCGTCCGCCGTCTCCCCGCCGCCGCGCCTCTCGCCCGGCTCCAGCGCCGCCGCGCCCGCCGCAGCAGCGACCTCGCCCGCCGCCGCCCCGCCGGCCGGCCCTCGCCCGCCGCCCGGCGCGTCCCGCCGGCGACCTCTCCCCTCCCGCCGGCGCCGCCCCTCCTCCGCCGGAGCGCCTTCCTCCGCCGCGCCCCGATCCGATCCGATCCGGCCGGCCCGAGCCCGTTGACCTCTTCTCCCTCCTCCTAATTTTTTTTCTCGAAGTCTTTGCATCTCTTGTTATTTTGTGCAATTTTCAACATGCTATATCTTCGCATCCGTAGATCCACTTTGCACGTATAATATGTCAAAATGTTCGCCTCGAAGAGTAGATCATTTCATCTCATTGCATCATTTTCATTTGAGCTCATCTTGATGCCCGAAATGCTGTTACAAGAGTGCTATGTGCTGTTAGTTTCTGATTTTTATCAGGACTTGCACTTTTGTTATTTTTGCCATGATTAATATGTGCACCCTATGAATTTGAGTCCTACATGTGTTTTGTAGAATGCCATGCCATCTTTCCAGGGATATATGCCATGTATTTTGTTGATCTATGTGGTGACTAGCACAAGCATGCAAAGTAGGTGTCGTAATGTTGCTGATTTCAGCTCTGTTTTAGCTGATTTTGATGCCATGTTAACTTGATGAAACAAGAGATCTATGCCTATTTTGAGATACTTCAGTAAGGGTGTTTTGTAAAAAATGTCTTGCTCTATCCTTCCATGCCTTTGTTTGCAATTATGGAGTGCCATAGCTTGAGTCAATCGAGCTCTACTTTTGCTATCAAATGTTTCCTGGCAGATTGTATACATGTTATTCAATTTTGCCTAGCTTGTTGTGGTTGATCCATTTATGCTATGTTATTATTCTTGCCATTTATGTCTTATATGTCATGTCTTCTTGATGTATGTTTGCTTAGTTTATCATTTGAGGCTCTGTAGTGAGTGCATTGAGCTTGTAAACATGCCCTCTCGTTATCAGTTTTTGACATGCCATGTTGCTGAATCTGTTAACGAGACTTTCAATATTGACATGGGAGTTACTATATTTTCTAATCCTTTTTGGCTTATGGTAAGTAAGGGATTTTTGTTCTAGGCTTTGAGTAGATTCATGCCATGCCTTGTTTTGCTATTTTAAGGTCCTGTAGCATGTAGTTTTTCTGCTCTGAACATTGCAACCTGATGCTGTTTTTGCCATGTCCAGCCTGATATTTTGTGCACTTTTGCCATGCTTGTTTGAACCTGTTATGATGTGAACTAGCCATAGCTCAGTGCTCATCTTTTGTCGAGCATCATGTGTAGATCACTGCCATGTGCTTTGTTCTTACGTTTGAGTGCATTAGCTTAATTAATTGTTGCTTCCTAAGTGGCATCATGCTGTTAATGGCAGATTTGCGCCATTCTTGTTTTGCTTGTCATTTCCAAACCGTGCATCCGATTCCGGTGATCTTTATATCGATTTCAACCGAAATCATCTCATCTTTCCAGTGGCATGCTTGGTTTGCCAAGTTGATGCATGGTTCATCATTTACCTTCCGGAGCGCACATAAGCATTGCATATCGCATCCCGCATATCATGTCATGTTTTGCATCATGTTGATTGTGCATTGCACCGTGATTTATTGTAGTTCCTTTGTTTGTGTTGTTGTTTTGGGTAGAGTCGGGAGACGAGTACGTGAACGAGGAACCGGTTGAGAACGCTTACGAGGATCAAGCTTTCGACAACTCTGAGAACATTGCGCAAGATGACCATACCCTCGAAATCACTTCTATCTTTGCTATGCTAGTTGCTCGCTTTTGCTATGCCTATGATGCGATGCCTACCACTTGCTATATCATGCCACCCATATTGCCATGTCAGCCCCTAACCATCCTTTTCCTAGCAAACCGTTGATTGGCTATGTTACCGCTTTGCTCAGCCCTCTTATAGCGTTGCTAGTTGCAGTGAAGTGAAGTTTGTTCCTTGTTGGAACATGGAGATGTTGTTCCTTATTGGAACATGTTTACTTGTTGGGGATATCACAATATATATCTGCTATATTTAATACATCTATATACTTGGTAAAGGGTGGAAGGCTCGGCCTTATGCCTGGTGTTTTGTTCCACTCTTGCCACCCTAGTTTCCGTCATACCGGTGTTATGTTCCTTGACTTTAGCGTTCCTTACACGGTTGGGTGATTTATGGGACCCCCTTGACAGTTCGCTTTGAATAAGACTCGTCCAAAGAAGGCCCAACTTCGGTTTTACCATTTGCCACCTAAGCCTTTTTTCCCCGGGTTTTCGCGAGCCCGAGGGTCATCTTTATTTTAACCCCCCCGGGCCAGTTCTCCTTCGATTGCTGGTCCAACTTGAGCGATGTCCGGCGCCCCTTGGGCAACTGTGGTTTATGCCAACCCGACGTCTGGCTCATCCGGTGTGCCGGAGAACGAGATATGTGCAGCTCCTATCGGGATTTGTCGGCACATTCGGGCGGCTTTGCTGGTCTTGTTTTATTCTTTGTCGAAATGTCTTGTAGTCCGGGATTCCGAGATTGATCGGGTCTTCCCGGTAGAAGGAATATCCTTCGTTGACCGTGAGAGCTTATAATGGGCTAAGTTGGGACACCCTGCAGGGTAAATATCTTTCAAAGCCGTGCCCGCAGCTTATGAGGCGGATGGGAGTTTGTTAATGTCCGTTGTAGAAAACCCGAAGTTGACCTCAAATAAAATACACATCAACCGCGTGTGTAACTGCGATGGTCTCTTCTCGGCGGAGTCCGGGAAGTGAACACGGTGTTGGAGTTATGTCCGGCGTAAGTAGTACAGGATCACTTCTTGATCGCTACTAGTTTCACGACCGTGCTTTTGCTTCTCTTCTCGCTCTCTTTTACGGTAGCCACCATATATGCTAGTCGCTTGCTGCAGCTCCACTTTACTACCCTGTCCTTCCTATAAGCTTAAATAGTCTTGATCTCGCTGGATGTGAGATTGCTGAGTCCCGTGACTCACAGATACTTCCAAACACGATTTGCAGGTTCCGACGATGCCGGCAGTGACTCAACCGAGCTCAAGTGGGAGTTCGACGAGGAACGTGGTCGTTACTATGTGTCTTTTCCTGATGATCAGTAGTGGTGCCCAGTTGGGACGATCGGGGATCTGTGTAGCATTTGGGGTATCTTCTTTTATTTTGGTTCCGTAGTCGGACCTTGATTGTACTATGATTGATGGATGTTATTTACGTACTGTGTGAAGTGGCGACTGTAAGCCAACTATGTATCTTTCCCTTAATTATTACATGGGTTGTGTGAAGATTACCTCACTTGCGACATTGCTTTCAATGCGGTTATGCCTCTAAGTCGTGCCTCGACACGTGGGAGATATAGCCGCATCGGGCGTGACAAGTTGGTATCAGAGCCTTCCCCGACTTAGGAGCCCCCTACTTGATTGTTTGCTGACGTTGTTGAGTCTAGAATGGAAAATGTTTTGAGTCTTAGGATTATATATATCGGAGAGTAGGATTCTTTTTACTCCTCAGTCCCTTCATCGCTCTGTGAGGTCTCCTGACGTAGAGTTTTGACTCTTCTCTCCTCAAATTTCACTAAAAATTTTTTAGGATCACGTGGGTATCTTGGAATCGTTCCGATGGTTTTGTGACGAGAACATTGTTCTTGGTGCCTCGACATTTAGGGGTTGTGGCGTGTCCCGGGAGTTGAGCTCCGAGGTGTTGTCATCACAATTTTATCGTTGCGATTCTGGAATACCTGAGTTTTGCCGACATCGAAATCTCTTTTGTGCGCTTGTTGGTGAGATAACCTCGATAGCCCGATCTTGTGGCGAAAAGGGAGTATCGCCATGACTTGTATACGGATGTTTTTCAAGGTCGAGGTACCACGATTTCCGAGGATTTCTTGGTTATGTGTTGACGGATGGATACTGGATCTAGGTATTGTTAGTTTGGGTGATATATTTTGTGTCCTGTATCCCCAACACCAGATTGCATAACCGTAAAGTTTCGGAGTTTATAGGTGGGAATTCTAGTAGCTTACGGGATATTCTTTCCGGCTGGATGTATGATTTGAGATTGGGGTTCAACGTCTAGTGGTCCGCCCATTCACGGTCGATTTACAGTGGTCGCGAGACGTCTTAAAGAATCCTTGGCTATGCTGATTCGGGGATGTCTTGTTTGTCATTCGTGACGTCCGCTATACGTCGTGTCTGTGTGGGCCCCACCACGAACACTTTGGACGAAATCTCTATCATGTGTTTGTTCCGGCTCATTCTAGAAGCCAATCTTTTGTTTTCAGTTCTGATATTCGATTTGTTTCTAAGACAGATGTTGTTTCCATATCTTTATCTTAGTGGCTTCTCACCTTAATGGACGTGTGATGATTAACTTTGGAATTCATTCGTTCATTCTTGTTCGAATGTTTATTGTGAAGACTATATGTTACAATTTCTATCCGTTGATTCTACTTATCAATTTGTCTATCAAAGGACTAACGGATGTCACCCTCTTCAGATGGCTCCGCCAACGGCGTCAATCCGGATCGCAATGATGGGGATCAGTCGAATCCTCCACCTCCACCTCCACCTCCGCCTCCAGAGGCCTGGCAAGCTATCATGGCAGCCACCAATGCCAATGCTCAGATGATTTAGCAGCTCTTGCAAGAACGTACTCAGGGGCAAGGCAATCAAGGAAATCAAGGTCAAGGCAACAATCAGCCACACTTTGCTACTCTCACCGGGCCTCGCTAATCAGCGAAGTCTTTCGGTTTACGTGTCGAGGCCACAGCGGCCGACGATTGGTTAGTGGACATCTGCAAGCACTTTGACTGTAGCAATGTCGCACTGAGGACTTTGTCAAGTTTGCATCGTTTCAACTCAAGGATCAAGCAATGAGTGGTTCCAGCAATACAAAGATTCCAGAGGAGGTCGTGTCATTACACGGGATGAGTTCCGCCGTGATTTCAGAGCTCATCACATTCGAAAAGTGTTGTTGAGAGCAAGCGTGAGGAGTTCCGCAATCTCAAGCAAGGCACCATGTCTGTCTATCAATACAATATCCAGCCTCGAAGCTTCGCTGCTTTGCTAAGCAAGACGTGCACGATGAAAAGAGTATGATCTATCAATTCAGAGGTGGTCCGAGAGAAGATCTGCAATTACCTCTTGTCTGCTGTTTGAGCGAGATAAGTATGATGATTTCTACAACATGGCTCTGAAGCAAGAAGCTGCCCAGCTCAAATGTGAGGCTTCTAAGAAGAGAATCAGGGATGCGATTCAGTCCGCTTCGTCCTCTCAAGTGGCAGCTAAGCAGCAGAAGTTTTACTGCCCCTCCTCCGTTCGTCGGCCTTACCAGCGAGAAGAACTCAGGTGGCCGTGGATCTTCCCACCCACCCAACCCAAGCTATCGTAACAAGTCTAATTCTCAAGCTCCAAGGTCAAGTGCTCCTTACCACCGTCCGCTCTCTGAGGTCACTTGCAACAAGTGTCAGCAGAAGGGTCACTATGCGAACAAGTGCTTCAACCAGAGGCGCCTTCCGCCTCCTCCTCCTGTGAAATCTTCAAGCAATGCAGTGGTCAAGCATAATCCGAAGTCTGCAAAGGTCAATATGATGAATGCAGCTCAGGCAGAGGAATCTTCTGATGTGATAATGGGTAATCTTCCAGTTAATGATATTCCTGCAAAAGTCTTATTTGTTTATGGTGCATCGCATTCTTTCATTTCAAGACCTTTTGCATCTAAGCATGAGTTGGTTTTTCAAGATTTGCCTAAACCATTATCGGTTGTCTCTCCGGGTAAATTCATGCATGCAAGCTCCATGGTTCCGGATGTTTCTATCAAGATGGGCGATTATAGGTTTCTGGCTAAACCTATTGTTCTCGGTGACTCGGATATTGATCTTATTCTCGGGATGGACTGGCTTTATCAGCACAAAGCTCAGCTTGATTGTGCTGCCAGGGAAATTCAATTGACTCACTCTTCTAATGATGTGATCATCTATGCCGCTTCGTGATGAAACCATTCGGTTGTTTTCTCTCAATGAGAAGGGCGAACTGAATGCTATCTCTCAGATTCCAGTCGTTTGTGAGTACCAAGATGTCTTTCCAGAAGAGCTTCCGGGTATGCCTCCTCATCGGCCAGTTGAGTTCGTTATCGATCTTGAGCCTGGCACTGAACCCGTTTGCAAGCGTCCATACAAGCTTGGACCTGAAGAGCTGAAGGAATTGAAGAAGCAGCTCGATGAACTAGAGCGTCTAGGTCTGATCAGACCGAGTTCATCTCCTTGGGGTTGTGGTGTTCTTTTTGTCCAGAAGAAGGATGGCACGGACCGACTTTTAAGCGTCGACACCGTCCATTGAATAAGAAGACAATCAAGAACAAGTATCCACTTCCCAACATCAATGAGCTTTTCGAGCAACTCAAAGGTGCTACAGTGTTCTCCAAGCTGGACCTTCGTATGGGGTATCATCAGATTCGCATTCGTGAACAAGATATTCCCAAGACAGCATTCAGAACAAGCTTTGGTTCTTATGAATATATTGTCATGTCTTTCGGCCTTGTCAATGCTCCTCCAACATTCTCTCGGATGATGAACTTCATATTCAACCCCTACACCAATGAATTCGTCTTGGTTTATCTTGATGATATTTTGGTCTTCTCCAAGAATAAGAAGGATCATGCCAAACATTTGCGATTGGTGCTAGACAAGCTCAGAGAGTACCAATTCTATGCTAAGTTCCCCAAATGTGAATTTTGGCTTGATGAAGTGCTTTATCTTGGTCATATCATCTCTGCCAAGGGCATCGCTGTTAATCCCGAGAAGGTGTCCGCAATCGTGAATTGGGAACCTCCTCAGAATGTCAAGCAGCTCCATGATTTTCTTGGTCTTGCAAGCTATTGCCGAAGATTCGTTGAGAACTTCTCCAAGATTGCAAAGCCTCTTTCCAACCTTCTCCAGAAGCATGTGAAGTATGTCTGGTCTCCTGAATGTGACGTTATTTTCAATACCCTCAAAGAGAAACTCGTCACAGCTCCCTGCTCGACTCCTCTGATGAATCCAAGCCATTTGAAGTTTTCGTGATGCTTCTCTTCAAGGTCTCGGTGCTGTGTTAATGCAAGAGAAGAGAGTTGTGGCTTATACCTCTCGCCAGTTGAAGCCCAACGAGAAGAACTACCCCACTCACGATCTTGAGTTGGCGGCAGTTGTCCATGCATTGATTACGTGGAGACATCTCTTGTTGGGAAGGAAAGTGGACATTTTCACTGATCACAAGAGTCTCAAGTACATCTTCACTCAGCCCAACCTCAACCTCGAGGCGGACTCGATGGGTCGAAATGATTCAAGAGTACAACCCAAGTATTGAGTATACTCCGCAAAGCCAATGTCATTGCAGACGCTTTGAGCGTAAAAGCTTATCGCAGCAGTCTAATCCTCAAGCCCTTTCACCGGATCTCGTGAAGCTTTCTGCAAGCTGAATCTTCAAGTTGTTCCTCAAGGCTTTCTTGCCAACCTCATAGTCTCTCCTACTTTGGAAGATCAGATTCGTGAGGCTCAACTTCTGGATGCCATGGTGAAAAAGGTGAAACGTGGTATCGACAAGGGCATTTCCAAGTACAAGTGCTTCAATGTTGATGACAAAGGCACTCTGTTCTTTGAGGACCGGATTGTGGTTCCTAAGGGTGATCTGCGAAAAGTCATTATGAACGAGGCTCACAATTCGCTTCTATCCATTCATCCTGGAAGTACGAAGATGTACCATGACCTCAAGCAAATATATTGGTGGACTCGAATGAAGCGAGAAATTGCTCAATTCGTGAATGAATGTGATGTCTGCAGAAGAGTGAAAGCGTAACACCAAAGACCAGCTGGTCTCCTTCAACCTCTTGCTATTCCTGAATGGAAGTTTGATCATATTGAAATGGACTTCGTGGATCGGCTTTCCAAAGTCCACGCGTGGAAATGATGCTATCTTCGTTGTCATTGACAAGCTTACTAAAGTGGCTCATTTTCTTCCTATCAAAGAATCGATCACAAAGCTCGGTTGGCAGAGCTATACACCTCCAGATTGTCTCCTTGCACGGCATTCCACAAGTGATCTCTTCGCACCGTGGCAGCATCTTTACCTCCAAGTTCGGGATTCTTTTCGTAAGGCCATGGGCACCAACATTCGGTTCAGCACAGCTTTCCATCCTCAAACAAGTGGCCAAGTTGAGCGAGTTAATCAAATCCTTGAAGATATGCTCAGGGCTTGTGTCATTTCTTTCGGTATGAAGTGGGAAGATCATCTTCCATATGCCGAGTTCTCTTACAACAACAGCTTCCAAGCGAGTTCGGGCAAGGCCCCATTCGAAATTCTCTATTGCAGAAAGTGTCGTACTCCTCTCAATTGGTCTGAGACAGGTGAACGCCAACTTCTTGGCAATGACTTGATCACGTATGTAAGAAATGTGCCAAGTCATTCGTGAGAATCTCAAAGCCGCGCAATCGCGCCAGAAGAGCTATTATGATGATAAGCACCGTGATGTGGCTTTTGAAATCGGAGACCATGTCTACCTCCGCGTCTCTCCAACGAAAGGCACTTTTCGCTTCGGTATCAAAGGGAAGCTTGCCCCTAGATACGTGGGTCCTTTCAAGATCATTGGGAAAAGAGGCGATCTCGCCTATCAACTTGAGCTTCCATCCAACTTTGCAAACGTGCATGATGTGTTTCACGTGTCACAGCTTCGCAAGTGTTTCAAGACTCCTGAACGCACTATCAACTTCGAAGAGATTGACCTTCAAGAAGATCTCTCTTATCATGAGCACTCCGTTGCTATTCTTGAAGAGACCGAGCGCAAGACTCGCAACAAGTCAATCAAATTCCTGAAAGTGAAGTGGTCACACCATTCCGACCGAGAAGCTACTTTGGAGCGCGAGGATCACCTCCGTTCTGAATATCCGGAGTTCTTTCAGTCCTAGATCTCGGGACGAGATCCTCTTGTAGTGGTGGAGTGTTGTAACACCCCGGAAGTAACTTTCCATATTTGTAACTCCAACTCTTGCCATTTTCGGCACTGTGATATGATATTCCCTCCGTGGTTGGGTTTCTTCATTTTGCATTTTGTCCGTGTCATGCATTTTTGTCATGTCATCATGTGCATCGCATTTGCATACGTGTTCGTCTAATGATTCCGAGCATTTTTCCCGTTGTCCGTTTTGCAATCCGGCACTCCTATCTCTCCCGGCGGTCCCTTTTACGTTTTTCCGTATGCGGGTATTAAACCTTCTCGAAATGGACCGAGGTTTGTCTAGTGGCCTTGGTATACCACCCGTAGACCACCGGTCAAGTTTCGGGTCATTTGGAGCTCGTTTGGTACTCCAACGGTTAACCGCACTCTCGCAAAGGCCTCTTTTAAGTTGCAGCCCAACACCCCTTCAAAACAGCCCAATAACCCATCTAAGTCACTTCCATGCTCTCCGTCGTTCGATCACGATCGTGTGGGCGAAAACTACAGCTCATTTGGACTCTCCTAGCTCCCTCTATGCCTATTTAAGCAAACCCCTCCCGTCCAAATTCGCGGATCAAATTCCACCCCTAACCCTAGCAGTTTTCCTCCTCGCGCCGCCGGACGCGTCCGTCCGCGCTGGACACGTCCGCCGGCCACGTCGCCCGGACCAATCCCGCGCTGACACGTCATCGCCGCCGCCGCCTCAGCCAACCACCTCGCGCCCGCGTCACCGCCGCCGCTTCCCGCCGTCGCGAGCCGGCGAGCCCATCGAGACCGCCCGGCCGTCCGCCGCCGCCGCTCGGCCCGTCCGCCGTCTCCCGCCGCCCGCGCCTCCTCGCCCAGCTCAGCGGCCCGCCCGGCATGAGCAGCGACCTCGCCCATGCCGCCGGCGCCCGCGCCGTGGCCCCGCCGCCGCCCGGCGCTTCCCCGGCGACCTCTCCCCTCCCGCCGGCGCCGCCCCTCCTCCGCCGGAGCGCCTTCCTCCGCCGCGCCCCGATCCGATCCGATCCGGCCGGCCCGAGCCCGTTGACCTCTTCTCCCTCCTCCTAATTTTTTTTCTCGAAGTCTTTGCATCTCTTGTTATTTTGTGCAATTTTCAACATGCTATATCTTCGCATCCGTAGATCCACTTTGCACGTATAATATGTCAAAATGTTCGCCTCGAAGAGTAGATCATTTCATCTCATTGCATCATTTTCATTTGAGCTCATCTTGATGCCCGAAATGCTGTTACAAAGAGTGCTATGTGCTGTTAGTTTCTGATTTTTATCAGGACTTGCACTTTTGTTATTTTTGCCATGATTAATATGTGCACCCTATGAATTTGAGTCCTACATGTGTTTTGTAGAATGCCATGCCATCTTTCCAGAGGTATATTCATGTATTTTTGTGATCTATGTGGTGACTAGCACAAGCATGCAAAGTAGGTGTCCTAATGTTGCTGATTTCAGCCCTGTTTTAGCTGATTTTGATGCCATGTTAACTTGATGAAACAAGAGATCTATGCCTATTTTGAGATACTTCAGTAAGGGTGTTTTGTAAAAAATGTCTTGCTCTATCCTTCCATGTCTTTGTTTGCAATTATGGAGTGCCATAGCTTGAGTCAATCGAGCTCTACTTTTGCTATCAAATGTTTCCTGGCAGATTGTATACATGTTATTCAATTTTGCCTAGCTTGTTGTGGTTGATCCATTTATGCTATGTTATTATTCTTGCCATTTATGTCTTATATGTCATGTCTTCTTGATGTATGTTTGCTTAGTTTATCATTTGAGGCTCTGTAGTGAGTGCATTGAGCTTGTAAACATGCCCTCTCGTTATCAGTTTTTGACATGCCATGTTGCTGAATCTGTTAACGAGACTTTCAATATTGACATGGGAGTTACTATATTTTCTAGTCCTTTTTGGCTTATGGTAAGTAAGGGACTTTTGTTCTAGGCTTTGAGTAGATTCATGCCATGCCTTGTTTTGCTATTTTAAGGTCCTATAGCATGTAGTTTTTCTGCTCTGAACATTGCAACCTGATGCTGTTTTTGCCATGTCCAGCCTGATATTTTGTGCACTTTTGCCATGCTTGTTTGAACCTGTTATGATGTGAACTAGCCGTAGCTCAGTGCTCATCTTTTGTCGAGCATCATGTGTAGATCACTGCCATGTGCTTTGTTCTTACGTTTGGGTGCATTAGCTTAATTAATTGTTGCTTCCTAAGTGGCATCATGCTGTTAATGGCAGATTTGCGCCATTCTTGTTTTGCTTGTCATTTCCAAACCGTGCATCCGATTCCGGTGATCTTTATATCGATTTCAACCGAAATCATCTCATCTTTCCAGTGGCATGCTTGGTTTGCCAAGTTGATGCATGGTTCATCATTTACCTTCCGGAGCGCACATAAGCATTGCATATCGCATCCCGCATATCATGTCATGTTTTGCATCATGTTGATTGTGCATTGCACCGTGATTTATTGTAGTTCCTTTGTTTGTGTTGTTGTTTTGGGTAGAGTCGGGAGACGAGTACGTGAACGAGGAACCGGTTGAGAACGCTTACGAGGATCAAGCTTTCGACAACTCTGAGAACATTGCAGGCAAGATGACCATACCCTCGAAATCACTTCTATCTTTGCTATGCTAGTTGCTCGCTCTTTTGCTATGCCTATGATGCGATGCCTACCACTTGCTATATCATGCCACCCATATTGCCATGTCAGCCCCTAACCATCCTTTTCCTAGCAAACCGTTGATTGGCTATGTTACCGCTTTGCTCAGCCCTCTTATAGCGTTGCTAGTTGCGGTGAAGCTGAAGTTTGTTCCTTGTTGGAACATGGAGATGTTGTTCCTTATTGGAACATGTTTACTTGTTGGGGATATCACAATATATATCTGCTATATTTAATACATCTATATACTTGGTAAAGGGTGGAAGGCTCGGCCTTATGCCCGTGTTTTGTTCCACTCTTGCCACCCTAGTTTCCGTCATACCGGTGTTATGTTCCTTGATTTTGCGTTCCTTACACGGTTGGGTGATTTATGGGACCCCTTGACAGTTCGCTTTGAATAAGACTCGTCCCAAAGAAGGCCCAACTTTGGTTTTACCATTTGCCACCTAAGCCTTTTTCCCCGGTTTTCGCGAGCCCGAGGGTCATCTTTATTTTAACCCCGGGCCAGTTCTCCTTCGATTGCTGGTCCAACTTGAGCGATGTCCGGCGCCCCTTGGGCAACCAGGGTTTATGCCAACCCGACGTCTGGCTCATCCGGTGTGCCCGGAGAACGAGATATG
Source organism: Aegilops bicornis (assembly GCA_021605145.1). Taxonomy (NCBI): domain Eukaryota; kingdom Viridiplantae; phylum Streptophyta; class Magnoliopsida; order Poales; family Poaceae; genus Aegilops; species Aegilops bicornis. Next base: position 221,478,982 of record CM038674.1, on the reverse strand, counting down.
TGCAGCTCCTATCGGGATTTGTCGGCACATTCGGGCGGCTTTGCTGGTCTTGTTTTATTGCTGTCGAAATGTCTTGTAGTCCGGGATTCCGAGATTGATCGGGTCTTCCCGGTAGAAGGAATATCCTTCGTTGACCGTGAGAGCTTATAATGGGCTAAGTTGGGACACCCCTGCAGGGTAAATATCTTTCGAAAGCCGTGCCCGCAGTTATGAGGCAGATGGGAGTTTGTTAATGTCCGGTTGTAGAAAACCCGAAGTTGACCTCAAATAAAATACACATCAACCGCGTGTGTAACCACGATGGTCTCTTCTCGGCGGAGTCCGGGAAGTGAACACGGTGTTGGAGTTATGTCTGACGTAAGTAGTACAGGATCACTTCTTGATCGCTACTAGTTTCACGACCGTGCTTTGCTTCTCTTCTCGCTCTCTTTTACGAAGTAGCCACCATATATGCTAGTCGCTTGCTGCAGCTCCACTTTACTACCCTGTCCTTCCTATAAGCTTAAATAGTCTTGATCTCGCGGATGTGAGATTGCTGAGTCCCCGTGACTCACAGATACTTCCAAACACAGTTGCAGGTTCCGACGATGCCGGTCAGGTGACTCAACCGAGCTCAAGTGGGAGTTCGACGAGGAACGTGGTCGTTACTATGTGTCTTTTCCTCGATGATCGTGAGTGGTGCCAGCTTGGGACGATCGGGGATCTGTGTAGCATTTGGGGTATCTTCTTTTATTTTGGTTCCGTAGTCGGACCTTGATTGTACTCTGATTGATGGATGTTATTTATGTACTGTGTGAAGTGGCGATTGTAAGCCAACTATGTATATTTCCCTTAATTATTACATGGGTTGTGTGAAGATTACCTCACTTGCGACATTGCTTTCAATGCGGTTATGCCTCTAAGTCGTGCCTCGACACGTGGGAGATATAGCCGCATCGGGGGCGTTACAAAAATTAACATCACCAAAAACCACCTAACTACAACAGATGAGGAAAAAACTGTTGACTCTGAACTTAACTGTAAAAATTGAAATTTACTGTGGAATCTGAATGCTATTGTCGAAACTGAACGCAATGGTAGCAGAGAGGCACTTGACATGTAATTTAGGGAGGGTCTGTAGTTCATCTTCAAGATGCGCCCCCCTCAGCCACCAGCCACCACCGGCCGAACCGCCGGCCTCAGCGCCGCCTCGCCGCCCCGAAACAACTCGCCACTGCCGCCCCGGCCAGCCCTCTAGGCCCCCGCCCATCCAACCTGAACCCTAAGATAGATAGTGGGGTACCTCTCCGGCGAGCCCCCGTCCCTGCTGCGGGTGGTTCTTCCTTAACTACGGCGAGCCCCCCCCCCAACTCCTGAAAATCGACTAACCCAAAAGTCAATTCCGTCGACTAAAGTGTGGCTTAATCGGAGCAGAGCAGCAGCATGAGCGAGGGGGTGAGCAGCAGCGGCGGAAGGGCGGCGATCGAGCGAGAGCCGGAGCAGCAGCAGCAGATCCGGCTGGTATGGACGCCGCCACCGAAGGGGCCTTGCACTGGGGGAGAGCCGCCATGGAGATGTTGCCCGCGGTGCCGGCTTCAAGGTAACCGCTCCATGAGGGTGCGGGATGGAGCACTGTCGGCGCTGGGAGGTCGAGTTAAGGAGAAGGTGTGATGCGATGAGTGTACAACCTCTTTGGTGGCGCCGAGTAGGCCTCGGCTTCGTCCGAGTAGTCGGTGAGGATGTTGCGGTTCCGGTGGAGTAGGTTAAGGCGGCGATGTGGAGATGGAGCAGCCGCGATAGACCAGGTGATCGTCGGAGTAGCTCCTTGGAGGTAGAGGACGAGGTGGCTGAACCAGCGGGACGGCGAGATGGACAATGGATCCTCAACCGAGGAGGTGGACGAGGGACGTCGAGCTGTTGAGGTGGACGACGTCATCGGGGAAGAGGCTCCGGCTGGGCAGCGGTGACATGGCGGACGGAGGAGGGTGGGGTTTCGCGGTTGGAGCGGAGAGGTTATGGCGGCCTGGGATTTCGAATGGTGAAAAGAGGGCGATGGGAGGTGGTGAAGCATGACTTAGGGACGCGCTTGTCCAAAATGTAGGGTGTGTTACAAAAGAACCCCCACCGATTTGAACTAGCTGCCCTTTCGGCTCAGGGTTAGAAGGGGGATTTCGCGTGTCGGGATTTGGCAGCTAGAGGGAGTTTTCGCGCGCGTTGTAATTTCGGCATAGCAAGGCGTGGGTTGTGAATTTTCGGGATATAACAAGACACGGGTTGAATTTTAGGGACAAGCCTAACGTGTAGTAATATTGTACTTGTACGTAACAGATCAATTCGCACTTCCCTCAACCAAAAAGAAAATGAAAAAAACAAAACTATTCACACCACACAAAGAGAGAGTCTTGCCCCGTTTTACTATACAAATGCTATTCAAAGCTACTCCCTCCTTCCATCTATATAGGGCCTAATGTGTTTTTCGATGCTAACTTTGACCAAATATTAGAGCAGTGATATATGACATGCAACTTACACAAAGCACACAGTTAAATTTGTCTGTGAAAGGTTCTTTCAATGATATAATTTTCACATTGTGCATGTCATGTACTATTAAGCTTGTCAATAGTCAAAGGCAGTCTTAAAAATCTCATTACGCCCTATATAGATGGAAGGAGGGAGTATGAATCCATGTTATGTCCAATTAAATTTTTTTGCTTGCTGTATAATGCGTGTAACCTACTCATACCAACATTTTAGTGCATTCCAAATGTATATACTACCACTGTAATTCGAACTATATTTGAATTTGTTTCTCTGTTTCAATAAGAATCTACAATCATGATTGTTGCCAACTTCAACCATCATAGTTTCCTTGCTATCCGCTAGATATAAATTGGACAACCTATAATGCAGGATGGCAAGCACACCATCATCAACAACTCCCTTTTTTTATAAGAGTAGAGATAAAATATATTAAATGTAGTATAAGATGTTCATAACCACACCATGTGTATCACTGTTATATATATTCACACATGCGTCGGTTTAAAACACTATGATAAATTCTTCAAATATCCGAATTTAATATAATGAAGTATATATGATCTCTTTACACCCACACAACCCTCTTATCTTTGTAGCTAGCGCTAACTTTCTCTTGTGCATGAACACGTTGTCGGTGTCAAAACCGGCGGATCTCGGGTAGTGTGTCCCGATCTGTGCGTCAAGGCTGATGGTAACAGGAAGCAAGGGACATAGATGTTTACCCAGGTTTGGGCCCTCTCGATGGAAGTAAAACCTTACTTCCTGCTTGATTAATATTCATGATATGGGTAGTACAAGAGTGGATCTACCACGAGATCATAGAGGCTAAGCCCTAAGAGCTAGCCTATGATGGTATGATTGTAATTGTGATCGGCCTTCTAAGGACCAACCCCTCCGGTTTATATAGATACCGGAGAGGGCTAGGGTTTACATGGAGTCGGTTACAAGGAAGGAAATATAATATCCGGATCGCCAAGCTTGCCTTCCACGCAAAGGAGAGTCCCATCCGGACACGGGCCAAAGGCTTGAGTCTTGTATCTTCACGCTTCAATAGTCCGGACGTTGTACACAGTCCGGCTGTCCGAATACCCCCTAATCCAGGACTCCCTCAGTAGCCCCTAAACCAGGCTTCAATGACGATGAGTCCGGCGTGCAGTATTGTCTTCAGCATTGCAAGGCGGGTTCCTCCTCCGAATACTCCAAAGTAATCATCGAACACTTAGACCATGTCCGGATATGCGAGATGATCTTCATATGCCACTGTAGAGAGAATGATATTTCACAAATGCAATCCGCTGACAACTTTTTCTGATGACGTGACATGTTATTACGGTCGGATCTTTATTCGATCCGTTTTCCCATAACCAGCTACAGCGCATATTGCGAGGCGGTTTCTTTGACATGTCTTGTCAAAGAAGAGATCGTGTCCCCTTATCACCGGATTCTCATCAATACGGGTATGGGTAATCTCACGACACCATTAATCGTGGCACTTGGGAAACAAGCGATTCTCAATGGGCAAATGGGGAGGCGCACTGCTCTCGGCTCCTCTATAAAGGGATAAGATTTCCCCATTTTCACCCACACCTTCTTCCTCCTTTGCCCACTCTTGCCCCCTCGAGCTCTAGCGCCCAAGCCCAAGTCTCCTCCGCACAGCCAAACATGTCCGGAGCAGGAGGCAAGTGGGTGGCTTCCACCATCAAGGAGAAGCACATCGCAAATCTTCGGGCGGCGGGATACTTGGCCGCGGACATAGTGCACCGTCTAGCAGACGCCGGGCAGGTCATTCCGACCCAGGACCACACGAAAGGGTCGTATTCGTCACCCACTTCGTCCGTGGACTGGGATTTCCACTCCATCCCTTCGTCCGCGGGCTCATGTTATACTACGGGCTAGATTTCCATGATCTAGCCCCGAACTTCGTCCTCAACATCTCGGCGTTGATCGTCGTATGCAAGGCCTTCCTCCGCATCCGGCCTCACTTCGGCCTATGGCTGCAAACCTTCTGCGTGAAGCCGAACGTTGTAAGCGGCCAACAAGCAGAGTGCGGAGGGGCCATGGTGGGCAGAATGCCTAACGTCACATGGCTCGACGGCTCCTTTGCGGAGACCGTAAGAGGATGGCAATCGGGGTGGTTCTACATCACCGAGCCGCGCGACGCCAACTGGGCAGCGGCCCCCGAGTTCTGATCCAGAGCCCCCATGCGGCTCACCTCCTGGGAGAAGAAGGGCCTGTCCTGGGGCGATTCCACGGAGCTGGCCGGACTCCAGACATGCATCAAAGGCATGAAGGACAAGAACATCAAGCTTGTCAACGTGATCCAGGTCATGCTCGTTCGCCGGATCCTGCCCTGCCAGAGGTGGGCGGTCAATCTGTGGGAGTTTGTCCCAACCGAACAACGGACACTCCAGAAGCTCTACGACATGAAGCACAAAGGCGCATGCAAGGTGCTGTTCAAGGCCTCCGAAGTACCTCCTCCAACATCCGAGGACCGCGGGCTTCACGCCACACGGGCTCCTAGGCTGGTGAGTTCTCAGACTGACACCGGACCCAGTTCTTCCCGATATATTCATGGGAGTGCCTTAAGTAGTTGTGCATATTTGCTTCAGGACTATGTGGAGACAGCAGAGCAGGTCTACTGTCCGGCTCCGCTGCTAGAAGGCCCAGTGGATGCTCTACTGACGGAGATGGTGGTCCCGGCACCGTACAAGGTGCCAGAGAAGAAGGCCGAGAAGAAGGCCCCGGGGATCCGAAAGGGTCTCCGGTGTAAGGTTGTGCCAGAAGCCTCGTCCGAAGACGACGAGGCGGACTCCTCCCACAAAGGGGAGGAGGAAGAAGAAGAAGACGCCCCATCCGAAGAGGATGAGGGGCCCGGGGAAGCGGACCGAGGGGCGAGAAAAAGCCCTCGGCGTAGGCCCGTCATTCCCCTGTCATCTGATGACGACAAGACGGATTCCTCCGGCAGAGGCGGGGGGAATCAGGAAGAGATCCTACCTCCCCCCATTGGGGGTAGAAGAAGAGGAAGGCCGCCCCGGGAGGGGAGGCTGGGGCATCCAAGAAGGGAAAGGGATCCCTTCCGAACTATTCCACCACGGCCGCTCATAGCGAGGAGGGGTGGCTGCCTAGGGGGAAGCCCCAAGTGCGATTTTAAGTGTCCGCATTCTATCATGGTTTCACTTCATAGTTTTTGTATTTATAATGCCGAACATGCGTGCAGTCCGGCCAGAGATCACCCTGAGGTATCTTCCTCCGGGTCCCTGAGCAATTCGGAGATGAATTCGCTTCCGACGGCCACTACTCCTCAACCCGCGAATGGCACGGAAGTGTTGTTCCAAAGGCTCCCAGAGCGGGGGGAGGTGACTCTGGAGACGCCCCGAGGCGGGGTCCCAGACATCGGACACGCGGGGTTCAAGATCCCCGCGGATCGTGTCGGTGTGAGCCATGGCCAGCCGGGCTCTGGGCCGAACACAATTCCGGAACCTTCGATGGTTCCGGACTCAGGCGGGCGACCCCTCATTAGGGAGGGCTAGCCGTCTGTATCGAGGACTTACGTTGCGCATGAGGCGCCGGACTGTCTGCTGGAAGCGCTTCACGGAGCTTCCATAGATGAAGAGCACCGTACTCTCATGAGTACGGTGATTCGAAAGGTTTTGTCCACCAAAAGCGACCAAACCGAAGCTTGCACCAGCCTCCTGACCGGCTTTGAGGTAAGTAATAAATATGTGCAAAATTACCACCCGATAGGTAGTAGCCCCTGATACTCTGTTTGGTGTTCGGAAACAAAAACCAAACGGAGGGTCAATAATAATCCGCAGGAGTCTAACAATAAATATTTGTGTGTGTAAGCAGGCTGTGCTGCTTGCTGCTGCTGCCCGTACTGCCGAGGTTGCCGAATTGAAGCGGGACCTGGAGCAGGTGCAGGGAGAGCTCGACCTCACGAGGAGGCAGCTCGAAGAGAACAGGGGTAAGTGATTCCCCTCTCTTATGTATTTGAGGATATACCAAATTGGCTAGTCTAACGCCAAAGCGTCGTGACTGCGAAACATGGGCCACCGCTGAAGTGGCGTCCCTGAAGAAGGCGCTATCCGAGGCCGAAGAAAAGGCGGCCTCGGAGTGTAAGGAGCGCAAAAAGCAAAGTGCTAGGGTAGGTGAGGTACAGCAAGAGCTCTAGGACCTCGGCACGAAATGTGAGTCCGTGGAGCATGATCTGAAGGCGAAAGATGCCGAGCTTGCGAAGGCCCTTGTGAATTTGAAGGACGCCAAGGCCGAAGCCGAGAAAGCACAGCAGGAGATCCAGGAGGCCAAGAACATAACAGCGGGTAAGAAGTTCTTTATGCAAAGAAAACATGTGGAGGTGGCGTTTCTTTTACTTACTCGAATTCGGAGCTCTCCAGGGGCGTTCACAGATCTGCCACGCAGCGTATCAGACGTTGCGGAGTTCTACCGTGCCCAGGAGGGGAACTCAACGGAGAAGCTGTTCTGGTCCCAAAGATGTCGGGGCCGAACACCCGATGCCTCTGAGTGACCAACTGAAGCAGTTGGTCGAACTCCACAGGGCGGCCGAACTGGCTATGAAAGGTTTCATAGTCCGGATGTTGCCTGGTGAGCGCATGCCCAGTAGCTACTTCCGCCTGATCAAGCGGATGATGGATGTCTGCCCGCGGCTTGAGGTGATCAAGCGATCCGTGTGCATCGAGGGTGCCCGCCGGGCCTTTTCCCGCGTCAAGGTGCACTGGGGCAAGCTGGATGCGGAGAAGCTGGTCAAGGACGGGCCGCCGGAGGGCAACGCGCATCGCCATCCCGAGTTGTACTATGATGGCGTTATGAAGGGTGCTCGTCTTGTCGCTGATGAATGTACCAAGGACACAGTTTTGGAATGAATTCACTTCTGTCATGTTTGTAATTTAAGGACGAAGTTACTTGCGCTATGTAGCGCTTTTGTTATTTAAAATATTACCTTCTGTGCGGCTGTTTATAAAATTCTGAAAGTAGGCCAGTCGTCGGCTTCCGCCCCCGCGTAACTAGTACTGGGGTGTTCATGGAAAACCCGGACACTCTTTATCCAAATGTTTGGTCCCTTAAGGAGGTGTCCGGCACAACGAACAAGGCAATCGGACTATGCGGCTTTATAACTTTCACTTAGCCATAGAAGTCTACAATTTTAAATTTCGGCGAAGCCCCTAGAATCCGGAAGACCGAATCGGGGCGCTATACACGCCTAGATCGGACGAAGCCAATATATCGCCTAAAGCGGAAAATCTTTAAGGATTTTACGACCTCTCAAACAGCGACCAGCTCTCGCCACATCATGCCGGTCAGTTTTCGGCTTTCTCTACTGAGGTGCTCGTTCGGAAGAACCGGGACACAAACGCAGTAGTTCTCCCTGCGCTACCTTAGCCGATATAACAGAACGTAAGGCACCAAAACAAGGGAGCCGGGCTATCCCAACTGTAGACCCAAGACATGATTCGGAGCTGATGCATATAGTGCTATAAGTTCGGGGTGCCGCATTGTTGAAAGCGTTCGGACTTTACTTGCCATATTACGGGGCGCCATGAGAAGCCCCTGGCAAACCGACCGTACCAAGATGTACGGATGCGATGTCGAATAAACATTTATAAGAGAAAAAATGCTCAAATAAGAATAATAAGCTGACGCTATATATATATAATCTCCCATTGACGAAAAATATGTTTAGGCGTATGTTTACAATGGATGCATTAAGCAGAGATAAAAATAGGACTATTTGACATGTCCTATCCAGGGGCGGGCTGTGTATGATACGTCTCCAACGTATCTATAATTTTTTAATGCTCCATGCTACTTTATCTACTGTTATTGGGCTTTATTTTCCACTTTTATATTACTTTTCGGACTAACCTATTAACCGGAGGCCCAGCCCATAATTGTTGTTTTTTGCCTTTTTCAGTATTTCGAAGAAACAGAATATCAAACGGAGTCCAAACGGAATGAAACCTTCGGGATCGTGATTTTCCAACCGAACGTGACCTAGAATACTTGGACCCTACTCCAAGCAGTGACCGAGGAGGTCATGAAGGTGGAGGCCCCCCCTGGGCGCGCCCCCTACCTCGTGGGCCCCTCGGAGCTCCACCGACGTACTCCTTCCTCCTATATATACCTACGTATCCCCGAATGATCAGAACAGGAGCCAAAAACCTAATTCCAACGCCGCAACCTTCTGTGTCCACGAGATCCCATCTTGGGGCCTGTTCTGGAGCTCCGCCGGAGGGGGCATCCACCACGGAGGGCTTCTACATCATCACCATAGCCCCTCCGATGAAGTGTGAGTAGTTTACCTCAGACCTTCGGGTCCATAGTTAGTAGCTAGATGGCTTCTTCTCTCTTTTTCTCAATACAATGTTCTCCCCCTCTCTCGTGGAGATCTATTCGATGTAATCTTATTTTTTGCGGTGTGTTTGTTGAGGCCGATGAATTGTGGGTTTATGATCCAAAGATTATCTATGGAAAATATTTGATTCTTCTCTGAATTCTTTTATGTATGATTGAGTTATCTTTGCAAGTCTCTTGAATTATCTTTTGGTTTGGCCAACTAGATTGGTAGTTCTTGCAATGGGAGAAGTGCTTAGCTTTGGGTTCAATCTTGCGGTGTCCTTACTCGATGTGTAAAGAGTTGCAAGGCATGTATTGTATTGTTGCCATCGAGGATAATAAGATGGGGTTTTTATCATATTGCATGAATTTATCCCTCTACATCATGTCATCTTGCTTACAGTGTTACTCTGTTTTTACTTAATACTCTAGATGCATGCTGGATAGCGGTCGATGAGTGGAGTAATAGTAGTAGATGCAGAATCGTTTCGATCTACTTGTTTTGGACGTGATGCCTATATACATGATCATTGCCTAGATATACTCATAACTATGCTCAATTCTGCCAATTACTCAACAGTAATTTGTTCACCCACCGTAGAATACTTATGCTCTTGAGAGAAGCCACTAGTGAAACCTATGGCCCCCGGGTCTATTCTCATCATATCAATCTATATCACTTTATTTACTTGCTTTGTTTTTACTTTGCCTTTATTTTTACTTTGCCTTTATTTTTACTTTGCATCTATCTATCAAAAATACCAAAAATATTGTCTCTATCAGATCTCACTCTCGTAAGTGACCCTGTAGGGATTGACAACCCCTAAGCGTTGGTTGCGAGTTGATATCGTTTTGTGTAGGTACGAGGGACTTGTGCATGGTCTCCTACTGGATTGATACCTTGGTTCTCAAAAACTGAGGGAAATACTTACGCTACTTTACTACATCATCCTCTCCCCTTCGGGGAAATCCAACGCAGTGCTCAAGAGGTAGCAAGAAGAATTTCTGGCGTCGTTGCCGGGGAGGCTCACGCAAGCAAGTCAACCATACCAAGTACCCATCGCAATCCCTATCTCTCGCATTACATTATTTGCCATTTGCCTCTCGTTTTCCTCTCCCCCACTTCACCCTTGCCGTTATATTTGCCCTCTCTTTCCCAATCTCCTCCTCTCTTTATAATATTATGGCTAAATATTCTCAATGGCACACCGAAAGATCTTCTAGTAAAAAAGTGCATGCTATAGAATAAATCAATGTTTGGAGTGAAAAGATGGATGAACTTATGAAGATGTTTGCTCCTAAAAATACTCCTCTTGATCCCAATGATATGCCTTTATCTACTTTGCTTGAGAATAATAATGAATCTATGGATGTGAATTTTGTTGGTAGGAATAGTTTTGGAAACAACGCTTATAGAGGGAATTTTAATCCTAGGCCTTATCCTAGTAATCCTTCTAATAATTATGGAAATTCCTAAAATAACTCTTATGGAAATTTTAATAAGATTCCCTCTGAATTTGAGAGTAGTGTTAAAGAGTTTATGAATTCACAAAACAATTTTAATGCTTTGCTTGAAGAGAAATTGCTTAAAGTTGATGATTTGGCTAGGAACGTTGATAGAATTTTCTTGAGATTGATTCTTTAAAGCTTAGATCTATTCCTCCTAAGCATGATATCAATGAGTCTCTCAAAGCCATGAGAATTTCCATTGATGAGTGCAAGGAAAGAACCGCTATGATGCATGCTTCCAAAGATGCCTTATTAAAGCGTGTTCTTCCAATCCCTATGAAAATCAAGATGAAGATCTAAAAGTTATTGATGTATCCCCCATTAAATCTTTGTTTTGCAATATGAATCTTGATGAATCTGAAGATTATCTTCCTTTACCTAGAAGGCATTCTAAGAATTCGGAGTTTCTTGATCTTGATGATGAAATTGATGAAAGTGGGAGTGAAATAAATAAAAACTGTGATGTTGCTAAACCCACTATTTTGGATCTCAAGGAATTCAATTATGAAAATTGCTCTTTGGTTGGTTGTATTTCCTTGTTGCAATCCATGCTAGAATCTCCTCATGCTTATAATTAAAATAAGGCCTTTACCGAACACATTGTTGATGCCTTGATGCAATCTTATGAAGAAAAACTTGAGTTGAAAGTTTCTATCCCTAGAAAACTCTATGATGAGTGGGAACCTACTATTAAAATTAAAATTAAAGATTTTGAGTTTCATGCTTTGTGTGATTTGGGTGCTAGTGTCTCTACTATCCCCAAAACTTTATGTGATTTGCTAGATTTCCATGATTTTGATGATTGCTCTCTAAACTTGCATCTTGCGGATTCCACTATTAAAAAACCTATGGGAAGAATTAATGATGTTATTATTGTTGCAAATAGGAATTATGTGCCCGTAGATTTTATCGTTCTTGATATAGATTGCAATCCTTCATGTCCTATTATTCGTGGTAGACCTTTTCTTAGAACGATTGGTGCAATTATTGATATGAAGGAAGGGAATATTAGATTCCAATTTCCCTTAAAGAAGGATATGGAACACTTCCCTAGAAAAAAATAGAATTGCCATATGAATCTATCATGAGAGCCACTTATGGATTGCCTACCAAAGATGGCAATACCTAGATCTATCCTTGCTTTTATGCCTAGCTAGGGGCGTTAAACGATAGCGCTTGTTGGGAGGCAACCCAATTTTATTTTGTGTTTTTTGTTTTTGCTTCTGTTTAGGAATAAATAATCCATATACCTTCTGTTTTGATGTGGTTTTATGTTTTAATTAGTGTTTGTGCCAAGTAGGACCTATAGGATAACCTACGATGATAGTTGATTTGATTCTGCTGAAAAACAGAAACTTTGCACACACGAATTTCGTTATGGTAAATCACAGGAACGTGCTTTTGCGTTTATTCTTTTTTCTGCTGATCAATAAACAAATTTTCCAGGACTTCCTATTTTGGTAGAATTTTTATAGTTCCAGAAGTTTGCGTTAGTTACAGATTGCTACACACTGTTCTGTTTTTGACAGATTCTGTTTTTCGTGTGTTGTTTGCTTATTTCAATGCATCTATGGCTAGTAATTCAGTCTATGAACCATAAGGAAGTTAGAATACAGTAGGATTAACACCAATATAAACAAAGAATGAGTTCATTACAGTATCTTGAAGTAGTCTTTTGTTTTCTTTCTCTAACGGAGCTCACGAGATTTCTGTTGAGTTTTGTGTTGTGAAGTTTTCATCTTTTGGGTGAATTCTTTTGATGGATTACGGAACAAGCAGTGGCAAGAGCCTGAGCTTGGGGATGCCCATTGAACCCCCTAGATAATCCAAGGACACCAAAAAAGTCAAAGCTTGGTGATGCCCCGGAAGGCATCCCCTCTTTCGTCCACTTCCATCGGTAATTTACTTGGAGCTATATTTTTATTCACCAACATGATATGTGTTTTGCTTGGAGCGTCTTGTATTATTTGTGTCTTTTCTTGTTAGTCTACTACAATCATCCTTGCTGTACACATATTTTTAGAGAGCCATACATGAATTGGAATTTGTAGAATACTCTATGTGCGTCACTTATATCTTTTGAGCTTGATAGTTTTGCTCATAGTGCTTCACTTATATCTTTTGAGCGTGATAATTTTTGCTCTAGTACTTCACTTAGATCTTTTAGAGCACGGTGGTGGATTTGTTTTAAAGAAACTATTTGATCTCTCATGCTTCACTTAGATTATTTTGAGAGTCTTTAATAGCATGGTAATTTGCTTAATGTTAATATACTTGGTGTTCAAGATATGTGAAACTTTCTTTTGAGTGAATTGAATACTAAGATAAGTTTGATGCTTGATAATTGTTTTGAGATATGGAGGTAATAATATCAAAGTCATGCTAGTTGGGTGATTATGAATTTCATGAATACTTGTGTTGAAGTTTGTGATTCCCGTAGCATGCACGTATGGTGAACCATTATGTGATGAACTCAGAGCATGATTTATTTATTGATTGTCTTCCTTATGAGTGGTGGTCGGGGACGAGCAATGGTATTTTCCTACCAATCTATCCCCCTAGGATCATGCACGTAATACTTTGCTTTGATAACTTCTAGATTTTTGCAACAAGTATATGAGTTCTTTATGACTAATGTTGAGTCCATGTATTATACGCACTTTTCCCATCCTTCCATTTTTGCTAGCCTCTCTAATACCGCGCACTTTTCGCCGGTATCATACACCCACCATATACCTTCCTCAAAACAGCCACCATACCTACCTATCATGGCATTTCCATAGCCATTCTGAGATATATTGCCATGCAACTTTCCACCATTCCATTTATTATGACACGCTCCATCATTGTCATATTGCTAGCATGATCATGTAGTTGACATTGTATTTGTGGCAAAGCCACCGTTCATAATTCTTTCATACATGTCACTCTTGATTCATTGCATATCCCGGTACACCACCGGAGGCATTCATATAGATTCATACTTTGTTCTAAGTATCGAGTTGTAATTGTTGAGTTGTAAGAAAAATAAAAGTGTGATGATCATCATTATTAGAGCATTGTCCCAAGTGAGGAAAGAATGATGGAGACCATGATCCCCCCATAAGTCGGGATGAGACAACGAAGTTTACAAAAAAAATATAAAAAAGAGGCCATAAGAAAAAAGAGAAAGGCCCAAATACAAAAAATGAGAGAAAAAGAGAGAAGGGACAATGCTACTATCCTTTTACCACACTTGTGCTTCAAAGTAGCACCAAGATTTTCATGATAGAGAGTCTCTCATTTTTTCACTTTCATATACTAGTGGGAATTTTTCATTATAGAACTTGGCTTGTATATTCCAATGATGGGCTTCCTCAAAATGCCCTAGGTCTTCGTGAGCAAGCAAGTTGATGCACACCCACTTAGTTTCTTTTGTAGAGCTTTCATATACTGATAGATCTAGTGCATCCGTTGCATGGCAATCCCTACTCACTCACATTGATATCTATTGATGGGCATCTCCATAGCCCGTTGATATGCCTAGTTGATGTGAGACTATCTTCCCTCTTTTTGTCTTCTCCACAACCACCCTTCTATTCCACCTATAGTGCTATATCCATGGTTCACGCTCATGTATTGCGTGAAGATTGAAAAAGTTTTCAGAATGTCATAAGTATGAAACAATTGCTTGGCTTGTCATCGGGGTTGTGCATGATTTAAATATTTTTTGTGGGGAAGATGGAGCATAGCCAGACTATATGATTTTGTAGGGATAACTTTCTTTTGCCATGTTATTTTGAGAAGACATGATTGCTTTGATTAGTATGCTTGAAGTATTATTATTTTTGTGTCAATATGAACTTTTGTCTTGAATCTTTCGGATCTGAATATTCATATCACAATTAAGAAGATTTACATTGAAATTATGCCAAAGTATCACTCCGCATCAAAAATTCTTTTTATCATTTACCTACTCGAGGACGAGCAGGAATTAAGCTTGGGGATGCCTGATACGTCTCCAACGTATCTATAATTTTTTATTGCTCCATGCTACTTTATATACTGTTTTGGACTATATTGGGCTTTATTTTCCACTTTTATATTACTTTTGGGACTAACCTATTAACCGGAGGCCCAGCCTGCACTGTCAAGTTTTTGCCTTTTTCAGTATTTCGAAGAAACAGAATATCAAACGGAGTCCAAATGGAATGAAACCTTTGGGATCGTGATTTTCCAACCGAACGTGACCCAGGAGACTTGGACCCTACTCCAAGCAGTGCCCGAGGAGGTCACGAGGGTGGAGCGCCTCGGGCGCGCCTACCTTGCGGGCCCCTGAGCTCCACCGACGTACTCCTTCCTCCTATATATACCCTCGTATCCCGAACGATCAGAACAGGAGCCAAAAACCTAATTCCACCGCCGCAACCTTTTGTATCCACGAGATCCCATATTGGGGCCTGTTCCGGAGCTCCGCCGGAGGGGGCATCCACCATGGAGGGCTTCTACATCATCACCATAGCCCCTCCGATGAAGTGTGAGTAGTTTAGTTCAGACCTTCTGGTCCATAGCTAGTAGCTATATGGCTTTTTCTCTCTTTTTGGATATTAATACAATGTTCTCCCCCTCTCTCGTGGAGATCTATTCGATGTAATCTTCTTTTTGCGGTGTGTTTGTTGAGACTGATGAATTGTGGGTTTATGATCCAGTATTATCTATGGAAAATATTTGATTCTTCTCTGAATTCTTTTATGTATGATTGAGTTATCTTTGCAAGTCTCTTGAATTATCTTTTTGGTTTGGCCAACTAGATTGGTAGTTCTTGCAATGGGAGAAGTGCTTAGCTTTGGGTTCAATCTTGCGGTGTCCTTACTCAAAGGATGTAAAGAGTTGCAAGGCACGTATTGTATTGTTGCCATTGAGGATAACAAGATGGGGGTTTTTATCATATTGCATGAATTTATCCCTCTACATCATGTCATCTTGCTTACGGCGTTACTCTGTTTTACTTAATACTCTAGATGCATGCTTTGGATAGCGATCGATGAGTGGAGTAATAGTAGTAGATGCAGAATCATTTCAATCTACTTGTTTTGGCGTGATGCCTATATACATGATCATTGCCTAGATATACTCATAACTATGCTCAATTCTGTCAATTGCTCAACAGTAATTTGTTCACCCACCGTAGAATACTTATGCTCTTGAGAGAAGCCATTAGTGAAACATATGGCCCCCGGGTCTATTCTCATCATATCAATCTATATCATTTTATTTACTTGCTTTGTTTTTACTTTGCCTTTATTTTTACTTTGCATCTATCTATCAAAAATACCAAAAATATTATCTCTATCAGATCTCACTCTCGTAAGTGACCTTGAAGGGATTGACAACCCCTAAGCGTTGGTTGCGAGTTGCTATCGTTTTGTGTAGGTACGAGGGACTTGTGTATGGTATCCTACTAGATTGATACCTTGGTTCTCAAAAACTGACGGAAATACTTACGCTACTTTACTGCATCATCCTCTCCTCTTCCGGGAAATCCAACGCAGTGCTCAAGAGGTAGTAGTGTACAGATAGATAAAACAGGTATAATGATATTAAATAGATTCCACCTGGGTATTTCCTTCTGTCCACACCGTCTGATGCCTCCTTGGATGTCTCTCCCATATGAGTCCGGCAATTCGGCTCTTCTGAGGATGCTGCACTAACGCGGTGTCCTGAAACGTGAGAGGAAAAGAGTATGAAGGTATTTGGCGGTTACCCGCACTATTGAATGAGTCATTGATGCGCCTCCGCTTATGACCATGGTATCTTGTGTACGCATGGCGTGAATGCTTCTTTGAAGGGGCTTGGGCGGAGGCCGGACTACTAATCATGCTCTTGGCATTCATGATGATCCTGTTGCGGGGTGCTCCGGACTCGCTTGACTGTACTCGAAGTTGTCGCCGGATTGGTTTGTTGGAGTAGGCCGCATTGTACTTATGCCGCGAGGGCGGCCGTATGTTCTTCTGTTCGAAGGGAGCGGTCCATATTTCCATTGACAGTGATGACCCCGCGCGGTCCTGGCATCTTGAGCTTGAGGTATGCATAATGTGGTACCGCATTGAATCTAGCAAATGTAACTCCTGTGGCAGGCCTTGTGGTGCTCCCACAGTACGAGCTCGTGCCAAAACCAGAATTTGTTTCTTACTATACTACCAACTAGTACTAGTAAGGTACACGTGCATTGCACGCATGAGATTCTGATGTTTTGTGTATTATGCTTCTACATGTGGCAAAATCTGGTGGAATGTAGATCATATACAACGGCAAGTAGTGCTCGGATTTGCCATCTTTGTACCGTCGGATTGGCTTCATCCAATGACCAACTTTCAAAGTTATTCACACACTATATAGGGGTATAGATATATAGATGTTTGGTTTGCAGCCTAAGCTTGCCATGCCTAAGCTTAGGCGTGCCACAATATCTTAGGCATGTGTTTGGTTCATTGCTACATTTGTGGCTTGTCACACTTTTCTAGCTACATGGTCCACATGTCATAGACTCAACTTCTTGCCAAATCTTGCCACACTTGTGGTGCCCATTTTGTTAGCCACATTTTTTGCGGCAGACACAGGGGTTGTTTGGTTAGTAGGGTTGTTTGAATTGTGACTATCTTTGCCATATATTGCCACATGATTTTTGCCACACTTGCCTTAGTTGAGTTGCTTTGTTAGCCACACTTTGGCTTGCCTAAGGGAATCTTGCCACACAGTTATTAGGGCCTGTTTGGTTTGTGACTAACTTTGCCAAAGATTGCCACACCTAAAGTTAGGCAAGTTTGACCAACTTAGGTGAGTGTTTGGTTCAAGCCACATCTTAGGCAAGCCCCACTTGGGCCCCACATGGCATACACATAAAAATGTGGCAAGATTCCCTAAGGCTTGCCAACTTGTGGCTCTCATTTTGAAGAACTAACCTTAGGCAAGCTTGGCAAAAATGTGTGGAAAAGTGTGGCAATGCTAGGCCTAGAACCAAACAGCCCCTTTGTGTCTATGACATGTGGGGCTCACTGCTCATAAAAAAAATCTTTGCCTTAGGTGTGGCTAGAACCAAACACCTACCTAACTTAGTCAAACTTGCCTAAGGTTAGGTGTAGCAAAGTGTGGCAAGGTGTGGCTAGGAACCGAACAGCCACTAAGATTGCCAAAGATTGCCACACGTAAGGTTAGGCAAGTTTGACTAACTTAGGTGAGTGTTTGGTTCAAGCCACACCTTAGGCAAGCCACACTAAGGCCCAACATGACATACACACAAAAAATGTGGCAAGATTCCCTTAGCCTTGCCAACTTGTGGCTCTCATTTTGAAGAACTAATAACTTCGCCTAAGCTTAGTTGTGGCAAAGTTAGTCATGAATTGAGTTCAACCATGGAGTCTTCTAGATTATACATGTGGCAGAATCTGGTGGATGATATCCAACGGCTAGTAGTGCTCGGATTTTCCATCTTTGTACCGTCGGATTTGCTTCATCCAACGACCAACGTTCAAAGTTTTTCACACACTATATAGGGGGTATAGATATAGATGTGTTGGTTCGTTGCAATGGATCCAAAGTATATCTATTTAGTGGAGTGCACTTTAAACACATTATCTATTTATTTTTCTCCAACCTTTCGTAGCCATGCAACCAAGCCATATAAGCTTCATGGGTGCCCCCCACATCATATTATTCATACTACGTTGACTGAAAAAAGATAAATCACACAAAACAAGATATTCCCGTTTTTTGTTACTACGATGTTGTGCCGTGCACGTACCTACTAGTTGTATAGTGGTAGTACTAGTAATATAGTATTAGGTGTACAATCTTGGTACTAGTAGGAGTAGTACTAGTACGGAATGCTCCTACTCTATCAATGAGCCCCATCTGACACTAAATTTCTTGGCTTCCGTGCTACAACTAGATCTTCCCCTCGTTTCTGTTTTCCATCCCGGCGGCGAGCGGGGTGCGGTTTGCCAATAGTCGGTTTGCTCAACGGCGGTCCCACATGAAAGTGAAAATGCTAGGCAACACGCCTTCCCTAAGCTATGTGTCGTGTCGGACGGGCCGTGGAGTACTCCCGATTCCCGGGCGTGTAGGGGTGCGACGCAAACACGACATGCCTTTTCCTTTTACTAGCAATGTGCCCGTGCGTTGCGACGGATCAAAGTAGTAGAATAGTAGTACTTGTTCACAAACTTGAAAGAAATCACTCTTATTTTGATATACTCCTAAATTTATTACTCCCTCCGTACCTAAATATTTGTCTTTTTAGAGATTTCAAATGGACTATCACATACGGATTATATAGACATATTTTGAAGTGTGGATTCACTCATTTTGCTCCGTATGTAGTCACTTATTGAAATCTCTAGAAAGACAAATATTTAGGAACGGAGGGAGTACTTTTCACTCAAAATATATTTCTCAAGCTGTTTTGATGAGGTGAGGGAGGGATGTGTTTGTGATACTTCTCCAACGTATCTATAATTTATGAAGCATTCATGCTATTTTATTATCTGTTTTGAATGATTACGGGCTTTATTATACAATTTTATATTACTTTTGGGACTATCCTACTAACCGGAGGCCCAGCCCATATTGCTGTTTTATTGCATGTTTCAGTATTTTAAAGAAAAGGAATATCAAACGGAGTCCAAACGGAAGGAAACCTTCGGCAGCGTGATTTTTGGAACGAACGTGACCCAGTTGACTTGGAGTTGCAGTATAGGAAGCTTCGAGGAGGCCACGAGATAGGGGGCGTGCCCACCCCCTGGGCGCGCCCTACCCTCTCGTGGGCCCCTTGAGGCTCCCCTGACCGGCTTCTTTCGCCTATATATTCCCATATACCCTAAAAACATCGAGACAGAAGATAGATCGGGAGTTCCGCTGCCGCAAGCCTCTATAGCCACCAAAAACCTCTCGGGAGCCCGTTCTGGCACCGTGCCGGAGGGGGATTCCTCACCAGTGGCCATCTTCATCATCCTGACACTATCCATGACGAGGAGGGAGTAGTTCACCCTCGGGGTTGAGGGTATGTACCAGTAGCTATGTGTTTGATCTCTCTCTCTCTCTCTCTCTCTCTCTCGTGTTCTCTCTATGGCATGATCTTGATGTATCGCGAGCTTTGCTATTATAGTTTGATCTTATGATGTTTCTCCCCCCTCTACTCTCTTGTGATGAATTGAGTTTTCCTCTTGAAGTTATCTTATCGGATTGAGTCTTTAATGATTTGAGAACACTTGATGTATGTCTTGCCGTGCGTATCTGTGGTGACATTGGGATATCACGTGCCACTTGATGTATGTTTTGGTGATCAACTTGCGGGTTCCGCCCATGAACCTATGCATAGGGGTTGGCACCCGTTTTCGTCTTGACTCTCCGGTAGAAACATTGGGGCACTCTTTGAAGTACTTTTGTGTTGGTTGGATGAATCTGAGATTGTGTGATGCATATCGTATAATCATGCCCACGGATACTTGAGGTGACAATGGAGTATCTAGGTGACATTAGGGTTTTGGTTGATTTGTGTCTTAAGGTGTTATTCTAGTACGAACTCTTGAATAGATTGATCCGAAAGAATAACTTTGAGGTGGTTTCGTACCCTACCATAATCTCTTCGTTTGTTCTCCGCTATTAGTGGCTTTGGAGTGACTCTTTGTTGCATGTTGAGGGATTGTTATATGATCTATCTATGTTATTTATTGTTGAGAGAACTTGCACTAGTGAAAGTATGAACCCTAGGCCTTGTTTCCTATCATTGCAATACCATTTACACTCACTTTTACCATTAGTTACCTTGCTGTTTTTATTATTTCAGATTACAAAAACCTTTATCTACCATCCATATTGCACATGTATCACCATCTCTTCGTCGAACTAGTGCACCTATACAATTTACCATTGTATTGGGTGTGTTGGGGACACAAGAGACTCTTTGCTATTTGGTTGCAGGGTTGTTTGAGAGAGACCATCTTCATCCTTCGCCTCCCATGGATTGATAAACCTTAGGTCATCCACTTGAGGGAAATTTGCTACCGTCACTACAAAAAAATACACTTCCGTGATGATACGCTTTTGTCACAAGAGGTCGCGTTTTTTGTCATGCATGTACATCCATGATGATTTTATGACAGAATCAAGATAGTCATACCTGTGCTGTCGTAGAAGTGTTCCATGACATTACCAAAATTATCATCATGGAAGTGTCCACTTCCATGACAATAAATCGCGCGTCACAGAAGTGCTTTCGTCAAGGGTGACCGACACGTGGCATCCACCGTAACGGAACGCCGTTAAGCTATCGGGTCCGGTTTTGGATCCGATAACCCGTTAACAGCCCGGACCAATGGGGATTTTCCATGTGTAAAATCATCATTGGCCGCAGGAAACACGTGTTGCCTCACCGTTGGGACAGATGTCATCCACTCATTGGACAGGAGGTGCCTATGATAGGTCGACACGTGTCACGGCCCAAAAGTGGCCCATTCCGGTGAAAAAGGTCAGCCCAGTAAAAATTTGCAGGCCGGCCCATATAAGGCCTACTTGTGTCAGGTCCATTTAAGCCCACTGTCCACACAAGATGTGCCAATTCGGCCCGTCAACGGCCCATTAAAGATTTGACACCATTGCAGCCCATCGTCAGTTCGAGCCCGTTAACAGCCCGCTACATATTTGGGCTCAATATCGGCCCGATGAGATTTCGGCCTATTAACGGCCCATTTAATGGATGGGCCAATTTTCAGGATGTACATCTTTCGGCCTTTTAGCGACCCATTTAAATGTTGGGCTAATTTCTGGCCCGGTGTGTCTTTCAGCCTGTTGACGACCCATAAATCTGATGGGCCATTTGTAGTCGGACCTGAGTTTCGGCCTTTTAGCGGCCCATTTAAGTGTTGGGCCAATTTCTAGCCCGGTGTCACTTTCAGCCTGTTGATGGCCCATAAATCAGTTGGGCCATTTGTAGTCGGATCTGAGTTTTGGCCTTTTAGTGACCCATTTAAGTGCTGGGCCAATTCCCGGCCCTGTGTGCCTTTCGGCCTGTTAACGGACCATAAATGAGTTGGGCCATTTGTAGTCGGACCTTAGTTTTGGCCTTTTAACGGCACATGCCCTTCATGGTGCAATACCAGCCTGGTTTCTCTTTCGGCCTGCTAAAGGTCCACAACACAGTTGGGCCATTTACAATACGACCTGACTTTCGGCCTCTTAGCGGCCCATGATCTTCATGGTCCAGTACAAGCCCGCTGTCTCTTTCGGCCTGCTAAAGGCCTACAGTATAGTTGGGCCATATGTAGCCCAAACTTAGTAACGGCCTGTTAACGGCCCGTGAAATAAATTGGGGCCACCTGTTGCCCGCTTCGATGTCGGCCTGTTAACGACCCAGGAGGTAAGAGGGCCGACCATTAACTTTCGTCCTAGTAACGGCCCATTAACTTAAAGGGCCCACTAAAGTCCGTACATGTCTTTAGGCCAAATTGGATAATTTGAGCCCATTACGACGAGCAATTATGCATAAGAGCAAAACCGATCAAGCAAAGGTATGGCATACAGGGAATAGCGTTGCACATCCAGCATATATTACAGGAAATTACATCCCTGGGCAATCAAAGATTGATGCCACTGCAAATAAATGAGCAGAACCTAACCATCTACAACGTCACAATCTGCACCCTCAGCAGAGATGACGCCCATAAGAATGTGGTCAAGTTCTTGCTGCTTTGCTACACTGTCTCTGAAAACATTGATCAGTTGTTGCGTCGCACGACTCTGCACCTCTGATTCATCCACCATTTCCATCATTGCTTGAGCCATTAATTGGTCCACAAACATACATTTATTCCGTTGCGTTCGAGACAGAGGATACTGAACAGATTCAGAGGGCGATTTTGGCGGGCTTGTATTATTGATAGTGGAGAGTGTCTCGACCACTGCATCATAACATAAATTAGGACGGGAACCAAAAAGATTAATCGTGAGTTATTGCCATATTACCTGGCCTAGATTTACTGGAAAGAAACAATGGGGTTGCCTTGCTATTTTCAGAGTTTGTCTTCTTATCTTCAGCAGCCTGCACAAAATTAACACACTAGCATTGTTATCATTGGCCAAGTCAGATAATAGGCAAGCAACATTGACACAATGAATGAATGGGCAACCAGAGAAGCACTAAAATTCAGTAATGTGCATGATATGAGATAGTACATTCATGCAGCTCAGTATGCAAAACTACTAGGCAGTTTTCCTTACAAAAATAAACATTGGCTCCTTTAACATTTTGCTACAACTAATTTTAGATCAGATAAAGGTTAGATTCACGCCGATTAACAAAACACATGTTGATGTAAAAATATAGTGATCTACAGATCCCACAAGATACATCAGCATTGGAGCACAGAGAATTCCCACAAGATATTTACCTCGAATACGATCCCAATGGAGGAAGTCTTCTATCGTTTAACCTTATTTTCTAAAAGAGATATGGTAAGAAACATGTAGAAAATATGATCAGAATGCTATAAAATTTCATGATGGAAGGATACGCACACGCTTCTTAAAATGGAGTTGACATTCTTTTGCTGGACTGGAGCGGACTAGTTATTTGGCCACTGGAATCTGCTTATTATCAGTGGGAGTTGGGTTTCTCTGTCTTTGGAGCGGTATCTATGAGAAATGGAGTTGGTTTATTATCTCCTGGCGTTTGGATCTTTTGCAAAGACCTGGTTTGTAACCCTTCGATTCTAACATAGCCGTCTTCCCTTGCATGCCTTATATAGAAGAATGGTGCTTCAATTATAAAACATGCTACAACACAGATGGAATAGGTACTGAAGAATAGAAATGCATGACATATTGACATGTATTCCTCCACCCGGAAATAAATGGATGGGTCTAAGTGTATTACAGTTCTAGATACATCCAGTTTTATCCATTTATGTGACATATAATCCGGCCGGAGGGAGTATGATGTAAGAGCTAGGGATACGACAGACAACACAAGAAACACCGGAAAAACCCAACTGCAGAACCAAAGTATGCAAACCCACCGATATGAGATAGTACACTCATGCAGCTCGGGATGCAAAACTACCGTGCAATTTTCCTTACAAAAATCAACATTGTGGCCTTTAATCATACATTTTGCTACAACTAAATTTAAGTCAGATAAAGGTTGGATTCACGCCGATTAACAAAATATATGTTGATGTAAAAATATAGTGATATACAACAGGTACTTACATCTACATTGGAGCACAGAGAATTCCTGCAAGAATCTTTCCTCATAAACGATACCATTGCAGAAATTCTTCTATCTGTTAAGCTTATTTTCTAAAAGAGAGATGGGTAAGAAACATGTAGAAAATATGATCAGCATGCTATAAAATTTCATGATGCAAGGATACACACACGCTTCTTAGAATTGAGATGACAAATATTTGCCGGACTGGAGCGACCTAGATCTTTGGCCACCAGAATCTGCTTATTAGCGATGGGGTTGGGTTTCTTCACACGGAGCAAGATCTATAAAAACCGGAGTTGGTTTATTATATCCCGGCATTTGGATCTTTTGCAAAGGCCTTGTTTGTAACCCTTGATTCTAACATAGTCGTCTTCCCTTGCATGCCTTGTATAGAAGAATGGTGCTTTAATTATAAAACATGCGACAATGAGAGAGATGGAATAGGTAATCAAGAATAGAAAGGCATGACATATTGACATGTATTCCTCCATCCGTAAAAAATGGATGGGTCTAGGCATATTTCAGTTCTAGATACATCCTTTTTTATCCATTTCGGCAACATGTAATCCGGACGGAGGGATTATGGTGTAAGAGCTAGGGATACGACAGGACAACACAGCAAAAAAAATACTAGTTGAATGTAAAACTATATGCTAGCAGAATACATACAGAAATAACTGAGGCAACATACACGTGTATGATTGGGAAAATAAGATGGCATTGCAACAGAGCACTAGAACAGCACTTCAATGTAAAAAAACATGGTATGGCAGACAGATGAAGTACATACTGATGAATAACAATGCATAAGATATTCATAAGCATGATGTCCAAATTAAGAAGATGGCATTGCGATAGAGTAGAATGACAAGATTTGAATTTGAAAACATGTTATCATGAATGGAATAGGTACTTGAAAATAGGAAGACATGACATATTTACATGCATGATCAAAGACGCTAAGCACATGGCATTGCAACAGAGTAGATACACTCCGGGACATTATATGCATGTTGTACCCATATCACGAGGCCAAGTTAGAGCAAGGACCTTGTGGGGTGAAGAGGATTCATCATCTTTCTGCAAGTCTTCTGAAGAACTTCCTTTACATGTTCCATCATATTTGGTATCATTGACATCAAGTTTATTGGCTTTTACATTGCTCCATGAGGTTCTTGTGGATATATCATTGTGTGCAGTTATATCTGACATGCATGTAAGACAACTAGTAGGTAGATTTATGTAATGAGTGCCTGTAGGAGACGACATAAACAGTAGGACTAGGGTTAAGTAGCAGCAACAGGTCTCATAAACTAAAGGGAGAACACAGATGAAAGCTACAGAATATGTATCGTTTGTACTCGAGATTAACTAGATGGCACACAAAAGTATTAAAGAACAACATAGGTAATACTAGAAGTGGTGTAATACTATAATCACCAGCCTGTGGGATAGCATTGGCTGATGGATGATAACTATGGAACAGAGTTACCTAAAGAACAAGTATCTCAGCTGAACTGGAACAGCATGAACTCCTGAACAAGACCCGTAAGAGATCAGCATGAATATAAAGTGAAATGTGATGATCTATTTTCCATGCTTAGATGAATAACAAAGCCATAAATGTTGCACACAAGTAAGATGAGGGTACAACCTATCTAGCTGCCATCCATAGGAGTGAGCATCATGTGCTGACTTGTCAATGGCCCTGTAGTTGTTGTGGCTATCCATGTCAGGCACGCGCATTTAATGCAGGGAACTGTTGAGTGGGGACTATAGCTCCCTTCTGGTGTATGCTTCCCTTGTTGGAGCAGCTGCGGTGAGTCGGAAGACGGTGTGTCTGAAGATGTAGATAACGCATAATGTTAAGAACGACATATCTCTTTCATCTGAAGAAATACACTAAGAGATCAACATCAACGTATGAGAGTGGTCACACGTCTGTTTACTGAAGACTAAATTGGGGTCACGCGATTTTATTTTATTTTGGTACTGTCCGATCTAGGCTGGATGGCTTGATGGCCGTCTTGTGCCTCCCGGCTGACACTGTTCGGAATCTTCCCCGAAGAGCCAGCGACCAACGGCAGAGCAGCCTGCCTCCGCCGTCCATGGCCCCGGCCAAAACCCCGCTCCCCGCCCCACCGCACTGCCGTGGTTGCACCACCCCTGGTCCAATCCACAAAGACTCCCCATCATCCAGATCCGGCGGTGGGAGTACCTTCAACCCACGCAACTCTAAAAGATAGCCATCTATGCGCTGCTTCCACGGTGAACTTGCGGCCCCGCACCCTTACGTTAGACACTAGCCAACCGGCAGCCTAGGAGCTCCGCCGCCTCGAGGGGTGCTGCTTCCCATTGGGAATCGATTGGCCCAGAATAAAAATTCAGACAACTGACGCCTAAATAAAGTGATTTGAGATGAGGGTGCGACCTATCTGGCGGCATGGTGAAGTAGGCAGGTCCAGCTGCCGAGTCGGTGAGGCCGGCGTGGTTGCGGTGGCGACCGGTGGCAGGGAAAGAGCGATGTCGCGACGGTCGACGGCTACGCGGAAGCAGCGCCAGGACTCTGGACGGATCCGAAGTTGGAGCCGCTCCGGAATCGTCAACAAAGGCGGGGGTGAATCGGCTCCGGTACGGTTCACGCGGCCGTCGTCGAGGCAGCACCAGCAGCACGGAGTAAGAGGCACACGGCCTAGTGCACGACGGCAAATGGACAGCGTCTTCGGCATTAGGGAGGAGGGCGGCTGTGAAATTGGTGCGATGGGGGGCGCCATGGAGGTGGGCTGAGGTTTTGCGGCTCGGGAGAAGGGAGCTTCCCGGGAGAAGGTGATTTGGCGCCCACGAGGTATGAATGGGGGCGGGCGGGGGGGGGGGGATTGGGAGGGGATTGGAACCATGTCTTACGGACGCATTTGTCTGAAATGTGAGGGGGAGTTACAGTTCTACCCTTGCCTATAGGCTTCTCGGCTTGGGTCTGTCTTGAGGGTCGGGATAGTAGAGTAACTTTGCTTCTCCCCAAATAGTGGGCGGAGCGATTTGAGGCAGGAGGGCGTGTTTTGAACTATAGTGGGCGCGGCGCTTTTAGGCGAGGAGAGCGTGTTTTGAAATAGTGGTATGAGCTATTTGAGGCGAGGAGAGCGTGTTTTGCCGACCATGGTTTATGAATTATTCGGCACATGTCATTTCGGCCGAGGAGAAGGCGTGCTTGGATGAAGTTACGAACCTAACCTCGATGTACAACGGGCCAATTGATGCGTGTCCCACATAATACAGTAATTTCGCGTCTCCCATTTATTTTCTCGGGCGAATTCTACCGAGCAGAGGGGATGTTTAACGGTTCGTTCAAATTTTGGGAGAACGAGCATCCACATCTACCTTACCAAGTCGATTCGAATCAAATTTTGAAATATTAGCTTGCCACTTATTTTTTAGATGGAGAGATGATGCTCGGGAGTAATGTGTTTTTACATGCTTGTTGCTAGCGATTTACTATATGACAAATAGTTGACCCACTCAAAAACGCGAATCAAACCCAAAAAGAAATATCTCAATTCAATGAAATATCTCGTTCAGTAGGTCGAAATAGTGAACTAAATCCAAAATTGAACACCTCAATCGAGTAGCATGTTGTATAGTATTATAGTACTCCATGAACATGTTGAATGTCAAATTAATGAACTTGTTTGATATACGCATATATCCGTTCATGTGTGGATTGCAGACAACATGTTCTCCAATTTAAATATTTGGATGCAAGTTTATATCGAAACATGGTTTATATTAGTCTTTGATGCATAAAATGTGACCTCCCCCTCTCCCGGACTCCTGTTCTCTCTCTCTCTGTCGCCAACAATCTTCAATTCTGTCGCACGCATCCGACACAAAACCTTTGTTGGTCCCTCTCCCTTTCTCTCCATCTCTCTCTCTCTCTCTCTCTCTCTCTTTGTGTGTGTGTGGGGGGGGTCTTTCTAGTGCGCATGCATATATACACCATCTATAGGTCTCTCTACTCAAGACACTATGTATGATACTCTAGCTAGTCCAAGCTAGATATCTTGGGTGCACTCATCGTACGCACACAAATTCCTTGGCTCTTTGCCCGTAACTCTCTCACGCACCACTATGTCGTCTCGGCGCTCTTACCCCCTCTCTCTCAAACTCTCCATCCACCTAGGTCACACATACACATGCATATCTCACTCGCACTCGATAGGCCCATCTAAAACTCTATCTCTCTCCCTCGTTCTCTCTCCATCTCACACGCACACGCACACACACACAATCTCATGCCCAGCTAGCCAAGTATGATGGTCTCTCACTCAATTGTAGGCACACGCATCCCCCCCTATATGTATATGACTAGCTAATCTTAGTCTCCATCACAAACATGTGCATGGTCTATCTCGATTTATCTCGGGGCATCTTTCTACCGCGCATGCACTCCCTCGATCTCCCAACCATATAGTCCCCTCACGATCTGGAGGGGATCTCTCTATCAAAAACACACCCTCTCTCCCTCCCCATGCGTCCATGCCATCCATGTGTCCCTCTCGACCTTTTTTCCTTGTTGGCCAGACCTCTACTAGACATGTGCTACAGGGGATGTCTCTCTCTGTTGCAAACAATCACACACTAGCTATCTTCGTGTATCTCCTCGCCTCGCTTTTTCATCTTGGAGATGCATGCGTGATATATTCGCATAAGAAACGAAAAAACACACTCTCTCTAATTTATCGTTTGTTGTCACTTTATCTTTCACACACATACTCTTTTTGCACACTTACTCATTCTCCTTCACACGCACTTGATCTGTCTCGACTGAGGCACTCTCCTCGGTCTATAGCATATGGATTTATTGAAAAGTCAAACATCACAAAGTTTGACCATGTACGTGGAGAAAAGAATTACATCTAGTACGGCAAACATATACCATTAGATTCACCATGAGATGTAGTTTTGTATGATGTATCTTTGGTATTGTAGATATAAATAACATTTATGTAAACTTGATCAAAGTTTCCAAAGTTTGACTTCTAAAAATTTACATGCACTGCATTATCGAGCGGATGGAATATCTCTTTCCCCCTCTCAGCTATCTGACGCACCACTCAGCCTTATCGGGGCTCCACAATCTCTCTCAAACTTTATTGGTCAGTTTGGTTCATGACCTGACCCTCATGCCTTGATGGCCGGTACTGCCTAGTGTGGACGTGAGATGTAAAATATTTCTGCTTGGCCAGGCTTGTGTGGTGCTGAAGCGTTTGGTTCATGCCTGGGCCAGGCAAAGCATCAACGTCTGTCGGGGGTGAACTGATCATGCCCCACGAGCACCTATGGGACCTGGATCCCTTGTGGTTCGGAGGGGGGCGAAGATTGCACAAAGAGCGGATCGAGGCGATGCACACGAGCGGATTTACCCAGCTTCGGAGATCTCTGGAGAGATAATACCCCTACTGCTGCTTTGTGGATTATATTGTGTTCTTGCTAGGGAGCAAAAATGGGAGCTACAAGACCTAGCCTGAGTGTGGTTTTGTATGAATGTGATGACCTAAGCTGGAGCTAGACCGAAACCAGCCGAACCCCTTCTATGTTGCCCTTGGGCCTCCTTTTATAGGCACAAGGGGTTACCACATGTGGCAAGTAGACAAGGTTACAATGGTAAAAACATAGGTTGGTACACCGCTTTGTACAGTGTACAGTAATCTATACCTAACTCGACGGCAAGGGACAAGGGTCATCAATGCCCGTCTTAGTCGCCTTAACGATGTAACAGGGACCGTTAAGTGCGCCTCCGTTACGCCACGATGGTAGCTTGTCGGCCGTCACATCGCTACTCCCTGCTGGCTGCACAGCCCGTCGATACGCGTACTTGGGAGAGCCCCGTGGTGACACGTTGGCGGGTGAGCTGGAGCGGAGATGAAGAGAGGTCGCCCGCCCGGCAAGCGCCTTGCCGGGCAGAACCCCTGTCGGCGCTTGGGGATCAGCGCCCGCCAAGCCTTCCCGGCAAGCTCCTCTTGCCGGGGCCTTGTTTTCCTTTGCGCCCTGAGTGGCCTTCCCGGCAAGCTCCTCTTGCCGGGGTCTTGACTGCTTTGTTCTTGAATGGCTCCAAAGGAGCCGCTGAGGACCTCGGTGGCCATCGTGCCAGCTCGCCCTGGCCAGAATCTGCCTGCAGACGAAGTTTGGGGTACTAGGGTACCCCTACTCTAGTACACTGACAGGAGCCCCCGGGCCTGGGCCACATACGGCGCCAAGCTTTGTTGGGCCAGGCCCAAAACGGTGCACGGGCACGCGTGGTCTTGATTACGCCGTTATTTGCCTTGGACCCACCACGTCTCCCACGAACGGCACGCACCGGACGTGGCGTCGTGGGGGAGATCGTGGGGCTTTCTTTAATGGGAAAAATCGGAACGCCCGTCCCCTCTCCTCTTTATAAGCGGGGGAACCGGGGCAGGACGCCCACTTGCCCTTGCTGTCACATCGGAAACCCCCGTCACTTTCCCCTTTCCTTCTCGAGCCCAAAGAGAGCGACGCTCCGCCCCCTCCATTGCCACCGGTGCCACCAACGCCGTCGGCTTCCCCCACCACGACTCCCTATGGCTCCAAAGGCCGATAAGGGAAAAGGCGTGAAATCTGCCAAGGCGCAGCGGCTCGCGGCGCTGCGGAAGGAGCGGGCCCTCTTCGATCCCCTGCTCAACAGGAAGGAGCTGCGGGAGCTGTATTACCTCTTCTGGTCGACGGTGACCCGGGCGCATCCGCGCACGAGGGTCATCTCCGCCGCCACATCTGCCAAGGTCTCCATCGGGTACCCCTTTTTCGCGATTTTCTTACAGTGCGGGCTCACCACTTCTTTTCTGAATTCTTCTGCGATGTCATGAACACATATGGCCTCCGCCTCCTTGACTTTACCCCCAACGCCATCCTTACCATGGCCGTTTTCGCACATCTCTGCGAGAACTTTGTTGGGGTCCACCCAAACGTCGCACTCTTCCGCCACTACTTCTCACCCCACGTAGAGAGAGGAGAGCCGCTTGCCGGAGGAATTGCATGGACCTCTAGGATCGGCAAGAAGGAAGCGTATCTTTACGGAGAGTTGCGCAGCAAGTGGGAGGAGTGGAGGGCTGACTGGTGCTGGATCTTAGAGGAGGAGCCACAGCCTTTACCGCCTGCGCAAGACCCCATAGTTCGCGGGTAACGATCGAGCAACTTGGCGCCGGAGGACGACAAGTTGAAGATTGCCACGACTAGGATTTTGCGTCTCCGGCAAGCAGGACTTACCGTACGAGCAGTTGGCGCGGACTTCCTTCGCCGCCGCATTGCGCCCTTGCAGGAGAAAGGGAGGCCTGCTTGGGAATTTCAGAACGCGGCGGATATCATGAGGCTGCGCCCCTGTCTGAATTGGAATTTCACTACCCTGGAGCTTGACGGCATGCTGCGGGAGCTGTTCAACCCTGAAGCGGATAACCCTGGATGGTGCATGTTGCCGAGGGGAGTTGTGCCCTTGTGCAACAACTCGTCGCTTGATAGCATCCGTGCAATAATGCCGTTGTGCGATTCCCACGGGATCGTTCCAACATGGCAGGAGCCCGCCGATGTCATAGTGCAGCAGTTCTTCGACAACTTGGTTGAAGTGCCGATCCGCGCCGACGAGAAGAGGCGGCTCACCCGCGACACCACTGCTCAGGAGATGGCGCGCATCGCCACAAGGTTGGAGGAGGCTGCAGAGGCTGCTGCCGCCAGCGCGTTTGGGTTTACCGTCGAGGAGGCGGAGAGGGCTGAGGCGGCAAGCCTTGCCGACCAAGAAGAGTTCGTCGGTGAGGAGGAGTAGACCGAGCCCGACGACGACCCAAGTGAGCCTGCCGGGGGCGCCTCTCCTCCGCCGTCAAGTAGCTTGCCGCAGGGGGAGCTCGCTGCCCCGCCAAGGAGACGTCTCCGAAAGACCGGAGAAGTGTCGGGGGAGCATCCAGTCCAACAGCCGCCTCGCCGCCCGACGCGCTCCACCGTGGCAGGAAATACCGTTGCAGCGGCGCTTTATTCCGCCCGCAGCGGGTGCAGGGCCTTCTGGAGTCGCGGCCCCTGCACCCGCCAAGCGCCAGAGGGAGTCTTCTCCCCCAATCCGTCGCGCTGGAGCAGAGTTTGATCTCTCCGCTCTCAGCTCCGAGGAAGAAGAGGAAGAGTAAGATCTTGCCGCTGCTATTTGTAATCTTCCAATTCACTGTTTTATCTTATATCTGACTGGTCCCACTCTGAACTTTCTTCTTCAGGGCGTCAGCTCAGAGGGCGCCGAAGAGGGCCAAGACGCCGGTGGTTGTCATCTCAGATGATTCCCCTGTAGCAACAGGGGGCACGTCCGGGACTCCCTTGCCGGATCCGGCAACCCTTCAACAGAGCAGCCCCCAGCACAGCCCCTAGCGTAAGTATCTGGTATGCTTCACGCGGTTAGGCGCGCTTGGGTGCTTTCCCGTTACTGATATCTGGTTTGTTGGATTTTTGTAGGAGCAGAGCAGCCACATCATGGAGCACCGGAGGCTACCCCCGAGGTCCAGCCTCATCAGGAGGCCCCGGAGGTCACTCCCGAAATTCTGCTTGCTTCAACTACGCCACCATGGGAGAACTCTCCGCCAAGGGAACGCTCTCCGGCAAGGGAGGATTCTCCGTCAAGGGGAGCTTCCCCGACAAGGGCTGGCGCCGACGACCCTCCGGTGGCGGAGACCGCGGCCACAGACCCTTCTGCAGGTAATCTTCTTGTCTTGATAGTTTCCCTTGGGTTCTGTTCTTCCGTTTCTCTCTTTCGAATATCTGTTTGATTTGTGCTTCCTTCTTCTGACCATCAGATCCACCTGCCGAAGACCCGATGGAAACCGAGGCGGGCCGGGCGAGGAGACGCCGGGCGCGACAATGTCGACGCCCGCCAACATGGAGGAGGAGGAGGTCTGGCCGACAGCCCGCCGACGAGGAGGCTGCCGAGGCCGCTGGCGCAGAGGCTGGGGAGGAATCCGGCGATCGTACTGACGGCCCGGAGACCGTAGGAGCGACAGGCGCTGCGCCGACCGCCGATCCCCCCGCCACTGATGCCGCACCAGACTCCGAGGAGCCCCAGCCCGGCGCCTACCTGAAAGCCGGCGACGGTGTCTTCATCAAGCTCCCATGGGCGTCAAGCTCCAGGGCACCAGCCGAAGGGGAGACCTTCGATGCGGAGCTGCTTGCCTCCGCCGGGCTGTCGCTTGTTGATGCCCCGAGGAGCAGCAGTGGTGAACCTGAGGAGGAGCAACTGCTAAAGAGGTTGTTGTCGCTCTACCGCGCCTGGCAAGCCAAACTGGAGTCCAGGGAGGCGCTTGTCGCGAGGGCGGGAGCTGACTTGGAGAAACGTGCGGAAGAGCTCCGACGCGCCAACAAAGAGACTCTCCGGGACATAGCAGAGGCTCGGGAGCAGCTTGCTGAGGAGCGCACGGCCTTCATCTTGGAGAAGGGCGAGGTTGAGGAGCAGCAGAGGCTTGCCGGTGAGAAACTCTCCGCTCGAGAAGGTGAGCTGGCGCAGCGGAAGATCAACCTCGACAGCTTTGAGGAAGATCTCAAGGCCATGAAAGCAAACGATTGGCGGGCCACTCCAGGAGGCAAAAGATGCTGCCGCGGCTGCCGAGGCCGTAAAAAGGGAATTGGAGACGAGGGTGGCTCAGCTGGAGTCCACCCTCCAGAAGAGTGCCGAGGAGGTCGCCGGGTTGAAGCGCGAGCGTGAGAAGGACGCTTACACCCTCGGCGAGCTGCAGGGTCGTTTTGCTGAAAAGATCAAGGAGATCGATGCCGCCAAGGACGTCAAGGCGGATCTGGAGCTGAAATTGACCACCTTGACGGAGACGTTGAACGGCGCCAGGGAGCGGGAAACAGGCCTGCTGGAGAAAATCAAGGCCACCGAGGAGTTGCTGTCGAATGCTGTGACCACCCAGAATAATCTTCGGGACAGCATCATGCATTGGCCAGAAGGTCTTGTGGACACTGCCGCCGGCATCCATAATGAGCTGATAGAGTTGGGGATGACAGATCTTGGATATTCCACCGACGAGAAACTCCAACCCAGCGTCAAGCTCAGCCTATTCTTCAAAGGCGTGTTGGCGGGTATCCGGCGGCTCCGGGATGAGGTTCCGAAGCAACTGGCGGAGGAATCACGCCAAGTCTGCGCCGAGGCTCTCCAGAAGGTGTTGATGAAGGTGGCCTTCCGCAACCCAGGTGTCGACTTCTCCAAGGCCCTCAAGTCTCTGCCTCCATCCGCCGATGTTGAAGCACTCAAGACCCTTGTCGCACCCATCGTGGACAGGGTGAGCAGAGTTAAGAGGCTCGAGGGCGACCGCGTGGACTAGGCCGCCAAGTCTATCTTTCTCTTGTCGCTGTAGATCATGTTTAGGCGAGAAATCTATTAGATCTGCGGCAAGTTATAATGTAATATACACTATCTTAGGCAATCGAATGCACTGTTATTTCCTTTGCTCGATTTCTTCCCTTGTATGTTTTTACCCTACGCTTTCAGGGGAACTTGCCGGTGCAGGCACCCTTGCCGCGAAAGCGCCGAAAAGCGGAACTTCAAGCATACTTTGGCGCTGTCGCTACCGACAAGCAACCTTGTCGCGGACTAGCCGCAGCTCACTCAAGTTGTTGAGCGGACTCGAAACAAAGTAAGGGCGCGACCAGTCACGATTTGGTTCCTTCGCGCACAGGTTTTCCATACAAAGTACTATCGTTCGAGGAAGATAACTTAAAAATTTAAAACTGGTCGCTTAAACTTAGCAACTTAGCTTCTCTGTTGCCCATTTCCCGGCAAGGCGACAGTTCCTCGAGCGCCGCTTGGCGGCCCACACTATTATCTTCTCCTCCCCCCCCCCCCCGGTTAACTTGTGGGCGGATGAACCTTCTTCTTGTTTGAGAAGAAAGAAGAGAAAATAAAGTTATGTAGCCTAGTGGCTCGGTATCGCTTACCGGATGTGGATGCTGCACAAAATGTTAGTAAATACATGCATATAAGATCATGAGAGCATGTATTGACAAAATGTGCGCAACCATAGGCTTTACTGATGCGCGGGGTCTGCGCCCGGCTTTGTACAAAGGATTACATGCAACAGCGGCAAGACTTGTACAAAAGGGTGGTTGCCGGAACGGGTTCCGGCAATCACGCTCATGGGTAAAACTTGCGAAGATGCTCTATGTTCCGTGAATTGCTCACCGGAACGCCATCTTCGGTCTCAAGGCGGATAGCGCCGGGCCTAGTGACTCGTTTCACCCGATAGGGGCCTTCCCACTTCGGCGTCAACTTGGTGGAATTCTTGGCGGATTGAACACGCCGAAGAACAAGGTCGCCTTCCTCGAAGCTTCGGCATTAACTGCGGCTATGGTAGCGATGCAAAGCTTGTTGGTAACGAGCAGCTCGTGACAAAGCCGAAGACGATCTTCCTCGAGGAGCAGCGTCATCTTGTCGCAGCCTGCTCTTGCTCAAGCTCATCATAAGCGAGCACTCGAGGTGACCCGTGATATCTGAAGTTCCGTGGGGAGAACTGCCTCTGCTCCGTAGACTAGAGCAAAGGGTGTCTGGCCAGTGGCTCGATTTGGCGTCGTCCTGATCGACCAAAGAACCACTGGCAGCTCCTCGATCCAGTTCCTTCCGCACTTGTGCAGCCTGTCGAAAGTTCTGGTCTTGAGTCCTCGCAGCACTTCAGCGTTTGCTCTCTCTGCTTGACCGTTGCTTCTCGGATGAGCAACGGAAGCAAAGCAGATCTTGGCGCCAAGATCTTGGGCGTATTGCATGAAGGTGCGACTCGTGAACTGTGGTGCCGTTGTCGGTGATGATCCGTTAGGAATCCCAATACGGCAAACAATTGACTGAAAGAACTTGACGGCCGATCAGGTTGTCACCTTCCTCATCGGTTCCACTTCCGGCCACTTTGTGAACTTGTCGATTGCGGCGTACAAGTATCCAAAGCCCCGACAGCTCGGGGAAGGGGCCGAGGATGTCTAACCCCTGCATCGAGAAGGGCCAGGATAAAGGGATCGTCTGGAGAGCTTGAGCTGGCTGGTGTATCTGTCTTGAATGGAACTGGCACGCTTCACACTTGGTTACTTGTGCAGTTGCATCCTGGAGGGCTTCTGGCTAGAAGAAACCTTGCCGGAAAGCTTTGCCGGCAAGTGCTCTTGGACCAATGTGGTGACCACATATGCCTCCGTGTATCTCCGCCAACAGCTTCTGTCCATCTTCCCGGCAAATACACTTCAATTTCACTCCGTTGAGTCTTCTTACATGCAGGATGTTGTCAACAAACTGGTACATACTTGACTGCCGGGCTACTTTTTCCGCTTCTTTGGCTCTTCGGGAAGTTCTCCTGTCTGAAGGAAATGGACGATCTGCTGTGCACATGTTGGAACCTGTGGCTCGACAACAAGGACTAAAGGCTCATCTATCACTGCGGGACCATCAGCTTCTACGGCAAGGACCTGCGGGTCCGCGGGAGCTCGATGATCCCCGTCAAGCTTGCCAGAGCTAAGCTTGTCGGGAGCGTTTGCTTCAACGATACAAACTGCATGGTTTGTCGGAGCAGACTGCTCCTTAGTGATATTTGCGTCGGTTTTAGGGACCTTCTTGGCGGCGGCTTCAGAGAGCTCTGCCGGAAAGTAGTCGCCGGAAACCAATTTTCTCTTTTTGCTACATCACATTGATGGTGTCACGGTTGGCTGAGTCGACTTGAGCACAAAATCCCTGGTTCCACAGGTAACTTAAGTGCGGCACATTTGGAGAGGCCATCGGCTATATCGTTTCTGCGCTCTTGGAACGTGTTCCATTTGCGAGCCTTCAAAGTGCTCTTCCGGCTTCCTCACTTCATCGACGACGCTTCCATCAACGAACTCGATAATCTTTATTTACTTGGCGGACTGACGAGTTGCGAGTCTCCCCGACAATGAGCTTCTTGATCCCAAGGTCCACCGCAATCCACGAGCCGGCAAGCAAGCCTTCATACTCTGCAGATTATTTGTTGCTTGTTCCTTGGGAAAGTGCATTTTGGACTATGTATTTGAGGTGCTCCCGGTGGGTGCGATAAGCGAGACGCCAAGACCGGCGCCTTGCAGCGAGAAGGCACCGTCAAAAATACATCAGCCATTCTTTATTTGCCTCCTTGACGGGATGCTCGTCTCGGAATCTCTTCATCCTGCGTTGGCGTCCACTCTGCTATGAATTCTGCCAATGCCCTGCCTCGATAGTTGAAGTGCTTTGAACTTGAGACCAAAGCTTGACAGTTCCAGCGCCCACTCAACAATCCTGCACTGTTGCTTCCGGATTTTGCAAAATCCTCTTCAGCGGAAAGCGAGTGACAACTGTTATCTCATGTGCTTGGAAGTAATGGTGCAGCTTTCGAGGCCATGAGGAGGCCGAAAGTAGCTTCGCACACCAGAGTACCTTGATCTAGCCCCATGCGTAAGGAACCGACAAAGTATACTGGCGCTGCACCATCTTCTTTCAAGATCTTGTCGCAACCCTGCGCTGATCCGTCCTTGTCGGGACCAGAGCTTGACGGTGAAGCCCCTTGCTTGTCGCTGGGCGCGCTTGCCTCGGTTGCCGGCTCATCATCTGCCTCCCTCTCCGCTACTAACGCAGCACTAACCACTTGATTGGTTGCCGCTATATACAGGAGCAACTTCTCTTGTGACTTAGGTGCGACAAGTATTGGAGCGGAGGACAAGTATCTCTTCAAGTCCTGCAGCGCAGCCTCCGCTTCGGGAGTCCATTTCATTGGACCTGCCTTTTTCAAAATCTTGAAAAACGGCAGGGCGCGTTCAGCAGACTTAGAGATGAACCTGCTGAGAGCAGCCACGCAATCGCCAAGCCTTCTGACATCCTTGACGCGCTTTGGTGCTTCGATCTGCTCAATGGCCTTGATCTTGTCGGGATTGGTTTCAATTCCCCGCTGAGATACAAAGAACCCGAGAAGCTTGCCGGAAGGGACTCCAAACACGCACTTCTCGGGGTTGAGCTTGAGGTTGATCTTGCGCAGGTTTGCAAACGTCTCATCCAAATCTTGAACCAGGGTTGCCCTGTCTTTGCTCTTGACCACTATGTCATCCATGTAGGCTTCTACATTTCGGTGTATCTGAGGTCCAAAAGCATCATGGACTACCCTTGCAAAGGTTGCACCAGCATTCTTCAAACCGAAAGGCATCCGTATAAAGCAGTACGTGCTACATGGTGTAATGAATGCGGTTTTCTCTTCATCCTCTTCTGCCATGAAGATCTGATGATATCCTGAATATGCATCAAGAAACGAAAGCAGATCGCATCCAGCCGTGGAGTCAACAATCTGGTCGATACGCGGCAAGGGAAATGGGTCCTTGGGACAAGCTTTATTAACATCTGTGAAGTCAATACAAAGTCTCCATTTCCCATTAGCCTTGCGTACCACTACCGGATTGGCCAACCACGTGGGGTGGAGGACTCCTCCGACAAGCCCGCCGCTTCCAATTTCTTGATTTTTTCTGCTATGAACTCTTGGCGCTCCACTGCCTGTTTCCTAACTCTTTGCTTGACGGGCCGCGCATGAGGACAGACAGCTAGGTGGTGCTCAATTACTTTCCTGGGAACACCGGGGATGTTAGATGGTTGCCATGCAAACACATCGACATTCGCCCGCAGGAAAGCAACGAGCTCGCTTTCCTATTTAGGATCAAGCGTGGCACTGATGGTGAAGGTACCACCAGTGCCGTCCTCCTTGGCGGGCACCTTCTTGGTCTTTGGCGGAGCTGCCATCGTCTTGTTGCACTTGCCGGTGGAGCTCGATGGTGTGTCCTCGACGGTGGCGCTGCACTCCGAAGAGGTGCGCTTGCCGGAGTGGGCAACAGAGCTCTTGCCGGACCTAGTGGTTTTCTTCTTCCCCCCGGGAGCTTCAGCGGTAAGTGGTTTGTTATCCGTCGCGGCTGCTGTGTCCCGGTAAATCTTGTCGGCGCAGATAAGTGCATCTTTCTTGTCACCATGGACAGAAATGACACTTATCGGGCCGGGCATCTTGAGCAGGTTGTAAGCATAATGAGAGGCGGCCATGAACTTGGCGAGTGCTGGACGGCCAAGTATGCCATTGTAGGGCAATGGGAAGTCGGCGACGTCAAGCGTGACCCTCTCAGTTCTAAAGCTGAGCTCGCTGCCGAATGTTACCGGCAACGTGATCTTCCCTTTGGGCTTGCTCCTTCCTGGGTTGATTCCTTGGAAAGTACCAGTTTCTTCGAGCTCACTGTCAGGGATCTGAAGTTTCGAGCACCGCAGAGGAGATCAAATTCAGGCCGCCCCACTGCCACCAAAGATCTTTGTGACCTTGAGGTTGCGGATGGTTGGTGAGACCAACATCGGCAGGCACCCGACTGCAGTGATGCGATCAGGGTGATCCTCAATGTCAAAGATGATGGGCGTGTTGGACCATTTCAGAGGTTTGCGTGACTCTATGGATGGTTCTGCTGCGTTGACCTCACGCATCCATTGCTTGAGTTGGCGGTGCGAGGTATGCAGAGATGCACCACCGTCGACGCAAAGGACCTCCGTTGCCTTTTGAAACTCCTGCTCATCAGTCTCAT
This sequence comes from Aegilops bicornis, assembly GCA_021605145.1. NCBI lineage: Eukaryota > Viridiplantae > Streptophyta > Magnoliopsida > Poales > Poaceae > Aegilops > Aegilops bicornis. Next base: position 221,439,771 of record CM038674.1, on the reverse strand, counting down.
CGTCTTCATCGTCCTCGTCATCTTCGTCTTCATCTTCTTCCTTGTCGCGGCCACGGGGAGGTCTGTCTCCTTGCCGCTGCTTGGCCTTGCTGCGGCGTCCTCCTCGACCGGGTCTCTTCTTACTTGCTGCACCTGCACCTTCTTGGGCTTTCTCCTTGTCTCGCCGCTCGTATTCAGCTCTCTGTAGCTCAACAAGCTGCTCAACTTTTTTGCAGCTCTGGAGATCGTGGCCCTTGGTGCGGTGGATTTTACAAGATCTTGCTTGTTGGAGCTGTCATGCTTGTCGGCGTCCGCCACAGCTTGGCGGTCGGCGTCTACGGCAACCTCCTTGCTGGAGCCACCAGCCTTGGCTTTGTTGGCGGCACCATCCTTACCGGAATGCTCGACAACTAGTTCTTCTTGGTTTTCTTCCTCCTGTTGTTCCGCCACGGCTATTCCTTGCCGGGCGATCCCCTCATCGTCGATTCTGCTCCCATATTCTCTCACAGGAGTCTTCTTCCTTCTTCATGGTGCACACTTGTCGGCCAGGTATGAGCTCGCTGACATCTTTCACTTTGCACATCGCCATCTCCTCCCTCATCCTGCGATTTCGTACATTCGATGGAATGCCTTTGATCACTACAGCAGGGTGGACGTCTGAGATGTTGTAGTGTACTCATTGAATCTCTGGATGAATTTGTGAGACTCCCCCTCCTTACGGGCAAGCAGGTGGAGATCACTCTCCTGGCCATGAGGCTTGTGGCACCGTGAAGGCGCCAACAAACCGGTGGCACAAATCTGCCTAAGAAGAAATAGAGCCATCCGGCAAGTGCATGAGCCAAGATCGGCGTTTGGCTTGAGCACCAAGGGGAAGTAGTTGGCGAGGATCTTGTCGTCTCGTCCCCCCGCAGCTTGCACCGCGATGGTGTAGATGCTGAGGAACTCCGATGGATGTGTCCTGCCGTCGTACTTCTCCGGCACGTCTGGTTTGAAGTTTTTCTTGTCGGGCCAGCGGACTTGCCGCAGCTCACGAGTGAACGCAGGGCAACCCACCACAGCGTCTGACAAGTCGCTGGTTCCCCTGGCGCATGCATATCGACAATGAGTCCAGCGCGTTGGTCAGATTGACGGGGCGCTTCTCTTCGGCGCTCGATACGGGTTCGAGCGTCCTCTTCTTGTCGTTCCCGAAGAAATTGGCGTTGGTCGCGAAGAGCTCGCGGATCCGACGACGCCGTGGAGTCGCTGTTGAGGTGGATCCGGCGAGTCGGCGATCTTGGCCTTCGGGAAGGGGAGTGTACGGTGGGTGCACCCCCGCAAGTCTGGTCGCCATCGGCTCGCGCCTTGTCGCCCCGTCGCTGCCGCGGGCACTCGGTTGCAGCGGGACGTCGCCGTTAAGCGAAGCTGATGAGACTTCAATTGTGGCCTCCATTCGTCGACCTTATCGGCCGTCGGAGGGTAATCTAGAAGTAATGGCGAGCTCTTGCCAAGGCTTCCGCTGGTGTGGTTGGCGGCAACGGCGTACGGAGCGAAGAACGGGATGTGCTCGGACTCCTAACCAAGTTAGGAGGAGCAGCATCCCGCCCAAGCGACCGTACTCCACTCGTACCGGCATGCTGAGGTGCATGCGGGTCTCGAGGGCCTCTTGATCCTCCAGCTTGGCCTTGATCCAATGAGCGTATGGTGCCGCGCGTATCATGACGCTGTCTGTCCCGCGCCTCCTGCGACGGACGCGGTGCAGATTCGGATGCCGACGCCTGCGCCGCCTTGTCCTTGGATCTGGAGGCATCGTGGGCTCTCTCGACGACGCCGGTCCCTCCGCCAGCGTTTCCCCCACCACCTGACGGCTCCGGTGGTGGTGGGTTCGACGCGGACGGCTCAGCTGCTGCCGAAGGCTTCTTCTTCGGCGCCATGTCGACGGAGATGTCGAGGAAGTTGCTCGTGCGACCGTCGGATCGGATTCACACAGCCTCGACGCCCCCTACCTGGCGCGCCAAAGATGTCGGGGGTGAACTGATCGTGCCCCACGAGCACCTATGGGACCTGGATCCCTTGTGGTTCGGAGGGGGGCGGAGATTGCACAAAGAGCGGATCGAGGCGATGCACACGAGCGGATTTACCCAGCTTCGAGCTCTCCGAGAGATAATACCCCTACTGCTGCTTTGTGGATTATCTTGTGTTCTTGCTAGGGAGCAAAAATGGGAGCTACAAGACCTAGCCCGAGTGTGGTTTTGTATGAATGTGATGAACTAAGTCGGAGCTAGACCGAAACCAGCCGAACCCCTTCTACGTTGCCCTTGGGCCTCCTTTTATAGGCACAAGGGGTTACCACATGTGGCAAGTAGACAAGGTTACAATGGTAAAAACATAGGTTGCTACACCGCTTTGTATAGTGTACAGTAATCTATACCTAACTCTGACGGCAAGGGACAAGGGTCATCAATGCCCGTCTCGATCGCCTAACAAAGGTAACGAGGGACGTTAAGTGCGCCTCCGTTACGCCCACGATGGTAGCTTGTCATTGCTCTGTCGCTACTCCCCGCTGGCTGCACAGCCCGTCGACACGCGTACTTGGGGGAGCCCCGTGGTGACACGTTGGCGGGTGAGCTGGAGCGGAGATGAAGAGAGGTCGCCCGCCCCGGCAAGCGCCTTGCCGCGGCAGGAACCTTGTCGCGCTTGGGGTTTTAGCGCCCGCCAAGCCTTCCCGGCAAGCTCCTCTTGCCGGGGCCTTGTTTTCCCTAGCATACTGGTGGCCTTCCCGGCAAGCTCCTCTTGCCGGGTCTTAACTTCTTTGTTCTTGAATGGCTCCAAAGGAGCCATTGAGGACCTCGGTGGCCATCGGGCCAGCCACATGTCGTAGCGCTGCAATCGCCTGCAGACGAGTTTGGTGTACTAGGGTACCCCTACTCTAGTACACCGACAACGTCCCATCAATCAATCCATGCATCAATTATTTAATGCTAATATCCATCCATGTTGCTGTTAGCCTCGTGACCGCACGACCAGGCACGGCCAGGCATTCAAAATCGGTCGCCTGGGCCAGGCTAATTGCAGTGTCTGGAGTTCAGCTAGGCTAATCAAAGTGCAAGGGAACCCAGGCCAGGCGGGCTTTCTTTTTCACATGGTAGCAACCAAACAAGCGTGCATGAAATCCAGCAACAACCCCAGGCCAGGCAAAAGATGCTTAGGACGCAAGCCAAACTGGCCTTATATCTCCCTGGTTCACACATACACATGTCTCGCTCGTGCTATACATATAGACCCATCCAACACTCTCCGCCCTTGTTCTCTCTCCATGTGACACGCACCCCCCCTAAGTACCATAATCCCTCACTCCATCATAGGCGCAAGCACTCCCCCCTAAGTACGATTATCTGTTACTAGCCATCAGGACCACACGTATTGTCTCCTACCATCCATACGTCTATCTCGATATCTCTCGGGGCATCTTCTATCACGCACACACCTTGTCACTCGATCTCCCACCCATGTAGTCCCATCACGATCTCGGGGATCTCTCTATGACAAACCTACACTCTCTCCTCCCCATGTCTGCATTTTCTCCGTACGTCTCTCTCGACCTCTCTCCCTTGTTTGTCAGACCCCTCTTGGCCACGTGCCATGGGTCTTGCTCTCTCGGTTCCAAACAACCACACACTATCTCCTCACCTTTCCTCTGTTGTCGAAGATGCATGCGTGATATGTTTGCATAAGACACACACACTTTTTCTCTACTTTTATCATGTGTTGTCCATGTCTCTTTCACACACGCACTCACACTTTTTTCACTCTCTCTCTCTCTCTCTCTCTCTCTCTCTCTCTCTAGTTAGGGACTACATCACGTCCATAAGCATATGGATGTTTTGAAAATTCAAACCTCGTAAAAGTTTGACCAGGTATATGTGGAGAAAAACATTTACATCTGGAACGATCATTAGATTCATCACAACATGTACTTACTTCATACTATCATTTATCTTTGGTATTGTAGATATAAGTAATTTCTTTATAAACTTGGTCAAAGTTTCAAAAGTTTGACTTAAAAAAATGTTGGAACTACATTATCGAAAGGAGGGAGTAGCTCTTTCTCTCTCTCTCTCTCTCTCTCTCTCTCTCTCTCTCTCTCTCTGCTATCTCTCACGGGCCTCCCCTCTCACTCGAACTCTCTATACCGACGGATTATACGCTCACTGTTTCAGCATATAGCTCCGTATATTGTTTAGTTGACCGGTCAACCAATCCACATGCTGCCTTCTAAGCTTGTGTTGCAGATCTTCGTGTCTTTGGCCCATGTGGCAAAGGTGAAAATAAGTAAACTAGAGGCCCATATGACACACGGTGAAGTAAACAAAGTTGAAACCACTGGGTAGCACCCGTACACTAGTAAATTGAGGCGCGATTGAGGACAAACTTCTTCCATGAAGGACGACTTTTCACAAGACAATTCACCACCTGCAGCGGCAGCATGCACGTATGACGACTCGCGCACACCCAGCACACAACACACACCAGCACACGCGTACACCGGCGTCGCCGCCGGTTGAGACGGATGGCGAGGCAGCCAACAAGCGGAGGCGGCTCAAGCCAAAACCGCATCCGGCGAGCCTGGACTTCATCAGCAGCCTCCCCGACGACATGCTTCTCGTCATCATCGGACTCCTCCCCACCAAATCTGCCGCACGGACCGCCTTGCTCTCCCGGCAGTGGCGCCCCCACTGGCGCTGCGTCCCCCTCAACCTCACTGTCGACAGCTGCCTCTGCGACGGGGATTGCAAACGCATGGCCGTAGTCTCCGAGATCCTTTCATTGCACCCTGGGCCAGCCAGACGCCTTGACATCCGCATGTTCAGTACCAACTGCAAGGTCCAACCCAAGTTTGACGAGTGGTTCTTATCACCCGCCCTAGATCAGCTCGAGGAGCTCAGCTTTAAAGCTGGACGATGTCGCTCTCTGCTTTCGTCCGCGCTCCGCCTCACGCCAATGCTGCACCGCGCCAGCTTCAACTCCTGCTATCTTCCCCAGATTAATGTCGCGCCCGCCCTTCTTCTCCCTCAACTCAAGCAGCTCGACCTCTTCGACATTGTCATCTCGAAGAAGGCTATGGAGCACCTGCTGAGGGAGTCCTGGATTAGGGGGTATCCGGACAGCCGGACTATATACATCGTCCGGACTATTGAAGCGTGAAGATAGAAGACTCAAGACTTCTACCCGTGTTCGGATGGGACTCTCCTTTGCGTGGAAGGCAAGCTTGGCGATCCGTATATTGTGTTTCCTTCCTTGTAACCGACTCCATGTAAACCCTAGCCCTCTCCTGTGTCTATATAAACCGGAGAGGTTGGTCCTTAGAAGGCCGATCACAATTACAATCATACCATCATAGGCTAGCTCTTAGGGTTTAGCCTCTACGATCTCGTGGTAGATCTACTCTTGTACTTCTCATATCTTCAATATTAATCAAGCAGGAAGTAGGGTTTTACCTCCATCGAGAGGGCCCGAACCTGGGTAAACATTGTGTCCCTCACTTCCTGTTACCATCAGCCTGAGACGCACAGATCGGGACCCCCTATCCGAGATCCGCCGGTTTTGACACCGACATTGGTGCTTTCATTGAGAGTTCCTCTGTGTCGTCGCTGCAGGGCTTGATGGCGCCTTCAAACGTCAACAACACGGTCCAGGCGGAGACTTTTCTCCCCGGACAGATCTTCATGTTTGGTGGCTTCGCACTGCGGGCCAATTAGCTTGGCAATCTGGAGCAGATCGATAGCTATGCCCCCGGCCACCAGGTCAGGTTTGGAATCTTGAACTACACAGCCGATATTCGTGGAGACTTGATCTTCGACGAATTTAGGCCTGCGCCAGGAGCAACGAACAATCACGATGAGCACGGCTTAGACCTGCTGTCGGACGAAGCTCGGGTCATCACCTGAGGATGGAGGGATGGGCCCCGCCCCGCAGGCCGCACACTCATCGGCGGTGGAGCCGAACACAGGTCCCGCCTCTGTGGAAACTTGTGACCCTGGACACCCGGACTCATATCCGGTTGTTGGTTCTAGTCCGCGCATCCTCGAGCGAGCCGAGCCAGGTTGGGCTCCGGTAATGGAGTTTACCACTCCAGACATCTTCCAGCACTCGTCCTTTGGCGACATGCTGAACTCATTAAATTCTCTCTCTTTGTCAGGAGGCTCTGGGCCGAACTATGTCCGGCTTGAGTGGGAAGCAGACAACGAAGGAATTCGCTACCCAGCCACCACCCACTTCATTGCCATGGTCGATGATTTAACCGACGTGCATGACTTCGACTCCGAAGACATCGATGGTATGGACGACGATGCAGGAGAATTACAGGAGCCACCGCTCACAGGGCGGTGGACGGCCACCTCCTCATACGATATATACATGGTGGACACTCCGAAGGAAACCAATGGCGACGAGGCAACGGAGGATAACCCCTCAGGGAGAAAAGCAAAGCATGGGCGTCGTCGGCGCCGCTCCAAGCCCCGCCACAGCAATACCGGCCCCGGAGATGAAAGCAATCCGGATGGCGCCAAAGAGGAATACAACCCTGACCAGCCTGCCTTCGAGCAGGCCGAACAGGAAGATGAGCAGGTCAGCCCAGATGAACAGGCGACCGACGGATATCAGGAGGAGGACAACTATATGCCCCATCCGAAGACGATATTAGCCTCGGTGACGACGAGTTCGGCGTGCTTGAGGATCCCGTGGAGCAGGAGCGCTTCAAGCGCCGGCTTATTGCCACTGCGAGGAGCCTGAAGAAGAAGCATCAGCAACTCCAGGCTGATCAAGACCTGCTCACAGATAGATGGACTGAAGTCCTGGCAGCCGAGGAATACGGACTCGAGCGCCAAACGGCTGACCGGCCACCCCGTGGCCAGGATAAAACGGGATATCAACCCGAATATCAGCGCGCACCCCATGCCAATACACTCGGCTCGGGGCAACAGGCAGGACCTACAAGATATTCTGGAAAACAAAGCAGGATAGCCAAGATTGATCTACCGATCGTGGGGACGCGCCCCAGCGCGTGACGATGACTGTCACGCAGGATACATCATCAACAAGTCCGTGGCCGACCACAAAGAACCTGCATCAATTCGAATCAAAGCCACATAGCCCGACATAGAGGCGCCGCACACCCCCTCTGCTTCACTGATGCAGTGATGGATGATGAATTCCCGGAAGTGATCAAACCCGTAAACATCGAATCATACGATGGCACAACAGACCCCGCGGTATGGATCGAAAATTTCCTTCTCCACATTCACATGGCCCGTGGAGACGATCTACACGCCATCAAGTATCTTCCCCTTAAGCTCAAAGGGCCAGCTCGGCACTGGCTAAACAGCCTGCCAGCAAACTCCATTGGCAGCTGGGAAAACCTGGAAGACACATTCCTCGATAACTTCCAGGGCACATATGTGCGACCACCGGACGCCGATGACTTGAGCCACATTACTCAACAGCCCGGAGAGTCAGCCAGGAAATTCTGGACTCAGTTCCTAACTAAAAAGAACCAAATAGTCGACTGTCCGGACGCCGAAGCCCAGGCGGCTTTTAAGCATAATATCCGTGATGAATGGCTCACTCGACACCTCGGCCAAGAAAAACCCAAGTCCATGGTAGCCCTCACAACACTAATGACCCGCTTTTGCGCAGGCGAGGACAGCTGGTTGGCTCGCAGCGGCACCACGCCACATTCCGGCACTTCGGATATCCGCGACAATTACGGCAAGCCACGACGCAACAGACATAAGCGACGGAACAACGACGACAACATTGAAGACACGACAAGATGGCGCGGATTCAGCGGATCCAAGTCTGGTCGTGAAGAAGCCGTTCAAAGAAACAATCGAGGACCATCGATGCGGACCGTATCTTTGGGCGCCGTGCCAAATTCATGGCACCCCAGACAAGCCAGCCAACCACACCAACATAGACTACTGGGTATTCAAACAGGCCGGCAAAATAAACACCGAAAACAAGGACAAGGGGCTGCACAGCGACGATGATGAGGAGTCCCGGCATCCGATCACGGGGGGACAGAAGAAATTCCCCCCAGGTGAAAACGATCAACATGATCTACGCCACTCACATCCCCAAGCGGGAATGGAAGCGGGCACTACGGGACGTCTACGCGATGGAGCCAGTCGCCCCCAAGTTCAACCCATGGTCAGCTTGTCCGATCACCTTTGATCGTAGGGATCACCCTACTAGCATCCATCACGGTGGCTCAGCCGCATTGGTCTTAGATCCAATCATCGACGGATTTCACCTCATGCGAGTCCTTATGGACGGCGGCAGCAGCCTGAACCTACTTTATCAGGACACAGTGCGCAAAATGGGCATCGACCCCTCAAGGATCAAGCCCACCAAAACCACCTTTAAAGGTGTAATTCCTGGAGTAGAGGCCTGCTGTACGGGCTCCATAACATTGGAAGTGGTCTTCGGATCTCTGGACAACTTCCGAAGCGAAGAGTTAATCTTCGACATCGTCCCTTTCCGTGGTGGTCACCACGCACTGCTCGGACGAACCGCATTCGCTAGATTCAATGCAGTACCACACTATGCATACCTCATGCTCAAGATGCCAGGCCCGCGCGGGGTCATAACACTCAAAGGAAACATGGACCGCTCTCTCCGTTCAGAAGAGCATACTACAGCCCTCGTGGCAGAATTACAATGCGGCCTCCTCCGGCAAACCACCGATCCGGCGACGACAACCTCAAGCACCGTCGAGCGAGTCCGGAGCACCCCGCAACAGGATCATCAGGCACGTGAAGAGCGTGATTAGCAGTCCGGCCTCCACTCAAACCCCATTAAAGCAGCATTCGCACCACGTGTACACAATTACGCAGTCAAAATACCATGGGCACAGGCAGAGGAGCAACAGTGACTCAGTCAAACAGTGCGGTATCACCGCAACATACCTTCATAATCCTTCCCTTTCAACTTTCAGGAGATTGCTTTAGTGCAGCCCCTTCAGAAGAGCCGGATTGACGGACCTATACAGGGGAGAAGACCAAGGGGACGACAGGCTTTGCGCACAGAAGGAAAACACCCAGGTGGAATCTATTTATGATCGTTATACCTGTTTTACCTATCTATACACAGCCTGCCCCTCGATAGGACATGTCAAATAGTCCTATTCATCTCCGCTTAATGCATTCATTGTAAACATACGCTTAAACGTATTATTCATCAATGGGAGATCACATATAGCGCCAGCTCATCATTCTTATTTGAACATTTTTTTCTCACAAATGTTTATTCGATATTGCATCCGTACACCTTGGTACGTTCAGTTTGCCAGGGGCTTCTTATGGCGCCCCATAATACGGCAAGACAAGTCCGAACACTTTCAACAAAGGCGGCACCACGAACTTATAGCACTATATGCATCAGCTCTGAATCATGTCTTGGGTCTACAGTTGGGTTAGCCCGGCTCCCTTGTTTTGGTACCTTACGTTCCATTATATCGGCTAAGGTAGCGCAGGGAGAACTACTGCAATTGTGCCCCGGTTATTCCGGACGAGCACCTCAGTAGAGAAAGCCGAAAACTGACCGGCATGATGTGGCGAGAGCTGGTCGCTGTTCGAGAGGTCTTAAAATCCTTAAATATTTTTCCGCTTTAGGCAATAAATAGGCTTCGTCCGATCTAGGCGTATATAGCGCCCCAATTCGGCCTTCCGGATTCTAGGGGCTTCGCCGAAATTTAAAATTGTAGACTTTTATGGATAAGTGAAAGTTATAAAGCCGCATAGTCCGATTGCCTTGTTCATTGCCGACACCTCCTTAAGGGACGAAACATTTGGATAAAGAGTGTCCGGGTTTTCCACGAACACCCCGATTGCTGAATTACGTGGGCGGAAGCCGACGGTAGCCTACTTTCAGAATTTTATAAACAGCCGCACAAAAGGTAATATTGTAAATAACAAAAGCGCTAAATAGCGCAAGTAAATTCGTCCTTAAATTACAAACACGACAGAAGTGAATTCATTCTAAAATTGTGTCCTTGGTACATTCATCGGCCACGAGACGAGCGCCCTTCATAACGCCATCATAGTACTTCTCGGGATGGCGATGCTCCTTGCCCTCTGGCGGACCGTCCTTCACCAGCTTCTCAGCATCCTGCTTGCCCCAATGCACCTTCGCGCGGGCAAAAGCCCGGCGGGAACCCTCAATGCAAATACATTGCTTGATGACTTCGAGCCGCGGACAGGCATTCACCATCCGCTTGATCAGGCCGAAGTAGCTAGCCGCCAGGGGCTGACCAGGCCACATCCGGACTATGAAATCTTACATAGCCACTTCGGCCGCCCTGTGGAGTTCGACCAACTGTTTCAGTTGGTCACTCGGAGGCATTGGGTGTTCGGCCCCAGCATACTGGGACCAGGATAGCTTCTCTGTTAAGCTCCCCTCTTGGGCACGGTAGAACTCCGCGGCATCTAATATGTTGCGTGGCAGATCTGCGAATGCCCCTGGAGAGCTACGAATTCGGGTAAATAAAAGAAATGCCTCTTCCACATGTTTGCTTTGCATAAAGAATTTCTTACCCACCGCTATCTTTTGGGCCTCCTGGATTTCCTGCTGCGCCTTCTCAGCTTCGGCCTTGGCGTCTTTCATACTCACAAGGGCCTTCTCAAGTTCGGCCTTTTTCATCTTTAGATCATGCTCCACGGACTCATACTTCTTGCCGAGGTCCCGGAGCTCTTGCTGTACCTCGCCCACTCTAGCACTTTGCTTTTCGCGCTCCTTGCATTCCAAGGCCGCCTTGTTTTCGGCCTCGAACAGCGCTTTCTTCAGGGACGCCACTTCGGCGGTGGCCCCTGTCACACAGTCGTGATGCTTCGTCATCATACTAACCAATTTTATCTATTAGTAAATACATAAGAGCGGGGAATCACTAACCTTTGTTCTCTTCGAGCTGCCTCTTCGTGAGGTCGAGCTCTCCCTGCGCCTGCTCTAGGTCCCGCTTTAGTGCGGCAACCTCGGCCGTATGGGCAGCAGCGGCAAGCAGCATAGCCTGCTTATTCACATGAATATTTATTATCAAGCTACTGCGGTTTATAATTGACCCTCCGTTTGGTTTCTCTTTACGAACACCAAACAGAGTATCAGGGGCTACTACGTACCTATCGGGTGGTAATTTCACACATTTTTATTACTTACCTCAAAGCCTGTCAGAAGGCTGGTGCAAGCTTCGGTTAGTCCGCTCTTGACGGACGAAACCTTCTGAATCACTGCACTCATAAGAGTACGGTGCCCTTCATCCATGGAAGCGCCGCGAAGCGCTTCCAGCAGACAATCCGGCGCCTCGGGCGCAATGGAAGTCCTCGATGCAGACGCTCGCCCTCCCTAACGAGGGGCTGCTCGCTGAAGTCCGGAACCATTGAAGGTTCCGGAATGTTGTTCGAGAGTCCGGCTTCTTGTGGCTCTCATCGACACGATCCGCGGGGATCTTGAACCCCGCGTGTCCGACACCTGGAATTCCACCTTGGGGCGTCTCTAGAGTCACCTCCCCCCGCTCTGGGAGCTTTCGGGACAACACCTCCGTGTCATCCGCGGGTTGAGGAGTAGTGGCCGTCGGGACCGAGTTCATCTCTGAATCGCTCAGGGATCCATCCGAAGAAGATACTTTGGGATGAACCCTGGCCAGACTGCATATATGTTCGGCGTTATAAAAATACTATGAAGTAAAGTCATAACAGAGTGCGAATACTTACGATCGCGCTAGGGGTTTCCCCCTGGGCAGCCACCTCCTCGCTTATCGGGCGGCCGTGGCGGAGTAGTCCGGAAGGGACACCTTTCCCTTCTTGGACGACCCAGCCTCCCCCCTCCGGGGCAGCTTTCCTCTTATTCTCCTCCCCAGTGCGGGGAGGTAGAGTTTCTTCCTACTTTCCCCCGCCTTCGCGGGAGGAATCTGTCTCATCGTCGTCAGACGACATGGGTATGACGGCCTTGCGCCGGGGCCCTTTCCCGGCCCCCGGGTCCGCCTTCTTGGGCCCCTCACCATCTTCGGGTGGGGTGGTCCCTTCTTCTTCTTCCTCCCCTTCGGGGGAGGAGCGCGCCTCATCGTCTTCGGACGAGGTTTCCGGCGCAACCTTACGGCGGAGACCCTTTCGGGTCCCCGGGGACTTCTTTTCGGCCTTCTTCTCCGGCACCTTGTAGGGTGCTGGGACCAGCATCTCCGTCAGGAGAGCATCAGCTGGGCCTTCTGGCAGCAGAGTCGGACAGTCAATCTGCTCCGCTGTCTCCACATAATCCTGAGCAAATATGCACAATTACTTAAGACTCCCCCATGGATATATTGGGAAGAACCGAGTCCGGTGGTAGCCTGCAAACTCACCTGACTAGGAGGCTGCGCGACATGGAGCCCACGGTCCTCGGATGTGGGAGGAGGTACTTCGGAGGCCTTGAACAACGCCTTCCACGCGTCTTTGTGCTTCATACCGTAGAGCCTCTGAAGCGTCTGGTGTTTGGCCGGGATGAACTCCCACAGATTGAATGCCTGCCTTTGGCACGGCAGAATCCGGCGAACGAGCATGACCTGGATCACGTTGACAAGTTTCATGTTCTTGTCCTTCATGCTCTTGATGCAGTTTTGGATTCCGGTCAGCTCTGTTGATTCTCCCCAGGACAGGCCCTTCTTTTCCCAGGAGGTGAGCCGCATGGGGGTTCCGGATCGGAACTCGGGGGCCGCCGCCTAGTTGGCACCGTGCGGCTCGGTGATAAAGAACCACCCCGACTGCCACCCCTTCACGGTTTCTGCAAAGTAGCCGTCGAGCCAGGTGACGTTAGGCATCTTGCCCACCATGGGTCCTCCGCACTCCACTTGCTGGCCGCTCACGATCTTCGGCTTCACGCAGAAGATTTGCAGCCACAAGCCGAAATGAGGCCTGATGCGGAGGAAGGCCTCGCATACGACAATGAACGCCGAGATGTTGAGGGCGAAGTTCGGGGCTAGATCATGGAAATCTAGCCCGTAGTAGAACATGAGCCCGCGGACGAAGGGGTGAAGTGGAAACCCGATCCGCAGACGAAGTGGGAGAGAAACACGACCCTCTCGTGGGGTCCTGGGGTTGGAGTAACCGGCCCGTCGTTCGGTAGCCAGTGCGCTATGCCTGCGGCCAAGTATCCGGCCGCCCGAAGATTCGCAATATCCTTCTCCTTTACGGTGGAAACCACCCACTGGCCTCCTGCTCCGGACATGTTTAGCTGTGCAGAGAAGACTTGGGCTAGGGCGCTGGAGCTCGAGGGGGCAAGACTGGGCAAAGGAGGAAGAAGGCGTGGGTAAAAATGGGGAACTCTTATCCCTTTATAGAGGCAACGGAAGCGGTGCGCCTCCCCACTTGCCCAATGGGAATCGCTCACCTCCCAAGCGCCACAATTGATGGCATGGTGGGATTACCCATACCCATATTGATGAGAATCCCGTGATAAGGTGACACGATCTCTGCTTTGACAAGACGTGTCAAGGAAACCGCCTCGCAATATGCGTTGTGGCTGGTTATAGGAAAACAGTTCGAATAATGACCCGATCTTAATGACATGTCACGTTGTCTAAAAAGTTGTCAGCAGATTGCATTTGTTAAATATTGTTCTCTCTCTACAGTGGTGTGTGAAGATCATTTTGTGGATTCGGACACGGTCTATGCGTTCGGTAATTACTTTGGACTATTCGGAGAAGGAACCCGCCTTGCAATGCCGAAGACAAGACTGCGCGCCGGACTCATCGTCATTGAAGCCTGGTTCAGGGGCTACTGAAGGAGTCCTAGATTAGGGGTTATCCGGACAGCCGGACTATATACATCGTCCGGACTATTGAAGCGTGAAGGTACAAGACTCAAGACTTCGGCCCGTGTCCAGATATGACTCTCCTTTGCGTGGAAGTCAAGCTTGGCGATCCAGATATTGTGTTTCCTTCCTTGTAACCGACTCCATGTAAACCCTAGCCCTCTCTGGTGTCTATATAAACCGGAGAGGTTGGTCCTTAGAAGGCCGATCACAATTACAATCATACCATCATAGGCTAGCTCTTAGGGTTTAGCCTCTACGATCTCGTGGTAGATCTACTCTTGTACTATTTATATCTTCAATATTAATCAAGCAGGAAGTAGAGTTTTACCTCCATCGAGAGGGACCGAACTTGGGTAAACATTGTGTCCCTCGCTTCCTGTTACCATCAGCCTGAGACGCACAGATCGGGACCCCCTACCCGAGATCCACCGGTTTTGACACCGACACCTGCTCCATAGCTGTACTGCACTTGAGTACCTTCATGTTGAGTAGATCCACGGGTTCATTAGCCTCCACATCGCCTCGATCTCCGATGGATTTATGTGTCTTGCTGGCCCCGCAACAAGACATCAATTGGGAAGAGATCACTCCAGTTGTTCCACGTTATGGTCATTGAGAATGTGCCTTTGCTTGAGAGATTGCTTGTATCGGATCTAGAAGGTCCAACAAAAATCAGTGTCATTGACACGCCGAAATTGATAGCGTTGGTGTACTCGTTTGCCAAATTCTCCGAACTCTTTATTGGATCCGTAATCGTTCAGGTACAACACTCATCTTCTTCTCCGTCTTCTTGAAATTCACATTTTTAAATTTCTTCTTTATGTATTTACGACCGTCTTCCAGAAAATGATAACCCACAAGCTTAACCCAGTCCATGCACACAGTGAAGATCTTAGCACTAAAATCTATCGGCCCCAATCCAGAACAAGTTGTTGGATTCCTTACATGCTTTCCGTGCACGGAGAAGCTACTCATTGAGGTGAAACTTCTTTCCTATAAGTAAACGGTAATCACAACGTAGCTCAATTTTTTCGTAATTTTCCCAAATTACGATGACAAGTGTATTGTTCAAAACTGCATCTACGCCTTTGCACCAAAAGAAATGTTTTTAGTATTTTTCTCATGTGATCACCTGCATCGTTTTTATGCTGTACTACTATAGTAGCCTAGGCTAGTCATAGTGGAAAGTAACTTAGACTACTCCAGTAACTCTATGGTTACCCTAAGAGCAAGTACTACCTCCATCCTGGTTTACTCTTCCAATTTTGAAGTCTGAAAATTTGACCATAGATTTAACTGACAAAATGTTAATGCATGTCACTAAGAACTATATCGTTGGATTCGTATTTGAACATAATTTAAAATGGTGTAATTTTTAGTGACATGCATTGGCATTTTCTTAGGTAAATCTATGGTCAAAATTTTATACTAAATACGAGGTAGTATTCCCTCCGTCCCAGAATTCTTGTCTTACATTTGTTTAGATACGAATGTATCTAACACTAAAATGTAATTAGATACATCCGTATTTGGACAAATTGTAGACAAGAATTTTGGGACGGAGGGAGTACAAAAGTGGGCTATGTAGGCCAAAACATGTGCAAATTCACTTGTGATGCATTTGGCATCGATGCCCCTCCATTGCTCACTTGGTGCTCCAATCTAGATCACCTACTTTGCTCTGGTGCCAAATTAACTCACGCAATGAAAAAACACTGCGTGGGAGAGAGAGAGAGGACCGAGGCAATAAAAAAACACTTGTTTGGGAGAGTGAGAGGCTGGTGTAGTTGGTTTGATTGATTTTTTTATACATGTGGGTCTGTGTGCACATCGGTGCCAACTCTCTCACATCACGAGAGCGGTGCCAAAATATTTTGATTTGACATCGATGCATATTATGTGGCATACTTTTGCGAAATATGGCATCGGCCACATAGTGGAAGGCAACAAATGCCCAAGCTCCTCACGTTCTCCTAGTTAAATGAGAGGAAACAGAAAGAGAGAGAGAGAGAGAGAGAGAGAGAGAGAGAGTGAAAAAATATCACTAGCTAGCTAACCCTATCGTATGAGAGAATGATATTGGTACCTCTTGATGACACGGCAATCCTATGCAGCCAGCTGCTCTAATATGTTCTCTTCTTTTGCAGATAAAAAAAGACCCAAAAGTGAAAAATGTGCTGCACAATAACAATCTCATCGAATGCCTTGATCTCCATCTTACAGAAATTGATTTGATCGACTACCAACGCAGCACATCTGAGATTAAATTGGCCAGATTCTTTGTTCTGGAGGCAAGTGTGCCCAAGGTAATGAGGTTTGGCGTTCTCTGGCGCAACAATGAATGGCGTGCTGATCACCGCAAGCGCCTAAGCCTAAATGACAAAGTCTCCGCAGAAGCTGAATTTGTTTTTGAAACATCAAGTGGCTAGAGACTCGAAAACTTATTTTCCCATTAGTGACTTGTCAGAGTAG
Source organism: Aegilops bicornis (assembly GCA_021605145.1). Lineage (NCBI taxonomy): Eukaryota > Viridiplantae > Streptophyta > Magnoliopsida > Poales > Poaceae > Aegilops > Aegilops bicornis. Next base: position 221,423,508 of record CM038674.1, on the reverse strand, counting down.
TGGATTTTAGTTTGTACGATAATGCTGCATCCACCTAAATTAACGAAAGTTCTTACGTAAACTTCCTAGTAATTCCCTCTTCGTAGGTGCAGCATTATTCCTAACATTTGTAATATCAGTTTGAAACTTGTAATATTGCCGTGTCCTATTCCTGCGTTTTCAAAATCCTGCGAATCAAACAGGTCCTGAGTTGGTGATGATGTTGTGCCTCCCATCTTTCACCAATAGCCGTCGGATCTAGATCTGACGCATACAAACCAAGCTTCTCCATTTTTGCAAAAAGATGCCCGCACTTGTTCCCTATTTACAAACAACTCCTTGTCTCTCACAATTAGCCTTATCTCCTCCCCACCACATCTAGAAGGCCATGGAAAAATCTGGCGTGATGGCCGCTGCCGGAGCCGTCCACCCCAAATCTTGGTGTTCCGTGCAATGCATGGGCATCTACGCACGGGAAATTATGTCGAACAGGGCTAGTTGTAAGCAGGCTAGCTCTACAGCCATGATGATAGTGACTGCAGACGGTGAGGCTGACTATGGTATGCCGAACATGGCGCCTATACTCAGGTGTCATCTCCGACACAGGGTCTTGTCACTTCACTGTGAGGAGCAGCACGTAATAATTTGACCAACGCGTAGTACAGTGCTAGTACTACTACTAGTACTAGTAGCACCACCGTCTAGATTTAGGAGTACTACCACGTCCCTCTGGATTTTAGTATTTGACTAGCAATATCTAGTAATGCATGTCACAAAAAATGTACTACTCCCTCTGTAAATAAATACATGGTGTTTTATTCCTATCGACGAGAGAACTTAATGTTTTTTTGCCAACTAGAGTACTAATAGGACTACATGCAATGAACTAAACACTGCATGTTATGTTTGGTAGTCTCAAGTCATTGAAAGCATGCACGACCCACATCTCTCATTGGTTGATATGTCACGAAATAAGAAACAAGGAGGGAGTTAATGCATTGTGCCTAAGTGTTTTGGGATTATTTGGTTTTCGTAAGGTGACTTACACAAAAATTTTGTTTACATGATTAACATTTTATTAGTTAAATCAAAGGTCAAAACATGGCACAAAATGCAAAGGGGACCAATAAACCAGTAAACATCAAACTTCTCTCGTTTGGCCCCAACTAGAGGTCCGGTGAGATGACTATACTGCACCGACACGGAGGGGGACGCAGCTTCATTGACTTACGGCAACTACCTTTGGGTGAATGACACGTGGGCCCAGGGGTGGCTGGCCCACCTATCATACATCCAAAGGCAGGTGCAGTAGAGGGCCGAGGAGTAGTATGAAATCCTACGCACCAACGCACGCTAACCAAGGGCAAGAGTGACCACTCGAATGATAAGATCAGTTGACGAGAAGCTAAGCTAGACCAATGGAGACGATGACCGCGAGCATCAGCCGGTTGTGCCAGATGGTCCACGACGCCGGCCTGGGGCCCGGCACCGAGGAACGTCTCTAGGTAGTATTGCTTGAGGCCGCCAGGGCGAGGGGCCGCTTGGACGACAACTTCATCTCCTTGCTCGACGAGGTCCTTGTCAGTTTCCTCGACAAGTTCACCGCCATCAACAAGCTCCCGAACGACTTTGACGTAAGCCTCCAGCTGATGCACCCAGGATCTGCGATGCCCGCCACCCTCAACGGCCACTATGGTGACAACCTCTTCGACACACTGGTGGCCCTGCGACTGCCCGCCGTCGTGGCGGAGAATGTCCACCTCGAGGTCGCTTCGCCCGGCGGCGCTGGCGCAGCAAGACACCATCGACATAATCACCCACGTCTACGTGCAAATCGTCCACAAGGACTACTACATGCAAGAGGAGGACGATAGGACGCTGGCCTTCTTCGACCGCAGGGCAACCTTAGACGGCACTGTTCAGAAGCACGTTGAGCTCGCCGCCAACGCCGCTGCTCCTCACATGTCGGTTGGTGACCCGGCGCACTAGGGCGTGAGGATGTCGTTGATGGATCCGTCTGTATTTTTATCTTTCCGTCAAATCCATGTAGTAGTATATGATACTACAGTAATTATCTTACCTTTCGCATCAACTTCATAATTTTCATACGTACTCCATCCATGAACGGCGCCAGAACCAAACTTCTCATTACTCTAGGCAAAATCGTTATTTTCTATCTATCGGTCGTGCCATGGAGCAGAACCAAATTTTACATGTTACGAGTTCAAAAGGAAAAGCCTGCCGTGTTCGCGTCGCACCCCCACATGGTTGGTCCGGCACGCTAATCAAGTGGGAATGCGTGCGGTGTTGCATTTTCACTTACAAGTGGGACAACAGTTGAGCAAACTGACTATCGGCAAACCCCCACCCCGCCCACCGCACGATGGCTGAGAAAACAGGAGGGAGAAGAGATGGTTGTAGCACGGACTACAAGAAAATTGGTGTCGGATGGGACTCGTGTGGGTGGCGTGTGCCATACTGCTAGACGTGAATGCTAGTTATGGCCCATGCCACCCCACTATATCGAGCCTATATTGAGGTACGTAGAACAAATTTCCTGCAGTCCGTGCTCAGCCCTCCTCTATCTCTCTTCTCAGCTAACCAGTGGACGCGTGGAGCCCATCGTCTATTTGCTCACATGCGGTCCCACATGTCAGTGAAAACGCAAGCGGACCCACTGAACCTGCACATCTTTCACCTCGATGTGCTGGTGATGAAAAACAAATCCAATAAAGATCTTCGGTGGCCGCTTTTGGAGTTACTCAAGAGTAGTAAGATTCTATTTAGAGTTTAACCCAAGATGCACATCTCGTGGCTTCAACTACCACTCTATTTTCTTTCATGACACAACCTGGATGCTGGATGTCCCACGTGAAGGCAAAAGGAGGAAGAACCCGACCAAATCTTCGGTTGTGCTCTCAGATTAGACTAGTTGTGCTAACTTAAAATACTTGACTTCCATTTGTCCAAGAATGGATGTACCTATATACTAAAACATGTCTAGATACATATATATTTTGACAAATAGAAGGCATGTATTGTGCAACGGAGGGAGTAGAATGGATGCAAGTTTTTGTATTGGGAAGAAGAGTACATCCATATATTGATAGAGCACAATTTAGTAGATGTTCTATCACTTTTAGCTAGCACAGAGGCTAGAGATGAGATTAGTGCACTTGTTGATACTCCTAATAGAATAGAGGCTAGACATGAGACTAGATGCAAGGAAGCAACGTCTACTTCTTTACACTCGAAGAAGAAAGAAGCACGCAAGATCGAGCCTCCGCAGATCAACAATGAATGCATCAAGAAGGCACTAATCCAACTTACAGGAGTAGTAAAATGTATTCTTGTGGTTCTTGTTTTCTTTGGTCTTGCTTTTCTAGTCAAAATTATCGTTGGAGTTCATGCAAAACGGAGGTCCGTTTGGGGTCATGCGTTGGAGTTGGCCTTACAAGTGGGACCGCAGTTAAGGAAACCGACTATCGGCAAACCCCCACCTCGCCCGTCGCCAGATGGCTGAAGTTAGAGAAACGACGAGGTTGAAGAGATTGCTCTAGCACGGACTCCAAGAAATAATATGGTGTCAGATGGATGTCGTGGTGGTGGCATGTGCCGTACTCCTAGACGTGAATGCTTGTTCTGGCCCATGCCACCCTACTACTCCTACTACCTACTCCTACTATATAGTACTAGTATCGAGGATTTGAGGTGCTGGTTTCGTATTGCAAACACATTAACATATGGCTACAGTAAAAACACCCGCCCGACGCGCGAAGCATGTGAAGCTAGTACAAATAGTGTACTACTATTGTTGATTGGCCTCATCCAATAACCTGTTGCAATGCACGTACAATTATGTATTCGGAAAATATATTTTTTCCTCGTCGCACCACTAACTCAGAGAAGCGACTCGAAAGCCATTCATAAATTTAGTAAGTTTATCACATGCATATCATTTTATTACATATAACAGGTCATCAACCCACATCGACAACGAGGATACATTATAAATACTAAAGTTTTCACCACACAACAAATAACAAGCAATGAAATGAACTTCAACTCAACCATTCCTCGGCGTTGGAAACGCTTGCTTTGAACCACAAGTGATTCTCTAGGACGGGCCATCCATTGTCGATCTGGAGATGAGCGCAAGACTGATCATCCAGGCTGAAGCGGCCTACTATATCAGTACCAGGGTAGGGAACCACCCAAATGTCCGAGATATAGACACAGTTGCTTCTCATAAATGGTACTAGTAATGTTGTGTCAACAGCATTTGGATCGCCTTTCACCATCATCGGATAGTTTTGTCCAAGGAAGAGCGAGTTTTCTCCAAGACAATCAATTCTGTACCAGGGAGAAGGAGTTGGCGCTAGCACACTAGTATCCATCCCGAATACCATGCAACGGGTGTTGGAATAGATACGGAGAGTGCGACCATGGGAGACTACACCTGCTTCCTTAGTAGTAACATCATCAGTGGGCTGTATACACACAAGAAGAGGTGATCCATCGGAATTAGTTACCAGGCGCCATAGAGTATATGGGCGCTGCTCGTCCTCATGCTCGTGATCATCACCATCGTCATCTCCCCCTTGGTTATAAAAATTTTCAAGTATAGTTGGTGGGATGTTCACAGGACCTTAGAAACACAAGAAAAAGGTTAATTAGTAAAGGGAAACTTGCTAACCTGCATGTATGTGGATGAAACAATTATAATTAAGGTGGAAGACAAACGTACCGAAACTACGAGGATCCCATGCAAAAACAGTGCCATGAGTGGTGGCAGCAAACACAAGGCCCTCGTATTGAATTGCCTCACAGTACTCATCCGTGTACAGAAACTGATTTTTGAGCAATATCCATCGAGTCAAACCACCAAGGACGACAACAAGCTTGTCGAAGATAGCAACAGCTTCATAGTTTTTGTAATTCCAAGAGCGGTTGGCAACTCGACAAACTGCTATCTTCTGTAGAAGACAGTCACCATGATCATATTTGAACGTGCGTACAATACCGGTGTGCTCAACCTCTGGGCAGTCTGCTGAGATTTTTGGAAGTGGAACCCAGTTACGAGTGTACACATTCACAAGTTCCCACTCGCAGTTGGACCCAATGTAAACAACCCAATCTCCATTTGCGCCTGCCCAAGCCTTGCCCTCAAGCGATGGCATCTTAACATCATCGTATCATTATCAAGCGGCATCAACTTGCACATGGCGAGGCCTCCGCCGTGTCGGCGCCAAATCATCGTGGTCACGGCGAAGAAGATAGGGGAGATCAAACCGCTCCTTGACTCTTGGGTTCCTTGTAATGATGTTATTAGTTGAGTCGAGAATGGGCTTGAACAAATCTTCCATGCTAGCCGAGGTGATGATGTCGCACCGATCAATGAGTTCCTCAACCACGTCATCTTTCTTATCGGGGCAAGAATAACAGGGTCGTTTCCGGCCTGTTCGCTCCATGGAGAAGACGATCGAACAATGGCAGAAGAAAGGGTGAAGGGCTAAAGGAATATGGAGGAGGGAGAGGAAGAGCATGCGACAGCAGTTCCAAATCGAGAGGGAAAGGTGAAGAGTCGGTGGACGGTTGCCAGTTTGCCACGGTTCACGAAGAGGCGCCCCGACCTACACGTCCGTTCAAAAATACTCTTACTACTCGCCGTCGTCTCACTGATATGTTGGAACGGGACCACATGTCAACGAAACATGGTGTGTAATTTCTCATGCGAAATGTGATCTGGCTGCGTTGGCCCGAGGTGCCTGATAACCCACAAGTGTAGGGGATAGCAACAGCTTTCGAGGGTAAAGTATTCAACCCAAATTTATTGATTCGACACAAGGGGAGCCAAAGAATATTCTTGAGTATTAGCAGTTGAGTTGTCAATTCAACCACACCTGGATAACTTAGTATCTGCAGCAAAGTATTTAGTACCAAAAGTGGTATGATAATAAAGGTAACGGTAGCAAAAGTAATGATAATAGTTTTTGGGTTTTTGTAGTAGTTGTAACAGTAGCAACGGAAAAGTAAATAAGCGAAGAGCAATATATGAAAAGCTCGTAGGCAATGGATCAGTGATGGATAATTATGCCGGATGCGATTCCTCATTGTAATAGCTATAACATAGGGTGACGGAGAACTAGCCCCAATTCATCAGTGTAATGTAGGCATGTATTCCGTAAATAGTCATACGTGCTTATGGAAAAGAACTTGCATGACATCTTTTGTCCTACCCTCCCGTGGCAGCGGGCTCCTAGCGGAAACTAAGGGATATTAAGGCCTCCTTTTAATAGAGAAATGCATTAGCACATAGTGAATACATGAACTCCTCAAACTACGGTCATCCCCGAGAAGTATCCCGATTATTGTCACTTCGGGGTTGTCGGATCATAACACATAATAGGTGACTATAGACTTGCAAGATAGGATCAAGAACACACATATATTCATGAAAACATAATAGGTTCAGATCTGAAATCATGGCACTCGGGCCCTAGTGAGAAGCATGAAGCATAGCAAAGTCATAGCAACATCAATGTCAGAACATAGTGGATACTAGGGATCAAACCCTAACAAAACTAACTTGATTACATGGTAAATCTCATCCAACCCATCACCGTCCAGCAAGCCTACGATGGAATTACTCACGCACGGCGGTGAGCATCATGAAATTGGTGATGGAGGACGATGAATCCCCCTCTCCGGAGCCCCGAACGGACTCCAGATCAGCCCTCCCGAGAGAGATTACGGCTTGGCGGCGGCTCCGTGTCGTAAAACGCGATGAAACTTTCTCTCTTACTTTTTTCTCCCCAAACGTGAATATATGGATTTGGAGTTGAGGTCGGTGGAGGTCCAGGGGGCCCATGACATAGGGGGCGCACCCAAGGGGAGGGGGGGCGCTCCCCTGTCTCGTGGACAGGGTGTGGGCTCCCTGGTGTATTTCTTTTGCCCAAAAATTCTTATTAATTCCAAAAAGTGCCTCCGTGGATTTTCAGGACATTCCGAGAACTTTTCTTTTCTACACATAAAACAACATCATGGGAGTTCTGCTGAAAACAACATCAGTCCGGGTTAGTTTCATTCAAATCATGCAAGTTAGAGTCCAAAACAAGGGCAAAAGTGCTTGGAGAAGTAGATACGTTGGAGACGTATCAACTCCCCCAAGCTTAAACCTTTGCTTGTCCTCAAGCAATTCAGTTGATAAACTTAAAGTGATAAAGAAAAACTTTTACAAACTCTGTTTGCTCTTGTTGTTGTAAACATGAAAAGCCAGATTCAGGTTTCGGCAAATATTATGAACTAACCATACTCACAATAACACTTAGGTCTCACAATTACTCATATCAATAGCATAATCAGCTAGCGAGCCATAATAATAAAACTCGGATGACAACACTTTCTCAAAATAATCATAACATGATATAACAAAATGGTATCTCGCTAGCCCTTTCTGAGACCGCAAAATATAAATGCAAAGCACCTTTAAAGATCAAGGACTGACTAAACATTGTAATTCATGGTAAAAGTGATCCAGTCAAGTCATACTCAATATAAACCAATAATAATGAACGCAAATGACAGTGTGCTCTACAGCGGGTGCTTTTAAATAAGAAGGGTGATGACTCAACATAAAAGTAAATAGATAGGCCCTTCGCAGAGGGAAGCAGGGATTTGTAGAGGTGCCAGACCTTGATTTTAAAATAGAGATTGAATAACATTTTGAGTGGCATACTTTCGCTGTCAATGCAACAACTATGAGATGGCTGTATCTTCCATACTACATGCATTATAGGCAATTCCCAAACAGAATGGTAAAGGTTTATACTCCCCCAACCACCAACAAGCATCAATCCATGGCTTGCTCGAAACAACGAGTGCCTCCAACTAAAAACAGCCCTGGGGGAGTTTTGTTTAATTATTTTGATTTGCTTTGATCTTTTTGGATCATGGGACCGGGCATCTCGGTTACCGGCCCTTTCTCGTGAATGAGGAGCGGAGTCCACTCCTCTTGAGAATAACCCACCTAGCATGGAATATATAGGCAGCCCTAGTTGTAACATGAGCTGCTCGAGCATACAAAACAGAATTTCATTTGAAGGTTTGGAGTTTGGCACATACAAATTTACTTGGAACGCAATTAAATACCGCATATAGGAAGGTATAGTGGACTCATATGGAACAACTTTGGGGTTTAAGGAGTTTGGATGCACAAGCAGTATTCCCGCTTAGTACAGGTGAAGGCTAGCAAAAGACTGGGAAGCGACCAACTGAGAGCGACAACATTCGTAAACATGCATTAAAATTAATTCACACCGAATACAAGCATGAGTAGGATATAATCCACCATGAACATAAATATCATGAAGGCTATGCTGATTTGATTCAACTACATGCGTGAACATGTGCCAAGTCGAGTCACTCAATTCATTCAAAGGAGGATACCATCCCGTCATACCACATCATAATCATTCTAATAGCATGTTGGCACGCAAGGTAAACCATTATAACCCATAGCTAATCAAGCATGGCACAAGCAACTACAATCTCTAAATCTCATTGCAAATATGTTTACTTTATAATAAGTTGAATCAGAAACGATGAACTCATCATATTTACAAAAACAAGAGAGGTCGAGTTCATACCAGCTTTTCTCATCTCAATAAGTCCATCATATATCGTCATTATTGCCTTTCACTTGCACGACCGAATGATGTGTATAATAATAATAATAGTGCACGTGTATTGGACTAAGCTGGAATCTGCAAGCATTCAACTCAAAAGAGAAGACAAGGTAATATGGGCTCTAAGTTAAATAAATAATCATGCATATGAGAGCCACTAAACATTTTTATATGGTCTTCTCAACCCCCAAAAGAAAGAAACGAAAATAAAACTATTTACATAGGAAAACTACCAACAAGTAAAAAGAAGAACGAGAAATATTTTTTGGTTTTCATTTTAATTCTACTACAAGCATGGAAATTAAACTAACTATTTTTTTTTGCTTTTTCTTAAGGTTTATCCAACACACAAGAAAAAAACTAGAAAAAGAAATTTAAACTAACATGGATAATACAATGAAAGATTATGAGCACCGACGACTAGTGTGTGAACATGAATGTAAAGTCGGTGAGAAATACGTACTCCCCCAAGCTTAGGCTTTTGGCCTAAGTTGGTCTAATACCAAGGACCGCCGCTACTCTCCCTAGTGTACTGGGAGGTGTAATCAGGATACCACTGGCTGGTCATCTCCGAATCCCACTGAGCAGATGATGCACGATAAGGGTCCAGTTCAGGTTCCGGCTCAGGTTCAGGTTCTAGAGTAAAAGCTTGGGCTCGATGATTTTTCACTGCTTCCGGCATGACAAGAAAATTTTCTGCAAGCAAATCAAACAATAGAGGCGCAGGAAAAATAATAATCTCAAAGTGTTTCTTATTAAATCTAAGTTTATACAAAAGCATCTTCTCTTTGTTGTCAACAATAAACTTATGTGCTACCATGCTCTTGTAATCTAAAATGTGAGGAGGCAATTTTGTCTCCTCTTTCTCATGGTGCCTAATGGGTATCTGAAAATGTCTAGCAAGACGTGCAGCATAGATACCTCCAAATATAGGGCCTTTTATGCGATTCGGGCTAGCCGTTTATAGCAACGACACCCATACTAAAAGTATTGTCTCCAAGCAAGGCATGTTGAAGAATGATAATATCAGAACACTAAAGCTTCCACTATTTCCACGACCAATCCAAAGATCTACTAGCAAATATGGCAAAGTAGCGTAAAACACGAAAGTGTATGCTAGAGATTTTTGCCTCGGAACCCTTCTTTGGTTCCTCTACAGCTATAGTGTTAACAAAGCCATCCACATCTTTACGATGGGGTTCCTCTAGTTCTCCCTCATAGGGTATCCTACACACCGTGCAAAAATTACGTAAGGACATTTCTCTAAATTCATCATATAAATGAAATGATACTGCAGGCGGTGACTTCTTAGGATAATAATAATAATTTCGCACGAAATTATTGGTGAGTAAGAAATACCGATCGATCCGGTCGTGGAGGAAACCGGGGAGGCCTGCATTCTCGATCAAAGAATAAAAATCTTCATGAATTCCAGCTTCTTTCAAGAAATCATCGCATGGCCATTCGCACGACCGTACTTCCGCTAAGCGAGGAAGATTACACTTGGCTTTTTCCTTCTCTTTGGCTTGTTTCTCCTGAGAGCCTTGGCTAGAAGAGCCCCTCAAAAGCTTCCTTAACATTTTCTGAAAATTTCTGAAATTTTAGTAACTTCAAAATAAAAAACGCTATCAGGACCCCGGTTCCAAGTCACACCGATCTAGCCGGTAACACCTCATATCACTTTGCGGCCTCACGCACGGTATTCCCACGGGTGTCGCCTTACCATGGCCCGGGACCGTTTGCGTCTTTTGGCTCACGTATATGATAGTGTCACTAGCATCCATATGATGTAGTACGGGCCGACATGGCTAGTCGTGAACCCAAAGCGGCACTAACCCATGGGGACAGGCATACATGAATCACATCGAGCATGTCGGTCATCAACGTATGAATCCGGGCTGTAGCACTGGGCTAACAGGACTCCGGTAACCCGGGCTGTAGCAGGCTAGGCAGGACTCCGAATATCACCGCGAATAAAACTAAACAAGATTGGTAGCAACTACTCCTACAAGTGCCTAGAGCCTATATCATGCATTGGATTTGCTTGGGACCTCAAAAATTTAACATGCAAGCTCAAGAACATGGTCACCTATTCAGCAAAAATTTGCAATGAATAAACCACTAGAACAAAAACTAATTGGACCAATGGAGGAGTCACATACCAAGCAACAATCTCCCAAAGCAGTTTTGTAAATGGAGCTTTGAGCAAGGAGATCGAAGAACGCAGCAAAATGAGCTAGAACTCATGCTTGAGTTGGATGGGGATTTTTTTGGGTAGAAGATGAAGTGTGTGTGGGTGCTGGCATAAGTGGAGGGGGGCCACTAAGGGCCCATGAGACAGGGGGGCGTGCCCAGGGAGAGGGTGCACGCCCTCCACTCTCATGGCCTGGTGCTTGCCCCTCCTGCAGTGATTTCAGTGCCTAAAATCCTCAAATATTCCATAAAAAATCATACTAAATTTGCAGGGCATTTGGAGCACTTTTATTTTCGGGATATTTTTTTTTAATGCACGGATAATTCAGAAAATAGACAGATAATACTATTTTTGCTTTATTTGTTATAAATAACAGAAAGTAAAAAGAGGGTACAGAAGGTTGTGCCTTCTAGTTTCATCCATCTCATGATCATCAAAATGAATCCACTAAGTTACCTCAACGGGGATATGAAAATCCCCAACAATAAGAATATCATACTTTTTCTTGACAGTAGGGAGAGGAAATTCAAAACCTCCAATAATAATAGTTGGAACTTTTCCAATAGAATTGATGCTATGGACTTGAGATTGTTTCCTCGGAAAGTGTACCATATGCTCATTAACATTTACATGAAAAGTGACATTGCCTTTGTTGCAATCAATAACAGCACCTACAGTATAAAGAAAAGGTTTACCAAGGATAATATACATACTATCGTCCTCGGGAATATCAAGAATGACAAAGTCTGTTAAGATAGTGACATTTGCAACCACAACAGGCACATCCTCACAAATACCGACAGGTATAGCAGTTGATTTATCAGCTATTTGCAAAGATATTTCAGCAGGTGTCAACTTATTCAATCCAAGTCTACGATATAAAGAGAGAGGCATAACACTAACACCGGCTCCAAGATCACATAAAGCAGTTCTAACATAATTTCTTTTAATGGAGCATGGTATAGTTGGTACACCTGGATCTCCAAGTTTCTTTGCTATTCCACACTTAATTGTGTAGTTAGCAAGCATGGTGGAAATTTAAGCTTTCGTTATCTTTCTTTTATTTGTAATGATATCCTTCATATATTTAGCATAAGGATTTACTTCGAGCATATCATTTAAGCACATATGTAAGAAAATAGGTCTAATCTCTCTTATCATAACGTTGATTCTTTGATTGTGAGTTAACAAGATCAATAGCAGGTTCAATCTCTACTTCATTGTTTTTGCTAGGTTGAGCATCAACATGAACATTATCATTAACATTATTACTAGGTTCATGTTCATCACCTGATTGTGTTTCAACATCAGAAATAGAAATATCATTGGGATTCTCTGGTGTGTCTATAGTAGGTTCACTAGAAGCATGCAAAGTTCTATCGTTTTTCTTTTTCTTCTTTTTAGAAGAACTAGGCGCCTCTAAATTATTTCTTTGAGAATCTTGCTCGATTCTCTTAGGGTGCCCTTCATGATACAAAGGTTCCTGAGTCATTCTACCAGTTCTAGTAGCCACTCTAACAGCAAAGTCATTTTAATTATTTAATTCATCAAGAAAATTATTTTGAGCTTTAAGTACTTGCTCAGCTTGAGTAGCAACCATAGAAGTATATTTGCTAATGAGTTTAAGTTTACCTTTAACTCTAGCCATATTATCGCTCACGCGTCCTATCTCGAAAGCATTATTATTTAACTCTCTACCAACATAAGCATTAAAACTTTCTTGTCTAGCCATAAAGTCAACAAATTCATCTAAGCAAGGGCTATGAAATTCAGTAGAGGGGATTTCAACTTTATCATATCTTTAGAGAGAATTTACCTTTACAACCTGTGTCGGGTTATCAAGACAATATGCTTCTTCAACAGGTGGTATATTAAGACCATGTATTTCTTCAATAGGTGGTAAATTCTTAACATCTTTAGCTTTAATGCCTTTTTCTTTCATTGATTTCTTTGCCTCTTGCATATCTTCAGGACTGAGAAATAAAACACCTCTCTTCTTCGGAGTGGGTTTAGGAATAGGCTCAGGAGTTGGCTCAATTGGTTCAGGAATTACTTCAAGAATTGGTTGAGGAAGAGTCCAATTATTTTCATTACTCAACATATTATTCAATAATATCTCAGCTTTGTTAGCTGTTCTTTCCCTGAAAACACAACCAGCACAACTATCCAAGTAGTCCTTGGAAGCATCGATTAGTCCATTATAAAAGATATCAAGTATTTCATTTTTCTTAAGAGGATGATCAGGCAAAGCATTAAGTAAACAGAGAAGCCTCCCCAAGCTTGTGGGAGACTCTCTTCTTTGATTTGCACAAAATTATATATTTCCCGCAAGGCAGCTTGTTTCTTATGGGCAGGGAAATATTTAGTAGAGAAGTAATAAATCATATCCTGGGGACTACGAACACAACCAGTAGCAAGAGAATTATACCAAGTCTTAGCATCACCCTTTAATGAGAACGGAAATATCTTAAGGATATAAAAATAGCGAGACTTCTCATCATTAGTAAACAGGGTAGCTATATCATTCAACTTGGTAAGATGTGCCACAACAGTTTCAGATTCAAGGACATAAAAAGGATCAGATTCAACTAAAGTAATAATCTCAGGATCAACAAAGAATTCATAATCCTTATCAGTAACACAGATAGGCAAAGTAGCAAAATCAGGGTCAGGTTTCATTCTAGCATTAAGAGACTGCAGCTTCCATTTAGCTAATAATTTCTTAAGATCATATCTATCAATGCAAGCAAAGATAGCTCTAGCAGCTTCTTCATTCATAACATAACCCTCAGGAACAACAGGAAATTCATAATCATTGGGAGAACCTACATCATCACTATCATCAATAATAGCATCTTCAATAATTTCATTCCCCCTAACTCTAGCAAGTTGTTCATCAATAAATTCACCTAATGGCAAAGTAGTATCACGCACAGAAGTAGTTTCATCATAAGTATCATGCATAGCAGAAGTGGCATCATCAATAACATTCGACATATCAGAGTTCATAGCAATAGCAGGTTTAGGTGTCGCAAGCTTACTAATAACGGAAGGAGAATCTAGTGCAGAGCTAGATGGCAGTTCCTTACCTCCCCTCGTAGTTGAGGGAAAAATCTTGGTTACGTCTGCCTTTCAAGTTCATCATAGTGATCAACAGATATAAATCCTAGTGACTCGAGAGAATAAAGCTATGCTCCCAAAGAACGGCGCCAGAAATTAGTCTTGATAACCCACAAGTGTAGGGATCGCAACAGCTTTCGGGGTAAAGTATTCAACCCAAATTTATTGATTCGACACAAGGGGAGCCAAAGAATATTCTTGAGTATTAGCAGTTGAGTTGTCAATTCAACCACACCTGGATAACTTAGTATCTACAGCAAAGTATTTAGTAGCAGAACTGGTATGATAGTAAAGGTAACGGTAGCAAAAGTAAAGATAATAGTTTTTGGGTTTTTGTAGTAGTTATAACAGTAGCAACGGAAAAGTAAATAAGCGAAGAACAATATATGAAAAGCGCATAGGCAATGTTTCAGTGATGGATAATTATGCCGGATGCGATTCCTCATGTAATAGCTATAACATAGGGTGACACAGAACTAGCTCCAATTGATCAATGTAATGTAGGCATGTATTCCATAAATAGTCATACGTGCTTATGGAAAAGAACTTGCAGGGCATCTTTTGTCCTACCCTCCCGTGGCAGCGGGGTCCTAGCGGAAACTAAGGGATATTAAGGCCTCCTTTTAATAGAGAACCGGAACAAAGCATTAGCACATAGTGAATACATGAACTCCTCAAACTACGGTCATCCCCGAGAAGTATCCGATTATTGTTACTTCAGGGTTGTCGGATCATAACACATAATAGGTGACTATAGACTTGCAAGATAGCATCAAGAACACACACATATTCATGAAAACATAATAGGTTCAGATCTGAAATCATGGCACTCGGGCCCTAGTGACAAGCATTAAGCATAGCAAAGCCATAGCAACATCAACCTCAGAACATAGTGGATAATAGGGATCAAACCCTAACAAAACTAACTTGATTACATGGTAAATCTCATCCAACCCATCACCGTCCAGCAAGCCTACGATGGAATTACTCACGCACGGCGGTGAGCATCATGAAATTGGTGATGGAGGATGGTTGATGATGACGACGGCAACGAATCCCCCTCTCCGGAGCCCCAAACGGACTCCAGATCAGCCCTCCCGAGAGAGATTAGGGCTTGGCTGCGGCTCCGTGTCATAAAACGCGATGAAACTTTCTCTCTTATTTTTTTCTCCCCGAACGTGAATATATGGAGTTGGAGTTGAGGTCGGTGGAGGTCCAGGGGGCCCACGAGATAGGGGGGCGCGCCCATGGGGAGGGGCGCGCCCCCTGTCTCGTGGACAGGGTGTGGGCCCCCTGGTGTATTTCTTTCGCCCAAAAGTTCTTATTAATTCCAAAAAGTGCCTCCATGGATTTTCAGGACATTCCGAGAACTTTTCTTTTCTACACATAATACAACATCATGGCAGTTCTGCTGAAAACAGCGTCAGTCCGAGTTAGTTTCATTCAAATCATGCAAGTTAGAGTCCAAAACAAGGGCAAAAGTGTTTGGAAAAGTAGATACGTTGGAGACGTATCAGTGCAGCATTAGTTATCGACCTTTATTTTTTTAATGGCGTGCCGTTCAGTTTTGAAGCACGACTTACTGGTATTGTACGCAGAGAAAATATAAACTACTCTACCACTACTCCACCTCCAGGACTAGTAGTATAAAAAAGATATATAGGCTGGAGCTGCAGCGCTTTCTTGCCAAGGGCTGCC
The DNA here is from genome assembly GCA_021605145.1 of Aegilops bicornis. Taxonomy (NCBI): domain Eukaryota; kingdom Viridiplantae; phylum Streptophyta; class Magnoliopsida; order Poales; family Poaceae; genus Aegilops; species Aegilops bicornis. The sequence goes on along the minus strand of CM038674.1, from coordinate 221,407,830 downwards.
CACTTGCTTCTCACACTACCACCCTCTCTCCAGATCTTAAAAAGATGGCCCCTCTCTCCCTCCTCACCAGTGGTCACAGATCCGTCTGGGAAGAAAAGGACGTGCAGCGTTGGCCTTTTCGTCGTCGGCGAAGCGAGGTCATACCCGACGACAAGGCCGTCCTCTCAGACCTAGCGCCCGCGCGGGATGGCCTCCGTCCCCAAGCTCGCTTCCGTAGTGTGTGCAGAGGACGACGACCACGAGCGAAGCCACTTCCCACCGACCCTCAGGTATGCTACCTCTTTCGAACCATACGCTTGTTCTATTGCCCCATCTGCCACGTCGTTGCGTGTGGATCTTTTTCCACTCCACCATCTTCCCAATTTGCTATCCTCTCGCCTCAGCCACATAGACGAAAACCATAATTTGCACTATTAAAGGAAACCCTACTTCATGCAGACTAATCCATGTCAGGTTGAATAAGGAAAGGAAGGGAGACTGTACTGTCCAAGAGAGTAGGCATCGAACCCGCATATAGGTTGAAAAGGGGAAAATTAGTAGCTAAGGAACGAGTCTCACGTCTCTTGGTTGAAGAAGGGTGGAAAGGCATGACAACACAATAGAGAATGACTAGGTCGATCGGTTTGTTGTCCTCACATAGGAAAAAGGTGGCTAAAGAGAACAAAAATGGGACGTAATCCACATATGTTGCCTGGATATTTGTTGCTCTGGGCAACCATACCTCCCTCACCACTCTGCGTCCGTGGAGGTACATCGTACTGGTGCACTCACTGTCCGAATGGGCCTCCCATGCTCTTATTGCCACTTTTTTTGTTGTTAGTATAACGCCAGCAGTCAAGTCAAGCAATGCTATTACTAAAGTGATGCCACATTTAACTAATGCCGCTCTCAGTCTAATGCCACCGATAAATTTAAGCAGTGCCATTTAATGTCACTGGATTATTTCAGGGTTAGCTGTTGATTGTGGATGTATTAAAGATTTTTCAGCTAAGGCATTCTAATGCTGTTGCACAACCAGTATACAAATGATGAAACTTGTTACTACCTTCAGATTTTTGCACTGTTAAGGCTTATAGATTCCATACCTCACTTTCATGAGATAAGTTATTTTTTTTGTACAGTGTCACCAAAATGCCAAGGCGCTGATGTCAATTTATTTTGGTTAAACTGCACAGACAATTATGAATACAAGATGAAAGGTCAAGAGTGGGCACCTCCTCCTCCGGCTGTTCTCTTGATTCGTTCGATCAAGTTTTTATGTTTGATCGATTATCAAGATTTGGATAGCAATTTTTAAGGTCCCCCCGAGTTCGAAATGATATTTACCTTGGAGGTACATGGTTTGCAATTTTTTTATACTGTCATCAGTTAATAATGCTAGTTACCTTCAGACTTTTGTATTTGGTTAAGTGATCATGCACAACTAGTACTGAAACTTGTTACCTTTACATTTTGTATTGTTAATTCTTATAGAAACCTTCTAGTGCTAGAGTTTATTGAAATCTGTTCGGTAAAACCATTATCTTTGTACTGCACTCGTAATAAACTAACTACTCTACTGTTGCACTAGCCACTGGATTAGTGTATATTTGTAGTATTCAAATGGTGTTGCATTAGCCTATGGACATAAATAAAGTGTGGCAAGCTTTCCCATATATGTGCTCAAGAAAACTACTACCTGTTTTTCTAAATACTAGACGTTTGGGTACTTTAAATTGAACCGCGAAAAAGTCTTATATTAAGGAACATAGGGTGTAGAGTTCACTCAAATTATCTCGGTAAAGCTAGTCACACCTTTGTTAAAATTAAGGTTCATTATGTTATCGGAGGAGGTCTGTATGTTTGTCTTTAATGCCTGTCGACTACATACCTGACATCATGATGTAATGTTAAGTCATTTCCTTTTGTACAGTGTCACTGAATTGTCAAGGTGGTGATGGCAATTTATTTTAGTAGAACTGCACAAAATTTGCTTAAAAGAAGATGAAACGTCAGGAATAGATCAGTTTTTCAGAAAAAACTATGTATGCCTTCCTGACATCAGCCGTTGTTGCTTTATTTATTCCTTCAAACAGGTGGTTAGAAACAGTCTTGCTACCTTTTCCCATTAAGAAATGGGAATGCTTATATGTGTGAGTCTATGCTTCAACTAGTGCCACTTTTATAGTAATCATACTTTCAATATCTATGCAAACAGGGATGCTCGATTTTAGTGGAACTGCACAAAAAGTCCAACTGGTTCAACATTAGGAACATGTTTTTTTCCAAACCTTTATATCCAATTGGTGGCACTATGAGCTGTTCATTATGAAGGTGCATGGTTTGCTACTATCTTGGTACTCTTTTTGTACTCTCATTAGATAGTAATACTAGTGGTTTGCATGTGAATTTATTGGCAGGGTGGGCCTACATTGGAGGTGCAGGACAGGATTCAATGATTGGATGCTCAATTTCGGTTGTATCGATTTCACCTCTTCCATCACCACGAACATGGATATCCTTGGTCTGGTGAAGAATAGGCGCTATATTTCTGCTCAACCGTAAAATCAATTCAAGATGAAATTGTCCAGGGCAAAACATAATCAGATCAGATTGTCCAAAGGCGTAACATGACAGATGCTAAGCGGAAGAGACATGTTTAAACCGAAAATACATGGTGTGGTATATGTTTACTAGCTGCTTGATATTTGTGCAGACAGAGATGTCTGCTCGTTGCTATTTGACAAAGAAACAAAGTGTCCACAGTTTTGGTTGAACTGCACAAGAGAATAGTATAGTCACTGCATGCAGTGCCATTTGAAAATAGACACAAAGATTGGATAGTCACTTCATGGACTGCAGAAAAGTAATCTTGTACTATTTACTGGCCGACACTAGGTGCTTCATTGCTTTGGTCTGATTATACAATGGGCATCATTTTGCCTAAGTTAAAGTTTGTATTCCGAAAATAGTATCGCGGTGTGATCGAGAGAAGACCAAATCATATTGCAGTGGATGTTCCTCCATAATGTGTGGTTCATTCTCATGGTTCCAGATATTGGTGAAACCACTTCCGTTTGTAAGAGGAACTGTAGACTTCACAAACAAATTTGTCTTTCAGTCTGTACTGAATGTTGGCCAAGAGAAGCATCCATGTTAGTAGGAAGAACAGATGTTTTTTCTAGATCTTTGCTTTTGGAGCTACATATTTGTATATGATCTGTGAATCATTGAGATGCATTAACATGTTGATCTTATGTATGGGAATCGTACTAGTTAGTTTTAGTTGCGACGCAAGATCCAAAGTGGCTGATCTTTGCTTTTGGAGCTACATATTTGTATATGATCTGTGAATCATTGAGATGCATTAACAGTTACTTATTTCTGTTCGCTCGGTGTTTACAAGTTCTTGATCGACCACTAGCTAGCCTACAAATGCACTCCTGGCAGTTTTATTTGCGACGCAAGATGCGAAGTGGCAGTTTTTTGAATAAAAATGCCTACCTCTGAACAAACTGACAAGCTACACTATCGATCCTACACGGATAAAAATGCCTACCTCTGAAGAAACTGACAAGCTACACTATCGATCCTACACGGATAAATAGCGGATCACGCACGTACTACCTCCTTTCCGGTTTGCAGGGCACAATTCAAGAAATGACCTACTCGATCCTACACGAATAAATAGCGGATCACACACGTACTACTACCTCCTTTCCGGTTTGCAGGGCTTAATTCAAACCTCTCACCAACCAAGGTACTCCCTCCGTCCGGGTTTATTAGTCCCGTGAGCAAAGCAGCAAGACCAAGGCATGGCAATAATTAATGCCATGCAGAAGTTTAAGCCTAATTAATTCCAGCAATTTAAGTGGCTGCATGCGTGCCTTCGGCTGCGACTCGTTGCATGCTGCATCGCGTATTGCCTGTGATAGATTCTGAGTGCCTGCATGCAGCCGGCCATAATTAAGGCAGCTAACTGATGCAAAAAAAAGATACGCTTTAATTGTTGTGGGCTTTTTAAATCCGTGGAATCATTATTGACAAGGAGGGAGATGATTCGAGTGCACTTGTTTGACCGCCATGCCGGCATGCGACCCGGACGGACGGGGCGGCACAGTCATAATTTCAGTTTCTCTAGTTTTCCACGGCAAGCTGGCGCGCTAAGCCATTATGCATTGAATTCTGATGACCGTCGCGCTACCTTCCCCCTATAAGTATTGTTTCCCGGCCTTCTCCGGTGCTACCGTGACCCAACTCGCCATATCCTCATAAGCCCCCACCGGTCCGACGTCGCTCGCACTTCCGCCATGCCCCTGCCCGTCCACGGTAGGCGACGCCAGAGGCAGTCACCGCCGGAACTAGTGTTTGGTTTTTCACCGGAAGGCAGACGGAGGGAGGAGGCATTCTATCTGTCTTTAGATGGCAATGCGGAGATCGAGGATTTGTTGGAGCGCGACCGCATGGCAGAGGAGCAGGAGTTATTGGAGCGAGACCGCCTGGCGGAGGAGCAGCGTATCGCCGATTTGCGCCGCCAGCGGGACATGGATCAGCAGCGCACCGACGCTCTGAGTCACGAGCAGAGCGCCCGCAAATGGGCCGACTTCGTGGAGGCCGGCGCCTGGGAAATAGCCCTGGAGGCTGTCGGGCATGCACGCGTTCGCGACGCCGATTTTTACTACCAGCTCATCAAGTGGGTTTCCGCCAGTTGGAAGCAGCTTGATGGACCACGCCCGGCATGGAAAGGGCCAGCAGCGGCATAACAGCAACGCCCTATCGCACCTCTTGAAAGTCCGAGGCGAGGTGAAGGACGCCGGTGCCGGCGTTTAGCGTGTACCGCAGATGGCGGTCGGCATCGTCTAGTTAGCTAAGATTAAGTTAGTGCTTGTACGCTACTAGAGTATTAGTGGGAGTATATAGTTAACTTGGCTATGATGGTTGTCAACGTGGATGTTCAGTACTCTATATGTGGATCAGACCTGTTACTTTGCTCTGTATGTTGAACTTTCTGTTTGAACGTATGGAATGGGCTGTTATTTTTTTAAATGGGTTGTATTTGTCCTCCACGGGTTTAGAGGCTGACTTGTGGGCCTAGCAAGTTGACGCGTACACAATCAGGAGATGATTGTACGTGGAGAGGATGACAGCAGGGACCCGCCAAGGTCATGGGCGTACGCAAGCAAGTGCCTCCTTATTTCAAGCCAATAAAAAAATGGCTCCTCCTAGTGGATTTATGACATCTGGGTCCCATGCCATTGTCAACGTAGTCAATAAACGAGAGAATTGCACAACGAGCGGCTGACACCAGGGACCCAAAGAGCTCGCCCAGTTATTTTTGTTTTGGGTTAATTTGATAAATGCCACTCCAAATCTGGTGTATCCGAGAAATGCCACTGCAATTTCCAAACTTTAGAAAATGCCATTTCATGCCTTTTCTAGTGGCATTTTTCGAAGTCTGCAGTGGCTTTTTTCAAAGTTTGCAAACTGCAGTGGCGTTTTTCAAAGTTTGCAAAAATTGAAGTGGCATTTTTCAAATTTGGAAATTGTAGTGGCAATTTTATGAATCACCATAATTGTAGTGGCATTTATCTAATTTGTGTTTGAGACGGAAGCAGGGTGTCAACTGGGCTGTGCTGGACACTCTGGCCTGTCTAGACAGCCTTTTCTTTTATGTTTACCACAGACCAGCCCAGTTGTTTTTTTTTTCTTTCTAAAAATGGCTAGACCAGTTTTTTTGTGATTTGTCAAGTAAGCCGCTTTATCAAGCCTGTTGGGCTGCAAATCTTTCAAGACGAGGAGAGCTTCATTCGGGCTGACCGAGAAAATGGCCTATCAGTAATGAGAAATGGGTTGTACATTTTTAAAACACATCAAACCGGTAATTAGTTTCAAATATCTTTTTTTCATTTTGAGATTTTAAATTGCATTGATTTTTATGCGTGGAAAATTTATTGGATTTTATATTGATATACATTTATTTTTAAAATCAGTCTGAATGTGACTCAAAATTTCAGGATTAAAAACAGTTTAGACTGCACCGACATATGCAAAATTTCGTATAATTTTTTAATCGTGGCCACAATATGGGCTGTAATGCTAACAAAAAGAATATGGGCTCCAAAAAAACCCATAAAAATTAGCAAATGGGTTGTAAATTATTTGAAATAATGACAGATGGGATGTATGCTGTTTTCCACAGATTTGAGGCTTTCCACAGATGACCTGTATACTGTTGGATGTCCATCCAACGGCTGTCGTGCTTCTTCAATCTCTGCTCTTCCTGCTCCAGCCGCTCAAACAAGCGCCGGCGGGACTGCCTCCTCCCTCCTCCCATGACGGTTGTCTTTGCCCTTGTGACCCTCCACCGCCCACCGTACTCCTATCGCTGGCTAGCCATCCCTCTACTCACCCACAGTCCCACACTGCTGTTATTCTCCGGCGATGGCGGAGCAGACGGATAAATCCTCGTACAGTCGTACTCCCCTCCGCGTGGGAAACAACTGCCGAGTCTTCCCTGCCTCCGTGTCGTTCCCTTCCTAGGCCTCGCCGTCATCCACCGCCCTGGTGCTCTCGGCGTGGCGTGGTCAACGTGGTCAACGACCGACATGCATCTGAAGTGGATCAGACGTGGAGAGGTGACAGCCGGGTCCACGGCCGCACGCAAGGAAATGCCTTCTTATTACGCCGCAAAATAATGATTCCTCCACCGACATCCGGGACCCACCGAAGGGCCTCAGATTTCGCGAAAAAAACGTTACCGCCGCTGACAGCTCGGACCCACCAGCTATATCTTCGCACACAAGGAAGTGCCTCCTTATTACGCACAAAAAAATGAATACTCCCACTGCTAGCTGGGACCCAGTATAGTGGGTCTACTAAGTTGACGGGGACGAAGGGCTTTGTCAACTTAGTAAATATGCACGATTCTAGCTCGACTGACCGTACAATGTCCATCCAACGGCCATAGTGCTTCTTCAACCTCTGGTCTTCTTGCTCTAGCCGCCCAAAGAAGCGACGGTCGTGCCGCCTGCTCTTGCCTCCCATGGCCGGCTGTGCTCCCCCGGAGGCCTCACCGCCCCCATACTACTCCCACCACTGGCCAGGCCATCCCTCCACTCCACTCACCCACACCCCCTGTTATTCTCATGACGACGGCCTGACAAAGAACCAATGAACCCTCAGACTCCTCTCCACGTGGGCATCCACCGCCGCGTCTTCCCGGCTCTGCGTCGTCCCTTCCTAGGCCTCGCCGTCGTCCCTTTGCCGTGGTGCTCTCGGTGCGGCATGGTCAATGTGGTCAACGACCGAATTCCATCGGAAGAATACTGTACGTGGAGAGGCTGACAGCTGGGTCCACGGCAGCCGCAAGGAAGTGCCTCCTTATTAAGCGGAAAATAATTATTCCTCCACCTGATAGCATGGACCCACCGGACGGGCCACCAGTATTTCGTGAAAAAAACGTTTACCCCTGACTGCTGGGACCCACCCGACGGGCCACCGTATTTTGCGAAAAAAAGGTTCCCCCTCATTGTCACTGACCCACCGGAAGTGCCTCCTTATTACGCACAAAAATATGAATACCCCCTGCTAGATGGGACCCACCTTGGTGGGAGGCTGACTTGTGGGCCTACTAAGTTGACGGGGACGGAGGGCTTTGTCAACTTTAGTAAATATAAACGATTCTAGCTCCAGTGACCGTACGATGTCCATCCAACGGCCGTAGTGCTTCTTCAACCTCTGGTCTTCTTGCTCCAGCCGCCCAAAGCAGCGCTGGTCGTGTTGCATGCTCCTGCCTCCCATGGCCGGATGTGCTGCCGCGGAGGCCTCACTACCCCCTACTATTCCCACCACTGGTCAGGCCCTGCGGCGACGGCAGCCTCACACCACAGCTGAACCATTGAACCCTCGTACTCCTCTCCGCGCGGGCTTCCACTGCTGCGTCTTCCCCTGCTCCCGTCGTCCCCTTCCTAGGCCTCGCCGTCGTCCATCGCCCTGGTTCTCTCGGTGCGGCGTGGTTAACGTGGTCAAGGAACGACTTCCATCGGACGTGGACTGTACGTGGAGAGGCTGACAGCTAGGTCCACGGCCACAGCAAGGAAGTGCCTCCTTATTACGCGGAAAATAATTATTCCTCCACCTGAAAGCAGGGACCCACCGGACGGGCCACCGTATTTCGTGAAAAAAACATTTCCCCCTGACTGCTGGGACCCACTAGCTACATCTTCGCACAGAAGGAAGTGCGTCCGGGCAAAAAAAAATGATTCACCCCACTGACTGCTGGGACCCACCAGCTACATATTCGCATGCAAGGAAGTGCGTCCGGGCAAAAAAAATGATTCGCCCCCTGACTGCTGGGACCCACCAACTACATCTTCGCAGCCAAGGAAGTGCCTGACAGTCGGGACCCACCTGGTCGAAGCGTACGTAGCGTTATCATTCTGGTCGCGAACGTGTACGTACATATATACTGGTCGATGTAGAGGCGCGCACGTGTCGTTGTAGAGGCGCGCACGTAGCATGTACACATACATACAATAGCCAGGGTGCAAGAAAGAAAATACGGCCACGTACGTACATACGGGCAGGGTCTCGAACGCCTGCTCGCACATATGTATGGCCAGGGCTCGTGTACATGGCTGGGTCATAACGGAGAAACAGCATCGTCGTCGTGTTCAAGGGGAGGCAACGAAATGCGTCGTGTTCATGGGGAGGCAACGGAATGCGTCGTGTTCATGGGGAGGCAACAGAATGCGTCGTGTTCATCGGGAGGCAACGGAACACGTGGGAGCCAACCGGCTGGGTCGGAACGGAATGTGTGGCCGTGTTCATCGGGGGGGGGGGGGGGGCTTGGACGGAACAAGCGATGGAAACGAGGCCTGGCATACCGCAGAACGGAGGAAACGGACCTCCTACGGTCAAAACGGGGGTCCTGTTGATCGGGAGGGGTGTGGCGTACCACAAAACGGAGGAAACAGAACTCCTACGGTCGAAATGGGGGTCCTGTTGATCGGGAGGGGTGTGGTGTGCCGCAAAACGGACGAAACGGACTTGTGTTGGAGCGCTATGGTTGAAACGGGGGTCCTGTTCATCGGGAGGGGTGTGGGTACCGCAAAACGGGACTCCACGGGATACTGTTCATCTCCACCGTCGACCTCCTCCAGCCTCCATGGGCTACCGTCAACCTTCTCCAGCCTCCTCGGGCTCCTGTTCATCCAGCCTTCACCACGCGCTACTCCATCGGCTACTGTTCAACCACCCCTCCACGGGCACCCCTCCACCGTCTACTGTTCATCCAGCCCTCCACACCACGGGGTTCTGTTCAACCACCCCTCCACGGGCACCCCTCCACCGTCTAATGTTCATCCAACCCTCCACACCACGGGGTCCTGTTCATCCAGAGGCAACGCCACCGCTCATTGTTCATCAACCCCCCCCCCCCCTCGCACAACACTCACTGTTCATCCCAAAGGCAGCATCAATCGGCTTCAGTTAGCAGCAGTAGCGAAGGAATCGCTCGATCGGTCTCAGTTAACAGCCATCGATCGATCGCTCGGGTTCAGTAACGCCTAGCCTGCAGTGCAATCGCTCGGGTTCAGTTAGAGCCCAACGCCTCGCTCGGGTTCAGTCAGAGCCAATGCCTCGCACACGCAGCGTGCGTGTCTGCGAGAGAAATGTGCATCGCCGCCCCGACCTCCCACCGTGAATCGGAACTCCCGAAATTTTCCTCCCCTCGCTTCTACCATGGTTTTTCCGTCATGGACGGCCCAAAGAATGTCATGCAGCTGCCTCCGCCCGCCTAGGACGAAAAGCCCATTTTCTGTCATGATTTTTTGTCATAGAAGTAGGAGCCCACCACATCTATGATGATACCGGGTTTTATCACAATTATCGTCATAGAAGTGTCATATATGACAGGAAAAAAATTCGTTCGGCCAAAAATGTCAAGGATGTGTCTTTTTTTTGTAGTGTGTCCTACAATCTGTGCACTTGCAGGCCCAACAACGTCTACAAGAAGAAGGTTGTGTAGTAGACATCAAGCTCTTTTCTGGCGCCGTTGCCGGGGAGGTGAGTGCTTGAAGGTATATCTTTAGATCTTGCAATCGAATCTTTTTGTTTCTTGTTTTATCACTAGTTTAGTTTATAAAAGAAAACTACAAAAAATGGATTTGAGTTTGTCTCATACGCTTCATCTTTTTAATATCTTTCATGAGAATGATGGAAAGGAAAATTGTGCTCAAGTGCTAGAAGAAGAATGCATTAGAATGTTTGGTACTAGATCTTTGTATGATGAGCATGATTGCAATGTTGTTAGTATTAATTCCTTGAATATCCATGATGCTAATGATATGCAAAGCCACAAGCTTGGGGATGATATGTTTGATGAAGGTGATATTTTTTGTCCCCCAAGTTTTGACGAGCAAATTTCTTATGATGAAAGCATGCCTCCTATTTATGATGATTATATTGATGAAAGTGGGGTTGGAAGAGTGTAAACATTATAAGTAGTGATCCAACTATTTTGGAGGATGTTGAATCTTATTGTGATGAATATGAAAGTGGATTTGGAAGAGTGTCAACTTTATTTAGTGATGAATCCACTATTTCGGAAGAGGTTCCAATTGATTATGAGAACAAAGTTGCTATCTATGATGGTTATTGTGATGACTTGTATTCTATTAAGAATAATGTTAAACATGAGACTTGTCATCATGATTTTAGTTTTCAATTGGATTATGCTTCACATGATAGTTATTTTGTTAAGTTTGCTCCCACTATTATTCATGAGAAGAAATTTGCTTATGTGGAGAGTAGTAAATTTTCTATGCTTGTAGATCATGAAAAGAATGCTTTAGGTGCTGGTTATATTCTTGAATTTATTCATTATGCAAAAATTATTGTGAGGGAGGAATATATGCTTGTAGGAATTTTAATAATATCAAGTTTCCTCTCTATGTGCTTAAAATCTTGAAGTTATGCTTGTTTTGCCCTTCTATGCTAGTTGATTGTTGTTCCCATAAGTTGTTTTCTCACAATATCCCTATGCATAGGAAGTGGGTTAGACTTAAATGTGCTAGTCATATGCTTCATGATGCTCCCGCTATGTTTCAATTCTGATCTTTTATGTGAGCATCATTGTCATCATCATGCCTAGCTAGAAAGGCATTAAAGAAAAGCGCTTGTTGGAAGACAACCCAATATTTACCCTTTCTGTTTTTATGTGTTCACATGATTATGCTACTGTAGTAAACATGTTTTATAGCTTTTGTTTCAATAAACTGCCAATTAAGACTTTTAGAATAGCTTACGGTGATAGTTGTGTTGATCCAGCTGAAAATCAGAAACTTTTGCACACAGTAAATTAGTTTTTATAATTCACAGAAACGTGATTATGATATGATTATTTTTTCTATGGATTGGTACACAAATTTCTTATGACTTCCTAATTTGGTAGGATTTTTGGAGGTCCAGAAGTATACGTTTGATACAGATTACTACAGACAGTTCTGTTTTTGACATATTCTGTTTTCTATGTGTTGTTTGCTTATTTTGATGAATCTATGAGTAGTATCGGAGGATATCAACCATAGATAAGTTGGAATACAGTAGATATTACACCAATAAGAATTAATAATGAGTTCATTACAGTACCTAAGTGGTGGTTTTATTTTCTTATACTAACTGAGCTTACGAGTTTTCCGTTGAGTTTTGTGTTGTGAAGTGTTCAAGTTTTGGGTAAAGATTCAATGTACTATGGAATAAAGAATGGAAAGAGCCTAAGATTGGGGATGCCCAAGGCACCCCAAAGTAATATTCAAGGACAACCAAGAACCAAATCTTGGGGATGCCCCGGATGGCATCCCCTTTTTCGTCTTTGTTCATCGGTAACCTTACTTGGAGCTATATTTTTATTCACCACATGATATGTGTTTTGCTTGGAGCGTCATTTTATTTTTTTAGTATTTGCTTTATGTTATTTAGAATAATGTTTTTCATCTTTATTTTCAATAAAAATGTCAAGGATAGGCTTTACCATGCTTATTTTGCTAGTATACATGTTGCTTTTTGAAAACAGAAAGTTTACCGCTGTTGCAAAAATTCCCTAGAAAAGTCAGAGAATGGTATAATGTTGAAACTTGTTGCATATTGAGATCTGATAAATATTATACAGCTTAGTATTTTTCTCATAATTGTTGGAGTTAGGGAAGTATTGATACTCTTGCATTCTTTACAGACTGTACTGTTTTGGCAGATTGCTGTTATGTTTGCATTGTTTGCATATGTTTGCTTGTTTAATGATGCTATTTGAGGATAGGAGTATTAAATATGCAGAGGCATTTAGTATGCAATGTTGAATAATAATTTTAGTGATTTGTTACAGTAGAAATTGATAAGGTTTTGCATTGGTTCATACTAACCTATGTCACGAGTTCTTGTTGAGTTTGTTGTGGATGAAGCTTTTGAGAAATAGAGAAACCATGATATGAGAGGAATTAAGGAGACACAAAAGTTGTCACGCCCCGGATAATGAAGCTACAGTAAACCCATGTTAATGGTGTCACGTCATCACATTACTGTTGCTAATCCTCGCTTGATCCAAATCATAATTCAAATTCAAATTCAAATTAAAGTCAAAAATTCAAGTTTCTCAAACATGCAAAATAAAATGTTCAAAGTGTGGAAAATACTCCATAACTTATTATGGCGCAGACCCAACACTTTTGTAAAGTGTTTAAATCCCCTTTTGTGAATATAACAGTGGCTTAAACAATCATTTAAATGCCTTTCCATTTATGAAAAATTTCAAAGAAACTCGAAAGCCTCCCAAACTTTTGTGACTGTGCTAGTAAATGCAAGGTATTTATGTGGGCAAGTCCCACATATTAAAAACTAGATTTGCTGGCTAAAATAAATTGCATAAGGAAAATGAGAAAACGAAACATAGGTTATAAATAAAATACACCCCCAACCCACTGGGCCTTGGAGGCCCAGCAACTCCACCTAAACCCCCACCGGTCGCACCTTCCTGTTCCTCTGCTCGTGTCGCTACAGGGGCGAGGTCGACCCCGACCACCTCATCGACGCCGTCGGGGAGGGGATAAGGATTCCCCCCGACGCCTCGGTTCCCTCCTCCTCTGCCACTCCACCCACTCCCCACTCCTATCTCCCTCTAGCTTCGCCTCCCTCTCCAGATCCCCCTCCTCCCGAGCTCGGCTGTCACCACGCCGCCGTCGTCCTCGCGGTGACCGGCTGCCCCAAGTTGCGCCTCCGTGTCACAAGGCTCCGACATCGTCATATTCCTCATCCTCGCCCACGAGTTCAAGCCGGGACCCCCCCCCCTCCATCATTGAGACGGCCCTCTTCTTCCACCTCCGGCCACCGAAGAACGCCGCCGTCGTTGCCGCGCACGGGTGCCTCCAAGCTTCACGTCGATGTCCACGAGGTCCGCGGCGGCTGGCTTTGTCCGTCCCGAGGACCAGATCGAGTCGGAAGCCACTGGGACGCCCGCTGCTTTCCCGTCCTCAACCTCTGCCCGTCTCGTCGCCACCGCCATCACCAACTCCGGCCGCTACTGCAGCTCCTAAACCTCCCGCCGAGCCTCCGTGTGCTCCTAGGTGAGCACCCCGTCCATCCCCTTTCCCTTCTGCTCCTCGACGTACGCCGTAGCCATAGCTTGACGCCGCCCGTGCTCCATAGCTGCCGTGTCCAGAGCTCGCTGTGGCCAAGCCCACGCTCATGCCCCGTACGCGCCTTGAGCTCCCCTGCCCGTGCTCGGCAGCTCACGCAAGACGCCCACCCGCCGCTGCCGTCTGCGCCCTCTGCTGTTTCGGCCCCGCCGTCGCCTCTCGCAGCTCTGCTACAGCCGCTCCCGACCGTGTCCCGCTGCTGCTCGCAGCCCCGCATCACCACTGTTGTGCCTGTTGCTCGCCTCGCCATGCTCATGTACGCGCTGCTCCTGGCCTCAGCCTCCTCCCCCCCCCCCCCCCGCGCGCTACGGCTCTCCTCTGCATTTATACTGCTACTAATTACTGTAGCTATGGCTAGCTTTGCGAATATTACACGGGCTAGCTCCCTTGGCAGCCTCTAATCAGCAGTTAAACAACTGCTAACAGTGGTAAAAATAATATGAGTATGTAGTCTACTTGACAAACTCCATTTTACCCAACTGGACCAAATCCATTTGATGCATGCAATAAATCCTATGAAAATCACGAAATGCTATCTTTTGTTAGCAGAAAACAGAACTGTGTGTTCGCGTGTGTATTCTGTGTGTGTGGTGGCCGGCCGGCTCTCCATTAGCTAATTAGTACTCGTACTAGTTAGTCTAATCAGAGGTTAGCTAGAGTGCAAATGACAGGTGGACCCCCCCTCTAGTGGCCCTGCTGTGTACACTCTGCCGGGTGCACATAGCAATTTCACCTTTCATTCCGAATTAATAATAATTTCAGGAATTGTTTAAATCTTTGAAAAATCATATAAAATAATCCGTTGCTCGGATGAAACAGTTTTATATATGAAAGTCGCCAGTATCGCCTAGCGCTGCGTTAGAACACTTCTAGCCCCGCTTATTGTCTTATTATGCTTATGTTTGCGTGTATTTACTGTTTCTTCCCCCTCTTCTTCTCCGGTAGACCCTATGACGGCTGCCGATGCCGCTGTGATCGACTACGTCGTCGACGACCCCTCCTTCTGACCTGAGCAACCAGGCAAGCCCCCCCCCCCCCTTTGATCATCCCGATATCGCCCATTCTATACTCTCATGCTTGCATTAGATTTTGCTACTGTTATTGTTTGGTCCTATTCTGATGCATAGCCTGCTTTTGTACCTACTATTGTTACCTACCTGCTTATCCTAAACTGCTTAGTATAGGTTGGCTAGTGATCCATCAGTGACCCCCACTTGTCCTTGTTGCCCCTGCTTCATCATCGACACCTCGGTCGACGTGATCGGCGACCAGAGCCCGACACCTCACATCACATCACGCCTCTTTTGTTGCTCGACTCTGCAGAGCTACTATCGAGTGCCGAGGCTGATCCCTCATAACGCACTCCTGATGATAATTCTGTAGTGTAGCTATTCGGTCGTGGTCATCGAGGGTGATTTCCTCTTTCACCATTCCCGATACGGCTCTATTGTGCAACACCTCAAGTGTGAACCTCGAGGGTGGTCCCTCTTACGTTCGCCTTGATGATTACATTGAGTGGAATCCACCGGGGGTGATTCCTCGGGTTTCCCCCTTGATGTCTGGACACACAGTTACCTTGACTTTACTTGAGACCTTTGTTGAAGTCGGTCGGGCCCGTTGAGCACCCGCGAGTTGATGTGAAAGTCGGGCGGGCCCGTTGAGCACCCGCGAGTTTTCCACATGGCACGGCCGGGCAGTCTAGGCCCTTGCCGTAAGTCCATGAGATGGGGCGACGGGGTCACCTTATCGTGAGTCTCTGCTTATTTTTCACGAGCCCCCAATGCACTAACATGTTTGGGTATTTGTTCTGAGTTGGCCTCTGGCCTTTACGCACTAACCACCACGCGAGAATAGATATGGGCCTCGACGTCGCAGTATCAGCCGAAGCTTTGTCAGACGTCCAGTTCAGCAGTGCGGCACGGTCGGATCATGCTGGCCATCCGAGGCGGTGCTGGTATCCACCCTGCTCGCAACGACCCGGAGTGCTGCGGGCGATGGGCCCAAGACCCCGGAGTGCTTAGGATGTAGACCGGCGGGGACCTCTCTGCTGAGCCTAGGTCGGGCTGCGACGTGTTGATCTTCCGAGGGTGGGCATTGACCCCCAGAAAGGTGTGTCTGGCCAGAGTGATCGAGTGTGTTGGGTAACGTGGTGCACCCCTGCAGGGAAGATATATATTCGAATACCGTGTCCACGGTAATGGACGTTTAGACTTATATCCTGATCTTATATAACTAGAATGGATACTTGAGATAGGTGATGGATATGTGGCTCCGGGATTGCTTTCTCGCAGGGAGTCGAGGAAGGATCTCTGGGCATTGTTGTTACAACATGTTTGTTAAATAATAAAATGCTACTCTTTACTCTTCTACATGTTGCAAGATGCTCGAAGCTGCATGAAGATGCTAGTCTTCGATAGGCTAGGCCTTCCCCCCATATTCTGGCATTCTGCAGTTCAGTCCACAGATACAACCCTTCTATTTGATACCAATGCATACTTAGTATAGATCTGATGCTTGCAAGTACTTTGGATGAGTACTCACGGTTTCTTTTCTACCCCTTCCCCCCCCCCCTTCTTTCTTCTTTCCGGTTGATGCAACCAGATGGTGGACCCCTAGAACCTGATGCCACCGCCGACGGATGCTGCTACGTGAAGACCGCCGACGTCCAGGAGTAGTTAGGAGGTCCCAGGCAGGAGGCCTTGCCTCTTCGATCGTTGTTGCTTTTGTGCTAGCCTTCTTAAGGCATTCTTGTTTAACTTATGTCTGTACTCAGATATTGTTGCTTCCGCTGACTCTTGTGTATCGAGCTTGTATTCGAGCCCCCGAGGCCCCTGGCTTGTAATATAAAGCTTGTATTATTTCATTTTGTGTCTAGAGTTGTGTTGTGATATCTTCCCGTGAGTCCCTGATCTTGATCGTACACATTTGCGTGTATGATTAGTGTACGATTGAATCGGGGGCATAAAAAAAGTTCAAGCTTGGGGATGCCCAAGGCACCCCAAGATAATATCTCAAGAAGTCTCAAGCATCTAAGCTTGGGGATGCCCCGTGAGGCATCCCACCTTTCTTTTTCAACAACTATCGGTTAGTATCGGTTGAGCCTAAGTTTTTGCTTCTTCACATGAGTTGTGCTATCCTTGCAGTGTCATTTTATTTTGTTTTGCTTGCTGTTTGAATACAATACCAAGATCTGAAATTCTTAAATGAGAGAGAGTCTTCATATAGCTACATAATTATTTAGCTACTCATTGATCTTCACTTATATCTTTTTAGAGTAGTTTTTCATTTACTCGTGTGCTTCACTTATATCCTATGAGTAAATTGTTGAATGAGTTGATTGTCATAAATCTGAAATTATATATGTTTCATTTGCTTATCCCATGGGGAGTAATGACTTCACATCTAAGAAGTAGAGGTTGTACATTTTTTGAAGGTTAGCAAGCATTGTATTGGTCATTTGAACAATTCATGAAAGAATATTGAAGGAAGAGAGATTTCACATATAAATACACTATCCTAGACATATTTTATAATTGGGAGCACTCATTAAGTATGACAGGCTAAAGAGTTGATGTTGGACAAGGAAGACAACGTAATGGGTTATGTTTTCGCACATCTTAGTTAAAGTATATTGTCATGGATCATTCGAACATGTTGAGCTTGCCTTTCCCCCTCATGCTAGCCAAATTCCTTGCACCAAGTAGAGATACTACTTTTGCTTCCAAATATCCTCAAACCCAATTCTGCCATGAGAGTCCACTATACCTAACTATGGATTGAGTAAGATCCTTCAAGTAAGTTGTCATCGGTGCAAGCAATAAAAATTGCTCTTTAAATATGTATGATCTTTTGGTGTGAAGAAAATAGCTTTATACGATCTTGTTATGGAAGCAATAAAAGCGACGGACTGCATAATAAAGGTACATATACAAGTGGCAATATAAAGTGACGTTCATTCGCATTAAGATTTTGTGCATCCAACCCTAAAAGCGCATGACAACCTCTGCTTCCCTCTGCGAAGGGCCTATCTTTTACTTTATGTCTTTTACTTTATGCAAGAGTCAAGGTGATCTTCACCTTTCCCTTTTCATTTTATCCTTTGGCAAGCACCTCGTGTTGGAAAGATCACGATATATATATCCAATTGGATGTAAGTTAGCATGAACTATTATTGTTGACATCACCCAAAGGTGAAAAGCGTTGGGAGGCAACACTATAATCCCCTATCTTTCTCAGTGTCCGATTAAAACTCCATAACCATTAGTATTGCGTGAGTGTTAGCAATTGTAGAAGACTATATGATAGTTGAGTATGTGGAGTTTGCTATTCCTGAAAATAAGATGACTTGCAATTGTTTGATGACTGAGAATGAAGTTTGCCAGTTTTCAAGAAAGTTTATGGTCTATGCTTTGACATGTGAATTGATTGTTACTTGTTCGTGAAAAGCTTTATGAGATGAACTACTGTTATGACATATAATCATGCTAGAAAAGGTGATTGAAATTAGCATTTATCAAACTTGTGCACCTTCTAGCATTCACACACTAGTAGAAAAAGGGTCAAACGTGAAGCACATTAGTGCCGGTTTGAATTTGAGCCGGCACTAATGTATACATTAGTGCCGGTTCCAATGGCTAGCCGGGCCGCTTTCATTAGTACCGGTTCGTGGCAAACCTTTAGCACTGGTTCGTGCCACGAACCGGTACTAATGAGAGTGGTGGCAGGATGTTGTCGATGGGGCCCCTCCAGTTCTTTAATACCCGGTTCTTGGCACGAACCGGTACTAAAGGTCATCCTACATAAACCCTTCGTCCACCCGAGCTCGCTCTGTTCTTCCCCTTTCCCTCTCCTCTCTGTTCTTCCCTCTTCTTCTCGATCTCATCACACATTTTGCCCAAAATTTGTCAAGATTTGAAGGCCCCCATCCATTCAAATGATCACAAAGGTTAGCAACTTTGTCCTTTCATCTCTCATTGCTAGATTAGCTCTTGCAATGCTTTATATAGTGATTAATTTGTGAGTTTAGTAATTTGGGAGGAAATATATATATGTGCTAGTATTTGATTTATATGCAATTTGAGGTCAAAAATAACACTTAGTTTACATATGTAGGTGTGTTTTACTTAGTGACTTCTAAATCTCCGTCATAACCACCGTCGATCGCCTCAAGACTGTCTCTGTCAGCCGGCACCACCTTGTGGTGAGCCTCTTGTTCATGAAATTTTATATAAAAAATTGATGTTTGTGTGATTTGGATATATAGTTACTCGTATAATTATCTTACCCGTACGTTGTTTGTTATACATAGTGCCATTGTTTTGATATCCGTCCCCGTCGGCCCTCGTCCTTGTTATGATTCGGATGTGGTATATTCTCTTTTAAAACTATTTGGTGCATTTCATGTTTATGACAAATTATGCCCATCAAGTTGACATAGATATTTTTATCTAGGAGGTATGTGAACCGGAAATTCCAACCGACCCTATTGTCGAGAGGTTAAATTTAGTTGAAAGAGAAAACGAGTACTTGAAAGAAAAATTGAAAAGAATTGAGGGGGAGAAGATGGAATTGGAGTTGCATGTTGCCGATGTCGTCGATGATCACAAGATCAAGATGGAGAAAATGCGCTTGAAGATTAGAAAGATTAGAAAAATATGCCATCGATAGTGAGGCTTGGTATCATTATGCTGTTGGATCAATTGTTACCTTAGTTGCGATCTTGATCGCATTTGTTGTTGCATTTAAATGCTTTAGCTAGAGAGTTATTTGTTTGTTGCATTTAAGTGTTGTATGAACTTTATGTATGAACTTGTATTAATTTGGTCTATTTGGTGTTGTGTAATGAAGATGAGCTGGCAATGGATGTACGATGACCGATGCTCTCCCCCTGTTCGTTGAGGGCGTGCATACTTTTCTCGCTTGGTGAGGCAAACAAGCGGGCGGATGGTTTTATGCCTTGTCCATGTGCCGGCTGTAAGAATGGTCGCAATTACTCTCGTCAAGAACCATTCACGTCCACTGTTTGAGTCCGGTTTCATGCCCCACTATAATGTTTGGACCAAGCACGGAGAAAGAGGGGTTATGATGGAAGACAATGAAGAAGAAGAGGAGGACGACAGCTATCCTGGCCATGGGTTCCCCTGAATACGATGATACAACAATGGGGGAAGAAGCTGAGCGGTAATGCGGAAGAAGCTGAGCGGCAATGCGGGAAGAAGCTGAAGAAGAGGCATCGGATGAGCCCGTTGATGATCTAGGTCGGGCCATTGCCGATGCAAAGAGAAACTACCAAGTGATTTGGAGAAGAAGAAGTTGCAGCGCATGTTAGAGGATCACAAAAAATTGTTGTACCCGAATTGCGTGGGTGACAAGAAAAAGCTGGGCACCACCCGGGAATTGCTGCAATGGAAGGCGTAGAATGGTGTATGTCGACAAAGGGATTTGGAAAGTTCTTTGGTAATGATAAAGGATATGCTTCCAAAGGACAACGAATTGCCCGAGAGTACGTATGAAGCAAAGAAGGCTGTCTGCCCTCTAGGGTTAGAGGAGCATAAGATACATGCATGACCTAATGATTGCATCCTCTACCGCGGTGAGTATGAGGATTTGAACGCTTGCCAGGAATGTGGTGCATTGCGATATAATATCAGCCGCGATGACCTCGCGATGTCGAGGCGGCGCCCAGAAGAAGATTCCTGCCAAGGTGATGTGGTATTCTCCTATAATACCACGGTTGAAACGCTTTGTTCCAAAACAAAGAGCATGCCAAGGCGATGCGATGGCACAAAGAAGACCGTAAGAAAGACGGAAAGTTGAGAGTACCACGACGGGTCGTAGTGGAGAAAAATCGAAAGAAAGTACGGGAAGGAGTTTGCAGATGACGCAAGGAGCGTATGGTTTGGTCTAAGCGTAGATGGCATTAATCCTTTTGGGGAGCAAAGCAGCAACCATAGCACCTGGCCTGTGACTCTATGTTTGTATAACCTTCCTCCTTGGTTGTGCATGAACCGGAAGTTCATTATGATGCCAGTTCTCATCCAAGGCCCTAAGCAACCTGGCAACGACATTGATGTGTACCTAAGGCCATTAGTTGAAGAACTCTTACAACTGTGGAATGGAACAGGTGTACGTGCGTGGGATGAGCACATGGGGGAAGAATTTGACCTAAAGGCGTTGTTGTTCGTGACCATCAATGATTGGCCTGCTCTCGGTAACCTTCGGTGACGGACAAACAAGGGATACCGCGGATGCACGCACTGTTTGGATGATACCGACAAGTATATATTTGAATAGTTGTAAGAAGAATGTGTACACAGGCCATCGTCAATTTCTTCCGGGCAGGCATCCCGTAAGAAAGAAAGGCAAGCATTTCAAAGGTGAGGCGGATCACCGACGAAGCCTCGCCACCGTCTTGGTGCTGATGTACATGATATGGTCAAGGATTTGAAGGTGATATTTGGAAAGAGTCCTGGCGGACAACCTGTTCGAAGGACGCCGACGGACGCCGCACTCCATGTGGAAGAAGAAATCTATATTTTGGGACCTGCCATATTGGAAAGATCTAGAGGTCCGCTCCGCAATCGACGTGATTCACGTGACGAAGAATCTTTGCGTGACCCTGCTTGGCTTCTTGGCCATGTATGGGAAGACAAAAGATACACCTGAGGCACGGGAGGACCAGCAACGTATGCACGGAGAAGACGGGATACATCAGGGTCATGCAAGCTACTCTCTTACCAAAGAAGAGAAGGAAATCTTCTTTGAATGCCTTTCGATGTTAAGGTACCGTCGGCTTCTCGTCAAATATAAAGGGAATAATAAACATGGCAGAGAAAAGTTCTAGAACCTAAAGTCTCATGACTGCCACGTGATTATGACGCAACTGCTTCCGGTTGCATTGAGGGGCTTCTACCGAAAGCGTTCGATTAGCCATTGTGAAGCTATGTGCATTTCTTAATGCAATCTCTCAGAAGGTAATCGATCCAGAAATCATACCAAGGTTACAGAATGATTTGGTGCAATGTCTTGTCAGTTTCGAGTTGGTGTTCCCACCATCCTTCTTCAACATCATGACGCACTTCCTAGTTCACCTATGTGAAGAGATTAACGTTTTGGGTCCTGTATTTCTACACAATATGTTCCCCTTTGAGAGGTTCATGGGAGTCTTAAAGAAATATGTTCATAACCGTGCTAGGCGAAGGAAGCATCTCCAAGGGCCATCAAAATGAGGAGGTCATTGAGTTTTGTATGGACTTTATTCCTGACCTTAAGCCGATTGGTGTTCCTGAATCGCGGCATAAGGGCAGACTGGATGGAAAAGGCATGCTAGGAGGGGAACAAATAATATGTATGGACGGACATTCTCTCACTGAAGCACACTACAGTTCTACAGAATTCCGCCTTGGTGGCTCCGTGATATGGATGAACACAAGAATTTGCTACGCTCCAAACACCCGGAGCGGTCGATGACCGGATTACACGTGAACAAACCAGAGTTTCGCCACCGGTTGCGTATTACGCATTCATGCATGACACCTCTATTGAAGATGACTTGTACTTGCTGTCCCAGTTACCATCTTCGAATATAATGACTTTCAAAGGGTACGAGATAAATGGTAATACATTTTACACGATGGCCCAAGATAAGAAGAGCACCAACCAAAATAGTGGTGTCTGCTTTGATGCGTAAAACCAAGACGGAAAGGAAACATATTATGGTTATATACAGGACATATGGGAACTTGACTATCGACGTGGTTTAAAGGTCCCTTTGTTTTGGTGCAAATGGGTCAATATGACACGAGGCGGGGTAACGGAAGACCCGCGATGCGGAATGACAACAAGTGGATCTCAACAATCTTATGTATGCGCATTTAAACCATTCGTCCTAGCCAATGATGTGGCACAGGTTTTCTATGTGAAGGACATGTCTACCAAGCCAAGAAAAAGAAAAGATAAGGAAGCGAATGCATCGTCTACGATGAGCCAAAGCGGCACATAGTTCTTTACGGGAAGAGAAACATCGTGGGAGTGGATGACAAGATAGACAAGTCAAGATTATGAAAAGTTTGATGAAATTGCTCCATTCACGGTGAATATTGACCCGAGCATCCCGTTAAATGATGAAGATTTTCCATGGTTACGGCGCAAAGGGACACACGCGAAGAAAAAGTTTCACACCCAAAGATCTGGGATGTGATCGGCTTCACTATCATCACTTTATACTGTGTTTCACACCCAGAGGGGAATCTCTGTAATAGTTAGGGTAGTTATGTGTTTTGGCATTTGAAACGCGAAGAAATTTTATGTGCAAACAAATTCTTTCATGCCTTTAATGATTTTTAAAGTTAAATTATTCACAAACTAGTGATTCACACTAATTTCAAATAATTCAAAATTTAAACTATTCAAATTTGAAAACTACGGGCACTAACAGAAAGTTTGTAATTTTTTGTACCTAAAGCAAAAATATTCACAAAGAAACTCTAAATACACAAAAAAAACAACACAAAAATAAATAAAGCAAAAATAAAAATAAAAAAAGCTCGCCTACTAGGCCAGAGCAGCCTGCATACGACTAGAAACCCAACCTGTTGTTGGGCCAGGATGCAGGCCCGCAAAGGCCAAGTGAGCCCTGAGGCAGAAGAACACGTAGGCCCAGTAGGCCTGCTTTGGAGAGGAGCTCGAGAGAGCGACCGCACGGCGGTTTATAAACCAGTGTGGTCGCCCCTCGGCTAGCGAGGTGGGACTAAACTTGTCGCACGGCACCTGCGCCAGCGCACCCCCTTTAGTACCGGGTCGTGGCACAATCAGGTACTAAAGGGGGGGCCTTTAGTACCGGTTTGTGCCACCACCCGGTACTAAAGGGGTCGCTCCCGCCGCTTGGGCTGGCCAAAACAGACCTTTAGTACCGGTTGGTGGCTCCAACCGGTACTAAAGGTTCCTCCTATATATACAACACTTCAAAAATTTCATTCTCCTCTGCTTCTTCCTCTGTTTCCCCATTGAAGCACCGCCTGCCCGATCGATCGACGACGCCGCCGCCGCCTGCCGCCGCCCCGTCCCCATCGCCGCTTCCCGTCGCCGCCCCCGTTCCGTCGCCGCCCTCGTCTCCTTCGCCCGCCCAGGACCGTCCCAGCGCCGCTTCTCCCCATCCGTCGCCGCCCTCGTCTCCTTCGCCGCCCGGCCGTCCCGTCGCCCCGTCCCGATGTCGCCGTCGCGTCACGCCTCGACCACGCCTGCCCGTCGCCGTCGCCTGCCGCCGTCGCCGCCACGCCAGAGCTCTCCCCTCTAACCCCTCTCCCCGCCTCGGCCACCATGGGCGCCGCGTCTCCCCGAGCCCATACACACACACACAAGGATGATGAACACACACACACGTATATATGTATGAATGCATGTATATATTAGTATATACGTATTTTGTATGTTTAATTTGTTTAGATTTTTAGACTATTATTTTTTCACTAGTATATATGTATGAATGCATGTTAGATGGATATAATTAGTGTTTAATTAGTATGGAATTTTTTTATATAATGTTGTTTTCTGTTTTTTAATGGATGTATAGAAGTTGTTTTTTCTGTTTTAGTGTTAGATGCTTAATTAGTATGAAATAGCATATAGAATTTTGACATATGCAATGATAGCATAATTAGTGTTATATAGAAATGTTAGAAATTTTAGTTATCAAAATACAATCATTAAAAAAATGTTACTTTTTGAGGGCATATAGCGAGTATTTGTTCTCGAAGATGCCCGGCCCGCATACTCGCCATCAACACGTCCTGCTCTGACGTCCGGCTGACCCATGTCCGGACTGGCTCCGCCTGGCTGGCACCGGAGGTGCTGCTGGAGGGCGCGCCGCTTGATGAGAACCAGGCCCGGGTCCCGTCGTCGACCCGATCTCGTTTAGTGGCGTTCGCGTGGGCCATTTCGGTGCGGAGGAGCCGGCCCGTCGGAGGTGGTACGTCGCCGTGTCGGGGAGGAGGGCGATCACGTCCATCGCTACATGGTTGCGTTAGAGGGCGGCAGGTTCTCCAATACCTGGCAGTTTCTTCAGGGATCTCACTTCAGCTATGATCCTGTGAGGGTTCCTTCTCTTTGGGTGTCCACAGCCCGCACCGCAGGAACCGCGAGTGTCCTAGATTCTTCAGTAGTATTCGATCTTTATTAGCTACCTAGCCAGTGATGTAGTCGAGATTATATCTATTATTCGAGACGATGACTTCGAGATTATAACTATTATTCGAGACGATGTTTTCGAGATTATATCTATTATTCGAGACGATGTATTCGAGATTATATCTATTATTCGAGATGATGTAATTTGAATACTAAATTGTTTTATATTTCTATTGGATTAGTTAAATAAAAGCTATGGCGGACAATACCGGCAGAGAGGGAGAACAGGCCATGTTCGATATGATACGCCATCCTAACGGGCCAGATGATGATCAGAATGAAGAAGACTATGACGACTCCGAAATTCTAAACAACACCGGAGAGGGTGATATGATATTCGATCGCGACGACCGAATTGATGAAGTCATGGACTATGATTATGATGATGACGAAGAAAATGTTGATCTTGAAACAACAAAGACCGGCAAGGTATATATATTTATATAAGCAGGCATCTGGTGATCATCACATGTTTTAAATGACTTGAAGATATATTAATGAATTGATCTTTGTTCTTTCAGCCATCCGGATCGAGCAAATCTTCAGGCAAAAGGACGAAACGAGGCCCGAACAAAAAGTTGAAGGAGGGCATAAAGTACAATATCGAGGCAATCAGACCTAATGGCGAACCATTAGTGCCTAAGAAGATTGCGGACAAGTTCGTTCGTCAGTGCGGAGTTGTTGTGAAGGACCAACTCCCGATCTCCCTTCAAGAATGGAGAAAGCCAGCAAAAGACAAAAGAAAAAAAGACAAAAAGGACGCTGCTCCACGTCCAGATGTTACTTTTGTCGACAAAAGACAAAAAGAACTGCTTTGGGATACTCTCATGGAACATTTCACCCTACCAGATCATTTCATAGAAGCAGATGTGCAGAAAGTCAAGGACGCTACTCTTAGGAAGATGGCGGTTGCATTCAAGAACCACAAGAATCGTGAATGGGACAAGTACGTCAAGGGAGGAAGGAAGACTCCAGTATTCGAGGGAACACTAGAGAACCAACGTGCTCATTGGGACGATTTCGTGAAATTCAAGGATTCGGAATTAGCTAAGGAACGGTCGAGAATAAACAAGAAGAATGCCGAAAAAAAGGATAAGTTCCATAAGCTGGGGCCAGGTGGCTATGCGGTGGCAATGCCTAAGTGGGATTAGTCTGAGAAAGAGATGGAGGATGCAGGTGTCACTCCGGTTACTAAGAGCTGGCCCCCCAGGTGCAGGACTTGGTTCTATGCGCATGGGGGGGAGTTGGACCCGAAGACAGGCAATGTTTCGATGAGGGCAAGTCTGAAGGGAGCCGACGATGCGATACTTGTTGCAATAGAAGAGACACAATTGGGGGTGTTCCAGCCCAACAGAGAGAACGACGAGCTTATGCGTGCCCTGGGAAATCCGTGCGAGAAAGAAGATTGTGGAGGAGAAGAAGAGGAAGATGGAGGAGGAGCAGAGGAAGCGGGACTATGAACGCCTTCAAGGACTATAAGCAAGTCAAGCGGAATTGGCAGTCAAATTCCAGCGGCAGCAGGAGCAGATCGACTCACTTAGCCAGCAAAGGGGGTCTCAGCAGCTGCAGCAGCTAGCGGATGATCCAGCATTGGATAGCACCGCCCCATCCATGCCGAGAAGCAGCGTGGGTTCCGCCCCGGACGACGCAATGCTGGATAGATACCCCGTGGATGACATCACGGATAACACTAATCATGAGCTACACGTCAAAATGAAGAACATATCCATGAAGGTGGCCGACGCCGTTGCTTTTACAAATCCCTCCAAGGCAACCTTCCATTGCAACCCAATTCCAGCGGGCTATGCTCGTGTCTTGGTTGATGAGGTGGTGGACCTATATTCGGAGCTACAGCTTGACATTCCTGGAGGTGACGGCGAGCACTTTCTCGGAGAGGCCAAACATCGTATCATCCTATGGAAAAAGGATTGCATCATCTTTCGAAGGCCACCGACACCGCATCAGCCGACTCCTCGTCGAAGTCCGCCACCGGGTCAGCAGACTCCCGCTCCTGCAAGTCCACCAAGTCCGGCAAAGTGTCGCCACTCCTCCTCCTCCAAGTCCGCCACAGCGTCCGACGTCCACCTCCTCCAAGTCCCGGCAAAGTGTCGTGCCACCTCCTCCTCCAAGTCCGCCACAAAGATCAGACGTCCACTCGTCCTCCAAGTCCGGCACAACCTCAGGCCACTCCTCCTCCAAGTCCGGCATAGCTTCAGGCCACTCCTCCTCGTCCAACCCAGCCCCGTCGGCCGTCTCCGCCGCCTCATCAATCGCAGAAGAGACACCCCGCAGCTTTGGTGCGTAGCGGTACGAGTCGAGGTAGTACATGAAGTACAGGTAGAGGCAAGCGATATAAATATGGTCCAAGCCTCACGCCTCTTCCGCAGAGGCCTTATGACAGGTCCGAGGAGGAAAACGCAGCCATATCAAAGGCCTGTGGAAGCCCATTTTGCATCGAAACTGCAACCGCCGCCAAGGGAGAAAGTTCCTAAGGAAACGATTGACCACTTCATTCAGAGTGGCTCAATCACCAGCTCCCAAGCCTATTGACACAAACTATGAGCGCCACATCAGGAAGTTAAATCGAGCACGTCTACGTAAGGAGGCGAGCTCGGGATCGAGCAAACAACAAGCAGCTGTCGAAAAATGCAGGAAACCCATTCCCTAGCTGGGAGAACAGGCAGCGCAATCGATCCCCTCGCTTGTTGTGCCAACAACACGTGACAGTACGCGCGCCCAATATTATTGTGGGAAAACAGTTGGGCAATGTGGTAATAACCAAGGACCATATAATGCAGGCTAAAGTTCTCAACATCACTGTTGGACAACTCCTCGAGATCGAGCCCATGCCTGTGCTTACAGAGGAAGAAATAAAACGAAAATATGTCCGGGGCCAACCTTTGGTCAAGCCAGACAAGGTCAAAAACCTCCCTACGAGAATGTATGGATTGCATCAATGGTACATGAACATTACCAAGATTTCCAATCGATTGTCCCTCATGGTGAATGTCAAGGAGGAGCATTACTTCCATGAGAAAGCTCATCTGCTGAGTATTCTGAACTGTTTCAGTTATACAATCAAGACGCACTCGACAAATCTATCGCCGCTTCTATTGTCTCGTAAGTGATTTCTTTCTGTAATTTAAGTCTCAAGCTAGCTGTAGTGATCCTTTTGATCAATCATTACCTGTAATTATCCTCACTATATTCTTTTCTGTGGTATTATGCAGGATGAAGATGTATGAAGTGAGAAAAGGTGGACGCTTTGGCATTGGGTTCATTGACCCAAACACCGTTAATGAATACACATGGAAAATAAATCCACATCATCAAAAGGCTGTAGAGGACAACATGCTAGAGTTCTTGAAGCGCCTCAAATACAATGAAGATATACTACTTCCTTACAACTTCCAGTGAGTCACACTGTCTTGTACTACAAATTCTCTGTTTTTGCCTACTAGCTAGCTACATGTTTTTGCTTACATATACCCGCTTAATTAAGACATGAAAACGTGTGTGCATGCATATTTCACTGGATCTTGTGTATCATTAAAGTTGACGCCGGAATAGTTGAAATACTACTCACTACTCAAAGCAAATACTGACTATAACATCTTGTTTGGGATAGTCAACAGGTAATTTCAATCATTATTAACTATATATCTCGGCCTATTTAGTTCGTCATTTCATGATATGAACTATTTAATAACCCCTTTATTCATTTTCTTTGTCGGCGGGCAGGGCTTGGGCAAGGTTCATCAACACACACTAAGGCGAATGGAAAAAAAGCTTAAATGGTTTTCACCCAAGGTAAGTAATTATAGTACTAGCTAGCTAGCTAGCTGCCATCTCTTTAATTATCATGCTTGATTAATTATTATCTAATCAAATTCCATTCTCAGAAGGCCTGCAGAAGCAGCGCAGGGACTGATCTGTGTGCATTCTGCGTTTGAGAGAACATTCGCATGATGGCGTCCAAAGGAGCAGATCTCAAAGATGTGAATGGGTACGCTTGTCGTAACACTATTCACAATTTTTACACCATTATCGATATCTAGTCACACAAATAATACACATGCATATTGATCTCCTTCTTAACAGTTCACAGAGGTGCGGGACAAGCTCCTAGAAAGCGGAGCGCCAGAGAAGCATTTCAAGAGGAAATAACGGGATTTTTATCGACTGTGTCATAAATCCAAGGAGAATACTATTACCCGCTACCGCCACCATGAAAACCACTTCCAATTGCCATCGTGCTCCGAAGGCACCAATTAGGCTAATGCCACTGGCTCCGAAGGCAACATGCATATGTAGGGGAAATTGTATATAGCTATACATGTGTGTATGTGTGAATTAATTAATATGGTGGTTTGTGAGACATTGATGATATATATATATGCATGATTGGTTCTACTAGAAATTCTATTTCTATATATATATATATATATATATATATATATATATATATATATATATATATATATATATATATATATGCATAACGTGTACAATGTGTAGTATCGTAAAATACCAGAAAACGAAAAAGAATTAAAATGGAAACACAAAATTAAATGAAAAAGAAATCATAAAACTAAAAACCCCCCAAACCTTATAGTATCGGTTGGTGTTACTAACCGGTACTAAAGGGCGCCCTGCCCCCGGAGCTGCCTCGTGCCACGTGGTTGGCCTTTAGCACCGGTTCGTGCTGAACCGGTACTAAAGGGGGGGGCCTTTAGTGACCACACTTTAGTGCCGGTTGTGGACTGGACACTAAAGGGCGTTACGAGCCAGTGCTATTGCCCTGTTCTGCACTAGTGACACTTCATAAATTCTTTCTTTTATCATTTACCTACTCGAGGACGAGAAGCAATTAAGCTTCGGGATGCTGATACGTCTCCAATGTATCTATAATTTATGAAGCATTCATGCTATTTTATTATCTGTTTTGAATGATTACGGGCTTTAATATACACTTTTATATTACTTTTGGGACTAACCTACTAACCGGAGGCCCAGCCCATATTGCTGTTTTATTGCCTGTTTCAGTATTTCGAAGAAAAGGAATATCAAACGGAGTCCAAATGGAATGAAACCATTGGCAGCGTGATTTCTGGAACGAATGTGACCTAGGAGACTTGGAGTTGAAGTAAAGGAAGCTTCGAGGAGGCCACGAGATAGGGGGCGTGCCCACCCCCTGGCCGCGCCCTACCCTCTTGTGGGCCCCTCGAGGTTCCCCCGGCCGATTTCTTTCGCCTATATAATCCCATATACCCTAAAAACATCGAGACAGAAGATAGATCGGGAGTTCCGCCACTTCAAGCCTCTGTAGCCACCAAAAACCTCTCAAGAGCCCGTTCCAGCACCCTGCCGGAGGGGGGATCCCTCACCGGCGGCCATCTTCATCATCCCGGCGCTATCCATGACGAGGAGGTAGTAGTTCACCCTCAGGGCTGAGGGTATGTACCAGTAGCTATGTGTTTGATCTCTCTCTCTCTCTCGTGTTCTATCTGTGGCACGATCTTGATGTATCGCGAGCTTTGCTATTATAGTTGGATCTTATGATGTTTCTCCCCCCTCTACTCTCTTGTGATGAATTGAGTTTTCCTCTTGAAGTTATCTTATCGGATCGAGTCTTTAATGATTTGAGAACACTTGATGTATTGTCTTGCCGTGCATATCTGTGGTGACATTGGGATATCACGTGCCACTTGATGTAAGTTTTGGTGATCAACTTGCGGGTTCTGCCCATGAACCTATGCATAGGGGTTGGCACACGTTTTCGTCTTGACTCTCTGGTAGAAACTTTGGGGCACTCTTTGAAGTACTTTTGTGTTGGTTGGATGAATCTGAGATTGTGTGATGCATATCGTATAATCATGCCCACGGATACTTGAGGTGACAATGGAGTATCTAGGTGACATTAGGGTTTTGGTTGATTTGTGTCTTAAGGTGTTATTCTAGTACGAACTCTTGAAAAGATTGATCGAAAGAATAACTTTGAGATGGTTTCGTACCCTACCATAATCTCTTCGTTTGTTCTCCGCTATTAGTGGCTTTGTAGTGACTCTTTGTTGCATGTTGAGGGATTGTTATATGATCTATCTATGTTATTATTGTTGAGAGAACTTGCACTAGTGAAAGTATGAATCCTAGGCCTTGTTTCCTATCATTGCAATACCGTTTACGCTCACTTTTACCATTAGTTACCTTCCTGTTTTTCTTATTTCAGATTACAAAAACCTTTATCTACCATCCATATTGCACTTGTATCACCATCTATTCGCCGAACTAGTGCACCTATACAATTTATCACTGTATTGGGTGTGTTGGGGACACAAGAAACTCTTTGCTATTTGGTTGCAGGGTTGTTTGAGAGAGACCATCTTCATCCTACGCCTCCCACGGATTGATAAACCTTAGGTCATCCACTTGAGGGAAATTTTCTACTGTCCTACAAACATGTGCACTTGCAGGCCCAACAACGTCTACAAGAAGAAGGTTGTGTAGTAGACATCAGGTTGCTTTCAAGATAATAAGGGGTTTTCTGCAAATTGGAGCAGAGAAGTAGGTATTGTTGCAAAAATGCCACAACTTACCTCACAGCCGTTAGATGCAGATCTAATGGTCAGAAACGACGGATGACAGACACACCACCATCACTAACCGAGTCTTTTATAAGGACTAGCAAGATGCCCATGCATTGCATGGAACATCAAATGTGGGAGAAAAGGATGAACGAGGGAAGGCCTTATTTGCAAACGTGGAGAGGGGTGTGGGTATCTTTTTGCAAAATTGCCATGGTTTCCTTCCTATCCGTCAGATATAAATCGGACGGCCTATATTGCAGGATCGCAGGCACACCATCATCACCAACTCTGTTTTTTATAAGAGTAGAGAAAAAAGTAGGAGTAGACAAACATGGATAAATTGTAATATTTGGTTCCGCTCTTGGGCACGATCGATAGATAGAAATAACGATTGGAAACGCTAGGGAGGGGCTATTTCCGCCACATAAGCAGGGTACGTAGTACTAGGTTGGCACATCGTCGGTTTGGTCACACGCGGTCCGACATGTTCTAGTGTTTCTACAAAGATGCCTACGCGTTGCACGAAGTTGATTGAAAAGGTAAGCACAACTTATAAATTGATGGATGGAGTACTAGTTACAGTGATGCATATTGTAAGTGCATCTAGTGCCACCCCTAGTTGGTTTTGGAGTATTGACGACAAATGTGGTTGAGGGACTAATGCATTTGTGAGAATTGCAGGATAACGCAGGTAGTGTCCCTCATTGATTCGGTTTACCTACCGGAGACGACCCCTAAAAATGTATGAAGACATTGAAGACAATGGTGCTAAAATGAAGATATTCACATTGAAGACTATGACATGAGAAGACATTGAGTGAAGACTATGGAGCGCGAAGACTGTGTTCTTTCGTTGTTTCCTTTTCTTCTTTGTTGAGTCGTAGGAACCACCGCATCGTTAAGTGGGGTCCAAGTGATCATAGTCGTAATGATCAAGTGATGCTCAACCTGAATCCTATGTCTTCGAGCGAAGACAATGTGAGAAAAACTTATCCCGAAATGGATGAGTCAGCTTTGCTTGTAGCCCAAGTAAAGTTGCCGTGAGTGTTTGAAATCGACCGTTGGAACACGTATCGGTTCCTTAGTGACCCAGGTCATTTCGGACATAACAGGTCGGGTTGCCTAGTGGCTATAAATAGCCCACCCCTACACCATAAATTGGTGGCTGCTCAGATTTAGGGCACGGCTTCGCTGCTTGAGAGCAACCCACCTCGAAGCCTTTGAGAGAGAGAAATCCTTGTGAGGACAAAGCCCAAACACCCAGAGCCAAAGAGTGTTAGGCATCAATCAAGTTTTCCTGTATGTGTGACTCAAGACTTATTACGCTTTGGGGACCGTGGAATCCTCCAGCCGGTTAGGCGTCGCGTTCTGAGCATCCAAGAGTCATCGTGGATTGCCGGTGAACGTCGTCTGTGAAGGTTCGGAAGCCTACCTTGAAGACTTACCAGAGTGATTGGGCGAGGACTGTGTGTCCTTAGCTCAAGGGGAATAAGGTGAAGACGCGGTCTTCTGAGTTGAATCTCAGCCTCCCTAACTAGATGTACAGCTTGTCACAAAGAATCGAACTGGTCCAACAAATCATGTGTCTTCAACTAGTGACTGGTTCTATCCCTTCCCTCCTTTACCCTAAGTTTGTCTTCGTGAAGTCTTTGCTTATATGTCTTATCTGTTTGACTTCACTGCTTGACTTCTATTGTTGTTTGGCTTCATACTATATTCCATCCTGATCCTTAATACATAGCTGCTATTAGTCTTGTCCGTTCACATTATTGCATACTTGACTATGGCTTGCTTTTTGTAGTTATCTCCCGCTGCATATCAACTAGGTCATTTTTGTTGTTTGTCTTCGAAACATCCGTGTTTTGAAGACTTTCATAAAAATCGCCTATTCACCCCCCCCCCTCTAGTCGATAACTAGCACTTTCAATTTTTATCAGAGCAAGGTACTCCCTTGTACAGTGTGATTCGGTTTAACCACCTGGAGTTTTAGCTATGTCGACTGCAGGGATAATCAAGGTCTCCGCTGCTTGCCCCGTGTTCGATGGAACTGACTATCCCTACTAGAAGAATAAGATGCGCATGCATGTTGAAGCCATTGATGTCGACCTCTGGTATGTCGTCAAGAACGACGTTCCTAAATCTGGTGAAGGTGTCATCCCTGCTGATGTCAAGAAGTTCATTCAACTGGACTCAACTGCAAAGAACATCATCTGTGGTCATCTGACCAAAGGACAGTATGGCCGTGTGAGTGCTCGAAACGCCGAAGCTAGTCCGGACTGGCTATCCAAGGTGAACGAAGGCGTCTCAACCCAGAGAGATCAAAGAATCAGTGTTCTTCGCAACCTCTTCAACCGCTTCAAGAGAAACGACAATGAAAATGTCCAGCTCACGTTTGATCGCCTCACTGACATCACAAATGAGCCTCATGCTCTCGGCGCCACTGAGGTCACCAAGCATGAAATCGTCAAGACACTACTGAGATCACTTGACAGCTCTTTTGACACCCTTGCCCTCATGATACAAGAACGTCCTGACTTCAAGACACTTGATCCGTCTGATATACTTGAGAGGCTCAACACACATGAGTTCCAGCTATCTGAGAAAAGAGATATCTATGGTCCAAACTATGGCCGAACTCGCGCTTTGAAGGCAAAAGTTGTTTCCTCATCTGAAGAAGAATCATCGCGGTTACGATGATCCACGAAGACATTGGAAAGGAACTTGCTATGCTTGTGAAGAAGTTCCAGAAGTTCACTAGGAAGAAAGGCTTCAGAAAGTCTTCACGATCCAGCTCAAGAAATGATGAAGCTTCCACTCAAGACTACAAGAAGAGAACATGTCACAAGTGCAAGAAAACTGGACACTATATCTCTGAGTGTCCACAGTGGGACAATCAGAAGAAGAAGAAGAAGAGCAAGGAATATGATTCTGATGACAAGAAAAAGAAGAAATCTTCAAAGTCTTCTTCCAAGTCTTCATCAAAGTCTTCATCGCATAAGAAGAGCTCATCTGGCAATGCTCGTGCTTTTGTTGGCAAGGAAATGGATCCAGAGGAGGAGTCCGCTTCGAGGAAGTGGAGGTGGAATCAAGAGGAGTCCGACCTGGGCGTTGTAAGTCCGGCTTTAGCCACAGCCTATGTTGCCAAGTCCATCTTCAACATCAAGACAATGACTTCTACACCAACGCTCAAGCCGATGACAAGGAAGACCCTGCTCCCACTCTATCGCTTCATGGCACGCGGTGCCAAGGTAAAATCACGTGATGCCTACTTTCAAACATCAAGTGAAGATGACTCTGATTGTGAATCCAAACCCAGCTACAAAACACTTGCTAAAATTGCAACTGAACAACAAAGAGCTATGGAACATACTCAAAACTGTTAGACAAAAGCGATGACCTGTTGGACGCGGAAATGACACGTTCACAGTCCTTAGTTGAAGACATTAAAAATCTTCATGCTAAGTACCAAGAACTTGAAAGTCATCATTAAACGCTATCAACTACTCATGAAAGGCTCTCCTATGATTATCTTCAATGGAAGCAAGAGCTTGAGAAATTGAGAGCGGCTCATAAAGATCTTCAAAAAGAGAATGAGTCACTTCGCGCTCAACAAATCAGTTCCGCTCAGGATGGATTTGAACCACCATGTCTAAAATGTCTTGAGCGTGATATCACTACCTCTGCTTTGAATGTTCAAGCTGCCATCTTTGTTGCATTGTCTTCAACTACCAATGTGGTAACTAACCCCTCTGTGGAGGATACCACCGCCATTGTCGATGAAAATGCTAGGTTGAAGACATGGCTTGAAACGAGGATGTATAAAAGTCCGAAGGGCATCGACACTTCGATGTCTGAAAAAGTAGATTCTGAACCGAAACCCTAGGAAAGAGGGTGTTGGGTTCGAGAGGAAAATGAATGTTGATGGTTCCTCTTTGGAAGCCTGAAAGCGGTATCCCAAAACCACATGGGTTGTCGCAAAGGGACCTTCAATGGATCCATCCACCTTATCCGGCTTTACCTGCTAACCCTATTATCATTGATGAATCCTTTGATGCAAACTATAAGCTGTTCAAGAATTAGAATGGTGAAGTGTTTGCCGGGTATATTGGTACTAATCGCAGGAATGGACCGCCTATGAAGAAGATCCGGTTCCCAAAAGCTGTCTTGAGAATCTTCCAAAGGAATGTCATCATGACACCACCTGGGAATAAGATAAACCCTAGACCAAAGGAGTAATATGGTCCAAAGGCTTCATACAGACAGAGGACTCACTTGAGTCACCCTAACGCCAATGTTTTGCAGGGAAACAATACTCAAATTTATGAATATGAGCGTGTGTCCTCAAACCGCTATGTTCACAGAACTAAGAACTTTTCTGCTTATTCATATGAGTATCACTCATTTCCTGCAAGGCTATTTGCTAGGGCTCCAAAGCCAAAATACTCAGATGCTGCACTTAGACTCATTGCTTCTAAGCCACCCCTGAAGATGTGGGTGGTTAAGAAGAATTAACTCTCTTTTGCAGGAAAGGGTCTCCAGCCGAAAATCAATGGCGTCTGATGCTATTGCTGGGGACCTAAAACATCTTGTAGGGCACAAGATAAAATGCCCAAATGGTCTCACTATGTATTTTGTTCCTAAATCGTTTGCCATTCATCCCATCAGTCCTAATCTTGATTTAAGCTTCAATAATCCACTTGCCCGTCAAATGTTTATGCTTCATAATGCTCTTGGTGAAGTCTATCCCCCTAACTGTACTGTATGGTATGACACCTCATGCTTCAGAATGGATTATGGACAGTGGATGCACTAATCATATCACTGGTGATCAAAGTCTTCTCATGGACTCAACCTTACGTCCATCAGACAAAAGTCACATCACATTTGCTGACACTGGTAAAAGCAAGGTATTGGGTCTAGGTAGAGTTGCAATATCAAAGGATCAACACATGGACAAAGTGATGCTTGTTGAATCCCTTGGTTTCAACTTAATGTCTGTCTCAATGCTTTGTGACTTGAACATGATTGTGATATTCGGAAAATATCGTTGCCTTGTACTAATGGAATCTGACAAGTCTCTAGTCTTTGAAGGGTATAGGAAAGATGATCTATACATGGTAGATTTCTCAGCAGGTCCACAGCTTGCCGTATGTCTTCTTGCAAAAGCTTCAGAATGCTGGCTCTGGCATCGGAGGTTGGGGCATGCTGGAATGAGGAACTTACACACACTCGCCAAGAAGAAGCATGTCATAGGCATCGAAGGTGTTAAGTTCAAGAAGAATCATTTGTGTGGTGCCTGTGAAGCTGGAAAGATGACTAGGGCAAAGCACCCCTCCAAGACAATCATGACGACATCTCAACCCTTCGAGCTGCTTCACATGGATTTGTTTGGCCCTACTCATTACTCTACCCTCACAACAACTGCTTGTCTCTATGGCTTCGTCATTGTTGATGACTACTCAAGATACACATGGGTGCACATAATTCTCTACAAGACTAAAGTGCAAGATGTCTTCGCACGATTCGCCAATCGAAAGCAATGAACAATTATGGCGCCAAGATCGGGCATATCGGAAGTGATAACGGCAATCAATTCAAGAACACCGGACTTGATCTTTATCTGGATACCATGGGAATCACTCATGAGTTCTCTCGCTTCCATACACACCCTAGCAAAATGGCATCCTGGAGTGCAAGAACAGAACCCTCATTGAGATGGCTCAACAATGCTCGACGAAAGTACAAGACACCAAGAAAGTTCTGCTCAAGCCATTGATACAAATTTTGTCACGTCATCAACCGTGTTTATATCCATAAGCTTCTGAACAAAACATCCTATGAGCTCCTTACTGGCAAGAAGCCAAATGTTAGTTACTTCAGAGTATTTGGGGCTAAATGCTGGATCAAGGATCCTCATCACAAGTCAAAATTTGAACCCAAAGCTCATGAAGGCTTCATGCTCGGTTACGGAAAGGACTCACACTCTTATAGAGTCTTCAATCTCTATCTCTACAAAATCGTCGAAACTGTAGATGTGCGATTTGATGAAACCAATGGTTCACAAAGAGAGTTCCTGCCAAGCACACTAGACGAAGCTCCACCCACCGAATCTATCAAGCTAATGGGAACCGGTGAAATCATGCCTTCAAGCACACCTGAAGAGGAACTTATCATTTCGCACCTAACCAACTCAAGACAATGCTCACCAAGACAATCCTTCCAATGACGACAACGATCAGCATGAGCAAAGTCTTCGTCCAGTTCATCCTCGAGTTGCAAATGAAGTACAGATTGAGAAGATAATCGATAGCATCAACGCACCTGGTCCGCTTACTAGCTCAAGAGCAACATAGCTAGCAAATTTCTGTGGGCACTTTTCCTTTGTATCAATATCAGAACCCAAGAAAGTTGCTGAAGCTTTTATGGAACCAGAATGGATTCAAGCTATGCAAGAAGAACTTCAACAGTTCAAGCTGAATAATGTTTGGGAACTTGTCAAGCGTCCTGACCCTCGCAAGCATAACATTATTGGCACCAAATGGATATATCGAAACAAGCAAGATGAGCATGGTCAAGTCGTCAGAAACAAAGCAAGGCTTGTGGCTCAAGGATATACTCAAGTTGAAGGAATTGACTTTAATGAAACATTTGCTCGTGTAGCTAGGCTTGAAGCTATTCGCATACTGCTAGCCTATGCTAACCACCACAACATCTTGCTCTATCAAATGGATGTGAAGAGTGCATTTCTCAACGGCAAGATTGAAGAAGAAGTATATGTCGCTCAACCACCGGCTTTGAAGATCCAAAACATCATGATATGGTGTACAAGCTAAATAAAGCATCAGATGGCCTCAAACAAGCTCCTCGCTACCGGTATGATACAATCAAAGACTTCAAGAGGAAAGGCTTCAAACCTGGATCCCTTGATCCCACACTCTTCACGAAGACATATGATGGTGAACTGTTTGTATGCCAAATATATGTGGATGACATTATCTTCGGCCGCACCAACCGTAAGTATAGTGATGAGTTTGGATACATGATGCAAGAGCAATATCAGATGTCCATGATGGGAGAGCTCAAGTTCTTCCTTGGTCTTCAAATTCACAAAGAAAGAAATGGCATCTTTATATCTCAAGAAAATACCTCCAAGATTGTCTCAAGAAGTTTGGAATGCAAGAATGCAAAGGATACACGACGCCAATGCCAGCCAAACACCACTTGGGTCCCGACGACAATGGTAAAGAGTTCGATCAAAAGGTATACCGCTCCATGATTGGTTCCTTACTTTACCTATGTGCATCTAGGACAGATATTATGCTTAGTGTTTGCATGTGTGCTCGATTCCAAGCGGCACCAAAGGAATCGCATCACTTAGCTATGAAGCGAATTCTTCGATATTTGGCTCACACCCCAACATTCGGATTATGGTATCCAAAGGGCTCAAAATTTTCTTTAGTTGGATTTTCGAATGCTGATTATGCTGGTGACAAAGTGGATCGCAAGTCTACATCAGGCACATGTCACTTTCTGGGACGATCACTCGTCTGTTGGTCTTCAAAGAAGCAGAACTGTGTGTCACTTTCAACTGCAGAATCTGAATACATTGCTGCTGGATCTTGCTGTTCTCAGCTTCTATGGATGAAGAAAACTCTCAAGGACCATGGCATCAATCTGACACAAGTACCTCTTTTCTTTGACAACGAAAGCGCCATCAAGATTGCCAACAATCCAGTCCAGCACTCGAAGACAAAGCACATTGAAATTCGTCATCATTTTCTCAGGGATCATGTCATGAAAAAAGATATTGACATCATTCACGTCAACACTAAAGAGCAACTGGCAGATATCTTCACAAAGCCCTTGGATGAGCAAAGGTTTTGCAAGTTACGGTGTGAGCTAAATATCTTGGAATCCTCAAATGTCCTGTGATCAAGCACACATCCTAACACTTATGCATGTTGATGACTTAGATGTGCAACACACGAAGTAACGTATATCTTCAATCAGTGAAGACTTACATTCTAAGTGTGAATACATTAACGTGGAATTTGACTTCGGAGCGCCACGACAATTGTGCTCCGTGTCTGGGTCTAATACTTCCTATACGGTGGTTAACGCCACCACCAAATTTCTTTGCTTGAAGTGTTTCACTCATGGCGTTATTTCTTGAAGCTATTCGCATTTGATTTGTCTTCAACTTCAACTTATCTTCATGATTTTCTTCACTATGTTGATTTGGATGCTTTCTAATATATATATATATATATATATATATATATATATATATATATATATATATATATATATATATATATTGTTCTGTCCTCTACAACATTCACTTATAGCTATGTCTTCAAGTTGAATCTTTTGAACTAAGTGAATGTGATCGGACCCCAATCTCTCTATGCTTTCTATCTCAAACTCTATCTGTCCAAATCATATGCATTCTATTGAAACTGTCGAATGTCTTCTCTGCGTCCTTGTCAGCAGAAGACACAGAGACAAACTTTGAGTCTGTTTTAAATGATTCATCATTACTTTTGAACTCCGGAGAAGCCGGAACGGCCATCCGACAAACCTGGCGAGCGTGGGAACGTGGGACAACTCAGAGCACGTTGCATGCATGCCACGTGCCCCTCAGATGTGAACCGCCAGGGGCACCTGCGTAATTGCGCTGCGCCGCACATCTCGTTATAAATACTTGTCCCCTGCGGTAAAGAAAATCTTCTTCCACCTCTCCACCTCGTCAAAACCCTAGCGCCACCGCTAGCTCTCGACGACGACTTGTCGAGCGCTTAGCTGCCGCGACTTCTCCGACGTTGTCCTCACGCCGACGCGAACATCTTCATCTCCGCCGCCGCCGTAGGTGTCCTCCATCGCCAAGTTAGGGCACGGTGGACTGAACTACTCGGCCTCCTTTCCTTCCGTCTAGCAGTTCTTCGAAGCGGT
Source organism: Aegilops bicornis (assembly GCA_021605145.1). NCBI lineage: Eukaryota > Viridiplantae > Streptophyta > Magnoliopsida > Poales > Poaceae > Aegilops > Aegilops bicornis. The sequence continues at coordinate 221,367,443 of CM038674.1, read as the reverse complement.
AAATATATCTCTATTTTTACCATCTTTTTGATCTTCAAGATTCATCCTATTTGCCAAAAATGGTTTCTCCCATACAAAGTTAGATCTATTATGTCTGCATCTCGTACTGCTTAGTATATTCACTTAAGCTTCACAACTAGTTTTATTCCTCACTTGTGCTTATTCACGGATTCGTACAAATCTGGAACCAACTCTCAGCGTATAAGTGAATGTCTTCGCATCATGTGGTCAATGTCTTCAAACCGATTTATCTTCAAAATTCTCTGAGAATGCATATGACCTCTTCCCCTTCCCTCGCATCTCTAATGCTGTCACAGGTACATGTCCGTGGGAGAATCCCTTAGTTCTCATAGTCTGCATTCGTTTGCAGAATTCTTACAGCATCAAACTAACTCTCCCGGCCGGTTCACGTCATCAACCAAACGCAGCCTTTGAAGCCTTTGATTGTGAAGCCATTCAGTTTGAAGCTCATGGCTACAGATAAATCAGTCAGAAGGGCGGCGGACAGCGTCGTGAGGGAACCTCAAAAGATCTCGCTCGATGACCTCGCAGAGCTGTACAAGACAGATCATGAAGAGACTTATAATCAGAGCAAGAAACGAAACCAAAGGATTCGACGCTATTGGGCTGAACAGTGGTTCAAGTACAATTTCGTCACACAAGAATATGCCGAGAAGAATGCCATCAGAAGCCCTTGGGGTGATATTCTATTTCGAGGCCTCCCTCCCAAGAGCATGGCTGAAGCTATTGCATAAGGTTTCTATCCTTGTATGGTCCGTGGACCTTAGCCTGAAAATGCCGACCCGACGTCTTTGCTCTAGTGTCGTGATGACAATCTCTTCAAGCGCAACTTCCAGCACACAAAGGCTTCTGCAAAGGAAAACAAGAAGTCATTGGGATTAGACTTCAACCCTGGTCCTCTCGCTTCCCGTTTGGCCGACGGCTCACGTGACGCTGAACCCAATGTCATCGGTCCGTTTTCAAACCTTGAAGGCCTCGTCACTTATATTTTGGTCCAAGGTGCCAAAGTGGATCACTCTGATGACAATGATGACTATGATGAAGCCCTAGCTCCAGCTCCTGCTCCTGCTCCAAAGCCACAGAAGCTTAAGAAAGTCAAGGCTCCAAAGTCAGCTGCTCCTCCAAAAGCTTCTCGTGTGAAGCCACTGGCCACTGCACCTCCTGAAGCCAGTGCACAGTCTGAGGATCAATCCCGCATCTCCAAGAAGACGGAGAAGAGAAAGAAAAGTGTCAAGAATACTGAACTGACACTGACCCCTGCTGCCATTCTGCGTGAAGAGCACATTGATCTGTCAAGTGATGACGATCTTGCAGATGATGCTCTTGAGCAGCTTATCAAGGGCAAAGAAGAAGCAGAAATCTTCAACAACTTGCCTCTCTTTGATGTGGCAATCATCCATCACTTCATTGATGAGTGGTTTGACACACCAAACATCGGCTTTGACGATCTGCAACTTCCAATTGGCCTCAGCGTCTCTTTCAACGGCGCCATTGCTTCTGAGCTAGCTCTAGCTCAGCGGATTGTTGAACTGAAGCACAAAATTGACTATGAGATGGCTCAGTTCAAGAAGCATATGCCTGCACTCAGTGTGCAACACGTCAAAAACTTCAAGGTCATGTTGCACGACCTCAAAGAAAACTTTGTCAAGAAGCGTGAAGAAGCCAGAGGCTCTCGTGAGCGCATGAAGGCTCTGGCTGACAAGTGTGTGCTTGCCTACAATGAGGCTGAGAAGCGCAAGGCACTTGGCCATCCTGGCATCGACCCCAGGATGGCTGCAAAGAAAAAGAAGTCTTCAGCTGACCAAGCTGCACCTTCAAGGCAGGAAGAGCCCCGCATAGTCTTCCCAAGCAGCATGACTGGCTCGAAGCCAAAGGTACGGTCAACTGCTTCTGAACAGAAAAAGACGAGGGCTGCCGAGGCTGAAGCGAGATAATGGAAAAATCCTGACGCCTCTGATGCTGATCCCTCCAAGAAGAAGCTAAAGACCAAGAAGAATCGGGCTGCTCCTACAGAGCCCTTGATTGTTGAACCCATTTCTGTGGTTCGTCCCGCGTCTGCAACCCAAGAACTTCGAATGACTGTTCATGAGCCTGCTTCCACAGAGGCTCCAAGTCAAGAGATTCCAAAGAATGATCCCCCACTGCTGAAGACATTGGTCACCATGACAATGTTGAATATGATGAAGTTCTTCCTCAAATCGAGTACAATGTGGTATCACCGCCTGTTCGTACAAACAGCGAACTCATCAGCATTGGTTGTCCTCTGACGCCAATTGCACAGGATGCTTCATGGGCTGATCGCCCGCAACAACAAGACTCCCCAAGATTCCCCAACAACAAGTCACTCCCCAACAACAAGTCACTCCCCAACAGCAACACCAAGAAGAAGAGGAATACTTTGAGGCCTAGGCAACCCCATCTCCAAAGGCGTCGCCAGCATTTCACAGGCTTCGCAAAGGTCAAAGGCCTCAAGTGCCTCTTCCGAAGGCTCTGTATGAGAAGTGCACCACCAACCTCACAGACGTCAAGTGTTTTCAGAAGCCACTCCAACTGTGAATGTCTCTGAGTCTGAAGCCAAAGCTGCTGAAGACAATCCGGTTGCATCAGCCGCTGACACCCAAGAAGAAGAAGAAGAACGTGTTCCTACACCCCCAATAATTGAAGAAGTGATCACCGATATCAACGTGCCAGTGCCCGACCCTCCAGCTCCTCAAGTGGAGGTTGAAAACAATGAGGCTGCCACCTCCAACTCCAATGAAGCCAATGACGTGGTCATGGCTGAAGCCAATGTGGAGCCTGTCCCAACTACTCCTGAAGCCAATGAAGGAACTGTGCCTGAAGCCAATGAGGCAACTGCTCCCAAAGCATCTGCTGTGCATCCTGAAGCCTCGGTTGCTGCCACTGCTCCAGTTCCGCCACCAAGGCCCTACACAATCGAGCAAGCATACAACTATGGCGAGCTAGTCACAGTAAGATGGCCCATTTTGGTCCCTCCGCCTCATGCCTTTGGTCCTCAGTTCGACTATCATATTGCGCATAGGCCTCCGGTCCAGAAGCCGAAGCCAAGACTGCCAAGGTTTCCAGGCACTGCCACCTCAACAGGTTCTTTCAATGCAAATGGCTTCAAAGCCCACAATACTTTCTTTGACAGTGCAAAGAACCCCTACACAAGGCCGAGGATCTCATCTGACCAGTTCTGGAGCTATCAAAGAAAGAAGCTATTACTCCTGTGTTCTCAGATGACCAAGGCTGCATTTTCCCTCATATACGCCGACATCAAGCCATTGCCGGACTGCCGTGCTTAGAAGAAGCACTTAATTGCTTTCATGATGCAGGTCCGCTTGGCTTCAGAATGCATAAAGAGCAATCGGAATGAAGAATTAGTGCTTCAATTCTATGCCACACTCCACATCCGCGGCTACAACAGAGATACGAAGACATGGGTTCTCGAGTGGATGACCGGAAATGTCCATCATGAAGCCAAAGCTCTTGACATCATTGAGCTCACAGCCTACCCACTCTGGAGAGCTGTTTGAACCTCGATGTCAACTCCACCGCGATGCCTTGAAAGCATATTTCATAAGCCGTAACCCGACATGAGTCGATGTCACCATGATGAAGCCACTACCACATGACGTCAATACCCTCAACACTTCTTTGTTGATGACCTTGAGTATCTGCCTCGTACCATATATCACATCATACGGCGAACTCTATGGCCCATAAAAGGGCATTCATCGTCTGCAAAGCTTGAAGGAGCAATGAAGATATTGATCTTCTACATCCTCAATGGCATCAGCTTCAACACGCAAGATTCTTCATCCGACAATTGGCTGCCTCTGGATCTGATCTGTTTGGTCTGAAGTTCTATACTCCATGGGTCATGCGCCTCATCAAGATGCACTCTGCTATCAACTATCAACCCTCTACTCGCAATCATCTGATCTTTCGACCAGAGGTTGATATGTCTGTTGAATCCGTATACCCTGAGCCTGCCAAACGCCACTAAGTCTTCGTAACGCAGATCACCACAGCTTCTCTCAACCTATGGAAGGCGCCCAAGCGGTATCTCGTGTCTATTCCTGGCTGGGAACACACGTCCGCCTCATCGCACGGACTGAAGCCACCGAGAGCACAATTGGCCAAAGGCCTAAGCGCCTCGAGTCCTCAACGATCGAGAACTTCTTGTGGCGCTGCATCAAAAGCAAGATAAGCATCACTCCGGCTAAAGCGTCAAATGCAAAGCCTCTTGGTGGACGCCAATCGCATTCGTAACCTTGCCACCAAGAATGCTTTTGTCACTCACGAGACTTATCGGCGATCATGGAAGAGTTTGACCGCCAATCAAGCCGATCTTCAAGACGATGGCTTCACTGAACGTTTCAAGTTTAACTCCACTCCTCCACGGAATGCAGTCCTACGGCGAACTCCATCTCTTGAACACTCTGACTATTCTTCCTCCGCGGCAACGGTCAATGCCAGAGTGATCGATGATGAAGCCGATGCTACTTCACCGCCCCCTACTTCTGCACGAATCGACACTGCGCCCAGCTCGTCTGCACCGCCAACCAACAACGACAACCCTGCTGCATCATCTTCTTCAGAAGAGGACGAGTAGATGCTCTATGTCTTCAAACCTTTTGGTCCTTCATTGACAAAAGGGGGAGAAGCATATGAGTTTGATAGTCTTCAAGCGGGTTCATAAGGGCGGTTGCACTATATTTTGCCTAGTGTTTACAACTCTTGTTTTTGAAACATTTGGTTCTTATGAGTTGTAACACTTAAACTCGATGGTCGTCTGCTACTTATTTGCTTTACCTTGGTGCGATGATAAATTCCGCATGTGCATTTATAACTTCCGCACTTAGATCATTCTGCAGACGTCCATTTTTCATTATGCATGTCATTCTCTTAGCTATATCATTTCATGCATGATGAATTATCTTCATAAGTTGAAGAGGATCTCCACAAGTACAACCTGCCATGTGCATTTGCATTCCAAAAGCAAACCACTTATATGCACATCTTCAGGGGGAGCCTTTGCCACTTATGAAGACAATTCCCTATCCTTTACAATTTCACGTAATTTATCCCCGTTGAAAACTTCAACCAGTTTGTCATCAATCACCAAAAAGGGGGAGATTGTAAGTGCATCTAGTGCAAACCCTAGTTGGTTTTGGAGTATTGACAACAAATGTGGTTGAGGGACTAATGCGTTTGTGAGAATTGCAGGATAACGCAGGTAGTGTCCCTCATTGATTCGGTTTACCTACCGGAGACGACCCCTAAAAATGTATGAAGACATTGAAGACAATGGTGGTAAGTGAAGATATTCAAATTGAAGACTATGACATGAGAAGACATTGAGTGAAGACTATGGAGCGCGAAGACTGTGTTCTTTTGTTGTTTCCTTTTCTTCTTTGTTGAGTCGTAGGAACCAATTGCATCGTTAAGTGGGGTCCAAGTGATCATAGTCGTAATGATCAAGTGATGCTCAACCTAAATCCTATGTCTTCGAAATAAGACAATGTGAGAAAAACTTATCCAGAGCTGGATGAGTCAGCTTTGCTTGTAGCCCAAGTAAAGTTGTCGTGAGTGTTTGAAATCGACCGTTGGAACACGTGTCGGTTCCTTAGTGACCTGTGGTCATTTCGGACATAACAGGTCGGGTTGCCTAGTGGCTATAAATAGCCCACCCCCTACACCATAAATTGGTGGCTGCTCAGATTTAGTGCACGGCTTTTGTCGTTTGAGAGCAACCTACCTCGAAGCCTTTGAGAGAGAGAAGTCCTTGCGAGGACAAAGCCCAAAACACCCAGAGCCAAAGAGTGTTAGGCATCACTGAAGTTTTCCTGTCTGTGTGACCTGAAGACTTATTACACTTGGGGACTGTGAATCCTCCAAATGGTTAGGCGTCGCGTTCTCGAGCATCCAAGAGTCATTGTGGATTGCCGTGAACGTCGTCTCAGGAAGGTTCGAAGTCTACCTTGAAGACTTACCAGAGTGATTGGGCGAGGACTGTGTGTCCTTAGCTCAAGGGGAATAAGGTGAAGACGCTGGTCTTCTCGAGTTGAATCTCAGCCTCCCTAACCAGATGTACAGTTGTCACAAAGAATCGAACTGGTCCAACAAATCCTCGTGTCTTCAACTAGTGACCGGTTCTATCCCTTCCTCCTTTACCCTAAGTTTGTCTTCGTGAAGTCTTTGCTTATATGTCTTATCTGCTTGACTTCACCGCTTGACTTCTATTGTTGTTTGGCTTCATACTATCTTCCATCCTGATCCTTACTACATAGCTGCTATAGTCTTGTCCGTTCACATTATTGCATACTTGACTATGGCTTGCTTGTTGTAGTTATCTTCCGCTGCATATCAACTAGGTCATTTTTGTTGTTTGTCTTTGAAACATCCGTGTTTTGAAGACTTTCATAAAAATCGCCTATTCACCCCCCCTCTAGTCGATAACTAGCACTTTCACATATATTTAAGCAAAGGGATCGCACATGTCGGTATTGACTGGAACGAGAATGCAACAGCACAATAAGAATTAAGGCCACGATGATGTGATTGCGGTGGTGGTTACAGAAGGCAAGAAGAAAGATGGATCCATGAACGCATTTAACCTTCTCCTCCTCAACTTAGTGCATGTGCCACCTACCGTGGCTAAGGAGCGGCGGCTTTTGTGGCGAGGTCGAGGTGCTTCTCAAAGAAGACATCCAAGGCATCCAGCCCGGTTGAGGAAGGCCAACGTCAGAAGGCGTCCTCACCGGCCTTGTAGATGCCTATGTACACGATTTGCTCATACATGTGGATGTGTAGGTCGACCAATTCTTCTTGTAGGCGGCGCCTCGCGGCGAGCGTGACCTCCAGGTGGACATTCTTCATGGCATCGGCGGGCAGTCGCAGGGCCACTAGTGCTTGAAAGTAGTTCCAGCCATGGAGGCCGATTAGGGTGGAATGCAATGAGGAGCCCGGGCGCGCAGGTTGGAGGAGTACGGCGATGTCGTATGCGAGCTTCTTGAGGACGGTGAACTTGTTGCTGGTGGCAACGATCATCTGATCCAACTGAGAGTCGTAGTTGGCGTCGACGGCGGCCATCCACCAGCCGGTCTCCAACACCATCTGGAGATGATCCTCGGTGCCATGCCGCAGGCCGGCGTCGCGGACCATCTGGCACAGCCGCTGGCCGCTCACGTGCATTGCCGCCATGGATCTGGAGTGAGCTCTTTTGCGCTTAGTGTAGGTGCTTAGGCAAATGCTTAGGTGCGTACGATGTGGTAGATGCATTGGAATGGAGGGGCGCCTTTATATGAGGGCAATGAGGGCAAACTGCGTTGCATTCACATCGCGCAGCCTCCTTTTCGCGGACCTCCTCCCATTACTTCCCTCGTGCATTAATAGAAGGAGGATGCATTGGCCGTTCAACATTTCAGGAACTGCTACTCCCTCCCTCGTCTGCATTAAAGCCGTATCAGGAACTGCGCCGCCCGCTGTCAAATCGAATACTCCCTCTGTCTAGGTGAGTAAGTCATCTTACGAAAACCAAATAGTAAACACATAGGCGCGGTGCATTAACTCTCACGTTGTTTCTTTTTTTTTGACATAAATAGAGGAATCAACCAATAAGAGATGTGGGGCTTGTATGCTTTTAATGAATTGAGACTATCAAACATGACATGCAGTGGTCAGTTCGTTGCACGCAATGATATTAATAATGCTTAGTATCATACTACCTCCGTCCTAGTTTATTAGTCCCCACTGTAATTTGTAATAAATTTTAACCAAAGATTTAACTGATAAAATGTTAGTGCATGTCAAGAAAAGTTACATTGTTGGATTCGTATTTGAACATAGTTTTCAATGATATATTTTTTGATGGCATGCATAAACATTTCATTAGTTAAATTTATGGTCAAAATTTGACACAGATTACAATGGGGACCAATAAACCAGGCGGGGCTTTTCCTCCGTGGTAGGCGGGGCAGTTCTGCCTAGTCGGTTCGACAGAGACACGAGAAGATGAGGGAGTAGGCTGCTACAAACGTAGGGCTGTGTGATTTGACAGCGAGTTACTGCTGGACAGGTGGGGCCCCGTGATTTGACTTGCCATTATCATCTTAACTGTGGCGCGACGACCGGCGTGAGTCTCCCGATTCCTGACCACCTCCATACAGGTGCCTCTCCCAATGCTCCACCATGTAGTTGAGGCTGGCTCTTGCAAGAGAGCCCACTTCTCCACTTTTTCCTTGCCTCTTTCCTCCACATATTAAAAAATGCTATGTAAAGCGGGCTTATAGCCCACTATTGTACTCCCTCCGTCCGAAAATACTTGTCATCAAAATGGATAAAAATGAATGTATGTAGAACTAAAATACATCTAGATACATCTTCTTTTATCCATTTTGATGACAAGTATTTCCGGACGGAGGGAGAGTACTTACTTGCTCCTACAGGTGCTAAGCTTGCCACATAGGCATAAAGTCTGATCTGGCAAGTTTGGTGACCCAAGGAAGAAACAGTGCTAAGCGCGTGTACCTAGGTGAAAAGACAATTTTGAGTCTATACCTAATTAAATGAAGCAAACTTAGCAACAAAAAATAATAAGCACACCTTTCATTGGAGGAGGTCACTCCTTGGCAAATGCAATAAATACTACTCACTATGTCCCATAATATAAGAACGTTTTTGGCAATACACTTGTGTAAAAAACGTTCTTATATTATGGGACGGAGGGAGTACGAAGAAAGAGATAGAGAGAAGTAAAAAAACACTTATAGCCAACCTTATAGCTAACCTTGTTGTAGTATGAGTGACTAAGCAATGGCATGCAAAACTTCAGATAGCCTAATGCACCGTGTTAAATCTCCAAGGGCGCGACCGCGCGAGCGACGCGACGGTCGTGGTAGGCGCGACCATGATACGGGTTGCTGGCATCACGCCATGCAATCGTTCATCTTAGATCCAAGGGCTCTCGGAAGCCCGTATCATGGGAGAATGGAGCCACTACCCTGCCGTTCGCACGCTGGCAGTTCACTCCTACTCGTCCCCGCACGTCCTTTAATCACTACAAAAAAATACACTTTCGTGATGATACGTGTTTGTCACAGTAGGTCGCGTTTTTTTTCATGCATGTACATCCAATGCGATTTTATGACAGAATCAAGATAGTCATACATGTGCTATCGTAGAAGTGTTCCATGACATTACCAAAATTATCATCACAGAAGTGTCCACTTCCATGACGATAAACTGTGCGTCACATAAGTGCTTTCGTCAAGGGTGACCGACACGTGGCATCCACCGTAACGGAACGCCGTTAAGCTATCGGGTCGTGTTTTGGATCCGATAACCTGTTAACAACCCTGACCAATGGGAAATTTCCACCTGTAAAATTTTATTGGCCGGACGAAACACGTGTCAGCTCGTTAGTGGGTCAGATAGGCGCCTATGATATGTCGACACGTGCCACGCCCACCACTTGCTCATTTAGCTTACAAAGCCGGCCCGTTTGACTTGGTCAAAACTTAACGGGCTAGCCCATGAAAAGCCTATTAACGGTCTCTTCGCAAATAGCCCATTTTACGGCCCGTTAGGCCCTAAAGGAAATCAGCCCAACAACATCATGTGGGCCGTCGAATATAACACCAGCCCATTTCACTTTCGGCCCATGTATGGCCCACGACGTCTTTAAGCCCATATGAGGCCTTCGTATCTTTCGGCCCTTTACAGGCCCACGGTGACTCTAGCCCATAATGAATAGTAATTTTCTTTGTACCCGTTAACGACCCATGATTTACATGGGCCATTTCCAGCCCGTGTTAGCTTTCGGCCTATTGACGGCCCATAAGTTCTTGGGCTCCTTTTCGGCCCTCGATTACTTCTGGCTCGTTACTGGCCTATTCCCCTAATGGGCCAAATTCGGCCCATGGCAAGAGTCGGCCCGTTACTGGCCTGTTCCCCTAATGGGCCAAATTCGGCCCATGGCAAGAGTCGGCCCGTTACCGGCCTGTTACCCTAATGGGACAAAGTCGGCAAATGGCAAGAGTCGGCCCGTTTCTGGCCTCTTAACCCGTTGCGCCATTTCCAGCCCGTCCTATATTCTGGCCCATTAACGACCCGTTATGCCTGTGACAGAATTAAGCCTTTGCTGTCCTACGGCCTGTTAACGGCCCGTTACCGTGCTGGGCCGATACCAATTACGCCCGATTACGGCCCATGTAGACCCATTTATCCGACGGCCCGAGGCCCACCGATTACAGGCCCATTTATCGACGGCCCGAGGCCCACCGATTACAGGCCCATTTATCGATGGCCCGTAGGAGAACCATGGATCCTACGACCCGTATATGGCCCATGGTAGTTGCGGCCACTAGCAAACCAAGGAAAAAGAAGACTAGGAAATAAATAAGGCCGAAACTAACGCTAGGCTACTAAGATGATTGCACAGATTACATCCACTCGGCATCAATGATCGCCACCATTGCAAATATAGGGAACACCCTACACTATACAAAAATGGCTTGCTATTTTCTTCAGCCGGTGGCTGCACGTTAAGAATAAATTTTGTATCGCACCTAAACAAATTACAACTATATAACAAAAGGAAGGTTGGCATAAAACTTAACAATCTAGCAGATAAATGCACCAAAAGAAGTTCAGAAGCTCAGTTCATTTGACCTGACTGTTATGTTTTCATGTTGTATTGTCCGATGGAGCACCATAACCCTCGCCTTCATTTCCCCTAGGCTCCTAAACAACATAGAAAATGTCTGATAGTTTGGTTTCAAAACCATGCATATCTTGACGACATTGAGCAATGTTTCTCCTTGTTTCACAAAGGGTCTCTGTTAGGGAATGGACTTGTGTCTGGAGTGCAGATACAACATTGCTTTGAGCTTGCATATCTTGATCATGAGGCGCTTTGGACGATATTGCCTTAACAACCAACCCAAGATATGCAGAACGTGCTTTTGGCAATCGTTAGTGGACAGGTATCGACCCACTGCAGCAAGAGATGACATTGCGGTTATAGTTGTCTCACCACCTTCAGAAGGTGGTGGTTCCACTATTTTTTCCATAGCTCGCTGAAAAGTTGAGGTTTTACATTAGTAGTACTAGAACAGAAGATATTAAGGAGGCAGCAAAACCAAACAAAATAGCTTTGGTCTATATACATAACTTATTCTGGTGAACCCATGTAAAATATTAGTTGTATTTTATTGCAAAGTACATAATAAAACCAGGTTCCAAACATATGACCATGTACCATCGCTAATGTATTGTCTATTTCTTCACATTGTATTGAGGGCTAAGGATAAAGAGGCGAAGTTTATAATACGGTAAGCATAGTATGACATCATTCATATCACAAAACAACTAGAACAGACAAACATGCAATTGTAACATTGTGTGGGCAAGTCCAGCACGGAACTAGATTACGGGTCAAGATCAAAGGAACATCACTCCTCTCTTTTAAACCTTGTAAGGTGCAATGATACGGTAAGACAATTGTGTATAAAATTGAAATGAGTAGTAGACATTGGCTGCAAACCATGCAGTTCAAGGCACAAGTCAGAGTAAGTAGTAGTTAAAAGGCATGAGGATTAAGGACTTACAATAGCGGCTTTGACTGGTGTAGTCATGCCCTTCTTATTGCTAGTGTGATAGTCCTTGAAGATTTCCACAACATTTGGTTCAGGTACTTTTTGGTCCTTATGGATTTCCTCGCATTTCAACAAGTCAATATAGATCTGATAATATGGTACAATGAAAAGAGTGAAACGAGAACTAATTACAAGATCCTCGTGAGTGTGCAATATAGCTACAAGATCACGTCAATGCATTGGAATTTCACTTTTAAATCGGTTGACCTTATTCTTTGAACAGTTCACCTACAAGAAGATAGATTTGTTTGGCACATGCTTAAATAGGACTTCAACATGTGATCTGATCACATATATATATAATGTACCTGATACTTCGGATCAGACCAGTGTTTAGCAAGGCCCCTCCAGTCTTCATCTGATATATTTTCCACTTGAGATGTTTGGGAAAGTTCACTGTTAGCCTTGCCTTCAAAGTGAGTTTTCCTCAAGTTATATTGATACTGTCGCAGAGCAGACTTGAAAACATGAGTGCAAGCTTGTCTGGTTGCATCATCTTAGCTATCCAACTTGAACCTCATCTGTTGAAAATTATGGGAGTCTCATTATCAGCAACCTAGAAAGTATGGGACAGAGCAAGACGATATTACTACTTTCCATACATAACCATACTTACAGATAAATGGTCGAGGAAGGTGTTGAATTGGGTTTCTTCTTTGTCATTCCTGTACTGAATGCATGTTGGGAGGATACGTACATGACACCTAACGGCAACCGCTGCCTCGATACTAACTTGGTCGACTCAGAGCATCACGTGGCCTTTTTAAACCTGCCTCAAAACGGATCTCCATTCTTCCTCCTCTAGATTTAGTTAACCTATCGAGAATTATCCCCGATGTTTGTTTCCTCTTGCGCCTAGGTGCTAGTCCAACAACGAACATAGGAAGTGTTAGTGTACATCAAATTGTGAGACTACATATAAAGAAGCATGCAACTGTAACTTGACTCCAGAAACTACCTTCTTGCTGTTGAATCTCACAAGGTTCATCTGATATTGCCAACTCGTCTTGTGTCAAGAGTGCTTGGGAAGTAGTGTCAGGTGGCAAGGGAGCTTGGGAACGTCTTTGCTAGCTCGATTGGCCTTGAGTAAGTAGTGCATTTGGTAATCTTGTGGTAGGTGTTGCAAGAACTAGGGCTGTCTCTGCTTGTTTGGTGGCAGCTATTTGTTTCTTTTTGGCTTTTTTTGCAACTCGTGGAGCATGGGATGCCGTGTTTGTATAATTTTCCGCTGGACTTTGACCTTCTATTCCACCATCAGTACCAGCAGAATCTGCAGGATTCATCCGCTTCTCATTCCCTGCCATTCTGTGTTTCTTCCTCTTTCTCTATGCCATGTTAAGTCAAGCCGACAAGAAAAATGAATAACAATTTAGTTCTTCAGAACAAATTGATGTGTGATGCAGACAAACTGAACTTTGATGTTAGACAACCACATGATACAAGGATGTAATATGTATGAAAAACAAGACGGAAGAGATAACCATAACTATGATGTGTAAACTAAGAATAAGACATTTCACCAAATTAGAAGCAATGCAATGGAAGGTAGACGCCATATGAAAGATGCAACAAATATCGCTCTGCCAAGTTAACAGTGTCTCATCATAAATGGCGTTTAAACAAATGTGAAGCAATACAAGAAATAAATCATATGCAAGATGCAAACAACATCACACTACCATGTTAGAGGTCTCTCGTCATTAGTGCCATTGCATATTCACAGCATTGCATATTCACAGCTTATGATGTGTAAACTAAGGAGAAGGCATTTCAACAAAATTAGAAGCAATGAAAGCTAGACACCATATGAAAGATGCAACGAATATCACTCTACCAAGTTAAAACTGTCTCATTATAAGTGCCATTTCAACAAATTAGTAGTACAAGCTAGAAAAGAATGTGTGATGTAACCTATATCACACTCCAAAGTCAAACGTGTCTTATGATAAGTGATTGTTGCAGGTTACACAACAAGAGTAATTTGATGTAAGAACATGGTGTGATAGATGATATTGTATGTTCTATAAATAGGAACACGTGTCTTATTCAAGTATAATGTGTAAAGTAAGTAGATGGAATTCAACAAAATTAGAAGCAATACAAGTTAGACATCACACATAACATGCAACCACATATAACAGTGCCAAGTTAGAGGGAGCACCGGTGATGCTGCACTAGGGGAGACGTGCTCATCATAAACACAGTTTTGTTGAGTGTCTATGCATGTGTTGTCTTGGAAATCATCTTGGGGGTGTGGAGGAGTAGAAACTATAGAGGCCCTCCATTCGGAAGGAGCACCTTTATCCGCTGCCTTGCTAACTTCCTTCTGCTTTATTGATTTTGAATTGTCAAGTAAAACCGACAAGAAAAAGCAATAAAATTCTCTCTTCAAAACTCATTCATGCATGATACTGACAATCACTACTTTAATGTAAGGCAAACACATGATACTAGGATGCAATATGTACGAAAAATAGGACGGCATGGCATGTTCACAACTGTTTGTGTAAACTAAGCAGAAACCATTCCAGCAAATAAGAAGCAATGCAAGCTAGACACCACATGAAAGATGCAACCAATGTGACTCTGCCAAGTTAAAAGCGTCCCATCATAAATGGAATTTCAACAAATTAGAAGCAGATGCTATAAATCATATGAAAGATGCAACTAATATCACATCGCATATACTAAAGGTGTCTCACATATTGATTGATGCGGATACAAAAAACAAAAGTTTTATGTAAGGACATGCTTAATAGACAGATGTACTATGTACTAAATACAGGAAGGCATGTCACATTAACAGGTATAATTTATAAGCTAAGCAGACTAGCACATGCAGTTTAACCAGACTGGAAGAATTACAATCTAGACACCATATGCAACATGCAACCACTTATCACCCTGCCAAGTTAGAGCAAGCACCTGCGATGCTAGTGTAGGGGAAATGCTGTAATCAACTACAGAGCTACGTTCACTATCTTCATGTAGCATTTCTGTTTCTTGGGAATTGTCAGAAGGCTGACGCTGCATTCTTTAAATGAGGAGTAGTCCCCTTGCATGCCTGCCTCGTCGTAAGTGATTGATGAGGGATACACAAGAACATTAGTTTGATGTAAGAACATGGTTAATACACAGATGTACTAGTATGTACCAAAAACATAAAGGCATGTCATATTCAAAGGTATAATGTGTAAGCTAAGCAGATGCAATTTAACCAAATTGGAAGCAATACAAGCTAGACATCCGGCTGGAGTGGTGAGCATGATCATCTAGGACCTGAGAGCCTGGTGAGAGGCGGGCTGCTTCGCCACCATCGCAGCTTTTTAGTTGGCTTGCAGGTGATGCCTATCTTTGCTGGGCTTGTCACTGGCTCGGCCAGTTCCCTGACTAGCTATTTGTCTTCTGGTGTTCACGGGATGGTGGTTCATGTAAAAAAATATATTTCCTTATCTTACCGACTTCGGCCTTTCGAATACAAGCTAGACACCACATGGAACATGCAACCACATATGACACCATGAAATTAAAGCAAGCACCTGGGATGGTGGTTCATTGCGAGCGAGGTCATCAACTCCAGAGCTACGTTTACCGTCTCCATCTGCTGGCACTGCACCCTTTATAGCACTGTAATGTGTCTTGCCTACCCGCATACGAAGCTGGAGCGACTTCTCTCTTTTCTTTTTTGCTTCTCTCAAGGCAGAGTCTGAAATAACCTTGCATAAAAACACAATAGTGAGAGTATGGGTGAAGTGTGTGCAGAACTAGTGCACTGTAAAAGTAGCAGATAGCAGGTGGCTGAAAAATAAATAACAGGAGACATATGATAGCGCTACAACATTGCATGGCAAACAAAATTAGATTCTACTCCGTATGATTTTGTAATATATGAGCACAGAAAATGCAGGTACTCCTCCAGCACACCACCACATGTGGTCATATCTAAGATAACAGTCGACTGAAAATAAATAGATCAGTCAATTTTTTTAATGAACCGTCCGATCTATAAGGAATGGGCAGATGGCCTTCATCTACCTCCCGCCAGTCACTGTTGACGATCTTTCTTGAACCGCCAGTGACCACCGCCTGCACTCCACGCCTTCGCCTCGCCTCCATCGACCTCACACCATCGCCAGATTTGGCAGCGCCCCTGTGCCATCCCTTTAATCCCGGCCGAATTCCAGATCGGGCACCAAGAGTTTCTAGGCCGCACACGCCCCTAAGATAAACACTAAGGCGCTGCTTCCCGGGCGTAATAGGCGTACTAAGCGCCTATTACGCCGAGGAATGCTTCATTAATTGGGGATCAACCGCCGAAATTGAAATTCAGGGGGCAACGGACCTCTAGCTAAGGTGAAATAGTATATGAGGAGAAACCTTGTGCATCGTGAGTTACTAGGAACATCTAGTATCAAGAAGAAGCGGTCAACTAGTGTCTTCTGTGGGATGAATACCGTGCAAGCAGAGATGTAAGATTTGCACGAATAAGGGAAGAGGAGTACATTTTTCGGTTGCCGGTGTGGTCACCTCCACATGTCGCGCCGATCTTCTTCTTTTTACCGGGGAAACTGATGTTCTAGAGGGTGCAGGCTTGGACGAACCCATGGCCAAATTGTTGACTGTGTTGCCGTGGCTGTATGTCGGCGGAGGGGAAGCAGATCCGAGGCGGCGAAGGACGGCGTAGGACGAACAGCTCCGGTGCGGTGGAGGGTGGCGAAGTTGGAGCGGCAGCGGTGAGGCGCAGGACGGTGTGGTTGAACTGGCTCAGGTACGGATGGCTCGGCCTCGGCTTCAACTACTAGCCGTGGAGGGCATTGCGGTTGAGGTTTTGGTGGACGACGCTGTCGGGGTATCGGCTCCGGCGTGATGGAGGAGGGCGGTGCTTGATGGGTGGGATGGGGTGGCGGACGGAGGACGCGGGGGTTTCGCGGCTGGTGGAGAGGTAGTTTGGCGCCCATAGAGTATGAATGGGGAATCGGACGGGTGGGGGGAACCATGTTTTGGTCTGGGACACGCTTGTTTTAGGCTTTTTTTGAATAGAAGATGGGACGCGCTTGTTTGAAATTTGGGGAAAGTACAAACTTTGCCCCCCTCTTAAATTTCGGACCTACAGCGGGTCGGGGGTAGGATGGTAATCCCAGGTGTCCCAAATAGTGGGCGGGAGCGATTTCGGCCAAGCATGTGTGCTTAGGGCGGCCATTGTGTATGAATGTTTTTCGAGGCGGTTGTGTGGCTTCTATATGAAGCTACAAACCTACCCCGGTTTAGACCTTTGGACGTCAGGCCGGTAGGTTTCACGGGTCGGAGTTATTAGAAAAGTAATTTCCTTGTACTACAAAACATTGGTCTCACGCGGTTTCGGGCGAGTGGAGGCTCTTTTGACGCTTCATTCGAAATTTTGAAACACAAGCATTCACGTTTAGAGTACTCTTGAACTATGAGGATTGACCTAAATAGACAACGCTATATTTGACCTTGTATGTTTGAAAACCTCATTAAATTATCCGCTTCTTTTGAAATTTTGACACTTGAAAATCCTATAACTACGATTATTTTGGAATGGAGGAGCTAAATTTGAATCTATTTTGTAGACGACTACATATGCTATTATGTACAAAATCAGAGCAAAGATTGGTGCCCCCATAATTTATGTATGGTTTACAAATGCCATGATATCAAACTCAAATAATTGAATGGACTTCATGTTGAATTTGATTTTTTTAAACCACCTTAAGTTGAATTCAAATGTATGCTAGTTCATAGGTAGCTATTTATAATGTCCATTGTGTAACTTTCGTATGTATAATGTGCTTTACACACACAACATGAACTATACTCATGTTTATATTTGATTGCTAAAGCGATGCATTGTCTGGAGTTCAAAATACTAACTATGTGGATCAATTGTGTCGAATAATAACATAGACATGCTCAAATTCAATAGAATCTAGATGTCTGATGGATCAATGACCGCTCCTTACGCGAATTGCAAATATCATGGTCCCATCCTAATATTTGGATATAATTTATATCTTTAATCAATGTGTAGAGCAGTCTTTTACGTGTAGTTTCACTCTCCATCGGTGGTCTCTCACACATGCTCACACACTCTCTCCCGAGGTGTCTTTCTCGCACACATGCTCTAGATATAACCCTCCCTACCTCTCGTAACCATTTACAACTGTTTTCACTAACCTCTATCACAAGCACTCTTCCTCTCGCAAACATACACACGCACAATCCTCATCGACCCTTTCTATATACATGGACCTGCCTACGTGTCTCATGTACGCACATTATCTTTACGCATGTCTCTCACGCATTGTCTCGCACCTCTCTTCCTAATTGACGAGTATGATTCTAACAAAGCATTCTGTAGGATGCCCCTTAAAGTTAGGTTGGATGAATAGTAATATCAGAGATAAAGAGGTTACCTTAGTCCGAGAACCTAGGGTTACAAATCCTAGCCGTCTTTGTCAGTGGACACAGAGTCCTTCACAATTTTGCTATCTTTGTCTTGTACGACTAGTCATCCATGGGTCTTCCTAAATGCGTCACGGGCCGACCAATGTGGCGCAGGACGGAACCGAACGAAGGGCCTCACCTCGACCCACCGGACCTCACGCGGTGACACACCCTCTGCCCCACATCTCATTATCTTCTCACACCCACACATACCAACACAAACACCACAGACAAAGAAAATTTCTCCTGGTGCCTCTATTCCCTCCCCCCTTGCATATACACACTCAAGGGAATGGAATCTCTTGTCGTGACGTCATATCTGTCTCTCTCTCTCTCTCTCTCTAGACCACTCTCATTTCTCGTGCTATCTCTCCCACGCCCCCCACCCCCGTCGGCCCCTCTATCCATGCCTCTCTCGAATACGTAATACACACACATACCTCTCTAGGCCCCGCCGAATGCATCAACTACACATTCACACATGTTACATCACGTACCCCATTGATCTAAAAAGCCCTCTCTTCACGTTTATTTCGCATACAATTATTTTAGAGTTTCTACATATATACAACATTACAAAGTTATATGGAGGAGTACGAACGCTAATTTGCATTGCACGGTGCCCACAATGATATTTATTCCGCACTGTGAATTTGTATATTTTTATACTATATACAAAGTTAGTCATAATAAAGAGAAACGAAGAGCATCTCTCTCTCCATCGCGTACCTCCATGTATGCCCCTTTCACGTATGCACACAAAACTATCTCCAGGTCCTCTAAAAGTAAGCCCCCAGAAAATTCACGCATGTTTCATCTTTCTCTCGCGATATATGCAATGGCGATCATTGTATTTGAAGCGAAAGCACGATATGTACATTGGACTTCGTAATCCACTCATTACGGTCACCATTTATGTTTAGTGGTTATTATACAGATCACGGGCTCACCGTACAACTCAGATTTGCTCATGACATGACTAGTTGACCAGCTTAAACGCTCACGTGGCACCTCTAGTGTTGCATCACATTATCTCACTACCATCGTGCCCACCCATCGACTTGTATCTGCTCTACATCTACACTCTTATAAAATACATAACATACACTCTTATAAAAACCAGAGTTGGTGATGATGGTGTGCCTGCCATCCTGCAATATAGGCCGTCCAATTTATATCTGACGGATAGGAAAGAAACTATGGCAATTTTGCAAAAAGGTACCCACACACCTCTCCAAATTTGCAAATAAGGCCTTCCCTTGTTCATCCTTTTCTCTCACAAGATAAACAAGTCATACAAATTCATCTTGATGTTACGTGCAACGCACAGGCATCTTGCTAGTAAGAATGAAAACAAACAACAAAAATATATTTGTACGGTGGTTCGAAGTCATGACTGCGGGCACAGCTGACAAGGTGGCCTTGTATTGGTATCTTGAGCCGTCTGTTTTAACACACAGGAGCTGGTGTGGTGATTATACACACACGCACGCATGCACACGAACTGCATCCACGCAACACTCACACAAACACATGCACCCACGCACGCACGCAACACTCACACGTACTGTCACGCCCAGTATGCGATACTATCCTAAAGAGACTCGAAGGTCCCACCAAGGATAGAACCGCATATTGAAATGCTTTGCAAGGTGGATATCATTACATCAACATTACATAATAGAAGGGGATACATACAAGAGGCATACAATGCCATACGAATAAAACATCATCATACATAATATCAACATCCGACTAAGGATGAAACACAAACAGAAGCTCAAACGACATCCACCCTGCTATCCCAGGCTACCGACCTGGAACCTATCCCCTGATTGAAGAAGAAGCAGAAGAAGAACTCCAAAACAAGTAACATCGCTCTCGCGTCATGATCATCGCGAAACCTGCACCTGCAACTGTTGTTGTAGTAATCTGTGAGCCACGAGGACTCAGCAAACCCATTACCATGGGTATCAAGACTAGCAAAGCTTAATGGCAAAGGAAGGGGTAAAGTGGTGAGGCTACAGCAGCGACTAAGCATATATGGTGGCTAACATACGCAAATGAGAGCGAGAAGAGCAGCAAAAGGAACGGTCGTGAAGCTAGCAATGATCAAGAAGTGATCCTGAACTCCTACTTACGTCAAACATAACCCAAAACCGTGTTCACTTCCCGAACTCCGCCGAAAAGAGACCATCACGGCTACACACACGGTTGATGCGTTTTAATTCGTATCTGGTGTCAAGTTATCTACAACCGGACATTAACAAATTCCCATCTGCCACATAACCGCAGGCATGGCTTTTGAAAGTTTATACCCTGCAGGGGTGTCCCAACTTAGCCCATTATAAGCTCTCGCGATCAACGAAGGATATAACTTCTCCCAAGAAGACCCGATCAGACTCGGAATCCCGGTTTACAAGACATTTCGACAATGGTAAAACAAGACCAGCAAAGCCGCCCGGATGTGCCGACAAATCCTGATAGGAGCTGCACATATCTCGTTCTCAGGGCACACCGGATGAGCAAGACGACGGGTTGGCATAGACCCTGGTTGCCCAGGGGGCGCCGGACATCGCTTAGACAAGCATTGGCCCGGGGGGGGGGGGCTAAAATAAAGATGACCCTTGGGTTAGTTACTTCCAAGGGAAAGGTAGGTGGTGATGAGGCAAATGGTAAAACCAATGTTGGGCCTTGCTGGAGGAGTTTTATTCAAAGCGAACTGTCAAGGGGGTCCCATAAATCACCCAACCGCGTTAGGAACGCAAAACCCAGGAACATAATACCGATATGACGGAAACTAGGGCGGCAAGAGTGGAACAAAACACCAGGCATAAGGCCGAGCCTTCCACCCTTTACCAAGTATATAGATGCATTAATTAAAATAAGAGATATTGTGATATCCCAACATAATCATGTCCATCATGGAGCATTCTTCAACTTCACCTGCAACTAACAACGCTATAAGAGGGGCTGTGCAAAAGCGGTAACATAGCCAAGCAACGGTTTGCTAGGAAGGGTGCAAAAGGTTAGAGGCTGACATGGCAATTTGGGAGGCTTGAAGAGCAAGTGATATGTAGCGCAGCAAAGCGATAGAACGAAGCAACTAGCATGGCAATGATAGTAGTGAGATCCAAGGTGACGGTCATCTTGCCTGAAATCCCGCTAGGAAGAAGAATGAGTCCATGAAGAAGATGAACGGGAGTAGTCGAACGAATCCTCACAATCGCAACATTATCGGAACTAAGAAGCAACACCGGAAAGAAACAAACAACATGATAAATGCACAATCATAAACATGGCATGATGCACAAACAAGTATGATGTATGACCGGTTTAATGAGGCATGGCATGGCAAAGTGCAACAGACAATACTACAAGTTAAGTGGAGTTCAATATGCAACGAGTTGCATATCGACAAAACACCACATTGACATATTTAGTTTAATGTCGTTTAGGTACAAAAAAATATTAAATGTTGTTAGACATGGCAAGAGGTGAAACATAATGAAACAACCTATCTAGGCAAGTTTAAATGAGGCCGGAAACAACAAACAACAATTCCGGAAAATCCCCAGGTGCATAATTTGAGTTTGGTACTGTTCTGCCCTAATCACAATTTTAATGTTGTTAAACAGAAAAATAAAGTGCACCATGTTAATCTATGCATTTTTCCACCCCAATTACATATAAAGTTTATTTAAAACCGAGCTACGGTTATTTAGTTATGAAATAAATCATTCTAACATGGCATTTGAGCAAATTTAAACAAACAAAAATTTAAACATTTTAAACATGGATGAAAATGGCATATTGTGAAACTAGATGAAATTCTAAGCATGTTACATATTTAAATCGTTTTAAACCGATGCACCATTTGTGAGTTATGATATGCATGAATGTAACGCCCCAGATTCGATGCGCCAGGTGTCTGCCAGTTATTCGTCGTTGTTGCCATGTCATGTGCTTGCGTGTTGCACTTTGCCATGTCATCATCTGCATTTCATATCATGTCATCATGTGCATTTAATTTTGCATACGTGTTCGTCTCATGCATCTGAGCATTTTCCCCGTTGTCCGTTTTGCAATCCGGCACTCCTATGTCTCCCGGCGCCCCCTTTTGCCTTTTTTCGTGAGAGGTTGTTAAACTTTCTCGGAATGGCCCGAGGTTTGCCAAGCGGCCTTGGTATAGCACCGGTAGACCGCCTGTCAAGTTTCGTGCCATTCAGAGGTCGTTTGGTACTCCAACAGTTAACCGGGTAACCGTTAAAGCATCTTTTCTTGCAGCCCAACACCCCCTCCAAAGTGGCCAAAAACCCATCTAACTCCCCTCCATGCTCTCGGTCATTCGATCACGATCGTGTGGGCGAAAACCGCTCCTCATTTGGACTCTCCTAACTCCCTCTACCTATATATATATATATGCCCATCACCCCGAAATTCGCGGTGCAAACCCTAGCCTCTTCCACCTCCGCGCGCCGGACATGTCCACTCCGCCGCCGGACACGTCCAGCCGCCGCGCCGGACGAATCAGCCGCCGCCACGTCACCCAGCTGCCTCTCTCTCTCCCTCCGCCGCCCTTCGCCAGGCGTCGGGACCCGGATCGAGCCCTCTCGGCCCACGTGCCTGCCGCTCGCTCGCCGGCGCTCGCCGGCCTCCGCCTCCTCCGGCCCCATGCGCGCCCGTCCCCGGCCTTCGCCCGACCTCGCGGAGCTCCTCCGTGCGCCCCAGCCGCCGAGCCTCCGCCGCCGCCCGAGACCTCGCCGCCACGTTGCTTCACGGCCGGCGCCGTCAGCCGGGGCGCCCGCCCGGCTTCCTCGCCCATCGCCCCGCGTCCCCCCGGCCAGATCCGGCCTGGCCGCGACCGGATCCATCCGCCCCGCGCCTCTCCGGCCTTTTCCTCAACTACGGCCGGCATCCTCCTCTTCTCCGGCGAACTCCGGCGAGCCCGTTTCAGATCCAGACGAGGTTGACTTTTTCCCCTTCCCCGATTTTGCCCAAGTCCCAGATTTTAGTCATTTTCATGCCATGTTCGACCTGCCATATCCCCGTGCATGTAGCTCCATTTTGTGCGTGTAATATGTCAAATAGTTCGCCTCGATGAGTACTTCATTTCATTCCATTGCATCATGTTCATTTGAGTTCATCTTGATGCCTGAATCTTCGTTGCAAAAGTGCTATATGATGTTAATCTGCTGAAACTGTTATAACTTGATGATTTGTCATTTTTGTTGCATTTGATGTGTGCATCCTATGAGTATGAGCTCTACATGTGTTTTGTGCTATGTCATGCCATCTTCACAGTGGTGCCATCCATGGATTTTTTTGGGTCCTGTAGTGAGTGCATCGAGCTTGTTAAGTAGGGTACTTGCTAGTGCTGTTTTGCTAGGCTGATTATGTTATGTTATGATGCTATGTAAACCTGCTGCTACAAGTCATTCTATGCATAATATGGAGATGTTCACTAAGTATTTTTGTTATACATGTCTTGATCTATCCATCCATGCCCATGGTTGCATTTATAGCTTGCTGTAGCTTGTTGTAATATTGCTCCAAAGTTGCTAAATAATGTTTCTGTTAGCCTGTTAACTTTAAGTTCAGTTTTGCCATGAGCTTTGCTAGTGATCTATGCTTTCTATGAACTTTCCATTGCCATGCTTAGCTTCATAAAAATGTCTTCTTACTGTGAGTTGCCTTGCCATGCCATGTATTGGTCTGTGGTGAGTGGTTCAAGCTCATCAACATGCCTACTTATTGTTGTTTCTGCCATGTATGAATCTGTCTTATCTTTTGCCATGTTTACATGGGTTCCATCATATCTTCTGGTCCATTTTGGCTCATGGTCACTAAAGGACTTTTGTTCTATGCAATTAGTAGATTCATTCCATGCCTTTTTTTACCATGTTAAGTTCCTGTAGCATGTTGTTTCATAGCTCTAAACATTGCAACCTGATGTTGTTTTCTGCTTAGTCTGAAACTGTTATTATAAAGTCTTGATCTTGCCATGTCCTTTTGAGCATGTTCTAGTGATTTCTGGAGATAGCTCAGTGTTCATGTTTTGTTATGCTTTACCTGTGCTTCATGCCCATGCCTTTTGTTTTTACGTTGAGCTGCTGTAGCATAGTGTTTTTATGCTTGCAATATGCCTAGTTGCTGTTTTGGACAGATTGTTGTCATGACTTGTATAGGGTGTATGTGTTGAACCGTTGCTCCGTTTTGAGTGTGCTCTATATGAAACTTACTTGTTTTTGCATATACTTTCATATTATCATGTCGCATGCATGCTTGGGAGTGTTTGCTTGATGTTTGCATGCATTTTGCACCAATGCCATGCTTATCTTGTTTTACTCATATCTTCTAGGCCGTAGCTCTGAATTAAATGAACTTTATATGTAACTTGACTAGAATTTCGTGTAGATCATCCTGGTGCATTTTAACTTTCTGTTTAACAACTTGAACATAAGATTTATTCAGATCTGGACCAATTTTGAAATTTGCATATCAGGACTTACCAGATTTGTTATATGTTGTTCCCGGCCTCATTTAAACTTGCTTTGATGTGTTGCTCTAGTTTGCATCATCTATTGCCATGAGTAACCTCATCTAGCCTTGTCATGCATCATGCTTGTTGTGCATCATGCCTTGTTCATGTGTGGTGTGTTTACTATGTTGTGTGCTTCTTCTCGATAGTTCTCGTTTCGTTGCGATCGTCAGGATTCATTCGTCTACGCTTGGTTCGTCTTCGTGGCATCATCTTCTTCATGCACTCGTTCTTCTTCCTAGCGGGATTTCAGGCAAGATGACCGTCACCTTTGATCTCATTACTATCATTGCTATGCTAGTTGCTTCGTTCTATCGCTATGCTGCGCTACCTATCGCTTGCTCTATCGCTTGCTCCTCAAGCCTCCCCAAATTGCATGAACCTCTAACCTTTGTTACCCTTCCTAGCAAACCGTTGCTTGGCTATGTTACCGCTTTGCTCAGCCCCTCTTATAGCGTTGCTAGTTGCAGGTGAAGTTGAAGATTGCTCCATGTTGGATTATGTTTATGTTTATGTTGGGATATCACAATATATCTTATATTATTAATGCATCTATATACTTGGTAAAGGGTGGAAGGCTCGGCCTTATGCCTGGTGTTTTGTTCCACTCTTGCCGCCCTAGTTTCCGTCATATCGGAATTATGTTCCCGGATTTTGCGTCCCTAACGCAGTCGGGTAATTTATGGGACCCCCTTGACAGTTCACTTTGAATAAGACTCCTCCAGCAAGGCCCAACCTTGGTTTTACCATTTGCCTCACCACCACCTATTTTCCCTTGGGAGTAATTAACCCAAGGGTCATCGTTATTCAGCCCCGGCCAATGCTTGTCTAAGTGTTGGTCCAAACCAGAGCCACTTGCGGTGCCGCCCCTAGGCAACTTGGGGTATCGTCGGTTGCCGTACGTAGTGTTCATCCGGTGTTGCCCTGAGAACGAGATATGTGCGGTTCCTATCGGGATTGTTGGCGCATCGGGCGGTCTTGCTGGTCTTGTTTTATTACTGTCGAAATGTCTTGTAGCCGGGATTTCGAGACTGATCGGGTCTTCCCGGGGAGAAGGAATATCCTTCGTTGATCGCGAGAGCTTATCATGGGCTAAGTTGGGACACCCCTGCAGGGTATAAACTTTCGAGAGTCGTGCCGCGGTTATGTGGCAGATGGGAATTTGTTAATATCCGGTTGTAGTAAACTTGAAGTAAACTCTTCTAATATACACCAACCGTGTGCGTAACCGTGAGTGTCTCTTTTCGGGGTTGATCGAGAGGAGAACACGGTTTATGGGTTATGTTTGACGTAAGTAGGAGTTCAGGATCACTTCTTGATCATTGCTAGCTTCACGACCGTTCCTTTGTTTCTCTTCTCGCTCCCATTTGCGTATGTTAGCCACCATATATGCTTAGTCGCTGCTGCAACCTCACCACTTTACCCCTTCCTTTCCCTTTAAGCTTTGCTAGTCTTGATACCCATGGTAATGGGATTGCTGAGTCCTCGTGGCTCACAGATTACTACACCAACAGTTGTAGGTACAGGTTTTGCGATGATCATGACGCAAGAGCGATGCTTGCTTGCGTTGATTTCTTCTTCTGCTTCTTCGATCAGGGGATAGGTTCCAGGTCGGCAGCCTGGCTAAAGGTGGTGGATGTTGTTTGAGCTTTTGTTTATGTTTCATCCGTAGTCGGATGTTGATCTTGTATGATGTATTGTTGTATTCTTGTGACATTGTATGTCTTGGTTGTATCCCTATGTATTATGTAATGTTGATGTAATGATATCCACCTTGCAAAAATGTTTCAATATGCGGGTCTATCCTTGGTGGGACCTTCGAGTTCCTTTTGGATAGGGTCGCATATTGGGTGTGACAAGTTGGTATCAGAGCCTCGACTGACCCTAGGAGCCCCCTTCTTTGATCGTGTAGTTTGGCCGTTGTTGAGTCTAGAAGAAAACTGATTTCTGAGTCTAGTTATATCGGAGAGTAGGATTTCTTTTTACTCCTCTGCCCCTTCATCGCTCTGGTGAGAAATCTTGACGTAGGTGTTTTGAATTACTCCTCTTCCCCTTCAAATTTTTCTTAGGATCACGCAGTTGGTTTTCCGATCGTTGTTCCTCAGCTCTTTTCATCCGGTGCATTTTCTCGTCAAGGCGATTCGACCCTCTTCATCTTTGCCAAGTTCAATCCTCTGTTGTCTTTTTTTCCCACCCGCCCTCCCTTCCTCTCGGAATCGGAGTCCGTAATCGAGTATCCATCCTACTCGTGCGAAGTCTTTTCTTTCTTTCCTCAATGATTCCAACCGGTGTTTTTTCTCTTCAAGATATCCGTCGGTTCCCCCTTCCAATTTGCCTTTGTTTTTCCCGCCCAACCACCCTTTTCTTCCCAGAGTCTGACTCTCTCTCGACCAGCTATCTCATTCGTGCGGAACCTCTTCAGTCTTTCGTAAATTATCTCAACCGGTGAATTCTCATTTTGTACGACATTCTTCATCTCTTTTCTTGTCCGGTGGACTCAATTCAAGTTTTTCGGGTTAATCATATTCTTTTCCTTCGAAGTGTTCTCTTTGCTCGTTCGCCTCTCGCCAGTTTATCATTCCGGAGTTCCGAAGACATCTCAGGAGATTCGTCTGTGTTCCAATTAATTCGAGGTTGTCACCTCAGTCAAATATTTCAATCGTTCTGGTGCATCATTTCAAATTCGACAATCTTTTCCAACGGTGTTTCTTTTCAGTGGTCCCTAACCCACAGGTCTTTTCCCAGGATCTTACCTGACTCTTCTAATTTCCCCGGAGTTATTCTCAATTCTTTTCGGAGTTTGACGTAAGAATGAATTTCATCAGTCAGGTGCCTTTTCAAGATCGATTTCAAACCATTTCATTGTTGACTCAACCTGTTTGCTTTTCATTCTACCGGAGTACCTCAGTTATTTTGGTGGTGTTCCTCGTCATCATTTCAAGATAGAAGAAGAGTTTTTCCTCTAAATCTTGTCCGTTCTACCGGAGATTCGCGGTGCTAGCTCGATGTTATCCTCTCGAATTGTTTTCAATCGTGCAAATTCTTTTCATCCTTCCGGAGTATTTCAGGTGTTGCTTTCCCTCTCGATCATCCGGAGGTCATCTTTTCGAAATATTGCTTCGTTCCAAGTTTTCAAATTCGTTCTCCAATTATTCCATATTCGTGCCCTTCGCTCGTCTCAATATTCTTCCGGTGCTCCGTTCAAGTATTCTTCTTCTATCAGTTCGCGATCTCTTTGTTCTCTTGCATTTTAATTCCCTCAAGTATCTCCGTGCTTCTCTAATTCTTCCGGTGATTATTTCTTTTTCATCACCATTTCAATTCTTACGGTGGTTCGTTCAAGATTCTTTTACTTCATTAGCATATCAATCCATTCGTTCTCTCAAATCCTACCGGTGGTTCATGAAGACTTTCTCAAGTTTTGTGCTATGTTTCCCCTTAATCCTTTTTCAATGAGAGTAAGTATTATGCCAAATCCATTTCTTGTCATCAATTTAATTTGATGAAGGATAAGCATACAATAAATCTTATTCTTATTTCCTCGGAAGTGAGTAATCCCTTCCTTCGGAGTTTGTTCTTGATGAACAAATTCTAGTTCCAAGTGTTTTCATCTATTCTTTTCCGGAGTTCAATTTCCTCGGTCATTTCGTCAGAACATCCATCTAAATCATCGCAACGCTTATCTTGTTCTTTCTTCCTTCATTCTATCTCATCATCCTTTTTGTCACCGGAGTTCTTCACGGTGGTTCTTCATGATTTAATTCATTCTTCAAGAGTTCATCAAATTTCATTCCATCTTCTTAAGTTCGTGTTCTATTCCTCCATGTTTTAACCGGAGTGCTACCTAAATCCTTTCAGCCTTATTCGTTTCTTATCTCGTTCTAACCGGAGTGGTTTCATAGCCTATCTGATTCCGTGAGCCTTCGATTCTCGTTATTCTCGTCGTTTCTCTCTTCTTCTCGTGTGCTCTCGATTCTTTGCTTCTTCTCTTGAGTTCTTGTTTCACCACATCCTTTTTCCCTTCCGTCTCGGTCCTAAGATCTCGGGACGAGATCTCTTGTTAGTGGAGGAGTGTTGTAACGCCCCGGATTCGATGCGCCAGGTGTCTGCCAGTTATTCATCGTTGTTGCCATGTCATGTGCTTGCGTGTTGCACTTTGCCATGTCATCATCTGCATTTCATATCATGTCATCATGTGCATTTCATTTTGCATACGTGTTCGTCTCATGCATCCGAGCATTTTCCCCGTTGTCCGTTTTGCAATCCGGCACTCCTATGTCTCCCGGCGCCCCCTTTTGCCTTTTTTCGTGAGCGGGTGTTAAACTTTCTCGGAATGGCCCGAGGTTTGCCAAGCGGCCTTGGTATAGCACGATGAACCGCTTTGTCAAGTTTCGTGCCAGTCAGAGGTCGTTTGGTACTCCAACAGTTAACCGGGTAACCGTTAAAGCATCTTTTGTTGCAGCCCAACACCCCCTCCAAAGTGGCCAAAAACCCATCTAACTCCCCTCCATGCTCTCCGTCGTTCGATCACGATCGTGTGGGCGAAAACCGCTCCTCATTTGGACTCTCCTAGCTCCCTCTACCTATATATATATGCCCATCCCCCCGAAATTCGCGGTGCAAACCCTAGCCTCTTCCACCTCACGCCGGACATGTCATCCGCTCCGCCACGGACACGTCCAGCCGCCCTTGTATGACGAATCAGCCGCCAAGTCACCCAGCGTCTCCTCTCTCTCCCCTCCGCCGCCCTTGCCTTGAAACCCGTCGGGACCGGATCGGCCCTCCCGGCCCGTGTGCCCGTCCCCGCCCGCCTCGCTTCGCCCGGCGCTCACTTCCGCCATGGCGCCGCCCGCCATGACCTCGCCTCCTCCGGCCCCGTCTTGCGCCGTCCCTGGCAGGCCCTTAGCCACCTCGCCGGAAGCTCCTCCGTCTTGCCCAGGCCGCCGAAACCTTCGCCGCCGCCCTGAGAACCTCGCCGCCCGTCGCTTCACGCCGTAGCCGCCGCCCTTGGCGCCGCCCCTCGCCCGGCGTGCCCGCGTCCCCGGCGAGATCCGGCATGGCGCGACGGATCCATCCGCCCCGCGCCTCTCCGCCCTTTTCCTCAACTCCGGCCGGCATCCTCCTCTTCTCCGGCGAACTCCGGCGAGCCCGTTTCAGATCCAAACGAGGTTGACTTTTTCCCCTTCCCCGATTTTGCCTAAGTCCCAGATTTTAGTCATTTTCATACCATGTTCGACCTGCCATATCCCCGTGCATGTAGCTCTGTTTTGTGCGTGTAATATGTCAAATTGTTCGCCTCGACGAGTACTTCATTTCAATCCATTGCATGATGTTCATTTGAGTTCATCTTGATGCCTGAATCTTCGTTGCAAGAGTGATGTATGATGTTAATCTGCTGAAATTGTTATAAATTGATGATTGTCATTTTTGTTGCATTTGATGTGTGCATCCTATGAGTATGAGCTCTACATGTGTTTTGTGCTATGTCATGCCATCATCACAGTGGTGCTATCCATGGATTTTTGTGGGTCTTGTAGTGAGTGCATCGAGCTTGTTAAGTAGGGTACTTGCTAGTGCTGTTTTGCTAGGCTGATTCTGTTATGTTATGATGCTATGTAAACCTGCTGCTACAAGTCATTCTATGCATAATCTGGATATGTTCACTAAGGATGTTTTGTTATGCATGTCTTGATCTATCCATCCATGCCCCTGGTTGCATTTATAGCTTGTTGTATCCTGTTGTAATATTGCTCCAAAGTTGCGAAATAATGTTTCTGTCAGCCTGTTAACTTTAAGTTCAGTTTTGCCATGAGCTTTGCTAGTGATCCATGCACTCTATGAACTTTCCATTGCCATGTTTAGCTTCATAAAAATGTCTTATTACTGTGAGTTGCCTTGCCATTCCAGTTATTGCTCTATGGTGTGTGGTTCAAGCTAATCAACATGCCTACTTATTGTTGTTTCTGCCATTTATGAATCTGTCTTATCTTTTGCCATGTTTACATGGGTGCCATCATATCTTCTGGTCCTTTTTGGCTCATGGTCACTAAAGAACTTTTGTTCTATGCAATTAGTAGATTCATTCCATGCCTTTTTTTACCATGTTAAGTTCCTGTAGCATGTTGTTTGATAGCTCTAAACATTGCAACCTGATGTTGTTTTCTGCTTAGTCTGAAACTGTTATTATTTGCAATCTTGCCATGTCCTTTTGAGCATGTTCTAGTGATTTCTGGAGATAGCTCAGTGTTCATGTTTTGTTATGCTTTACCTGTACTTCATGCCCATGCCTTTTGTTGTTACGTTGAGGTGCTGTAGCATAGTGTTTTTATGCTTGCAATATGCCTAGTTGCTGTTTTGGACAGATTATTGTCATGACTTGTATAGGGTGTATGTGTTGAACCGTTGCTCCGTTTTGAGTGTGCTCTATATGAAACTTGCTTGATTTTGCATTTACTTTCATATTATCATGTCGCATGCATTCTTGGGAGTGTTTGCTTGATGTTTGCATGCATTTTGCACCAATGCCATGCTTATCTTGTTTTGCTCATATCTTCTAGGCCGTAGCTCCGAATTAAATGAACTTTATATGTAACTTGACTAGAATTTTGTGTAGATCATCTTGGTGCATTTTAACTTGCTGTTTAACAACTTGAACATAAGGTTTATTCAGATCTGGACCAATTTCGAAATTTGCATATCAGGACTTACCGGATTTGTTATATGTTGTTCCCGGCCTCATTTAAATTTGCTTTGATGTGTTGCTCTTGTTTGCATCACCTCTTTCCATGAGTAGCCTCATCTAGCCTCGTCATGCATCATGCTTGTTGTGCATCATGCCTTGTTCATGTGTGGTGTGTTTACTATGTTGTGTGCTTCTTCTCAATAGTTCTCGTTTCGTTGCGATCGTGAGGATTCATTCGTATACGCTTGGTTCGTCTTCGTGGCTTCATCTTCTTCATGGACACGTTCTTCTTCCTAGCAGGATTTCAGGCAAGATGACCGTCACCTTGGATCTCATTACTATCATTGCTATGCTAGTTGCTTCGTTCTATCGCTATGCTGCGCTACCTATCACTTGCTCTATCGCTTGCTCCTCAAGCCTCCCAAAATTGCATGAACCTCTAACCTTTGTTACCCTTCCTAGCAAACCGTTGCTTGGCTATGTTACCTCTTTGCTCAGCCCCTCTTATAGCGTTGCTAGTTGCAGGTGAAGTTGAAGATTGCTCCATGTTGGATTATGTTTATGTTTATGTTGGGATATCACAATATCTCTTATATTATTAATGCATCTATATACTTGGTAAAGGGTGGAAGGTTCGGCCTTATGCCTGGTGTTTTGTTCCACTCTTGCCGCCCTAGTTTCCGTCATATCGGTATTATGTTCCCGGATTTTGCGTCCCTAACGCAGTCGGGTAATTTATGGGACCCCCTTGACAGTTCGCTTTGAATAAGACTCCTCCAGCAAGGCCCAACCTTGGTTTTACCATTTGCCTCACCACCACCTATTTTCCCTTGGGAATAATTAACCCAAGGGTCATCTTTATTCAGCCCCCCGGGCCAATGCTTGTCTAAGTGTTGGTCCAAACCAGAGCCACTTGCGGTGCCGCCCCTAGGCAACTTGGGGTATCGTCGGTTGCCGTACGTAGTGTTCATCCGGTGTTGCCCTGAGAACGAGATATGTGCAGCTCCTATCGGGATTGTCGGCGCATCGGGCGGTCTTGCTGGTCTTGTTTTATTACTGTCGAAATGTCTTGTAGCTGGGATTCAAAGACTGATCGGGTCTTCCCGGGGAGAAGGAATATCCTTCGTTGATCGCGAGAGCTTATCATGGGCTAAGTTGGGACACCCCTGCAGGGTCTAAACTTTCGAGAGCCGTGCCCGCGATTATGTGGTAGATGGGAATTTGTTAATATCCGGTTGTAGTAAACTTGAAGTAAACTCTTCTAAAATACACCAACCGTGTGCGTAACCGTGAGTGTCTCTTTTCGGGGTTGATCGAGAGGAGAACACGGTTTCTGGGTTATGTTTGACGTGAGTAGGAGTTCAGGATCACTTGTTGATCATTGCTAGCTTCACGACCGTTCCTTTGTTTCTCTTCTCGCTCCCATTTGCGTATGTTAGACACCATATATGCTTAGTCGCTGCTGCAACCTCACCACTTTACCCCTTCCTTTCCCTTTAAGCTTTGCTAGTCTTGATACCCATGGTAATGGGATTGCTGAGTCCTCGTGGCTCATGATTACTACACCAACAGTTGTAGGTACAGGTTTTGCGATGATCATGACGCAAGAGCGATGCTTGCTTGCGTTGATTTCTTCTTCTGCTTCTTCGATCAGGGGATAGGTTCCAGGTCGGCAGCCTGGGCTAGCAGGGTGGATGTTGTTTGAGCTTCTGTTTATGTTTCATCCGTAGTCGGATGTTGATCTTGTATGATGTATTGTTGTATTCTTGTGACATTGTATGTCTTGGTTGTATCCCTATGTATTATGTAATGTTGATGTAATGATATCCACCTTGCAAAAGCGTTTCAATATGCGGGTCTATCCTTGGTGGGACCTTCGAGTTCCTTTTGGATAGGGTCGCATATTGGGCGTGACAATGAAGCAAGAGGGCCTTTTCTGCAAAATTGGTAACTCTGGATAAATAGAAAAATTCGTTGGACTGATAAAAAAACCTAAACAGGCCAAAACTAGCTTGAGCAGGCCCAACAGAAGGAAAAGAAAGGGAGGCGCTGGGGGATGTGGCCTCACCCAGTGGGCTTCGGCCCGGTTTGGTGAAGGCTGGCTGGGCGCTGGGCGCTGGGGACTTGGCGCTCCCGAGGCCACGCGGCTGCAACGCGCTGCGGGCGCGATCAACATGCCTGACCGGATCGATCCATGCTCGATGCAGGGGAAGCAGAGGGCGGCGACAGGGACTTGAGGGCGCCGGCGGTGGGATCCAGGCGAATCTAAGCGCGGAGATGGAGCTCCAGCAGCGCGATTTGGGCTCCATGGAGGGCAGTGGCCGATGCTGTTGATTGAAGAAACAAAAAAAAGAAGAGGATTCAAAGAGGAAACACGGGGAGGAAGTAGAGAGAGACGGTGGGCATGCGGGAGGAGATGAGGTGGCGCTGGTCACCTGCGGGTCGCCGGCGAGTTTCGGTCGAGGGGGATGCAGCAGGGGCTCAGGACTCCTGCTGCTGCTTGGGTGGCCGACGGCCATTGATGCGAGGATGACGAGGAACGCCGATGAGCTGTCTCTGGGATGACGCAGATCAGCAAGAGGAGACGGGCGCACGAGGGAGAGGAGCTCGGCTGAAGGAGAGGTCCGACGGGGCAGCGCGTGGAGGAGGGCACGGGCATGGCAGAAGCCCCGGTGGACTTGGGCGGTGACGAGGCCAGTCTCTGGCGAAGCAGAGGCGTGGGGACGAGGAGGACAACCTCGAGCGTGAGGGTCCTGGGCGGCGACGAAGCAGAGGAACGCCAACATGGCGCGGCGACGGGAGCTCCTGTTCATCCTATACAAAGAGAGGTAGAGGACTGAGAGAGAGAAAGGGAAGAAGAAGGAGATAACTGGAGCGGAACAAAGAGATGAGGCACGACCTTGTCGGGCGTGAACTGGTCGTGCCCCACGAGCACCTATGGGACCTGGATCCCTTGTGGTTCGGAGGGGGGCGTAGATTGCACAAAGAGCGGATCGAGGCGATGCACATGAGCGGATTTACCCAGCTTCGGAGCTCTCCGGAGAGATAATACCCCTACTGCTGCTTTGTGGATTATCTTGTGTTCTTGCTAGGGAGCAAAAATGGGAGCTACAAGACCTAGCCTGAGTGTGGTTTTGTATGAATGTGATGAACTAAGCTGGAGCTAGACCGAAACCAGCCGAA
Source organism: Aegilops bicornis (assembly GCA_021605145.1). Taxonomy (NCBI): domain Eukaryota; kingdom Viridiplantae; phylum Streptophyta; class Magnoliopsida; order Poales; family Poaceae; genus Aegilops; species Aegilops bicornis. The sequence goes on along the minus strand of CM038674.1, from coordinate 221,332,888 downwards.
CCCCTTCTACGTTGCCCTTGGGCCTCCTTTTATAGGCACAAGGGGTTACCACATGTGGCAAGTAGACAAGGTTACAATGGTAAAAACATAGGTTGCTACACCGCTTTGTACGGTGTCTGATAATCTATACCTAACTCGACGGCAAGGGACAAGGGTCATCAATGCCCGTCTCAGTCGCCCGAACAGTGTAACAGGGACCGTTAAGTGCGCCTCCGTTCGCCACGATGGTAGCTTGTCAGCGCCGTATGTCGCTACTCCCCGCTGGCTGCACAACCCGTCGACACGCGTACTTGGGAGAGCCCCGTGGTGACACGTTGGCGGGTGAGCTGGAGCGGAGATGAAGAGAGGTCGCCCGCCCCGGCAAGCGCCTTGCCGCGGCAGGAACCTTGTCGCGCGTGGGGGTTCAGCGCCCGCCAAGCCTTCCCGGCAAGCCCCTCTTGCCGGGGCCTTGTTTTCCTTTGCGCCCTGAGTGGCCTTCCCGGCAAGCTCCTCTTGCCGGGGTCTTGACTGCTTTGTTCTGGAATGGCTCCAGAGGAGCCGCTGAGGATCTTGGCGGACGCCCGGCAAGGCTTGTCGCGGGGCCGCTGCAACTGCCCGTGCCCAGGTTCGGGGTACTAAGGTACCCCTACCTTGGTACGCCGACAGGAGCCCCCGGGCCTGGGCCATACACGGTGCCGAGCGCTGTTGGGCCATGCCCAAAACAGGGAACGGGCACGCGCGGCCTGGGTCCGAACCAGATCCACTCTGTATCCGCCGCGTCCCCCTGTAACGGCACGCGTCGATTGCGGTGTCGTGGGGGAAGTGGGCGACGTGTGAGGTCGCCTCATCTGTCGCCTCAGTTCTGCACCTCCGCCACGTGGTTCTCATGCTCTCGGGGTCACGGGCGGTGGAAGTGGGAAACTGGGCCGTTGCGAACAGAGGCAGCAAGTCTGCTCCGATTCCCTGCTCTCCCCATGCCCTGATTCGCTGAGCGGGGCGGCCGAGCCCCCACCTTGCTCCTTTTAAGAAGGGCGGAAGGGGAGCGCAGAAGCCCGCACTCTCCCAGCCCTTCCTCTCCTCAGCTTCTGCTCCCCTTTCTCCCATTCGCCATGGAGAAGGGGAACCTTGGTTCTCCATCGGTGGCGGCGAGGGTCGCTGCTAGACAGCGCACCCCTCCCAATCCCACGCCCGGGGTGGCAGAGCCAGCCACAAGGGGAAGAGGGAGGGGGCGAGGTCGTGGACGAGGTCGAGGAGCCCGGGGGAGAGGCGGACGAGGCGGCGCACCGTCTCCGCCTCCGTCGGCGGTTCCCCTCCGGGGGCGAGGTCGTGGCCGAGTTCGAGGCGCTCGGGGAAGAGGAGGGTGGGCCGGCGCGCCGTCTTCGCCCCCGCCGGCAGTTCCCCTCCCCGCGGTGGTCCATACGGGGGACGACCCTTGCGAGTTCTTCGTCAAGCTGCGTCGGGCGCCTCGTCGTCGCCTCCGGCTTCCTGCTCCGTTTGCGAGCGCGATGGAGTCGGATCCACCCGAGACATTGAGATTGCACATGAGGGGCTGTGGGATCAGCGGCACGCGAGTCCGCGTTGTATTCCCAGCCCCTAATGTGATGTATCTTGATCGTGGGTGGAAGACGTTCGCCCGCATCCACAACCTGCTGGCGGGGTTTACCCTCCATTTTAAGTTAATGGAGGGTGATCTCCTCTCCGTCAAGGTCTTCGGGGATCTTGGCACTCGGGCGAGGTGCTGCGTGGATAGCTCCTCCGACAGCGAAGATTCCTCCTCGAGCGAGAGTGGCGAGGAGGAGAGTGACAGCGACGACGAGGGTAGCGGGCCCAACTAGTTGTCGCGCGCCGCTCCGTGCATCACCGGCGACCCCATCATCCGTGTCGCCGGATCCTTGAACTCCCCGGGGTCGTCTCCTTGGGCGGCTGACGTAGGGAGGCTGCGGAAGGGGAAGAGGGATGGCGACAAGGCCGTCAAGTCGGAGTACGAGGGCGTAGTGCCCTCGACAGCGTGCTGACGTCCTGCCGCCCCGTCTTCGAGCCCTGCTTCCGGCGCCGCCGTCCCCGTCAAGCCTTCGGAGAGCCCCCGGCATGTTCCCTTGGTGCCTTCTGGCACCTGTAGCTCGCGTAGGCGCTCCTTTTGCCCTTCCCGCCTCCTTAACCTACCTCCTGAAGATAGGGACGGAAAAAGGATTACGGTCATCTTATCTTTTTAATTTGTAAGCCTTCGGGCCTTATCTGCATTTAAAAACTTGTAATCCTCTCTTTCATGTTTTTCACTCTCCACGGACTGTATCCGAGTACAATGTTTTTAATGAAAGAGGGATGTTTGAGAAAAGACGAAAGGCTTATCTGATACCGCAGCCCCCGGCAACTCTAGTTTGCCGCAGCCCCCGGCAACTCTGGCTTGCCGCAGCCCCCGGCAACTCTGGCTTGCCGGGGCTTGGATGCCGGCGCACCTTACTTCTCTTCGCTGTTATTTCAGTTCTGAGAACGATTTAGCTAGCGCCGTGATAAGTTATTTTGTAATATACACTATCTTAGGCAATCGAATGCACTGTTATTTCCTTTGCTCAATTTCTTCCCTTGTATGTTTTTACCCTACGCTTTCAGGGGAACTTGTCGGTGCAGGCACCCTTGCCGCGAGCGCCGAGTGCGGAACTTCAGCAGCCTGCTGGCGGGGTCGCTACCGACAAGCAACCTTGTCGCGGACTAACCGCAGCTCACTTAAGTTGTTGAGCGGACTCGAAACAAAGTAAGGGCGCGACCAGTCACGATTTGGTTCCTCCGCGCACAGGTTTTCCATACAAAGTACTATCGTTCGAGGAAGATAACTTAAAAATTTAAAACTGGTCGTTTAAACTTAGCAACTTAGCTTTTCTGTTGTCCATTTTCCGGCAAGGCGACAGTTCCTCGAGCGACACTTGGCGGCCCACACTATTATCTTCTCCTCCCCCCCCCCCCCGGTTAACTTGTGGGCGGATGAACCTTTTTCTTGTTTGAGAAGAAAGAAGAGAAAATAAAGTTATGTAGCCTAGTGGCTCGTTATCGCTTACCGGATGTGGATGCTGCACAAAATGTTAGTAAATACATGCATATAAGATCATGAGAGCATGTATTGAAAAAATGTGCGCAACCATAGGCTTTACTGATGCGCGGGGTCTGCGCTCGGCTTTGTACAAAGGATTACATGCAACAGCGGCAAGACTTGTACAAAAGGGTGGTTGCCGGAACGGGTTCCGCAACCGCTACTCATGGGTAAAACTTGCGAAGATGCTCTATGTTCCAGGAATTGCTCACCGGAGAGCCATCTTCGGTCTCAAGGCGGACAGCGCCGGGCCTAGTGACTCGTTTCACCCGATAAGGGCCTTCCCACTTCGGCGTCAACTTGTTGGAATTCTTGGCGGATTGAACGCGCCGAAGAACAAGGTCGCCTTCCTCGAAGCTTCTGGCATTAACTTTGCGGCTATGGTAGCGACGCAAAGCTTGCTGGTAACGAGCAGCTCGTACAGCAGCCTGAAGACGATCTTCCTCGAGGAGCAGCGCGTCATCTTGTCGCAGCTGCTCTTGCTCAAGCTCATCATAAGCGAGCACTCGAGGTGACCCGTATACGAGTTCCGTGGGGAGAACTGCCTCTGCTCCGTAGACTAGAGCAAAGGGTGTCTGGCCAGTGGCTCGATTTGGTGTCGTCCTGATCGACCAAAGAACCACTGGCAGCTCCTCAATCCAGTTCCTTCCGCACTTGTGCAGCACAGCCGAAGATTACGGCCTTGAGTCCTCGCAGCACTTCAGCGTTTGCTCTCTGCTTGACCGTTGCTTCTCGGATGAGCAACGGAAGCAAAGCAGATCTTGGCACCAAGATCTTGGGCGTACTGCATGAAGGTGCGACTCGTGAACTGTGTGCCGTTGTCGGTGATGATCCGGTTAGGAATCCCAAAACGGCAAACAATTGACCTAAAGAACTTGACGGTCGATCTTTGTCACCTTCCTCACTGGTTCCACTTCCGGCCACTTTGTGAACTTGTCTATTGCGACGTACAAGTATTCAAAGCCCCGACAGCTCGGGGAAGGGGCCGAGATGTCGAGCCCTGCACCGAGAAGGGCGGGATAAAGGGATCGTCTGGAGAGCTTGAGCTGGCTGGTGTATCTGTCTTGAATGGGCCAGCACGCTTCACACTTGGTTACTTGTGCGGTTGCATCCTGGAGGGCTTCGGCGGAAGAAACCTTGCTTGAAAGCTTTGCGGCAAGTGCTCTTCTTGCCAATGTGGTGACCACATATGCCTCCGTGTATCTCGCCAACAGCTTCGGCCCATCTTCCCAAAATACACTTCAATTTCACTCCGTTGAGTCTTCTTACATGCATGTGATGTTGTCAACAAACTGGTACATACTTGACTGCTGGGCTACTTTTTCCGCTTCTTCTTGCTCTTCGGGAAGTTCTCCTGTCTGAAGGAAATGGACGATCTGTTGTGCCCATGTTGGAGCCTGTGGCTCGACAACAAGGACTAAAGGCTCATCTATCATCGGGACCATCGGCTTCTCTGGCAAGGACCTGCGGGTCCGGAGCTCGATGATCCCCGTCAAGCTTGCCGAGCTAAGCTTGTCGGGAGCGTTTGCTTCAACGATACAAACTGCATGGTTTGTCGGAGCAGCATCGCTCCTCGGTGATACTGCGTTGGTTTTAGGGACCTTCTTGGTGGCGGCTTCAGAGAGCTCTGCCGGAAAGTAGTCGCCGGAAACCAATTTTCTCTTTTTGCTCTGTCCTGTTGATGGTGTCACGGTTGGCTGAGTCAGCTTGAGCACAAAAATCCCTGGTTCCACAGGTAACTTAAGTGCGGCACATTTGGAGAGGCCATCAGCTATATCGTTCTGCGCTCTTGGAACGTGTTCCATTTGCAAGCCTTCAAATTGCTCTTCCAGCTTCCTCACTTCATCGACGTACGCTTCCATCAATGAACTCTGATAATCTTTATTTACTTGGCGGACGACGAGTTGCGAGTCTCCCCTGACAATGAGCTTCTTGATCCCAAGGTCCACCGCAATCCTGAGACCGGCAAGCAAGCCTTCATACTCTGCAGTATTATTTGTTGCTTGTTCCTTGGGAAAGTGCATTTGGACTATGTATTTGAGGTGCTCCCCGGTGGGTGCGATAAGCAGCACGCCGGCACCGGCGCCTTGCAGCGAGAAGGCACCGTCAAAATACATCAGCCATTCTTTATTTGCCTCCTTGACGGGGATGCTCGTCTCCGGAATCTCTTCATCCTGCGTTGGCGTCCACTCTGCTATGAATTCTGCCAATGCCCTGCTCTGGATAGTTGAAGTGCTTTCGAACTTGAGACCAAAGCTTGACAGTTCCAGCGCCCACTCAACAATCCTGCCTGTTGCTTCTGGATTTTGCAAAATCCTCTTCAGTGGAAAGCGAGTGACAACTGTTATCTCATGTGCTTGGAAGTAATGGCGCAGCTTTCTCGAGGCCATGAGGAGGCCGAAAAGTAGCTTCTGCACACCAGAGTACCTTGATCTAGCCCCCTGTAGAAGGGAACTGACAAAGTATACTGGGCGCTGCACCATCTTCTTCAGTATCTTGTCGCAACCCTGCGCTGATCCGTCCTTGTCGGGACCAGAGCTTGACGGTGAAGCCCCTTGCTTGTCGCTGGGTGCGCTTGCCTCGGTTGCCGGCTCATCATCTGCCTCCCTCTCCGCTACTAACGCAGCACTAACCACTTGATTGGTTGCCGCTATATACAGCAGCAACTTCTCTTGTGACTTAGGTGCGACAAGTATTGGAGCAGAGGACAAGTATCTCTTCAAGTCCTGCAGCGCGGCCTTCGCTTCGGGAGTCCATTTCATTGGACCTGCCTTTTTCAAAATCTTGAAAAACGGCAGGGCGCGTTCGACAGACTTAGAGATGAACCTGCTGAGAGCAGCCACGCAACCGGCAAGTCTCCTGACATCCTTGACGCGCTTTGGTGCTTCGATCTGCTCAATGGCCTTGATCTTGTCGGGATTGGCTTCAATTCCCGCCGAGATACAAAGAACCCGAGAAGCTTGCCGGAAGGGACTCCAAACACGCACTTCTCGGGGTTGAGCTTGAGGTTGATCTTGCGCAGGTTTGCAAACGTCTCATCCAAATCTTGAACCAGGGTTGCCCTGTCTTTGCTCTTGACCACTATGTCATCCATGTAGGCTTCTACATTTCGGTGTATCTGAGGTCCAAAAGCATCATGGACTACCCTTGCAAAGGTTGCACCAGCATTCTTCAAACCGAAAGGCATCCGTATAAAGCAGTACGTGCTACATGGTGTAATGAATGCGGTTTTCTCTTCATCCTCTTCTGCCATGAAGATCCGATGATATCCTGAATATGCATCAAGAAAAGCAGCAGATCGCATCCAGCCGTGGAGTCAACAATCTGGTCGATACGCGGCAAGGGAAATGGGTCCTTGGGACAAGCTTTATTAAATTCTGTGAAGTCAATACAAAGTCTCCATTTCCCATTAGCCTTGCGTACCACTACCGGATTGGCCAGCCACGTGGGGTGGAGGACTCCTCTGACAAGCCCTGCTGCTTCCAATTTTTTGATTTCTTCTGTTATGAACTCTTGGCGCTCCTTTGCTGTTTCCTAACTCTTTGCTTGACGGGCGCGTGAGGACGAACAGCCTAGGTGGTGCTCAATTACTTTCCTGGGAACACCGGGGTTGTCGGATGGTTGCCATGCAAACACATCGACATTCGCCCGCAGGAAAGCAACGAGCTCGCCTTCCAATTTGGGCTCAAGCGTGGCGCTGATGGTGAAGGTACCACCAGCGCCGTCCTCCTTGGCGGGCACCTTTTTGGTCTTTGGCGGAGCTGCCATCATCTTGTTGCACTTGCCGGTGGAGCTCGATGGTGCGTCCTCGACGGTGGCGCTGCACTCCGAAGAGGTGCGCTTGCCGGAGTGGGCAACAGAGCTCTTGCCGGACCTAGTGGTTTTCTTCTTCCCCCCGGGAGCTTCAGCGGTAAGTGGTTTGTTATCCGTCGCGGCTGCTGCGTCCCGGTAAATCTTGTCGGCGCAGATAAGTGCATCTTTCTTGTCGCCATGGACAGAAATGACACTTATCGGGCCGGGCATCTTGAGCAGGTTGTAAGCATAATGAGAGGCGGCCATGAACTTGGCGAGTGCTGGACGGCCAAGTATGCCATTGTAGGGAAATGGGAAGTCGGCGACGTCAAACGTGACCCTCTCAGTTCTAAAGTTGAGCTCGCTGCCGAATGTTACCGGCAACGTGATCTTCCCTTTGGGCTTGCTCCTTCCTGGGTTGATTCCTTGGAAAGTACCAGTTTCTTCGAGCTCGCTGTCAGGGATCTGAAGTTCCTGGAGCACTGCAGAGGAGATCAAATTCAGGCCGGCCCCGCCGTCAACCAGCATCTTTGTGACCTTGAGGTTGCGGATGGTTGGTGAGACCAACATCGGCAGGCACCCGACTGCAGTGATGCGATCAGGGTGATCCTCAATGTCAAAGATGATGGGCGTCTTTGGACCATTTCGGAGGTTTGCGTGACTCTATGGATGGTTCTGCTGCGTTGACCTCACGCATCCATTGCTTGAGTTGGCGGTGCGAGGTATGCAGAGACGCACCACCGTCGACGCAAAGGACCTCCGTTGCCTTTTGAAACTCCTGCTCATCAGTCTCATCGCCAAAGATGTCGAGGGTGAACTGATCGTGCCCCACGAGCACCTATGGGACCTGGATCCCTTGTGGTTCGGAGGGGGGCGGAGATTGCACAAAGAGCGGATCGAGGCGATGCACACGAGCGGATTTACCCAGCTTCGGAGCTCTCCGGAGAGATAATACCCCTACTGCTGCTTTGTGGATTATCTTGTGTTCTTGCTAGGGAGCAAAAATGGGAGCTACAAGACCTAGCCTGAGTGTGGTTTTGTATGAATGTGATGAACTAAGCTGGAGCTAGACCGAAACCAGCCGAACCCCTTCTACGTTGCCCTTGGGCCTCCTTTTATAGGCACCAGGGGTTACCACATGTGGCAAGTAGACAAGGTTACAATGGTAAAAACATAGGTTGGTACACCGCTTTATGCAGGTGTCAAGAATCTATACCTAACTCGACGGCAAGGGACAAGGGTCATCAATGCCCGCCTCAGTCCTCAACAAAGTGTAACAAGGACCGTTAAGTGCGCCTCCGATTACGCCATGATGGTAGCTTGTCGGCCGTCTGTCGCTACTCCCTCGCTGGCTGCACAGCCCGTCGACACGCCAGAGCTTGGGAGAGCCCGTGGTGACACGTTGGCGGGTGAGCTGGAGCGGAGATGAAGAGAGGTCGCCCGCCCGGCAAGCGCCTTGCCGCGTAGGAACCTTTGTCGCGCTTTGGGGGTTCGGCCGCCAAGCCTTCCCGGCAAGCTCCTCTTGCCGGGGCCTTGTTTACCTTTGCGCCCTGAGTGGCCTTCCCGGCAAGCTCCTCTTGCCGGGGTCTTGACTGCTTTGTTCTTGAATGGATTCAAAGGAGCCGCTGAGGATCTTGGCGGACGCCCGGCAAGGCTTGTCGCGGTGACGCTGCAACTGCCCGTGCCCAGGTTCGGGGTACTAAGGTACCCCTACCTTGGTACACCGACAGGCCTGGCCGTGGTCTTGCGGGCAGCGGGCGCGGATGAAGGCAGCCGGGGCAGCCAGACGCGTCCAGGGGACATGGAGGAGGTGGTAGGATGGATCGGTGGACTGGTAGGCGGAGGTTGTGAGTGGAGGGGGAAAGGATTTGGATCAAGTGCGGGCTTGGATCCCGAGGGAGAGGAGTGGCGGCGGGAGAATGGGGATGGGACAGACGGCCTAGGTTTCAGGGTTAGATTATTTATATAGGTAGGGATTAGGGCAGGGGTTAATCCGTCCCTCCGATTAAAATCAGATGGTCGAGAAAAATAGGCTAAGGAGTCCAAATAAGAAAACAAAGATGTTTTAGGGATGTTGGGGGATGATCCGGACCCATCGGTGATGACTGAGCCGGTCGGGTTCGGGGCAGTTTCGGACACGCGCAAAGGGGGTCCATGACTGTGCAAAGATATAAGGCGGTCAAACAAGAGGGAACGAGAACCCGGCTGGTCTGAGAAAGGTCAATGGAGACAAACGGTATGACAACATGCCACGGAGCCAAGGAGAGAAGCGGCAACTACTAACGGCTACGGGTTTTATGAAAACATATAGATGCGATGCACATGATACTATGAGATGAGATGCATGGCATGAACAAAATGGAAAACAAACGGCAAAAACCCAACCACGAATAAAATATCATATCGCATCTCCGGAAAAGGCAAGAGTTGGAGTTACGAATATGGAAAGTTGTATCCATGGCGTTACAACACTCCACCACTACGAGAGGATCTCGTCCCGAGATCTAGGATGGTACCGGAGGGAAAAGGAAGAGGAAGATAAGAGGTAAACTAAGTTGCTTCTTCGATTATTGAGTGAAACCATGAACCTTGAGAGGTTGAGCAAAATTAAAGAAAGAAAACAACAAAGATGAACAAAGTTGAAAACACTCCGTTAGAAAAGAGGAACAAGGGATAGGACGAGAACCAAGAGGTTTAGTGATAAGATAGATATTGAAACCACTCCGGTTAAAACTAGATAGAGAAATAATAAGATTGATATAATTTGGGCAGCACTCCGACTGAAAAGAGATGCACGACTTGATAAGATGAAAAGAACTTGAGAAGAGAAGATACAACACTCCGATTAAATGGGTAAGCATGGAAAGAACATGATCCTCACAATTTGAGATGATGAGCGAAGAGAGCAACATCACAATGCCTCCAGAAACAATGCATAATAGTTAGATAGTTGGAATGAATAGAACGAAGAATGAAACCGACATCTCCTACCATAAATGAATTTGAAAGAGCATCCTTACATAGTAGGATTGAACGAAGTTGTTTGGAAAACAACAACGGTAAGAATAAGCTTGTAGCGGGCTTATGGAAACATCTCAAAATTATGAGGTGAAATTCTGCCACTAACGGAAACAATAGATTTGATTGAGAGCACCAAAGAGATGAAAACTTCTCCCACCAAGAGGATAAAGAGCAAGCTTGGGTCATGCATAATCACCACAAATAGCAACAACCCTTAAGGAAAGGCTTTAGGTGAAATCTGACACAAGATAACTCCAACGAAGAAGTTGATTGGTCGAAAAGATCTCTTGAACAAAGAAAAAATGATGGATTTAAAATACCTCATTCTTGACAACATATGAATCATGAAACAGGAAGGAAATTGTCAAGAGTGACATAACACCACCTCAAAAGATAAGGTAGAAAGAATTGCACTTTGGAATGCAAGATGAAGAATACTTGAGCTCCTCAAAACAAAACATGTGTTGAGCACCATGTTTATTTTTGAGTATAACTTGGCAGATCATAGCTTCGAGAGAAATCTTGAAGAACAATTGAAGAATGAAAAGAATCCTTGATGAACCACCATGTAGAGCCTCCATGAAGAACTCCAGTAATAAAAGGATGATAGAAAGAAAGAGAGGTTGAAAACACAAGGTGAACCCTTGCAATGATTTAGATGGAGCTTCGCGACGAGATAATTGAGAGAGCTTGGAACTCCAAAAAGAAAGATGAAGCCTCTCGAACCGAGAATGTGATATAATGACCAACTCCGGAAAGAAAGATGAATCACTTGTAATCAAGAATTTATTCATCATGAATAATCTTCGTAAAAAGAATTGAGTCACCTCGAGGAAATAAGAATAAGATTTATTGTATGCTTATCCTTCATCAAATTAAATTGATGACAAGCAATGGATTTTGCATACTACTTATTCTTCTTGAAAAGGATTAAGGGGGGTATAGCACAAAACTTGAGAACGTATTGATGGAACCACCGGTGGAATTTGGAAACAACGAATGAATTGATATGATAACGAAGGAAGTGAAATCTTGAACGAACCACCGTAAAAACTGGAAAAGGGAGTAGCAAGGGCACAATTCACCGGAAAGAATTGGAAAACGAATGAAGATACTTGAGGGGATTTAGATACATGAGAACGAAGAGATCATGAACTAATTAGAGGGTATTTGAACGATGCACCGGTAAGGTTTGGAGATAGCTACACGCTGAGAATGAAGAATTATGACATGATGGACTTCGAAGGAAAGAAATGGAAACAACTCATGAAATGCTTCGGATGGGTGAAAAGAATTGTCACAATCAAAAACAATTATGAGGATGGAATGAAGCTAGAACCATGAATCTTGAAGAGAATGGAGCAAGATTCAAGAGAAATCCTTCTTCGGTCTTCAAATGTTGAGATACTCCGGGAGAATGAAAAACAAAGAGGTTGAGCCAACAATGAAAATTAATTTGAAATCGACCTTGGGAAAACATCTGACTGATGAAATTCATTCTTTCGTCAAACTTCGAAAAGAATTTGGGAATAGTTCCGAGAAAATTAGAAGAGTCAGGTAAGTTCATGGGAAAATACCTGTGGGTTAGGGCCCACTAAAAAGGAAACACCGTTGAACGATTGCTTGAAATAAATATTGTACCGGTAGAATTAAATGGCTTGAATGAGATAACAATCTTGAGATATCTTGAATGGATTAAGAATGGAAACACCAGTCTTGTGAGATATCTTCAGCACTCCAGAGCAAATGAATAGGAAGAAGTGAATGATTAAGAGGTGCATCGGCATGAGAAATCATTAGAAACGAGGAAAGAAATATGATGAATATCGAAAGCTTGAATTGGATCCAACGGAGAAGAAACAACAATGAAGGATGATAAACTTGAAACTTTTGAGCATCTTCACGGGAAATCACCGGCTAAGAACATTGAAAGAAAAGAATGAAGAGACTTCCCACAAATAAAATGATACATGATTACGAAATCTGAGTCCTTGAAGAAAAAAGGATGGGAGGGCGGGAAACAAAGGCAACTTGGGACGGATGGAAGAAACACCGTTGAGAAAACTTAGAATTGATCTCGCGAATGTTGAAAATGATCGGATTCACTTGAAGAGAAGCACACCAGTCGGAAAGAATTAACATGACAACCTCAATGATCAAGAAGGATTAGCACTCCCATAGAAATATGAGAACACCGCTTGAAAGGTATGGAATCAACACTTGACATTGAAGCAACTCGAATACCACAACTCAAAAGAAAACAAAGGATTGGCTTGTAGAAATAAGCCGGAACAAAAACATATGATAGAGATTTACCCAATCCCATATCATGCATCTGTCGGAAAGATATTCTAGGAGCTACTTGAATTCCCACCTATAAAACTCCCGAAACTTTCTGGTTATGCAATCTGGTGTTGGGGATACAGGGGAAGCAATATATCTCACCCAAACTAACAATACCTACATCTAAGCTGTATCCATCCGTCAACACATAACCAAGAAACCTTCGGAAATCGTGTACCTCAACCTTTGAAAAGCATCTGTTATACGAGTTATGGCAATACTCCCGAACTCCCGCCCCAGTACTGGGTGGTGTCGAGGTTATCTCACCAACAACTGCATAAAAGAGATTTTCGATGTCGGCAAAACTCAGGTATTCCAGAACTGCAACGATAAATTTATGACGACAACACCTCGGAGCTCAACTCCCCGGGACACTGCCACAACCCCTAAATGTCAGGAGGAACCAAGAACAATGTTCTCGTCATAAGAATATCGAAACGATCCCAAGATACCCGCGTGATCCTAAAAAAAATTTAGTGAAATTTGAGGAGAGGAAAGACAAAACATCTATGTCAGGAGACCTCACCAGAGCGACGAAGGGGCTGGGGAGTAAAAAGAATCCTACTCTCTGATATATATATAATCCTAAGACTCAAAATAGTTTTTTTCTAGACTCAACAACGGCCAAAAATCAAGGGGGCTCCTATGGTCGGTCGAGGCTCTGATACCAACTTGTCACGCCCAATATGCGATACTATCATAAAGAGACTCGAAGGTCCCACCAAGGATAGAACCGCATATTGAAACGCTTTGCAAGGTGGATATCATTACATCAACATTACATAATAGAAAGGGATACATACAAGAGGCATACAATGCCATACGAATACAACATCATCATACATAATATCAACATCCGACTAAGGATGAAACACAAACAGAAGCTCAAACGACATCCACCCTGCTAGCCCAGGCTAACGACCTGGAACCTATCCCCTGATCGAAGAAGAAGCAGAAGAAGAACTCCAAAACAAGTAACATCGCTTTCGCGTCATGATCATCGCGAAACCTGCACCTGCAACTGTTGTTGTAGTAATCTTTGAGCCACGAGGACTCAGCAATCCCATTACCATGGGTATCAAGACTAGCAAAGCTTAATGGGAAAGGAAGGGGTAAAGTGGTGAGGCTGCAGTAGCGATTAAGCATATATGGTGGCTAACATATGCAAATGAGAGCGAGAAGAGAAGCAAAAGGAACGGTCGTGAAGCTAGCAATGATCAAGAAGTGATCCTGAACTCCTACTTACGTCAAACATAACCCAAAACCGTGTTCACTTCCCGGACTCCGCCGAAAAGAGACCATCACGGCTACACACACGGTTGATGCGTTTTAATTCGTATCTGGTGTCAAGTTATCTATAACAGGACATTAACAAATTCCCATATGCCACATAACCGCGGGCACGGCTTTCGAAAGTTTATACCCTGCAGGGGTGCCCCAACTTAGCCCGTTATAAGCTCTCGCGATCAACAAAGGATATACCTTCTCCAGGAAGACCCGATCAGACTCGGAATCCCGGTTTACAAGACATTTTGACAATGGTAAAACAAGACCAGCGAAGCCGCCCGGATGTGCCGACAAATCCCGATAGGAGCTGCACATATCTCGTTCTCAGGGCACACCGGATGAGCAAGACGACGGGTTGGCATAGACCCTGGTTACCCAGGGGGCGCCGGACATCGCTCGGTTTGGACCAACACTTAGACAAGCATTGGCCCGGGGGGGCTAAAATAAAGATGACCCTTGGGTTAATTACTCCCAAGGGAAAGGTAGGTGGTGGTGAGGCAAATGGTAAAACCAATGTTGGGCCTTGCTGGAGGAGTTTTATTCAAAGCGAACTGTCAAGGGGGTCCCATAAATCACCCAACCGCGTTAGGAACGCAAAACCCGGGAACATAATACCGATATGACGGAAACTAGGGCGGCAAGAGTGGAACAAAACACCAGGCATAAGGCTGAGCCTTCCACCCTTTACCAAGTATATAGATGCATTAATTAAAATAAGAGATATTGTGATATCCCAACATAATCCTGTCCATCATGGAGCAATCTTCAACTTCACCTGCAACTAACAACGCTATAAGAGGGGCTGAGCAAAAGCGGTAACATAGCCAAGCAACGGTTTGCTAGTAAGGGTGCAAAAGGTTAGAGGCTGACATGGCAATTTGGGAGGCTTGAAGAGCAAGTGATAGGTAGCGTAGCAAAGCGATAGAACGAAGCAACTAGCATGGCAATGATAGTAGTGAGATCCAAGGTGATGGTCATCTTGCCTGAAATCCCGCTAGGAAGAAGAATGAGTCCATGAAGAAGACGAACGGGAGTAGTCGAACGAATCCTCACAATCTCAACATTACCGGAACTAAGAAGCAACACCGGAAAGAAACAAACAACATGATAAATGCACAAGCATAAACATGGCATTATGCACAAACAAGTATGATGTATGACCGGTTTAATGAGGCATGGCATGGCAAAGTGCAACAGACAATACTACAAGTTAAGTGGAGGTCAATATGCAACAAGTTGCATATTGACAAAATACCACATTGACATATTTAGTTTAATCTCGTTTAGTTACACAACAATATTAAATGTTGTTAAACATGGCAAGAGGTGAAACATAATGAAACTACCTATCTAGGCAAGTTTAAATGAGGCCAGAAACAACAAACAACAATTCCGGAAAATCCCCAGGTGCATAATTTGAGTTTGGTACTGTTCTGCCCTAATCACAATTTTAATGTTGTTAAACAGCAAAATAAAGTGCACCATGTTAATCTATGCATTTTTCCACCCCAATTACATATAAAGTTTATTTAAAACCGAGCTACGGTTATTTAGTTATGAGATAAATCATTTTAACATGGCATTTGAGCAAATTTAAACAAACAACAAGTTAAACATGGATGAAAATGGGATATTGTGAAACTAGATGAAATTCTAAGCATGTTACATATTTACATCGTTTTAAACCGATGCACCATTTGTGAGTTATGATATGCATGAAGCAAGAGGGTCTTTTCTGCAAAACTGGTAACTCTGGATAAATAGACAAATTCATTGGACTGATAAAAAACCTAAACAGGCCGAAACTAGATGGAGCAGTGTGGCAACCGATTCTCCGGGTGCTAATCCCAGGAAAAATGGTCCTTGTGCTTATCAACCCCAGGATAACTGTTAGCTGATAAGGCACTAACTTGATACAGAAAATCCAAGCAAAATACAATATATGTAGTACAAGACCATTCTGGCCTGTGAGTACAACAAAAGGTTTTTCTAAAGGCTGATGGCAGAAGCGGGTTATGAAATATCCTCGTCTATGGGACTCCATTTCCCACAGGAATAGCTGACCAGGTTAACTCCTATCTTCGCGTGGCTGTTATCATCGTTACTTAGGTTATGGGACTGTCATCGCAACGCTCCTCTCCAAGCAAGGAAATCTGGCCAAGACAATAGTCAGGGACAAGCCAGTGAGTACTTTGAATGTACTTGCAAACATAATGAACACATGCATGATTTAATAAAGATGTGCTGAAAATATATTATGCTCAAGACGTTAGTCACATGAGATAAGTAAAACTCTGATGCGTACACGCATGTTATTTATGGATATGCAATAATATGGTAGTATAAAAATCATGAAGTAAATAACACAAAAGAAATGCCACAATCGGGCGTCTGAGCGACACCGCATAGAGGGCTTCTAAATAGACAAGAACAATGCCGCAATGCAAGGCCCGAGCGACATCACATAAAGGGCTTTAAAAGAAATGCCGCAAGGCCCGAGCGACACCGCATAAAGGGCTTTAAAAGAAATGCCATAGTCAAGCGTCTGAGCGACACCGCATAAAGGGCTTTAAAATAAATGCCACAATCGAGGCGTCTGAGCGACACCACATAAAGGGCTTTAAAAGAAATGCCACGGTCGGGCGTCGAGCGACACCGCATAAAGGGCTTTAAAAGAAATGCCACAATGAATATCCAGGAGGTAGAACCATCCTGTGGATATTCGATAATACTAGAAAAATATCACGGGTTAGTCCACATCCAAAATAGTAATCATAAATTATCACAAGTCACAATCGTGCTTCCAGGTTTAACAGTTTCACCTCCGAAGACCGACACTAAGACCGACACTTGACCCATCCCAAACTGTAATCCTGAACCATGGACACGGCTATTCGGATAGGTTTAATCTCTGCAGAGGGTGTACTTTTACCCACGAGTAACGGATTTCTTTAGTCCATCGGGACTAATTCCGCTTCACGGTCTTTTGTTCAAAACACACCTAACTTGCACACACCAGCTTAACTCACATGTGTCCGGAATCACCCACGACACATTAAGCAAAACTCTAAGTGGGGAGGCCACAACCTCGACGTAACATGGGATCACAAAATTTATACTGCCATAAGAACTGGGAAGCTACCCCCTTTGGGCTACAACCGAAACACCCATGCTCCCGGACCCGGTGGTATGACTACCGGATGCCTCCAGTATCTTCCACCACGGCCTCTCTGTACGGTGTGTGCTAGGAAAGGGTTGACAACTTACTGAACCGTACTCTACTTGTTGTAGAGACGAGTGGTAGTACGAAGCAAGTATGGGGGTTATTGGAACAAGACTCGATCTACGGTCGACCCAGGAGGTTTAAGTATTTCCCTGCATGACATGTATAACAAATATATCTCAACCAACACGATCACCGCTCACCATACCTCACTATGCCATACCGGACATGACCGTCCCAACGGGGACCGGCGACAAACTCATACCTACCCAAGGCAGAGGCTTTCCCGGATTCCTTCCGGCATGCAAGCAAGGCACATGAGGATGATTATTATCACAAGTGTGATCATTCCCAACAGCATGGAAATCACAAATATGCATCCATGCACATGATCATCTCACATGAAATAACAAGTCCTCCAAAAATGAGGTAGTGTTATCAGCGTGTCGACGAACACACAAAAGTATTATGCCGGGGTTCAGAATGCTTGCCTTTAGGTCATGGAAAGGAAGGGTGCATCCAAATCATCATGAAATCTTCAAAAATCCTATTTAAAAGAATATATATGAATTAACACACAAAATAAAAACAGCACAGAAATTGCTTCGATTTTTTTTAATAAATCTTAAAATAAACTAGACAATATTTGAGAGAGGCAGCAAAAAGAATCAATTCATTTGGAGTTGTTTCAAAAAGATACAGCCGGTCAAAGTTTGGTCAAAAACTGATATTTAAAATAAAAACAGAAAGAAAATGTTTCGAAATATACGTACACGTCGAAGGCGCATTTAGAAAATGCACTTCCACTTATCCAGCGTGGACTGCGCCTAAGTCACTGCCAGTGGGTCAAGGGGGGGGCACTGGTCAGGTTTGACCAGTCTCCTTCCCTCTCCTTCCTCTGGCCGAACGGAGGCGGGACTCGGCGTTAAGCGGCTCCTCGAGGGCATCCGAGTGCAGGGATGGATCCGCCACTCCTAGGCGGTCCTTCCGTGGTCGAGGGGTAGCCGGGTGGAGGGAGTCGCCCGGCCAGCTCCATGCGCGAGGGGCATTCGGGTGGATAGTGAGTTTGGGGCTGCGGTGGTCTCCGGCCAAAATTGAGCGAGGGGTTGGGCTTGCGAGAGGAAGGGGGAGTTCTTGGTGGAGAGAGAGGAGAGGGAGAGGCACTGCTGGCGATGGAATCGGCCAGGGCTTGGCGGTGACCGAACCGGCCGGACTCGGGGAAGAAGGCCTTCCCTTGCTCGACTGCTGGCCAAGGCAACACTAGGAGGATCATATGAGGTTGCTCGAGGACTCAGTTGAGCTTCGGGGCCCTTATATACGCGGTGGAGGTCGGTTCTGGGGCGGCCGGCGATAAGGACGACGGCGAACCGCCTCCCTGTAGCTTGGGCGACGTGGCGGCGACGAGCGCTAGCGGACGAGGCTGTGGATGAGCTCGCACTGTTCCAGGGGGCAGGTGGCAAGCTGGGGTGGCTTTGGCGGCACCGACCGTGGCAGAGGAGCGCTGCGGACGCCGGCGTGCCGCCAAAAGCTCTGTCGGCGGCGCTGTTGGCTGCCAGGGTGGCTTGGCGCGATGCTGAGAGGAGGTTAGTGCGTGGCATGGTGCTACAGAGCGGGCCAAAACCAGGGGGCCAGCGTGTCGGCTCGGGCGTGGTTCATGCAATACGGGCGCTCTGGGCGCGTCCAGTGCACGCACGGAAGGTGTTCAATAAAATGCCGTGGCATGCTACTGGTCACAGGTGAGGTTGGCAGGCAACAGAGCTAGGTTGTTGATAGAGTAAAGCTCAGGGGACAAGGTGGTTTGGTCAGGAGACCAAGTTCACAATGCCAACAACAACTCATGTCAAATCTGATCATGCACTCCAGGTGTTTGACAAAATGCCACAGGCACTAGGCTATTCTCGGAGGGGCCAAATCTTCCAGATCAGTGTCTCGTTGGATGCACAAGAGGGTGGTGAAGTCAGTTTGCAAAAAGGAGAAACTTGCTAGTGCAAGTTTTGCAAAACTACACTTCTGGACAGGGAGTGAGTGGCATCATTACATGGACCAAAAGTGTTCCAAATAGAGTATGCTTCTGGACTTAGGGGTTTTGCAGGGTTGACTACAAGCATGAGAAAACACAAGGTCATTAGAGCAAGAAATAACAGAGTTGTAGTAGAAAACACAAGTCTGGTCCAGAATGAAAAAGAGGCTGTTGCACTCAAATTTTCCAAAGAACATCACTATGTTTTTGCATAAAGTTGAATGGCATGCTACCACTGACATACCATAATTTTGGTGGAGGCTCTGGGGAAATATCTAAATTGGTTGTAGTGCAAAAATGCCCACTGGACTAGAGAAGCAAAACAGGTGAAAAACCCAAAATAAGCAATGAAATAATTTTGTTAATGCACAAAAGTGATTTAGAGACATCACATGACATTTCCAAATTTTGGTTGAAATTTTAAGTAATTTTATCAAATGGTTGTAGTACAAACAGAGCTCCAAAATTTAAAACAAGCCATTTTAATGATTATAACTCAGGGTGAAATAATCTAATAAATAAATCCACTGATTAAGAAAAAGTTATAAAGAGCTGGCATAAAATTCCAATACATTTTGGAAAGCTCCACTCGGGAAAAGATGAAAAACTCATTAACAATAAAAGAAGAGTTCTGAAAATTCACAGAAATAAAAATTTAAAACTCCTGGCAAAATTATTAATATCAAAAACTTGGCCAGAAAATTTGGGGTGTTACAAGCAGGCCCAACAGAAGGAAGAAATAAAAGGGAGGCACTGGGGGATGTGGCCTCACCCAGTGGGCTTCTGCCCGGTTTGGTGAAGGCCGGCTGGGCGCTGGGCGCTGGGGACTTGGCGCTCCCGAGGCCACGCGGATGCAACGCGCTGCGGGCGCGGTCAACGCGCCTGACCGGATCGAGCCATGCTCGATGCAGGGGAAGAAGAGGGCGGCGACAGGGACTTGAGGGCGCCAGCGGTGGGATCCAGGCGAATCTAAGCGCGGGGATGGAGCTCCAGCGACACGATTTGGGCTCCATGGAGGGCAGTGGTCGATGCTGTTGACTGAAGAAACAAAAAACAGAAGAGGATTCAGAGAGGAAACACGGGGAGGAAGTAGAGAGAGACGGCGGGCATGCGGGAGGAGATGAGGTGGCGCTGGTCACCTACGGGTCACCGGCGAGTTTCGGTCGAGGGGGATGCAGCAGGGGCTCAGGACTGCTGCTGCTGCTTGGGTGGCCGACGGCCATTGATGCGAGGATGACGAGGAACGCCGACGAGCTGGCTCCAGGTCGACGCAGATCAGCAAGAGGAGACGGGCGCACGAGGGAGAGGAGCTTGGCTGAAGGAGAGGTCCGGCGGGGCAGCGCGTGGAGGAAGATAGCATGGCTGAAGCCCCGGTGGACTTGGGCGGCGACGAGGCCAGTCTCTGGTGAAGCAGAGGCGCGGGGACGAGGAGGACAGCCTCGAGTGTGAGGGTCCTGGGCGGCGACGAAGCAGAGGGAACGCCAACATGGCGCGGTGACGGGAGCTTATGTTCGTCCTATACAGAGAGAGGTAGAGGACTGAGAGAGAGAAAGGGAAGAAGAAGGAGACAACTGGAGCGGAACAAAGAGACGAGGCACAGCTTGGCCGTGGTCTTGCCGGCAGCGGGCGCGGATGAAGGCAGCCGCGGCAGCCGGACGCGTCCAGGGGACATGGAGGAGGTGGTAGGATGGATCGGTGGACTGGTTGGCGGAGGCTGTGAGTGGAGGGGGAGAGGATTTGGATCAGGTGTGGGCTTGGATCCCGAGGGAGAGGAGTGGCGGCGGGATGATGGGGATGGGACAGACAGCCTAGGTTTTAGGGTTAGATTATTTATATAGGTAGGGATTAGGGCAGCGATTAATCCGTCCCTCCGATTAAAATGAGACGGTCGGGAAAAATAGGCTAGGGAGTCCAAATTAGAAAACGAAGATGTTTTAGGGATGTTGGGGGATGATCCGAACCCATCGGTGATGACTGAGCGGGTCGGGTTCGGGGCAGTTTCGGACACGCGCAAAGGGGGTCCATGACTGTGCAAAGAGATAAGGCGGTCAAACAAGAGGGAACGAGAACCCGGCTGGTCTGAGAAAGGTCAATGGAGACAAACGGTATGACAACATGCCACAGAGCCATGGAGAGAAGCGGCAACTACTAACGGCTACGGGTTTTATGAAAACATATGGATGCGATGCACATGATACTATGAGATGAGATGCATGGCATGAACAAAATTCAAAACAAACGGCAAAAACCCAACCACGAAGAAAATATCATATCGCATCTCCGAAAAAGGAAAGAGTTGGAGTTACGAATATGGAAAGTTGTATCCGGGGCGTTACACGTACACACGCAGCCACGCATGCACGCAACACTCACACGCACACACGCATGCATGCATGCACACACCAGTACACCACACGACCAACACACACTCTCACGCTCAAGTGCTCAACCTACACGTGCATGCGCACACATCAGGCCCCGATGCATACACATACACAACCAGGTGATTCCCGTGCACGGGTTGGAGCCTTGTCGCTGCGTCGTAAATTTGTGTTTATCTCGACCTTTTCCCTATGCGAATCGGCGGTGGGACCCACAAGGAACATGGTCAATTTCACTAGTCAACATGGCGCCACGCAGACTATTTGGCCGGTCAACAGAGTGCAATCCGATGCTGAACTATGAGCAAGTGACCATATAATCACTGCAAAACGTATATACACTACTAGGGAAAACCCTAGAAGTAGCGCGGGTTTTGAGGCTAGCAGCAGCGCGGGTGGCCGCGCTACTAATAAGGGCTACAGCTAACTTATAGTAGTAGCGCGGTCCGTACCCGCGCTACTACTGTTGACGATATCAGCAATGCTTTTTATGAACGCGCTACTATTACTTAGCTGTAGCGATTTCGCAGTCACTCGGTACTGCTATATCTTTCATCATTTTCCCCCGTACCCCTTTCCCTTTCAGATTCCCTTTCATATACTAGATACTAGGTACTGCTATTAGATACCAAATTCATAAACCATTGCTGGGTAGTACTCCCTTCGTTCCAAATTACTCGTCGTGGTTTAGTTTAAACCACGACGAGTAATTCGGAACGAAGGGAGTACTAGATAACAATTTCATGCATAGTCAACATGCATTCTCAACCAGTACAAGGTCATATCAACGGCGATCATCATAGGTAGTTCTAGATGATATCGACGACGATCATCATATGTAGTTCTAGATGATATAGCCACACACACATATGTAGTTCTAGATGATATAGCCACACACACATATGTAGTTCTAGATGATATCGAAGAAAATCATCATCCTCAAGCCTAGGCGGTTGGTGTTCCTAATAGTAATTAGGATGTCCTGTCCAACACGAAGATTCTTGCCATCGAGGAATTTCTTCCACCCAACCGAGTTTAAGTGTGTGCGACCGTCCGTGTCCACGCGGTAAGTACAGGTTGTGACGGAGCCCCTTGCAGTAAGGCGTACTCCAGCTGAGCCTTCTTCATCAGGCTCGATACCATAACTCACAGACATGCTATTTGCCAATTTCTGAATAAGAAAAACATATTAATTAATAAATAGCCTCGCAAATAAGTACATATGGATTATCTACACTATTAATAGTTTCCTTAGATTCTACACTAATAAGCATGTGATCCAACTCTACGCTAAAACATATCATCGACTAGATTCCACACAACATACCATATCATTGGACTGTACACCAAGTATTTCATCGGATAATTTGCATTTGTAAGTATAATATACCATATCATGTCGATCAATCATGGTATTTGTCAGGCGGGTCACGAATGGCACCCCGACAAAGTCAGCACGTGGCGGAATTATGTCCCATAGTTTGGGCACCTCCTCCTCGCTTAGCCTTGTTCTTTGAGTTAAGATGGCTTCATGAAGTGGGTCCTCATCATCTTCATCGAGTGGGTCCTCATTATCTTCATCATCTTCATCATCTTCATCATCTTCATCATCTTTCACCAGGTTGAGATAAATGACAGCCAGCTTGGGTCTTTCTGCTCTGAAGGAGAAGCTGATCAACTCACCACCAGTAAGACGCATGCAAGCGGCGAAACGGACCCATCCATCTCCTCCAATCTGCTACATATTGTGTTCTTTCTCGACCTCCATAGTGTACGACCCCCAGGAGCCTCAAATGTCACAGTGTCTCCTGTGAGCTTGTTGAATTTCAACCTCACATTGCATGGGACAATCTGTGTAAAATAAGCAAAATGACACAATGCAGTAATGCCAACACTAAAAATAAAATAGTTATTACATTTCATCTACTTTCTTATTGCCGCATGACGAAAACTCGGCTGGAAGTAGATGCCAAACAGCTTGCCAGTTGCAAGGCTGCTGGTGCACCTTGGCTTGCACAGTCGACATAGTGGTGGTGGTGGTGGCGCCATTTTTCCTAAAGCAATATGAGCAAAGGATTAATGATCCACTTCACAGGAAAGAAAAACAGTAGCATGTGATATTTTTGGTTCTTCCACGAGAAGCAATTTGATGGACAATTATAATCCTAAGATCTAGTAACATATTAGATGACAAGGTACCACCTACATTTTGCCAAAAAGTAACTTATTAAAAAAACAAAAGCAACTACGTACCTATTCATGTACAGAAAAAATAACAATAAAATGGTGCATACTAAGTCAACTAAATGAACTAGCCTACTAAATCAACTAAATCAAAATGTTCTAAATCAACTAAATGAACTAGCCTACTAAATTAACTAAATCAAAATGTTCTAAATCAACTAAATGAACTAGCCTACTAAATCAACTAAATCAAAATGTTCTAAATCAACTAAATCAACTAGCCTACTAAATCAACTAAATCAAAATGTTCTAAATCAACTAGCCTACTAAATCAACTAAATCAAAATGTTGCATATGAACTAGCCTACTAAATCAAAATGTAACAGGCAGGAGGGAGAAGGAGGGGCGGCTCGAGGAGGGAGAAGAGAGTAGGACAGAGGAGGAAGGCGGAGCGAGGAGGGGCCGGCCGACGGCCAGTGGAGGGAGGACGGAGGAGGAAGGCGGAGCGAGGAGGGGCCGACCAGCAGCGAGTGGAGAGGGAGGAAGGAGGAGGAGGCCGGTACCGAGTCCAGCAAGGAGGAGGAGGTGACGGCGGCGCAGAGGGAGGAGGAGCGACGAGGGATGACCGGCGTGGGGGATTGAGAGGGGATCCAGTGAGTGTGTGACTGTGAGTGGATCGGATAGAGGAGATGGGGGGTGGGAGATGGAATGGCTTAGCAGTAGCGCACTATAGAGAAAGACGCTACTGCTAAGCTACCTAGCAGCAGCGCCTTTCACAAAGAAGCGGTACTGCTATGTGTCACCATGTAAAAATAGACTTGGTTCAATGTATCAAAAATACATTGATCATCAACGATCTTTTTGTGTAGAATCCAATTTGTCAATATGAGTCCTCACCAGTTTAGGAACAGGTGAAGACTCATATTGCATCCACAAATTCTACATATAGAGTTCAATGAAGACCAAGTGCTTGTCAAAGTTTGTGAAGTAACATATTTAAGGTGGTTGAAACTCTCTTCACGGAGCGAGGTGGGACTAAATTTTAGTAGTAAACTTAGAAGTAGTGCTTATTGGCAAAATGCGCTGCTACTATGCTACGTAGCAGTAGCGCCCGTCGTTATAACGTGTTGCTGCTATAACTAGCCTTGCGGCGGCCTCGTAGAATTATAGCGATGGCGCTGCCTTGAGCGGGCGCCATCGCTATATTTATTTCAGCAGCGAGTTATTCTTGAGCTCGCTACTGCTAATTAGCAGCAGCGCCTTATTTTATAGCGCACTGCTGATAAGATTCTGTGTATAGGCTTTTCCCTAGTAGTGATAGTGACCGTAATCAGCTTATTCTGAAGTTCAGTGACCGTATTACGCTTTTCTCTCTGTAGGCCCTCCAAAACTACATCTCTACACGTTCTCGCATGTTACATCTAACAACTAAGCAATACAGCACTACTACTACACTCTAACACAATAAATCATATGTGTTTTTTGTTTTACTAGATATCATATTGTTACTTATGATTATTCAGTTTGCATACATTAAAATTGCCTTTGAAATGTATGGCCAGTATCATCTACCACGCGGAAAAAATCCTGCCCTTTTCTATTTAATCCGGTTTGTATCGATGGATCGTGCGAAACAGCAAAACTATAGTACTACACAGTACAAGTGACAGTTCACTGGGCCGTCGTGTCGTCTACTCCTCTGTCGTAAGAGTGGAGCGCTCGCCTTCATAAATCTTCTAGTCCCTTTCGCCGACATGTGGGATATCAAGCTACCGGGTCCACATGCCATACCGGAATACAGTGCAGAGCAGCCGGGGTGAAGCACCCCAGTCATGGCGCCGGCGTTGTAATGAGCAATGAGGCGTCAAATCAAAAAGATGCACCTCTCCCGCAGTTAAGTTGGAGGGACAAAGTAATAATGCTAAAAAAATAAGTTGGAGGGACAAAGCAACCATCATTTCACTCGTTGCTGAATCCGCTTCTCCCTCATCTTCTTCAACTTAACCATGTGTTGCTTCTGCCGTTGTTCTTCCTCATGTGGGACGCGGATCGGCTTGGTAAAGCACTGACACGTGGGACCGCATGTTAGCAAACCGCCAGGACAACGTCCTCCGAAAATAAGAAGCCTAATCCTAGACTTACAAAGGGCTACGTAGCTGCTACGTGTACTTTCCATCTAATCTATATATGAACCCCCTGATTTTCCGGTGGGGTGGGCCTAATCCTCTCCTTTAATCCAAGAAAATAGTCCCACATCACATCAGTTCGTAACTTTACGTAAACCATTATGTGGATGTAGCATCGCTCAAATAAGAAACCTCCCCCGCCATCTGTGCGGCAAAATCACTTACTTTTTACTAATCTTGATTCTATAATTTTTTAGATCAATATAATTGAGATTTGTATAGATAGCACACAGGAGCAAAACCAAGTGGTACGGTTAAGGGCATCCACAATGTGTAGCCAAATGTGAAAATAGCTTTTGGCATCGTGGTAACCATTGTGGACGGTGTTGCCAAAGACAAAAAGATGGAACCGAAGCTCCCTGATTGATTGATTGAAGGAATAGAAAAATGCAACATCTCTCCTCTTTCTCCCATGCTTGGACGCATGTAGTATAGTATAGAGCACAGAGTCTACTCCCCTGTACCTTCTATCACAAATCACAAAGCAGTGAGGCGTCAAATCACAAAAGCACAGACAAAGCAACCATCATTTCACTCTTCGCTAACTCCGCTTCTCCATCGTCTTCTTCGAGAAACCATCTCACCGCACTAGTACTCCTAGTAGTACTACTAAAGGACTTCCTGGATGCAAATAACTCGGTTGTCTCGGCTTGTAGGCGGCACTTGCGAATGACTTACCGTGGTCACCCTAAATGGTGTTCTCCGTCGAACGCACTTCGCCAAACCACAAAAAAAGATATCATCGACGTCACCGCAATGGGGAAGGAAGTCAAATATAATTACTACCTCCATTTTTTGTACACAAGGCCAGTATATCAAAATTACAATTTGCAAAGGGCCACCAACACTAATCGAGGCAGCATTGATGGGGTTAGCAACCAAGGACATTAATATCCCCTGCATGCATGCGGAAGTGAGAAGGTTGGTTTGCATAGCGCTGCATTAATCAAGCGATGAGGAGTGAGATGGTTAGCTCTTTGGTCTTTGGAGAAAAAAATACGCATTAATTGACGCGTGAAACGAGGATTTGTATCGATTAAATCCCGCGAAGGAAAACCACGCCTTTCTTTTTGAACACTAGTACTCCTAGTACGTACGTACTTATCCTGGTTGGGTCTAGGCCTTGCATTGCCAAACTTCGCCACACATTTTTGCCAAGCTTGCCTAAAGTTTTCAAAATGAGAAGGAGGTACACTTGCGCACGGCTGTCGCGGTCGCACCGCACCCTCCTCACACGGTCGCTTCCCGCACGCCATGATCGCACCGCAACCTCACATACCACTCCTCACGCCGCAAAACCAACCAAGAGAACGCACCCTCACTGAAACGTGTTGTCGCATGTGAACAAACCAAACTCAGCCATCCTATCGCTGACACATAATTTTCGTTCATAGAGTATGTTTATCCAACCACATGTTGGGGAGTATCCGTACGGCCCGTGCGATGGTCTATTGGGGAAGAAGAAGAGGTGAGGAAGAAGGAAAGAAGGGTTAGGAGACGTAGGATATTCATCCAACTGCCTGAAATGGTAGACTGACCCAAGTCAGGCGACTTGCATAACAAATCTATGTGTTTACACAGCAAGAGATCCATAAAAACAACAACATAAAGAAAAACTATCACTGCTCGTGAAAAGAGACGGCCTCGTCGTCTTTGGCTGCCGGCGCAAACCAGCCGTTGCTGCCGACATGTGTCTCCGCACCGTGGTTGTCCTCGGCCTCCAGCTACTCGTTCAAGCGGAGCGTGCGGGTTCTCTGCACGGACAAGAGCACAGCCCGTTTCAAGTCGAGGACGTCCGGTTCCGCCTGCAGGAGGGCCTCGATGGCGGCGATATCCGCGCTTCGCCGAAGTCGAGCCCTCGCCGCCCGGTTCAAGTCCAGACGTCGGTTCCGCTGCAGAGGGCGTCGATGAGAGCGGCATCCGCGCGCTCTGCGTTGAGTCAAGCCTCTGCCGCCCGGTTCATGTCCAGGACGTTCGGTTCCGCCTGCAGGAGGGCCTCGATGGCAGCGGCATCCGCACGCTCTGCCTCAAGTTGAGCCTCCGCTGCCCGGTTCACATCCACGACATCCGGTCCCGCCTGCAGGAGAGCCTCGATGGCAGCGGCATGCGCGCGCTCCGCGTCGAGTTGAGCCTCTGCCTCCTAGTCCTCCTTTAGTATCGCCATGTTGAACCGCTGGTCCGCCTGCACCATGGGGGATTCGGACGCCGGCACGAAATCGACGTCCATTGTCTCATACCCATCGGGGGCCTTCTGCGCCGCGATCTCCGCCATGAACATTGGATCGGCTTCCTCCTCCTCGTAGCTTGGCTCTAGAGAACTCGGGGATTGGCCCACCGCAGAGCGAGCTTGGGAACAGAGGTCTGTGGCACCGGTCGCCACCGCGATTTCTGCGCGGCGCTCCAACGTATGCATCTTGTAGTAAGTGATATTGTAGTGCACCATGGCTTTCCGGTGAACTAAGGGACGCTTGATGCAGGCTAGGGCATCGAAAGGTCGGGGAATGGGCTGGAGATTTGGTGTGGTTTTAGGGCAGTGGCTGGCGTAGGCCGAGCAGCGAAGGTTCTGGTGTGAATAGTGGTTCTGGTGACGACCGGTCAATCGATTTTGACTGTACATCGCTCTTGTCGCGTTTGTTGCAGCCCGCACGCTGGACCCTCCACGCCGCTCACCGAATGGAACGCGCTTCGTCTTGCATTTCGCTCGCTTGTGGGACCGCAGTTGAGACCAAACCAACGTCCCTCCCCCTCCCCGCCTGCGTCATTTATTATACCACCACTCCCTCCATTTTATGCGGAGTAATTAAAAACAGAGGGAGTATACTACGGATGAGGATCCCCTGACGTGGCTGAACCCATTGAGTAACTGACATGCGGGGCCTAGCAAGCATGGGGACCGCCAGTAAGTGACCGAAAGGGAGGGTAAGGCAGGGATACCTACGTCATAGGATCCACTTCCACTATACTACTTTGACCAAATGTTAGAGTAATAATATATCACATGCAACTTACACAAATATTAGAGTAATAATATGACATGCAACTTACACAAAGCATACATGGTCTAATGTGTTTTTCGAGGCTAACTTTGACCAAATATTAGAGTAATAATATATGACATGCAACTTACACAAAGCATATGGTCAAATTCGTATGTGAAAGGAATTTCCAATGATATAATTTTCACATTATACATCTCATGTACTATTAATCTTGTCAATAGTCAAATTGGAAACCATCTTGAGTACAAATCTAGGAGTACGTACGAATCTAACAATATTGATTGGGCGTTGTTGAATGTTGATACCTTTTTTATCAAAGTAGGGATACTTTAACTACAAATAAAACTTATATGTAAACTAGAAAGGATAGGAGGGAGTATATTGTACGTTCAAAAACGAAACGAACATTGAATACCCTTTATATAGGATTTGCGGATGCTATGATCACCGGTTCAAAATTTTGAATCCGCCTTAGGTATCACGTGCCCCACTCGTTCCCTCTCGATTTCATCTTGGGGTCCGGAGATCTATTGAAAGAGGACTAGGGTGGGTACATGCGAATGATACTCGGCGGAATGTTCAAATGAGGCATGCAGGAGGATGGACTCGACTGGAGGGTGACATGATCGATGGAGAAGAGGGTTGGAGAGGAATGAGAAATAATAAAAGACCACATGATTATACTTGAACGGCTGAAATAAACAATAAGTTGTCTCGCTTGGCCTACATAGTGAACGGCCTAATGCGTAACGCGGAGCACTGACGCTCGAATATGGCCGGGAAAACAGGGAAACCGACATGTGGGGCACACCCGTCGGGACGACATAGCACAGACTAGTACAACGGAGGAGCTGGCCCACGACCTCCTCGCCACCGACAACCGTTCATGTGGGTCGTTGGGGCCAACAACGGGGCGCAACTCCAGCACCGCCTCTGGACACGGCGACCGCGGTGAGCGACACACTCATATCGTCGCTAGACACGGTCGGTTTCAGTGTGCCGAGGGTGGCGTTAGTGTTGTGACACGACCAACGGTATGTTTGGTTTGTGCCAAGGTTACCCCATCAAAGCATTGGGTAGCCAAAATTTTGGTTGAGGTATTGGTTGCCCATGATTTGGCCGACATTGGCAAGAAAAATGAACTAGAGTTGGCTACAGTTCATTGGCATGCCAAAAAAATGGCAACCATCCAAACGAAGACCAATCTTTGGGTCATGACCAAATTTTGGTAAGGTGCACTTTGGCCACAAGCCAAAGACATCCCAACACCCGGCTCGTCAAGGATGCACGGGGTGTCACGACGCGTCCGCGGAGTGGTGTAGCGCGACCAACTGCATCCTCTGGACCTGAGACCATGCCGGGTCGTCTTGCTTTTTCAATGACACGCGGGGATAGCATGTGAGCAAAGGGCATCTCCAACGTTGCCACGACCGCAGCTGACTACCCTGGCACACCAAAACCCTCGTCCCTCATGATGTCGCGCGGTGCGTTCCCAGCCGGCGCCAGCTGCCCGCATTCATGTCGTCCGTTCGTATGCCGTCGTTAAGAGGCTCGGTACCCGAGGAACCAACTCCGGCGACTTAATGATGCACCCAGACGCTTGGCCTCACCGGAATGCGCTACTTAAAGCAGCAATGCCCAGCTAACCTCCACACCTTAGCGCATCGTCCTCCTACCTGGCACCACATCCGCCATGACCGCAAGTGCGAACACTCTGCGGGAGAGCTTGTCTTCAGGGAGGAAGCTCGAGGTCGCCACCCTTGCTCAAGTCGCCTCTCGCGACGCAATAGCGGCATAGCCGGACGGGGACGCGACCGCACAAGCGGTGGCCACGCTGGCGGCCGACAACGGGAGCACCATCAACCACGCGTCCTACTTGCCGCCGTCCAACGTCCGGCACCTCCGAGGTCGGGGACTCCTCCAAGGATGAGTAGGGCATGGGAGGCAGCAGGGCATGGTGTGCCAACTAGCCGGTCCGTATCCCGTGTTCTACTCTTCCTCGCCGGAGACCGCACCTTCACTCCACGGGTCTTGAACCCCGCCCCCGTACATAGAGATCACAGATGGAGGACATCGGTCGACGCCGTAGAATAGGCTTAGGGTCGGGTTTATTCTATTTTTCTGTCCTATAAAAGTTCGAAATGTAATGAAAATCTGCCGTGTTTGCATTAATCTCGGTCGGTGTATATGAACTCTCACAATAATATACACATTGTAGGAGTACTAGCAAGATGCCCGTGCGTTGCACGAAAGATCAAGATCTTGTGGGAGAAAAGGATGAACGAGGGAAAGCCTTATCTGCAAATGTGGAGAGGAGTGCGCGTAAATTGTCATAGTTTCCTTCCTATCCATTACATATAGATCGGACGGCCTATATTGCAGGATGACAGGCACACCATCATCACCAACTCTGCTTTTTATTGAACCGAGACAAATCTAACATGCGAAGTAAAATAAACACATAGGGTATATACATACACAAATTATCTTAGGCACTCCAATAGTACGTACACTACACATTCACGCATTTCACATCTTTCTACATCTACGGGAACCTACAAAAGGGTTAACGTAAATTGCCTCTCTCTCTCTCCTCCCCTGATTTTCATGGTGGTGGGCCCTCCCTCCCCAATCTACAATCAACAGCTCACATGTTTCACATTACGTTAATTACGTGAATCGGGTTTACGAGGTGTAGCATTACTCGTCCTAAAACACCCAACTAAGCCAACCTCCCAAAGATATCGCTGGAAAAGACCCGTCCGCGCCCGTTTTAGTCGGGATTACCGGATTACTACTAGTAGTATCGATGGATCATGTGAAGCAACAAATTTTTTTGAGGAGCGAAGCACCTAGTTTAAAAGGAAAAAAGGCGGTACACTCATAGCACTCCTGTGACGGTCGCATTGCACCCCACACATGTTCGGTCCTGCACACAGCTCACACAAACGGAACGCGCTTCGGCTTGCCTCTTCACTGACACGTGGGATTGCACTTGGAGAAACCGACCATGCGCCAAACTCCCCCCGCCTACCGCGCAGAAATCCTCCCCCCCCCCTCCCCACACACACACAAAAATTCCCCCCAAATCCGATTCAACCGCCCTTCGGCCAACTCGCAAATAATATTCACCAAACCCCCCTCCCCCCCCCCCGTCCCCCTCCACTCCATTCGCTCTGCCAAAGCCACCCCTCCCGCCGCGCCCGTCGTCGGCGCCGCGGTCGTCGAGGGGACGACGGCGATCCTCTCGCTCCCACAGTACGGTCTCGTATACTGCCGTCCTCTAGCCGCGCCGCCACCTCAGGCTACGTTCTTGTGGAGGCGCACAACGGTCAATGCCGCCACCACCGGCGACGTTCGTGTGGAGACACACGGCGGTCAGCTTCTCCCACGGTACGCGCATTCTAGACTGAGGCCCCGTTCATGTCGGTGTAGCGCTGAATGTTAGCTGATAGACGCTGTTAATCTCACTGCTTGTCAAGTAGTTTATCGTCAATATGCTCTCCTTAAGAAGCTTCCTTGCCATGTTCTGCACTCAATCGGCTTAGCTGAGATGGCATGCCAAGGCCGATTAGTTGCTAAAATATCCTGCCATATATTTATTGTGACGTAGATTGCCATGGTCTAGTAGCCAATCTGTTAGGTGAAATAGCTCTACACCGTTTTATAATCGATCTTTGTTGCTGCGATGGCCTTCGATAGTTCGATGGCTGTGTGCTCGGCCCCATTTACTGCTGAAATAGCCTGCCATAATTTAGCAATCATATCTCTTTGCTAAATTAGCTTTACATAGCTTTAGACATCGACCTAGGTATTTTTTTATGGACTTCATAAAAAAGCATATATGTTTTTACTATAATATCTAGTAGAAGAACTAATTTGTATGTCTAACAGATGGACAGGACTTGGATAACTTAGGCTCGAAGATTCTCCACTGCATATGTCGAGGGGGTTGAAAACTTCATGAACTTTATCAGAGCTGAGTACGGTGGTCTGAAATCAGATGTGCTCTGCCCGTGTAGCAGTTGTATGAATTCAGTTACAAGACCCCTACCAACTGTGCAAAATCATCTACACTTGTATGGGATGTCGGTCACATATACTAGGTGGGTTCATCATGGTGAAGCTATGAGCGTCAATGTTATTGACTACGTGGGAAGCAGCAGATCACCATCTTGATCCGCCTCGATGCTCAGTGGAAGAGGAGGAGGAGGTGGTGGTGGCGGAGCCGATGAGTTTGACCAACATTGAAACAATGCTACGAAATGCTCATGCATTCCGCTAACTTTCACCGCAGAAGAAAAAGCGGTGGGCCCGCATGTTGGAACAATGCAACGTTCTTTGTCACCCCAGGAAATAAGCTGTCAATATTCTCAGCTATGGTCACCTTTCTTCAGGTGAAGACATCTGAGCGGATGACCAACAAATCATTCGATTTGATGTTGGCTGCTTTCCGCAAATCTTTCTTGATGCATCTGAGCTGCCACACACCTACATTAAAATGAAGAATTTCCTTCGTGCAGTTGGAATTGGATATGATATGATCCATGTTTGTAAGAATAATTGTGTTCTGTTCCGGAAGGATTATGCCAACTTAAGTGAATGCCCGAAATGCAAATCATCAAGATGGAAAGATGGCGATGCTGTGAAGAGGATTCCTCATAATGTTCCGAGACATTTTCCAATTACACCAACATTGTAGAGGTTGTTTCATGATGCTGAAACAAGGGAGGATGTACTGTGGCATTCTAGGAACCAGGAGTACAGAGATTAGAATGTAATGAGCCATCCATATCATGGTAGTGAGTGGAAAAGCTTCAATGATAAACACAAAGAGTTTGTTGCTGACCCGAGAAACATGAGACTTGGCTTAGCTTCAGATGGATTTGACCCATTTGGCCACCTGGGCGCCACATATAGCATGTGACCAGTGCTTGTTATCCCTTACAACATGCCTCCAAATGTCTGCACCAAAGAATCAAACTACATGATGGCCTTGCTCATCCCAGGTCCAAAAAGTCCTGGAAAGGATTTTGATTTGTTCATGGAGCCTCTTATGGAGGAACTTCAACAGCTATGGAAGGGTGTTCTCACTCGAGACCTATATAGCAGCCCACCAGCTGATTTCTTTCTGCGTCTTTGTTATAATTTGGTGCATCCATGATTATCCGGCTTTGGGCACTATGTCAGGGCGAACGACACATGGTTACAATGCATGTGTTCGCTGTGACAGGAATCCTCTGTCATACGCAATACTTAGCAAGATCTGTTACATTGGACACCGCCGTTTAGTTGCCAAGGAGAAGCCGCATCCTAGAAAATAACAAAGACATGTGTTCAATGCAAAGCATGAAAACCGTGATGCGCCAAATAGGCTCACTGCCGATGAGTTGCAAGTGGAATTAGAGAAGGTCAGCATATTACACTGTGAAACCATCCTGGTAATGGTAGCGTGAAAAGGAAGCGTGGCAGGGTAGAAGAGAGATTATTATTTACCCGCAGGTCCACTTTGTGGGACTTGGAGTATTGGAAAGATTTGGATCTGCGGCATAATCTTGATGTGATGCAATTCTAGAAAAATATATGTGACAACATTATCGGCACACTTCTTAATATTGAAGGCAAGATGAAAGATACCTTAAAGTCTAGGATTGATTTGACACACCTTGGTATCAGAAAGGATTTGCAGGTGCAAGATGAAGGTAAACCACGGGATATGGCACCAGCTATGTACGTCTTGGACAAGGTAAAAAGAAAAGAATTATGCGAGGTCCTGTCACGTGTGAGATTCCCACATGGATTTGCTTCCAACCCTGAAAGGAGAGTCGGTCTGAGATGGAAACAAGGTACAAGGGTTGAAAACTCATGACCGCCACGTCCTACTACAAAGGGTGTTACTGTTATCCTTAGAGGATTGGGCCGCCGACTTATACAGAGCGATTGCAGAGTTGGGACAATTCTTGAGGAACTCTGCAGTAGAAATATCGTGATAGATGCTTTGGAGCATCTTAGAGACAAGATACCAACTATCCTATGCGACCTTGAGAAGATATATCCTCCGACCTTCTTTGATGTGATGGTGCATTTGGCTGTTCA
The DNA here is from genome assembly GCA_021605145.1 of Aegilops bicornis. Classification (NCBI taxonomy): domain Eukaryota; kingdom Viridiplantae; phylum Streptophyta; class Magnoliopsida; order Poales; family Poaceae; genus Aegilops; species Aegilops bicornis. The sequence continues at coordinate 221,298,292 of CM038674.1, read as the reverse complement.
TCTACGATGAGGCACTACTTAGAGGTCCAAGACAAGATGGTTGGATGTACCCTATTGAAAGGCGGCTAGGCACTTTCAAGGGCTATGTTAGGAATAGAGCTAGACCCGAGGGTTCCATTGCAGAGGCCTACATTGCTACAGAAGTGTTGCCATTCTGCTCAAAATACATTGAAATAGCTGATCAGCTTAGCAAAGAGGTGGGTGAAGACAATCCCGGGCTCAATGTTTTCAATTATGCTGTTCGAGTTACAGGGAAGAGTCGACAAGAGGACAAACCTAAAGATTTGGACAAAATGGTTTGGTATGTGTTGAATAACTATCCTCAGATACTACCTTATATCAAGTAAGTGTAGTACTTCATCTTATACATCGTAATCTACTAAACTTGCAGCACATTCTTATATATTTAGATGTTTGACGCGATCACTATGTTGTGCGGCATCTACAAAGAGGAGTTACTGCCGCAAAATCCAAGAAACATTGACAAACTGGTTATGGCAGGACTTGCAAAATGGTTCAAGAACCATGTAAGCTTTTGAAGTGCACTATCCGTTTTTTTAATATATTGAGTACATATGATGATCAGCTTGTCTATTTTCAAACCATAGGTTAAGAAGATGTGGGAGGATGAGCAGGCAGTTGATGATGCCCTTTACTCACTAGCAATGGGTCCTGATACTCGGGTAAGACATTATGAATCTTGCGTTGTTGGAGATGTGCGCTACAACACCCTTGCACAAGATGAAGGCAGGAAGACACAAAAATGTGCCATCATGAGCACGGATACGTATGACAAAGAGACAACTGAAATGTATGCTAACATAATGTACATTGTTCATTGCAAGATATCTCGATTCGAGGATCATCGGTGTGTGGTTACATTGTCTTTGTCATTGGTATAACCTGTTTTCCGGGATAGCAAAACCCAGAGCTGATTATTATTTCAAATCCATCAATGTCAAGGCGGCGTACTGCATCAACGAGCCTTTTATTTTGGCAAATCAAGCAACACAGATATTTTTCTTGGAAGACACATTTGCACATAGCGATGACTGGAGAGTATTGCATAGGTTTGAGCAGAGGAATTCGTTTAATGAAGTTGCACAACAAGATGATGCTTACATTGCTCCTGCTGTACAAGATAACACAGATGTTTCTAATATCTTTAAGAACCATCACGTCAATGATGCCGGCGAAAAGATTGCCTATCATGCTGTGGACATACAAGAGTTTATCAAGAAGAAGCCAACGTTCGAGGATGTTGAGGATGAAGAAGAAGAAGACACCATGGGGAATTACGATTCAGACTGATACACATGGCGAAGATGTTGACCCTGCTGCTGCGGATGATGATTACATTGCTTTTGTCGTTTTTGCCTGTCAGAAGACGTTTTTTTATCTACTATGTGAAATTGTGTTTGCTATGACAACTGAAACCTGATGAACATGTTGTTTAGTATTTTGCTGTGAGAACATCACTTGTTATGTATGCTGCTCTGTGTTTGGTGAATGTATGACAACTAAAACATGATGACATTGTTGTTTAGTTGTACTCATATTTGGCTGTGAAACTTGAATTTGATGACATAGTTTGTTGTTGGACTGCAATTTGCTCGATGTCTTCGAATGAGAACAAAGCTGACCCGACAGGGCCTCTGCTATTTATTTATTTATATGAGAAAAAGGGGATACCCCCTGATTTCCGTTAATAGAAATCATTCGATGTTCACAACACTACGCCCAGCCTGCTACACAGGTTTCATTCATTACTAGTTTCAGCAAAGGGATCATGTCGTAACCAATGAATACATCACGAGTGCTACATACACTGCAAATAAAGAGACAATCATCCTACAGAGCACATCGATTTTTCCCATTATCTTCACAAGCTCTTTCATCTCCTCATTGTCTTTGTCAAGGCCGTTCAGCAGTTGTTGCTTGGCCGTGATCGAGCAACCGCATCTTTAACCTTCGCTCTGCATCTTCCTCTTCTTCGTTCCTTCGCCATTTGTCCAACACCCCAACCTGCTGGTATTGGGATTCCTCGGCTAACCAAATAATCAGCGTGGTTGCATTCCCCCACATCAAGAACTTCCCGAAATACAAATCACACGAATCTTCCCTTTTCTGCACGAATCAAATTGGAAGATCATCAACCAAACTATTAAAAAAATCAGCAATTGAAAGCAGCAGAACAACACTTAAACATATTATTACCCCATGATTCAGGCATTTAATAGAAGACTCAGCCAGGGTTGCGGATTGTGGTTGAGACGCGATGGATGACTCTACATGATTTGCATCAGTGGCACCACAACAACGACAGCGGGTTGCGATGAGCAATCGGCTGCGGTGCGCGTGCCGGCGTGGGTGTGATGAGACCCACAGGCAATGGTACGGGTGGCGACTTGGCGCATATCTGGTTGTTGCCTGCTGAAGAGCTGGTGGACGAGCAGCTAGCGGACATGGTTGCTGTGGCCAGAGCTTCTGATGCTAGGCAGAGTAAGTAGAGAAGAGGAGAAGCGAACGTTGGATATGTCAGCTTCATTACTTGTAGAGTAGCATAGCACCACATATAGTCATAGTCTAGGTTTGAATTTGAACCAGCTACAGGAGCACGTCTTTATTTTTTCTAAAACTCGGCAACGTCTCTTTACTAGTACACTAGCTTGTTATGTACGCCTTCCCAATTCTTTGATTTTATTTCCCTTTTTTTGCGAGGAAGGAAGGAGGGCAAAATTGAGAGTTCCTGGGACTCGAACCCAAGATCTCTCGGTTGAAAACCAAGGGTGCTAGTCACTTATGTGGCGAACATTCCCTGTGAGGAGGACGGCAGACGAACGCATTTTCCTTGCTACTTGGTGTCCGCTTAGTCAACAAACGAGTGTGCCAACCTTGACCGTTGGATTGACATTCAATGTCTGTCGCGTTTCTTCAGTCTCTTCTTCCTCGAGACGCCAAAGCCAAACCAGCATCGGCGGGACCGCTTGCTCCCGCCTCCCACGGCTGGCTGTGATCTTCCCCGGCTCCTGTCCGTTCCCGTACGAGGCCTCACCATCGTCCTCCGCCTTGGTTCGCTCGCCGCGGCACCGCCCTTCGATGTTGTCAACTTGGTCAACAACCGAGAGGAATAAGGAGATGACTGTACATGGTGAGGATGACGATCAAGGACCTGCGGCATGTCTGCAGTAATTTTGTTTCTTGGGGACGGAGAAGGGTATCAACTGGGTTGTGGGACACGTGGCGTCTAGCCCAGGCTTTTATTTCATATGTTTAGCACATGACCTGCCGAGTTTGTTTTTTTCCTTTCTGAAAAATGGCTAGCCAGCTATTTTGTTTTTTGCAGAATAACCAGCATAGGCCTACTTGCTTTTCTACGCCCTGCTGGGCCGGAAATCTTTCAAGACGAGGAGGGATGGATTTTGCCCAGAAAATGGGCTATAAGTAATAAGAAATGGGCTATAAGTAATAAGAAATGGGCTGTAAAATGAAAAAATACAGCAAACATGCAATTAGTTCCAAAATATTGTTTTCTTTCGTGTTTTGATATTTTCAATTTCATTGTTTTTGTGCGGGTAAAATTTCGCTGAATTTAAATTAAGGTATATTTAGATTTAAAATTACTTTGAATCTGGTTAGAAATTTCGGGCTGTATGCTGTTTGGGACATATTTGGAGGCTGACTTGTGGGTCTACTAGGTTGACGTGTACTTTGGCTTTGTCAACTTAGTCCACAAATGATTCTAGCAGCAGTGACCGTTGGATGTTAATCCAACGGCCGTGCTGCTTCTTCAATATCTGATCTTCTTGCTCCAGCCGCCCAAACCAGCTCCGGTGGAACTGGCTACTCCCGCCTCCCGTGGCCGGCTGTGCTGCCGCACAGGCTGCACCGACCCACCCTACTTCATTGCTGGCCAGGCCACTCCTCTACTCACCCACACCTCCTGTTATTTTCCGGCGACGGCATGGGACCAAGAAACCTCGTACTCCCCACCGCGTGGCAACCATTGCCGAGTCTTCCCCGGCTCCGTGTCGTTCCCTTCCTAGGCCTCGCCGTCGTCCACCGCCATGGTGCTCTCGGCGTGGCTTGGTCAACGTGGTCAACGAACGACATCCATCGGCCGTGGACTGTATGCGCAAAATAATGATTCCTCCACCTGCCAGCTGGGACCCACTAGAAGGGCCTCTGTATTTCGCGAAAAAACGTTCCACCCGCTGACATGTTGGACCCACCAGCTATATCTTCGCACGCAAGGAAGTGCCTCCTTATTACGCAAAAAAATGAATACCCCCACTGCTAGTTGGGATCCACCATAGTGGGAGGATGACTTGTGGGCCAACTAAGTTGACGGGGACGGAGGGCTTTGTCAACTTAGTCAATAAGAATGATTCTAGCTCCAGTGACCGTACAATGTCCATCCAACGGCCGTAGTGCTTCTTCAACCTTTGGTCTTCTTGCTCCAGCCTCCCAAAGCAGCGCCGGTCGTGCCGCATGCTCCTGCCTCCCGTGGCTAGCTCTGCTGTCGCAGAGGCCTCATGGCCCCTACTATTCCCACCACTGGCCAGGCCCTGCGGCGACGGCAGCCTCACACCACAGCCGAACCAGTGAACCCTCGTACTCCTCTCCGCGCGGGCTTCCGCTGCCGCGTCTTCCCCGGCTCCGCGTTGTCCCCTTCCTAGGCCTCACTGTCGTCCACTGCCGTGGTGCTCTTGGTGCGGCCTGGTCAACGTGGTCAAGGAACGACTTCCATCGAACGTGGACTCTACGTTGAGAGGTTGACAGCTGGGTCCACGGCCGCAGCAAGGAAGTGCCTCCTTATTATGCGCAAAAAAATGATTCCTCCACCTGACAACTGGGACCCACCGGACGGGCCACTGTATTTCGCGGAAAAAATGTTTCCCCCTGACTGCTGGGACCCACCAGCTTCATCTTCGCATGCAAGGAAGTGCGTCCGAGCAAAAAAAACGATTCGCCCCCCTGACTGATGGGGCCCACCAGCTACACCTTCGCAAGCAAGGAAGTGCGTCCGGGCAAAAAAATTCGCCTCCCTGACTGCTGGGACCCACCGGCTACATCTTCGCACGCAAGGAAGTGCGTCCGGGCAAAAAACCGATTTGCCCCCCTGACTGCTGGGACCCACCAGCTACATCTTCTCATGCAAGGAAGTGCGTTCGGGCAAAAAAACCGATTCACCCCCTGACTGTTGGGACCCACCACCGACATCTTCGCACGCAAGGAAGTGCGTCTGGGCAAAAAAAACGATTCCCCCCTGACTACTGGGACCCACCAGCTACACCTTCGCACGCAAGGAAGTGCGTCTGGGCAAAAAAATGATTTGCCCCCCTGACTGCTGGGACCCACCAGCTACATCTTCGCATGCAAGGAAATGCCTGACAGTCGGGACCCACCTGGTCAAAGCGTACGTAGTGTTGTCATTCTGGTCGCGAACGTGTATGTTCATATATACTTGTGGATGTAGAGGCGCGCACGTGTCGTAGTAGAGGCGCGCACGTAGCATGTACACGTACATACAGTGGCCAGGGTGCAAGAAAGAAAATACGGCCACGTATGTGTACATACGGGCGGGGTCTCGAATGCCTACTCGCGCATACGTACGGCGAGGGCTCGTGTACATGGCTGGGTTGGAACAGAGAAACAGCGTCGTCGTCGTGTTCATGGGGAGGCAATGGAATCGTCGTGTTCATGGGGAGGCAACGGAATGCGTCGTTTTCATCGGGAGGCAAAGGAACACGTGGGAGCCAACCGGCTGGGTCAGAACGGAATGCGTCGTTGTGTTGATCGGGAGGGCTTGGACGGAACAGGCGATGGAAACGAGGCCTGGCGTACAACAGAATGGAGGAAACGGCCTTGTGTTCGACCGGCCACGTTCGAAACGGATCATGTTCATCGGGAGCGGTCTGGCGTACCGCAAAACGGAGGAAACGGACCTCCTACGGTCGAAACGGGGGTCCTGTTGATCGGGAGGGGTGTGGCGTACCGCAAAACGGACGAAACGGACCTCCTACGATCGAAATGGGGGTCCTGTTGATCGGGAGGGGTGTGGCGTACCGCAAAACGGATGAAACGGACCTCCTACGGTCGAAACGGGGGTCCTGTTCATCGGGAGGGGTGTGGCGTACATCAAAACGAGACTCCACGAGATATTGTTCATGTCCACCGTTGACCTCCTCCAGCCTCCACGGGCTACCGTCGACCTCCTCCAGCCTCCACGGGCTACCGTCGACCTCCTCCAGCCTCCACGGGCTCCTGTTCATCCAGCCTCCACCGCGCGCTACTCCACCGGCTACTGTTCAACCACCCCTCCACGGGCACCCCTCCACTGTCTACTGTTCATCCAGCCCTCCACACCACGGGGTCCTGTTCAACCACCCCTCCACGGGCACCCCTCCACTGTCTACTGTTCATCCAGCCCTCCACACCACGGGGTCTTGTTCATCTAGAGGCAATGCCACCGCTCACTATTCATCCAACCCCCCCCCCCCCCTCCCGCAACGCTCACTGTTCATCCAATCTATCGGCTTCAGTTAGCAGCAGTAGCGAAGGAATCGCTCGATCGGGTTCAGTTAACAGCCATCGATCGATCGCTCGGGTTCAGTAACGCGCATAGCCTACAGACATCGCGGGTTCAGTTAGAGCCCAATGCCTCGCTTCAGGTTGATTAGAGCCAACGCGCCTACTTTTACGCCCGTACGTGTATGAGAGAAACGCGCATCGCTCGGCCCCCGAACTCCCACCGTAATCGGGAACTCCCCGAAATTTTCCTTGCCCTCGCTTCTACCATGGTTTTTTCCGTCATGGACGGCCCAAAGAATGTCATGCAGCTGCATCTCCGGCCCGCCCAGGACGAAAAGCCCATTTTTTGTCATGATTTGTTCTCATAGAAGTAGGAGCCCACCACATCTATGATGATACCGGGTTTTCTCACAATTATCATCATAGAAGTGCCATATGTATGACAGAAAAAAATTCGTTCGGCCCAAAATGGCAAGGATGTATCTTTTTTTGTAGTGAATATTACGACGGTTCGCTCCTAGTCATCTCGTCCTTTCACATTATGGCAGTTCCACTAATCCTAACCCTCCTCCAAAATCCATGGCGTCCCAAATCTCCATGATCGGCGGTGAGTACATGTAACACCCCAAAAATTTAACCAGGTTTTAGTTATTAAAATTTTGCCAAGAGTTTAAAATTTCTTGCCTGCAAGAATATCTCTGTTGATTTCAAAACATTCCTTTTAATATTAAGGAGTTTTTTCCAAGTGGGTCCTTCCAAAACATTTTGGACTTATATGCCCTCCCTTTAAAAAAAACATCTCTCAATCAGTAGATTTATTTATTAAATTATTTCACCCTGAACTTTATTCATTAAAATGACTTGTTTTATGTTTTGGAGCTCCTTTTTGTACTACAACCAGTCGATAAACTTAACTAAAAATCCAACCAAAATTTGGAGATGTCATGTGATGTCTCTAAATCACTTTTGTGCAATAATATATTTCATTCACTGCATATTTTGAGTGCTACACATGTTTTTCTTCTCTGGTCCAGGGGACAATTTTACACTACAACCCTTTTAAATACTTCTTTCTAGCCTCCACCAAAATAATGGGATGTTGGTAGTATCATATTATTCAACTTTATGCAAAAACCCAGTGGTGTTATTTGAAATTTTTGAGTGAATCAACTTCATCTCCATTTTGGTCCAACATGATGATTTGTACAGCAACCATAGTCTTGCTTGCTCTTTGGCCCTAGATTCTTTCTCCTACTTGTAGTCCTCCATGCAAAACCCCTAAGTCCAGGAGCTTGCACTCATTTGATCATTTTTGGTTCAAGTTATAATGCCACCCACCTCCTGTCCAGATTTGAAGTTACGCAAAACTTGCACTAGCAAGTTTGTGCTTTCACAAACTAACCTCACCACCCTCTCTTTCACCTAAAGAGACCCCACTCTGGAAGTTTTGGTCACTCCAAGAAATGCCTAAGTGCCTCGGCATTTTGTCAAACACCCCAATGGGCATGAACAGTTTTGGCATGATTGTAAGTTTGTGTTGTGAACTTTCCCATCTGTCCAAACCAAGTTGTCTAGTAGCCTGCTAATGGTCTCTAACCCAGACCTGTGGATTTGCATTTGATCTCTAGCAGTTTTGGCCATCCTGGCATTTCGTCGAGCAGACGCCGTGCACGCCCGGAGCGCGAGCAGAGCACGCGTTTTGCACGTGCCCGCGCCCGAGCAAGCGCGCCCCTGGATAAACTTCCCCGAGCTCATCATGATCCTTTCCCCCTTGCCTCGTCGCGCCAAGAGCCCCGACCGCCCCTGGCTCGCTACAGCGGCGCCGCAGAAAGCTTCTTGGCGGCATGCTTGCGGCCGCACCCATGGACGGCGCCGCCCAAACCTCCTCCGCTCGCCAGCTGCCCCCTGAAGCATCTCCAGCTCAGCCGCAGCTTTGTCCTCTAGCGCGCGTCGCCGCCACGTAGCCATTGCTACAGAAAGACGGTTCGTCGTCGTCCTTATCGCCGGCCGCCTCAGAACCGACCTCCACCGTGTATATAAGGGCCCCGGAGACCAATCGAGTTCTCGGGCAACCTCTTCTGATCCCCCTAGAGCCACCGCGGCCAGCAGCCGAGGAGGGGAAGGCCTTCTTCCCCGAGTCCGGCCGGTTCGGTCGCCGCCTCGTTCCGGTCGATTCCGTTGCCATCAGTGCCCCTCCCTCTCCATTCTCTCCACCAAGAACTCCCCCTCCCTCTCATGAGTGCAACCCCGCGCTCAATTTTGGTCGGAGACCACCGTAGCCCCAAACCCACTATCCACCCGAACGCCTGCTCCGCCGCGAAGCTCGTCGCCGGCAACTCCGTCCACGTCGGCGACCATGGCGGGTACCCACAGACTCGTCTCGACCCCCTGAGCACACCCATGTCCTCAGATCACCAAGAGACTCCCCCGTTCGTCGGCAAAACCTCGCCGGAGCTCCGCCTCCGTTCGGTCAGAGGGGAACGACGCGCGCGTGGCTGGTCAAACCTGACCAGTGGGCCAGGCGGGCCCACCGTCAGTGACCCAGCGCCTGTCCACGCAGGAGTAAGTGGAAGCGCCTTTTCCGAATACGCCTTCGACGTGTTTTTCTTTTAAAACGTTTTCTTTTCTGTTTTATTTTAAAAACAGATTTTGACCAAACTTTGACCTGCTGTATCTTTTAAAATACAACTCCAATTAAATTGATTCTTTTTCCTACCTCCTTCAAATATTGTCTAGTTTATTTTAAGATTTATTTGAAAAAAATTCAAAACAACTTTTGTGCTGTTTTTAATTTGGTGTGTTAATTCTTTTATATTTTCAAAATAGGATTTTTGAAGAGAGGAGAATTATTTCAAGAGTTTGAAATGCACCCTGCCTTCCCGTGACCTGAAGGCAAGCATTCTAAACCCCGGCATAATATTTTTGTGTATTCGTTGGCACATTTATAACATCACCTCATTTCGGAGAAATCGTTATTTCATGTGATATGATCATGTGCATGGATGCATATTAATGATTTCCATGCTGTTGGGAATGAACATACTTGTGATGATAATCATCCTCATGTGCCTTGCATGCATGCCGGAAGAAGTCCGGGAAAAACCTCTGCCTTGGGTAGGCATGAGTTTTTCACCGGTCTCCGTCGGGACGGTTATGTCCGGTATGGCATGGTAAGGTATGGTGAGTGGTAATTCTGTTGGTTGAATTATTTTTCCATATATGTCATGCAGGGAAATTTATAAACCTCCTGAGTCGACCATAGATCGAGTCTTGTGCCAGCAACCCCCATACTTGTTCCATACTACCACTCGTCTCTACAACAAGTAGAGTAGGGTTCAGTAAGTTGTCAACCTCTTTCTAGCACACACCGTACAAAGAGGCCAGGGTGGAAGATACCGGTTGTAGCTGGTAGGCAGACCACCTGGTCCGGGGGCATGGGTGTTTCCGGTTGAGACCGAGAGGAGAGGCCACCCCTTAGAGCGCGCAATATAAATTTGATCCCATGCTACGCGAGGTTGTAGCCTCCCCACTTAGAGTTTGCTTGACAGGTGTCGTGGGTGATTCCAGACACGTGTGATTAAAGCTGGTGTGTGCAAGTTAGGTGTGTTTTCAACAAAAAGACCGTAGACGGAATTAGTCACGATGGACTAAAGGAATCCGTTACTCATGGGTAAAGAGTACACCCTCTGCAGAGATTAAACCTGTTCGAATAGCCGTGTCCATGGTTAAGGATTACAGTCTGGGATGGGTCATGTGTCGGTCTTAGTGTCGGTCTTCGGAGGTGAAACTGTTAAATCAAAACTGATACTACGACTTGCGACATGTGGTAATGATGATTATTATTTTGTTGTGGACTAATCCATGGTATTATCGGTATTGTCGAATATCCCTGGATGGTTCTACCTCCTGGATATTCACTATGATTGTTTTTTTTTCTTTTAAAGCCCTTTACGTGGTGTCGCTCAGACGCCCGACTGCGGCATTTCTTTTAAAGCCCCTTACGTGGTGTCGCTCAGACGCCCGACTACCGCATTTCTTTAGAAGCCCTTTATGTGGTGTCGCTCAGACGCCCGACTGTGGCATTTCTTTTAAATCCCTTTATGCGGTGTCGCTCAGACGCCTGACTGTGGCATTTCTTTTAAAGCCCTTTATGTGGTGTCGCTCAGACGGCCGACTATGGCATTTCTTTTAAAGCTCTTTATGTGGTGCCGCTTAGACGCCCGACTGTGGCATTTCTTTTAAAGCCCTTTATGTGGTGTCGCTCAGACGCCCGACTGTGGCATTTCTTTTAAAGCCCTTTATGTTGTGTCGCTCAGACGCCCGATTGTGGAATTTCCTTTAAAGCCCTTTATGCGGTGTCGCTCAGACGCCCGACTGTGGCAGTTCTTTGAAGTCCTTTATATTATTTATTTCATAATCCTAATACTATCACTTTATTGCATATTCATAATTATCATGCTTGCACGCATCAGAGTTTATTTATCTTTTGTGACCGACGTCATGAGCATAAGATATTTTCGGCATATTATTGTTATATTATTCCTGTGTTCATAATGTTTGGGAGTACATTCCTAGTACTCACTGGCTTGTCCCTGGCTATTGTCTTGGCCAGATTTCTTGCGCGGAAAGGAGCGACCGTGTTGGCAGCCCGGAACCTAAGCAACGGTGATAGCAGCCTCGCGAAGATAGGAGTTAACCTGGTCAACTGTTCCCGTGGGAAATGGAGTCCCAGAGACACTGATGTTTTACAACCCGCTTCCGCCATCAACCACTAGAAACCCTTGATTGTACTCACAGGCCAGAATGGTCTTGTACTACATACATTGTATTTTGCTTGGATTTTCTGTATCAAGCTAGTGCCTTATCAGCTAACAGTTATCCTGGGGCTGGTAAGCACAAGGGCCATTTTCTGGGATTAACACCCGGAGAATCGGTCGCCACAGTACAAGGTTAGAACTATCACCGGTGATGAGTTCGACGTCATCTACACCTATTCTCCCATGACGGTGAAAGGATGCCTTTCTCGCTTAAGACGCATGTTCGAAAACTCACATGATGAGTGGGTCGCTTGGCTAGATGTTGAGTAAACCATGTAAAAAAGTGGTGTATATACATTTTTTAAAAGGCTAGAGGGCGGGGCAGTCTAGCTTGGTCAGTTTCACGAGAGGAGAGGGCCTTTGCAATTTGATGGCTCATTACTGCTGTCAAATCAAATAGTATTGTGCCGCCTGCTGCACGCCCGGCTGAACACGCCTCCTCGCCTCCATCAAACCCCTCCATTAAACCTGCATGCAAACTAAGAAACCTACTCTAGCCACACGTCCGTTCATGAGCGGGCCGGAATTAAATGCAACACGGGCCGAGCTCCTCCCAGCCGTCCTTAGTTTAAACGAGGCCAGACGCCGGCCAAGCTCCTACCGTCCGCCCTCTATCTACATGAGGCCAGACAGACAGCGGGCAAGAATCGCACCCCTCCACAGCTCTCCCATCTCCTCCTTCACCATTTTCTCCACTCTTCCAATGGCTTCCGAGGAGCCGTTCTCCGGCATATTACCCGACTGGGTGGCCCGCCGAGCCCTCCGGATACGGGCGAGGCCGCTCGGCGCTTCACCAATCTCGCTTGGCCCGACGGAGCCAGTTGCCGACCCAATTAGGTGCGTGGTTCAGCAACTCGCCGCTCCAGTTCAGCTCGATGAGGAGTGACGAGTTGCTCCATGCCGGCATGGCGGCGAATACACCGGTACGGGCGTCATCACTGCCGCGTCGTACCGCGCCACCAGTGTCTGCGGTGGCCGCACCTTCAGGTTCAGGCGCGCCTCCGTGCCGGCAGCGCTGGCGTGCAGAGATGGCCGGGTGCGTGGAGAGCGACGAATCGGTGGCCAGCTTCTCCGTGTCCGCCGCCATCATCGAGGAGAAGTAGAACACGGGAGGCCGCCACCACTTGGGTCCCATGAAGGCCACCGCCGAGGCGACGACTGTGCCTTCAGGTGGTTTCTTTGCTGCTTCGTCTCTTCTGAGGACCATCGTCGACCCCGCAAGTTTCTGCCGGACATGAGGAAGGCAAAGGGATCCGCGGGCGGCCATTTAGATTATGTACTCCCTCTCAAGCTGCCGGGAAATATTTGTTCCAAGAATGGATAAATTGTATGTATCTATAACTAAAATAAGTCTAGATACATCCATTTCTAGGACAAGTATTTCCGGACGGAGGGAGTATTAATTATACCAAGAGAGCCGGATTGGCACCTCTTAGTTCATGTAAATGTAATGAAACCCATCATGTTCATATGAAGATCCGGATTTTTTATATGAAATCCTTCATGCTTATATGAAATCAGTCCGTGTTTGCATGAATTTCATCTTCTTGGTTAGAGCTGTGAGAATGTATGCCGCTGGTGTTTGATGTCGTCCTCCAAGGAAGGAAGCGGGAGGAAATTTGCTGGCTGCTGTTGGAGATGCTCTTATGCTGGAAATAATAGAGTGACATCCAATCCATTTGAGTTAATTGCCTGCATGATTGTTCCTCTATAACAAGTTAATTGCATGTACAGTTTACACGTGACTTGCAGGGTGGCTACAGCTTCGTACAGAAAGTTAAAAAGAAACAGGTCCATCCTTAATCTTGTATTCTAAGTACTCTGTGGGTTCCACTGTCAGTACAGTAGCGAAAGAAGTATATATTAAATAATTAATATATAATATAAAAATCTAAAGTTAAAATACAGAATTCAAACTCATGTCATCGCGTCGCGTGCATCCGGCGCTAACCAGTCCAGCACATTTTTGTTATAGACCATGCTGGAGATATATCTCCATGTCTACTCTTATACTCCATTCGTTCCTAAATATTTGTCTTTTTCAGATTTCAAATGGACTACCACATACGGATGTGTATGTAGACATATTTTAGAGTGTAGATTCACTCAATTTGCTTTGTATGTCTTTTTAGGAAGGGGTCATATTTCTCCTTGATTTATTTATGAGGTATCCAGATGGCACTGCACCGCCAAGAAAAGAGGGTAACATCAAAATTATGGAGTACTTTTTTGAGTATGTTGGTAAGGTCCGGTCATAGTCACTTGTTGAAATCTCTAAAAAGACAAATACTCCCTCCGTCCGGAAATACTTGTCATCAAAATGGATAAAAGGAAATGTATCTAGACGTATTTTAGTTGTAGCTACATGTCTTTTTATCCATTTTGATGACAAGTATTTTCAGACGGAGAGAGTATTTAGGAACAGAGGGAGTAGAAAACAGAGTTGGTTATGATGGTGTGTGTTCAATCTTGCAATATAGGCCGTCAGATTTATATCTAACGGATAGGAAAGAAAATATGGCAATTTTGCAAATATATACCCACACGCCTCTCCGTGTTCACAAATAAGGCCTTCCCTCGTTCAGCCTTCTCTCACAAGATAAAATACTCATAAAAATGCATCTTGATGTTCCGTGCAACGCATGGGCAGCTAGCTAGTTTCTTTTAAAATAGTTGCTGCGATAATTGGGTTGAAGTGATATATTTTATGTCTGCCCCGAATGATTTCAGATTCACTAGTAGTAACAAAGAAAAGGTTGCCTTGTTAATTAACAGAAAAAAGGGTGAAAACTATCACATGAGGCCGGTAAAAACAAGGCACACTGGGTTCAGCGTCATCGTCACTACAGCTGTGCTCGCGCGAGAAGTCTACATATCAAGGGGGCTACCGAGCGGGGCACCGAGACACAATGTTTGAGAGAGAAACCAATTGACAGATTATGATCATATCGAGTTGTCACCCTTCTGCTGTCATTGTTTGGGGAGAGGGAGAGAGACATATCGAGAGTGTGCGCGGTAGGCACAGAGGCACAACTAGCGAGTGTGTGTGTATGTGTGTGTGTTTGAAAGAGGAGTAGATAGATTATTATCAAGATCGAGGTGCCACCCTACTCCTTCGGTGTCGGGTAGTGTGTGTGTGTGTGTGTGTGTGTGTGTGTGTGTGTGTATGTTTGAGAGAGAAGCCAGTCGATAGATTAGTATCAAGATCGAGGTGTCACCCTACTCCTTCGGTGTCGGGTAGTGTGTGTGTGTGTGTGTGTGTGTGTGTGTGTGTGTGTGTGTGTGTGGGTGTCTTTGAGAGAGAAGCCAGTTGATAGATTAGTATCAAGATCAAGGTGTCACCCTAATACTTCGTTGTTGGGAAGAGTGGGTGTGTGGGTGTGTGTGTGTGGGGGGGGGAGGCAGTGACACTCACATATCTCTACTTCTTATAAGAAAACAGAGTTGGTGATGATGGTGTTCCTGCCATCCTACAATATAGGCCATCCGATTTATATCCGACGGGTAGGAAGGAAACTATGGCAATTTTGCAAAAAGATACCCACACCCATCTCCGCATTTGCAAATAAGGCATTCCCTCGTTCATCCTTTTCTCCCACAAGATAAACTACTCATACAAATACATTTTAATGTTCCGTGCAACACATGGGCATCTTGCTAGTAGGGAGAAGGTGTTTGTGTGACACATATCTAGCTATATTAAGGGATAGGTAGATAGCATTTGTGCAAGGCATACTTAAAGCATCACGAAGATCAACAAACGGTGGGCATGCAAGTTCCGGAAAAAATCAAGCGAGAAACTATGTGTGCACGCGCGCGCGTACGTGCGTGCGTGTGTGTGTGTGTGTGTGTGTGTGTGTGTGTGTGTGTGTGTGTGTGTGTGTGTGAGAGAGAGAGAGATCCCAAAACAAAAGGTGCTCTGTTGGAATCCCATTATATGTATTCATATGGTTCCGGAACTCGAGTTAACCTTAGGCATATGTGAGAGAGACATGATTATACTTTGAGACATTAGTGGCTGTGGGTGGGCGGAATTAAAGGGGTGGGCGTGTTAGACAGAGAGAGCGTGTGTGTTTCTGTGTGAGAGACTTCTAGGACGGGGTAGAAAGACGAATTTAACCTTGACGGAGGGAGAGAAATACACAAAGTACGCGTGTGTGATTCCGATGCCCACGGGGAAATGAGATATGTATGCGTGTGAGAGAGATTGCACTATTCATTCACGTATCACTATCTAGCGATCGTGGACGTGCATCACTTGAACATAAGTCAATATCTACTTCGTATCGTGGCCAAAGGTACAATATCGATTCAACGCTATAAAGATTGGACACTCACATATCACATTTTTTCTATTTAAATAAACCTTTTCAGTTGTGCATGCCAAAGTTACAATGATGTTTCTTCAAACAACCAATGTAGCTATCATGTACACGCACCATTGTTACTCTTGCATTCAAATTCATTAGTCTTGGATGATTTAAGTTTCTATTTTGAAGTAATATATGTAATATTCATATATGAATTCAACGGGTACGCAATTTATGAAATGGAGGCTAGGTAATTATATGAGGTAACACTTTTAAGTAGCGGACTACAATATCCATTTCTTTTTGTGCGCCTCTGCACTAACATGTCAATGCATTATCTTTAAAGTAAATAACCAATGGCACTAAATTATATATTTACACGAGAAATACATAGGCTGAGCGTTTGATCCCTTTTTTGTGAACACGCCACTACACCCGTACGATTGGCTGCGCCTGTGTGAACGTCCAAGTTATCGGCGCATCATCCCGAGTTATTGTCTTTTTTTCTAGGGTGGACTTCACACCAGTTATTAATCACGACGCTGCGTGCCCGTGTACACAGTCTAGCATGACCTTCCCGCTAGCACGGTCCAAAATTAGTTGAAACTGGATACGAACGATCCCGCGGGCGGCACAATCTCCCGCCTCCTTCTAAAATTTCCACCACCTTAGTCTTTAGCATGCGAAATTCCCCTTTTGTCTTTGGTGCACGGAGACCAATAGTTACAATACCGCCCTCATCTACATAATAGGTTGGGGCTGCTTTGGTAACTTCCGGTTTCCCCCACTACACGGCACCCCCATTTCCTCTCCCCTCCCAAGAAAACGACTAACTCGCACAAAGCACCAGAAAGCATCTTACATCACGCCGTCTGCATTTCATCGCCCTTTCTCCCTCCCTCTCGAAACCCTAGACTGCTCATCCACCACGTACCATAGCCCATTCATCGCCAGTGCATCCACCTAGCCGGATATGCTTGTGCGGCCGCATCTACCCTCCCACCTCCCCTAGAAACAAGTAGATCGCTCATCCACCACTGCATTACCACAGCCCATTCGATGTCGGCCTTGTCCACGGCACGGATCTGCTTCGCCGGTACTCTCATCAACCATCACAAGATCTGCAGCGGCTCATTCAGACTCCCCACCAGAGACGCTTCATCCACACACCCCGGAGCCGCCACCGACGCCCGTCGGCGTCCTCTGATCCTCTTCACGACACCTTCCTCAACCCTACGAAGCCGCCGCCCGACACCATCGTCAACCCTACCGGAGTAGCTTCGCCTATACCATTCTCAACCCTACCGGGGCCGCTTTGCCAACTCACAAGTCCACAGCCTCAGATCCGCTTCCTCGCATGCTCATCCAACCTACCGGAGCATCTTCTGACGCCCCGTCCACGGCCGCAGATCTGCATCGTCGACACCATCCTTAACCCAACCACCGGAGCAGCTTCTGATGCCCCGTCCACGGCCGCAGATACACATCGTCGACACCATCCTTAACCCAACCACCGGAGCAGCTTCACCTACGCCCTCGTCCACGGCCACAGATCCACTTCGCCCACACCGTAGTCCACCCTATTGGAGTCGCTCCACAAACACCCTACTCGACGGTTCTAGATCTCCTTACCGGACCCCGACAGCCAGCGCAGCGTCATCACCCTTGACGTTGCTAACTTGATTCCCAGCATATGAAGAGATGCCAAGCACCCGCCACGGCCTAGGTACTTGTCACCTTTAAACCCGTCTAGCATCACCTGCCCGATGTACTTCAAATATACTAACCGGTCGCTGTTACCTGTTATGCAGCTGGCAAAAACTACAAGGACGATGTTTCTTCTGGATCTAACAGCTTGGCCAACCAATATCCTGGACTGAGGCATTGCTATGATCTTGTAAGCGCGTCTCTCTCTCACTTGTATTGTTCTCATGCTCGCCAGTGCTTTGCTAGGATTTTCAACCAGTAATCCCTTTGTGCAGACAATGATTTCTACTACTGGCTGCTAAATTAGATATGTGGGTGTCATACATGATACTGAAGGAAATATGCCCTAGAGGCAATAAGAAAGTTATTATTTATTTCCTTATTTCATGATAAATGTTTATTATTCATGCTAGAATTGTATTAACCGGAAACATAATACATGTGTGAATACATAGACAAACATAGTGTCACTAGTATGCCTCTACTTGACTAGCTCGTTGAATCAAAGATGGTTAAGTTTCCTAGCCATAGACATGAGTTGTCATTTGATTAACGGGATCACATCATTAGGAGAATGATGTGATTGACATGACCCATTCCGTTAGCCTAGCACATGATCGTTTAGTATGTTGCTATTGCTTTCTTCATGACTTATACATGTTCCTGTAACTATGAGATTATGCAACTCCGTTTACGGAGGAACACTTTGGTGCTACCAAACGTCCACAACGTGAATCGGGTGATTATAAAGGAGTACTACAGGTGTCTCCAAAGGTAAATGTTGGGTTGGCGTATTTCGAGATTAGGTTTTGTCACTCCGATTGTCGGAGAGGTATCTCTGGGCCTTCTCGGTAATACTCATCACCTAAGCCTTGCAAGCATTGTAACTAATGAGTTAGTTATGAGATGATGTATTACGGAACGAGTAAAGAGACTTGCCGTAATCTAGATTGAACTAGGTATTGGATACCGACGATCGAATCTCGGGCAAGTAACATACCGATGACAAAGGGAACAAAGTATGTTGTTATGCGGTTTGACCGATAAAGATCTTCGTAGAATATGTAGGAGCCAATATGGGCATCCAGGTTCCGCTATTGGTTATTGACCAAGAATAGTTCTAGGTCATGTCTACATAGTTCTCGAACCCGTAGGGTCCGCACGCTTAAGGTTTCTGCGATGCTTATATTATGAGTTTATGAGTTTTGATGTACCGAAGGAGTTCGGAGTCCCGGATGAGATCGGGGACATGACGAGGAGTCTCGAAATGGTCGAGACGTAAAGATCGATATATTGGACGACTATATTCGGAGTTCGGAAAGGTTCCGAATGATTCGGGTATTTTTCGGAGTACCGGAGAGTTACGGGAATTCGCCGGGAGAAGTATTGGGCCTTATTGGGCCCTGCGGGAAAGAGAGGGGGGCTGACTAGGGCAGGCCGCGCGCCCCCCCAAGGCCAAGTCCGAATTGGACTAGGGGAGGGCCGCACCCCTTCTTCCCTTCCCTTCCTTCTCTCCTACTCCTACTAGGAAAGGAGGAGTCCTACTCGGTGGGAGTAGGACTCCCCCTTGGTGCGCCTCCTAGGCCGGCCACCTCCTCCCTTGCTCCTTTATATCACGGGGCAGGGGGCACCCCAACACACAAGTTGATCTATGGATCGTTCCTTAGCCGTGTCTGGTGCCCCCTCCACCATATTCCACTTCGGTCATATCGTCATGAGCTTAGGCGAAGCCTGCGCCGGTGAAGTCATATCGTCATGAGCTTAGGCGAAGCCCTGCGTCGGTGGAGCATCATCATCGTCACCACGCCGTCATCTTGTGGAACTCATCCCGACACTTTGCTGGATCGGAGTCCGGGATCGTCATCGAGCTGAGCGTGTGCGTAACTCGGAGGTGCCGTCGTTCGGTGCTTGGATCGGTCGGATCGTGAAGACGTACGACTACATCAACCGCGTTGTTATAACGCTTCCGCTTTCGGTCTACGAGGGTACGTGGACAGACACTCTTCCCTCTCGTTGTATGCCATCACCATGGTCTTGAGTGTGCGTAGGAAATTTTTTGAAATTACTACGTTCCCCAACAGTGGCATCCGAGCCTGGTTTTATGCGTTGATGTCATGTGCACGAGTAGAACACAAGTGAGTTGTGGGCGATATAAGTCATACTGCTTACCAGCATGTCATACTTTGGTTCGGCGGTATTGTGAGATGAAGCGGCCCGGACCGACATTACGCGTACGCTTACGCCGAGACTGGTTTCACCGCTTGAGCACTCGTTGCTTAAAGGTGACCGCGGGTGTCTGTCTCTCTCACTTTAGTTGAACCGAGTGTGGCTACGCCCGGTCCTTGCGAAGGTTAAAACAGCACCAACTTGACAAACTATCGTTGTGGTTTTGATGCGTAGGTAAGAACGGTTCTTGCTCAGCCCGTAGCAGCCACGTAAAACTTGCAACAACAAAGTAGAGGACGTCTAACTTGTTTTTGCAGGGCATGTTGTGATATGATGTGGTCAAGACGTGATGCTATATTTTATTGTATGAGATGATCATGTTTTGTAACCGAGTTATCGGCAATCGGCAGGAGCCATATGGTTGTCGCTTTATTGTATGAAATGCAACGCCATGTAATTGCTTTACTTTATCACTAAGCAGTAGCGATAGTCGTAGAAGCAATAGTTGGCGAGACGACAACGATGCTACGATGGAGATCAAGGTGTCGCGCCGGTGACGATGGTGATCACGACGGTGCTTCGGAGATGGAGATCACAAGCACAAGATGATGATGGCCATATCATATCACTTATATTGATTGCATGTGATGTTTTTCCTTTATGCATCTTATCTTGCTTAGATTGACGGTAGCATTATAAGATGATCTCTCACTAAAAATTATCAAGACGTGTTCTCCTCGAGTATGCACCGTTGCCAAAGTTCGTAGTACCCGGACACCACGTGATGATCGGGTGTGATAAGTTCTACGTCCATCTACAACGGGTGCAAAACAGTTGCGCACGCGGAATACTCGAGTTAAACTTGACGAGCCTAGCATATAACAGATATGGCCTCGGAACACGGAGACCGAAGGTCGAAAGCGTGAATCATATAGTAGATATGATCAACATAGTGATGTTCACCATTGAAACTACTCCATCTCACGTGATGATCGGACATGGTTTAGTTGATTTGGATCACGTAATCACTTAAGATGACTAGAGAGATGTCAGTCTAAGTGGGAGTTCTTAAATAATATGATTAATTGAACATAAATTTATCATGAACTTAGTCCTGGTAGTATTTTGCAAATTATGTTGTAGATCAATAGCTCGCGTTGTTGCTTCCCTATGCTCTTATATGTTTGTTTTGATATGTTCCTAGAGAAAAATTATATTGAAAGATGTTAGTAGCAATGATGCGGATTGGATCCGTGATCTGAGGTTTATCCTCATTGCTGCGCAGAAGAATTATGTCCTTAATGCACCGCTAGGTGACAGACCTATTGCGAGGAGCGGATGCAGGCGTTATGAACGTTTGGCTAGCTCAATATGAGCAGAATCTGACGTTATGAACGTTTGGCTAGCTCAATATGATGACTACTTGATAGTTTAGTGCACCATGCTTAACGGCTTAGAATCGGGACTTCAAAGACGTTTTGAACGTCATGGACCATATGAGATGTTCCAGGAATTGAAGTTAATGTTTCAAGCAAATACCCGAGTTGAGAGATATGAAGTCTCCAACAAGTTCTATAGCTAAAAGATGGAGGAGAATCGCTCAACTAGTGAGCATGTGCTCAGATTGTCTGAGTACTTCAATCGCTTGAATCAAGTGGGAGTTAATCTTCCAGATAAGATAGTGATTGACAGAATTCTCTAGTCACCATCACTAAGTTAGTAGAACTTCATGATGAACTATAGTATGCAAGGGATGACGAAAAAGATTCTCGAGCTCTTCGCGATGCTAAAATCAGCGAAGGTAGAAATCAAGAAAAACATCAAGTGTTGATGGTTGACAAGACCACTAGTCTCAAGGAAAATGGCAAAGGGAAGAAGGGGAACTTCAAAAGGAACGGCAAGCAAGTTGCTGCTCGAGTGAAGAAGCCCAAGTCTAGACCTAAGCCTGAGACTGAGTACTTTTGCTGCAATGGAACTGGTCACTGGAAGCAGAACTACCCCTGAATATTTGGTGGATAAGAAGGATGGAAAAGTGAATAAGGTTATATTTGATATACAGGTTATTGATGTGTGCCTTACTAGTGTTTATAGTAGCCCCTGAGAATTTGATACTCGTTCGGTTGCTAAGATTAGTAACTCGAAACAGGAGTTACAGAATAAACAGAGACTAGTTAAAGGGGAAGTGGCGATGAGTGTTGGAAGTAGTTCCAAGATTGATATGATCATCATCGCACACTCCCTATACTTTCGGGATTAGTGTTAAACCTAAATAAATGTTATTTGGTGTTTGCGTTGAGCATGAATATGATTTGATCATGTTTATTGCAAAACGGTTATTCATTTAAAGTCAAAATTGTTGTTCTGTTTAAATGAATAAAACCTTCGATGGTCATACACCCAATGAAAATAGTTTTCAAAACGGTTATTCATTTAAAGTCAAAGAATAATTGTTGTTCTGTTTAAATGAATAAAACCTTCAATGGTCATACACCCAATAAAAATAGTTTGTTGGATCTCGATCGTAGTAATACACATATTCATAATATTGATGCCAAAAGATGCAAAGTTAATAATGATAGTGCAACTTATTTGTGGCACCGCCGTTTAGGTCATATTGGTGTAAAGCGCATGAAGAAACTCCATGCCGATGGGATTTTGGAATCACTTGATTATGAATCACTTGATGCTTGCGAACCATGCCTTATGGGCAAGATCACTAAAGACTATGTTCTCGAGAACAATGGAGCGAGCAAATGACTTATTGGAAATAATACATCTTGATGTATGCGGTCCGATGAGTGTTAAAGCTCACGGCAAGTATCGTTATTTTCTGACCTTCACAAGATGATTTGAGCAGATATGAGTATATCTACTTAATGAAGCACAAGTCTGAAACATTTGAAAAGTTCAAATAATTTCAGAGTGAAGTGGAGAATCATCGTAATAAGAAAATAAAGTTTCTACGATCTGATCGTGGAGGAGAATATTTGAGTTACGAGTTTGGCCTTCATATAAAACAATGTGGAATAGTTTCACAGCTCACGCCACATGGAACACCATAACGTAATGGTGTGTCCGAACGTCATAACCGTACTTTATTTTTGATATGGTGCGATCAATGATGTCTCTTACCGATTTACCAATATCGTTTTGGGGTTATGCATTAGAGACAGCTGCATTCACGTTTAATAGGGCACCATCTAAATCCGTTGAGATGACACCGTATGAACTATGGTTTAATAGTAAACCTAAGCTGTCGTTTCTTAAAAGTTTGGAGTTGTGATGCTTATGTGAAAAAGTTTTAAACTGATAAGCTCGAACCCAAATCGGAGAAGTGCGTCTTCATAGAATACCCAAAGGTAACTATTGGCTACACCTTCTATCACAGATCCGAAGGCAAGTTATTCGTTGCTAAGATGGATCCTTTCTAGAGAAGAAGTTTCTCTCGAAAGAAGTGAGTGGGAGGAAAGTAGAACTTGATGAGGTAATTGTACCTTCTCCCTTATTGGAAAGTAGTTCATCACGTAAATCAGTTCCGGTGATTCCTACACCAATTAGTGAGGAAGTTAATGATGATGATCATGAAACTTCAGATCAAGTTGCTACCAAACCTCGTGGGTCTACCAGAGTAAGATCCGCACCAGAGTGGTACGGTAATCATGTTCGAAGTCATGTTACTAGACCATGATGAACCTACGAAATATGAGGAAGCGATGATGAGCCCAGATTCCGCGAAATGGCTTGAGGCCATGAAATCTGAGATGGGATCCATATATGAGAACAAAGTGTGGACTTTGATGGAGTTGCCCGATGATCGGCAAGCCATATTATATAAATGGATCTTCAAGAGGAAGACAGATGCTGATAGTAGTATTACTATCTACAAAGCTAGACTTGTCGAAAAAGGTTTTAGACAAAGTTCAAGGTGTTGACTACAATGAGATTTTCTCAACTGTAGCGATGCTTAAGTCAGTCCGAATCATGTTAGCAATTGCCACATTTTATGAAATCTGGCAAATGGATGTCAAAACTACATTCTTTAATGCATTTATTAAAGAAGAGTTGTATATGATGCAACCGTAAGGTTTTATCAATCCTAAAGGAGCTAACAAAATGTGCAAGCTTCAGCGATCCATCTATGGACTGGTGCAAGCATCTCGGAGTTAGAGTAAATGCTTTGATAGTGTGATCAAAGCATATGGTTTTATCTGAGACTTTTGGAGAAGCCTGTATTTGCAAGAAAGTGAGTGGGAGCACTACAACCTTTCCGATAAGTATATGTGAATGACATATTGTTGATCGGAAATGATGTAGAATTATTCGCAAAGCATAAAGGAGTATTTGAAAGGAGTTTTTCAAAGAAGGACCTCGGTGAAGCTGCTTACATATTGAGCATCAAGATCTATAGAGATAGATCAAGACGCTTGATAAGTTTTCAATGAATACATACCACGACAAGATTTTGAAGTAGTTCAAAATGGAACAGTCAAAGAAAGAGTTCTTGCCTGTGTTACAAGGTGTGAGATTGAGTAAGACTCAAAACCCGACCACGGCAGAAGATAGAAAGAGAATGAAAGTCATTCCCTATGCATCAGCCATAGGTTCTATAAAGTATGTCATGCGGTGTACCGGATCTATTGCATACCCTACCACTAAGCTTGGCAAGGAGTGCAATAGTGATCTAGGAGTAGATCAATGGACAGCGGTCAAAATTATCCTTAGTAGAATAAGGATATGTTTCTCGATTATGGAAGTGAAAAAAAAGGTTAAATGTAAAGGGTTACGTCGATGCAAGTTTTAACACTAATCTAGATGACTCTGAGTCTCAATCTGGATACATATTGAAAGTGGGAGCAATTAGCTAGAGTAGCGCCGTGCAGAGCATTGTAGACATAGAAATTTGCAAAATACTTACGGCTCTGAATGTGACAGACCCGTTGACTAAAATTATCTCACAAGCAAAACATGATCACACCTTAGTACTCTTTGGGTGTTAATCACATAACGATGTGAACTAGATTACTGACTCTAGTAAACCCTTTGGGTGTTGGTCACATGTCGATGTGAACTATGGGTGTTAACCACATATAGATGTGAACTATTGATGTTAAATCACATGGCGATGTGAACTAGATTATTGACTCTAGTGCAAGTGGGAGACTGAAGGAAATATGCCCTAGAGGCAATAAGAAAGTTATTATTTATTTCCTTATTTCATGATAAATGTTTATTATTCATGCTAGAATTGTATTAACCGGAAACATAATACATGTGTGAATACATAGACAAACATAGTGTCACTAGTATGCCTCTACTTGACTAGCTCGTTGAATCAAAGATGGTTAAGTTTCCTAGCCATAGACATGAGTTGTCATTTGATTAACGGGATCACATCATTAGGAGAATGATGTGATTGACATGACCCATTCCGTTAGCCTAGCACATGATCGTTTAGTATGTTGCTATTGCTTTCTTCATGACTTATACATGTTCCTGTAACTATGAGATTATGCAACTCCCGTTTACCGGAGGAACACTTTGGGTGCTACCAAACGTCACAACGTAATCGGGTGATTATAAAGGAGTACTACAGGTGTCTCCAAAGGTACATGTTGGGTTGGCGTATTTCGAGATTAGGTTTTGTCACTCCGATTGTCGGAGAGGTATCTCTGGGCCTTCTCGGTAATACTCATCACCTAAGCCTTGCAAGCATTGTAACTAATGAGTTAGTTATGAGATGATGTATTACGGAACGAGTAAAGAGACTTGCCGGTAACGAGATTGAACTAGATATTGGATACCGACGATCGAATCTCGGGCAAGTAACATACCGATGACAAAGGGAACAATGTATGTTGTTATGCGGTTTGACCGATAAAGATCTTCGTAGAATATGTAGGAGCCAATATGGGCATCCAGGTTCCGCTATTGGTTATTGACCAAGAATAGTTCTAGGTCATGTCTACATAGTTCTCGAACCCGTAGGGTCCGTGACGCTTAAGGTTTCGATGCGGTTATATTATGAGTTTATGAGTTTTGATGTACCGAAGGAGTTCGGAGTCCCAGATGAGATCGGGGACATGACGAGGAGTCTCGAAATGGTCGAGACGTAAAGATCGATATATTGGACGACTATATTCGGAGTTCGGAAAGGTTCGAATGATTCGGGTATTTTCGGAGTACCGGAGAGTTACGGGAATTCGCCGGGGAGAAGTATTGGGCCTTATTGGGCCCTGAAAGAGAGAGGGCTGCCTAGGGCAGGCCGCCCCAAGGCCTAGTCCGAATTGGACTAGGGGAGGCCGCACCCTTCTTCCCTTCCCTTCCTTCTCTCCTACTCCTACTAGGAAAGGAGGAGTCCTACTCCCGGTGGGAGTAGGACTCCCCCCTTGGTGCGCCCCTCCTAGGCCGGCCACCTCCTCCCTTGCTCCTTTATATACGGGGGCAGGGGGGCACCCCAACACACAAGTTGATCTATGGATCGTTCCTTAGCCGTGTCTGGTGCCCCCTCCACCATATTCCACTGGTCATATCGTCATGAGCTTAGGCGAAGCCTCGCGCCGGTGAAGTCATATCGTCAGCGAGCTTAGGCGAAGCCCTGCGTCGGTGGAGCATCATCATCGTCCCACGCCGTCATCTTGTGGAACTCATCCCCGACACTTTGCTGGATCGGAGTCCGGATCGTCATCGAGCTGAGCGTGTGCAGAACTCGGAGGTGCCGTGCGTTCGGTGCTTGGATCGGTCGGATCGTGAAGACGTATGACTACATCAACCGCGTTGTTATAACGCTTCCGCTTTCGGTCTACGAGGGTACGTGGACAGACACTCTCCCCTCTCGTTGCTATGCCATCACCATGGTCTTGAGTGTGCGTAGGAAATTTTTTGAAATTACTACGTTCCCCAACAGATACTACCTTGTACCTCCGTTCCTAAATATAAGTCTTTCAAGAGATTCCACTATAGGCTACATACGGAGCAAAATGAGTGAATCTACACTCGAAAATGCATCTATATACATTTGTATGTGGTCCATACTGGAATCTCTACAAAGACATATATTTAGGAACAAAGGCAGTACATTACACAAAATCGTCGGTGGCATGTAGGAATTCCAGTGCACTACATTAGGCTCCCTTAGAGTGCCTGCTAGTCCAGCACACAGAGTCATGACTAGTTTATGCTACACACACAATCGTTAATTGGTGGTTTAAATATGCGCAAGGGATATGCAATGTAGTATCATGTAGAGATGTATGAAATTAGCTGTGTCGACTTGCAGATAGGGTTACACAATGAAAAAGTACAAGATATATGTGGCAATTTCATGGAACATTGCAAAAAAAGGAGAGGCAGCGGTGAGCCTATACAGTGTGCTATGGTACGTCACTCCTCCATTGCAATCATCATGATATGTTATTTGTATATCAGTTCTATTAGCAAAGTTTCTTAGGGACAGTTATTACGAGTTATCCTAAGAAAATAAGCATCTGTGAATATAAGCTCCATGTAATAAGCCAACCAGTTCTTTTCATTGCGTTTTTAGCTTATCTTTGGTATGACCAGTGGAAAGTCTAGATTGCATTATATTTTTTCATTTTGCTGCCCATATGAAAATTAATTTGACTTGCAAACATCACAAATTGAACCCAGTGCAGTAATTAATATGATAGGAAAATAGACCATCACTATTTGCTCAAAATGCAAATACACAGATACCATCTACTTGGCACAATCTACTTTGGTCAATGTTTTCCATAGAGATCCCATTGCCTAATTTAAACGAAGAATGCATGACCCACATTTAAATGAAGAATAATTATTTATTGAAATTCGATGGTCCAAGTGGCTAGTTATTATCATATAGCAGCACCACCTGAAAGCATCATATAGCAGCCAGGGAGATTTGCCCCCATCCACCGGCCATGTAGCCTAGCTGGACATAGCATCATTGTCGGACTTCGGGTTCCGGCAGACCCTTGAGGTTCGAACTCTGGGGTGCGCACGAAGATCTCTCCCCTACCAGCTCACGTCTCGAAGCCTCGCAAGGGATTGCTACGTCTTGAGCTTGCGTTGGTTTTCCTCGAAGAGGAGAGGGTGATGTAGCAATAGTAGCGTAAGTATTTCCCTCAGTTTTTGAGAACCAAGGTATCAATCCAGTAGGAGGCTCCTCAAAAGTCCCACGCACCTACACAAACAAACTGAGAACTCGCAACAAACGCGATAAAGGGGTTGTCAATCCCTTCACGACCACTTCTTGAAAGTGAGATCTAATAAAGATAGTATGATAAGATAAATATATTTTTGGTATTTTATAATATAGATGCAAAAAGTAAAGATGCAAATAAAAGTAGATTGAAAGCAAATATGATAAGAGATAGACCCGGGGGCCATAGGTTTCACTAGAGGCTTCTCTCAAGATAGCATAAGTATTACGGTGGGTGAACAAATTGTTGTCGAGCAATTGATAGAAAAGCGCATAGTTATGAGATTATCTAGGCATGATCATGTATATAGGCATCACGTCTGAGGAAGTCCTGGACTACGAGGTGTCCGGATAGCCGAACTATCATCTTTGGCCGGACTCCTAGACTATGCAGATACAAGATTGAAGACTCCGTCCCATGTCCGGATGGGACTTTCCTTGGCATGGAAGGCAAGCTTGGCGATACGGATATATAGATCTCCTACCATTGTAACCGACTCTGTGTAACCCTAACCCTATCCGGTGTCTATATAAACCGGAGGGTTTTAGTCCAGAGGACGAACAACAATCATACCATAGGCTAGCTTCTAGGGTTTAGCCTCTACGATCTCGTGGTAGATCTACTCGTACTACCCATATCATCAATATTAATCAAGCGGGAGTAGGGTATTACCTCAATCGAGAGGGCCCGAACCTGGGTAAAAACATCATGTCCCTTGTCTCCTGTTACCATCCGCCTAGACGCATGATTCGGGACCCCCTACCCGAGATCCGCCGGTTTTGACACCGACATTGGTGCTTTCATTGAGAGTTCCTCTATGTCGTCACCGATAGGCCCGATGGCTCCTTCAATCATCAGCAACGACGCAGTCCAGGGTGAGACTTTTCTCCCCGGACAGATCTTCGTATTCGGTGGCTTTGCACTGCAGGCCAATTCGCTAGGCCATCTGGAGCAGATCGAATGCTACGCCCCTGGCCATCAGGTCAGATTTGGAAGTTTAAACTACACGGCCGACATCCGCGGAGACTTGATCTTCGACGGATTTGAGCCTCAGCCAAGCGCGCCGCACTATCTCGATGGGCATGATCTAACTCTGCCGCCGAACAGTGTCCTGGAGGCCGCACTAGTGTCCGCTCCGACCATTGATTCGGAGCCGATCTCGCCGATCGAGGATGGTTGGTTGGACACCACCTCGGGGGCTGAAATCTCTATGGCGATTGAGCCGAACACCATCCCTGTCCTTTGCGAAGACCGTGACTCCAAGGCGCCGGACTCCTCTCCGGACTGCTAACCCTCCGCACCCTGCCAATCGAATCCGATTGGGCGCCGGTCATGGAGTTCACTGCCGCGGACATCTTTCAGCACTCGCCCTTTGGAGACATCCTGAATTCACTAAAGTCTCTCTCTTTATCCAGAGAGCCCTGGCCGGACTATGGTCAGGAAGGTTGGGATTCGGACGACGAAGAAATTCAACGCCCACCCACCACCCACTTTGTAGCCACTATCGATGATTTAACCGACGTGCTGGACTACGACTCCGAAGACATCGACGGTATGGACGACGATGCTGGAGACGACCAAGACCCAGCGCCTACAAGGCACTGGAAGGCCACCTCGTCATACGACATATACATGGTGGACATCCCAAAAGATGGGAACGGCGATGGAACAACGGAGGATGACCCTCCAAGAAGCAGCCAAGCACGGCGTCGGGCCGCCGCTCTAAATCCCGCCACAGCAAAAACGGCGATTCCGGCACGGGAGACAATAATACCCCGGACAGTGCCGAAGACGACCCCCTCCAGCAGGACTCAGCGCAGGAGGAGGGAGAAGAAAGACCGCACGACAGTGCGGCAGAAAGAGAGGTAGAGGACGATAATTATATGCCTCCCTCCGAAGATGAGGCAAGCCTCGACGACGACGAATTTGTCGTGCCTGAGGACCCCGCCGAACAGGAGCGTTTCAAACGCAGGCTTATGGCCACGGCAAGCAGCCTCAAGAAAAAGCAGCAGCAGCTTAGAGCTGACCAAGACTTGCTAGCTGACAAATGGACTGAAGTCCTTGCAGCCGAACAGTATGAACTCGAACGCCCCTCCAAAAGCTACCCCAAATGCAGGTCGTTGCCTCGATCAGAGAAGGAAGCACCCACATCACCAGCGCATGATGCCGCCGACCGGCCACCCCGTGGCCGCGACAGAGAGGCCTCCTGACCCTCCGTTCAAGCCGCACCCCGACGCCGCTCAAAATGTACCAAGGCACGGGAAAACGCGCCGGACTTGCGAGATATATTGGAGGATAAGGCAAAACATACAAGATCGATCTCTACGGATCGGCGTGGGCGTAACGACTGATGATTACCGTCACGCCGGATACAGAAACCCGGCCGGGCGAACACGATGAACAAAGCTCATTTGAGCTACGTCGTGATATAGCCCAATCTGAGGCGCCGACACCCACTATGCTTCACGAGATGAAGTAATGGATCATCAAATCCACGAGGGCTTCAAACTCGTAAACATCAAATCATACGATGGTACCACAGATCCTGCGGTCTGGATCAAGGACTATCTCCTCCATATCCACATGGCCCATGGTGATGATCTACATGCCATCAAATACCTCCCACTCAAGCTTAAAGGACCAGCTCGGCATTGGCTCAACAGCTTGCCGGCAGAATTAATTGGTTGTTGGGAGGACCTGGAAGCCGCATTCCTTGATAACTTCCAGGGCACATATGTGCGACCACCAGACGCCGATGACCTTAGCCACATAATTCAGCAGCCGGAAGAATCGGCCGGACAATTACGGACACGGTTCCTAACCAAGAAAAATCAAATCGTTGATTGTCCGGATGCAGAGGCCCTTGCAGCCTTCAAACATAACATCCGCGACGAGTGGCTAGCCCGGCACCTAGGACAGGAAAAGCCGAAATCCATGGCATCCCTCACCACACTCATGACCCGTTTTTGCGCGGGAGAGGACAGCTGGCTAGCTCGAAGCAACAACTTGGCCAAACACCGTGGTAGTTCGGATACCAAGGACAGCAATGGCAGGTCGCGTCGCAACAAAAACAAGCGTCGTGTTAACGGTGATAATGCTGAAGATACGGTAGTCAATGCCGGATTCAGAGGCTCTAAACCCGGTCAGCGGAAGAAGCCATTCAAAATAAATACCCAGGGCCCGTCCAACTTGGACCGAATACTCGAGCGCTTGTGCCAGATACATGGCACCCCCGAAAAACCAGCCAACCACACCAACAGGGACTGTTGGGTGTTCAAGCAAGCAGGCAAGTTAAGTGCCGAACTAAATGACAAGGGGCTGCATAGCGATGACGAGGAAGAGCCCCGGCCGCCGAACAATAGAGGACAAAAGGGCTTTCCCACACAAGTGCGGACGGTGAACATGATATACGCAACCCACACACCCAAAAGGGAGCGGAAGCATGCGCTAAGGGACGTATATGCGATGGAGCCAGTCGCCCCGAAGTCCAACCCATGGTCTTCCTGCCCGATCACCTTCGGTCGAAGGGACCACCCCACTAGCAACCGTCACGGCGGTTTCGCCGCATTGGTTCTTGACCCAATTATTGACGGATTTCACCTCACCGTAGTCCCGATGGACGGCGGTAGCAGCATGAACACTGCTTTATCGAGGATACAGTCGCGCAAAATGGGCATAGATCCCTCAAGGATTAAACCCACAAAGACGACCTTTAAAGGCGTCATACCAGGTGTAGAGGCCAATTTTACGTGCTCGATTACACTCGAAGTGGTCTTGGATCCCGGATAACTTCCGGCGAAGAGTTAATCTTTGACATAGTCCCGTTCGCAGCGGCTATCACGCCTTTGCCGGACGAACAGCATTTGCAAAGTTCAATGCGGTGCCGCACTACGCATACCTCCAGCTCAAGATGCCAGGCCCTCGAGGAGTAATCACGGTCAATGGAAACACCGAACGCTCTCTCCGAACGGAGGAGCATACGGCGGCCCTCGCGGCGGAGGTGCAAAGCAGCCTCTCATAGCAATTCTTGAGTCCGGCCACTAAACGTCCGGACACTGTCAAGCGCGCCCGGAGTAACCTACAACAAGACCGCCTGGCACGATCCAAGCACGCGTAGCAATCCGGCCCCAAACCCATCCATTGCGAAATTGCGAAGCCAGTACTACGTGTACATAACTACGCTCTGGAGATACCATGGGCATCAGGGGAGGGGCACGACCACGGCACGCCCAGAATGCGGTTCAACCGCACCAGGGGCTCCCGATTGTGTCATTCTTTTCTTTTTCTTTTTCTTACTTTCGGGACTCAGTGCTCGAAGCCCTGTCCGGCATTCGCGTCGAACTCACGATGCAACAGCCAGGAAATGTAAGTTACGCCGAGTGTCCGTGTGGTCTCTACTACGAGCATTATACCTGTTTTACATACCATCCCGCTTACCCTGGAGGGGACATGTTAAATAGTCCCATCCCTTGCTTATTGCACAATTTGTATCATTCTGCTTTTATTTGCAGTTTCTTTTTAATAACCAATACATAGCTTTTGCCTATTATTGCACTCCTGTCTTTATCTATATATATGTTCATTTCATGACATGTTGCACCCATACACTATGGTATGGCCAATACACCAGGGGCTTAAGTACCCCAAAATTATGGTGTGATAAGTCCAACACTTTCACAAGTGTGGCACCCCGAACTTATAGCATTATATGCATCGGCTCCGAATCATGTCTTGTGTCAATAGTTGGGTTTGCCCGGCTCCCATGTTTTGGTACCTTACGTTCCGCTATATCGGCTAAGGTAGCACTGGGAGAACCACTGCGATTGCGCCCCGGTTGAGCTGGGTTGAGCACCTCAGTGGAGAAAGCTAAAATTGACCGTCATGATAGGGCGAGAGCCGGTCGCTGTTCGAGAGGTTTTTTGGGTCCCTAAAGACTTACGCCGCTTAGAGCGAGGAACCGGCATTGTCCGGCCAAGGCGTGGATAGTGCCCCGAACTCGGTCTTCCGAATACTAGGGGCTTCGCCGAAATTTAAAATTATAGAATTCTATGGCTAAGTGAGAGTGTTCAAGCATTATAAGTCCAGTTGCCTTGTTCGTTGCATTGAGCGCCTCCTCGATGGACCCAAGAATGGGAACAAGAGCGCTCAAGTTTATCCCAACACCCCAAAGCACTTTCGTGGCATAGGGGATGAAGCCAACGACTTTCCATCTCTCAAATTTGATAAACGGTCACACAAGGTAATATTTTAAATTAACAAGCGTTGCTTAGCGCATATGAACAAGTTTTCAGCGTCAGATAACAAATGCGAGTCTATTCAAAAATTACATCTTTGGAGCACTCATCCGCTATACGGCGGGCACCCTTCAGGACGCCCTCATAGTACATTTCAGGCGTGCGACGCTCCTTGCACTTCGGTGGCCCGTCCGTCACAAGCTTCTCCGCATACAGCTTGCCCCAGTGCACTTTAGCACGGGCAAGGGCCCGACGGGCACCTTCAATGCAAATGGAGCGCTTGATGACTTCAATCCATGGACAGGCGTCCACCAGCCGCCGCACCAGCCCAAAGTAGCTCCCGGGCATGGCTTCCAATGGCCACAGCCGAACTATGAGGCCCTTCATGACCTGTTCGGCGACCTTGTGGAGCTCGAACTGCTGCTTCAGCTGGTCGCTTAGGGGCACCGGATGTCCGGCCTCAGCATACTGAGACCAGAACACCTTCTCCATTGAGCTCCCCTCCTTGGCGCGGTAGAACCCGGCAGCATCAGACACACTATGGGGCAGATCTGCGAATGCTCCTGGAGAGCTCCGAATCCGGGTAAGTAATAGGTAATTTACTTTCACATGCTTGCTTTGCATAAAGAATGCCTTACCCGCCGCTATCTTCTTTAATGATTCAATTTCTTGGAGGGCTTTTTGGGCCTCGGCCTTAGCAGCTTTGGCACTATCAAGAGCCGAGGCAAGCTCGGACTCTCGAGTCTTCGAGACACGCTCCAAACCCTCGTGTTTTTTCACGAGAGCCTGGAGCTCTTGCCGTACCTCCGCCAGCTGCGCCTCCCCCTTCTCTCGCTCGGTGTGCTCCGCAGCCGCTTTGTTTTCGGCCGCGGACACCGCCTCCTTCAAGGTCGCCACCTCGTTCGTGGCCCCTACAATACCCACGTTATTCCTGTCATTTTTTTTTGCAACCGAATCCTTTCTATAAGGTATTTCTTTAATAAGGTATTACTTACCTTCCTTGTCCTCGAGCTGCTTCTTGGCAAGGTCGAGCTCGTTCTCGGACTGCTCGAGGCTTTGCTTCAATGCATTGACCTCCGCATTCAGTGCGGCAGAGGTCAGGAGCGCAGCCTGCATTCCCATATTGACATACTTATGTTAGACTCCTGCGTATATCTTTTTAGATCCTTAGTCCGGCTTTTCTTTCCGAACACCGAACTAAGCATCGAGGCTACTGTCTATGCGGTAATATTTTTACATATTCTAAACTTACCTCAAAGCCTATTAGAAGCACAGTACAGGCTTGATCAACCAGCTCTTGGCGGACTGAACTTTATGGATCACCACACTCATAACAGTGCGGTGCTCCTCCTCGATGGAGGCGCTGTTAAGCGCCTCCAGTAAGCTATCCGGTGCCTCCGGTTGGATGGAGGACACCGGCGTCTTACCCTTCCTACAAAGGGACCGCTTGCCGGACTCCGGAACCGCTGAAGGTTCCGGTATGGAGTCCGGACGAGGGTCGGGCTTAGAG
Source organism: Aegilops bicornis (assembly GCA_021605145.1). Classification (NCBI taxonomy): domain Eukaryota; kingdom Viridiplantae; phylum Streptophyta; class Magnoliopsida; order Poales; family Poaceae; genus Aegilops; species Aegilops bicornis. Next base: position 221,263,813 of record CM038674.1, on the reverse strand, counting down.
CCCCTGGGGGTCTCACCCCCACGCGCCTGGAGTCCGGGAGGTTGCCTTGCGGCGCCTCCTGCGCCACCTCCTCTTGACCAGGCCCCCCTTGGGGCCCCACCTCGGCATCGTCCGCAGCGTGAGGTGAAGAGGCGGCCGGAAGTGAAGTACTCTCCATTTCCGACGAACTCGAGGACCCGCTCGACGGCGGGCGAAGCTCGCCCTTGGGCGGGCTGCATGATTGTTCGCATTAGAGAACACTATGCAATGATAAAAAAGCCATGGGCATCCGGACACTTATGATCTCGCCAGGGGCTTGGCCCTTGTTGGCCACTCCTCCTCGTCGTTGTCGACGTTGGTGGAGAAGCCCAGAGGAAGGGTCCTTCCCTTCTTGGACCCTCCGGCCTACCCAGTTGGGGCGGCCTACCTTTTCTTCTCTCTCCCCGCTGGGGGAGAGGCTTCTTTTTCCTCCTCCTCTTCCTCAGAGGAGGATTCCACCTCCGGGTTGTCGGGCGATGAGTCCGACAGCCCCTGGAGTCGGGAGCTCCTTCAAGTTCCCGTGGCCTCCTTCTTGGCCTTCTTCTCCGGCACCACATGAGGTACCAGAGCCAGCAGCCCCGTCAATCGGGCGTCCGCTGGGTCTTCTGGCAAAGGGGCCGGACAGTTAATCTGTCCGGACGTCTTCAGCCAGTCCTGTCAAAGGTTAGGGAGTTTTAGATCCCACATAGAGTCCGCGATCTTTGGTAGCGGATGAGGGAGCCTCGGCGCCCTTGAACAGCACCTTCCAGGCATCTTCGTATGTAGTGTCGAAGAGCCTTTTCAGAGTCGAGTGATGTGCCGGATCAAACTCCCACAATTTGAAGGCCCGTTGTTGGCATGGGAGAATCCGGCGGATGAGCATCACCTGGACTACGTTGACAAGCTTGAGCTTCTTGTCCACCAGGTTTCGGACGCAAGTTTGGAGTCCGGATAGCTCGTCCGAATCCCCCCACGTCAGGCCCGTCTCTTTCCATGATGTGAGCCATGTGGGGGAGCCAGATCTGAATTCGGGGGCCGCCGCCCATTTGGAGTCGCGCGGCTCGGTGATGTAGAACCACCCTGATTGCCACCCCTTAATTGTCTCCACCAAGGAGCCCTCGAGCCATAGAACATTGGGCATCCTGCCCGCCATGGCACCTCCGCACTCCGCCTGTCGGCCGCCCACTATCTTCGGCTTGACGCTAAAGGTCTTCAACAATAAACCGAAGTGGGGTTGGATGCAGATGAAAGCCTCGCACACGACGTTAAACGTCGAGATGTTGAGGATGAAGTTCGAGGCCAGATCGTGGAAGTCCAGGCCGTAGTAGAACATGAGCCCCTGGACAAATGGGTGAAGTAGAAAACCTAGTCCCCGGAGGAAGTGGGGGAGAAACACCACCCTCTCATGGGGACTGGGGGTTGGAACGAGCTGCCCCTCGTCGGGCAGCCGGTGCGAGATGTTGCTGGACAAGTATCCGGCCTCCCGCAGCTTTGTGATGTGCCCCTCCGTGACGGAGGAGGCCATCCACCTGCCTCCCGCTCCGGACATAGTTGGAGAAGGTTGAGGTGGGGTGTGCGGACTTGGGCGCTGGAGCTCGAGTCTTGTGAAATGGATTAGCAAAGGAGGAAGAAGGTGTAGGCGAAAAGGTGGATCCTTATCCCCTTATATGGACGGACGAAGCAATGCATCCCCTGCCAGCCTGGTAAAACTCGCTTATCTCCCAAGCGCCGTAATCAATGGCGCGGATGGGTTACCCACGTCCGTATTGATGGGAATCCCGGAATAAGGGGGCACGATCTCTGCTTTGATAAGACGTGCCAAGGAAACCGCCTCGCTAAACGCGCTAAGCTGGAACAGTAAAAAACGATTCGTATAATGGCCTGGCCGTGGTGTGATGTCACGCCGTGGAATACGTCAGCAGATCTGTGAAAACTTATTCTCTCTACGGTGGTATGTGGAACTTGTTTTGCAGAGCCGGACACTATCCTTGTGTTCAAAACCTTATATGGAGTATTCAGAGGAGGAACCCACCTTGCAATGCCGAAGACAATATGCGCACCGGACTCGTCGTCATTGAAGCCTGGTTCGGGGAGCTCTTGAGGGAGTCTGGACTCGGGGTGTCCGGATAGCCGAACTATCATCTTTGGCCGGACTCCTAGACTATGAAGATACAAGATTGAAGACTCCGTCCCGTGTCCGGATGGGACTTTCCTTGGCGTGGAAGGCAAGCTTGGCGATACGGATATGTAGATCTCCTACCATTGTAACCGACTCTGTGTAACCCTAACCCTATCCGGTGCCTATATAAACCGGAGGGTTTTAGTCCGTAGGACGAACAACAATCATACCATAGGCTAGCTTCTAGGGTTTAGCCTCTCTGATCTCGTGGTAGATCTACTCGTACTACCCATATCATCAATATTAATCAAGCAGGAGTAGGGTATTACCTCCATCGAGAGGGCCCGAACCTGGGTAAATACATCGTCTCCCTTGTCTCCTATTACCATCCGCCTAGACGCACAGTTCGGGACCCCCTACCCGAGATCCGCCGGTTTTGACACCGACAACGTCCATAACAAGTAGACCGACTCCTGCCTGCATCTACTACTATTACTCCACACATCGACCGACTCCTGCCTGCATCTAGAGTATTAAGTTCATAAGAACAGAGTAACGCATTAAGCAAGATGACATGATGTAGAGGGATAAACTCAAGCAATATGATATAAACCCCATCTTGTTATCCACGATGGCAACAACACAATACGGGCCTTGCAACCCTTTCTGTCACTGGGTAAGGATACAGCAAGATTGAACCCAAAGCTAAGCACTTCTCCCATGGAAAGAAATATCAATCTAGTAGGCCAAACCAAACTGATAATTCGAAGAGACTTGCAAAGATAACTCAATCATACATAAAAGAATTTAGACAAGATTCAAATATTATTCATAGATAAACTTGATCATAAACCCACAATTCATCGGATCTCGACAAACGCACCGCAAAAAGAGTTTACATCGAATAGATCTCCACAAGAGAGGGGGAGAACATTGTATTGAGATCCAAAAGGAGAGAAGAAGCCATCTAGCTAATAACTATGGACCCGTAGGTCTGTGGTAAACTACTCACAACTCATCGGAGGGGCAATGATGTTGATGTAGAAGCCCTCCGTGGTCGATTCCCCCTCCGGCAGAGTGCCGGTGGAGGCTCCAAGATGGGATCTCGCGGATACAGAAGGTTACGGCGGTGGAAATTGTGTTTCGTGGTGCCCCTAGATGTTTTCGAGGTACATAGGTATATATAGGAGGAAGAAGTACGTCGGTGGCCGCCCGAGGGGCCCACGAGACAGGGGGCGCGCCCTACAGGGGGGCGCGGCCTCCTATCTCGTGGCATCCTCGGCTGCTTCTTGACTTGCACTCCAAGTCCTCTGGATCACGTTCGTTCCAAAAATCACGCTCCCGAAGGTTTCATTCTGTTCGGACTACGTTTGATATTCCTTTCCTTCGAAATACTGAAATAGGCAAAAAAACAACAATATGGGCTGGGCCTCCGGTTAGTAGGTTAGTCCCAAAAATGATATAAATGTGTAAAATAAAGCCCATAAACATCCAAAAGGGATAATATAATAGCATGGAACAATAAAAAATTATAGATACGTTGGAGACGTATCAAGCATCCCCAAGCTTAATTCCTGCTCGTCCTCGAGTAGGTAAATGATAAAAAAGAAATTTTTGATGTGGAATGCTACCTATCATAATTCTTAATTGTAATTTTCTTTATTGTGGCATGAATGTTCAGATCCAAATGATTCAAAATAAAAGCTTATAAAACGTAAAAATAATAATGCTTCAAAGCATACTAACAAATAATCATGTCCTATCAAAATAACATAGCCAAAGAAAGCTTATCCCTACAAAATAATATAGTTAGGCCATGCTTCATTTTCATTACACAAAATACTCCCATCATGCACAACCCCGATGACGAGCCAAGCAATTGTTTTATACTTTTTAACGCGCTTCCGCTTTTTCAACTCTTACGCAATACATGAGCGTAAGCCATGGACATAGCAGTATGGTGGTATATGATGGTGGTTGTGAGGACAAAAAGGGAGAAGATAGTCTCACATCAACTAGGCGTATTAACGGGCTATATAGAGATGCCCATTAATAGATATCAATGTGAGTGAGTAGGGATTGCCATGCAACGGGTGCACTAGAGCTATAAATATATGAAAGCTCAACAAAAGAAACTAAGTGGGTGTGCATCCAACTTGCTTGCTCACGAAGACCTAGGGCATTTTGAGGAAGCCCATCATTGGAATATACAAGCCAAGTTCTATAATGAAAAATTCCCACTTAATATATGAAAGTGACAACATAGGAGACTCTCTATCATGAAGATCATGGTGCTACTTTGAAGCACAAGTGTGGAAAAAAGAGATACTAGCAATGTCCCTTCTCTCTTTTTCTCTCATTTTGTTTTTCTTTATTTTTCTTTTTTTCTTCTTCTTTTTTTCCTCTTCTCTTTTTTTCTTTTCTTTGGCCCTCTTTTTTTCTTTTCTTTTTGTAAAGTCCGGAGTCTCATCCTGACTTGTGGGGGAATCATAGCCATCATCATCCTTTCCTCACTAGGACAATGCTCTAATAATGAAGATCATCACACTTTTATGGATTTACAACTCAAGAATTACAACTCAAAGCTAGAACAAGATATGACTCTATATGAGCATACTCCGTGATGTCTGGGATATGCAATGAATCAAGAGCGACATGTATGAAAATTATGAAAGTGGCCTTGCCACAAATACGATGTCAACTACATGATCATGCAAAGAGCAATATGACAATGATGGAATGTGTCATAGTAAACGGAACGGTGGAAAGTTGCATGGAAATATATCTCGGAATGGATATGGAAATGCCATAATAGGTAGGTATGGTGGCTGTTTTGAGGAAGGTAAATAAGGGTTTAAGATACCGACGAAAGTTGCGCGGTAATAATAAAGGCTAGCAAAGTAAAAGGATGAGTGTGCATATGTCCATGGACTCACATTAGTCAAAAAGAACTCATATACTTATTGCAAAATTCTACTTAGCCCTCGAAGCAAACTACTACTACGCATGCCCTAAGAGGGATAGATTGGTAGGAAAAGACCATCGCTCGTCCCCGACTGCCACTCATAAGGAAGACACTCAAAAGAGCACCTCATGCAACAAATTTGTCACACAACTTTTACCATACGTGCATGCTACGGGACTTGCCAACTTCAACAAAAGTATTTCTCAATTTCATAATTACCCACTAGCATGACCCTAACATTACTACCTTTATATCTCAAAACAATTACCAAGCATCAAGTTGATCATAGCATCCAATTCTTTTTCTATGATAGTTTTTATTACACCCAACTTGGATGCTCATCATTCTAAGACCAACTTTGTAACCATAGCAAATACCATGCTGTTATAAAAGAATCTCAAAAAGATATAAGTGAAGCATGAGAGACTAGAAATTTCTTCAAAATTAAGACACCACCGTGCTCAAAAATATATAAGTGAAGCACTAGAGCAAAAACTATCAAGCTCAAAAGAAATAAGTGAAGCACATAGAGTATTCTAGCAAATTCTAATCAAATAGGCTTCTCCCAAAAGGTGTGTACAGAAAGGATGATTGTGATAAACGAAAAATAAAAGACTAATATAATACACGATGTTCCAAGCAAAACACAAATCATGTAGCGAATAAAAATATAGCTCCAAGTAAATGAACGAAGACGAAAGAGGGGATGCCTTCCCGGGGCATCCCCAAGCTTAGGCTTTTGGCTATTCTCGAATATCTTTGGGTGCCTTGGGCATCCCCAAGCTTAGCCTCTTGCCACTCCTTATTCCATAGTCCATAAAAGCTTTACCCAAAACTTGAAAACTTCACAACACAAAACTCAACAGGAAATCTTATAAGCTCCGTTAGTGAAAGAAAACAAAACCACCACATAAGGTACTGCAATTAACTCATTCTTAATTTATTTTGTTGTTAAACCTGCTGTATTCCAACTTCTTTATAGTTTATAAACTAATTTACTAGCCATAGATGCATTGAAATAAGCAAACAACACACGAAAAACAGAATCTATCAAAAACATAACAGTCTGTAGCAATCTGTAACTAACGCAAACTTCTGGAACTCTAAAAATCCTACCAAAATAGGAAGTCCTGGAAAATTTGTTTATTGAACAGCATCAAAAATAATAAACGCAAAAGCACGTTCCTGTGATTTAACAAAATTATATTCGTGCGCGCAAAGTTTCTGTTTTTCAGCAGAATCAAATCAACTATCATCGTAGGTTATCCTATAGGTTCTACTTGGCACAAACACTAATTAAAAGATAAAAACACATCTAAACAGAAGATAGATGCAAGATTTATTAATAAACAGGAGCAAAAACAAAAAACATAAAGAAAATTGGGTTGTCTCCCAACTAGCGCTATCATTTAACGCGCCTAGTTAGGCATAAAAGCAAAGATAGATCTAACGAGTGCCATGTTTGGCACTAAATTCATAAGTAGCCCGCATGATAGATTCATAAGGTAATTTGACTTTATTTCTTGCAAAGTGCTCCATGCCTTTCTTTAATGGAAATTGGAATCTAATATTCCCTTCCTTCATATCAATAATCGCACCAATCGTTCTAAGGAAAGGTCTACCAAGAATAATAGGGCAAGAAAGATTGCAATCTATATCAAGAACGATAAAATCTACGGGCACCAAATTTCTATTTTAAACAATAAGAACATCATTGATCCTTCCCATTGGCTTTTTAACGGTGGAATCCGCAAGATGCAAATTTAAAGAGCAATCATCAAGATCATGGAAACCTAGAATATCACATAAAGTTTTCGGAATCATGGAAACACTAGCACCCAAATCACACAAAGCAAAACACTCATAATCTTTAATTCTAATCTTTATAGTAGGTTCCCACTCATCATTAAGTTTTCTAGGTATAGAAACTTCCAAATTAAGTTTTTCATCATAAGATTGCATCAAGGCATCAACGATATGTTTGGTAAAAGCTTTGTTTTGACTATAAGCATGAGGAGAATTAACAACGGATTGCAACAAGGAAATACAACCTTTTAAAGAACAATTATCATAATCAAATTCCTTGAAATCCGAGATAGTAGGTTCAATATTATTAGAAGTTGAGGATTCTCCAATCTCACTTTTACCAAATTTAGCATCAAGATCTAAAGACTCTGAATTCTTGGGACGCCTTCTAGGAAAGGTTGATTCATCATCAGTCCCATAATCATCAAAATTCATATTGCAAAACATAGATCTAATAGGAGACGCATCAATAACTTTAAGATCCTCATCGTTATTTTCATGGAAACTAGAAGAACACGCTTTTATAAATCTTTCTTTTTAGCACGCAATCTAGCGGTTTTTTCCTTACACTCATCAATGGAAATTCTCATTACTTTGAGAGACTCATTGATATCATGCTTGGGAGGAGAAGATCTAAGTTTAAGAGAATCAACATCAAGCGAAAGTCTATCAATGTTCCTAGCCAAATCATCGACTTTGAGCAATTTTTCTTCAAGCAAAGCATTAAAATTCTTTTGAGAAATCATAAATTATTTCACACTATTCTCAAAATCAGAGGGAATCTTAATAAAATTACCATAAGCATTATTGTAGGAATTTCCATAATTATTAGAGGAATTACTAGGGAACGGTCTAGCATTAAAGTTTCCTCTATAAGCATTGTTTCCAAAACTATTCCTACCAACAAAATTCACATCCATAGATTCACTATTATTCTCAATCAAAGAAGACAAAGGCATATCATTGGGATCAAGAGGAGTATTTTTAGTAGCAAACATCTTCATAAGTTCATCCATCTTTCCACTCAAAACATTGATTTCTTCTATAGCATGCACTTTTTTACTAGAAGATCTTTCGGTATGCCATTGAGAATAATTAGCCATAATATTATCAAGAAGTTTTGTAGCATCTCCTAACGTGATTTCCATAAACGTGCCTCCTGCGGACGAATCTAAGAGATTTCTAGAAGAAAAGTTCAAACCGGCATAAAAATTTTGTATGATCATCCATAAATTCAAACCATGAGTAGGGCAACTGCGAAGCATCAATTTCATTCTTTCCCAAGACTGGGCAACATGCTCATGATCAAGTTGTTTAAAATTCACAATATCGTTCCTAAGAGTGATGATCTTAGTGGGAGGAAAATACTTAGAGATAAAAGCATCTTTGCACTTGTTCCAAGAATCAATACTATTTTTAGGCAAAGACGAAAACCAAACTTTAGCACGATCTCTAAGAGAAAACGAAAATAACTTGAATTTGACAATATTGTTATCCGTATCTTTCTTCTTTTGCATATCACACAAGTCCACAAAATTGTTTAGATGAGTAGCGACATCTTCACTAGGAAGGCCGGCGAATTGATCTTTCATAACAAGATTCAGCAAAGCAGTATTGATTTCACAAGACTCGACATCATTAAGAGGGGCAATCGGAGTACTAAGGAAATCATTATTATTGGTATTCGAGAAATCACACAATTTGGTATTATCTTGCGCCATGGCAACAAGTAATCCAACACACAAGCAAGCAGAAAAAAGGCAAGCGAAAAGAGAGGAGGAGATTTGGAAAGAGAGGGCGAATAAAACGGCAAGGGTGAAGTGGGGGAGAGGAAAAGAGGCAAATGGAAAATAATGTAAATGCGAGGGAGATGGGTTTGTGATGGGTACTTGGTATGTCTTGACTTGAGCAAAGACCTCCCTGGCAACGGCGCCAGAAATCCTTCTAGCTACGTATTGAGCTTGCGTTGGTTTTCCTCGAAGAGGAGAGGGTGATGCAGCAATAGTAGCGTAAGTATTTCCCTCAGTTTTTGAGAACCAAGGTATCAATCCAGTAGGAGGCTCCTCAAAAGTCCCACGCACCTACACAAACAAACTGAGAACATGCAACCAATGCGATAAAGGGGTTGTCAATCCCTTCACGGCCACTTGCGAAAGTGAGATCTAATAAAGATAGTATGATAAGATAAATATATTTTGGTATTTTATAATATAGATGCAAAAAGTAAAGATGCAAATAAAAGTAGATTGAAAGCAAATAGATAAGAGATAGACCCGGGGGCCATAGGTTTCACTAGAGGCTTCTCTCAAGATAGCATAAGTATTATGGTGGGTGAACAAATTACTGTCGAGCAATTGATAGAAAAGCGCATAGTTATGAGATTATCTAGGCATGATCATGTATATAGGCATCACGTCCATAACAAGTAGACCGACTCCTGCCTTCATCTACTACTATTACTCCACACATCGACCGACTCCTGCCTGCATCTAGAGTATTAAGTTCATATGAACAGAGTAACGCATTAAGCAAGATGACATGATGTAGAGGGATAAACTCAAGCAATATGATATAAACCCCATCTTGTTATCCTCGATGGCAACAATACAATACGTGCCTTGCAACCCTTTACATCCTTTGGTAAGGACACCGCAAGATTAAACCCAAAGCTAAGCACTTCTCCCATGGCAAGAAAGATCAATCTAGTAGGCCAAACCAAACTGATAATTCGAAGAGACTTGCAAATATAACTCAATCATACATAAAAGAATTCACACAAGATTCAAATATTATTCATAGATAAACTTGATCATAAACCCACAATTCATCGGACCTCGACAAACACACCGCAAAAAGAGTTTACATTGAATAGATCTCCACAAGAGAGGGGGAGAACATTGTATTGAGAACCAAAAAGAGAGAAGAAGCCATCTAGCTAATAACTATGGACCCGTAGGTCTGTGGTAAACTACTCACAACTCATCGGAGGGGCAAGGATGTTGATGTAGAAGCCCTCCATGGTCGATTCCCCCTCCGGCAGAGTGCCGGCGTGTGAAACTCCAAAAATTTTGTTTTGGTTTTTCAGCAAAAACTTTGTTGGTTTTGAAGGAGGTCATTCAAACCCTTCCAAAAATCTCCTTCTCTCAAGAATTTTCCCTTTGACAAAATATTTTTTTTTGTATCTTCTTCAACTCTGGTGTTGGCTATTAAAAACATTTCTTCTGATTTTCCCCCTTCTCAAGATTTGTTTTTGGGATTTATTTTCTTTAAGAAGAAAACCATAGGGATTTTTGGGTCTTCTCTTATTTTGAAACCATCCATGGTTTACCATGCCTCATGTGGAAAAATCTTCCCAAAACCCCTCCTTCCCCTTTGGGACAATTCAAATATTCTGCCCCAACAAGTCCAAATCATTTTTGGATTTTATTTCATTAAATTCTATTCCCAAAACAATTATGTCCATTATTTTGAGCCTAGGTAATTTGCAAAGCAAGTACCTAAATACCTTTGAGTTTTGTTCTCAAACCAACTATTCTGGATAGTCCCTGGCACCCACAACCAAGAACCATCAAGATCCACTCTTCTTCTTTTCAAAATTTTCAAGTTTCAGCTTCTGCAAGTTTGGACCAGATTTGTCAAATTTGGTGAAATTCATATCTCCTCTTCTCCAAAAATTCCACCAAAATTCAGGCAACCTCCAGTTGCAATGAGAAGCCACTCCACCAAAAATCAGCTCAAGGAAAAATCCCCACATACCAAAATCATTCTGTCAAACACCTAGCATGCACTGTCACCTTGCACTTTCAGAAAAATTCAGACTTTCAGAAATTCAGTTTCGTCAGAGGCTGGTCACTTGTCAAATGTGCACATTGGCGCGTTGCGCATGGCTCCGCCTCCCTGTCCAGAGCGCCGCACGGGCAATTGGCTGGTTCCTGGCGTCGGCGGCGCCATGGCCCGTCCGCGCCGGCGTCTTCCGCAGCGTCGGGACCTCCCGTGGCGGCCAACAGGGGGCACCCTGCGGAACAACGCCGTTCGGCACCGCCCACGCCACCTGGGAGCTCCGCGTGGCCATCTCCCTTGCCAGCGCACGCATGCAGCACGTCACCGTGGCCTGGCACGCACGGGGCGCGCCCTTTGCCGCCGACGTGCCGCACGGCCGTTCCGTTGGGGACAGGCCGTGACCACCCCTACCTCGCTAAGTTAGGCACCGGGATGGACTCAGTACTCCGTCTAGTCGATGCTCAAGCTCCTAAACCTACCGTCCCGCCACAGCACCGCCGTAATCACTCGCCGGACTTATCCCGTTCTCGGCAACCGCTTCGGGCCGGCTATATATAGCGCCTCCAAGCTCACTCTCGACCCCGCGCACCTCCACCACATCACTAGACCCCGCCCAGCCACTGGAAGAGCCTCGAGGGGCCCTTCTTCCTCAACTCCGGCCACCTCCGTCCGTTTCGGGCTCCGGCAGCGTTCTCGCTGGTGAGAGCTCCTCCACCGCCCTAGGCTTGACCGTAGCCTTCTGGCACCTCTAGGAGACTAACCCCCACTCCAATTTGACCCCAGCAGCTCTCTCCGACGAGACCCACGACTTCCCGAACCGCCGTCCGCCGGAGCAAGGGCCGCCGTCGACGTGGTACTCGCCGGCGACCACCACCACCACCCACCGACGCGGAATGGCGCCCTGAGCACGGAGGTACCAACCGATCCTCCTGCCTCGCCGTGGATCGCTGCCGGCGACCCCCACGGCTCTCGGGCGCCGACGAGTTCTGCCGCCTCGTTTAAATTTTTAAACCTGACGGGTGGGACCCGCCCGTCAGCCTCTCTGTCTTTATTTTGAAACGTTTTCTGAAAGCGTATTCTGATAAATATGCTTTCCAAACCGAATCGTTTTCTGAACTTTTCTGTTCTACCCCACAGGCATTTTCTCATTACGATGAGAAAGGTCCTTGGACCAAAACTCTTATAACTTTTAAACAGAAAAGGATTTTTGAGTGATTCTTTTTCTGTCCTCTTCAGAATTTTGTATAGTTTTTTATCTGATTTATTTGAAAAATATTTTGAATATTTTTTGAGCACCCCTTTGTATTTACATTAGTGCGTATATTTTTTTGTATACCGTAGATACCGAAGGAGGTGATGGGACCGCGAACTTTCACCGAGCTAGGCCCCGACTACTCTGAACCAGGCAAGCATGTTTGAACTTTTGATATGATGAGTGTTTGGGCATGTTTGCATTAATTTAGTATCATGCATGTTCATGAGCATCTCGATGAAAGTTTGTCTCGTAAGAGTTAAGGCAAGTGAGTTTCGGGAAATCCACGAGTTGTTGGAAACATGTTGCATGGCCATGAGTTGGCATGAGAATGGGTAAGATGGCAGTGTTGTAGCATGCCGCTCTTATGCCAGATCGTTGACCCAGTGTCAACATAAATCAGTCAAATTCCCGTCTGTCTCCCCTTTCGTACTACCACGTGTTTTCCGCAAGGGATACGACTTAGTAAGTTGCAAACCAATTCCTGGTACACACCAAATCGAGAGGCCGGGATGAGGGTTCCATGGCCCTGATTAAAGCCTTTCATCCGGTCAGGGGGCATGGGTGTTTCCGGTTGGGACCGAGAGGGGGGGCACCCCTTAGAGCGCGCATATATAAATTTGATCCCATGCTATTCGAGATAGTGATCTCCCCGTCTCAAAGTTTTTCTTGAACGCTATCTAGGGTGATTCCTGGCAACGTGAGGTAGGATGGGTGTGTACTGGTTAGCTCTGTTTTCACCGAAATACCGTAAACGGAACTAGTCCTTCGTGACTACGGAAATCCGTTGGCTGTGGATAATTTTAGTACAAACTCTACAGAGCCACAATTCTCTAAATTCATCTTATCCATGCCCAAGTACTGTGTTCATCCTATCTTGTCAAGTGTCAGTCTCGGTGACAGAAACTCCTGAGAACCATATGAGTGTTAAATGTTTATTTCTTATGAATGGACTAACCCGCTTATTGACTTGTGATGAATATTTTCCGTGAGCACCGTTTCTTGTAAGTTATGGATAATTAATTATAAGTCCTTTCTGCGATGTCGCTCAGACGTCCGACTGCGGCATTGTTATTATTTACTTTATTTATAAGCCCTTTCTGCGATGTCGCTCAGACGTCCGACTGCGGCATTGTTATTATTTACTTTAATTATAAGCCCTTTCTGCGATGTCGCCCAGACATCCGACTGCGGCATTGTTGTTGTTTACTTTAATTATAAGCCCTTTCTGCGATGTCGCTCAAACGTCCGACTGCGGCATGGTTATTATTTAATTTTGTTATAAGCCCTTTCTCTGATGTCGCTCCGACGTCCGACTACGGCACGCATGTATTTTCTTTCAATATTAGCCCTTTATGAGGTGTCTCTTAGACGCCCGACTGTGGCATGCCTTATTTATTTGTTCACCCTTCGGGGCGTCGCTTCAGACACCCGATCGGTTTTGAGTTTATCTTCTTTGGGTTTTCGAGCGGACTACCGCCGATTCCTTTTTACTTACATTGCTATACTAAATTGATTGCGCATTGTTAAAATATTCATGATGCATTCATGCATACAATTGTTATATCTTTTGTCCGAACTGTCTTGCGAGTACTTTCAAAGTACTCACCTGGCTTGTTGATTTGGCGGAATCTTGTGAAAGGCGATCTCATGGATGAAGAGTTCGATAGCGAGTCCGACGCCTAGAGGAATCCCGGTCGATCTCGTCGACCCTGGATTAGTCATCATGATATATTCGCTTCCGCTACCCAAATAAATTCACCGAGCCTCACCGCGACGCTCGATGAGCCGCCAGTGTTGGAGTCATATCTCCCACTCGACTGTGTTATTCCACCACTTTACCACGAGTCAGTAGTATGCCACCACTCCACTTTGTCACATCCGCCACTATGTATAATTATTGGCGTGCTTGTAATAATTTTTTGAGCAACTTCAGCTCGACCCTGTAATGTATCTTATGCTACTGGCTTATTGTATCAAGATTTTGTCTACCGGTATGGAGGATTTTCCTCACCTTTGGATTTTATAGGTCGGTTTCTCAATAAATATTTTTATTGAAAAACCGGTCGTGACAAGCTTGGTACCAGAGCCAGGCTGACTGTAGGAAGCCACTAGGTGTGATCGCTAATCAGTTATTATCATATAGAGCTATTAATTAATTTTTACAAACATAGTCAATTTCTGACAATCAGCATAAATTTATGATTTGACTACTCAGGATTTTTTTGCCTACTTTTGTAGATGGCTGGCAACGACTGCGAGTCACAGATGTTCGCCAACATGCCCGATGGGTTCGTCAAGCTTCTCTCCTTCATCGTCCAAGTCGCGATGGGGCCATCTGTGCGCCCAGTCTTCTCACTCTCTCAGCACAAGGTCAATGACCGTCTAACGATGCACCAAGCCGCGGCGCAATTCAAGGGAGGGCGAGTTGAGTGTTTCCCGTTCTTGGGGAGAGCCATGCCCACGGAGAAGCATGCACTGCAGATGGCAGCCCGTGAGGCGATAGCTCGTCTCAGGGATATCCTTCATTCGATGAAGACTCGTCGTTACCGCTACCTGCCATGTCACGTGCCATACACCTGCCACTACGTGTTCTCTTGCCCCAGAGGAGAACGATACGAAGCCTTTGAGATGCTTATCGAGTATCTTCGGGCTTTGGAGGCAGCCTTCGACAACCTGGTGGACGACTTTGTAGCTGCCCGCATGGACTCAGTCCATGGCTGTGCCGCCAACAGGAGGGAGCTCCTGCGCGCCGCACCGCCACTGACTTTCGTCTCATCATCAGCATCTTTTGCTCCTACTGCTCTCACCACTACTCGTCGCCTGCCTACCACAGAGGAGTTCAACCATGCCATTGCGCCTACTCCGGTTCGTTCTGCACCACCCCTCGTGCCTGCTCATGTTCGAGTTGTCCCGCATAGGGCACCTGCTCCACCAACTCAGCATAGCACTTCACGTCTGGAGCCTATCACCGAAGAGGAGGTCGAGTGTCACGCCCAATATGCGACCCTATCCAAAAGGAACTCGACGGTCCCACCAAGGATAGACCCGCATATTGAAACGCTTTTGCAAGGTGGATATCATTACATCAACATTACATAATAGTGGGGATACATACATAAGGCACAAATGCCACAAGAATACATCAACATCATATACAAGATCAACATCCGACTACGGATGAAACATAAACAGAAACTCAAACGACATCCACCACTGCTAGCCCAGTGCCGACCGAACCTATCCCACGATCAAGAAGAAGCCAAAGAAGAACTCCAACACAAGCAAACATCGCTCTCACGTCATGATCATCGCAAACCTGTACCGGCAACTAGTGGTGTAGTAATCTGTGAGCCACGAGGACTCAGCAATCCCATTACCATGGGTATCAAGACTAGCAAAGCTTAAAGGGAAAGGAAGGGGTAAAGTGGTGAGGTTGCAGCAGCGACTAAGCATATATGGTGGCTAACATACGCAAATGAGAGCGAGAAGAGAAACAAAGGAACGGTCGACAACTAGTGATGATCAAGAAGTGATCCTGAACTCCTACTTACGTCAAACATAACCCAGAAACCGTGTTCTCCTCTCGATCAACCCCGAAAAGAGACACTCACGGTTACACACACGGTTGGTGTATTTTTAATTAAGATCAACTTCGGGTTTTCTACAACCGGACATTAACAAATTCCCATCTGCCACATAACCGCGGGCACGGCTTTCGAAAGTTCAAACCCTGCAGGGGTGTCCCAACTTAGCCCATGATAAGCTCTCGCGATCAACGAAGGATATTCCTTCTCCCGGAAGACCCTATCACCTCTGGAATCCGGCTACAAGACATTTCGACAAAGAATAAAACAAGACCAAAGAAGCCGCTTTGGATGTGCCGACAAATCCTGATAGGAGTCGCGTACCTCGGTCTCGGGGCACACCGGATAAGTCAATCTCTGAGTAAAACCAACCCTCGAGTTGCCCGTGGTGGCCCCAAGCAGTTGCTCGGTTCGGACCAACACTTTCGAAGGAGCACCGCCCGGGGGCTAAAATAAAGATGACCCTTGGGCTCCGGAAACCCAAGGGAAATAAAAGGGTATAGGTGAGGCAAATGGTAAAACCAATGTTGGGCCTTCTTTGGAAAAGTCTTATTCAAAGCGAACTGTCAAGGGGTCCCATAAATCACCCGACCGCGTTAGGGACGCAAAATCCGGGAACATAACACCGATATGACGGAAACTAGGGCGGCAAGAGTGGAACAAAACACCAGGCATAAGGCCGACCTTCCACCCTTTACCAAGTATATAGATGCATTAATTAAGTAAGATATATTGTGATATCCCAACAAGTAAACATGTTCCAACAAGGAACAACATCTCCATGTTCCAACAAGGAACAAACTTCATCTTCACCTGCAACTAGCAACGCTAAAAGAGGGGCTGAGCAAAGCGGTAACATAGCCAAACAACGGTTTGCTAGGAAGGGTGACAACGAGTTAGAGGTTCATGGCAATTTGGGATGGTTTGAGCAGCAAGTGATAGGTAGCGCAGCATAGCGAAAGAACGAAGCAACTAGCATAGCAATGATAGTAGTGAGATCCAGGGTAGCGGTCATCTTGCCTGAAATCCCGCTAGGAAGAAGAACGAGTCCATGAAGAAGACGAACGGAGGAAGCCGAACCAAGCGTAGACGAACGAATCCTCACGATCTCAACGAAACAGGAACTAACAAGAAGAAGCACACAACATGGTAAACACACCACACATGAACAAGACATGATGCACAACCAAGCATGATGCATAACAAATCTATATGAGGCTACTCATGGCAAGAGATGATGCAAACAAAAGCGACACATCAAGACAAGTTAAATGAGGCCGGAAACAACATAGAACAATTCTGGTAAGTCCTCATATGCAAATTTCGAAATTGGTCCAGATCTGAATAAACCTTATGTTCAAGTTGTTAAACAGCAAGTTAAGATGCACCACGACGATCTACACGAAATTCTAATCAAGTTACATATAAAGTTCATTAGATTCGGAGCTACGGCCTAGAAGATATGAGCAAAACAAGTTAAGCATGGCATTGATGCAAAATGCATACAAACATCAAGCAAACACCTCAAAACAAGGATGCAACATGATAATATGAAACTACATGCAAAATCAAGCAAGTTTATATAGAGCACACTCAAAACGGAGCAACGGTTCAACACATACACATGAAACAAGTTATAGCAACAATCTGTCCAAAACAGCAAGTAGGCATATTGCAAGCACCAAAACGACAAGCTACAGGACCTCAACATAATAACAAAAGGCATGGGCATGATGTACAGGTAAAGCATTACAAAACATGAACACTGAGCTACCTCCAGAAATGACTAGAACATGCTCAAAATGACATGGCAAGATTGCAAATAATAACAGTTTCAGGCATTGGCAGAAATAACATCAGGTTGCAATGTTTAGAGCTATCAAACAACATGTTACAGGAACTTAACATGGCAAACAAAGGCATGGCATGAATATACTAATTGCATAGAACAAAAGTCCCTTACTGACCATAAGCCAAAAAGGATCAGAAAATATGATGACACCCATGTAAACATGGCAAGTAATATTACAGATTCATACATGGCAGGAACAACGATAAGTAGGCATGTTGGTGAGCTTGAACCACACACCACAGAGCAATACATGGCATGGCAAGGCAACCAACAGTAATAAGACATGTTATAGAAGCTATACATGGCAAGAACAACATCATAGCATGCAAGGGTCAACTACAACAACCTTGGCAAAATTGAATAACATGTAAACAATCTGCCAGGAACATTTTATAGAAAAAGTAGAGCTCGATTGACTCAAGCTATGGCACTCCATAATTGCAAACAAGTGCACGGATGGATAGAGCAAGACATGTATAACAAAACATCCTTACTGAAGTATCTCAAAATATGCATGGATCTCTCGGTAGCATCAAGTTAACATGGCATCAAAATATCAGCAGAACAGGGCTGAAATCAGCAACATCAAGACACCTAGTTTGCATGCTTGTGATAGTCACCACATAGATCACAAAAATACATGGCATACACCCCTTTAAATATGGCATGGCATATTACAAAACACATGTATGACTCAAGTCCATAGGATGCACATATCAATCATAGCAAAAATGACAAAAGTGCAAGTTCTGTTAAGAAACAGAAAGTAACATCACATAGCACTCTTCCAACAGCATTTAGGGCATCACGATGAGCTCAAATGAAAATGACGCAATGAGATGAAATGTTCTAATCTTCGAGACGAACATTTTGACATATTACACGCACGAAACGGAGCAACGATGACAGAGATATGATGCAACGAAAATGCAACAAAATAATCTCAGAGGGGGGGGGGGGGGAATCAACCTCGGCGGGGTGGCGGAATCTCGCCGGCGATCGGCGCCGGAGCGGCGGGGGACGCCGACGAGGCCGGGGAGGTCGGGTCCGGGCCGGATCTGGCCGGATCCGCCGGACTCAGCGGGAAGGCGGCGGACGGCGGGTGGAACTGCTGGCGGCGGCCTTCCGGGCCGGGCCGGGCGGCGGGGAACAGAGCTCGGGCGGCGCCGGGCCTGAGGCGGCGCCAGCATGGCGGCGGCGGCGGAGCGAGGCGGGACGGCGGCGGCAGCTCGGGCAGCCGAGGCGGCGGTGAGCGACGGGCAGGAGGCGCGGGCTGGCGGCGGCGGCGGCCGATCGGGCCGGGAGGGCCTCCATGGTCGGCGGGCGGAGGGCGACGGTGGCGCGACACGTGGCGAGCCACGATTGGCTCTTGGCGGGCGGACGTGTCCGCGAAGGAGCCGGACGCGTCCGTGGCGGCGGAGGCGATTTTAGGGTTTCGGGGAGAGTTCATCCGAATTTGAAGGGGAACTAATTTATAGGTAGAGGGAGCTAGGAGAGTCCAAATGAGGTGCGGTCTTCGGCCACGCGATCGTGATCGAACGACCAAGAGCATGGAGGGGAGTTTGGTGGGTTTTGGGCCACTTTGGAAGGGTGTTGGGCTGCAAAGAGAAAGAGGGGTTTACTTACCATCTTTAACCGTTGGAGTACCAAACGACCTCCAAATGATCCGAAACTTGACAGGCGGTCTACCGGTGCTATACCAAGGCCGCTTGACAAACCTCGGGGCATTCCGAGAACGTTTGATACCCGCACATGAAAAGAGGTAAAAGGAGGCGCCGGGAGACATAGGAGTGCCAGATTGCAAAACGGACAACGGGGAAAATGCTCGGATGCATGAGACGAACACGTATGCAAAATGAGATGCACATGATGACATGATATGAAATGCAGATGATGACATGGCAAAATGCAACACGCAAGCAAATGACATGGCAAAGACGGCGAATAACTGGAAGACACCTCGCGCATCGAATCCGGGGCATTACATCGAGTCCCCAGCCTCACTGCGCCTCACGCTTGGCAGGCCAAGGGAAATCCTTACCATCTCCGACTGAGTACGCTTAGCCGCCTTGCGATGTACCGACTTGTACGTTATGTTTATATGTACTTAGGCTGTGAGAAGTAGCTTGTTCGCGCATCATGTAGGAACTGGAGGAGTGCACTAGCCTAAATAACATGTCAGGAACATGTACGCATATCCTGAGTGATGTATTGTATAATTACTGCTTGCGTGTAAGATATGTAATGAGCAGTCCTTCTCCGTGCGCAAACGTTTATTCTCTTGAAAAATCTTGGAGCGTTTGCGACTTTTTCCGTCTTCATGAATTAATTGACTTTTGCGACTCAATTTCTTTTCTTATGAGTGTTGCAAAATATATCCCCAGAGTGAACAATGTCTCGTCCTTGGACGCGCTCCATGCCAACTCCGTCAGAGGAAAATTTTGGCACACCCCCAAGCAACAATTTCACACAGGATCAGTCAAGTCAACAGGACAGTGAAACGGCACTTTCCCAAATGTGCCGTCTTTATGAACAAAGTCAGCAATAACATCAGGAAATGATGAACCAAGTCATCAATATGGGAAATCACCGTGGGCGATGTCAATGACAATCAAAGTTATCTCGAGCTCTGTAAGACACGTCCCCAAACTTTTCTCACATCGACAAACCTCTTGAAGCCGAGGACTGGCTTCGTGACATGGATAGAAAATTAATTATTGCCCAGTGTTCAGACCTTGAGAAGGTGCTTTATGCTCCGCACTATCTCACTGGAGCAGCCGCATCATGGTGGGAAAATTTCCTACACATGCACCCCAACGAATATAATATAACATCGGAGGAATTTAAAGAAGGTTTTCGTGGGGCACATATTCCTAAGAGTCTTATGAATATCAAAAAGAGAGAATTTGATGACCTCAAGCAAAGGACATTGACAGTGTCAGAATACAACAGTCAGTTTACTCTGCAATCTCGCTACGCCAACGAGGAGCGTATGTCTGAAAGCAAGAAAATGGAAAAATTTCTAGGCAATTTGGCCTTGACTTAAATGCCAACTGGTCGTGCACACCTTTCCAGATTTTAAGACGCTGGTGGATAAGGCCATTACCTTGGAAAATGAGAGACACAGCTTAGAAGATTTCCGCAGGTGGAAGAGGGACCAGACTAATCATGCCCGCAACCACCGCAGCAAGACAGATGTTTAGAAAAACGGGACACCCAAACCCACGACAAGCGTCTCACGCTCAATCAAGAATTTTCATGCAAGGGACAAGGAGTTCACATACCGCCCAGGCGTTACCTGTTACGCTTGTGGAGAAGAAGGGCACTATGCCAAGCGGCCCCAAGCCAAGGAACTTCGACCCCAAAGCCGAACACTGGAGGCAATAATTCGGCGCCAAAGCGCAACAATTTCAACCCAAATAACAACCACAGGAAGGGTCATCTGAACCACGTGACCAAAGAGGAAGCACAAAATGCCCCAGCTATCGTACTCGGTATGTTTCCTGTCAACACAATTCCTGCCATGGTTTTGTTTGATTCTGGAGCTTCTCACTCATTCGTTTCCAAAAGTTTTGCCTTGCAAAATAATTTTTCGATGCTTCCCTTGGAAAAATCTATGATCGTCAAGTCCCCTGGAATTAAGCAAGTTACCCAGAGTTATTGCCAGGGTGTGGTTATCAAGTTTCAAGGGTTGAAGTTTCACGCAAATCTTATCGTGTTGGAAAATAAAGGACTGGATGTCATCCTAGGGATGGATTGGTTAACCACCAACAAAGGTTTTATTGATTGTTTCAGCCGGACCGTAATTCTCACCCACCACCACGGGAAGACCATAAAGGTTTCAGCCAAGGAAAGAAAAATATCCCGGCAACCGAGATTGAACAAGGTGGATATTTCTGAATTGAGCAAGGTTCCAGTAGTGTGTGAATTTCCAGACGTATTTCCTGAAGAACTACCAGGCATGCCACCAGACCGAGAGATAGAGTTCAGCATTGAGCTAGCACCTGGAACTGACCCCATATACAAGAAACCATACAAAATGTCACCATCCGAATTGGTAGAACTGAAGAAGCAAATAAAAGAATTACTGGACAAGGGTTATATACGAGCCAGCTCCTCACCCTGGGGTTTACCAATTTTATTTGCCAAAAAGAAGGATGGAACACTGAGACTATGCATAGACTATCAAGCGCTAAACATGGTCACAATCAAGAACAAATATCCGATGCCACGAATAAATGATTTATTCGATCAACTCGCTCAGGCCAAGGTATTCTCAAAGATTGACTTGAGGTCGGGATACCATCAACTGAAAGTGCGAACCGAAGATATTCCCAAGACAGCTTTCACCTCTAGATACGGATTGTATGATTTCACCGTAATGCCATTCGGACTAACAAACGCCCCCGCATATTTTGTTCACCTCATGAACAAAGTATTCATGAAGTTTATGGACAAGTTTGTTGTGGTATTTATCGATGATATTCTGGTATACTCCAAGACACCAGAAGAACACGCTGAACATCTCCGAATTGTACTAGGGGAGCTCAGGAAACATCAATTGTACGCTAAATTCAGCAAGTGTGAATTTTGGCTAAGGCAAGTAGGTTTTTTGGGCCTTGTACAGACCCAAGAAGGTATTGCCGTAGACCCGGAAAAAGTCAAGGCCGTACTTGGCTGGAAGCCACCAGCCAGCGTGACGGATGTACGAAGTTTCTTGGGAATGGCGGGATACTACCGAAGATTTATTGAAGGGTTCTCCACCATAGCAAAGCCAATGACGCAGCTACTCAAGAAAGATAGGAAGTTTGAATGGACGGAAGATTGCGAGAAAAGTTTCCAAGAATTAAAGAGGAAATTAACGTCAGCACCGGTATTAATTATGCCGGACATACACAAGAATTTTGAGGTATATTGCGACGCATCCCGGAAAGGCCTCGGATGCGTGTTGATGCAAGAAGGCAAGGTAGTCGCATATGTCTCCAGACAACTTCGCAAACATGAAGAAAATTATCCTACTCATGACCTGGAGTTAGTAGCAGTTATACATGCACTCAAAGAATGGAGACACTTTTTACTTGGAAATCGCTGTGAGATATATACGGACCATAAGAGCCTCAAGTATATTTTCACACAACCGGAACTGAATTTGAGGCAACGACGCTGGTTGGAATTAGTGAAGGATTATGATGTTGGAATCCACTACCACCCAGGAAAAGCAAATGTAGTGGCGGGCGCCCTAAGTCGGAACCCTAGCCCAAACGACGACGGCCTGCCAAACTGAGGCCAATTCAGCAGGAGTTTGCTAAACTCAACCTGCTGGTAGTCAGCGAAGGCAGCATATCAGATTTAGAAATACAGCCCACTCTAATGGAGACAATTAAAGAGGCTCAGCATGGACACCCCAGCATTGAAGGCATTAAACGGGAAGTGAGTTTGGGCAAGGCCCCAGAATTCATTATCGATAAGCAGGGAATATTGTGGTACGGGGATAGACTTTGCGTACCAAATATCAAGGATCTTAAACAGCAGATCTTAGCTGAAGAACACACCGCCCTGTAATCGATACATCCTGGAGGGACAAAAATGTACAAGGATATTCAGGAAAAATATTGTTGGCACGGTCTAAAAAGGGACATAGCCATGTTCATCGCATGTTGTGACTCTTGTCAACGCATCAAGGCCGAGCACCAGAAACCGGCCGGACTTTTACAACCAAATAAAATACCCGAGTGGAAATGGGACGAGATTGGAATGGATTTCATTGTTGGGCTACCTCGGTCTAGGCACGGAAATAACGCCATTTGGGTCATCACTGATAGATTGACTAAAAAAGCACACTTCATCCCCGTGAAGACAACCCACACCACTCAGAAGCTTGCTAGACTCTACCTTTCCCGTATCGTCTGCTTACATGGAGTCCCAAAGAAAATAATCTCAGACAAAGGCACTCAATTCGTCTCCCGATTTTGGGATCACTTACAACTAGCTCTGGGAACTCAGCTGTCATTCAGTACCGCATACCACCCCAGACGGATGGGCAAACCCAGCGAGTAAACCAGATTCTAGAAGATATCTTTGAGGGCATGTGTCCTCACCTATGGGACCAGTTGGGAAGAGAGCTTCCCATATGCAGAATTCGCATACAACAACAGTTATCTGGCCAGCCTGCAAATGGCACCATTTGAGGCTCTGTACGGGCGAAGATGCCGTACCCCGCTAAATTGGTCGGAAACCGGAGACAGCCATATCTTTGGCCCAGACATGCTCAAAGAGGCTGAAGATAAGGTCAAGGTGATTAAGGACCGACTCAAGACAGCCCAAAGTCGACAGAAGAGTTATTATGATCAAAAACATCAGGGAATCAGCTTTGAACCCGGTGAATTTGTGTACCTACGAGTAACCCCTATGAGAGGCCTGCATCAATTCAAGATTCAAGGGAAGCTAGCACCAAGATTCATCGGACCATTCTACATAGTGGCATGGAAAGGCACGGTAGCCTACCAGCTAGACTTACCCGACGATTTATCCGACGTCCACGACGTGTTCCACGTCTCGCAATTGAGGAAGTGCGTGAGCAACCCAGAGAAACAAGTACCCCATGGAAACATTGACGTGCAGCCAGACCTCACATATCGAGAGCATCCAATAAAAATCTTGGAAGAGTCTGAAAGGAGAACCCGACAGAAAACCATCAAGTTCTTCAAAGTTCAGTGGAGCAACCACACCGAGAGTGAAGCCACTTGGGAAAGAGAGGATTTTCTTCGGACAGAGCACCCACATTTATTTGAGGATCAGCTCGAATCTCGGGGACGAGATTTTTCCTAAGGGGGTAGGTGTTGTGACACTCCAAAAATTTTGTTTTGGTTTTTCAGCAAAAACTTTGTTGGTTTTGAAGGAGGTCATTTAAACCCTTCCAAAAATCTCCTTCTCTCAAGAATTTTCCCTTCGACAAAAGTTTTTTTTTGTATCTTCTTCAACTCTGGTGTTGGTTATGAAAAACCTTTCTTCTGATTTTTCCCCCTTCTCAAGATTTGTTTTTGGGATTTATTTTCTTTTAGAAGAAAACCCTAGGGATTTTTGGGTCTTCTCTTATTTTGAAACCATCCATGGTTTTACCATGCCTCATGTGGAAATCTTCCCAAAACCCCTCCTTCCCCTTTGGGACAATTCAAATATTCTGTCCCAACAAGTCCAACTCATTTTTGGATTTTATTTCATTAAATTCTTTTCCCAAAACAATTATGTCCATTATTTTGAGCCTAGGTGATTTGCAAAGCAAGTACCTAAATACCTTTGAGTTTTGTTCTCAAACCAACTATTCTGGATAGTCCCAGCACCCACAACCTAGAACCATCAAGATCCACTCTTCTTCTTTTCAAAATTTTCAAGTTTCAGCTTCTGCAAGTTTGGACCAAATTTGTCAAATTTGGTGAAATTCATATCTCCTCTTCTCCAAAAATTCCACCAAAATTCGGCTCAAGGAAAAATCCCCACATACCAAAATCATTCTGTCGAACACCTAGCATGCACTGTCACCTTGCACTTTCAGAAAAATTCAGAATTTCAGAAATTCAGTTTCGTCACAGGCTGGTCACTTGTCAATCAGTGCACATTGGCGCGTTGCGCGTGGCTCCTCCTCCTGTCCCGGCGCGCCGCACGGGCACTTGGCTGGTTCCTGGCGTCGGTGGCGCCATGGCCCGTCCGCGCCGGCGTCTTCCGCAGCATCGGGACCTCCCGTGGCGGCCAACAGGGGGCACCCTGCGGCACAACGCCGTTCGGCACCGCCCACACCACCTGGGAGCTCCGCGTGGCCGTCTCCCTTGCCAGCGCACGCATGCAGCACGTCACCGTGGCCTGGCACGCATGGGGCGCGCCCTCTCCCGCCGATGTGCCGCACAGCCGTTCCGTTGGGGACAGGCCGTGACCACCCCTACCTCGCTAAGTTAGGCACCAGGATGGACTCAGTGCTCCGTCTAGTCGATGCTCAAACTCCTATACCTACCGTCCCGCCACAGCACTGCCGTAATCACTCCCTGGACTTATCCCGTTCTCGGCAACCGCCTCGGGCCGGCTATATATAGCGCCTCCAAGCTCACTCTCGACCCCACGCACCTCCACCACCTCACTAGACCCCGCCCAGCCACTAGAAGAGCCTCAAGGGGCCCTTCTTCCTCAACTCCGGCCACCTCCGTCCGCTTCGGGCTCCGGCAGCGTTCTCGCTGGTGAGAGCTCCTCCACTGCCCTAGGCTTGACCGTAGCCTCATGGCACCTCTAGGAGACTAACCCCCACTCCAATTTGACCCCAACAGCTTTCTCCGACGAGACCCACGACTTCCCGAACCGCCGTCCGCCGGAGCAAGGGCCGCCGTCGACGTGGTACTCGCCGGCGACCACCACCACCACCCACCGACGCGGAATGGCGCCCTGAGCATGGAGGTACCAACCGATCCTCCCGCCTCATGATGGATCGCCACGGCGACCCCCGCGGCTCTCGGGCGCCGACGAGCTCTGCCGCCTCGTTTAAATTTTTAAACCTGACGGGTGGGACCCGCCCGTCAGCCTCTCTGTCTTTATTTTGAAACATTTTCTGAAAGCGTATTCTGATAAATACGCTTTCCAAACCGAATCGTTTTCTGAACTTTTCTGTTCTGCCCCCTGAGCATTTTCTGTTTCATTACAGAAAGGTCCTTGGACCAAAACTCTTATAACTTTTAAACAGAAAAGGATTTTTGAGTGATTCTTTTTCGGTCCTCTTCGAAATTTTGTCTAGTTTTTTATCTGATTTATTTGAAAAATATTTGGAATATTTTTTTAGCACCCCTTTGTATTTACATTAGTGCGTATATTTTTTTGTATACCGTAGATACCGAAGGAGGTGACGGGACCGCGAACTTCACCGAGCTAGGCCCCGACTACTCCGAACCAGGCAAGCATGTTTGAACTTTTGATATGATGAGTGTTTGGGCATGTTTGGATTAATTAGTATCATGGCATGTTCATGAGCATCTCGATGAAAGTTTGTCTCGTAAGAGTTGAGGCAAGTGAGTTTCGGGAAATCCACGAGTTGTTGGAAACATGTTGCATGGCCATGAGTTGGCATGAGAATGGGTAAGATGGCAGTGTTGTAGCATGCCACTCTTATGCCAGATCGTTGACCCAGTGTCAACATAAATCAATCAAATTCCCGCCCGTCTCCCCTTTTGTACTACCACATGTTTTCCGCAAGGGATACGGCTTAGTAAGTTGCAACCACTTCCTGGTACACACCAAATCGAGAGGCCGGGATGAGGGTTCCATGGCCCTGGATTAAAGCCTTTCATCCGGTCAGGGGGCATGGGTGTTTCCGGTTGGGACCGAGAGGGGGGCACCCTTAGAGCGCCGTGACATATAAATTTGATCCCATGCTATTCGAGATAGTGATCTCCCCGTCTCAAAGTTTTTCTTGAACGCTGTCTAGGGTGATTCCTGGCAACGTGAGGTAGGATGGGTGTGTACTGGTTAGCTGTGTTTTCACCGAAATACCGTAAACGGAACTAGTCCTTCGTGACTACGAAAATCCGTTGGCTGTGGATAATTTTAGTACAAACTCTACAGAGCCACAATTCTCTAAATTCATCTTATCCATGCCCAAGTACTGTGTTCATCCTATCTTGTCAAGTGTCAGTCTCGGTGACAGAAACTCCTGAGAACCATATGAGTGTTAAATGTTTATTTCCTATGAATGGACTAACCCGCTTATTGACTTGTGATGAGTATTTTCCGTCAGCACCATTTCTTGTAAGTTATAAGTAATGAATTATAAGCCCTTTCTGCGATGTCGCTCAGACGTCCAACTGCGGCATTGTTATTATTTACTTTAATTATAAGACCTTTCTGCGATGTCGCTCAGATGTCCGACTGCGGCATTGTTATTATTTACTTTAATTATAAGCCCTTTCTGCGATGTCGCTCAGACGTCCGACTGCGGCATTGTTGTTGTTTACTTTAATTATAAGCCCTTTCTGCGATGTCTCTCAGACGTCCGACTGCGGCATGGTTATTATTTAATTTTGTTATAAGCCCTTTCTGTGATGTCGCTCTGACGTCCGATTACGGCACGCATGTCTTCTCTTTCAATATAAGCCCTTTATGAGGTGGCGCTTAGACGCCCGACTGTGGCATGCCTTATTTATTTGTTCACCCTTCGAGGCGTCGCTTGCATAATTCGATCGGTTTTGAGTTTATCTTCTTTGGGTTTTCGAGCGGACTACCGCCGATTCCCTTTTTACTTACATTGCTATACTAGATTGATTGCGCATTGTTAAGTTATTCATGATGCATTCATGCATAAAATTGTTATATCTTTTGTCCGAACTATCTTGCGAGTAATTTCAAAGTACTCACATGGCTTGTTGATTTGGCCAGATGCTGACGAAGGTGATCTCATGGATGAAGAGTTCGATAACGAGTCCGACGCCTAGAGGAATCCCAGTCAGTCTCGTGCGACCCCTGGATTAGTCACTGTGATATATTCGCTTCCGCTACCCAAATAAATTCACCGAGCCTCACCTCGACGCTTGATGAGCCGCCAGTGTTGGAGTCATATCACCCACTCCACTGTGTTATTCACCACTTTACCACGAGTCAAGAGTATGCCACCACTCCATCATGTCACATCCGCCACTATGTATAATTATTGGCGTGCTTGTAATAATTTGTTGAGCAACTACAGCTCGACCCTGTAATATATCTTATGCTACTGGCTTATTGTTTCAAGATTTTGTCTACCGGTATGGAGGATTTTCCTCACACTGTATTTTATAGGTCGGTTTCTCAATAAATATTTTTATTGAAAAACCGGTCGTGACACGGCGGAGGCTCCAAGATGGGATCTCGCAGATACAGAAGGTTATGGCGGTGGAAATTGTGTTTCGTGGTGCCCCTGGATGTTTTCGGGGTACGTAGGTATGTATATAGGAGGAAGAAGTACGTCGGTGGCCGCCCGAGGGGCCCATGAGACAGGGGCACGCCCTACGGGGGGGGGGGGGGGGCTCCTATCTCGTGGCTTCCTCGGCTGCTTCTTGACTTGCACTCCAAGTCCTCTGGATCACGTTCATTCCAAAAATCACGCTCCTGAAGGTTTCATTCCGTTTGGACTCCGTTTGATATTCCTTTCCTTCGAAATACTGAAATAGCCAAAAAAACAGCAATATGGGCTGGGCCTCCGGTTAGTAGGTTAGTCCCAAAAATGATATAAATGTGTAAAATAAAGCCCATAAACATCCAAAAGGGATAATATAATAGCATGGAACAATCACAAATTATAGATACGTTGGAGACGTATCAGGGATCTAAGCTGCAAAGAAGAACACACAAGGGACACGAGGTTTATACTGGTTCAGGCCACCATTGTGGTGTAATACCCTACTCTAGTGTGTGGTGTGGTGGATTGCCTCAGGGGCTGATGATGAACAATACAAAGGGAGAACAGCCTTGCGAGGGGCTGTTCTTGAGCTGGTGCGATGAACTTCTTGGGTGAGTTCAGTCGCCACTCTCTCTCTCTAGCCTACCCGAAATCTGGATCCGATCCTCTCTACTGGGGTGGCTAGTCCTATTTATAGAGGAAGGCCCTGGGCCTCTTCCCAAATAATGAGCAGGAAGGGCGCCAACAATTGGCCATTTTGAAGGGGAACATCTAGTACACTTATCCTGACTAAAGTTGGCCTACGGCTGCCAAAGTCTCTGACTGTGACGCCGTCCCGGGCTCCACGATGACCTCCATCCTGCCGTTCTGCTGGTCTTGGTCTTGTTGCACCGAAACGGTAACCTTTGCCTGATGCCTTGGCCTGTGCTTGCCCCCTTTGCCCCGAAGGGGAAACAAGGACACTGCGCAGGCTGGCGCCCGCCTGGTCTCGATCGTCATGGCTTGCGTCACGGGCACCTTGCGAGGTACCCTGCCTTGATCTCTCTGCTCCTCGCGAGCCCGTCTGATGAGGCTGCTCCTGAGGAAGCTTCCTGTCGTTCGCCCCGCGAGGCTTGGCCCCTCGCGAGGGTATTGAGCTTGAGCTAACGAAGCTGGGCCGCACTGGGCCCCCGCTTGAGCCACGCCGCAGGCCGCAGGCAGGCAGGTCTGGGAACCCCCGTTCCCCAGAACGCCGACAGTAGCCCCCGGGCCCAGGGCGCGCCCGGACTTGGCTTAGCAGAGAAGCGAAAGGGCAAGTGCGAAGCGCCGTGGGCCCCAACAGCCTGCGGCCTTGGGCGCCACATGGCATTGATTGGACGTGGGCGTCTCCGTTTCCCCACAACGCCTCGGCAACCGTCCATCTGACAAAAAGGGGTACCCGGGCCAGACTTACCTGCTTCGTTCTTGTTCGCCTTGCTCCAGATCCCCTTTCTCGCTCTTCTCCTTCTCGCTTCCAAAATCCTCCAGATCTGTCTCAGTCCCTTCCATCCGGCAATCCATGGCGCCTCGCAAGACCGCGACCAAGGCCTGGTACTCGCCGGCTCTAGATCCCCCGAACGTGTCGGAAAAGAATCTCGCCCGCACACGCCTGATGACGGTGGCGCATGCAACGAGGGGGCGATTGTGCACAAGGTCGGCTCCGCTCAGCCTGAAGGCAAGGGGAGCACCTTCTACCAGCTCTTTCTTAGCGCCATCATCATCGGTCTGGTGCCTCCTTTTTCCGAGTTCTTCCTTGCTGTTATTCGCCAATACAACTTGCAAGCTCTGCACCACCACCCCAACTTTGTCCTTCTCCTGGCGATTTTCGCCTACTATTGTGAGGCTCACGTTGGAGTGATGCCCTCAGTGGCCTTGCTGCGTCATTACTTTTCCCCCTGGGTTTCTGGTGCCCACATCATCGCATGTGTGAGCTTTATCGCATACTCCAACTCCAATGCCATCTCGAAGCCTGGGAAGAGGATTGAAGGCTTCCAGAGCAAGTTGGTCATGGTGGATGTTGGGCGCATCCATCCTCGACTGGTGCTGCCTACGGGGCAGCCCAAGGTCGTTGATGCGTGGTCTCACGCGGAGCTTGACGACCTCCGTGCGAAGGTGGTGCTGAAGAGGATGAACGCGGACCTGAGGCCAGGCAACTTGGGGGCGGCGAAGCTGGCCGGGGCTACGCTCCTGAGGGAGTTCCTGGAGTACCGGGTGGCTCTACTACGGGAGCACTCGCTCCCGTTGTGGAGGCTTGGGGAAGCAGATGCCGCCCTTCGCCTAAGCTCTGAGGCCCTGGCCGACGAAGATCTGGTCGCGGCTCTCCATTCCTTGGTTGGGGGAGACGTGGCGAGCCCGGTGGGCACTCCCGTCCCCCTGTTCCTTCGCGACGACTGGGAGCAGGTGGTGAACGCCATGCCCACCTTCAACGGTGAGGGGCTGGTGCCCGTAGAAGCTCCCGGGTATCTGGCGGCGTTGGTGACGGTGAACGTGTCCTCCAATGACTCCAGCGGGAGTGAGGAGGAAGAAGAGGAGGAGGAAGAGGAGCCTGACTCTGAGGCGACCGGCGAGCAGTCGGGGGAGTCCTTCCCTCGGCGCAGGTCCCGCGCCCTCCGCTCCATGCCGGACGACGACGAGGCTGGTGCCAGGCGAGGTGGGGGGGGGGACTCTCCCTTGGTGCCGAGGAAGGGCAGGACGGGGCGGGTTCCCCCGGGGTCTGCTCTGGTCCCGGGGCGGTCTGACGCCAGCTCCGGCCCTCCCGACGCGCCTTCTGCTTCTGGGCCTCCCAAGGCTGACCCCAGCTATAGGCTCTCGGGCTTCAAGTTTGGCCGGAGGCTGCTTGAGTCCGTGAACGACGACCAGTAATTGCTCGGTTCGTGTTTTGCTTTGTTTCTGTCGCCATGGCTTGACGTCTGCATCCTTCGGCTAGGCCGGCGCCTACAGCAAAAAGGTTGAAAGAGGCTTTGGCGGCCCTGCTTGAGGCGAGTTCGTCTGCCGGGGCAGCGCCTTCGTCTGCGGGGAAAGGAGGCAGCGAGGCTCGTGCCTCCCCTGCCCGGTCGTCTTCGCGAGCCCAGCAGGGACGCTCCGGCGAGGAGTCAGCCCTCATGGCCCCACTGACTATGGAGGTTCCCGCGCTTGATGTTGTCGCCGAGGTGGCCAAGGCCCAGGGGGTTCCCTCTTCCAAGGCTGTGATCACGCTGTCGTCCTCTCCGCCTATTCCACCGGCTCCCATCTCTTCTGCTTCCTCTGCCGTCCTGGACCGGGCTGCCAACGAACTGAGCCGGTTGCCGGAGGATCTTCAGAGCGCGGACCCCTGCCTGGTGGCCTGGCGCCTGGAGCTAGCCTTTGGCTGAGCCTGTTCTGAGGCCTCCGTCCGAGCGGCGCTGAGCCAGGCCGTGTCTGCCTCCGATGAGGAGAAGCAAGCCGCCTCCCAGGCCAAGGCCGCTCGCGACGCTGCCTTGGGTGACGCTGTGGATGCCCGGGGCCGCTGCAAGGTGCTGGAGGACGAGCTGCAAGGCCTGCGAGACGAGCTCGCTAAGGAGGTCCGTGGCCGCCAGGAGAAGGAGAATGAGATGAAGGCTCGGGAAGCTGCCTTGAGGGACCGGGACACCGAGCTTGATGACCGTCCTGGCCGGTTGGAGACGCTAGAGCGGGCGCTGAAGGCGGAGAGGACCGAGCTAGACGGCAAGGCGAAGGTCCTGGCGGAGGATCGAGTGGCCTTCGCCAAGCTGGAGGAGAAAGCTCGCGCCGCGCTGAAGACGCTTTATGAGGGCGGCTTAGAGAAGTCATTGGCTGGCGCAGAGGACGGCCCCACCGAGCCGCTTCCCTTCCTGGTCCGTGCACTTGAAGATGTCGCGGACGGCCTTGGTCCCACGGCCGAGGCCGAGGCGCGTGCCCTGTCTTCTGCAGCGCTGAGCGTGTCCTCAGCCACGTCTACCTTCGCGACCCCAACGTCGACCTCGACAGCCTGCTGGAACCTGTGAGCAGCGACCTTGCCGCTGCTGCTGCTGAGGTTGTGAAAGTCCAAGCCGAGGCTTTGTTGGGGAGGTTCCATGCCTTCAGCACCTTGCCCGGGCGCGATGTCGCCAGCTCCACGGCCTCAGGAGGTGGAGCCGCCCAGCGTGACTCCACCGTAGGCGGCGGCGCCACTGGAAAGTGATCCCCTCGCAACTTCTGTCCTGTTTTAGTTCCTGCAACATGCACCATGCCTCGTGGAGGCGTTTAAACTTGTGTTTGGCATTGTGAAACAATCTATGGCCTGTAATATTTGCTTTTGAATTCCCTAGAATATGCATTTTTCCCTCCTATTTGCTTGTGTTCTACGTCGGCAGGGCCCGGCCCCGCGAATACCTCAGTCACTGTTAGCCCCGACCGGAAACCAGGACGGGACTAAGGAGTGAGGGGCTATGTGACCAGTTAGGCTCCTGAGTCGCGGTGCTCAGGAGTCCCCCTTGACGAGCAAACAACAAGTAGGGAAGGGAGGCATATGAGTGGATTTGTCGTTCTACGTCGGCAGGGCCCGGCCCTGCGCATACCTCAACCGCCGTTAGCCTTTCGGAACTAAGGAGCGAGGGGCTACGTGACCAGTTAGGCTCCTGAGTCATGATGCTCAAGAGTCCCCCTTGACGTTCAAACGAGTTTTCATACCTTGGCTCCACTCGGGGAGGGGCGCGCGATGACCAGGTCCGAGGGACCTGGCTGGGTGGCATGCGCTCGGGCGTGGCCCGGGTGCAGCCCCCGTGTCCAGCCCCCTCGCGCGGCACTCCCGAGGGGAGGCGTTGCGATGGTGCCAGACACTGAGCTCTGGGCTCCTTGAGGTTGATACGGCCGTGGGCCGCCTCAGTTGTTTATCACCAGCGCGGAGCATAGTGCTTCCGTATGAGTACGGGCATAGCCGCTCCTTGGCAGTGTCGACAGCCAGCGCGGAGCATGGTGCTTCCAGCAGTGCGTGGGAGGGGCTCCCCTCCGGGAGGAGCCCCAGGCGTGTCTGACCCATACGACACATGGCCGGCACAGTAGGGCTAGGAGAGGTGTATCTGGGCACCCGTGAGCCAGCGCGGGACTCGCAAGGCCCTACCTCGAGGCGGGTTGCGCCTGGCTCTGGGCCTTTATCAATGGTATGTTCCTGCAAGGTGGTTAGAATGCAAATGCACTATGTCCTCAGGTCCCGGCCCTCGAGCAAGCTCAGCCGCCGCTGGTATGACAAGTCGCGATGCCGTGGGTGAAGGCCAGGGGGTGAGGGCTGGAGAGCCAGTAAGATCCCACGAGTCACGATGCTCAGGCACCCCCCCCACCTTTTAACGTGCAAGCGCTTTGCATGAGAGTGGAGAGGTCTATGATAGGCAGCAGACGATAATCATGGGAATCAGGTTAAGCACGGAGGGGCAAAATCCATTTAGATAGATGCAGAAAAAGCAAACACCACCGGGTCAGGCCCGAGCAGCTTGGGGATAATGCAGCCCGAGGGGCGCCCCCAACAAGGTAAGGAGAGAACATAAGAAAAATGGATACACGCCGCAGGGACGGACCCACGCGACTTGGGAATGATGCAGCCATGTGGGCGCTCCTAGCTGTGAATGGAACTTTGAAAGATGTCACCTGATACCGTTGAAGATGAAGGGATGCTGAAGTAGCGGACGACGCGCGGTGAGGGAGCTGACCCTCACGAGCTCCTGGGACCAGGAGCCTCGGGAGGCTCCGGGGGCACAGGTGGATCTTTGAAGACCATCTCCATCTCCGCCAGGACCGCGCAATGCCTGACCTCCTGAGCCTCCAAAATGCTCCTCAGCAAGCGCTGATGAGCAGCTGCCGCGTTCGGCAGGCCGAGTAGCATGCGAACGTAGCTGTGAGGTGGACCCTCGCAACGTCCCACGCGTGAGGGCCAGAGGCGCTCCTGAGACGTGGCTCGGTTGAGTCCTGGCACATCGATGCAGACGTGCAGCCCACCATCCTCGCCTGGATGGGGGGCTACGGCGGGCAAGCGGCGGCTGCCGGGCATGACTCTTGACTCCTGTAGCTCCTGAGTGTTCCTTGCGATGAACTCCTGGGGGTTTGGCCCTCCTTGCCTCATACCTTCCTGAGGGAAACGTGCTTTGAAGAACGCCTCCAAGTGGTGCCCGAGCGCCTCCCTCGTGACCTTGGCAAAGTCGATGGCCCTCCAGGAGAGAGCCCCCGAGCCCTGCCCGAGGAGGGCGTCGGGCGCGCCTTCCTATGCGACAGAGGGTGGCGCCCCTTGAACGGGCGCGGACCCTGACGCAACGCCTCCTGATGGTTTGGGCCAGGTGAAGTCTTCTTCTTCTTAGGGACCGCCTCGGGAAGGCTCCCGCTCCTGTGATCTGGGTCTTCGATTCTCGCGGCTTGGAAGGCACGCTCAAGAGAACACACTGCATCCTTTTCTTCACAGGGGACTGTGATGACGCCACCACTTCCTGGCATCTTGAGGACATTGTAGCCATGGTGAGTCACTGCCATGAACTTGGCCAGGGCCAGGTACCCGAGGATGGCATTGTATGGCAGGCGAATGTGGGCGACGTCGAAGTCAATGAGCTCGGTGCGATAGTTGTTGCGCTGCCCAAAGGTGACTGGAAGGCAAACCTGCCCTATCGAAACAGTGGAACCATCAGTGACTCCTGAGAAAGGCTTGGTCGGCTGAAGCTGATCATATGGCACTCGGAGATTGTTGAACGTCTCGACGGACAGGACGTTGAGTCCTGCTCCGCCATCGATGAGGGTTCTGGTGACTTGCACATTGCTGATGACTGGGGAACAGAGCATTGGGAGGACACCGGTCGTCGCCGCGCATTTGAGCTGATCCGCTGAGCTGAACGTGATAGCGCACGCGGACCACCAGAGAGGGCACGTGGCCTCAAGCTTGGGGAGGACTACATTCACCTTGCGAGCAAACTGCTTGAAGATGCGCTGTGAGGCTGGGGCCTGGGCGCCACCCAGGATGCAAGCGATCGCACGCGGCTCTTAGAAGCCCCCAGCCCCCTCGTCATGATGCGGGTCTTCATTCCTCCTTGGCGGTGGTGGCAGAGGAGGAAGGCCTGCGTTGCCTTGCGGGCGATCCTCACGAGGTTGATCCCTCAAACCTCCCTCGCAAGGCTGGTCCTGCCAACGGTCCTCGTGAGGTCGTTCACGCCACCCTTGGCGAGGGCTACGGTCTTCCCATCGTCCTCCACCTCTTCCTCCTCCTCAGCCATAGCCCCGATCGTTGCGCTCGGGGCATCGGCCGATACGTCCATCTCGCACCGCCCTGAGCTCTTGGCATTCATTGGTGTTGTGGGTGTGGAGGTCGTGGTACACGCAGTACCGGCTGCCCTTGGATGACTCCGGCTGATCCCTGCCTCGCTTGGTGTCTGGCTCCGCTGCGAGCACAACAGCTTCTTTGCGCTTCACATCCTTGACCTTGGGCTTTTTCTCTTCTGGATCAGCAGCCGGAAGCTCGAGGAGGGAGAGGCGCCCTTCGTCAGCCCTGGCACACTTGGTCACCAAGTTGAACAGCTCTAGAGATGTGCACAGGTCTTCATGGATCGCTAGCTCCTCTTTCATCTGGATGTCACGCACGCCATCGGAGAAGGCTGAGATGATGGCTTCCTCAGTCACCCTGGGATCTTGAGGCGGGCGTTGTTGAAGTGCTGGATGTACTTTTACAGGGTCTCTCCTGGCTGTTGCTTGATGCGGTGCAGGTCAGTCATGGCCGGGGGCCGGTCGCGAGTGCCTTGGAAGTTGACGATGAAGCGAGTGCGCATCTCGTCCCAAGAGGAGATCGTGCCGGGAGGCAGGTTTAGGAGCCAGGTGCAGGCGCCATCCTTGAGCGCCATGGGAAACCAGTTCGCCATGACCTTTTCATCCCCGTTGGCCGCCTCGATGCCCAGCTCGTAGAGCTGGAGGAACTCCACGGGGTCGGCAGTACCGTCGTAGCGAGGAGGCAGATCTGGCTTGAACTTGCCCGGCCAGGCCACGCCGCGCAGCTCAGCGGTGAAGGCGCGGCAGCCTGCAGTGGCTACAGGGGGCCTTTGGTGACGAAGGACCTGATCTTGGAGGTCTCCGCATGTGCCGCCAAAGAAGCAGCTGGGTCTTTAGCGCTACCGGAGCAGGAACGCGGTCGTGGTGGTGTCAAGGCCGAGCACGCGAGCGACTTCCTGAGGGCGAGGGACCTCTTGGCAGCTCATTTCTTGCTGCGCGGGCGCTGGACGCGGTGGGTCTCGTCCAGGAGCCACACGCCTTGGGGCCAGGGCGCCTTCTTGAGGAGGAGGCGCTGGAGGTGCCTCGGGAGCTGCGTTGCCCGTGCAGGGCGGAGGGCGGTGCAGTGAGAGGGACGGCGCATGGGAGCCCCCTGGGGCGCTGACGAGCTCGGTGATGCGAGCGAGCCACTCGTCGTAGAGGTCGTCGATGGGGCGATAGTGCAGGAGCTCACGTGCCAGGAGCAATGCGGTGTGCGCGTCCACGGGAGCGCGACGAGCGTGCGACGACGAGCCTGCCGAAGTTAGCGACGGGGTGGCGGTGTGGCCTTCCCGCTGCATCGAGGGATGCAGTGACGACGCCTGCTGCTCATTCCCCGCCGGGCCGGTTGCGGCGTGGGCAGCAGGCGACGGGGAACGACGGGGAGGCCCGCCGACGGGGGCCGTCTGGGTGACATGGGCCACGAGAGCAGCCCGACGCTCGGCGCGGGCTCGGCGAGCGTCAGACATGGGCGCGACGGATGATGAACGCGAGGCGGTGGAAGAAGGATTCCAGCGCACCCCCTACCTGGCGCGCCAAATGTCAGATTTCGGGTTCCGGTAGACCCTTGAGGTTCGAACTCTGGGGTGCGCACGAAGATCTCTCCCCTACCAGCTCACGTCTCGAAGCCTCGCAAGGGATCTAAGCTAGAAAGAAGAACACACAAGGGACACGAGGTTTATACTGGTTCAGGCCACCATTGTGGTGTAATACCCTACTCTAGTGTCTGGTGTGGTGGATTGCCTCAGGGGCTGATGATGAACAATACTAAGGGAGAACAACCTCGCGAGGGGCTGTTCTTGAGCTGGTGCGATGAACCGCTTGGGTGAGTTCAGTTGCCTCTCTCTCTCTAGCCTACCCGAAATCTGGATCCGATCCTCTCTACTGTGGTGGCTAGTCCTATTTATAGAGGGAGGCCCTGGGCCTCTTCCCAAATAATGAGCAGGAAGGGCGCCAACAATTGGCCATTTTGAAGGGGAACATCTAGTACACTTATCCTGACTAAAGTTGGTCTCCGACTGCCAAAGACTCTGACGGTGACACTGTCCCGGGATCCACGATGACCTCCATCCTGCTGTTCTGCTGGTCTTCGTCTTGTTGCACCGAAACGGTAACCTTTGCCTGATGCCTTGGCCTGTGCTTGCCCCCTTTGTACCGAAGGGGAAACAAGGACACTGCGCAGACCGGCGCCCGCCTGGTCTCGATCGTCATGGCTTGCATCACGGTCACCTCACGTGGTACCCTGCCTTGATCTCTCCGCCTCCTCGCGAGCCCGCCTTATGAGGATGCTCCTGAGGAAGCTTCATGTCGTCCGCCCCGCGAGGCTTGGCCCCTTGCGAGGGTCTTGAGCTTGAGCTGACAAAGCTGGGCCGTACTAGGGCCCTGCTTGACCCACGCCGCAGGCTGCAGGCAGGCAAGTCTGGGGACCCCCGTTCCCAGAACACCGACAATCATCGAGGACCAGGCCAGATGGGACCAGTGGCGACGGCTCGCTGGAGGAACCCTAGTGCTGCAGGCAGGGGATCAAGGTAGAGGGAAAGGGGAGAGGAGATGCAAGCGGGCAGGGCAATGAATGCTTGCGTGTTTGTTTTTACTTGAGGGTCAGGTGTGACACAGGCGTCAGCAATTGCATTTTGAGTGTAATATAGGCAGATAACAGAGTCATTTCACTATTCCCCTTCCCTTCAAATTTTAGTGAGGTTCTACTCAAAACACCCCCCCTCCAAAGCGAAATTAGTTAAGCCCAAGCCCAAAACTCAAAAGTGACTTCTTTACATCTTTTATGGCTTATTTTGGCAATAAGCCCTGAAAAGGCGGAATTGAACTGGCCCTTAACATGCAATTCAATTGTGCGTGCAATGACGAATCACTCATGCCTGCTATAGTGTACATTTAGGCATCATCATACATGGCATAACCTAATACATGTGCATTCCATTGTAGAATCTGGAATATGCAATGTTTATGTTAGTTCATACGTTGCACATGATGTTCAAATGCCCCTTAAATATGGTCACCAAGTGATGGTCTTTAAGCCTCGTTCTTTGCTTCATTTCTTGATATGTAAGATTTGCTCACACATCTGCTCAATTGCTTGTTTGCATCGAGCCAACCATACTAGGACTGTTTTCTTTGATTACTTGTTGTTCTTGACCTAACACTCTAACAGAGCTTGTCAACGATTTAAACACTAAGGGCTGCTGTAGTGGGGCCTTGTCTAACTCATAGGTGACATAAAGGTTTGGTTGTACACTAAAGTAGGCTCTCCAAGAGTACCTGGAGATCCAGTTCGAAGGTATGCCTAGTTTTTACATAGTGTAGACATAGTAAATGCTCATTTCATTGTGTGCAAGTGCAAGAGATGCATCATGTTTCATTATGTGGTGTTGTTTTGCTATAATCTCATCCTTTTGTGTTCACAGACTGGAAAGTATGCATATTTATCTTCCAAGGAGACGAGTAACTAGTTTGTGTCACCTTGCAGAGGGGGTGCAATGAAGATAAGATTGAGGATTTCCAAGTACAAGATGTTAGGAAGGAGCCTTGCAAGAGAAGCAGAGTCTACCGAGCCTCTTCAACTGTTAAGGTAAGTCGGTGTATGCAACTCAGCAGTTCAATTCCTTGTTGGTTTCAGGCATAGTTAAATTGCTCTTTTCAATTGCTTTATTTGTCCTCGCTAATGAGATGCCCAAAGAATCATGCCCGATGTTGGGTACTTGTATAACTATTAGTTGACATAATTAAAGGCCTTACCATTTAATTACTACCGCCAAAGTGTGCCTGAAGCTTTGGAGTCTATTAACCAACTATTATTGCATGAGGCTCACAATCTAGTTTATACTAGGCTAATGATTGCATAGTTTTGCTTGTTGTAGTATGTTTGTATGAAACCTTCTGCTGTTCATTATGCTCCCTATGTCTTTAATGGAGCTACAGAATGGCCAACTGCTTGCTTACTTATACACAATGTGTTGTCTAAATTTGTAATTTGTCTGTGTTTTGGATTGGGCCCCAACATCATGCTCCTCTGGTGAGCTAAGAGAGATTTCTGTATGCAGGCTGCACAGACTATCTTTTTTATAATTTTTAAAATATCACCTGCTTATGCTTCATGACGTGTAACATTATTGTTAGTCCTGTTTTGCCATGTAGTACAAAATAGTGTCTTGCTCGCTTCACTGTTGTAACTATATTTTCGCCCTAGTTATGTGTACTTACAGAAACATTTCAGGATGAAGTGACATCAACACAAAGATCTGCGAGCAGTGCGGCATGTCCGTTACCGAATGATTATGGATTGGAATTGGAATGTGCTGATGTTCTCGAGCATCAACTAGAGGTGTCAAGACAACGTGTACATGATTGTCACCGTACAATCAACAATTTGAGACTGGACATGCAGGTACTAGATGCAGGGGTCAAAAAATGAAACAAGACACTAAGGTAACCACGAAGGAATTGGAGATTTTGCAGACTGAAATTTGTGCTATTTGAATCCGGCCAATCCTATTTTCTGAAGATATTATAGTTCAAATGGAGTTAAGTTGATGCGCGTCCATGATGTATGAGTTGTA
Organism: Aegilops bicornis; assembly: GCA_021605145.1. NCBI lineage: Eukaryota > Viridiplantae > Streptophyta > Magnoliopsida > Poales > Poaceae > Aegilops > Aegilops bicornis. The sequence continues at coordinate 221,223,736 of CM038674.1, read as the reverse complement.
TTTGCCCAGTGTATGTAATTTGCTGTTTGTGTATGCTTTATTATCACCTGTGCCGAACCATAATGCCCAGTGGGTATAATCGGCTGTAATTTCTTTATTGTATAGTGTAGGATTATTCTACGTTTCTATGCCTTGGTCTCTTTGTTGTATAGTGTATGTTTTTTAGAGGTGATAGTATAGAGTAGGATAATTCTTTGAATATGCTATATCGTTCAAACGGGGGCCAACTCGCCCAAATGTTTTAGTGACCATGGCCCTCCACGGCCGTATGATCCATGGGTCATGTATGGGCCGTCGGATCCATGGGCCTTCAATGGGCCGTCGGATCCATGGACCTTCAATGGGCCGTCGGATCCATGGGCCTTCAATGGGCCATCGTATCCATGGGCCTTTGATGGGCCATCGGATCCATGGGCCTTCAATGGGCCGCCGGATCCATCGGACTTCAATGGGCCGCTGGATCCGTGGGCCTTGTACAAGCCGACACATCTATGGGCTTTGTACGGGCCTTCAGTGGGCCGTAGACGGGCTAGAGTGGAAATCATATGTTTTATGGGCTGACCATAACGGGCCGTTAATAGGGCGTGTTTGGTGATGCTATGAAAATGGCCCAACAGATTAATGGTCCACAAACGGGCCGACTGTAATGACGGGCTGAATTTGGCCCATAAGCATAAAATGACAGTAACGGGCCATAAGTAAACGAATGCTGGAAATGAGCCCAAGAATAAATGGGATCTAAGAAGGCCGAAAGATAACATGGGCTGGACATGGCCCAACGGAATAACGAGTCATTATTGGGTATAAACTGATACACTATCCATTACGGGCCAGTTTTACCACTGGCCGTTAATGGGTGTAAAGTGATACACTGTTCATTACGGGCCAGTTTCACCAAGGGCCGTTAACGGGACAAGAGTTACAAAGGGCCTCATATGGGCCGAAAGACGTCATGGGCCATACATGGGCCAGAAGTGAAAATGGGCTGGAATCATATTGGATGGCCCAGATGACGCTACTGGGCCCAATTCGGATAGGGCGTAACGGGCCTTGGGTTTGCGGGCCGTAAATGGGCTATATGCAAACAGGCCGTCAACAGGCTTTCCATGGGCCGGCCTGCCACCTTTTGACCAAGTCAAACGGGCCGGCCTTTTCACATGAATGGGCCTCTGTTGGGCCGTGCCACGTGTCGACGTATCATAGGCGCCTTTTGTCCAATGAGTGGATGACATCTGTCCCAACGATGAGCCGACACGTGTTCCCTCCGGCCAATCAGAATTTTACATGTGGAAATTTCCCATTGGTCCGGGCTGTTAACGGGTTATCGGATCCAAAACCCGACCCGATAGCTTAACGGCGTTCCATTACGGTGGATGCCACGTGTCGGTCACCCTTGACGAAAGCACTTCTGTGACGCGCGATTTATCGTCATGGAAGTGGACACTTCCATGATAATTTTGGTAATGTCATGGAACACTTCTACGACAGCCAGGTATGACTATCTTGATTCTGTCATAAAATCGTCATGGATGTACATGCATGACAAAAAACGCGACCTACTGTGACAAACACGTATCATCACGGAAGTTTATTTTTTTTGTAGTGAAACCTGTACGGAAGGCCTTGCTTACAAGGGTCCGAGCCGCAGCGTGGTGACCACCGAGACCGGCATGAATTCTGCCACCCCTCTTCCTCGGAGATACATCTTTGAAGTACTCCAGTAGCGCTTTTGTTGTAGAGTTCTCCGTCGTGAACCTTGTAGGCTTTCGAGCACCGGACAATGCGGCGAGCCTCATTCTGATCCTCGGGGAGTTCTCGCCTATTAAGGTAGGCCAAGAATGGTTCAGTCCATGGGGCAATGACTACCATGATAAGATGGGTCGACGGTGTTATTTCGGTGGCTGAGCACCCGATGATATCGGTGTGTTCGGAATCTGGGGTCATAGTCGGATCCGGCCTGGTGTTGCCGCTCTCCCGTTGCCACACCACGGATGGCTTGAAGAGGCTTTCCAAAAAAATGTTAGGTGGGACGGGGTCGCGCTTGGCACCGATGCGAGCAAGGATGTCCGCCGCTTGATTACTTTCTCGAGCCACATGATGAAACTCAAGCCCCTCGAACCAAGCCGACATTTTGAGAACGGCGTTACGGTAAGCCGCCATCTTTGGATCTTTGGCATCGAAATCTCCATTTATTTGAGATATTGCGAGGTTTCAATCCCCGCGTACTTCTAGGCGTTGTATGTCCATGCAGCTAGCCATCCGAAGACCATGAAACAAGGCCTCGTATTCGGCTGCATTGTTGGAGTCTATTTATAATATTTGGAGTACGTACTAAACTGTATCTCCAGTGGGGGGCGTTAGCACAACGCCTGCTCCTAAGCCTTCCAGCATTTTGGAGCCATCGAAGTGCATGACCCAGTTGGAATATGTGTCGTACTCTTTAGGAGTTCGCCTCATTCATTCGGCGAATTTAAGTCGGCCAACACTTGGGATTTAATGGCACTGGTGCGGTTTGTATGTTATGTTGAATGGGAGGAGCTCAATGGCCTACTTGGCAATCCGCCCGTGGCATTGCGGTTGTTTATTATGTCGTTGAGTGGTACCTTGAAGCCACTGTGATCGAGCACTCTTGAAAGTAGTGTCGCATCTTCCGGGATGCCATGAAGACCGCGTATGCTATCTTTTGGTAATGAGGGTATCGGGATTTGCATGGTGTGAGAATGGTGGATACGTAGTATACCGGCTTCTAAAGCGGGAATTTGTGCCCGTCCTCCTCTTGCTCGATGACGAGCACCGCGCTCACCACTTGGTGTGTTGCCGATATGTATAATAACATTGGTTTGCCGACTCTCAGCGCGGCAAGGATTGGGTTACTTGCTAAAAGGGCCTTTATTTCTTCCAGTCCGGCCATTGCCGCATCCGTCCACTCGAAGTGGTCAGTGCGTCGGAGAAGGCGATACAGTGGCAATGCTTTTTCTCCTAATCTGGAGATAAAGTGGCTTAAAGCTGCCACGCATCCGGCTAGCTTTTGGACCTTTTTAAGGTCAGTTGGTATAGAGAATTGTGACAAAGCCTGGATTTTGGCTGGATTGGCCTCAATTTCTCTATTGGAAACGATGAAGCCCAGCAGTTTTCCGCGTGGGAATGCCGAAAACACACTTTTCCGGATTGAGCTTGATGTCATATGTACGGAGGTTGTCGAATGTGAGACGTAAGTCGTCTATTAGTGACTCGAGGTGCCTACTCTTGATGACTACGTCATCCACATATGCTTCAACTGTCTTGCCGATTTGTTTCTCTAGACATGTTTGAATCATGCGTTGGTAGGTGGCGCCAGCGTTTTTGATCCCTAAAGGCATAGTGTTGAAGAAGAAAGGCCTGTATGGGTTAATGAATGCCGTTGCAGCCTGATTGGACTCCTTCATCTTGATGTGATGGTATCCGGAGTATGCGTCGAGGAAACACAATGAGTCGTGTCCTGCGGTTGCGTCGATAATCTGATCGATGCGAGGGAGGGGGAAGGGATTCTTAGGGCAGGCCTTGTTGAGGTCTTTGAAATCAATGCATAGGCGCCAGTATTTATCCTTCTTTGGTACCATCACCAGGTTTGCTAGCCAGTCCGGCTGTTTTATTTCTCTGATGAATCCGGCCTCGAGTAACTTGGCTAGATCATCTCACATAGCTTGTCGTTTGGGCTCGGAAAAATGCCGCAGTGTCGTGGAATTAACACGTCAGATGTCCTTAGTGTGAGGACTTAGTCGTGAGGCCAACACATCTATGTGGTAGCTTGAGAGGGGTTGAGCGGAATCGAGAAATGAACACGCAAGACAAAGATTTAGACAGCTTCGGGCCCTAGGAAACATTATCCGGTAATAGCCCTACATCATGTTTGAGGCTAGATCTCATTATCATTACGAGGGAGTCGCCGGTAAACCGGCTCTTTGTGTCTAGCCCTAGATATTATTGCTTGTCCCTCTTTGGGGAGCCCTGCCCCTCCTTATATAAGTTGAAGGGGCGGGTTACATGTGGAGTCCTATTAGGATTACGACTAGTCTATCTCTAATACAAACCGGATACAAGTCCTGGTCTTAAATCCTTGTAAGGTAAATATTCCTCATGCCTTTCCACTTAAACCGGCCCACCATAGTTGAACCGGCCTTCTGGGCCTTGGACCTTGCCATACGTATATCCCGCCCGTCGGGTTACCAGTGAATCGTCCAGTCCAGGCAGGTCATTAGTAAGTCACCAAGACCAGCCGTGTTATACTTCCGGCCGGTTTACGTCGCAGGGTATATCCCCGACATTAGCCCCCAGTTTAATTTGGATTTATCCATGTTAAACTGCTCCTGTAAAACAAATACAAGAACAAATTTGATAGATTATGCTCCGGGTTAAGAATTCTTATAAACCGGCATCTGATCATCCTTAAGTCCTTGTCATTTCCTCCTGAAAAACCAGAGTCAATAAACCAGCTTCACAATCAATTTGCTTGTAGAAGATATTTCATAAATAAAGAATCCATTTGAATCGGCCTTCAATGCTCTGATTTGAAAAAATATTGGTCTTCAAATATTCAACTGATATCGGCCGGTTTAAAAATATAGAACTTGCCGGTTTATCATTGCCAAAAATGTCGGGTTATAAAAACTGATAATTCCGGGTCATGATTGTTTCCAATGCCGGTTCATGATTGTTGCCAACGCCGGTTCATGATGATTTGTGATGCCTGGGTCAATCTGGTTTGCTCAAAACTGAAAATCAGAAGATATTTCTCCCTTATATCCATAATACCTATAGCCCCCAAGTCTTGAACAGAACAAAGTGATGAGTTAAGACTTGTTTTCATATAATTACTGCCACTTTGAAGAAATCCATGTTGTTTATCTCAATCATTAGTAAAAACTGAATACTCCATATTTGTAGCCCCCAAGTACCGGGTTGTCATGCTTGCAGCAACCTGGGACTTGTAATTGCCTTATGCTCATAAAAACTTCAACCAGTGTAGCCCCCAAGGCTTGGGTCATTATACAATAATGAGCAGGGACTTTGTAAGTATAATCATGTAGATTTGAGCAATGATGTGTATCCCCCAAGGGCCGGCTCAGCAAGAATATTGAGTTGGGACTTGATATATACTTCAATGAAAATAACATCATATGATATAAACCCCATCATGGGACTTGAATCCACGTCCACAAGGTTAAGAGCCTTGTGCTTTACCAACTGAGCAGTGGACCCTTCGATATAATAAATAAAAAGCTTTGTACCTTAAATTGTTGACAGAGGGAATTGGTAGCCCCCAAGGGAAGGCTCATTACGATGTGATGAATCGGGCCTTCAATAAGGTGAGCAAAAAATGACTTTGCATTAGCCCCCAAGTGTCATGGTGCATGCTTGCAGTGACATGAGACTTGCATATTTGATGTAATCTCAACTTAAATAATGTAGCCCCCAAGTGCCGGGTTGTAAGCCTGCAGCAACTCAAGACTATTCCTTCAGTTGTAGAATAAATAATATTCATTGATAATATAATAGCCATTGCGCTAAAGCGACTTTGAAAACCTTAATCATAATACTGGTTTACTGATAACCATAATAAAATCCAGCCATGTTGGCTATTTGAATATTTGAATAATATTATCCAATGATTTATGAGCGCATGATTCCAATGGCGCAATCCAAATATATACTGCCGACTTATAGTCCAAAGCCAGGCCGGTTTAACAAACACGGGATAATTTCTCATCATATACTTGCGACTTATCGTCTTAAAGCCAGGCCGGGTTAATAAATGTCGGTGATTTATAATTATGCTTTATTCAACCTGTTTAAGCATACAACAAGTTTAAAGTGTCCTGGCAGTTTACAGCGGGACGGGTCATAATGCCCAACATATAACCCGGGTTTATAACCAAGACTGCACTTAAGAATAATCAAATATGAAATAGATCATACCAGACCTTTGAATCACATCGTTGGTTTACCAACTATTTGTAGTAAAGGTGATAACCCAAATCTTGAGTGTTTGAAAACGCCCACTGCATTGTGTTGGTGCGTAATAAGCCATGCCGGGTTATGATAAACACCGGATGATCATCCTCGCGACTTATAGTCAATGCCATACCGGATTAAGAGATGCCGGTTCATAATTGATTATGTGCTAACAGCTGATAACTGTAAGCCACGACGGGTTAAGAAACACCGGGTTGATGTAATGACATATAGTCTGGCCGGGTCAGTAGACACCGGTTTAACTTAGAACTTTATCAAAAGAGATGAAACTTTGCAAAAACAAAATCAAATAAAACTTGTAGTCGAGGCTTTTCAAGGGCTGCCAGGCCCAAATTCGAGGCTTTTCATGGGCTACCAGGCCGCTGAGTTAAACCATTTAACAAAGCCTTTTAAGATGGGCCTCCAACTAACCAATCGTCATTTTAACTTTGACAAGTTCAGGGTCTGTATAAGATTGACTTGTCAAACGTTCGACGGGTCATGCCAGGATTACCTGGATAGGAGTGGCTTACTTGATGAAGGCAGGTTAACCCGGAGTTTTAGGTGAATACACCAGGCTTCCAAGCTGTGGGTCGATACCCAATTACAAGGGTCCTTTCAAACTCTTTGTTACTTTACACAAAGAGCCCCCAAGTAACTTTGTGAGATGTGCTCAATGGGTGCCTATGTTCGAGTTGTGCTTTAGCAACAATACTCTCTTTGGCCCCTTGGGTGTGAAGCTCCCAAGCTTTGTTGTGGCATGATAGCAGGATTAATGGACAGCACTCCACTTTGCAAGCAGAAGCCCCCATGTGATATATTTCTGAGCTGTACTCGCCGGGTGCCTATGTTTGAGTTGTGTTGTGCAACAAACTCTCTTTGGCCCCTGATGATAATATTGTCTTGATAGCCGCATTAAGAGGGTAGTAACGCCATGTTCTCTTTGGTGAATACACCTATGTTTGAACAGAAGCCCCAAGTAATCATATGAAGATGAGCCCATAAGGCGGGATACCCATGTTTGAACCGCTGCGTTAGGGCGGTGATAGGTCCTCTTCGCAACCTTCAACTTATTGCATGAGATAAATTCCTCTTTAATCGGGATTTTGAACCAGATATTGAGAGCTTCAAAGCTTTGTGGGAGACATCTTTCCCTTGAACCGGATCTTAAACCGGAATCTTCATTTTCAGCCAGAATTTTTCTGATGGCCTTTAAACTCGAACATGCGAGAAGTTAATTCTTTTTTGAACCGGACATTCTTAAACCGGATTTCAGAGCTTTGTGGGAGAACAAATTTCCCTTGAACCGGATTTTAAAACGGCATTCTTTCTGATGACATGTAGCTTCTTCATTGGGCTAGGATTTTGTAACTGTCATATACTTTCTAAGCCGGAAATTTTCTAACAGCCTTCAAATAACAGTAGCCTCCGGGACCGGGTTATCTTTCCCTCAATCGTCCTGGGGTTCTTAAATTTGCTGAAACTGGCAAGATTTGCTGAGTCATGTCATCTTAGCCCCCGAGTCTCAAGGTGACTGGAGGAGTTGGCTTGAAACTCTCCATATTTAACTGTGACATAAACCGGCATAACTTGTATATCATTGGTGTTGATAGCATGATGTGAATCCACAGGAGGTTGAGGTGACTGCGCCAGGTTGTAAATGATCTCGTATGAGCCGTGTCAGCAACTCGGCCAATGGTTCCTTCCAACTGGCGATTTGAAGTTAACCAAACTGTAGTGGCGGCGACCTGTGCTCCTGCCCATTGAGCCATCCAGTGCAGACGACGGTTGATGATAATTTGCCTCCAATTTGAAAGAAAACCAGGCTACCCAAGCTGTGACTTGCTTTATATTCAATAAACAGCTCATGCAGATAGGTGCGGCCCGGTGTGTTGATGTGGACCAGGCCGTGAGAGACAGACGGAAAAAACGATCGCAGCATCAGAGGCGGCTCAGACAGATGACCCGACCACGGCGTTGTAAGCTAGCGCGGACGGGAAAAATCGGCACCGGTGTCGTAAACCGGCACGGACGGGTGAGTTAATTGCGGGTGCGGTCCCGACAAGTTGATGTAAACCGGGCCACAGGGACGGCGACTTGCTCACTTTCATTCACCGGGTGGTATGACACGGACGAAACGCCAGTGCAGAATGTTGCTAGCGCGTGCTCCGTGCTCGTAATATAATGCCTCATTTGTAATGAACAATTGTCCTGCGTCAAAAAATATCATATGCCAAAGTAATTGTTCACACAAAAATTTATATGTGCTATGAAAACAAACCAGACGGATATCACCTGATATTTTTTGTTCGGACAACGGATGATCCGTTCATCGCGACAGAGACGGTTTAGGTTGGTCGGTGACTCAATATGGTCCTGGCGCTTTAAGCAGAAACCCTCCGGGTTATTCTCCAGGTCTTTAAGCACCCGGCACGGGCAGTGCAGATGTATACGTCGCCTCCGACGCCGGCGCACGAGGACCGGATCATACCTTGGTCATGAGTCAATTGACCTAGTATTCTTGTCAAATAAACAAGGATGCTGGTGTTGGATGAATTTTCCGGTAGCCTGGCATGGTACAGATGCTTGCACAGCCTCAAGTGTCAACGTATGTTGGACTGTAAACTGTCGGGCCCTTCACGCGTTCATCGAACACAATCGTGTAGACGGGTACGGGAACGGCGTCTGACCACAATAAGCCTAGCGTCTTCACTGTGGAGCAGTAATGGAGTATTTGATTCATCACTTTGACTAGTCTTGTCCTTCACGTGATGGATGATGGTCCTTCTTGGAGACTGTGCTATTGTGCTTTTCAATTAGCACTAGTGTAAGTCTTTGGAGAGCAACCATCCACGGAGAAGTATCTCGCCGCATCATATTTCCTATCTCCGACTCACTCTTCTTCTCTCCCTTTTTTCCCTTTTTGCTCACAGAGGAAGCGGACGAGAGCAGCCGGCTGCAGACGCTAGTGACGCATGCAGGAGGCATATAAACCGGAGGTGAGGCTTCAGCCGCGGCCGCGGCGAGGGCGAGCGGAGGAAGTGACTTGTGGTCATGCAACAGAGGCGGCAGAGGTAGAGAGCCGATCGGCGCTTGTGGCAGAGACGACTCAGGGCCGCGGGCACGAGCTCTCCCAAGGCGGGACGGTGGCGAACGGGCCCTTGGACAGCGAGCGAGCTTAACGGTTGACGGGGTGGATCAACGGCGCCGCAACCCGGTGGTGAGCCAAAGCCAGCGGCCGGAACCGTCCGGAGCGGCAGCGGCGACTTTGGTGACTTGGCGATGCATGAGCGGCAATGGCTTAGACACGACCAGGGAGGAACGAGACCGAGGCGACGGCGGCCAGGGCAGCTCACCGACGGAAACGGCGTCTCAGTAGAGATGCATTGGAGGCCGAGGTGGAGTCCGGACCAGCCACGGGTCATGGTCAACTTTGGAAATTTTTTCCTTTGCTCCTTGGCGTTGAAGTGACAGGTGTTAATATCTTACAAGGAAAAGGTTGAAGCTGAAGCTCGCCCGTGCGATGGCTCAAAAGCGAGGCTAGCAGAGTTGAACCGGCCCGGGAGCAGCCAGTAGGAGCAGCCGCAGTGAGCCGGCGAGGGCGGGCCCCTGGCCACAGTAGCGGCTGAAGACACAACAGCGGAAGCAGCGATAGCTGGTGACGGAGTTTTGATCCGTGGACACTCTGGCCAATCTGTTTTCTTTGAGTCGTGATCCGACAAGCAGATGATTGTTTCTTTTCCTTCAACACTTGCCTCGGGACTTGATTTTACTTTCACCTAGTCACATGACCGACTACTAGTTGAAGTAGTACGTGATGACTCCTTGGATCTGACTTGAGTCCACAAGTCACAGAGTAAACAGGAGCAGCCATTGTTGACTACCTCGATACTTGGAACTTCTCATCTGCCGTGGAGTAAATTTCCATTACTTTATAAAAAATATCTGGTCTCTGGGCTGATTAGATAGCTCGATTCCGACTTGTCTTCCTGCATACAGCGATTTTTGCAGTTGGTATTGCTGTAGGAACCGATGATCAAACCGAGGACCCAAACCATGTTGATTCTGGTGACTTCAGATCGGATTTGATGTGGTGACGAAACTGGCTGTAGCAGAAAAACAATGGTCTAGGCGACTTGCGTCGACGACTTACAGCAACGAAAAAATTGCAACCCTAATTTCTTTTGAACCTTAAATCCCAGATCTTAAACCTGGACTGATGAACTTGAAGCTGATTCAAATCCTGAACCGGCTTTCTCCCTTCAGAAAAACTGCAAATTTCTCGATCCTTGGAAAGAAATCCCTTCAAGAACTTAACACCACTGTGCGCAGGCCCCACGGTGGGCGCCAACTGTCGTGTGATTAACACGTCAGATGTCCTTAGTGTGAGGACTTAGTCATGAGGCCAACACATCTGTGTGGTAGCTTGAGAGGGGTTGAGCGGAATCGAGAAACGCAACATGCAAGACAAAGATTTAGACAGCTTCGGGCCCCGGGAAACATCATCCGGTAATAGCCCTACATGCTGTTTGAGGCTAGATCTCATTATCATTACGAGGGAGTCGCCGGTAAACCGGCTCTTTGTGTCTAGCCCTAGAGATTATTGCTTGTCCCTCTTTGGTTAGCCCTACCCCTCCTTATATAAGTTGAAGGGGCGGGTTACATGTGCAGTCCTATTATGATGAGGAATAGTCTATCTCTAATACAAACCGGATACAAGTCCTGGTCTTAAATCCTTGTAAGGTAAATATTCGTCATGCCTTTCCTCTTAAACCGGCCCACCATAGTTGAACCGGCCTTCTGGGCCTTGGGCCTTGCCATCCGTATATCCCGCCCGCCGGGTTACGAGTGAATCATCCAGTCCGGGCAGGTCATTAGTAAGTCGCCAAGACCAGTCGTGTTATACTTCCGGCCGGTTTACGTCGCGGGGTATATCCCCAACACGCAGTGTTTGCTTGACCGGTTTATATCCCTTCAATATATTGAGGCTGTGTTCGGCCAACCTGCATTGGATTCCTAGCATATCAGAAGGGTGCCAGGCGAATATGTCCCAGTTCTCACGCAGGAACTCTCGTAGCGCGGCGTCGACCGTTGGGTCGAGTTGTGCCCCGATGGATGCTGTCTTCTTGGGGTCCGTCGGGTGGACTTGAAATTTGACTATTTCATCTGCTGGTTTAAAGGAGGTGGATTTGGGTCGCTTGTCCAGGATGACGTCATCCCTATCCATAGTGGAGCGCAGCGCGGTTAGCTCTTCTACCATGAGGGCTTCGATCGCGGCCTCGAGGGCCGGGGATGCGGTTTTATTTTCGCGCCGGAGTGCTATGTCCGGATCATCGCAAGAGTGATGATACCGTTGGGCACGTGCATCTTGATCTTCACGTACCCATAATGAGGTATAGCTTGGAAGCGCATAAATGCATCTCGCCCCAATAGGGCGTGATATCCACTATTGAAAGGGGCCACTTGGAAGGTTATCTCTTCGGAAGATAATTCTCTGACATGCCGAATACCACGTTGAGTGTGATTTTTCCCGCACGTCGCGCCTCCCGACTGGGTATGATTCCCCGGAAGGTCGTGCTGCTTTGCTCAATGAGGCTCCTGTCTATTTCCATTTTATTGAGTGTATCTTCGTAGATGAGGTTTAATCCGCTGCCGCCGTCCATGAGCACTTTGGTGAGCCAAAAATCGTCCACGATTGGATTGAGGACCAAGGCGGCTGGTGCCCGAACTCTCCGGAATTTTGGTTCGTCACTAACATTGAAGGTTATGGCCGTGTTGTTCTAGGATTTTATTGCTGCGACTTGGCAGACTTGGGCGAGGTCGCGGAAAGCCCTTTTACGCTGATTGTTTGAAGCGAAAGTATCGAAGACTGTCAATACGTTGGGGTCGTCATCCTACGAGGTGTTGCTCTGGGGTATTTTTGGTGAGGATATCCTCGCCACTCTTGGCCACTTGCTGAAGTATCCAACTTGCTCTAAGGTTGTGAGTTGGTATGGTATCCGGTGTTGTGTGTATTTTGCATGGCCTATCAAGCCATCCCTCCAGAACGGTTCCGCGCCCGGTAACGGGCTTAGATTTCTTTACTGTTGGGTCTGGCGCCCCACGAGGGTGCATCCTTTTTGTCTGGATGGGGGTTTGAGTGGAAACCAGTGGTTCCCAGCGGGCTGTCTGGGTTTTCCAGGCACTTTCCATTGCGTAGTACTTCTGTACTATGGTTGCCAAGTTAGCGAACTGTGCTACATGATGACGGCTGATGCCGTTGAGGATTCCTTCGTCCGTGCAATTGTTGCTGAATACTGAGATCGCATCTTTGTCGCAGCAATCTTTAATCTTGTCTTTGACAAGGAGGAATCTAGCCCAAAAGTGATGGTCTGTTTCCTGAGACTACTGTCGTATGTGCATGAGATCATTTATATCTGGGCGGGTGGGTGGCTTTAAATCCGAACCCTAACCCACTTTTGGATCCGGAGTTGATAAAATTCCAAACTTAATAGCTCGGGCTCCGGGATATCAATTGATTTTCCGGCCCATCGTCTGATTCTAGGTTCGGAGGGCAAGGTGTGTCTTTCCGAAAGCAGATATCCTGCTCTTCGAGCTCGGAGATCCGAACATAGTTCATCCTCGGTATAGAGGAAGAGTTATCGTCCTGCTCCTCTATTACCGCTATCCGGTGGGTGATCGGTGGAGATTTAATTTCTCTCTGGTCGGGTTTAAGCCCAATCCGATCGTAGTCTGTAGCGACCCCTGCTACCTCTTGAGCACTGCGTTGGATTTCCCCAAAGAGGAGAGGATGATGTAGTAAAGTAGCGTAAGTATTTCCCTCACTTTTTGAGAACCATGGTATCAATCCAGTAGGATACCACGCACAAGTCCCTCGTACCTACACAAAACGATAGCAACTCGCAACCAACGCTTAGGGGTTGTCAATCCCTTCACGGTCACTTACGAGAGTGAGATCTGATAGAGATAATATTTTTGGTATTTTTGATAGATAGATGCAAAGTAAAAAGTAAAAGCAAAGTAAAAACAAAGCAAGTAAATAAAGTGATATAGATTGATATGATGAGAATAGACCCGGGGGCCATAGGTTTCACTAGTGGCTTCTCTCAAGTGCATAAGTATTCTACGGTGGGTGAACAAATTACTGTTGAGCAATTGACAGAATTGAGCATAGTTATGAGTATATCTAGGCAATGATCATGCATATAGGCATCACGTCCAAAACAAGTAGATCGAAACGATTCTGCACCTACTACTATTACTCCACTCATCGACCGCTATCCAGCATGCATCTAGAGTATTAAGTAAAAAGAGAGTAACGTCGTAAGCAAGATGACATGATGTAGAGGGATAAATTCATGCAATATGATAAAAACCCCATCTTGTTATCCTCGATGGCAACAATACAATATGTGCCTTGCAACTCTTTACATCCTTGAGTAAGGACACCGCAAGATTGAACTCAAAGCTAAGCACTTCTCCCATTGCAAGAACCACCAATCTAGTTGGCCAAACCAAAAGATAATTCAAGAGACTTGCAAAGATAACTCAATCATACATAAAAGAATTCAGAGAAGAATCAAATATTTTCCATAGATAATACTGGATCATAAACCCACAATTCATCGGTCTCAACAAACACACCGCAAAAAGAAGATTACATCGAATAGATCTCCACGAGAGAGGGGGAGAACATTGTATTGAGATCCAAAAAGAGAGAAGAAGCCATCTGGATACTAGCTATGGACCCGAAGGTCTGAAGTAAACTACTCACACTTCATTGAAGGGGCTATGGTGATGATGTAGAAGCCCTCCGTGGTGGATGCCCCCTCCGGCAGAGCTCCGTAACAGGCCCCAAGATGGGATCTCGTGGATACAGAAGGTTGCGGCGGTGGAATTAGGTTTTTGGCTCATGTTCTGATCGTTCGGGGATACGTAGGTATATATAGGAGGAAGGAGTATGTCGGTGGAGCTCCGAGGGGCCCACGAGGTTGGGGGGCACGCCCAGGGGGCGCGCCCTCCACCCTCGTGACCTCCTCGGGCATTGCTTAGAGTAGGGTCCAAGTCTCCTGGGTCACGTTCGGTTGGAAAATAACGATCCCGAAGGTTTCATTCTGTTTGGACTCCGTTTGATATTTTGTTTCTTCGAAATACTGAAAAAGGCAAAAAACAGCAATTCTGGGCTGGGCCTCCGGTTAATAGGTTAGTCCCAAAAGTAATATAAAAGTGGAAAATAAAGCCCAATATAGTCCAAAACAGTAGATAAAGTAGCATGGAGCAATAAAAAATTATAGATATGTTGGAGACGTATCGTGCATCCCCAAGCTTAATTCCTGCTCGTCCTCGAGTAGGTAAATTATAAAAAGAATTTTTGATGCGGAGTGATACTTTGGCATAATTTCAATGTAAATCTTCTTAATTGTGATATGAATATTCAGATCCAAAAGATTCAAGACAAAAGTTCATATTGACACAAAAATAATAATACTTCAAGCATACTAATCAAAGCAATCATGTCTTCTCAAAAAAACATGGCAAAAGAAAGTTATCCCTACAAATTCATATAGTCTAGCTATGCTCCATCTTCCCCACACAAAATATTTAAATCATGCACAACCCCGATGACAAGCCAAGCAATTGTTTCATACTTATGACATTCTCAAAACTTTTTCAATCTTCACGCAATACATGAGCGTGAGCCATGGATATAGCACTATAGGTGGAATAGAAGGGTGGTTGTGGAGAAGACAGAAAGAGGGAAGATAGTCTCACATCAACTAGGCATATCAACGGGCTATGGAGATGCCCATCAATAGATATCAATGTGAGTGAGTAGGGATTGCCATGCAACGCATGCACTAGAGCTATAAGTATATGAAAGCTCTATAAAAGAAACTAAGTGGGTGTGCATCAAATTGCTTGCTCACAAAGACCTAGGGCATTTTGAGGAAGCCCATCATTAGAATATACAAGCCAAGTTCTATAATGAAAAATTCCCACTAGTATATGAAAGTGACAAAATGAGAGACTCTCTATCATGAAGATCTTGGTGCTATTTTGAAGCACAAGTGTGGTAAAAGGATAGTAGCGTTGTCCCTTCTCTCTTTTTCTCTCATTTTTTTTATTTGGGCCTTTCTCTTCTCTTTTTTTATGGCCTCTTTTTTTTGTAAAGTCCGGAGTCTCATCCCGACTTATGGGGGAATCATAGTCTCCATCATCCTTTCCTCACTTGGGACAATGCTCTAATAATGATGATCATCACACTTTTATTTTTCTTACAACTCAACAATTACAACTCGATACTTAGAACAAAGTATGACTCTATATGAATGCCTCCGGCGGTGTACCGGGATATGCAATGAATCATGAGTGACATGTATGAAAGAATTATGAACGGTGGCTTTGCCACAAATACAATGTCAACTACATGATCATGCTAGCAATATGACAATGATGGAGCGTGTCATAATAAACGGAACGGTGGAAAGTTGCATGGCAATATATCTCGGAATGGCTATGGAAATGCCATGATAGGTAGGTATGGTGGCTGTTTTGAGGAAGGTATATGGTGGGTGTATGATACCAGCGAAAAGTGTGCGGTATTGGAGAGGCTAGCAAAGGTGGAAGGATGGGAAAAAGTGCATATAATCCATGGACTCAACATTAGTCATAAAGAACTCATATACTTATTGCAAAAATCTAGAAGTTATCAAAGCAAAGTATTACGCGCATGCTCCTAGGGGGATAGATTGGTAGGAAAAGACCATCGCTCGTCCCCGACCGCCACTCATAAGGAAGACAATCACTAAATAAATCATGCTCCGAGTTCATCACATAACGGTTCACCATACGTGCATGCTACGGGAATCACAAACTTCAACACAAGTATTCTTTGAATTCACAACTACTTCAACTAGCATGACTCAAATATCACCATCTTCATATCTCAAAACAATTATCAAGCATCAAACTTATCTTAGTATTCAACGCACTCAAAAGAAAGTTTCACATATCTTGACCACCAAGTATATTAACATTAAGCGAATCACCATGCTATTAAAGACTCTCAAAATAATCTAAGTGAAGCATGAGAGATCAAATAGTTTCTTTAAAACAAATCCACCACCGTGCTATAAAAGATCTAAGTGAAGTACTAAAGCAAAAACTATCACGCTCAAAAGATATAAGTGAAGCACTATGAGCAAAACTATCAAGCTCAAAAGATATAAGTGAAGCACATAGAGTATTCTAACAAATTCCAATTCATGTATGGCTCTCTCAAAAGATGTGTACAGCAAGGATGATTGTGGTCGACCAACAAGTAAAGACACAAATAATACAAGACGCTCCAAGCAAAACACATATCATGTTGGTGAATAAAAATATAGCTCCAAGTAAATTCCCGATGGAAGTGGACGAAAGAGGGGATGCCGGCATCCCCAACTTTGACTTTTTGGTGTCCTTGGATTATCTTGGGGGTGCCATGGGCATCCCCAAGCTTAGGCTCTTGCCACTCCTTGTTCCATAATCCGTCAAAAGAATTCACCCAAAACTTGAAAACTTCACAACACAAAACTCAACAAAAATCTCGTGAGCTCCGTTAGAGAAAGAAAACAAAAGACTACTTCAAGATACTGTAATGAACTCATTATTTGTTTATATTGGTGTTAAACCTACTTTATTCCAACTTCCTTATGGTTCATAGACTGAATTACTAGCCATAGATGCATTGAAATAAGCAAACAACACACGAAAAACAGAATCTGTCAAAAACAGAACAGTCTTTAGCAATTTGTAACTAACGCAAACTTCTGGAAGTCTAAAAATTCTAATAAAATAGGAAGTCCTGTACAATTTGTTTATTGATCAGCAGCAAAAAGAATCAACGCAAAAGCATATTCCTGTGATTTATCATAACTAAATTCATGCGTGCAAAGTTTCTGTTTTTCAGCAGAATCAAATCAACTATCATCGTAGGTTATCCTATAGGTCCTACTTGGCACAAACACTAATTTAAACATAAAACCACATCCAAACAGAAGGTAGATGGATTATTTATTTCTAAACAGAAGTAAAAACAAAAAACACAAAATAAACTTGGGTTGCCTCCCAACAAGCGCTATCGTTTAACGCCCTTAGCTAGGCATAAAAGCAAGGATAGATCTAGGTCGTGCCGTAATAATAAGATAGATCTTGAAAGCTCATCTCGTATTCCCTACATTCGGCGGCAAGTTTCCTTTGAGGCAAGCAAAAATTATCAAAAGGGCTAAATTTAGCGGGACAAAAATCCCCAAGATCAATCACGGGAGGAACGGGTTCCTCCCTTGGCCCTTCATAGTGGACAACTATTTCATCACTGAAAGCATTCTTTTGGCAAAATCTTGTGAGCTTATACTCAAGAGAGTATCCTAGCTCATTATTTCTAAGGTCAAAATCATTATTAAGCTCGTTAATGCAATCAACTAAGACATTGATAGGGACCTTTTTCCTAAGGTTTTCATTGAAAGAGACATAGTCCGAAGATTGAAAACGTCTAATTTCCTCTTGGTCATAGAGGATTGCTTCTATGGGTGGACGCTGTGCGAAAAGATTTCTTTGGCTTCTCTTATGATAAATCTAAATTCATGAGCCAAAAAGATAGTAACAGCACGCTTAATAGAAGAGTGCTCAATATTAGATAATTCTAAGAAAATTCTCTGTATGCAAGGGTGCATATGCATAAATTGTCTTTCAAGTTCAACCACAAGCATAGCTATAGCATCCGCAAGGCTACTAGTTCTATGAAGAATAGAACAGCCCATGGAAGGTAAAGCACCGGCACAAGTAAAGAAATCTTGAATAACGCCTTTGCCAATCATGTTACCACTACCGATTCGAAACTTTTTGGTATGCAAGATAGGAGGTTCATCGGCCGGAGCCTCGGGATTTCCTATATTATCATTTTTGTCCATATCGACGATAATCTCCCCAATTTCAGACATAGCGGCAGAAAAAGTAAGGCGGAAGAAAGCAAACAAAAGAGAAAGGAGGAGGAGATTGGGAAAGAGAGGGCAAATAAAACGGCAAGGGTGAAGTGGGGGAGAGGAAAACGAGAGGCAAATGGCAAATAATGTAATGCGAGCGATAGGGATTGCGATGGGTACTTGGTATAGTTGACTTGCTTGTGTGAGTGTCGGGGAAACTAATCCACGAACACCTATGGGACCGGCGGACCGAGCCCCTTTCGGTTCGGCGGGGGGCGGAGATCGCACGAAGAGCGGATCGAGGTGAAGCACACGAGCAGTTTACCCAGCTTCGGAGCTCTCCGGAGAGATAACACTCCTACTGCTGCATGTCTGAGTGTATTGAGTTTTTGTTCGGGAGCGCTGAGTGCTACAGTACACACTAGCTGCTAACGAGACCGAGCGTGAGTGTTTTTCTGCCTTGAACCCCCTCTACGCTATGCGCATGGGCCTCCTTTTATATGCTAAAGGGTCTCCGACAGGTGGCAACGTAGACAAGGGTAAAATGGAAAAGGAATTGCGGTTGGTACAACTACCTGCACAGGTACCATACCTAACCCCGACGGCAGGGGACAAAGGCATTAAATGCCCGCTCACGTCGCCCAAATAGTGCAAAAAGGACCGTCGGGGCGCCACCGCTGCCACGATGGCAATCTTGTCAGCGTCGCTTGCCACATCACAAGCACCGCTGGCCGCCTGACCTCTTCTTGCCACGCTACCGAAAGGTCCTGTATGGCGACACGTTGGTGGATGTGCTTTGGAGCGCTGGTACAGTGGTAGTTTGCAGCGGCAAGCGCCTTGCCGCGGCCGTTGTCTTGTCGCGTCCGGAAGCTTGTCGCTCACGGGCCTCGCCGGACGCGTGGGCGCGTCAGCGGCAAGTTCCTTGAGATGCCTTGGTTGGCCTTCCGGCAAGCTCCTCTTCTTTGGGGCCTTGTCTCCTTGGCTTGAATACTTTGTTCTTGAATGGCTCCAAAGGAACCACGGAGGACCTTGGCAGTCACCCGGCAAGCCTTGCCGCGGGGTGCTGCAACTGCCCGTGCACAAGTTCGGGATACTAGGATACCCCTACTCTAGTACACCGACAGGAGCCCCCGGGCCTGGGCCACACACGGTGCCGAGCGCTGTTGGGCCAGGCCCAAAACAGGGCACGGGCACGCGCGGCCTGGGTTACGTCGTATCTCACTCTGTATCCACCGCGCCCTCCTCGAACGGCACGCGTCGAATGCGGCGTCGTGGGAGAGATCGTGGGTGGTTTCTTTATTCAGAAAGACGGAACGTCTGCCCCCTCCCTCTTTATAAGCAGGGGAAACAGGTGCAGTTCGCTCATCTTGCTGGTTGCTATTCCAATCTCAAAAACCTCCGCCGCTCCCCCCTTCTTTCCAAAGCTGAAAGAGAGCAGCGCTCCGCCCCCCATCGCCACCGGCACCACCAACGCCGTCGATCTCTCTCACCACCTCCGCCATGGCTCCGAAAGCTGGGAAGGTTGTGAAGTCGGCCGAGGCGCAGCGGCTCGCGGCCCTGCGAAAGGAGCGGGCAATCTTCCCCCCTCAGCTCGCCGCGAAGGAGCTGAGGGAGTATTACTACCTCTTCTGGTCGACGGAGACGCGAGCGCATCCGCGCACGAAGGTACTCCGGCTACCACTTGAACCGGCTCGAATGGATATCCCTTCTTCGCGTTGTTCTTCTCTGCGGGCTCGCCCGCCTTTCTCTGAAGTTTTTTACGTGACATTATGAACACCTACGGGTTCCGCCTTTTTGACTTCACCCCCAACGCCGTTCTGACCATGGCAGTTTTCGCAGATCTCTGCGAAAACTTTGTCGGAGTCTATCCAAATGTAGCTCTTTTTCGCCACTTCTTTATGCCCCGAGTTGAGAGAGGGGAGCCTCTATCCGGCGGAATCGCCTGGATCTCGAGAACCGGTAAGAAGGAAGCTTATCTGGAGGGAGAGCTCCGCAGCAAGTGGGATGAATGGAGAGCGGACTGGTGCTGGATTGTCGAGGAGAACCCGCAGCCATTTACCGCCCAGCGCCAAGCCCCAGTAGCGCGCGGCAACGATTGGAGCAACGTGGCCCCGGAAGACGATAGGCTGAAGATTGCCGTCACCCGGATCCTACGCCTCAGGCTTGCCGGGCTCACCGTAGGCGCCGTTGGCGCAGATTTTCTTCGCCGCCGCATCGCCCCCCTGCAGGAGAGGAGGAGACCCGCCTGGGAGTTCCAGAATGCGGCGGATATCATGAGGCTGCGCCCGGGCCTCAACTTCAACTTCACTGTCCTGGAACTGGACGCGATGCTCCTGGAACTGTTCAAGCACGATCCTCAACATCCCTAAGTGTTCAGGTTGCCGAAGGGTGTCGTTCATTGTGCAACAACTCCTCGCTCGACCGCATCCGTGCAATGATGCCGCTGTGCGATTCGCATGGAATTGTCCCAACTTGGCAAGAGCCTGCAGACGACGTCGTGCAGGAGTTCTTTGACGGCTTGGTAGAAATGCCGGTCCGCTCCGATGAACAGAAGAGCCTTACTCGCGACACCACCGATGCGGAGATGCAGCGCATCGCCACTAGGCTGGAAGAGGCGGCGGCAGCCGCTGCCGCGGGCGAGTTTGGATTCACCGTGGAGGAGGCAGAGGCAGCAGAGGCGGCAAGCCTTGCCGAGCGAGAGGAGCTTGCCGGCGAGGGAGAGCTTGTCGAGCCTGAAGCTGAGTCGAGCGAGCCCGCCGAGGGCGCGAGCGACTCGTTGAAGATCGACTCCTCCTCTTTCTCACCTTCAGACAGCTCGCCGCAAGAGGAGCCCCCAGCTCCACCAAGAAGGCGTCTCCGCAAGGCCGGGGACGTAGCGGGGCGGCAGACGGGTCAACAGCCGCCGCGCCGCGCGACGCGCTCCACCGTGGCAAGCACTGTTGCCGCGGGAGCACCTCACGCCGCTGCGGCAACTGGAGCGGGGCCCTCTTGGACCACCGCTTCTTCTCCCGCCAAGCGGCTAAGGGAACCTACTCCTCCGCCTTGTCGCGCCGAAGGTGGGCCGGACTTTGACCTCTCCGCGCTCAGCTCCAACGAGAAAGAGGAAGAGTAAGATTCTTTGTTGTACTTGTAGTTCTTCAATTCTTGCTGTTTTGTCTTGTATCTGATTTGCTTTACTCCGAACCCATTCCTTTTCAGGACTCTGGCCCAGAGAGCGGCAAAGACAGCCAAGGTCCCAGTGATTGTCATCGAGGAAGAACCCACCGCGACAGCAGGGGGTGTGTCCGAGACCACCTTGCCGGACCTGGCAACTATTCCCCAAAGCAGCCCCCAGCGCAGCCCCTAGCGTAAGTATATGGTTTACTTCCTGCTGTTAGGCGCGCATGGGTGCTCTTTCTTTGCCGACATCTCGGCTATTGGTTTTGCGTGGGAAGCGAGGCAGTCTCACCAGAGTGCCGGAAGCCGCTCCGGACATGCCATCTGCTTGACTACACCGCCAAGGGAGGATTCCCGGCAAGGGAGAATTTTCGGTAAGGGAGAAGTCTCCGGCAAGGGACAGTTCTCCGGCAAGGGACAGCACCAGCGACCCCCCGGTGGCGGAGACCACGACTGTAGATCCTAGTACAGGTAATCCTCTTGCTTGAAAACTTCCCTTGGGTTCTAATTCTTCTGATTTTCTTTTTGAATATTTGCTTGACTTTTCTTCCTTTTCCGGTCGTCAGGTCCATCTGCCACGGAGCCGATGGAAACCGAGGTCGCCGGCGAGGAGAACGCGCGCGGCAATACCGACGACGCCGCTGTCACCGAAGAAGAAGCCGGCGCTTATGATCTCGCCGGCGGAGAGGCCGCCAAAGCTGCCGCCGCAGAAGCTGGCGAGGGGTCCGGCGATCGCACTGACGGCCCCGAGGCCGCAGGAGCGTCAGGCGCTACGCCGACCGCCGATCCCTCCGCCATTGCTGCAGCGTCAGGCTCCAAAGAGCCCCAGCCCGGCGCCTATTTGAAGGCCGGCGATGGCGTCTTCATCAAGCTCCCCTGGGCGTCGAGCTCCAGGGCGCCGATCGAAGGAGAAATCTTTGATGAAGAGTTGCTCGCCTCCGCTGGGCTGACGCTGGTCGACGCGCCGGACAGCAGCAGTGGCGAGCCTGAGGAGGAGCAGCTGCTGCGGAAGCTGTTGTCGCTCTACCGCGCCCGACAAGCCAAGCTGGTATCCCGAGAAGCGCTTGTCGCGAAGGCGGGAGTGGACATCGAGAAGCGTCGGAGGAGCTCGGGGCCTCAACCAGAAGCTCTCCGGTCCCTGGCAGAAGGCGGGAGCAACTTCGCCGAGGCGTAAAGCCTTCCTCCTCGAGAAGGCTGAAGTTGAAGAGCAACAGCTGACTTGCTGCCGAGAAGCTGTCTGCGCAGGAAGGCGAGTTGGTGCGATGGAAGGTTAACCTTGACAGCCACGAGGAGGATCTTGCAGCGAAACAAACATTCGGCGGGGCTCTCAAGGAAGCAGAGGATGCTGCCGCAGCTGCCGAGGCCGCCAAGAAGGAGCTAGAGACGAAGGTGGCGCAGCTGGAGGCCGATCTCAAGGTGAGCAGCGAGGATCTTGGTGCGCTCAAGCGTGGCCGAGAAGGACACCTACACCCTTGGCGAGCTGCAGGTCGTCTCGTCGAGAGGAGCAAGGAGCTTAAGCGCCGCCAAGGACTCCAACGCAGATCTTGAGTTGAAGCTAACTACTTTGACCAAGGCATTTGGGCCAGGCGCCGAGGATCAGGAGGTGGCCTTGGAGGAGAAGATCAAGGCCGACGAGGCGCTTTGGCGAAGTCTTCTTGCCGCCCGTAACACTTTTAGGGAGAATGTGGAGCACTGGACCGAGGGTCTCATGGATGTTGCTGCAGCCATCAGCGAGGGGCTGGCGCAGGGATGGAGGATCTCGGGTATTCCTCCGATGAGCACCTCCAACCCAGCACCAAGCTCAGCTTGTTCTTCAAAGGCGTGGCGACAGCCCTCCAGCGACTCCGGGAGAAGATCCCAAAGCAGCTGGTCGACGAGTTGCGCAAGATCTGCGTGGGAGCTCTTCAAAAGGTGCTGGTGAAGGTGGCCTTCCGCAACCCAGGCCTCAACCTCACCAACGTCCTCAGGACCTTGCCGCCGGATGCCGATCTGGAAGCGCTCAAGACCCTTGTCGCACCCATTGTGGACAAGGTGAGCGGGATCAAGAGGGTTGAGGGCGATCGCGTAGATTAGGCCGCCCGTTTTCTCTTTTTCTTGTCGCTGCTGGTCATGTTATGAGAACAATCTGTTAGAGCTGCGACAAGCTATCTTGTAATATGACTCTATTTCAGGTAGCGATTGCTATGTTATTTCCTTTACTTGCTTCCTTCCTTTGTATGTTTTTGCCCTACGCTTTTAGGGAACTTGTCGTATGAGCACCTTAGCCGCAGCGCCGAAAAGCGGACGTCGGCTGACTTCTTTGGCGGTGCCGCTACCGACAAGAAACCTTGTCGCAACTAGTCGCAGCTCACTTAAGTTGTTGAGCGGACTCGAAACAAAGTAAGGCGCAACTAGCTACGAGTTGGTTCCTCCGCGCACAGGTTTTCCATACAAAGCACGGTCGTTCGAGGAAGATAACTTAAAAATTTTAAAACTGATTGCTCAAACTTTAGCAACTTAGCTTTTCTGTCGTTTGCTTCCCGGTAAGGCGAAACTTCCTCGAGCGACGCTTGGTCCACACCATTATCTTCTCCTTTCCCCCCGGCAAACTTGTGGGCGAGGGAACCTTCCTTTCTTTGAGAAAGAGAAAGAAGAGAAAATAAAGATATGGAGCCTTATGGCTCATTATTACTTACGGGGATAGGCGCTGCACAAAGTGTCGATAACGCATGCAAAAAAGTAGAAAGCATGAAATTGACAAGATGTGCGGAGCACATGAGCTTTACTTATGCACGGGTCTGCCCGGCTTCGTACAAAGGATTACATGCAACATCGGCAAGACTTGTACAAAAGGTGGTTGCCGGAACAGGTTCCGCAACCGCGCCTCTGAGTAAAACTTACGAAGATGCTCAATGTTCCAGGAGTTGCTCACCGAATGCCATCTTCGGTCTCAAGGCGGACAGCGCCAGGCCTAGTGACTCGTTTCACCCGGTAAGGGCCTTCCCACTTCGGCGTCAACTTGTTGGAATTCTTGGCGGACTGAACGCGCCGAAGAACAAGGTTGCCTTCCTCGAGACTTCTGGCATTAACTTTGCGGCTATGGTAGCGGCGCAAAGCTTGCTAGTATCGAGCAGCTCGTACAGCGGCCTGAAGATGGTCCTCCGCAAGGAGCAGCGTGTCATCTTGTCGCAACTGCTCTTGCTCAAGCTCATCATAAGCGAGCACTCGAGGTAACCCGTATACGAGTTTCGTGGGGAGAACTTCCTCTGCTCCATAGACTAGAGCGAAAGGTGTCTGGCCAGTGGCTCGATTTGGCGTCGTCCTGATCGACCAAAGAACCACCGGCAGCTCCTCAATCTAGTTCTTTCCGCACTTGTGCAGCCTATCGAAAGTCCTAGTCTTGAGCACGCGCAGCACTTCAGCATTCGCCCTCTCCGCTTGACCGTTACTTCTCGGATGAGCAATGTGCGAAGCGGAACCTTGGCGCCAAGATCTTGGACGTCTTGCATGAAGGTGCGGCTCGTGAATTGCGTGCCGTTGTCGGTTATGATCCTGTTAGGGATCCCGGCGGCAAACAATCGACCAAGAACTTGATCGCCGACCGTGTTGTCACCTTCCTCACTGCTTCCACTTCGGCCACTTTGTGAACTTGTCGATCGCATAGCGCATAAGTACTCATAGCCCCAGACAGCTCGTGGAAAGGTGCCGAGTATGTCGAGCCCCCAGACCGAAAATTGCCTGGATAAATGGATCGTCTGGAGAGCTTGAGCTGGCTGGTGTATCTGATTGGAATGGAACTGCACGCTTCACACTTGGTTACTTGTGCGGTTGCATCACGGAGGCTGTCGGCCAAAAGAAACCTTGCCGGAACGCTTTGCCGGCAAGTGCTCTTGCACCAATGTGGTGACCACATATGCCTCCATGTATCTCTGCCAACAGCTTTTGTCCGTCTTCCCGGTGAATACACTTCAATTTCACGCCGTTGAGTCTTCTTCTGTACAGTGTGTTGTCGACAAACTGGTACATACTTGACTGTCGGGCTACTCTTTCCGCTTCTTCTTGCTCTTCGGGAAGTTCTCCTGTCTGAAGGAAACGGACAATCTGTTGTGCCCATGCTGGAGCTTGCGGCTCGACAACAAGGACTAAAGGCATCCGCTGCTGCGGGAACATCCGCTTCTCTGGCGAGAACCTGCGGCTCGGTGAGCTTGGCGTTCCCGGCAAGCTTGCCGAGCAAAACTTGTCGGGCGCGTCTGCTTCAACGGAACAAACCCTAGGGCTTGCCGGAGCAGACTGCTCCTCAGCACCCTTGGTGTTGATCTTGAGGACCTTCTTGGCGGCGGCTTCGGGGAGCTCTTCCGGAAAATAGTCACCAGAAATAAACTTCCTCTTCTTGCTCTGTCTAGTTGATGGCGTTACAGACGGTTGAGTCAGTTTGAGCACAAAGATCCCTGGTTCCACAGGTAACTTAAGTGTGGCGCACTTCGACAGGCTACCGGCAATGTCGTTCTGAGCTCTTGGAACATGTTCCATCTGTAGGCCGTCAAAGTGCTCTTCTAGCTTTCTCACTTCATCAACGTAAGCTTCCATCAATGGACTCTGATAATTCTTGTTCACTTGGTGGACGACAAGCTGTGAGTCACCCCTGACAATGAGCTTCTTGATCCCAAGGTCTGCTGCGATCCTGAGACCGGCAAGCAAACCTTCATACTATGCGGTATTGTTCGTTGCTTGCTCTTTGGGAAAGTGCATCTGGACTACGTACTTGAGGTGCTCTCCGGTGGGTGCAACAAGTAGCACGCCAATCGGGCGCCTTCTGCAGCGAGAAGGCACCATCAAAGTACATCAACCACTCTTTGCTTGCTTCCTTGACGGGGATGCTCGTTTCTAGAATTTCTTCATCTTGTGTTGGCGTCCATTCTGCTATGAACTCCGCCAATGCTCTGCTTTGGATTGCTGAAGTGCTCTCAAACTTGAGGCCAAAGCTTGACAGTTCCAGTGCCCACTCGACAATCCTGCCTGTTGCTTCTGGATTTTGCAGTATCCTCTTCAGCGGAAAACGAGTGACGACTGTGATCTCATGTGCTTGGAAGTAATGGCGCAGCTTTCTCGAGGCCATGAGAAGGCCGAAAAGCAATTTCTGCACACCAGAGTACCTTGACCTAGCCCCCTGCAGAAGGGGACTGACAAAAGTAAACTGGCGCTGCACCATTCTTTTCTGCATCTTCTCACGTGCGGTAAGCAGATCCATCTTTGTCGGGACCAGAGCTTGCCGGTGAAGTCCCACAGCTTGTCGCTGGATGCATCTGCCGTGGTTCTTTGGCTCATCATCCGCCTCCCTCTCCGCTACTAACGCAGCACTAACCACTTGATTGGTTGCCGCTATATATAGCAGCAACTTCTCTTGTGGCTTAGGTGCGAAAAGTGTTGGAGTGGAGGATAGGTATCTCTTTAAGTCCTGCAGTGCAGCCTCCGCTTCCGGAGTCCATTTCATTGGACCTTCCTTTTTCAATATTTTGAAAAATGGCAGGGCGCGCTCAGCAGACCTAGAGATAAACCTGCTGAGAGCAGCTACGCAACCGGCAAGTCTTTGTACATCCTTGACGCGCTTTGGTGCTTCAATCTGCTCAATGGCCTTGATCTTGTCGGGATTGGCTTCAATTCCCCGCTGAGACACGAAGAACCCGAGAAGCTTGCCGGAGGGACTCCAAACACACACTTCTCGGGGTTAAGCTTGAGGTTGATCTTGCGCAGATTTGCAAAGGTTTCGTCTAAATCTTGAATCAGAGTCGCCTTGTCCTTGCTCTTGACCACTATGTCATCCATGTAGGCTTCCACATTTTTGTGTATTTGCGGCTCAAAAGCGTCATGGACTACCCTTGCAAATGTTGAACCAGCATTCTTTAAACCGAAAGGCATCCGTACGAAACAGTATGTGCCACATGGGGTGATGAATGCGGTCTTCTCCTCATCCTCTTCTACCATGAAGATCTGATGGTATCCTGAGTATGCATCAAGAAATGAAAGCAAGTCACATCCGGCCGTGGAGTCAACAATCTGGTCGATGCGCGGCAAGGGAAATGGGTCTTTGGGACAAGCTTTATTGACATCGGTAAAGTCGATACAAAGCCTCCATTTGCCGTTTGCCTTGCGCACGACTACAGGGTTGGCCAACCACGTAGGATGGAGCACTCCTCTGACAACGCCTGCTGCTTCCAATTTCTTGATTTCTTCTGCGATGAATTCTTGGCGCTCCACTGCACGCTTCGACTTTACGCTTGTGGGCCACGCGCGAGGACATACGGCAAGATGGTGCTCGATTACTTTCACAGGAACACCGGGATGTCGACGGTTGCCACACAAATACGTCGACGTTACCGCAGGAAAGCAACGAGCGTCTTTCTATTTAGGGTCGAGTGGTACCGATGGTAAAGGTACCACCGGTGCCATCCTCCTTGGCGGACACCTTCTTGGTCTCTGGTGGAGCTGCCATTGTCTTCTTACACTTGCCGGTGGAGCTCGATGGTGTGTCCTCGGCGGTAGCGCGGCACTCGAAGAGGTGCGCTTGCGGAGTGGGCATCAGAACTCTTGCCGGACTTGGTCTTCTTCTTCGCCCCGGGAGCTTCAACGGCAAGTGACTTGCGATCTGTTGCGGCTGCTACTTCCCGGTAGATCTTGTCGGCGCAGATAAGAGCATCCTTCTTGTCGCCAGGGACAGAGATGACACTTATCGGGCCTGGCATCTTCAGCATGTTGTATGCATAGTGAGAGGCCGCCATGAATTTGGCGAGCACTGGACGACCGAGTATCCCAATGTAAGGCAATGGAATGTCGATAACGTCAAAAGTGACCCTCTCGATCCTGAAGTTCAACTTCGCTGCCAAATGTCACCGCAACGTGATCTTTCCCTTGACTTGCTCCTTCCCGGATTGATTCCTTGGAATGTGCGGTCTCTTCGAGCTCGCCATCGGGGATCTGGAGTTTACGGAGTACCGCGGAGGAGATCAGGTTCAAGCCGGCCCGCCGTCAACTAGCATCTTAGTGACCTTGAGGTTGCGGATAGTTGGTGAAACCAACATCGGCAAGCACCCGACGCAGATTATGCGATCGGGGTGGTCCTCAATATCAAAGATGATAGGCGCTGGACCATTTCGAGAGGCTTGCGTGACTCGGACGGGTGGTTCTGCCGCATTGACTTCCCGCACCTTTGCTTGAGCTGGCGGTGTGAAGTATGCAGAGAAGCACCGCCGTCAATGCACAGGACCTCTGTGGCTTTCTGGAACTCCTGCTCATCGGTCTCGTCATCATCCATATCTTCATCGTCGTCGTCATCTTCATCCTTGTCGCGGCCGCGGGGAGGTCTGTCTCCTTACGCTGCTTGGCCTTGC
The DNA here is from genome assembly GCA_021605145.1 of Aegilops bicornis. Classification (NCBI taxonomy): domain Eukaryota; kingdom Viridiplantae; phylum Streptophyta; class Magnoliopsida; order Poales; family Poaceae; genus Aegilops; species Aegilops bicornis. Next base: position 221,195,262 of record CM038674.1, on the reverse strand, counting down.
CATGGCGTCCTCCTCGGCAGGCGTTTCTTGCCGGCTCCTCCAGCACCTTCCTGGGCCTTCTCCTTGTCGCGTCGCTCGTATTCAGCCTTTTGCTGCTCGACAAGCTGCTCAACCTTCTTGCAGCTCTGGAGGTCATGGCCCTTGGTGCGGTGGATCTTGCAGTACTGCTTGTTGGTTCCGTCCTGCTTGTCGGCGACCGCCACAGCCTGGTAGTTGGTGCCTACGGCAATCTCCTCGCCGGAGCTACCAGCTTTGGCTTTCTTGGCGCCACCTCCATTGCCGGACTGCTCACCGCCTATCACATCTTTGCCTTTCTTCTTCCTGTTGTTCCGCCGCCGGTTTTTCTTTGCCGGGGCAGCCTCCTCACTATCAGATCCTCCTGCTTCAGATTCTCTCCGGGAGTTTCCTCCTTCCTCAAAGACGTGCACACTTGTCGGCCGGGGCATATAGCTCATCGACGTCTCGATCTTGCACATCGCCATCTCCTCCCGCATCCTGCGGTTCGCATGTTCGATGCAGCAGCGCTGATTACAGCGGGGTGGACATCTGGGATGTTGTCTTTGTCTGTGGCTGAATCTCTGAATGTACTTGCGCGGGGCTCTCCTTCCTTCTCGGGCGGCGGATGAAGGTCGCTCTCTTGGCCATGAGGCTTGTGGCGCTGTAAAGGCACCGACAAACTGATGGCATAGGTCTGCCCAGGAGGATATGGAGTTGTCCGGCAAGTGCATGAGCCAGGATCGACATTGGGCTTGAGCACCGGTGAAGTAGTTGGCCAGGATCTTGTCGTCCGCCCGGCAGCTTGCACCGCGATGGTGTAGATCTTGAGGAACTCCGACGGATGCGACTTGCCGTCGTACTTCTCTGGTGCGTCGGCAGAAATTCTTCGTGCTGGGCCACTGGACTTGCCGCAGCTCACGAGTGAATGCAGGGCAACCTACCGCGTACGGCAAGTCGCCTGGTTCCCCTGGTGCATGCATGTCGACAGAGGGCCCAGCGCGCTGGTCCGATTGACGCCGCGCTTCTCTTCGGCGCTCGATGCGAGTTCGAGCGTCTTCTTGTTGTCGTTCATGAAGAACTTGGCGCTGATCGCGACGAGCTCGTGGATCTGATGATGCGGTGGAGTCGCTGTCGAGGTGGATCCGGCGAGTCGGCGATCTTGGCCTTCGGGGTGGAGAGTGCATGGTGGTTGCACCCCCACCGGTTTCGCCGCCATCGGCTCGTGCTCGGCGATCTGCCGCGGCAGCGATGTACTCGGCTGCCGTGGAGTGTCGCCGTTGGCGAAGCCGATGAGACTCTGAATGGTGGCCCTCCATTCATCGATCTTGTCTGCCGTTGGAGGGTAATCCAGGAGCAGTTGAGCTCGCGCCAAAGCTTCTGCTGGAGTGGTGGGCGGCAGTGGCGAACGGCGCGAGGGGCGGGATATGCTCGGACTTCTAACTATGTTAGAAGGAGCAGATCCCGTCGAGCGACCGCAGAAACGCTTCGTGCCAGCATGTTGGCATGCATGCTGGTCTTGAGCACCCCGAGATCCACCAGCTCGATCTTGGTCCAACGAACGTATGGCACTGTGAATACCATGACGCTGTCGGTCCTGTGCCTCCTGAGATGGGCGCGGTGCATTTACGGACGCCGAGGTTTGCGCAGCCTTATCCTTGGACCTGGTAGCACCGTGGGCTCCCTCGTCGATGCCCGTTCTTCCGCCGGCGTCTACTCCACCACCCGTTTGCTCCGGTGGTGGTGGGATCGACGTGGGCCGGAACAATTGCCGCCGAAGCCTTCTTCTTGGTGGCATGTCGATGAAGAAGATGAAGATCTAGCTCGTGTGAGCGTCGGATCAGGTTCACACAACCTCGACGCCCTACAGCGCACCAAAGATGTCGGGGGAAACTGATCCACGAACACCTATGGGACCGGCGGACCGAGCCCCTTTCGGTTCGGCGGGGGGCGGAGATCGCACGAAGAGCAGATCGAGGCAAAGCACACGAGCAGTTTACCCAGCTTCGGAGCTCTCCGGAGAGATAACACTCCTACTGCTGCATGTCTGAGTGTATTGAGTTCTTGCTCGGGAGCGCTGAGTGCTACAGTACACACTAGCTGCTAACGAGACCGCTGCGTGAGTGTTTTTCTGCCTTGAACCCCCTCTCGTTGCGCATGGGCCTCCGTTTATATGCTAAAGGGGTCTCCGACAGGTGGCAACGTAGACAAGGGTAAAAATGGAAAAGGAATTGCGGTTGGTACAACTACCTGCATAGTGTACCATACCTAACCCTGACGGCAGGGGATAAAGGCATTAAATGCCCGTCTACGTCGTCCAAATAGTGCAAAAAGGGACCGTCAGGGACGCCACCGCTTGCCACGATGGCAATCTTGTCAGCGTCGCTTGCCACCGCGCACCGCTGGCCGCCTGACCTCTTGCCGCAGCGCTGGAAAGGTCCTGTAGCGACCACGTTGGTGGATGTCTTTGGAAGCCTTGGTCTGAGTGGTAGTTTGCGGCAAGCGCCTTGCCATGATCGTTGTCTTGCCGCCGTCCGGAAGCTTGTCGCTCACGGGCCTCGCCGGGACGCGTGGCGCGTCGCGAAAGTTCCTCGAGATGCCTTGGTTGGCCTTCCGGCAAGCTCCTCTTACCGGGCCTTGTCTCCTTGGCTTGAATACTTTGTTCTTGAATGGCTCCAAAGGAACCACGGAGGACCTTGGCGGTCACCCGGCAAGCCTTGCCAGCAGTGCTGCAAGCTGCCCGTGCACAAGTTCGGGATACTAGGGTACCCTACTCTAGTACACCGACGGTGAGCCTCATCGACAGCGGCGCGGAAATTCTTCTTGCTACCTCTTGAGCACTGCGTTGGATTTCCCGAAGAGGAGAGGATGATGCGATAAAGTAGCGTAAGTATTTCCCTCAGTTTTTGAGAACCAAGGTATCAATCCAGAGGAGACCACGCACAAGTCCCTCGTACCTACACAAAAGCGATAGCAACTCATAGCGAATGCTTAGGGGTTGTCAATCCCTTCACGGTCACTTACTTAGAGTGAGATCGATAGAGATAATATTTTTGGTATTTTTGATAGATAGATGCAAAGTAAAAAAGTAAAGGCAAAGTAAAAGCAAAGCAAGTAAATAAAGTGATATATATTGATATGATGAGAATAGACCCGGGGGCCATAGGTTTCACTAGTGGCTTCTCTCAAGAGCATAATTATTCTACGGTGGGTGAACAAATTATTGTTGAGCAATTGACAGAATTGAGCATAGTTATGAGTATATCTAAGCAACGATCATGTATATAGGCATCACGTCCAAAACAAGTAGATCGAAATGATTCTGCATCTACTACTATTACTCCACTCATCGACCGCTATCCAGCATGCATCTAGAGTATTAAGTAAAAAAGCAAATGTAATTTGTAAGCAAGATGACATGATGTAGAGGGATAAATTCATGCAATATGATAAAAAAACCATCTTGTTATCCTCGATGGCAACAATACAATACGTGCCTTGCAACTCTTTACATCCTTTGAGTAAGGACACCGCAAGATTGAACCCAAAGCTAAGCACTTCTCCCATTGCAAGAACTACCAATCTAGTTGGCCAAACCAAAAGATAATTCGAAGAGACTTGCAAAGATAACTCAATCATACATAAAAGAATTCAGAGAAGAATCAAATATTTTCCATAGATAATACTGGATCATAAACCCACAATGCATCGGTCTCAACAAACACACCGCAAAAAGAAGATTACATCGAATAGATCTCCACGAGAGAGGGGGAGAACATTGTATTGGGATCCAAAAAGAGAGAAGAAGCCATCTAGGTACTAGCTATGGACCCGAAGGTCTGAAGTAAACTACTCACACTTCATCGGAGGGGCTATGCTGATGATGTAGAAGCCCTCCATGGTGGATGCCCCCTCCGGCAGAGCTCCGAAACAGGCCCCAAGATGGGATCTCATGGATACAGAAGGTTGCGGCGGTGGAATTAGGTTTTTGGCTCCGGTTCTGATCGTTCGGGGATACGTAGGTATATATAGGAGGAAGGAGTACGTCGGTGGAGCTCCGAGGGGCCCACGAGGTTGGGGGGCGCGCCCTCCACTCTCGTGACCTCCTCGGGCACTGCTTGGAGTAGGGTCCAAGTCTCCTGGGTCATGTTCGGTTGGAAAGTCACAATCCCGAAGGTTTCATTCCGTTTGGACTCCGTTTGATATTCTGTTTCCTCGAAATATTGAAAAAGGCAAAAAACAGCAATTCTGGGCTGGGCCTCCGGTTAATAGGTTAGTCCCAAAAGTAATATAAAAGTGGAAAATAAAGCCCAATATAGTCCAAAAACAGTAGAGAAAGTAGCATGGAGCAATCAAAAATTATAGATACGTTGGAGACGTATCAACCCAAGGCGGCGATGCCATTTAGGAGCTCGTTCAAAGACGACAACTCCGCCGGATCCATCTGCTTGGAGAAATTGGATTCAACACGGAGGGGATTTTCGATGACTCTAGAAGTCATCGTCGACTAACGACCAACGGGCGATCATGGTGAAACCACCCAACCGGAGGGTTTGGCCTGGGGCCAGTGCTCCTCCGGAGGTGACACTGTCCTTGATAACAAGGCGAGCCATCAATCCTGTCTTTGACGTCACAGCGGAACTCTCAATGAAAGCACCAATGTCGGTGTCAAAACCGGCGGATCTTGGGTAGGGGGTCCCGAACGGTGCGTCTGAGTTTGATGGTAATAGGAGATGGGGGACATGATGTTTACCCAGGTTCGGGCCCTCTCGATGGAGGTAATACCCTACTTCCTGCTTGATTGATCTTGATGAATATGAGTATTACAAGAGTTGATCTACCTCGAGATCGTAATGGCTAAAACCCTAAAAGTGTAGCCTGTATGACTATGATTATTCTGTACGGACTAGGCCCTCCGGTTTATATAGACACCGGAGGGGACTAGGGTTGTACAAAGTCGGTTGCAGAGAAAGTAATCTTCATATCTGGAAGCCAAGCTTGCCTTCCACGCCAAGGAGAGTCCCATCCGGACACGGGTGAGAGCCTTCGGTCTTGTATCCTCACAGCCCATCAGTCTGGCCCATGTCCAACAGGCCGGGCGCCCGAGGACCCCTTAGTCCAGGACTCCCTCAGGTACTTCTGTAACTTACCCCACAGTTCGGACAAGCACGTCCCTAAGCCATGGTTCCCCCCTCCCATGCCATCCGCCCACCCATTCATACATCGAGGCTGCGAAAACCCGCGAAGCCCCACACCCTCTTCCATCCGCCACCCAGCCAGAGCCTCTTCCCCGACGATGTCGTCCACAGCACCACCTCAACGTCCCTTATCCATCGCATCGGATGAGGATCCGTCGTTGATCTCTTTGTCCTGCCGGTTCAGGCACCCGGTCCTCCACCTCCAAGGAGCTGCCCCGACGTTCCCCTCGTCTTCGCGCCACCTCCATTCCCACACCGTCGTCTTCACCTTCACTACCGGAAGAGCAACATCATCACTGATTCCTTGGATGAAGTTGAGTCCTAATCGGCGCCACCAAAGAGGTTCTACACTAATCGCCGCATTTTCTTCTTGATTCGATCTCATGGTGCTGCCGGCGCTCGATCCCGAGCCGACATGGCGCGGCTCCATCCACGGCGACGTCCCCGGCCACTTCCTCCACAGTGACGCTTCCTCAGCGACAACATCCACATCAGTAGGAGCTGCTGCTAGTTTGTCTCTCGCTTGTGCTACTGCTCTGCTCTTGCTCTCGGTCCCCTGCTGATGCACTCTTGCTCTTGCTCTTGCTTTTGTTTGCTCTCGCTCTTGCTCTTTCTTCTTATTTGCTGCTCGGTTTAGCTATACTTGATCATTGAATCCACTTTTGGGTTAGTCGATTTTCAGGGGGTGGGGGAGCTCACCAGAGATAAGGAAGAACCAGCCGCAGTGGGGAGGGGGGCTTGCCGGATAGGTACCCCACTATCTAAATTAGGGTTTAGGGTGGGGGTGGTGGTCACTGGTGGTGCGGGGGCGCGGTGGTGGGGTCATGGCATGGGGATCGCCGAAGAAAAGCTCGACGCGGGGGGGAGGGCCTAGAGGGATGGCCATGCGGCGGCGGACCAGCGGTGAGGAGTGGTTTCGGGGTGGGCGGGGCAGCGAGGCAGGCGCGCCCGCCTTGACGGCGGTGGTGGTTTGGCCGGTGGTGGCTGGTGGCTCAGGGGGTGGAAGTTGAATATGAACTGCATGCCCTTGATTTCGTATCCAATGGCTGGAAAATCTATTGACCAGAGATGAAAAAGTCAGTCAACTAACGTGTAAACTCACCCCTGCTGCTCTACTCTTGCGAGTGCTGCTGGTGCACAAGCAGCAGATCCTGCTCTCGCTCGAGCCCATGTAGCTGCTACCCGGGATGCTGCTACACGACCAGCTGCCCCGACTCTCGCATGCGCTGCTGCTACTGGCGCTACTGCTGCTGCTACTGCTTTTTTTCTACTAGTGCATTCAGTTTCGACAGTAAAAATCAGTTTCGACAGCAAAATCCAGTTTGGACAGTTAAATTTAGTTTCAACGGTTAAGTTCAGAGATCAGCGGCTTATGTATTTTACATCTAGCACTTTGTGGTTATGTATTTTACGTCATCTATTGGAGATGCTATTAGAATTCCACTCAGGTTAACGTTGTCTCCCTTGTCCTGCTTCACCCTCGCTATCGTACAACTCAGTGGAGCTGCTCCAACAACGAAACCCTCCATCACAGCGGAGCAGTACCCCGGGCTCTTCTTCCCCTCCTCCGACACCCAAATCAGTCGGAGCATCCTCACCGACCAACCCAATCACGATGAGATCGACATGGCTTCGCCAAAGAGGTTATACACTCACTACTAGGGAAAAGCCTAGCAGCAGCGCGGGTTTTGGGCCTATTACCAGCTGAGGGCGGCGCTACTAATAAGCGCTACAGCTAACGTATAGTAGTACCGCGGGTGCCACCCGCGCTACTACTACGTCCTTTAGTAGTAGCGTGGCTAAAAACCCGCGCTACTACTACCAGCGCGGGTTTTTTTTTAATTTTTTCGAAAAAATATTTCGATTTTTCCCCTAATTTTCAAATTTTTGAATTATTTTAACCTCAAATCTCTAATCACCCCTCATCGCTGCTCAATTTAATCTCTAATGACCCCTCATCATTCCAAATCATCTAACTTCCCGGACGGTCACCCATCCTCTCACTACTCCAGCGTGAGCACGCTTAACTTCCGGGTTCTATTATCCCTCGTTTCCAAGTCTGCACTTGTTGTTTTCCTGACAATAGTAAGATGTCAATCCTATTAACCTCAGGAATTTAGCTTGAGCATGAAGTCACACATTTCACTATTTGAGTTTGAAACTATTATTCTAAAAAATTAGTAACACTAATATTTCTTGAATAATTAGTTTGACCACAGTTTGACCACAGTTTGGCCATAGTTTGACCAGATTTGACCAAAATTCAAAAAAACTAAAATAAGTATTTAGTAACACTAATATTCTAGAATAATTAGGTTGACCATTGTTTGACCACAGTTTGACCACATAGTTTGAAATTTTTTCGATTTTTTCCACTCTAGATCTTAAAAGCCCCGTAACTTTTTTTCTGTTAGGTTTTTGAGGATTTTGAAAATGTTTAACGGGGTTCCCAACAACTATAGACCATAAAAAAAATTCGATTTTTTCCACTCTAGATCTATAGCCCATTTTTACAAATTCTCGAGAGATTTTGCAAATAAAGTCGTAAATCATATTTGCAAATTTTCCCAACAACTAGACCACACATCACATGGGAAACTTATTTTCTTTTATTTTTTTGACATTTTCATCATTTTCTTTTATTTTTTTAAACTGAAAAGGCAATCCACGGGGGGGGGGGGGGGTATATTTTGAAAATGGGACCTTTAGTATTAGCACGGTTTTTACCCTCGCTACTACTATGGCACCACTTAGTAGTAGCGAGGGCTAAAACCAACGCTCGCTATCAAACTTAGTAGTAGCGAGGTTTTAAAAACCCGCTACTACTATGGCATGTCCCGGGGCACGGTAGAGAACCGCTTAGTAGTAGCGAGGTTAAAAACCCACGCCATCGCTATCAACTTAGTAGTAGCGAGGTTTAAAACCTGCGCTCTTTGGTAAATAACAGCGAGGTTTTAACCCTCGCTACTAGTAACTTTCTGTGTATAGGCTTTTCCCTAGTAGTGACTTGTTGCATCGCTTTTTACACTACATGTTATATATATTGTCCACTGAGCACACATAGTAACGTGAAATATGATTAGTTTCTCCTACTATATGACAAGCAGTGAGGTACCAGGCAACTTAGCTATCCGTGATGGACTCTCTTGAACGCCATCATTATTTATCACTGTGCGTTTGAGCTGTGCATTTGTAGATGGGACTGGGAGTTGAGCTAGTAGGGCAATGGCCTGGGCCCAAAGTAGTATAGAAGTAGCACAAAAACATTATTTGAGTGTAGTCTTTTCCCTGGTGATGTGAGCCTACTAGAATCGCTAGTGCTTGAAAGGAAAAGTGAAGGAAAAACATAGGAATTGGAAAGTTTCCTATGGTACTACTATTCATGCATTTGGTTCAAAGGAATGGAGCAAAGGAAAACTATAGGATTTGTTCCTTTAGTGTCTCCTTGAAAGAAAAACCATAGGAATTTTAATATCCACTTGTCCTCCTTTTCAAATTCTTATTAATGAAGCACAAGACTAAGATATAGTAGCATAATAGCATTATAACCGTACATTTTCTTGTTGCTTGACTTAATCTCACCATGCTTCTCTGCATCCCGTGATCTTCCAATTCTTGTGAACCAAACACCCAGGTTGGTAGAAGTTCTGTGTTTTTAAATTCTCTATTTTGCACATGCATTCCTATCCTAGTACTGTGTATTTCATATCCCTGCATTCTTAGAATCCTCCAATTCAAACAAGCCCTTACATAATTACTTCTTTTACATATAGTTGTCAAAGAAAACCTTGTGTGGTTTGTCCTGCTCCTGCTGTGCTGTCGTCTGATACGTCCATTTTGCATCATGCTTTTATATCAATATTTATTGCATTATGGCTTGTTATTACACGTTATATCTCAATGCTTATGGCTATTCTCTCGTATTTTACAAGGTTTACCATGAAGAGGGGGAATGCCGGCAGCTGGAATTCTGGCTGGAAAAGGAGCAAACATTGGAAACCTATTCTGCACTGCTCCAAAAATCATGAAACTCCACAAAACCTATTTGTGGAACTAATAAGAATTATTGGGCGAAATAAATACACCAGGGGGCCCACACGCTGTCCAGGAGGGTGGGGGCGCCCCCCCCCTACTGGGCGCGCGCCCTGTCTCCTGGGCCCCCTGGTGGGCCTCCTATGTCCATCTTCTGCTATATGAGAGCTTTTACCCAGGAAAAAATTGTGGGCAAGCTTATGGGACAAAACTCAGACGCCACGAGGCAGAACCTTGGCGGAACCAATCTAGGGCTCTGGCGGAGCTGTTCTGCCGGGGACACTTCCCTCTGGGAGGGGGAAATCATCACCAACGTCATCACCAATGATCCTCTCATCGGGAGGGGGTCAATATCCATCAACGTCTTCACCAGCACCATCTCCTCTCAAAACCCTAGTTCATCTCTTGTATCCAATCTTGTATCAAAACCACAAATTGGTACATGTGGGTTGCTAGTAGTGTTGATTACTCCTTGTAGTTGATGCTAATTGGTTTACTTGGTGGAAGATCATATGTTCAGATCCTTAAGCGTATTATTACTCCTCTGATTATGAACATGAATATGCTTTGTGAGTAGTTACATTTGTTCACGAGGACATGGGTGAAGTCTTGCTATTAGTAGTCATGTGAATTTGGTATTCGTTCGATATTTTGATGATATGTATGTTGTATTTTCCTCTAGTGGTGTTATGTGAACGTCGACTACATGACACTTCACCATTATTTGGGCCTAGAGGAAGGCATAGGAAAGTAATAAGTAGATGATGGGTTGCTAGAGTGACAGAATCTTAAACCCTAGTTTATGCGTTGCTTCGTTAGGGGCTGATTTGGCTCCATATGTTTAATGTTGTGGTTAGGTTTACCTTAATACTTCTTTTGTAGTTGCGGACGCTTGCAATAGGGGTTAATCATAAGTGGGATGCTTTTCCAAGTAAGGGCAGTACCCAAGCACCGGTCCACCCACATATCAAATTATCAAAGTACCGAACGCGAATCATATGAATGTGATGAAAACTAGCTTGACGATAATTCCCATGTGTCCTCAGGAGCTTCTTCCTCATTATTAGAAATTTTCCAGGCTTACCCTTTGCTACATAAAGGATTGGGCCACCTTGCTGCACTTTATTTACTTTATTTACTTGTTACTCGTTACTATTTATCTTATCACAAAACTATCTTTTACCTACAATTTCAGTGCTTGCAGAGAAAACCTTACTGAAAACCGCTTATCATTTCCTTCTACTCCTCGTTGGGTTCGACACTCTTACTTATCGAAAGGACTATGATAGATCCCCTACACTTGTGGGTCATCAAGACTCTTTTCTAGTGTCGTTGCCGGGGAGTGTAGCGCTTTTGGTGAGTGGAACTTGGTAAGGAAACATTTATATAGTGTGCTGAAATAATCTGTTACTTTTCACTATGGAAACTAATCCTTTGAGGGGCTTGTTCAGGGTATCTTCACCCCGACCGGAAGAGCAAAGAGTTGCTCCTCAACCTACTGAACTTTATGAAAATATTTACTTTGAGATTCCTTCGAGTATGATAGAGAAACTGCTAGCTAATCCATTTGCAGGAGATGGAACCTTGCATCCTGATTTACACCTTATCTTTGTGGATGAAGTTTGTGGATTATTTAAGCTTGTAGGTATTCCCGATGATGTTGACAAAAGGAAGGTCTTCCCTTTATCTTTAAAGGGAGATGCATTGACATGGTATAGGCTATGTGATGATACGAGATCTTGGAATTATAAGAGATTGAAGTTGGAATTTCACCAGAAGTTCTATCCTATGCACCTTGTTCATCGTGATCGTAATTACATATATAATTTCTGGCCTCGCGAAGGAGAAAGCATCGCTCAAGCTTGGGGGAGGCTTAAGTCAATGTTATATTCATGCCCCAATCATGAGCTCTCCCAGAAAATGATTATTCAAAATTTTTATGCTCGGCTTTCTCTTAATAATCACAACCTGCTCGATACTTCATGTGCTGGTTCTTATATGCTGAAGACTATTGATTTCAAATGGGACTTATTGGAAAGAATTAAACTCAACTCTGAAGATTGGGGTTCCGACGATGGTAAGGAGTCGGGTATGATACCTAAGTTCGATTGTGTTAAATCTTTTATGGAGACCGATGCTTTTCGTGGATTTAGCACTAAGTACGGACTTGACTCTGAGATAGTAGCTTCTTTCTGTGAATCTTTTGCTACTCACGTTGATCTCCCTAAAGGGAAATGGTTTAAATATAATCCTCCTATTGAAGTGAAAGTAGTTGCACCTATTACAGTTGAAGAAAAGACTATCACCTATAGTGATCCTATTGTTCCTACTACTTATGTTGAGAAACCTCCTTTTCCGGTTAGGATAAAGGATCATGCCAAAACTTCGACTGTTGTTCGTAAGAGTAATACTAGGACTTATACACCTCCTGAGCAAATTAATGTTGAACCTAGTATTGCTATGGTTAAAGATCTCTTGGATGATGATTTAGATGGGCATGTTATTTATTTTTGTGGTGTGACTGCTAATATTGCTAGACCAGATACTAAGATACATAGACCTATCGTAGGCATGCCTGTTATTTCTGTTAAAATAGGAGATAATTGTTATCATGGCTTATGTGATATGGGTGCTAGTGCTAGTGCAATACCTTATACCTTATATCAAGAAATTATGCATGACATTGCACCCATTGAATTAGAAGACATTGATGTTACTATTAAGCTTGCCAATAGGGATACCATTAAACCGGGGCTTGGGATTGTTAGAGATGTTGAAGTTTTGTGTGGGAAGGTTAAATACCCTGCTGATTTTCTTGTTCTTGGTTCCCCACAAGATGATTTTTGTCCCATTATTTTTGGTAGACCCTTCTTGAATACAACTAGTGCTAAGATTGATTGTGAAAAATATACTGTCACCGTTGGCATAGATGGTATGTCTCATGAGTTTAATTTTGCTAAGTTTCGTAGACAACCTCGTGATAGGGAACCACCTAGTAAAGATGAGATTATTGGTCTTGCTTCCATTGTCGTGCCTCCTACTGATCCGTTAGAACAATATTTGCTAGACCATGAAAACGATATGTTTATGAAGGAAATAAGGGAAATAGATGAAGTGTTCCTTAAACAGGAACCTATGCTAAAACAATAACCTTCCCGTTGAAATTCTTGGGGATCCTCCTCCACCCAAGTGTGATCCCGTGTTTGAACTCAAACCATTACCTGATAATCTTAAGTATGCTAATCTTGATGAAAAGAAAATTTATCCTGTTATTATTAGTGCTAACCTTTCAGAGCAAGAAGAAGAAAGATTATTGAAAACTCTGAAGAAGCACCGAGCAGCTATTGGATATAGTATGGATGATCTTAAGGGCATTAGTCCCACAATATGCCAACACAAAATTAAAGTGGAGAAAGATGCCAAACCAGTTAGAGACCCTCAACGACGACTAAATCCCAAGATGAAGGAAGTGGTAAGAAAGGAGATACTAAAGATCCTTGAGGCAGGTATAATTTATCCCATTGCTGATAGTGAATGGGTAAGCCCTGTCCATTTTGTTCCTAAAAAGGGAGGTATTACCGTTGTTCCTAATGATAAAGATAATTTGATCCTGCAAAGAATTATTACGGGTTATAGGATGGTAATTGATTTCCGTAAGTTAAATAAAGCTACTAAGAAAGATCATTACCCTTTACCTTTTATTGATCAAATGCTAGAAAGACTATCCAAACACACACATTTCTGCTTTCTAGATGGTTATTCTGGTTTCTCTCAAATACACTGTCAGTGAAGGATCAATCTAAAACTACTTTTACTTGCCCTTTTGGTACTTTTGCTTATAGACGTATGCCTTTTGGTTTATGTAATGCACCTGCTACCTTCCAAAGATGCATGATGGCTATATTCTCTGATTTTTGTGAAAAGATTTGTGAGGTATTCATGGATGATTTCTCCGTTTATGGATTCTCTTTTGATGATTGTTTGAGCAACCTTGATCGAGTTTTGCAGAGATGCGAAGACACTAGTCTCGTCCTGAATTGGGAAAAGTGTCACTTTATGGTTAATGAAGGCATTGTCTTGGGGCACAAGATCTACGAGAGAGGTATTGAAGTTGATAAAGCCAAAGTTGATAAAGCCAAAGTTGATGCTATTGAAAAGATGCCATGTCCTAAGGACATAAAAGGTATAAGAAGTTTCCTTGGTCATGCCGGTTTTTATAGGAGGTTCATTAAGGACTTTTCTAAAATCTCTAGGCCTCTGACTAATTTATTGCAAAAAGATATTCCTTTTGTCTTTGATGATGATTGTGTAGAAGCATTTGAAATACTTAAGAACGCTTTGATCACTGCACCTATTGTTCAGCCACCTGATTGGAATTTACCTTTTGAAATTATGTGTGATGCTAGTGATTATGTTGTAGGTGTTGTTCTAGGGCAAAGAGTCGATAAGAAATTGAATGTTATCCAGTATGCTAGTAAGACTCTTGATACTGCCTAGAGAAATGATGCTACTACTGAAAAAGAGTTCTTAGCAGTTGTGTTTGCATGTGATAAGTTTATACCGTATATTGTTGATTCCAAAGTTACTATTCACACTGATCATGCTGCTATTAAATATCTTATGTAAAAGAAAGATGCTAAGCCTCATTAGATGGGTTCTCCTGCTCCAAGAATTTGATTTGCATATTTTTGATAGAAAGGGAGCTGAGAACCTGAAAGCACAAGTGCTCCCTAGGTGGTTTTGGTAATTAATGTCAACATATCTCTTGTTGGACTAACACTTTTATCTAGTATGTTTCAGATAAGTTCAACAATGGAGTGGCATGGACTAAAGATTGTGGGAAGTCCTTCAAGATGCTAAGGACAAAGGATTGGCTCAAGCTTCAAGCTCAAGACTCTTCATTTTACATTTTAGTGATCCAAGATCACATTGAGTCTATAGGAAAAGCCAATACTATCAAGAAGGGATGAGGTGTTGCTTAATGAGCCTCTTGCTTCAAGTGCTTAGTGATATGCTCCAAAACCCTCAACTACTTTCCCACTTCCACACATATGACCTAAACCTAAAGTCAAACTCGGCTCCACCGATTCTTTCTATCCGGCGCCACCGAGTTCAAATGTCATAGCCACTGCCACAAACCCTAGACAAATCGGTCTTACGATAGGGATCTCGGTCTCACCGAGATGGGATTGTAATCTCTCTGTGTATGTCCATTACCAAAATCGGTCTCACCGAGTTTGATCAATCGGTACTACCGAGATTACAATGCAAACTTCCTGGTTAACTCATTACCAAAATCGGTCCTACCGAGTTTGTGTAATCGGTCCAACCGAGTTTGCCTGACCAACTCTCTGGAAGGCTTATTACCAAAATTGGTCTCACCGAGTTTGTGTAATCGGTCTCACCGAGATTACATTATGCCCTAACCCTAACCATATCGGTCCTACCGAGTTGTATTTCGATCCCACCGAAAACCCTAACGGTCACTAGATTTGCTAAATCGGTCCGACCAAGTTTGATGATTCGGTCCCACCGAATTTGGTAAAATGTGTGTAACGGTTAGATTTTGTGTGGAGGCTATATATACCCCTCCACCTCCTCTTCATTCATGGAGAGAGCCATCAGAACAAACGTACACTTCCAGCATACATTTTCTGAGAGAGAACTACCTACTCATGTGTTGAGGCCAAGATATTCCATTCCTACCATATGAATCTTGATCTCTAGCCTTCCCCAAGTTGCTTTCCACTCAAATCTTCTTTCCACCAGATCCAAAACCTATGAGAGAGAGTTGAGTGTTGGGGAGACTATCATTTGAAGCACAAGAGCAAGGAGTTCATCATCAACGCACCATTTGTTACTTCTTGGAGAGTGGTGTCTCCTAGATTGGCTAGGTGTCACTTGGGAGCCTCTGACAAGATTGTGGAGTTGAACCAAGGAGTTTGTAAGGGCAAGGAGATTGCCTACTTCGTGAAGATCTACTGCTAGTGAGGCAAGTCCTTCGTGGGTGACGGCCATGGTGGGATAGACAAGGTTGCTTCTTCGTGGACCCTTCGTGGGTGGAGCCCTTCGTGGACTCGTGCAACCGTTACCCTTTGTGGGTTGAAGTCTCCATCAATGTGGATGTACGATAGCACCACCTATCGGAACCACGCCAAAAACATCCATGTCTCCAATTGCGTTTGAATCCTCCAAAACCCTTCCCTTTACATTCTTGCAAGTTGCATGCTTTACTTTCCGCTGCTCATATACTCTTTGCATGCTTGCTTGATATGTTTTGTGAATGTTAAACTTGTGCCTAAACTCCACTTAAACTTAAAGATCTTAAAAATTGCAACTTTGGTACTTAGTGTCTAATCACCCCCCCCCCCTCTAGACACCTCTTCTCAAGGTCCTACAGAACCCCGTTGCAGACAACTTGTCTAGGTTAGAGAATGTTCTTGATGACCCAGTACCTATTGATGATAGATTTCCTGATGAACAATTAGCAGTCATTAATGTTTCTCGTACTGCTCCTTGGTATGTTGATTATGCTAATTACATTGTTGCTAAATTTGTACCGCCTAGTTTCACATACCAGCAAAAGAAAAAATTATTTTATGATTTAGGACATTACTTCTGGGATGACCCACACCTTTATAAAGAAGGAGTAGATGGTGTTATTAGACGTTGTGTGCCTGAGCATGAATAGGAACATCTCCTACGCAAGTGTCACTCTGAATCCTATGGAGGACACCAAGCTGGAGATAGAACTGCACACAAGGTACTACAATCTGGTTTTTATTGGCCTACTCTCTTCAAAGATGCTCGTAAGTTTGTCTTATCTTGTGATGAATGTCAAAGAATAGGTAACATTAGTAGACGTCAAGAAATGCCTATGAATTATTCTCTTGTTATTGAACCGTTTGATGTTTGGGGCTTTGATTATATGGACCTTTTCCTGCCTCTAATGGTTATACACATATTTTAGTTGTTGTTGATTACGTTACTAAGTGGGTAGAAGCTATTCCAAATAGTAGTGTTGATCATAACACTTCTATTAAAATGCTTAAAGAAGTTATTTTTCCGAGGTTTGGAGTCCCTAGATATCTTATGACTGATGGTGGTTCACATTTTATTCATGGTGCTTTCCGTAAAATGCTTGCTAAGTATGATGTCGATCATAGAATCGCATCTCCCTATCATCCATAGTCTAGTGGTCAAGTAGAGTTCAGCAATAGAGAGCTCAAATTAATTTTACAAAAGACTGTGAATAGATCTAGAAAGAATTGGTCCAAAAAACTTGATGATGCATTATGGGCCTATAGAACTGCATACAAAAATCCTATGGGTATGTCTCCATATAAGATGGTTTACAGAAAAGCATGTCATTTACCTCTTGAACTTGAACATAAAGCATATTGGGCTATTAAAGAGCTCAACTATGACTTCAAACTTGCCGGTGAGAAGAGGTTGTTTGATATTAGCTCACTTGATGAATGGAGAACCCAAGCCTATGAAAATGCCAAGCTATTCAAAGAAAAAGTCAAACGTTGGCATGATAAAAGGATTCAAAAGCGTGAGTTTAACGTAGGAGATTATGTGTTATTATTCAACTCTCGATTAACATTTTTTGCAGGAAAACTTCTCTCTAAATGGGACGGTCTCTACGTTATCGAGGAGGTCTATCGTTATGGTGCCATAAAAATCAACAACTTCGAAGGCACAAGTCCGAGGGTGGTAAACGGTCAAAGAATTAAACATTATATTTCAGGTAATCATATCAATGTTGAAACTAATATTATTGAAACCGTAACCCCGGAGGAATACATAAGAGACACTTTCCAGAATGTTCCAGACTCCGAAAAGGAATAGGTATGTGGTACGGTAAGTAAACCGACTCCAAAACAACTCCAATGGCATTTTTTATCAGTTTTGGAATATTAAAGAATTTTTGGAAGAAAGAAGTAGTCCGAAAGGGACACGAGGCCCCCACGAGAGTGGAGGGCGCCCCCCCCCCCCTACTGGGCGCAACCCCCCTGTCTCGTGGGCACCTCGTGTGCCTCCCGGACTCCGTTTTCTTGCATGTTGCGTATTTTGGTCGGTAAAAATTCATTATATATACTCCCGAAGGTTTTGACCACCGTATCACGCAAATATCCTCTGTTTTCGTTTCGAGTTGTTTCTGTTTCAGATCTAGAGCATCATGTCATCTCCAAGCGATCCCAAGGACAAGTTTTTCGAGAGGGTTATCAACCCCTATCTCGCGGAGGTGTTGCAACACCCTCAAACCATTGAGATGCGTGAGGGGGTGCTGCACATCCGCGATGTGGAGGGACCAAGGCGTACCGGAAGCGTGGAGACAAAGCTCGAAACCGTGGAGCGGCAAGTTTTCAAGTGCCAAGGGATGGTGGAGCATGGACTCAACGCCAGCCAGATGATGATCACAGAGTTCACCAACAACCACAAGCTGGACGCCAAAGTCATTAGGGAGACCATCTTCAAGCTTCAAGAGAAAATCGAGCACCTCCAAGCCCAGATCTATGACCTGCAAAACCAAAACTGTGACTATGAATATAGATTCAAGAGGATGAGTTTGGCTGCAGATTTAAGGATCCCGGAGACTCGATCATCCTTCTATGATGGAGAGCATATGCCTTGGAAGACGGACGACAAGCCTACATCATCAACAACTCCTTCTTCACCACCTCCGAGGACATAATCACATGGGTATGGGCATTCCCCTTGGCAACTGCCAAGCTTGGGGGAGGTGCCCCGGTATCGTATCACCATCACACTCCTATCTTTACCGTTTATTTAGTTCGATCCTTTTAGTAGTATCTTGATCTAGTAGATTGAAGTTTTGATATCAAGTAGTTTTGAGTTTTGCTTTGTGATCTCTTTTTTTTGTAATCGAGTCCGTGAGCTATCTATAATAAAGATTAGTGTTGAGTCAAGGGCTTTGCTATGTTGCGATGATCTTGAGAAAGTAGAAAGAATAAAAGAGTTCATATTGATCTTATGAATAGTGATGACTTCACACATAGAAAGTATGAGGCATAAAAGTTGTTGAGAGTTGATAAACGTAGTTTTGGTCATCGTTGCAATTAATAGGAAGTGATAAGGAAAGAGGGGTTCACATACAAATATATTATCTTGGACAACTTTTATGATTAGGAGCTCTCATTAAGTATGACATGCTAAAAGAGTTGACGTTGGACAAGGAAGACAATATAATGGTTTATGTTTTCCCACACCTCACTTAAAGTATATTGTCATGGACCTTCCAAACATGTTGAGCTTGCCTTTACCCCTCATGCTAGCCAAATTCCTTGCACCAAGTAGAGATACTACTTGTGCTTCCAAATATCCTTAAACCCAGTTTTGCCATGAGAGTCCACCATACCTACCTATGAATTGAGTAAGATCCTTCAAGTAAGTTGTCATGTTGCAAGCAATAAAAATTGCTATCTAAGTATGTATGACTTATTAGTGCAGAGAAAATAAGCTTTATGCGATCTTGTTGTGGAAGTAATAAAAGCGGCCAGACTGCATAATAAAGGTCCACATACAAGGGGCAATATAAAGTGACGTTCTTTTGCATTAAGATTTTGTGCATCAACCCTAAACGCACATGACAACCTCTGCTTCCCTCTGCAAAGGGCCTACCTTTTACTTTATGTTTTTACTTTATGCTTGAGTCAAGGTGATCCACACCTTTCCCTTTTTCATTTTATCATTTGGCAAGCTCTTTGTGTTTGAAAGATCATGATATATATATCCAATTGGATGTAAGTTAGCATGGGCTATTATTGTTGACATCACCTAAAGGTGAATACGTTGGGAGGCAACACAATAAGCCCCTATCTTTCTCGATGTCCAATTTGAAACTCCATAACCACAAGTATTGTGTGAGTGTTAGCAATTGTAGAAGACTACAAGATAGTTGAGTATTTGAACTTGCTGAAAAGCTCTGTTGTTGACTCTTTCTGATGTTATGATAAATTGCAATTGCTTCAATGACCGAGATTATAGTTTGTTAGTTCCCAATGAAGTTTTTGAACCATACTTGAGATTGTGAATTGATTGTTACTTGAGCATATGAAATCGTATGACAAATTCTATATATGTTGATGTTATAAGAATGATCATGATGCCCTCATGTCCGTATTTTATTTTTATCGACACCTCTATCTCTAAACATGTGGACATATTTTTTTCATATCGGCTTCCGCTTGAGGACAAGCGAGGTCTAAGCTTGGGGGAGTTGATACGTCCATTCTGCATCATGCTTTTATATCAATATTTATTGCATTATGGGCTGTTATTACACGTTATATCTCAATGCTTATGGCTATTCTATCTTATTTTACAAGGTTTACCATGAAGAGGGGGAATGCTTAACTGGAATTAATTCGGCCGAAAAGGAGCAAACATTGGAAACCTATTCTGCACTGCTCCAAAAATCCTGAAACTCCATGAAACCTATTTTTGGAATTAATAAGAATTATTGGGCGAAAGAAATACACCAGGGGCCCACACCCTGTCCAGGAGGGGGCACACCCCCCCTACTGGGCGTGCCCCTGTCTCCTGGGCCCCTGGTGGGCCTCCGGTGTCCATCTTCTGCTATATGAGAGCTTTTACCCTGTAAAAAATCATGGGCAAGCTTACGGGGCGAAACTCCGTCGCCACGAGGCGGAACCTTGGCGGAACCAATCTAGAGCTCTGGCGGAGCTGTTCTGCCAGGGACACTTCCCTCCGGGAGGGGGAAATTATCACCAATGATCCTCTCATCGGGAGGGCATCAATCTCCATCAACATCTTCACCAGCGCCATCTCCTTTCAAAACCCTAGTTCATCTCTTGTATCCAATCTTGTATCAAGACCACAAATTGGTACCTGTGGGTTGCTAGTAGTGTTGATTACTCCTTGTAGTTGATGCTAATTGGTTTACTTTGTGGAAGATCATATGTTCAGATCCTTAATGCATATTATTACTCCGCTGATTATGAACATGAATATGCTTTGTGAGTAGTTACGTTTGTTCCTGAGGACATGGGTGAAGTCTTGCTATTAGTAGTCATGTCAATTTGGTATTAAATGCGATATTTTGATGAGATGTATGTTGTCTTTTCCTCTAGTGGTGTTATGTGAACGTCGACTACATGACACTTCACCATTATTTGGGCCTAGAGGAAGGCATAGGGAAGTAATAAGTAGATGATGGGTTGCTAGAGTGACAGAAGCTTAAATCCTAGTTTATGCGTTGCTTCGTTAGGGGCTGATTTGGATCCATATGTTTAATGTTTTGGTCAGGTTTACCTTAATACTTCTTTTGTGGTTGCGGACGCTTGCAATAGGGGTTAATCATAAGTGGGATGCTTGTCCAAGTAAGGGCAGTACCCAAGCACCGGTCCACCCACATATCAAATTATCAAAGTACCGAACGCGAATCATATGAGCGTGATGAAAACTAGCTTGACGATAATTCCCATGTGTCCTCGGAGCTTCTTTCTCATTATTAGAAATTGTCCAGGCTTATCCTTTGCTACATAAAAGTTGGGCCACCTTGCTGCACTTTATTTACTTTATTTACTTGTTACTCGTTACTATTTATCTTATCACAAAACTATCTATTACCTACAATTTCAGTGCTTGCAGAGAAAACCTTACTGAAAACCGCTTATCATTTCCTTCTGCTCCTTGTTGGTTTCGACACTCTTACTTATCGAAACGACTACGATAGATCCCCTACACTTGTGGGTCATCATCGTCCACCCCAGCTCAGCTGCTCCAACGACAGCCACGACAACTGCATTACCATCATCAACTGAGCAGATGACCTCGAGGACTACATGGGTCCACAAGAGAGGTCGCACGCTTTCGTGTCTCCTTACGTTATGCATCGCTTAATATTACATGCCACTTTATCGTCTTGTTCACCAATTAGACCCTGAGTCAGCTCCAAACTAATACTCAAACTTGAGTTTTTAAATGGTTGTGGGGTACATATCGAGGCCGCAATCAATAGTATCCATCTACTATCTAGTTAATCTCTGATGTCTACTATCAGTTTCATGTTGGGTGGGAAACAAACAGTAAAGAAGCCATTATCTGTATTTTTTAACTGAAGCCATTATCTGCCTACTATCATTGGTTTTGGGTCTATCCACGGTTGCTACCATCACTCTGGATTTTTGCATGTCAGTTATTGTACACAATGGAACTGAACATGTAGAGCAAAAGAGATGAGCCTTGCGTGGCAATAAAATTTCATGCAGATGTCGCTCCATGGTGGGTGCAAAGGCAGCCCCCCTCCACCCATTTCGGATTGTAATCAAGAGGAAGATAACTGTTCTGAGGGGGATTTAGAAGGAGAAGACCACTCCTATTTACCCCCTGAGGTCTTCGCTCTAACTTGGCATGTTGATATTGGTAATATAATGCATATGGTGCCTTCAATTGCTTACTTTATACATCAAATATGTCATCTGCTTAGTATCAGACATGCTTTATGTGAATGCCATATGTTTAGTTTCTTTATCGTATATGTGAATTATGCAATGCCATCTTGTTTAGCCAGGCATCATATATGTGCATTTTGCAATGCCATCCCGCTTAGCCAGTCATCTTATATGTGAATTATATCATGCCATCCTTAATTTCACAATGTATTACATTTGTCAATAATGTTAGTAAATTCAACTAGACTTCGTGCGCATAAGCCATTTGACACGATGATGGACAATTCTGGAGTGAAAACAAGGTCTTCATAGCAGACTATGCTATCCAATGAAGCACATATCTCGCTGGTTACGGATAGCTCCTCAGAGTAGGATTCAGAGACAGATGACCAGTCCTATGCCCCGAGGTGTATTCTCTAACTTGGCATTGTTATGTTGCTCACATCGTGCATATGGTGTCTTGCATTGCTATGTCATTTGATTAGTTTAGACATGCTTTGTGTAAATGCCACCTGTTTAGTGTCTAACTACCATCTATGTGAATTATGCAATGCCATCTTGTTGCAAGACATTATATATGTGAAATATGCAATGCTATCTTTTTGCAAGGCATTATATATGTGAATTATGCAATGCCATGTTGTTTAGCCAATCATCATATATGTGAATTATATCATGCTATCTTTTTTTATATTACGTGTTCATTTGTCGACAACATTGTATTCAACTACTCTTCCTGTGCATCGGCCATTTGAAGCGGTGACGGAAGTATCTGGAGTAAAAACAAGGTATTCAGAGCAGACAATGCTACCTGCTGAAGCAAACATGTTGATGGTTACAGATAGCTCCTCAGAGGAGAATTCAGAGACTGATGACCAGTCCTATTTCCTCGCTGAGGTCTATGATCAAACTTGGCAGTGTTATATTACTCATGTCATGCATGTTGTCTTGCATTTCTTAATTTTTACATCATATATGTGATTGCCTTCTGCTTACTTGCTTAGTATATAAATCATATATTTGAATTATACCGTGCCATCATGTTTACATAGACAACATCTATCTGAATTATGGCATGCCAACCCATTTAATAAAGACATCATATAGTTATATCATCTCATCCTGTTTAGTGTTTACACTCATCATATTTCGAATTATGTCATTCTAACCGTGAATTATATCATGCTATCATGTTTTCATATGCGGCATGTATGTGAATTATGGCATGCCAACCTATTTAATAAATACATTATATAGTTATATCATGTCATCCTGTTTACGTAGTCATCATATTTTGAACCATGTCTTTCCATCCTTTTTATTTAGCCATCATATATGTGAAATTGTGTCATGCTATCCTGTAAAGTTAGCCATCATATATGTGAAATTGTGTCATGCTATCTGATGCGGCTTGAAGCTACGTCGGTATTTCCCCAAAGAGGAAGGGATGACAGCAGCGGTAGGTATTTCCCTTAGATGTGAAACCAATATTATCGAACCAAGCAACACAACATAAACAGCACCTGCACACAAATAACAACTTCTCGCAACCCGATGTGTAAAAGGGGTTGTCAATCCCTTTCAGGTAGCGGCACCTCAAGATAGGCAAATGGACGTGAGTACAATTGTAGTAAATTGATAGATAGAACGCCAATAAAATAAATAAGAATAAAATGCAGCAAGGTATTTTTGTATTTTTGGTTTAATAGATCTGAAAATAAAAGCATAGGAAAAGTAGATCACGAAAGCAAATAATATGAGAAAGAGACCCGGGGGCGGTAGGTTTCACTAGTGGCTTCTCTGAGAAAAATAGCAAACGGTGGGTGAACAAATTACTGTTGGGAAATTGACAAAACTTCAAATAATTACGACAATATCCAGGCAATGATCATTACATAGGCATCACGTCCAAGATTAGTAGACCGACTCCTGCCTGCATCTACTACTATTACTCCACACATCGATTGCTATCCAAAGCATGCATCTAGTGTATTAAGTTCATGGAGAAAGCGGAGTAATGCAATAAGAATGATGACATGGTGTAGACAAGATCTATCTATGTAGAGATAGACCTTATCGTTTTATCCTTAGTAGCAACGATACATATGTGTCGGTTCCCCTTCTGTCACTGGGATCAAGCACCGTAAAATCGAACCCACTACAAAGCACCTCTTCCCATTGCAAGATAAATAGATCAAGTTGGCCAAACAAAACCCAAATATCGATGAAGAAATACGAGGCTATAAGCAATCATGCATAAAAGAGATAAAAGAAACTCAAATACTTTCATTTATATAAAAATATAGATCTGATCATAAATTCAAAGTTCATCGATCCCAACAAACACACCGCAAAAAGAGTTATCATTATCATTTCCTTCTGCTCCTTGTTGGGTTCGACACTCTTACTTATCGACAGGACTATGATAGATCCCCTACACTTGTGGGTCATCATCGTCCACCCCAGCTCAGCTGCTCCAACGACAGCCACGACAACTTCATTACCATCATCAACTAAGCAGATGACCTCGACGACTACACGGGTCCACAAGAGAGGTCGCACGCTTTCGTGTCTCCTTACGTTATGCATCGCTTAATATTACATGCTACTTTTTCGTCTTGTTCACCAATTAGACACTGAGTCAGCTCCAAACTAATACTCAAACTTGAGTTTTTAAATGGTTGTGGGGTACATATCGAGGCCGCAATCAATAGTATCTATCTACTATCTAGTTAATCTCTGATGTCTACTATCAGTTTCATGTTGGGTGGGAAACAAACAGTAAAGAAGCCATTATCTGTATTTTTTAACTGAAGCCGTTATCTGCCTACTATCATTGGTTTTGGGTCTATCCACAGGTTGCTACCGTCACTCTGGATTTTTGCATGCACTCCTTACATAATCTCACTATGTTTTATTCCTATGCATGTCAGTTATTGTACACAATGGAACTGAACATGTAGAGCAAAAGAGATGAGCCTTGCGTGGCAATAAAATTTCATGCAGATGTCGCTCCATGGTGGGTGCAAAGGCAGCCCCCCTCCACCCATTTCGGATTGTAATCAAGAGGAAGATAAATGTTCTGAGGGGGATTTAGAAGGATAAGACCACTCCTATTTACCCCCTGAGGTCTTCGCTCTAACTTGGCATGTTGATATCATGTTGATATTGGTAATATCATGCATATGGTGCCTTCAATTGCTTACTTTATACATCAAATATGTCATCTGCTTAGTTTCAGACATGCTTTGTGTGAATGCCATATGTTTAGTTTCTTTATCGTATATGTGAATTATGCAATGCCATCTTGTTTAGCCAGGCATCATATATGTGCATTTTGCAATGCCATCCCGCTTAGCCAGTCATCTTATATGTGAATTATATCATGCCATCCTTTTTTTCACTATGTATTACATTTGTCAATAATGTTAGTACATTCAACTAGTCTTCGTGCGCATAAGCCATTTGACACGATGATGGAAAATTCTGGAGTGAAAACAAGGTCTTCATAGCAGACTATGCTATCCAATGAAGCACATATCTCGCTGGTTACGGATAGCTCCTCAGAGGAGGATTCAGAGACAGATGACCAGTCCTATGCCCCCCCCCCCCGAGGTGTATGCTCTAACTTGGCAGGGTTATGTTGCTCACATCGTGCATATGGTGTCTTGCATTGCTATGTCATTTGATTAGTTTAGATATGCTTTGTGTAAATGCCACCTGTTTAGTGTCTAACTACCATCTATGTGAATTATGCAATGCCATCTTGTTGCAAGACATTATATATGTGAAATATGCAATGCTATCTTTTTGCAAGGCATTATATATGTGAATTATGCAATGCCATGTTGTTTAGCCAATCATCATATATGTGAATTATATCATGCTATCTTTTTTTATATTACGTGTTCATTTGTCGACAACATTTTATTCAACTACTCTTCATGTGCATCGGCCATTTGAAGCGGTGACGGAAGTATCTGGAGTAAAAACAAGGTATTCAGAGCAGACAATGCTACCTGCTGAAGCAAACATCTTGATGGTTACAGATAGCTCCTCAGAGGAGAATTCAGAGACTGATGACCAGTCCTATTTCCTCGCTGAGGTCTATGATCAAACTTGGCAGTGTTATATTACTCATGTCATGCATGTTGTCTTGCATTGCTTAATTTTTACATCATGTCATCCTGTTTACGTAGTCATCATATTTTGAACTATGTCTTTCCATCCTTTTTAGTTAGCCATCATATATGTGAAATTGTGTCATGCTATCCTGTAAAGTTAGCCATCATATATGTGAAATTGTGTCATGCTATCTGATGCGGCTTGAAGCTACGTCGGTATTTCCCCAAAGAGGAAGGGATGACAGCGGCGGTAGGTATTTCCCTTAGATGTGAAACCAATATTATCGAACCAAGCAACACAACATAAGCAGCACCTGCACACAAATAACAACTTCTCGCAACCCGATGTGTAAAAGGGGTTGTCAATCCCTTTCAGGTAGCGGCGCCTCAAGATAGGCAAATGGACGTGAGTACAATTGTAGTAAATTGATAGATCGAACGCCAATAAAATAAATAAGAATAAAATGCAACAAGGTATTTTTGTATTTTTGGTTTAATAGATCTGAAAATTAAAGCAAAGGAAAAGTAGATCACGAAAGCTAATAATATGAGAAAGAGACTCGGGGGCGGTAGGTTTCACTAGTGGCTTCTCTGAGAAAAATAGCAAACGGTGGGTGAAAAAATTACTGTTGGGCAATTGACAAAACTTCAAATAATTACGACGATATCCAGGCAATGATCATTACATAGGCATCACGTCCAAGATTAGTAGACCGACTCCTGCCTGCATCTACTACTATTACTCCACACATCGATTGCTATCCAGCATGCATCTAGTGTATTAAGTTCATGGAGAAACGGAGTAATGCAATAAGAATGATGACATGGTGTAGACAAGATCTATCTATGTAGAGATAGACCTTATTGTTTTATCCTTAGTAGCAACGATACATATATGTCGGTTCCCCTTCTGTCACTGGGATCAAGCACCGTAAAATCGAACCCACTACAAAGCACCTCTTCCCATTGCAAGATAAATAGATCAAGTTGGCCAAACAAAACCCAAATATCGATGAAGAAATACGAGGCTATAAGCAATCATGCATAAGAGAGATCAAAGAAACTCAAATACTTTCATTGATATAAAAATATAGATCTGATCATAAATTCAAAGTTCATCGATCCCAACAAACACACCGCAAAAAGAGTTACATCATATGGATCTCCAAGAGACCATTGTATTGAGAATTCAGCGCGAGAGAGGAAGCCATCTAGCTACTAACTACAGACCCGAAGGTCTACAAAGAACAACTCACGCATCATTGTAGAGGCACTAATGGAGGTGGTGAACCCCATCCGAGGTGGTGTCTAGATTGGATCTGGTGGTTCTTGACTCTGCAGTGGCTGGAATTGATTTTCCTCGACTCCCGTAGGGTTTCTGGAATATTGGGGTATTAAAATAGCAAAGAGGCAGTTCGGGGAGCACCTGAGGTGGGCACAACCCACCAGGGTGCGCCTGGGCCTCCTGGCGTGCCCTGGTGGCCCAGGCGCACCCTGGTGTGCTGTGCTCTCCTTGGAGCACCCCCAGGCGCAGCCAGGGCCCATTATGCGTCTTTTGGTCCAAAAAAATCTCCGTAAAGTTTCGTGGCATTTGGACTCCGTTTGGTATTGATTTCTTGCGATGTAAAAAACATGCAGAAAACAGCAACTAACACTTGGCACTATGTCAATAGGTTAGTACCAAAAAATGATATAAAATTACTATAAAACATCCAAGCTTGATAATATAAAATCATGGAACAATCAAAAATTATAGATACGTTGGAGACGTATGTCAGCATCCCCAATCTTAACTCCTACTCCCTCGAGTAACTAAGTGATAAAAACAGAATTTTTGATGTGGAATGCTGCCTATCATGTCATATCATATTTCTTTTCTATGTAGCATGGACATTTTGACTTTTATATTATTCAAAGCAATAGTCTAGTTTTGACATGATAATTTAAGTACTCAATCATATCAACAAGCAACCATGTCTTTTAAAATATCAATGCTAAAATAAGTTATCCCTAGCCCATTATGCTCAATCATTGATCCATTCATGAAACACACTCGCACATTAGCTACACCCTATACTCAAGTATAATCATATTAATTGCCTCCTAGTTGGTGCTTTCATAAGAGAAGATGGAGACTTAAATTAAAAAAATGCATAAAGTAAAAGAAAGGCCCTTCACAGAGGGAAGTAGGGATTTGTAGAGGTGCCAGAGCTCAAAGCGAAAAACTTAGATATAAAAATATTTTGGGAGGTGTCTCCTTCCCACCAACGAAAACGACTTAGAGTTCCCAACACTCTCCATGCTAGATATATCATAGGCGGTTCCCAAACAGAAAATAAAGTTTATTCTGTTTTCAACTATACTTTCACTTTCCATGGCTAACCGTATCCACGGGTGCCTTCCATACCAACATTTTCCAAGGAATTTATTATTTGACAACATAAAGTAAATTCATTTTTCATTTCGGGACTGGGCGTCCTTAATAACTTTGCCTTACTCTCATGCAATGACAAGTGAATAAACACTCATCATGAGAATAACACATCTAGCATGGAAAATATTAGCCACCCCTCACCGCTCTGCGAGCGAAACGAACACACAAAAGAGAAGTTTATTTTGAAAATTAGAGATGGCACATGCAAATTTTCTTAGAACGGCAAAAGAATACCGCATATAGGTAGATATAGTGGACTCATGTAGCAAAACTGGTTTAAAGGTTTTTGGATGCACAACTAGAGATTGTACTTAGTGCAAAATGAAGGCTAGCAAAAGATTGAGAAGCGACCAACCAAGAAACGAATAATCTCATAAGTGAGCATTAAGCATAATTAACACCGAATAATGCACCACAAGTAGGATATACTTTCATTGCATAATTATTGACTTTCGTTCTTGCATAGGGAATCACAAACCTTAACACCAATATTCTTACTAAAGAATAATTACTCATCAACATAACTCACATATCACATCATCATATCTCAAAACTATTACTTAGAGTCAAGTTTATTTTGTCCAATGATCTTCATGAAAGTTTTTATTATATCCTTCTTGGATATCTATCACTTTGGAACCAATTTTTATATGTTGCTTTTGATAAGCTCAAACAAATATAAGTGAAGATCATGAGCATAATTTTTATCTCTTTCTCTCAAATTAATTTAAGTGAAGCAAGAGAGAATTTCTTGAAAATTTTACTAACTCTCAAATAAATCTAAGTGAAGCAAGAGAGCATTTCTTCAAAAATACTAAAACACACCGTGCTAAAAAAGATATAAGTGAAGCGTGAGAGCAAGTCCATAGCCCATAAAAAATTTAAGTGAAGCATAGAGAGCAATACTAACAAGTCGTGACATAATTTTGGCTCTCTCAAGTAGGTGTGTCCAACAAGGAATCAAGACTTAAAACACAAAATAAAACAAGAAAATAATCATATCATACAAGACGCTCCATGCAAACACTACGGGAAACAGCTAATTTGCCATCTGGGGATGTCTTTGTCGTCAGGTTTTTGTCGGGCAAGATGGCAAAGAAAGGGTTTGCCGTCATCAGAAGACAACAAAGAAAAACTAACGGCAAAATAAAGTTTGTCGTCTACAGAAAAAAACACAGACGGCAAAGAGCTCATTTTTTCGTCTGGCAAAAAATACAAAGACGACAAAGATTCATTGTCGTCTGTGTTTTTTCTGGTAGACGGCAAAGTGAGCTCTTTGCCATCTGTGCTTGTTTTGCAGACGGCAAAGAGAAAGCACATCACACGGATAGATCACCTGGATCGATGACATGGCAACATCCTAGATGAACATCCCACCCGTCATCGGACGCCGATGCACGCCCCCACCCACTCACTGACCCACGATGCACGTGCCCCCATGAACGTACCCGCCCCCACCCATGACTCCCATCTCACCCGAACAACCTTATCCCCGCACGAACCCTCTCTCGTACGCATCTCTATCTCTCTGTCTCATGAACTGCTACTCATGCTCCCGATCCAGACCACGACGGCGCTAGTGCCTCAACCTCGCTCCGTCCATGTCGCCGCCAGTTCGCCCTGCATCCTCCCGCTTCGGTCCTAGCGCCGCCGCAGGCCTCCTCGCCATGGCGCCCCTGCGTGCAGTCGTCTGCGCCCCGACACTGCCGACCTCTACGCTCTTCGCCCCCTTCGCCTCACGCTCCGGCTCTGCCGCAGGCCTCCTCGCCATGGATTCCCGGCGCGCCGGCGTCTGTGCCCCGTCGTCTACGCCCCGCGTGCCAGCGTCTGTGCCCCCGCGGTCCACTCTGCACCCGTGGCCCCTTCACCAACGGCTTCATCGAGCCCGGCCCTGGCCCCATCTCCCCCGCAGGCCTCCGCCATCCCCGCCCCTGCCACCGTTGCATTTGCTCCCGCAGGCCTCCGCTACCCCCTGCCCCGTCCACCATCAACCCCGGCACATCGCCCTCATCGGCCCAGCTTGCAGCGCATCGTGCCTCAACAACCTGCACGCTCCGTTACATGCCGTCCACTTTCGTTTCGGACCGGCCATCGTCGTGCCGCGACGGCAATGGCATGGCTCAGCCGTACCGCGCCAGCCACCGTCTATAATCTGATTATTATTTTTGTTTGACACCGTTTGTAATCCCTCTGTAACGAAACTTGTATGATGCATACATAAGATGACTGTCAGACTAAGATGGTTGTCAGACTACCAAAGTGTGGCACAAATGAAAGAATATCAGAACAAACAAAAAAACACAAGTGATGATTTTGTCTACACCTTTGACCATTTGGGGTCTCCAATTGGTCTGTTGGTTTAGTTTTTTTATAAATAAAAAAGGTTCTTTGCCGTCTGTGATATTTTTGGATGACGGCAAAGATGCATTTTTGGATGACGGAAATGGCACATTTCTTTACCGTCTGTTCTTATCCAGCTTGACGGCAAAGATGGTTTGGCTGGCGGCAAAGACTTTGTCGTCTGCCTGATTAAAAGCTGACGGCAAAGCAGCCTTTGCCGTCTATCTTTGTTGTCTATATTTCACTCTTTGCCATCTGTACTTGCCAGATGGCAAACTAGCTGATTCCTGTTGTGAAAACACACAGTATGTGACGAATAAAAATATAGCTTCAAGTAAAATACCGATGGTCGTTAGAAGAAAGAGGGGATGCCACTCGGGGGCATCCCCAAGCTTAGTTGCTTCCTATTTTTTGGATAATAGCTTGGGATTCCGGGGCATCCCCAAGCTTAGGCTCTTCTTACTCCTTATTTTTCATCCATCATAAGATAACCCAAAACTTGAAAACTTCAATCACACAAAACTCAACAAAATCTTTGTGAGATTCGTTAGTAAAAGAAAGCAAACCACTAATATAAGTACTATACCAAACCAATTCATATTTTGTTTTTGCATTATATCTACCGTATTACAACTTTTATATGGCAAAAACTCATCAAAGAAAACCATAGATCCATCAAAACAAGCACACAACGCAAAGAAAACAGAATCTGTCAAAACAGAACAGTTTGTAGCAATCTGACGATTTTGAATACTTCTAAAACTCCAAAAATTCTGAAAAATTAGGACAACCTGAGAAATTTGCATATTAATCTACTTCAAAAAGAATTGGCATTTTACAACGCTCTGATACAAAATGAGAATTGTTTTCGTGAGCACAAATGTTTTTGTGTTTCAGCAAGATCAAACAACTATCACCCAAGAAGATCCTAAAGGCTTTACTTGGCACAAACACTAAATAAAACACAAAAACCACAATTGTAACAGTAGCATAATTGTGCAAACACTCGAGAACACAAAGAAAAAAGCAAAAATTAATTTTATTCATTGGGTTGCCTCCCAACAAGCGCTATAGTTTTACGCCCTTAGCTAGGCATGAAGCAAGGATCTATGTTTTGTCATCTTTGTCCTTTTGAAAGCAAAGGGAAAATTTCCTATCAATGGAATTTAATTTTCTATTTTGTGAAAGCACATGGCCATTGATAGCAGAATAAAGATTAAGCACGTTGCGAAAATTTGTATCTAAACTAGCCTTCATCTCTTTAATTATTTCATTTTGATAAAAGCACATAAGGGTAGTTGACTCAACATTTTCTCCTTTGGGGTGCCCAAATATGGTTTTCATATTTTCATAAGTATGAAGGGCATCCCCTTTAAGAAAACCATTTTCAAATATAGAATCCAAACTTTCTTGAAGGAAGAAGGTAAACCAACATAAAAACTCTTCAAGTAGATCTCTATCTGGTATTGGGGCACATAGCTAGCTGGAATTCTCAACAGCCTATCCCAAGCATCGTTCAAAGATACATCAAGCAAAACGCAAAAAATTCCGGGATCATGTTCATCACAATTGTTAAGATTTTCCTTAACAACCCCGTTAGATCCTTCCATAGCATCATTGTTTATGAGCTTAGAGAGGACAGAGGGGCCATCCAAAGCATTAAAACTCGGGAGAAAACCCTTAGCCTTTTTAAAGCTCAGCCATGGCGATAAAACGGCAAACGAAAAAGAGAGGCGAATAAAATGACAAATTTTTATGAAGTTGGGGAGAGGAAAATGGCAAATAATTAAATTGCGAGGAGATGAGATTTGTGATTAGGAACCTGGTATATGTTGAAGATCCTCCTCGGCAACGGCGCCAGAAATTCCTTTTGATGCGGCTTGAAGCTACGTCGGTATTTCCCCAAAGAGGAAGGGATGTGTCGGCATTCTGGGAACGGGGGTACCCAGACTTGCCTACCTGCGGCCCGCGGCGTGGCTCCATCAACGGCCTGGTACGACCCAACTTCATCAACAACAGCTCAAGACCATCGCGAGGGGCCAAGCCTCGCAAGGAGGACGACACCAAGACCTCCCTGGGGGGTGGCCTCACTAGGCTGGCTCCCGAGGAGCGGAGATATCTATGCAAGGTGCACCTCGCGAGGCTCGCATGACGTGAGCCATGACGACTAAGGCCAGGCGGGCGCCAGTGGGCGCTGTGTACCAGTTTCCTCTTTGGTACTAAGGAGGCAAGCGCGGACGCGGGGTCCCGAGCAATAGGGCAAAGGTTTCCATATCAGTGAAACAAGACCAAGACCACCAAGATGGCAAGACGGAGGTCATCGCGGAGCCCACCGCAGCGTCACCACCAGAGCATTTTGTAGGAAAAGACTACTTTTGTCAGGATAGCTTGTACTAGTTGTCTCCCTTCGAATTTGGCTGTTGTGGGATCCCTTCCCGCCTACATTTGGGAAGAGGACCAAGCCACTATAAATATGACGAGCCACCACCGTGGTAGAGAGGATCGATTCCACACCTGACCAACTCACCAGATTATACGAGCCCAAGAACACCTCACTTCCTGAGTCTGTTCATCCAATGTACTAGTTCATCCTCAGCCCGTCGAGGCAATCCACCACAAAGCTGGAGTAGGGTATTACACCGCAAGGTGGCCCGAACTAGGATAAACTACTGTGTTTCTTGTTCATTGGGTTCGTTTAGCTAGGCCTTGGATTCGGTGAGCGCGCAGGCTGGGGAGGACGAGTTCTTCGTGCGCACCCTAGAGTTCGAACTTCTCAAGGGTCTGCGGAACCCACAATCCGACATTTGGCATACCAGGTAGGGGTGCGCCGAAGCCTCTCTTCCACCTGTCGACTCGCTGTTGCTCCACCTTTCCCATGGTTGATGCGCATCGAGCCCGTGCGGAGCGTCGGGCCGTGCTCGCCGCTCGTGTCACCCAGACGGTGCACTCGCTGGCGGGCCTCCCGTCGATCTCCATCTCCTGCCGCCATCGGCCCGGCGGGACACGAGCAGCAAGCTTCGTTGCCGCACGAAGGGATGGACGCACCGCCACCCCGTCGTTGACCCCGGCCGGTTCGTTGTTCCACGCTCGCCACAGCCCGGCGAATGCGCAGGCCACGTTGCTCATGGCATGTGAGCTCCTGCGCTACAGCCCCGTCGACGACCTCTACGAAGACTGGCTGAACCGCATCATCGAGCTTGTCAGCGCCGCTGGGGTCTCTCCTGCACCGTCCCGTTCGCTGCCTCGCCCGCTGCCAGCCGCGGGCGACGTGGCTCATGGGGCACCTCCACCACCTACCCATCAAGGTGTCATCATCAAGACAAGGCACACGGCTCCGCAGCGCGACCCACCGTGCTGGCCACCCGTGCGCGAGGAAGAGAGCTGCTATGTGGTCTAGCAGCCACAAGCGGGGGTGCGAGCACTCCCAGCACCACCACATCAAGACCGTGCGTCGCCTGTGTTGGTTGCGCACGAGCGCCAAGATCAGGCTCCACCGCCACGACCGGCTTCCGTGACTACCGCAGGCTGCCACGCCTTCACCCCCGAGCTGCGCAACATCATCTGGCGTGGGAAGTTCAAGCCCGACCAGCCTCCACGCTATGATGGCACCCCCGACCCTGCTGAGTTCTTGCCGCTCTACAAGCTGACCATCGAGGCGGCCAACGGCGACGAGAAGGTCCTGGCGAATTGGTTTCCCATGGCCCTCAAGGATGGTGTGCACTCGTGGCTCCTAAACCTGCCCGCGATATCGATCTCCTCCTAGAGCGAGATGCGTGAACGCTTCGTCGCCAACTTCCAGGGCACAGGCGACCGCCCACCTGCCGCGGGTGACCTACGACACATCAAGCAGCAGCCAGGGGAAACCCTGCAGAAGTACATCCAGCGCTTCAACATCATTCATCTCAAGATCCCCAAGATTTCAGACGAGGCCATCATCTCCGCGTTCTCTGACGGCGTCCGTGATGTCAAGATGAACGAAGAGCTCGTCATACACGAGGACCTGTGCACCGCCCTGGAGATGTTCAACATGGCGACCAAGTGTGGGAGAGCTGAGGAGGGATGCCTCTTCCTCCTCGAGCTCCCAGAAGCCGAGCCAGAGGGCAAGAAGGCCAAGTCCAAGGATGTGAAGCGCAAAGGAGCGGCCGTTCTCGCGGCTGAACCGGAGATGAAGCACGGCTGCGACCACCCGGAGTCCTCCAAGAGTAGACGTCCATTCTGCGTCTTCCACAACTTACACAGCCACAACACCAATGACTGCCAGGAGCTCAGGGCCATCCGCGATGGACGCCTCGATCGACGCCCCGAGCGCAACGATCGAGGCTATGACCGCAGAGGAGGAAGAAGTGGGGGACGCTGGGACGATCGCGGCGCCCTCTAGGAGTAGACCAACCTCGTGAGGACCACTGGCAGGGCCAGCCTCGTGAGGGCGCCCGGCGAGCCTAGCCTCGTGAGGACCGCCCTCAGGGCAATGTCGACCTCCCTCCGCTACCACCAGCGGCAAGAAGGAACGATGACCACCACCAAGACGAAGGGGCTGGGGGCTTCTAGGAACCTCGTGACATTGCCTGCATCTTGGGTGGCGCTCAGGCCCCAGCCTCTCGCCGCATCTTCAAGCAGTTCACCCGAGAGGTGAACGCGGCCCTCCCCAGACTCGAGGCCACGCGCCCGCTCAGATGGTCCAAATGCGTCATCACCTTCAGCTCGTCCAACCAGCTCAAGTGCGCGGCAACTGCCGGCGCCCTCCTAATTCTCTGCTCGCCCGTCATCAACAACGCCCTCGTCACCAAGACCCTCATCGATGGAGGTGCTGGGCTCGACATCCTTTCCATCAAAACATTTGACCGCCTCCAAGTGCCATATGATCAGCTGCAGCCCTCCAAGCCTTTCTCAGGAGTGACCGACGGCTCACCACCCCGATAGGGCAGATCCACCTCCCTGTCACCTTCGGCCAATGCGACAACTACCGCACATAGGTCATTGACTCTGACCTCGCCCACATCCGCCTGCCATACAAAGCCATCCATGGGTACCCAGCCTTGGCCAAGTTCATGACGGTGACCCATCATGGCTACAATGTCCTCAAGATGCCAGGGAACCGAGACTACATCACGATCGCCTGCAAGGAGAAAGACGCGGTGTGCTCCCTCGAGCACACCTACCAGGCTGCAGTGGTCGAAAACCCAGACTACGAACGCACCACCTACCCTCCTGAGGCTGTCCCCAAGAAGAAGAAGCAGCTGCTCCGCCAAGAGCCTCAGGAGATCGGTGTCTCCAGCGGCACCACCTCAGGACCTGCGCCCATGGATGGGGAGCCTCCCTCTCTCGCATAGGAAAGCGCGCCTGTCAGGACCCCGATTCTAGGTCACACCGATCTAGCCTGTAACACCTCATATCACTTTGCGGCCTCATGCACGGTATTCCCACGGGTGTCGCCTTACCATGGCCCGGACCCTTTGCGCCTTTTGGCTCACGTATATGATAGTGTCGCTAGCATCCATATGACAGAGAACCCGGGCCGACATGGCTAGTCGTGAACCCAAAGCGGCACTAACCCATGGGAACATGCATACATGAATCACATCGAGCATGTCGGTCAGCAGCGTGTGAATCCGGGCTGTAACCTTTGGGCTAACAGGACTCAGGGAACCCGGGCTGTAGCGAGCTAGGCGGACTCCGGATGTCACCGCGTGACATTTCCCGAAGGGATGTATACAGAACGAAGTGAAACACATGTCGGCCAGTCAAGTGTCCAGAGCAGTAGTCTTTGGGCTAGCAGGACTCGGTGAACCGGGCATGGCGGACTACTATCACTCAGGAAGCACTAGACTACATTTCCCCATATGAGAGGCTGCCAAGGATAAACAACAAGGTTGTCGGGTCCCACACATACCAAGCATTTCAAACATACACACAATATGCTCAATATGTGTAAATACATCATGGCATCACAACATAACTCTACGACTCAAATATTTATTCATTAGGCTCCGAGGAGCGAGATATTACAAACATGGGTCTCATGACCCAACATTTAGAGCATACAAGTCAAAGCACAAGCGGAAGCTTAACATGTCTGAGTACAGACATCTACAAATGAAAAAGGCTTAGAAGTCTGACTATCTACCAGATCCTGCCGAGGGCACAAGATCGTAGCTGAGGTAACAAGCTAAACATCAAAGTCCACGCGGAACTACTAGCGAGACTGATGTCTCTCTGCAAAACATAAAATAAGCAAACGTGAGTACAAATGTACTCAGCAAGACATACATCGTAACTAACTACATATGCATCATTATCAACAAAGGGGTGGTGGAGTTTGACCGCAGCAAGCCAGCTTTGACTCGGTGGCTATCCTGAACTATGACCGCAAGTAACTCTTTTGAGGTGGCACACGAGTCCACATATTCACCATATCAATACACCACTATGGACCCGCTCCCGTCTCCCTACGAGAACGCCATCCATAGCACTCACGCTTATCTTGCGCATTTTAGAGTATCCACTTTCACTTGTCTATGAACTGATATAGGCAACCCGTAAGTCCTTTTCGCATGAACCTGGGCTATTCGAATAGATCATTTATAACCCTGCAGGGGTGTACTTCTTCACACACGCTCACCACTTACCGCCGTTTACACGACATGTACTCGGCAACCTTCAAGCGGAAGCCCAACGTGGGTGTCGGCCACGGCCTACCTAAACACTCAAGTCCCTATTCCAGGTTTATCGCCTATTTGTGTTCCATCCGCAGGGAGTCCGGCCGAGGTTTCCACTAACGGCCCCGAACGATGTGTGCAGGGTTCCCGAGATACCAAACGAGCATTCGGTACACCGGGCCACGGTGTATCTACCGCATCATAGCCCACCCCTAGGGTCAGCGCTACGCACGGCCTCCAACACATATCCTACAAACACCAGAAACTACTTGCAACTCTGGACATAGAACAAGGGTGGTTAAGAAGTTTAGAGGGTCCATTGGTTTCGGGCCCAATGCGTGGTAGTAACTGTTTCATGGATCACAAACACAGAACTCAGTTCATGAGGACGGCTGCAATGAGACAACCCACCATGTACTCCTACATGGCCTCTCACCGCTACCTTTACCAAATCGTGTTCACACACTTAGCTCACACACAATAGGACATGTTCACACAACCATTCCAATTCATTCCCGATGAATCGGACTGACTCAACTCTAAGCAAGAGGCATGTCAAACAAGCATGAATGAGTAGGCACAACAGGGCTCAAACAACTCCTACTCATGCTAGTGGGTTTCATCTATTTACTTGTGGAATGACAGTCATGCAGAGGATAAAGGGGTTCAGCTACCGCAGCAAGTAATGTATGAATCGTTGTTGTCCTAATGCAAGAAAAGAGAGCAGGAGCGAGAGAGTGGGATTATATTGGAATGAACAAGGGGTTTTGCTTGCACAGCACTTCAAGATAATATAGTTCTTCATCGGTGTCATCGAACTCATCGCTTGCAGACGCCGCTCATCGAGAGGGGAAAAACACCGGGAACTGAGAAAGAACACAATCAATGCAATGCACATTCACATGAATGACATGTCATGTTAAGTAATGAATTCACCTAATGCAATATCTAGCCAAGTTAATTGAAGTGGAACTCGAACAAGAACAAATTCCAACTCCAAATGTTATTTCATAAATTGCCCTAATCATCATTTGTCCTATTCAGTGAGGTTAACTTGTTCAAACATGCATGATCATGGCATAAACAGATTCTTCATATTTTTCTGATCATTTTTCATATATAACTTATTTCCATTGGAGTTATAGATTATTTTCTATGAATTTTAGAAGTTCTAACCATTTTCTAGAATTTCCAAATCATTTAGAATTAGAAATAATCCAGGAAAATGATTACTGCGTCAGCCTGACGTCAGTGTGACGTCAGCTGGTCAACTGGGCGCCTCCAGGTCAAACCCGACCAGTGGGACCCACTGGTCAGTGACCCAGCCAACTAACTAAGTTAATTAGTGCTAAACTAACTCTAACGAGGCTGTTAGCAGGGTGGGCCCGCATGTCAGTGTCTAGTTTAGTTAACTAAATTAGTTAGCTCTAATTAATCTCGAGTTAACTAATTAGGGCTTGGGCCCACATGTCAGGGAAGGTCAAACCAGTGGTCAACCGCGGTCAAACGAGTCAAACCCGCCGGCGACTCGACGCCGGCGAGGCCAGACACGGCGGAACGGCTCGGGTTTCGCCCACGGGCGACCAAACTCGCGGCGGAGGGCATCTACGTGCTCCTGGGACTCGCGCGCATCTAGTGGTGCAGACGGAAGGAGCTGGGGCAGCGCAGAATCACAAGCGGCGACGAAGCCGCGGCGGCCGAGCTCGGCCAAGTGCGGGCGAGGACTACGGCGATCAAACGAAGCGGGGAAGAGGGGGAAACGGTGGCGGAGCTCACAGCGGTGCCGGACGAGGTGCTCGGCGGCTCGGGGACGGCTAGGTGACGGCGAATCGACGTCGGCGGTGACCGGATGCAGAGGACGAGGACGACGGCGTAGTTGGCGTTGCAGTTTGTCCGGGGCTTCGTGGCTCGTCGAGGGGGTCGGGGAGGTCGAGACAGAGCTCGCAGGCTCGGCGAGGGGTCGAGAGAGACGCGATGGTCACGGGCAACGATTTAGCGGCGGCGGCGGCCGCCGGGCGCCGAGAGGGAGAGAGGCGAGGAGGGAAGGGCACGAGGAGAGTGAGAG
This sequence comes from Aegilops bicornis, assembly GCA_021605145.1. NCBI lineage: Eukaryota > Viridiplantae > Streptophyta > Magnoliopsida > Poales > Poaceae > Aegilops > Aegilops bicornis. Next base: position 221,155,976 of record CM038674.1, on the reverse strand, counting down.
AGGGTCGAGGGGTGGCTTGGTACGCGTGGAGGCGACTCAGCGGTCGAGGGGCACGAGGCGGGGAGGAGCCGTGGCGGCTGCTCGCCACAGACGGGCACGCAATGCTTCTCCTCTGGCAGGAGGAAGAAGACGATGCTGCCCACAGTGGGCAGTGGCTTTGGCCGATGGGCCACTCTGATGATGGGCTGCTGCAGTAAGGTTTCCTCTCTCTCTTTTCCATTTCTGTTTTCTATTTAGCAGTTTGTTTTTTATCCAGTTTTAAAACCAAATCAATTTTATAAATCCTGAAAATATTCACGGGCACTTTCTGAATTATTTCAGTGGCCCACAAATACTTCCAACATTATTTTAGCTTTTAAATTATTTATAGTGTTTAAATGCCCAAAGTCAAATAGTTTAAGATTTAATTCAAAAATCCAGGAATGACCTATAAGATATGTTCATCATTTTTGGAAGAGGTTTTCACCTTTATCATAAGTCATGAACATTTCCAAAGGGCATTCAGGTCATTGAGAAAATATTTTATTTGGACCTAGTTTGATTTGATCTGGTGCTAGGGTTTGGATCAATCCCCATTTCAAGTTTCATGAAATTTAAACATGATGCATGGATGCAATGCAGCTAATTACAAACAACTCTGGGGCTGTGACAACTCACCCCCACTAAACAAGAATCTCGTCCCGAGATTCAAGACGTGAGGTAAGAAGATAGAGGGCACAAACTAACACGGTCTTCACGATCCAGGTTACACTTCATAGGAACGTTGACACGATCACCATCTTTGTCTCGACGTCTTTCCTTGAGAACTACATCCAACATGACAAAGAGAAGAAAAAGGGGGAATTTAGAAGAATCGATCTTCTTGAGGTTCGAACAATTTAGGATCATCTTAATGATCCAAGATCAACTCATGGAATGAGACAAAAAAAACATCTCTGGAGCGGAGAGGTAAGACATGCATCAGGAGGGACGAAGGAAACGATTTTACGAGGGTTTCAAAATAGCGAGTGAAGTTGCCATGATTCCAAAACGGGGCACCTCAGGGGAGGTGACGCGAAGAACTATTCTCTTAAGTGGCAAAAAGAATTACTTTTGATTCAGAGATCATTGAAACTCTTCATACCAGCCTAAGGCAATTCACAACGGTTGTTTGGCGGCGTGCAAAGGAATGGCATACCCTCACTAGGATGGATGATGTGGACTACCTTGTTGAAGACAACGCAATGGATGATTTTTGCTTCTCATCGGAGGTGGAGGGGACCCATGGTAGGACCACTTTTGAGGATGATCCTGAACAAGAATTACTAAGAAGGCAGCCCATAGTGAAATGGCATAAGGACGGTGCAAGCTGGGAACGAAATGCAACTGTTGGAATGTTCCAACCATCATATCTGCCTGAGATTCAGATCCGATTGGTGATAGGATACTTCGGACTCAGCATGTCCGAAAAGAAAGGTCGCAACACAAATCGACAAGATGACGTTGCGAGATTCTCGGGATATGAACTACGATAGCAAGCTCCAAAACATGAGCTGGTTCTGCTACACACATGTGAACATGCTGTCCTAGACAAGCATGATCACGTGGTAGTCTTATAATAAAACACTACCGAGTTCAGGTTGGGAACCATCATCGAGGATAACGAAGTCCTAACATAAGTCATGACTAGTTGTTATGAAGGAACTCCTTCTCCTTGAACGAATCAATCACTGGCTTGGTGTGCTAGGGATACATATAGGATGAAGGTTGCAAGTCTCCAGACTACAGAATACTTTGCTCGTATGCATGACTGATTTGGGATGATTCCAAAGGAAACAAAACAACCCTTTCTCAAATTCATGGCGGCAACTTACACCTAAAGCACATGAATTTGAGGAAGTCACTTCTTCCATCCAAGCATAGGCTTCATGAACGGCACATGAAGGCATTGCTTACAAAGTTTCCAACGCTAGGTTGATGTTCAACATGAATCATGGGGGAGACAAAATGCTACTGATGGGCTCAACAGCAACTCATCGGCATTTCCATATCACTGAACTTCCACCATCATGTGAACATGGTGATAGCATTGGTCAGACCAAAAGATATAATGGTGTATGCTCGAGGGATCAACCACGAGTAAGACAACATTACGAACATCGTTGGTTCTGATTTGACTTGACGATAGCCCATACCCAAGCCATAGTTTTGACAAGGCAATAGATCCAACAACTGATCACGAGGACCAACCGATGGAGATATCATCTTTCTTCAACACACACGCACCCTCAAGGATATCCCTTAGTGATGAACTAAGTCGGGCAAGCTTTTATCTTCCAACTCTCCAAGTTGTTGTTTAGCTCAACCAACTGCCTGTGGGTATCCAACATGCATTCTTGGAGAATGGGTGGTTTGGAGGAAAACCAACATGATCACGAACTCAACATAGCGGTCAGGTGACAACCTGGTGATACTTCCGAGAAGATAATCGGAATATCACAACCACCATTATGTTGCTAAGCTCGAGAACAACCTTGCTTTTCAGGGCAAGATGATATGATCAAAAGAGTGAGGGATTGACACAATCCTAACTCATTGATCAAAGGGTGCACCAGAATTAAGGACTAGGTAGCACAATCTATCTTAGAATGATGATTCAAGGACCAACACACTAAGAATAAAATTATTGTCCATTAACTACCAAGCAACACTATTGCTAGGAGTATCGATTTCACACATCACAGTTCACTTGTCGGCATTTCGGTTTCAACAAAACGGAACCGAGGAAAGAATAATGATAGCGAGAGGTATCACTGCGGCAGGAATCCATAAGGGGTGGTGCAATTCTCATGAAATTCATGACATAAAGATGGTAACACTCCAAGGTAGAGCAGAACAAAGCTGGATTGGCATTTTGATCTATGGAATACAACTACTTTGACCCAATCCTAGATATGGATGAGGTACTGGAGTTTGTTTCTCCTAGTCATTCCGGAATAGAATGGCTTGACGGACCACAAGGATAATAGGCATCGATAAACACGATCGCACACATACCCTTGACTATCAATTGATAGACGAGGGTCAGAGTACAACTAAAGAGAACAACTCAAAGGAACATATAATTTTATGAGTTGTGGATGCATAGATTAGTATGTCGAGCGTAGCTCAACATTTCTTCCGGATAACCCATGCGGAAAGGTAGAACTGGCAGATTCACAATTATGAATGGAGAACTCCTCAAGAGTACTCTGATTGTGATCCTTCGGTTCAGCGAGGAACTTCTGCCATAAGCGGTTCATAGTATTTGGAAGAAAGAAATACTACGGACCTCGAGGACTAATGCAAGGTTACTAATATCCGAAAGGAACTAGCAAACACTATCAACATTAGGTAAGTAGGGTGAATCTCGGGTTCAAGAACCCAGGAATATAATACCTACTACTAAATGGCATCACGGGATGCTTTCGAGAATGGTGGCCAAAGTCATCACATCGGGAACACAAAGCATGGCTAGATTACTAGGTGACTCCCTAGAACACCTAGGTTCATAATAATAGTCCAACATATATGCCGAGGCAGTAGAGTACCTCAACACTCTAATTTATGTGATTAATCTGGCCCAAATGAACATTAGGAACGGAGAGAAGGGATTTGCAAATGCATCAGACTATTTAGAAATCTGGGATGACTTTGACAAAGATAACGGTGTAAATGCTCAAAATGATTTGAGACATCCTGCAAAAATGGTGGCATAACCACTTAGAAGCACAATATCAAGGTTCCAAGACCAACTATGAACATACGGAAGTAGTAGAAACTGAACTGGGGCTTAAAACCAACAATCTTAAAGGTCTATGGATTAGTAACACGTCATCCTGATAGATAGATGAGAAGCCTAGTTCTTAAACCCCGTAGAAGAGAAGAGGATGACTCAGATCAGAAGGCCATGAGGTATAAGGAGTAAAAAGAGCCTTACGTCGTAACATCCCAATTTTCCTAAATTAGGATGTTATTAGATCATTCATATGCATATCATATTTTTATTGCATTATTTGTCTTTCTGCAATATTCGAATCATTATGCAACTAAAGTCAATTTATTGGAGTGGAGATAACATGACTTCTCCCCTGTTTTTAAAAATGTTCATAATGTGTAGAATATTATTTCCAGTTCATCTGATATGTTCTGGTAATTTTTGTGATCTTCAAAATATTTTATTTGATTGTTTTATTGTTGTTTGAGTGGCCTATTGCATCAAAATGAATTTCCAAAATTGCATTAGTGTTGGAACTAGTATTCCTGTAGTTTATAGTCAGAGGGCTATTTTTTACCGTGTGTCTAGGTATTTTTATTTAGATTTTATATTGTGTATGTTATTTTATTTATTTTGTTTTTACTGCTGTTGTTTCATTAAAAAAATAAAACACAGACGCAGCCGCCACAAAGACGACAGCCACGCTGCCCAAAGACCTGCTGCCCACCTAACCTCAAGACATGACCCAAATTTCAGCCGAATCGACCGGCTGCAGCGATGCATGCTCAGCCCGCTCGCTCGCCTCCAGCCGCTGACCAGCGGGCCCTGCTCCCCATCCCCTTCCTCCGAACGGACGAACACGCGTGCCGCACTGGCCAGACACCCGAGCGCGAGCCGGATCGATCTCGCCCCCTAGTCGACCTCGTGCTCTCCTAGGACTCCCTGGACGCGTAAGGGTTTGGCCCGCACCCCCGAAGCCTCTTTCCGATCCTTTCCGTCGTCTGCACGCCTCTGTTGGGCGAATCGGATCTCACGGAGGAGCTTCAGCCGCCGCCGTCGTTGACCGTCCGAATCCACCGCCGTAAGGACGCCCGGCCGCTCCACTTGTCACCGTTCGAACCTCCTCTCGACGCCGCACTCGTTTGACACCTTAGGTTAACTCAGCAGCGCACCAGACGCCGCCACATCGACGCCCGACTTCGCCGAGCACGCCGGAGTTCAGGAGCTCGCCACCGCCGCTCGAGGGAGCCCCGCCGCCGTTGAACAACACCACCACTTCCGCCACTCCAACCGCACCCGTCCGTAGCCTTGGCTTCGCCGGAAACCCGCCGGAGACGCGCCCCCGTCGACCACCGGCGAGCCGCCGCCGCCGTCCTCTGTTCTTCTGGTGAGCACGCACGTGCACAGGGGCCTTTGGCCAATCACAAACTGCCACGTGGCAGACTGCTACAGGCGCAGCTACAGTGCCGCACAGGAACCAGGAGATTTCTGTTTCTTTTGTTTTCACGGATTTTCATCCAAAACTTCAATTAGCTATAACTTTTATTCTATATGTCCAAATTAGGTGATTCTTTTTCCTATGCACTCACAAAAATCAATACTTTATCACAGTGCCAAATTTACACATGTTTGCACTGTTCAAATTTGAATTCATTTGAATTTGAATTAAATCTTCCGGAGGCCGTAACTCTCAAACCGTTTATCGGAATCGAGTGATTCTTTTTGCATTGTGACCGTAGTGCAATTTAGGTGATGTTAAGCTTCTGTTGTTGAGTTTTAAAAATAATTTTCTTGCTGTTGGTTTTATTTTGGTTCTATTCGTGTTCCGGTGATTGATTTGTTGAATTGTGTGAAACGTGTAGATTGTCCGGAGTGCGACGCGAGCTATTGTCAGGAGTGTGACTTTCTGAATCAGAACCAAGGCAAGTTACATGTTGATCATCCTTTACCTATTATTTTCTATGCATGTAGTTATATCACACTATGAATATATGCATGTATAGGAGTATTATATATGTTGGCTATCTTTGTTGTGCTATTTTCCCGTCTTTTGCAAATCGTGGTAGTTGTAGTTTGCTATGCTTTGTAGACGGGGGTGGTTCGTGTATTCATTGAGTTTATGTGAGGATTATATACATAACTAAAATGAGTAGTAATTAAGGACTTAATTCACCTCTGGCGGAAGTGGTATTGCTTGGTGTTGAGGGAAGGCATCATGGGGTCTTGCACCTTTTCTAAGGCCATGCGCTCATGAGAGTGCACCCTAAGTGGAATGCCGCCCAGGTTCAAAAGGATCAGACAGACTTAGTGACTAGTAGCTTCCATGTGCGGCCACTGGCTATATGGGCTCTGGCTTAGTTGATCAGTTGTTGGAACCCTTGCCCAGACAGTGTCGACAGATGTAGCATATGTAGGTGGGATGTGGCCATCAGGTGGTTAAGGGAACCTCTTAAAAGACTTTGTCTCAATCTTAGGATTGGGTCCACTTGGTAAAGAGGACAAAAAAAACTCTGCAGAGTACTAAAACTAATCATCATTAGCCGTGCACCCGCTTATGGGTAAATTTGAGACACTAATCCATTACAGGTTGTTGGATGATCTTGTGGATGTGACACTTAATAATATTTGTGGGCAACTTAATAATGGGTAGGTTGGAGTTGATTTTGCCAACTCAACCTTGTGCATTTAATTGTAGTAATAAAGAACTAAATAAAAAAATTGACTATTAGGTAGTTATGAGGATAAAATCAGCTTTCTGCAAAAATAAACCCTCGAGCCTTCCTTTGTTGTACTATGCATATACATGTAGGTCTGCTATATTATTACTCCTGTGTAACTTGCCAATACATTCCAAGTATTGACCTATATGGCTGCAATGTCTCATGTTGCAGGATATTTAGACGAAGAATAAGGTACCGTTAGGGTCATGATGCACTTTTCAGCATCGCCAGTGGGCTACGATGGGACTCATCGTTATTTTCTGCTACTTTCCGTTGTTTGATTGAATAAAGCTAGCCAAGTGCTATGCAGATTGTTTTATTTTATACATTCTGGATCATACTTGTAATAAATGATGCACTTGCTATTCTGGTATTCATCTATTCTGTGTGTGGTAGCGAGTTCGATCCAGGGACTAGCACGGTAAGAACAGAGACTCAAATCCTTCGAGGTTTGGTCGTTACAGATGGCATCAGAGCAGTGTGTTGGCTGTAGGACGTGACCCTAGAAAATGGATTAGAAAAGACATAGGACTGAAAATTATTTTATAAACTAGCTATACTTCTTACTGTTTATTAGTTAACCCCCTCAAGTATCTTGAACAGTTAAGTAGGAACTAGTGCTGAGACCACCATTCATGCTTGCTTTATATTGCCACGTTATCGTGTTAGCGTATCTGATTATGCCCACTTTCGTGGTATGAAGATACTAGATTGTTTGTTTGATTGGTAGTTGTTTGTTAAATTGCTTAGTGTCGAAATTATTTGACTATATATATATATAATATTTTCATATTGTTTGTTGTTTGTTGTTTGTTTGTTTGTTGGTGTTATTCGTTGTTGTGTTTTGTTGGCTTGATCATATTATGCATGTGGGTAGAATATATTTATATATACATAGTCTTTGGCCCTATTATATCTATAACTCTTCTATGCTTGCCCACTGATGCCGCCGAGGCGTGATAATAGGCGTAATGCTGCGGGAGGAGACAACAATGGCAATGATGTACCACCATACATGCAGCAGCTTGCTTGTGGACAGGCTCATTGATCCAGCTTGCTTGTCCGTAACTGCACAACAACAATAACAACAACAATCCACCGCCACCTCCACCGGTGGATATGCTTACCAGGTTCTTGAGGTTGAATCCTCGTGAGGTTCTCCAGTTCCCCCGAACCTATTGTGGTGATGGTGGCTCCGTGCGATCAATAGGAACTGGAGACGGTTGGATGCACAGATGCAGAGAGGGTGAGGTTTGCCTCACATTTGTTGGAGGGTCCTGCTGCAGCTTGGTGGGACAATTACTTGGTCACTTATCCCATTGCTACTATCACATGGCCTCGGTTCAGGATGCTTTTCGTCTTTGCACATGTGTTCACTGGCGCTATGAGTCTGAAAAAGAAGGAATTTCGCAGCTTTGCGCCGAGGTCGCATATTAATGCGTATGTGGAGGAATTTAATAATCTTGCACGTTATGCTCCTAATGATGTTAACACCGATGCAGCTAGGCGGGAGAAATTCTTGGAGGGCCTAAATGATGATTTGAGCCTTCATTGACAAGGGCCACTTTTAGGAATTGTCAGACCTGATTGATAAGGCTATTGTCTTTGGAGGGAAAGCAACAGCCATAGAGAATCGCAAGAGGAAGTACAACAACAATAATGTATAATTCAGGACCACAAGCAGGCCACGCACTTCATATCATGGTAATGGAGGTAATGGACATAATCATAATGGAGGTAATGGACATAATCATCATGGAGGTAATGATCATAATCATCATGGAGGAATGGCCACAACCATAATGGCCACCATCATCATAATGGGCACAAGAGTAACAATGGCAATGGCAAAGGTAATGGTAATGGTAATGGCAATGGAGGAACAATAACCGTAACCACCGGGTTACACGTGCGCCAAGGGATTTGAGTCGGTGCGATTAGCTTGGTGTAAGGCTATGGGGCACTATGCCACAGTTGCACTGAGGCGAAGAACTTAGGATCCAGCAAGCCAAACCCCTTCCAAAAGGGTCATGTCAACCATGTTAATGTTGAGGAGGTCTATAATGAACCTGATGCAGTGATTGGTAAGTTCTTGATTAACTCAGTACTCGCGCTTGTTCTTTTTGATACTGGTGCATCGCATTCATTCATTTCGAGGGTATTTGTTGATAAACATGGATTGCCAACCAAAACACTTAGTATGCCCATTAGAGTGAGTTCCCCAGGAGCTGAGATGATAGCGGGTGTTGGTTGTCATCAGTTGACTTTGTCTATTGGGAAGCATGAGTTTCCTACGGATTTGATTATATTGAAGTCACAAGGTCTGGATATTATTTTGGGTATGGGTTGGTTGCAGTTATATAAAGGTCGTATTGATTGTGCGGTCGATCTATCACTCTCGAAGGCACCAGGAGGGAAGAGGATCAAATATGTGTGTAAGTATAAGCGTAATCAGGTGCAGGTGAACTCTCTTAAGGGGGGTAGCCTGGAAGAGGTGCCAGTTGTGAGAGATTATCCAGATGTGTTTCTAGAGGAGTTGCTGTATGCCACCGGATAGAGATATTGAGTTTCTTATTGATTTAATACCGAGCACCGGACCTATTGCAAAGAGACCAGTATAGAATGCCTCCTCAAGAGTTGGAGGAATTGAAGAAGCGAGATAAGATAATTGCAGGCACAAGGATTTATTCGCCCAAGTTCATCACCTTGGGGAGCTCCAGCTTTTGTTTGTGGAGAAGAAGGATGGAACCTTGAGGATGTGTGTTGATTATCGTTCTCTGAATGAGGTAACCATTAAGAATAAGTATCCTTTGCCTATGATAAATGATCTGTTTGACCAGTTGGAAGGAGCTACTGTGTTTTCTAAGATTGATCTTCGCTCGGTTATCATCAATTGAAGATTCGTGAGCAAGATATTCCAAAGACTGCTTTTACTACGAGGTATGGGTTGTATGAATATACTGTTATGTCATTTGGATTGACTAATGCTCCTGCATACTTCATGAGTATGATGAACAAGGTGTTTATGGAGTTCTTGGATAAATTTGTGGTTGTTTTCATTGATGATATATTGGTATTCTCCAAGAATAAGCAAGAGCATGAGGTGCATCTGCGTTTGGTATTGGAGAAATTGAGGGAACATCAGTTGTATGCCAAGTTTAGCAAATGCGAGTTTTGGCTGGATGAGGTTGCATTCCTTGGGCATGTTGTGTCAGGTAATGGAGTTGCAGTTGATCCATCTAAGGTTGCTGCAGTTACAGAGTGGGAGACACCCACGACAGTTCGGGAGATTCACAGCTTTTTGGGCCTTGCAGGTTATTACAGGAGGTTTATTGAGAACTTTTCGAAAATTGCAAAGCCTATGACTGAATTGTTGAAGAAAGAAAAGAAATTTGTTTGGACTGATGAATGTGAAGCCAGCTTCGGGAGTTGAAGCAGCGTTTGGTTACGGCACCAGTTTTAACTCTGCCAGACATACATAAGGACTTCCAGGTATATTGTGATGCTTCTCGTCAAGGACTTGGGAGTCTTTTGATGCAGGAAGGTAAAGTTGTTTCATATGCTTCATGTCAGCTTAAGAATCATGAGCATAATTATCCCACACATGATTTGGAGTTAGCCTCAGTTGTGCATGCATTGAAAACTTGGAGGCCATACCTTATTGGTAATCATTGTGATATATTTACTGATCATAAGAGCTTGAAGTATATTTTTACTCAGAAGGATTTGAACCTCATGCAGAGGAGATGGTTGGAGCTTATTAAGGATTATGATTTGAATGTGCAGTATCATCCTGGTAAGGCTAATGTTGTTGCTGATGCATTGAGTCGTAGGAGCCATGCTAATGCAATTAGTATTGATAATATGCCACCCGAGTTATGTGAACAGTTCAGGAATATCAGGTTGGAGATGGTTCCTAAGGGATATTTGGCAACACTTGAGGTAAAGCCTACTTTGCTTGACAGGATCAGGGAGGCTCAAAAGGGTTATAAGGAGATTGCTGAGATAAAAGAGAATATGGCTAAAGGTAAGGCAGAAGGTTTCCATGAGGATGAACATGGAGCCATATGGTTTGAGAAGCGTATTTGTGTACCTCAAGATGCAGATATCAGGAAGTTGATTCTTCAAGAGGCGCATGATTCACCTTATTCTATTCACCCAGGTAATACTAAGATGTATTTGGATTTGAGGGAAAGATTTTGGTGGCCTAGCTTGAAGAGGGAAATTGCTGGGTATATTGCAACGTGTGATGTGTGCCAGAGAGTTAAAGCGGAACATCGAGACCAGCAGGTTTGTTACAGCCATTGCCTATACCTGATTGGAAGTGGGATGAGATTGGTATGGATTTCATTACAGGTCTACAGGACACGGTCAGGTTATGATTCTATTTGGGTAGTTGTTGATCGTTTGACTAAAGTTGCTCACTTCATCCCGATAAAGACTACTTATACCAAAGGTTTCAGCTAGCAAAGATTTATATGTCTAAAATTGTTTGTCTGCATGGAGTTCCAAGGAAGGTAGTGTCCGATAGAGGTACTCAGTTCACATCTAAATTTTGGCGTCGATTGCATGAATCCTTGGGCACCAGTGGAGTTTAGTACAGCTTTCCATCCACGAGCATGTATGGGCGCAGAGAGGGTAAATCAGATTTTGGAGGATATGTTGAGAGCTTGTGCTTTGGACTATGGGTCCAGTTGGGATGATAATTTACCTTATGCAAAGTTTTCATATAATAACAGTTATCAGGCTAGTCTGAAGATGGCACCATTTGAGGTATTGTATGGTAGGAAGTGCAGGACACCGTTGATGTGGGATGAGGTTGGAGAGCGTCGATTCTTTGGACCAGACTTGCTCAGAGATGCTGAGGAGAAGGTCAAGTTGATTCGTGACAGGCTGAAGATAGCACAGTCCAGGCAGAAGAGTTATGCAGATGCAAAACGTAAGGAGGTGACATGAGGTAGGAGACCATGCATATCTTAGAGTTTCACCACTTCGTGGAATTAAGAGGTTTGGAATTAAGGGTAAGTTAGCACCACGTTTTGTGGGACCTTACAAGATCTTGGAGCGTAGAGGAGAGGTAGCTTATCACCGGAGTTGCCGTAATCCTTGTCGGGGAGTTCATGATGTGTTTCATGTATCTCGGTTGAAGAAGTGCCATGCGTAGATGATGGATGTTCCATTGAGGGACACAGTGCCACTTGAGGCAATTCAGTTGGAGAGTGATTTGACTTATGAGGAGAAACCAGTTAAGATTTTGGAGACAGCAGAGAGAGTTACTCGCACCAAGACAATCAAGTTATGCAAGGTTCGGTGGGATCATCATACGTAAGAGGAAGCTACACAGGAGCGAGAGGAAGATCTCGTGCGGGATCACCCACACCTATTTGCTAGCCAGCCCGAATCTCGAGGGCGAGATTCATCTTAAGGGTAGGTTTGTAACATCCCAATTTTCCTAAATTAGGATGTTATTAGATCATTCATATGCATATCATATTTTATTGCATTATTTGTCTTTCTCGCAATATTATAATCATTATGCAACTAAAGGCAATTTATTGGAGTGGAGATAACATGACTTCTCCCATGTTTTTAAAAATGTTCATAATGTGCAGAATATTATTTCCAGTTCATCTGATATGTTCTGGTAATTTTTGTGATCTTCAAAATATTTTATTTGATTGTTTTATTGCTGTTTGAGTGGCCTATTGCATCAAAATGAATTTCTAAAATTGCATTAGTGTTGGAACTAGTATTCACCTGTAGTTTATAGTCAGAGGGCTATTTTTACTGTGTGTCTAGGTATTTTTATTTAGATTTTATATTGTGTATGTTATTTTATTTATTTTGTTTTACTGCTGTTGTTTCTGTTTTAAAAAATTAAACACAAGACGCAGTCACCACAAAGACGATGTACCACGCTGCCCAAAGACCGCTGCCCACCTAACCCCGCGACAACATGACTCAAATTTCACCGATCGAATCGGTACGCTGCAGCGATCAGCATGCCCAGCCCGCTCGCCGCCTCCAGCTGACCAGCGGGCCCCGCTCCCATCCCTTCCTCCGGCCGGACGAACACGCCACAAGAGTCAAGACCGCCGCACACTCGGCGCAGGCCGGATCGATCTCGCCCCTAGTCGACCTCGTGCTCTCCTAGGACTCCCTGGACGCGTAAGGGTTTGCCCCGCACCCCCGAAGCCTCTTTCCGATCCTTTCCGTCGTCCGCACGCCTCTGTTGGGCGAATCGGATCTCACGGAGGAGCTTCAGCCACCGCCGTCGTTGACCGTCCGAATCCACCGCCGTAAGGACGCCCGGCCGCTCCACTTGTCACCGTTCGAACCCCCTCTCGACGCCGCACTCGTTTGACACCTCGGGTTAACCTGCAGCGCACCAGGACGCCGCCGCCACCGACGCCCGACTTCGCCGGAGCACGCCGGAGTTCAGGAGCTCGCCACCGCCGCTCGAGGGAGCCCCGCCGCCGTTGAACAACACCACCACTTCCGCCACTCCAACCGCACCCGTCCGTAGCCTTGGCTTCGCCGGAAACCCGCCGGAGACGCTACCCGTCGACCACCGTGAGCCGCCGCCGCCGTCCTCTGTTCTTCCGTGAGCACGACGCGTGCACAGGGGCCTTTGGCCAATCACAAACTGCCACGTGGCAGATCGCTACAGCGCAGCTACAAGTACGCACAGAACCGGAGATTTGTTTCTTTTGTTTTCCTGATTTTCATCCAAAACTTCAATTAGCTATAACTTTTATTCTATATGTCCAAATTAGGTGATTCTTTTTCCTATGCACTCACAAAATCAATACTTTATCACAGTGCCAAATTTACACATGTTTGCACTGTTCAAATTTGAATTCATTTGAATTTGAATTAAATCTTCCGGAGGCCGTAACTCTCAAACCGCTTATCGAATCGAGTGATTCTTTTTGCATTGTGACCGTAGTGCAATTTAGGTGATGTTAAGCTTCTGTTGTTGAGTTTTAAAAATAATTTTCTTGCTGTTGGTTTTATTTTGGTTCTATTAGGTGTTCGGTGATTGATTTGTTGAATTGTGTGAAACGTGTAGATTGTCCTGAGTCTGACGCGAGCTATTGTCGAGGAGTGTGACTTTTCTGAATCAGAACCAAGGCAAGTTACATGTTGATCATCCTTTACCTATTATTTTCTATGCATGTAGTTATATCACACTATGAATATATGCATGTATAGGAGTATTATATATGTTGGCTATCTTTGTTGAGCTATTTTCCGTCTTTTGCAAATCGTGGTAGTTGTAGTTTGCTATGCTTTGTAGACGGGGTGGTTCGTGTATTCATTGAGTTTATGTGAGGATTATATACATAACTAAAATGAGTAGTAATTAAGGACTTAATTCACCTCTGGCGGAAGTGGTATTGCTTGGTGTTGAGGAAGGCATCATGGGGTCTTGCACCTTTTCTAAGGCCATGCGCTCATGAGAGTGCACCCTAAGTGGAATGCCGCCAGGTTCAAAAGGATCGAACAGACTTAGTGACTAGTAGCTTCCATGTGCGGCCACTAGCTATATGGGCTCTGGCTTAGTTGATCAGTTGTTGGAACCCTTGCCCAGACTGTGTCGACAGATGTAGCATATGTAGGTGGGATGTGGCCGTCAGGTGGTTAAGGGAACCTCTTCTGAAAGACTTTGTCTCAATCTTCGGACTGGGTCCAGTGGGTAAAGCGTACAAAAAAAACTCTGCAGAGTACTAAAACTAATCATGATTAGCCGTGCCCCCGGTTATGGGTAAATTTGAGCCACTATGCCATTACAGTTGTTGGATGATCTTGACAGATGTGACACTTAATAATATTTGTGGGCAACTTAATAATGGGTAGGTTGGAGTTGATTTTGCCAACTCAACCTTGTGCATTTAATTGTAGTAATAAAGAACTAAATAAAAATATGACTATTAGTTAGTTATTAGGATAAAAACAGCTTTCTGCATAAATAAACCCTAAAGCCTTCATTATGTAAAACTATTCATATACATGTAGGTCTGCTATATTATTACTCCTGTGTAACTTGCCAATACATTCCAAGTATTGACCTATATGGCTGCAATGTCTCATGTTGCAGGATATTTAGACGAAGAATAAGGTACCGTTAGGGTCGCGAGTCTGCACTCAGCATCGCCAGTGGGCTATGATGGGACTCATCGTTATTTTCTGCTACTTTCCGTTGTTTGATTGAATAAAGCTAGCCAAGTGCTATGCAGATTGTTTTATTTTATACATTCTGGATCATACTTGTAATAAATGATGCACTTGCTATTACGGTATTCATCTATTACGTATTGTGGTAGCGAGTTCGATCCGAGGACTAGCACGGTAAGAACGAGAGACTCAAATCCTTCGAGGTTTGGTCGTTCTGAGATGGCATCGAGCGAAAGGTGTTGGCTGTAGGGCGTGACCCTAGAAAATGGATTAGAAAAGACATAGGACTGAAAATTATTTTATAAACTAGCTATACTTCTTCTGTTTATTAGTTAACCCCTCAAGTATCTTGAGCAGTTAAGTAGGAACTGGTCTTTGAGACCACCAGTCATGCTTGCTTTATATTGCCACGTGATCGTGTTAGCGTATCTGATTATGCCCACTTTCGTGGTATGAAGATACTAGATTGTTTGTTTGATTGGTAGTTGTTTGTTAAATTGCTTAGTGTCGAAATTATTTGACTATATATATATATATATATATATATAATATTTTCATATTGTTTGTTGTTTGTTGTTTGTTTGTTTGTTGGTGTTATTCGTTGTTGTGTTTTGTTGGCTTGATCATATTATGCATGTGGGTAGAATATATTTATATATACATAGTCTTTGGCCCTATTATATCTATAACTCTTCTATGCTTGCCCACCAGATGCCGCCGAGGCGTGATAATAGGCGTAATGCTGCAGGAGGAGACAACAATGGCAATGATGTACCACCATACATGCAGCAGTTGCTTCAGGGACAGGCTCAGTTGATCCAGTTGCTTGTCCGTAACTGTAACAACAACAATAACAACAACAATCCACTGCCACCTCCACCAGTGGATATGCTTACCAGGTTCTTGAGGTTGAATCCTCAGAGGTTCTCCAGTTCCCCTGAACCTATTGTGGCTGATGACTGGCTCCGTGCGGTAAATAGGAACCTGGAGACGGTTGGATGCACTGATGCGAGAGGGTGAGGTTTGCCTCACATTTGTTGGAGGGTCCTGCTGCAGCTTGGTGGGACAATTACTTGGTCACTTATCCCATTGCTACTATCACATGGCCTCAGTTTCAGGATGCTTTTCGTGTTGCACATGTGTCTGCTGGCGCTATGAGTCTGAAAAAGAAGGAATTTCGCAGTTTGCGCCAGGGAGGTCGCACAGTTAATGCGTATGTGGAGGAATTTAATAATCTTGCACGTTATGCTCCTAATGATGTTAACACTGATGCAGCTAGGCAGGAGAAATTCTTGGAGGGCCTAAATGATGATTTGAGCCTTCAGTTGTGATGGCCACTTTTAGGAATTGTCGGGACACGATTGATAAGGCTATTGTCTTTGGAGGGAAAGCAACAGGCCATAGAGAATCGCAAGAGGAAGTACAACAACAATAACAGGTATAATTCAGGACCACAGCAGAAGCCACGCACTTCATATCATGGTAATGGAGGTAATGGACATAATCATAATGGAGGTAATGGACATAATCATCATGGAGGTAATGATCATAATCATCATGGAGGGAATGGCCACAACCATAATGGCCACCATCATCATAATGGGCACAAGAGTAACAATGGCAATGGCAAAGGTAATGGTAATGGTAATGGCAATGGAGGAACAATAACCGTAACCACCCGGGTTACACGTCGCCAAGGGATTTGAGTCGTGCGATTAGCTTGGTGTAAGGCTATGGGGCACTATGCCACAGATTGCACGGGGCGAAGAACTTAGGATCCAAGAAGCCAAACCCCTTCCAAAAGGGTCATGTCAACCATGTTAATGTTGAGGAGGTCTATAATGAACCCGATGCGTTGATTGGTAAGTTCTTGATTAACTCGATTACTCGCGCTTGTTCTTTTTGATACTGGTGCATCGCATTCATTCATTTCGAGGGTATTTGTTGATAAACATGGATTGCCAACCAAAACACTTAGTATGCCCATTATAGTGAGTTCCCCAGGAGCTGAGATGATAGCAGGTGTTGGTTGTCATCAGTTGACTTTGTCTATTGGGAAGCATGAGTTTCCTACGGATTTGATTATATTGAAGTCACAAGGTCTGGATATTATTTTGGGTATGGATTGGTTGCAGTTATATAAAGGTCGTATTGATTGTGCCAGTCGATCTATCACTCTCGAAGGCACCAGAGGGAAGAGGATCAAATATGTGTGTAAGTATAAGCGTAATCAGTGCGGTGAACTCTCTTAAGGGGTAGCCTGGAAGAGGTGCCGATTGTGAGAGATTATCCAGATGTGTTTCTAGAGGAGTTGCGTATGCCACCGTGATAGAGATATTGAGTTTCTTATTGATTTAATACCAGGCACTGGACCTATTGCAAAGAGACCGTATAGAATGCCTCCTCAAGAGTTGGAGGAATTGAAGAAGCAGATAAGATAATTGCAGGCACAAGGATTTATTCGCCCAAGTTCATCACCTTGGGGAGCTCCAGTTTTGTTTGTGGAGAAGAAGGATGGAACCTTGAGGATGTGTGTTGATTATCGTTCTCTGAATGAGGTAACCATTAAGAATAAGTATCCTTTGCCTATGATAAATGATCTGTTTGACCAGTTGGAAGGAGCTATTGTGTTTTCTAAGATTGATCTTCGTTCTGGTTATCATCAATTGAAGATTCGTGAGCAAGATATTCCAAAGACTGCTTTTACTACGAGGTATGGGTTGTATGAATATACTGTTATGTCATTTGGATTGACTAATGCTCCTGCATACTTCATGAATATGATGAACAAGGTGTTTATGGAGTTCTTGGATAAATTTGTGGTTGTTTTCATTGATGATATATTGGTATTCTCCAAGAATAAGCAAGAGCATGAGGTGCATCTGCGTTTGGTATTGGAGAAATTGAGGGAACATCGGTTGTATGCCAAGTTTAGCAAATGCGAGTTTTGGCTGGATGAGGTTGCATTCCTTGGGCATGTTGTGTCGTGTAATGGAGTTGCAGTTGATCCATCTAAGGTTGCTGCGATTCTGAGTGGGAGACACCCACGACGATTCGGGAGATTCACGACTTTTGGGCCTTGCAGGTTATTACAGGAGGTTTATTGAGAACTTTTCGAAAATTGCAAAGCCTATGACTGAATTGTTGAAGAAAGAAAAGAAATTTGTTTGGACTGATGAATGTGAAGCCAGCTTTCAGGAGTTGAAGCAGCGTTTGGTTACGGCACCAGTTTTAACTCTGCCAGACATACATAAGGACTTCGGTATATTGTGATGCTTCTCGTCAAGGACTTGGGAGTCTTTTGATGCAGGAAGGTAAAGTTGTTTCATATGCTTCATGTCGACTTAAGAATCATGAGCATAATTATCCCACACATGATTTGGAGTTAGCCTCGATTGTGCATGCATTGAAAACTTGGAGGCCATACCTTATTGGTAATCATTGTGATATATTTATGATCATAAGAGCTTGAAGTATATTTTTACTCGGAAGGATTTGAACCTCGGCAGAGGAGATGGTTGGAGCTTATTAAGGATTATGATTTGAATGTGCGGTATCATCCTGGTAAGGCTAATGTTGTTCTTGATGCATTGAGTCGTAGGAGCCATGCTAATGCAATTAGTATTGATAATATGCCACCCGAGTTATGTGAACAGTTCAGAATATCAGGTTGGAGATGGTTCCTAAGGGATATTTGGCAACACTTGAGGTAAAGCCTACTTTGCTTGAGGATCGGGGAGGCTCAAAAGGGTTATAAGGAGATTGCTGAGATAAAAGAGAATATGGCTAAAGGTAAGGCGGAAGGTTTCCATGAGGATGAACATGGAGCCATATGGTTTGAGAAGCGTGTTGTGTACCTCAAGATGCAGATATCGTGAAGTTGATTCTTCAAGAGGCGCATGATTCACCTTATTCTATTCACCCTGTAATACTAAGATGTATTTGGATTTGAGGGAAAGATTTTGGTGGCCTAGCTTGAAGAGGGAAATTGCTGGGTATATTGCAACGCGTGTGATGTGTGCCGGAGAGTTAAAGCAGAACATCGAGACCAGCAGGTTTGTTACAGCCATTGCCTATACCTGATTGGAAGTGGGATGAGATTGGTATGGATTTCATTACAGGTCTACACAGGACACGGTCAGGTTATGATTCTATTTGGGTAGTTGTTGATCGTTTGACTAAAGTTGCTCACTTCATCCCGATAAAGACTACTTATACCAGTGCTCAGCTAGCAAAGATTTATATGTCTAAAATTGTTTGTCTGCATGGAGTTCAAAGGAAGGTATTGTCTGATAGAGGTACTCATTTCACATCTAAATTTTGGCGTCGGTTGCATGAATCCTTGGGCACCAGTGGAGTTTAGTACAGCTTTCCATCCACGCATGTATGGGCGCAGAGAGGGTAAATCAGATTTTGGAGGATATGTTGAGAGCTTGTGCTTTGGACTATGGGTCCAGTTGGGATGATAATTTACCTTATGCAAAGTTTTCATATAATAACAGTTATCAGGCTAGTCTGAAGATGGCACCATTTGAGGTATTGTATGGTAGGAAGTGCAGGACACCGTTGATGTGGGATGAGGTTGGAGAGCGTCAGTTCTTTGGACCAGACTTGCTCAGAGATGCTGAGGAGAAGGTCAAGTTGATTCGTGACAGGCTGAAGATAGCACAGTCCAGGCAGAAGAGTTATGCAGATGCAAAACGTAAGGAGGTGACATATGAGGTAGGAGACCATGCATATCTTAGAGTTTCACCACTTCGTGGAATTAAGAGGTTTGGAATTAAGGGTAAGTTAGCACCACGTTTTGTGGGACCTTACAAGATCTTGGAGCGTAGAGGAGAGGTAGCTTATCATTTGGAGTTGCCGTAATCCTTGTCGAGTTCATGATGTGTTTCATGTATCTCGGTTGAAGAAGTGCCATGCGAGAGATGATGGATGTTCCATTGAGGGACACAGTGCCACTTGAGGCAATTCAGTTGGAGAGTGATTTGACATATGAGGAGAAACCAGTTAAGATTTTGGAGACAGCAGAGAGAGTTACTCGCACCAAGACAATCAAGTTATGCAAGGTTCAGTGGGATCATCATACAGAGGAGGAAGCTACCTGGGAACGAGAGGAAGATCTCAGGCAGGATCACCCACACCTATTTGCTAGCCAGCCCGAATCTCGAGGGCGAGATTCATCTTAAGGGGGGTAGGTTTGTAACATCCCAATTTTCCTAAATTAGGATGTTATTAGATCATTCATATGCATATCATATTTTTATTGCATTATTTGTCTTTACGCAATATTCGAATCATTATGCAACTAAAGGCAATTTATTGGAGTGGAGATAACATGACTTCTCCCATGTTTTTAAAAATGTTCATAATGTGCAGAATATTATTTCCAGTTCATCTGATATGTTCTGGTAATTTTTGTGATCTTCAAAATATTTTATTTGATTGTTTTATTGCTGTTTGAGTGGCCTATTGCATCAAAATGAATTTCTAAAATTGCATTAGTGTTGGAACTAGTATTCCTGTAGTTTATAGTCAGTAGGGCTATTTTTCTTGTGTCTAGGTATTTTTATTTAGATTTTATATTGTGTATGTTATTTTATTTATTTTGTTTTACTGCTGTTGTTTCATTTTAAAAATTAAACACAAAGACGCAATACCACAAAGACGACCACGCTGCCCAAGATCGCTGCCCACCTAACCCCCGCACATGACTCCAAATTTCAAACCATCGAATCGGTACGCCGATCGATCGATGCTCCAGCTCGCCGCCGCTTCGCCACCGACCAGCGGGCCCCGCTCCCATCCCTTCCTCCGGTCGGACGAACACGCTACAGCCGCACCGCCACACCCGGCCTTGAGCCGGATCGATCTCGCCCCCTAGTCGACCTCGTGCTCTCCTAGGACTCCCTGGACGCGTAAGGGTTTTCCCCGCACCCCCGAAGCCTCTTTCCGATCCTTTCCGTCGTCCGCACGCCTCTGTTGGGCGAATCGGATCTCACGGAGGAGCTTCAGCCGCCGCCGTCGTTGACCGTCCGAATCCACCGCCGTGGGGCGCCCGCCGCTCCACTTGTCACCGTTGAACCCCCTCTCGACGCCCTTTTCGTTTGACACCTCGGGTTAACTGCGGCGCACCAGACACCGCCGCCACCGACGCCCGATTTCGCCGGAGCACGCCGGAGTTCAGGAGCTTCGCCACCGCCGCCGAGGAGCCCGCCGCCGTTGAACAACACCACCACTTCCGCCACTCCACACCGCACCCGCCCGTAGCCTTGGCTTCGCCGGAAACCCGCCGGAGACGCGCCCCCGCCGACCACCGGAGAGCCGCCGCCGCCGTCCTCTGTTCTTCTGGTGATCAAGCACGCGCACAGGGGCCTTTGGCCAATCACGAACTGCCACATGGCAGATCACATGTGCGCAGCTACAAAGGCCGCATGTGAACCAGAGATTTCTGTTTCTTTTGTTTTCACAGATTTTCATCCAAAACTTCAATTAGCTATAACTTTTATTCTATATGTCCAAATTAGGTGATTCTTTTTCCTATGCACTCACAAAAATCAACACTTTATCACAGTGCAAACTTTGCACATGTTTGCACTGTTCAAATTTGAATTCATTTGAATTTGAATTAAATCTTCTGGAGGCCGTAACTCTCAAACCGTTTATCGGAATGGAGTGATTCTTTTTGCATTGTGACCGTAGTGCAATTTAGGTGATGTTAAGCTTCTGTTGTTGAGTTTTAAAAATCATTTTCTTGCTGTTGGTTTTATTTTGGTTCTATTAGGTGTTCGGTGATTGATTTGTTGAATTGTGTGAAAGCGTGTAGATTGTCCGGAGTGCGACGCGAGCTATTGTCAGGAGTGTGACTTTCTGAATCAGAACTAAGGCAAGTTACATGTTGATCATCCTTTACCTATTATTTTCTATGCATGTAGTTATATCACACTATGAATATATGCATGTATAGGAGTATTATATATGTTGGCTATCTTTGTTGAGTTATTTTCCCGTCTTTTGCAAATCGTGGTAGTTGTAGTTTGCTATGCTTTGTAGACGGGGGTGGTTCGTGTATTCATTGAGTTTATGTGAGGATTATATACATAACTAAAATGAGTAGTAATTAAGGACTTAATTCACCTCTGGGCGGAAGTGGTATTGCTTGGTGTTGAGGGAAGGCATCATGGGGTCTTGCACCTTTTCTAAGGCCATGCGCTCATGAGAGTGCACCCTAAGTGGAATGCCGCCCAGGTTCAAAAAGATCAGACAGACTTAGTGACTAGTAGCTTCCATGTGCAGCCACTCGCTATATGGGCTCGCTTAGTTGATCGCTTGTTGGAACCCTTGCCCGCATAAAGTGTCGGCAGATGTAGCATATGTAGGTGGGATGTGGCGTCGGTGGTTAAGGGAACCTCTTCTGAAAGACTTTGTCTCAATCTTCGGATTGGGTCCAGTGGGTAAAGCGTACAAAATTCTGCAGAGTACTAAAACTAATCATGATTAGCCGTGCCCCCGGTTATGGGTAAATTTGAGCCACTATGCCATTACAGTTGTTGGATGATCTTGACAGATGTGACACTTAATAACATTTGTGGGCAACTTAATAATGGGTAGGTTGGAGTTGATTTTGCCAACTCAACGTTGTGCATTTAATTGTAGTAATAAAGAACTAAATAAAAAATTTGACTATTAGGTAGTTATGAGGATAAAATCAGCTTTCTGCAAAAATAAACCCTCGAGCCTTCCTTTGTTGTACTATGCATATACATGTAGGTCTGCTATATTATTACTCATGTGTAACTTGCCAATACATTCCAAGTATTGACCTATATGGCTGCAACGTCTTATGTTGCAGGATATTCAGACGAAGAGTAAGGTACCGTTAGGGTCATGATGCACTCAGCATCGCCAGTGGGCTATGATGGGACTCATCGTAATTTTCTGCTACTTTCCGCTGTTTGGTTGAATAAAGCTAGCCAAGTACTATGCAGATTGTTTTATTTTATACATTCTGGATCATATGTTGTAATAAATGATGCACTTGCTATTCTGGTATTCATCTATAATGTGTGTGCTAGCGAGTTCGATCCAGGGACTAGCACCGTAAGCACAGAGACTCAAATCCTTCGAGGTTTGGTCGTTACATACGTTCCCTTCCACAATCAATTCCCTTATATAACTAAAGCATTTCTAGACACAACTTCGACCAGTTTGGCTTGGTAATCCTCTGAGATAGTCGGGCTCTGGTACCAACGCTGTCAGGACCCGATTCTAGGTCACACCGATCTAGCACAGAACACCTCATATCACTTTCTTGCGGCCTCACGCACGGTATTCCCAGGTGTCGCCTTACCATGGCCCGGGACCGTTTATGCCTTTTGGCTCACGTATATGATAGTGTCGCTAGCATCCATATGATGAGAGAACCGGGCCGACATGGCTAGTCGTGAACCCAAAGCGGCACTAACCCATGGGAACAGGCATACATGAATCACATCGAGCATGTCGATTGCCAGCGTGTGAATCCGGGCTATAGCAGGCTAACAGGACTCGAGAACCCGGGTCATGTAGCAGGCTAGGCAGGACTCGGATGTCACCGCGTGACATTTCCCCGAAGAGACGGAACCACGAGCGTGAAACACATACCCGGCCAGTCAAGTGTCCAGAGCAGTAGTGCTGGGCTAGCAGGACTCCGGTGAACCAGGCTGTAGCAGACTACTATCGCTCAGGAAGCACTAGACTACATTTCCCCATATGAGAGGCTGCCAAGGATAAACAACTAGGTTGCCGGGTCCCACACATACCAAGCATTTCAAACATACACACAATATGCTCAATATGTGTAAATACATCATGGCATCACAACATAACTCTACGACTCAAATATTTATTCATTAGGCTCCGAGGAGCGAGATATTACAAACATGGGTCCCATGACCCAACATTCAGAGCATACAAGTCAAAGCACAAGCGCAAGCTTAACATGTCTGAGTACAGACATCTACAAATGAAAAAGGCTTAGAAGCCTGACTATCTACCAGATCCTGCCGAGGGCACAAGATCGTAGCTGAGGTAACAAGCTAAACATCGAAGTCCACGCGGAACTACTGGCGAGACTAGAGTCTCTCTGCAAAACATAAAATAAGAAAACGTGAGTACAAATGTACCCAGCAAGACTTACATCAGAACTAGCTACATATGCATCGATATCAATAAAGGGGGTGGTGGAGTTTGACCGCAAAGAAGACAGCTTTGACTTGGTGGCTATCTTGAACTATGACCGCAAGTAACTCTTTTGAGGTGGCGCTACGAGTCCACATATTCACCATATCAATACACCACTATGGACCCGCTCCGTCTCCCTCACGAGAACGCCATCCATAGCACTCACGCTTATCTTGCGCATTTTAGAGTATCCACTTTCACTTGTCTATGAACTGATATAGGCAACCCGAAGTCCTTTTTCATGAGACACGGCTATTCGAATAGATCATTTATAACCCTGCAGGGTGTACTTCTTCACACACGCTCTCACCATTTACCGCCGTTTACGACATGTACTCGGCAACCTTCAAGCGGAAGCCCAACGTGGGTGTCGGCCACGGCCTACCTAAACACTCAAGTCCCTAGTCCAGGTTTATCGCCTATTCGGGTTCCATCCGCATGAAGTCGGCCGAGGTTTCCACTAACGGCCCCGAGCGATTTCTTGAGGTTCCCGAGATACCAAACTTGTATTCGGTACATCAGCCACGGTGTATCTACCGCATCATAGCCCACCCCTAGGGTCAGCGCCACATACGGCCTCCAACACATATCCTACAAACACCGAAACTAGTTGCAACTCACAGACAGAGAACAAGGGTGGTTAAGAAGCCGAGAGGGTCCATTGGTTTCGGGCCCAATGCGTGGTAGTAACTGTTTCATGGATCACAACCACAGAACTCAGTTCCTGAGGACAGCTGCAATGAGACAACCCACCATGTACTCCTACATGGCCTCTCACCGCTACCTTTACCAAATCGTGTTCACACACTTAGCTCACACACAGTAGGACATGTTCACACAACCATTCCAATCCATTCCCGATGAATCAGACTGACTCAACTCTAAGCGAAAGAGGCATGTCAAACAAGCATGAATGAGTAGGCACAACAGGCTCAAACAACTCCTACTCATGCTAGTGGGTTTCATCTATTTATTGTGGAATGACAGTCATGTAGAGGATAAAGGGGTTCAGCTACATGACAAGTAACAGATGAATCGTTGTTGTCCTAATGCAGTAAAAGAGAGCAGGAGCGAGAGAGTGGGATTATATCGGAATGAACAAGGGGTTTTGCTTGCACGGCACTTAGAAGATAATATAGTTCTTCATCGGTGTCATCGAACTCATCGCCGATGACGTCGTCTCGAGAGGGACAAACACCGCAAGCGAGAAAGAACACAATCAATGCAATGCACATTCACATGAATGACATGTCATGTTAAATCTTGAATTCACCTAATGCAATATCTAGCCAAGTTAATTGAAGTGGAACTCGAACAAGAACAAATTCCAACTACAAATGTTATTTCATAAATTGCCCTAATCATCATTTGTCCTATTCAGTGAGGTTAACTTGTTCAAACATGCATGATCATGGCATAAATAGATTCTTCATACTTTTCTGATCATTTTCATATATAACTTATTTCCATTGGAGTTATAGATTATTTTCTATGAATTTTAGAAGTTCTAACCATTTTCTGAAATTTCCAAATCATTTAGAATTAGAAATAATCCAGGAAAATGATTCTTTGCGTCGACCGACGTCGATGTGGCGTCGGTGGTCAACTGGGCGCCTCCAGGTCAAACCTGACCAGTGGGACCCACTGGTCAGTGACCCAGCCAACTAACTGAGTTAATTAGTGCTAAACTAACTCTAACGAGGCTGTTAGCAGGGCGGGCCCGCATGTCAGTGTCTAGTTTAGTTAACTAAATTAGGTAGCTCTAATTAATCTCGAGTTAATTAATTAGGGCTTGGGCCCACATGTCAGGGAAGGTCAAACCAGTGGTCAACCGCGGTCAAACGAGTCAAACCCACCGGCGACTCGGCGCCGGCGAGGCTTTCTGGCGGAAAGGCTGGGTTTAAGCCCACGGCGACCAAACTCACGGCGGAGGCATCTACGTGCTCCACAGGACTCACCGCATCTAGTGGTGTTGACGGAAGGAGCTGGGCAGCGAATCAAGGGCGGCGACGAAGCCGGGCGGCGGCCGGAGCTTCGCCAAGTGCGGCGAGGACTACGACGATCAAACGAAGCGGGGAAGAGGGGGAAACGGTGGCGGAGCTCACAGCGGTGTCGGACGAGGTGCTCGGCGGCTCGGGGACAGCTAGGTGACGGCGAATCGACGTCGGCGGTGACCGGATGCAGAGGACGAGGACGACGGCGTAGTTGGTGTTGCAGCGCGTCCGGGACTTCGTGGCTCGTCGAGGAGGTCGAGACGGAGCTCGCAGGCTCGGCGAGGGGTCGAGAGAGAGGCGATGGCCGTGGCAATGACGAGCGGCGGCGGCGGCGGCTGCGCTCGGGCGCGAGAGGGAGAGAGGCAGAGGAGGGGGAAGGGCACGAGGGAGAGTGAGAGAGGGTCGAGGGGGCGGCTTGGTACGCGTGGAGGCGACCAGGCGGTCGAGGGGGCACGAGGCGAGGAGCCGGCTCGCTGCGCAAGATCGGGCACTAATCGCTTCTCCTCTGGCAGGAGGAAGAAGGCGATGCTGCCCTGGTGGGCAGTGGCTTTGGCGATGGGCCACTGATGGTGGGCTGCAGTGAGTTTCCTCTCTCTCTTTTCCATTTCTGTTTTCTATTTAGCAGTTTGTTTTTGATCCAGTTTTAAAACCAAATCAATTTTATAAATCCTGAAAATATTCACGGGCACTTTCTGAATTATTTCAGTGGCCCACAAATACTTCCAACATTAATTGAGCATTTAAATTATTTATAGTGTTTAAATGCCCAAAGTCAAATAGTTTAAGATTTAATTCAAAAATCCAGGAATGACCTATAAGATATGTTCATCATTTTTGAAAGAGGTTTTCACCTTTATCATAAGTCATGAACATTTCCAAAGGGCATTATGGGTCATTGAGAAAATATTTTATTTGGACCTAGTTTGATTTGATCTGGTGCTAGGGTTTGGATCAATCCCCATTTCAAGTTTCATGAAATTTAAACATGATGCATGGATGCAATGCAACTAATTACAAACAACTCTGGGGCTGTGACAGCACCTGGCGCCCTCCTCGGGCTGGGCTTGGGAGCTCTCTTCTGGAGGGCCTCTGACTTAGCCAATGTCATGAGGGAGGCGCTCGGGCACCAGATGGAGGCATGCTTCATCGCACGCTTCCCTAACAAGGGCACGAGGCATGGGGTGCCAGGTGCTCAGGAGTTTATCACCAAGGTGACTGAAGAGCTTCAAGAGGAAAGAGCCATGCGCGGCGACCTCCGCCCACCACCTGGCGCAACTCCTTGTCCTCTCGTGCGTCTGCGTCAACATTCCAGGGCTCAACAGGGCTGCATCCCAGGAGCGCTTCTGGCCCTCTCGCTCTGGACGGTGTGAGGGCCCACCTCACAGCTATGTTTGCATGCCCTTCGGCCTGCCGAACGGGGTTGTCACCTTCCAGCGCCGCCTGCGGACCATCATGGTGGCTCGAGAGGCCAGGCACCACGCGGTCCTAGCGGAGATGGCAATAGTTCTTCGCGAACCTCCCGAGCCCCTAGAGCCCCCCGAGGTTTAGGACCCCGGCGGCTCGTGGGGAACGACTTCTTCAACACGCGCCTCCAGCTACTTCAGCATCTCTTCAGCAACGAAGCTAGGTGACAGTTTCCAGTCTGTTCAATTGGGGGCGCCCCTCGGGATGCATCATCCCCAGGTCACATGGGCCTGTCCCTGCGACATGTATCCTTTCACATCTCTAATTTACTCTGTATGGGGCGCTGTGATGCCCGGGTAATTAAGCTACAATAAACCCTCGCTAATGAAGCCACGTCACCTCGGATACTGTTGTTAATCTTGTGTTAGTTCAAAACGGTTCAAATTCAAATTTAAACTTAAAGGCAAACAACAAAGGTTTTCAAAAGTTAAAACTAAAATGTTCGAGAGGTGACATATAATGCATAGGTAATTATGGTGATGAAACCACATTTTTATAAAATGTTTAAATACTCAAAGGTAAATAAAACAGCAGAAAAGGAGATTAATTAAATGCCTTTTGTATTTTGTAAAATATTAAACTATTTTATTTAGCTGTCCAAATTAATGTGGCAGTGGTACCTTTAACATACAGTATTTAGGTGTTCTTCTCACATTCTACAAAATTGAAGTAAATTAATAATTTAATAAAACAGAAAAGAATAAATAAAAGAAAAGGAAAAGGAAAACAAAAAGAAGAAGAATATGAGAGAGCCCCCCGAAAGCCACGGCCCAAGAAGCCATCGGGCCGCCAAAGCCGCCCACCGCACCCCACCCTCCTCCTTATCCCCACTAGGGAAACCCTAATTCCCACATCCCGATCCCCACCCCCCGTGCGATCTGGATCAGGGCGCCACACCGCCCCGATCCCGTTGCCCCCGAGCCCGACGCCGCCCCGCCGTCGCCGGGCTGCCCCGCCTCACCACTCCGTCGCCGGTCGCCGCCGCCACTCCCGCGCCAGAGCCCTCCCCTGGCCGGCGCCTCGCCGTACTCGAACGCCCGACCACGCCCACGCCCGGGGGAACCGCCGCCAAGCCGCCTCCTCGTCGGAGAGGGACGGATCCCGGGGGCCATGTCATGATCCGGCCTCCTCGCCTTGCTCCCTCTTCTCCAACACCGTCGGCCGCCCGTGCCGTCCTCGTCATCCACCCGAGCCCCGCCACGACCCTACCTCCCTCCGTGAGCGCCACCCCCATCTCCCTCCCTGACCCCTCGCCGGATCGATCCGTCCTTGACTCCTCCTCCTCGTGCCCTGCACCACCTCGCCGCCTGGGTCTGCCCATGCCGCCGTCAACCACGCCGGCGCCGCCCCGTCCCTGGCCTCCTCACCGGCCGACCCTGAGCCACGCCGGCCCCCGTCACCGCCCGTCGCGGGAACCTCCCCCGTCGTCGGCCATCCCACTGGCCCCGAGCTTCTCCGGCCACCTTGGCCGGGCGCCCATCCAGCCGCCCGCCCGGCGCTTGCTCCGTAGCCCGCCACGCCTCGCGCGACTCACAGCCACGCGCCTCGTCGACCTCTCCTTGCTCGCCGCCGTTCGCCGAGCCCCCTCTGCCCGCCGTCGATGGCCTCGGCCCACGCCTGTGGCTGCCCCCCCTTTGTCGATCTGGCGTTCGCCCGATCGGCCGACGCCAGCCCAGCACCTGACGGTAGCGGCGCGCAAACCCACTAGGCCCCTGGGCCAATGACAATGGCCCCCACCCCAGAATGTATTTAGAAAAATAAAAATAAAAATGGTTTAACAAATTAATTATTAATTAATTAATTAAGTAATTAATTAAGTTAATTAATCCGGGTTAATTAATTTAATTAACTAGTTAAGTTTAATTAAACTGCAGTTAATTTAACCTAAACCCTAATTAACCTAATTAGAGGATGAGAGGTGGGTCCCCCTGGACCCACATGTCAGGTTGACCAAGTCAACGGTCAACGCTGACTGCTGACGTCGGCATGACCTCATGCTGACGTCATAAATCCATTTTTCGAATTTATTAATTAATTAATTAAAATTCCAGAAATTAATAAAATCTTTAAGAAAATCATATCTTTTAATCCGTAACTCGGATTAAAATATTTTTAACATGAAAGTTACTCAGAACGACGAGACGAATCCGGATACGCAATCCATTCGTCCGCCACACCCCCCTAACCTATCGAACCCACAACTTTCCCCCTCCGGCTCCTCTGCCCGAAAACACGAAACACCGGGGATACTTTCCCGGATGTTTCCCCCCTTCACCAGTATCACCTCCTACAGCATTAGGTCACCTCTAGCACCGCGTATTGCCATGTTACGCTTTGTGATACTTTGATTGCTCTGTTATTTGTTGTGTTCCCCCTCCGTTACTTCTTTCTGGTAGACCCCAAGACTGCCGGCGACCCCCAGTTCGACTACGGAGTTGACGACCCCTCTCCCTTGCCAGAGCAACCAGGCAAGCCCCCCCTTTGATCACCAGATATCGCCTACTCTCCTCTATACTGCTTGCATTAGAGTAGTGTAGCATATTACTGCTTTCAGATACTCCTATCTTCTTTGCATAGCTTTGTCCTTGTTACTACTGTTGTTACCTTACCTGCAATCCTATATGCTTAGTATAAGATGCTAGTATTTTCATCTGTGGCCCTACATTCTTGTCCGTCTGCTGTGCTATACTATCGGGCCGTGATCACTCGGGAGGTGATCACGGGTATATACTTATATTTATACATGAAATATGTGGTGACTAAAGTCGGGTCGGCTTGTGGAGCACCCGCGAGTGATTCACGGATTGGGGGCTGATCTGAGTTGGCTACGAGCTTATACGCACTAACCATCTACGCGGGAGTAGTTATGGGTATCCCTGCGTCGTGGTATCGGCACTTGCCGTGACGCCAGCCGGCGAAGCGGCGCGGATTGGACTAGAACGCCACTAGGCTAGGTCTGCTTCCGGCCACAGACGTAACGTCTTGCAGGTGTGCTTTCGAGGCGATGGGCCCGGACCCTGCAGCGCTTAGGTTTAGACCGGCGTCGGGCCTCTCTGTTGAGCCTAGGTAGGGCTGCGGCGTGTTGATCGTCCGCGGCCGGGCATGACCCAGGAAAGTGTGTCCGGCCAAATGGGATCAAGCGTGCTGGGTAAGATGGTGCACCCCTGCAGGGAAGTTAATCTATTCGAATAGACGTGATCTTCGGTAACAGGACGACTTGGAGTTGTACCTTGAGCTTATGACAACTAGAACCGGATACTTGATAAAACACACCCTTCCAAGTGCCAGATACAACCGGTGGTCGCTCTCTCTTAGGGATATGAGGAGGGGATCGCCGGGTAGGATTATTGCTATGTGATGTTGCTTGGAGGACTTGGTGCCCTCTTCTACTGTTGCAAGGCGGTGACTGAGCGTAGTCTTCGATAAGACTAGCTATCCCCTCTTATTACGGCATTCTGCAG
The DNA here is from genome assembly GCA_021605145.1 of Aegilops bicornis. Lineage (NCBI taxonomy): Eukaryota > Viridiplantae > Streptophyta > Magnoliopsida > Poales > Poaceae > Aegilops > Aegilops bicornis. The sequence goes on along the minus strand of CM038674.1, from coordinate 221,125,201 downwards.
TTCAGTCCACTGATATGGCCCTTTACACATATATCCATGCATATGTAGTGTAGCTCCTTGCTTGCGAGTACTTTGGATGAGTACTCACGGTTGCCTTGTTTCCCCCTTTCCCCCTACCTCTATTCGCTTGCTGCAACCAGACGTTGGAGCCCAGGAGCCTGACGCCACCGTCGATGACGACTACTACACTGGAGGTGCCTACTACTATGTGCAGCCCGTGGCGGCGACCGGGGAGTAGCTAGGAGGATCGAGGCGGAGGCCTGCTCCTCTTCGATCTGTATCCCAGTTTGTGCTAGCCTTCTTAAGGCAAACTTGTTTAACTTATGTCTGTACTCAGATATTGTTGCTTCCGCTGACTTTTCTATGATCGAGCACTTGTATTCGAGCCCTCGAGGCCCCTGGCTTGTATTATGATGATTGTATGACTTATATATGTTTTAGAGTTGTGTTGTGATATCTTCACGTGAGTCCACGATCTTGATCATTACCGTTTGCGTGCATGATTAGTGTATGATTAAATCGGGGGCATCACAAGTTGGTATCAGAGCCGACTGCCTGTAGGAATCCCCCTTTCCAACTCCTTGGCCGAAGTTGAGTCTAGACATTGCAAAACTTTTACTAACATGGCTGTGTGTCTTACGGGCACACGTCACCATTGGGTGGTATTAGGATCTTTTACTCCTCGATCTTTACTCTGGGACTCTGAACTATCTTCTACTCGGGTTAAACGATTTTACTAACTCTAACTCTAGGTTCTCGATAATACTTCTCCCGGAGAGCCCTTCAGTCCAGATGGTCACCGACTACACCAGAAGATTTCGGAGATACTCTTTGATATACTCTCGAGACTTTGTGCCCATCACTTTTGCTATTCCCGACCACCGATAAATCCTTATGGATAACTACTTACACTTGCCATTCTTACGATCATACCCCATTGATCTTGTTATTACAAGATACCCGAAGTTTTCTCTATTGTTCCGAGAATACTTCGTGCCTACTGCCTAGCAGTTCCTTGCCGCATGGATACCCCTTCAAATAAATCCTCGCACTTGTCGAGTATCCGCTCATCCCCAGTTGTTCATGAGTTTCACAAAAGTCTTCAAAATACTATTCGATCTTCCGAAAATCCTCTGGAGCCCTTGGCTCTTGAAATTCTTGCTTGCTCGCATATAGTTAATCCCATAAGTCTCGTAGTCTTATTGACATTCCTTGTCATTATCATTTTGAGTCTGTTGACTCAATATGTTTGCGAATACACGCAATCATCATTGATCCTTATAAATTACTTCTCCGGCTGAGCTGCCATTCTTTTAACTGGAATTGGTTCTCGACCAATCCAATTATCGTTGATTGTACCCTAAGGCTATTCAACTTATCCATCACTAATCAGAGCATTGCTCCTGATCCCTTGATTTGGAAATCATAATTCCTTTGCATTTGACAATTGAGTTAGTCAGTTGTTTCTATAATTTGATCTCCTTGCATTCTTCTTCCTCTAGTTGAGTCTGGATGCTCACGTCGGATCCCTTGTGGACCACCGGATCCTTTGTTGGATTTTATCGACAACGCCCTTCATATTCAATAACCTTGTGAGCCTTTCCTCCGATACATAATGCCTTTGGTAAATTGTATCCTCGCTTTCTCAACCATGCTCGCCTTCGAGCTCGAGTTAATTATTTCTAAAGATTCTGGTATATGATTCCAAGAAGCCCCTATGGGTTGAACATATGCCTTCACTAAACCGTGTGAACCCAAAAGTTTTCGCGAATCATACTCTTCTGGTGCTTCGCCAGATAAAATTTTCAACACTGCAACTTCATCGAACGTGAGAAGTGAATGAAAGGTTATGCATTGGAGAAGTGGGAGTCGACCTTGAACTTGTGTTCATGCCCATGGACACGATGTAGATCTTATCATTAAATCATCTCTTATATTAATTATTCCTTCGGTATAAGTTCATCTTATATCAGGGATCTGGCCTTTTGCAATCGTGGTTCCGACCATGTTCTCTTTTAAATACCATTTCTCGTGCAAGTTTTAGCACTTGTCTTCTATAGAGCAATAACCCCCGTCCAACCTCTACTTTGTTATGTCATCGAGTATTCCCCCCCTGGTATCTCGAGATTATCATGGAACTGCATAACTTCTTATGAGTTCTTCATCAAGTGCTACCTTCCCACTGATTCCAATTTTTCACGGGCTCTGAGTTATTAAACACTCAAAGACACGGATAACCGACTCGAGTCCGCACTACGGTTCAACAACTCTTTAGTAAGCTTCTATAAGTACGAGTTTGTACCCGACCACGCCATTCCTAGCCTGTTTGGCTATATCATTGTCGTGATGATTTTAACTGTGCTACCCGGTCCTTCTTCTCGGAGCACAATTTTCGACGATGAACTAACCTTACGTCGATCCTCATCGTCATATCATTTCGCCTTGAACAACAAGCTTGGTTTCGAGTTTGTGTCGTACCCTTGGTTCCAATAACCTTTCACTTCATCATTACTTTGACTTGATGTAAATGGCCGATCGATTACATCTTCATGAACTCTCGCGACAAAGGTGCCGTGATCGTCAACATTCCGAGCTCATCCAGGATATCAATTGAATTCATGATGAGAAATACCATCCTTGCCCTCGATGAATTGTATTATCATCGACCACTTTATTGCCTTCCCACCAACACAAGCTTGTTCATGTTTGGTGTTATACCTTGAGTTCCTTGCTACCCAGCAATTGTTCTTCTTTACCTTGGAGTATTACCATCCTTTATGTCAAGAATGTTCTGAGATTTGTTCCACCTCTTGAGAATTCTTGACATATAAATACTTCTCACCATCACCATTCCTTCTTGGTCCCCGTGTTAATTCCAACAAGTGAACGGTGTTGTTTGGATTCTTTCCTTCTAGCAACCCTATTTTTTTGAAGTTAATGGTCGAAGGTGCATTCTTAGGCTATCGATTATTGAATCACCATTCTGACATTGGTCGTGCAACCCAACCCATCGGGCGCACCTTTCAACCAATGTTTACTTGTGTATGTTTTCCTCGAGCATACTCCCTTATATCATTTGATCTGACAAATGTTATCTCCTTGTTCACTTAATTGTGGAAGTCCATCTTTTGGGGATCTCGGTGAATTGCCGTTGAGTTCACCAGACACCTCCTTGTCCTCTCCTTGGGTTAACGATGGACTCTTGTTAACGGAAATCACTTCATAGTTCATTTCCCCGGGAATCTTACAATGTCATCTCGTCAATTTGCGTTGCACCTTTTCTTCTCAGGTATCCTAAGTCTGAGGTATCATGACACCAATTGGATATGAATCTCGGTCAGATATGATGGTTTGGAACAACTTTCCAAGAGTTATGATGTTGATCCTTTGATGACCCGGTAACATGATGGCATGCCTAGCACCCCCCCCCCCCCCCCGGCTGGAGGACCTATCATTATAGATTCCTATTCAGCAAGGTTATCCATTCATCCATAAGGAAATTGTAAGACTTATTCTATAAGATGTTCCTGATGGATCCTTGGTGAATACAAAGTCTGACCTTTGCTTGAAGGCCATGTCAATGCTATCTCGAAGCATGTCTATGGTACCTCGATTTTCAACAAGAACATTTGAAGCCCAATGCTAAATGTTTCCTGCTCAATTATCCAAACACCGTTGTATGGGTAATGTCATGAAAAATTCTCTCCCCTACCTAAAGATTTTTCTACATTATATCCTGACATGGATATCATGCTCTGCTTGTCCTTGGGAAGGATATACCCTTGAAATATGTGTTTAAACACATTTTCCTTTCCATTGTTCTGTTTAATATTATAATCATATTTTACTTTCCATTGGTTTGCTTAACCCTTCTTGTGATCTATGTGTAAAACACCTTGGTGTACAAACCGTGTCAGTAAGACCCTGTTTCTATTGTTGATGACATTCCGGTAACCACTGATGGATGAGAACTTTGCCTATTGGTCCGCCTCGTTCAACGAGCAGGAAAATGGTTCTCTTCGTCCCTCACCCTTGGTATCGATGTTGTTGCCGACATAACTGATAGGCTAACCTCTGACACGCCTTACTATCGTGACCGTGCAAGATGTCGGCCCCCTTCCTACTTTCAACCACATGGTGGGCCCATAACCCACAGTTTCACAGGATCGAAACCTGACTGTCCTGTACACCCCTATTCCCAAAGTTATTCCTCGCACGTGGCCTCGTATGTAATTCACGGGCCACCGTCCTAGTGATCTATTCTGGTATTAGACGCAATACTTACTCTCGCTACTCTGAACCCCTTTCTCACTCTGGTTCAGACTTCGAGCAACTATCTATCCGCTTGGAACCTCTTAATGTACCTTCGTACCTTACTCTCGAGGTATTTTATATGTTCAACGCGAGAGATAATCTTATGCTCATTCATGGGTTGACCCCAGATTGTTTCCCTCACAAGCATTGTGTCGTAGTCAAGCTGCCCCTTACCCATTCGTAAGTACGACGGAGTTCCCGAAGAAAGGATGCGGACTTCATCATGATGCCCTGAAAAAGAGGAATGGAGACAACAACACAATGGATCGATCTCTTCGAGGAGAGCAAGCCACAATGAGAAGGCCCGCTAGATTCGTTACCAAACCTTCCCCTCTTTCACTACCTCTTAAATCTCGGGACGAGATTTCTTGTAGTGGAGGAGAATTGTGACGCCCGGGTAATTAAGCTACAATAAACCCTCGCTAATGAAGCCACGTCACCTCGGATACTGCTGTTAATCTTGTGTTAGTTCAAAACGGTTCAAATTCAAATTTAAACTTAAAGGCAAACAACAAAGGTTTTCAAAAGTTAAAACTAAAATGTTCGAGAGGTGACATATAATGCATAGGTAATTATGGTGATGAAACCACATTTTTATAAAATGTTTAAATACTCAAAGGTAAATAAAACAGCAGAAAAGGAGATTAATTAAATGCCTTTTGTATTTTGTAAAATATTAAACTATTTTATTTAGCTGTCCAAATTAATGTGGCAGTGGTATCTTTAACATACCGTATTTAGGTGTTCTTCTTACATTCTACAAAATTGAAGTAAATTAATAATTTAATAAAACCGAAAAGAATAAATAAAAGAAAAGGAAAAGGAAAACAAAAAGAAGAAGAATAAGAGAGACCCCTGGGCCACGGCCCAAGAGCCATCGGGCCGCCAAAGCCGGCCCAAAGACCCCACCCCTCCTCCTTATCCCCACCAGGGGAAACCCTAATTCCCCACATCCCGATCCCCACTCCTCCCCCCCCCCCGTGCGATCTGGATCGGGGGCGCCACACCGCCCCGATCCCGTTGCCCCCGAGCCCGACGCCGCCCCGCCGTCGCCGGGCTGCCCCGCCTCACCACTCCGTCGCGGTCGCCGCCGCCACTCCGCCAGAGCCTCCCACAGCGGCGCCTCGCCCACTCGACGCCGACCACGCCCACGCCGGGAACCGCCGCCAAGCCGCCTCCTCGTCGGAGAGGGACGGATCCCGGGGGCCATGTCGCGGATCCGGCCTCCCTCGCCTTGCTCCCCTCGCCGGAGGCCCCTCTTCGACCGGCGCCCTCTTCTCCGACACCGTAGGCCGCCGCCGTCGTCCTCGTCATCCACCCCGAGCCCCGCTGCCCTGACCCTACCTCCCTCCGTGAGCGCCACCCCCATCTCCCTCCCTGACCCCTCGCCGGATCGATCCGTCCTCGACTCCTCCTCGTCGTGCCCTGCACCACCTCGCCGCCTGGGTCCGCCCATGCCGCCGTCAACCACGCCGGCGCCGCCCCGTCCCCGGCCTCCTCACCGGCCGACCCTGAGCCACGCCGGCCCCCATCACCGCCCGTCGCGGGAACCTCCCCCGCCGTCGGCCATCCCACTGGCCCCGAGCTTCTTCGGCCACCTTCGGCGCCGGCGCCCATCCGCGCACCGCCCGGCCTTTGCTCCGTAGCCCACGCCTCGGCGGCTCACCGCAGCGCGCCTCGCCGACCTCTCCTTGCCGCCGCCGCCGAGCCCCTCCTGCCCCGCCATCGATGGCCTCGGCCGCCACGCCGTGGCTGCCGCCCCTGTCGATGCTGGCGTTCGCCCGATCGGCAAGGCGCCACGCCCCGCACCACGGCAATGCATGGCGCCATAAACCCACTAGGCCCTGGGCCAATGACAATGGCCCCCACCCCGGAATGTATTTAGAAAAATAAAAATAAAAATGGTTTAACAAATTAATTATTAATTAATTAGTTAAGTTAATTAATCCGGGTTAATTAATTTAATTAACTAGTTAAGTTTAATTAAACTGTAGTTAATTTAACCTAAACCCTAATTAACCTAATTAGAGGATGAGAGGTGGGTCCCCCTGGACCCACATGTCAGGTTGACCAAGTCAACGGTCAACGCTGACTGCTGACGTCGGCATGACCTCATGCTGACGTCATAAATCCATTTTTCGAATTAATTAATTAATTAATTAAAATTCCAGAAATTAATAAAATCTTTAAGAAAATCATATCTTTTAATCCGTAACTCGGATTAAAATATTTTCAACATGAAAGTTACTCAGAACGACGAGACGAATCCGGATACGCAATCCGTTCGTCCGCCACACCCCCCTAACCTATCGAACCCGCAACTTTCCCCCTCCGGCTCCTCCGCCTGAAAACACGAAACAGGGATACTTTCCGGATGTTTCCCCTTCACCAAGATCACCTCCTACAAAGATTAGATCACCTCTAGCACCGCGTATTGCCATGTTACGCTTTGTGATAATTTGATTGCTCTGTTATTTATTGTGTTCCCCCTCCGTTACTTCTTTCGGTGAGACCCGAGATCGCCGGCGACCCCCGATTCGACTCACGGAGTTGGCGACCCCTCTCCCTTGCCGGAGCAACCAGGCAAGCCCCCTTGATCACGGATATCGCCTACTCTCCTCTATCTGCTTGCATTAGAGTAGTGTAGCATATTCTTGCTTTCGAGATACTCCTATCTTTCTTTGCATAGCTTTGTCCTTGTTACTACTGTTGTTACCTTACCTGCAATCCTATATGCTTAGTCTAAGATGCTAGTATTTTCATCTGTGGCCCTACATTCTTGTCCGTCTGCTGTGCTATGCTATCGGGCCGTGATCACTCGGGAGGTGATCACGGGTATATACTTATATTTATACATGAAATATGTGGTGACTAAAGTCGAATTCGGCTTGTGGAGCACCCATGAGTGATTCACGGATTGAGGGCTGAAAGGACCTTTGTCCCGACGGCCCTCTGGATGGATCTTTGAGGCGGAGCGGCAGGCGAGTTGAGACCGCCTAGGAGAGAGGTGGGCCTGGCCTGTTTGGCGTTCACGGATACTTAACACGCTTAACGAGATCTTGGTATTTGATCTGAGTTGGCTCTGAGCTTATACGCACTAACCATCTACGCGGGAGTAGTTATGGGTATCCTGCTGCGTGGTATCACCGGCACTTCGTGACGCCACGCCCGAGCGGGCGCCGGATTGGACTGAACGCCACTAGGCTAGGTCTGCTTCCGGCCAGCGTCATAACGTCTTGAGGTGTGCTTTCGAGCGATGGGCCCGGACCCTGCGGCAGCTTAGGTTTAGACCGCGTCGGGCCTCTCTGTTGAGCCTAGGTAGGGCTGCGGCGTGTTGATCTTCATGGCCGGGCATGACCCAGAAAGTGTGTCCGCCAAATGGGATCAAGCATCTTTGGGTAAGATGGTGCACCCTGCAGGACGTTAATCTATTCGAATAGCCGTGATCTTCGGTAACAGGACGACTTGGAGTTGTACCTTGAGCTTATGACAACTAGAACCGGATACTTGATAAAACACACCCTTCCAAGTGCCAGATACAACTGGTGGTCGCTCTCTCTCAGGGATATGAGGAGGGGATCGCCGGGTAGGATTATTGCTATGTGATGTTGCTTGGAGGACTTCAGACTGCCCTCTTCTACCTGTTGCAAGACAGGTGACCAGAAGCGTAGTCTTCGATAAGACTAGCTATCCCCCTCTTATTTTGGCATTCTGCAGTTCAGTCCACTGATATGGCCCTTTACACATATATCCATGCATATGTAGTGTAGCTCCTTGCTTGCGAGTACTTTGGATGAGTACTCAAGGTTGCGTTGTTTCCCCTTTTCCCCTACCTCTATTCGATTCTTTGCAGCAGACGTTGGAGCCCAGGAGCCAGACGCCACCATCGATGGCGACTACTACTCGAGGTGCCTACTACTACGTGCAGCCGGCCCGGCGACCGGGAGTAGCTAGGAGGATCCCGAGCGGGAGGCCCGCTCCTCTTTCGATCTGTATCCCAGTTTGTGCTAGCCTTCTTAAGGCAAACTTGTTTAACTTATGTCCGTACTCAGATATTGTTGCTTCCACGACTCATCTATGATCGAAAGCACTTGTATTCGAGCCCTCGAGGCCCCGGCTTGTATTATGATGCTTGTATGACTTATTTATGTTTTAGAGTTGTGTTGTGATATCTTCCCGTGAGTCCCTGATCTTGATCGTACACGTTTGCGTGCATGATTAGTGTACGATTAAATCGGGGGCGTCACAGGCGCCCCTCGGCCTGCATCATCCCCAAGCCGTGTGGGTCTGTTCCTGTGGCATGTATCGTTTCTGCATCTATTTAGAGCTAGCTTTACCTCTTCCCATGAGTTGCTTTATGATATGCATGTCCGCTACTTCAATACCATGAACATCGTACGCCCTTGCAAACCCATCCACGACTGCCTCGTGATTAAGGACTGGCACGGCGTCTGTGCTCGGGTTCGTCCCTGCAGTGTCGCTAAACCCAAGAGGCTGAGCTCTGGCTCGCGGGCCAGCTCCCGTGTACGTCACCTCCCATGGCCCTTGGTGCCTTGTTCTCGCAGGCGCTAATCGCAAGCGGATGAGCTAGGGCGCGTGACCCGGTGCCTCGTCACAACGGGAGTCGCGCGCCGGCTGTCTTTCTTCAGCATTTTCGCATGAGAAGACTAGGCACGACATCTATGCTCGGGTCCATCCCTGCAGCGACAACAAACCCAACGGTGAGCTGTCATGCGGCGGGCGGTCCCGTTCATGTCACCTCCTGGGGTCGTTGGTGTTTGGCCTTATCATGTGATAACCTTAGGAGATTCATTCGGCATAGGTTGTCTAACCATCTTGCAGGGCCATCACAAGTATCAAGAATCAAATTCAGGTGCAACCCGCCTTGAGGTAGGGCCTCGTCAGTCCCGCACTGGCTCACGAGTGCCCAGACCACTACTGGGAAAAGGGCTATAGATGGGATGGACACTAATGGCGCACTGTACATGTGGTGCGCCATTACTAAATACTAATGGCGCACCATGTGTTGGTGCGCCATTAGTATGGAAATACTAATGGCGCACCACATCCCACGGTGCGCCATTAGTAAAAAAAAATTAATTTTTTCAAAACTACTAATGGCGCACCACGAGAGTGGTGCGCCATTACTAGTTGAAACTAGTAATGGCGAACCACTCCCATGGTGCGCCATTAGTATTTTGGCCCAAACATTCCCCCGAATGCACCCCCGGATCGCCTTTTTCAGTTTAAAAAAATAAAAGAAAATGATGAAAATGTCAAAAAATAAAAGAAAATAATATTCCCATGTGATATGTGGTCTAGATGTTAGCAAAATTTACAAACATGAATTTTCGACTTTTTTGCAAAATCTCTCGAGAATTTGTAAAAATGGGCATAACTTTTGCATACTAACTCGGATGAAAATTTGGAGAGGCAAAAAATTCAAAAAAATTCAAACTTACTAATGGCGCACCTGCCCGTGGTGTGCCATTACTATCTTCCAGCCTTCAAAATTCAAAATAAATCAAAAAACTAAAAAAAGTTACTAATGGCGCTTTTTGCCTGCAGCGCCATTAGTATCTTCCCGCTTTCAAAATTCAAAATAAATAAATAAAAATAAAAAAAAGTTACTAATGGCGCACCTGCCCGCGGTGCACCATTAGTATTTTCCCGCCTTCAAAACTAAAAATAAATCAAAAAAAAGTTACTAATGGCGCACCTGCCCGCGGTGTGCCATTAGTATGCCATATATATGGCTGGGCTTGTCCTCTCCTCCTTACCTCTTCATTCTTCTCCTCCACTCCACCTCTCCTCCACTCCTCCACTCCTCCACCATACTACCCTCCTCCTCTCCGGCAACCTCCTCCTCCTCCTCTCCGGCGACCTCCTCCTCCTCCTCTCCGGCGACCTCCTCCTCCTCCTCTCCGGCGACCTCCTCCTCCTCCTCTCCGGTGACCTCCTCCTCCTCTCCGGCGACCTCCTCCTCCTCCTCTCCGGTGACCTCCTCCTCCTCTCCGGCGACCTCCTCCTCCCTCCTCTCCTCTCCTCCCCTCCCCTCCCCTCACGGTTTCTCCTCCCTCCTCTCCGGTGAGCTCCTCCTCCCTCATCTCCGGTGAGCTCCTCCTCCCTCCTCTCATGTGAGCTCCTCCTCCCTCCTCTCCTCCCATCCCCTCATGGTTTCTCCTTCCTCCTCTCCGATGCTCCGGTGAACTCCTCTCCGGCGACCTCGTCCTCCTCTCCGGCGATGCTGCGGTCACCTCCTCCTCCTCCTCTCCGGCGAACTCCTCTCCGGCAAAAGAACACGGCAAAAGAACGTACAAGATCCAAAAACAGGAACAAAATTTGAAATAATATCGTGCAAAAAAATGAGCAAAAAATGGGCAAAAAAATCGCAATCCAAATCCAAATTCAAAATTCAAAAATAGCAATGGCGCACGATGGGGGTTAGACGGTGCGCCACTACTATTTTCCCGCCTTCAAAATTCAAAAATACTAATGGCGCACCGTGGCCTATACTAATGGTGCACCAGTGGCCTATACTAATGGCGCACCGAGGCCTATACTAATGGCGCACCATGGTGCGCCATTAGAAAAAAATTCTAGTGGCGTGATACTAATGGCGCACCAGTGATGCGCCATTAGTAGGCAAAACTGGTGCGCCATTAGTAGCCCTTTTCCTAGTAGTGGACACACCTCATCTATCCCTGCCGTGCAAGCCGCGTGCCAGGGCGGGGCTGTACATGCCCCGGGGGCTCCACTCAGAGGGAGCCCCCACCACTCAGAGGGAGCCCCCACCCATGCACCAGTGGAAGTACCATGCTCCGCGCTGGCAGTCGACATGGTCGAGGAGCGACTATGCCCGTGGAAGTGAGGAAGCGCTATGCTCCGTGCTAGTGATAAACAACTGGGGTGGCCCCATGGCCGCATCAACCTCACGGAGCCGCCAGGCTCAGTGTGCAGCCTCAGCGCAACACTTTCCCCCCGGGAGAGTCGTGCAAGGGGGCTGGGCACGGGGGGCTACGCGCAGGTCACGCCTAGAGTACGCCAGCCTACCAGGTCCCTCGGACCTGGTCGTCACGCGCCCCTCCCGAGCGGGACCTCGGTGAGGAAAGGTATGGAGGTCTGTTCGTATGCCAAAGGGGACTCCTGAGCACCGCGACTCAGGAGCCTAACTGGTCACGTAGCCCCTCACCCCTTGGTCTCGTCCTGGCAATCCGGACTACCCAACGGTGGCTGAGGCACGCGCGGGACCGGGCCCTACCGATGCAGAACGCTAAGACCTGGTCTCGCGTCTCCTTCTTGAGGGCTGTTTGCACGTCAAGGGGGACTCCTGAGCATCGCGACTCAGGAGCCTAACTGGTCATGTAGTTTTGGGGAACGTAGTTATTTCAAAAAATTTCCTACGATCACGCAAGACCATGGTGATGGCATAGCAACGAGAGGGGAGAGTGTCCGTCCACGTACCCTCGTAGACCGAAAGCGGAAGCGTTATAACAACGCGGTTGATGTAGTCGTCGTCTCCACGATCCGACCGATCCAAGCACCGAACGTCACGGCACCTCCGAGTTACGCACACGTTCAGCTCGATGGCGATCCCGGACTCCGATCCGGCAAAGTGTCGGGATGAGTTCCGTCGGCCTGACGGCGTGGTGGCGATGTTGATGCTCCACCGACGCAGGGCTTCGCCTAAGCTCGCGACGATATGACTTCTCCGGCGCAGGCTTCGCCTAAGCTCCATGACGATATGACCGAAGTGGAATATGGTGGAAGGGGCACCGCACGGCTAAGGAAAGATCCGTAGATCAACTTGTGTGTATTGGGGTGCCCCCGCCTCAGATATAAAGGAGCCAAGGGGAGGTGGCCGGCCCTAGAGGAGGCGCGCAAGGAGGAGTCCTACTCCCACCGGAGTAGGACTCCCCCTCTCCTAGTTGGACTAGGATTGGAGGAGGGGAAAGAGGGAAGGGGCGCCGCCCCCCCTTCCTTGTCCTATTCGGACTAGAGGGGGGAGGGGGGCGTGCAGCCCACCTTGGCCTGCCCTTCCTCTTCTCCTATGGCCCATTAAGGCCCATGGACCTCCGGGGGTTCGGTAACCTCCCGCATCTCAGAAAATCCCGATTTCACCGGAACACTTCCGATGTCCAAATGTAGGCTTCCAATATATCAATCTTTATGTCTCGACCATTTCGAGACTCCTCGTCATGTCCGTGATCATATCCGGACTCGAACAACCTTGGTGCATCAATACTTATAAACTCATTATGAACATCGCCGAAGCGTTAAGCGTGCGGACCCTCACGGGTTCGAGAACTATGTAGACATGACCTAGAACCATTCTCGGTCAATAACCAATAGCGGAACCTGGATGCCCATATTGGTTCCTACATATTCTACGAAGATCTTTATCGGTCAAACCGCATAACGACATACGTTGTTCCCTTTGTCATCGGTATGTTACTTACCCGAGATTCGATCGTCGGTATCCAATACCTAGTTCAATCTCGTTGCGGTAAGTCTCTTTACTCGTTCCGTAATACATCATCTCACAACTAACTCATTAGTTGTAATGCTTGCAAGGCTTAAGTGATGTGCATTACCGAGAAGGCACGGAGATACCTCTCCGACAATCGGAGTGACAAAACCTAATCTCGAAATCGCCAACCCAACAAGTACCTTTGGAGACACCTGTAGTACTCCTTTATAATCACCCGATTCGTTGTGGCGTTTGGTAGTACCAAAGTGTTCCTCCGGTAAACGGAGTTGCATAATCTCATAGTTACAGGAACATGTATGGGTCATGAAGAAAGCATTAACATACTAAGCGATCAAGTGTTAAGCTAACGGAATGGGTCATGTCAATCGGATCATTCAACTAATGATGTGACCTTGTTAATCAAATAACAACTCCTTGTTCATGGTTAGGAAACATAACCATCTTTGATTAACAAGCTAGTCAAGTAGAGGCATACTAGTGACATACGTTTGTCTATATATTCACACATGTATTATGTTTCCGGTTAATACAATTCTAGCATGAATAATAAACATTTATCATGATATAAGGAAATAAATAATAACTTTATTATTGCCTCTAGGGCATATTTCCTTCAGTCTCCCACTTGCACTAGAGTCAATAATCTAGATTACAAAGTAATGATCCTTACACCCATGGAGTCTTGGTGCTGATCATGTTTTGCTCGTGGAAGAGGCTTAGTCAATGGGTGCGCAACATTCAGATCCGTATGTATTTTGCAAATCTCTATGTCTCCCACTTGGACTTGGTCCCGAATGGAATTGAAGCGTCTCTTGATGTGCTTGGTCCTCTTGTGAAATCTGGATTCCTTTGCCAAGGCAATTGCACCAGTATTGTCACTGAAGATCTTCATCGGTCCCGATGCACTAGGTATAACACCTAGATCGGAAATGAACTCTTTCATCCAGACTCCTTCATTTCTTTGCTTCAAGCAGCTATGTACTCCGCTTCACATGTAGATCCCGCCATACGACGCTTTGTTTAGAACTGCACCAACCGACAGCTCCACCGTTTAATAAAAACACGTATCCGGTTTGCGATTTAGAATCGTCCGGATCAGTGTCAAAACTTACATCGACGTAACCATTTACGACTAGCTCTTTGTCACCTCCATATACGAGAAACATATCCTTAGTCCTTTTCGTATTTCGGGATGTTCTTGACGCTGTCCGATGATCCACTCTGGATTACTTTTGGTACCTTCCTCGCCAAGCTTACAGCCTAAGCATACGTCAGTGTCTGGTACACAGCATTGCATACATGATAGAGCCTATGGCTGAAGCATAGGGAACATCTTTCATTTTCTCTCTATCTTCTGCTGTGGTCGGGCATTGAGTCCGACTCAATCTTACACCTTGTAACACGGTAAAAACCTTTCTTTGCACGATCCATTTTGAACTTTTTCAAAACTTTATCAAGGTATGTGCTTTGTGAAAGTCCAATCAAGCGTCTTGATCTATCTCTATAGATCTTGATGTCCAATATGTAAGCAGCTTCACCGAGGTCTTTCATTGAAAAACTTTTATTCAAGTATCCTTTTATGCTATCCAGAAATTCTATATCATTTCCAATCAAAAATATGTCGTCCACATATAATATTATAAATGATACAGAGCTCCCACTAACTTTCTTGTAAATATAGGCTTCTCCAAAAGTGCAGACAAACCCATATGCTTTGATCACATTATCAAAGCGTTTATTCCAACTCCGAGAGGCTTGCACTGCACCATAAATTGATCATTGGAGCTTGCACACTTTGTTAGCACCTTTTGGATCGATAAAACCTTCTGGTTGCATCATATACAACTCTTCTTCTAGAAATCCATTCAAGAATGCAGTTTTACATCCATTTGCCAAATTTCATAATCATAAAATGCGGCAATCGCTAACATGATTCGGACAGACTTAAGCATCGCTACGGGTGAGAAAGTCTCATCGTAGTCAACTCCTTGAACTTGTCGAAAACCTTTTGCAACAAGTCGAGCTTTGTAGACAGTAACATTACCATCAGCGTCGGTCTTCTTCTTAAAGATCCATTTATTTTCAATGGCTTGCCGATCATCGGGCAAGTCAACCAAAGTCCATACTTTGTTCTCATACATGGATCCCATCTCAGATTTCATGGCTTCCAGCCATTTTGCGGAATCTGGGCTCTCCATCGCTTCTTCATAGTTTGTAGGTTCGCCATGGTCAAGTAACATGACTTCGTAATAGGATTACCGTACCACTCGTGCGTATTTTACTCTGGTTGACCTCTACGAGGTTCAAGAGCAACTTGATCTGAAGCTTCATGATCATCATCATTAGTTTCCTCACTAATTGGTGTAGTTGTCACAGAACCATTTCTTGTGATGAACTACTTTCCAATAAGGAGCGAATCTGATTATCTCATCAAGTTCTACTTTCCTCCCACTCACTTCTTTCGAGAGAAACTCCTTCTCTAGAAAGGACCCGAATTTAGCAACGAAAATCTTGCCTTCAGATCTGTGATAGAAGGTGTACCCTTGATCTCCTTTGGGTATCCTATGAAGACACATTTTTCCGATTTGG
This sequence comes from Aegilops bicornis, assembly GCA_021605145.1. Lineage (NCBI taxonomy): Eukaryota > Viridiplantae > Streptophyta > Magnoliopsida > Poales > Poaceae > Aegilops > Aegilops bicornis. Next base: position 221,109,807 of record CM038674.1, on the reverse strand, counting down.
GTTCGAGCTTATCTGGTTGAAGTTTCTTTACATAAGCATCGCAGCCCCAAACCTTAAGAAAGCGACAACTTTGGTTTCTTGCCAAACCACAGTTCATAAGGCGTCGTCTCAACGGATTTTGACGGTGTCCTATTCAACGTGAATGCGGCCGTCTCTAAAGCATAACCCCAAAGCGATAGCGGTAAATCGGAAATAGACATCATAGATCGCACCATATCTAGTAAAGTACGATTCTGACGTTCGGACACACCATTTCTCTGTGGTGTTCGGGTGGCGTAAGTTCTTGAAACTATTCCACATTGTTTCAAATGTAAACCAAACTCGTAACTCAAATATTCTCCTCCACGATCAGATCGTAGAAACTTTATTTTCTTGTTACGATGATTTTCCACTTCACTCTGAAATTCTTTGAACTTTTCAAAGCGTTTCAGATTTGTGTTTCATTAAGTAGATATACCCATATCTCGCTTAAATCATCTGTGAAGGTGAGAAAATAACGATACCCGCCAAGCGTGCCTCAACATTCATTGGACCACAAACATCGGTATGTATGATTTCCAACAAATCAGTTGCTCGCTCCATAGTTAGGAGAACGGCGTTTTGTCATCTTGCCCATGAGGCACGGTTCGCAAGTACCAAGTGATTCATAATCAAGTGATTCGTAAGCCCATCAAGATGGAGTTTCTTCATGCGTTTTACACCGATATGACCTAAACGGCAAAGGTTGCCACAAATAAGTTGCACTATCATTATCAACTCTGCATCTTTTGGCTTCAACATTATGAATATGTGTATCACTACCGCCGAGATTCAACAAGAATAGACCATTCTTCAAGGGTGCATGACCATAAAAGATATTACTCATATAAATAGAACAACCATTATTCTCTCGATTTAAATGAATAACCGTCTCGCATTAAACAAGATCCGGATATAATGTTCATGCTCAACGCGGCACCAAATAACAATTATTTAGGTCTAAAACTAATCCCGAAGGTAGATGTAGAGGTAGCGTGCCGACCACGATCACATTGACTTTGGAACCATTTCCCACGCCAAGATCGTCACCTCGCCCTTGCCGGTGCTCGTCTATTCCGTAGTCCCCTGCTTCGAGTTGCAAATATTAGCAAATGTAACCGAGATCAAATACCCAGTGCTACTACGAGCTCTAGTAAGGTACACATCAATAACATGTATATCACATATACCTTTGTTCACCTTGCCATCCTTTTTATCCGCCAAATACTTGGGGCAGTTCCGCTTCCAAAGGTCGGTGCGCTTGCGGTAAAAACACTCGATTTCAGGCTTAGGTCCGCACTTGGGTTTCTTCTCTTGATCGACAACTTTCTTGCTGTTCTTTTTGAAGTTCCTTCTTCTTCCCTTTGCCCTTTTCTTGAAACTAGTGGTCTTGTTGACCATCAACACTTGATGCTCTTTCTTGATTTCTACCTCCATGCTTTTAGCATCGCGAAGAGCTCGAGGAATTGTCTTAGTCATCCCTTGCATATTATAGTTCATCACGAAGCTCTTGTAGCTTGGTGGCGATGATAGGAGAATTACATCGATGACACTATCATCCGGAAGATTAACTCCCAGCTGAATTAAGTGATTGTTATACCCAAACATTTTGAGTATGTGCTCACTGACAGAACTATTCTCCTCCATCTTGCAGCTATAGAACTTATTGGAGACTTCATATCTCTCAATCTGGGCATTTGCTTGAAATATTAACTTCAACTCCTGGAACATCTCATATGCTCCATGACGTTCAAAACGTCGTTGAAGACCCGGTTCTAAGCCGTAAAGCATGGCACATTGAACTATCGAGTAGTCATCGGCTCGCTTTGCAGACGTTCATAACTTCGCTCAAGATCTGCAAGAGCCTGTCACCCGGCGGTGCTTCCAGGGCGTAATTTTTACGTGCAGCAATGAGGATAATCCTCAAGTTACGGACCCGATCCGTGTAATTGCTACCATCATCTTTCAACTTTGCTTTCTCAAGGAACGCATTAAAATTCAACGGAACAACAAAGCACGAGCCATCTATCTACATTAAACATAGACAAGCAAAATACTATCGTGTACTAAGTTCATGATAAATTTAAGTTCAATTAATCATATTAAAAACTCCCACTTAGACGGACATCTCTCTAGTCATCTAAGTGATCACGTGATCCAAATCAACTAAACCATGTCCGATCATCACGTGAGACGGAGTAGTTTCAATGGTGAACATCACTATGTTGATCATATCTACTATATGATTCACGTTAGACCTTTCGGTCTCCGTGTTCCGAGGCCATATCTGTTATATGCTAGGCTCGTCAAGTTTAACCTGAGTATTCCGCGTGTGCAACTGTTTTGCACCCGTTGTAGATGGACGTAGAACTTATCACACCCGATCATCACGTGATGTCCGGGTACTACGAACTTTGGCAACGGTGCATACTCGAGGAGAACACTTCTTGATAATTTTAGTGAGAGATCATCTTATAATGCTACCGTCAAACAAAGCAAGATAAGATGCATAAAGGATAAACATCACATGCAATCAATATAAGTGATATGATATGGTCATCATCATCTTGTGCTTGTGATCTCCATCGCCAAGCTTGCGTCATGATCACCATCGTCACCGGGCGCGACACCTTGATCTCCATCGTAGCATCGTTGTCGTCTCGCCAACTATTGCTTCTACGACTATCGCTACTCCTTAGTGATAAAGTAAAGCAATTACATGGCGTTGCATTTCATACAATAAAGCGACAACCATATGGCTCACGCCGATTGCCGATAACTCGGTTACAAAACATGATCATCTCATACAATAAAGTATAGCATCACGTCTTGACCATATCACATCACAACATGCCCTGCAAAAACAAGTTAGACGTCTTCTACTTTGTTGTTGCAAGTTTTACGTGGCTGCTACGGGCTGAGCAAGAACCGTTCTTACCTACGCATCAAAACCACAACGATACTTCGTCAAATAGACTCCGTTTAACCTTCTCAAGGACCGGGCGTAGCCACACTCGATTCAACTAAAGTGAGAGAGACAGACACCCGCCGGTCACCTTTAAGCAACGAGTGCTCGGGCGGTGAAACCAGTCTCGGCGTAAGCGTCTGGCGTAATGTCGGTCGGGCGCTTCATCTCACAATACCGCTGAACCAAAGTATGACATGCCGGTAGGCAGTATGACTTGTATCGTCCACAACTCACTTGTGTTCTACTCGTGCACATGACATCAACGCATAAAACCAGGCTCGGATGCCCTTTGTTGGGGAACGTAGTAATTTCAAAAAATTTCCTACGATCACGCAAGACCATGGTGATGGCATAGCAACGAGAGGAGAATGTCCGTCCACGTACCCTCGTGAGACCGAAAGCGGAAGCGTTATAACAACGCTGTTGATGTAGTCAGACGTCTCCACGATCCGACCGATCCAAGCACCGAACGTCACGGCACCTCCGAGTTACGCACATCGTTCAGCTCGATGGCGATCCCGGACTCCGATCCAAAGCAAAGTGTCGGGATGAGTTCCGTCGGCCTGACGGCGTGGTGGCGATGTTGATGCTCCACCGACGCGAGGCTTCGCCTAAGCTCCGCGACGATATGACTTCTCCGACACGAGGCTTCGCCTAAGCTCATGACGATATGACCGAAGTGGAATATGGTGGAAGGGGGCACCGCTGCAGCTAAGGAAAGATCCGTAGATCAACTTGTGTGTATTGGGGTGCCCCCTGCCCCGTGATATAAAGGAGCCAAGGGGAGGTGGCTGCCCTAGAGGAGGCGCACCAGGAGGAGTCCTACTCCCACCGAGTAGGACTCCCCCTCTCCTAGTTGGACTAGGATTGGAGGAGGGGAAGAGGGAAGGCGCCGCCCCCCTTCCTTGTCCTATTCGGACTAGAGGGGAGGGCGCGCAGCCCACCTTGGCCTGCCCTTCCTCTTCTCCTATGGCCCATTAAGGCCCATGGACCTCCCGGGGGGTTCCGTAACCTCCCGGTACTCCGGTAAAATCCCGATTTCACCCGGAACACTTCCGATGTCCAAATGTAGGCTTCCAATATATCAATCTTTATGTCTCGACCATTTCGAGACTCCTCGTCATGTCCGTGATCATATCCGGGACTCCGAACAACCTTCGGTGCATCAATACTTATAAACTCATTATGAACTGTCATCGAAACGTTAAGCGTGCGGACCCTACGGGTTCGAGAACTATGTAGACATGACCTAGAACCATTCTCGGTCAATAACCAATAGCGGAACCTGGATGCCCATATTGGTTCCTACATATTCTCTGAAGATCTTTATCGGTCAAACCGCATAACGACATACGTTGTTCCCTTTGTCATCGGTATGTTACTTACCCGAGATTCGATCGTCGGTATCCAATACCTAGTTCAATCTCGTTGCAGTAAGTCTCTTTACTCGTTCCGTAATACATCATCTCACAACTAACTCATTAATTGTAATGCTTGCAAGGCTTAAGTGATGTGCATTACCGAGAAGGCTGGAGATACCTCTCCGAGCAATCGGAGTGACAAAACCTAATCTCGAAATACGCCAACCCAACAAGTACCTTTGGAGACACCTGTAGTACTCCTTTATAATCACCCGATTCACGTTGTGACGTTTGGTAGTACCCAAAGTGTTCCTCCAGTAAACGGAGTTGCATAATCTCATAGTTACAGGAACATGTATGGGTCATGAAGAAAGCATTAACATACTAAACGATCAAGTGTTAAGCTAACGGAATGGGTCATGTCAATCAGATCATTCAACTAATGATGTGACCTTGTTAATCAAATAACAACTCCTTGTTCATGGTTAGGAAACATAACCATCTTTGATTAACAAGCTAGTCAAGTAGAGGCATACTAGTGACATATTGTTTGTCTATATATTCACACATGTATTATGTTTCCGGTTAATACAATTCTAGCATGAATAATAAACATTTATCATGATATAAGGAAATAAATAATAACTTTATTATTGCCTCTAGGGCATATTTCCTTCATGTAGCCCCTCACCCCTTGGTCCCGTCCTAGCGAACCGGACGGCCCAATGGCGGCTGAGGTATGCACGGGGCGGGCCCTGCCGATGCAGAACGCTAAAGCAAACAAGAAGGAAATCGCAAAATCCTAGCAAATTATTACAAGAAAATGCTGTGTTTTAAAGGTGCTGAACACATAAGTTTAACGCATCCACGAGGCATGGTGCATGATGCAGGAAATAAAATGGAGGGAAGCGCCGCCAGCAAGCGTCTTCTTCAGCCTTGGACGTCGTCATCGCCTCGAGGGGTGCCACGTTGACAACAATGTCACCGCCGTCTGTGCTTTCAGCCATGGCCGTAGGTTCGGCGGCATCATCGGCCGTAGGTGTGGGGTCAACGGCGAGGAACTTTCCCAGCAGGGCCTCCACCTGGTCCTTAATGGCTTCGGCGGCAGCAGTGCAATGCTCCAAGTCCATGGGCTCAAGCAAGGCTTCAAAGTCGAAGTTGGGGTCGCAAAGATGGAGGTGGCTGAAGACTCGGGTCACGGTCGAGGTGGAGAGCACGAGGGCCTCGCCTTCCACCATGGGGCCGACCTCAAGGACAACACCCTCGAGCGCCATGAACAGCTGGGGGAGCAGCTCGGTCGGGCCTTCCTCGGCAGTCACCAACGGTTTCTTCAACCCTCTCTCGTAGAGGTCCTAAAGCACCTCGCGGGACCTCCGCTCAAGAGAGTCCAAGGCGACGCGATCCTTGGCAAAGATTTTCTCCTTTGCCTCCAGCCGGGCGTTCTCCACCACCACCTCCTTCTTCAGCATCTCCAGACGGGCGTGCTCTGTGGTCTGCTCCCGTGCCGATTGCTCCAGCTCGGTGTCATGACCGGTGACCACATCATCTCGAGCCTTCAGCTTCTCCTCCATGCCTCATGCTGATGGGCCTCGGCGGCGTGCTCGTTGTGCAGGGTCTCCAGGTCGGCCTCCACCACCCGGCAGTGCTCCTTGGCAGTCTCAGCATCCTTCAATGCCACGTCACGGGCAGAGCGGCCAGACCAGTAGCCCGATTACCTTCCTCAGAGGCCGCTACAGTGTAGCTCCATGCCGCCCTGACAGACGGGTCGGATCTCGTCCAGCCCGCGATCAACTCCAGGCGCCCTGACGCTAGGCGACCGTCGGCGCCTTGAAGGTTGGCCCGAAGTTGGGTCAGCATGGAAAGAGCCTCCTCCAAAGCATCAGGCGCGGCAGAAGGGGCTGGGAGCTCCGGAGCCATCGGGACTTCAGCGGGTGAGCTGAGGGCGACCATCTCCGGAGTCGGCTCGACCGCAGAGATCACCCCCTCCTGAGGTTGGGCCTCTGGGCCTCGGGAGGACGATCCTGACGTAGGAGCATGCGGGCCGGCCCCGTCCTTCCGCGGTGGAGGTGGAGCAATTGCGACAGGCTGCCGGGCCACTGGGGGCTCGACCGTCTCCTTCTTCTTCTTCACCACCGGCATTGATCTGGCCGCGAAAAGGAAGGCATCAAGATACTGCGACAGGAATAGGGAATGAAGACCAAGAAGAGGCACTTACTGGTCCACGTCGGCGTAGTCCCTCACCCTCTTCTGAAGCACCATGCTCGCAGGCCTCATGTACTAGGGCACGGGTGCAAGAGCCACACCGCCGGGCGCGGGCACGGCGCCCGGATCTGCGGCGGCCTCGGCAGGCAATGAGGCAGGGGCACCGCCTCGCGGGATCAGTGCCGACCAGCTCTTCTTCGGCACCCCTTGCTTCAGCTCCTTCGAAGGGGAGCCCTTGGACATCATGGAGACCCCAGCAGAGTGTGGCGACTCCCTGACAGGGTGCTTGCCGGCATCGTCATCGTCAGAAAGGACGCGAAGGAGCTCGGACTGGCGCAGGGGAGAGGTCTCCCCCGCCCCCTCTTGGGTCACCTCCGAGTCCACCTCCTCCTCTCGATCGGACTCACCGGAGGACACCGGCACCACCCGGCTCGGGTGCTAGGGAGGCCCTAGGGGAACAAGCCCGCACTCGTCGAAGGCAGGCATGGCGGCGGCGATCTTCGCTCCATCCGGGCGGCGGTATAGCGGAAGATGAGTAGGCTGCCTTGGTCCTTCCCGACCAGGAGTCGTAGGACCTTGTTCAGCTCCTCTTCGGGCAAGTCGTCAGGCTGCAAGCGGAGGGCGCCTCCCTCGTCGGAGAGCTTCCACAAGGGGCGCGAGCGCGCCTCGAGCAGAGCCAGGCGCTGCGACAGGAACTCCCTGACAATCATGGCCCCCGTCAGCTTCTCCGCCTTCGGGTCGTCCGGCTTCAGGTCGGCCACCATCCTCTCCATGAACTGCTCCACCCGAGGGTCGACGAGCTTCTCGTGATTCCATCCCTCGTGAGGCGCTGGCATCCTAGTCAGGAGCGCCAGCCGAGGGTAGGAGCTCTTGGCATCCATGAGGACCCACTTGTTCCTGAAGTCCTCCACTTTCTTCCCAGCTCGCAAGATCGCGTTGCTGCCATTGGCAGCAAAGTTGGCACACCCCAAGCACTGGACCTCCTTGACCCGAAGGTAGAAGAGATGGCGGAGCAGCACCACGGACGACATCACCCCCACAAATGCCTCATAGTCAAAGGCGAAGATCGACAGAAGGAGGACAGAGTTGGGATGAAGATGGAGGGCGTGGAGACTGTAATGGCGAAGGACGGCGTAGAAAAAGTCAGAGAAAGGGGGACCAGACCTGCGAAGACGTTGTGCAAGAAGAAGGGATAGAAGGTGCCATCCAAGGTTTCCAGCTTGATGGAGCTGGCCCGGAGCGTTGTCTCTCCCCTCTCATTGCCGTTGTCCGCCGTCACTAGGAGCACGGCGGCGAGGCTCTTCTCCGTGATTGTGGACACGCTCAGGGCAGGCTCGAACAAGGAGTGCGAGCGCACGGCCTTCGCCTTGCCGGTGGCCATCGGCTGCGAGCTTGGGGGAGAGTATCGGTGGATCTGGAGTCTCTCTGGGCGAAGAGGAGAAGGGGATCTGGAGTAGGACGATGGAAGGGCAATGAAGGCCTTGCGACCCCACCTTTTTGTTAGCCAGGAGCGGTTGCGAGGCCGCATGGGGAAGAGAAGATGCCCACATCCATCAATCGCCATGCGCCTCCCAAGGCCGCAGGCGGTTGTGGCCCGTGGCACTCCGCACTTGTCCTTTGGCTTCGCCTCGAAGCCAAGCTCAAGCGTGCCTTTGGCCCGGGGGCTACTGTCGGCGTTCTGGGAACGGGGGTACCCAGACTTGCCTGCCTGCGGCCCATGGCGTGGCTCCGTCAACAGCCTGGTACATCCCAACTTCATCAACAATAGCTCAAGACCCTCGCGAGGGGCCAAGCCTCGCGAGGAGGATGACACCAAGACCTCCCTGGAGGGCGGCCTCACTAGGCTGGCTCCCGAGGAGCGGAGATATCTATGCAAGGTGCACCACGTGAGGGTCGAATGACATGAGCCATGATGACCAAGGCCGAGCGGGTGCAAGCGGGCGCAGTATACTAGTTTCCTCTTTGGTGGTAAGGAGGCAAGCACAGACGTGGGGTCCCGAAGAATCAGGCATAGGTTTCCATATCAGCGCAACAAGACGAAGACCGCTAGGACGGCAAGACGTAGGTCATCACAGAGCCCACCGCAGCGTCACCACCAGAGCCTTTTGCAGGCGAATACTACTTTTGTCAGGATAGCTTGTACTAGTTGTCTCCCTCAAATTTGGCCGTTGTGGGATCCCTTCCCGCCTACATTTGGGAAGAGGACCAAGCCACTATAAATAGGACTAGCCACCACCATGGTAGAGAGGATCGATTACACCCCTGACCAACTCACCAGCTCATACGAGCCTAAGAACACCTCACCTCCCGAGGTTGTTCATCCACTGTACTAGTTCATCCTCAGCCCCTCGAGGCAATCCACCACAAAGCTGGAGTAGGGTACTACACCGCAATGTCGCCCAAACCAAGATAAACTGCCGTGTCTCTTGTTCGTTGGGTTTTTCTAGCTAGGCCTTGGATTCAGTGAGTGCGCAGGCTGGGGAGGACGAGTTCTTCATGCACACCTCTCAAGGTTCTGCGGAACCCATGATCCGACGGGATGATGCAGCACAGCGGCGGTAGGTATTTCCCACAGATGTGAAACCAAGGTTATCGAACCAGTAGGAGAACTAAGCAACACAACGTAAACATCACCTGCACACAAATAACAACTTCTCGCAACCCGACGTGTAAAAGGGGTTGTCAATCCCTTTCAGGTAGCGGCGCCTCAAGATAGGCAAACGAACGTGAGTAAAATTGTAGTAAATTGATAGATCGAACGCCAAATAAAATAAATAAGAATAAAACGCAACAAGGTATATTTTGAGTTTTAATAAATCTGAAAATAAAAGCAAAGAAAAAGTAGATCGCGAAGGCAAATAATATGAGAAAGAGACCAAGGGGCCGTAGGTTTCACTAGTGGCTTCTCTCGAGAAAAATAGCAAATGGTGGGTGAACAAATTATTGTTGGGAAATTGACAAAACTTCAAATACTCATGAGGATATCTAGGCAATGATCATTACATAGGCATCCCGTCCAAGATTAGTAGACCGACTCCTGTCTCCATCTACTACTATTACTCCACACATCCACCGCTATCCATCATGCATCTAGTGTATTAAGTTCATGGAGAAACGGAGTAATACAATAAGAACGATGACATTGTTGGGGAACGTTGCAGAAAATTAAAATTTTTCCTACGGTTTCACCAAGATCCATCTATGAGTTCATCTAAGCAACGAGTCATGGGAGAGAGATTGCATCTACATACCACTTGTAGATCGCGTGCGGAAGCGTTCACTAGAACGTGGATGATGGAGTCGTAGTCGCCGTGATCCAAATCACCGATGACTGAGTGCAGAACGGACGGCACCTCCGCGTTCAACACACGTACGGAGCGGATGACGTCTCCTCCTTCTTGATCCAGCAAGGGGGAAGGAGAGGTTGAGGAAGATGGCTCCAGCAGCAGCACGACGGCGTGGTGTTGGTGGAGAAGCGGACTCGGCAGGCTTCGCCAAGCACGTGGCGGAGGAGGAAGAGGTGTAGCAGGGGAGGCGCCAGAACTTGGTGCGGCTGCCCTCCCCTCCCTTATATAGGCCCCAGGCGTCGGCCCTGGAGATCTAATCTCCCAAGGCGGCGGCCAAGGGGGTGGAGTGCCCCCAAGGCAAGTGGGCGCCCCCCCGCTAGGGTTTCAACCCTAGGCGCAGGGAGTGGGCCAAGGCGCACCAGCCCACTATGGGCTGGTTCCCCTCCACTTCAGCCCATGGGGCCCTCCGGGATGGGTGGCCCCACCGGTGGACCCCGGGACCCTTCCGGTGGTCCCGGTACAATATCGGGTGACCGAAACTTCCCGATGGCCGAAACAACACTTCCTATATATAATTATTTACCTCCGGACCATTCCGGAACTCCTCGTGACGTTCGGGATCTCATCCAGGACTCCGAACAACATTCGGTTTACTGCATAGTCATATTCATACAACCCTAGCGTCACCGAACCTTAAGTGTGTAGACCCTACGGGTTCGAGAGACACGTAGACATGACCGAGACGGCTCTCGGGCAATAACCAACAGCGGGATATGGATACCCATGTTGGATCCCACATGCTCCTCGATGATTTCATCGGATGAACCACGATGTCGAGGATTCAAACAACCCCGTATACAATTCCCTTTGTCAATCGGTATGTTACTTGCGAGATTCGATCGTCGGTATCCCAATACCTCGTTCAATCTCGTTACCAGCAAGTCACTTTACTCGTCAGTAATGCATGATCCCGTGACCGGACACTTGGTCACTTTGAGCTCATTATGATGATGCACTACCGAGTGGGCCCGATGATACCTCTCCGTAACACCGAAGTGACAAATCCAGCCTCGATCCGTGTCAACCCAATGCACACTTTCGGAGATACCGTAGTGCACCTTTATAGTCACCCGATTACGTTGTGACGTTTCAGACACCCACGGCACTCCTCACGGTATCCGGAGTTACACGATCTCATGGTCTAAGGAAGAGATACTTGACATTGGAAAAGCTCTAGCAAAACAAACTACACGATCTTGTGCTATGCTTAGGATTGGGTCTTGTCCATCACATCATTCTCCTAATGATGTGATCCCGTTATCAATGACACCCAATGTCCATAGTCGAGGAAACCATGACTATCTATTGATCAACGAGCTAGTCAACTAGAGGCTCACTAGGGACATATTGTGGTCTATGTATTCACACGTGTATTATGATTTCCGGATAATACAATTATAGCATGAATAAAAGACAATTATCATGAACAAGGAAATATAATAATAATCCTTTTATTATTGCCTCTAGGGCATATTTCCAACAGACATGATGTAGACAAGATCTATCTATGTAAAGATAGACACCATCGTTTTATCCTTAGTAGCAACGATACATATGTGTTGGTTCCCCTTCTGTCACTAGGATCAAGCACCGTAAGATCGAACCCACTACAAAGCACCTCTTCCCATTGCAAGATAAATAGATCAAGTTGGCCAAGAAAAACCCAAATACCGGAGAAGAAATACGAGGCTATAAGCAATCATGCATAAAAGAGATCAAAGAAACTCAAATACTTTCATGGATATAAAAGATAGATCTGATCATAAACTCAAAGTTCATTGATCCCAACAAACACACCGCAAAAAGAGTTACATCATATGGATCTCCAAGGTCTACAAAGAACTACTCACGCATCATCAGAGAGGCACCAATGGAGGTGGTGAACCCCATCCTAGATGGTGTCTAGATTGGATCTGGTGGTTCTAGACTCTGCGGTGGCTGGAATTGATTTTCGTCGACTTGCCTAGGGTTTCTGGAATATTGGGGTATTTATAGAGCAAAGAGGCAGTCCGGGGGGCACCAGAGGTGGGCACAACCCACCAGGGCGCGCCTGGGCCTCCTGGCGCACCCTAGTGGATTGTGCTCTCCTCGGAGCACCCCCAGGCGCAGCCAGGGCCCATTATGTGTCTTCTGGTCCAAAAAAAATATCCGTAAAGTTTCGTGGCATTTGGACTCTGTTCGGTACTGATTTCCTGCGATGTAAAAAACATGCAGAAAACAGCAACTGGCACTTGGCACTATGTCAATATGTTAGTAACAAAAAATATATAAAATGATTATAAAACATCCAAGATTGATAATATAACAGCATGGAACAATCAAAAATTGTACATACGTTGGAGACGTATCACTATCCTGTTTGGTTAGACAACATAAATGTGAATTATTTCATGCCGTCTTTTATTCCCCACTATCCATTGCACCTGTCTATCATACAATGTCTGTATGTTCAATTATTTTTCTTGTTTATCAGCCATTTGAAATGGAGAGGGTGACGACAATATCTGAGGGAGTAACAACACGGTCTTTGCTATGTCTTGAGCTTGTGTTGGTTTTCCTCGAAGAGGAGAGGGTGATGCAGCAATAGTAGCGTAAGTATTTCCCTCAGTTTTTTAGAACCAAGGTATCAATCCAGTAGGAGGCTCCTCAAAAGTCCCACGCACCTACACAAACAAACAAAGAACTCGCAACCAACGCAATAAAGGGGTTGTCAATCCCTTCACGGCCGATTCTTGAAAGTGAGATCTAATAGAGATAGTATGATAAAATAAATATATTTTTGGTATTTTATAATATAGATACAAAAAGTAAAGATGCAAATAAAAGTAGATTGGAAGCAAATATGATAAGAGATAGACCCGGGGGCCATAGGTTTCACTAGTGGCTTCTCTCAAGATAGCATAAGTATTACGGTGGGTGAACAAATTACTGTCGAGCAATTGATAGAAAAGTGAATAATTATGAGATTATCTAGGCATGACCATGTATATAGGCATCACGTCTGTGACAAGTAGACCGACTCCTGCCTGCATCTACTACTATTACTCCACACATCGACCGACTCCTGCCTGCATCTAGAGTATTAAGTTCATAAGAACAAAGTAACGCATTAAGAAAGATGACATGATGTACAGGTATAAACTCAAGCAATATGATATAAACCCCATCTTGATACAAACTACAAGGATTCCGGTCTATTGCAACAAAATTTATTGCTACAACTATCTTTCGTTGCAATAAAATGCTATATTACCACAAAATTCCAGTTCGTGGTAATAGGATCTACATATTGCCACAATTTAGTTTCATCGCGCTAGTTACCCATTTTGTTGCAATAGAAGCCATTTATTGCCACAAGCTGCATCAGCGTTGCAATATGGCAGTGATATTGCGACAGTTGCGTCCCGTTGCGTGAATTGGTCATTTTGTTGCAATAAAGACTAGGTATTGCAACAAAGTAAATCATTGTGGCAATACTTAGACATATATTGCGACAATTCTGACATGTGGCGCTAGCCATAGATACTGTTGCAAAATACATGGCTTCCTATTGCAACAAAACATGTATTAGTTGTAATAGGGCGATTTTTTGCCTCACCTTCGTTGTGTTGCAATAACTATTACATATTGCGACAACTTGTGCTTCCATGGCAATACGTACAACATATTGTAACAATCCTCTTCTATTGCGAAAAAAGGAGCAGGATATTGCAACGATATCCTCTACAGTGCCCCTGATTTTTTTCATTTATTTATTATACTATTTCTCAGGATCTAATTAAAGGGGCGTACTAGTTCATAGATGTATTAACACATTTGGTACCACAAATTGCATCTAAGTTGTATTTTTGTCACATATCTTGCAAAGTGGACATCGGTGGTACCACAACTTGGAGGAATGCTCGCTTACGCACGTGTGAAGCATTGCACACTCGCGGACGCCCTTCACTTTAGGGTTTCTTGCACCGCCAAGGTCTCCTCCACTCGCCCTACTGACCTCCTTCGGTAGCAAGGTCGTCCTCGACACCGAAAAGACGACAAGCTCACTGCCCTTCTCACCAAGGTGAGTCGTGAGCATTGGGCAGCAAATCCTCATACTCTATTCCTTCCTAATTTTTCTGTATCTTGCTTGATGTGATTGTATGCATTTATGTGATGTTAATAAAAATGTATAGCATCCAGGTTTCTCTCACCGTGATTTTATGTATTTATGTGCTGTTAATAAAAATGTATAGCATCCAAGATTCTCTCACCTAAGAAAAGTTGTGACAAAGGTAAGAAAACTTCCTTGGCGGATCCTATTTTACGCCCGCAGGCGTCAAAAGGACGTGGCTCCGTTGAAGCCTGGCCACCCGACGCCCCAGTTTGGGCCGGCCCACGGTCGGCTGCTTTTTCTTCTTTTTCCTGTTTCTTTCATTTCTGTTTTTCTGTTTCATTTTCTTTTCCGTCTTTCTTTTTCTTTCTTTTTCGTATATTATACACATTTCATTGCATATTTATATACAAACATGTTCGTTGTATATTTAAGAAAATGTCCATTGTGTATTTTGAAATTGTTCAACATATATTCACAAGAATGTTCAATGAGTATTTAAATATTGTTCAGCGTATATCACCAAAATGTTCAGTGCGTATTTAAATATTTGTTCAGCGTACATTAAAAATGTTCAGTGTGTATTTAAAAATTGTTCAGCATATGTCAAAAAATGTTCAATGTATATTTAAAAATTGTTCATCATTTGAAATTTCAAATTTTTTGTTCATGCTTTCAATAAATGTTGACATTTTTTAAAGTTTGACCCAATTTCTAAAAAACATCAAGATTTCAAACATTATGAATTTTTTTTAAGAAAAACGGTTCATTTTCCCCAAAAAACGGATCTGTTGTTGTATATACTCCCTCCGTTCCTAAATATAAGTCTTTGTAAAAATTTCATTATGAACTACATACGGATGTATATAGATGCATTTTAAGGATGGATTCATTCATTTTGCTCCGTATGTAGTCCACCCAGTGAAATCTCTACGAAGACTTACATTTAAAAACGGAGGGAGTAGTAGTTTAATTGATCAGGCAATATACATTGGTTCTTAAAGTTGGGCGCTGAAAAGCTAGCACTAGGATATGTCTGGTTTATTGGTTTGGACGAGCTATACACTAGACGGAGATAATCAGTTCGAGCTCTCTTTCTGGCGCAACAGTTTTCTGGTGATTTTTCTTGTTATGTGCCTGGATTTCGCTAGCTCCAACTGGGCCGGCCAGTTCCCTCAACTTCCTTCGCCGATTCTGACAGGAGGTCCTATGTGCCGCATTTTGCGGCGAATAGCCAGCGCGACGCACACAGGAAGCGTCCGACTGGACCGGCCCACTATAAGGACCCCGAGGTGTGTACAGCGGTAAAAAAAAATCGCAAAACCGAAAATGACGCAATGAGGAATCGAACCTACGGCGTTGCTATAATCAAGAAGCGCTGCTAACCATCAGACTGAATGACTGCATCTGAACGATGATGCATCGCGATTGTATTTAAGAACTCTCTATTGCGGGATATTTTCCTTGCATGTTATTTCCTGTACGTGTACTGCAGCATATAGATTTGAATATGTGATTTTTTTTGAAAAGCTGGAACATGATTGGAAATACCTGAATATTTTCTAAAGTTGTGAACAAAATTTGAAAACACAAAATATTTAACAAAATTACGAACATTTGTTTCGAAACACGAACATTTTTTGGAATTACGAACAATTTGTTCAAAACGCAATTTTTTCAAAAGTTGAAAAAACATGAACGTTTTTTGAATATGTGAACAAAATTGGACAAGCTGGAACATTTTTTGAAATTAGAGAACATTTTTCGAATTTATGACAAATTTTAGAAATGAGAACAATTGTGATAAATAGGAGCGTCAAAACTTGTAAATATGAACACTTTTTTAAATTTGCGAACAAATTTTGGAATAGGAACATTTTTTAATTTGTGATCAAAATTTGAAACATGAACATTTTATAAATTTGTGAACAAATTTGAAAAGCTGGAACTCTTTTTGAAATTCCTAAACATTTTTCGAATGCAACCAAAATTTAAAAACATGGACAATTTTGAATTTGTGAACAAAAAATTGAATTTGCAACCAATTTGTGAAAACTCGAACATATTTTGAATTTTTGAACAAAATTTCAAAATAGGAAGAATTTTTCAAATGACGAACATATTTTAAAGGTTGAGTATAAAATTTGGAAACACAGACAATTTTTGAAACATGAAAAGTTGAAAAAAAGAAAAAAAACTAAAAAAAGGAAATGAAAAAAACAGAAAAGGAAAAAAGAAAAGAAGAAGAAAACAGAAAATTTAAAAATGTTAAAATAAATACAAAATCCGGTTCAAAGAACCTTCTAGAAGGTTCCCCAAACGGGTAAAAACCAGATGGGAAACTCTAGAAGGTTCCAAAAACCGGAACTGCCGTCCTACAATGGGAGATGGGCCGGCCCAATGGATCGCTGCCCTATGCGATTGCGCGACTGCTTGACGCAGAGAACGTCAGATAGGATTTTCTGATTCTGACCAGCCAGATACCAATGTAAAAAAAGCTGCGAGCCTAAAGTAAGAAAACGTTGTGTGTGCGCCCATTCCAGGCAGCCCACTTTTTCCTTCTCTTTTTGTTTGCTACTCCCTCCGTTCTCAAATAATTGTCTTTCTAGAGATTTCAACAAGTGACTACATACAGAGCAAAATGAGTGAATCTACATTCTAAAACATGTCTACATACATCCGTATGTTGTAGTTCATTTGAGATGGCTAGAAAGACAATTATTTAGGAACGGAGGGAGCAGTAGCCAGCCCACATTTTTCAACCTCGAAAGCAAAATTACTATTGTAACTTTCTTATTACATACTAACATAGATTTCCCTAAAAAAACATACTAACATATATATAGGGATGACTTCTGACGTAACATATTTAAGGCATGATAAGTTGCAGCAATCTATATACTAACATAGCTTATCTTTATGCTACTGACCTCCACAAATGTGTGGTTCTACATACCAATAAAACAGCAAGCAAGGGAAAATTAGTCTACTACTTCAAGATTTCAGTAGCAAATAGGTAAGCAATCAGCAGCAATTTTTCGATAAAAGGGTATGGCTCTTCACAAACACAGCAAAATCTAAATTTGCAGCACTTTGTTGCACTTGCAATGAAAAATACAGAGGGAAATAGGTGGAATAATCATACTTTTGTTGTTGTGGAGGTAGTAGGTTGTACGGGAGGCAGGCAAACCAGTCCCGGGCAGGCGAGCAGGATGTCGGAAAAGCCGGAGCAGAGCCGGTTGGCATCGGAATTGAGATGTTGGGCAGTCCAGCCATGCACCCACGGGCAGGATCGACCAGCCAAGATCCATGGAGGAGGAGGCCGACGGGCGGAAGGCGCCGAGGGGCGGGTGGCGGAGCAAGTTTAGAGGGAGAGGGGAGTGGCAGGCGCCAGCGCGGGCTGCTTCGTCAGCCGCCATGGCGTGGTTGTTGGGTGCGCCAACGCCGTGACGGGCGGGCGAACAGGGATCAGGTACGAGTTGAGGTATGGAACCTGCCCATAAAGGGCTAGTATTTTCTATTTTCTTTTGAGCATAGTTTTTTAAGCTTACATAACTCCTGAAATTACAAGGAGAGGATTTCGTCATAATACAGGACTTCCATGGAAAATAAGAACTTGATGATGCAAACAAAGAAGTTGTTTCAGTTTCATGAGTAGTATTCTACAAATAATCGTCTGGGTTCTTAGCCAATCTGGCCTTCGTCGATCCGCCATCGAAGAAGGCTTGTTGGAGCTTCCTTGATCCGGACCCATTTTTTGACATGTCCGCGTTGGCATTCCGTCAAACACGTAGCAGGTCGGCCGGTGCACCCAACGAGTGCTGCCTCCGCTCGGTCGCCGCTACTCCCGCCCCGCAACTCCGCCGTGCTACTCGCCCGGCAGCAGCAGCTCGCTTAAGAGAAGCTGCCCGCACCCGCCTCCGCGATGCTCTCAATCCGCGCCAAAGCACGTGCTACCGCTCGTGCTCGCAAGTGCTCGCGCCACCTAGTCCGGCTTTGGGTGTCGTGGTCACGTCCTGCCGCCGAGTTTCAGCTCGCGCCACCGCAGGGCGCCGAGCCCAACCTCCATGCTTTCGCCGGCGGTCTTAAAGCAATGAGCCTTGAGGAGCATGGCGGGCGTCGAGGTGAGCATGCTCGTCGGTACAGGATGTCTGGCGACATGGCGGCGAGGGATGGGTAAGGCGCAGCCCAGGATTGGTAAGGCGGTTTGGTTGTTTAATTTACATAGTTGAATCTCCATGGTTATCGTTTGAACAAAAGCGACATAATTATGTTGGACCTACTATGGCTAGCTGGGACAAACCCTCCCCAGATTGTCCAGTAAGATGAAAGATGCTGAGATCACCCCATCTCAAGATCGGAATGTGAAATCGAGACTGACATAGATCAAGCGTCTCATCAACCCATCCCATCAGTACTTATGTTTCGAGACAAGAGTATAACCTAATAGTTTTAAAGTGAGGGTCGCATGAGATTTCTGTGAACTGTAGTTCAAAACTAGTCAAAATTTTGCTGCTTTGACCAACAGTTGACCAAGGCACAAATATTTGACATATCGCAACCTAAGTGTAGATCCATGATGAAACAACACATTTCTAGCACAATAAATCTCAAAACTAAATTGGTTTGGTTGTTTAATTTACATAGTTGAATCTCTATGGTTATCGTTTGAACAAAACCGACATAATTATGTTGGACCTACTTTAGCGTGGACAAACCCTCCAAGAATTGTCCGCTAAAATAAAAGATGCTGAGATCACCCCATCGGAATATGAGATCGAGAGTTCGAGACTGACATAGATCGACCGTCTCATTAACCTATCCCATCAGTATTTTTTGCTGCTTTGACCAATAGTTGACCAAGGCATAAATTTTATATATATCCCAACCAAAGTGTAGATTCATGATGAAGCAAGACCTTCCTAATTGGCTGCGGGTGGTTGGCGGACCGGGGTTACAGCAAAGGGGTTGAAGCACCGTGGTACATCACCTACCCAGTGCGTGCACTGGTCGACGGTGACGGCGTCCATGGACATCGTTTGTTCCTCCTTGCACGCTCCGTTGTGGTGCTCCCACTCCTTCTGTCTTACTCCGGGTGAAAACTTGATCTTCGGATCAGACAATGACGATGTTCGTGGTCGTGCCGTTCCTGGAGGCATCGTCTTTGAGTCCTCGGTCCAACCTGTCCGTCGCACATCTTCCCGGATGATCGCTCCTCGTGCTGGTGGTCTCCATCCACTCTAAGAGGATTCATTTTTTTGCACATCTTATAGGTGCTTCGTAGTCGTTGAGGTTGTGTGTCGGTGTCTGGCATTCGTGTATCTTGCCTTGGGTGTGTGTGACGTGTGTTTGTATCGGTTGCTTCGATGTATGTGATGGTTGCTTTATAATATAAAGCGGAGAAACTCTTTTTCGTTTGTTAATTGGCTTTCTCAAATGGTGACGACTATACAAATATCGTTGACGAGAACGTTACATGGGAGGGCGCCGGATCGCCCCTCCATGATTCTCGGATTTGGTGGTTTTGTAACCATGATATAACTTTTTACAAACAAAATTTAGTATTCCATCCGTCTCAAAATCGATTTACAAACTAGAACATTCCCTCAAAAAATAATTACTTTTTTAGAACAAAAATAATTACTTTCCCACCACCTAATTTAGGTGTAATGTTGTTTGCGCCAATATTTTTTAACCTCCCGCTAAAAGGTTCCAAATTAGAGTCTTTGTTTCAAAAAAAAAAGCTTATATTAACCTTCCCGCTAAATACCCTCGTAACAGAACCACACCAGGGCGTCTTTCACGGGAGATTGGATCTGAGCTCTCGCCCCTGGCTTCTCTGTGCTGCCGGTGTCATGACGGCGTCAACACAGCGAACCACACTCGAGTCGGCTGCACGGCGTCAGGTTATTCCACCCGATCTCCTCCCTTCCTGGAACCTCCGGTCCTCCTCGATCTCGCCCTCCTCCATCTCCTCTGCGCCGACCGATGTGGGCCGCGTCTCCGTGTCCTCGGCCATGCCGGCGGCGGCAGCGATGCGGTCTGGCGTTGGCGCCGACGGAGTTCCCGTCTCATCTCCTTGCCCCTTAATCCCGTGTCTGGACCAAGCACGACACCACCTCGGTGTTGCACGCCGCGACAATGCCCGCCCGGGCTCAAACCCCCCTCCCCCACGAGCTCTTCCTCCTCGACGCGCCGCTCTCTTCGTCCCTTGTCTCCTCCGCTCGCCGCTTGATTGTAGAACTAGTCAGGGCAGGGGACGACATGGCCGCCGCCAAGCAGCAGCCGCCGCTATACATTGTCATCGCCGACGACCGCCAGAGGAGCAGCTTCCCGTGCACGCGCCCCATCCCACAGAGCGCGCTCCAGCTCATGGGCTGCAAGCCACGCCACACCTTCAAGGTCTGTCTTCCCCCATCTTGCTTGTCCCCCAATCTGTCAGCTCGCTTCTTTTCCCTTGGGTTCATTCTGAATCTTTAGATTAGACTCGGTATCCTACCATCTCTGCCGCATCCCTGAACCTCCATAGCAAGCGATGTAGATCAGTTTTTTTTGGTATTCCATACTCCTCATATCCTACTTCAATTGGCTGATGGGATCAGTCTCATTAGCGAGCGTTGTACATCTGCCTCATATCCTGCTTCAATCGGCTGAACCTACATAGTGTATTTAATTGCAGTATGATGTTCACAGCAGGGGCGGAGCTACTAGGAGCCTCCCTGATGCACAGGCATCAGGGTCGATTGTTTGGCGTCTCCTCCTCTCCCTCTTTTATATTTGGTTGTTTGGTCTCACACTAAAGCTGCTAGATGTAATGTGGACTCAGGGCCAGAACAGAGAAGATGCAGAGCAGCTAGACTGGGTGTGTGTTCAAGGCAACAAATGCCCTTTTTACCACTGAACCACCAACACATGCTGGCTCTGCTCTTTTGATGTTCACTTACACACAAAAAGACCACACTGTATCCATACCCGTGCACGCACACAGCCCACACTGTACTACACTATTTGGGTACACACTCAGTACAATATCTTCAGCTTCTACAATGGCTTGTCTGACTGGTTATATTTGGTTTCAATGAATTGATAGGAACGCAGCCAAAAGAACGCCGATAACCGTAAGAAACAGAAGACAAAACACAAAATTGGATCAAAATCTTACTCGCAAGTAAGCTTTGAGAAGGTATGAGTCTAACTAAATATGTATGCCTCGCTGCTAAATATTGTATCGTGTTTCAAGCATCTCATTGTTATATTACTTGCAGAGAAACTTGGAACTCACCCACACGAACGACGGAACATGGTCTAACGCAGAGTCCTAGAAAGTTTACGTAAGTACACTGACTTTTGGCTATTCTATAGTTATTCAATGATGTGCATTCGGTGTGTTTCATCCAATGTTGAGGAACTTCGATGGCAATCGCTTTCGGTCGGCTTGGGAGTAAGGATTAATCGGTGAATCGGCCTATTAACTGGATTAATCGGTCGAACATTAATCGGTAGATTAAATAGGAATTTAGCAATATATATTCAAAAAAAATTATGTATTGTACCACACTCCCATGCTCCTAGCTATATGATATAGCAAAATATGGTACTATAGGTATATGAAAAATAAAAATCATAAACAAGATCACAAGAGGTCAAATTGTTAACCCGGATATAGGAAATAACAAACAATATGTATCCGACATATCAAGATTAATATGCAACCACACAAGACAAGATGCAATCCAACATGTATTATATAAATGGCAGCCACACAAATAGGGAATACAAAATAAATGGCAGCCACACAATATGCATCCGCATGTAAAGATAAATAGCAGCCACACAAATAGGAAATACCGAATATAATTCATAATAAGGTTCACAAGACGAATAGGTAACAAGGTCCAAATAAGTTCAACTATATAGATAGAAATAGCCAAATAAGTAACATGCTAACAAGGTTCGCCACACACATAGAAATAGGTATCAAGGTAATAAGGATTAAGAACATAAGGTTCGGGCACACAAATAGCAAGCAAAATAAGTTTATGACGAATGGCTCAAAGTCATGGGCTCCTCCTCATCATCATCATCTTTGGTTGCCATCACCCCATCATCATCGGACTCGTAATCAATCTCATCCTCCTCCATATCTACCGCATGATCAGATTCATCATCATCATCCTCAACGTATTCTTCAACTTCATGGAGTTCTCTAACTCGTGCACTCCTACGAAGCTCTGTAGGTTCGCTTTCCCCATCGCTTCATCAATGATGTTGTATGGCACCCCGTAGTGGGATCAAACTCATCATCAATGTATGCCTCTTCACATATCCAATCTTGTGCTCGTGACGCATCTTCACCAAGAAGAACATCACTAGAAGAGGATAACTTCTTTCTTTTATCAATCATCCTTCCATTGAATTGGATATAAACTAGATTGTCCCTACGGGCCACATCTAGTTTATTTCTCCTCTTTGCATCTACCTACAAAATGAAAATGGAAGCCTCATGAAATAAATTGTGAGAAGAATATCCAGATTTGACAAATTGTGAGAAGAATGTCCAGATTTGACTAATTGTTAGAAGTCTAAGAGTTACCATTTCAAAAGTGCTCCAATTTCTTTCAGATCCGGATGAACTTGTGGTCAAGTTGAGTATCCTTATGGCCATGTGTTGCAATGTAGGAGTTTGTAATCCATAAGTTGACCACCAATCACCTACAATTTGAGACAAGTGAAATAACATGCAATCAGCCCATAATTTCGTAAATGTTATAATAAGTTCTTTTGCTTTGAGAACATGCTTACCTAAGATCGAAATTGTTATTCTCCATTGCTTTCAATGCAGCCACCTTCCCAAACATACCCTCTTTCTTTTTAAACTTGGTGAAGTCAATGTTAAACACCTTATTTTGCTTGATGTCATCATCATAATAAAATGTCTCCATGACTTCCATAAGCGCACCACTACCTCCACATCCGTAAACATGCTCAAGATTGACATAACTATATTTGGGATTCAAGATGTATCTTTGCCATGTGCAATGGAGAATCCACCTCCCACTCATCTTGGTATTCATGGCATTAGTGATCACCAAATAGTCTTTTCTCGAATTTTCAACATCAACCTTGATTTCCCTTTTGCACTTATTAGTTCTCCATACATAGAGGCCATAGATGGGCCATCCCCATCACCAACCGAAGCACCTTCACCAATGGCTCAAAAACCTTGCAAGGTAACATAAAATGATCAAATGAGTCATATAAGCACGCAAACAGCCCCACCATTAGAAATGCACAAGTTACAACTACAACTATGACTACTTGACAAGATGCAAACAACCCCAATGTAGAAATACATAGATGCGAACACCCCAACATATGACTAGATGCAAACAAATTTCATAAACATACCTTGATGCAAAGTGATACATTTTTCCAAAAGCCCCTACTCATTATTGTGGCGTTGGGCCTTTCCTTTCACCGTTTTAGGTGCTTGCATGCTTCCCATTCATCACTACAAACCATTGCCCTTAGTTCTTTCTTTTTAGAAACCAAACTTTGCAACGTAAGAAATGCCAAGCAAATCGTGTCACCCCCGGTCTAACAATATCTCTTTTTTCGTGAAAGACCTCATCAAGGACAATGTTTTATGATGTGCATAAAGAAAAATTGTCATTTGCTTAGCTTTGATGATTGTAGGGCCAAATTGCTTCACTTCCCAATTGCTTCTACCATCAAATTGAGGGTGTGAGTTGCACATGAGCTCCAAAAGATTTTTGGCCATTTTCCTTTCAAGATCTCCTTTGCTCCCATGTTGTTGGAAGCATTATGCATGACCACTTGCACAACATTTTCAGCACCTACAAGATGGAAAATCTCAAAATCAGGACCTACAACATTATGAAAATCAATGAATGAAAGTAAACTTGAGACTTCAAGAATCATACCAATTTTCTCAATGCACTCACACTCAACTACATAATTGAAGATGTATAGACTTGTGTGTGCATCAGCCGACGCCTCCTTTGATTCAAGAAAGGCGGTCCCTAACTTGCAATGCACGCACAAATTCATTATACTTCTTCTTTTCTTGTCGGTCCAAGCATCGGTCATGATAGAGCACCCGGTTTCCACCCTCTCAAGCTCATGTGGCTTCATCAAATCCTTTGTTCTTTCCACCTCTTGCAAAGCAACATCTTCTCTCGAGCATATATTGGGAAGGTGGCTTCCATTTAGGACCAAATCGACCAAGGGCTTCACAAAAGCTGCTTGAAGTCATCATCATTGATGACATTGAAAGGAATATTTTTCTTGTACATCCATCTAGCCAAATATTGCCCTACCATGTAAGCTTTCTCCTTGTCAATTGCATCATTTATGTTCTCACTGGAACTTCTTCAATGGGATGGAAGGATCAATTGGCATCACACATTTATCAATAGGCCCGACTTGCGAGCTTCACCTTCTCCAATTGCATGAAGCTCTTCCTCGTTATTGTCATCATCAACTTGAATGACAACCTCGACGTACTTCTTCATCATGTTTTTTTCACCTTCTTCTTCTTTTGTGGTGCCTCATAAGCATCCTTACACCTTTTCTGGCGATCCGGTGTGGCTACATTGCAACTTGTCACGCTTCCCTTTACACCGCCCAATATGTTGCTTCATCCTATCGACGCCTCCACCCATCTTTCCACACAACTTGCACTTCACTCATTTGTAGATCTAAAGGATTGATCAAGGTTGCAAACTCCCACCCCATGTCATCTGAATTTCTTTTGAGAGTATGAAAACTTGCACCGGTAGAGGCAACCGTAGACCCCTACAAATATATTGAATGAGCAAACATAATAAGTATCAATGAGCAATCTGTAGTATTAAATAATTAATCTACAGTCTACAAATCATACAATAGAAAATCAGATTTGTTAGGACTTTGGAGTATGTTACAGTAGCATAAGAAAGCACGTACAGATCCGCCCAAAATTAATATAACCTACACCTAACTTGCTAAACAACGAGTTTTTAATGTACAGATCATCCCACAATTAATATTTAATATACACTAAGCGTAATATCCATGGATTATTAGTTCATTGCTATAATTGGAGTGTTTACGCATTAACATTTTAACCAATACATCGCTTATTACCATAATAGACAGCATACATCAAGCCATCCATCCGCCTACTAATTTCTTTGTAATTGGAGTGAATCTGTGAATGTCCGCAGAATTTAGTTGGAACAACCCATCCATCTACTAATCTTAAGTAGTTACATACTTAATTTACAACTACTCCCAAATAGATCATCACGACTCATACTGTCATACATATTGATCAGTGATCACACTCACACATCTCACTATATGGCTGTATGAAATTGGAAATTGAATCAAAGATGTACTGCATCACAACGGCTCTGAGGCCGAGAGGGGAAGAAGATGTTACCTTGCTCACCGGTGAAGCCATGGAGGAGCAGTCTCACAGGACGGAGCAAATGGGAGCAGATGGCAACCACCACTGGGACGAGAGATTGGGAGGAGCCCACGGGTGAAGGAGTCCGGTGATGGATGGGAAGGAGGAGAAGGTAGGCTAGCTGCGGGGCTATCTTTGCATGCGTGCGGAGCTACTCGTTCGAACACCGGCGAGGACTGCCACCGCCACCAGATCGGCCGGATGGGAAAAGGAGTGGGAGGGCGGCGGGGAGCCAAAACCTAGCTAATTTAGGAGCCGAGGGGGCCGAGCGGGCCAAAATATTGGGCTTTGCTTCCAATGATTAATCGTCATGGCGACTAATCGGTCTCGACAACCGACATTTCTACCGACTTTCAGCTTAATCGGCTTGGGCAGTTAACACCATGAATAGGCACTATTCGAGTCGGCCACCTAGGGAGTAGCGATTAACTGGCCCGTTAACTGATTTAATCGCCGATTTCTTGAACAGTGGTTTTCAGTAAGATGGAACAAGAAAGCAAATTGTTGGAAGTTATGCATTTTGATATGTGCAGTCCATTGAGTGCTGAGGCACGTAGTAGATATCGTCATGTTCTTACTTCACGAATGATTTGAGTAGATACTGTATATTTACTTGATGAAACACAAGTCTGAATTATTGAATGGTTCAAGTAATTTTAGAGTGAAGTTGAAGATCATCGTGACAAGAGGATAAAATGTCTATGGTATGATCATAGAGATGAGTATCTGAGTTACGAGCTTTGGCACGCAATTAAGACATTGTGGAATTTGTTTCCCAATTAATACCGCCTGGAACACCATAGTGTGATGGTGTGTCCGAACATCATAGTTGCACCCTATTGGATCTGGTGCGTACCATGATGTCTCTTATCGAATTACCACTATCGTTCATGGGTTAGGCATTAGAGACAACCGCATTCACTTTAAATAGGGCACCACGTATTTACATTGAGACGACACCGTTTGAACTATGGTTTGGAGAAACCTAAGTTGTCGTTTCTTAAAAGTTTGGGGTCGCAACGCTTATGTGAAAAAAGTTTCAGCTTTGATAAGCTCGAACCCAAAAGCGGATATATACATCTTCATAGGATACCCAAAATGGTTGGGTATACCTCCTATCTCGAATCCTAAGCAAAAGTAATTGTTTCTAGAAGCGGGTCCTTTCTCGAGGAAAAGTTTCTCTCGAAAGAATTGAGTGGGAGGATGGTGGAGACTTGATGAAGTTATTGAACCATCACTTCAACCAAAGGTGTAGCGAGGCACGTGAAGTTGTTCATGTGGCACATACACCAATTGAAGTGGAAGATGATGATAGTGATCATGATGCTTGGATCAAGTCACTCTACCGAACCTCGTGGAGTCGACTAGGACGCGTACTACTTGAGTGGTACGCATAATCGCTTTAGAGGTCATGTTGCTAGACAACAATGAACCTACGAGCTATGGAGAAGCGATGGTGGGCCCGGATTCCGACAAATGGTCGAGGCCATAAAATCCGAGAGAGGATCCATGACTTTGGAAGAAATACTTGATGGTCGTAAGGCCGTTGGGTACAGATGGATTTTAAAAGGAAGACAGACAATGATGGTAAGTATCACCATTAAGAAAGCTCAACTTGTCATTAAGATGTTCTCTGACAAGTTCAAGGAGTTGACTACGATGATACTTTCTCACTCGTAGCGATGCTAAGAGTTTGTTGGAATAATATTAGCAATTACTGCATGATTTATGAAATCTTGCAGATAGGATGTCAAAACATTGTTTCCTCGACGATATCCTTGAGGAAAGGTTGTATGTGATACAACCAGAAGGTTTTGTCAATCCTGAAAGACGCTAGCAAGTATGCAAAGCTCCAGTAGTCCTTCTAAGGACTGGAGTAAGCATCTCGGAGTTGGAATGTACGCTTTGATGAGATGATCAAAGATTTTGGGTTTATACAAAGTTTATGAGAAACTTGTATTTCCAAAGAAGTGAGTGGGAGCACTATAGAATTTTTGATGAGTATATGTTGTTGACATATTGTTGATCGTAAATGATGTAGAATTTCTGGAAAGCATATAGGGTTATTTGAAAAGTGTTTTTCGATAGAAAACACGGATTAAGTCGCTTGAACATTGAGCATCAAGATCTATGAGAATAGATCAAAACGCTAAATGGTACTTTCAAATGAGCACATACCTTGACATGATCTTGAAGGTGTTCAAGATGGATCGATTAAAGAAGGAGTTCTTGCACGAGTTGTAAGGTATGAAGTTAAGAGTTAAAGCTCGACCCACGGAGAGAGAGAAAGGACAAAGGTCGTCCCTATGCTTCAGACGTAGGCTCTATAGTATGCTATCTTGTGTACCTTAGGAAGTGTGCCTTGCCATGAGTCGGTCGAGGGTACAAGAATGATCCAGAATGGATCATTGGACAAATGATCAAAATTGTCATTGGAGTAAATAAAGGACATGTTTCTCGATTATGGAGGTGATAAAGAGTTCGGCGTAAAGGGTTACGTCGATGCAAGCTTTAACACCTATCCGAATGACTCGAGTAGCAAACCGGATACGTATAGTGGAGCAACCATTTGGAATAGCTCCAAGTGGAGCGTGGAAGCAGATTTACAATATCACATAGAGATTTGCGAAATACATACGGATCTCAATGTTGCATACCCGCTGACTAAAACCTCTCTCACAAGCAAAACATGATCAAACCCCGTAACTCATTGAGTCTTAATCACATGGTGATGTGAACTAGTTTAGTGACACTAGTAAACTCTTCGATGTTGGTCACATGGTGATGTGACTGTCGTTGTTAATCACATGGCGATGTGAACTAGATTATCGACTCTAGTGCAAGTGGGAGGCTGTTGGAAATATGCCCTAGAGGCAATAATAAATGAGTTATTATTATATTTCCTTGTTCATGATAATCGCTTATTATCCATGCTATAATTGTATTGATAGGAAACTCGGATACATGTGTGGGTACATAGAGAACACCATGTCCCTAGTAAGCCTCTAGTTGACTAGCTCGTTGATCAATAGATGGTTACAGCTTCACGACCATGGACATTGGATGTCGTTGATAACGGATCACATCATTAGGAGAATGATGTGATGGACAAGACCCAATCCTAAGCCTAGCACAAAGATCGTAGTTCAGATGCTAAAGCTTTTCTAATGTCAAGTATCATTTCCTTAGACCATGAGATTGTGCAACTCCGGACACCGTAGGAATGCTTTGGGTGTACCAAACGTCACAACGTAATCGGGTGGCTATAAAGGTGCACTACGGGTATCTCCGAAAGTGTCATTGGGTTGGCACGAATCGAGGATCGATTTGTCACTCCGTGTAACGGAGAGGTATCTCTGGGCCCACTCGGTAGGACATCATCATAATGTGCACAATGTGACCAAGGGGTTGATCACGGGATGATGTGTTACGGAACGAGTAAAGAGACTTGCCGGTAACGAGATTGAACAAGGTATCGGCATACCGACAATCGAATCTCGGGCAAGTACAATACCGCTAGACAAAGGGAATTGTATACGGGATTGTTTGAATCCTCGACATCGTGGTTCATCCGATGAGATCATCGTGGAACATGTGGGAGCCAACATGGGTATCCAGATCCCGCTGTTGGTTATTGGCCGGAGAGTTGTCTCGGTCATGTCTGCATGGTTCCCGCCGTAGGGTCTACACACTTAAGGTTCGGTGACACTAGGGTTGTAGAGATAATAGTATGCGGTAACCCGAATGTTGTTCGGAGTCCTGGATGAGATCCCGGACGTCACGAGGAGTTCCGCAGTGGTCCGGAGGTAAAGATTTATATATAGAAAGTCCGATTTGGCCACGGAAATGTTTGAGGTCATCGGTATTATCTGGGACCACCGGGTGGGCCCACCTATCCCGGGAGGGCCCCATAGGCCGAGGGGTGTGGGAACCCGGCCCCTGGTGGGCTGGTGCGCCCCTTGGGCCTCCCATGCGCCTAGGGTTAGAAACCCTAAGGGTGGGGCGCCTCCACTGCCTTGGAGGCCAAGCCACCCTAGGGCCGCCGCCCCTCCTAGATGGGATCTACAAGGGTCGGCCCCCTAGGCCCCTATATATAGTGGAGGGAGGAGGGCACTGCATCTAAGTCCTGGCGCCTCCCTCTCTCCCGTGACACCTCTTCCTCCACCTTTGCGCTTGGCAGCCCTGCCGGATCCCGCCATTTCCACCACCAGCCGTCGTCGTCTTTGGATCTCCATCAACCTCTTCTCCCCTTGCTGGATCAAGAAGGAGGAGATGTCTCTCCCAACCATATGTGTGTTAAACGCGGAGGTGCCGTCCGTTGGGCGCTAGGATCATCGGTGATTTGGATCACGATGAGTACGACTCCATCAACCCCGTTCACTTGAACGCTTCCTCTTAGCGATCTACAAGGGTATGTAGATGCACTCTCCTCTCTCTCGTTGCTAGTCTCTCCATAGATAGATCTTGGTGACTCATTGGAAAATTTTGAATTTCTGCTACGTTCCCCAACAGTCTGCATCTGCTCCTGCAATAGGTATGTCACCTAGCGGTGCATCAAGGACATAATTCTTCTGTGCAGCAATGAGGATAATCCTCAGATCACGGATCCAATCCGTATCATTGCTACTAACATTTTTCAACATAGTTTTTCTCTAGGAACATATCAAAATAAACACAGGGAAGCAACAATGCGAGCTATTGATCTACAACATAATTTGCAAAATACTATCAGGACTAAGTTCATGATAAATTAAAGTTCAACTAATCATATTACTTATGAACTCCCACTTAGATAGACATCACTCTAATCATCTAAGTGATCACGTGATCCAAATCAACTAAACCATGTCCGATCACCATGTCCAAATCAATTATATGATTCACGCTCGACCTTTCGGTCTCCAGTGTTCCGAGGCCATATCTGCATATGCTAGGCTCTTCAAGTTTAACCCGAGTATTCTGCGTGTGCAAAACTGGCTTGCACCCATTGTAGATGAACGTAGAGCTTATCATACCCGATCATCACGTGGTGTCTCGAATCCATTTAACTTTGTCAATCTGGTGCATACTCGTATGCGAACACTTTTATCTTGAAATTTAGTGAGCGATCATCTTATAATGCTACCGTCAATCAAAGCAAAATAAGATGCATAAAGGATAAACATCACATGCAATCAATATAAGTGATATGATATGTCCATCATTATCTTGTGCTTGTAATCTCCATCTCTGAAGCACCGTCATGATCACCATCGTCACCGGCGCGACACCTTGATTTCCATAGTAGCATCGTTGTCGTCTCGCCAACTATTGCTTCTACGACTATCGCTACCGCTTAGTGATAAAATAAAGCAATTACAGGGCGATTGCCTTGCATACAATAAAGCGACAACCATATGGCTCCTGCAAGTTGCCGATAACTCTGTTACAAAACATGATCATCTCATACAATAAAATTTAGCATCATGTCTTGACCATATCACATCACAACATGCCCTGCAAAAACAAGTTAGACGTCCTCTACTTTGTTGTTGCAAGTTTTACGTGGTCGCTACGGCCGAAAGCAAGAACCGTTCTTACCTACGCATCAAAACCACAACGATATTTCGTCAAGTTAGTGTTGTTTTAACCTTCTCAAGGATCGGGCGTAGACTCACTCGGTTCAACTAAAGTTGGAGAAACTGACACCCGCTAGCCACCTATGTGCAAAGCACGTCGGTAGAACTAGTCCCGCGTAAGCGTACGCGTAATGTCGGTCCGGGCCGCTTCATCCAACAATACCGCCAAACCAAAGTATGCCATCTTTGGTAAGCAAGATGACTTGTATCGCCCACAACTCACTTGTGTTCTACTCGTGCATATAACATCTACGCATAAACCCGGCTCGATGCCACCGCTGTTGGGGAATGTAGTAATTTCAAAAATTTCCTACGCACACGCAAGATCATGGTGATGCATAGCAACGAGAGGGGAGAGTGTTGTCCATGTACCCTCCTAGACCAAAAGCGGAAGCGTTAGCACAACGCGGTTGATGTAGTCATACGTCTTCACAATCCGACCGATCCAAGAATCGAACATACGGCACCTCTGAGTTCAGCACACATTCAACTCGATGACGTCCCATGAACTCCGCTCCAGCAGAGCTTTGCGGGAGAGTTTCGTCAGCACGACGTCGTGATGACGGTGTCGATGATGCTACCGACGCAGGGCTTTGCCTAAGCACCGCTACGATATTACCGAGGTGGAATATGGTGGAGGGGGGCACCGCACACGGCTGGGAGAGATCAACTTGTGTGTCTAGAGGTGCCCCCCTGCCCCCGTATATAAAGGAGCAAGGGGGAGGCCGGCCACCTCAGAGGGCGCGCCAGAGGAGGAGTCCTCCTAGTGGGAGTAGGACTCCCCTTTCCCGATCCCACTAGGAGGGAAGGAAGGAGAGGGAGGAGAAGGAAAGAGGGGGCGCAGCTCCTCCCCTAGTCCAATTCGGACTAGGCCCATGGGGGGCGCGCGGCAAGCCCTCGTGGCTTCTCCTCTTTTTCCCCTAAAGCCCACTAAAGCCCATATGTACTCCCGTATTCTCGTAACTCCACCGGTACTTTGAAAAATACCCAAATCACTCGGAACCTTTTTGATGTCCGAATATAGTCGTCCAATATATCGATCTTTACGTCTCGACCATTTTGAGACTCCTTGTCATGTCCCCGATCTTATCCGGGACTCCGAACTACCTTCGGTACATCAAAACACATAACTCATAACATAAATCGTCACCTAACTTTGAGCGTGCGGACCCTACGGGTTCGAGAACTATGTAGACATGACCGAGACACGTCTCCGGTCAATAACCAATAGCGGAACCTACATGCTCATATTGGCTCCCACATATTCTACGAAGATCTTTATCGGTCAAACCGCATAACAACATACGTTGTTCCTTCTGTCATCGGTATGTTACTTGCCCGAGATTTGTTCGTCGGTATCTCAATACCTAGTTCAATCTTGTTAGCGACAAGTCTCTTTACTCGTTATGTAATGCATCATCCCACAACTAACTCATTAGTCACATTGCTTGCAAGGCTTATAGTGATGTGCATTACCGAGAGGGCCCACAGATACCTCTCCGACAATTGGAGTGACAAATCCTAATCTCGAAATACGCCAACTCAACAAGTACCTTTGGAGACACCTGTAGAGCACCTTTATAATCACCCAGTTAAGTTGTCATGGCACACAAAGTGTTCCTCCGGTAAACGGGAGTTGCATAATCTCATAGTCATAGGAACATGTATAAGTCATGAAGAAAGCAATAACAACATACTAAACGATCAAGTGCTAAGCTAACGGAATGGGTCAAGTCAATCACATCATTCTCTAATAATGTGATCCCATTAATCAAATGACAACTCATGTCTATGGCTAGGAAACTTAACCATCTTTGATTCAACGAGCTAGTCAAGTATAGGCATACCAGTGACACTATGTTTGTCTATGTATTCACACATGTATTATGCTTCCGGTTAATACAATTCTAGCATGAATAATAAACATTTATCATTAAATAAGGAAATAAATAATAACTTTATTATTTCCTCTAGGGCATATTTCCTTCAGGAACAACTAGATCAACATTGTAAATGATAGTTTCTTTTTTAACTTTTACCGGTTCTTTAATTTCTTGTTTAATATGTGGGTGATATTTAAACCACTTCTCCTTAGGGAGATCAACATGAGTAGCAAAAGATTCCTAAAAGGATGCTACTATCTGAGAGTCAAGTCCATATTTAGTGCTAAACTTTTGAAAAGCATCGGTATACATAAAAGATTTAACACAATCAAACTAAGGTTCAATACCTGACTCTTCACCTTCGTCGAGTTCCCAATATTCAGAGTTGCGTTTAATTCTTTCTAAAAGATCCCTCCGGAATTCAATAATCTTCTTCATAAAAGAACCAGTACAAGAAGTATCGAGCATGGATTGATCATTACGAGAAAGTCAGGCATAAAAATTCTGAATAATAATTTCTCTTGAGAGCTCATGATTGGGGCATGAATATAACATTGACTTAAGCCTCCCACAAGCTAGAGCGATACTTTCTCCTTCATGAGGCCAAAAATTATATATATAATTCCGATCACGATGAACTAGATGCATATGATAACTTTTTGATGGAATTCCAATTTCAACCGAATCTAGTTCCAAGCTCCAATATCATCGCATAGCCTATACCATGTCAATGCTTTTCCCTTCAAAGATAAAGGGAAAACCTTCTTCTTAGCTCCATCCCCGGGTAAACCTGCAAGCTTAAACAATCCACAAATTTCATCCACATATATCAAGTGCATATTAGGATGTTCGGTTCCATCTCCTGCATAAGGATTAGCTAGCAGTTGTTCTACCATACCTGAAGGAATTTCATATTCAATATTTTCAGTAGGTGCAGTAGGTTGAGGGGAAACTAATTGTGGTTCCGGTCGATGTGAAGATACCCCGAACAAACCCCTCAAAGGATTGTTTTCCATAGTAGCAAGTGACAATAAATTTCAGCATGTAGTAATAATGTTTCCTTACCAATTTCCACTTACCAAAAGCGCTTCACTCCCCAGCAATGGCACCAGAAAATGGCCTTGATGACCCACAAGTATATGGGGTCAATTGTAGCATTTTCAATATGTAAGAGTGTCGAACCCAACAAGGAGCAGAAGGAAATGGCAAGTAGTTTTCAAAGAAGGTAATGTCTGCAAGTGTTAAAATTGTAAGTAGCAGAGTAGTTTGATAGCAAGATAATTTGTAACGAGCAAGTAACAATAGTAGAAACAAAAGTGAAGCAAGGTATCCCAATCCTTTTGAGTCAAAGGACATGCCAAAATGGTCTCTTATGATAAGCAAAGTGTTTTTGAGGGTACACGGGAATTTCATCATGTTGGCTTAATTCGTGTTCGCTACTTTGATAATTTGGTATGTGGGTGCACAGGTGCTTAGGTGTTGTTCTTACTTGAACAAAGCTTCTACTTATGATTAACCCTCTCGCAAGCATCCGTAACTATGAGAAAACTATTAAGAATAAATTCTAACCATAGCATTAAACTTTTGGACCCGATCGGTCCCTTAAGTAATAACACATAAACTAGGGTTTAAGCTTCTGTCACTCTCACAACCCATCATATAATAACTACTCCACAATGCATTCCCTTAGGCCCAAATATGGTGAAGTGTCATCTAGTCGACGTTGACATGACACCACTAAGGGAATCACAACATAAATATCTTCAAAATATCAAACACATATCAAGTTCACATGATTACTTGTAACATGATTTCTCCTGTGACCTCAAAAACAAAAGTAACTACTCACAAATGATAATCATGCTCAAGATCATAGGGGTATTAAATAGCATAATGGATCTGGACATATAATCTTCCACCAAATAAACCATATAGTAATCAACTATGAGATGTAATCAACACTACTAGTCACCCACAAACACCAATCTATAGTTCCGGTACAAAGATTGAACACGAGAGATGAACTAGAGTTTGAGAGGAGTTGGTGCTGTTCAAGATGTTGATGAAGATAGCTCTCCCTAAGATGGGAGAGTTGTTGGTGATGATGATGACGATGATTTCCCCCTCCGGGAGGGAAGTTCCCCCGGCGGAATCGATCCGCCGAAGGGCAAAAGTGCTCCTGCCCAGGTTCCGCCTCAAGACGGTGGTGCTTCATCCTGAAAGTCCTCCCCTTATTTATTTTTCTAGGTCAAAGTGACTTATATACCAGAAGAGGGGCACCGGAGGTGGGCCTGGGTGAGCACAACCCACCAGGGCGCGCCTGGGCTCCCTGGCGCGCCCAGATGGGTTGTGCCCACCTGGTGGGCCCCCTCTTGAACTTATTTGCTCCAATATTCCTCAAATATTCCATAAAAAGTCCTGGTAAATTTTCAAATTTCATTTGGATTTGTGCGTAATAGGTAGCCCGACGTAGCTTTTTCGTGTCCAGATTTCCAAATTTGCATTCTCCCCTTTTTGTATACCTTGCATATTATGAGAGAAAAGGTATTAGAATTACTCCAAAAAGCATTATTATACAATAAAACAACATGAATAACGGAGGGTAAACATGATGCAAAATGGACGTGTCAAGATTGTATTGTTGCCATCGAGGATAAAAGATGGGGTTTACATCATATTGCTTGAGTTTATTCCTCTACATCATGTCATCTTACTTAATGTGTTACTCGTTCTTTATGAACTTAATACTCTAGATGCATCTTTGGATAGCGATCGATGTGTGGAGTAATAGTAGTAGATGCAAAGTGTGAGTCGGTCTACTTGACACTGGACGTGATGCCTATATTCATGGTCATTGCCTTAGATATCATTATAACTTTGCGCTTTTCTATCAATTGCTCGTGACAATTTGTTCACCCAATCGTAATATTTTCTATCTTGAGAGAAGCCTCTAGTGAAACCTATGGCCCCGGGTCTATTTTCCACCATATAAGTTTCTATTTTCCATCATATAAGTTTCGATCTATAATATTAGTTTCCTATTTACTCCTTTTGCAATCTTTTACTTTCTCGATCTATAAATGAAAAATACCAAAATATTTACTTTATCGATTATCTATGTCTATTAGATCTCACTTTTGCAAGTAATCGTGAAGGGATTGACAACCCTTTATCACGTTGGGTGCAAGTTTGTTTGATTGTTTGTGCAGGTATTCGGTGACTTTTGCGTTGTCTCCTACTGGATTGATACCTTGGTTCTCAAACTGAGGGAAATACTTACTCTACTTTGTAGCATCACCCTTTCCTTTTCAAGGGAAAAACCAACACAAGCTCAAGAGGTAGCAGGAAGAATTTCTGGCCCGTTGCCGGGGAGATCTACGCCAAGTCAAGACATACCAAGTACCCATCATAAACTCTCATCTCTTGCATTACATTATTCTTCATTCGGCTCTTGTTTTCCTCTCCCCCACTTCTAAAATGATTTTTGAAAAGATTTGCCTTTTTATTCACCTTATTTTGTTCGATCTTATGTTTGCTTGTGTTACCATGTGCCTTCCTTTTGCTTGCATCTTCGCATGCTAAAAGTTTATGGATCCTTATCCACTTGCTAATCTTTTTAAGAGATCCAATTATGATGAACCAATTGCTAGTGAGTTGAGTGCACTAGATTATCTTTATGAGGTTTTGCTTGAAATTCATGAATCAAATTGTGATGAATTGTTAAAAGAATAAAATTATAAAGTGATTCACGATAGCTCCTTGAATGAAAAGCATGATTGTAATGACGTTATTATAAATTCTATTAATTTCAATTGTGTTAATGATATGCAAAACCATAAGCTTGAGGATGCTAGTTTTGCTATGTCTACTACTTGTTGCAATGATCATGATTGGGGTCATTCTTCTTATGATCTTGAAAATTTATTTAAGCCACATGATGAATATGAGATTGATAATAATGTTTGCAATAATAGTGATCGTTACCACTAGACACGCAGTGCCGTGCAGCGGAAGTGGAGTTGAGGCAGCGCATTCCCGGAGTCGCCTCACATTCCCGGAATCCTCCTCCTTGCCAATATCCCATGTAGCCGATCAGATCCCACGAACAGGTTTGCCAGAACGGTGCAAGCGCACCGCCTCTAACGGTATCTGCGCGTGCAGGAGGAACATCATGCGGCGGACTGCTAGGTCCGATCACACTGGCCGGCAAGTGGAGGTGGCTATTCACAACACATGCAAACCCTAGCGACAGCACCAAAGCGAATCACCGCATGAGTGTGCCACACCTCCACTTTATATAGGCGTCCATCGCGGGCTCAAAACTTGGGCCTCGCACGGACCCTAAAGCCCACAAGTCTACCGGCCACAATCCGAATACAGCTCGGATCACATCCGACCAGTGTCCTTGGATCCAACCTCGTAGGTTCCTTCCCTTAAGCGTGCGACCCCTTAGGTTCAAGTCGGCTTGGTCGCAGTTCGGATCACCTCCTAACTGCACGGTTGGTAGCGGCCTCTAGCAAGGCATGCCGAACACCAAGCGTATTATGAAGTCGTTAGGCGAACCTCAGCATAACATGTCACACTTGAGTTTCCTTTGCCACACGATATATGTTATCGGGCTCAAGGCGAGATTGTCATACTTGTGCTAGCCCGACCTCTTTCTCATTCCAGTGATGCCGGCCACTATCTGGATTATCTCATAATCCATGTCGCATGGCCATGCTTCTCTTGGTCGGATCACATGAGGGGCCCAGAGTATATCTCTCCTGATCGGAGGGGCAAATCCCATCTTTCTCGACCACGTCTCGCAGCATGTGTCTGGACAAGCCCGAAACCTACCTTTGTAACTACCCAGTCATGGAGTAGCGTTTGGTCGGCCCAAAGCAAGTCTGTTTCCATCTCGAGTACATGCATCAGCTCAGGTCTTAGGACATATAACGTATGTTGTAATAGAGACTCACAGATGACATATCGCTGCGTCTCATAGTTGGGTCTGTCCAACTCGGACCTTATCTCGACTCGGATCTGACTACGTCGAATGCAAACTGCACCTTTCCAAGTCCATATTATCCGGTTAGCATCCAATGCTCCATGGCTAGTGAGACCAAGCCACCGACTGTGTCATATGCTAGTCTAGTCGGCCACGCGTCCACACAACCCTTTCGACTAGGGATCTTTTAGGACAGTCATCATACAATGCATAATCCCACAAACAAGTCACGTACTTGCTAATACACATCATTGATAATGTCCAAGGACCATCTTTATTTACAAACACATAGGAAATATCATCATACATGATTGCCTCTAGGGCATATCTCCAACATGGAGAATGTTCAATCTTATGAATTTTTTGATAAAAGTGGGTTTGGAGAGGTCATGACTTTAGTTAATGTTAATCCCACTATTTTCGAAGAGTGTCAACTTTGCATGCATGTGAATCGTGTAGAGAATATGTTATGTGATAGCTATATTATTGAATTTGCTTATGATCCTACATGTAATTATTATGAGAGAGGAAAATATGGTTGTATAAATTTTCAAGTTACTAAATTACCTCTCTTCATGTTGAGATTGCTATCATCTCTTTCTTGTTCCTTGCATATGCTAGTTTTTTCATTCCTTGATAATTTGTTTGCTTATAAAATGCCTATGCATACGAAGTATTTTAGACTTAGATGTGTTTGTCACATGTTTTATGATGCTCTCTTTGTGCTTCAATTCTTGTCTTTCATATGAGCATCATCGAAATTTCATTGCCTAGCTAAAAGGCTTTAAAGAAAAGCGCTTGTTGGGAGACAATCCAATATTTTTCCTTGCTGTTTTGCAATAAATATTTCATATAGCCTCCGTTAGATGTGGTTTTGTGTGTTAATTAGTGTTTGTTCCAAGTAAAACCTTTGGGATAGCTTACGGTGATAGTTGTTTTGATCTTGCTGAGAAACGGAAACTTGTGCACCCAGGAAAATAATTTTCTTAATTCACAGAAGAGTGATTTTGATCTGATTATTTTTGAATCTGATTGGTACACAAATTTTCCAGGTTGTCCTAATTTTTCAGAATTATTTGAGTTACAGAAGTATTCAAGAGTCACAAATTGCTACTGCATCGCTCTGCATTTTGATGATTATGTATTCTATGTGTTGTTTGCTTATTTTGATGAATCTATGGCTAGTATCTGGGGTATGAACCATGGAAAAGTTAGAATATAGTAGATATTACACAAATATAAACAAAGAATGAGTTCACAACAAGATCAAAAGTGATGATTTATTTTCTTATACTAAAGGAGCTTATGAGATTTTCTGTTGAGTTTTGTGTTGTGAAGTTTTCAAGTTTTGGGAAAGGATTTGATGGGCTATGGAATAAGGAGTGGCAAGAGCCTAAGATTTGGGATGCCCAAGGCACCCCAAGGTAATATTCAAGCACAATCAAGAGCCTAAGCTTGGGGATGCCTCGGAAGGCATCCCCTCTTTCGTCTGCGTCTATCGGTAACTTTACTTGAGGCTATATTTTTATTCACCACATGATATGTGTTTTGCTTGGAACGTCTTGTATGATTTGAGTCTTTGCTTTTTAGTTTTCCACAATCATCCTTGCTGTACACACCTTTTGAGAGAGGCACACATGAATCGTGATTTATTAGAATACTCTTTGTGCTTCACTTATATCTTTTGAGCTAGGCAATTTTGCTCTAGTGCTTCACTTATATCTTTTTAGAGCACGACGGTGGCTTTATTTTATAGAAATTGATGAACTCTCATGCTTAAATTATATTATTTTTAGAGTCTCTAAACAGCGTGGTAATTTGCTTTGGTTATAAATTTAGTCTTAATATGATAGGCATCCAAGAGGGATATAATAAAAACTTTCATATAAAGTGCATTGAATACTATGAGAAGTTTGATTCCTTATGATTGTTTTGAGATATGAAGATGGTGATATTAGTGTCATGCTAGTGAGTAGTTGTGAATTTGATAAATACTTGTGTTGAGGTTTGTGAGTCTCGTAGCATGCACGTATGGTGAACCGTTATGTAACGAAGTTGGAGCATGAGATATTCTTTGATTGTCATCCTTTGTGTGGAGGTCGGGATCGCGCGATGGTTAACTCCCACCAA
This sequence comes from Aegilops bicornis, assembly GCA_021605145.1. Classification (NCBI taxonomy): domain Eukaryota; kingdom Viridiplantae; phylum Streptophyta; class Magnoliopsida; order Poales; family Poaceae; genus Aegilops; species Aegilops bicornis. Next base: position 221,069,724 of record CM038674.1, on the reverse strand, counting down.
AGCTTCCCCTAGGAGCATGCGCGTAGTACTTTGTTTCGAGGACTAATAGATTTTTGTAATAAGTATGTGAGTTCTTTATGACTAATGTTGAGTCCATGGATTATACGCACTCTCACCCTTCCCCATTGCTAGCCTCTCTAGTACCGCGCAACTTCCGCCGGTACCATACACCCACTACCTTCCTCAAAACAGACACCATATACCTTCCTCAAAACAGCCACCATACCTACCTATTATGGCATTTCCATAGCCATTCCGAGATATATTGCCATGCAACTTTCCACCGTTCCGTTTATTATGACACACATCGTCATTGTCATATTGCTTTGCATGATCATGTAGTTGATATCGTATTTGTGGCAAAGCCACCATTCATAATTCTTTCATACATGTCACTCTTCATTCATTGCACATCCCGGCACACCGCCGGAGGCATTCATATAGAGTCATATTTTGTTCTAGTATCAAGCTGTAATTCTTGAGTTGTAAGTAAATAAAAGTGTGATGATCTTCATTATTAGAGCATTGTCCCATGTGAGGAAATAAAAAAAGAGAAAAGGCCAAAAAAAGAAAAATGAGAGAAAAAGAGAGAAGGAGGAATGTTACTATCCCTTTTCCACACTTGTGCTTCAAAGTAACACCATGATCTTCATGATAGAGAGTCTCCTATTTTGTCACTTTTCATATACTAGTGGAAATTTTTCATTATAGAACTTGGCTTGTAGATTCCAACGATGGGCTTCCTCAAATTGCCCTAGGTCTTCACTAGCGCATATGCCCGTGCGTTGCAACGGGTGAAAAATTAGTATGCATTTAAAGTTAGTGAATTATATATGCAAGTAAAACCATGTGCGCACGTGAAAAATGAACATTTAGCTTCTCCGTTTCGCCAGGTGTGAAGTAATCAATCCATTATTTTCTTCATTCATTGATCAAGGGCATTTAAGAGTTTTGTTACATCATCGTACGCCGGAGAAGGTCCATAAATTATTGTCCCTAAATTATTCAATCTACTTGTCCTTTCAATCGAGGAGATTTTAAGGTATGAAGTTTCTGAATATTGTAGGAAACATGAACCATTATTTATTTTTTAAATCTTGAACAAATTTTTTAAAATTATGTATACTTTTAGAAAAAAATGAAATTTTTTTGAAACAGGAACACCTTTTAAAATTCACAAACATTTTTGAAAATACCAACTTTTTTATAAAAAGATGAATATTATTGAATTTGTGAAAATCTTTTAGAATGAGAACATGTGTTGAAAATTCTTAACATTATTTTGAATTGTGAAAACTTCACTAAAACAATAATATTTTTTGTATTTGGAGCATTTTTTAAATTGCCATTTTGTTTTTAGAAATCTCAAACAATTTTTAAAGACAATAAAAGTTTTTGAACAAAAGGGAAACTTTTTGCAAGTTCTGAATATTTTTTCAAAATAGCAACAAAATTTTGGAATTCTGAACATTTTCTATAATTAGATTATTTTTAAAATTTGAACGTTTTTTTGAGAATTTTCAATTTATGAAACAAATTCTATAAGATAAGTAAATTTGGAAGCGAAAAAAGAGATAGGGGAAGGAGAATGAAAATAGAAGTAAAACACAGAAACAAAGAAAAATGGGTCAGCCCATTATTGGTTGTTTTGTGCGAAGTTTCGACTATTTGTCGCCTTGTGCGGAAAATATAATTTTCCCAGCTGCGTTTGCAATAAAATAAGTGGGCTGGCTTCGCTTGGCCACAGTGCGCGACTCACGTACGAAATTCTGGAAAAGCCTTTTTTTAGCAGAGGAACACATAAGAATTTAGTACCACCTCGAATAGAAAAAAAAACAACATTGAATGGATGAAAAAATGGGCGAAATGCACCTTACTTTGTTAGTAGGTATAGATGAGCAAGCAAGTTGGATGCACACCCACTTAGTTTCTTTTTGAGTTTTCATAAACTTATAGCTCTAGTGCATCCGTTGCATGGCAATCCCTACTCACTCACATTGATATCTATTGATGAGCATCTCCATAGCCCATTGATATGCCTAGTTGATGTGAGACTATCTCCTTTTTGTCTTCTCCACAACCACCATTCTATTCCACCTGTAGTGCTATGTCCATGGCTCACGCTCATGTATTGCGTGAAAGTTGAAAAAGTTTGAGAATACTAAAGTATGAAACAATTGTCTGGCTAAAACCAGGGTTGTGCATGATTTGAATATTTTGTGTGATGAAGATGGAGCATAGCCAGACTATATGATTTTGTAGGGATAAGCTTTCTTTGGCCATGTTATTTTGAGAAGAGATAATTGCTTTGTTAGTATGCTTGAAGTATTATTGTTTTTATGTCAATATTAAACTTTTGTTTTGAATCATACAGATCTGAACATTCATGCCACAATAAAGAAAATTACATGGATAAATATGTTAGTTAGCATTCCACATAAAAAAAATCTGTTTTTATCATTTACCTACTCGAGGACGAGCGGGAATTAAGCTTGGGGATGCTTGATACGTCTCCAATGTATCTATAATTTGTATTGTTCCATGCTATTATATTATCTGTTTTGGATGTTTTATATCCATTAATATGCTATTTTATATGATTTTTGGGACTAACCTATTAACCTAGAGCCTAGTGCTAGTTTCTGTTTTTCCTTGTTTTAGAGTTTCGCAGAAAAGGAATACCAAATGGAGTCCAAACAGAATAAAACTTTCACGATGATTTTTCTTGGACCAGAAGACAACCAGTGGACTTGGAGTGCAAGTCAGAGAAACCACGAGGCAGACACAAGGACGGAGGGCGCGCCCAGGGGGATAGGGCGCGCGCCCCCACCGTTGTGGGCCCCTCGTGACTCCACCGACCTATTTCTTTCGCCTATATATTCTCATATATCCCAAAAACATCTAGGGGAGCCATGAAACCACTTTTCCACCACCGCAACCTTCTGTACCCGTGAGATCCCATCTAGGGGCCTTTTTCGGTGTCCTGCCGGAGGGGGATTCGATCATGGAGGGCTTCTACATCAACACCATTGCCCTTCCGATGAAGCGTGAGTAGTTTACCACAGATCTACGGGTCCATGGCTAGTAGCTAGATGGCTTCTTCTCTCTCTTTGATTCTCAATACCATGTTCTCCTCGATGTTCTTGGAGATCTATTCGATGTAATACTTTTTTGCGGTGTGTTTGCCGAGATTCGATGAATTGTGGATTTATGATCAGCTTATCTATGAATATTATTTGAATCTTCTCTAAATTCTTATATGCATGATGTGATATCTTTGCAATTCTCTTCAAACTATCGATTTGGTTTGGACAACTAGATTGGTTTGTCTTGCAATGGGAGAAGTGCTTAGCTTTGGGTTCAATCTTGCGGTGTCCTTTCCCAGTGATGTAGGGGCAGCAAGGCACGTATTGTATTGTTTTCATCGAGGATAAAAAGATGGGGTTTACATCATATTTCTTGAGTTTATTCCTCTATATCATGTCATCTTACTTAATGCGTTACTCTGTTCTTTATGAACTTAATACTCTAGATGCATGCTGGATAGCGGTCGATGTGTGGAGTAATAGTAGTAGATGCAGGCAGGAGTTGGTCTACTTGACACGGACGTGATGCCTATATTCATGATCATTTCCTTAGATATCGTCGTAACTTTGTGCTTTTCTATCAATTGCTCAGCAGTAATTTGTTCACCCACTGTAATATTTTCTATCTTAAGAGAAGCCTCTAGTGAAACCTATGCCCCTGGGTCTATTTTCCACCATATAAGTTTCTATTTCCCATCATATAAGTTTCCGATCTATAATTATAGTTTCCTATTTACTCTTTTGCAATCTTTTACTTTCGACCTATAAACCAAAAATACCAAAAATATTTACTTTCTTTGTTTATCTATCTCTATCACATCTCACTTTTTCAAGTAACCGTGAAGGGATTGACAACCCCTTTATCGTGTTGGGTGCAAGTTTGTTTGATTGTTTGTGCAGGTATTCGGTGACTTGTACGTTGTTTCCTATTGGATTGATACCTTGGTTCTCAAACTGAGGGAAATACTTACTCTACTTTGCTGCATCACCCTTTCCTCTTCAAGGGAAAAACCAACGCAAGCTCAAGAGGTAGCAGTATGTCTTGCGCGGGATACCCGTGGTGACAATGGGGTATTCTATTGATTCACTTGATGTATGTTTTGGCACTCAACTCGCGTATTCCCGAGGTGAAATTGGGGTAATTGATACATAGGGTTGATGCATGTTTTCTTCCCTGTTTCTCCGGTAGGAATCTTGGGGCGCTCTTTGAGGTTTTTATGTTGGATTGAATATTATGAATCTAAAGTTGTTTGATGCATATCGTATATTTGACCCACAGATACTTGTGTTGACATTGGAGTATCTAGGTGACATTAGGGTTGATTGACGTGTGTCATATGGTGTTATTTTACTACGACCTCTCGGGCTGTTTGTGGCACTTAGAGGAATAGCTCAATGGATTGATCGGAAATAATAACTTTGAGGTGGTTTCGTACCCTACAAGCAATTTAATCTTATGTTCTCCTCAATAGGAACTTTGGAGTGACTTTGTATGCACGTTGAGGGATTGCCATATGATCTAATTATGTTATCATTGTTGAGAGAGCTTACACTAGTGAAAGTATGAACCCTGGGCCTTCTTTTCAAGCATTGCAATACCGTTTTCGCTCATTTTTACCACTTTCTACCTTGCTGTTTTTATATTTTCATATTACAAAAACATATATCTTGTCGGCGTTCTAGGAACGGGGGTCCCCAGACTTGCCTGCCTGCGGCCTGCGGCGTGGCTCGAGTGGTGGCCCAGTACGGCCCTTCTTCATCAACGCAAACTCAAGACCCTCGCGAGGGGCCAAGCCTCGCGGGGCGAACGACACAAGGCTTCCTCAGGAGCGGCCTCGCCAGGCAGGCTCGCGAGGAGGCGGAGAGATCAAGGCAAGGGTACCTCGCGAGGTGCTCGTGACGCAAGCCGTGCGATCAAGACTAGGCAGGCGCCGGCCTGCGTAGTGTCCTAGTTTCCTCTTTGGTGCAAAGGGGGCAAGCACAGGCATGGAGTACCGAGGCATCCGGCAAAGGTTACCATATCGGTGCAACGAGACGAAGACCAGCAGAGCGGCAGGATGGAGGTCATCGTGGAGCCCAAGACAGCGTCCTCGCCTGTGCCTTTGGCAGCCGAAGACCAACTTTAGTCAGGATAGCTTGTACTAGATGTTCCCCTTCAAAATGGTCGTTGTTGGCGCCCTTCCGCTCAATATTTGGGAAGAGGACCAGGGCCTCTATATATAGAGCTAGCCACCACAGCAGAAGGCATCTAGAATCTCATAGAGCCCCCATTAGATCGAGAGGCGATCAAACTCTCCCAAATAGTTCATCGCACCAGCCCAAGAACACCTCTCGCGAGGCTGTTCTTCCCCTTGTACTGTTCATCATCAGCCCCTGAGGCAATCCACCACACCACACACTGGAGTAGGGTATTACACCACAACGGTGGCCCGAACCCGTATAAATCTTGTGTCCCTCGTGTTGTTCATCGTTTATCTTAGATTCTCGCGAGGCGATCGGACGTGGATTGGTAGGGGGAAGATCTTCGCGCGCACCCCAGAGTTCAAACCTTAAGGGTCTGCCGGAACCCAACATCCGACATTTGGCGCACCAGGTAGGGGTGCGCTGGAATCTTTCTTCCGCTTTTCCTCGTTCGGTCATCCGTCGTGTCCATGGCTGACGCCGCTCAGCTCGTCGGCTGTCGGCGTCAGTTGCTCTCGCCGCCATCGCTGCCGCCTGTGACTCCCGGGCGGGTGTCCCCTGTTGCCTGTCGCCGCCGCCAACGCCGCCACCGGCCCGGCGGGGAACGAGCAGCAGGCCTCGTCGCTGCATCCCTCGGTGCGGCGGGAAGGCCGCACTGCCACCCCGTCGCTGACTCTAGCTAGTTCGTTGTCCCATGCCCGTCGCGCCCCCACGGACGCGCATGCCGCGTAGCTCCTAGCGCGTGAGCTTCAGCACTACCGTACCATCGACGACCTCTACAAGGAGTGGCTCGCTCGCATCACCGAGCTCGTCAGCGCCGCAGGGGGCTCCCCTGCGCCGTCCCTCTTGCTGCCTCGCCCTCCGTTCTGGGCGGGTGATGCAGCCCAGGAGGTGCCTCCGCCACCTCCTCCCCAAGAAGGCACCCTGGCTCCAAGGCACGCGGCTCCTGGACGAGATCCACCGTGTCTAGCACCCGCGCGACAAGAAAGGAGCTGCCAAGAAATCCCTCGTCCCCAAGAAGGTGCTCGTGTGCTCCCTGCACCGGCACACCATGACTGCATCCCTGCGCCAGCATGTCAAGACCCCGCACTGCTCCAGGCAGCGGCGCGCGGGAATCCCCTGGAGAAAGCCCCGCGTCAGCAGAGAGCTCTGGTGGCTACCACAGGCTGCCGCGCCTTCACCACCGAGCTACGCAGTGTCGCCTGGCCGGGCAAGTTCAAGCTGGACCTGCCTCGTTGCTACGACGGCACTGCCGACCCCGTGGAGTTCCTGCAGCTCTACGGGGCATCGAAGTGGCCAACAGGCACGAAAAGGTCATGGCGAACTGGTTTCCCATGGCGCTCAAGGACGGTGCCCGTACCTATCTCCTGAACCTGCCTCCGGGCACGATCTCCTCCTGGGACGAGATGCACACCCGCTTCATCGCCAACTTTCAGGGCACTCGCGACCGTCCGCCGGCCATGGGTGACCTGTGCTGCATGAAGCAGCATCCCGGAGAGACCTTGCAGAAGTACATCCAGCATTTCAACAGCGCTCGCCTCAAGATTCCCAAGGTTACCGAGGAGGCCATCATCTCAGCGTTCTCTGACGGCGTCCGCGACGTCAAGATGAAGGAGGAACTGGCGATCCATGAAGATCTGTGCACGTCTCTGGAGCTGTTCAACCTGGTGACCAAGTGCGCAAGGGCTGAGGAGGGACGCCTCTCCCTTCTCGAGCTCCCAGCTGCAGATCCAGAAGAGAAGAAGGCCAAGGCCAAGGATGTGAAGCGCAAGGGAGCAGCTGTGCTCGCAGCAGAGCCGGACACGAAGCGCAGCAGGGACCAGCCGGAGTCGTCCAAGGGCAGCCGGTACTGCGTGTACCACAATCTCCACACCCACAACACCAACGAATGCCAAGAGCTCAGGGCCGTGCAAGAAGGCCATGTCAGTTGACGCCCCGAGCGCAACGATCGGGGCTATGGCCGAGGCGGAGGAAGAGGTGGAGGACGATGGGACGACCGTGGCCCTCGACAAGGGTGGTGGTGTGACTGACCATGAGGACCGGCCGGTGACTAGCCTCATGAGGGGGGCTTGGAGAGATCAGCCTCGCGAGGATCGCCCACAAGGCAACGCAGCCTTCCTCCTCGCCACCACCACCAAGAAGGAATGACGACCATTATCGGGGACGAGTTGGGGCTTCCAGGAGCCGTGTGCTATCACTTGCATCCTGGGCGGTGCCCAGGCCCCAGTCTCTCAGCGCATCTTCAAGCAGTTTGCTCGCGAGGTGACGCGGTCCTCCCCAAGCTCGAGGCCATGCGCCCTCTTAGGTGGTCCACGTGCGCCATCAGGTTCAGCTCAACGGATCAGCTCAAGTGTGTGGCAACAGCCGGTGTCCTCCCAATAATATGTTCCCCAGTCATCAGCAATGTGCAAGTTACCAGGACCCTCATCGACGGCGGAGCAGGGCTCATCGTCCTGTCCGTCGTGACGTTCAACAATCTCCAAGTGCCATACGATCAGCTTCAGCCGACCAAGCCTTTCTCAGGAGTCATTGATGGTTCCACTGTCCCGATAGGGCAGGTCCGCCTCCCTGTCACCTTTGGACAGCGCAAGAACTACCGTACCGAGCTCATTGACTTCGACGTCGCCCACATTCACCTGCTATACAATGCCATCCTCGGATACCCAGTCTTGGCCAAGTTCATGGCAGTGACTCACCATGGCTACAACGTCCTCAAGATGCCAGGAAGTGTCGGAGTCATCACGGTCCCCTGTGAAGAGAAGGATGCGGTGTGCTCTCTTGAGCGCGCCTTCCGAGCCGCGTCGATCGAGGACCCAGACAGCAAGAGTGGAAATCTTCCTGAAGCAGCTCCCAAGAAGAAGAAGACATCACCCGGCTCAAGGCCTCAGGAGGCGGGAACCTCCGGAGGCGCCACATCAGGATCTGCGCCCAACCAAGGGGCGCCGCCCTCTGTTGCATAGGAAGGCGCGCTCGGCACCCTCCTCGGGCAAGGCTCGGGGGCTCTCTCCTGTCACTGACTTTGCCAAGATCACGAGGGAGGCGCTCGGGCACCACTTGGAGGCGTGCTTCGTGGCACGTTTTCTCAGGACGGCATAAGGCAAGGAGGGCCCAACCCTCAGGAGTTCATCACCAAGGTCACTCAGGAGCTGCAGGAATCAAGAGTCATGTGCGGCAACCGCTGCCTTCCTAGCGTAGCTCCCCATCCAGGCGAGGATGGCGGGCTGCGAGTCTGCATCAACTACCCAGGGCTCAATCGAGTCGCGTCCCAGGAGCGCTTCTGGCCTTCACGCATGGGACGTTGCGAGGGTCCGCCTCACAGCTACGTTCGCATGCCTTTCGGCCTGCCGAACACGGCTGTTGCTCACCAGCGTATGATGAGGAGCATTCTAGAGGCTCAGGTGGCCAGGCACCGCACGTTCCTGGAGGGAATGGAGATGGACCTTGCCGAGCCGACTGGACCTCCAGAGGCTCCCGAGGCTCAGAGTTCCGAAGGTTAGTGAGGATTGGCTTCTTCACCACGCACCATCAGCTACTCCAATAATCACTCTGCAACCATATCAGGTGACATCCTTCGAGTTTCATTTCAGCTGGGAGCGCCCTCAGGGCTGCATCATTCCCAGGTCACGTGGGTCTGTCCCCGCGGCATGTACCCATTTTGCTTATGTCTTTAGCTTACTTTATTGGGGGCGCCCCTCGGGCTGCATCATCCCCGAGCCGCCCGGGCCTGACCCAGTGGCGTGTGCCTTTCCTTGCATCTATCTAGGTTGGATTGCCTTTTCATGCTCAACTTGCCTATGATTATCACCTTTCGCCCGTCGCGGCCCATTTTTCTCCCTCATGCAAACCGCTTGCACGTTAAAAGGGGGGTGCCTGAGCATCGCGACTCAGGAGCTCTTACTGGCTCTCCAGCCCTCACCCCCTGGCCTTGTCCACGACATCGTGACCTGGCATACCAGCGGTGGCTGAGCCTGCTCGTGGGCCGTGACCTGAGGACGTAGAGCATTTGCATCTAACCATCATGCAGGAATACTCAGCCACCAAGGCTCAAGATCAGGCGCAACCCGCCTTGAGGTAGGGCCTAGTGAGTCCCGCGCTGGCTCACGAGTGCCTAGATACACCTCGTCTAGCCTTACCGTGCCGGCCACCTGTCAGGGCGGGGCTGTACATGCCCTGGGGGCTCCTCCTCGAGGGGAGCCCCCTCCCACGTACTAGTGGAAGCACCATGCTCCGCGCTGGCTGACGACACTGCCAAGGAGCGGCTATGCCTGTACACATAGGGAAGCGTTATGCTCCGCGCTGGTGATAAACAACTGAGGGCAGCCCACAGCTGTATCAACCTCAGGGAGCCCAGAGCTCAGTGTCTGGTCTCATCGCAACGCCTCCCCTCGGGAGAGACGCGCGAGGGGGCTGGGCACGGGGGCTGCGCCCGGGTCACGCCCGAGCGCACGCCACCCAGCCAGGACCCTCGGACCTGGTCGTCGCGCACCCCTCCCCGAGCGGAGCCAAGGTATGAAGACCCGTTTGAGTGTCAAGGGTGACTCCTGAGCATCGCGACTCAGGAGACTAACTGGTCACGTAGCCCCTCACTCCTTAGTTCCGAAAGGCTAACGACGGTCGAGGTATGCACGGGGCCGGGCCCTGCCGACATAGAATGACAGATCCTCTCCTACACCCTGTCACGACCGGTTTTCCAATAAAATGTTTATTGAGAAACCGACCTTTTGAGTCCAGTACGAGGAAAAAATCTTCCCGTCTGGTAGGCAAAATCTTGATACAATAAGCCAGTAGCATTAGAATATATTACAGGGTCGAGCTGGGGTGCTCAACCATTTTATTACAAGCACGCCAATAACTATACATAATGGCGGATATGACACAATGGAGTGGGGTGGCATACTACTGACTCGAGGTAAAGTGGTGGTGGAATAACACAGTGGAGTGGATAATATGACTCCTACACCGTGGCTCATCGAAAGGCCGAGGTGAGGCTTGATGAATTTATTTGGGTAGCGGAAGCGGAAGTAACATAGTGACCAATCCAGGGTCGCACGAGACTGACTAGGATTCCTCTAGGCGTCGGACTCACTATTGAACTCTTCATCCATGAGATCGCCTTCGTCAGCATCTGGCCAAATCAACAAGCCAGGTGAGTACTTTGAAAGTACTCGCAAGACAGTTCGGACATAAGATATAACAAATGCATGCATGAATGCATCATGAGCAATTTGTAATGTACATTCAAATGATGAACTTGCACGACATTATTTAGTAATAAGGAAGTTAGGTGGTAGTCCTCCCGAAATCCTAAAAAATAACTGAAAAACCGATCGGGTGTCTGAAGCGACGCCTCGAAGGGTGGACAAATAAATAAAACATGCCACAGTCGGGCGTCTAAGCGACACCACATAAAGGGCTTATATTGAAAGTAAATAATATGCGTGCCACAGTCGGACGTTTGAGCGACATCGCAGAAAGGGCTTAAATCAACGTAAACAACAAGTGTGCCACAGTCGGACGTCTGAGCGACATCGTAGAAAGGGCTTATATCAAAGTAAATAACAAGAGTGCCACAGTCGGACGTCTGAGCGACATCGCAGAAAGGGCTTATATCAAAGTAAATAACAAGAGTGCCACAGTCGAACGTCTGAGCGACATCGCAGAAAGGGCTTATATCAAAGTAAATAACAAGAGTGCCACAGTCGGACGTCTGAGCGACATCGCAGAAAGGGCTTAAATTCGTTATTCATATCTGTTAAACTTGCAGGAATAATGCTCATAGAAAAAAATATTCAACACAAGATAATAAAAGGGTTAGTCCATCCATAGGAATAAACATTTAACATGACTTAACACTCATATGGTTCTCCGGAGTTTCTGTCACCGAGACTGACACTTGACAAGATAAGATGAACACAGTACTTGGACATGGATAAGATGATTTCAAGGATTATTGACTCTGCAGAGTTTGTACTAAATTATCCACAGCCAACGGATTTCCGTAGTCACGAAGGACTAGTTCCGTTTAGGGTATTTCGGAGTAAACACATCTAACCAGTACACACCCATCCCACCTCACGATGCCAGGAATCACCCTAGACAGCGTTCAAGAAAAAACTTTGAGATGGGGAGATCACAATCTCGAATAGCATGGGATCAAATTTATATACGCGCGCTCTAAGGGGTGCCCCCCTCTCGTTCCCAACCGGAAACACCCATGCCCCCTGACCGGATGATAGGCTTTAATCCAGGGCCATGGAACCCTCATCCCGGCCTCTCGATTTGGTGTGTACCAGGAAAACGGTTTGCAACTTACTAAGCCGTATCCCTTGCGGAAAACATGTGGTCGTATGGAAAGGGAAAACGGACGGGAACTGGACTGATTCATTTCGACACTGGGTCAAACGGTCTGGCATAAGACTGGCATGCTACAACCCTGCCATCTTACCCATTCTCATGCCATCTCATGGCCATGCAAACTCATATCCAACAACTTATGGATTATCGAAATTCACTTGCCCCAACTTTGCATGTAATATAACCTTCATCGAGATGCTCCAAAAGCATGCCATGGAACTACTTAATGCAAAAATGCCAAGACACTCATCATATCAAAAGTTCAAACATGCTTTCATGGTTCGGAGTAGTCGTAGCCTAGCTCGGTGAAGTTCGCGGTTCCGTCACCTCCTCCGGTATCTACGGTATACAGAAATACACGCACTATCGTAAATACCGTGAGGTGCACAAAAATATTCCAAATATTTTTGAAATAAATCTGATAAAAAACTAGACAAAATTTTAAAGAGGACAGAAAAATAATCAATAAAAAATCCTTTTCTTTTTAAAAGTTATAAGGGTTTTAATCCAGGGACTTTTCTGTAATGAAACAGAAACTTCTCAGGGGGCTGAATAGAAAAGACCAGAAAAACGTTTCAGACTGAAAGCGCATTTGCCCGAATACGCTTTAAAAACGGTTCGAAAAAAGAATGTAGAGGCTGACGTCGGGTCCCACCCATCAGGTTTGAATTTTCAAACGGAGAAAACAGAGCTCGTGCGCTCGAGAGCTGCAGTGGTCGCCACGGCGATCCACGGCGAGGCAGGGGATCGGTGTTACCTCCGTGCTCAACGTGACCTTCCGCCGGTGAGTGGTGGTGGTGGTCGCCGCGAGCACTACGCCGACGGCTGCCCCTGCTCCGTGACGGGCGGCTCGAGAGGAGCCGGGTCTCGTCGGGGAGGGCTGCGAAGGTCAAATCAACTCATGGGTTAGCTTCGGGTGCTCGAGGAGGTTGCTGACGAGGTTTGGGTGCCGGGGATGGGCTCACCGGAGTGGATCGAGGTGGTGGCGGAGGCGGATCGGGGCGGCCGGAGTTGGGGGAGGAGACCTCCTCGAGGTCCTCCTAGTGGCCTGGCGGGGTGCTGGTGAGGTGTAGAGGTGGTGCGTGCTCGAGAACAAGCTCGGGGCTTCCTTTTATAGGCGATCCGAGGCGGTGGCCATGAACGGAGAACTCCGGTGATGGTTACGGCGGCGCAGAGCTTGGTCAGGGTGTTTAGGGCGTTGGGCGTCAACGAGGAGTCCCACTGGTTCCGTTTAGGCGCTAAGCGAGCTCGGATTAGGTGCTCTGGGTGGGTTCGACGGAACGGGGCGGCGCGGGCCCGTCGGCGGCAGTGAGCGCGCCTGCTTGCCGGGCCACGGCGATGGGTTCGGGGTGCGCTGGCGTGCGCGAGGCCACGCGGTGGGCAAGGGAGCATTGGGCGGCGCAGAACGGCGTAACGAGCTGGCACAGGCTCTCGCTGGCCGCCACGGGTGGCTCTGCCACCGCAGAGGCTGCCGGCGTTGGCGATGCTCTCCGTCACCGACACCTGCACCCGTCCAAGAGGGCGTGCGGTGCTATGGCCAGGGAGAAGGGGCCATGCGCAACGCGCCAGGGCGCACGGGTGATCGGTGACAAGTCATCGACGAAACGACATCAAGAAAACTCAATTTCAAGTTTCAAAGTGCATAGTAACAAAGGTCAGGCCAGTGTTCGACGAAATGATTTTGGCATGTGGGTAATTTTCCTTGAGCTGATTTTTGGTGAGGTGGCCTCTCACCGCATCTGGGCTGCCTGAATTTTGGTAGAATTTTTGGAGAAGAGAAGATATGAATTTCACCAAATTTGAAAAATCTGGTCCAAACTTGCAGAGATTAAAATTTGAAAATTTTGAAAAGAGGAAGAGTGGATCTTGATGGATCTAGGTTGTGGGTGCTAAAGACTATCCATAGGAGTTGGTTTGAGTTCAAAACCCAAAGGAAATTTGGTAGTTGCTTTGTAAATCCTCTAGGCTCAAAATAATGGACAGAATTGTTTTGGGAGAAAAAATAAATGAAATAAAATCCGAAAAAAGGTTGGACTTGTGGAAACAGAATGTTTGGATTACCCCAAAGTGGAAGGAGGGGTTTTGGGAAGATTTACCACATGAGGCATGGTAAAATCATGGATGGTTTCAATATAAGAGAAGTCCCAAAACTCCTAGGGTTTCTTTAAAAGAAAAATAAATCCCAAATATAAATTTGATAAGGGGAGAATCATAAGAAAGGTTTTTAATAACCAAACACCAGAGTTGAAGAAGACATCAACAATGAAATCCTTGCCAAGGGAGAAGTTTTGAGAGAGAGGTTTTTGGAAGAATTTAAATGACCTTCTTCAAATCCAACAAAGTTTTTGTTGAAAACCAAAAAAACAAAATTTGAGTGTCACAACACCTACTCCCTTAGGAAAAATCTCGTCCCCGAGATTGCAGCTGATCCTCAAATAAATGTGGGTGCTCTGTCCGAAGAAAATCCTCCCTTTCCCAAGTGGCTTCACTCTCGGTGTGATTGCTCCAATCAACTCTCAAAAACTTGATGGTTTTCTGTCGGGTCCTCCTTTCGCACTCCTCCAAGATTTTTATTGGATGCTCCCGATATGTGAGGTCTGGCTGCACGCCAATGTTTTCATGGGATACCTGCTTCTCTGGGTTGCTTACGCACTTCCTCGATCGCGAGACGTGGAACACGTCGTGGACGCCGGATAAATCTTCTGCAAGTCTAGCTGGTAGGCTACCGTGCCTCTCCGTGCCACTATGCGTAATGGTCCGATGAATCTTGGTGCTAGCTTCCCTTAATCTTGAATCGCTGCAGGCCCCTCATAGGAGATACTCGTAGGTACACAAACTCACCGGTTCAAAACTGACTCCCGATGTTTTGATCGTAATAACTCTTCTCCGTCGACTTTTGGGTTGTCTTTGAGTCGATCCCTAATCACCTTAACTTTATCTTCAGCCTCCTTGAGCATGTCTGGGCCAAGATATGGCTGTCTCCGGTTTCGACCAATTTAGCGGGTACGACATCTCCGCCTCGTATAGAGCCTCAAATGGTGCCGCTTTGCGGCTGGCTTGGTAATCGTTGTTGTATGCGAACTCTGCGTATGGTAAGCTTTCTTCCCAACTGGTCCCATAGGTGAGGACACATGCTCTTAGCATGTATTCTAGAATTTGGTTTACGCGTTCAGTTTGTCCATCGATGCCGGGGTGGTATGCGGTACTGAACGCCAGTTGAGTTCCCAGAGCTTGTTGTAAGTGATCCCAAAATCGGGAAATAAATTGAGTGCCTCTGTGTGATATTATTGTCTTTGGAACCCCATGTAAGCAGACGATACGGGAGAGATAAAGCCTGGCAAGCTTCTGAGTGGTGTGGTTGTCTTCACGGGGATGAAGTGTGCTACTTTAGTCAGTCTATCAGTGATGACCCATATGGCATCATTTCCGTGCCATGACCGAGGTAGCCCAACAATAAAATCCATTCCAATCTCGTCCCATTTCCACTCGGGTATTTTATTTGGCTATAAAAGTCCGGCTGGTTTCTGGTGCTCGGCCTTGATGCGTTGACAAGAGTCGCAACATGCGATGAACGTGGCTATGTCCCTTTTTAGACCGTGCCACCAAATTTTTTCCTGAATATCCTTGTACATTTTTGTCCCTCCAGAATGGATTGAATACGGCGCGGTGTGGCCTTCGGTTAAGATTTGCTGTTTAAGGTCCTTGATATTTGGTGCATAAAGTCTATTTCCGTACCACAATATTCCCTGCTCATCGATAACGAATTCTGAGGCCTTGCCCAAACTCACTTTCCGTTTAATGCCTTCAATGCTGGGGTGTCCATGCTGAGCCTCTTTAATCTTTTCTATCAAGGTAGGCTGCATTTCTAAATTCGATATGCTGCCTTCGGTAACTACCAACAAGTTGATTTTAGCAAACTCCTGCCGAAATTCAGGTCTCAGGTTTGGTAGGTTGTTGTCGTTTGGGCTAGGGTTCCGACTTAGAGCGTCTGCCACTACATTTGCTTTTCCTGGATGGTAGTGGATTCCATCGTCATAATCCTTCACTAATTCCAACCAGCGTCGTTCTTAGTAAATTCAGGTCCGGTTGTGTGAAAATATACTTGAGGCTCTTATGGTCCGTGTATATTTCACAACGATTTCCAAGTAAAAAGTGTCTCCATTCCTTGAGTGCATGAATAATTGCTGCTAACTCCAGGTTATGAGTAGGATAATTTTACTCATGCTTGCGAAGTTGTCTGGAGACATATGCGACTACCTTGCCTTCTTGCATCAACACGCATCCGAGGCCCTTCCGGGATGCGTCACAATACACCTCAAAATTCTTGTGTATGTCTGGCACAATTAATACTGGTGCTGTCGTTATTTTCCTTTTTAATTCATGGAAACTTTTCTCGCAAGCTTCCGTCCATTCAAACTTCTTGTCTTTCTTGAGTAGCTGCGTCATTGGCTTTGCTATGGTGGAGAATCCTTCAATAAATCTTCGGTAGTATCCTGCCATTCCCAAGAAACTTCAGACGTCTGCTACACTGGTGGTGGTTTCCAACAAGTACGGCCTTGACTTTTTCGGGTCTCGACAATACCCTCTTGGGTTAGTACGTGGCCCGTAAAACCTACTTGCCTTAGCCAAAACTCACACTTGCTGAATTTAGCGTACAATTGATGTTTCCTGAGTTCCCCTAGTACAACTCGGAGATGTTCAGCGTGCTCTTCTGGTGTCTTGGAGTATATCAGAATATCGTAGATAAATACCACAACAAACTTGTCCATAAACTTCATAAATACTTTGTTCATGAGGTGAACAAAATATGCGGGGGCGTTCGTTAGTCCAAATGGCATTATGGTGAACTCCATATAATCCGTGATTCGGAGGTGAATGCCGTCTTGGGAATATCTTCTGTTCGTACTTTTAATTGATGGTATCCTGACCTCAAGTCAATTTTTGAGAATACCTTGGCCTGAGCGAGCTGATCAAATAAATCATTTATCCGTGGCATCGGGTATTTGTTCTTGATTGTGACCATGTTAAGCGCTCGATAGTCTATACACAATCTCAGTGTTCCATCCTTCTTTTGGCAAATAAAATTGGTGAACCCCAAGGTGAGGAGCTGGCTCGTATATATCCTTTGTCCAAGAATTCTTTTATTTGCTTCTTCAGTTCTACCAATTCAGATGGTGCCATTCTCAGATGGTTTCTTGTATATGGGGCGGTTCCGGTGCTAGCTCAATGCTGAATTCTATCTCTCGATTCCGTGGCATACGGTAGTTCTTCGAAATACGTGCTGAAATTCACACACTACTGGAACCTTGCTTAATTCAGAAATATCCACCTTGTTCAATCTCGGTTGCCGGGATATTTTTCTTTCTTTGGCTGAAACGTTTATTGTCTTCCCATGGTGGTGGGTAAGAATTACGTTGCGGTTGAAGCAGTCAATAAAACCTTTGTTGGTGGTTAACCAATCCATCCCTAAGATGACATCCAGTCCTTTATTTTCCAACACAATAAGGTTGGCGTGAAACTTCAACCCTTCAAACTCAATAACCACACCTTGGCTATAACTCGGGTAACTTGCTTAATCCTGTGACTTGACGATCATAGATTTTTCCAAGGGAAGCATCAAAAAATTATTTTGCAAGGCAAAACTTTTCAAAATGAATGAGTGAGAAGCTCCAGAATCAAACAAAACCATGCCAGGTATTGTGTTGACAGGAAACGTACCGAGTACGATATCTGGGGCATTCTGTGCTTCCTCTTTGGTCAGGTGGTTCAGATGACCCTTCCTGTGGTTGTTATTTGGGTTGAAATTGTTGCGCTTTGGCGCCGAATTATTGCCTCCGTTGTTCGGCTTTGGGGTCGAAGTTCCTTGGCTTGGGGCACTGCTTGGCATAGTGCCCTTCTTCTCCACAAGCGTAGCAAGTAACGCTCGGGCGGTATGTGAACTCCTTGTCCCTTGCATGGAAATTCTTGATTGGGTGTGAGACGTTTGTCGTGGGTTTGGGTGTCCCACCTTTCTGAAAATCTGTCTTGCTGCGGTGGTTGCGAGCATGATTAGTCTGGTCCCTTTTTCACTTGCGGAAATCTTCCAAGCTGCGTCTCTCATTTTCCAAGGTAATGGCCTTATCCACCAGCGTTTTAAAATCTGGGAAGGTGTGCACAACCAGATGGCATTTAAGCGCGGGCGCCAGACCGTCTAGGAATTTTTCCATCTTCTTGCTTTCAGACATAAGCTCCTCGTTGGCGTAGCGAGACAACAGAGTAAACTGACTGTTGTATTCTGACACCGTCATGGTCCTTTGCTTGAGGTCGCCAAATTCTCTCTTTTGATCTTCATAAGACTTTTAGGAATATGTGCCCCACGTAAAGCCTTCTTTGAACTCCTCCCGTGTTATATTATTTTCGTTAGGGTGCATGTGTAGGAAATTTTCCCACCACGATGCAGCTGCTCCAAAGGAGATAGTGCGGTGCATATAGCACTTTCTCAAGATCTGAACACTGGGCAATAATTAATTTTCTTTCCATGTCTCAAGCCGGTCCTCGGCCTCAAGAGGTTTGTCAAGATGAGAAAATATTTGGGGACGCGTCTTCGTAGCTCGAGATAACTTTGATTGCTGCCGATATCGTCCATGGTGATTTCCCATATTGATGACTTAGTTCATCATTTCCTGATGTTGTTGCTGACTTTGCTCATAAAGACGGCACATTTGGGAAAGTGTTGTTTCACTATCCTGTTGACTTGACTGCCCCTATGTGAAATTGTTGCTTGGTTGTGTGCCATAATTTTGCTCTGGCGGAGTTGGCATGGAGCGCGTCCAAGGACGAGACATTGTTCACTCTGGGGATATATTTTGTAAAACTCATAAGAAAAGAAATTGAGTCGCAAAGTCAATAAATTCATGAAGACGGAAAAAGTCTTAAATGCTCCAAGATTTTTCAAGAGAATAAACGTTTTTCGCACGGAGAAGGACTGCTCATTACATATCTTACACGCAAGCAGTAATTATACAATACATCACTCGGGATATGCGTACATATACACGACATGTTATTTAGGCTAGTGCACGTCTCCCAGTTCCTACATGATGCGCAAACAAGCTACTTCTCACAGCCTATGTACATATAAACATATCGTACAAGTCGGTACATCGCATGGCGGCTAAGCGTACTCAGTCGGAGATGGAAGGATTTCCCTTGGCCTGCCGAGGGTGAGGCGCAGTGAGGCTGGGGACTCAACCTCCTCCTCGCTAATAGGCTCCAGACGAGAAGTGCTGCGCTGAGTTGGTGGAGTGGGCGCCCTATGCGGGACAACACGAACAGGAGTGGGCGCAAGGGGTGGTGCAGAACGAACTGGAGTAGGCGCAATGACTTGGTTGAACTCCTCAGTGGTAGGCAGTGCGGACGAGTAGTGGCCGAGAGTAGTAGGTGCAAAAGATGCCGATGTGAGACGAAAGTCGATTGGCGGTGCGGTGTGCAGAGCTCCCTCCTGTTGGCGGCACAGCCATGGGATCGAGTCCATGCGGGCAGCCACAAGGTCGTCCACCAGGTTGTCGAAGGCTACCTCCAGAGCCCGGAGATACTCGATAAGCATCTCAAAAGTCTCGTCTCGTTCTCCTCTGGGGCAAGAGAACACGTAGTGACAGGTGTATGGCACGTGACATGGAAGGTAGCGGTAACGACGAGTCTTCATTGAAGGAAGGACATCCCTGAGACGAGCTATCGCCTCACGGGCTGCCATCTGCATCGCATGCTTCTCCGTAGGCATGGCTCTCCCAAAGAACCGGAAACGGCGTAACTCAACACGCCCTCCCTTGAATTGTACCGCGGCCTGGTGCATGGTTAGACTGTCGTTGACCTTGTGCTGAGAGAGTGTGAAGACTGGGCACACAGATGGCCCCATCGCGACTTGGACGATGAAGGAGAGAAGCTTGACAAACCCATCAGGCATGTTGGCGAACATTTGTGACTCGCAGTCGTTGCCAGCCATCTACAAAAGTAGGCAAAAATTCTGAGTGGTCGATCATAAATTTATGCCGATCGCCGTAAATTGACTACATTTGTAAAAATATGAATTAGCTCTATTATGCTAATAACCTATTAGCGATCGCACCTAGTGGCTTCCCTACAGTCAGCCTGGCTCGTACCAAGCTTGTCACGACCGGTTTTCCAATAAAATGTTTATTGAGAAACCGACCTTTTGAGTCCAGTACGAGGAAAAAATCCTCCTGACTGGTAGACAAAATCTTGATACAATAAGCCAGTAGCATTAGAATATATTACAGGGTCGAGCTGGGGTGCTCAACCATTTTATTACAAGCACGCAATAACTATACATAATGGTGGATATGACACAATGGAGTGGGGTGGCATACTACTGACTCGAGGTAAAGTGGTGGTGGAATAACACAGTGGAGTGGATAATATGACTCCTATACTGGCGGCTCATCGAGCGTCGAGGTGAGGCTTGATGAATTTATTTGGGCAGCGGAAGCAGAAGTAATATAGTGACCAATCCAGGGTCGCACGAGACTGACTGGGATTCGTCTAGGCGTCGTACTCGCTATTGAACTCTTCATCCATGAGATCGCCCACAAGATTCCGCCAAATCAACAAGCCAGGTGAGTACTTTGAAAGTACTCACAAGACAGTTCGGACATAAGATATAACAAATGCATGCATGAATGCGTCATGAGCAATTTGTAATGTACATTCAAATGATGAACTTGCACGACATTATTTAGTAATAAGGAAGTTAGGCGGTAGTCCTCCCGAAATCCTAAAAAATAACTGAAAAACCGATCGGGTGACTGAAGCGACGCCTCGAAGGGTGGACAAATAAATAAAACATGTCATGATCGAGCGTCTAAGCGACACCACATAAAGGGCTTATATTGAAAGTAAATAATATATGCGTACACAGTCGGACGTCTGAGCGACATCGCAGAAAGGGCTTAAATCAACGTAAACAACAAGTGTGCCACAGTCGGACGTCTGAGCGACATCGCAGAAAGGGCTTATATCAAAGTAAATAACAAGAGTGCCACAGTCGGACGTCTGAGCGACATCGCAGAAAGGGCTTATATCAAAGTAAATAACAAGAGTGCCACAGTCGGACGTCTGAGCGACATCGCAGAAAGGGCTTATATCAAAGTAAATAACAAGAGTGCCACCGTCAGACGTCTGAGCGACATCGCAGAAAGGGCTTAAATTCATTATTCATATCTATTAAACTTGCAGGAATAATGCTCATAGAAAAAATATTCAACACAAGATAATAAACGGGTTAGTCCATCCATAGGAATAAACATTTAACCGGACTTAACACTCATATGGTTCTCCGGAGTTTCTGTCACCGAGACTGACACTTGACAAGATAAGATGAACACAATACTTGGACATGGATAAGATGATTTCAAGGATTATTGACTCTGCAGAGTTTGTACTAAATTATCCACAGCCAATGGATTTCCATAGTCACGAAGGACTAGTTCCGTTCTGATATTTCGGAGGAAACACATCTAACCAAGACACACCCATCCCACCTCACGATGCCAGGAATCACCCTAGACAGCGTTCAAGAAAAAACTTTGAGATGGGGAGATCACAATCTCGAATAACATGGGATCAAATTTATATACGCGCGCTCTAAGGGGTGCCCCCCTCTCGTTCCCAACCGGAAACACCCATGCCCCCTGACCAGATGATAGGCTTTAATCCAGGGCCATGGAACCCTCATCCCGGCCTCTCGATTTGGTGTGTACCAGGAAAACGGTTTGCAAATTACTAAGCCGTATCCCTTGCGGAAAACATGTGGTAGTATGGAAAGGGAAAACGGACGGGAACTGGACTGATTCATGTTGACACTGGGTCAAACGGTCTGGCATAACACTGGCATGCTACAACACTTCCATCTTACCCATTCTCATGCCATCTCATGGCCATGCAAACTCATATCCAACAACTTATGGATTATCGAAATTCACTTGCCCCAACTTTGCATGTAATATAACCTTCATCAAGATGCTCCAAAAGCATGCCATGGAACTACTTAATACAAACATGCCAAGACACTCATCATATCAAAAGTTCAAACATGCTTGCCTGGTTCGGAGTAGTCGGAGCCTAGCTTGGTGAAGTTCGCGGTTCCGTCACCTCCTCCGGTGTCTACGGTATACAGAAATACACGCACTATCGTAAATACCGTGAGGTTCACAAAAATATTCCAAATATATTTCAAATAAATCTGATAAAAAACTAGACAAAATTTTAAAGAGGACAGAAAAAGAATCAATAAAAAATCCTTTTCTGTTTAAAAGTTATAAGGGTTTTAATCCAGGGACTTTTCTGTAATGAAACAGAAACTTCTCGGGGCTGAACAGAAAAGACGGAAAAACGTTTGAACTGAAAGCGCATTTGCCCGAATACGTTTTTAGAAAAGCGGTTCGAAAAAAAAAAAAGAGAGAGAGGCGGGGGTCCCACCCGTCGAGTTTGAATTTTCAAGCGGAGAAAACAGAGCTCGTCGGCGCCGAGAGCTGCGGTGGTCGCCGTGGCGATCCACGAAGGCGAGATCGGGTGTTACCTCCGTGCTCAGCGTGACCTTCCGCGTCGGTGAGTGGTGGTGGTGGTCGCCGGCGAGCACTACGTCGACGACGGCCCTAGATCTGGCGGACGGCGGCTCGGGAGGAGCTGGGTCTCGTCGGGGAGGGTTGCGAAGGTCAAATCAACTCATGGGTTAGCTTACTGGGTGCTCGAGGAGGTTCTTGTGAGGTTTGGGTGCGAGGATGGGCTCACCGGAGTGGATCGAGGTGGTGGCCGAGGCGGATCGGGCGGCGGAGTTGGGGAGGAGACCTCCTCGAGGTCCTCCTAGTGGCCCGGGGTCTTTGGTGAGGTGTAGACGTGGTGCATGCTCGAGAACGAGCTCGGGGCTTCCTTTTATAGGCGATCCGAGGCGGTGGCCGTGAACGGAGATCTCCGGTGATGGTTACGGCGACGCAGAGCTTGGTCAGGGTGTTTAGGGCGTTGGGCGTCAACGAGGAGTCCAACTGGTTCCGTTTAGGCGCTAAGCGAGCTCGGATTAGGTGCTCTGGGTGGGTTCAACGGAACGGGCCGGCGCGGGCCCATCGGCGGCAGAGAGCGCGCCCTATGCTTGCCGGGCCATGGCGACGGTGCTGCGGGGTGCACTGGCGTGCGCGTGGCCACGCGGAGGGCAAGGGAGCATTGGGCGGCACAGAACGGCGTAACGAGCTGGCAGCTCGCTCATTGGTCGCCACGGGTGGCTCTGCCACCGTAGAGGCTGCCGGGCGTTGGCGATCTTCGCCGCCATCGACACTGCACCGCCCAAGAGGGCGTGCGGTGCTCTGGCCAGGGAGAAGGGGCCATGCGCATAGCAGCGCCCGAGCGCCTGGTGATCGGTGACAAGTCACCGATTTAAAACGACATCAAGAAAACTACAATTTCTGAACTTTACGAAAGTGCATAGTAACGATGCAGGCAGGTGTTCACGAAATGATTTTGGCATGTGGGTAATTTTTCTTGGGCTGATCTTTGGTGAGGTGGCCTCTCACCGCATCTGGGGCTGCCTGAATTTTGGTAGAATTTTTGGAGAAGAGAAGATATGAATTTCACCAAATTTGACAAATCTGGTCCAAACTTGCAGAGATTAAAATTTGAAAATTTTGAAAAGAGGAAGAGTGGATCTTGATGGATCTAGGTTGTGGGTGCTAAATACTATCGAGAGGAGTTGGTTTGATTTCAAAACCCAAAGGAAATTTGGTAGTTTCTTTGTAAATCCTCTAGGCTCAAAATAATGTACAAAATTGTTTTGGGAGAAAAAAATAAATGAAATAAAATCCCAAAAAAAGGTTGGACTTGTGGAAACAGAATGTTTGGATTGCCCCAAAGTGGAAGGAGGGGTTTTGGGAAGATTTACCACATGAGGCATGGTAAAATCATGGATGGTTTCAATATAAGAGAAGTCCCAAAACTCCTAGGGTTTCTTTAAAAGAAAAATAAATTCCAAAAATAAATTTGAGAAGAGGAGAATCAGAACAAAGGTTTTTAATAACCAAACACCAGAGTTGAAGAAGACATCAACAATGAAATCCTTGCCAAGGGAGAAGTTTTGAGAGAGAGGTTTTTGGAAGAATTTAAATGACCTTCTTCATATCCAACAAAGTTTTTGTTGAAAACCAAAAAAAAAATTGAGTGTCACACACCCCCTCCCTATTTGTTGTTTGCACGTCAAGGGGGACTCCTGAGCATCGCGACTCAGGAGCCGAACTTGCCACGTAGCCCCCCACTCCTTAGACCCGTCTTGGTGATCCGGTCGGGGCTAACGGCGGCTGAGGTATGTGCGGGGTCGGGCCCTGCCGACGTAGAACACAAGCAAATAGGAAGGAAACCGCAAAGTCTAGCAAATTCAGAAGAAAATATTACAAACCATAAATTGTTCTCACAATACCAGACACAAGTTTAAACGCCTCCACAAGGCACGGTGCATGTTGCAGGAATCGAAGCAGGAAAGAAGCCGCGAGAAGATCACCCCTGGGCCGCGCCGCCGCTCGTGGTGGAGTTGCGCTTGTCAGCTCGGCCCCTCGAGGCCGCGGAGCGAGCAGCGCCTCGCTTGGGTGCGGTGTTGAAGGCGCGGAACTTCGCCAGCAAGGCCTCCGCTCGACCCTTCACGGCCTCGGCAGCAGCGGCGGAACGCTTGGCTTCCACGGGCTCCAGCAGGTCGTCAAGGTTGGCATCGGGGTTGCGGAGGTCGACGTGGCTGAGGATCCGAGTCAGTGGTGCGGAGGAAAGGACGCGAGCCTCAACTTCGGCCATGGGGCCGATGCCGGTCACGACCTCCTCGAGCGCCTAGACCAGGAAAAAAACCAGCTTGGCGGGGCCTTCCGTGGCTCCGGACAGCGGTTTCTCTAGGCCCTCTTCATGAAGCTTCTTCACCACCGTGCGAGCCTTCTCCTCATAACGTGTGAAGGCCGCGCAGTCCTCGGCCAAGACCTTCGCCTTGGCATCCAGCTCAACCCTCTCCGTTTTCAGCGCCTGCTCCAGCGTCTTCAGCCGGCCGCGATCAGCTGAGAGTTCGGCGTCGCGGTCCTTGACGGCCGCCTCCCGAGCCTTCATCTCCTCCTCCTTCGCCTGACGGTCGCGAACCTCCTTGGCGAGCTCGTCACGCAGCCCTTGCAACTCGCCCTCCAGCGTCTTGCAATGGCCCTTGGCAGTTGAAGCATCCTTCAATGCCGCGTCGCGAGCGGCTATGGCCTAGGAGGTGACTTGCTTCTCCTCCTCGGAAGCCGACACAGCCTGGCTCGGCGCCGCTCGGATAGAGGCGTTAGAGCGAACCCAGCCGGAGACCAGCTCCAAGCGCCCGGCCACCAGGCAGGGGTCGGTGCCCCGGAGATCCTCTTGCAGCCGACTCAGCTCGTCGACAGCGTGGTCCAAGGCGACGGAGGAGGCAGAAGAGACGGGAGCTGGTGAAGTAGGAGGAGAAGACGGCAGCGTGATCACAGCTTGGGAGGCAGGGACCTCCTGAGCCTTGGCAACTTCGGCGACAGCATCAAGCGCAGGCGCCTCCTGAGTCAGCGGGTCCACGGGGGCTGTCTCCCTGCCAGGGTGTCCCTCCTGGCCTCGCAAGGATGATCAGGCAGGGGAAGTGCGAGCTCTGCTGCCTCCCTTTCCCGCGAGTGAAGACGCAGCCACGGCAGGTGAGCCGGCCTCAAGCGGGTTCGACGCATCACCCTTCAGCCTCTTCGCCGCAGGCGGCAGCCTACCCAAATAAGGGATGTCAGGCCTCGACGGCAAAAACAGGAGCAAAGCGGAGTTCGAGTACTTACTGGTCGGCTGTCGCGGGATCCCACGGACTCCGGCCAAGCTTGAAGCCCGAGAGCCTCTTGCGGGGCTCAGCCTCGGGAGGCCCAGCAGTAGAGGAAGGCGCACCTGAAGGGCTAGAGCTGGCTTCGGGCGGCACCAGGGCGGGGGTAGACCCTCGAGAGATCAGCCCAGACCTGTCCTTCTTCAGGATCAAGGGCGGGTCCTCCCCCCCTCGCCTGGCGCCGGCCTCGTCGTCATCCGGCATGGAGCGGAGGGTGCTGGACCTGCGCCAGGGGGAAGTCCCCCCCATCCCCTCGAGGGTCGCCTCCGAGTCACGCTCCTCCTCCTCCTCCTCTTCGTCTTCCTCCTTTCCCCTGCCGGAATCATCAGAGGACAAGTTCACCGTCGCCGTCACTGCCTGGCCCTTAGGGGCCTCCGCCGGCACCAAACCAACCCCGTCAAAGGTGGGCATGGTGTCCACCACCCGCTCCTAGTCATCGCGAAGGAACAAGGGGATCGGAGCATCCTCCGGGCTTGCCACGTCCTCCCCGACCAGGAAGCGGAGGGCTGCGGTCAGATCCTCGTCAGCCAGAGCATCCGAGCTCAGGTGGAGGACGACGTCCGCATCCTCGAGCCTCCACAGTGGGCGCGAGTGCGGCTGAAGAAGGGACACCCGGTGCGACATGAACTCCCTCAGGAGCGTGGCCCCGGTCAGCTTCGCCGCCCTCAGGTTGCCTAGCCTCAGGTCAGCGTTCATCTTCTCCAGCACTAGTTTCGCCTGCCGGTCGTCGAGCTTCACGCAAGACCATGCCTCGACGGCCTCGGGCTGCTCTGTGGGCAGCTCCAGCAGGGGGTTGTTGCATCTCGCGTCCACCATGACCCACTTGCTCCGGAAGCCGTCGGCCCTCTTCCCGGCCTTCGAGATCGCGTTAGCTTTGGAGTACGCGACAAAGCCTGTGCACGCCGAGATATTGGCGCCAGTGAGCCGGAGGGAGAAGAAGTGGCGCAGCAAGGCCACGGAGGGCATCACCCCAACGTGTGCCTCACAGTAGTAGGTGAAGATCGCCAGAAGGAGAACGGAGTTGGGGTGAAGATGCAGAGCATGCATCTGATATTGGCGGAGGACAGCAAAGAAGAACTCGGAGAAAGGAGGCACCAGGCCTGCAATGATGGTGCTCATGAAGAGGGGGTAGAAGGTGCTCCCCTTGTCCTCCGGCTAGGCGGAGCCGAGCCGGAGCACAGTCGCCCCCATCTTGTTGCCCTGCGCCGCCGCCATCTGGCGCGTGAGGACGAGATTCGTCTCCGTAATGTTTGGAGGATCCAGAGCCCGCGAGTACCAGGCCGGTGGAGCCTTGGCCACAGCCTTGCAGGGCGCCATCGCTCATCGGAGATGAAAGGCTGAGATAGATCTGGAGATTTCGGAAGCAGGAGGGCAGAGAGCAAGAAAGGGGATCTGGAGCAAGGCAGATGAGAGTAATGAAAGTAAGCCTAACCCCAGGCCAGCCTTTTGTTTGTCGGGCAGTTGCCGAGGCAGCGTGGAGAAGCGAAGAGGCCCACATCCAATCAACTGCCACGCGGCGCCCAAGGCCATAGGCTGTTGGGGCCCGCGATGCTCCGCACTTGCCCTTTCGCTTCTGTGCTAAGCCAAGCCCGAGCGCGCCTTGGGCCCGGGGGCTACTGTCGATGTTCTGGGAATGGGGGTCCCCAGACTTGCCTGCCTGCGGCCTGCGGCGTGGCTCGAGTTGTGGCCCAGTACGGCCCATCTTCATCAACGCAAACTCAAGACCCTCACGAGGGGCCAAGCCTCGCTGGGCGGAAGATGCAAGGCTTCCTCAGGAGCGGCCTTGCCAGGCAGGCTCGCGAGGAGGCGGAGAGATCAAGGCAAGGGTACCTCGCGAGGTGCTCGTGACGCAAGCCGTGACGATCAAGACCAGGCGGGCACCGGCCTACGCAGTGTCCTTGTTTCCTCTTTGGCGCAAAGGGGGCAAGCACAGGCGTGGAGTACCGAGGCATCAAGCAAAGGTTACCATATTGGTGCAACGAGACCAAGACCAGCAGAGCGGCAGGACGGAGGTCACCGTAGAGCCCAAGACAGCGTCATCGCCAGTGCCTTTGGCAGCCGAAGACCAACTTTAGTCAGGATAGCTTGTACTAGATGTTCCCCTTCAAAATGGCCGTTGTTGGCGCCCTTCCCGCTCAATATTTGGGAAGAGGACCAGGGCCTCTATATATAGAGCTAGCCACCACAGCAGAAGGCATCTAGAATCTCATAGAGCCCCCATTAAATCGAGAGGCGATCGAACTCTCCCAAGTAGTTCATCGCACCAGCCCAAGAACACCCCTCGCAAGGCTGTTCTTCCCCTTGTACTGTTCATCATCAACCCCTAAGGCAATCCACCACACCACACACTGGAGTAGGGTATTACACCACAACGGTGGCCTGAACCAGTATAAATCTCGTGTCCCTCGTGTTGTTCATCGTTTAGCTTAGATTCTGGCGAGGTGATCGGACGTGGATTGGCAGGGGGAAGATCTTCGCGCGCACCCCAGAGTTCAAACCTTAAGGGTATGCTGGAACCCAACATCTGACATATCTACTATCCATATTGCACTTGTATCACCATCATTTCGCCGAACTAGTGCACCTATACAATTTACCATTGTATTGGGTGTGTTGGGGAAACTAGAGACTCTTTGAATTTGGTTGCAGGGTTGTTTGAGAGAGACCATCTTCATCCTACGCCTCCCACGGATTAATAAACCTTAGGTCATCCACTTGATGGAAATTTATTACTGTCCTACAAAACTCTGTGCTTGGAGGCCCAACACGAGTCTACAATAAGAAGGTTGTGTAGAAGACATCAGCATCCGCAATTTTTGTCCGCTTTGCGTCTGGCCCGTTCCATTTTCAACCGACCTTGCTCCTGGTTTGCATCTAGAAGGACAGTGAACGGACGTGCACACGCTCGCTTCTCGTCCGCCTCGGGGACGCATGGCGGTCGTCCACCTACCTCCACCGTCCAAATAAACTGCCACGTGTGGCGGGCCCTGGCTGTCAGCCACCCAGCTGCACAGTCGTCAGCCTTCTTAATGTGGAAGCCATGGACCAACCAGTCCACAACTTCCACTTTCGAGCCCAGCTGCCTCCTCGGGCCTCGACATGAGCGAGCAATCCCTAGACGCCCAAGCATTCCTCTCACCCCCCTCCTCGCCGGCGGCCATGGGGTGGCATTGGAGCAGCAAGGAGAAACACGACCATGAGGCCGGGTCATCCTTCGGTCGCCGCCGCTCCACCAGCTCCGCGCCACCCGCGTTTCCACCATCGGTGGCCCCACGGTGTAGAGAGCCCTACGCCGACACCGACATCTGTCAGCACTATTGGGAGACAGCGAGCCACTCCCGTGGAGCGATGCCCACCTCCCCAACAATTAGCATCTCTCTATGGATCGGGTGCCAATCCCACCGGTGCTGGTGAGCGGACGTGCCCGCCGTGAGGAGATTGACCGATGCTGCGCCTGCTTGCCACCAGATCTATTCTACGACCACAGGTACGCTGTAGATTCACCGATGTGGGATACGTGGCTCCGTGACGAGCATGACCTGTGGCGGGAATCCCTTTTTGCCAGTTGTACTCCGAGCCCGCGGAGGTCGCATCCCGCGCGTGCTCAGATTCCGCCCAAATGTGTGGGTGTATGCGTGTGCGTGGCCTCATGCCGACGCCATCTCCGTCCCCGTCCCCGCCACCCCGGTCGAGCTCATGAGGTGGGTCATGGAGGACTCCATGAACACCCATGACGAACGCCAATGGAGGGCCTTGAAACCTAGTTGGCCCTCTCTACGGCCAGTGACATTGCCATCCCAGAGCTGGACATGGCCTTCAAGGAGGAGGTGTAGGAAGAGGTGGAGGAGGAGCAGCCCATTGCCTTGTGGAACCCGTTCTTGGTGGGCCAGAGGTGCAGCTGGTCGTCCACGACGTCGGAGATGGCCGATGTGATGGGTGTCGAGTGATGTCTACTACACAAATTTATTCTTGTAGACTCGTGTTGGGCATCCAAGCACAGAGTTTTGTAGGACAGTAGCAATTTTCCCTCAAGTGGATGACCTAAGGTTTATCAGTCCGTGGGAGACGTAGGATGAAGATGGTCTCTCTCAAACAACCCTGCAACTACATACAAGAAATCTCTTGTGTCCCCAACACACCCAATACAGTGGCAAATTGTATAGGTGCACTAGTTCGGCGAAGAGATGGTGATAAAAGTGTAATATGGATGGTACAAATATATTTTTATAATCTGAATAAATAAAAACAGCAAGGTAACAATTGATAAAATAGAGCACAAACGGTATTGCAGTGATGGAAAATAAGGCCTAGGGTCTGTACTTTCGCTAGTGCAATCTCTCAACAATGCTAACATAGTTGCATCATACGATTATCCCTCAAAGTGTAATAAAGAATCACTCCCGATTTCCTATTAGCGGAGAACAAAAGATAGAAATTGTTTCTAGGGTACGAAACCACCTCAAAGCTATTCTTTCCGATCAATCTATCCTAGAGTTCGTACTAAAATAACACAAAGCTATTCTTTCCGATCAATCTAACCAAGAGTTCATACTAAAATAACACCATATGACACACATCAACCAACTCTAATGTCACCTATATACTCCAATGTCACCACAAGTATCCGTGAGTTGATTCTATGATATGCATCAAACAACTTCATGATCATAATATTCAATCCGCACAAAGAACTACAAAGAGACCCCAAAGTTTCTATTGGAGAAAAGATAATAAAAACATGCATCAACCCTTATGCATAGATTACCCCAATGTCACCGCGGGAATCCGCAAGTTGAGGGCCATAACATACATCGAGTGAACCAATATGATACCCCATTGTCACCTCAAGTATTCATACTGCAAGACATAGATCATGTGTTCTCAGATATGAACATTCAATCCGACAAGACAAAACTTCAAAGGGTAAACATTCAATTCATCACAACAAGAGGTAGAGAGGGGATAAACATCATATGATCCATCTATGTTAACAAAGCCCACGATATATCAAGATTGTGACATCTCAAGATCATGAGAGAGAGAGAGAGAGAGATTAAACACATAGCTACTAGTACAAACCCTCAGCCTCGAGGGTGGACTACTCCCTCCTCATCGCGGTGACCGCCGGGATGATGAAGATGGCCACCGGTGATGATCTTCCCCTTCGGTAGGGTGCCGAAACGGGCTCCCGATTGGTTTTCGGTGGCTACAGAGGCTTCCGGCAGCGGAACTTCTGATCTAGGTTCTCCGCGAGGGTTTTTGGAATATTTTGGAATTTATAGGCCGAAGAGGGGGTGCGGGAGGCCACCGAGGTGGGCACAACCCACCGAGGCAAGCCTTGGGGCCCAGGCGCGCCCTGGTGGGTTGTGCCCCCCTCGGGGCACCTTCCAGGTGCTTCTCTGGCCCATTGGTAGTCTTCTGGTCCATAAAAAATCCACAAAAAGTTTCGTGGTGTTTGGACTCCGTTTGATATTGATTTCCTGCGATGTAAAAAACAAGCAAAAAAACAGCAATCGCACCTTTGAGTCAATAGGTTAGTCCCAAAAAATGATATAAAGTTGCTATAAAATGATTGTAAAACATCCAAGAATGATAATATATTAGCATGAATACTTGATAAATTATAGATACGTTGGAGACGTATCATCAGGCCATGACCACCCACGCCGACATGGTCACCGGAGCAGGAGTCATCTCCAGGGGAGGTGGTGCAGGCGCCTCCGGCCCGGCAGCCACCGCAGGGCCCACTGACCCACCTCTGGCAGCCACTACCTTACATTGACCTCACCATGGAGGCGATGCGTGAAGACGACGGCGCCTTCCAAGACTACCACAACGGCGGTGTCTACTCTATCCCTTTTTTTTAATGTTTTTTAGTTTAAATTTATGTTAATGTTTTATGTGTGTTTTTTTATATGTGCGGCCGTTTTTTCTTCTAAATGTTCGTATGCCATGCTGACAAGTTGTGATGAGGCCACGTGATAGGGACATCGACAGTCGGACGGGCAAAAACAGACACGGGTGTTCGTTTTACCGCCCCAAACAGACAAAATCCAAAGAAACACTACTAGGGAAAAACTTATAGGCAGACGCTTACTAGTAGCACGGGTTTATACCCCTCGCTGCTGCTACTTACTAGTAGCGCGGGTTTTTACCCCTCGCTACTACTAAGCGGTCTCTACCGTGCCACAGCGGGACATGCCATAGTAGTAGCGAGGGGTATAAACCCGCGCTACTACTAAGTTGATAGTAGTAGCGTGGTTTTATACCCCTCGCTACTACTAAGTACGAGGTAGGTGAAGTCCCCATATCCTCGGGCGAATCCCTACTCTCTCCCTCACTCTCTCCCTCTCTTCATAGGCTCTCCCATGGTGCTCCTGCCCAAGCACATCTCCTCCTCCATGGCTCCCAACGAGTCTGCCTCCTCGAGTCGCTGGCATCCAGGAGCTCGCCCGTCTTCCCCCTCGCTTCCATGCCACCACGACGAAGCACCTCACCACCGGTGACGAGCCCCGATGCGCCCTCCATCTCCTTCATTTCTCCCTTGTTTCTCTTTTTCCCTCTCCCTCTCCCTCTTCCTTCAGTTTTACTCACCTCCCATGCCCATGCCTGCGCAGGTCGTCGACATAGCCAATCACGAGCTCTCTGCCTTGGTTGCGAAGAGGATCATCACACCGTCATCTTGCTCTACACAGGATCTGGTCCCTCTCGAATAGCCTTCGCCGGATCTGGTCTGTCGCTACCCGTCCGCACCTCCGGCGACCTCTATCATCGCTGGATCGAACCATTGACACCATTGACAGCATGCACAGGGTCGAGATTTTTTTTGGTTTTTGAAATTAACAGTAGTAGCGCGGGTCATAGACACACGCTACAGATAGTTAGTAGTAGCGCGTGTGGAATCCGTGCTGCTACTAACACACGTACTAGTAGCGCGGGATGCACCGCGCAAAAACTACCAGTTAGCTGTAGCGCCGTAGTAGTAGCGCGGGCACCCACGCTACTACTAGCTGTTTAACCTGCACTACTACTAGGCTTTTTTCTAGTAGTGAAAACAGATGTCTGTTTGGGTCGACGAGTGGAGTTGGCCTAAGAGCAACTCCAACGCGCTGACCCAAACGGACACGTGCTTTGTCTGCTTTTCGTCCGTTTGGGTTGGCCAGGCGGACGAGCGCGTCCGGTTTTTTAATTTGGGTCGACAGGTGCGCCCAACGGGAGGCCGACCCATTTATGCTGACGTGGCTGAAGCTAACCAAATAAACATAATTATACGTTAATGGTCGGTGCCAAAGTCCACTTAAACAACTAGAAAATTAAAAAAACTAATAAGTCGGTCGCACACTACCCTAGTAGTCCGCCTTGCCCCTTCCCTTGCCCTTGCCGTCGTCGTCCTCGCCGCTGGTGAGGTCAATGAAGACGGGGGGAGGCCCAACACAACCGAATGCAGCTTGATAGGCCGCTAGGGCAGCCTCCTCCGGTGTCTGCTGCGGCGGCGGCATAGCGGCGAGGCGGGCGCGCTACTCCTCCTCCTCCTCTAGCCGCAGAGCCCTCGTCACGGCGCAGCATCTGCTCATATTGCATCTGACACTCACCGTCGGCCCCCTCCTCGGCAAGCTAGTGCACCTTCCAGTGCTCAAGGTAGGCCGCCTCTTCTTCCGGCGTGGCGGCGTAGTGGCATGGAGGCGCGTTCACCCACTCGCGGTACTGGCCAGTCCATGAATAGGACTCCTCCAGCCAAGTGGGGGGGGGGGGCGACGGTGACTGCTTGCGCATAGGAGTTGGCTCGCGCTCCGGCTCAGGCTTGGGCTTGACGAGGGGCGGCGGTGGGGGCGATGGCGGCACGAATAGGGGCGCCTGGACGGAGTCCCCCACCGCAGACAAAGCAAGGGCTCACTCCAGCCCATCCCAATGGGCGTCCTCCTCGAGCCGGCTCGCCTCCAGCATGTGCTGCAGTGCCTCCTCGAGGGCGGCTTGGTACTCCGCCTCCGCCTCCTCTTCCTCCGGCTCTACCCACGAGGGAGGCGGCAAAAGGTCGTGGTTGATGTGGACGCCAAACTGCCGTTGTTCTTCATGCTCGAGGGAAAACCAGGCCTCCCAGTTGGGAGAGTCTGCGGCGTACTCGGGCATCCGCCGCTACGCCCGGCGCCTGCGCACCTCCTCGTCATGCGCCCATTGTTTTCCGCGGAACCACCGACACCGGGATCCACTGCGGATCGACGTGCCAGCGGTGCGGCAGCGTCACGTCGGGGTAAGGCAACGGCTGCATGCACTCCCAGTGCTACCGCACTTGGTGCACCGGGTTGTGCAGACTCCTTCGACCTGGGCGGGCATGCGCCGGCGGCGGAGGAGGGCAAGGAGGAGCACGAGGGGATGAGGCGCTGGGGGTGCCCTTGCCTTTGCCGCTGCCGGAGCTGCTGCCGAAGAGGCCCATGTCTAGGGATTTAGGTTGTCACCGGCGAGGAAGCAAGAAGGGGGGTGGGGGCCAGATGTGGCCGGAAGAGGATGAGGATGCCCCCCCCCACGCATGGGTTAAAAAACAACGGTTGCACTGGCTGACCAGTGGGCCTAGTGTCGGTGGTCATCATAAATTGGACGGTGAGCGGTAGTTGGGTGACCGCCAAGTGGGACCATGGAGGACACCGAGGGGACGCGCGTTGCAGACGCGTTTTGGGTTTGGGTAGGCGCAATGGGCCTCCACTTTTGTTTGCACTGATCCAAATGGACACAGGCCGATGATTTGGGTCGCTGTGGGCAAAAATGCCGGCCCAACGCGCCGACCCATTACCAAAATCAGTCTGCATCGCGTTTGCGCGAACCAATTTCCAGCCCAAATTTGCGCCTGAAATGCGTCGGTGCGGACGTGTTGCGGACGCGCCACGCGTCCCCTCGATGTCCGCCGCGGTCCCACTTGTCGGCCGCCCAACCATCACCCATGTCTTATTAAATGCCAACACCTACCTCGGGGCCTGCCTGGCGGCGTGTGGTAGGTTCGCGTGTCCGTCCTTCTTAAAGGAAGCGTGCGGCGGGGCCGGCCTCATCCACTTTCAACACCCGTCCACATCTGGCCACGCGGTGCTCCCTCGTCGGTGACCAGGAACCCTAGCAAGCCCAAACCACCATGGGGTTTTTCAATGGCAAGGGGAGGGGGAAGCTGACCGCCGGTGCGAGCTCTTCCCGCAGCTCGCCGGGGCGAGCTCTTCCGCTGCCGCCTCCTAGACGCGGCTCGCCATCGGAGCGGGAGCGTCTATACATACCAGTCCACCAGGCGCAGTGGCACTGGCAGTACCGCCGGCCATTGCAGTATCCGAATGCCAACCTGCCTCATGGCTGGCATCTGGATCCGCAACGGATCCCTATTCCGGTAGTGCCACGCACGCCGCGGGCGCACGCCCAGGAGGTTTGCCGGCGTCGCGAGGCCCTCACTCTGGAGCAGCGGCAAATGCAGCCTATGCGCCAGACTCCCCCAACTGGGAGCGCTGGTTCGCACTAGAGCACGAGGAGGAGCGCCGCCAGGGCGTCCACGTTGACCACGACGTTCCTCCGTCACAGCCTAAGGTTTTGCCGCATGAGGAGGAGGACGAGGCGACATACCAAGCCGCCCTCGAGCAAGCCCTGCAGCACGCGCTGGAGGCGAGCAGGATCGAGGAGGAGGCCCAATGGGATTGGATGGAGCAAGCCCTCGCCTTGTCGGCGGCAGGGGACTCTGTCCACGCCCTGCTCTTCGACCCACCTCTGCCATCACCGCCGCTGCCCATCGTCAAGCCCAAGGCGGAGCTGGAGCCCATGCCGACGCGGAAGCGCTCGCCGCCTTCACCCACTTGGTCGGAGGAGTCCTACACGTGGACCACCGAGTTCCACAAGTGGGTGAGCGCGCCTCCGGCCCACTACGCCGCGACGCCGAAGGAGGAGGCAGCCCACCTTGAGTGCTGGAAGGCGCACTTGCTCGAGGAGGCCGACGACGAGCGGCAGATGCTTTAGGAGCAAAAGTTGCGCCACGACGCGGAGGCACTGCGGCTTGAGGAGGAGGAGGAGGACGAAGAGGAGGAGGAGCATACCCGGCGAGCCGCAATGCCGACGCCCCAGCAGACGCCGGAGGAGGCTGCCCTGGCATCGTACCAAGCGGCATTCGGGTGGGCTGGCCCCGCTCCCGTCTTCATCGACCTCACCGGCAACGACGACGACGACATTAAGGGCAAGGGCAAGGCAGAGGACGTCTAGAGCAGTGTGCAGGCGCAGACTATTTTAAGTTTTAAATTACTGTTTAATTAGTTTTAAGTGTACTTTGGTCGGCGGTTGACCAGCCACTTAATGTTTAATTATGTTTATTTCTGCATTGCCTTTTTTGTATGCTGATAAATTTGGGTTTGTCTCTCGTTGGGCTCTCAAGCCGACCCATATGAAAATACGGACGTATACGTTAACGATCGAAAAACGGACAAAACGTGCGAAATGCTCTAGGCATGCACTAAATAGACCTGGACGAGCGGACGAGAGAGGATTCAGATCTTGATTTCCGGCCAGTGTGACAGTGTGTGTCAGATCCTGCATTTCATTGATCGAGCGATGATTGATCGGAACAAATATTGATGGACGGGCCGCCCTTGTTCCAGGCAGGTGCACTCTGTTCACGACCGCCGTGCAGTGTCCTTCCTGTGACGAGTGATGACCGATGTCGACGCTATTGAATTGCACCTGCCAGATGGATCAATCGGTACTGCAATCTACCGCTGGTAGTATGCATGCGACGATCTCAGCGGTCAATTTTCACGTGCTTGCTTTGAAGAAACACACGACCAGCTTTTTCTTTTAGTGTCCAAGTTCCACTTTATTTTACATTCCCGAAACTCTAGTGGTTCTCATATGTACTCTTCTGATTCCCTCCAAACAATTATGTCTTTTGTGATTAGCAAGTTTCACAGATGTGTCAAAACCGTAGCATCCAGTCGATCATCAAGTAACTGTTCATCAGGAATTCGGCTGTCCTGTAGATTTTGGGCCGGGCAGATAAGATATGCACTGATCCATTGAAACATGCGTAGTTCATTAGGGTTAACATTGTACAGTGCCGTGGCAGATCGAAATAATTAATTTCTGGTGCCTGCTCATTGCAGGCCTGCGGGCTCAATTCCGAACGCTCTCAACCGATATAATTTGGGCTGCTTTTCACTTAAGTGTACAGTGCCGTGGGAGATCCTCTTGCTGGGGATCCTTCGAAAGCTTCACCCATCCCATCTCTCGTTCTTTTTCTTTTGGCCATCACATCGCTGACTGTCATGGTCCTGTCAGATGCCTGGCATGTGGCCTCCCAGGCCACCGTGAATGTGGTTGTCCCTCAGGTCAGCCAATCGGGGAAGGTCCTCGCCTCCGTGCAAAATTAACAATTTTGATCTGTGGACGCAATGAATTCATGAAATAAACTGGTCCTAAAACTATTTCACGCGCCTGACCATTTTGTGTAGCGTTCGAAGTTAGAACAATAGAATGATTTGCCGTGAGATTACCTCCCGGGCTTGCATAGTATTAATAATAGGGCAATCTAGGTTGCCAAATACAAAAGATTACAATGGATCCTAACAATCAATCTAACTTGGAAACTATCATAGCTAATCTGTCAGATATAATTACAAGGATTATATACTGATGAATATACATTAATATACCCCCTCAATCTCAACCGGCCACAAGGTTGAGATTGCATCGTAATTTTTCCAGCATGAACTTTGTTGTAGGTTTAGTGAAAGCATCTGCAACTTGATCACCGGATGACACAAATCGGACATCCAATGCTCCTTGCTCCACCTTTTCTCTCGCAAAGTGAAAATCCACCTCAATATGCTTTGTCCTCGCATGAAATACTGGATTTGCACTCAAATAGGTGGCACCCAAATTATCACACCATAAAATCGGTGGTCGCGGTAGGAACACTCCTAGTTCCTTAAGCACAGATTGCCCCCAAGTAACTTCAGCTGTGCCATTTGCAAGCGCTTTGTACTCTGCCTCGGTACTAGATCTTGAGACTGTGGGTTGCTTCCGAGCACTCCATGAAATGAGATTGGGTCCAAGGAAAACGACAAAACCACCTGTCTTCAGTTGTGCCATTTGCAAGCGCTTTGTACTCTGCCTCGGTACTAGATCTTGAGACTGTGGGTTGCTTCCGAGCACTCCATGAAATGAGATTGGGTCCAAGGAAAACAACAAAACCACCTGTAGAGCGTCTATCATCAACACATCCTGCCCAATCAGCATCAGTAAAGACACTGAGAAGTGTGGAGCTTGAACGGCGAATGGAGAGTCCAGTGGCCAGAGTACCCTTGATATACCTTAGTATGCGCTTGACCGCCTCCCAGTGCACACTAGTAGGTTTGGCCAAATATTGGCACACCTTATTGACAGCAAATGAAATATCAGGACGAGTAAGGGTAAGGTACTGCAATCCTCCAACCATACTGCGATAGCGGAAGGCATCATCATCGTTGAGGGGAGTACCAAGATTTGCTGCCAACTTATCGGTGACTGACATGGGAGTAGAAACCTCCTTGCAATTCTCCATATGGGCACGGTGAAGAAGATCATCAGCATACTTCCACTGAGACAATAATATTCCCCCTGAATTGTAGGTGGCTTCAATCCCAAGGAAGTAAGAAAGACGACCGAGGTCCTTGATGGGAAAGGACCTAGCTAGAGCATGAAGCAAACGGTCCACTGCACGAGAGCAAGAGCCAGCAATGACGATATCATCAACATAGACCAACATGTAAATAGTCACAGCTCCTCGCCGAAAAATGAAGAGGGAGGTGTCGGCCTTGGATGAATGAAAACCAAGCTGGTGCAGCCGATCACTAAGACGAGAGTACCATGCCCGGGGGGACTGTTTGAGCCCATAAATAGACTTTCGAAGCTTGCAAACATGATGGGGATACCGAGGGTCCTCAAAACCCGGTGGCTGCTGCATGTACACATCCTCATCGAGCAGACCATGAAGAAACGCATTGCTAACATCAATCTGACGCAAGCACCAGCCCTCCGAAACAACAAGTGACAACACCAAGCGAACAGTGGCCGGTTTAACAACCGGACTAAAGGTGGCAACATAATCAACACCATATTGCTGAGTGAATCCACGAGCAACCAAACGAGCTTTGTATTTATCAAGAGAGCCATCAGACCGTTCCTTGAGCTTGAAGATCCACTTACAACTGACTGCGTTGGTGCTGGGAGGACGAGGCACAAGCGACCATGTTTCGGTGCTCTGAAGAGCTGAGAACTCCTCTCGCATGGCAGCTGTCCAAGCAGGATCAACAAGAGCTTGCCGGTGCGTAGTCGGAACAGAGACGACGGCACTGAAACTGCGTCGATACAGATTGTAGCGGACAGTACCATCAGTGGCAATCTTCGGACGTCGAATGTTGTTCTGTAGTCCGGTGCGAGCATGCACTGGAGCGGGTGCAGTCGAAGGCGCATACGACGAGACGGGAGCATCTGCCGATTCTCCAGTGGCCGCGTCGACGCGCACAGGCACGCGATCAGTCGCGTCAGGTGCGGCTTGCCCAGTAGCCGCATCGGACGTGGAGGCACCCTGCTGGGTCACGCGCACGAGCAACGCTGGCTCGGGTGACTTAGTCGCCTCCAGCTCGGGCGACGACTGGGCCGCATCCGGCTCAGCAGGGAGCGGCTGTGTAGCGGGAGCTGGGCCAGCAGCCAGCTGCATGGCGCTGGCGGGTTGAGCGCATGGGGGTGTAGCATGCACGTCCATCGCGCTGGTCGCCCCTGTAGCGCTGCTCTCTGTACCTGCAGGATAAGACTCATGAAACAAAAAGGACAAGTTGTAATTTCTCACATTAGCATCCTGAACTACTGGCTCATTTGATGGAAATGACACAGGAGGATTTAAGAGAGATACATCAGGACATGCACTAGTCGCAAAAGGAAAAACTTTTTCATTGAAGACAACATCTCGAGAGATATAGATGCGACCAGTGGATTTATCAAGACACTTATATCCTTTATGAAATGGGCTATATCCAAGGAAAACGCACATCTTGGATCGGAACTCAACTTTCCGAGAGTTGTATTTGCGAAGACTAGGCCAACACGCACATCCGAATATACGAAGAAAAGAGTAATCGGGAGTGATGTTAAGGAGGCGTGTGAGTGGTGGCATGTTTTGGAGACTCCGGCTAGGCACGCGGTTGATCAAATAACACGCGGTGAGAAAGGCTTCATCCCAATAACCAGTGGAAGATTAGAGTGAGCGAGGAGAGAAAGTCCGGTTTTAACCAAGTGGCAGTGCTTTCGTTCGGCGATACCATTTTGTTGGGATGTGTGTGGACATGATATGCGATGAGAAATACCAACACACTGAAAAAAATGCATGCAAGCGATGGTATTCACCGCCCCAATCAGATTGTACAACATGGATTTTTGTGTTGAGGAGTCGTTCGACATGGGCCTGAAAATTGTAAAAAACTTGTTCGACATCATATTTATGTTTAAGAAGATAATCCAGGTAAAACGGCTAAAGTCATCAACAAAGCTTACATAAAATTTTAAACCTCCAAACGATGATGGGCCCCACATATCGGTATGAATAAGCTCAAGTGGCTTCGAAGAAACACAAGATGAATTATTATAAGGTAATTGATGACTTTTGGCGTTGACACGCGTCACAGACGAAAGTATTATGACTTGACGAACAAGGGGGTTTATTTGACCGAACGACGGACTCAACTACATTATTCGAAGGGTGGCCCAAATGATGATGCCACTGACTCGATGAAGACCGGACTCCGGAAAAAGCTTGACGCGAAGATGATGATGACGACGGCCGACCATATGGGATAGGGTAGAGACCATGGCGGCTTCTACCGTGAAGAAGAACCCTCCTCATTATTTTGTCCTTCACACAAAAGAAATATTTGTGAAATTCGACAAACACTCGATTATCCGAAACAAGGCGATAAACAGAAAGTACATGTTTATGAATGTCAGGGACATGCAGCACATTATTAAGGTGGATAGGATCACTTGAGCCAGTAAGTTTAGTATGACCAATATGAGAAATTTGCAAACCTGCACCATTTGCAACTTGAACTTGATCCTTTCCACCATAGCGCTCGTGCATCGTCAAGCGATCAAGGTCATTGGTGAGGTGGTCTGTGGCACCAGTATCGAGGTACCAGTTGTTGTCGCGGTGGCCGTATGTCACCATGTTGCCGCTGCGGTGCCCATCCGACTGGTAGGCATGATTGTAGCGCTCACAGCAGTCGATGGCGTAGTGCCCCTCATCGCGGCATATTTGGCATCTTGGAAGACGACGATTTCTACCGCCGCCGCCGCCGCCGCCGTTGTGGCGACCTCCATTGTTGCCACGGTTGCCATAGTGGCCACCATTGTAGCCACTGTTGACGTTGTTGTTGCGGCCGCCGTTGCTGCTGCGGCTGCCGTCGCGGGGCCTCGGGCTGTTGCCTTGGCGGACGGCGTTGTTGGCTGATGAAGAGAAGTCGCCATGGTTGGCGGCGTGCTTCTCCTGCCGTGCCTCAAAGCTGAGGAGATAGGAGTAGAAATCAGATAGGTTGACTTCCCGATAATATATATTAGAGCACATGCGTCCAGGCCCTCTCTATCTAGCCATCCATTTTCTGCTTTAAGATTCGTGTAAATACATTTATCTTTTTTGTTTCTCCCACATAGAATGTATCTTGAAGTTCAAACCTATGCAGCGTGGCAAAGCTTTCTGAGTAGAATCTAGGATAAATTGTTCAGATTTTTTTGTCAAACATAAATATACAAAATACGTTTTGTTTGATTAAAAAAAATCGTATTTTTAATATTTATGCCAGACAAAAATTCTGAAAGATTTATCCTAAATTCTAGTTAGAAAGCTTTGCCATCCTGCATACGTTTGAACTTCAAGATATGTTTTATGTGAAAGAAGCAAAAAAGAGAAAATTTCATATAGAAACTTAGTTGTGTCGCACGGATCTTAAAGCGATATTGGAGAGTTAGGATAGCAGGGCCTGGGTGCAAGTGCTCTAAAAATCCACGTCCGTTGACTTCCCCAGTGAAGATGGACAACACCGTCATGAGTGGATCATACTCCTGACCCAGCCCTCCAATGATGTGCCCAATGATCTCGTCATCAGACAACACCTCACCGACGGTGGCCAGCGCATCAGCATAGCCCGTCATCTTGTGGAAGAACTCCGCCGCGGACATGTCCTTCTTCTTTGTCTGCGACAGCTGCGTGCGAAGTTGGCGCACGCTGGCCCGGTTCTGGGCGGCGAAAATGGCGCCAAGGGCGGACCAGACGGCCACCGCAGAAGTTGCTCGCGTCATCTGGGCGAGCACCTCCTCCGTCATGGAGGACAAGAGCGCGCCGAGCACGGCCTGGTCGGTCCTCCGCCAGGGCTCGTACTCGGGGTTGGGCGCCGATTGGGCGGCATCGCCGGTGCCCACGACGATCGTCTTCGGTGGCGCGGGGACTGACCCGTCGAGATAGCCAAAGAGGCCGGCGGCGGTGAGGTTTGGGATAACCCGTGCCTTCCAAAGCACAAAGTTGGCGCGGGTGAGCCGGACGGTGATGAGGCCGGCGAGCGACGGCATGGAAGCGGTGGGACCGGAGACGATCGGGCCGGCGGTGGTGGTGACGAGTGCGCTAGTGGTGGTGCCAGCCATGGCGTGGAGAAGGGATCGAGGCTCTGGTTACCAAGTTAGAACAATAGAATGATTTGCCGTGAGATTACCTCCCGGGCTTGCATAGTATTAATAATAGGGCAATCTGGGTTGCCAAATACAAAAGATTACAATGGATCCTAACAATCAATCTAACTAGGAAACTATTGTAGCTAATCTGTCAGATATAATTACAAGGATTATAAACTGATGAATATACATTAATACCCGATACGCAGGCGCCACACCCTACGATGTAGCGCCCACCTCTGGGGCGTTGCACACTTGTCCACCGTGGCAGCCCTGGGCCCGCACCCAAGCAGTGAAGCGCCTTCGAGCTAGGCGCCACACATGTAATGTGCAGCGCCTAACCATTAGGCGCTGCACTGTGACTTAGATGCCAGCCGCCCGCTCCCCTCCCCCACCCCACCCATTCGTTCCAGAGGGGTTACAGAACAGGCGCGCCCCGGCAGCTTCCTCCTCTCCCCTCTCAATCCCCTCTCCCAAATCCTTCAGATCCAACGATTTGGTCCGTGGATTTCTTCATCAATCCATCCTAGAAGGTACTCTCCTCCGATCCCCTTCTTTCTATCCATAGAAAATATGGTATTTTGAAGATTTGGGGAGCCCTTGTTTGATTTGATTAGATTTGAATTTTGCATGTATTAGAATTTTGCATGTATTACAACCCTTGTTTGTTTGATTTATGGAACCCTAGTTTAGTTAGTTTTATTGAAAAGATATGGTTGGATACATAGATTGACATGTTATTTCTATGGGAAAAGTTATTTGTATGAAGTAGGCCTAGTTTAGTTTATTTGTATTAAAATTATACTCGTATTGAGAAGAATGCTTTGGATACATATGCTTTGAATCTTGCATCTAATAGGCCTACTTTAGTTTTTTTGAATTGAAAAGATAAACGTGTTGACAAGAATGCTTTGTTGAAATTGTTAGGATGGTTTGGCTTCTCGATGATCACTGGGACCAGAAACACCGGTCGTACGCGTTGTCGGTGCACCAGGAGGTAATTATGAATTTCGTGTTTATTTCAAAGATAAATGCCCCATATGTAATTTTCTGATTTGCTTGTTTGTAGGATCTTCAACCTCTGAAGCTTCGGTATCACGGGGTCAAACTTTAGGGGATGTGGTATGATGAGCGATACACACCTTATGTAAGGGAGACAGGACTCCTCCCTTTCATTCATTTGGTCAGCCAGTCGACGCCACCCCTCAATGCTGCAGCAATCACCGCACTTGTTGATCATTGGAGGCTGGAGACACACACTTTCCATCTTCAAACCGGGGAGATGACCGTGACGCTCCAGGATATTGCTATGATCACCGGGCTTCCTATCGAGGATAATCCTCTATGTATGAGCACCGATTCTGATGGGTGGCGCGAGAAGATGCATGCCCTTATTGGTATGGTTCCTCCGGAGCCTCGGCGACCAGAAGGAGAAGACAAGAAGATGGAAAGAGTCGCAGCCAGTGCTCCTTATGCCTGGATTGCATGGAACTTTGCTAATTGCCCCGAGGAGGCTAATGAGGATGCGGTCAAGACATATGCTCATGTGTACATGTGGTACGTCATATCCAGGACTATGTTTGCTGATGGCACAGGCAAGAATGCTCCATGGATGTGGCTTAAGGCGTTGACCGTCTTCGATAGCAAATGGAGTTGGGGTTCTGCGACACTGGCTTACTTGTATAGACATGTATAAAGTTGTTTCTTTTTCACTTCATTGCTACATTATTAATGCGATATTCTTGTTAATTCAACCATGTTTTCTTCTCTGTGCAGTTGGATGAAGCCTCTTGTAGGAAATCAGGAGGTATTGGTGGTTGTATGCTCGCACTTTCTATATGGAGCTAGGAGTGATTGTCGGTTGGACGACCGAAGACCATGAAGTACGAGGA
This sequence comes from Aegilops bicornis, assembly GCA_021605145.1. Lineage (NCBI taxonomy): Eukaryota > Viridiplantae > Streptophyta > Magnoliopsida > Poales > Poaceae > Aegilops > Aegilops bicornis. Next base: position 221,025,643 of record CM038674.1, on the reverse strand, counting down.
TTGGAACGACCATGACGGCCCACTACGGTACCCCACTTGGGCTTACAAGTGGGATGTGGTAAATGAGACGACGGATGATCCCTTGGTCATGTACAAGTTGTACAAGAGCGAGCTGGACACGATCACGGCTGAGCAGGTGACTCGACATTGTATAAGTGATTCTCATGCTTCTATCGTAACTCAATTAATTTTGCAATGTATTCTATGTTGCAGGTGGAATGGGAGCCGTATGGAAAAGGGGATAGTCTTGGTATCATTAGAGACTTTGAGCTGAATCCGATGTGCTTTAGGGATAGGGATCTTTGGCATATGCGGTGCCCACTCATATGCAACTGGGCGGTTGAGCTTCACCTGCCACATTGGGTGTACCACCAGTTTGGTTTGTTCCAGCCACACCCCCCGGAGTGGGAGGACACAGACAAGTGTCTCCACGAGTAAGATATAATCAACCTTGAGCACTTTGCAGGTTCTCGGCGGTTTCGATGGTGCTAACATTCTGTTTCTAACCTGTAGGTTGGATAGGAAAAAGCAACGGAAGGTCAAGCATTGGAACAAGCATCACAACAAGTATATCATACAGTTTGCACTTAGTGTGGAGCAAGCTAAGGCTGGAAAACAAGCTCAGCTTCGTGAGCACTGCCCGAACGCTTTCAACAACTATCTCACATGGTTTCTTGCAAGTACCCATGTGGAGGTATGCAAGCCGGCGTATGCTGAGGAGATTTTGGAAGATCCCACCGTATTCGATGAGCTAACCCAGCACAAGTACAACAAATTAGTTAGGGAAGGCACCTCAGTCCCTTCGGCTCCAATGATGAACTTTGTGGTATTTCCCCTTTCTTCTTTCCCATTCGCACTATTCACATCTTCGCTTACCTAACACATTAATGTCGTTTCTGCTCATAGCGTTCCCAAATCAAGAAAGCAGCTGATGGGACCGAGACTATTCTGGAGACAACCCTGGTAGGGAAAAGCGATGGGGAAGGCGCACTTCGAGCATTCATTAAGGTTCACATCTCGTTCAATTGTCCATGTAACATGTGTTGCTACGTTCGATATCTTATTCACTTGTACATGTTGCAGCGTCAAAGACAAAGGTTAAGGCAGCTATCCAACCTTGTCGGTTGTCGTGACCCTGAGTATGTATCACCTCAACGGTCTAGGTCGGCGACACCATCAGATCCCAATTCTGGCCATGGTGATCCTTTGGAGGATGAGGATGTGGGTGTGGTCACCCAAGAGGTAAGCAAATAGCATATAATCAATTAGTGATGAATTGCTAATTATATCCTAACAAACGGTCTTTCCCATATCTTTTGTTTTGTAATAGGCTAATGATGACATGACCTTTGGGACCTTTCAAGTTCGGTCAGCATACATGTTAAAGCCTAGGAAGGGAATCAATAAATACACACCAGAAGACTTCACCTAAAGAGGCAAGAGGACGGTTGGCACCTCGCGGATGGCAGCTTTGGATGACTATGTGGATGAGGTGGATGAGGAGTTGGAGCTGGAGCCGAAGTGGGTTCCTCTTCCTAGGAAGGCGAAGAAGATAGCCAATAGGAGGGGGGAGGAGCCAAAAAGCGCTCAAGGAACTAGTCTTCGTACTCTATTTGTTATGTAACTCGCCTAGTGGGCGTTTGTCGAACTTGTTATGTCGTTGACCTTGAAGTGGTGGTAGCTCTAAGAAATGTTGAACTTGTTATGGTCACTCTAAGAAATGTTGTCTTTGTTCTAGTTAAAGTGCTATTCAAAATGTCATCATGATCATTACTGTTTATTCTGTGATGTAAGTATATGTGCCTTAACATGTGTCTAAAATGACCAAGCTTATGTGTTAAAAAAACACAAAGTGCTTGTGCAGCGCCCAGCCAAGAGGCACCACACTGTATAGTGCAACGCCCAGCTGGAAGGCGCTGCACTATACAGTGTGGCGCCCACAAGGTAGGCGCCACACAAACACTTAGCCATTTTTCGAGCTCCTAACTGGGTGTAAACATTCCAGAGAACAACAGCCAGGTACAGCGTGGTGTCACGCCTAGCAAGGATGCGCCACACTCTATAGTGCAACGCCCAGCTGGGAGGCGTTGCAGTATAGAGTGTGGCGCCTCCCAGCTAGGTGTTGGGGAACGTAGTAATTTCAAAAAAATTCCTACGCACACACAAGATCATGGTGATGCATAGCAACGAGAAGGGAGAGTGTTGTCCATGTACCCTCATAGACATTAAGCGGAAGCGTTAGCACAACGCGGTTGATGTAGTCGTACGTATTCACGATCCGACCGATCCAAGTACCGAACGTACGGCACCTCCGAGTTCAGCACACGTTCAGCTCGATGACGTCCCGTGAACTCCGATCCAGCAGAGCTTCACGGGAGAGTTCCGTTAGCACGACGGCGTGATGACGGTGATGATGTTGCTACCGATGCAGGGCTTCGCCTAAGCACCGCTACGATATGACCGAGGTGGAATATGGTGGAGGGGGACACCGCATATGGCTGGGAGAGATCAATAGATCAACTTGTGTGTCTAGAGGTGCCCCCTGCCCCCGTATATAAAGGATCAAGGGGGAGAGGTAGCTAGCCAAGGAGGGCGCGCCAAGGGTGGAGTCCTACTCCCACCGGGTGTAGGACTCCTCCTTTCCTTGTTGGAGTAGGAGAAGGGAAGGTCGGGAGAGAGGAGGAGAAGGAAAAAGGGGGGCGCCGCCCCCTCCTTGTCCAATTCGGACTAGAGGGGGAGGAGCGCGCGTCTGCCCTGGCCGCCCCTCCTCTTCTCCCACTAAGGCCCATTAGGCCCAATATACTCCCCGGGGGGTTCCGATAACCCCCCGATACTCCGGTAAATGTCTGAAACCTCCTGAAACACTTCCGTGTCCGAACATAGTCATACAATATCGATCTTTACGTCTCGACCATTTAGAGACTCCTCTTCATGTCCGTGATCATATCCGGGACTCCGAACTACCTTCGGTACATCGAAACACAAAAAACTCATAATACGGATCGTCACCAAACTTTAAGCGTGGGGACCCTACGGGTTCGAGAACTATGTAGACATGACCGAGACATGTCTCCAGTCAATAACCAATAGCGGAACCTGGATGCTCATATTGGTTCCCACATATTCTACGAAGATCTTTGCCGGTCAAACCGCATAACAACATACGTTTTCCCCTTTGTCATCGGTATGTTACTTGCCCGAGATTCGATCGTCGGTATCTCAATACCTAGTTCAATCTCATTATCGACCAGTTTCTTTACTCCTTATGTAATGCCTCATCCGGCAACTAACTCATTAGTCACATTGCTTGCAAGGCTTATAGTGATGTGCATTACCGAGAGGCCCAGAGATACCTCTCCGACAATCGGAGTGACAAATCCTAATCTCGAAATACGCCAACTCAACAAGTACCTTCGGAGACACCTATAGAGCACCTTTATAATCACCCGATTCGTTGTGAAGTTTGGTAGCACACAAAGTGTTCCTCCGTAAACGGAGTTGCATAATCTCATAGTCATAGGAACATGTATAAGTCATGAAGAAAGCAATAGCAACATACTAAATGGTCAAGTGCTAAGCTAACGGAATGGGTCAAGTCAATCACATCATTCTCCTAATGATGTGATCCCGTTTGATCAAATGACAACTCATGTCTATGGCTAGGAAACTCAACCATCTTTGATCAACGAGCTAGTCAAGTAGAGGCATACTAGTGACACTATGTTTGTCTATGTATTCACACATGTATTATGTTTCCGGCTAATACAATTCTAGCATGAATAATAAACATTTATCATGATATGAGGAAATAAATAATAACTTTATTATTGCCTCTAGGGCATATTTCCTTCAGTCTCCCACTTGCACTAGAGTCAATAATCTAGATTACACAGTAATGATTCTAACACCCATGGATTCTTGGTGTTGATCATGTTTTGGTCGTGGAAGAGGCTTAGTCAATGGGTCTGCAACATTCAGATCCGTACGTATCTTGCAAATCTCTATGTCTCCCACCTGGAATTGGTCCTGGATGGAATTGAAGCGTCTCTTGATGTTCTTAGTTCTCTTGTGAAATTTGGATTCCTTTGCCAAGGCAATTGCACCAGTATTGTCACAAAAGATTTTCATTAGACCCGATGCACTAGGTATGACACCTAGATCGGATATGAATTCCTTCATCCAGACTCCTTCATTTGTTGCTTCCAAAGCAGCTATGTACTCCGCTTCACACGTAGATCCCGCCACGACACTTTGTTGAGAACTGCACCAACTGACAGCTCCATCGTTCAATATAAACACGTATTCGGTATGTGATTTAGAATCGTCTGGATCAGTGTCAAAGCTTGCATCGATGTAACCATTTACGACTAGCTCTTTGTCACCTCCATAAACGAGAAACATATCTTAGTCCTTTTCAGGTTCAGGATGTTCTTGACCGCTGTCCAGTGATCCACTCCTGGATTACTTTGGTACCTCCCTGCTAAACTAATAGCAAGGCACGCATCAGGTCTGGTACACGGCATTGCATACATGATAGAGCCTATGGCTGAAGCATAGGGAACATCTTTCATTTTCTCTCTATCTTCCAAGTGGTCGGGCATTGAGTCTCGACTCAACTTCACACCTTGTAATACTGAGCAAGAACCCTTTCTTTGCTTGATCCATTTTGAACTTTTTCAAAACTTTATCAAGGTATGTGCTTTGTGAAAGTCCAATTAAGCGTCTTGATCTATCTCTATAGATCTTGATGCCCAATATATAAGCAGCTTCACCGAGGTCTTTCATTGAAAAACTTCTATTCAAGTATCCTTTTATGCTAGCTAGAAATTCTATATCATTTCCAATTAACAATATGTCGTCCACATATAATATCATAAATGCTACAGAGCTCCCACTCACTTTCTTGTAAATACAGGCTTCTCCAAAAGTCTGTATATAACCACATGCTTTGATCACACTATCAAAACGTTTATTCCAACTCCGAGAGGCTTGCACCAGTCCATAAATGGATCGCTGGAGCTTGCACACTTTGTTAGCACCTTTCGGATCGACAAAACCTTCTGGTTGCATCATATACAACTCTTCTTCCAGAAATCCATTCAGGAATGCAGTTTTGACATCCATTTGCCAAATTTCATAATCATAAAATGCGGCAATTGCTAACATGATTCGGACAGACTTAAGCATCGCTACGGGTGAGAAAGGCTCATCGTAGTCAACCCCTTAAACTTGTCGAAAACCTTTCACAACAAGTCGAGATTTGTAGACAGTAACATTACCATCAGCGCCTGTCTTCTTCTTGAAGATCCATTTATTCTCGATGGCTTGCCGATCATCGGGCAAGTCAACCAAAGTCCACACTTTGTTCTCATACATGGATCCCATCTCAGATTTCATGGCCTCAAGCCATTTTACAGAATCTGGGCTCATCGTCGCTTCCTCATAGTTCGTAGGTTCGCCATGGTCAAGTAACATGACCTCCAGAATAGGATTATCGTACCACTCTGGTGCGGATCTTACTCCGGTTGACCTACGAGGTTCGGTAGTAACTTGATCTGAAGTTTCATGATCAATATCATTAGCTTCCTCACTAATTGGTGTAGGCGTCACAGGAACCGGTTTCTGTGATGAACTACTTTCCGATAAGGGAGCAGGTACAGTTACCTCATCAAGTTCTACTTTCCTCCCACTCACTTCTTTTGAGCGAAACTCCTTCTCTAGAAAGTATCCATTCTTAGCAACGAATGTCTTGCCTTCGGATTTGTGATAGAAGGTGTACCCAACAGTTTCCTTTGGGTATCCTATGAAGACACATTTCTCCGATTTGGGTTCGAGCTTATCAGGTTAAAGCTTTTTCACATAAGCATCGCAGCCCCAAACTTTAAGAAATGACAACTTTGGTTTCTTGCCAAACCATAGTTCATAAGGCGTCGTCTCAACGGATTTTGATGGTGCCCTATTTAACGTGAATGCAGCCGTCTCTAAAGCATAACCCCAAAATGATAGTGGTAAAGCAGTAAGAGACATCATAGATCGCACCATATCTAGTAAAGTACGATTACGATGTTCGGACACACCATTACGTTGTGGTGTGCCGGGTGGCGTGAGTTGCGAAACTATTCCGCATTGTTTCAAATGTAGACCAAACTCGTAACTCAAATATTCTCCTCCACGATCAGATCGTAGAAACTTTATTTTCTTGTTACAATGATTTTCCACTGCACTCTAAATTCTTTGAACTTTTCAAATATTTCAGACTTATGTTTCATTAAGTAGATATACCCATATCTGCTCAAATCATCTGTGAAGGTGAGAAAATAACGATACACGCTGCGAGCCTCAATATTCATCAGACCACATACATCAGTATGTATGATTTCCAATAAATCTGTTGCTCGCTCCATTATTCCGGAGAACGGCGTTTTAGTCATCTTGCCCATAAGGCATGGTTCGCAAGTACCAAGTGATTCATAATCAAGTGATTCCAAAAGTCCATCAGTATGGAGTTTCTTCATGCGCTTTACACCAATATGACCCAAACGGCAGTGCCACAAATAAGTTGCACTATCATTATCAACTCTGCATCTTTTGGCTTCAACATTATGAATATGTGTATCACTACGATCGAGATTCAACAAAAATAGACCACTCTTCAAGGGTGCATGACCATAAAAGATATTACTCATATAAATAGAACAACCATTATTCTCAGATTTAAATGAATAACCGTCTCGCATCAAACAAGATCCAGATATAATGTTCATGCTCAACGCTAGCACCAAATAACAATTATTTAGGTCTAAAACTAATCCTGAAGGTAGATGTAGAGGTAGCGTGCCGACGGCGATCACATCGACTTTGGAACCATTTCTCACGCGCATCGTCACCACGTCCTTAGCCAGTGTTCGCTTAATCAGAGTCCCTGCTTCGAGTTGCAAATATTAGCAATGTAACCATTATCAAATACCAGTGTGCTACTGCGAGCTCTGTAAGGTACACATCAATAACATGTATATCACATATACCTTTGTTCACCTTGCCATCCTTCTTATCCGCCAAATACTTGGGGCAATTCCGCTTCAAGGACTACCGCTTGCAATAGAAGCACCCAGTCTCAGGCTTAGATCCAGACTTGGGTTTCTTCTCTTGAGCAGCAACTTCTTTGCCGTTCTTCTTGAAGTTCCCCTTCTTCTTCCCTTTACCCTTTTTCTTGAAACTGGTGGTCTTGTTGACCATCAACACTTGATGCTCCTTCTTGATTTCTACCACTGCAGCCTTTAGCATTGCGAAGAGCTCGGGAATTATCTTGTTCATCCCTTGCATATTATAGTTCATCACGAAGCTCTTGTAGCTTGGTGGCAATGATTTAAGAATTCTGTCAATGACACTATCATCTGGAAGATTAACTCCCAGTTGAATCTAGTGATTGTTATACCCAGACATTTTGAGTATATGTTCACTGACAGAACAATTCTGTCAAGGACGAGGCGTAGTCACACTCGGTTCAACTAAAGTTGGAGAAACTGACATCCGCCAGCCACCTGTGTGCAAAGCACGTCGGTAGAACCAGTCTTGCATAAGCGTACGCGTAATGTCGGTCCGGGCCGCTTCATCCAACAATACTGCCGAACCAAAGTATGACATGCTGGTAAGCAGTATGACTTGTATCGCCCAGAACTCACTAGTGTTCTACTCGTGCATATAACATCTACGCATAACCTGGCTCGGATGCCACTGTTGGGGAACGTAGTACTTTCAAAAAAAATCCTACGCACACACAAGATCATGGTGATGCATAGCAACGAGAGGGGAGAGTGTTGTCCACGTACCCTCGTAGACCGTAAGCGGAAGCGTCAGCACAACGCGGTTGATGTAGTCGTACGTATTCACGATCCGACCGATCCAAGTACCGAACATATGGCACCTCAGAGTTCAACACACGTTCAGCTCGATGACGTCCCGCGAACTCCGATCCAGTAGAGCTTCACGGGAGAGTTCCCTCAGCACGACGGCATGATGAAGGCGATGATGTTGCTACCGATGCAGCGCTTCGCCTAAGCACCGCTACGATATGACCGAGGTGGAATATGGTGGAGGGGGGCACCGCACACGGCTGGGGGAGATCAACAGATCAACTTGTGTGTCTAGAGGTGCCCCCTGCCCCGGTCAAGGAAGGCGCGCCAAGACCGGGAGTAGGAATCCTCCTTTCCTTGTTGGAGTAGGAGAAGGGAAGGAAGGGAGAGAGGAGGAGAAGGAAAAAGGGGGGCGCCGCCCCCCCTCCTTGTCCAATTCGGACTAGAGGGGGAGGGGGCGCGTGGCTGCCCTGGCCGCCCCTCCTCTTCTCCCACTAAGGCCCATTAGGACCAATATACTCCCCGGGGGGTTCCGGTAACCCCCAGTACTCCGGTAAATGTCCGAAACCTCCTGAAACACTTCCGGTGTCCGAACATAGTCATCCAATATATCGATCTTTACGTATCGACCATTTCGAGACTCCTTGTCATGTCTGTGATCATATCCGGGACTCCGAATTACCTTCGGTACATCAAAACACAAAAAAACTCATAATACCGATCGTCACCAAACTTTAAGCGTGCGGACCCTATGGGTTTGAGAACTATGTAGACATGACCGAGACACGTCTCCGGTCAATAACCAATAGCGGAACCTGGATGCTCATATTGGTTCCCACATATTCTAGGAAGATCTTTATCGGTCAAACCGCATAACAACATACGTTGTTCCCTTTGTCATCGGTATGTTTCTTGCCCAAGATTCGATCGTCGGTATCTCAATACCTAGTTCAATCTCGTTACCGGAAAGTCTCTTTACTCTTTATGTAATGCATTATCCCGCAACTAACTCATTAGTCACATTGCTTGCAAGGCTTATAGTGATGTGCATTACCGAGAGGGCCCAGAGATACCTCTCTGACAGTTGGAGTGACAAATTCTAATCTTGAAATACGCCAACTCAACAAGTACCTTCGGAGACACCTGTAGAGCACCTTTATAATCACCCAGTTACGTTGTGACATATCATAGCACACAAAGTGTTCCTCCGGTAAACGAGAGTTGCATAATCTCATAGTCATACGAACATGTATAAGTCATGAAGAAAGCAATAGCAACATACTAAACGATCAAGTGCTAAGCTAACGGAATGGGTCAAGTCAATCACATCATTCTCCTAATGATGTGATCCCGTTTGATCAAATGACAACTCATGTCTATGGCTACGAAACTCAACCATCTTTGATCAACGAGCTAGTCAAGTAGAGGCATACTAGTGACACTATGTTTGTCTATGTATTCACACATGTATTATGCTTCCGGTTAATACAATTCTAGCATGAATAATAAACATTTATCATTATATGAGGAAATAAATAATAACTTTATTATTGCCTCTAGGGCATATTTCCTTCACTAGGCGCCACACCACGTTGTATCTGGTTGTAGCTTCTGTTCTTCTCGGGAATGTTACATCTAGATACAGCGTGGTGTGGCGCCTAGCTGGGAGGCACCACACTCTATAGTGCCACATCTTCAACTCCAACAAGGTTTGGAACTTAGACCCTTTAGCAATCCTGTTCTTGCCATCATTCAAATCACGGTGAGAGCTTGGCCTAACCCCAAGATATATACCTTGGCCACCATCTACCATGGCCTCATCCACGAGACTAACATCCTTGAAGAATGTAGTCCGATGATCCCGACCGAATACCTTCTCGAAACCTTCGGCCTCCTTTGCCGTGAACCCCTCCTCATCAACTTGTTCATCGGGACCTTCGTCATCCAAATCCGATGCATAGCCACGGGAATAAGGGATGGAATGGTCCATTGTCTCTTGCAAATGATATTTTCCGAGATCACCCACATTGTTGTCATGGAGATCAACTTCATTGTCATTGTCCGCATACTCATCATTCTCCTCTTGCAAAGCTTCATTTTGATTGTTTGGAAATGGGCTCAATGTTGCCCTCACTTCTTGGATCATATGAGGTTCAACAATTTCATCTCGGTTCAAGGGTGGGGGCTACTAGCAACCAAAGGGGAGGGGTTTCGGTTCAAGTCCAAATGCAAACTTGAATCAACCTTCTTCGTTGAAAATAACTCGAGAGCCTTGTCTAGTGATTCGGCCACCGTCTCCTTGTATGCAACCCAACGTTGCTCCGAGTTGACACGCATTGTCTTCCAACGGATGTGCATTCCAAAACCTACATTATGCCTTCCCTCCAACTCAACAATATCACTAGGGTCCATCCAATTCAAATCTTTCCTCACTTGTTGCAAGAGCTCCGCATAGCTAGGACTATTATCAAACACCATGTTAACCTCATCCGGGTCCGGTTCAATATTGCCTTTCAAGAAGGCGTCTTTGTCCCCATGATGAACAAACACACATGTTCTTCCCATCCCTATAAGCATTCAAACAACACAACGTAACATTTCTTCCATGAGTACTAATCCAAAGATTAACACGGAATAGAAACTCTAACATATATATGAAACAACAGCCATAACCTTAACAATGACCCTAACCATAACCCTAACCCTAGCCATAACCCTAGCCATAGCCCTAACTCTAACCATAACCCTAACATACTAACAAGCCTAATCATAGGAAATTGGCAAACAAGCATCTCACATATAAATGCAAATCTCTAGATCCACCCAAAACTAGGGTTTCCCCAAACTAGCAACGAATGAGCAATTTGTTAACATTACTTGGATCAGAAGAAGGGAATCGGAGAAGATTACCTTGAGGGAGGGTTTGAGTTTGAAATCCACGGACAAAATCTTCAGATTTGTAGGATTTGGGGAAGGATTTGAGAGGGGGAGAGGGGGCAGATCTTGGGTGAGCTGTGTGTGGGGTGGGGGTGCGTGTGGGGGGAGTGGGGCCTGGCCAACTAGTAATAGACAGTGCAGTGCCTAAGGGCTAGGTGCTACACATTACATGTGTGGCGCCTAGCTCGGAGGCGCTGCACTGCTTGGGGTGCGGGCCCAGGGCTGCCACGGTGGACAGGTATGCAACGCCCTAGAGGTGGGCCCTGCACCGTAGGGTGTGGCGCCTGCGTGCCTAGCGCTACACAAAAAGGTCAGGCGCGTGAAATAGTTTTAGGGCCAGTTCATTTCGTGAATTCATTGCGTCCACAGGTCAAAATTGTCAATTTTGCCTCGCCTCCGTCCCCACTCGCCTACGGCTTCTCCGCGTTGTTCGAGGGCTCATTACAACTTCAGTCGCTCCACTCATGGATCTCTACATGCACATCAACGCACCTGGATCTTAGATCATCTCCAGCACGCCCCAATAGGCCTCCCAGGGCGACTTTTTGGGCGCTGACGCTGAAAAAAATCCCAGTCGCGCCCCAAGACGTCGAAATCCGCCGGCTAGACCCGTTTTGAGCCCGGCGATCCCAGGTCGAACCCAGCACACTGGGGGCGCGCTGGGGCTCCGGCGGAAGGGAAAAACACGCCTGGGCCACACTATCAGGCGAAAAGTCAAGGAAATCGTCCAGATTCGCCCCCGAACCCCGCACGCTCGGCCACCACCCCTGCCGACCCCGGCGCCGCGCACCGCCTGCACCACTAGATAGGTCCTTCCCTGCCGAAAAAGAGAGAAGGTTTCACCGCGGCAACCTCTTCACCACCTTCCGGGCGAGTTGTCCGGTGCCCCGGCCGCGCACGGCGGCATACTGGCGGTTGTGCGCCTATGACGCCCGCCAGGTGTTCGGCGGTTTGTCTTCCTAGCCCGGTGATGGACTCGGACGATGAGGAGGCGCTCGCGGCATTGCTGGAGGAGGAAGCCGAAGCCGACGTCCAGGAGGAGGAGCATCTCATGGTCCTGGCCGCCCTCGCCGGCCTGCTCGCGAGCAATGAAAAGCCGCGGCAAGGTGGCTCGGTGCCGGGGCGGCTGAAAGCAAAGAACCGGCATCGTCTGAAAGGCTACTGCATGCTCTACTCCGACTACTTCGCCGACGCTCCATTGCACAGCGAGAAAACATTTCGGCGCCATTATCGGATGAGCCGAAAGCTTTCCTCGGGATTATGAATTTCATCCGGGAGTTCGAAGGCTACTTCAAGTGCAAGAAGGATTGCACCGGCACACTTGGATTCACCTCAATCCAGAAGTGCACGACAGCTATGAGATGCTTGCATACAGAGCTCCCGGTGACTCACTCGACAACTATGGGCGCATGGCCGAGTCCACGACCATTGAGTGTTTCTACAAGTTCTGTAGGGCAGTGGTGGCAGTATTTGGACCGCAATACTTGTGATTACCCAATGCTGAAGACACTGCTCGGATCCTAGTACAAAATGCAGCAAGAGGATTTCCTCGGATGCTTGGAAGCATCGACTGCATGCATTGGAAATGGAAGAACTGTCCATTTTCCTGGCAGGGGATGTACAAAGGCGCCAAAGGCTGTTGCAGTGTTGTACTTGAGGCAGTGGCCACACAGGACCTCTGGATTTGGCACCCTTTCTTTGGGATGCCAGGAACTCACAATGGCATCAACGTCCTGCAGTGCCCCCTGTCTTTGCCAAGCTTGTTGAAGGTCATTCTCCTCTGGTGAACTTCGAGGTCAATGGGCGGCACTACAACAAGGGGTACTACCTAGCTGATGGCATCTATCCGAGATGGTCTACATTTGTGAAGACTATCTCAAACCCTGTGCCAGGAGGCAAGAACTCCCACTCTGCGAAGGTTCGGGAGGCTTGCAGGAAGGATGTTGAGCGGGCATTTGGTGTGCTCCAATCTCGATTTGCTGTTGTCCGGTACCCTATTCAGACCTTGTCAAAAGATCAAATACGGGAGATCATGAATTGTTGTGTCATCTTGCACAACATTATCATTGAGAGCGAGCGGGAAGAGCCAGTGTTTGACATTGAACCATATAATAGGCAGGGTCCTCTTGCGCAAGTTGATCACCAGCTACCGACAACCTGGACGGCCTTCCTCAATATGCGTCAGGAGATCCGAGACCCACAGGTGCATCAACAACTGCAGCACGATCTGGTGGAGCACCTATGGAGGCTCAAGGGCAATGCCGCCTAGCTCGGCGTGTGATGAAATAATAAGAGTTTTTATTTATTGAACTAAATTTGTATTGAATTATTTGTTGTTGAACTATTCGATTTCTATTGATTTTCTGTAATGAACTATTTGAATTTGTGCCCAACCATGGCGAACAATGGCCGATTTGCTCCGATATCAGGCCGATTTGTCGCCGAAAATGGGCAGAAAAGCGGGCGCTTTCCAAAACAGATGGGCCGATATCGGCGCCTGGGGGCGGCGACTGGGAACCCAATCGCCCCTAGCACCAATTTTTGCACCAGCTCGCCCCCAGCGGTGATTTTCAGTCTTCCTGGGGGCCAATGGCTGGAGATGCTCTTAGTTGTTGCCCCTCCGGCTACAATGGATCCCAATGATTCTGTTGCTGCTGATTTGATATTGCTTAAGTCTCTCCTTGCTACTCAGGTGAAAGTGGTGGGCTCTGAGATGCATACCTTGATCGTCTCTCGTTTGGAGGAGGTGGTTTGACCCTTTCATGACATGATGAATTCTTTGCAGGGGTGGACAGCCTGGTCGGGGGATACTTAGAGTGGATGGAGGTTGTTGTTGGCTAGCTGGGCTCCTCGCCCCAGTCGCCTGAGATGACTGTTGTAGGTCCTGTTGGGAATGTTGTTGTTGCCGAGGATTACATCAAGAGTGATGTGGCTAGTTGCTCGTCTGAGGTCCTAGCTTCTATGGCGAAACTTGAGGGTGCGACACATGTTCTGGTATCGGCTCTACCTGTGGAGGACCAAGCTGGGGTCGTTGGGACTATGGCATGCGCGGAGGCTGCTCTTGGCATCCCCCCAGTTGTGCCTCTAGTGTCCCCGGTGCTTGAGCTCCAGGTTGGTTCTGCTGATGTGCAGGAAGCCTATTTGTATGGATGTTTCTCCCCTCGTGCCGCTCTTTGCACGTCGTCGCTACCTGTCATGCCAAGTGACTCTAGGAGTGAGGTCGTCGTCGAGGGTGTGGCTCCGGTGTTAGAGACTATGCCTGAGCTGCAGGTGTTAAGTGTGGAAACCTCTTCGCCTGTATCGATGGTGCTCTGGAAGGTGAGCTCGCTTGGGGCAACGACGGTTGCCTCGACGCCCTCTCCACCTCCGTTGGAGCCTAGCCAGCCGGGGAACGGCTAACACGCGATCGCTTGAACCCTTTGGAGGTGTGGTTCCTATGTCTGAAGAAATTGTTGTGGCCGGAGTGTTGGTGCCTAATCCTAGGATCCTTTTAGCCACAAGATTTGTGAATTCCTCGCCAACTTGGGCTCTAAAAATTCTGAAAAGCGGATTGGGTGCCTTTTGGAGGAAAAAGCTTTGAGGGAGAAGTACAAGAAGGGTGGCTCTAACCCTAGATTCGGCATCCTAAAAGAGAAATCTTGCAGGAGCAAAAGCAAGAATGATAGTGGTAGAGTAGAGGCACAGCTGGTTCCATGATGGATTTCTCTCATCTTTCTGTGTTGCAGATGTGTGTAGGGTCATGTGTGTCGCTGTGTTTTCCTCAAGTTGCATCGAGTCATTTGATTTTCTTTTGCGATATAGGTTCCCATAAGTTGCGAGTTGCAGTAGTAGTGTGTTGGGTGCTTTGGTCCTGTAGCTCCACGGTTTAAGAGTAGTTCCCATGTGGATGGAGACGTGCTTTTGAGCATGGTTGTGATGGTTTTCGCCGGTTTTTCAGAAATTAACTGGGCAACTCTCTTCTTCTTAATTAATGAATGAGGCAAAGCTTTTGTCTGCGTTTCAAAAAAAATGAATATATTATGTCTTTTGAACCAAAAGTTCAATTGATGTTATGTTTGCATATTCGCATTCTCTGCGACGGAGACTTTGAAAGAAGGCCACTTTTGAACATGTTTTGATAAGTTTTGGAAACATCAACAAGTTTCAACTATTACCCCTAAAATAAACAAGTTTCAGCTATTAAAATTTGATACTCGTAATATTAAGTTTTACCAAGTTTCACCCACTTTTACCACATCGATTGGTGGTGCTGGTTGTCATGGGTAGGGGGGATAGGGTTTGAGTTTAACTAATTGAAACTTTTGAATTTATCATTCATTTATCAAATGTTAATAGTTAAAACTTCGCTGAAGTTTAAAAACTTGCCAAAACATACTAAAAATGATCTTGTTTTAAAGCCCTCATCGCAAGTAATACTAATACGCAAACAAAATATAAATTCGATTTTCAGTTCGAAAGATTAAAATTTGAAATTAAAAAAAGTATGCGAGGTTGGATGGGTGAAGTTGCCAAAAGCTGCCATGTGTGGATCCCATGTAAGGTAATTAAGGGTCAAAGCACATGCTAAGATCAATTCAATTTCTGAAACGCAAGGCAAACAGATGGCCCTCAATCTTCGTTTCCCTACCCCTACGTGTCACACATTCTCTTCCTCAGGACATGTACAATGGTGCTATCTCAGCAGTGCCACATAGGATAAATGATGAGGTGGAGGGGAGGGAACTCATAAAAAAAGGTTTGTCTTCTCTCTCTCTCGCCACGTTTTTAGGAATAGCTAGTTATTGAAGATAAGGCTAAGAGATGGCCCATTGTAGATTTTTTTTGTCATCTCTAAATTACATGCAAGACTTAAAATAAAACTATCATTGTACATGCCCTCAATCGACCCACTTTTTTTTGCCAAATCGTTGGTCGACCCACTAGACTACTTGTTTTGTACTATTGTCGGTTTTGAATATATTTCCCTTTTTCTCTGAACAACATGTGTCGAACCTGCTTAATTAAGTGATGTGTTTTCTTTCTTATGAATTGGAGTCGGGATGGATCCTTGGTTTTGTTAGAGAAAAATAGAAACCAATTGTATAAAAGGGAAAATTTACTACTCTTTATTTAGTTATCTCAACCTTGTAAGCAGTGACGATTCTACTGGACAGTCTTTAACAGGCTTAAGCCTACCCTCCAAAAATACTACTACTCTGTATTTAGTCAGCCAAGCTTCTTGTAATTTATTCAATTACTTGAACTTTTTTTTTCTTTTGTTGAATTATTTATTTCTCTTTTGGTATGTTGGTAACCATATCACTTGAAAATTACATTGAGGTGTTTTACATGCAATAATTGAAATGGATTTGCTAATTAATTTTTTTTGAAGGTAACCGGGGGAGAGCGAAGCCCTCCACCTGAATCTTTTTCTTTTTTCTATTGCATCACACCCTTAGGAAGGGGAGGGGTTATTACACACATGCCTGGGGAGAGAGGGAGAGAGGGAGGGGGGGGGGGGCGGCGACACAGGCGCCAAACAAAAGCCCAAAGTTAATTCCCCCGAGAGAACGCACGGAGCCACCTATCTACGCACGCCCGGTCGGTAGCCTTCAAACGGCCGTTCCAAAGGACCGAGTCTTCCCGGCAGCACCCGAGTAAACGGGCCAGAGAAGGCCGGGCGCCTTGGAACACCATGGCATTTCTGTGCTTCCATAGCTGCCAGCAGCAAAGGAGGGTGAAGGAGGCGTGGGCAACATCACCAGTCACCCCCCGCACGTCCAGGTCTTGAAGCGCTCCAACATGGTAGTTCTTCCCGACCACCTCAACGCCCACTGCCAGCCAGAACGAGCGGGCAAAGGGACAATCGAAGATCAGGTGATCCGCCATTTCACCACCGCGCATGTATGGGGCATGTAGCCTCCGTGGCCGTCACAATAGTCTTCCGTAGCAGGACATCCCTCGTGTGGATCCTCCGTTGCACGAGGAGCCATCCGAAGAACCGGACACGGGACGGCGCCGCGCAACCCCACACGAAATCAGCGAAGGAGGCCCGCGTGCCGCCGAAGCGTTCCAGGGCATAGACGGCAGCCGTCACAACGCCCCCGCTCGCGCTCCGGCAAAGCACAGGGTAGCGTTCGTCCTCGCCGGGGGACTCCCGAACCTCAGCGATCAACGCCAGGAGCGCACCCTGCTCAGCGCCACCGGCGGTGGTGAGTCTGGGACGAGCACCGGTCAAGGCCGTGGGCGCGCACCTGCCAGATGGTGGCCTCCGTGTCCGTAGCATGCGAGAGGAGGGCTGGGAAGGCCGCCGAGACGGCTCCGCATGGCAGCCAGTGATCAAACCAGAAGGACGTCCGCCGTCCATCCCGAACCATCACCGTCGTCAGACTCCAATAGAGCGGCAGCATCTTGGACAGCGCCTGGCGTTTCGCCGCCAGCCGAGACCCCGAGGCGGAGAGCGAGGAGTGCCCGCCAGCCCCGCCCACACCCACTCTGCCCACCTCAATGACGTGGGAGCCGCGTGGAGACGGTGCAGCATCTTGATCAGCAGGCACCGGTTTTGCGTCACGAGGTCCCGCACGCCGAGGCCCCCCTCCTCCTTGGAACGGCAGACCCACTCCTAGGCCACAAGGCATTGAGCGTCGGTGGCCCGGTCGGCCGCTGCTCGGAAGGAAGGCGCGGCAATGAGTCCAGCCTTCTTGAGCACCGGGGAGGAAGGAGCATGGCCGCCGTCACAGACGTCGGAAGGGCATCCAAAGCACCGCTGAAAGCAGCACCAGCCACCCGGCAGGGAGAGGAGTCGAGCCCTCCAGCCCGACAGTACTTGTCCACCCTCGCAAGCATGGGGAGAAAGTCGGCGAAGGTGAGCTTCTCCCAGACAGCGGCAGCCCTAGGTAGGCCTGCGGGAAACCCCTCGGGCGCACCCAAGAGTGCCAACGGCCTCCTCCAGCACCTCCGCAGGCACGTGCATGGGGACGAGCGTGCTCTTGGAGAAATTTTTGTCCAGCCCCGTCGCGGCCGCGAAGTTGTCGAGGATGCGGTGGAGGCAGGCAGCTGCGTCACGCTCCGCCCTAAGAATGACCAAAGTGTCGTCGGCATACTGAAGCACCAGCGGGGGTGCCCCCTCAACGAGCGGGTGGTGGAGCTCGCCGTCTTGCCGGATCATCTGTTGGAGGACGTCGGCGACGATGAGGAAGATGTAGGGCGAGCTCGGGTCCCCCTGGCGTAGCCCGCGGCGCACCGTAAACCACTTTCCCGGAACACCGTTGAGGAGAACCGCCGACCGGGAGGACTGGAAGATCAAGTCCATCCATGCGCACCACCTGTCGGGGAGGCCGCGCACCTCGAGGATACGCCGGAGCGCCCCCTAGTCGACCGAGTCGAAAGCCTTGGCGAAGTCGAGCTTGAAGACGAGGGCGGGGGCTGTGCGCTTGTGGCAGCACTGGATCACCTCGGCGGCGTACACAAAATTTTCGGAGATGCTTCTCCCCGCCAGGAAACCGGACTGGTCGACGTCGATGATGCCCCCGATCTGCTGTTGCAGCCGCGAGGTGAGCCCGCGGCACAGGATCTTGACGTCCCCGTTTTGAAGGGAGACGGGCCGGAAGGCGCCAGGCGTGGGCACACCCACGCCTTTGGGCAGAAGCGCGATGTACGCCCGGTTGATGGCGTCGAGGTTCGCGGTCCCGTCGTGGACCGCAGCGAAGAGCCTCTGCAGGTCCCCGGAGACGGTATCCCTGGCGGCGTGGTAGAACGCAGGGCCGAGGCCGTCCGGCCCAGGCGCGCTGGACCGATCGAGAAGCCCGGCCGCATCCTTGATTTCGTCGGGCGAGAACGGAGCCACCAGGGCAGCCGCATCGACCCGCGCGGCGTTGCGGTACAGGCCGGCCAGGTCAAACCGCCAGATGGAGGGCCGCGCCCTCCCCAGCAGCTCGGAGTAGAAGGGGAGCAGCGCCTCCGCCTTCCCAGCGTGGTCGAACACCGTCACCCTGCCCACGTCCAGGGCACGGATCATGTTGGCACGGCGACGGTTGGAGGCGCTTGCGTGGAAGAACCCAGTGTTCTCGTCTCCCTCGCAGACCGCCCTGCACTTCCCGCACTGCTTCTAGTATGAGCTCTGGCGTTTGATCGAGCCAGCAAGCGCAAGCCTGGAGTCGCCCCGAAGCTGCAGCTCATCAAAGGTCAAGGGGCGGCACTCTTCCCAGAAGTCCACCAAGTCAATCACGAATTTGCAATCATTATCAAAAGCTGGAATTAATCTATGTAATCTTTTCCAAACCTTGGCCGAGCCCCTGAACCGTTTCTTGCGAGCCGCCAGGCACCTCGCAGCACACCGACCGTCGCCAATGCTAGACCAGGAGGGGAGTGTGAAAGGAAGGAATTGAGGATTGCGGAGCCAGGCACTCTCGAAGAAGAAGCGCGAGGAAGCAGGAATACCGGTCGCCGCCTCCACCACAAGAGGAACATGATCCGAGGTAGGGCGGGGGCGGGACGACAGAGCGGAGTCCGGAAAGGCCGTGTCCCAGGCGGAGTCAAAGAAGACACGGTCCAGGCGAGCAAGCATGGGGGGGTCACGTTTGTTTGTCCAGGTAAACCGGCGATCCGAAAGAGCCAGCTCATGGAGAGCAAGGGTATTGATCAGAGAGTTGAAGGTTGCCGCGCGCGGGGCGTCGAACCGATCATTGTTCCTCTCGTGAGGGAACCGGATCAGGTTGAAATCCCCGAGCAGGAGCCACGGCCCCGTCACACCCTCGGCAACCGTGATGAGATCATCGACGAAATCAGCCGTCAGGGCGTGGTCCGCGGGCGCGTAGACGTTGGTGATCGTGAAAGAGAGAGCGCTCGTCGTAGAGGTAAGTTTGGAAGTGAGAGAGAAGCGAGGCGAGGAGGAAGAAGTGATCGTGAACACACGACTGCTCCAAGCCGTCACGACCCCTCCACGGCTCCCATCAGCATCCTTAACCACGTAAGCGTCAAGGCGGGAAGGAAGGAACGAACGAGCTTTAGGAATAGACAACTCCGAAAGCTTGCTCTCCTAGATACAAGCGATGACAGGATCCACCGCGTTGATGGAGTCTCGTACTACGTCGCACTTGTCGACATCTCCGAGCCCTTGTACATTCCAGCACAAGAAGGAGAACTTAACGCGGGGAGAATTATCCATTACAGAACGGGACACCGACAACACAAAGTCCCTCATGCGAACGCAGCGACATGCCACAAGCGGCGGAACAGATGTAAATGGCAGGGCGGGGCAGCACAAACGCTGTAATATTCCGCCCATGCATCCTAACGATGCTAGCCGCGACGGGGGGGGGGGGGGACACCGGAACTGGCACCAAGAGGCGCCCTAATCATCCGCACGGGAGGGCACCGGAGCGCGCGGGATCGCCGCCGACGCGCAAAGAGCCGCCGCCTCCACGGAGTTCAACGGCTTGAGAACGCCGTCGAGCATCTTGTCCTTCGCCACCTTGGACTTGAGGCGAGGCGAGCAGCCAGATAGAGCGTCACGAAGGGCCCTCAGACGCATGGCCTTTTCCTCCATCCCAATCCACTTGGATGGCTCGTCCCGGGCAATCCGGGCGCTCCAGCGACGCTCGGGGAGGGGGGGGGGGC
This sequence comes from Aegilops bicornis, assembly GCA_021605145.1. Taxonomy (NCBI): domain Eukaryota; kingdom Viridiplantae; phylum Streptophyta; class Magnoliopsida; order Poales; family Poaceae; genus Aegilops; species Aegilops bicornis. The sequence goes on along the minus strand of CM038674.1, from coordinate 221,005,256 downwards.
GCAGACACAACCGCAGCAGGCTCCTCGATCTCCACTAGGGACACGCTAGAGTGGCCACTGGGCACGGACGCCTGCCCCGGCGAGCCCGCGTCAGCGTAGACAGGCGTCACCGCCGCGCCAGGAGACGGGCCTGGGAGGCGCTGCAGCGTGCTGAGCGACAGCGGGGGGCACCCAAGAGCCTCAGCATGGAGGAGAGCTGGAACCCCCCACCGCGACCGCCAACGTGCATGGGAGCGGGCCCCCCCAGCCCGCGCTCCCACAGGCTGCCCGAGGAGGACCGCCCGATTATGCGCGAACGGCGGAGGCGGCTCGGCAAAGAAAGGGACGTAGGTCCCGTCCGCCGAGAAGGAGTCGTCCCGGCTCCACGCACGGACGGGCGGACAGCGACGATGCGCGTCCCCCAGCGCCCGCCCAGAGGCCAGACGTCGCAGGGTACACACCGCGGGTTTTTCAGTAGGACCACGGCGCGAACCGTGGCCAGCTCCCTGCCGGAGAGAACCAGCGGATCGATTTCCAGCACTTTTCCGAACCCCGAGAACATGGCGGGGATGCACGTGGGGTTGATGAACTCCGCCGGGAAGCCGGTGGCGGCCAGCACCGCACACACGCCCAAACCGGGAGACGCGTCGTATTCTCCTCGTGGAAGAGGTCGATGCGAGCCCCCTCGTGCCTGAAAGGTTGGCGCCAGAGAGCCTCCCTCCTGTCTTCCCAATACGCAAAGCGCAGATACATGGCGCCGACAGACGACGGGACCACCTCAGGGAGGAGGTAGCCGAGGTTGTCGAGCACGGCAGCCTGCACCGCGAGGGTGTCGTTGTGGAAAGCGTTGGAGGGACGATGACCACCACCGCAAGGCGCTCCGCAGCCGCGCAGTCGCCCTCCGGCATGAACACCTCCACAGCGTCCGGGCGCTCGGAGTCCGCGATGACAGACGGGAGCGAGTTCCCCGAGGACACCGAGGAGGTGGAGCGGAGGGAAACCCGCGACTCAGACAAGGACGAAGCGTGGTCGCGGAACCGCAGCAGCTCGGGGGGGATGCCGGTCGAGGTCGGCGTCGGCGCCGGCGAGTCCGGGGCCCCGCGCGGCACCACCGCGTCCGGAGGGGAAGGAGGCGGCGAGCAGACGATCCCGGAGATGGAAATGTCGCGGGGGCGTGGGGGAGGCGTAGCCAGGGCAGCCACCGCCGTGGGAGACACAGGCGGCGCCATGTCGGCATTCATGACCGGCGCCTCGACCGGGGTCGTAGCCCCGTTCACCGCAGAGGAGGGGGTGGAGCTGGACTCGCCCACCTCTAGGCGCCGCGGCGGGATGGACGCAGCACGCGTAGAGGGGGCGTTGGGACGCGCGCGCGGGTAGGGCGTGGACTGGCGACGGGCTTGGGGGCGGGGTGGTTCGAGGCCGAGCGGCCGGGGAAGGACGCCACCGTGGGAGGGACAGGGCGGGGCTTGGGGGCCATGGCGCAGCGGGGGGACGAGGCGCGGTGACCAGATACGCGGCACCGCCGGCACCGAACGGGGTCCCGGCAGTCCTTGACGTAGTGGCGGGTGGAGAGGCAGCGAAAACAGCCGCGCAGGGTTAGCGGCGGCTGGAGAGGGAGCGGGCTGGGGGGAGGAGGGTTAGCAACGGGGGAGAGGAGCGCTTGCTTGTATGGGCTGATCGCCCCCTCCGCAGCAGTTATGGCGGTAGATGGGTGGGGGTGGGGAGTAACGCAGCTCGTCCCAGCTGCTGGGCGCAGAGGAGAGCCCGCCCGTCAGACGCCTGTGTCGCGCGCAGACAGGCGATAGGACGGACGGGCTGAGGGCGAGCCAGGGGGATGTCAGCGAGCACAGAGTTCGCGAGAGGCCCGGTCAGCGGCGTCGGCAGGGGGAGGATGGGGGGCGCTGCGGCGCCGCGCGGACAGGACACCGAATAGACATCGGTTTAAAGCGACAGCGACGTGAGGCGCTGGGGGCATTAACCCTGGGTTGGCGCAGCAGGCGCCGCGCATGCGCCGCGCAATTACGCATCGATGCCACCTCATCCACAACCTCGCGGAGGGAGGCATGCAGGCTGAGGTTGACGGCGACGAGCAGGCCGGGCACAACGGCGACGAGGAACCGCGCTACCGCCTCACTCGCGACCTGCACCGAGAACACCCGCGCGCCAGCCGGAACCACCTGCAGCCTCTCGGACGGCGTGCAGAAGAAATACGAAAGGAGGGAGGCGACGCCGTCACAAGAGAAGCACTCAGCGACGAACGGAGCGACGACCCAGACCGTGCCGGGAACCGTAAGCGAGGGAAACGCCGCGGCATCGAAGGGAACGCCGGAGAGGAAGGAGGCTAGGATGCGGGAGTGGAAGGCGATACCTGGTCTGGGAACGAGGTCGACGGTGACGGCGGAGGGCGTCTCAACGGGGCTCCCGGCAGCAGCATGGTCGGGGCAATGGGCAAGGAGCGGATCCGACCGGAGTGGTGGGTGGGTCGACGGAGGAGTGGGCACAACGGGAGCCGGGTCGCCGGCGCCGCCTGGCGAGTCGCCAGGCGAGTCGCGAGAGCCCCCGCCCCGCTCTCTCATTTCCCCGAACGGTCTAAGTAATTGGAACCTAATTAAGTTTAGGAACTTAATATTTTTAGCTTACCCTCCATTCTCATACTAGATTCGCCACTCTCTGTAAGTACTACATAACTTTAAATTTCATCTGCAGCGCCTGTCGATTCTAAACTGCCGTAGCTAAGCCGGCCCCTACACGCGCGAACCATGCCAGTTGTGAAATGTAATTCTATGTACTTGCCCATGGGATCAATATGGTCTCGACCCCATGCTCTTATCCACACAAATCTTTGAGCCGTACGCCGTGTTCCCTCTGCAATGCGTGCATATATGGCGCTCATGAGCGTATGAACCATCACGCGCCGTCCACGTCGTCGGCGACGTACGTACCTGGACCTGGTGCAACCGTGCAAGGTAGATACAACATACAAGTACGGGTTACATCAGCTCAATTGCTGCTGCATATATGCAGCAGCTGCACACACGTACGCACGCACATCTACCACACCGTTCATCAGCTGAATAGCTACCAGCCTAGCTAGCCCTAAACCACGGCGGTAACTCATTACTCCCTCCATTCCATAATATAGTACCTATAGATTTTTATAAAAGTCAAACATTACAAACTTTGACCATGTTTATAGGTACATCTAGAATACCAAATGCACAACATTGGATACATCGTGAGTTATATTTTCAGAATATACATGTTTCGTATTGTAGATGTAGACAGTTTTCTCTATACACTTGGTTAAAGTTGGCAAAATTTGACTTTCACAAAAATCTATAGGCATTACATTGTGGAATGGAGGGAGTACCTTCCAAGAGCGCGTGTGAATATGCGGAGCGTCGGGTACGCGGTGGTGCAGCAGGCGCTGGGAGCGGAGGCAGCGGGCGCGGTGAGGCAGGCGGCATGCCTGGCGAGGCAGCAGGGTCACACACAGGTCACCCCGCTCCACGTCGCTAGCGTCATGCTCTTCTCCGCCCGGGCGGCGGCGGCCTCCTCCGAGCTGCCTGCATCCGGTCCTCTCACCCACCGTCTCATCCGGTCCAGCTCGAGGTGCTCCAGCTCTGCCTCGAGTTTGCCCTCAGCCGACTCCCGATGGCCTGGCCACCCGTTGCCGCCACGTTCCACCATCATGTGCGGGTGCTCCGCATCGAGCTATCGAACGCCTCATGGCGCGTTGAAGTGCGCTGGCGCACGGACGCCGAGGCACCACGGATGGCGGCCAGCGGCAGCCGCCAATGATCGCCGTCAAGGTCGAGCTGGAGCAGCTCGCCGTGTCCATCCTCGACGACCCAGGCCGATCACGCGCGCGCGAGGCCGGTTTCTCGTGCTCCCGGGTGAAGGCCAACGTCGGGAAGGGTGACTCGCCGGAGCAGTCTGATAGCGTCCGCATCCACCGTAGCGACGACATAACTTCTCCGTGTCCGGTTAAGGCTGGTCATGGTGGGAGTAACATAAGTAGTAACATAGATGCCACACAAGCAAAAATGATGATGTGTCAAGTAGTTAATGAGGAGAGAGACAAATAGAGTAACATAATATGTTACCATCACCTAGCGGTTCCCAATGCTAAATGAGTCTATGAAGTAATAAATAAAGTGATGCATGACACTACATATATGTTACTACCCACTATAGAGGTAGTAACATAGACTAGTAACATATGCATGTTACTAGTCTAAGTTACTCTCCACTATGACAGCCTAACAAGGTTATGGCTACACCTACACAGACATCCCATGGAGCCGTTTGGGATGTGCTCCATCAACCTGGCGTCGTCCCACATGGAAGCCTCGCATTAATACCTAGCTACCAGAGGTAGGAATTGACTGCGTGAACTACTATTATCTTACTTTTGGAGTGGGTTGTGCCTGATTTCTAGTCGCGCATATGATACACTGGCAAAGTAATAACCTGATCATGCATATAAACAAAAACAAGTCACATGCATGCACGCATGCACGCTGTGGTGAACCTGGATTTAAACTAGAATGATTATTGTTGATGACTTTTTTTTGAAAAGGAGGTCAGAATCTTCAACCTCTACATCAAAATCCATCATAGCTAGTCGATTTAGAAATAATGATTTCTCGATGGATTTACTAATTCTCATCTAAATAAGGATTAACTAAATTTCACCAACTCCTGCGCTGTCTAATTATATGGAGTAATGTGGATTTTTCCTTTTTCTTCTTTTCTCTATTTGATTGATTTTTTTGTGGTTTCATTTCTCTCATTTTCCACGCTCCGTGTAACTACAGTTGCATGCTCACGCACGATGCACAGCTAGGTTGCACTTTCGCCGGTTATGCGTAACTACATGTCCACCGTCTCTGCGCGACTGCACTTGCGCGCCCACTAAGTGTGTGGAACGTCATGTCCAAGAGTGACGCGTGAATGCAGTTTCATGCTCGTCAGCCATGTCCAGCCACATATATATATTTTCGAAAAATGAAATACAATAAAAAAGTGGGAACTTCGCGGCCGCGACGGGGCTGGACATAAATTTCTCCAAGAGCACGCTCGTCCCCATGCACGTGCCTGCGGAGGTGCTGGAGGAGGCCGTTGGCACTCTTGGGTGCGCGCCCGTGGTTTCCCCGCAGGCCTACCTAGGGCTGCCGCTGTCCCGGGAGAAGCTCACCTTCGCCGACTTTCTCCCCATGCTTGCGAGGGTGGACAAGTACTGTCAGGCTGGCGGGCTCGACTCCTCTCCCCTGCCGGGCGGTGGTGCCGCTCAGCGGTGCTGGATGCCCTTCCGACGACGCGATGGCGGCCATGCTCCTTCCTCCCCGGTGCTCAAGAAGTCGGACTCATGGCGCTACGCTTCTTCCTCTGAACGCTGCCGACCGGGCCACCGCGCTCAATGCCTCGTGGCTCGGGAGCGGGTCTGCCGTTCCAAGGAGGAGGGGGGCCTCGGCGTGCGGGACCTCGCGACGCAAAACCGGTGCCTGCTGATCAAGATGCTGCACCGTCTCCACGCGGCTCCCACGTCATTGAGGTGGGCAGAGTGGGTGTGGGCGGGGCTGGGCTTGCACTCCCTGCTCTCCGCCTCGGGGTCTCGGTTGGCCGGCGAGCACGCCAGGGCACTGTCCAAGATGCTGCCGCTCTATCGGAGTCTGACGACGGTGACGGTTCGGGATGGACGGCGGACGTCCTTCTGGTTTGATCACTGGCTGCCTTGCGGAGCCGTCTCGGCGGCCTTCCCAGCCCTCCTCTCGCATGCTACAGACACGGAGGCCACCGTCTGGCAGGTGCGCGCCCACGGCCTTGACCGGGTGCTCGTCCCCAGACTCACCACCGCCGGTGGCGCTGAGCGGGGTGCGCTCCTGGCGTTGATCGCTGAGGTTCGGGAGTCCCCCGGCGAGGACGAACGCTACCCTGTGCTTTGCCGGAGCGCGAGCGGGGGCGTTGTGACGGCTGCCGTCTATGCCCTGGAACGCTTCGGCGGCACGCGGGCCTCCTTCGCTGATTTCGTGTGGGGCTGCGCGGCGCTATCCCGTGTCCGGTTCTTCGGATGGCTCCTCGTGCAACGGAGGATCCACACGAGGGATGTCCTGCTAGGGAAGACTATTATGACGGCCACGGAGGCTACATGCCCCATCTGTGCGCAGGTTGTCGAAACGGTGGATCACCTAATCTTCGATTGTCCCTTTGCCCGCTCGTTCTGGCTGGCAGTGGGCGTTGAGGTGGTCGGGAAGAACTACCATGTTGGAGCGCTTCAAGACCTGGACGTGCGGGGGGTGACCGGTGATGTTGCCCACGCCTCCTTCACCCTCCTTTGCTGCTGGCAGCTGTGGAAGCACAGAAATGCTGTGGTGTTCCAAGGCGCCCGGCCTTCTCTGGCCCGTTTACTCGGGTGCTGCCGGGAAGACTCGGTCCTTTGGAACAGCCGTTTGAAGGCGACCGACCGGGCGTGCGTAGATAGGTGGCTCCGTGCGTTCTCTCGGGGGAATTAACTTTGGGCTTTTGTTTGGCGCCGGTGTCGCGCCCCCCCCTCCTCTCTCCCTCTCTCCCGTGCATGTGTGTAATAACCCCTCCCCTTCCTAAGGGTGTGATGCAATAGAAAAAAGAAAAAGATTCAGGTGGAGGGCTTCGCCCTCCCCCGGTGACCTTCAAAAAAAAAGTGGGAAAAGGGAGGGAAGAATAGAAGTGATAAAAGCAGAAGAAAAAAGGAAAAATAAACAGTAAAAAAATCCTATGGTGAGGAAGTCACATGTGGAGACATTTACTTGAATCTCTAATAGATGAGAGTTTGAGGGAACCCATTTCTCAAATTACTACTCATAAACATCTCATCGAGAGCTGCTCATCATTTTTGTACTTCACAAATCTCAGGGTTTAGACAACTGCCGATGATAACTTAGAAATAGTTACTCCCTCCTTCCATCTATACAGGGCCTAAGTTTTTAATCTCTTATACCAAGGATGTTGCATAAAAAGAGGAGCAAATATTGGGAATAGTACTTCACCTTGTAGCCCGCTCTCCTCCCTCTTTATTACTCCCTCGCATGCAACTTCCTCTCCCTCTTTTTCTGCATGCAGCCCAACAATAACTCCTCCATTCATGCATGCATTGGCTAAAGAAAAAGCTCTGTGGAGAAAAAGGACGAGGAGGTGGGGTGAAGCACGCCTTGTAACCGCTCTGTGCATGCATGCAAATCAATGCTGTCGCCATTTCGTTTTCACGACAACGACCATGCGCGACCTGCGAGGGGGAATTAAGTAGGAGATGCATTGGTTAGCTCGTTTGGCCTTGTATAGATGGAAAAATGAAATTTGGGGTTAGGCCTTATATAGATGGAAGGAGGGAGTATGTATTTTCCAACCTACTCAAAGTTCTAAAAAGTACTTCAGCGAGCTCACCGCAGAAAATCTTAAGATTCTGTGCGATGCGCTCGAACTGCGCGTCCCGCGGCACAAGGGCATCATCCCCGCAATAGCGGGCACCATGCTGCGGTGCCGATCCGGCATGAGGAGGCCAGCCGCATCGACCACGTGGCTGCTCTTTCGAGGTAAGGACGTCCACGGCAAGAAGGCAATGGCCCAGGAGCTCGCGAAGCTTGTATTTGGCTCCAACGCCGAGTTCGCCGTGCTTAACTCCAGCAAAGACTCCTCGTGCGGCGCCGGCCATCTCTCCCTCAAGAGGCGCAGGCCGTGGGACGTAGACAATGGCTATGCCGGGATAAGACTGTTCGAAGCAATCCTAGAAAACCGCCATCGTGTTATGTTTATCGATGATATCGACAAACTCGATCCTGAGTCGGAAATAGCGATAGAGAACGTGATCACGACGGGGAGAATCATGGGCTGCAATGGCGGCGGCGTGGTCAGTCTGGAGGATGCCATTGTAGTGTTGAGTTCTGAGGCGTCTGAGTCGAGGTCGCTGGCTTCCTCAACCCCTCCGTCGAAGCGACAACAAACTCGTGAGCTAAACCGCGAGGAAGATGGCGCGGAGAAGGGTGTGGAGTCACGTCGTTTTGCCTTTGATTTGAACGCTCGCCCAGATGATGTGGAAGAGAAGGAAGAGAACTCGACTGACGAAGGGGGGATCATGGGTGTTCTGGATGGTGTGTTCTGTTTCAATTAAAAAAATCTTTTGCCTTTTGTTTATGTTCTCTTCATTTTCTTCTAGGATAATTCTATTTTTATTTTTTTCATCGCTTTTTATGGTCATAATGTTTACATTAATTGTGTCATATGTAGGTAGTAATGTTTTGTCTAGATTCTTCACAATCACAAATCTCTAATTACGAATCGCAGGGCAGGTATATATATTCTATGTTTGCGGTGCACGTACCTAAAATGCGCTTTATTTATGGAAACCGTGCATGTAGGAAGCCATGCATATGCATGTAATCGGTGTTTAAAAGGTGTTGCAATTGACCATTTCTTTGATTTAACAGAAATATCAATTTATTATGTGCAACTCAACACTCCATGCATGCATGGAGTAAAGGGCCAGTTCTTTTGAGGCTTATAGATGGCTTCTAGAATAAGCTGCATCCTATCCCAATTGGCTTCTAAAATAAAAATTTAGATTGAGTTTCTAAAATAAAATGGGTAAGGGGCAACTTTTCTAAAAGCCATCCATAAGACAAAAAGAACTCGACCTAAACGCATGGAGTATCTCGACTATCCAATTAGCAGAGACTTGCTTAAAAAAGGCACATGCTTTGACCAGCCGTTAATCAAATTGTTGCATTTTAGATGCATGTTAGCTGCACTGATGATCTGAATGCTGGTGACTTCTGTCCCGTTATCAGGGATGCAAGGGCCATGCTACTTCAGTGTGTAATCTATTCTCTCTTTATTGAAATACATGCATCTCTCCTACATGATTGGAAAAAAAAGACAATGGAACTAGCCTGGCTGAAAAAAGGCATTAATCGAGTTAAGGGTTAAGCCAAGATGATCGATGCTATTAGATTCATATCCGAAATCACTTTCTCTTACTATTGTGATTTTTTAGATGTTGAAATATATTTTTTGGACAATCAATGATGACAGAAGTAAAGCCATGTCCTCCATACCATCTTCGAAGCTACTCCCTCCGTCCGGAAATACTCGTCGGAGGAATGGATGTATCTAGATGTATTTTAGTTCTAAATACATTCATTTTTATGCATTTCTTTGACAAGTATTTCCGGACGGAGGGAGTAGCAAGCGAACTGGTGTGATGGAGTTTTGCTGGAGCAAAGCATTTGAGTTACACCATGTCGTGAGATTGTTTTCTTGCACCATGGATGATGTTGTAAATATTCCAAAAACTCCTCCGTAAAAATGTGACAAAGCTTCTTCATGTGTTTAAAACAAAGAGGCACTTACCGATCTATTTAAATGCATGTTTCTTCGAATATGCACGAGTATGCGTATCATTCTTTATACTTCGTTCCAAAATAGATGTAACGCCCCGGATACGATGCGCCAGGTGTCTGCCAATTATTTGCCGTCGTTGCCATGTCATGTGCTTGCGTGTTGCATATTGCCATGTCATCATCTGCATTTCATCTGCATGCTTTTCAAAACTTGCATCCGTTCCGGTTCCGCCGGTTCTCTCCGTTGTCCGTTCCGAGTCCGGACACACTCGCACGCGCCCGCGGCATCTCCGAAATATTATTTTATTAGTGGCATAAAAATGTTCTCGGAATGGGTTGGAACTTGTCGTGCGGTCTTATTATAGTGTAGACAGGCCGCCTGCCAAGTTTCGTCGCATTCGGAGTCCATTTGTTAGCCCAACCGTTAAACCTACAACCGCAATATAGCCGGTCTATCGTCGGACGTTTTCGGTCTCCGGAAACAGTTGCCGGGCTGCACTCCTTCCCTCTCATCTCAGCCCAAACCTATCTCTCATAGCCCACCTAGGCCTGCCTAACCCTTCACGCGATAGGATCCGTCGGATCACGATCGGAGGCTCCGGAATGCCCCAAAACCCACCAACCCTAGCCCCTTTTTGCTATATATAGACCCCTCCTTCCAAACTTGGTCTACCCTAGCCTTCCCCTACCCCTAGCCTCCTCCAGCCTCGAAGCCAACGCCGCCAGCCACAACCAGCCACTTGGCGCCGCCGCATTGCCGCCCTCCAGCCAACCCGCTCGCGCCACCTCACCTCCCAACCGCCGCCGCAGCCAACGGCGTTATGCCACGTCGCCCGCGCCTCTTCTCCCTCAGACTCACACCTCCTACGGCCCTGAGGGCCCAGATCGGGCCCGCCCCAGGCCCGCCGTCGCCGCCGCAGCCCGCCGCCCGCTCCTGCCTGAGCGCCCACGCCCGAAGTTCCCGTCCCCGCCTTCTCCTCGTCGCCGCCTTGCCGGGCCTTCGCTGAGCGCCCGTCGCCCGGCGGCTCCGCCGCCGCCGAGCCTCGTGCCAGGCCGCCGCCCCTTTCTCCCTTCTCCTCCTTCTCCCTCTTACCCCCGTCGGCCCTTTCTCTCCCGCAGGAACCCACCATGGGCGCAGCCCCTCGAGTTCGCCATTGTCGCCTCCGTCGCCGGGAATGGAGAGGTGGCCATCGGATCCGCCTCCGGCGCCGTTCCGGCCCTCCGCTGCCCTCCGCTTTCGCCCGCCGTCGCCTGCTCGCCGGAGCACCGGCGCGCCGCCGCCACTCGTCCCGATTGGATCGGGAGGACCGCGCCTCGTCGCTCCCTCGACCGCGTGGGGCCGGCCCAGTTGCCCGGTCCCTCGCCGGCCCAGCTCGCCGGCCTGCCTCTTCCTCCCTGGGCCAGCCCAGTGGTGAGCAGCCCGACTAAATCCCGCTCGTTGCGCATTATACTATTTGACGCTCGCTGTAAATTCTGCCAAGTCATGTAATTTGCATATTCTGGTGCCATGTTCACTGCATCATAACATCATGTGTGTTGCTCCGTTATAAGTGTATAATATATCAAAATGTTCTTTGTGAGATGCTCTTCATTTAATTCCATTGTGCCATGTTTGTTTGAGGTCATCTTGATGCCCGAATCATCGTTGCAAGAGTGCTATATGATGTTATTCTGCTGAAACTGTTATAACATGTTCATTTGTCATTTTTGCTATGTTTGATGTGTGCATCCTATGAGGTTGATGTCTACATGTGTTTTGTGCTACATCATGCCATCTTTACAGGGGTGTATGCCATGTATTTTTGTGATCAATGTGGTGACTAGAACAAGCATGCAAACTAGGCTTCGTGATGTTGCTGATTTCAGTCCCTCTTCTGCTGTTATTTTTATGCCATGTAAACTTGATGCTAAAGAGAGATCCAAGCATATTTTGAGATACTTCAGTAAGGATGTTTTGAACATATGGTTATTCTCTATCCATTCATGCCCCTGTTTAGGGGTGGGCCACTCACACCGAAAACCGAAAAACCAGACCGAACCGAACCGATTTAACCGATTTATGTGTATTCGGTGTATGGTTTTTTGGTTCGGTGGCAATTTTATTTTCTATTCGGTGTTCGGTGCAACTTCGGTTTCATGCGGTCACAAACCGAAATCACCGAAGAAACCATTGGTTTTTACGATGGCCACCCCACCCGTACGTGATTGTGGCTGTGACCTATGAGCGGCTGAGCGCAGCCCATTTGTCCTTTGGCCCAACATCCTCTGATTTGCCTAATGTATAGATATAAATCATCCAACGTTCACATGTACGTGAAACCCTAGTCACCGCCCATCGCTCGATCCTTTCGTCAGGCAGCGCCCTCTCCTCTCCAACCCTAGACGCCAGATCAGCTACTCATCGACTCGGCTCCGGCAAGTCAGCGTTCGGCGGTCAGCAAAAAATCCTGTGGTTGAGACGGACGTAAGCCATCCGCTTGCTTCTCCAAGTTCTAATCTCTCAAATCTCAGTACAAGTACCTAGTACACTACGAACGTAACTCCATGCAAGTGATCAGTTTGATCTACTACTAGTAGGAATATTTTAGTATCGTTTTGCATGAAACGATTGCCATGAGAGCTAATGTATCAGCAAGTACTTGTACGATTTCTATCCATAGATCTTCTCGTGTACATGTGCAGTGTGAGTGCGTAATGGAACAAATTATTTATTAGTCTATGGTTTAGTGCATGTGCTTATTCTGATCCATATGTTCTTAGAAAGTTTATGGGGTGAATCCATCTAGCAGTCTAAAACAAACACATATAATATGTATCAAATTCCCTAAAAATGGTACAAAATGAAAGCTGCACACTTAGAGGCATCACATGTATTCTCCCTTATGGGGTGATTATTATTTGTATATTTTGTGCAATGCAAATAGCTGCTCATATAAGTGGTGGCTCTGATTGGTGCACGTAGTTCGGTTTTCCGGTTAACCGAATAAACGGAACCGATATATTTAGGTTAATATGGTTTGGTTGCTAATTTTTGTTTGATTGTTTCGGTTGCCATTTCTCTAAAACCGAAATTATAAAAAACCGAATAAACCGAACCGTAATAACCATATTAACCGAACGCCCAACCCTACCCCGGTTTGCAATTATGGAGTAGTCTAGCATGTCATTTGCTTGTTCTACTTTTGCTATAAAATGTTTCCTGGCAGATTGTTTACATGTTATTCAATTTTGCCAACGTTGTTGTAGTTGATCCTTGCATGCTATGAACTTGTTCTTGCCTTGTTTAGTTTCATAAACATGTCTTCTTGCTGATGCTATGCTTATCTTGTCATGAAATTACTTGTGGTGAGTGAATCGAGCTCGTGAAGTAGTGTACTTGCTGTTACTGTTTTGCTAGGCTGAATCTGTTATTTTGTGATGCTATGTAAACCTGCTGCTACAAGTCATTCTATGCATAATCTGGAGATGTTCACTAAGGATGTTTTGTTATACATGTCATGCTATATCCATCCATGCCCCTGGTTGCATTTATAGCCTGCTGTAGCTTGTTGTAATCTTGCTCTAAAGTTGCTAAATATTGTTGCTGTCAGCCTGTTAACTTTAAGTTCAGTTTTTCCATGTGTGTTTCTAGTGATCCATGCACCCTATGAACTTGATCTTGCCATTCTTAGCTTCATAAATATGTCTTATTACTGTTGGTTGCCTTGTCATGCCATGTATTGATCTGTGGTGAGTGGTACAAGTTCACCAACATGCCTACTTATTGTTGTTCCTGCCATGTTTGAATCTGTCATATAACTTGCCATGTTTACATGGGTGCCATCATATCTTCTGATCCTTTTTGGCTCATGGTCAGTAAAAGACTTTAGTTCTATGCATTTGGTAGTATCATGCCATGCCTTTGTTTGCCATGATAAGTTCCTGTAGCATGTTGTTTGATGGCTCTAAACATTGCAACCTGATGTTATTTCTGCAAAGTCTGAAACTGTTACTATATGCCATCTTGCATGTGTTTTGGAGCATGTTCTAGTGATTTCTGGAGATAGCTCAGTGTTCATGTTTTGTAATGCTTTACCTGTACATCATGCCCATGCCTTTTTTTTCATGTTGAGATGCTTTAGCATGTTGTTTTGATGCTTGCAATATGCCTAGTTGCTGTTTTGGACAGATTGTTGCTATAACTTGTAGAGTGTGTGTGTTGAACCGTTGCTCCGTTTTGAGTGTGCTCTATATGAAACTTGCTTGATTTTGCATGTAGTTTCATATTATCATGTTGAATCCATGTTTTGAGGTGTTTGCTTGATGTTTGTATGCATTTTGCATCAATGTCATGTTTATCTCGTTTTGCTCATATCTTCTAGGCCGTAGCTCCGAATTAAATGAACTTTATATGTAACTTGACCAGAATCTCGTGTAGATCATCTTGGTGCATCTTAACTTGCTGTTTAACAACTTGAACATAAGGTTTATTTAGATCTGGACCTATTTCGAAATTTGCATATGAGGACTTACCGGAATTGTTATATGTTGTTCCCGGCCTCATTTAAACTTGCCTCGATGTGTTGCTCTTGTTTGCATCATATCTTGACATGAGTAGCTTCATGTAGCCTTGTCATGCATCATGCTTGTTTGTTCATCATGCCTTGTTCATGTGTGGTGTGTTTACCATGTTGTGTGCTTCTTCTCGATAGTTCCCGTTTCGTTGCGATCGTGAGGATTCGTTCGTCTACGCTTGGTTCGGCTTCATCCGTTCGTCTTCTTCATGGATTCGTTCTTCTTCCTTGCGGGATTTCAGGCAAGATGACCGTTACCCTAGATCTCACTACTATCATTGCCATGCTAGTTGCTTCGTTCTATCGCTATGCTGCGCTACCTATCACTTGTTCCTCAAGCCTCCCAAATTGTCATGAACCTCTAACCTTTGACACCCTTCCTAGCAAACCGTTGCTTGGCTATGTTACCGCTTTTTGCTCAGCCCCTCTTATAGCGTTGCTAGTTGCAGGTGAAGTTGAAGATTGCTCCATGGTGGACAGGATTATGTTGGGATATCACAATATCTCTTATTTAATTAATGCATCTATATACTTGGTAAAGGGTGGAAGACTCGGCCTTATGCCTGGTGTTTTGTTCCACTCTTGCCGCCTAGTTTCCGCCATACCGGTGTTATGTTCCCGAATTTTGCGTTCCTTACGCGGTTGGGTGATTTATGAGACCCCCTTGAGAGTTCGCTTTGAATAAAACTCCTCCAGCAAGGCCCAACCTTGGTTTTACCATTTGCCTCACCACCACCTATACCCTTCCCTTGGGTCGGCCAACCTGAGGGTCATCTTTATTTTAGCCCCCCCGGGCCAGTGCTTCTCTAAGTGTTGGTCCGAACCGAGCTGCCTGCGGGGCCACCTCGGGGAAACTCGAAGTCTGGTTTTACTCGTAGCTAGTCTCATTCGGTGTTGCCCTGAGAACGAGATATGTGCAGCTCCTATCGGAATTTGTCGGCGCATCGGGCGGCTTTGCTGGTCTTGTTTTACCATTGTCGAAATGTCTTGTAAACCGGGATTTCGAGTCTGATCGGGTCTTCCTGGGAGAAGGTATATCCTTCGTTGATCGCGAGAGCTTATCATGGGCTAAGTTGGGACACCCCTGCAGGGTTTAAACTTTCGAAAGTCGTGCCCGCGGTTATGAGCAGATGGGAATTTGTTAATGTCCGGTTGTAGATAATTTGACACTAGATCCGAATTAAAACGCATCAACCGTGTGTGTAGCCGTGATGGTCTCTTTTCGGCGGAGTCCGGGAAGTGAACACGGTTTTGGGTTATGTTTGACGTAAGCAGGAGTTCAGGATCACTTCTTGATCATTACTAGTTGACGACCGTTCCATTTGCTCTCTTCTCGCTCTTATTTGCGTATGTTAGCCACCATATCATGCTTAGTCGCTGCCGCAACCTCACCACTTTACCCCTTCCTTTCCCATTAAGCTTTTCTAGTCTTGATACCCATGGTAATGGGATTGCTGAGTCCTTGTGGCTCACAGATTACTACAACAACAGTTGCAGGTACAGGTTATGCGATGATCATGACGCGAGAGCGATGTTTCCTTGTTTGGAGTTCTTCTTCTGCTTCTTCTTCGATCAGGGGATAGGTTCCAGGTCGGCAGCCTGGGCTAGCTGTAACATCCCAAATTTTCAATTTGGAATGTTATACATTAGGTCATCATGCATATCATATTTTTCTCGCATTTTCCGATCCTAGAAAATTTCACGCAACTCAAGGACCATCGGAGAGAGTTGGAAGTTTCATTATTTTCATATTTGGGATTTCTCAAATTTCGAAAATAGGATCATTTGGATTTATTTAAATTATCTTCATAAAGTTTTTCCTATACAAAATTTTGGAGAGGGAATAATATGACTTTCCCAACATTTAGGAAAAAACGAAGGTATTATAAATAAATCAAAAATTTGGTTTTGAAAGATTTGTTTTGCTTAGGCAAAAATGAGCATTTTAAAAATATATGCATGTTTGCCGTTTTTAAAGTTCATTTTGTTCGACTCATTTTTAGGAGTCGGGGAAAATTTGTTTTATTAAAATCGGAGTTCATTTGGTATTTTTTTAATTGCTTTGGTTTAAATTTTAATTTAAAAAAACCCAGCGCCCCCACAGGCCAAGGCCCAGTGGCCCACCAGCCCGGCCCAGCGCCCGCCTCCCTCTCCTCCCAGCGAGCCCGCCGCCGCCACGCCACCCCGCCGCCCGAGTCCGGCTCACCTCACCGCCGCCGCCGCCCTCACCGCGCCACCGGAGCACCCCGCGCTGAGCCCACCGCCGCCGCCGTTCCTCGCCGTCGCCCGCCCCTCGCCGCCCCTCGCCCGCCGGAACCCGCCGCCCCGCCACCCCGGGACCCCGCCGCCCCGGAGCCGCCGGAGCCCGAGAGCCACCGAGGTAGCCGCCGCCCGATCCGGTTTTTTTCCTAAAAACCGATCCGGTTTTTTGTGATGTTCGGTTTTTTCAAAAAAAAAAACCTAGATGGTTTTATTTTTTCGGTTTTCTTATTTAACGAACGGTCACCGAACCGTTCGTTTCAATGAACATGTTCGTTGAATTAGTTCTGTTAATCTAACGTCCGTTATTTATTCCGTTGGTCGCTTTCTTTTAATCGGATTTAATCCGTTATTTTTCGATTCGATTTCCGATCCGATTTTCAAATCTGTTTTATTTCTTGCTCGCTTATCGAATCGTGTGATTCAAGCGCTGAGTTTCAGAACGAAACCGCCGTTCGACTAACCTACTTACACAGAGTTTTGCTACTATAAAATTTTGACCTAGTTTCAGATTGCTAAACCGAGTCGTTCTCTCTCGAGTTTCGACTTCCGATGATTTATTTGATTCGATTCTTTTGCAACCAGGGTTCTTAAGTTGAACTCTCTGGTTAGATCTTTTATTCGAGATTTCCCGTGCATTAGATGAGTACTTATTGTATGCTTGTTGTTTGTCTGCGTTAGATCACCCGTGAGTGCGCCGCTTGTTACTTCGAATCTCTAGGTCTCATGGATCATCAAGAAGGCAAGTAACACTTTGATCATACTCTTCTCATACCCGCTTTTTATGCATTAGATCTATCCTCAAACACTTGCATGTTTAGGATCAAATTAAATTGTGGGTTTGGGAAGTAGATTGAGGTAGTACCTATTACCTGCTTTTACTTATGAAACCTTGGGAGTTACTTCTACGCTTGCTAATATGCCATGCTATGCTAGTAGACGTGGATTGGGTGAGTGAATATCCATGATGTATGTGAGATTGTTAATTAATGGTTTATCTAAGGTGGCAACCTAAACACACATCCGGTGGATTGAGGCACTGGTTTCCATCAGACTTGCCTCAGATTTCTTCTGACCGCCACCTGTGCTCTAAGGGATCATAAGATTATTCAAACTGAAACTTCCGTGTGCAGCCACAAGCCAATTATGGGCTCATGGCGTAGTTGACTAAGTCGTCGCGAACTCTTACGGGTAGGCTAGCTGATGTAGGGGATGTAGGTTGGTACGGTCTACCCACATGTAAGGTGCTAAGCGCTTCGAAAGACTATGTCTCGGTCATCCGCTTTCTCAAACACCACAGAAGTGCGAGAACCAAGCGGAGGCGATCGAGTCTTGTGGGGAAAAGTGCATAAACCTCTGCAGAGTGTATAAACTAATCATGTTTAGCCGTGTCCCCGGTTATGGACGTTTTGAGTATCCGTAATTGAATATCATGTGAATCTCAACATGTTACTTCTAAATAAAAGTTATTGGGTTTTGATGAGTACTTTTAATTGGGATTGAGAATGCTGTCAACCATTCTCAATGTTTAACAACCACCATGATAGTTAAATAAAATTTATTCCTTTGTTGTAGGGAAAAATCAGCTTTATGCAAATGTAACCGTAGAGCCTTACCACCAGCCATATATGCATGTAGTGTAGGCTTATCCATTCATTGCTCTTATGTGTTACATTGCCAAGATATTCCATGTGTCGAATTTTCGGGCTGCAACTTTCACGTTATGCATTTTCGCATTTACGAGTAAGGTGTTAGGTCGTGGTTCTATACTCAGTGATGCCGTTGGAGTTGATGGACTCACTTATCTTCCAAGCCTTCCGCTGTTATTATTAGATGGCCTTAAGCCATATTATTGTAATAAGTTCCCTTGTGGACAACGATGTAATAAGTGTGTGATTGCTACTCGCAATAAATCCTTCGGCATCTTGTGTGGTGTCGACATTCGATCGTGGATGACACCGAGCACGTAGATCGGATCCATTCGGTCTGGTCGCTACAGAGAATGGTATCGAGCACACGACCGTAGGACACGACCACTAAGTTAAAGCCATAGATCCCTACTCTCTTCTCATTTTCTAACTCCTCATCTTTTCTACTCTTTAGGATGACGGACGCGAAGATCAGGTACACCCAACCAGATGAAGGCACACCTTTTGGATTTCACTTGAAGGAAGTTACTAAGTACCGAACATTGGACTACCAAGCTTGACCGGACTTTCAACGCCACTGCTCAAGAGGAGCGCCGAAGATTCACGCTCACGCTCCAGAAGGACATTCACCCCAATCACCAAGCCTATAGATAGTGTTTCGATTGCACCAACTTGGAGTCCGGAAAGAGCATGGCAGCTCACATTACCATGGGACGCATTGGAGAAGTTTATCAAGAAGACCTCAAGGATACCATCTACCAGAATTGCGGACGCCGAGATGACAACTGGGACGTCGTCAGCACCAAGAAGGATAGATCCATTGCAGCTTTCATCCAGGAATTAAATCAGCACATTCGACGCCAGGAGAACCAAATGTGCAACGACATGTTGGAGTTGCAGAAGACGAAGGAAAGGATCCTAGAACTGGAAGGAGAACTAAAGACTACACGCAAGGACTACATGGACGAGATTGTAGCTCTGGCAAGACACAATAACGATCTTAAGTACGAGATCGAAGAACTCAAGAAGAAGTTGGCGCTCAGGAATGAAGACCAGATGTCGAATACCCAAGCGACTACATTAACATCGACGACACCGATTCGGATCCAAGTGAACCCGACTTTGAAGGACGAAGTGGAGGCGGACATCATGGAGTCTTCCACCGGTTCAAATTAGTAGAAGTCCCCCACATATTAGTAGTATTTCCCTCCATGTAAACATTATAGTACACGCACTTTTGCGATAGTTAGATCGTTGTAAGCCCTTGTTTGAGTGAATGAAGTGATTTGTGTGCTTTTGCTCATGTGCATTTGGGTAGTGATTCCCCTTAGACCTCATTCTATTCTACATTTCTCTTCTTTTCTAAACCCATCAGATGCCTCCGAGACGCGACCCCGGATTCGTTTTCCCGCCAGAGATCACCCAATTGATCCAGCAGCAGAATACCCTGATTCAAACATTGGTGCAGAACAACAACAACAACAACCCACCGCCACCACCACCACCTGCGGATCACCTGACTCGTTTCCTTAGACTGAACCCGCCGGTGTATTCTAGTAGCACCGAGCCGATTGTAGCAGATGACTGGCTCCGCAAGATAGGAAGGGAGCTGACCACTGCAGGATGCACAGATGGTGAAAGAGTGAAGTTTGCAGCACACCAGCTTGAAGGACCCGCAGCAGCATGGTGGGAGAATTTCACAGCCACTTACCCCGTAGACACTGTCACATGGGACCAGTTTCAGCAAGCTTTTCGCACTGCCCATGTTTCAGCAGGAGCCATGGCCAAGAAGAAGCGTGAGTTTCGCAACTTACGCCAAGGAGGAAGGACCGTTGGCCAGTACGTGGATGATTTTAGCAAATTAGCACGTTATGCCCCAGATGACGCGTTACAGATGCACTAAACAGAGAAGTTTCTAGAAGGACTGAATGATGAGTTCAGCATGCCGTTGATGGTGGCAAGTTTCAACAACTACCAGGAGTTAGTAGACCGAGCCCTCATGATTGAAGGAAAGCAAAGAAGAATTGAGAACTGCAAGCGGAAGTATGGACAAGGGAAGTATAACTCGATCCCGCCAGAAGCCTCGTTATACCCCTAAATCAGGAATTCAGTTTCAGCATACCCATGGAGGAGGTAATTCGCATAACCATAATGGCACCAAGAATGGGAACGGAATGGAGGAAGTAATGGATGTAACCGCACCAACCCGTCAACACCATCCAAAGTAGACTGAGTCATATTACTTGCTTTAAGTGCCTTAAGATCGGGCATTATGCCAATGACCGCCCGTATAGGCGTAATGGAAATGGCAATGGAAGCTCGAAAGAAGCCAAACCCTTTCAACAGGGGATGTGTGAACCACATTGATGTGGAGGAGGTTGAAGATCGGCCGATGCAAGAATCGGTAAGTTTTTGGTTAATTCTTTTAGTGCAGTTGTTCTTTTCGATTCTGGTGCATCTCATTCATACATATCAAGGGATTTGTGGATAAGTACAAATTACCAACCCAAGCCCTTAGGTCACCCATGCTAGTAACCTCACCCGGAGGCGTAATACATGGCTAGTAAATGGTGTGATCGACCGCCATTAAGGATTGGACACTATGTTTTCCCCTCAGACCTAATAGTTCTGGAATCCCAAGGATTGGATGTGATATTAGGAATGGATTGGTTATCAAAGTATGGAGGAAACATAGATTGTACCACAAGGTAAATTTTGCTCACCACACCAGAAGGAAGGAGGATTAAGTATGTGTCACGGCACGAGCCGAGGAGAGCACAAGTTAATTGCTTATCAGGAGTGGTACAGGAAGAAGTACCAGTGGTGAAGGATTATCCTGATGTATTTCCTAAGAGTTGCCGTGAATTCCACCGGATAGAGACATTGAGTTTTGATCGAGCCGCTGCCGTGAACAGGCCCTATATCGAAGCGACCGTACAGGATGCCCGCAAAGGATTTGGCAGAAATCAAGAAGCAGATTAAGGAACTATTGAATAAAGGTTTTATTCGCCCAAGTTCTTCACCTTGGGGATCACCTGTATTGTTAGTGGAGAAGAAGGATCGATCTTTGAGAATGGTTGTTGATTACCGTGGATTGAATGAAGTAACAATCAAGAACAAGTACCCACTACCTATGATAAATGATCTGTTTGATCGCTTGCAAGGAGCCAAAGTGTTTTCCAAGATCGACTTGCGATCAGGGTACCATCAGTTAAAGATTCGGGAGCAAGACATACCCAAGACCGCATTTACCACGAGATATGGATCAGACGTGTATACCGTTATGTCATTTGGACTGACTAACGCACCAGCCTATTTCATGAACCTGATGAACAAAGTGTTTATGGAGTTTTTGGATAAATTCGTCGTGGTGTTCATTGATGATATTTGATTTTCTCGAAGAATGAAGAGGAACACAAGGAACATTAGAGATTGGTTTTGGAGAAACTGAGGGAACACCAGTTGTATGCCAAGTTCAGCAAATGTGAGTTTTGGCTAAAGGAAGTTGGATTTCTCGGACATGTAATATCCGGAGAAGGGATAGCAGTTGACCCCACAAAAATTGAGACCGTAACCAAATGGGAAGCACCAACGACAGCTTGGAGAGATTCGAGTTTCCTTGGACTCGCAGGATACTACCGAAGATTCATTGAGAATTTCTCAAGAATTGCAAAGCCTATGATGTAATTGTTGAAGAAGGAAAACAAATTCATATGGACTGAGGATCATGAGGCAAGTTTTCGTGGAGTTGAAGAAAAGATTGGTTACCTCACCAGTTTTGATATTGCGGATCGGACCAAGGATTATGAAGTGTATTACACGCTTCACGCCGAGGACTTGGAGCCGTGCTTATGCAGGAAGGAAGAGTTGTTTCGTATGCTTCACGACAACTTAAGCCTCATGAGTTGAATTATGCCACTCATGATTTGGAGTTAGCAGCCGTTGTGCATGCCTCGAAGACGTGGAGACATTTTCTCATTGGAAATCATTGTGAAGTATATACGGATCACAAGAGTTTGAAGTACATCTTCACCACGTATGAATTGAATCTCGAGACAAAGGAGATGGTTAGAGCTAATCAAGGATTATGATATGAGATTGCATTATCACCCCGGAAGGCTAATGTCGTAGGCGACGCATTGAGCCGTAAGAGCCACGTCAATACCCTAATGATGGGAGGAATACCCAACGAAGTTAGTCGAGGACCTTCGAGAACTATGTTTGGAAATAGTTCTAGAGGCTATGTAGCAGCATTGGAGATTCAAATGACAGCGATGGACAAAATCAGAGAAGCCCAAAAGGCAGATAAGGAAGTTGCCTCTATAAAGGAGAAAATGGGCAAAGGAAAAGCTAAAGGATTTCGTGAGGATGAGCACGATACCCTATGGTTTGAAGACCGTATTTATGTGCCTAATGACCCAGAGATCAGGAAGTTGATTTTACAAGAAGCTCATGATTCACCCTATTCGATTCACCCAGGAAATACCAAGATGTATTTGGATTTGAAGAATATTTTCTGGTGGACCGGAATGAAGAAGGATATTGCGGAGTATGTAGCAGTTTGCGACGTATGTCAGAAAGTAAAGGCAGAGCATCAGAAGCCAGCAGGATTGTTACAACCGTTGCCGATACCCGAATGGAAGTGGGATAAACTAGGCATGGATTTCATCACAGGTTTGCCAAAGACTCATTCAGGATATGACTCGATTTGGGTCATAGTCGATCGTTTGACGAAGGTAGCTCATTTCTTTCCAGTCAAGACTACCTATAGCAGTGCTAAGTTGGCAAAGATATACATGACCAGAATTGTGTGCTTACACGGAGTTCCGAGGAGCATCGTATCGGATAGAGGAACCCAGTTTACCTCGAAATTTTGGAACCAGCTTGCCGAAACATTGGGAACCGGACTAGAATTTAGTACAGCTTTCCACCCACGCAGACCGATGGATGCACCGAGAGAGTCAATCAGATTTTGGAGGACATGCTTTGAGAGCTTGTGCACTCGATTATGGATCTAGCTGGGATGATAATTTGCCGTATGCAGAATTTTCCTACAATAACAGCTACCAAACCAGCTTAAAGATGGCACCTTCGAGGCTACAGATGGAAGAAGGTGCAGGACAACGTTGTCATGGGACTAAACCGGAGATCGTCGATTGTTTGGACCAGATTTAATTAAGGAGTCCGAATGAAAGTTAAGTTAATTCGAGACAGGCTCAAGGTAGCCCAGTCCGCATGTAAGAGCTATGCCGATTCAAAGCGCCAGCGATTGAGTATGAAGTTGGAGACAGAGTATATCTTAGAGTATCACCGCTTCGAGGGGTTAAGCGTTTTGGAGTTAAAGGAAAGTTAGCACCCCGTTTCGTTGGACCATATAAGATTTTGCAACGCATGGGAGAAGTTGTGTATAAGTTGGAATTGCCAGAAGGACTGTCAGGAGTTCATAATGTATTCCATGTTTCTCAGTTGAAGAAATGTCACCCCGAGATAGCAGAGGTACCGTTAAGAGACACAGTGCCACTGGAAGCAATTCAGTTGAAGGATGACTTGACATATGAGGAGAAACCGTTAAGATTCTCGATTATGCCGGCAGAGTTACCCGCAGAAGGTTATCAAGTTTTGCAAAGTTCGGTGGAGCCACCACACCGAGGATGAAGCCACACAGGAAAGAGAGGAAGTTTTGCTTAAGGACCACCCTCACCTATTTTCTAGCCAACCCGAATCTCGAGGGCGAGATTCATCTTAAGGGGGTAGGTTTGTAACATCCCAAATTTTCAATTTGGAATGTTATACATTAGGTCATCATGCATATCATATTTTTCTCGCATTTTCCGATCCTAGAAAATTTCACGCAACTCAAGGACCCTCGGAGAGAGTTGGAAGTTTCATTATTTTCATATTTGGGATTTCTCAAATTTCGAAAATAGGATCATTTGGATTTATTTAAATTATCTTCATAAAGTTTTTCCTATACAAAATTTTGGAGAGGGAATAATATGACTTTCCCAACATTTAGGAAAAAACGAAGGTATTATAAATAAATCAAAATTTGGTTTTGAAAGATTTGTTTTGCTTAGGCAAAAATGAGCATTTTAAAAATATATGCATGTTTGCTGTTTTTAAAGTTCATTTTGTTCGACTCATTTTTAGGAGTCGGGGAAAATTTGTTTTATTAAAATCGGAGTTCATTTGGTATTTTTTTTAATTCGTTTGGTTTAAATTTTAATTTAAAAAAAAACCCGGCCCCCACAGGCCAAGGCCCAGCCGTGACCAGCCGAGGCCCGGCCCGGCGCCCGCCTCCCTCTCCCTCCCAGCAGCCCGCCGCCGCCGCCACCCCGCCGCCCGAGTCCCGCTCCCCTCGCCCTCCTTTGCCCCCTCCCCAAGGCAGACACCACCCCCTTTATATCTGGCCGCCCCCTCTCTCTCACTTGCCGCCCTCACCAGCGCCCGGCCGGAGCACCCGCCCTTGTGAGGCCGCCCAGCCGTTCCTCGCCGTCGCCGCCCCTCGCCGCCCCTCGCCGACCACGAACCCGCCGCCCCCGCCACCCCACGGACCCGCCCCCGAGCCGCGGAGCCCGCGAGAGCGACCGGAGGTAGCCGCCGCCCCGATCCGGTTTTTTTCCTAAAAACCGATCCGGTTTTTTTTGTGATGTTCGGTTTTTTCAAAAAAAAACCTAGATGGTTTTATTTTTTTTCGGTTTTCTTATTTAACGAACGTTCACCGAACCGTTCGTTTCAATGAACATGTTCGTTGAATTAGTTCTGTTAACGAACGTCCGTTATTTATTCCGTTCGTCCTTTTCTTTTAATCGGATTTAATCCGTTATTTTTCAGATTCGATTTCCGATCCGATTTTCAAATCTGTTTTATTTCTTGCTCGTTTATCGGAATCAGGTGATTCAAGCGCCTGGAGTTTCGTAACGAAACCGCCGTTCCGACTAACCTACTTACACAGAGTTTTGCTACTATAAAATTTTGACCTAGTTTCAGATTGCTAAACCGAGTCGTTCTCTCTCGAGTTTCGACTTCTGATGATTTATTTGATTCGATTCTTTTGCAACCAGGGTTCTTAAGTTGAACTCTCTGGTTAGATCTTTTATTCGAGATTTCCCCGTGCATTAGATGAGTACTTATTGTATGCTTGTTGTTTGTCTGCGTTAGATCACCCGGAGTGCGCCGCTTGTTACTTCGAATCTCTAGGTCTCGCGGATCATCAGCAAGGCAAGTAACACTTTGATCATACTCTTCTCATACCCAGTTTTTATGCATTAGATCTATCCCTCAAACACTTGCATGTTTAGGATCAAATTAAATTGTGGGTTTGGGAAGTAGATTGAGGTAGTACCTATTACCTGTTTTACTTATGAAACCTTGGGAGTTACTTCTACGTTTGCTAATATGCCATGCTATGCTAGTAGACGTGGATTGGGTGAGTGAATATCCATGACAGATGTGAGATTGTTAATTAATGGTTTATCTAAGGTGGCAACCTAAACACACATCTGGGTGGATTGAGGCACCTGGTTTCCATCAGGACTTGCATGTATTTCTTCGGACCGCCACCCAGGCTCTAAGGGATCATAAGATTATTCAAACTGGAAACTTCCGTGTGCAGCCACAAGCCAATTATGGGCTCTGGCGTAGTTGACTAAGTCGTGCGAACACTTACGGGTAGGCTAGCTGATGTAGGGGATGTAGGTTGGTACGGTCTACCCACATGAAAGTTGCTAGCGCTTACGAAGACTATGTCTCGGTCATCCGTTTCTCAAACACCTCAGAAAAGCGAGAACCAAGCGGAGGCGATCGAGTCTTGTGGGGAAAAGTCGCAAACCTCTGCAGAGTGTATAAACTAATCATGATTAGCCGTATCCCCGGTTATGGACGTTTTGAGTATCCGTAATTGAATATCATGTGAATCTCAACATGTTACTTCTAAATAAAAGTTATTGGGTTTTGATGAGTACTTTTAATTGGGATTGAGAATGTCATCAACCATTCTCAATGTTTAACAACCACCATGATAGTTAAATAAAATGTATTCCTTTGTTGTAGGGAAAAATCAGCTTTATGCAAATGTAACCGTAGAGCCTTACCACCAGCCATATATGCATGTAGTGTAGGCTTATCCATTCATTGCTCTTATGTGTTACATTGCCAGCATATTCCATGTGCTGACCCGTTTTCGGGCTGCAACTTTCACGTTGCACTTTTCGCATTTGACGAGTAAGGTGTTAGGTCGTGGTTCTATACTCGGTGATGCCGTTGGAGTTGATGGACTCACTTATCTTCCAAGCCTTCATTGTTATTATTAGATGGCCTTAAGCCATATTATTGTAATAAGTTCCCTTGTGGACAACGATGTAATAAGTGTGTGATTGCTACTCTGCAATAAATCCTTCGAAGTACTGTGTGGTGTCAGCATTACTGATCCAGGGATGACACTGAGCACAGAGACTGGATCCATTCGGGTCTGGTCGCTACACTAGCAGGGTGGATGTCGTTTGAGCTTCTGTTTGTGTTTCATCCTTAGTCGGATGTTGATCTTATGTATGATGATGTTGTATTCGTGTGGCATTGTATGCCTTTTGTATGTATCCCCATCTATTATGTAATGTTGATGTAATGATATCCACCTTGCAAAAGCGTTTCAATATGCGGTT
This sequence comes from Aegilops bicornis, assembly GCA_021605145.1. NCBI lineage: Eukaryota > Viridiplantae > Streptophyta > Magnoliopsida > Poales > Poaceae > Aegilops > Aegilops bicornis. The sequence goes on along the minus strand of CM038674.1, from coordinate 220,978,782 downwards.
CTATCTTTGGTGGGACCTTCGAGTCTCTTTAGGATAGTATCGCATATTGGGCGTGACAATAGATGACCCAACTTTATACTAAAGTTAGTATAAAGTTGAGTCATCTATTTTAGAACGGAGGGACTAGTAATTAAATGCACATGTAAGCATCCAAAAAATGCCAGTGTAGTTTCTTTTTTCCATTTGGATAACCATGACAATTTCTCCATTGAACTTTTCCCTGCATCGGATAAGCTTGGTTTAACTTCCTTAATTATATAAGAAGTTAACACAATACGTGTCATGGTTTTGTCACGGCAGATGTCCTCGTGAAAGGACTTAGTCGTGGAGCCATCGCTACGGGTTAACTTGAAGGGGTTAAAGCGGACGCAAAGACACAAGAGTTTATACTAGTTCTGCCCCTTCGATGAAGGTAAAAGCCTACGTCTAGTTGTGATGGGATTGATGTGGTTTCGATGACTAGGGAGCAAATAAGCTTCGCCTAGGCCTCGAGTTGTTGTTGTTTGTCCTTGAACCGCCCCGGGTCGTCCCCTTATATACACGGGTGACACCCGTCGGTTCACAGAGTCCCAATCTCCGGTTCATACTCGTATCCGGGTTGGTCTCTCTCTATTCCTAACTTACAATACAAGTTTACATACCAGGCCGGTTTACGGCTACAGGTTCTAAACTGACTACAGTCCTTGGGCCCTTATCTTCATGCTTGGGCTTTTATACCGTTGAACTACTGATGAAGTTAACCCGGCCCAGATAGGCCGGTTTACGCCCAGTAGTAATATCCCCAACATTAGGCCCCAGATTGATTTGAACAGGTTCATGTCAATCCTTGATAAAAAAACCTTCATCTTCAATATCTTCTTGTAATTGTTTGAACTGCCGTGATGTCACCTTCTCTGGTTGCTGTAAACCGGCATGACGTCCCCATAAAGATAGCATTCATGATACCTTCTTTCTTTAACAGAACCGCAATAACCGAGGCGACAGCTCTGCTTCCTAGATTTATGGTTCCTTGATTCACGCTACCGACACGTCTCTTGCCTTATAAATAGGACCGAAGGGTCATTCCTTTCTCCCCTCCGTCCCCTTTCTCTTCGTCTTCCTCGCGTCGCTAGCCTCGGAGCTCCGCCGCCGCCGTCGACCTCTGCACCGTCTTGGGCTGCTGCATCAACCTGAACGCACCAGAAAAACACAGCGATCTTCCGCATCTCCTCAACTCTGGTAGGTCCTCAGTTTCCCTCGACCTAGATTCGTTCTAGGGTTTCTTGTTCTTGCAGTGCTCCATTAACTGTTCATGCTCATACCTGCACTCTGGATAGATCTGTGACACCTTGCTCTGATTAGTAGTAGCTTTTAGCATCCGCCTGTAGTTTCGTGCTCACGTCCATAGATCTCGCATATTATTTCCTGCTCATTGCATCAATACTGCTCTACTTTATTATTATTTTGATATTTTTCTTCTTTTATGATCTGGCTTCAGATCCTTCGTTGTAGAGAAATCTTGTGAAACCTGTTTCTGCACACTTAGCCGTTCGCAACCTCAATTGCTTTCAATATTTAGATCAGGCGGTTTAACTTAACATAGAAAGAATTAATAAACCGTATACACCATTAGTCCCCTTGTTGAACCGCCGTAACTCTTTAACGGATTAATCGCCGCTTCATAGAACTCTGGTTTAGATGTAGTTGTCTCTGATTTAGCATTGTACACGGTTCTCTCTTTGTCCCAACACATTTCTTGAACCGATTTATATTTTTGTAGATTTTATCATGGCCAAACAAGTATATGAGTGCAACTGGGCTCCTTCCCGTGTCATCGAAACTCAATTAAACAATCTGGTCCCGATCGCGCTTTAAGCAAGAAAGATACTATCCATTGGAGGGTTCACAGCAAAGAATGTCCACCCACACCTCAAGAAGGAGAGGTTGTAGTTTTCGCAGATCACTTAGCCCGGGTTTTAACCCTTGAGGTTCAAAATTTTACCGGGATGTCTTAGCCAATTTTCAACTCCGTCCGCAAGATACTGGCCCCAATTCTATTACCAATATATGTCACTTCCAAGTGCTCTGTGAGGCATACTTTCAAGAAGAACCCACAATTGAGCTGTTTAGAGACTGCTTCCATCTAAACCGCCGCACAGAATTCACTGATGGGTCCAACACAGAATTGGGTGGTGTGGCGATTCAAAAAAGGAAGGAGGTCACTTATCCTCATGCCAAACTGCACAGCCACCCCAAGGAATGGAATCAATCATTGTTCTATTGCAGAGACACATCTCCTGCCAATGAAAACCCTTTGCCTGGCTTTCGTCCGGAGTGACTCAGTAATACACATCCCTTTCCGCAAAGATTAACCGCCAAGGAGAGAAGTAAATACGCTCCTCAACTCTCCAAGCTCAGAGCCTTCATGGCCAATGGTTTAACAAGAATTGATCTCGCACGCTGTTGGATATCATGGAGCATACTGCCCCTCTCCCAGCGCTCCGGTTTAATGTGTGAGTACACTGGTAGCGTCAACGACCCCCTCCGACATGTTAATATCCAGCTTACCAATGATGAGGTCATCGAGGCTGTGAAGAAAATGTTGAACGAACCGGAACACCTCTGTGCCCGAACCGGTCTGCTCCCCTTCTGTGCTACCAACAAACCACCATCTGTAAGACTCTGACTGTATTTTTTACTGAATATATTACTGCCATTTCCGGTATCTTTTTAACATCAACTGCTGCTTAATCAGGGTGATGATCCATTCTGGAGCAAGAAACTTCCACAAGAGAAACCAGAGAAGCCAGACAAACCGGAAAGACCAATCCGGCAAAAGACCAAAGTTGTCAAGAGGTCTGCTCATAAGAGGAAAACCACTGCATCTTCTGATCCGGCTGTGGATGACAATGTGGGTAATCCGTGTTGGGGAACGTAGTAATTTCAAAAAATTTCCTACGCACACGCAAGATCATGGTGATGGCATAGCAACGAGAGGGGAGAGTGTCTGTCCACGTACCCTCGTAGACCGAAAGCGGAAGCGTTTTAACAACGCGGTTGATGTAGTCGTACGTCTTCATGATCCGACCGATCCAAGCACCGAACGTACGGCACCTCCGAGTTCTGCACATCGTTCACTCGATGACGATCCCGGACTCCGATCCGGCAAAGTGTCGGGGATGAGTTCAACACGACGGCGCGTGGTGACGATGATGATGCTCCACCGACGCGGGGCTTCGCCTAAGCTCATGACGATATGACTTCTCCGCGCAGGGCTTCGCCTAAGCTCCGCGACGATATGACCGAAGTGGAATATGGTGGAAGGGGCACCGCACACGGCTAAGGAACGATCCGTAGATCAACTTGTGTGTTCTAGGGTGCCCCTGCCCCGTGATATAAAAGGAGCCAAGGGGAGGGGCTGGCCGGCCAAGAGGGGCGCCAGGAGTCCTACTCCTCCGGGAGTAGGATTCCCTCCAATCCTAGTTGGAATAGGATTCCGGAGGGGAAAGAGAGAGAGGGGCCGCCCACCTTTCCTAGTCCTAATAGGACTATGGGAAGGGGGGGCCTTGTGACCACCTAGGGCTGGCCCTTTCTCTTTTCCACCAAGGCCCACTATGGCCCATATAGTTCCCGGGGTTCCGTAACCTCCCTACTCTGCAAATTCCCGATTTCACTCGGAACATTTCCGATGTCCAAATGTAGGCTTCCAATATATCAATCTTTATGTCTCGACCATTTCGAGACTCCTCGTCATGTCCGTGATCACATCCGGGACTCCTAACTACCTTCGGTACATCAATACTTATAAACTCATAATGAACTGTCATCGAAACGTTAAGTGTGCGGACCCTACGGGTTCGAGAACTATGTAGACATGAACTAGAACCATTCTCGGTCAATAACCAATAGCGGAACCTGGATGCCCATATTGGTTCCTACATATTCTACGAAGATCTTTATCGGTCAAACCGCATAACAACATACGTTGTTCCCTTTGTCATCGGTATGTTACTTACCCGAGATTCGATCGTCGGTATCCAATACCTAGTTCAATCTCGTTACCGGTAAGTCTCTTTACTCGTTCCATAATACATCATCTCGCAACTAACTTATTAGTTGCAATGCTTGCAAGGCTTATAGTGATGTGCATTACCGAGAGGGCCCAGAGATACCTCTCCGACAATCGGAGTGACAAATCCTAATCACGAAATACGCCAACCCAACATCTGCCTTTGGAGACACCTGTAGTACTCCTTTATAATCACCCAGTTACGTTGTGATGTTTGGTAGTACCCAAAGTGTTCCTCCGGTAAACAGGAGTTGCATAATCTCATAGTTATAGGAACATGTATAAGTCATGGATAAAAGCAATAGCAACATACTAAACGATCGGGTGCTAAGCTAATGGAATGGGTCATGTCAATCAGATCATTCTCCTAATGATGTGACCCCGTTAATCAAAGGACAACTCATGTCTATGGTTAGGAAACATAACCATCTTCGATCAACGAGCTAGTCAAGTAGAGGCATACTAGTGACACTCTGTTTGTCTATGTATTCACACATGTATTATGTTTCCGGTTAATACAATTCTAGCATGAATAATAAACATTTATCATGATATAAGGAAATAAATAATAACTTTTTATTGCCTCTAGGGCATATTTCCTTCAGTCTCCCACTTGCACTAGAGTCAATAATCTAGTTCACATCGCCATGTGATTTAACATCAATAGTTCACATCTATATGTGGTTAACACCCATAGTTCACATCGACATGTGACCAACACCCAAAGGGTTTACCAGAGTCAGTAATCTAGTTCACATCGCTATGTGATTAACACCCAAATAGTACTAAGGTGTGATCATGTTTTGCTTGTGAGATAATTTTAGTCAAGGGTCTGTCACATTCAGATCCGTAAGTATTTTGCAAATTTCTATGTCTACAATGCGCTGCACGGAGCTACTCTAGCTAATTGCTCCCACTTTCAATATGTATCCAGATTGAGACTCGAGTCATCTAGATTAGTGTTAAAACTTGCATCGACGTAACCCTTTCTGACCTAACCTTTTTCACTTCCATAATCGAGAAACATATCCTTATTCTACTAAGGATAATTATGACCGCTGTCCATTGATCTACTCCTAGATCACTATTGCACTCCTTGCCAAGCTTAGTGGTAGGGTATGTAATAGATCTGGTACACAGCATGACATACTTTATAGAACCTATGGCTGATGCATAGGGAATGACTTTCATTCTCTTTCTATCTTCTGCCGTGGTCGGGTTTTGAGTCTTACTCAATCTCACACCTTGTAACACATGCAAGAACTCTTTCTTTGACTGTTCCATTTTGAACTACTTCAAAATCTTGTCAAGGTATGTATTCATTGAAAAACTTATCAAGCGTCTTGATCTATCTCTATAGATCTTGATGCTCAATATGTAAGCAGCTTCACCGAGGTCTTTCTTTGAAAAACTCCTTTCAAACACTCCTTTATGCTTTGCAGAATAATTCTACTTCATTTCCGATCAACAATATGTCATTCACATATACTTATCAGAAATGTTGTAGTGCTCCCACTCACTTTCTTGTAAATACAGGCTTCACCGCAAGTCTGTATAAAACTATATGCTTTGATCAACTTATCAAAGTGTGTATTCCAACTCTGAGATGCTTGCACCAGTCCATAGATGGATCGCTGGAGCTTACACATTTTGTTAGCACCTTTAGGATTGACAAAACCTTCTGGTTGCATCATATAAAACTCTTCTTTAAGAAATCCATTAAAGAATGTAGTTTTGACATCCATTTGCCAGATTTCATAAAATGTGGCAATTGCTAACATGATTCGGACAGACTTAAGCATCGCTACAGTTGAGAAAATCTCATTGTAGTCAACACCTTGAACTTGTCGAAAACCTTTTTGTGACAAGTCGAGCTTTGTAGACAGTTACATTACCATCGGCGTCAATCTTCTTCTTAAAGATCCATTTATTCTCCATAGCTTGCCGATCATCGGGCAAGTCTACCAAAGTCCATACTTTGTTCTCATACATGGATCCCATCTCAGATTTCATGCCTTCAAGCCATTTTGTGGAATCTGGGCTCACCATCGCTTCTTCATAGTTCATAGGTTCACCATGATCTAGTAGCATGACTTCCGTAATAGGATTACCGTACCATTACAGTGCGGATTTTATTCTGGTTGATCTACGTAGTTCAGTGACAACTTGATTTGAAGTTTCATGATCATTATCATTATCTTCCTCGCTAATTGGTGCAGGTGTCACAGAAACCGATTTCTGTGATGAACTACTTTCCAATAAGGGAGCTGGTACTATTACCTCATCAAGTTCCACTTTCCTCCCACTCACTTCTTTTCGAGAGAAACTCCTTCTCTAGAAAGGATCCATTCTTAGCAACGAATGTCTTGCCTTCGGATCTGTGATAGAAGGTATACCCAATTGTCTCCTTTGGGTATCCTATGAAGACACATTTTTCGATTTGGGTTCAAGCTTATCGGGTTGAAGTTTTTCACATAAGCATCGCAACCCCAAACTTTCGTAAACGACAACTTTGGTTTCTTGCTAAACCATAGTTCATAAGGCGTCGTCTCAACGGATTTTGACGGTGTCCTATTTAACGTGAATGCGCCGCCTCTCAAGCATAACCCCAAAACGATAGCGGTAAATCGGAAATAGACATCATAGATCGCACCATATCTAGTAAAGTACGATTCTGACGTTCGGACACACCATTACGCTGTGGTGTTCGGTGGCGTGAGTTGCGAAACTATTCCGCATTGCTTCAAATGTAGACCAAACTCGTAACTCAAATATTCTCCTCCACGATCAGATCGTAGAAACTTTATTTTCTTGTTACGATGATTTTCAACTTCACTCTGAAATTCTTTGAACTTTTCAAATGTTTCAGATTTATGCTTCATCAAGAAGATATACGCATATCTGCTCAAATCATCCGTGAAGGTCAGAAAATAACGATACTTGCCGTGAGCTTTAACACTCATCGGACCGCATACATCAGTATGTATTATTTCCAATAAGTCATTTGCTCGCTCCATTGTTCCGGAGAATGTAGTCTTAGTCATCTTGCCCATAAGGCATGGTTCGCAAGCATCAAGTGATTCATAATCAAGTGATTCCAAAATCCCATCAGCATGGAGTTTCTTCATGCGCTTTACACCAATATGACCTAAACGGCAGTGCCACAAATAAGTTGCACTAACATTATTAACATTGCAAAATTTGTCATCAATATTATGATTTTGTGTATTACTACTATCGAGATCCAACAAACTATTTTTATTGGGTGTATGACAATTGAAGGTTTTATTCATTTAAACATAACAACAATTATACTTTGACTTTAAATGAATAACCATTCTGAAAACTAATTTCTTAGGGTGTATGACCATCGGAAGGTTTTATTCATTTAAACAGAACAACAATTATTCTTTGACTTTAAATGAATAACCCTTTTGCAATAAACATGATCAAATCATATTCATGCTCAACGCAAACACCAAATAACATTTATTTAGGTTTAACACTAATCCCGAAAGTATAGGGAGTGTGCGATGATGATCATATCAATCTTTGGAACTACTTCCAACACTCATCGTCACTTCCCTTCAACTAGTCTCTGTTTATTCTCAGAACTCCTGTTTGAAAGTTACTAATCTCAAAGCAACCTAACAAGTATCAAATACTCGGGGCTACTATAAACACTAGTAAGGCACACATCAATAACTCAGATATCAAATATACTCTTGTTCAATTTGCCATCCTTCTTATCCGCCAAATACTTGGGGTAGTTCCGCTCAAAGGTCCACCGCTTTGCGGTAAAAACACTTAGTTTCAGGCTTAGGTCCAGACTTGGGTTTCTTCTCTTGAGCAGCAACTTTCTTGCTGTTCTTGAAGTTTCCTTCTTCTTCCCTTTGCCCTTTTCTTGAAACTAGTGGTCTTGTTGACCATCAACACTTGATGCTCTTTCTTGATTTCTACCTCCGCTGACTTTTAGCATTGCGAAGAGCTCAGGAATTGTCTTAGTCATCCCTTGCATATTATAGTTCATCACGAAGCTCTTGTAGCTTGGTGGCGATGATTGGAGAATTTCACATCGACACTATCATCCGAAGATTAACTCCCAGCTGAATTAAGTGATTATTATACCCGGACATTTTGAGTATGTGCTCACCGATGTAACTATTCTCCTCCATCTTGCAGCTATAGAACTTATTGGAGACTTCATATCTCTCAATCCGGGCATTTGCTTGAAATATTAACTTCAACTCCTGGAACATCTCATATGCTCCATGACGCTCAAAACGTCGTTGAAGACCCGGTTCTAAGCCGTAAAGCATGGCACACCGAACTATAGAGTAGTCATCAGCTTTGCTCGCCAGACGTTCACAACTTCTAGCGTTGCTCTGCGGCCGGGTTCGCACCCAGCGGTGCTTCCAGGACGTAATTCTTCTGTGCAGCAATGAGGATAATCCTCAGGTTACGGACCCAGTCCGTGTAATTGCTACCATCATCTTTCAATACAATTTTCTCTAGGAACATATCAAAAATAAACATTTGAAAGCAACAAACATAGGGAAGCAACAACGCGAGCTATTGATCTACAACATAATTTGCAAAATACTACCAGGACTAAGTTCATGATAAATTTAAGTTCAATTAATCATATTACTTTAGAACTCCCACTTAGACGTACATCTCTCTAGTCATCTAAGTGAACACGTGATCCAAATCAACTAAACCATAACCGATCATCACGTGAGATGGAGTAGTTTTCAATGGTGAACATCACTATGTTGATCATATCTACTATATGATTCACGCCGACCTTTCGGTCTCCGTGTTCCGAGGCCATATCTGCATATGCTAGGCTCGTCAAGTTTAACCTGAGTATTCGCGTGTGCAAAACTGGCTTGCACCCGTTGTAGATGGACGAGAACTTATCACACCCGATCATCACGTGGTGTCCGGGTACTATGAACTTTTAGCAACGGTGCATACTAGGAGAACACTTCTTGATAATTTTAGTGAGAGATCATCTTATAATGCTACCGTCAATCAAAGCAAGATAAGATGCATAAAGGATAAACATCACATGCAATCAATATAAGTGATATGATATGGTCATCATCATCTTGTGCTTGTGATCTCCATCTCCGAAGCAATCGCCATGATCACCATCGCCACCGGCGCCGACACCTTGATCTCCATCGTAGCATCGTTGTCGCCTCGCCAACTATTGCTTCTACGACTATCGCTACTGCTTAGTGATAAAGTAAAGCAATTACATGGCTTTTGCATTTCATACAATAAAGCGACAACCATATGGCTCCTCGCCAGCCAAGCCGATAACTCGGTTACAAAACATGATCATCTCATACAATAAAATATAGCATCACTTCTTGACCACATCACATCACAACATGCCCTACAAAAACAAGTTAGACGTCCTCTACTTTGTTGTTGCAAGTTTTACGTGGCTGCTACGGGCTGAGCAAGAACCGTTCTTACCTACGCATCAAAAACCACAACGATAGTTTGTCAAGTTGGTGCTGTTTTAACCTTCGCAAGGACCGGGCGTAGCCACACTCGGTTCAACTAAAGTGAGAGAGACAGACACCCGCCGGTCACCTTTAAGCAACGAGTGCTCAAGCGGTGAAACCAGTCTCGGCGTAAGCGTCTGGCGTAATGTCGGTCCGGGCCGCTTCATCTCACAATACCGCCCGAACCAAAGTATGACATGCTGGTAAGCAAGATGACTTATATCGCCCACAACTCACTTGTGTTCTACTCGTGCATATGACATCAACGCATAAAACCAGGCTCGATACCATGTTGGGGAACGTAGTAATTTCAAAAATTTCCTACGCACACGCAAGATCATGGTGATGGCATAGCAACGAGAGGGAGAGTGTCCGTCCACGCACTGTGAGACCGAAAGCGAAGCGCTTTTAACAACGCTGTTGATGTAGTCAGACGTCTTCACGATCCGACAGATCCAAGCACCGAACGTCACGGCACCTCCGAAGTTCTCGCACACGCTCAGCTCGATGACGATCCCCGGACTCCGATCCAAAGCAAAGTGTCGGGATGAGTTCCGTCTGCACGACGGCGTGGCAGGACGATGATGATGCTCCACTGACGCAGGGCTTCGCCTAAGCTCATGACGATATGACTTCTCCGGCGCAGGCTTCGCCTAAGCTCCGCGACGATATGACCGAAGTGGAATATGGTGGAAGGGGCACCGCACACGGCTAAGGAACGATCCGTAGATCAACTTGTGTGTTCTAGGGTGCCCCTGCCTCGTGATATAAAGGAGCCAAGGGGAGGGGCTGGCCGGCCAAGAGGGGCGCGCCAGGAGTCCTACTCCTCAGGAGTAGGATTCCCTCCAATCCTAGTTGGAATAGGATTCCCCGAGGGGGAAAGAGAGAGAGGGGCGGCCCACCTTTCCTAGTCCTAATAGGACTAGGGAAGGGGAGGCCTTGGCCACCTAGGGCTGGCCCTTTCTCTTTCCACCAAGGCCCACTATGGCCCATATAGTTCTGGGGGTTCCGTAACCTCCCTTACTCGATAAATTCTCGATTTCACTCGGAACATTTCCGATGTCCAAATGTAGGCTTCCAATATATCAATCTTTATGTCTCGACCATTTTGAGACTCCTCGTCATGTCCGTGATCACATCCGGGACTCCGAACTACCTTCGGTACATCAATACTTATAAACTCATAATGAACTGTCATCGAAACGTTAAGCGTGCGGACCCTACAGGTTCGAGAACTATGTAGACATGACCTAGAACCATTCTCGGTCAATAACCAATAGCGGAACCTGGATGCCCATATTGGTTCCTACATATTCTACGAAGATCTTTATCGGTCAAACCGCATAACAACATACGTTGTTCCCTTTGTCATCGGTATGTTACTTACCCGAGATTCGATCGTCGGTATCCAATACCTAGTTCAATCTAGACGGTAAGTCTCTTTACTCGTTCCATAATACATCATCTACGCAACTAACTTATTAGTTGCAATGCTTGCAAGGCTTATAGTGATGTGCATTACCGAGAGGGCCCAGAGATACCTCTCCCAGCAATCGGAGTGACAAATCCTAATCTCAAATACGCCAACCCAACATCTGCCTTTGGAGACACCTGTAGTACTCCTTTATAATCACCCGATTCACGTTGTGATGTTTGGTAGTACCCAAAGTGTTCCTCCGGTAAACAGGAGTTGCATAATCTCATAGTTATAGGAACATGTATAAGTCATGGATAAAAGCAATAGCAACATACTAAACGATCGGGTGCTAAGCTAATGGAATGGGTCATGTCAATCAGATCATTCTCCTAATGATGTGACCCCGTTAATCAAATGACAACTCATGTCTATGGTTAGGAAACATAACCATCTTCGATCAATGAGCTAGTCAAGTAGAGGCATACTAGTGACACTCTGTTTGTCTATGTATTCACACATGTATTATGTTTCCGGTTAATACAATTCTAGCATGAATAATAAACATTTATCATGATATAAGGAAATAAATAATAACTTTTTTATTGCCTCTAGGGCATATTTCCTTCAATCCGGACCTTGAGGTAGAACTTGATTCACTTGGCTTACTTTTCATACGCCTAATTAATGATGATATTTGTCGATGATGATCTTTGAAGCCGATGTCTTGATGTTGTAGAGGTAACTATTCTCTCCTCTGACTCAAATCCTTTGCCTTCACTAAAAATCCGTCGGGCAAACCGGAATATTAAATTTTCTCATCCCCTTGCTTGCTTGGATCCCAAATTTCTTATGAAGACTCAACAACATGAAGTTCTCCGCACAACTCGGCACAGCGGCCAGGTAGTTACCTCCGCCGGTTTACCGAACAGTCCGGTTCGGAAACGTCGTTCAGAGGTCTCTAATTTGCTTGTTAGTGTTTGTCCTAAAGAGGGCTGTTTTGGTCAACCTCTTAATCCATCTGACTCCGATTATCAGGTCACTTCCCATTCCTCATCTGGCGAGTCATCACCACTCACCGCCACCACTTAAAACGGTGCTTGGGTAAGTTATACATATCATGTTGTTTCTATTGCATCACTGCGTAGTATATGCTGTATTTGATCGTTATTATGCCTTTTCAGGGCCAAGCCTAGGCCGAGCAAAAAGGCTCGCTGGATAAAGCGGTACGAAGAAACCGCCTCGAACCGACAAATACTTCCAAATTTGGAAGCGGCTATTTGTGAAGATATGCCCAATGATCCGCCACTGCAAGATGACGATTTTGTTGCTGAAGAAAAGCCTATTGACACCTCCCGTCCTGCTGACCAGCCCAGAAGCCCAACCCGGATTGAAAAATCCACCAGTCCAATCCGCCCGCCGACAAACCGACCGTCCACTGGTCAAACCGGTGATACCAAGGACGATGACGTTGTGATTATCGGCTTTGGCCACAATGAACTGTGTAATCCGGCCGCCTTATCCAAACATTCTCGCCAAAGTAGAATTTGCCACTATGAGCAAGGGCAAGTGGAATGTTGATCCGCAACTTATGCCGCTCTGAACCCCCAAGATCTTCATTCGGCTACTTGAACCGGCCAGATACCAGCCGTGATTATGAAGCTGACCTGGTGAATATGATGAAAGGAAAATTCAAGGTAACCTCCATGTTCTTTTTCCTGCTTGGATATTTCAATTTTTGTTAACTCTCCTAGCCCCCAAGGGCCTATTTGTAATCTTCTTTCAAACCGGGACTTGATATAGAACTCAATACTTCAAGAATCCACTGATGTAGCCCCTAAGGGCCAATTTAACTTAGTATAGTTAAACCGGGACTTAACATAAAACTCAATGCTTCAGAATTCACTGATCTAGCCCTCAAGGGCCGGTTCAACTTAGTATAGTTAAACCGGGACTTTAATTTATATCGCAGCATCAGAATATGTTCGAGAAAATAGCCATTAGCCCCCAAGTGCCAAGTTGAATACCTGTATTGAGCTTGGGACTTTGTGATTTTATTGACAGATGAAGATCAAATATGCATTAGCCCCCAAGTGCCAAGTGCATAACTTGTTATGTGGTTGGCACTTCAAATCTTGTACCATTTGTTAAATCAGATGACTGTCTGTATGTAGGCTGAGCTGAGGACTAAAGAAAGCCAACTCACCGATCTTCAAGAAAACTTGAAATCCCAACAAGCTGAAACCTCAAAGGCAAAAGAAGAATTGACCAGCGCTTTAGGCGCCATGGAACAGCTTAAGGAGGGCTTCAAAAGGAGCGGGCGGATTGGGCCACCGAGAAGGCCGCTTTAACCAAAAGGTTGAAAATGTCAAGCTGCCCTTAAACCGGTGGTAGATGAGCTGACCAACGTGAAGCGGCAAGTGCATGCCATGACTGCTGCCATCTTTGGTAAGCTTCCTTTGGTTTCTATGATAACTTGGCCTTCTTCTGATAAGTCCGGTTTGTGATTTTTCTTGTAATGCTGCAGGCACACGCATTGGTCACTTGGGGTCAGATGTTCGGATGAAATTGAAAGCTGCATACACTTTAATCGAACAGCTGTACACTGGGGCGCAGCGGATCATCTCCACTGCATCACATAACAATCCGACACCCTCTTTAATTCAAGATACTCTTAGGAGGTTGTCAATGCTTCCCGCCCGGGTTGAAGAGCTGAAGAAATCTGCTGCTCGAACCGGTGCCATTAACGCCTTAATCCGGGCAAAAGCATGGGTGCCAGATTTCGATCCTGTTGAGGCAGCTCAGGGCTATCCCAGTCTGAAGGAAGACGGTTCAGAGTTCAACGAAGATGACCTGAGAGCGATAAACCGGGCGGTGCGCCCTCTGGCTTGCCAATTGGCCAAAGAGGCAGACTTGTCGCATTATCAAGCTCAATATAACGATCAGAACAGACGAGTAGCTGCACCTATTCCCGAAGCGGAGAACCTGATCCCTTCGATCCGTGAAGCGGACTTACGCCTCACGATATTGAACCATCTTCCCGATCCATGAGGAGGCTGTCTTTCAAGCTTTAATGGGAATCGACCGACCACTATTGACTTCCGGCCCGCTGGGTAGGGATGAAGACGCTGAAGCGGCGCAGAGACGACCCACAACCGCCGTCAGCCGGCGGCGAGCAAGCATGAACCGTGCCGGTTTAAATAGCTGCTTTATTATATTCCGCCAAGAAAACAATGATCTTATTTGGGCACCATGTTGCCTTGTAATAGGATAGCCAACACTTTTTCTTTTAATATGCCTTCGTGCATAGGTGCTGATACTTTCGATTGAATGATCGAAACCTTCAATCTATATTGCCTGCAGTCACAAAATCTTAAACTGCCACGGCGGTTTGTGCCACCAGCCGGCTTGTGACATTCATATATGTATGCAATGAAATATTGAGGTATATGATCAAAATTTGTGACACAAAATACCTGCCATCGCTGGGCATGAAGTTGGCCTAGCCAATCTTGAAGCGGAGGTTGTAGAAACCATTACCGTCAAAGGAAAAAAGAGCTCCTGTGTTTATAATGCCGGTTTACCATGTAAACCGTGCCGGGTCATGACAAGCCCCCTGTTACTCCATAATGGGATGTTAACAGAAAAAGTCAAACCGGAAAAATTATCTCCGGATTAAAAATGGACCGAATTCCGTCAATTGACAGTTTGAACCGGTTTAAAAATGTTATCGGTTTAGAAAACACAACAAAAAACAGTTATGAAAAAATATGGAAGCAAAGGCAATGATAAAACCGTTTGCAAAAAGAGGCTTTACTGAGCCGATCAGATGGTGTTACCATGGTCGGACACGACCAAGCTCCCAATAAGGTGTAGCTATGGTTCAGGTCAGCCAGGTCCCCAACTGAAACCGTGGCATTATGTCGATCAAGTGGCGTGGCAATGGTTCGGGTTCGACCAAGCCCCCAAGTGACTCTATGGCCTTAGGCCGATCAAGAGGCATGACTGGTTCAGACTTGACCATGTCCCCAAGTGATCTGGTGGCTTTTCGCCTATCAAAAGGTGTTGCATTGGTTCGACACGACCAAGCCCCCAAGTGATATCATAAAGCTTTTGAAAAGCAAACTCAAGGGGTAAACCGGAGGCCGCTTTAAGACGTAACAACTCCATGTAACCACGCATGATGTAATGTAACGTATACCCGCTTTAGCTAAGGCTCCGGTTTATTACTTTATTCATAATATATACACCGTCATAATATGTACATGAGTAGAGCCGATGTCTCGGGTATAATAAGGTCAAGATGAGCTATGTTCCACGGCTCTGTTGGTCTCCTCCTCCGATGTACGTGAGTCTTTATGCTCTCGAATATCGATCAGATAGTATGACCCGTTGTGCAGATTCTTGCTGACCACGAAAGGTCCCTCCCAAGGTGGGGATAACTTGTGCATATCAGTCTGGTCTTGGATCCTGACCCGACCCATGAAAACCGGATCCTGAGCCACCACCGGACCCATGATCATAACGGAAAGCATTAGAGTTTTTGAACTCCTGCATAATGTAACAGTCCTTCCAAAGGTGGTTGGCTGGCATCTCCTTCGTCCCGTGTTTTGGACAGGGCTGATTTAATAAATAGTTTAAGCGATCCGGGTTAGGATTCGGAGCCCCACCACGATTCGCCGCTTTACCTCTGCGTCGCTGACCCTTGTCTTGCACATTAGTATTAGCCACAAAGTCCATGCTGCCTTCCGCTTTACATTTGCCTCCGTTCCCGTGGCCTGCTGGATTGTGCTAATGCCCCTTGGAGTTGCTGTTCTTCTTTCCCTTCTGTCGGGGAAGCAAATCTGACCCACGAACACCTATGGGACCGGCGGACCGAGCCCCTTTCGGTTCGGCGGGGGGCGGAGGTCGCACGAAGAGCAGATCGAGGCGAAGCACACGAGAAGTTTACCCAGCTTCGGAGCTCTCCGGAGGGATAACACTCCTACTGTTGCATGTCTGAGTGTATTGAGTTCTGGCTAGGGAGCGCTGAGTGCTCTGAAGACACACCAGCTACTAACGAGACCTAGCGTGAGTGTTTTACGGCTTCGAACCTTTCGAACCCCTCTCTACGCTATGCATGGGCCTCCTTTTATATGCTCAAGGGTCTCCGGACAGCGGTGGCAACGTAGACAAGGGTAAAAATGGAAAAAGAATGCGGTTGGTACAGCTACCGTATAGTGTATCATACCTAACCCTCGACGGGCGGGGACAAAGGCATTAAATGCCTGTCACGTCGCCAAACAAAGGCAAACGAGGACCGTCGGGCGCCACCACTTGCCACGATGGCAATCTTGTGAGCGCCGCTTGCCACCGCGCTCCGGCTGGCCGCCTGACCTCTTGCCACGCTGGCGCTTGGAAAGGTCCTGTAGGCGACACGTTAGTGGATGTCTTTGGAGCGCAGTCCAGATTAGTAGTCTGCCATGCAAGCGCCTTGCCGCGGTTGTTGCCTTGTTGCGTCCGGAAGCTTGTCGCTCACCGGGCCTTCCCGGGAAGCTCCTCTTGCCGGGGCCTTGTCTCCTAGGTGCCTTGGTTGGCCTTCCCGGCAAGCTCCTCTTGCCGGGGCCTTGTCTCCTAGGCTTAAATACTTTGTTCTTGAATGGCTCCAAAGGAACCACGGAGGACCTTGGCGGTCACCCGGCAAGCCTTGCCGCGGGGTGCTGCAACTGCCCGTGCACGAGTTCGGGATACTAGGTACCCCTACTCTAGTACACCGGCAGAGCCCCGGCACAGGCCACACACGGTGCCGAAGCGCTGTTGGGCCAGGCCCAAAACAAGGCACGCACGCGCTGCCTGGGTTATGCCAGTAACTCACTCCGGACCCACCACGCCCTCCACAGGCAGCACTTGCGTCGAATGCGGCGTCGTGGGAGAGATCGTGGGGGTTTCTTTATTCGAAAGGCGGAACGTCCGCCTCCCTCTTTATAAGCGGGGAAAGCAGTGGCAGTTCGCCCACCTCGCCAGTTGCTGTCCAATCTCGAAAAACCTCCGCTGCTCCCCCCTTCTTCCCAAGGCTGAAGAGAGCAGCTCTCCGCCCCCCATCGCCACCAGCACCACCAACGCCGTCGATCTCCCCCACCACCTCCGCCATGGCTCCGAAAGCCGACAAGGGGAAGGCCGTGAAGTCGGCCGAGGCGCAGCTGACTCATGGCCTTCTGAAAGGAGCCGGGCAATCTTCCCCCTCATTTCGCCGAAGGATCTGAGGAGTACTACTACCTCTTCTAGTCGACGGAGGCGAGCGCATCCAGCACGCCTGAAGGTACTCCAGTGCCGCCTCGAACTGGCTCCAAATGGGTACCCTTTCTTGTATTTGTTCTTCTCTGATGGCTCTGCCCGCCCTTCTCTGAATTTTTCTGCGATATCATGAACACCTACGGGTTTCGCCTCCTTGACTTCACCCCCAATGCTGTTCTGACCATGGCAGTTTTCGCACATCTCTGCGAAAACTTTGTCGGAGTCCATCCCAACGTAGCTCTTTTCTGCCACTTCTTTATGCCCCGAGTTGAGAGAGGGGAGCCCCTTGCCGGCGGAATCGCTTGGATCTCGAGGATTGGCAAGAAGGAAGCTTATCTGGAGGGAGAGCTCCGCAGCAAGTGGGAGGAATGGAGGGCAGATTGGTGTTGGATTGTTGAGGAGAACCCGCAACCCTTTACCGCCCAGCGCCAAACCCCAATAGTGCGCGGCAATGATTGGAGCAACGTGGCTCCGGAAGACGTTAGGCTGAAAATTGCCGTCACCCGGATCTTGCGCCTCAGGCTTGCCGGGCTCATCGTGAGGCACCGTTGGCACAGACTTTCTTCGCGCCGCGCCGCTTCTTGCGAGAGAGGAGAAGACCGCCTGGGAGTTCCAGAATGCGGCGGATATCATGAGGCTGCGCCCAGGCCTCAACTTCAACTTCACCGTCTTGGAACTGGACGCGATGCTCTTGGAGCTATTCAAGCCCGATCCTGATCATCCCGAAATGTTCAGGTTGCCGAGGGGTGTCGTTCCACTCTGCAACAATTCCTCGCTCGACCGCATCCGTGCAATGATGTCGCTGTGCGACTCGCACGGAATTGTCCCAACCTGGCAAGAGCCTGCAGATGACGTCGTGCGGGAGTTCTTTGACAGCCTGGTAGAAGTGCCGGTCCGCCCCGACGAACAGAAGAGCCTCACCCGTGACACCACCGATGATGAGATGCAACGCATCGCCACCAGGCTGGAAGAGGCGGCAGCAGCCGCTGCCGCGGGCGAGTTCGGATTCACCGTAGAGGAGGCAGAGGCAGCAGAGGCGGCAAGCCTTGTCGAGCGAGGGAGTTTGCGGCGAGGAAGAGCTTGCCGAGCCTGCCGAGTCAGCGAGCCCGCCGAGGGCGCCTCCTCCCCACCTTTAGACAGCTTGCCGCGAGCGGAGCCCCCAGCTCCACCAAGAAGGCGTCTCCGCAAGGCCAGAGACGTAGCGGGGCGGCAGACGGGCCAACAGCCGCCGCGCCGCGCGACGCGCTCCACCGCGGCAAGCATGCAGCGGAGCACCTCACGCTCTGCAGCAAGAATCGGAGCGGGCCCTCCCGGGCCGCCGCTTCTGCTCCCGCCAAGCGGCCAAGGGAGCCCACTCCTCCGCCTCGTCGCACCGGAGGCGAGCCGGAATTTGATCTCTCCGCGCTCAGCTCCGACGAGGAAGAACAAGAGTAAGATTCTTTGTTGTACTTGTAGTTCTTCGATTTGTTGCTTTGTCTTGTATCTGATTTGCTTCACTCTGAACCCATTCCTTTTCAGGACGCTGGCCCAGAGAGCGTCGAAGAGAGCCAAGGCCCCGGTGATTGTCATCAAGGACGAACCCACCGCGACAGCAGGAGGCGCGTCCGAGACCACCTTGCCGGACGCGGCAACTCTTCCTCAAAGCAGCCCCCAGCGCAGCCCCCAGCGTAAGTATATGGTTTACTTCCTGCTGTTAGGCGTGCATGGATGTTCTTTCTTTGCCAATATCTGACTGTTGGTTTGTGTAGGAGCAGAGCAGCCCCACCAGGAGTGCCCTGAAGCCGCTCCTGACATGCCATCTGCTTCGACTACACCGCCAAGGGAGGATTCCCGGTGAGGCGTTCTCGACAAGGGAGACTTCTCCGGCAAGGGTCAGCTCTCCGCAAGGGACAGCACTAGCGATCCCGGTGGCGGAGACCATGATCAGAGACCCTAGCATGTAATCCCTTCGCTTGAAAACTTCCCTTGTGTTCTTCTTCTTCTGATTTTCTTTTTGAATATTTGCCTGACTTTTCTTTTCTTTTCCGGTCGTCAGATCCATCTGCCACGGAGCCAATGGAGACCGAGGTCGCCGGCGAGGAGGACGCGTGCAGCAATACTAACGACGCCGCCGTTGCCGAAGAGGAAGCCGGCGCCGACGAGCCCGCCGGCGAAGAGGCCGCCAAAGCTGCCGCCGCAGAAGCTGGCGAGGGGTCCGGCGATCGCGCTGACGGCCCTGAGGCCGCAGGAGCGCCAGGCGCTACGCCGACCGCCGATCCTCCGCCGCTGCCGCAGCTGCCAGTTCAAGAGCCCCAGCCCGACGCCTATTTGAAGGCCGGCGACGGCGTCTTCATCAAACTCCCCTGGGCGTCGAGCTCCAGGGCGCCGGTCGAAGGAGAGACCTTTAACGAAGAGCTGCTCGCTCATTGGCCGACGCTGGTCGACGCGCCAAGCAGCAAAGAAGGCGAAGTCTGAGAGGAGAGCAAGCAGCTTGGCCAAGGAAATCGTTGTCGCTTCTACCGCGCCTCGGACAAGCCAAGCTGGAATCCCAGAAGCGCTTTTGTCGCTAAGGCGGAGCAGACATCGAGAAGCGCGCGGAGGAGCTCCGAGGCCTCAACCAGGAAGCTCTCCGGTCCCTGGCAGCGGAGCAGGAGCAAATCGCCGAGGAGCGCAAAGCCTTCCTCCTCGAGAAGGCTGAAGCTGAAGAGCAACAGCGGCTTGCTGCCGAGAAGCTGTCTGCGCAGGAAGGCGAGTTGGCGCAGCGGAAGGTTAACCTTGACAGCCACGAGGAGGATCTTGCCATGCGCGAGCAGACATTTCGTGGGGCTCTCAAGGAAGCAAAGGATGCTGCCGCAGCTGCCGAGGCCGCCAAGAAGGAGCTGGAGACGAAAGTGATGCAGCTGGAGGCCAATCTCAAGGAGAGCGGCGTGGAGCTTGCTGCACTCAAGCATGAGCACGAGAAGGACGCCTACACTCTTGGCGAGCTGCAGGGCCGTCTCGCTGAGAGGAGCAAGGAGCTCAGCGCCGCCAAGGACTCCAACGCAGATCTTGAGTTGAAGCTGTCCACCTTGACTCAGACGCTGGACGGCGCCAGGGAGCAGGAGGTGGCCTTGAAGGAGAAGATCAAGGCCGACGAGGCGTTGCTGGCGAGTGCTGCTTCCGCCCAGAATACTTTTAGGGATAATGTGGAGCACTGGACCGAGGGTCTCGTGGATGTTGCTGCAGCCATCGACAGGGAGCTGGCGCAGCTAGGGATGGAGGATCTTGGATATTCCTCCGATGAGCACCTCCAACCCAGCGCCAAGCTCAGCTTGTTCTTCAAAGGCGTGGTGACGGCCCTCCAGCGACTCTGGGAAGAGATCCCAAAGCAGCTGGCCGACGAGTCGTGCTAGATCTGCGCGGGAGCTCTTCAAAAGGTGCTGATGAAGGTGGCCTTCCGCAATCCAGGCCTCAACCTCACCAACGTCCTCAAGTCCTTGCCTCCGGATGCTGATGTGGAAGCGCTCAAGACCCTTGTCGCACCCATCATGGACAGGGTGAGCGGGATCAAGAGGGTTGAGGGCGATCGCGTAGATTAAGCCGCCCGTTTTCTCTTTTCCTTGTCGCTGCTGGTCATGTCATGAGAACAATCTATTAGAGCTGCGACAGGCTATCTTGTAATATAACTCTATTTCGGGTAGTGATTGCTATGTTATTTCCTTTACTTGATTCCTTCCTTTGTATGTTTTTGCCCTACGCTTTTAGGGAACTTGTCGGCGCGGGCACCTTTGCCGCGAGCGCTGAGTGCGGGACGTCAGCCCTCTTTGGCGGTGCCGCTACCGACAAGAAACCTTATCGCAACTAGTCGCAGCTCACTTAAGTTGTTGAGCCGGACTCGAAACAAAGTAAGGGCGCAACTAGCTACGAGTTGGTTCCTCCGCACAGCTTTTCCATACAAAGTACATACTGCTCGAGGAAGATAACTTAAAATTTAAAAGCTGATTGCTCAAATTTTAGCAACTTAGCTTTTCTTCTGTTGCTTGCTTCCCTAAGAAGGCGAAACTTCCTCGGCGACGCTTGGTCCACACCATCATCTTCTCCTTTCCCCCCGGCAAACTTGTGGGCGAGGGAACCTTCCTTTCTTTGAGAAAGAGAAAGAAGAGAAAATAAAGATATGGAGCTTTGCGGCTCGTTATTGCTTACCGGGGGTAGGTGCTGCACAAAGTGTCAGATAACACATGCAATAAAATGTAGAAAGCATGAAATTGACAAGATGTGCAGAACACATGAGCTTTACTTATGCACGGGGTCTGCGCCCGTCTTTGTACAAAGGATTACATGCAACATCGGCAAGACTTGTACAAAAGGTGGTTGCCGGAACAGGTTCCGGCAACCGCTCTCTGAGTAAAACTTACGAAGATGCTCAATATTCCGTGAGTTGCTCACCGAATGCCATCTTCGGTCTTAAAGCGGACAGCGCTTGAGCCTAGTGACTCGTTTCACCCGGTAAGGGCCCTCCCACTTCAAGGCGTCAACTTGTTGGAATTCTTGGCGGACTGAACGCAGCCAAGAACAAGGTCGCCTTCCACGAGACTTCTGCACTAACTTTGCGGCTATGGTAGCGGTGCAAAGCTTGCTGGTATCGAGCAGCTCGTCTGTCAATGGCTTTGAAAGACGGTCCTCCTCAAGGAAGCGATGCATCATCTTGTCGCATAGCTGCTCTTGCTCGAGCTCATCATAAGCGAGCACTCGAGGAGACCCAGATACGAGTTCCGTGGGGAGAACTGCCTTTGCTCCATAGACTAGAGCAAAGGTGTCCGCCGTGGCTCGATTTGGCGTCGTCCTGATTGACCAAAGAACCACCGGCAGCTCCTCAATCCAGTTTCTTCCGCACTTGTGCAGCCTGTCGAAAGTCCTGGTCTTGAGTCCGCGCAGCACTTCAGCATTCGCCCTCTCTGCTTGACCGTTACTTCTTGGATGAGCAACAGAAGCGAAGTAGACCTTGGCGCCAAGATCTTGGACGTACTGCATGAAGGTGCGGCTTGTGAATTGCGTGCCGTTGTCGGTGATGATCCTGTTAGGGATCCCGAAACGGCAAACAATCGACCTGAAGAACTTGATCACTGACCGCTGTCACCTTCCTCATCGCTTCCACTTCCGCCACATTGTGAACTTGTCGATTGCAACGCATAAGTACTCAAAGCCCCGACAGCTCGGGGAAAGGGGCCGAGGATGTCGAGCCCCTGCATCGAAAATGGCCGGGATAAAGGGATCGCCCGGAGAGCTTGAGCTAGCCGGTGTATCTGCTTGGAATGGAATTGGCACGCTTCACACTTGGTTACTTGTGCGGTTGCATCACGAAGGGGCTGTCGGCCAAAGAAACCTTGCTTTAACGCTTTGCCGGCAAGTGCTCTTCGCCAATGTGGTGACCACATATGCCTCCATGTATCTCCGCCAACAGCTTTTGTCCGTCTTCCCGGTGAATACACTTCAATTTCACGCCGTTGAGTCTTCTTACATGCTGTGTTGTCGACAAACCGTACATACTCGACTGCCGGGCTACTCTTTCCGCTTCTTCTTGCTCTTCGGGAAGTTCTCCTGTCTGAAGGAAATGGACAATCTGCTGTGCCCATGCTGGAGCTTGCGGCTCGACAACAAGGACTAAAGGCACATCTGCTGCTGCAGGAACATCCGCTTCTACGGCGAAAACCTGCGGCCCAGCCGGAGCTTGACGTTCCCCGGCAAGCTTGCGGGAGCAAAACTTGTCGGGAGCGTCTGCTTCAACGAAACAAACCCTAGGGCTTGTCGGAGCAGACTGCTCCTCAGCACTCTTGGTGTTGATCTTGGGGACCTTCTTGGCAGCGGCTTCAGGGAGCTCTGCCGGAAAATAGTCACCAGAAATCAACTTCCTCTTCTTGTTCTGTCCAGTTGATGGCGTTACATACGGTTGAGTCAGCTTGAGCACAAAGATCCCTGGCTCCACAGGTAACTTAAGTGCGGCGCACTTCGACAGGCCATCGGCAATGTTGTTCTGAGCTCTTGGAACATGTTCCATCTGTAGGCCGTCAAAGTGCTCTTCTAGCTTTCTCACTTCATTAACATAAGCTTCCATCAACGGACTCTAATAATTCTTGTTTATTTGGCAGACGACAAGCTGTGAGTCACCCCTGACAATGAGCTTCTTGATCCCAAGGTCTCATCATGATCCACGAGACCGCAAGCAAACCTTCATACTCTGCAGTATTGTTTGTTGCTTGCTCCTTGGGAAAGTGCATTTGGACTACGTGCTTGAGGTCCTCTCCGGTGGGTGCAATAAGTAGCACGCCTCAAGACCGCGCTTTTGCAGCGAGAAGGCACCATCAAAGTACATCAGCCACTCTTTGCTTGCTTCCTTGACGGGGATGCTCGTTTCTGGAATTTCTTCATCTTGTGTTGGTGTCCATTCTGCTATGAACTCTGCCAATGCTCTGCTTGGGATAGTTGAAGTGCTCTCAAACTTGAGGCCAAAGCTTGACAGTTCCAGCGCCCACTCGACAATCCTGCCTGTTGCTTCTGGATTTTGCAGTATCCTCTTCAAATGGAAAGCGAGTGACGATTTGTGATCTCATGTGCTTGGAAGTAATGGCGCAGCTTTCTCGAGGCCATGAGAAGGCCGAAAAGCAATTTCTGCACACCAGAGTACCTTGACCTAGCCCCCTGCAGAAGGGAACTGACAAAGTAAACTGGGCGCTGCACCATTCTCTTCTGCATCTTCTCACACGCCTGCGCAGATCCATCTTTGTCGGGACCAGAGCTTGCCGGTGAAGTGCCTTGCTTGTCGCTGGATGCATCTGCCGTGGTTGCTAGCTCATCATCCGCCTCCCTATCCGCTACTAACGCAGCACTAACCACTTGATTGGTTGCCGCTATATACTGCAGCAACTTCTCTTGTGGCTTAGGTGAGACAAGTGTTGGAGTGGAGGACAGGTATCTCCTTAAATCCTGCAGCGCAGCCTCCGCTCGAGTCCATTTCATTGGACCTGCCTTTTTCAATATTTTGAAAAATGGCGAGCGGCCAGCAGACTCCAGAGATAAACTCCTGCGAGAGCAGCGTGTCAAGAACCGCAAGTCTTCGTACATCCTTGACGCGCTTTGGTGCTTCAATCTGCTCAATGTCCTTGATCTTGTCGGGATTGGCTTCAATTCCCCGAGATGACGAAGAAACCGAGAAGCTTGCCGGAGGGGACTCCAAACACGCACTTCTCGGGGTTAAGCTTGAGGTTGATCTTGCGCAGATTTGCAAAGGTTTTGTCTAAATCTTGAATCAGAGTTGCCTTGTCCTTGCTCTTGACCACTATGTCATCCATGTAGGCTTCCACATTTCTGTGTATTTGTGGCTCAAAAGCGTCATGGACTACTCTTGCAAATGTTGAACCAGCATTCTTTAAACCGAAAGGCATCCGTACAAAACAGTATGTGCCACATGGGGTGATGAATGCGGTCTTCTCCTCATCCTCTTCTGCCATGAAGATCTGATGGTATCCTGAGTATGCATCAAGAAATGAAAGCAAATCACATCCGGCCGTGGAGTCAACAATCTGGTCGATGCGTGGCAAGGGAAATGGGTCTTTGGGACAAGCTTTATTAACATCGGTAAAGTCGATACAAAGCCTCCATTTCCTGTTTGCTTTGTGCACGACTAGAGGATTGGCCAACCACGTAGGATGGAGCACTCCTCGACAAGGCCTGCTGCTTCCAATTTCTTGATTTCTTCGCAATGAATTCTTGGCGCTCCTTTGCCGCTTCACGACTTTACGCTTGGCGGGCGCGCGCGAGGACAGACAGCTAGGTGGTGCTCGATTACTTTCCTGGGAACACCGGGGATGTCGACGGTTGCCATGCAAACACGCCGACGTTCGCCAGAAAGCAATGAGCGCGCTTTCCTATTTAGGGTCGAGAGTGGCACTGATGGTGAAGGTACCACCAGTGCCGTCCTCCTTGGCGGACACCTTCTTGGTCTCTGGTGGAGCTGCCATCGTCTTCTTACACTTGCCGATGGAGCTCGATGGTGCGTCCTCGACGATAGCGCAACACTCCGAAGAGGTGCGCTTGCCGGAGTGGGCATCAGAACTCTTGCCGGACTTGGTCTTCTTCTTCGTCCCGGGAGCTTCAGCGGCAAGTGACTTGCAATCTGTTGCGGCTGCTGCTTCCCGGTAGATCTTGTCGGCGCAGATAAGAGCATCTTTCTTGTCGCCAGGGACAGAGATAACACTTATCGGGCCTGGCATCTTCAGCATGTTGTATGCATAGTGAGAGGCTGCCATGAATTTGGCGAGTGCTGGACAGCCAAGTATCCCATTGTAAGGCAATGGAAAGTCAGCAACGTCAAAAGTGACCCTCTCGATCCTGAAGTTCAACTTCATTGCCAAATGTCACCGGCAACGTGATCTTTCCCTTCGGCTTGCTCCTTCCCGGATTGATTCCTTGGAATGTGCCGGTCTCTTCGAGCTCACCATCAGGGATCTGGAGTTTCTGGAGTACCGCGGAGGAGATCAGGTTCAAGCCGGCCCCGCTGTCAACTAGCATCTTAGTGACCTTGAGGTTGCGGATAGTTGGTGAAACCAACATCGGCAAGCACCCGACCGCAGTTATGCGATCAGGGTGGTCCTCAATATCAAAGATGATAGGCGTGCTGGACCATTTCAGAGGCTTGCGTGACTCGACGGATGGTTCTGCTGCATTGACTTCCCGCATCCACTGCTTGAGTTGGTGGTGTGAAGTATGTAGAGAAGCACCGCCGTCAACGCACAAGACCTCTGTGGCTTTCTGAAACTCCTGCTCATCGGTTTCGTCATCATCCATATCTTCATCGTCGTCGTCATCTTCATCCTTGTCGCGGCCGCGGGGAGGTCTGTCTCCTTGCCGCTGCTTGGCCTTGCCGCAGCGTCCTCCTCGGCCGGGGCGTTTCTTGCTAGCTCCTCCAGCACCTTCCTGGGCCTTCTCCTTGTCGTGTCGCTCGTATTCAGCTTTTTGCTGCTCAACCAGTTGCTCGACCTTCTTGCAGCTCTGGAGGTCATGGCCCTTGGTGCGGTGGATCTTGCAGTACTGCTTGTTGGCTCCGCCCTGCTTGTCGGCGACCGCCACAGCCTGGTAGTTAGTGCCAGCGGCAATCTCCTTGTCGGGGCTACCAACTTTGGCTTTCTTGGCGCCACCTCCGTTGCCGGACTGCTCAATGACTAGCACATCTTTGCCTTTCTTTTTCCTGTTGTTCCGCCGCCGGTTCTTCTTTGCCGGGGCGGACCCCTCACTATCAGATCCTGCTGCTTCTGCATTCTCTCCGGGGAGTCTCCTCCCTTCCTCAGCACGTGCACACTTGTCGGCCAGGGCATACAGCTCACTGACGTCTCTGATCTTGCACATCGTCATCTCCTCCCGCATCCTGCGGTTTCGCGTTCGATGGAACGCGCTGATTACAGCGGGGTGGACATCTGGGATGTTGTCTTTGTCTGCGGCTGAATCTCTGAATGTACTTGCGCAGGGGCTCTCCTTCCTTCTGGGTGAGCAGATGAAGGTCGCTTTCTTGGCCATGAGGTTTGTGGCCGCCTGTAAAGGCGCCGACAAACTGATGGCATAGATCCGCCCAGGAAGATATGTAGTTGTCCGGCAAGTGCATGAGCCAGGATCTGACATTGGGCTTGAGTACCAGTGGGAAGTAGTTGGCCAGGATCTTGTCGTCGCCCGCAGCCTCGCACCGCGATGGTGTAGATGTCGAGGAACTCTGACGGATGCGTCTTGCCGCTGTCATTTCTCTGCACGTCTGTCTTGAAATTCTTCTTCTTTGGGCCACCGGACTTGCCGCAGCTCATGAGTGAACGCAGGGCAACCTACCGCGTATGGCAAGTCGCTGGTTCCTTCGGGCGCATGCATGTCGACAGAGGACCCAGCGCTGGTCGGATTGACGTCGGCGCTTCTCTTCGCGCCGATGCGAAGTTCGAAAGCGTCTTCTTGTCGCTGCTCAGGAAGAACTTGGCGCTGATTGCGACGAGCTCGTGGATCTGATGAAGCGGTGGAGTCGCTGTCGAGGTGGATCCGACGAGTTGGCGATCTTGGCCTTCGGGGTGGAGAGTGCATGGTGGTTGCACCCCCACCGGTTTCGTCGCCACCGGCTCGTGCTTGGTAGTCTTGCCGCGGCAGCGATGTACTTGGTTGCCAAGGTGTCGCGTATGCGCCGCAAAGCCGATGAGACTCTGAATGGTGGCCTCCATTCATCGACCTTGTCGGCTGTTGGAGGGTAATCTAGAGCAGCCGAGCTCTCGCCAAAGCTTCACCGAGTGGTGGGTGGCAGTGGCGAACGGCGCGAGGAGCGGGATATGCTCGGACTTCTAACTATGTTGGAAGGAGCAGGATCCCGTCCAGGCGACCGTGCCTCGCTCGTGCCAGCATGTTGGCGTGCATGCTGGTCTTGAGGACCCCGAGATCCACCAGCTCGATCTTGGTCCAACGAGCGTATGGTACTGTGAATACCATGACGCTGTCGGTCCCGCGCCTCCTGAGATGGGCACGGTGCGTGTACGGACGCCGAGGTCTGCGCAGCCTTGTCCTTGGACCTGGCAGCACCGTGGACTCCTTCGTCGACGCCCGTTCTTCCGCCGGCGTCTACCCCACCACCCGCTTGCTCCGGTGGTGGTGGGATCGACGTGGACGGATCAGCTGCCGCCGAAGCCTTCTTCTTCGGTGGCATGTCGATGAAGACGATGAAGATCTAGCTCGTGTGAACGCCGGATCAGGTTCACACAATCTCGACGCGCTCTACCTGGCGCGCCAAAGATGTCAGGGAAGCTGATCCACGAACACCTATGGGACCGGCGGACCGAGCCCCTTTCGTTCGGGCGGGGGCGGAGGTCGATCGAAGAGCAGACGAGGCGGCTAATAACGAAAGCAGTTTACCCAGCTTCGGAGCTCTCCGGAGGGATAACACTCCTACTGTTGCATGTCTGAGTGTATTGAGTTCTGGCTAGGGAGCGCTGAGTGCTACAGTACACACCAGCTGCTAACGAGACCTAGCGTGAGTGTTTTCTGGCTTCGAACCTTTCGAACCCCTCTCTACGTTGCGCATGGGCCTCCTTTTATATGCTCAAGGGTCTCCGGCTGTGGCAACGTAGACAAGGGTAAAAATGGAAAAAGAATGCGGTTGGTACAGCTACTCATGCGGTGTATCATACCTAACCCTGACGGCAGGGGACAAAGGCATTAAATGCCCGTCTACGTAGCCCAAACAGTGCAAACAGGAACCGACAGGGGCGCCACCGCATGCCACGATGGCAATCTAGTTAGCGCCCGCTACCACAGGCCACCGGGTCAAGACAGCCTCTTGCCACGCGCGCTTGGAAAGGTCCCAGGGCGACACGTTAGTGGATGTGCTGGAGCGCAGGTCCAGATTGGTAGTCTGCCGCGGCAAGCGCCTTGCCGCGGTTGTTGCGTTGTCGCGTCCGGAAGCTTGTCGCTCACCGGGCCTTCCCGGCAAGCTCCTCTTGCCGGGGCCTTGTCTCCTAGGTGCCTTGGTTGGCCTTCCCGGCAAGCTCCTCTTGCCGGGGCCTTGTCTCCTAGGCTTAAATACTTTGTTCTTGAATGGCTCCAAAGCAACCACGGATGACCTTGGCGGTCACCCGGCAAGCCTTGCCGCGGGGTGCTGCAACTGCCCGTGCACAAGTTCGGGATACTAGGGTACCCCTACTCTAGTACACCGACACCTTCCCTGCTTCGTCATCCTCAGATTCGGGGTCCTTGGTACTATCAGAATCAGCATACTTCACTAAAGCACCCATGAGAGTTCCCATGTCGTAACAAAATCGCTTCATACGCCCCACCTTCAACTTTAAAGGCTTAAACCGGCAGTTGCCTTCCAGGGTTAAGATTGCAGAGTCAGCGTTGATCCGGTCTGACGAGTGTAAGATTTCCGAGACGCGGCGTACCCAATGGGTCACTACTAGGAAAAGGGCTATAGATGGGATGGACACTAATGGCGCACTGTACATGTGGTGCGCCATTACTAAATACTAATGGCGCACCATGTGCTGGTGTGCCATTAGTATGCAAATACTAATGGCGCACCACATCCCACGGTGCGCCATTAGTAAATTTTTTTTTTATTTTTTCAAAACTACTAATGGCGCACCGTGGGAGTGGTGCGCCATTAGTATTTTGGCCAAAACATTCCCCCGAATGCACCCCCCCCCCTGGATCGCCTTTTCAGCTTTAAAAAAATAAAAGAAAATGATGAAAATGTCAAAAAATAAAAGAAAATAATATTCCCATGTGATATGTGGTCTAGTTGTTAGCAAAATTTACAAACATGAATTTTCGACTTTTTTGCAAAATCTCTCGAGAATTTGTAAAAATGGGCATAACTTTTGCATACTAACTCGTATGAAAAAGTTTTTTAATATGAAAAATCATCTACTCGAAAAGTTACATCCAAATTTAACCAGGGGAACCCCGTTAAACATTTTCAAAATCCTCAAAAACCTAACAGAAAAAAGTTACGGGCCTTTTAAGATTTGGAGAGGCAAAAAAATTCAAAAAAAATTCAAACTTACTAATAGCGCACCTGCCCGTGGTGCGCCATTACTATCTTCCCGCCTTCAAAATTCGAAATAAATCAAAAAACTAAAAAAAAGTTACTCAGGTGCGCCATTAGTATCTTCCCGCCTTCAAAATTCAAAATAAATCAAAAAAATAAAAAAAAGTTACTAATGGCGCACCTGCCCGCGGTGCGCCATTAGTATTTTCCCGCCTTCAAAATTCAAAATAAATCAAAAAAATAAAAAAAGTTACTAATGGCACACCGACCCGCGGTGCGCCATTAGTATGCCGTATATATGGCTGGGCTTGTCCTCTCCTCCTTACCTCTTCATTCTTCTCCTCCACTCCACCTCTCCTCCACTCCACCTCTCCTCCACTCCTCCACTCCTCCACCATACTACCCTCCTCCTCTCCGGCGACCTCCTCCTCCTCCTCTCCCATGACCTCCTCCTCCTCCTCTCTCCGGCGACCTCCTCCTCCTCCTCTCCGTGACCTCCTCCTCCTCCTCCTCCGCGACCTCCTCCTCCTCCTCTCCTCTCCTCCTCCTCCCCTCCCCTCACGGTTTCTCCTCCTCCTCCTCTCCGTGAGCTCCTCCTCCCTCATCTCCGGTGAGCTCCTCCTCCCTCCTCTCATGTGAGCTCCTCCTCCCTCCTCTCTGGTGAGCTCGTCCTCCCTCCTCTCCTCCCATCCCCTCATGGTTTCTCCTTCCTCCTCTCCGATGCTCTGGTGAACTCCTCTACGGCGACCTCGTCCTCCTCTCCGGCGATGCTGCGGTCACCTCCTCCTCCTCCTCTCCGGCGAACTCCTCTCCGGCAAAAGAACACGGCAAAAGAACGTACAGCGCAAGAAGACCCCGACTTCGACGATTTCATGGAGAACGT
This sequence comes from Aegilops bicornis, assembly GCA_021605145.1. Taxonomy (NCBI): domain Eukaryota; kingdom Viridiplantae; phylum Streptophyta; class Magnoliopsida; order Poales; family Poaceae; genus Aegilops; species Aegilops bicornis. Next base: position 220,948,125 of record CM038674.1, on the reverse strand, counting down.
CATTTACAAGGGTCGTGGCCAAGCCTTCCACCTCAAGGGCCAAGGTTTCGATCCTGACAAGACCCAAAACCAAGACGGTCATGGCTAAGATGATGGCGCCGAACTGATTGGCGGCCATGACAACCAAGAAGAAGAGGCTGACGGCCATGGCAAGACGACGACTATCTTTGTTTGCCGGCATGGAACTCATGGCATGAAGACATCTATTGCAAAGAGCAAGAAGAGGGCATAGACATTGAGGAGGAGCCATTGTTTATCAATGAGCTCACCCAAAAGAGCCAATGCACAAAAGAGGAAGCAAATCATTGGCACGGGATCATACACCAAAGATGATGACAAGTGGATTTGCGAGAGTTGGAAGGAAATAGGGCAAGATCCCAAGACCGGTGCAGAGCAAGGTGCCGTTTCATGGGGAGGAGAGTTCAAGTGACCTTTCATGAATGTAAGAAGTTTCCGCCCTACAAGTTTGCGAGCACCCGTGGCATCAACTCAATTCAAAAGAGGTGGTTGTTTATCCAACAAGAATACAAGTTTTGTGTCGCGCTCGAGAGAGCTTAAGCCCGTCCCGTGAGTGGCCTAGGTGTGGTCGACTTGGTATGAACTTCTTCTCTTTGTTACTATGTCATGTTCACGTTTGTTGCATCTTGTGTCCTTGCTATTACATTTGTGGTCTTCACTTTGATTGTGTAGGCATTCCAAGCTTCGGAAGCCTTCAAGGCACGGCAGAAGAACAAGCCATTCAGCCTCACCCATTGTTGGACACTCATAAAAGATTGCCCCAAGTTCAAAGATTAATATGCCGCTCTAAAGAAGCATAGAGGGCCGATGGCTATGGCTGGGCATGAAGAGGCCTAGGGGCAAGACCAACTCAAAGGTGGACGAGAAGCATGATGCGTCATCTTTTGCCTTGCAAGAAACTTTGCAAGACATGATGACCCAAAAGGAAGCAAGGGACGAGAGAAAGCGCCAAGAAAAGGAGGAGAAAATGAAGGCCTACATCGAGCTCCAAACGAAGAAACTCGACATGAAGGAGGCTGTTAAGAGGAGGAAGCTCGAGATCGAGGAAGCCGTCCAAACGAAGAAGCTCGAGATCGAGGCCACCAATGCAAACACCAAAGCGAAAGAGGTGGTGCTAGCTTTCATGACCGTGGACTTGAGCAAGATGTCATAGAAAAGAAGAAGTTGGTTCAAGAAGAAGCAACAGGAGATGCTCGAGCAAGATGATTGAGCCGGCTTTGTGCCGGCATGAACTAGGGAGGCCGTGAGACATGAATTATGGTCTTTTTTGTGTGCTGGTAAGTGTGCCGGCCACTAGCTTTATTTGTCGGCATGGTACTATGAGAGGCGTTCATTTTGCAGGCTGGCATATGTGCCGGCCGCTGGTGCTCTGCCCGGCATGAACTATGGCCGCGGTGTCTAAATTTTAGTTTTCATTTCCATTGCAAAAATTGAAGCGGCCGGACAAAATGTGTCCGCCGGTTAGACGCACTGCCAGCACAAATGTAGAAACAGCAGGACGCCGGCAAATTTTTTTTTAATAATACATTTTTTATTATTTTGCAAAAATATTACGCCCGTTTAAAAATTTACAAAAATAATACAACGTCAGCCCGCAGCAGGCCGACTGGATCTAGTCGGCCCACAAGAGTCGATCGAGGCCTATCGACTTCTTTGCCGATAGACCTGTCGGCCACATGTTCAGGTCCAGTCGGCCTGCTATGGGCTGATAGGCCTGCTGTGGGCCGATAGGCCTGCTCTAGGCCGACTGATGCATGCACCTTTTTTGCCCCGTATTTTCGCGCGACCCTTTCCCCTCAATATTTTCCCGCCACCCGTTTCCCGCCATATGTTCCCGCCAACCCTTCCCCCTCAATATTTTCATGCCAACTTTTTCCCGCCACCCGTTTCCCGCCATATGTTCCCGCCAACCCTTTCCCGCCATACCGCAGTCGTTCTTTCCCGCCATTTTCTCCTCTATACCTATAAAACCCCTTCAGGCGGAGGTGGATAAGCATTCCAGTGTAGTGTAGTTGAGATGTCTCATTATTCTTTTGACCATAGTTTTCACCCTGGGATGAGCAGGACTCTTCTGAGGCTAGCTACCGATTTCAGGATGGACAATAGGATAGTTCCATGGGATGAACTCACCGGTAGTGACACCATAATGAATGAGTTGGCTCACGAATTACGTACGTCTGGATGGCCTGAAAGGACCTATGAGGAGGTACGTAAAGAACTTCTTAGGTTACATGAAAGGTGGAAGAAGGTAGTGGTGCCGAAGAGTGAAACTTTCAGAAGGATTGCAGCAAATAATCCATCTTTATGGACTGAGGAGAGCTAGGACGAATGCCGCCGCTTCCGGGTTCTGCATCGTCGAAGGGCAAGAGTTCTTCATCATCAAAGGGCAAGGTTTCTGCATCGTCGAAGGGCAAGAGTTCTTCATTGTCGATGCAGGGGTGACACCTCTAGTAACACGCTCTTGATTAATGCTCATAATTTCTCAAACCATCCAGTCTAGTATTAACAACTAAATTTTGTTTCACAAATATATTATACAACGACATATTCTTTCACAAAGAAATGTGAAAGAAAAAATCCAACAGAACATAACTGAAAGAAAAATCAACAGAATTTCGTATTCCATACCAACTTCTCAAGATCAACAATCTGTCAGGGCAATGGCCTTCCCTTCCTGCTCTTCACCAGCTATAAACCCCTTTGTTTGTACCTGGATAAGAAACGAGGCAAATTTAAAGCCAGGAGGTAATATTTCAGATAACTAAAAAAAGAAACGTTCGACAGCTACTCCGTATATCTATAATACTGCATATGCATATACTATCTAACTCCTACAGAGCTCACTCCTATGAACCGAAGTGGCTATAGAACATTACAATTTTGCGTGGTGGCTTGGCTAAAAGAGGAAGGCTTATTGTACGTATAATTCAAAGGATAAAGTCTAAACTATATGATTGAGATGTCAGTACAGATGTTCCATGCTGTACTCCGGAGAAAATAGACATTTTGTTTTACAGTAAGGGCCTATTATAGCAAGAGGGGAACTTGGATTTTAGTAGGATTCACTTCTTATCAGAATACTACTTAAATTGTAATGAAATTAGTCCTGTTCTGATTTTTGGTAACCAATTGGATGGTTATCAAAACAACATTTTTTTTCCACATGCATGAGAGAAAAAGCAATTCACAGTTAGATTCAAATCCTTCAGAGTTAGTCCAATCTTGAAAACTTTCTCAAGCACCACATGAACACCCCTTTAGTAATCATTTGACATGTCACGGTGAGCTCAAATATTGGCATGCCAATACACTTTTGCCTGGAAATTGCAACCATGCTGACATATGTTCCACATTAGCATGGTAGAACCCCCTAAACAGTCAAACCCCACAATCATTTATGATTTGTTTCGTAAGGAACTGTTGGAAATATGAGCAATTTATCGAATGATTTTATTAACAGAAATACTAGATAAAGCATGACTAGTATAGCAGTGATAAAACAAGTCATGCGATTTGACAAATTGAAGGTAAATAACATCTGCATATATGAGCTAGAAACGATCATCTCTCGAGCAGACAGTAGATCAAGTTGCATATATGAGGTAGATCCTAACAAGTGTAGGGTAAACACTAGAAGAAAGAACTGTGGCAGGACCTCTAACAGGAAAAACAAGAACACGTACTGGACAGTAGCCGGAGCAGAGGCACTGGACTTGGGGTCGGTGTCCTTCATGTCGTTGAGGAGGTTGTCGACGTCGGGGAAGTAGTCGTCGGAGTCCGGGGCGTTCGTGACGGAAAAGTCAGTAGTCGCACAGAGCGCTCCCCAAAAACCTTATCACCCTTCTCCCGTACAGGACTCAAAAGGTGCGGTTTCGGAGGCCCTCATCATCCCAACCTGCGGTGCACGCCGCAAGCCGGGAAGGGAAGATCGTAGAAAGCAGCGCAGTGCTCGAGAACCGTGGCGGGAGGAGGAAGTAGTTCTGTGTTCTGCCTCGAGGAGCGACCTCCCTTTTATAGGCGCAAGAGAAGGAGGCGAGAGGCCGCGCTGGGAGCTGAAGAGAACGCAGGAGACGAAACGAACGGACTTCAGCCGAAGAGGCACCCCGTTCGGATTCAGTGTCCACTGCGAAAAACGTTCCAGCTACCGCGTGATCTTTCGTATACCCGTCGTGCATGGCAAAAATTTAACATCGGCTCGGCTCATTCCCACAACCCGCGGCGCGTCGTGACGAGGTGTGGCGTGGCGAGGCGGGCGGCGGAGGAGGAGCGTGTGTGGATGTCCCTCTTGTTCTCATGCTCATACAAGTGGGGAAAGAGCCTCCCTTATAAAGAGGTCCAACTCCCTCTAAACTAGCAATATGGGACTAAACTTTAGTTCCACCTCTTGCCTTGCACGAATGGGCTGCGTGGGCCTCTAGGATTTATTAGGAATTTCTGAAACTGCTATTGGGCTGGCCCATAATAGACAAAATTCCAGCAATCCCCCACCAGATCCCAGAGGCACACAAAATTTTCCTTTGGTTCCAAAACACTGTTTTATATACCGGTACTGCAGTGGAGACTGTTAAGTTGAACTTCCACCTAGAACCCTATGCTACACTTGTAAGCAACTTGAACAGTGGACTGGGCCTTGAACTGCAAGTTTTCTGCGAATCTAGCTTCACATAAAGCCTTGACCGATACGTGGCTACCGTGGGTCTTTCCCGCGGGTGGAGCTTATGCGTCATACTCCGAGACCTTTCATGAGTTTACCAGAGAGAACCCTATTCTCATAGATTGCGACGTTTAACAATCAGACTCATATAGGTGCGTTCTTCAAAAGATGTTCTGCAGGACAACATCTCTGCTTCAAAGAACCACTTAGAACACATTAAGATATACATCAACCTGCCATGCAGATTAGGAGAGTATTGCATCTTCATGGAGTGGTATTTTTAATAGTAAGGATACTCTCCTCCCAGTTGACCAACAGCTTGTCTTCCACATCTAATTCACGGGATCTCCGATCACAAAGAATAGGTTACCACTGTGACCAACTCATATTGTGGGTCTCATACCCATCTCCCTCGATGCATTATCTATCACATTACGTGATAGACCCTTAGTAAAAAGGATCTGCCAGGTTCTTAGACGTTTGGATATAATCCAATGCTATAACTCCGGAGTTTTTCATTTTTCGATGCACTTTAACCTTCTCTCTGAACGTGTCTTGATGACTTCATGTTATCCTTTGAGCTGCTCACTTTAGTGATCACAGTTTGATTGTCACAGTTCATAAGGATACCCGGTATAGGTTTCTCAACTACCGGCAAGTCATTCAAGAGTCGGCGAAACCAATCTGCTTAGACCGTAGCTGTATCTAGTGTTGTGAGTTCTGCTTCCATTGTTGACCTCGTTAAGATGGTCTGCTTGCAAGACTTCCAAGAAACAGCGCCACCTCCATGAGTGAATACATATGCGCTTGTGGCCTTTATCTCATCAGCATCTGAGATCCAGTTTGAGTCACTATACCCTTCAAGCACCTTTGGGTGCCCAAATAGTGAATTCCATAATTCAAGTGCCTTTCAAATAACGCAAAACTCTCTCTAGAGCTTTACAATGCACATCTCCTGGTTTTGAGACAAACCGACTCAGTTTGCTAACAGCAAAAGAGATGTCAGGTCTTGTAGCACTGGCTAAGTACATAAGCGAGCCAATAATCTGTTAATATTTCAATTGGTCTCTAGCAATTCTCTGATTCTTTCGAAGCAACACACTAGCATCATATGGTGTTGGAGATGGCTTGCAGTCACTTTAGCCAAAGTGACTCAAGATCTTTTCCACATAGTGAGATTGAAGCAATGTAATCCCACCATCATCATCTCTCAACAACTTGATGTTCAGAATGACATCAGCCATTCCTAAATCCTTCATCTCAAAACAGCGAGATAGGAAATCCTTTACCTCCTTAATAACATTCAGATTTGTTCCGAAAATCAGTATGTCATCAACATACAAGAAAAGCATAACTCCCTCACCCCCACCATGGCGATAGTACACACATTTGTCAGCTTCGTTCACAACAAAGCCTGCAGCTGTTAAAGTTCTTTCGAACTTCTCATGCCACTATTTTGGTGCTTGCTTGAGTCCATATAAAGACTTTAGCAACTTGCACACTTTCCCTTCCTGACCATCTATTACAAACCCATATGGTTGTTCCATATAAATTTCCTCATCCAACTCTCCATTTAGGAAAGCAGTCTTAACATCCATTTGATGAACGAGAAGACCATGTGAGGCAGCTAGTGAAAGTAGAACTCGAATAGTGGTCAGTCGAGCCATAGGTGAGTAAGTATCAAAGAGTCTTCACCTTCCTTTTGGGTATAACCCTTAGCCACGAGCCGAGCCTTGTACTTTTTGATAGTACCACCAGGCCTAAGCTTCTTCTTGAATACCCATTTGCATCCTATAGGTTTTCACCCATAAGGACGATCAATTATCTCCCAAGTTTCATTTGCCAAGATGGAATCCATCTCGCTACGAACTGCTTCCTTCCAGTAGTCAGCATCTTCAGATGCATAGGCCTCTAAAATAGAACTGGGAGTGTCGTCTATGAGATACACAAGAAAATCATCACCAAAGGACTTTGCAGTCCTCTGTCTCTTGCTCCTAATAGGAACTTCATTGTTCTCCTCCACAGGACTTTCAAAGTGTTCCATCGAAATGACAAGGTTCAAGAATTGTAATTGGTTCCCGATTCGACGAACTAGGCATCTCCCGATTAGATGAGGTAGCCATATCCTTCATGGGAAAGATATCTTCAAAGAAATTCGCATCATTCGACTCCATGATCGCATCGACATGCATGTCGTGTACCTCAGATTTTACAACCAAGAATCTATAGCCAATGCTATGAAAAGCATATCCCAGGAAAACGCAATCCACAGTCTTTGGTCCAAGTTTCCGCTTCTTTGGAATTGGAACATTGACTTTCGCCAAACAACCCCATGTTCGCAGATAAGATAGTTTTAACCTTTTCTTCTCCCATTCCTCGAATGGAGTTATCTCTTTATTCTTTGTGGGGACTCGATTTAGGACATGACATGATGTCAATATCGCCTCCCCCCACCATGCCTTGGAGAGACCCGATGTGTCTAACATGGCGTTAACCAAATCAGTTAGAGTATGGTTCTTTCTTTCGGCCACCCCATTTGACTGAGGTGAGTAGGGAGGCGTCCTCTCATGGATTATACCATGTTCCGCATAAAAAGCATCAAATTCATTGGAAAAATACTCTCCACCACGGTCGGACCTAAGCCTCTTGATTTTTCGATCAAGTTGGTTTTCCACTTCAGCTTTATAGATCTTGAAAAAGTTCAAAGCCTCATCCTTAGATTTCAGAAGATACACATGGCAGTATCTAGAGGAGTCGTCGATTAACGTCATGAAATATGTCTTTCCACCTTTTGTCAAAACACCATTCATTTCACATAGATCTGAATGTATAAGTTCTAGTGGTGCAAGATTTCTCGTCTCGCAGTCACGTGAGACTTATGAGGTTGCTTAGCTTGCACACACACTTGACACTTAGATCCCTTGAAAGTGGTGAAACTAGGGATTAAGTTCCACTTCGCTAGTCGTGACATGCAACCAAAGTTAACATGACAAAGACGTGAATGCCACACATTTGATTCACAATTGTTGCAAATATGATTAACAACTTTATTGCAAACGTCTGATAGGGATAAACGAAATAGTCCTCCTGACTCATAGCCTTTACCAACAAAGGTTCCATACTTGGATATTACAAATTTATTTGACTCAAAGACAAGCTTGTAGCCATCTCTACACAGAAGAGATCCGGTAACAAGATTTTTATTGACGGAGGGGACATAATGCACGTTCTTCAGTCACATGATCTTCCCCGAAGTAAACTTCAGATCGACCGTGCCAACACCACGAACAGAAGCACTTGAACCGTTGTCCATCAGCACGGTTGAAATCCCTGCGGTCTGATAAGACGAAAACATGGAAATATCACCGCATACATGCACATTAGCACCCGTGTCAATCAACCAATCAGGAGAATGACATACTGAAAGAATAGTGGGAAATATACCATACCTAGCATCCTTCATATCAATGTCTCCGATGACAAAATTAGCGGTCTTGCCGCCTTTCCCAAGATGACGCTTGTCATAGCGATTAGGACAACTAGGAGCCCAATGATCAGGATCTCCACACACATGACAAGCACCTTTCTTCTTGTCACTCTTCTTCTTGAAGTTCGTGTGTTGTACAGCCTTGTTCTTCCCATCAAAATTTGCTTTACCATCAAGCTTGCCCTTGTTCTTGAACTTGTGGGACTGGAAGTTTTTCTTCTGTACCAGATTGGCACTAGACCCTCCCTCAATACCTCGAGCACGTGTGTCCTTTGCTCTCGCCTTTTCTTCCACATCAAGAGTACCAATGAGACCCGGGACGGAAAACTCCTGTCTCTTATGCTTCAGTAAGGTAGCGAAGTTCCTCCACGAAGGAGGAAGCTTAGTGATGATACCCCCGGCAACAAACTTGTCCAGTAGGATACAATTGAAGTGCTCAAGTTCTCTAGCAAATGATCAGATCTCATGAGCTTGCTCAACCACGGAGCGCTCTTCACCATCCTCAGTAGTCATAGAATTGCTCCATGATGTACAACTCAGTGCCAGCATCCGAGACCCCAAACTTGGCCTCGAGTGCATCCCACATATCTTTTCCATTATCAATTGACGGATAAGCATCAACTATGTTCTCACCAAGAACACTCAAGAGAGCAGCCTTAAACAAAGTATCCATTTTCTGAAAAGCTTGTGCCTGTTGAGCATCAAGTTCTCCTTCAGGTCTACCAAGAGTGGCCTCATAGCAACTCATGGTTTGAAACCATAAGACTGCTCTCACGCGCCACCTCTTATAGTGGATACCCTCAAACATAGGAGGTCTCATGGAAGCAGCAAAACCATTCGAGGTAAATTGCCTATATTAAGGTTTTTGGATTGTTGGAAATATGAGCAATTTATCGAATGATTTTATTAACAGAAATACTAGATAAAGCATGACTAGTATAGCAGTGATAAAACAAGTCATGCGATTTGACAAATTGAAGGTATATAACATCTGCATATATGAGCTAGAAACAATCATCTCTCAAGCAGACAGTAGATCAAGTTGCATATATGAGGTAGACAAGTGTAGGGTAAACACTAGAAGAAAGAACTGTGGCAGGACCTCTAACAGGAAAAACAAGAACACGTACTGGACAACAGATGGAGTAGAGGCACTGGACTTGGGGTCGGTGTCCTCTATGTCGTTGAGGAGGTTGTCGACGTCGGGGAAGTAGTCGTCGGAGTCCGGGGCGTCCGTGACGGAAAAGTCAGTAGTCGCGCAGAGCGCTCCCCAAAAACCTTATCACCCTTCTCCCGTACAAGACTCAAAAGGTGCGGCTTCGGAGACCTACTGTCCCAACCTGCGGTGCACGCCGCAATCCGGGATGGGGAAGATCGTAGCAGCAGCGCAGTGCTCAGGAACCGGTGGCGGGAGGAGGAAGTAGTTCTGGTGTCTGTCTCTGGGAGGAGCGACCTCCCTTTTATAGGCGCAAGAGAAGGAGGCGAGAGGCCGCGCTGGGAGCTGAAGAGAACTCAGGAGACGAAACAAACGGACTTCAGCCGAAGAGGCACCCCGTTCGGATTCAGTGTCCACTGTGAAAAACGTTTCAGCTACCGCGTGATCTTTCGTATGCCCGTCGTGCGTGGCAAAAATTTAACATCGGCTCGGCTCATTCCCGCAACCCGCGGCGTGTCGTGACGAGGCGTGGCAGGCGGCGGAGGAGGAGCGCGTGTGGATGTCCCTCTTGTTCTCATGCTCATACAAGTGGGGAAAGAGCCTCCCTTATAAAGAGGTCCAACTCCCTCTAAACTAGCAATGTGGGACTAAAATTTAGTTCCACCTCTTGCCTTGCACGAATGGGCTGCGTGGGCCTCTAGGATTTATTAGGAATTTCTGAAACTGCTATTGTGCTGGCCCATAATAGACAAAATTCCAGCAGGAACAGCCTATCTATGATGTATACTGCAGTATTATACTCCATCCTACTCTAAGCCTGAATTATGTAATTCATGAGCAATTTTAATTGACTCGTTAAAAGTAAGCCCATGACCATCCCAAGTTTTATATTACCGAAAAAGGCTCTGGCCCCGCTTTATAAATAAAGCACCAACACCAATACAACCAGTACCAACCTACTAACTGAAGTCCACAAGAAACAAAATGAAAGAGGTTTCAAACAGTCTAAGTGAAACAAAGATACAAACTGGGGGCAGCAGCACAACAAACCCAAGTTCTATATAGAGGTTATATCTGGAATCAAAGCAGAAGATAATTCCTTATAAGATTCTACTCCCTCCGTTCCCTAATATAAGACCTTTTAACTTTTTATTGATTCGTATGTATCTAGACACATTTCAGTATGTATGTTCACTCATTGTAGTACTCCCTCCGTCCGAAAATACTTGTCATCAAAATGGACAAAAACGGGTGTATCTAGAACTAAAATGCATCTAGATACATCCCCTTTTATTCATTTTAATGACAAGTATTTCCGCACGGAGGGAGTGTGTATGTAGTCAATATTTTGAAATAGGTAAAACTAAAATGTCTTATATTAAAGAACGGAGGGAGTATAATAATCTTACCTCCTAAGACGCAAGTAGAGTACCTTAAAAGGGCTCTTATATACGTACTCCTACATTCTAAAAAATGTGGTTAAAGGGGGAAGCTCCCTCCCTTAACTATACGTTGTTAGGTAGAAGTGAGGCACCCTGTAGAGGCTGCGCCTTGAACGAGGGTGGGTGAGCTCACCGGCATGTGCGCTAACCAATCGGCCACTGACCGGTCCTCTTGTATATGTACATTCGAAACGAATCGAAACCATCATTCGATCCTACTGTTTAGCTGTATGCTGGAGGCTTAGAAGTAAAAACAGATTAGTTTGGTTCTAGGAGCATGAAAAGCGAGGCGAAAGAAAAATGGCTAACTGGGGATCAATAATCATGCAAATTTCCCAAAGGAAGGAAGTAGTGAAGAAGAATCAAAACCTGAGCTTCAGAAACAATATTATAATCAATCATGTAAATCAGGATCAAGAAGCTCTGACTTATACGGAGTAACTGCAAATCAGAAACAAATGGATGGCAAATTGGCATGATATGTCCAATAAGTCATACGCTATACTGTTCCAAGTTTAAACCATCAACCCATGTCATCCTAAGGCAAAAGTATGATTACCAGTGTTCTAAATCCTAAACAGGCAGCCGTGCATGCACACCTTGTACTACGTGTGGTAACTGGTTGCCCGAGTAATTGCTTGGTATTTCAGCTTATCCTGTAAATTACTCATTTTTGCTAATATTACTCAGTGAGGGTAACTAGTACGATTAGTCAGGTGAGTAAACCAAGTTTTAAAACATTGTTGCCTGTTACTCAAGCAAAAGAGAGAGCTTACCATAGGGGCATGGCCAATCTTGACTGTTGTGCTCATTTTGCAGCATCCTCACTGAATGAACTGGAATTATACTCAAGCAACAAAGAAACAGCCTCGGATAAAATATTAGCATAATTCGCCTAATGGCACCACGCAGCACAATAAAGAAATAGTTTTCTGGCAATAATAAAGCTCAACTCTTTGTAATCCTGCATTTTCATGGTCAAATGATATATACCTGTTAGATAATAACGAGAATAAACGAGGCAAAGAGAGACACGGATTTTTACGTGGAAACCCTTGCGGGAGAAAACCACGGACGCACGAAGGCGCAATCACTATGAGGAGGAGTATTATAAGCACGAGACGACAGACCGTCTGAAGTGCGACTACATGTGGTATATAAGAGGGCAATACATGAGAGTCCTTGGAGGACAAGTAAACGAGTTGTACTCGTACGCGTCGACGTCAACGCAAAGGCCCACACCGTAGGTACTACGTCTAGTCCAATACGGTACTAGAATTTAGATCATAATTTAACAATCTCCACCTTGATCCAAATTCTCTCCAGTAGTCGAAGAAAGTGAATAGCTCCATCCAAATCAGCATAAACACCTTGTGCGTCAAAGTCCATCGGACTAGTGAGAAATACCAACTAAGCCTGAGCAAAGCTCAAACTTATTTGTAGGAACTGGCTTTGTCATCATATCAGCAGGATTATCATGAGTACTTATCTTGCATACCTTCAAATCACCTTCAAAGAACAACATCTCGAATATAGTGAAATCTAACATCAATGTGCTTTGTCCTCTCATGATACATTGGATTCTTTGTAAGATATATGGCACTTTGACTGTCGAGAAAATATGGTAGGGCAAGATGAATCTCCACAAAGCTCAAAGTACAAACCTCTCAACCAGATAGCTTCTTTGCATGCCTCGAAATAGCCATATACTCGGCATCGGTAGTGGAACAAGCCACAATAGACTGCAAAGTTGCTCTCCAACTCACAAAGACAACCACCAATGGTGAAAACATAACCTGTGAGCGATCTTCTCTTATCCAAATCACCAGAAAATCAGAATCAACAAAACCAACAAGTCCATCTCTAGTTTTCCCCAAACTGTAAATAAGCATTAGAAGTACCACGCAGTATCGTAAAATCCACTGAACTGCTTTCCAATGCTCTTTTCCAGGATTAGCCATGTATCTACTGACAACACTCAATGCATATGATAAGTCAGGACGAGAACAAACCATGGCGTACATAAGTGAACCAACTGCAGTTGAATAGGGAACTCTAGACATGTACTCAATATCGGAATCTGACTTAGGACATAAAGCTGATGACAATTTGAAGTGTGCAGCTAATGGTGTACTCACCGGCTTGGCATTATGCATATTAAAGCGACAAGAACTTTATCAATATATCCCTTCTGACTTAGATATACTTTTCCAGATGGTCTATCTCTGGATATTTCCATGCCAAGAATTTTCTTTGCTGCACCCAAATCCTTCATCTCAAATTCATTACTCAATTGCTTCTTTAGTTCATTAATATCGACATACTCTTTGCAGCAATAAGCATATCATCAACATAAAGGAGCAAATAAATAGTTGAACCATTGACAGTTTTCAAATAAACACAACTATCATAATTAGACCTTCCGAAACCTTGAGAGAGCGTAAAGGTGTCAAATCTCTTGTACCACCTGTCTAGGGGATTGCTTCAATCCATACAGAGATTTATTTAACTTGCAGACAAGCTTTTCTTTTCCAGAATAACAAAACCTTCAAGGTTGTTCCATATAAATATCCTCTTCTAATTCTCCATGTAAAATGCAGTTTTAACATCCAATTGTTCAAGCTCAAGATTATGCATGGCAACAATATCGAGTAAAGTGCGAATAGAGCTATGCTTCACAACAGGAGAAAAGACTTCGTTATAGTCAATACCCGGAATCTGGCTATAACCTTTAGCAACTAACCTTGCTTTATATCTTGTCTCATCATTAGGAGAAACACCTTCTTTCCTCTTGAAAACCCACTTGCAACGAATAGGTTTCTTCTCTCTAGGCAATTTTACTAAATCCCAAGTGCCATTCTTTTCAAGTGATTCCATCTCATCATGCATAGCGGTCATCCACTTATTACTATCACCAGAAATAATAGCCTCGGAATATGAAGAAGGCTCAACATTACCTTCAATTTCTTCTGCAATGATAAAGCAAAAGAAACAATATTGCACTCTTCAATTAACCTATCAGTTTATTAATACCCTGCCTAACTCATCACGTGCAAGATTCCAACTAGGAGGAACAATAGGCTGATTTGGAGTGGGAGTGACATGATCATCATCAACGACGGGTTCATCATGTGCATCAACAATTTCATTACCAGATGTATGACCTGAATCAATAACATGCTCCACCTGAACAAGAGGGCTCTGAACAATAGGCTGCTGTTCACTCTCAACGGGAACATTAGTAGATGAAACATCATGTAACATAGCAGATTCATTAAAGATAACATTTCTGCTAATAACAACCTTCGGGTTTCAGGATTCCACAATTTAAAACCTTTAACACCGGACTTATAACCAAGAAAGATGCACTTAATGCCCTAGGCTCCAACTTTCCATTATCAACATGAGCATAAGCAAGGCAACCAAAACTCTCAACTGTGAATAATCAGCAGTGAACCGGACCATACCTCAATTGGAGTTTTCTTATTAAGAGCAATAGATGGTGAACGATTAATGAGATAACAAGCGATGGAAGCGGCCTCAGCCAAAAAACGCCTATGAAAAACTGCATTGGACAACATGCAACGGGCTCTAGAAATAATGGTCTTGTTCATACTCTCAGCAAAACCGTTTTGTTGAGGAGTATAAGTAACGGTGTAGTGTCTGACAATTCCTTCAGACTTGCAATAATTTTAAATTGCTTAGAACATAATTACATAACATTATCAGTGTTAAGTATCTTTACCTTCCTTTCAGTTTGTCTCTCAATCATAATCTTCCACTCCTTAAATGGTGAGAATGCTTCATATTTATGCTTCAAGAAATAAGGCCAAACTTTTCTCGAATAATCATCAATAATAGTCAGCATATAACTTTCACCACCTAATGACTTTGCGAGATGGTCCTCATAAATCAGAATGCACATAATCAAGAATACCTTCAGTTGTATGGGTCGAAGTATTGAACTTCACCCTCTTGTGCTTGCTGAAGATACAGTGCTCACAAAATTTCAATTTACCATGTTAATATCCATCAAGAAGACCTCTCTTGTTTAACTCTGCTAAACCAAGTTCACTCATATGTCCAAGACGCATATGCCAAAGGTTAGCATCATCACAATCAGAATTCTTTGAAACAACTGGAGTAGCGTTACCTGAAATAGTAGAGCCTCGATGGTAATAAAGACCATTGGTCGAACTTAAGTCACCTTTCATCACAACAAGGGAACCTTTGGTGACCTTCAAAACACTATCTTCACCTGAATATTTGTACCCCTTTGCTTCAAGGACACTCATAGAAATAAGATTTCTCTTCATCTTCGGAATATACCGAACATCTGTCAAAGTTCTGATTATGCCATCGAACATCTTGATTCGAATAGAACCTATGCCTTCAATCTTGCATGGTGAATTATCAAAACCCAAAACGGAACCAGCAGAAGTAGTGGAATCAAAAGTATTAAACCAATCTCTATGTGGACACATATGAAAAGTGCATGCGTGTCAAGTACCCACTCATCATTGGTCTCAAAGACATCCAAAGAATAACGACAAGAGCATCATCGTAACTATCATCACGAGCAACGTTAGCAGAATTTTCACCTTGTTTGTTACCTTTCCTCTTTTCCTTGTTCTGCAACTTGAAACACTCAGAGATGTCATGCCCGTCTCTCTGCAATACCTGCAATACTTCTTGTCTACGGATTGCGACCGCCCTCGTAGCCGTTTTTACTTCTGCCTCTGTTTCCACTATTGGAGTTCTTCTCCTTTGTCCTGCCACGAACAGATAATCCCTCGGCTTGGGATGAACTTGAACCATCATGAGGCATCATTAATTTCATCTCCTCCTTAGAGTTCAAAGCTTCATAAACTTCATTAAGCGTGAGAGTATCACGACTGTATAATATGGTGTCTCTAAAATTGGTATAAGAACTCGGCAGTGAACAAAGTAACATTAAAGCAGTATCTTCCTCTTCATACTTAACCTCCATTGCAGCTAGATCGGATATGATCTCTTTAAATTCTGAAATATGATTCAGAACGTTACCTCCCTCGGGTAACCTATGCAGGAATAATTTTTGCTTCAGATGCATCTTGCTGGTGAGATCTTTAGTCATGCAAATCCATTCCAGCTTTAACCATAGAGCGGCGGCAGTTTTCTCGCTCAAAACTTCCTGCAAAATATTATTATGCAAATGGAGTTGAATTTGTGACAAAGCTTTACAATCAATTCTTTTCTCCTCATCAGTCCAATCTTGAATTCTGTTCTTCCCAAAACTATCCAGTGCTTCATCATAGTCGGACTGTGCCAACAACGTCCGCATCTTAACTTGCCATAGGGTAAACCTTGTGTCACGATCCAGCAGCGGAAGTTCGTACTTCATGGATGCCATGAGTCGATAAAATCTGTGTACACAAAGTCGTACAAGCCGGTAGAAAAATTCTTGATAGAATTTAATATGCGGATCAAACAAAATAGGATAAATAGCACCTGAAAGTGTCAAGCAGTGGACGTAGCAATTGGAGTTGAAAAAGTAACCCTGTAGCCTTCACGTGTAGGACAGAGTACTAGTTGAGGTACTTATGATTGCTATGGTTCTCCGGTCTTCGCGCGAGGATGTGACGGCTGGCCAGATCCTTTGCTCCTGAAGCCTCGGGCGTGATGCGCTAGTGCAGTAGATTATCGCGTGCACAGGAGACGGCGGACACGGCGACTTATATTTGACAGCGGTGGGTAGCGGAAGCCTCGGTGGACTGCTCGATTAGTAAACGGATCAGCAGCAAGAAATCCTGTCGGTCTCGGCGACTTGCGGCTGCAGCAGCTCGTAGCAGCTCGCACCGGAAACAGTCTCCGATCCGGAGATCGCAGGATGGCGGCGGCGCGCACAGCCGAACCCTAATCTCTCGTCTCAAATCTCGTCTGTAACTTGGCTCTGATACCACTTGTTAGATAATAACGAGAATAAACGAGACAAAGAGAGACACCGATTTTTACGTGGAAACCTCATGCGGAGAAAACCACGGACGCATCGGGCCGCAATCACTATGAGGAGGAGTATTACAAGCATGAGACGGACGTCATTCAAGTGCGACTACATGGGGTATATAAGAGGGCAATACATGAGAGTCCTTGGAGGACAAGTAAACGAGTTGTCTTCGCTGCGTCGCTAACGCAAAGGCCCACACCAGATATTCGTAAAGCGTCGACGTCAACGCAAAGGCCCACACCGTATGTACTACGTCTAGTCCAATACGATACTAGAATTTAGATCATAATTTAACAATACCAGTCAAATGCCTCGTGAAAGGATAATCAAATTTTGACTTTGGAATTTGGAATTGTATTTAGCTAGGAGCGTTTGTCCCCCTTACAAACCTTCTTATATATATACAACCATTACTATCATTGCAGATTATATAAAACAAGATGTTCATCCATTTTCCAAAGATGTTTCCAACTAATTAAAAGAAGTCAAAACTGGAACATAACCATATAAGCCAAACATAATTGTGCCGTTAAACATAAGTTCCATGTGAAGCCATAGAAAACCAATATTCATTTTCTAAAAGAAAGTGCAGACCAACATCTCACCAAAAGCATGACTTCACGAGAAATGAACTAGTTTCAGAACAGAAGCCAAACAACCAAGGATCAGCCAATAGATATTATAGAAATGGACCTCAGTTAACAAATAAGATTCGAAACCATTTGGGTGAAGCTTTCATGAATTATTAGCCCAGCCCACCCAAATCCAAAAATAAAATAAAAGAGGCTTCATGTAGTGCTCCAGCTAAGCATTACAATTCCAACTGATATAAGCCCAACTATTAAGTCAAAATCATTCAAGGAAAAGAAGTCATCGATGTGAAATTTCAGAAGCATCTCACCTCCCTTGGGAGGCCGCGTAGTGCTTTATTGATTGATCGGGGCTTATCCCGTGTAGCGCATACATTGTTCTGTTACAGCATGGTTGGCTAGAAGAGAATAAAGAGGTAAGAAAAGCAACAGTGAAAACCAAATAAGCTAGAGGTAGACGGTGAGTGAATGCAAGCTGTCCGATCTTCTTCTCCATCGTCGATCCCCAGCCGTTTATTATCTGAACCGGTACAGTTAACTTTAGCTAGAACACCTTGCAAGTTCAGCCTAAGAATGCCCCCTAGCGAGCATGAACTTGTCCTCAAGAAGCTGAAGGTTGACGACGCCATGCTTTGACTGTCTTGAAAAAGGCTGGGAATGTACTTCATGAAATCTGCGTCTTCCCAAGTTGCGACATCCAGTGGAAAATTCTCCCATTGTAGAAGCCATTGGACAACCGGCAAATTGTTGCGAGGAATCTTTCGGGTCTGAATAATGATAACAGGTTCAGTTTTGGTACGCCCTTCAGGGTCAACTAGAGGTAAATCAGCACAGGGAACTGCATTGGGTCCAATGTGTTTCTTCAGGTGGCTGATATGGAACACTGGGTTGATGCCCTCGTTTGCAGCTGCAGGTGATATGCCACATTGCCCACACGATACAGTATTTGAAATGGTCCGTAAAACTTGCTTTGCAGCTTGATATGAGAGCGAAGGCCGAAAGCATTCAGACGATATGGCTGAAGCTTCAAGTAAACCATGTCACTTACTAGGAGAGTCCTTTCCACTCGTTTGCAATCTGCATATTTCTTCATGCGCTGCTGGGAAAGTAAGAGATTGTGCTTCAGTGCTGACAGCAGTTGTAATGTGCCAGTTAAGGAACCCTGTGCCTCACTGTCAGTAGTGCCTACCATTGAGAACTCACTGATTTGTGGCTGTGCATATCCATATAAGGCCTCGAAAGGAGTCTTTTGGAGAGACGAAGGAAAGGAACTGTTTTACGAGTATTCAGCTATGGGTAAATGCTGAACCCATTTCTTCGTATCAGTAGAAAGCACGCAGCAAAGGCAATTTTCAATACACTAGTTCACACATTCACCTTGCAAATTACAGTCTGACAATGTCGCATTCTCCATTGGAGATGCATTTTGATGTATGAGTTCCATTTCAAGAAAGACTTTTTCCAAAGATGTTTCCAGCTAATTAAAACAAGTCAAAACCAAGATTTGTTTTTTAAAGAAAAGCCAAGAAAGTGTATACCAGCATCTCAATGAACTAGTTTCAGAACAGAAGCCAAACAACCACAAGGATCAACCAGTAGATATTTAAGAAATGGACCTCAACAAACAAGATTTGCAATCATTTGGGTGAAGCTTTCATGGATTAGTAATCCAGCCCACCCAGAGCCAAAAATAAAATAAAATAAAGAGGCTTCATGTCGTGCTCCAGCTAAGCATTTACAAATTCAACGATCTAAGCCCAACTGTTAAGCCAAAATCATTCAAGCAAAAGAAGTCATCCAATATTAGCAAAAGAACCAATATTAAAGCACCGTGTCAGATGCTGAGTATCAAGGCAAAATGAACACAATTATGTTCTTAACAGTTCAACATAGAAAAAGGAGGACAACAAGAACTTGAGTAACGAAAACACATTGATAACTATGGATAGGGAAAATGCTCTCAGGTTATTATACTCCCTCCTCTAGTTCATGAAAAGTTGCAAGTTTTAGGCACAGGTTCAATTAACTTTTTTCAAACTTTGACTCACTATATTTCAAAATATTTTTGCATTGGATATGTCAAAACCATGTGTAAGTTATCTCATAAAGTATTTTCAGAAAAGTATTATTTTGAAGAGTTTTACAGTAATGTATAATAAAAATGTTATCTCTCATGAAGTATTTTTAAAAAGTATAATTTTGAAGAGTCATAGTACCAATATATAACGAAAGTAAGCAGTAAAGGTTGTACTTTGGGGACTTCTTCAGAACTAGACTAGAGGGAGTATGTTCATCATTGAGCAACAAACACGTATTGTGGTGCTTGCTTCCCCATCAATCTAAAGCCTATTTAAAAGGTGTATACCATTCTCTCTTTTTTGGCGACTAAAAGGTGTATACCATCCAATTTAAGAGATAATTTTTAGTTCTGGAAAACTTGGTGGTTTTGATTTACGTTTTGTTAGTGTACTACTACTATTAATAAACATAAATTACTATGTAAAAGAGGGGGAGTGGCGATAGATCTTACCAGTGTGTGTTACCTGACCTGACTGGAGCTAATGAGGGTTCCCAAATCCGACACCGAACCATCTTGCAGTTAACAGCTGAAGGATATTGTCTTTAACCTCACAGTATTTTTGGGCCCAGCCATCTGGTTCGGCGTCATCAACTCCTAAGCCGGGAGCCCGGTCCTTTGAGTCGAGGTTGATCGGATCTTTCCAATCAGCCACATAAGCAGACACGCGCCTCTTGAACTTGACTTTGAATTCCGACCAAGCTTGGTATTTGTAGTGGTTAACACGTGCCAACACGGTCCACATACTTTTGAAACCAGGCTTGAGCTTAAAATGATGCACCACATTCATGAAGGATGGTTCCACGACGTCGAGACGGACCAAGGATTTGTGCCGCTGCGGGTTCTTCAACCGACACGTGTAGCCCTGGCATACCCCCTCCGGTGGATGTGCTGTTTGGCCCGAGGGGGCAAAATCATAACACGGTAAGTATATTTGGCCAAAGCTGACATCAACAGAAATGACGGGCTCTAGCAAAGATTTTGATGGCTTCTCTAATCCTATCCAGTTTGTTGAGAAGATGAACTCATCGACGTCTATGACAGCCATCCATTGGCACGAAGCTTGCTGTGTGGCCGCGCAATGAGACAGACCAGCTTCTTGGGTCTTAGTCCAAGGCCATGGCACGGTTGTGATGTTGAGCCCGGCGGATATGAGCTGCGCCACTAGGCCTGCCAAGTTGTCCTTGCTGCCATTATCGTAGATAAAGAACCGATCCACCCCAATCGCACTATGGTACAGTGCCCACTCCCTGAGAAACTTGGAGATGTTGCGTCCCATTGTGCAGGCGCAAATTGAACTCTTTTGAAGAGTCACCGAAGAAGATTCATCTTGCTATCGGCGAAAGGTTGCAAGGGAGGGCATGGGATCCTCGCCTGTGACCCCTAGTGTGACAAGAACCTTGGTGCTTCCTCCCGACTTGATAGGCGTCGGCGGCGAGGGACAGCGAGTAACTTGTTGTACTGAGGTGGTTGCTGGTGAAGATGCCAGCATGGTACCGACGATGTCACTGTAGCGATACATGCACCGAAGACCTTGGCGGCTGCTGACTCCCTTTTGCAAAGACGAGCACATCGCATCCGTCCAGAAGAGCCGAGTCAAAGACTATCGGATCGCTGCTCCAGTTAAGCAATGCCCGGCCCGGAGAAGGAGAAGGGGAATCTGGAGCAGCTGCGGCGACCGAGGAGGTGGAGGAGTGGAGCAAGAGCGGCGCTTGGAGCTGCTGGAAGCTCTGCGCTGGCTCGGGAAGGCGGCAGACGTGTGCGTGAAGCACGGACGCCGGCAGCCTCCCGAGCGGTCTCGCCGGGGAGGACGCCCCACCCCCACCCTTGAAGGCGCAGATGGCGTCGCCGGTAGGTTCAGCGTCGTCCAGGATCAGGACCTCCTGGTCAGGAAGGAGGACCGCATCCGCGTCCTGCGGCGGCTGCGCGTGGTCGGCGCGGAGGCGGAGGGGCAGAAGGCGTCGCGCGAGGCTGTCATCGCTGAGGCGGAAGTGCGAGTATTGGGATTGCGGGGACGGCGACGGCGAAAAGTCGGCAGCGAACGGGAAGGGCGGGGGCGCCGGACCGTCGGCGACGGGCGGGAAGGGGGCGCCGAGGCCGAGGGGCAGCGAGAAGACCGGGCGGCCCGAGTAGGCGTTGTGGCCTCTGGCTAACAGCAGGAGAGCTCCGACTGAGACGCCGCCGACGATGCGGTGCAGCCGGCTGCAGCGGCGCTGTCACGGCATATTGGATTTGGCGGGGGCAGGAGCTTGATTTGGCGGGAGCAGGAGCTTGATTTGGCAGGAGCAGGATCTTGATTTCGCGGGAGCGGAGGGCAAAGCAGGGGAGGGGGGCTTGGCAGCCTTCGATTGCTGGGTTGCGAGAAGACGGTCTCGATCGATCTGGGTTTAGAGAATGTCTTAGTAGTAGAGCCCTCAAACAAAATCTAAAACTAAGTTTTAAGGATTGAGAATTGGTCATTTTTAACACTTTTAAGGGTTAAAAAATAAAGGCAAAGACTAGAACCCCAACCCTTATAACAGAATATTCCGTTATAAGGGTTGGGTTTGAGGGTTTAGTTCCTGACCCCAACCCTTAAAACTGTCATTTGACATATTACAATTTTCATCATCTCAATAACATTGAATAGTACTTTCAAACACATAATAATCATTCAACTTATTACAACAATGTTTTGAAGCAAATTATAATAATTGTTCGAATCAAATAGGACATAGAAAAGTAAACAAAGGTAGATCATGGGCCTTGGCGCCGACCAGCCAAATGCCACTGGTGCTCTACTAGATCATACCGGAGCTAACCATGGGTGTTTGCATCCCCAATCTGATGATGTGCTTCAAGAAAAGCTTGCACGCGACAAGGGTTTCTTTCCGGTTGCACACGAGTACCAACATTGTCATAGAAACAAGGCAGTTTTAACCCTCTCTCATCTTCGATGATCATGTTGTGTAGAATCACACAACATTTCATGATGTTCTCCACGGTTTTTTTGTCCCAAAAACGAGCTGGACACCGAACTATGGCAAATCTTGCTTGCAAAACACCGAAAGCTCTCTCAATATCCTTGCGGGCTGCCTCTTGTGCCTTGGTGAAATGAACCTCTTTTCTGGTTAAGGGCACCCCATTTTTCTCCTTGATGGACTTCACAAGAGTTGCCCAATCGGGGTGAATTCCATCGGTGAGATAGTATCACATTGAGTACTCATTGTCCATTATTTTGCAGTTGCAAGTTGGAGCATCCCCAGAAACTAATCTTTTGAACAAAGGAGATCTATTGAGCACATTAATATCATTGAGTGTTCCTGGCAAACCAAAAAATGCATGCCAAATCCATGTGTCCTCCGATGCCATGGCCTCAAGCACAATGGTAGCATCACGGCTTTTACCGCAATACATTCCTTGTCATGCCTTTGGACAATTTTTCCATTTCCAATACATGCAATCAAGACTACCAAGCATCCCCGGCCATCCCCTTTATTCATTCATTGTAACACCCCGGATACAACTTTCCATATTCGTAACTCCGACTCTTGCCTTTTCCGGAGATGTGTTATTTTATTTCCTTCGTGGTTGGGGTTTTGTCTTTTGTTTTGCATTTTGTTCATGTCTTGCATTTCATCTCATAGCATCATGCGCATTGCATTTGCATATTTTCATAAAACCTCGTAATCGTTTGTAGTTGCCGTTTCTCTCTTTGTCTCCGTTTATCTTTTGTCAGACCGCTTGTCCTTGTTGACCTTCTCTCAGACCAATTGGACCCCTCTTTTCTCTCTTTCTCCGAGACCAACAAAACCCCTTGCCCCCTTGCTTTCGTTGACCGTTTCGAGACCAATCGGGGTTTTCGATTCCCTCTTGTCTGTCCGTTTGACCCTCTCTACTCTTTGCTCAAGACCCCTCGCTTGCTCGCCCGAAACTTCCCCGAACCCGAACCGCACGGTCTCGACCGATGGGTCCGGATCATCACCAAACATCTCTAAATCATCACCGGTTTCTCTTTTGGACTCTCCTAAGCTATATATCTCGACCGTTCGATTTTGATCGGAGGGTTCGATTAACCCCCTACCCAAAACCCACTTGCTGTATATATAGGTCCAACCCTAGGATCTAGGGGCTTGTCCTATCCTTCCTCCTCGCCGCCGCCACCCGGTCTCGATCCACCCCGTTTCCCCCACCAAACTCCACTCGGCTTTCCGTGCCCAGCCAATCCAGAGCGTAGCTCCTCCCTGCCTCGATCTGGATCGAGGAGCCCAAGCCCCTGCAGCCGCCCAAGGCCTCCGCGGCCTGCTCCTCCCGTCTCCTCGCCGGACTCATCCCGCAGCACCCCAGCCTCGCTGCGCCTGAGCCCCATCTCTCCTTAGCCGAGCTCTCGATCGGGGGTATAGCAGCCCCGATCCAACTCCTCCGCCCTGCTGTACCAGAAGCCATGGATGGCCTCGTCACCACGCCGCTCCAGCCTCGCCGGAGATGAGGGCCCTGTCAGCCCCGCTCCTTTCTCCCTCCCGCTTCTCTATCTCTCTTTCTCACGGTCTCCCTCTCCCTCTCTCTGTTTTTGCTCACAGGAGATCGCCATGGCCGCTGCATCAAGCTTTGTCGCCGTCGTTTCGTGCCGGGAATGGATGGATCCATGCTCCCCGCGCCCGGATCTGCCACTGCCGTGTCATTCCGGCGCCCCACCGCATCTCCACTGCCCTCGCGCCCCTGCACTTGCGCTGCCATGCCCCGTCGTCGCCGCTGCAAGTTCTATCTTCTGCGTCGCCGGCGAGCCCCATCGCCGGAGCTCCGTCCAGCCGCCGTCGTTGCTCAAACCCGGCCGGAAACGGGGCCCCACCTCCTCTCGCGGCTGGATCCGCCCTTCCCGGTCCCTGCCGAACCCTCGCTGGCCCGGCGAAGTTCATCGCCAGCGCCCGCGGATCGGGAGGAGCCCGATCCGGCTCGTCCGCTTCGTCGTTGAACGATGCGTCCCTCACGTGGGCCTTCCCGTGGGCCTCCCCACTCCAAAGATCGCGAGGCCCAGCGCCCTTCCAGCCGGCCCGCAGATCCCCGCCAAGCCTGCAGCCAGCTCCACCGACCGGGCAAGGCCCGATGTGAGCAGCTCCCGTAGCCCAGCCAGTTTCAGCCTGCTTTGTATTTTTTTTCTATCCGTGAATTTGTCTATTTTATCCAGAGTTTACAGATTTGCAGAAAACCCCTTAGACTTCATGCATTTAATAACTCTCAAACCGTGCATCATAATAAAATGATTTATATATGTAAAATGCTCAGAAAATTGTGTAGATTAATAATATGTCATTTCCATCCATGTTTAAAATGTTTAACTTGCTGTTTATTTAAATTTGCTAATATGCCATGTTAAAATGATTTATTTCATAACTAAATAACCGTAACTCGGAATTAAATGTTCTTTATATGTATATGAGGTGGAAAAATGCCTAGTTTAACATGGTCCACTTTATTTTGCTGTTTAACAACAATAAAATATGTTTTAGGGCAGAACAGTACCGAATCTAAAATATTGCACATGAGGATTTTCCGGAATTGTTGTTTGATGTTTCCGGCCTCATCTAAACTTGCCTAAATAGTTAGTTTAATTATGCTCCACCTCTTGCCATGTTTAACAACATTTAATATTGTTGTGTACCTAAACGAGATCAAACTAAATATGTCAATGTGGTGTTTTGTCAATATGCAACCCGTTGCATATTGAGCTCCACTTAATTTGTAGTATTGTTTGTTGCATATTGCCATGCCATGCCTCTTTAAACCGGACATGCATCATACTTGATTGTGCATCATGCCATGTTTATGCTTGTGCATTTACCATGTTGTTTGTTTCTTTCCGGTGTTGCTTCTCGGTTCCGGTAATGTTGCGATTGTGAGGATTCGTTCGACTACTCCCGTTCGTTCTACTTCTTGGACTCGTTCTTCTTCCTAGCGGGATTTCAGGCAAGATGACCGCTACCCTGGATCTCACTACTATCATTGCTATGCTAGTTGCTTCGTTCTATCGCTATGCTGCGCTACCTATTACCTGTTTGTCAAGCCATCCCAATTGCCATGTCAGCCTCTAACTTTTTGCACCCTTCCTAGCAAACCCTTGTTTGGCTATGTTACCGCTTTCGCTCAGCCCCTCTTATAGCGTTGTTAGTTGCAGGTGAAGATGAAGGTTGTTCCTTGTTGGAACATGGAGATGTTGTTCCTTGTTGGAACATGTTTACTTGTTGGGATATCACAATATATCTTACTTAATTAATGCATATATATACTTGGTAAAGGGTGGAAGGCTCGGCCTTATGCCTGGTGTTTTGTTCCACTCTTGCCGCCCTAGTTTCCGTCATATCGATATTATGTTCCCGGATTTTGCGTCCCTAACGCGGTCGGGTGATTTATGGGACCCCCTTGACAGTTCGCTTTGAATAAGACTTTTCCAAAGAAGGCCCAACCTTGGTTTTACCATTTGCCTCACCACCACCTATACCCTTCCCTTGGGTCGGCCAACCCAAGGGTCATCTTTATTTAGCCCCCGGCCGGTGCTTCTCTAAGTCTTTGGTTCGAACCGAAGCTACTGTGGGCCACCTTGGGGCAACTTGAGGGTTGGTTTTACTCGCAGCTAGTCTCATCCGGTGTTGCCCTGAGAACAAGATATGTGCAGCTCCTATCGGGATTGTCGGCGCATCGGGCGGCTTTGCTGGTTTTGTTTTATTACTGTCGAAATGTCTTGTAGCCGGATTCCGAGACCGATCGGGTTTTCCCGGGAGAAGGAATATCCTTCGTTGATCGCGAGAGCTTATCATGGGCTAAGTTGGGACACCCCGCAGGTTTGAACTTTCAAAAGCCGTGCCAGCGGTTATGTGGCAGATGGGAATTTGTTAATGTCCGGTTGTAGAAAACCCGAAGTTGATCTTAATTAAAATACACCAACTGTGTGCGTAACCGTGAGTGTCTCTTTTCGGGGTTGATCGAGAGGAGAACACGGTTTTTGGGTTATGTCTGACGTAAGTAGGAGTTCAGGATCATTTCTTGATCATTACTAGTTGACGACCGTTCCTTTGTTTCTCTCCTCGCTCTCTTTTTGCATTATGTTAGCCACCGATATGCTTAGTCAGCTGCAACCTCACCGCTTTATCCCTTCCTTTCCTACTTAAGCTTTGCTAGTCTTGATACCCATGGTAATGGGATTCTTTGAGTCCTCGTGGCTCACTGATTACTACACCACCGATTGCAGTGTACAGGTTATGCGATGATCATGACGCGAGAGCGATGCTTGCTTGCGTTGAGTTCTTCTTCCGCTTCTTCGTTCAGGGATAGGTTCCAGTCGGCCTGGGCTAGCAGTGGATATTGTTTGAGTTTCTGTTTATGTTTCATCCGTAGTCGGATGTTGATCTTGTATATGATGTGATGTTGTATTCGTGTGGCATTGTATGCCTTAAGTATGTATCCCCACTATTATGTAATGTTGATGTAATGATATCCACCTTGCAAAAGCGTCTTCAAGATGCGCTTCTATCCTTGGTGGGACCTTCGAGTTCCTTTAGGATAGGGTCGCATCTTGGGCGTGACATTCATCTCCATCAATCTCTTTGTATCTTCCTCGTTGGGTGCCCGAAGATACTCATCACCATACAACCGGATGACCAATTTTGCAAACCTACGAACGCATGCCATGGTTGTATCTTGTCCAATGCGAAGATACTCGTCCATATAGTCCGCGGTTATGCCATAGGCGAGCACCCACATTGCAGTCGATATCTTTTGGTACGCACTAAACCCCATAATACTGGCGGCGGATCTACGACGCTTGAAGTAATCTGAGGCGGCCTCACAATCAGTGACAATTTTCACAAACAAACTACGGCGCATTCGGTACCTTCTCCGGAAGAGGCGAGGTGGGTATGTCGGTACCTCCGCAAAGTAGTCTCGCATCAAATGTTAGTGTCCGAGACAGCGGTTCCGGTAGATGGTGACTCGCCCCATCTTCGACCCTCTCCTCTGATCCATCAGCTTGACGCGGTCTTCAAACTCTTGCACGTCGAGGAGGAGGCCCATCATCTCAACTTCATCGTCTTGAAGAAAGTCCTCAATGTCCGAATCTCCAATGACGACCAACCGAAATCATCGGACAACGCATCCATCTACACAACACAAAACAAAAAATGTAGTGTTGCTCTGTAACAAAAATACAGGAAACATGGCCGGCCGAAGCTCGCTGTGGAGGAGGCCGGCGGTGTGGAGACAGAGGGAGGAGGAGCAGGGGAGCTCACCTTGGACGGCCCGCGGTGGAGTAGGCGGGCGGTGTGGACGAGCTTGGGGAGGTGGAGGAGCTCGGGGGCGACGGTGGAGGAGCTCGGGGCAGCGGTGGCCCGAGATGCGGCCGGCAGCGATGGAGGAGCTCGGGGGCGGGACGGCGGCGGCGGCCTGAGATGTGGCCGGAGGCAGCTCGGTCGGCGCTGAGGCGGGACAGCGGCGGCGGCCCGAGATGCGGCCGGCGGCGGCTCGGCGGAGGCACGGGAGGAGGTTGGGGCCGGGAAATTTCCCTCCCGCGCGTGGCCGGATCAAAGTGAGGGTTGGGGTAGATTCCCCCCCCCCCCAATCCTCACTTCAACAGGTTGGGAGAGGGTTTGCAGGTCCGATCCTTCAATTCTTTAAGGGTTTAAGGGTTAAGGGGTTCTAGTCTACGCATTTTTTTCGCCCTACCCATAAAAGATGGTCATTTCTTTTTTTTAGGGTTTAAGGGCTCTACTAGACATGCTCTTAGGGTTTTCGACCCGACCGGAACACAGATAGGGTTGTCTGAGCCAGGCTGGCAGGGCGCTGGGTCGGTTCGAGTCCCACGTCGTTCGGATTGGATTGCACGTCATTGCTTATTGCTTAGACTACCCACAATATGAGTAACGTAGGTAATAACATCACACTTATCTAGGCAAAATAAATAATGTGGCATGTAAGTAATGAAGAAAGAGAGGCATGTAGTAACGTAGCTAGTTACTGTAATATCACACATATCAAGAAAAGATGAGTCTACAACCTAATAAATGAATTAATGCATGACACAACACATATGTTACTACCCACTGTGGAGTAGTAACATAGACTAGTAACATATGCATGTTACTACTCTAAGTTACTCCCCACTGTGACTAGTTTTAGAGCATTGTTAATAGTACAGCCAGCTGATGGCTATATGACATTGTCATGTCATCTATAGCCAACCTTGTAGCCTTCAAGTATAATAGTAAGATACAAAGATGTGCTACTTCATTAATACATGGCCCACCTCTCACTCCCACATAATGCCTAGGAGCACGTGCTGCACCTAGCTCTTATTCTGTAGCCGGCTCATCTTCTCTCTCCTCTTCTCTTACCTCCACGTCAGCAGGAAAACAATATTTTAATCCTTACAGCCTGCTTACATAAGCTTATTATACTTGCTCTTAGAGCATCTCTGGCCGCGCCTCCAACAGGGCCCTGCAGGCGTTTTTTTGTCGCCAGCGGCCGAAAATCAACCCAGTCGCGTCCCCAGAAGCCCGTTTTTCGCCGGTTTGGGCCAAAACTGGTGCAGGCTGAGCCAGGCCAAACCTGGCGCGCTGGGGGCGCCTCGGGGCGTCGGGAACACGTTTTTGGTGTGAACGGGGATGGGCCCGTCGCGTCGGCGAGATGCCGCTTCGTCGTCCTCATCGCCTCGGTTCCCGCGGTAATCAATGTGAAGGTTGACCAAGGCTGGCGCGCTGCTGCGCCGGTCAGCCTCCATTGATGCCTCACAGGCGGCGCGGTGAAGGCGCCACTAACGTGCGTCCCGCCCGCTCCTGCCGTGCGTCGCCCGGCATGCAGGCTCTCGCCGCCCGGTCGCGGCTATAAAAGTCGATCCCCCGCCAGTGAACGCCACAGCTGCCACACTTCACCTCGCATCGCCACTCAAAGTAGCACACTCCCTCCTTCCCACCAACGAGCAAATGGCTAAGAGGTTCCCAGGCGACGGCGCGGCGGCAAACGGCTTCGGCTGCCGCCAGCTGGAGGCGCGCCTCCTCTACAAGGCTGAGTATCCGGCGCGCCCCGGACATGCATGTGTCGGGGGGGCGTGGAGGCTGAGCACCGCCGGTGTCCCGGTGCCACCGGTGCCCGAAGGGGCGGCACGGCGGGCCGAGATCGCCCGCATCCGCTCATCGCTGACGGAGGAGCAGCGGAACGAGCCGAGGTACACCGGCGACAGCCATACGCTCTGGATGATGTACTTCGAGCGCCACCGCGAAGAGCAGATCGTCCCCGCCAACGGCATCATCCACTGCGGCCACCTCAACACCGACGAGCGGCGCAAGTGGCAGGGCGTGCCAGGCCGCACCCTCGAGGTCGTTCTCGACCACATCGAGACCGGCAACATGCCACGCCTCGAGTACCGCCCGCATCCGTCCTTCTCTCGCCGCCTTGGCAGCTCCTGAACACCGCGGCGAATGGAGCCGGGGATGTCCTCGTCGTCGGGCTCCGGCTCACTCTCCTTCGGCTCGCCGGCGCTCCGCCCCATCAAGTCGGAGCCAGAGGAGATGTCGCTCCAGCGCCGCACCGGCAGCGACGCCCTCGTCATCAACGAGGGTGCCCACCCCTCCCCGCGCTCCCTCCGCCTGGTCCGGCCGAATCCCGAGCCGGGGCTGCTCCTCGTGAAGCCGGAGCACATGGACATGGTGGCCCCTAACGACAAGGCCGCTCTCAAGCAGGCGAGGGAGGACTCCATCCGCGAGCAGGTACGCCGCCAGCGCCGGGCATACACGGAGCTCCAGGCCCGGCGTCGCGGGCGCGAGGAGGGCGACATCATCATCCTCGATAGCGACGAGGAGGACGAGGCCGGACCGTCCAACCCCCCCAGCGTCGGCTACCCTGGCCAGGGGTGCAGCAGGGACGACGGCGGCTCCGGCGGGGGCCGCAACGACGACGACGGCGGTGGCGACTACACCCATTTCTACAGGCTTCTCGGCATGTAGATGGAGTGCGGTGGTCGCGGCGCAGCAGGGCTAGGCGTAGCTAGGCGTAGTTTGCATGTTTTGTCTGGTTTTTGTACAAATTTCAATGAAGTTTCGCCGAGTTTGTGCCAGATTGCCAAGGTTGTAGAATTTTGTATGAAATATCATCGAGTTCGCGCGGTTTTCGTGGCGACCTGGGGGCGTCGACTAGGAACGCAATCGCCCCCACGCGCCAAGCAAGCGCCGGTTTGCCCCTAGGCGACTCTTTTTCGGTGTCCTGGGGGGGCGAATGGCTGGAGATGCTCTTATGATGCGAGACGTGTTGCCTTCTCTTTTATTTTTTTTTTTACAATAAAAAACTTGTTGCTTTCTCTATTACGTAGGAGTACCTTCTAACTCCGAATGCACACATAGTCTCCGGAAAGAGCGATTAAGGTTAGCAAGGTGACTGGGTACCTTTGCGTTCAGCTGGCGCCGTAGCTAGTTTCCTCTCCCTTCGTCGACCGCTACAACTACGGGAGGGAGGGGGCCTCATATCATATCTATGCATTGTGTGTGTGCTCGGTAGGGTTAGGGTTGAGAGAGACGCTGTTAAGGGCTTTGCGTCTGAATAAATTTCCCTTGACTTCGATCGGGGCCTGTTGCCTTCATCTAGGAGCCAACGGGGGTGGGGTTCCGCAGATCTCGTTGGGGTCGTAGGCTATGGTGTCTAGAGGTCAACCGGCACTGGCCAGGCTGGTCCTCAGGTGGGTGGTGGTTTTGCAGAGATGGAGATTCTTCTTCCTCCTTGTTGGTATGATTTTCTGTTGTTGTTCATACTCTTTCTCCGTGTGCTGTGTTGCTGGACGAATATCATGCTTTGCCTGGGTGGTTGGCCTGGTGAAAGGATCGATATAGTTGACTAGAGGGGGGGGGAGGCAACTAACAAGTTTTAGCTTTTCTTTGCCAATTTAAACTTTGCATCAAAGTAGGTTGTCTAGATATGCAACTAAATGAGCAACCTATATGATGCAACAACAACAAGCACACAAGCAAGCAAAGGATACAACACAATATAAGCTTGCACAAGTAAAGGTATGAGATAACCAAGAGTGGAGCCTGTGAAGACGAGGATGTGTTACCGAAGTTCCTTCCTTTTGAGGGGAAGTACATCTCCGTTGGAGCGGTGTGGAGGCACAATGCTCCCCAAGAAGCCACTAGGGCCACCGTATTCTCCTCACGCCCTCACACAATGCGAGATGCCATGATTCCACTATTGGTGCCCTTGGAGGCGGCGACCGAACCTTTACAAACAAGGTTGGGGCTATCTCCAAAACTTAATTGGAGGCTCCCAACGACACCACGAAGCTTCACCACAATGGAATATGGCTCCGCGGTGACCTCAACCGTCTAGGGTGCTCAAACACCCAAGAGTAACAAGATCTGCAAGGGATTAGTGGGGGGAATCAAATTTCTCTTGGTGGAAGTGTAGATCAAAGCCTTCTCAACCAATCCCTAGAGAATCAGCAAGTTTGATTGGCTACGGAGAGAGATCGGGCGAAAATGGAGCTTAGAGCAACGATGGAGCTTGAGGATGGAAGAGGTGGTCAACTCGGAGAAGAAGACTCTCCTTATATAGTGATAGAACAAATCCAACCATTATCCACTAACTCAGCCCGCGACGGGCGGTACTACCAAGACGAGCCCACCTGCATTACCTCGAGGTTCATGTACTACCGCTAGCGCGGCAGGAGCTAACCCAGACCTATGGCAAAACGCCAAGGGCGGTAGAACCGCTGGCGCGGTACTACCACTCCCCCTTGCGGTACTACCACAAGGCAGGTTTGGTCAAGACTGGGAAGGCACAGACATATAAAAATACATCTGTGGCTACTTCCGTGAGTTCCGATCCACACAAAAATCCGACATGGTACTACCGCAAGCCTGAAGCAGTACTACCTGTAGGGCGCGGATGTAAAAAATTACATCCGCCCCTACTTCCGCTCATGCTACTGCGCCTGGCCAAAGCTCACGGTACTACCGCGCCCATGGCGCGGTACTACCGTGTAGGGCGCAGATGTAAAAAATTACATCCGCCCCTGCAACTGCAAGAGCAGCTGAGCCTGGCCTGAGGCCACAATACTACCGCTCCCAAGGAGCGGTGCTACCGCACCCGGGGCCGGTACTACCGCAAGGGCCTGCGGCACTACAGCTCCGAAGAGCGGTACTACCGCATGCCCCAGTTCAGCAACACTAGAAGTCCTTCACTTTGCAGAGACACAGAGAAACGGAGTATGCCCCAAAGAGCCAAAGGAAAGGTGGTGCATAAAGGAACAGATGTGTACGTGTTGATTCCACCCAAACCTTTCCAACGCGGACCCCCTCTTAATAGTATGGCTTTCCTACGACTCAAATCCACAGAAAAGAAACGTAGAGAAAGACCGTCTTCAATAGTCTTCGAGGGGCACCCTTACAATCTCCTCCTTTTTGGTGGATTGATGACAATACGGGATTTGCACATAGGGATAAAAAATAGAACATAGGCAAACCCCACATCTATAAAATATAGACGGGTCCCCCTAGATGTGTGCTTTCTAGAGAAATGCTTTGGACTGCACGACACACATACTAGGATCAACACTCCCCCTATATTTTATAGACAAGGCATATCTTGCAACAATATAGCTAACACTAAGCAAGGAGGCAAGATAATAACTATGAGCATAAAGCAAAGGGCACAAGATAGCATAGGCTCACGGGCTACTAAGTACGAAAGACAATAAGGTATGCTAGAGTGCATATGTCTTACACCATCTGAAAGAGAACCTGGTCTCACAAGCACAAAACAAACCAAAGCAAACGAGGTCCAACGAAACAAAAGCAAAGCGACAAAGCGAAACAACACGACACACGAGACGCAAATCCTACACTCTCTCCCCCTTTGGCATCGAGACACCAAAAAGGCAGAGAGGACACCTACAACACAAGTGGTGGCTCAAGCTGAAGTGATCACTCGTCACGACCATCGTCGGACTCGGCAGCAGGGATGGGCTCCTCCTCAGATTCAGTCCACTGGTAGCCCTCCTTCGTCATCCATTCTGCCTCTGGAGTGATGTGCTTCTCGGACCCGCTGGAAATCTCCTCGCCAAATGTTCTCAAGATCCTCTTGTCGCGGCGATGACTCTTCTCGGAAGCAACATGGGTCCGGTACCGGCCCTTGGCCTGCATACAGAACAGAGCCTTCATCTTGTTCTTCAGCTTCTTAACCCAAGAAGGCTCAGTAGAGAGAGGAGCATATCCAGTAGAGTTGTCCTCATCCGCTTCCTCCTCCTCAATCTCATCCTTGTCCACGTCCATTTGAGCAGCTTCTGCCTCAGCACGGGTAGTGGTGTTAGCCCACTGAGGCTTGATGCGGATCTTGATGGGTTCGTGACGGATCCAGTCAGGGGCAACAAACTCCTCATCGAGATAGAGCTTCTCCCAAGTCTTCGTGATCAAGAGGAATAGGTAAGGTCCATAGATGGGCACCTTACGGTTGAACACCGCAAATCATAGCTCACACCACATGATGTGTCAGACGTCAAGTGGTTGTGTCTGAGCGTGACGCGCCTCCTCACAAATGAGCATCATATCCACAAGATAGGCATGCACCTTGTCCTTGTCACCAATGCGTGGAAAGAGGGAGCTGCGGAAGATCTGGTGCATGATTTCAAGGAATGGGTTCAGCACCCACGCCTTCTTGCCACTAGGAAGTGTCTTCTCAACATAGAATTGCTGAAGCTTGTTCTTGCTGGTGGACTCGGGGTTGGCATGAGGGCGAACACCAACGGGCGTGTTGAGCCCCTCATCAGGCACCTGTAGCAAAGCCACGAAGTCCTTTCGCTTAGCAGTCATCTGCTGTCCATTGGTCATCCAGGTCATGGTCCGTTCCTCATCAGTATGGAAGCGGACCGAAGCAAAGAACTGGGCCACAATCTCAGGATCAAAGTCCAGGAGGAAGGAGATCACGTCCTTAATGCCAAACTGCTCCACCAGGTCCAGAGCCTCACCAAAGTAGTCACGGTGCTTATCCTGCCTCATGTGATTCATATCAATCCAGTGCACGTCCACATAGATGTTCTGCTTGGCCTTGATCACATCCAGATAGATAAGATTCTGCTGATTGGTCCAGAACAAATCATTCCCTCTGAAGTTAGCACGAGGATTCACATAGGGGTTGATTCTCCTTCGAGTGACAAACTCAGCAAGTGGTATCTCATCCATGCCCATTGAGGGCTCCTTGTTATTGGTGGTGGTGGTCTTGGTTCTGCGTTGGG
The DNA here is from genome assembly GCA_021605145.1 of Aegilops bicornis. Classification (NCBI taxonomy): domain Eukaryota; kingdom Viridiplantae; phylum Streptophyta; class Magnoliopsida; order Poales; family Poaceae; genus Aegilops; species Aegilops bicornis. The sequence goes on along the minus strand of CM038674.1, from coordinate 220,913,474 downwards.
GGGCATTGGAGCCCTCTGGAGCTTCAACTTCGTTGCGCAGGCGCTCGGAGCCCGTGTCACGGCTTGGATTCGAACGGTGGACATTGGAACCGGAGCCACCTATGTCACACAACACAAGAACACGCAAGAAAAGCAAGAAGGATCAATGCAAAGACCATAGCAAAAACACACAAAACAAGTATAGGTAACATTGGGTGGTAGCCACGAGGAATGTTTGAGAACAACTGTAGTACTACTCCATAACGCGGAACTAAAATTTTAGTACCGCTCTTAGCCGCGGTAGTACCGCGCCGAGGTGGCACGGTAGTACCGGACCTGGGAGCGGATGCAAAATTTTACTTCTGCACCACGCGCGGTAGTACCGCTCCGGAGAAGCGGTAGTACCGTACGAGGCGAAATCGGCCAGAGCGGTAGTACCCTACGGGAGTTGCGGTAGTACCGCTCGGATTAGATTCGAAATGAATCAGATCTGGGAACACCCATGACAATGGAGCGATACTACGGTTGATCAAAACTACCGAGTAGCAACATACCAAATAGCATCTCTACAGCAATACAACTCTCCTACACCCTACTCTTGCAAAGATTTGGCCAAAAATCTCAAGAACGCAATGTATCTCCCCGAAACCTAGATGGAAAACAATGAAACAAAGAGAGAGGGATTTGGGGAGAAACCTTGTTCCATGTCAAGAGGACGAGGTGGGGAACGATCCCACCGGTCGGAATGCGAGGAGAGCGGCCGAAGACGGAGATCCGGCGAGGTCCTCCGGTGCAGTTCTTGGGCAGGAGAGAGAGAGAGAGAGGGACGACGTGGGGAAAAGGAGTTGAATGGGTATGGGGGAGTTAGAACTCCCCCTACCCGCTCTTAACCCCCACGCACTCACGACTATGAGGTAGTACCGCGGGTCATCGCGGTAGTACCGCCCGGGCGAAAGTACCGCACCGTGGGTGGTAGTACCGCTCTTCCAGTGCGATAAAAAATTCTTGTCGTCTTTGGTTATGATAGTACTGCGTCTTGCAGTTGTTGGAAATATTCCCTAGAGGCAATAATAAAATGATTATTATTATATTTCCTTGTTCATGATAATTGTCTATTATTCATGCTATAATTGTGTTATTCGGAAATCGTAATACATGTGTGAATACATAGACCACAACATGTCCCTAGTAAGCCTCTAGTTGACTAGCTCGTTGATCAACAGATAGTCATGGTTTCCTAACTATGGACATTGGATGTCGTTGATAACGGGATCACATCATTAGGAGAATGATGTGATGGACAAGACCCAATCCTAAGCATAGCACAAGATCATGTAGTTCGTTTGCTAGTGCTTTTCTAATGTCAAGTATCATTTCCTTAGACCATGAGATTGTGTGCCTCCCGGATACCGTAAGAGTGCTTTGGGTGTATGATGTAGACCAGACCTCGTGGCGAGATCCGATCCATTGTTGCGGCCCGACTGTTGGGGATGTTACTACTGGGCGTAAACCGGCCTATCTGGGCCGGATTAACTTCATCAGTAGTCCAATGGTGTAAAAGCCCAAGGGGCATAAAGGGCCCAAGGCCTGTAGTCGGTTTAGAACTTGTAGCCGTAAACCGGCCTGGTATGTAAACTTGTATTGTAAGTTAGGAATAGAGAGAGACCAACCCGGATACGAATATGAATCGGAGATTGGGACTCTCTGAACTGACGGGCGTCACCCGTGTATATAAGGGGACGGCCTGGGCGGTTCAAGGTACAGAAAACAACAACTCGAGGCCTAGGCGGCTTATTTGCTCCTAGTCATCGAGACCACATCAATCCCATCACAAACTAGACGTAGGCTTTTACCTTCATCGAAGGGGCCGAACTAGTATAACTCTTGTGTCTTTGCGTCCGCTTTAACCCCTTCAAGTTAACCCGTAGCGATGGCTCCACGACTAAGTCCTTTCATGAGGACATCTGCCGTGACAAAACCACGATAGTTGGCGCCCACTGTGGGGCTATCGCACGATGGTTTGATGATATTGGAGGGCAAGTTCGAAGGACTCGAAGGCTATGCTGTGGGCCGGATGAGCAAGAGTCGTCGCGGCAAGCTCTACATCGACGATGCAAGCTGGGGCCCCGAGGCCGGCTTGATTGAGTACGGGTACCGGGTCCCCTTTGGTGGCATACACGTTTTCATCGGCAAGATCGGTGAGCCAGGGTCTGAGCTGGACATCTGCACCGACCTCGTCGAGACGGCTCAGCGTGCGAGACCTGCCCAGGCTAAACCGGCCGTAAAGCGTGCCTTTGTGGGAGTCATCCACGGAGGAAGTTATGAGGGCGGATCATAATCTGGTGGCGTAACCGTAAATGCTTTCACGATGACGAGTCGTCGACCGAAGAAACTGAGTCTTTATATCAGCTACAAGATGGCCGGATTGGGGGCTGTTCCGACGGTGACAGTATTCCGGACCCCTTTGATCTGCCCAACCGGGTTGGAATATTCATGGCTGGTACACAAGTAATGCTTCACTCTTCGACCGCTGCGACAATGGTTGCCGGTTCAACAGCGACGACGGCTGCCGGGCAGAGGGCCTGTCGCCGCCGCTCAAGTTTTATCAGAACTATTCGATGCGTTGGCTGTGCTCATGGAAGAGGTTAACCCGGCAGACCAGGACGCTCATAACGCGGAGATTGCGAAGGTGAAGGAACAATTCACTCAGGCTAAAGTGGATCTGGCAGCTGCAGACGCCAGGATGGTGGCAGAGCGGGCCGCCTTGGATGCGCATGCTTATAGGCTCATGCTGGATCAGAGCGCGTCGCATGAAGTCATGAAGAGGAAATACAGATCCCGTTTGCCTTTAGTCTTCGAGGGAAGAGATCTCTTCAACACCCCAGGAGTGGGAACCAGTAATCCGCCGGTGGTAAACCCGGGACGCACTTTTTGGGACGGGCGCCAGTTCAGCCCGCTTAATAGATCTACCTCGCCATAACACCGGTGCGCCTCAGCTGTGCGAACACCCCGGTCACTACTCCAATCCGATGGATAACCTTGTTGCAGCTGCAGCACGGCTGGAGGCTATTCCAATTGAAGGCGATTCACCACAGGCAGTAGAGATGCGCCGGGTCAAGGTGCTCCTTAGGACAGCTTTGGTCCAACAGGAAGCGTATTCGTACAGCCGTGACCGAATCCACTCTACCCCCCGCCCAAGCCGGAGCTATAGTAGGCACGTGGATGAACCGGCCGTATCAAGTAATGCACGGCGTGGTGCGCCCCGTGGCAACAATCCGGCAGGTGGCTTCGACAACACTCAGGAGGTGGTGGACCGGGCCCGAGCACACAGGGAGGACGAGTTAGCAGCGCAGCATCAGGATTATTAGCTTACGCCAGTTCGTCTGACCATCTCGGTCGAGCCTGGGGTTACCTCTAGCTCTTTAGGGGTGCCTTGCCTCGTCCCCGCTTTACCCAATGTGCGCTTGCCCAAGGATTTCAAGGGTCCGCGCAAAGTGCCAAATTACACCGCCGATTTGGCTCCAGAAGCATGGATAGAGAGTTATGAGATGGCCATGGAGATGCTGGATGTGGATGAGGCCGCGTGTGCAAAGTACTTCACCATGATGCTTGAAGGCACGGCCCGTACTTGGTTGAAGAGCTTGCCACCCAATTCTATCAATTCATGGGCCCAGTTGCGGACCCGGTTTATCCAGAATTTCAAAGATACCTGTAAGCAGCCCATGTCCGTGGTGGACTTGGTGGCTTGTGTCCAGGGGGAAGGGGAGTCAACAACCCATTGGGTATGCCGTGTTTCGGAGATCTTGCACTCGTCACACCGGATCAACGCTGACTCTGCGATCTTGACCCTGGATGGCAATTGCCGGTTTAAGCCTTTGAAGTTGAAGTTGGGGCGTATGAAGCGGTTTTGCAATGGCATGGGCACTCTCATGGGCGCTTTAGTGAAGTATGCTGATTCTGATAGTACCAAGGATCCCGAGTCTGATGATGACGAGATAGGGAAGGGAAAGAAGAACAGCAACTCCAAAGGCCACCAACATCACTCGGTAGGTAATGGTGGAGGCAAGCGTAAAGCGAATGGAAACATGGACTTCGTAGCCAACACCAGCGCGCAGGACCAGGGCCAGCGGCGCAAGGGTAAACAGCCGAATCGAGGTGGGGCACCTAATCCCAATCCGGACCGCTTGAACTATCTGTTGAATCAACCCTATCTGAAGCATGGGACGAAGGAGGCGCCAACAAATCACCTCTGGAAGGATTGTTACATTATGCAGGAGTTCAAGAGTTCTAATGCTTTCCGGTATGATCAAGGTTCCGGCGGCGGTTCAGGATCCGGGCCGGGTTACGGTGGAGGAAATTCCGGTTCAGGATTTAATGGTAATCCGGCGGACATAACAATCGTAACAATCGAGAATAAGCAAAGGTGGTTACAATCAGCAGCAGATCGGGTTATCGAGCAACCCAAAGCAGTTGAATAGTGGGCGTACCATGTCTTCACCACTAGCTTAGACAAGCGAGACCGGAAGCTTGAGCGGGCAAATAACGTTGTTGAACCGCCGTGCCTCATTACCTACGCTGGTCAGAGCAGCCCATTGTATGGAGTAGAGAGGATCATCCTCCCCGGGTTGACAATCCGGGTCAGCTAGCCCTGGTGGTGGCACCTCAGGTGGGAGGTTATAAGTTCACCAAGGTGCTTATGGATGGAGGGAGCAGCATCAACATCCTGTACTATGAGACCTTCCGTCGTATGGGGTTAACAGATAAACATCTCAAACCATCCAATACAGTGTTCCATGGTGTGGTACCTGGCAAGTCAGCATATCCGGTTGGTAAAATAGCTCTGGAGGTGGCCTTTGGAGATGAATATGACTCCAGATCGGAAACATTGACGTTTGAAGTGGTGAAAATCCAAAGTCCATATCACGCCCTGTTTGGGCGGCCGGCTTATGCCAAGTTCATGGCACGGCTTTGTTATATATATTTGCAGCTCAAGATGCCGGGTCACAAGCGGACAATAACGGTTCATGGGAGCCGCAAGATCGCTTTGGAATGTGAGGAAGGTGATGCGGCTTACGCAGAGTCGGTTTGTGCCACCGAGGAGCTGAAGTATTATAAGGACAATGTTGATCCGTGGACATGACTCCGCTGACGAATCCAACTACAGAGCATGATCCGCCCTGAAATTCAAATCGGCAGCCGAGACTATGCTTGTTGATTTCGTGCTGGCGATTCGGCCCAAGAAGTTCAGCATCAGTGCCAACTTGGATCCGAAATAGGAAAGCGCGCTCATCGAGTTCATCCGTGAGAACCGGGACATTTTTGCATGGAAGCCTTCTGACATGCCAGGTGTACCGAGGGAACTCGCTGAGCACACTCTTAATGTTGATCCCAAGTACAAACCGGTGAAGCAGTTTCTCCGCCGGTTTAACGAAGAAAGGCGTAAGGCCATTGGAGAGGAGGTGGCCAGGCTCTTAGCAGCTGGCTTTATCGTTGAAGTTTTCCATCCAGAGTGGCTTGCTAATCCGGTGCTGGTTCTTAAGAAAAACGTAACTTGGCGCATGTGTGTGGATTACACAGATCTTAATAAGGCTTGCCCAGCAGATCCTTTTGCCCTCCCCCGCATTGACCAGATTATTGATGCCACTGCGGGTTGTGAGCGTTTGAGCTTTTTGGATGCGTATTCTGGGTATCATCAGATCAAGATGGCAGTTAAGGACCAGGAGAAGACATCGTTTATCACTCCCTTTGGAGCCTTCTGCTATGTGTCTATGCCTTTTGGGCTCAAGAGCGCCCAAGCAACTTATCAGCGATGTGTATAGAATTGCCTGCATAAACAGATCGGCCGTAATGTGCACGCCTATGTGGATGATATTGTGGTCAAGTCAAGGAAGAAGGAAACACTGATTGACGATTTGAAGGAAACTTTTGACAACCTACGGGTTTACAAGATGATGCTCAACCCGGCCAAATGTGTTTTTGGTGTTCCGGCAGGCAAGTTATTGGGTTTTCTCGTGTCCAACAGAGGAATTGAAGCTAATACGGAGAAGATTACGGCTATCACCTCCCTGGCTAAGCCGAAGTATATTAATGATGTCCAGCGTTTGGCAGACCGGATTGCCGCGCTGAGCCGGTTTATCAGCCGCCTCGGATAGAAGGCCATCCCTTTGTATCAGATGCTGAAAAAGACAGATCAGTTTATTTGGAGTCCAGCCGCCGATGAAATGTTGGAGGACTTAAAGCGGCAATTGGCCAACCCGCCTGTGATCGCCGCTCCCATTGACAAGGAGCCGCTTCTGCTATATGTTGCTGCTAATGCCAGGGCGGTCAGCGTGGCCATTGTGGTGGAGCGGAAGGAGGCAGGGGAGGAGCATCCGATTCAACGTCCAGTTTATTATATCAGCGAGGTGCTTATTGAATCTAAGCAAAGGTATCCGTATTGGCAGAAGTTGGTGTATGGAGTTTTTATGGCAAGCCGGAAGCTAAAGCAGTATTTCCAAGGGCACCCCATCACGGTGGTCAGTTCTGCTCCCTTAGGTGATATCATACGTAACCGGAAGCGATCGGCGGATTGCCAAGTGGGCTATAGAGCTTGGGTCACACGGTCTGAAATACGTGCCTCGGACGGCGGTGAAGTCTCAAGCACTTGTGGATTTCATTAATGATTGGACGGAGTTGCAAGCACCTGAAGAAAAGCTGGATCACACATATTGGACCATTCATTTTGACGGATCCGTGCAATTGAGGGCTCGGGTCGGAGTCGTACTAACTTCCCCACGAGGTGACAAGTTTTGTTACGTTCTCCGCTTAATGTTCCCTTGTACTAACAATGCAGCTGAGTATGAAGCCTTGCTCCATGGTCTCCGGATGTCTAAGGAGATGAATCTAAGCCGGGTTAAGTGCTTCGGTGACTCGGACCTAGTGGCTCAACAGGTGTCCGGCACTTGGGATTCAAAGGACCCACTCATGGCTGCATATCGTCGCGTGAGGTGGATATTGTTGCAGGTCATTTCAAGGGCTATCGTGGACCACGTGGACCGTCGGAAAAATGAAGCGGCGGACGCTTTAAGCCGGTTGGGCTCTCAACGCATAAACCGGTCCCGCCTAATGTTTTCTCGACGTCTTTGCACAACCCGCCAGTCAAGCTCCATGGTGAAGCGGATTTGGCTATTCCTGATCCGGTGGCTCAATTGGTGGCAGCTCTTCATGTCACTCCGGATTGGACGCTTCCTTATCTGGCGTACATGAACTGGGGCGAGTTACCAGAAGATGAGACATTGGCCCGACAGATAGTTCGGCGATCTAAGTCTATGACCATTGTTAATGGCGAATTGCATGATTGCAGTGTGTCAAGGGCGTTTCAACGCTGTGTGTCCCCTGAGGAAGGCTGTGAAATATTACGTGAGATCCACGAAGGAGATTGTGGTCACCACGCCGATTCAAAATCCTTGGTGGCTAAAGCGTTCCGCCACGGTTTCTATTGGTTGACTGCCCATGCTGATGCGGAAGATCTGGTCAGACGATGTGATGGTTGTCAAAAGTTTTCCAGACGTGCTCATGTACCGGCCCAAGAATTGAGGATGATTCCAAATACTTGTCCGTTTTGCGACTTTGGGTCTGGATATGGTTGGACCTTACAAAATGTCCAAGGACAAGAAGACCCACCTGCTGGTGGCGGTCGACAAGTTTACAAAGTGGGTAGAGGCGTAACTCGTTAGCAAGTGTGATGCGGCCACGGCGGTTCAGTTCATCAAAAAGATGATTTTCCGGTTTGGTTTTCCGCACAGTATCATCACAGATAATGGTACCAATTTGTCCAAAGGTGCCATGAAGGAGTTCTACGAACGTGAGCACATCCGGCTTGGCGTTTCTTCAGTAGCTCACCCACAGTCCAATGGTCAAGCGGAAAGAGCCAATCAAGAGATCTTGAGAGACATCAAGCCCCGGCTTACGGTCCCTTTGCAGAGGACACCGGGTTGTTGGGTAGAAGAGCTACCGTCTGTGTTATGGAGTATAAATACTACGCCTAATGTATCCACGAGATACACGCCGTTCTTTATGGTTTATGGAGCGGAGGCGGTTCTCCCCAGTGACATCCGTCATGACTCACCTCGTGTGGCAGCTTATGTTGAAGCGGACAACGAGACGGCACGGCAGGACGCTTTGGATCGGTTGGATGAAGAGCGTGACATAGCAGCTGCCCGTTCGGCGATTTACCAACAAGATCTTCGTCGTTACCATAGTCGCCGGTCGTAACCAGAACTTTTCAAGAAGGAGATTTGGTGCTTCGCTCATCCAAGACCGCATCGATATGCACAAGCTATCCCCACCTTGGGAGGGACCTTTCGTGGTCAGCAAGAATCTGCACAACAGTCGTACTATCTCGATCAATATTCGAGAGCATAAAGACTCACGACGTCGGAGGAGGAGACCAACAGGCCGTGGAACATAGCTCATCTTCGGCCTTATTATACCTGAGCCATCGGCTCTACTTATGTACATATTATGACAATGTATATATTATGAATAAAGTAATAAACCGGAGCCTCAGCTAAAGCGGGGTATCTTTTCTGTTACATCATGCATGGTTACATGGAGTTGTTCTATTTTAAAGCGGCCTCCGGTTTACCCCCTGAGTTTGCTGTTCAAAAGCTTTATGATATCACTTGGGGGCTTGGTCGTGTCCGAACCAATGCAACACCTTTTGATAGGCGAAAGCCACCAAATCACTTGGGGACATGGTCAAGTCTGAACCAGTCACGCCTCTTGCTCGGCCTAAGGCCATAGAGTCACTTGGGGGCTTGGTCGAACCCGAACCACTGCCACGCCACTTGATCGGCATAATGCCACGGTTTCAGTTAGGGACCTGGCTGACTTGAACCATGGCTACACCTTATAGGGAGCTTGGTCGTGTCCGACCATGGTAACACCATCTGATCGGCTTAGTAAAGCCTTATTTTTTGCAAACGGTTTATCATTGCCTTTGCTTCCATGTTTTTTCCTAACTATTATTTGATTTTTGTTGCGTTTCTTAAACCGACAACATTTTTAAACCGGTTTCCGGTTCATGCTTGCTCACCGCCCCGGTTTGATGGTTGTGGGTCGTCCTGCGCCGCTTCAGCTTCTTCATCTCTACCCAGCTGCTGGAAGTCAACAGTGGTCTAGTCGATTCCCATTAAAGCTTGAAAGACAGCCTCCTCATGGATCGGGAAGTTGGGTCAATATCGAGCATAAGTATGCTTACGGATCGGAGGGATCGTGTTATCCGCTTCAGAATAGGTGCAGCTACTCGCTTGTTCTCGATCGTCATCGAGCTTGATAATGCGACAAGTTTGCTTCTTCAGCTAATTGGCAAGCCAAAGGGCGCACTGCCCGGTTTATCGCTCTCAAATCAGCTTCGTTGAACTCTGAGTCGTCTTCCTTCAGACTGGGATAGCCCTGAGCTGCTTCAACGTGATAGAAATCCGGCACCCATGCTTTGGCCCGGATTAAGGCGTTGATGGCGCTGGTTCGAGCAGTAGATTTCTTCAGCTCTTCAATCCGGAGGGAAGCATGGACAACCTCCTGAGAGTATCTTGTATTAAGGAAGGTGCTGGGTTGTTATGTGATGCAGTGGAGATGATCCGCTGCGCTCGATATCTGTTGCTCTATTAAGGTATAGGCAGCCTTCAATTTCTTCCGAACATCTGACCCCAAGTGACCAATGCGTGTGCCTATAGCATGGCAAGAGAAATCACAAACCGGACTTATCATAAGAAGGTCAAGATTATCATAGAAGCCAAAGGAAACTTACCGAAGATGGCAGCAGTCATGGAATGCACTTGTCGCTTCACGCTGGTCAGCTCATCTACCACCGGTTTAAGGGCAGCCTCAGCATTTTCAACCTTTTTGGTTAAAGCGGCCTTTTCAGTGTCCCAGCCGGCCCACTCAGACTTGAACCACTCCTTGAGTTGCTCCATAGTAGTTAAAGCGGTTTTCAGTTCGTCCTTGGCCTTGGAGGTTTCTGCTTGTTGAGATTTCAGGTTTTCTTGAAGGTCATGGATTTGTGAGGCTTGTTGACATATCTCACTCTGCAACAAAAAGGGAGCATGTTAAATATCGTCATTTCAAAGTCCCCAGTGCATAACCAGTTATACACTTGGCACTTGGGGGCTAATGCATATTTGATCTTCATCTATCAATAAATCACAAAGTCCCAAGCTCAATACAAGTATTCAACTTGGCACTTGGGGGCTAATGGCTATTTTCTCGAACATGTTACGATGCGGCGATATAAAATACAGTCCCGGTTTAACTATGCTAAGTTGAACTGCCCTTGGGGGCTACATCGGTGGATTCTCAAGCATTGAGTTTATACTAAGTCCCGGTTTAACTATGCTAAGTTGAACCGCCCTTGGGGACTAGGAGAGTTAACAAAAATGAAATATTCAAAGCGAGAAAAGAACATGGAGGTTACCTCAATTTCTCTTTCATCATCTTCACCAAAGCTTCATAGTCACGGCTGGTATACAGCCGGTTCAAGTAGCTGTAATGAAGGTCTTGGGGGTTCAGAGCGGCATAAGTTGCCGATCAACATCCCACTTACCCTTGCTCATAGTGGCAAATTCTTCTTTGGCGTAATGTTTGGATAAAGCGATGGATTACCCGGTTCGCTGTGGCCAAAACCAGTAATTACGACGCCATCGTCCTTGGAGTCACCGGTTTGACCAGGGGCCGTCGGTTTGTCGGCAGTCGGATTGGACCGGTGGATTTTTCAATCCAGTCAGGCTTACGGGCTGGTCGCCAGAGAAGGCGGTGTCAATAGGCCTTTCTTCAAAGAACAAAATCATCATCTTGTGTGGCGGATCATTGGGCGTGTCTTCACGGATGGCCGCTTCAAGATTTGGGGCGCCGCCTGTTCAGGGGCGCTTCTTCCTCGGCCGCTTTATCCGCATTTGAGCCTTTTTGCTCGGCCTAGGCTTGGCCCTGAAAAGGCACAACAACAGTTAAATACGGCATATACTACACAATGATGCAGTAGAAACAATATGAAAGGTATAACTTACCCAAGCACCGTTTTTAGCGGCGGCAGCTGAGTGGCTGATGACTCGCTAGATGAGGAGTGGGAAGTGACCTGATAATCAAATCGACGGATTAAGGGGTTGACGAAACCAGCCTGCTTTAGGATAAGCAATCGACAAGAAAATTAGAGACCTTCTGAACGACGCGTTTCCGAACCGGACTGTTCGTAAACCGTGGAGGTAACTACCGTCATTGTGCGAGTTGTCTTGGCGAAGCTTCATGTTGTTGAGTCTTCATAAGATATTTGTGATCCAAGTAAGCTAGGTGATGAGAAAATTTAATTTTCCGGTTTGCCTGACGGTTTTTTAGTGAAGGCAAAGGATTTGAGTCAGAGGAGAGAATAGTTAACTCTACAACATCAGCATTACTGGTTTCAGCATCATCCTGACAAACATCATCATTAATTAGGCATGTGAAAAGTAAGCCAAGAGAATCAAGTTCTACCTCAAGGTCCGGATTACCCACATCATCATCCGCAGCCGGATCAGAAGATGCAGTGGTTTTCCTATTATGAGTAGTCTTCTTGACAGCTTTGGTCTTTTGCCTAAGTGGTTTTTCCGGTTTATCCGCTTCTCCGGTTTCTCTTGTGGGCGTTTCTTGCTCCGTAATGGATCATCACCCTGGTTAAGCAGCAGTTGATGTTAAAAGTTATACCGGGATGGCAATAATATATTCAGTAAAAAATAATCGTAAGTCTTACAGATGGCGGTTTGTTGGTAGCATACGTAAGGGAGCGGACCGGTCCGAGCACGAGGTTTTCCGGTTCGTTCAACATCTTCTTCACCGCTTCGGTGACCTCATCATCGGTAAGCTGGATATTAATATGTCGGAGGGGTCGTCGACACTACCAAAGGTACTCACACATTAAACCGGAGCGCTGGGAGAGGGGCAGTATGCTCCATGATATCCAACAGCGCGCGAGATCAATTCCGGTTAAACCGTTGGCCATGAAGGCTCTGAGCTTGGAGAGTTGAGGAGCATATTTACTTCTCTCACTAGCAGTTAATCTTTGCGGAAAGGGATGTGTGTTGCTGAGTCGCTCGGGACGAAAACCGGGCAAGGGATTCTCGTTGGCAGGTGAAGTGTCTCTGCAATAAAACCATGTTTGATTCCATTCCTTGGGGTGGTCATGCAGTTTGACATGAGGATAAGTGACCTCCTTTCTTTTTTGGATCGCCACACCACCCAATTCTGTGTTGGGCCCGTCAGTGAATTCTGTGCGGCAGTTTAGATGGAAGTAGTCTCTAAACAGTTCAACTGTAGGTTCTTCTTGAAAGTATGCTTCACAGAGCACTTGGAAGTGACAGATATTGGTAACAGAATTGGGGCCTACAGGCGGATGCTAAAGGCTACCGCTAATCAGAGCAAGGTGTCACAGATCCATCCAGGAGTCTGGTATGAGCATGAGCAGTTCATGGAGCACGGCAAGAACAAGAAACCCTAGAACGGATCTAGGTCGAGGGGAACCGAGGACCTTACCTGAGTTGAGGAGGTGCGGAAGAATCTGCGTTTCTCTGGTGCGTTCAGGTTGATGCAGCGGCCCAAGGCGGTGCAGAGGTCGACGGCGACGGCGGAGCTCCGAGGCTGGCGACGCGAGGAAGACAAAGAGAAAGGACGGAGGGGAGAAAGGGAATGACCCTTCGGTCCTATTTATAAGGCAAGATACCTGTGTCAGGCGCGGGAATCAAGGAACCACAAACCTAGGAAGCGGAGCTGTCGCCTCGATTATTGCGGATCTATTAAACAAAGAAGATATCGTGAATGCTATCTTTATGGGGACGTCATGCCGGTTTACAGCAACCAGAGAAGGTGACATCATGGCGGTTCAACGATTTCAAGAAGGTATTGAAGATGAAGGTTTTATCAAGGATTGACATGAACCTGTTCAAATCAATCTGGGGCCTAATGTTGGGGATGTTACTACTGGGCGTAAACCAGCCTATCTGGGCCAGATTAACTTCATCAGTAGTCCAACGGTGTAAAAGCCCAAGGGTCATAAAGGGCCCAAGGCCTGTAGTCGGTTTAGAACTTGTAGCCGTAAACCGGCCTGGTATGTAAACTTGTATTGTAAGTTAGGAATAGAGAGAGACCAACCCGGATACGAATATGAATCGGAGATTGGGACTCTGAAGCGACGGGCGTCACCCGTGTATATAAGGGGACGACCCGGGGCGGTTCAAGGACAGATAACAACAACTCGAGGCCTAGGCGAAGCTTATTTGCTCCCTAGTCATCGAGACCACATCAATCCCATCACAAACTAGACGTAGGCTTTTACCTTCATCGAAGGGGCCGAACTAGTATAACTCTTGTGTCTTTGCGTCCGCTTTAACCCCTTCAAGTTAACCCGTAGCGATGGCTCCACGACTAAGTCCTTTCATGAGGACATCTGCCGTGACAAAACCATGACACCGACCTTTCACGACACTTCACCTTCAGCAGTAGTAGCCTCTCGCCAGCGCACGCGATGTACGCGAAGTAGAGGGATTGAACCTTACAGTCCAGCACAAGAAAACCAATCTCGACGACGGTACTCACGCACAAAACAATTTCCACGAAGAGAAATCGCAAAACAGAGGTTTTCTAAAGCTTCCTCTCAAACTTAGGGATTTTTAGACAGCTTCCCAAAACTCGATACGGGTATTTACCCTAAAAAGACATCGTGTCTATTCGTAAAAATATCACCTCCCCTTTACATCAACGCATAGTTGCTCTTTATATATTCTAAACGACCATATAACTTGGCTTGAAAAGCAAGCCGTCCTGACCAAACGGACGAGTAATTAGAAACCTGGACTCTATGTTTAAATAATAGATTATATGCTTTATAATCTAGCAGTATAATCTTTACATACGACCGACTAGCACTCTTTATTTGGATAGTTGTTGGCCTTCTCACGTGATTTGCAGGTGGACCCCAGCCCACATCTTTCCAGGACAAAGCACACCACGTACCTAGTAATCGTATTGCATGGTAGATATTTTTCCTACGGGGCAGGAATAAAAACAAGAACCTTGTTTGCACCGTGTGCACTTCAAACCAATCTGTGATCCTTGCATAAATTTTTACACTTGCATGGCACGTAATATTCTCCTTCCCAAACCAGGAAACATGTCCCGTATCTCTAATGCAAATCAAATTATTCCCGTCTTGGCTTGATCTCCCTATAGCACATCTTGCGACTAATATCAGGCTGAGCCCACTTGTTATATCCATACAATTACTTGGTGCATGCGAACATGTAGACATGCCATGTAGCTTTGGACTAGAGTCACAGCTCATCTCTTGCACAGAATTGGCATGTGCACAATTTTTACTAATTAGTTGTTCCTTCCCATCGTAGCTTTTCTTTTCTTCAACAACATTAGTGTTATACGTGGCTGTATCATCCTCTCCCCCTTGAAACGAAACCGTCCTCGGTTTCGAGTTAAGCTCTTCAACAACATCTTTATCTGTAGACTGAACGATGCTTGGAAAAATTTCAGCAGCCTCAACCTTCATCTTCTTTACTTCTGATTCAGCTTGAGCAGTATCCCGCTTCCTGCGATCGGCCATATATTTCTCCGATGTATACGAGTCAAGTGGTAGAAATCGTCCCTTACGAACAAACGAAAATTCCCCAACAGAATGATAAGTTAATTGTCTCTTGTCCGTCCATGGCTTGCCTAGTAGTATAGATCAAGCATGCATGTGCATAGGAAGCAGATCACACACGACCAGCTCACCATATCCAGATAAAGTAAATTCTACCTCAACACGATGCTTGATCATAACGAACTTGTCCTTCCACCAAAGCTCATACGGTTCTGGATGTTCAGTTAACTGCAGGTGCAGAGCATCAATCATAGTCTGACTCACCAAATTCATATTGGAATAGCAATTCATCAATGTTGCACAACTCACACGCGTAAAACATTGGTACCAAGGCAAGGCACACAATGTATCCTTCTCCACCGCCATCATCATTTGCAAGCTACAATCTTTTCTCATGATAAAAGAACTTCAATATTAACTCAAAGAAAAACAAATTGTGTCATGAACAACCTTTGCTCTGATACCACCTGATGTAGACCGGACCTCGTGGCGAGATCCGATCCGTTGTTGCGGCCCGACCTTTCACGACACTTCACCTTCAGCAGTAGTAGCCTCTCGCCCACGCACGCGATGTACGTGAAGTAGAGGGATTGAACCTTACAGTCCAGCACGAGAAAACCAATCTCGACGATGGTACTCACGCACAAAACAATTTCCACGAAGAGAAATCGCAACACAGAGGTTTTCTAAAGCTTCCTCTCAAACTTAGGGATTTTTAGACAGCTTCCCCAAAACTCGATACGGGTATTTACCCTAAAAAGACATCGTGTCTATTCGTAAAAATATCACCTCCCCTTTACATCAACGCATAGTTGCTCTTTATATATTCTAAACGACCATATAACTTGGCTTGAAAAGCAAGCCGTCTTGACCAAACGGACGAGTAATTAGAAACCTGGACTCTATGCTTAAATAATAGATTATATGCTTTATAATCTAGCAGTATAATCTTTACATACGACCGACTAGCACTCTTTATTTGGATGGTTGTTGGCCTTCTCACGTGATTTGCAGGTGGACCCCAGCCCACATCTTTCAAGGACAAAGCACACCACGTACCCAGTAATCGTATTGCATGGTAGATATTTTTCCTACGTGCCAGGAATAAAAACAAGAACCTTGTTTGCACTGTGTGCACTTCAAACCAATCTGTCATCCTTGCATGAATTTTTACACTTGCATGGCGCGTAATATTATCCTTCCCAAACCAGGAAACATGTCCCATATCTCTAATGCAAATCAAATTATTCCTGTCTTGGCTTGATCTCCCTATAGCACATCTTGCGACTAATCTCAGGCTGAGCCCACTTGTTATATCCATACAATTACTTGGTGCATGCGAACATGTATACATGCCATGTAGCTTTGGACTAGAGTCACAGCTCATCTCTTGCACAGAATTGGCATGCGCACAATTTTTACTAATTAGTTGTTCCTTCCCATCGTAGCTTTTCTTTTCTTCAACAATATTAGTGTTATACGTGGCTATATCAGTGTACCAAACGTCACAATGTAACTGGGTGGCTATAAAGGTATACTACAGGTATCTCCGAAAGTGTCTGTTGGGTTGACACGGATCGAGACTGGGATTTGTCACTCCGTATGACGGAGAGGTTTCTCTGGGCCCACTCGGTAATGCATCATCATAATGAGCTCAATGTGACCAAGTGGTTGGTCATGGGATCATGCATTATGGTATGAGTAAAGTGACTTGCCGGTAACGAGATTGAACGAGGTATTGGGATACCGACGATCGAATCTCGGGCAAGTAACGTACCAATTGACAAAGGGAATTGTATACGGGATTACTTAAATCCTCGACATCGTGGTTCACTCGATGAGATCATCGTGGAACATGTAGGAGCCAACATGGGTATCCAGATCCCGCTGTTGGTTATTGGCCGGAGAGCTGTCTCGGTCATGTTCAAGGTGATTCCCGAACCCGTAGGGTCTACACACTTAAGGTTCTAGGACGCTTAGGGTTGTAGGGATATTAGTATGCGGTAACCCAAAAGTTGTTTGGAGTCCCGGATGAGATCCCGGACGTCACGAGGAGTTCCGGAATGGTCCGGAGGTGAAGAATTGTATATAGGAAGTCCAGTTTCGGCCACCGGGAAAGTTTCGGGGGTCACTGGTATTGTACCGGGGGTACACCGGGTGGGGCCACCTATCCCGGAGGGCCCCGTGGGCTGAAGAGGGAAGGGAACCAGCCCCTGGTGGGCTGGTGCGCCCCCGCTTGGGCCTCCCCCTGCGCCTAGGGTTGCAAACCCTAGGGGTGGGGGCGCCCCACTTGACTTGGGGGGCAAGGCCCCCCCTAGGACGCCGCCCCCCTTGAGATGGGATCTCTAGGGGGCCGGCGCACCCCTTGGCCCCCTATATAAAGAGGGGGGAGGGAGGGCAGCCGCACCCTAGTCCTGGCGCCCTCTCCACCTGCATTCACCTCTCCCTCTCGTTGAGCTTGGCGAAGCCCTGCCGAGATCGCCACACTTCCACCACCACGCCCGTTGTCTGCTGGATCTCCATCAACCTCTCCTTCCCCTTGCCGGATCAAGAAGGGGAGACGCCTTCCCCAACCGTGCGTGTGTTGAACGCGGAGGTGCTGTCTGCTCAGCACTAGGATCTTCGGTGATTTGGATCACGACGAGTACGACTCCCTCAACCCCGTTCTCTTGAATGCTTCCGCTCGCGATCTACAAGGGTATCTAGATGCACTCCTCTCTCTCGTTGCTAGATGACTCCATAGATTGATCTTGGTGAAGCGTAGAATTTTTTTATTTTCTGCAACGTTCCCCAACAGTGGCATCATGAGCTAGGTCTATGCGTAGTTTCTTTGCACGAGTAGAACACAAATTTGTTGTGGGCGTAGAGGTTGTCAATTTTCTTGCCACTACTAGTCTTATCTTGTTTCGGCGGCATCGTGGGATGAAGTGGCCCGGACCGACCTTACTCGTACACTTACGTGAGATAGGTTCCACCGACTGACATGCACTAGTTGCATAAGGTGGCTAGCGGGTGTCTGTCTCTCCCACTTTAGTCGGATCGGATTCGATGAAAAGGGTCCTTATGAAGGGTAAATAGAAATTGGCATATCACGTTGTGGATTTTACGTAGGTAAGAAACGTTCTTGCTAGAACCCTATTGCAGCCACGTAAAAAACACGCAACAACAATTAGAGGACCTCTAACTTGTTTTTGCAGCATATGCCTTGTGATGTGATATGGCCAAAAGGTTGTGATGAATGATATATATGTGATGTATGAGATCATGTTCTTGTAATAGGAATCACGACTTGCATGTCGATGAGTATGACAACCGGCAGGAGCCATAGGAGTTGTCTTAATTATTGTATGACCTGCGTTGCAATGAATAAATGCCATGTAATTACTTTACTTTATTGCTAAACCGTTAGCCATAGTAGTAGAAGTAATAGTTGGTGAACAACTTCATGGAGACACGATGATGGAGATCATGGTGTCATGCCGGTGACGAAGATGATCATGGCGCCCCGAAGATGGAGATCAAAGGAGCAATATGATATTGGCCATATCATGTCACTATTTGATTGCATGTGATGTTTATCATGTTTTTGCATCTTATTTGCTTAGAACGACGGTAGTAAATAAGATGATCCCTCATAATAATTTCAAGAAAGTGTTCCCCCTAACTATGCGCCGTTGCGAAAGTTCATTGTTTCGAAGCACCACGTGATGATCGAGTGTGATAGATTCGAACGTCCACATACAACTGGTGTAAGACAGATTTACACATGCAAAACACTTAGGTTGACTTGACGAGCCTAGCATGTACAAACATGGCCTCGGAACACAAGAGACCAAAAGGTCGAACATGAGTCGTATGGAAGATACGATCAACATGGAGATGTTCACCGATGATGACTAGTCCGTCTCACATGATGATCGGACACGGTCTAGTTGAGTCGGATCATGTATCACTTAGATGACTAGATAATCTGAGTGGGAGTTCATTAAATAATTTGATTAGATGAACTTAATTATCATGAACTTAGTCTAAAAACCTTTGCAAAATGTCTTGTAGATCAAATGGCCAACACTCATGTCAACCTCAACTTCAATGCGTTCCTAGAGAAAACCAAGCTGAAAGATGATGGCAGCAACTATAGGGACTGGGTCCGGAACTTGAGGATCATCCTCATAGCTACTACGAAAGCATATGTCCTAGAAGCACCGCTAGGTGAAGCACCCATCCCAGAGAAGAAAGATGTTATGAACTCTTGGCAGTCACGTGCTGATTATTACTCCCTCGTTCAGTGCGGCATGCTTTATAGCTTAGAACCAGGGCTCCAAAAGCATTTTGAGCAACACGGAGCATATGAGATGTTCGAGGAGCTGAAAATGGTTTTCCAAGCTCATGCCCGAGTCGAGAGATATGAAGTCTCCGACAAGTGCTACAGTTGTAAGATGGAGGAAAATAGTTCTGTCAGTGAGCACATACTCAAAATGTCCTGGTTGCACAACCGCTTGTCCCAGTTGGACATTAACCTCCCGGACGAGGCGGTCATTGACAGAATCCTTCAGTCGCTCCCACCTAGCTACAAGAGCTTTGTGATGAACTACAATATGCAGGGGATGGTGAAAACTATTCCTGAAGTATTTTCAATGCTGAAATCAGCGGAGGTGGAAATCAAAAAGGAACATCAAGTGTTGATGGTCAATAAAACCACTAGTTTCAAGAAAGGCAAGGGTAAGAAGAACTTCAAGAAGGATGGCAAGGGAGTTGCCACGCCCGGTAAGCCAGTTGCCCGGAAGAAGCCAAATAATGGACCCAAGCCTGAGACTGAGTGCTTTTATTGCAAAGGGAAGGGTCACTGGAAGCGGAATTGCCCCAAATACTTAGCGGACAAGAAGGCCGGCAACACTAGAGGTATATGTGATATACATGTAATTGATGTGTACCTTACCAGTACTCGTAGTAGCTCCTGGTTATTTGATACCGGTGCGGTTGCTCATATTTGCAACTCAAAACAAGAGCTGCAGCATAAGCGGAGACTGGCGAAGGACGAGGTGACGATGCGCGTCGGGAATGGTTCCAAGGTCGATGTGATCGCCGTCGGCACACTACCTCTACATTTACCTACGGGATTAGTTTAAACCTCAATAATTGTTATTTAGTGCCAGCTTTGAGCATGAACATTGTATCTGGATCTTGTCTAATACGAGATGGCTACTCATTTAAATCTGAGAATAATGGTTGTTCTATTTATATGAGAGATATGTTTTATGGTCATGCCCCGCTGGTCAATAGTTTATTCTTAATGAATCTCGAACGTGATGTTACACATATTCATAGTGTGAATACCAAAAGATGTAAGATTGATAATGATAGACCCACATATCTGTGGCACTACCGCCTTGGTCACATTGGTGTCAAACGCATGAAGAAGCTCCATACAGATGGACTTTTCGAGTCTCTTGATTTCGAATCATTTGACACGCAAGTAACCATGCCTCATGGGTAAAATGATCAAGACTCCGCTTCTCCGGAACAATGGAGCGAGCAACCAACTTATTGGAAATTATACATACTGATGTGTGCGGTCCAATGAGCGTTGAGGCTCGCGGTGGCTATCGTTATGTTCTCACTCTCACTGATGACTTAAGTAGATAAGGGTATGTTTACTTGATGAAACACAAGTCTGAGACCTTTGAAAAGTTCAAGGAATTTCAAAATGATGTAGAGAATCAACGTGACCAAAAAATAAAGTTCTTACAATCAGATCATGGAGGAGAATATTTAAGTCACGAATTTGGTACGCACTTAAGGAAATGTGGAATCGTTTCACAACTCACGCCACCGAACACCTCAACAGAATAAAGGTGTCCAAACATCGTAATCGCACTATATTGGATATGGTGCGGTCTATGATGTCTCTTACCGATGTACCGCTATCTTTTTGGGGATACGCTTTAGAGACAACTGCATTCACTTTAAATAGGGCACCATCTAAATCCGTTGAGACGACACCGTATGAATTATGGTTTGGGAAGAAACCTAAGCTGTCATTTCTAAAAGTTTGGGGATGCGATGCTTATGTCAAGAAACTTCAACCTGAAAAGCTCGAACCCAAGTCGGAAAAATGCGTCTTCATAGGATACCCTAAGGAAACCATTGGGTATACCAGGCAAGATCTTTGTTGCCAAGAACGGGTCCTTTCTAGAGAAAGAGTTTCTCTCGAAAGAAGTAAGTGGGAGGAAAGTGGAACTTGATGAAGTACTACCTCTTGAACCGGTAAGTAGCGCAACTCAGAAGATGTTCCCTGTGGTGCCAGACCGATCGGAGAGGAAGTTAATGATGATGATCAAGGTACTTCGGATCAAGTTACTACCGAACTTCAGAGGTCCACAAGGACACGCTCCACACCGTGAGTGGTATGGCAACCCTGTCCTGGAAATCATGTTGTTAGACAACGGTGAACCTTCGAACTATGAAGAAGAGATGGCGGGCCCAGATTCCAACAAATCGCTTGAAGCCATGCAATACGAGATAGGATCCATGTATGAAAACAAAGTATGGACTTTGACAGACTTGCCCGATGATCGGCGAGTGATAGAAAACAAATGGATCTTTAAGAAGAAGACGGACGCAGATGGTAATGTTACCATCTATAAAGCTCGACTTGTTGCTAAAGGTTATCGGCAAGTTCAAGGGGTTGACTACGATGAGACTTTGTCTCCCGTAGCGAAGCTGAAATCCGTCTGAATCATGTTAGCAATTGCCGCATACTATGATTATGAGATATGGCAAATGGACGTCAAAACGGCATTCCTTAACGGCTATCTTAAGGAAGAACTGTATATGATGCAGCGGAAGGTTTGGTCGATCCCGAGAATGCTAACAAGGTATGCAAGCTCCAATGATCCATTTATGGGCTGGTGCAAGCATCTCGGAGTTGGAACATTCGCTTTGATGAGATGATCAAAGCGTTTGGGTTTATGCAGACTTATGGAGAAGCCTGCGTTTACAAGAAAGTGAGTGGGAGCTCTGTAGCATTTCTCATATTATATGTAGATGACATACTTTTGATGCGAAATGATATAAAACTATTGGACAACATTAAGGCCTACTTGAATAAGTGTTTTTCAATGAAGGACCTTGGAGAAGATGCTTACATATTAGGCATCAAGATCTATAGGGATAGATTGAGACGCCTCATAGGTCTTTCACAAAGCACATACCTTGATAAGATATTGAAGAAGTTCAATATGGATCAGTCCAAGAAGGGGTTCTTGCCTGTGTTGCAAGGTGTGAAATTGAGCTCGGCTCAATGCCCGACCACGCATGTAAGATAGAGAAAAGATGAGTGTCATCCCCTATGCCTCGGCTATAGGGTCTATTATGTATGCCATGTCATGTACCGCACTGATGTAAACCTTGCCGTGAGTTTGGTAGGAAGGTACCAAAGTAATCCCGGCATGGAACACTGGACAGCGGTCAAGAATGTCCTGAAGTACCTAAAAAGGACTAAGGATATGTTTTTCATCTATGGAGGTGATGAAGAGCTCGTCGTAAAGGGTTACGTCGACGCTAGCTTTGACACAGATCTGGATGACTCTAAGTCACAAACCGGATACGTGTATATTTTGAATGGTGGGGCGATGGTAAGTGCGATTTGCAAGCAAAGCGTCGTGGCGGGATCTACATGTGAAGCGGAGTACATGGCAACCTCGGAGGCAGCGATGAAGCAATATGGATGAAGGAGTTCATCACCGACCTAGGAGTCATACCCAATGCGTCGGGGCTAATCACTCTCTTCTCGTGACAACACCGGAGCTATTGCCCTTGCCAAGGAGCCCAGGTTTCACAAGAAGACCGAGCACATCAAGCGTTGCTTCAACTCCATTTGTGAAAATGTTCAAGATGGAGACATAGATATTTGCAAGTGCATACGGATCTGAATGTCGCAGATCCATTGACTAAACCTCTTCCTTGAGCAAAACATGATCAACACCAGAACTCTATGGGTGTTCGATTCATCACAATGTAACTAGATTATTGACTCTAGTGCAAGTGGGAGACTGTTGGAAATATGACCTAGAGGCAATAGTAAAATGATTATTATTATATTTCCTTGTTCATGATAATTGTCTATTATTCATGCTATAATTGTGTTATCCGGAAATCATAATACATGTGTGAATACATAGACCACAACATGTCCCTAGTAAGCCTCTAGTTGACTAGCTCGTTGATCAACAGATAGTCATGGTTTTCTGACTATGGACATTGGATGTCGTTGATAGCGGGATCACATCATTAGGAGAATGATGTGATGGACAAGACCCAATCCTAAGCATAGCACAAGATCGTGTAGTTCGTTTGCTAGTGCTTTTCTAATGTCAAGTATCATTTCCTTAGACCATGAGATCGTGTAACTCCCGGATACCGTAGGAGTGCTTTGGGGGTAACAAACGTCACAACGTAACTAGGTGGCTATAAAGGTATACTACAGGTATCTTCGAAAGTGTCTGTTGGGTTGACACGGATCGAGACTGGGATTTGTCACTCCATATGACGGAGAGGTATCTCTGGGCCCACTCGGTAATGCATCATCATAATGAGCTCAGTGTGACCAAGTGGTTGGTCACGGGATCATGCATTACTTGCATTTGTAAGTGACTTGCCGGTAATCTAGATTGAACGAGGTATTGGGATACCGACGATCGAATCTCGGCAAGTAACGCATACCAATTAACAAAGGGAATTGTATACGGGATTACTTGAATCCTCGACATCGTGGTTCATTCGATGAGATCATCGTGGAACATGTAGGAGCCAACATGGGTATCCAGATCCCGCTGTTGGTTATTGGCCGGAGAGCTATCTCGGTCATGTCTGCGTGATTCCCGAACCCGTAGGGTCTACACAATTAAGGTTCGGTGACGCTAGGGTTGTTGAGATATTAGTATTCGGTAACCCGAAAGTTGTTGGGAGTCCCGGATGAGATCCCAGACGTCACGAGGAGTTCCGGAATGGTCCATAGGTGAAGAATTGTATATAGGAAGTCCAGTTTCGGCCACCGAGAAAGTTTTGGGGGTCACCGATATTGTACCGGGACCACCGGAAGGGTCCCGGGGGTCCACCGGGTCGGGCCACCTATTCCGGAGGGCCACGTGGTCTGAAGAGGGAAGGGAACCAGCCCCTGGTGGGCTGGTGCACCCCCTCTTGGGCCTCTCCCTACGCCTAGGGTTGGAAACCCTAGGGGTGGGGGCGCCCCACTTGACTTGGGGGGCAAGTCCCCCCCCCTAGGGCGCCGCCCCCCTCCTTGAGATGGGATCTCTAGGGGGCAGGCGCACCCCCTAGGCCCCCTATATAAAGAGGGGGGAGGGAGGGCAGCCGAACCCAAGTCCCTGGCGCCTCCTCTCCCTGCACCACCTCTCCCTCTCGCCGAGCTTGGCGAAGCCCCGCCGAGATCATCGCTACTTCCACCACCACGCCACAGTCTGCTGGATCTTCATCAACCTATCCTTCCCCTTGCTGGATCAAGAAGGAGGAGACGCCTTCCCAACCGTGACATGTGTTGAACGCGGAGGTGCTGTCTGCTCAGACTAGGATCTTCGGTGATTTGGATCACGACGAGTACGACTCCCTCAACCCCGTTCTCTTGAATGCTTCCGCCATGATCTACAAGGGTATGTAGATGCACTCCTCTCTCTCGTTGCTAGATGACTCCATAGGTTGATCTTGGTGAAGCGTAGAAATTTTTTATTTTCTGCAACGTTCCCCAACACGCAGCTCCTGCGGTAGTACCGTGGCATACCACGGTAGTACCGTAGATCCAAGAAAATGCAAGTTCCGCAAACAAGGGAAGAACCCAGCCTTTGCAATGCAACCTTCAAGGGAACAGACACACTGAAGAGCTAACACACGAGGCAAGGCAGGCACACGCTCGGCGCGAAGAAAGAATGGCAAGAGACAACAGGGACCAAACACGCGACACAACCTCTCCAAAGAGAGGGCGATGGCCAAAGCCACCTATGTTTGAGTCAATTGGTATGGCACCACAAAGAATTATCCTTGGGTCCATGACCATAACTCGTCTTTGAAGCACAAGTACCATCAACAATGGCTAATGTGAAAGAGTTGATCAATTTATGCATAATGGGGGGAGAGAGAGTTCATTGAGAGAACAACACTCCCCCTATGCCCATGCCTACACTTACACAGGATAAAAAGTTGAGTATGGTGGGGTGTGCAAGGGTTCAAGTCACATTGCTCGAATCAATGATATTTAGCTCATGCCTTAACTCGCGAAATCTTGCTTCATCCAAGGGCTTCGTGAAGATACCTACAAGGTTATCATGAGTGTTGATATAGTTGAGCTTGATCTCCCCTCACCGAATGTGATCCCGGATGAAGTGATACCGAATCTCAATGTGCTTTGTCTTGAAGTGTTGCACCGGGTTGAGAAAAATCTTGATGGCACTTTCAAATTCACACCAAAGAGGCACTTTGTCACAAATGACACCGTAACCCTTTAAAGTTTATCTCATCCATAGAAGTTGTGCACAACAACTATCGGCGGCCACATACTCCGCTTCGGTGGACAAGAGAGACACACAACTTTGCTTTTTAGAAGACCAACTCACCGAAAAGCAACCAAGGAATTGGCACCCTCCGGAAGTTGACTTCCTATCCACCTTGTCTCCCGCCCAATCGGAGTCCGAAAAGCCTACAAGGTTGAAGCTTGCTCCTCTTGGGTACCATAAGCCAAAGTTTGGGGTATGAGCCAAATATCAAAGGATCCGCTTGACCGCCACAAAGTGGCTTTCCTTAGGTGCGGCTTGAAACCATGCACAAATTCCCACACTCAATATGGTATCCGGTCTAGATGCACAAAGGTAAAGCAAGGAGGCAATCATGGAGCGATATACCTTTTGATCCACCGCTTTACCATTGGGATCTATGTCAAGTTGGCATTTGACGGGCATTGGAGTGGAAGCCGGCTTGACATCACTTAGCTTGAATCTCTTGAGCATGTCTTGAGTGTATTTGGCTTGGTTGATGAAGATCACTTCTCTTCTTTGCTTGACTTCGAACCCGAGAAAGAACTTCAACTCTCCCATCATGGACATCTTGAACTTTGAGACATGAGAGCGGAAAATTCCTCATTGAAAGCTTTGTTAGGGGAACCAAAGATAATATCATCAACATATAGTTGGCACAAAAAAACTCCCCTTTGACCTTCTTAGTAAAAAGAGTGGGGTCGATTTTCCCAATTTCAAACCATGCATGTGGGGCTTGTTTAAGGCCATAGAGTGCCTTATCGAGTTGGTACACATGATTAGAGAAATAGGGATCCTTGAACCTGGGGGGTTGTTTGACATACACCAACTCATTAATAGGACCATTAAGAAAATCACTTTTCACATCCATTTTTTGTAACTTGAAATTATGATGAGAAGCATAAGCAATCAACAAACAAATAGATTCAAGGCGAGCAACGGGAGCAAAGGTTTCACCGTAGTCGATACCCTCGACTTGGAAGTAGCCTTGTGCTACCAAACGAGCCTTGTTGCGGATTATAATTCCATGAGAATCTTTCTTGTTCTTGAATATCCACTTGGTTCCAATGACATTATGGTTCCCCATTGGCCTTCGCACCAATCTCCACACCTTGTTATGCTCGAAGTTGTTGAGTTCTTCATGCATGGCATTAAGCCAATCTGGATCTTCGAGCGCCTCATAGACCTTTTGGGGTTCAACACAAGAGACAAACGCGTGATGTTCACAATAGTTTGCCAATTGTCTATGAGTGCTTACCCCCTTTCGAATGCTTCCAAGCACATTTGTCATGAGATGACCCTTGGTAGAGAGCTGGGAAGCAATCTTGGCGGCACGACGCTCCAATTCTTCCCCAGGGGTGAGTTGAGGAGCGGGTACTTGATCATCTTGAGCATCATCTTTAGCTAGTTCTTAATCTTGAGCTTGCTCTTGATCTTGAACTTGCTCGGAGGAGAGAACTTGACCTTGGGCATCACTTGGTGGTTCAACACCATCTTGAGGTTGATCTTGCCCTTGGTCTTGTTCATGAGGTTGAGGGCCTTCACTTTGTTCTTGGTAAGTGTGTGGGCCTTGGGTTGGTGATGGTTCCCCTTGAGTGGAACATTGTCCTTCTCCTTCGGCCACAAGGGGTTCCTCAATGGGTAGGATAAACCCGACACGCATTCTTCTTATGGTTTGGGGAGGAATTTCATCACCTATATCACAAGTGCCACTTTGCTCCACTTGGGAGCCGTTGTTCTCATCAAACTCCACGTTACACGTCTCGTCAATAAGTCACGTGGACTTATTGAAGACACGGTAAGCATGAGAGTTTGTAGCATAACCAACAAATATGCCCTCTTGAGCTCTAGCCTCAAAATTAGACAAGCGAACACCTTTCGTGAGAATGAAACACTTACACCCGAACACCCGAAAGTACTTGAGGTTGGGCTTGTTACCGGTGAGTATCTCATATGGAGTCTTGTTCAAGCCTTTGTGGATATAGAGCCGATTGGATGCATGACACGCGGTGTTGATGGCTTCGGCCCAAAAGTTTTATGGAGACTTGAACTCCACCATCATGGTCCTTGCCGCATCCATCAACGTCATGTTCTTCCTCTCCGCTACACCATTTTGTTGAGGGGTGTAAGGTGCGGAATATTGATGCTTGATCCCCTCATCACTAAGTAACTCATCCAAGGTGTAGTTGTTGAACTCGGTGCCATTGTCACTTCTTATTGTCAAGATCTTTGCATTGTGTTGGCATTGGGCTTCATTTGCAAAGTCAATGACGGTTTATTGAGTCTCACTCTTCCTCTAGAAGAAGTATACCCAAGTGTATCTTGAATATTCATCCACAATCACCAAGCAATACTTCCGACCCCCAAGACTATCAAAGGATGGAGGCCCAAAGAGATCCAAGTGAAGGAGCTCCAAAGGCCTCTTTGAGTAAATGATAGTTGTGGGAGGGTGAGCCTTCTCATGAAGCTTTCCTTCGATGCAAGCACTGCAAGCACGATCTTTGGCAAAACTAACATTTGTTAGTCCACGAACATGGTCCCCCTTGAAAAGACTTGAAAAATATCTCATATTGACATGGGCTAAACGGCGATGCCAAAGCCACCCCACGTCAACTTTAGCCATTAGGCATGTCGCGGTCTTAGTGGGTCGCTCCGAAAAGTTAATCACATAGAGACTGTTCTCGACATGCCCAACAAAGGCTACTTTAAGAGTCTTGCTCCATAAGAGGGCCATGGTATCAATATCAAAGGAAGTGGCAAAGCCCATGATTGCAAGTTGATGAACAGAAAGTAAATTGTATGCAAGGGACTCAACAAGCATGACCTTCTCGATCGTGAGATCATGAGAAATGACAACCTTGACAAGTCCCAATACCTTAGAGGACGCGGCATCACCCCACTCGACATTGGTGGGCATAGATGGAATCTTGTGACTCCCACCACCAAGTCCTTGCTTCCGGTCATATGATTAGTGGCTCCACTATCGAGCAACCATGATCCCCCACCAGAAGCAAACACCTACAAGAGATCAATGCTTGGTTTTAGGTACCCATTTTGTAATGGGTCCTTTGATGTTAGTGACAAGGGTCTTAGGAACCCAAATAGACCATTCAATGTACTCATAAGGAGAACCAACAAATTTAGCATAAACATGCCCATCACTAGCACGACATAACACATATGAAGGGTTAATGTCGCCAAATTTGTTGGAAGGGGTGACATTGCCCTTCTTGACACCACCATCCTTCACATTGTTCTTATTCTCCTTAGGAGCGCCCTCTCCCTCTTTCATAAAGGTTTGCTTGAGAGGAGGTCGTTTGGCCTTGTCATTCTTCTTCTTGTTCTTGGGTTTGGGTGTGAACCCAATCCCTTCCTTGTCCACAACTTCCTTTTGATTGCTCAAAAGGTCGTTGAGGTTCTTCTCACCTTGTATGCACGACACAAGGCCTTTCTCAAGTTGCTTCCAGAACTTAGCATTCTCCTCAACAAGATGCACATGCTCTCAACACGGGTTAGTAGCATTTGCATTATCAATTAAGACCATATGAGGAAAAGTGGCTTTCTCCTTAGTTACCTCTACTTGGAGTTGAACATGAGACTCTTTGAGGCTAGCATGAGCACCCTTCAAGACCTTGTGAGCTTTGTCAAGTACATCAAACTCCTCTTTGAGTCTAGCAAGATCAACCCCAAGCTTGGCTTTCTCGGAATTTAGCACACGAGATACAACAAGAGCATGACCAAGATCTTTCTTCAATTTAGCATGGTCCTTGTTGTATGAATCCTCAAGAGTCATATGATGACCGCGCTCTTCATCAACAGCATTGGAGAGATCTGAAATCTCATCGGCATAGTCACGACTATGCCCCTCTATCACAGCCCTAGAATAATGTTTGTAAATAGTGGAATTGCTTCCATGCATCATGTCTAAATTCCAGTGGAATTTGAATTGAGGGAATTCTCAAGCCTCAGAAGTCTGTTAAAAATGATCAACATTGAAATCTTTTCAAATGAGCCCAACAAAAATGTTCCTGTTAATCTTTGAAAATATTGGCAAGAGCTAAAACTCAAACTAATATTTTTGGAATCTCAGAAATGTTTATTTTGGATTTTGAAATCAAATCAATAAATATTTGAGCTTAGGATTATATTCATTTTATATAGAATATAATTCAAAAGGCCCTGAAATTATTTATGTGCCTTTGGAAAAGTCTATAATGGGACATAAAAATGTTCAGAAGTTTTTGCCCTGTTTTTGAATTCCTTTTGAATTTGAATCAGTGGCAAAATGAATTAATAAAAAGAAAACAAACAGAAAATATAAAACAGAGCAGAAAGGACTTACCTAACCTTACCTGGCCCAGCACTGTAGCTAGGCCCAGCCCGCCAACCCACCTTGCCAGTCATCTCCTAGCTTCTGCCAGGAGGACGACACCGTGTCGACGCGCGCGCAACCAAGCTCCACCTCCTGCTTGCCTTCTCCCTCTGGACCTCCCGGACGACGCCACGCACACCGCTTGCCCAACCCTCTCACTCTGCCCCATTTTCCCCTCTCTCCCGCAGGAACACGAGCTCGACCGAGCGAGCTCGCCGACGCCGACCGCCATACCCATGGCCACCGGCCACCCCTTGCCCTAAACGCCAGCCCAGAAGCTCCGTATTACCGCGCTTCTTTGCCTCACCGACTGAAGGGAGCCCGGGAGGTCGACAGCGTCGCCAGGATCGCCGTCTTCGCCGCCTACTGCCGCACCTCACCGTCGTCGATTCACGGGCTCCAGTGCGTCGCCGAGCCAACCGGCGTACCCAACTGACTCGCAGTGAGCCCCTGAGCTTCTCCCCTCTTCCCTTTTGCTTGCTTCCGTGCCGTAGCACGGTTCCCCGACATGACCGAAGCCGCCGTCCACCATGGCCGTTTTTCCTGCAGCGACTGTGCTTCTCCGCTCGAACCCGTGCACCCCGCATGCTCTTGGAGCAACCAGGAGGCCAATGCCACCCCTAGTCGGCTTCCTTGCAAGCTGCGGCCCCGCAGCCGCACACCTCCGAGCTCCGGCTACCGCCCGGCTCGTCACCGCCGCCATTACAGGACGCCCCAGCGCACCACGCGGCCACCACTGCACGCTTCACACCGCCAGCTCTCCGTAACCGCAAACTGCGCACGAAATGGTGCTCTGTAGCGCTATCCCGAGCAATGCTAGCGAGACACCGCCAGGGGATTTGGTCGTTGATGGCTAACCGCTGTTCTGGATGACGTGGCACTTGACTAGGAGCTAATCACCCACTAATCACCCCACCGTAGTTACTGACAGCGGGTCCCGTGGTGGGTCAAAACCCAGTCAACATGGGATTAATCCCAGTTAACAGTGAGCCAATGACATGTTGGTCCCAAACGTCAGCTCTGGCCACCGTTGACCTGCTGACATCACATTGACGTCAGGCTGATGAAATAAATAATTTTCTGGATTTTTATTAATCCTGGAAATTTAAAAAATATCCAAAACTTCAAAAATTCATATAAATTCAACCGTAACTCATAATGAAATAATATATATGAAAAATGACCAGGAAAATCCAATATATCCATCTGTACCATTTTCATGCATGTTAGAACAACTTATAGCTGTTGTTTAGGACAAATCATATAAATGGCATTTGAATATCCACATATGGAGTTTGAATTTGAACCTATGGTTCAAACCAACTTCATTTAACATGTTGCTAGTTGCATTAGCTCAAATCATAGCATATTGACATGTCATGATCATGCATCATATTGTTGCATTGCATTGATTGTGTTCTTCCTTGTTTGGTGGTGTTGTCCTCGCTCAGTAGACGTGGTTCCAACGATGAGTTCGATGACACCGATGAATAGCTATATCATCTTCAGAAGTGCTAGGCAAGAAAAACCCCCTTGTTCATTTCGATACAATCCCACTCTCTTGCTCCTGCTCTCTTTTACCACATTAGGACAACAACGATTCAACTGTTACATGCTGCGGTAGTTGAACCCCTTTCCTCTGCATGACCTGTCATTGCCACAGTAAATAGATGAAACCCACTAGCATGAGTAGGAGTTGTTTGAGCCTGATGTGCCTACTCATTCATGCTTGTTTGTCATGCCTGCCATCGCTTAGAGTTGAGTCAGGTCTGATTCATTGGGAATGAATTGGAATGGTGATGAACATGTCCTACTGTGTATGAGCTAAGTGTGTGAACACGATTTGGTAAAGGTAGCGGTGAGAGGCCATGTAGGAGTACATGGTGGGTTGTCTCATTGAAACCATCCCCAGGAGCTGAGTTCTGTGTTTGTGATCCATGAACAGTTACTACCACACTTTGGATTCCGGTAACTCGACCCCTCTCGACTTATTAGTCAGCCTGATCTCTGTCCAGGAGTTGCAACTAGTTTCTGGTGTTTGTAGGTAGTGCTAGTAGTCTACCAAGTGGCACCCAGTACAGGTGGGCTTGGGACAGACTAGGTGCAGTGGCACGGTGTACCAAGTGGCACCTGGATGGTGGGCTTGGGAAACCTGCTCACATCGTTTGGGGCCGTGAGCGACACCCCGACCGGATCTCCTTGCGGATGGAACCTGAATAGGTGATAAACCTGGACTAGAAACTTGCATGACTAGTCAGGTCGTGGCCGACACCCTCGCCAGGCTTCCGCTTGAAGGTTGCTGAGATACATGACGTGTACATGGTGGTAAGTGGCGAGAGCGTGTGTGAAGAAGTACACCCCTGCAGGGTTAACATGATCTATTCGAATAGCCGTGTCCACGGTAAAGGACCTCTGGGTTGCCTATACAGTTCATAGACAAGTGAAAGTGGATACTCTAAAATGCGCAAGATAAGCATGAGTGCTATGGATGGCGTTCTTGTAGGGAGACGGGAGCAAATCGGTAGTGGTGTATTGGTTGGAGAATATGTGGACTCGTGTGCGCCACATCAAAAGAGTTACTTTGCAGTCGTAGTTTAGGATAGCCACTGAGTCAAAGCTGGCTTCCTGCAGTTAAACCCCACCATCTCCTTTGTTGATAATGATGCATATGTAGTTAGTTCTAATGTAAGTCTTGCTCGGTACATTTGTACTCACGTTTGCTTAATTTATGTTTTTGCAGAGAGACTCCAGTCTCACTAGTAGTTCCGCGTGGACTTCGAC
The DNA here is from genome assembly GCA_021605145.1 of Aegilops bicornis. Taxonomy (NCBI): domain Eukaryota; kingdom Viridiplantae; phylum Streptophyta; class Magnoliopsida; order Poales; family Poaceae; genus Aegilops; species Aegilops bicornis. The sequence continues at coordinate 220,881,148 of CM038674.1, read as the reverse complement.
GGTGAGCTTGTTACCTCAGCTACGATCTTGTGCCCTCGGCATGATCTGGTAGATAGTCAGGCTTCTTAGCCTTTTTCATTTGTAGATTTCTGTATTCAGACATGTTAAGCTTCCGTTTGTGCTTTGACTTGCATGCTCTGGATGTTGGGTCATGAGACCCATGTTTGTAATATCTCGCTCCTCGGAGCCTATTGAATAAATACTTTGAGTCATAGAGTTATGTTGTGATGCCATGTTGTATTTGCACATATCAAGCATATTGTGTGTATGATTTCAAATGCTTGGTATGTGTGGGATTCGACAACCTAGTTGTTTATTCTTGGTAGCCTCTCTTATGGGAAAATGTCTCCTATTGCTTCCACTGAGCCATGGTAGCTTGCTACTGCTCCGGAACACTTAGGCTGGCCGGCATGTGTCCTTCTTTGTTCCTGTGTCTGTCCCTACGGGGAAATGTCATGTGGTGTCTACCGGAGTCTTGTTAGCCTGCTACAGCCCGGATTCTCCGGAGTCCTGTTAGCTCAGCTGCTATAGCCCGAATTCACTCGCTGATGACCGACATGTTTGTTGTTGGGTCATGTATGCCTGTCCCTGTAAGTTACTGCCACTTTGGGATTACGACTAGTCATGTCGGCCCGGGTTCTTTGTCATATGGATGCTAGCGACGCTATCATATACGTGAGCCAAAAGGCACAAACGGTCCCGGGCCAGGTAAGGTGGCACCCGTGGGAATACCGTGCGTGAGGTCGCAAAGTGATATGATGTGTTACATGCTAGATCAGTGTGACTTAGGATCGGGGTCCTGACAGCTTTGGTATCAGAGCCTCGATCATCAGAGGATTACCAAGCAAAACCGGTCGAAGTTTAGTCTAGAAATTCTTTAGTTATATAAGGGAATTGATTGTGGATGGGAACGTAAGGCTCTTTTTACTCCTTTACCTTATGCCCTTCTGATCCGAGTCATCCTATCTTTTCTACGGGGTTAACAACTAGGCCTTCTCTTCCTTCTATCAGGTTCACGTGTTACTAATCCATAGACTTATAAGATTAATGGTTTTAAGCCTCAGTTCAGTTCTTACCACCTCCGTGTGTTGACAGTTGGTCTCGGAACCTTGCTATTGTGATGATCGAGTGGTTATGCCACCATCTTGCAGGATGTCTCAAATCTTTTTGAGCATTTACAGCTGTTATGTTGTCCGAGTCATCCCAAGTTTCTAAACAATCTGATGCATTTGCAAAATCCTTTCCCTCCGTTTCCGATGTCCTTTGGGCCAGATTAACCACACTAACTGCTGAGTTGAGGTATTCTATTGCCTCGACATATATGTTGGAGCTATTACTATGACCATAGCTGTCTTATAGTACCATCCAGTATTCTAGCAATGCTTTATATTCCCAGTGTGATAATTCCGGCCATCATTCTTGAAAGCGTCCCGTGATGCCACTTAGTTAGTAGGCATTCTACTCCTGGGTTTCTGAATCCGAGATTCACCCTACTTACTTCGTGTTGATAGTGTTTGCTCGTTCCTTTAGGTTATTAGTAACCTTTGCGATGGTCCTCGAAGTTCATGGTATTCCTTCTTCCAAATACCATGAACTGCTTATGGCAGAAGTTCCTCGCGGAACCGAAAGATCACAACCAGTGTGCTCTCGACGAGTTCTCGATTCTATGTTGTTACTCTGCCAGTTCTACCTTTCCTGCATGGGTTATCCGGAAGAAATATGTTGAACTCGTTCGACACGCTAATCTATCCATCCACAACTCAGATAATCATATGTTCCTTTGAGTTGTCCCTCTTTAGTGGTTTTCTAGCCCTCGTCTATCAATTGATAGTCAGGAGTGATTATGCATTCGTGTTATCGATGCCTATTATCCTTATGGTCCGTCAAGCCATTCTATTTTGGAATGACTAGGAGAAACAAACCCCAGTACCTTATCCATTTCCAGGATTGGGTCAAAACAGTTGTGTTCTGCAGATCAAAATGCTAATCTAGCTCTTGTTCTGTTCTACCTTGGAGTATTACCATCTTTATATCAAGAATATCATGGGAATTGCACACCATCCTATGAAATCTTGATACAGTGATACTTCTCGCCCTCATTATTCATTTCTCAGCTCCCGTGTTGTGGCAACCGGAATGCCGACAGGTGAACTATGATGTGTGAAATCAGTACTCCGAGCAACCTTGTAGCTTGGTAGCTAAAGGACAATAATTTCATTCTTAGCGTGTTGGTTCTTGAATCATCATTCTAAGATAGATTGTGCTACCTAGTCCTTATTTTCGGTGCACTTTCCGATCAATGATTTAGGATTATGTCAATCCCTCGCTCTTTTGATCATATCGTCTTGCCCTCGAAAGCAAGATTGTTCTCGAGCTTAGCAACATTTCGGTGGTTCGTGATTTTCGGGATATCTTCTCAGAAGTATCACCAGGTTGTCACCTGACTGCCATGTTGAGTTCGTGATCAAGTTGGTTTTGGAAACCACCTTTTCTCCAAGAATCTGTGTTGGATACCCTGAGCTAGTTGGTTAAGCTAAACAACAACCTGGAGAGTTGGAAGATAAAAGCTTACCTGACTTAATTCATCCCCAAGGGTTATCTTTTGTGTGTGTGTGTGTGTGTGTGTGTGTGTGTTGAAGAAAGATGATATTTTCATCGACTGACCCTCGTGATAAGTTGTTGGACCTATTGTATTATCAAAACTTTGATTTGAGTATGGGCTATCATCAAATCAATTCAAAACCAACGATGTTTGTAATGTTGGCTTACTCGTGGTTGATCCCTCAAGAGTACACCATTATATCTTTTGGGTCTGACAAATGCTATGACCTTGTTCACATAGTTCTGGAATTCCATTTCCATGGGAATTTTGATGACTTGTTGTTGAGCTCATCAGCAACATTTTATCCTCTCCATGATTCATGTTGAACATCTAAGTTAGTTCTAGAAACTTGTGTAAGCATTTTCTTCGTGTCCCGCGCATGAAGCATATGTTGGATGAAAGAAGTGACTTCCTCTAATTCACGTGCACTTGGTATAAGTAGCCACCGTGGATCCGAGAAAGATTGTTTTTGCTCCTTCTAGAATCGTCCCAAGTTAGTCACGCATGTGCAAAGTACTATATGATTTGATAGGTTGGCCGCCTCCATTTCATATGAGTTTCCTAGCACACCAAGCCACTGATTGACTTGTTCAAGCAGAAGAAGTTTCTTCATAAGAGCTAATCATATGACTTATGTAAGGACTTCGTTATCCGCAATGATGGTTTCCTAACCTGAACTCGGTAGTGTTTTATTATAAGACTACCATGTGGTCATGCCTGTCTGGGACAGCGTGTTCACAAGTGTATAACAGAACCAGCTCATGTTTTGGAGCTTACTATCGTAGTTCATTCCCCGAGAATCCCGCAACGCCATCTAGTCGATTTGTGTTGCAAACTTTCATTTCTCTCTCTAGACATGATGAGTCCGGAATATCCTCACACCAACCAGACCTGAATCTCAGGCATACATGATGGTTGGAACGTTCCCCAAGGACTATAATATTGGTCTCTCTATAACCCGATAAAGTGGATGTCGTGGCCAACACACGCAGCCGGAAGACCTATTATTGTAGTATCTTTATTGAGGAAGTTGGCCACCTCCCCATAAGGATTTCATAGGATTTACTTCCGTAGTTATTCCTTATGGATTCTTGAGCTCCTGAAGTCTGACCTATACTTGATGGCCACGTTAATGCTTTAAGTACGACTGTGGTATGTAGAACATCAAGGAGAACATTAGAAGTGGAGTGCTAAATGTCTCTTGGTCGATCATCAAGATTTTGTTTCCTTGGCATTGCTAGGGTGAAACCTGAGAAAGTGTTTTCTTCCGTTCTATCTGCATCCTCCATCGCTATTCATAATGGTAGTATGTAGTTTTATTAACATTCTTGTCATATATGTTGGTAGAACTATGATGATTATGGAGTTGCTCAAGTTCTTGAAAGCACGCTCAGTCACTAGGCTATATCCTCGGTATCAATTGGAATGTGCTTTCCGTTTGCCGAGTTGTTCTATAACCATAGTTCCATTCCAAAACTGAGTATGCCATTTCTTCGAATTCCTTCAAACAATCATTTGTGACTTGCCATTAGCATAGCATGAAGAGTTTCAATGATCCTTTATGATAGAGTTTCTTTCTGTCGTCATCGTGTTGGGTGAAGATCTTGAAAGCAAAGACGTCAAGATCAGTATGAAGCAGTGAATCAACATCTTTGAGAAGTGCAATCCGGATCGTGAAGATTGTGTGGCCTTGTGTCCCCTCTGTCTTCTTACCTCACGTCTTGAATCTCGGGACGAGATTCTTGTTTAGTGGAGGTGAGTTGTCACAACCCTAGAATAATGTTTGTAAATAGTGGCATTGCTTCCATGCATCATGTCTAAATTCCAGTGGAATTTGTATTGAGGGAATTCTCAAGCCTCAGAAGTCTGTTAAAAATGATCAACATTGAAATCTTTTCAAATGAGCCCAACAAAAATGTTCCTGTTAATCTCTGAAAATATTGGCAAGAGCTAAAACTCAAACTAATATTTTTGGAATCTCAAAAATGTTTATTTTGGGACTTTGAAATCAAATCAATAAATATTTGAGCTTAGGATTATATTCATTTTATATAGAATATCATTCAAAAGGGCCCTGAAATTATTTATGTGCCTGGGGAAAAGTCCATAATGGGACATAAAAATGTTCAGAAGTTTTTGCCCTATTTTTGAATTCCTTTTGAATTTGAATCAGTGGCAAAATGAATTAATAAAAAGAAAACAAACAGAAAATATAAAATAGAGCAGAAAGGACTTACCTAACCTTACCTGGCCCAGCACTGTAGCTAGGCCCAGCCCACAACCCACCTTGCCAGTCATCTCCTAGCTTCTGCCAGGAGGACGACACCGTGTCGACGCGCGCGCAACCGAGCTCCACCTCCTGCTTGCCTTCTCCCACTGGACCTCCCGGACGACGCCACGCACACCGCATGCCCAATCCTCTCACTCTGGCCCATTTTCCCCTCTCTCCCGCAGGAACACGAGCTCGACCGAGCGAGCTCGCCGACGCCGACCGCCATACCCATGGCCACCGGCCACCCCTTGCCCTAAACGCCAGCCCAGAAGCTCCGTATTACCGCGCTTCTTTGCCTCACCGACTGAAGGGAGCCCGGGAGGTCGACAGCGTCACCAGGATCGCCGTCTTCGTCGCCTACTGCCGCACCTCACCGTCGTCGATTCACGAGCTCCAGTGCGTCCCCGAGCCAACCGACGTACCCAACTGACTCACGGTGAGCCCCTGAGCGTCTCCCCTCTCCCCTTTTGCTCGCTTCCGTGCCGTAGCGCCATTCCCCGACGTGACCGAAGCTGCCGTCTACCATGGCCATTGTTCCTGCAGCGACCGTGCTTCTCCGCTCGAACCCGTGCACCCCGCATGCTCCTAGAGCAACCAGGAGGCCCACTCCACCCCTAGCCGGCTTCCTTGCGAGCTGCGGCCCTGCAGCCGCACACCTCCGAGCTCCGGCCACCGCCCGGCTCATCGCCGCCGCCATTACAAGACGCCCCAGCGCACCACGCGGCCACCACCGCATGCTTCACACCGCCAGCTCTACGTAACCGCAAACCGCGCACGAAATGGTGCTCTGTAGCGCTGTCCCGAGCAATGCCAGCGAGCCACCGCCGAGGGATTTGGTCGTCGACGGCTAACCAACATTCTGGATGATGTGGCACTTAGCTAGGAGCTAATCACCCGCTAATCACCCCACCGCAGTCACTGACTGCGGGTCCCGCGGTTGGTCAAACCCCAGTCAACACGGGATTAATCCCAGTTAACAGTGAACCAATGACATGTTGGTCCCAAAAGTCAGCTCTGACCACCGTTGACCTGCTTACGTCACACTGACGTCAGGCTGACGCAGTAAATCATTTTCTGGATTTTTATAAATCCTAGAAATTTCAGAAAATATCCAAAACTTCACAAATTCATATAGATTCGACCGTAACTCAAAATGAAATAACTTATACATGAAAAATCATCAGGAAAATCCAATATATCCATCTGTACCATTTTCATGCATGTTAGAATAACTTATAGCTGCTGTTTAGGACAAATCATATAAATGGCATTTGAATATCCACATATGGAATTTGAATTTGAACCTAAGGTTCAAACCAAGTTCATTTAACCTGTTGCTAGTTGCATTAGCTCAAATCACAGCATATTGACTTGTCATGATCATGCATCATATTTATGCATTGCATTGATTGTGTTCTTCCTTGTTTGCTGGTGTTGTCCTCTCTCAGTAGACGTGGTTCCGACGATGAGTTCGATGACACCGATGAATAGCTATATCATCTTCAGAAGTGCCAGGCAAGCAAAACCCCCTTGTTTATTTCAATACAATCCTACTCTCTTGCTCCTGCTCTCTTTTACTGCATTAAGACAACAACGATTCAACTGTTACATGCTGCGGTAGTTGAACCCCTTTCCTCTGCATGACCTGTCATTGCCACAGTAAATAGATGAAACCCACCAGCATGAGAGGAGTTGTTTGAGCCCTGATGTGCCTACTCATTCATACTTGTTTGTCATGCCTGCTATTGCTTAGAGTTGAGTCAGGTCTGATTCATCGGGAATGAATTGGAATGGTGATGAACATGTCCTACTGTGTGTGAACACGATTTGGTAAAGGTCGGTGTGAGGCCATGTATGATTACATGGTGGGTTGTCTCATTGAATCCATCCTCAGGAGTTGAGTTCTATGTTTGTGATTCATGAACAGTTACTACCACACATTGGGTTCCGGTAACTCGACCCCTCTCGACTTATTAATCAGCCTGACCTCTGTCCAGGAGTTGCAACTAGTTTCTGGTGTTTGTAGGTAGTGCTAATAGTCTACCAAGTGGCACCCGGTATAGGTGGGCTTGGGACAGACTAGGTGCAATGGCACGGTGTACCAAGTGGCACCCGTATGGTGGGCTTGGGAACCCTGCTCACATTGTTTGGGGCTGTGAGCGACACCCCGGCTGGATATCCTTGCGGATGGAATCCGAATAGGCGATAAACCTAGACTAGAGACTTGCGTGACTAGTCAGGTCGTGGCCGACACACTCACGTGGCTTCCACTTGAAGGTTGCCGAGATACATGACGTGTACATGGCGTAAGTGACGAGAGCGTGTATGAAGAAGTACACCCCTGCAGGGTTAACATGATCTATTCGAATAGCCGTGTCCGCGGTAAAGGGCCTCTAGGTTGCCTATACAGTTCATAGACAAGTGAAAGTGGATACTCTAAAATGCGCAAGATAAGGATGAGTGCTATGGATGGCGTTCTCGTAGGGAGACGGGAGCGGATCGGTAGTGGTGTATTGGTCGGAGAATATGTGGACTCGTGTGCGCCACCTCAAAAGAGTTACTTTGCAGTCGTAGTTTAGGATAGCCACTAAGTCAATGCTAGCTTGCTGCAGTTAAACCCCACCATCCCCTTTGTTGATAATGATGCATATGTAGTTAGTTCTGATGTAAGTCTTGCTGAGTACATTTGTACTCACGTTTGCTTAATTTATGTTTTTGCAGAGAGACTCCAGTCTCATTAGTAGTTCTGCATGGACTTCGACGTTTAGCTTGTTACCTCAGCTACGATCTTGTGCCCTCGGCAGGATCTGGTAGATAGTCAGGCTTCTCAGCCTTTTTCATTTGTAGATGTCTGTACTCATACATGTTAAGCTTCCATTTGTGCTTTGACTTGTATGCTTTGAATGTTGGGTCATGAGACCCATGTTTGTAATATCTCGCTCCTCAGAGCCTATTGAATAAATATTTTGAGTCATAGAGTTATGTTGTGATGCCATGTTGTATTTGCACATATCGAGCATATTGTGTGTATGATTTGAAATGCTTGGTATGTGTGGGATCCGACAACCTAGTTGTTTATTCTTGGTAGCCTCTCTTATGGGGAAATGTCTCCTAGTGCTTCCACTGAGCCATGGTAGCTTGCTACCGCTCCTAACACTTAGGCTGGCCGGCATGTGTCCTTCTTCGCTCTCGCTTCGTCCCTACGGGGAAATGTCACGTCGTGTCTACCTGAGTCATGTTAGCCTGCTACAGCCCGGATTCTCCGGAGTCCTATTAGCTCAGCTGCTGTAGCCCGGATTCACTCGCTGATGACCGACATGTTCGTTGCTGGGTCATGTATGCCTGTCCCTGTAAGTTAGTGCCACTTTGGGATTACGACTAGTCATGTCGGCTCGGGTTGTTTGTCATATGGATGCTAGCGACACTATCCTATACGTGAGCCAAAAGGCGCAAACGGTCCCGGGCCAGGTAAGATGGCACCCGTGGGAATACCGTGCGTGAGGTCGCAAAGTGATATGATGTGTTACATGTTAGATCGGTGTGACTTAGGATCGGGGTCCTGACACCCTCCATCTTAGAGATGGTATCTTCGTGAGCCTCGATCATGTCATTGGCTTCACCAAGTTGTTCCAAGAGAGAAACGAAGTGCTTCTTGGATTTACCCTTGAGCTTACTCATAAAAGACTCAAATTCATTTTCCTCCACATTGGACCCCTCACTTTCATCAATGCAATTTGTCAAGGAAGGATTAGTAATGATGGTAGTTTTGATGTTGGGGGTTACCTTGTTGGTGGCTTTAGCCATGAGGCACTTGGCAGTGATGTTCTCATTGGGTGAGTCGAAGAGAGACACCCATGGAATTGTCGCAATGGCAGCGGAGGCCATGGCAACCGACTCACCATCTTCATCATCATCATCCTCATTGTACTCTTCTTGTGCCACCAACCCCTTGCGTGGAGTCTTCTTGGTGAAGTTGCTCTTGTTGGGGAAGGACTTGGCCTTGTCTTTTCGGATGAGCTTGCCACCATTGTCTTCCCTCTTCTCATAGGGACACTCCGCAACAAAGTGACTCACATTGCCACAATTGTATCAAGTCCTCACTTGTCTTCGTGCCACTTGAGTTGTTCTTGTTGAAGTTGGGCCTTGAGTTCTTCTTGGTCCAAAATTTCCTAGAAGCGAGTGCCATGTGCTCATGATAAGCATATTTTGTATCTTCGGGGTTGCTCTCCTCTTCTTCCTCTTCATACTTTTCTTCCACACTAACCTTGGCCTTCAAAGCAAGGTTGGGCTTCTTAGCTCTTTGAGAGCGCAACACCGCATTGTCGGCGGTCTTGTCCAATATCCTCATTGCCATAAACTCATCCAAGACTTCACTTGAGGACAAGGTGTGGAAGTCCGGTCTTTGATGGATGATGGAGGACATGGCCTTGTGATAAGGCATCATGGCCTTGAGGAACTTGCGCTTGATCCAACTGTCATCCGTATCCTTGCTCCCATGATCTCAGAGTGAGATCGCGAGAGTGGTTAACCTCCGGTAAAGCTCACGAGGTTCTTCATCTTCATTCATTGCAAACTCATCGGCCTCATCTTGCACCACTTCATAGTTGGAGCGTTGAATGCTTGTGCTTCCCTTGTAAAAGGAAACAACATGGTGCCATGCTTTCTTTGCCATGGTGAAAAGTTGGAGATGTGTAAGATCTTCGTAGGGAATTGCATCTTGGATGATGAAGAGAGCATTCTCGTTGAATTGATGATCTGCGGATTCTCTACAGGTGAAGTTGCTTGGGTCATGCGGATAAAAACCTTGTTCAATGATTCTCCAAAGGTTAGTATTAACATGGTTTAAATGACGTTTAAAGCGATATACCCCAAGCATGAAAATCCTTATTTTTCACAATCTTAGGAGGAGGGCCGGCATGATTTAAATGAGTGGAGGGAATAGGTCCTCCATAAGTAGGAGGTGGTTCCACATGGGCAAAAATGCCACAACCATTCTTACCACTAGACAAAGGAACTTTCTCACTAGTAGGTTCCCCCTTGTCGAAGTTAGCATCCGACACCTTGTTAGTGGGATCGACCACTTCCAACGGCGCGGTGGATAATTTGAGACCATCAAGAATGTTCTTAAACATGCCTTTGACCTCAGCCGTCATGGAGTTTTTCAATGTGTCCAAAGTCACATCAAACTCCTCACGTGAGACCGCGGTTGCCCCATCGGCCGTAGACAAGAAAGGACTCACATCGGAGTGCTCCTCCCCACCGTCTACAGTGTCAACCATACTCTTCGCACGACAAAGTCCTTAATAAAGAGACGAGGCTCTGATACCAATTGAAAGGATCGATATAGTTGACTAGATGGGGGTGAATATGCAACTAACAATTTTTAGCTTTTCTTTACCAATTTAAACTTTGCATCAAAGTAGGTTGTCTAGATATGCAACTAAGTGAGAAACCTATATGATGCAACAACAACAAGCACACAAGCAAGCAAAGGATACAACACAATATAAGCTTGCGCAAGTTAAGGTACAGGATAACCAAGAGTGGAGCCCGGAAAAGACAAGGATGTGTTACCGAAGTTCCTTCCTTTTGAGGGGAAGTACGTCTCCGTTGGCGCGGTGTGGAGGCACAATGCTTCCCAAGAAGCCACTAGGGCCACCGTATTCTCCTCACGCCCTCACACAATGCGAGATGTCGTGATTCCACTATTGGTGCCCTTGGAGGCGGCGATCGAACCTTTACAAATAAGGTTGCGGCTATCTCCACAACTTAATTGGAGGCTCCCAACGACACCACGAAGCTTCACCACAATGGAATATGGCTCCACGGTGACCTCAACCGTCGAGGGTGCTCAAACACCCGAGAGTAACAAGATCCGCATGTCATTAGTGGGGGGAATCAAATTTCTCTTGGTGGAAGTGTAGATCGGAGCCTTCTCAACCAATCCCTAGAAAATCAACAAGTTTGATTGGCTAGGGAGAGAGATCGGGCGAAAATGGAGCTTAGAGCAACAATGGAGCTTGACGATGGAAGAGGTGGTCAACTCGCAGAAGAAGACTATCCATATATAGTGATAGAACAAATCCAACCGTTATCCACTAAATCAGCCCACGACGAGCAGTAATACCGTGCACAACAAGCGGTACTACCGCACGAGCCCACGGTACTACCTCGAGGCCCTGCGGTACTACTGTTGGCGCGGCAGGAGCTAACCCAGACCTGTGGCAAAGACGCCGAGGTCGGTAGAACCGCTGGCGCGGTACTACCGCTCCCCCTTGAGGTACTACCGCAAGGCAGGGTTGGTCAAGACTGGGAAGGCACGGACATATAAAAATACATCTGTGGCTACTTCCGCTGAGTTCCGATCCACGTAAAAATTTGACACGGTACTACAGCAAGCCTGGAGCAGTACTACCGCGTAGGGCGCGGATGTAAAAATTACATCCACCCCTACTTCCGCTCATGCTCGTGCGCCTGGCCAGAGCTCACGGTAGTACCGCGCCCATGGCGCAGTACTACCGTGTAGGGCGCGGATGTAAAAAATTACATCTTCCCCTACAACCGCTCGAGCAGCTGAGCTTGGCCTGAGGCCATGGTACTACCGCTCCCAAGGAGCGGTACTACCGTGAGAACCTGCGGTACTACCGCACCCGGGGCCGGGTATTATCAAGAAGGGCTCAAGGGGCACTACCGCCTCAAGAGCGGTACTACCTCATGCCCCAGTTCAGCAACACTAGAAGTCCTTCACTTTGCAGAGACACAGAGAAACGGAGGATGCCCCAAAGAGCCAAAGGAAAGGTGGTGCATAAAGGAACAGACGTGTACGTGTTGATTCCACCCAAACCTTTCCAACATGGACACCCTCTTAATAGTATGGCTTTCCTACGACTCAAATCCACTAAAAAGAAACGTAGAGAAACACCGTCTTCAATAGTCTTCGAGGGGCACCAAATCGTCTTGTGCCTAGTCATGATATGTCTGAAAAGCTCAATGCACACAATTAGTCCGTAAATGCATTGTCATCAATCACCAAAACAATTAAGGGATAAATATGCCCTTACAATCTCCTCCTTTTTGGTGGATTGATGACAATACGGGATTTGCACATAGGGATAAAAAATAGAACATAGGCAAACCCCACATCTATAAAATATTGACGGTCCCCCTAGATGTGTGCTTTCTAGAGAAATGCTTTGGACTGCACGACACACATACTAGGATCAACACTCCCCCTATATTTTATAGACAAGGCATATCTTGCAACAATATAGCTAACACTAAGCAAGGAGGCAAGATAATAACTATGAGCATAAAGCAAAGGGCACAAGATAGCATAGGCTCACAGGCTACTAAGTACGAAAGACAATAAGGTATGCTAGAGTGCATATGTATTACACCATATGAAAGAGAACCTGGTCTCACAAGCACAAAACAAACCAAATAAAACGAGGTCCAACGAAACAAAAGGAAAGTGACACACGAGACGCAAATCCTACACTCTCTCCCCCTTTGGCATAGAGACACCAAAAAGGCAGAGAGGACACCTACGACACAAGTGGTGGCTCAAGCTGAAGCGATCACTCGTCATGCTCCTCGTCGGACTTGACAGCGGGGATGGGCTCCTCCTTAGATTCAGTCCACTGGTAGCCCTGCTTCGTCATCCATTCTGCCTCTGGCGTGATGTGCTTCTCGGACCCGCTGGAAATCTCCTCGCCAAATGTCCTCAAGATCCTCTTGTTGCGGCGGCGACTCTCCTTGGAAGCAACATGGGTCCGGTAGTGGCCCTTGGCCTGCATAGAGAACATAGCCTTCCTCTTGTGCTTCAGCTTCTTAGCCCAAGAAGGCTCAGTGGAGAGAGGAGCATATCCAGCAGAGTTGTCCTCACCCGCTTCCTCCTCCTCAATCTCATCCTTGTCCACGTCCATTTGAGCAACTTCTGCCTCAGCACGGGTAGTGGTGTTAGCCCACTGAGGCTTGATGCGGAGCTTGATGGGTTCGTGACGGATCTAGTCAGGGGCAACAAACTCCTCATCGGGATAGAGCTTCTCCCAAGTCTTCGTGATCAAGAGAAACATGTAAGGTCCATAGATGGGTACCTTACGGTTGAACACCGCAAATCGTAGCTCGCACCACATGATGTGTCAGACGTCAAGTGGTTGTGTCTGAGCGTGACGCGCCTCCTCACAAATGAGCATCATATCCACGAGATAGGCATGCACCTTGTCCTTGTCACCAATGCGTGGAAAGAGTGAGTTGCGGAAGATCCGGTGCATGATTTCAAGGAATGGGTTCTGCACCCACACCTTCTTGCCACTGGGAAGTGTCTTCTCAACATAGAATTGCTGAAGCTTGTTCTTGCTGGCAGACTTGGGGTTGGCATGAGGGCAAACACCAATGGGCGTGTTGAGCCCCTCATCAGGCACCTGTAGCAAATCCATGAAGTCCTTCCACTTAGCAGTCATCTGTTGTCCACTAATAATCCAGGTCATGGTCCGTTCCTCATCAGTATGGAAGTGGACCGAAGCAAAGAACTGGGCCACAATCTTAGGATCAAAGTCCAGGTGGAAGGAGATCATGTCCTCAATGCCAAACTGCTCCACCAGGTCCAGAGCCTCACCAAAATAGTCACGGTGCTTATCCTGCCTCATGTGATTTATATCAATCCAGTGCACGTCCACGTAGATGTTCTGCTTGGCCTTGATCACATCCGGATAGATAAGATTCTGCTGCTTGGTCCAGAACAAATCATTCCCTCTAAAGTTAGCACGGGGATTCACATAGGGGTTGATCCTCCTTCGAGTGACAAACTCAGCAAGTGGTATCTCATCCATGCCCATTGAGGGCTCCTTGTTCTTGGTGGCGGGGGTCTTGGTTCTGCGTTGGGGGGCATTGGAGCCCTCTAGAGCTTCATCTTGGTTGCGTAGGTGCTTGGAGCCCGTGTCACGGCTTGGATTCGAACAGTGGACATTGGAACCAGAGCCACCTATGTCACACAACACAAGAACACACAAGAGAAGCAAGAAGGATCAATGCAAAGACCATAGCAAAAACATATAAAACAAGTAGAGGTAACATTGGGTAGTAGCCACGAGGAAGGTTTGAGGACAACGGTAGTACTGCTCCATAACACGAAACTAAAATTTTAGTACCGCTCTTAGCCATGGTAGTACCGCGCCGAGGTGGCACGGTAGTACCGCGCCTGGGAGCGGAAGTAAAATTTTACATCTGTGCCACGCTCGGTAGTACCGCTCCAGAGAAGCGGTAGTACCGTACGAGGCGAAACCGGCCAGAGCGGTAGTACCGTACAGGAGTTGCGGTAGTACCGCTCGGATTAGATTTGAAATGAATCAGATCTAGGAACACACGTGACAATGGAGCGGTACTACGGTTGATCAAAACTACCGAGTAGCAACATACCAAATAGCATCTCTACAACAATACAACTCTCCTACACCCTACTCTTGCAAAGATTTGGCCAAAAATCTCAAGAACGCAATGTATCTCCCCAAAACCTAGACGGAAAACAACGAAACAAATAGAGAGGGATTTGGGGAGAAACCTTGTTCCATGGAAAGAGGACGAGGTGGGGAACGATCCCACCGGTCAGAATTCGAGGAGAACGGCCGGAGACGGAGATCCCGCGAGGTCCTCCGGCGTCGTTCTTGGGCAGGAGAGAGAGAGAGAGACGACATGGGGAAAAGGAGTTGAATGGGTACGGGGGAGTTAGAACTCCCCCTGCCCGCTCTTAACCCCCACGCGCTCACGACTGTGCGGTAGTACCGCAGGTCATCGCGGTAGTTCCGCCTGGGCGGAAGTACCGCACCGTGGGCGGTAGTATCGCTCTTCCAGCGGCAGTAAAAAATTACTACCATGCTGGTTGCGGTAGTACCGTGCGCAGCTCCTGCGGTAGTACCGTGGTGTACCACGGTAGTACCGTAGACCCACACTACAAAAAAGACACATCCGTGACATTTTGGGCCGAACGAAAAAAATTTATGTGATACTTATGACACTTCTATGACGATAATTGTGACAAAACCCGGTATCATCATAGATGTAGTGGGCTCCTACTTCTATGACAAAAAATCATGACAGAAAATGGGATTTTCGTAGTGTGCGGGCCGGAGACGCAGCTACATGACATGTCGAGCGATGGGCGTTTCTCTCGTACACGTACGCGCGTGTGTACGAGGCGTTCGGCTCTAACTGAACCCGAGCGAGGCGTCTCCTAACTGAACCCGAGTGATTGCACTACAGGCTACGTGTTACTAAACCGAGCGATCGAGCGATTCCTTCACTACTTCTGCTAACTGAAGCTGATCGATGCTGCCTCTGGATGAACAGTGAGCGTTGCGGGGGGAGGGGGTGGTTTGGATGAACAGTGAGCGGTGGGGGTGGATGAACAGGACCCGTGGTGTTGCCTCTGGATGAACAGGACCCCGATCAATCGTGCCGGTTGGGGCTGGATAAACAGGACCCCGTGGAGGGCTGGATGAATAGGACGACCCCGTGGAGGGCTGGATGAACAGTAGATGGTGGAGGGGTGGATGAATAGTAGCCCGTGGAGGGGTGGTTGAACAGGAGCCCGTGGAGAGGGGTGGTTGAACAGTAGCCAGTGGAGTAGCGCGGTGGAGGCTGGATGAACAGGAGCCCGTGGATGAACAGTCGTAGGTGGAGGCTGCAGGAGGTCGACGGAGGATGAACAGTAGCCCGTGGAGGCTGCAGGAGGTCGACAATGGAGATGAACAGTATCCCATGAAGTCCCATTTTGCGGTACGCCACACCCCTCCTGATGAACAGGACCCCCGTTTCGACCGTAGCGCTCCAACACAAGTCAGTTTCGTCCGTTTTGCGGTACGCCACACCCCTCCCGATCAACAGGACCCCGCTTCGACCGTAGGAGGTCCAACACAAGTCCGTTTCCTCCTTTTTGCGGTTTGCCAGACCCCTCCCGATGAACAGGATCGCGTTTTGAACGTGGCCGGTCGAACACAAGGCCGTTTCCTCCGTTCTGCGGTACGCCATGCCTCGTTTCCATCGCCTGTTCCGTCCAAGCCCTCCCGATGAACATGGCGACACATTCCGTTCCGACCCAGCTAGTTGGCTCCCCATGAACACGACAACGACGCTGTTTCTCCATTCTGACCCAGCCATGTACACGAGCCCTGGCCGTACGTATGCGCAAGTAGGCGTTTGAGACCGCGCCCGTATGTACGTACGTGGCCGTATTTACTTTCTTGCACCTTGGCCATTGTACGTACGTGTACATGCTATGTGCGCGCCTCTACTACGACACGTGCGCGCCTCTACATCGACCAGTATGTACGTACACGTTCGCAACCAGAATGACAACACTATGTACGCTTCGACTAGGTGGGTCCCGACTGTCAGGCACTTCCTTGCATGCGAAGATGTAGATGGTTGGTCCCAGCAGTCAGGGGGGCGAATCGTTTTTTTTGCCCGGACACACTTCCTTGCGTGCGAAGATGTAGCTGGTGGGTCCCAGCAGTCAGGGGGGCGAATCATTTTTTTCCCGGACACACTTCCTTGCGTGCGAAGATGTAGCTGGTGGGTCCCAGCAGTGAGGGGGGAAACATTTTTTTTGCGAAATAAGGTCGCCCGTCCAGTGGGTCCCTGCTGTCAGGTGGAGGAATAATTATTTTACGCGTAATAAGGAGGCACTTCCTTGCGGTACATCGTGGACCCAAATCGGCCTCTCCACGTCTGACTCTTCCGATGGAAGTCGTTCCTTGACCATGTTGACCACGCCGCGCCGAGAGCACCAGGGCGGTGGACGACGGTGAGGCCTAGTAAGGGGACGACACGGAGCCAGGGAAGACGCGGCAGTGGATGCCCATGCGTAGAGGAGTATGAGGGTTCACTCGTTCCACTGCGGTGTGAGTCTGCCGTCGCCGCAGAATAACAGGGGGTGTGGGTGAGTAGAGGGATGGCCTGGCCAGCGGCGGGAGTAGTAGAGGGCGGTGAGGCCTCCGCGGCATCACAGCCGGCCACGGGAGGCAGGAGCACGCGGCACGACCGACGCTACTTTGGGCGGCTGGAGCAAGAAGACCAGAGGTTGAAGAAGCACTACGGCCATTGGATGGACATCGTACGGTCACTGGAGCTAGAATCGTTCATATTGACTTAGTTGACAAAGCCCTCCTTCCCCGTCAACTTAGTAGTCCCACAAGTTAGCCTCCCACCAAGGTGGGTCCTAGCTAGCAGGGGGAGTATTCATTCTTTTATGCGTAATAAGGAGGCACTTCCGGTGGGTCCGAGCTGACAGCGGGGGGAACGTTTTTTTTGTGAAATACGATGGCCCGTCAGGTGGGTCCCAGCAGTCAGGGGGTAAACGTTTTTTTTTTGCAAAATTTGGTGGCCCATCCAGTGGGTCCCTGCTGTCAGGTGGAGGAATCATTATTTTCCGCGTAATAAGGAGGCACTTCCTTGCTGCAGCCGTGGACCCAGCTGTCCGCCTCTCCACGTACAGTACACTTTCGATGGAAGTTGTTCCTTGACCACGTTGACCATGCCGCGTTCCGTTGCATGCATGCGTCCATGGGCATGGTGCGTACCCACTGTCAGCCTCTCATGTACAGTCATCTTCTGATGACTCTCGGTTATTGACCAGGTTGACCACACCGTGCCGAGCACACCAAAGCCGGTGGACGACGGCGAGGCCCCAGACTAGAACGACCCGGAGATGGGGAAGACGGGGCAGTGGAGTCGTAGATGGAGAGGAGTGGGAAGCTTGAGTGGTTCGGGTGGGCGGCAGCACAACCGCGGTGTCGCCCACAGGAGACAGGAGCAAGAACAGAGGTTGAAGAAGGAGCATGGCTGTTGGATTAACATCCAACGGTCCAGCTGCTAGAATCATTTGTTGATTAAGTTGACAAAGCCCTGCGTACACGTCCGCTTAGTAGGCCCACAAGTCAGCCACCAAATCTGACGGGTCCCAGCTGTCAACGGGAGGAATATTTTTTTTCGCATAACAAGGAGGCACTTCCTTCCGTGCAAACATACAGCTGGTGGGTCCCAGCTGTCAGGTGGAGGAAACATTTTTTTCACCTTAATAAGGAGGAACTTTTCTTGCGTGCGACCATGGACCTCGTGGGTCCCAGCCGCCAGGCTCTCCACGTACAGTCCTTTTCCGATGACTCTTGTTTGTTGACCACGCCGCACCGAGGGCAGCGAGGCAGTGGACGACGGCAAGGCCCCGGACGGGAACGACTCGGAGATGGGAAGACACGGCAGTGGAGTCGCAGATTGAGAGGAGGAGAAGGGTTATAACTGGTTCTGGTGTGGCGTGGGGCTGCAGTTGGTGGAGAATAACAGGAGGTGTGGAGGGGTGGAGGGATAGCCTGGCCGGCGGTGGGGTAGCGCTTTGCATGGATGCGTGCTAAGCGGAGCCGGTAGCCGCCGGAGGCCGGACCAGGCGGCCCCGGTGATGCTAGAGGAAGAAGACGAGAGATTGAAGGTGCATGCCGGCCGTTGGATATAAATCCAATGGCTGTGGATGTCATAATCATTTGTTGACCAAGTTGACAACGCCCTACGTAGGCTTCGACCTATTGGCCCACATGTCAGCCTGCAAAAATGTGGCATATATTTAACCCATGTTTTCTAGAATGTACAGTCCATTTGCTGGGCTGGGTGAACAAATAATTTCGCATCAATCAGGCCCGTTTATATTTTCTAAGAAATCCTAGCCCATTTGCACTTCCTTGAAATACACGAATTAGCTGGGCTTGTTATACATATAATGTTATGTTAGAAGGAGCAATTAATAATAAAAAATAAATCGGAGGCACATTTTATATATACATAATTAACAAATTAGCGAGTTATTGCTCAAAATAAAAATGAGCGCGTTATTATTAAATTGGTCCTTCAAATCTTCGCAAGCTTTTGTACGCAATCACGAGGATTTTCCTTGGCTGTGAGTCAAAAACAACCAGGACTTTCCTTGCCAACTTTTGTTAAACATTTACTTTTATAAGTTAATAACACGTGGGATATTTTTATAATGTATATATAAGTCTCTATAAAATATACGATAATAGTAATAATATAAATATATATAATGTGTTTAGAAGGGAAAACATAAATTGGACACAACATTATTATTTTTATATATAGATAAATAGAACAGAGACCTGTGTTTTATTAAAAAAATACATTGGGCTGCCGATATTTAAGAAAAAGCCCATAGGCCGGTATGGACCTCAAAAAATAAGTTGAAACCACTGTCTCCGTATGTCGTGGGTTACGCATGTTATAGGCCTAGCTGATACTTGTTCGCCCTCTAGAAAAAAATGATACCAGTTCCCAGAGCGAACTGGATTAAAGAGGGGGCCGGCGGCACGACTGAAGAAGCACATCAGGAGCGATTTTTTTCTTTAGTGGATGGCTCTCGATAGCATTTTTTACTTGCCACAGCACCATACAACTTGTATTTTTAGCCTCCCATTCCGTCGTGGTGGACCAACAGCCTATTTACTGGGCGGGCCAACCTATAGAAACCAGCACTCGATTTTTCATCAAGCCCCCAAAACAACGCAGTACTATGTTTGTTTTGAGTCTGAAAACATTACGACATGGGTTGAGCCGGGGAGAGGGGAAGACAGAGTAATAAAAAGATTAAAAAGAGCTGATGCACCGTTGCTACCCTAACAAAGCAGGTGCAATTCTTCTTGGGAAGAAGGTGTGCCATTGACACCCAACGTCACATACCCCACAGTAGGCATACTAACAAGTTCACACACAAATACAATAGAAAAGGTAAACATTCGTATCAAACTCAGGTTCATAGGACACGTTCATATTCATAGCCAACATTCACTATCAACAACTCAAAAGATTCATATATACACAAGCTTGTTAGTATCTATGCATCCAAATGATTGATAGATCACACAACAATATTCATACATAATTCACAAAAAGATTCAGATATACACATGTTCAATATGTTTATGCATCCAAATGATTGAGATCACAGCCAATATGATCCATGGACGAACTTTAATTATCTAGGGTACAAACTGGTAAATGGTGTTCAGTCGGAGGTACTTCTTGCTAAAATTAATTCTTGTACGAGTAAACTTTCGAGTACATAAGAGGCAAGATGCATAATCTGAACTTTGCTTGTAGGTTTATCCTCAAATAGTGGCCTCGTGCTGAACGAGGTTTGAGAAACTTGGAAACTACTTTCATCCAACTAGTTTACTGGCTCATCTTGGTCCTGTAGATCGCCAAAATTCTACATTGCAGACGAGAAAGGAGGTGGTTGAGAAAATGAACCATCCAAATTTTATGTGCAGTTCAACTGAAATGGAGCATCCACAGCGTGCATCGATTAAGTGCCAGATGAATATACGCGTCAACCAACTTATCTGGAATCTTTAGACTCCATGCCATACAGTTGCTACCATATCTGCCGATAACCAAAAGGCGCAAGTTGGGACCAAAGACTGGATTGTGTTCTTCTGGGCTATGCACCAAGCAATATTTTTGGCGTTCACTCTCCTAATACTTGGAGTTTGACAACTGATTGACGCCGGTTGATACTCGAATGAATATAGGCACTTCTTGCCAACATCGATGCTTGTCTGAGTTAACTTTGGAGTACATAGCAGTAGCATAAGTATCTGTCCATCTGATCATTTTGTGCAGTTCTACTGAAATCACCCAATGCAATGATTTGCCTGCGAGTTCAGGCTCCAAGTTACTCCTTTATAAAATTGGCACACAGCAGCACAATACCAAATTACCAATACATGACAAGCACAATACTCAGGATAAAGACCAGTACCAACCTGTGTGAGGTAGCATATCAATTACTATTTCCTTTGACAGGAAGCCGAGATAAGCAAAGCGACTGACAGCAAAGGAAGAAACCAAGCCGAGATTAGCGACTGACAAGAAAGGACAGAAGCTGTCGAGGCAATGAAGCACCCAAAGTTTTTGTGCAGTTCCACCAAAATCGAGCATCCCTGTTGGCACATATATTGAGAGAGTGAGATTACTGTAATAGTGGGACTAGTTGATGAAACATACACTAACAAATAGAAGCACCCTCATTATCTTAATGGGTAAAGTTAGCAACATAGTAATCTTGCTTAAAGAGAGGTATTAGTTTATTTAATCAGTGCCAATTAGCTCAACACTCAAAGCATTGCCATTTATCATAGGTTGCAAAACTTAATGTGCAAAGATAAAGGAGTTCCTCATGACAGTAGCACAATACAAATAGAGATGACAGCAAACTAATATGGATGAAGGCCTTAGGCCCGTACCAACCTGAGAAAAAAAGCTTATTCATGTAGTCCCATAAGAGATGATACAGCACTCACTGGAATCACTCAATAGTATATATTTTTGTGCACTTAAAATGTATGGTTGAAATCACTCTTGTTTACCAATGCTGAGATTATATCGAAAGATTATCAAGAACTTCTAGCAGAGTTAAAGCACTGGCTGGGATACAGTTCATTGTATTGTCTTGTGTAGCTCCACTAAAATGTATGATTGGCACAACATGATCATTGTTTGCACAAGTAGGAACAAGGTGAAACCTTCATTAGCTTAGTGAGAAAGGATAGGAAGACGTTAGCATATTACTCTAACAGTAGCATCAAATTCATGATGGAAAATACGCAAAACATTGCCTCATTGAACCAATGGCAATAAATTGACATGCAAAACAATAGCACTATTATGTCAAGACACTAATAATATTCCCTCCCTGCTCCACCACATGATTCACCTCCATAGACAAACATACACACGTACATGATTCAACATAGGGTCCTACTAAAGATTTGTTTAACTCTGACAGGAAAATTAGGAAGCAATAAATTAGTGGTACTTAAGTACTCCTAATTAATTAAGTGAGACAACAGAAGTGGAAGGGCTCCCTGGAGGATGCGTCTCACATGTAAGGTAGTCGCTGCTGTGAGTTCCCTTGAATGGCCTCGACTGAGGCCTCTGGGTTCAGCAAGATCGCCTTGGCACTGTTTATTCTTCTTCTTCTTCCTCATCATGCTCTGTTTCTCTTTCTCCTCACCAGTTGGTGAAACCAAGTACATGATTGGCCTTCTATTTCAAAAATGGTTTTGTTAGTGAGGGAGTACAAGTGCACTAGTAAAAAATAGCATTATTTTCTCATGGCAGTCGAAAAATAGAGATGAACACATGTATTAAATATCATTCTTACCTAAAGAAAGGTTATGGCGCCAATATGGATGATGAGGATTGGAACACAGATCTCCCTTTGTGCAGTTCCACCGAAATGAACCAACTGTTCCATTCTGACATTCCAGTTAAACAAAGACAAAAGTCACTTCTTTTAAGAAGAGTTTTGTGCAGTGCACCAAAAGGTCACAACAGCAACCAGGTGAATTGGATATCCCTGTTTGCACAAAAAGCTACAGAGGAAATAGTCAGAGTCTCAAACAATTACAGGCAAAAACATTTGGCTAAACTTGTCATGGCTTATAACAGAGGCATGGCTTCATTTTTACCAGGGACATTAGATTAAGAACAACTAAATATTTGGTATAAGGGCATGGGACAGTGGGTGCACCAGCAGTCCAGCACCATGTACGTAAACAGGGGCATAAAGGGGTGATTCATAGTTTGTTGATGATACGTCTCCAACGTATCTATAATTTTTGATTTCTCCATGCTACTTTATCTACTGTTTTAGGCAATATTGGGCTTTATTATCTACTTTAATATTATTTTTAGGACTAACCTATTAACCGGAGGCCCAACCCAGATTTGTTGTTTTATGCCTATTTCAGTGCTTCGAGGAAAAGGAATATCAGACGGAGTCAAAACGGAACGAAATCAACTGGAGAAGTTATTTTTGGAAGGAAAGCCACCCGGTGGACTTGGAGTGCACATCAGGAAAGAAGGGAGGTGCTCACGAGGGTGGGGGGCGCACCCACCCCCCTAGGGCGCGCCCCCCTGCCTCGTGGGGCCCCCGTAGCTCCACCGACGTACCCCCTGCACCCATATATACCTACGTATCGTAAAACTTCCAGAACAGAAGATAGATCGGGAGTTCCGCCGCCGCAAGCCTCCTCATAGCCACCAAAAACCTCTCGAGCCCGTTAGGCACCGCCGGGAGGGGATCCCATCACCGATGGTCATCTTCATCATCCGGTGCTATCCATGATGAGGAGGGAGTAGTTCACCCTCGGGGCTGAGGGTATGTACCAAAGAGCTATGTGTTTGATCTCTCTCTCTCTCGTGTTCCCTCTATGGCACGATCTTGATGTATCCCGAGCTTTGCTATTGTAGTTGGATCTTATGATGTTTCTCCCCCTCTACTCTCTTGTGATGAATTGAGTTTCCCCTTTGAAGTTATCTTATCGGATTGAGTCTTTTATGAGAACACTTGATGTATGTCTTGCCGTGCTTATCTGTGGTGACAATGGGATATCATGTGCCTCTTGATGTATGTTTTGGTGACCAACTTGCGGGTTCCGCCCATGAACCTATGCATAGGGGTTGGCACACGTTCTTGACTCTCCGGTAGAAACTTTGGGGCACTCTTTGAAGTACTTTTATGTTGGTTGGATGAATCTGAGATTGTGTGATGCATATCATATAATCATGCCCACGGATACTTGAGGTGACAATGGAGTATCTAGGTGACATTAGGGTTTTGGTTGATTTGTGTCTTAAGGTGTTATTCTAGTACGAACTCTTTAATAGACCGATCTGAAAGAATAACTTTGAGGTGGTTTCCTACCCTACCATAATCTCTACGTTTGTTCTCCGCTATTAGTGTCTTTGGAGTGACTCTTTGTTGCATGTCGAGGGCTTGTTATATGATCTATCTATGTTATTATTGTTGAGAGAACTTGCACTAGTGAAAGTATGAACCCTAGGCCTTGTTTTCTATCATTGCAATACCGTTTACGCTCACTTTTACCACTTGTTACCTTGCTGTTTTTATTATTTCAGATTACAAAAACCTATATCTACTATCTATTTTGCACTTGTATCTTCATCTCTTCACCGAACTAGTGCACCTATACAATTTACCATTGTATTGGGTGTGTTGGGGACATAAGAGACTCTTTGTTATTTGGTTGCAGGGTTGCTTGAGAGAGACCATCTTCATCCTACACCTCCTATGAATTGATAAAACTTAGGTGATCCACTTGAGGGAAATTTGCTACTCTCCTACAAATCTGTGCACTTGCAGGCCCAACAAAGTCTACAAGAAGAAGGTTGTGTAGTAGACATCAGTTTCCCCGAGAAACAAACATCCAAGAAACATATCTGGGTTGGTCCCATTCTTGTTCACTCTAGCCACCTACTCCTATGTGTGGATAGCAAATCTAGTCCTGGTCATACCACTATGTACAGCGTTACCCCTCTATTTCCTTTTCACCAAGAGACCGGTTGGATGACCACTGCATTACTACTTTCACCCCATTTCCTTCCTGCTTGTACCAAGTCCGATGTACATACTAAATTCCCCACCCCACTTTATTTCTTGTTTGAGCAGAAGTACTCCTCCGTTCGAATTACTTGTCATCAAAATGGATGTGTCTAGAACTAAAATACATCTAGATACATCCATTTCAATGACAAGTATTTCTGGATGGAGGGAGTACAAGATTCGACTCCATGAAGTAGCTTTACCTCTAACAATAGAAAAAAAAGGTGACGTTGGATCATCCGATCGAGAGGGGATGAGAGGTAGAAAAATGATGCACATGCAAAGAAGTAGCGAGCTGGGGAAGTAGAGCTAAGGCAGTTTCGAACGAAGATATACCTGAAGGTCGTCGGGATGTGGATAGGTGGGCGGCGGGAGGCCAGATCCGCCCACAGGCAACAACGAAGGGATCGGGGGACCTCCCACGCTGGTGCTCGGCCAGAGATAACGGTGCGGCCGGCAGCGGGTCTCCGCCCTCGCTGTCGACGACGGCCTAAATGCTGCCCCTCCTCCCCTTCACCGACGGAGGGGGATACGTCCGGATCTGTAACCAGCGGTGAGTATAGAAAGACATTGTTTTTTAAGGGAGAAAGACAGTGTTACCACCCCTATCTTGTTTAGATCTGGAGAGGATGAGAGTGTGTGAATAGAGCAACCCTAGCAAGCAAGCGCGGAGGCTCCAACCTATATATACGTAGTGGGGTAGTTTTCCTTTTTCACTCCATCAACACAATCGTTTAAAATTGTGTACTACATGCCAGGTCGCGGTTTTTTAGTTGTTGATTGTTTTTTGAGATAGCTACCCGCTTGTTCCAAGTGGTGTTACGGTGTGCCAGGTCGCACTTTGTATTGTTGAAGTCTGGTACAAGTCCCTCCATTAAATGAACAACCGCCCCCTCGTAAAAATTGTGAACAAGCCCACGGCTAAAATTAGCGGAAACGTGGGTTGCCCCAACATGCATTATTATTTATATTTTGTATTCCCTCTGTTCCTAAATATAAGTCTCTTTCATTAGCCACACCTAAGACAAGAAATTTTTTATTAGTAGTGAACCCCACATGTCATAGACACAAAAATTGTGGCAAGATTCCCTTAGGCAAGCCAAAGTGTGTCTAACAATTTGAGCAACTCAAGTTAGGCAAGTGTGGCAAGTGTGGGAAAAATAATGTGGCAACATAAGTCAAACATAGTCACAATCCAAACAGCCCCGTAATTATTTGTGACATGCATGAAAATTTGGTTAGTTAAATTTATAGTCAAAATTTGGCAAGGTGCATCAAATCAACACATGCAAGTATCAAAAGGAAAGTCACGACAGGCATGCATGCATTGTACTCCCTCCATTTCCAAATATAAGTCTTTTTAGAGATTGCAACAAATGACTACATACGAAGCAGAATATGTCTACATACATCCGTATGTTGTAGTCCATTTGAAATATGTAAAAAGACTTATATTGAGTGTCGTGCTTTGATGTGTCACGTCAAATCGTACAAGACCGAGAAGTTTGATTACTACAATGCCCTCTCCCTCGCGGACTAAGCTCCGGTGCCTTAACTACACCTTCCTTTGCCTGCATGACAGGTTGGCCAACCACCTGTTGGGCCCACCTGTCATAGACGCAAAAGCAGGAGTAGTAAGTCAATGAAGTTGCGTCCCTCCCTCGCGCATGAGCGTGGTGTCTGGCAGGACTAGTAGAAGCTTTCGCTACACGCTATCCCTCCCGCACGAGGTGGACGGACATGCAGGAGTGGATTCGATACTGTAGAAGTAGGAGTAACATCATTGTTCGTCTTCTCAAAGAGGCGAAGAGACAAGCAACTTAGCACAAGTCAAGCAATCAACCTACACAAGCAATTCTAAGAGTATAGCAGCAGAATGTAAAACAATTGCATATGTAGGTAAATGGAGGAGTTTGAGGAAGCAAATGCAATGTTGACATGGATATTTTTTATCCGGTTCAGATAGGTGGTGCTATCGTACATCCACGTTGATGGAGACTTCAACCCACGAAGGGTAACGGTTGTGCGAGTCCACGGAGGTATCCACCCACGAAGGGTCCACAAAGAAGCCAACTTATCTATCCCACCATGGTCGTCGCCCACGAAGGACTTGCCTCACTCGGGTAGATCTTCACGAAGTAGGCGATCTCCTTGCCCTTACAAACTCCTTGGTTCAACTCCACAATCTTGACGTAGGCTCCCAAGTGACACCTAGCCAATCTAGGAGACACCACCCTCCAAAAGGTAATAGATGGTGTGTTGATGATGAACTCCTTGCTCATGTGCTTCAAATGATAGTCTCCCCAACACTTAGATCTCTCTCATAGGATTGGATTTGGTGGAAAGATGATTTGAGTGGAAAGCAACTTGGGGAAGGCTAGAGATCAAGATTTATGTGGTTGGAATGGAATATCTTGACCTCAACACAAGTGTAGATGGTTCTCTCTCAGAAAATGTATGTTTGAAGTGTAGGCATGTTCTGATGGCTCTATCCACGAATGAAGAGTGGGTGGAGGGGTATACATAGCCTCCACACAAAATCTAACCGTTACACACAATTTACCAAACTCGGTGGGACCGAATCATGAAACTCGTCAGACCGATTTAGTTCATAATGTGACTGTTAGGCATTTCGCTGAGACCGACATGTCAACTCGGTGGGAACGATATCGTTAGGGTTAGGGCATAAAGTAATCTTGGTGAGACCGATTACACAAACTCGGTGAGACCAATTTTGGTAATAGACAAACAGAGAGTTGGTCAGGCAAACTCGGTGGGACCGATTCGCTCATATCGGTTGGACCGGAACATTACGAAAGGGAAACAAAGAGTTTGCATTGCAATATCAATTTGACCGAACGCATTCTGAAGGGAAACAAAGAGATTACAATCCCATCTCAGAGAGACCGAGATCCCTATCGGTGAGACCCAAAAGACTAGGGTTTCTGGCAGTGGCTATGACAACTAAACTCGGTGGCGCCGGATAGAAAGTTTCGGTGGGGCCGAGTTCGACTTTCGGTTTGGGACATATGTGGATGTGAGAAAGTAGTTGAGGGTGTTTGGAGCATATCAACGAGCACTTTGAGCAAGAAACTCATTAAGCAACACCTCACCCCCTCTTGATAGTATTGGCTTTTCCTATGGACTCAATGTGATCTTGGATCACTAAAATGAAAAATGTAGAGTCTTGTGCTTTGAGCTTGAGCCAATCCTTTTGTCCTTAGCATTTTGAGGGGTCCACATTTCTCATCCATGCCATGCCAAACATTGAGCTTTCCTGAAATATTTATCTTGAAATAGCATTAACTCAATGAGCTATATGTTGTTAGGAATTACCAAAACCACCCAGGGATAATTGCACTTTCAATCTCCCCCTTTTTGGTAATTTATGACAACATATAGATCAAAGCTTCGACAAATGATAATAGGATTGAAAAACATCGTCGCTTTGAGAAGTATGTGATAAGAAAGAGCTCCCCCTATATTTGTGCATTATTTAACATTTTCTTTGGACTGTAAATGCACAATGTGTTAGGATCATGGGTTTCTCTTTCATGTCACATACATCTTGGTGGAGTGCTCAAAATGATAGAGGTTAAAAGCATGCACTCATCACCAAGCAAGTGAATGATCATATAAGGACATAAGAGATAATATCATCCAACAAGCATTAAGGGTAGCATATGATCAACGAACAAGTAAACAAGTAGCTCACAAGCACACAATCAAGAAGTTCAACCAAAAACAAGAGAGATAAAAAGCAACACTCTCTCTCGAAGCCTATGATCTATACATTTTGTCCCCTTTGGCAACAAGTTACCAAAAAGTTCAAAAAATGCATAGTGCTAAACGACTCTCAGGCTTGGTGTTCATGAGGTGGTGTAGAGATGGATCCAAGGACGAAAGCTTCTGTTGATGTAGCTAGAGCTGGTGGAGTGGCTGCTGGAGCTGGTGGCATTGAAGCTGTGGCTGCTGGTGCAGATGTAGTAGCTCTTGTGTCTAGGACAAGCACTGCAGCAAATCTCTGACTCCTAGGCACTCTAGTGAAAGCATCTGTAGTAGACTTGCCCTTCTTCTCCTCCACTTCCTCCTGAAGTTGCTCAACTACTGACTGGATCTCAGTTACCTTGACATCAAGATCATAGAATTTCTGCTCAATGATCCTCTCCAAGCTCTTCTGGTTTTGAGTCAGTGTGGCCAAGCCCTTCTCAATCCTCAAGGTGGAGGCAATCAGATATCCAAGCTGATCTTGATTGCTCTTCAAGAATATCTGAGATGCTTCTTCAGCTGTTGGCATCTTTGCAGCTTTCTCTGCCCTTGCCTTCTCTCTCTTCTCATGTGCTTGTGCAGATGATGGATCTTCTTCATTCATAACAACAGTGTTGTCCTCAAAGTCTGGCTTGAGGGGTAAGTGCTCCTTGTCCAACAAATATGTGCCTGTACCCATCTTGGAGTTGATGAGCACCTGAATATGTGGAGCATACCCACAAGATCTCTTCTGATCTGAAGTTGTCCTCTTGATTGTTTCCACAATCAGACTCATCACCTTGAACTTTTGAGGAACATCAAATATATGCAGCAAGTTGATGGAGTGTCCTCTGATCATTCTGTGATCTCCTGACTTTGGCAACAGAGTGTGCCTCAGAATGGTGTTGATTGTTGGCAGCCCTAACAGCAGGCGCTTCACTGAGCCAAACTTGTGAGTCTCTAGGTCTGCATTAGGAATCTCCTTGTACATGCTAGCCATTGAGTTGCGATCCTTCTTCTTCTTGGCATAGACATCCAAGTCATCTTCATGAGCTTCTGGGACATTGATCAATCTAGCCCACTCATCAACTGTAGATCGGTACCTTGTACCCTCTGACATCCACACTATTTGTCCATCTGGATAGAAATGAGCAGTTGAATAGAATTGCATGATCAGCTCATCATTCCATTTGGTAAGCTTCTGGCCAACAAAGTTGTCAACCTCACATGCCTTGAAGCTGTCATATACACCTGGGAAGTGCTCTGCATTCTCTCTTATGTGGGTCCAGTCCACCTCACACTATGGGCTTCTTGTCAAGCAGGATTGTATCATATAAATCTTGTTGTTGCTTTGTGTGGAACCTGTAATCCACAACAGTTCTCCTCCTGACAGCATAGGGGTCAGCCTTTCTCCATTGTCTCAGTCCTGTATCCTTCCTGATCCTCATGTCCTCTGCAACAGGATGTGCATCATTATGCTCAGGGATCTTTGGCTTTAGCTTTCTCAGCACTTGGGCTTCAGCTTCCTCTTCTGCAGCCTTGCACTGGGCCTTGTTCTTCTCCTCAGCAGGTATACTTCTGGTGTTCCTCTTGAGTTTAGGCTTTTGAGCTGGAGCAGCAGCCTTGGGAGTAGCTTTGGGCTTAGATGGAGCAGCCCCTGATCTGATTGCATCTCCCATGAGCTTATGAGCTTTGGGTGCTGGAGCAGCATCCTCTTCCTCTTCATCATCTGATCTCACCATTGTGGACTTTCCAAGAACTTTGGCTGTAGTTGTTCTTGCCCTCTTCTTTTTCTTGTCTTTACCAGCTGCTTCTTCTTCAGATTCAATGGTGAACTTCATAGTTTCACCTGTGGCAACCTTCCTGGGATTGGATGTAGGCACTCTCCTAGCAGGTGCCTTCTTGTTCATGCCTGGTTTAGTTGATGCAAGAGTGCCAAATTCTTTCTTCACAACTTTCCTCTTGGAAATGGCCTCATCATCAGCTGCAATATAATCTTCATCCTCTGAATCAGAAGTTTTCCTCTTCCTTATTCTAGTAGCTGCCTTTGGCAAGTTACTAGGTGTGCTCCTGCTGCCCTCATCATAGCTGCTTGAGGGACTAGTGCCCTCACTCAATTGAGCTTGCTTTTCAGACTTGTTCTGGCTATCACTTTGATCAGACATCTCTATAAACTCACTGACAGCAGACCCTCTGAATAGATATAGATGAGGTAGAGTGGATGAGCATCACAAAGTGTAGAGTTTTGCAAAACAGATGACTCAAAACTTAGTTTTAGTTCTCCACAGAAAGCATTTCGGGGCTACCGATTTGTAAACTCAGTGATACTGAAGCAGCTTTTGGAACCTAAACTAGTGAACTCGGTCAGACCAAGTCACAGTTCGGTGGCACCGAGACTGCTAGGGTTTCACAGAGAATCAAACTCGGTCACACCGATTTGCAATTCTTAGTTAGACCGAAAATCGCATGTGCAATGGCCTAAGCCAAATCGGTGAGACCGATTTCAACAATTCGGTCGGTCTGAGATGAGTTCGGCGGAAACCTAACCCTAAATTTTCAAATCAAATCTAATCTACAGGATGTTTTCACTGGACATGATGATTTCATATGTGGCAAGAATCATGGCAAAGCAATGTGCTACGAGTCGGAGTTAATGAATAGCACAACGTATCAAGTTCATACCCTAACTCGGCGGTGAACTTGCTACGGCGGCAACGGCGGGGCAGATTGCCGTTGACGGCGGCGGAGACCAGCGGCGGGAGGTCACTGGTGGTGAGAAGACGATCCGGAGACCCGAAGAGGCAGAGCAGGTTACCCGTCAGTATATATAACCTGACCCTGTCGGTGTGACCGAGTGGAACTACTCGGTGGCACCAAGATGCAAAACTGCGAGCAGTTACTACAACTTGGTGTGACCGAAAGGTTCTAATCGCTTGCACCGAGATTGAAAACCTAGATCAACTTAGTGATCTCGGTGTGACCGAAAAGGATGAATCGGTCAAACCGAAATGCACAAAGAGGTTTTGGAAGTTTAATTCTATGACGAATCGGGGACTCCGAGTGCTCCTCACATAGAGTGGTTCGAATCTGACTTGATCAAACTTTGTGATGTAGCATGAATAGAGTTTGAGATGAGGAAAGCATAGATAGTAGGTTCTTTGGCATTCTTGTCCATCCACTTGGCAAAAGGAAAGAAACCAAACAATCAAAACAACAAGTGGATGTCCTCGAATGAGTAGAATATGTATCCAACATGCTCACACAATAAAATGGCAAATGAAATATGTGGCAAAGCATGCACAAACACTCTAGCATCTATCAAGCAATTGGCGATGACTAGGTCATCTATATATGAGTATATTGACTTAGGAGTCAAATGAGAACATTTGATCATAGGTCATACTCATCGTTTAAGCACAAGTGGGGTTACCATTTTTACATAAATCATTGTTGTGTTCACACCATTAGAGTTGCTTTAGCTCAATTCTTTAGAGTAAAGCTCCCCCTAGATGTGAGATCCCCCTAAGAGGGATGAACTAACCTTGGGTTTTTTCGATGTTGACTTCATGTAGATGTTGAAGATGTGGATGCTCAATGTTGATGTAGATCATTCGGACCAATCCATTGGAGTGAGTTGCACTTTCAATACCTACACGGGTTAGTCCCACAAGGAACAAACAAGGATATCCATAGACATAGAGTGATGCACACACAAGATGATGTCCATGAAAGCATTAGATTACCTTGTCCCTTGTCTTACCAACAAGAGGGTTTGTGACTCCTTGGACTAGTGCAAGATATGGAAGTTGTTTGCACTTGTCCTTGCCAAAATGATATGAGTGAAGTATGTTGGCGGAGTCACCCTCAAGAACTCTCTAGTTCTTCTTCTGTGGGATCCACATCATCTTGATGGGAATCCTTGGAGTTGTAGTCGTACTTGATGAAGTATAACTTGATGTAGTCTCGGGAACCCACTTGACCAAGGCCTTAGGAGCTTCTTCAAATGCATCAATTTCCTCTTGAAGCTTGTCCTTGCCTTTTTGCTTGTGGTCTTGTGGTGGAAGATCATCTTGAGCTTGTGTTCCTTTGAAAGAAGTAGGATCGCACTTCTCTTGTTGAGGAACAAACTTCATCTTGGGGTATTGATCTTATTCCCACTCAATTCCATTGGCATTGAACTTTCATTCAAAACCAACACCTTGATTCTTCCGGTGCCTTCCTTGCTTGCGTACAATCTCCTTAAACTGCTTACTTCCGGCAAGGCTCTTGTAAACACCTTTCTCTTTGGGCCTTTAGCCATGAAGCATCTTCCAATTCCTTCATTTGGTGAGTCAAATATGCCGTACGAGTTGGTTGACACAAGTGCTAGACTGGCAACACCTTCATCTTGAGTATATTCAGAGTAGGAGTGATAGCTTCTCTCGGAGTGATTGTCGGAGTTGGAGCCGGATATCCATTCACCAACATGAGCTTGATGTCTTCTTTTTGTGTAGCTCCTTGATGACTTATCCTTTCTTTCCAAATCCTTGCTTCTCCGAGATGTTCTTCGTTCATAACGATCATCTCTACTCTTCCTCTCTCTTGGTGGTGATTCTTCTCTTCTACTTCTTCTTTTTGGAGAATCTTCTCTTCTTTTGTAGGGAGCCGTACACTGATTGGAATAGTGTCCGGGTCTTCCACAATTGTAGCAATTACGCTCACGACTAGAATATCTTTTGTCATTGTAGGACCTTGACTTGGAACTTCTTTCCTTGCTTCTACTCTTGTAGAACTTGTTGAAGTTCTTCACCATTAGGCTCAGTTCTTCATTGAAGGTTTGTTTCTCACTTGATGTTGTGGAGCTCTTCCTTATCCTTGAGTGACATCTCATGAGCAACAATTCTTCCAATGACTTCCATTGGCTTGAGATCTTTGTAATTGGGCATCATTTGGATCAATGTACACACGGTATCATTCCATCCAAGGCTCTTAGGATCTTCTTGATGATGAATTTATCGGTCATCTCTTCACTTCCTAAGCCGGCAATCTCATTTGTGATGAGAGCAAGCCTAGAGTACATTTCAGCGATGCCTTCACCATCCTTCATTTTGAACTTGTCAAGTTGACTTTGAAGCACATCCAATTTGGATTCCTTGACGGAGTCGGTACCTTCGTGCATATCAATCAAAGTATCCCAAATTTCCTTTGCATTCTCAAGACGGCTGATTTTGTTGAATTCTTCGGGGCACAATCCGTTGAAGTGAATATCACAAGCTTGAGCATTGTATTGCAGCATCTTAAACTCTTCCGCAGTAGCTTCACGGTTCGGTTCTCTCCCATCAAAGAATTCACCTTGCAAGCCAATACACACAATAGCCCAAACGGAGGGGTTATGTCCAAGAATATGCATTTTCATCTTATGCTTCCAACTAGCAAAATTTGTACCATCAAAGTAAGGACCTCTACGGTGGTAATTTCCCTCGCTAGACGCCATACTCTCCTAGGTTGTGAAACCAAGGCTATGACCACCAAAAGCTATGGAAATCAAAGCAAATGGAGACCAAAGCTCGATACCACTTGTAGGATCGAAAGTATGTCTATAGGGGGTGATTAGACTACTTGACCAAATAAAAAATCTAGCCTTTTCCCAATTTTAGTTCTTGGCAGATTTTAGCAACTTAGCACAAGTCAAGCAATCAACCTACACATGCAATTCTAAGAGTATAGCAGCGGAATGTAAAAAAATTGCATATGAAGGTAAAGGTAGGAGTTTGAGGAAGCAAACACAATGTTGACACAGAGATTTTTTATCCGTGGTTCCGATAGGTGGTGCTATCGTACATCCACGTTGATGGAGACGTCAACCCACGAAGGGTAATGGTTGCGCGAGTCCACGGAGGGCTCCACCCACGAAGGGTCCACGAAGAAGCAACCTTGTCTATCCCACCATGGACGTCGCCCATGAAGGACTTGCCTCACTCATGTAGATCTTCACGAAGTAGGAGATCTCCTTGCCGTTACAAACTCCTTGGTTCAACTCCATAATCTTGACGGAGGCTCCCAACTGACACCTAGCTAATCTAGGAGACACAACTCTCCAAAAGGTAATAGATGGTGTGTTGATGATGAACTCCTTGCTCATGTGCTTCAAATGATAGTCTCCCCAACACTTAGATCTCTCTCATAGGATTGGATTTGGTGGAAAGATGATTTGAGTGGAAAGCAACTTGGGGAAGGCTAGAGATCAAGATTTATGTGGTTGGAATGGAATATCTTGACCTCAACACAAGTGTAGGTGGTTCTCTCTCAGAAAATGTATGTTTGAAGTGTAGGCATGTTCTGATGGCTCTCTCCACGAATGAAGAGTGGGTGGAGGGGTATACATAGCCTCCACACAAAATCTAACCGTTACACACAATTTACCAAACTCGGTGGGACCGAATCATGAAACTCGTCAGACCGATTTAGTTCATAATGTGACTGTTAGGCATTTCGCTGAGACCGACATGTCAACTCGGTGGGACCGATATCGTTAGGGTTAGGGAATAAAGTAATCTTGGTGAGACCGATTACATAAACTCGGTGAGACCAATTTTGGTAATAGACAAACAGAGAGTTGGTCAGGCAAACTCGGTGGGACCGATTCGCTCATATCGGTTGGACCGGAACATTACGAAAGGGAAACAAAGAGTTTGCATTGCAATATCGATTTGACCGAAACGTTACGAAGGGAAACAAAGAGATTACAATCCCATCTCAGAGAGACCGAGATCCCTATCGGTGAGACCCAAAAGACTAGGGTTTCTGGCAGTGGCTATGACAACTAAACTCGGTGGCGCCGGATAGAAAGTTTCGGTGGGGCCGATTTCGACTTTCGGTTTGGGACATATGTGGATGTGAGAAAGTAGTTGAGGGTGTTTGGAGCATATCACTGAGCACTTTGAGCAAGAAACTCATTAAGCAACACCTCACCCCCTCTTGATAGTATTGGCTTTTCCTATGGACTCAATGTGATCTTGGATCACTAAAATGAAAAATGTAGAGTCTTGTGCTTTGAGCTTGAGCCAATCCTTTTGTCCTTAGCATTTTGAGGGGTCCACATTTCTCATCCATGCCATGCCAAACATTGAGCTTTCCTGAAATATTTATCTTGAAATAGCATTAGCTCAATGAGCTATATGTTGTTAGGAATTACCAAAACCACCCAGGGATAGTTACACTTTCACCGGTGCCTTGGAGCACACATATAGTAGCCAGGCTCTTGCATGAGACAAAATTGCTATTTGAGTCCACTAATGTAGTAGTACTAGTACTTGCTACTCCCTCCGTCTAGGTGAGTAAGTCATTGAATTTGTAGCTAAGCTTCCCTCATTGAATTGTTTAACAATTAAACTCCATCATCCATTGGTTGATAGTCATTCTGCATAGGTCCACGCGCTTAGCACCGTTTCCTCCTGGGGTCACCAATGTTTTTTTTGCTAATTAATAGCATTTCATGCTATGAACTAGCCACTGCATGTCGTGTTAGGTAGTCTCAAGTCATTAAAAGCATGCACACCTCTCATCTCTTATTGGTTGATATGTCAAGAAACAAGAAACAAGGATAGAAGTTACTGCACCGCGCCTAAGTGTTTTTGGATTATTTGGCTTTCGTAAGATGACTTATACACCTAGACGGAGGGAGTAGTATAGCCCTGTAAACCGGAAAGGAGTATTTGCCTTTCTAGAGATTTCAACAAGTGACTAGACTACACCGCGTGCAGTACTCCCTCCCTTCCGGTTTATAGGGCTCAAATCTCAAATCTCATGAACCAAGGCATTTTGCGATTGGAGGAATGTATCTCGTACTTTTACAAAACTACCCTAATTAAACTCATGCATTAATTACGTAGTTCTCTCATTTTCCTCTCCGCCTTGGTCGCGGTGCACAATATTGAGCACTCCTATATATGACTAGCCGCTCTATCTACATGCAGGACATCAAAGCATCCGGGCCCGCGTGCCATCCACCAAATCACAGCGAGGTGCTACAGTCGAGACTCACCTCTGTCACCCCAGTGTGGCCGTCATGACCCGTCATATCACAAAACCCACACCTTTACCAGCAGTGGTAAAGTGGCCTCCAAGTTGGACTGGACGAAGCAACCATCATTTCACTGGAACGCTCGTTGAAGCCCTTTCTCCCCTTTCTTTAAGAAAACCTCACCTGTGCTACTCACTTCTGCCATTTTTCTTCCGCATCTGCCAAGGAAAGGTGGGCGAATCAGTGATGCTGTTATATTTTCATTCCAAGAATCTTCTTTGCGAAGCAATCACCAATTCTCACAACCTATTCTTTTCCCGTTTTCATTGCGATTGTGGTTTCCTTTCGATTGCTTTTTGTTTGTCGGTTCATTGATGGATCCTGGAGCACTAGGCAAAGAGTTGCCAGCGGAAAACCCACTGGAGACAGTGATCTCCAGGAAGCGAGCACCGACCAACGAGTTGACCATGTTGGCGGGACAACCCATGGAGACGAAGAACTCCAAGAAACAAGCACTGGCCAAAGAGTTGACGACGTTGGCGGACGAACTCCTCAAAGAAAGTTGGAAGAACTGCAAGGGCCCCACCGTGCCTACCCCAGAAACTGTGATGGCCACCTATGCGAGGCTCAAGGCCGAGTTTGAGGAGATAGTCGCCATTGAGAAGCGATATTCTCGGCAAGGTGATGGCCCCCATCGAGGACGAGGAGATGGCCCCGGAGGATGAGATCCCCCAGTGAACTGCACAAGGTAAAAAATAATGGCTTATTACCATAGTTGTGGTTTTTGATTATTTGCAATGTGCTTGCTAATATGTTAGGGTTGTGCAGGTGCCGCTGGACGTCCTTGATGATTCCGATGTCGCGGCCCGTGCTATGGACAACTCCCCAGAGATTGTTTTCGATGTCACGGTCCGTCCTGTTGGCATCGCCCCGGAGATCGATTCCGATGCCGCTGTCCATCCTGTGGACATCTCCCCAGAGATCGATTCCGATGTCGCGTTCAGTCCTGTGGACATCGCCCAAGAGATCGATTCCCATGCCGCTGTTCGTGCTGTGGTCATTGCCCGAGAGATCGATGACAAGAAATAGTTGGTCGCGCTAATCCTTCAGGGTAGTTTGCATTGCCCTGTGTTTAATTACCAAGACGATGTGTGTTATCTAACCATCTTAGGGCTAGTGCACTGTCTTTTGTGGGCGGTACTTGCTACTTTTGTTTGATAGTGAATCATGCGAACCCTCTCCGAGTTATGGAAACAGATGTATCCTCACCAGCTTTTGATGTAATATATGGCATGCTTAGATGTAAGTTTGAACTGTTTATCATATCAGCAGGGCTTGTTTGATGATTCTTGGTGTTAGTAGTCTAGCTACTGTGCGAGCTATAGTACTTGAAAAACACTCACTGAAGAGAAACATTGGGGCTGATGAGCTCATGGTACGCTTATACTTATCCCTCGTCGATCGACCAATAGCCCTAGCTCCTAAAATTGTAGGCTTAGCGATCGATCAGACAATAGTCGACATGGATACATTCAGGCCTCATTTGGTTCATAGGGTAGGAAAATCGTAGCAAAAGTATAGAGACGTACAACACAAAATCATACCAGTGTAGAGACGTACTCCCTCCGTTCCAAAATAGATGACCTAGGCAGGCTAGTTTGGCCTAGTGGGTTTAAGTGATATGACGTGGTACAATGTCATCCAGTCTTCGCGTGTGGTAGCGGTATTGCGGATACAGTAAGTTTTCTTGAAGAAGCGGAATTCAACGAAGTCATGATGGTTCCTTCGTCTGAACAACTTAAAGTGGGAAAGGTTGGGCCTGCGATACGACCGGGGTAGACCAGGATAATTTTGTGCATGGCAGGTGGACCAGGATGGTCGACGTACCACATGTCGGCGAATGAAAGTATTCTTTCCGATATAGAGGACGAGCAACGAGTATTCATTGTTTATTTTTTATGAAAGCTATTGTCTCCACTATTATGACGGAGGAGTGTGAAACACGGCAGCCAGTGAACTTGGCATGTGCACCACTCCCTCCTTCCTCATGTAATGCTACCATACTGTTGACTATAAGGTTGGCTATAAGATTACAACTTCTTCTCACTTTCTCTCTATCTATTTCCTCTCAAATGTTTTTTACCTTTCTTTTTTTAGACACACTTGTTTTTTATGCCTTTTTTTAGAATTATTTTTTTATACCTAGGAGCATGTGTAGAGACGGGCTCTTGCAGAGCCCACTCCTTGACTTTGTCAATGCCTCTCTCCCCTCCACATAAGCGGGCTTATAGCCCAGTTTTTTACTGGTACTACTTGCTATGCATGCATGCGGCGGGCAGCTGGCATCTTGAGGGGCCAGGGCGGTCAAAGCAGGCTCCGGAAGCGGTCCAAACTCCAGCATGGCCCACCTCACATTATCACCATATATTTCTTGGAGTCCATGCGCAGCGGGCTGCGATCTCTTCTCCCTCCCTCGTTTCTCTCTTCTCAGCCGATGCCCATCGATCGATTAGATTTCGTCTATCGACGGTTTATTCAATTACAGTCCCACATGTCAGTGAAATTGCAAGACAATGCGTGTCCCCTCTGGTGAGCGGCGTGCGAGCCGGACTGTCGGGGTTGCGACGCGTACGAGTCGTAAGTGTGCCGCCTTTTCCTTTAGAACTTGCGAAGCATAACATTTTCGCGCGATCGATCGATAGAAATCCAGAACAAAATGACGAGGGCGGTGCTTTCCCGCTCATTAGGCGGGCTAGTTTGAGTGATATGACGTGCTACAGTGCCGTCCACTTGCTCCATTCTTATGTAAGCAATAGTTTACACTCTTACGCGGGAGGAGTGCGAAACACCGCGGATCTGATTTTGATCGAGGGATAACTGTTCCCTTCCAAATAATGGAGCACTGTTAGCAATTATAGCATGATAGTTAGGGCATCTCCAGTGTTTTCCCACAAATTTACACCGGCATCTGTCCGAGGACACTGATGGATGCCATCCGATGCTGCCCGCATACCTTTCAACAACTATATGAAATAACCCGATGAAATTCGTGCAAACAAAGCAAATTTCAAATTAACCGGATGAAATTCATTACATTTCGAAAACTTTTCCTACAAACTGGACGAAATTCATTACATATTTCGCACAAACCATACTAAAACCTACTGTAAACCTAATCTAAATGATCGCCGGTGCCCGACCACCATGTCTGGCCATGAACCCGAGAAAGCCGGCCATTGCCTTTGCCTCCTCCTCATCCGCCTCGATAACCTCCTTGTCGGTGTCAAAACCGGCGGATCTCGGGTAGGGGGTCCCGAACTGAGTGTCTAGGCGGATGGTAACAGGAGACAAGGGACACGATATTTTACCTGTGTTCGGGCCCTCTCGATGGAGGTAATACCCTACTCCCGCTTGATTAATATTGATGATATGGGTAGTACAAGAGTAGATCTACCACGAGATCAAGGAGGCTAAACCCTAGAAGCTAGCCTATGGTATGATTGTTGTTCGTCCTACGGACTAAAACCCTCCGGTTTATATAGACACCGGATAGGTTAGGGTTACACAGCGTCGGCTAGAATGGTAGGAGATCTACATATCCGTATCGCCAAGCTTGCCTTCCACGCCAAGGAAAGTCCCATCCGGACACGGGACGAAGTCTTCAATCTTGTATCTTCATAGTCTTGGAGTCCGCCGTGACGATAGTCCGCTATCCGGACACCCCTAGTCCGGGACTCCTCAAGAGCCCTGAACCTGGCTTCAATGATGATGAGTCCGCGTAGCGTTGATTGTCTTCGGCATTGCGAGGCGGGTTCCTCCTCCGAATACTTCATAGAAGGTTATGAACACAAGGATAGTGTCCGCTCTG
Source organism: Aegilops bicornis (assembly GCA_021605145.1). NCBI lineage: Eukaryota > Viridiplantae > Streptophyta > Magnoliopsida > Poales > Poaceae > Aegilops > Aegilops bicornis. The sequence continues at coordinate 220,841,195 of CM038674.1, read as the reverse complement.
CAAAACAAGTTCCACATAACAATCAGAGAGAATAATTTTGCACAGATCTGCTGACGTATTCCGCGGGCGTGACATCACACCACGGCCAGGCCTTTATATGAATCATTTTTACCGTTTCACCTTAAGCGCGTTTAGCGAGGCGGTTTCCACAGCACGCCTTATCAAAGCATAGATCATGCCCCCTTATTCCGGGATTCTCATCAATACGGACGTGGGTAACCCAACCGTGCCGTTAGCTGGCACGCCTCTATCAAAGGCGAGTCCTAATCGACCACGGAGTGGGCTCTTGGTATTCAACCTCTTTAAAAATGAGACCAAGGCCCTATTCTTTTTACACCCTCCATCGAGTTCGCCTCACGCTTCGAGTTCCAACACCCAAAGCTTCAGATTCAGGCACTTCGGACTTTCGACGATGTCCGGCTCCGACCAGCACGGCCGATGGATGTCTTCCTCTATCACAGAAGAAGATGTGCTAAAGCTGCGAGATGTCAGGTATCTGACCGGCGAGATCTCGCATAGGCTACCTGCTTCAGGGCAGGTCATTCCCACTCCTGAGCCCGGTGAGAACGTGGTGTTCGTGTCCCACTTCCTTCGGGGTTTAGGCTTCCCGATAGATCCCTTTGTGCGGGGGCTCATGTTTTATTATGGGCTTGATTTCCATGACTTGAATCCGGAGTCCATCCTCCATATCTCGTCATTCGTTGTCGTATGTGAGGCCTTCCTCCATATCACCCCCCACTTTGGATTGTGGCTCAAGACCTTCAAGGTGGATCCAAAGATGACCGGGGGGCAACAAGCAGAGTGCGGAGGGGCAGTCATAAGCAAATGTGATGATGCTCCATGGCCCGAGGGCTCTTTTCAAGAGGAGCTTGGTTCGTGGCAACGGGAGTGGTTTTATGTCACCGCTCCTCGGGGCACCAAATGGGCGGCGATCCCCGCTTTCCGCTCAGGTCCACCACAGCTGGCATCATGGGTCAACAAGGGGCTCGACCGGGTCCATCCAAGGACGTTCCCTTGCTGCAGGGGCGTATTCGAGACCTCCAGGAAAGAGAGATCAATCTGGTTGCAGTGGCGCAGGTTATGGTGATCCGGCGTCTTCTGCCCTGCAAGTGTCGCCCCCTCCGCCTGTGGGAATTTAATCCGGAGGGACCACGAGCTCTCCAAAATTTTATGGGCACGGCGCCCGTGGAGATGTATAAATTGTTCTTCGGATCACAAGAGAAGTGTCCGGACCTGACTCAGGATGCAGCACTAAGCTGCAATCGCCCAGATACTCAAGTAAGTAGTCCTGAAACCGGACAAGCTGTTCATTTATTTATCATATATATATGTCCTTTAAAGGAACCGTTTCTTGAACAGGAGTGGATAGCCAAGGAAAAGTTAATAAGGTGTCCGGCTCCCCTCCCGGAGACCACGCCGGATCCCATGCTGACCAAGATGTTGAAGGTCGCGCCTTTTGAAGAAGGCGAAGGAGGGAGCGGGGAAGCAACTGCCTCTATGAAGGAGGCTATCCAGGAAGGAGGGATTAAGAGTCCCGTATTTCGAGGAGAGAAGAGGACCGCTTTGGAAGATCCGGGGGTCAAGGCCTCAAAGAGGGGAAGGGAATCTTCGTCGGAGAGTCCGGCGCTGGGAAGTAACCCAGCCGCACTATTTCCCCAAGGGGGTCAGCCCTCCAGCGAGCCGTAAGTAAAAAGAAGGGATCTTGTAAATAAGGAACATCCCTGTATTTATTTATGAAGATAACCGAAATTGTACCTTGTAGTTCGGACCTCAGCCCTGCTCAGCAGAGCTCGTCTTCGGGGGATCTTCTTCCGGAGATGATGGAGAGCGAAACGCCTCCACCTGTCGCACCCTCATGTGAAGCGGACGACCCGGAGGTGTCGTCGCGGAGGGTTCCCCCAAGTCCGGTGGGCCGGAAGGTCCGGCGCCAAGTGGTGTGCGGTCGGAGGAGCTGAAGGATCTGCTCGGGCGAGCGGCTATCTCAGAAGATCACGCTCTAATGGGTACGGTGATTGAAAGAATTGCATCCGCGGAAAGCGGATTGCATGAAGCCGTCAGGAGCTTACTGACGGGGTTCGAGGTACGCAAAAATGATGTTCCTTCTGACAGTTATGCATATAAAATGCGCCCTGTATAGATAGTAGCCCACGAGACTCGGTATGTTGTCAAAATTGACAACGTGCGAGGATCAAATTCTCGCTATAACATATCGCCGCCCCTAAACAGGTAGCGGGGCGTCCGGTGGCCAGCCGGACTGATGAATATGCCGAACTAAAGCGGCAACTCGACGAGGCGGATGCGGACATCGCTCTGGTCAATAAACGGTTTGACGAGTCACAAGGTATGCGACTTCTATGCGGACACCTAGTAAGGGAGCTTGACGCCCATGTCTTACTATTTGTATGCTTAATGCAGATGGTGCCGCTGTGGAAGAGCTACGGGCGGAACTTCGCCCAGCGAAAAGAGCAAGCCGAAGAGTAATGCGGCCGCTTTAAAGGCGGCCGAAGAGCTAGAAGCCGAACGGGCTTCTCACTGCCGAAGCAGAGAGGAAATGGCCGATATGGCCAGCAAGTTGAAGAATGATGCCGATCGCTGCGAGGTTCTTGAAAAAGAACGTCAAGCGGAGCAAGAGGGCCTGAAAAAGGCCGCCGCCGAATCCAAGAATGCCCATTCGGCTTTGAGAGCTGCCAAGGAGGAGCTGAGTCAGGCCGGGGCAATTGTGGCTGGAAAACCGTTTCTTGTTGGGTTCTACGGTAGGGTGCGTCGACTGCAAATTAAAAATCCTACGCGCAGAACATCCAGGAACATGCTACGGGAGATGGATCACAGTTCGTTACCACTAGACGCGCAGTGTCGTGCAGCGGAAGAAGAGTTGGGGCAGCGCGTCTGCGTGGATCGTCTACTCCTCGTTCGATCTCCCTCGAGCGGCCTGTCGTCCAATCCCACGTACGAGTTCGCCGGAGCGGCGCAAGTGCACCGCCTCTAACGGTATCCGCGCGTGCGGGAGGAACACCGAGCGGCGGACTGCTAGGTCCGATCACACAGTCGGTGGCAAGTGGAGGTGGCTCCTGAGGCCGAAGCGATCAACCTCCTGAGGCCGAAGCGATCTGCCTCCTGAGGCCAAAGCATTCTCTCACCCCTCAGGCCAAAAAAACCAATCGCGAGTGTGCCGCACCTCCACTTTATATAGGCGTCCGTCGCGGGCTCAACACTTGGGCCTCGCACGGACCCTAAAGCCCAAAGTCTACGCGGTCACGTTCCTAGTCCAGTTCGGATCACATCCGACCAGTGTCCTCTGAATCGACCTCGTAGGTTCCTTCCCTTAAGCCTTGCGACCCCTTAGGTTCAAGTCGGCTTGGTCACGATTCGGATCACCTCCGACCTGCACGGTTGGTAGCGGCCTCTAGCAAGGCGTGCCGACCACCAAGCGAACAATGAAGCTGGTTAAGCGAACTGTACATCATACTTCCATTCCTTTTGCCACACGATATATGTTGTCGGGCTCAAGGCGAGACTGTCATCCTTGTGCTAGCCCGGCCTCTTTCGTTCGATGATACCGACCACTATCCGGATTATCTCATAATCCTTGTCGCATGGCCATGCTGTTCCTGGTCGGATCACACGAGGGGCCCAGAGTATATCTCTCCCGATCGGAGGGCAAATCCCATCTTGCTCGACCATGTCTCGCAGCATGGGACCGACAAACCCGAAACCTACCTTTGTAACTACCCAGTCACGGAGTAGCATTTGGTCGGCCCAAAGCAAGTCTGTCACCATCTCGAGTACATGCGTCAGCTCAGGTCTTAGGACATAGAACGTATGTTGTACTAGAGACTCACAGATGACATATCGTTGCGTCTCATAGTTGGGTCTGTCCGACTCGGACCTTATCTCGACTCGGATCCGACTATGTCGAATCCGACCAGACCTTTCCAAGTCCATATTATCCGGTTAGCATCCAATGCTCCATGGCTAGTGAGACCGAGCCATCGACCGTGTCATATGCTAGTCTAGTCGGCTGCGCGTCCACACAGCCCTTTCGACTAGGGACCTTTTAGGACAGTCATCATACAATGCATAGTCCCACAAACAAGTCACGTACTTGCTGATACACATCATTGATAATGTCCAAGGACTATCTTTATTCATAAACACATAGGAAATATCATCATACATGATTGCCTCTAGGGCATATCTCCAACATTTCTGCTGCGGAGGAAATATACGGATCCAAAGTATGCTCAATTGGACAAGTTGTGGAGTTCGGAGGATGCTTATCTGGACTTGGCGGCGAGCGCTGCGGACGCGGTTGAGCACTTCCGAGGTCGGAAGGAGCCTGAAGGAAGACCTATATTGGTCGCAATTCCATAGTCCGGAGCGTGTTCTTCCATTGACCGATCGGTTGGCCGAATGGGCCGAGCTAAATCGACTATCCGGACTTGCCATGCAGCATGTCATGACTCACTTGTGGCCGGGCGGACCCACCAAGAGTTATTTTGGTTTAGTGCAGCAGTTCCTTGCGCGGTACCGCATATCGACGCAATGAAGCGATTGGCGTGTATTGAGGAGCGCGGATGGCTCGCCCGTGTCAAGACATCTTGGGCAAAGATGAAGGCCACCGCCGTTGCATCCCAAGATTCGGATGAAGCCGAGTACCTGCCGAGCACTACTTTGAAGAAGTGCCGCCGGGCGCTCGTTTAATAGAGACGCAGTGCTCAAAGGATATTATGTTTAAATGACATGTATGATTTGTGAAAACAATGTTTTCAGTATAATATAAGAGCTTTTTATACTTGTGTGTTCAAGTAGTAAACTACTCCCCTGTCTTGCCGTTTATGTGTATGTATATATAACCTGAAAGATGGCAGTCCTTGGCTTCAGCCCCCACGCACATAGTGCGGGGGTGTTTGCAAAGAAAGCGCTTTTTCACACTTAATCCATCGTCTTGGTCCTGTTAAGGAGGTGATAGTGTAGCAAACCAGGCAACCGGACTATGATGCTTTATCACTTTCACTTAGCCATAGGAGTTCGAGGGTGGGGCTACAATATAGCCCCTGGGGGCACCGCACTCTCCCGAATCCGGGGTGCGTATGTGCCTGACCGAAAACCGGTCCTTCGTTAATGCGGAGGAATCCTAAACATTCCAGTGAGTCATCGAGTGGTTGACCAGTCTCTCGCTATATCATGACAGTCAGTTTTCGGCTTTCTCTACTGAGGTGCTCGCCCGGCCGAACCGGGGCACAATCGAAGTAGTTCTTCTGGTGCCGCATTAGCCGTGAAAACGGAACGTAAGGCAGCAAAACACAGGACCCGGGCAACCCAACATTTGACCAAAGACATGATTCGGAGCTGATGCATATAAGCCTAACTCGAGACGCCGAATACTCCCTAAGGTATTCTGTCTTTATGAAAATGGGCAGAATAATGCCCTAAGCCCCTGGTGTCCAGGTACACGCAAAAATTCTGGTGCGGCCAATGCCAAAACGCCAGCCTCCTCCTCGGTTATAGTAACGAACCGGAGGATGTATATCAACAAGAGACAGTAAAAAAAGGTTTACGCAGGGTCTTAATCTGAAAAGAATCCTTGCAACGGGTCCCTACTGCACGTCTGCTTTGTGTCTCCGTTGTGCCATATCACGGACGGGTGTAGGACGTCGTCACTGTAAAGAGAGGAACTTAGTTTTAAAAAAGGATCGTGCAAAAGATGTACTGTACATTAAATAAACAGAGTACGAATCGAAGGAGTGAATAAAATTGAGCTTTAGTGTCTCTTATGATATATGCGTGCAGCCCCTTGTATGGGGTATGCCGCTAGTAGGCGCCGGACTCGTCTAACCGTGTCCCGGGTTTGAATGACCAATTCAGGCTCTTTGCCTAGCGGAGCCGGAGAGGGGTGGGGCGGTCAAGGCAGTCTTCCGTTCTTCCGTGCTCGAGTAAAACTAAATACTTCCTTTTAACGAGATTATGCCTCGTGGACCGGGCATTTTAAGTGTTAGAGATGCGTAATGCGGTATTGGCGTTAAAGCGGCGTAAAGCTTCGGTCCCAATAGTGCTTGATGGCTACTTTTAAACGGGGCGACGTGGAAGATTAACCTTTTGCGGCGGAAGTTGTCGGATGAACCGAACACAACTTCTAGCAGTATGGAGCCCGTACAATGGGCACACTAGTAGAAAAAGGGTCAAATGTGAAGCACAATAGTGTCGGTTTGAATTTCAGCCGGCACTAATGTGTACATTAGTGCCGGTTCGTGGCGGCGATCAATAGCACCGGTTCGTGGCGAACCTTTAGTACCGGTTCATGCCATGAACCGGAACTAAAGAGGCTGTGTCAGCCTGTGGTCAGGCTATGGCCCCACCATCACCATTTAGTGCCGGTTCGTACCACGAACCGGTACTAATGAGGTTAGCTGTTTTTTAGTCCCACCTCGCGAAAGAGAGAGGGACTAGGAGCGGTTTATAAGCCCTGAGTGCAGAGACGATGAAGAAGAGGCTCAATGCTCACGTTGTAGCTTCAAGCCTTTAGGAATATGGTAGACTGCACGGAGCTATGCGCGATGCATTTTACACTATTCGAAGGCTTGAAGCAAATTAACGAGCATTGCACCTCTTTTTATTTTTAATAACTTATTACAACTCCGGACTTCTTACATTATGGCAAAAACTAATTGCATCGTCGGCATTTTTTTTTAAAACTTTGGTTATAACTCCGGACTTTGACCATCAAGTTTTGCGTAAAAGAAAAAATAGCGAGAAAAGAAAAATAGCGAAAAAGAAGAAAAACTATAGCTGAAAAGAAAAAACTATATAAAAAACTACTCAGAAATAAATAGAAGAAGATAAATATAACGAGAAAAGAAAAACTACTCAAAATAAATAGAAGAAAAATAAAAGCGTAAAAGAAAAAAATTGTATTTGCTATTTTTCAATCGTTTACAAAATGACCATGAAATTGAAAATCACTACAAAATGAACTCTGAAAATGTTGAATTTTGGCAAACTAGATGAAAAACTACTCACAAATAAATAGAAGAAAATAAATACAACAAAAAAGAAAAAAACTATACAAAAAACTACGCAGAAATAAATAGAAGAAAATAAAGCAGAAAATAAAAAAACTATAAAAAAATTGGGGCGCTGCCCTATGGGCCTGCTAGGCCGCGGGCGTGCAGTTACAGGCCTTAAACGCCCAGCAGACTCACAGGGCAGCGCGCAGAATTTAGGCCCACAAGCCTGCTATATAGAGGAGTTCAAAGAGGTAGTCGCGACTGGGTTTATAAACCAGTGCGGCTGCCCTTCGCCCGGCGAGGTGGGACTAAACTTTGGGGTGGCAGCGAGGCCTTTAGTACCGGTTGGTGGCTCCAACGGTGCTAAAACCTTTAGTACCGGTTGGCCCCACCAACCAGTACTAAAGGCCTACTCTTCCCGCCTCTTGGCCTGGCCAAAGTTGGCCTTTAGTACCGGTTGGTGGCTCCAACCGGTACTAAAAGGCCTTTAGTACCGGTTGGAGCCACCAACCGGTACTAAAGGCCTGCTCTTCCCGCCTCTTGGCCTGGCCAAAGTTGGCCTTTAGTACCGGTTGGTGGCTCCAACCGGTACTAAAGGCCTCTCCTATATATACAACACTTACGAAAATTTCAGTTACATCTCCCCACTTCTTCGCGTCTCCAACCTCTCGCGACGCCGCGCGCCGCTCGAGTCCCGTCGTCGCCGCCATCGCCCGTCGCCTGTCAGTCGCCCGTCGCCTGGCCGTCCGTCATCGTCGCGCCCATGATCCGGCCCATCGTACTCTCTCTCGCGTACCAGCGCCGCTGGCACCCGTCAGACGCCGCCCCGCCCGTCAGCCGCCGCCCTTTCAAAGACGTGGGCGCATCGAGGTCAACAGACCTGCAGTGTAATGATATCGTACACAGACACACACATATATACACACATACACACACATATATACACACACATACACACACACACATACACACACACATACACACACACACATACACACACACATTTTTTTACTTATTTTCTGTTTTCTGTTTTTTAGAAAATTTAATTAGATATTAATTAGCTAGGTATGTGAGATTTGAACTAGTTGAATAATTAATATAACTTGTATATTTTTAGTAAGAAAATTGTCGAACTAGTTTATTTAGGTATTTGAGATTTGAACTAGTTGAATAATTAATATAACTAGTTTATTTTTAGTAAGAAAATTGTTTAACTAGTTTATTTAGGTATTTGAGATTTGAACTAGTTGAATAATTAATATAACTAGTTTATTTTTAGTAAGAAAATTGTCGTATCTGAGATTTGATGATCTAATTAAAATATTATTTGTTAATGAGTTTTTCTGTTTATTTAATGTTTTTATATATTTTGAGTTTATATAAATGTTAGATTAATGTCGAATGTTAGATGAATATAGTTAGATATATATTTGAATTGGCTAGATATTAATTAATGTTAGATAGTAATAAGTGTTTAATGTTTCACCTATATGAACATACAGGAAATGTCATCTGATGACGAAAAAGATTTCATTATGTGCTAACACCGTGAAGACCAAGCCTGTGCGACAGAAATTTCCTTGTTGATGGTAGGCGCTTCAGCATCAAGCTGAATGAGACATTCGAAGTGGATACAGTAAGTCACAACGACAATTATTATTTGAATTCAAAATTTATGCTTCATTTGCTTCAACTTATAATTTTAAAGCATGACTTATGCTTCATTTACTTCAACTTATAATTTTAAATTTTCACTATTCTACTAGCGCATCCCCTGCCATGCAAGAATTTTTGTCTTGGATAAGATATGTTTTAGTGCTATAGATGATATGGAGGTAAAGAGAATTTACTTGAAGATGGAGCATGGGTATACTTTCAACGTCAAATTATATAATGGAGACACATACACCCATTTTGAATGCAAAACTTGGCTAGCACTATGCAAGGCTTATGCATTTGAGCCTGATATGGTTATCACCTTTGATATTCGTCCGGAAGATGATATTGAAGGTAATATAGACATCTGGGTCGATGTGCAAACGCCTCCAGTTCTACCATTATGTAAGTTTTTCTCAACCATGCATGCATATATTTATGTCTTTGATACAATTTATTCAAAAATAGTTGACAACTAATTTGTATTGTTAGCTTATTTCGGTTCAAGCAAACATGTCCGGCGCTTGGTAGACAGGACCTACTACTGCCCCGGGGCTCAACTAAACTGCGAGGAGACAAGTCATTATGTTTCATGGCTTGAGGATCTTAATACTGTCAAGACAAATTTTTTTCCTAAACTTAGAAATGTTAGTACTCAAAACGTGCGACCAATGGTGATCGTATTGAACTACGGTCACATCTATAATCGAAAGATGGTAAGATTTTAACTATTTGTCCTTAATTAGTGCATCTTTTGCATACATTATTTTTGAAGCTAAACTTTCATTGCTTAGTATATTAATTACTATATGATGTTCTTCAACAGGAACTTCCGATGACAGTTGTGCCTCAATGGATCGAGACAAAAGGTCGCATGTCAATGGTTAGCTTACGACCAAGATTTCCTACATTGCACATGAGTGCATTCAGGTTTTCTTAAAGCGAAGAATGCTTAATAGTGAAAGATTGGAGCAAAATTGTTAACGATCGCAGATAAGTACTAGGGGGCAGCAAGGAGAAGCGCAACCCAAGATTAGGAGACAGATTCATCTGCATGCTCCAGTATGATGAATCAGAGAGCTATACATGTTCTATGCTATTCTACCCGAGAGGGAGCAGCAGGAGTAGCTAGTTCATGCTCTTAATTAGTACTTGTCATCTCTCATGCATGTCTGTATTGTCACGAACTTCGATGTTGGTGATGATTATGTTGAACTCGATGATATCTTTGCTTCTGTTACAAAGTGAATGTTTCTTCTTTAAGCTAGCCGGTGTTGGTGATGATTAGATAGCTAGCGGTAATGACTATGACTAAAATAGTGTTAATTAATGACGACTACGATGATTTTTAGCGCGCTAAAGTTTATTTATTCATTAATATGCGATGATGATGATGATGATGATGATGACGACTACAACTCATTATAACGTAAAACAATCCTAAATTAAATTGATAACACAAATTTAATTGAAAAATAAAAAATAAAACAAAAACCCACAAACATTTAGTACCGGTTGGTGTTACCAACTGGTACTAAAGGGCTCCCGGCCCCCGGAGCTGGCTCATGCCACGTGGTTTCCCTTTAGCACCGGTTCGTGCTGAACTGGTACTAAAGGGGGGGCCTTTAGTGCCCACACTTTAGTGCCGGTTATGGAACCGGCACTAAAGGGCCTTACGAACCGGTGCTATTGCCCGGTTCTGCACTAGTGGCATATGGGCCTGGCATTACTCCTTTAAAGGAGGTGTTGCTACTGCGAATTTTGGTTGGGTCTATCCCCATCCTGCGGATTGTGTCCTGATATATCAGGTTTATGTCACTGCCGCCATCCATGAGGACTTGTGTAAACTGGAATCCGCCAATTATAGGATCCAATATCAAGGCAGTCCATCCTGCGTTCCGGATATTTTCGGAGTAGTCCTGACGGTCGAATGTGATTGGCTTTGACAACCAGTGTGCGGTGCGCATTTTAGTGGGCGCAACTCTGTTTTTGATCACATGAAGTGAGTTTACTGTTTTGACCTCTTGTTGGAAATTCTTTTGTTTTTTGGGGCTCTGCTTGTGGTGCTCGTCATCATCCTCACTTGGTGTATCGAGTCCCTTGTGTTCGGCGTTGAGTCTGCCGGACTGTTTGAAGACCCAACAATTTCTGTGGGTATGGTTTGCAGGCCTCCCAGGAGTACTGTGGATTTGACATATCTTGTCCAAGATTTTGTTGAAGTTGGATAGCTCATCGCTATTGTCCTTAAGGGGCAGTTTTTTTGTTCTGCCGGGAGCTTTTGAATCCGGCATTGACTGTCGTGCTCTTTGGACTGTTCCTTTTAATCCGGCGCTGGTCCTTGTTGCGCCGTGGTTTCCCATTTCCATCCCTGATTTCGGATGTACTTGGGTCGCTGGTGCTGCATCTTGCTAGCCAGCTATCCTCTCTCCAGCATAAGCGGGTCATGAGGCTTGTTAATGCGGCCATTGTTCTTGGATTTTCTTGGCGAGGTGTCTGGCGAGCCATTCGTCTCGGACGTTGTGTTTGAAAGCTGCTAAGGCTTGGCGTCCGGACAATCGACTATTTGGTTCTTTTAGTAAGGAACCTGTTCCACAATTTCGGGCTGACTCTACGGGCTGTTGAGTTATGTGACTTAGATCGTCTGCATCCGGAGGCGGACATAAGTCCCCTGAAAATTTGCCGAAATGCATCCTCGAGCTCTTCCCAGCTTCCAATGGTATTTTTCGGAGGCGTTTAAGCCAATGCCGAGCTGGCCCTTTGAGTTTAAGGGTAAGTATTTTTATGGCGTGGAGATCATCTCCTCTAGCCATGTGTATGTGGAGGATGTAATCCTCAATCCAGACTCCAGGGTCTGTTGTTCCGTCGTATGCCTCTATGTTTACGGGTTTGAATCCCGCTGGAAATTCATGATCCAGCACCTCATCAGTAAAACAAAGGGGGTGTGCGGTGCCCCTGTATTTGGGTGTGCCGTGATCTTTGGAATTTGGGCGTGTTGCATTGCTTTGACGAGCCTGCTTTCTTGTCCCATAGATGGACCTAACTGGGCCATCCTTTTGATGTGAATCCTTATGTGGATCGCATATTGGCTTTTGTGCAGCGCCATTCGCCGCTCTCTTTTTGTCGTGGGGTCATCCATCCGACCGGGTGGCCTTCTTACTTTTTAATTATGGGGGCTCTAAGGCCTCCTCGTCGAATTCGGGCAGTAGCTTTCTTTTCGGGTAGCTCTTAGTTCGGCGACTAGCGCCGTACTTGTCTGCGGTGCTGAATATTTTGCTCCATCTGATCCTGATTGCGTCTTCCGCTGTTTTGAGCTTCCGCTTCTACTTTTTCAGGCTACGCGCAGTGGCGACGAGCCTTTTCTGGAGGTCATTTTGCTCCAATAGTTTGTCCGGCGTGAGATCGTCCGGACTGTTGTCTTCGCCGTGGACAGATTGTTTATCCAAGTTGTCTTGTTCGGATGATTGCTCGATAGCTTGTTCGTTGTCCACCGGTTCGCCCTGCTCTATGGCTGGGTCTTTGTTGAGGCGGGATTTTGTTCGGCGTTTACGTTGCCGTTTTGACTTTTCGAGGGATTTATCCTTCGTAGTGTCCCGTTGTTCCTCGCTCTTCATTTCCTTTAGGTGTATCCACCATGTATACATCATGAGATGAGGTGGTTGTCCAGCATCCTACAGGTGCTGGTTCATTGTTGTCTCCTACATCGTCGTCCATACCGTCGATGTCTTCGGAGTCAAAATCGAGCACGTCGTGTAAGCTTTCGACAGTGGCTACGAAGTGGGTGGTGGGTGGGCGTTGAATTTCTTCGTCGTCCGCATCCCAACCTTCCTGACCGTAGTCCGGCCAGGGCTCTCCGGATAAAGAGAGAGACTTTAGCGAATTTAGAATGTCGCCAAAGGGCGAGTGCTGAAAGATGTCCGCGGCCGTGAACTCCATAACGGGCGCCCAATCGGATTCGATTGGCGAGTAGCGGAGGGTTCGAGTCCAAGAGGAGTCCGGCACCACTGAGTCGAGGTCTTCGCAGCGACGGGGATGGAGTTCGCTCAATCGCCGTAGAGATTGTAGCCCCGATCGCGTGTCCAACCACTCGTCCTCGATCGGGAATCCGGCTCCGGATTAAGGGTCGGGCCGGATCTTTGATGCGGCCTCCGTGGCTTTGTTCGGCTGCAGAGCTAGATCACACCCATCGAGACAGTGTGGCGCGCTTGGCTGCGGCTCGCATCCGTCGAAGATCAAGTCTCCGCGGATATCGGCCGTGTAGTTCAAACTTCCAAATCTGACCTGATGGCCAGGGGCGTAGCTTTCGATCTGCTCCAGATGGCTGCGAATTGGCTGCGCAGCAAAAGCCGCCCGAATCTGAAGATCTGTCCGGGAGAAAAGTCTCACCCTGGACCGCGTCGTTGTTGATGATCGAAGGAGCCATCGAGCCTATCGGTGACGACACAGAGGAACTCTCAATGAAAGCACCAATGTCGGTGTCAAAACCGGCGGATCTCGGGTAGGGGGTCCTGAACTGTGCGTCTAGGCAGATGGTAACAGGAGACAAGGGACACGATGTTTTTACCCAGGTCCGGGCCCTCTCGATGGAGGTAATACCCTACTCATGCTTGCTTAATATTGATGATATGGGTAGTACAAGAGTAGATCTACCACGAGATCAAGGAGGCTAAACCCTAGAAGCTAGCCTATGGTATGATTGTTGTTAATCCCTACGGACTAAAACCCTCCGGTTTATATAGACACCAGATAGGTTAGGGTTACACAGTAGTCGATACAATGGTAGGAGATCTACATACCGTATCGCCAAACTTGCCTTCCACGCCAAGGAAAGTCCCATCCGGACACGGGACGAAGTCTTCAATCTTGTACCTTCATAGTCTTGGAGTCCGGCCGTGACGATAGTCCGCCTATCCGGACACCCCCTAGTCCAGGACTCCCTCACTCCTCCTCCAGAGCACAAGGTTCTGAAGATATCCGCCTCCACGTCACCGTCAAGCGGCTAATCGACCACCGATGTTTAACCCACCAAGCTTGGCGTCGATTGAGTGGAGTAGCGGTGGCCTTCTTGGGACCAGAGTGGCGGCGACCTACCGTGTACTACTCTTCCGCGCTGCCGGCTGCGCCTGCGCACACGCGCCGGCTTCATATTCGTGGCAGCGGACGGTGGCCGGGGGGGTGCCGGCGATCTCCTTCGTTTGCTCCTGCGACAGTACGTCAAAGAGAGCTTTGGAGCGTGCCCGGAGTGGAGCCGCCGCTGTCCCTCGTCTGCTCCTGCAACTGTACGTCCAAGGGAGCTTCGGAGCGCCAGGAGGCCATGATTGGAATGGTGCCGACAGAAGGAAGGGACCGGAGGAGAATAAGTGTGGGTCTTTGGCTATGGCTGGGAGCTGGGGCTCAAGTTAATATAGCGGGTGAATGGCAATGAGCCGCCGCAGACGGATGGACGGCTGGCGCCGGAGTAGGTTCGTCAAGCGTGAATGCAGACGCTGCTTCAGTGACTTAACTGCAGATGCGTTGGGTTACTGACATGTGGGACCAACGGGCATCTGGCCTGCATGTCAGTGACCCACCAACTGCACCTGCAGTTAAGTCCGGTGAATGCGGCATTGACGTTCTGGAGAGACGGTGAACGTTTCAGGCGGGAAGCGCGCGCTAGCGATGGAATGGGTTTCGGTAGGCCAGGGCGGTCAGACGCTGGCGTGGTGGTAAAGTGTGAACTCATGGATGACGAGCCTTTCAAGCATATGCGGCACGTATTGACAACCGCTCTTGTCGGCAGTTAGCCTTCAACGACCACCATTAGACACCACACAACCATGCATAACTTACGAATAATGGACAAATCAATCAGACACACACTCGTGTGTAGTGGCACTAAGATCGGTCGCTCACGATAGGACATACTCCGTACCATAGTACCTTCTCTAGCTAGGCTATTTTATAGATTGTCATTGTGATGGACGATATACATGAGCAAGGTGCTCCGAGTATGACCGTTGGTGTTGAGCCAGGTGAATACATGCTCGGCCTTCGCGTAGGCCTCCATCAAACATCTAAACAGTAATGTCAGGCACCGCCAGGGCGCGCAGGTGATGGGCTCGCCGTTTGCGTTGCGCCATGAGCAGGACTTTGATTTAGAGGGCGACGTGCATGCATTAGCATGATTTGACAGCGTGAGCGTGAGTGTCTGATGCAAAGTATTTCATTTTCATTTGGCTGACGAGGGTGCGTTGCAGCGACGAGTCCGTGGTTTGATTCCCCACATACGCATAATTTTGGTTTTTACAGTATTTCTTTATCCATTGACAGGTAGGCCCACATAGATAGATAAAGAACACGAGCTGGTGAGGCGCATGCGGACTGTTTGACTGGTAAACCAGACAAATACGGAGTTATACGCCGAGCCAGTGACCGTATAATCACCATATCTCGTATACAATGATCAAAGTGAGCTATCAAGACAAGTTCGATGACCGCCAATGCATTTTAGTCGGTAATAAATGACCAGGATTGAAGGGAAATCCAAATTTCCTTCTTCTTCTGTCCTTGAGCTCTTGACAAACCAATGCACTATACAGTTGTCCGGCCACTCCACCCCAGAGCTCTCACCAAGCGTCGTTCATGCCACCGCGCCACACACTAACCGGTAAGGTAGCGATGGCATCCCGCCGCGCCGAGTTCCTCGCCGCCCATGACAGCACACAAAATGATAGGGAAGCAATGGCATCCCGCCGTGCCGAGTTCATCGCCGCTCGCGACCTCACAACTATGTGGGAGGAATTTGAAGATGCCAAGGCCAAATGGGCGGTAGAGAAAGAGGCGGCCAAAGCCGCACAGAGGGAGTAAAAAAGTCAGAAAGCACTCAAGAAAAGAGAGGCCCGCCGCCGCAAGAAAGAAGAGGACGCACGCGCTGCTGTGGAGAGGTCGGCAGAGATCCAAGCACGGTGTCACCGACAAAGACGGGAAGGAGAACGACGGTGTCTGGCCAGCATGTGAGAAGTAGTAGTACTAGTAGTTAGTGTGTGTGTGTGTGTGTGTCTGAGTACGAGCATGTACCAGTACTACTAGTTACTACTGTAGTTTTTAGAGCAAATTACCAGTACATTAGCCTAGACTAAATGGAAAAATTCCTATCCTATGCATCAAATGGCATCTCTTTCTCTATAGGAATTGAGATGCATGTCATCTCACTTCCTATGATTTTCATATTCCTATAAAAAATCCTATCCTATGAACAAAAGGAGGCCTCTGTTGGAGTAACTACTGTAGCTAGCAGTACTGCTGGTACAATAGTTTTCTTCAAGAAGCGGAATTCAACGAAGTCATGATGGTTCCTTCGTCCGAGCAACTTCAATGTGGGAAGTGGGCCTGTGATTTGACGGCTCATTAGTCATTGTTACTGCAGCGCGACGACCGGGGTGACTCTCCCTTGGAGTTCTGTGTGCATGGCAAGTGGACTAGGATGGTTGACGTCCCACATGGTGGTGAATGGAAGTATTATTTCTGAGATCGAGGAGCAAGGAAACCGCATGGTATAGTATCACTGGTGATTGGTTCTAAAAAATAGTATCACTGCTGATTTATAATTATTTTTTATTTCTGATGAATGCTAGCGTTTCAACTCTTACGACGAAGAGTGCCGAACACGGCACGTGCTGGATGTCCCACACATCAGTGAAAGGAGTGGGACATGAACAACGTGGTAGAGCCCAGCGCCAAAAAACATAGCATGGTAGAGCGTCTCGACTTCTTCCACTTCTGGGTCGGAGACCACACGTAGTAGTACTTAGTGGTATGAACGATACAAAGTGCGACCTGGAGAGAAAGACACGTCTAGTTGGAAGGTCTCGGGGCATACATGTAAACAAATATAAAAGTTAATATGTGCCTCCAACTAATATAGTAGTAGTAGAGTACTTAGGCACGTATCCATAACATCACCGTGCATTGCACGTACAACATTTAGTGGTAGTACGTAGTAAGAGACAAATGTCGCCCAAGAGTTCCCTTCTCGACCCACTTTTGGGTGTTTGGTAGAGTGTATGGAGGGTGCATGAGTACACACTAGTTTAGCACAAATACACTAGAAGCATGCATGAAGAGGGGTGTTGAGTTGAGCATGCATGAAGAGGGAACAACTATGCTGAGATGAGAACGCAACCAAACACGCCCTATATGCCACACATGTTTATACCATTTGTGCCTTTCTACTTCACTTATTGCGCTACATTACTCAGGTTAAATGCGTCCACTCCACAGGTACATGTCCGTCTCGTAGTTCCAGTCCCACGTGTTCTTCATATAGATGGAACGATCGTTGCATAACACGTGCACCTTGATGCTAGATGTCTCGCGTGTTGGCAAAAGGATGAACAAAGCTCATGTAAAAAAATAGAGTGGAAGAACATAGATTCCCGACGGCCGAGAAGGAGCAAGGAACCTCGTGGTGGAGCGTCTGCACTCATAATATTTAATATTATTCAGCGATATAAAATCAACCAATCATCTCCACAGTGGACTGGAAGAGTACGAAACACGGCAGCCCAGTGTAGTTACATCATACTAGTACATGGCTAACCCACGCTATCACCATATTTCTTGGCTTTCGTGCGACACCTATCTCTAGTAATCCAGCAGCATGTATCGCTTCTCCCTCCTCGTCTCTCTCAAAGTGCGGCGGGCTGGCGTTTTTGCCGTCTATTGAGGTCGGTTAACTCATCACATGTTAGCGACATGCCAAGAGCATTCTAAAAAAAATTCCTTTCACGTTCCATTTTCAAAAAGAAAAAAAATCCTTTCACGTACGAATTTGACTGTATGCTTTGAGCAACTTGCATGTCCTATACTGCTCCTGTTTGGATACTCTAACTTAGCTAGAGGTTAGACTAACTCATGACTAACCCTAAACTAACTGTAGCCAAAGAGGTGTTTGAGTGACAGGGTTAGATTGACAATAAATGCACTTGATGGAGAGAGAAAGGTGATTTTTTAGTGGTCCTAATGAGAACTATCTCCAGTTAGCACCTCTTGGGTGGGATAGTTTTTTTTGGTGGGTTCGGTGCAACTTGCTCCAATTTAAACCCTCATGCTTGGATACTTTAGGGCTATTTGAGCCCCAACTAGCTCAAACTAACTCTAACCCATGGATCCAAACAAGGCCTATGGCCAGTCTAGACGCAGAGCAGTCGCGTGCACCGGAAAGCAGCGCTCTCTCGGCCGTCGCGCCACTTCAAAGCCGGCGCCAGTGAGAGGTCGCCTCCGCTCTGGCCGGGCATTAATGCGGCACTGACGCTCCAGGGCGACGCTGACCATTTCACGCGGGAAGCGCGCGCTGGCAAGGGAGTATAGGTTTTGAACCGTTTCAGGTGTAGTACTGGTAGTTTGCAAAACTACTCAATTATTGCACTCAGTTTCCTAAGAAATTGTGGTAAAAAACGTTACTCCACAGCCCGCTTCCCTTCTCCTTCCTCTTCCACCGCCCGCGCACGTCCGCGGGAAGTGACCGGTCAACCCTTATATAGGAGTGCTAGCACAAAAAGATGCATGCATGACCACTAAAATTTCCATATTAAAGCGCCACTCCAGCGGGAGTATGGCGTATGTTGTTACCTTCGGACGGGCCATGGCTACCGGGCGACGGCGACCAGAGAAGAGGCGGCGGGAGGGGAATGAATGCAGCTACTGTTTGGGTTCGCCGTCCGGCTTAAATAAATGCGCAACATCACGTGTACACCTGCGGGTGAACAAATTGTAACATACGTGTCTGCTTAAGTGGGCGTCACGTAACTGGTGTGTGTTTGTGTGTGTGTGTGTGAGAGAGAGATTCTGAGAGACAAAGTGTGTGTGTGCGACTCTACTCTCCGGACATGTACTCAACCTTTTGCATCGGGATATAAGTATAATGGTATTTACTTTAGCTAGTGATTTACGTGGCCATGTTAACGTGGTTGTGTAAAAAAAATGTCACTTCCTGCTCGTGACTTGCGTTATATAGTTACAAGCAAGATGCTCGTGCATTGCACGGAACGTCAATATGCATTTTTTTACAAAACACCTGTTGTGTTTGACCCATGCAGGAGTAATCCCATGTGTAGAAACTAATGATATCTTGAGAATTTTATCGGAAAACTGGTATCTCGAGAATGTCATCGAAAAAATGAAAGATGAGAGATAAGGTGAGGAGGAGTGGAGCGTGGTGGTGACTGGTGGTCGGAATGGGCAGACGGATGGGGATGGACGGCGCCGGCAGGCGGCAGCGGCCACCATGCTAGATTGTTCCAGAGACTTCCTTCTTTAATTTCTGAGCAATGAGGTTGTGGGAGATAAGGATGTGGAGAGAGGTGCGGGTATCTTTTGTAAAATTATCATAGTTTGCTTTCTATCCGTCAGATATAGATCAGACGGTCTATATTACAAGATGGCAGGCACACCATCATCGCCAACTTGTTTTTTATAAGGGTACAGATGATAAGTTTGCTGACTACTAAAGTAAAGTGGAATTTGTCCATGTTATACAAGTAAATTAAGGTGATTGTTTATCATACTTGTAAGGTTGGATGAAGGGTGGTAGGAACAAATGCTTCGCCTAGAGCATGTGTGTGTGAGATGGAGTCTTAGTGTGTTTTTGGTGTGAGAGAGAGAGAGAGGGAGGGAGAGAGAGAGAGAGAGATGGAGTCTTAGTGTGTGTGTGTGTGTGTGTGTGTGTGTGTTTGTGTGTGTGTGTGTGGGTGCGCGCGCACGCGCGCGCGTGTGTGTGTGTTTGTGTATGTGTGTATGTGTGTGTGTGCGTGTGTGTGTGTCGCGGGGTCCTCGGTGGCTGATGTAATTTAAGTGTGCATGGCTTCATCATAGAGAGGTGATGTATGATACGTCACCAACGTATCTATAATTTTTTATTGTTCCATGCTATTATATTACCCGTTCTGGATGTTTATGGGCTTTATTTTACACATTTATATCATTTTTGGGACTAACCTACTAACCGGAGGCCCAGCCCATATTGCTGTTTTTTTTTGCCTATTTCAGTATTTCGAAGAAAAGGGATATCAAACAGAGTCCAAACGGAATGAAACCTTCGGGAGCTTGATTTTTGGAACGAACGTGATCCAGAGGACTTGGAGTGCAAGACAAGATGCAGCCGAGGCGGCCACGAGGGTGGAGGACGCGCCCCCCTATCTCGTAGGCTCCTCGGGCGGCCACCGACCTACTTCTTCCTCCTATATATACCCACGTACCCCGAAAACATCCAGGGAGCCAACGAAAAACAATTTCCACTGCCGTAACCTTCTGTATCCGCGAGATCCCATCTTGGAGCCTTCGACGGCGCTCCACCGGAGGAGGAATCAACCACGGAGGGCTTCTACATCAACACCATAGCCCCTCCGATGAGTTGTGAGTAGTTTACCACAGACCTTCCGGTCCATAGTTATTAGCTAGATGTCTTGTTCTCTCTTTTTGGATCTCAACACCATGTTCTCCTCGATCTTCTTGGAGATCTATCCGATGTAACTCTTTTTGCGGTGTGTTTGTCGAGATCCGATGAATTGTGGGTTTATGATCAAGTTTATCTATGAGAAATATTTGAATCTCCTCTGAATTCTTTTATGTATGATTGAGTTATCTTTGCAAGTCTCTTCGAATTATCAGTTTGGTTTGTCCTACTAGATTGATCTTTCTTGCAATGGGAGAAGTGCTTAGCTTTGGGTTCAATCTTGTAGTGTCCTTACCCAGTGACAATAGGGGTAGCAAGGCACGTATTGTATTGTTGCCATCGAGGATAAAAAGATGGGGTTTATATCATATTGCATGAGTTTATCCCTCTACATCATGTCATCTTTCTTAATGTGTTACTCTGTTCTTATGAACTTAATACTCTAGATGCATGCTGGATAGCGGTCGATGTGTGGAGTAATAGTAGTAGATGCAGGCAGGAGTCGGTCTACTTGTCACACGGACGTGATGCCTATATACATGATCATGCCTAGATAATCTCATAACTATGCGCATTTCTATCAATTGCTCGACAGTAATTTGTTCACCCACCGTAATACTTATGCTATCTTGAGAGAAGCCACTAGTGAAACCTATGGCCCAGGGTCTATCTTTTATCATATAAGCATTCAATCTACTTTTATTTGCATCTTTACTTTTCCAATCTATATTACAAAATACCAAAAATATATTTATCTTATCATACTATCTCTATCAGATCTCACTTTCATGAAGTGGTCAGTGAAGGGATTGACAACCCCTTTATTGCGTTGGTTGCGAGTTCTTTGTTTGGTTGTGTAGGTGCGTGGGACTTTTGAGGAGCTTCCTACTGGATTGATACCGTGGTTCTCAAAAACTGGGGGAAATACTTAAGCTACTATTGCCGCATCACCCTTTCCTCTTCAAGGAAAACCAAGGCAAGCTCAAGACGTAGCAAGAAGGATTTTTGGCGCCGTTGCCGGGAGGTGTTCGCTCAAGCCAAGACATACCAAGTACCCATCACAAAATCATCTCCCTCGCATTTACATTATTTGCCATTTGCCTCTCGTTTTCCTCTCCCCCACTTCACCCTTGCCGTTTTATTTGCCCTCTCTTTCCCAATCTCCTCTCTCTTTCGCTCGCCTTTTTCTATTTGCTTGTGTGTTGGATTACTTGTCTCCATGGCACAAGATAATACCAAATTGTGTGATTTCTCCAATACCAATAATAATGATTTCCTTAGTACTCAGATTGCTCCTCTTAATGATGTTGAGTCTTGTGAAATCAATACTGCTTTGCTGAATCTTGTTATGAAAGATCAATTCGCCGGCCTTCCTAGTGAAGATGCCGCTACCCACCTAAACAACTTTGTTGATTTGTGTGATATGCAAAAGAAGAAAGATACGGATAATGATATTGTTAAATTGAAGTTATTTCCGTTTCCCCTTAGAGAGCGTGCTAAAGTTTGGTTTTTGCCTTTGCCTAAGAATAGTATTGATTCATGGAATATGTGCAAAGATGCTTTTATCTCTAAATATTTTCCTCCCGCTAAGATCATCACTCTTAGGAATGATATTATGAATTTTAAACAACTTGATCATGAGCATGTTGCCGAATCTTGGGAAAGAATGAAATTGAGGATTCGCAATTGCCCTATTCATGGTTTGAATTTATGGATGATCATACAAAAATTTTATGTCGGTTTGAACTTTGCTTCTAGAAATCTTTTAGATTCAGCCGCGGGAGGCACGTTTATGTAAATCACTTTAGGAGATGCTACAAAACTTCTTGATAATATTATGGCTAATTATTCTCAATGGCACAATCGAAGATCTACTAGTAAAAAGTGCATGCTATAGAAGAAATCAATGTTTTGAGTGGAAAGATGGACGAACTTATGAAATTATTTGCTACTAAGAGTGCTCCTCTTGATCCCAATGATATGCCTTTGTCTACTTTGATTGAGAATAATAATGAATCTATGGATGTGAATTTTGTTAGTAGGAATAGTTTTGGAAACAATGCTTATAGAGGAAACTTTAATCCTAGACCGTTCCCTAGTAATTCCTCTAATAATTATGGAAATTCCTACAATAATTCCTATGGAAATTTTAATAAGATGCCCTCTGATTTTTAGAATAGTGTAAAATAATTTATGATCTCTCAAAAGAATTTTAATGCCTTGCTTGAAGAAAAATTGCTCAAAGTTAATGATTTGGCTAGGAATGTGATAGACTTTTGCTTGATGTCGATTCTCTTAAACTTAGATCTACTCCTCCTAAGCATGATATCAATGAGTCTCTCAAAGCCATGAGAATTTCCATTGATGAGTGCAAGGAAAGAACCGCTAGATTGCGTGCTAAGAAAGATTGCTTTGTAAAGGCGTGTTCTTCTAGTTTCAATGAAAATAATGATGAAGATCTTAAAGTTATTGATGTGTCTCCTATTAGATCTTTGTTTTGCAATATGAATCTTAATAATAATGGGACTGGATATGAGTCAACTTTAGTTAGAAGGCGTCCCAATAATTCGGAGTTTTTAGATCTTGATGCTAAATTTGGTAGAAGTGGGATTGGAGAGGTCATGGCTTTAAATAGCATTGAACCCACTATCTCGGATTTCAAGGAATTTAGTTATGATAATTGTTCTTTAGAAGGTTGTATTTGCTTGTTGCAATCCGTTGTTAATTATCCTCATGCTTATAGTCAAAATAAAGCTTTTACCAAACATATTGTTGATGCCTTGATGCAATCTTATGATGAAAAACTTAATTTGGAAGTTTCTATACCTAGAAAACTTAATGATGAGTGGGAACCTACTATGAATATTAAAATTAGAGATCATGAGTTTTATGCTTTGTGTGATTTGGGTGCTAGTGTTTCCACGATTCCGAAAACTTTATGTGATATTCTAGGGTTCCATGATCTTGATGATTGCTCTTTAAATTTGCACCTTGCGGATTCCACCATTAAAAAGCCAATGGGAAGGATCAATGATGTTCTCATTGTTGCAAATAGAAATTTGGTGCCCGTAGCTTTTATCGTTCTTGATATAGATTGCAATCTTTCTTGCCCTATTATTCTTGGTAGACCTTTCCTTAGAACGATTGGCGCGATTATTGATATAAAGGAAGGGAATATTAGATTCCAATTTCCATTAAGGAAGGGCATGAAGCACTTTCCAAGAAAGAAAATTAAATTACATTATGAGTCTATCATGCGAGCTACTTATGAATTGAGTGCTAAAGATGGCACTAGTTAGATCTATCTTCGCTTTTATGCCTTGCTAGGTGCGTTAAACGATAGCGCTAGTTGGGAGGCAAGCCAATTTTATTTGTGTTTTTTGTTTTTGTTTCTGTTTAGTAATAAATTTTGCATCTACCTTCTGTTTAGATGTGTTTTTATGTTTTAATTAGTGTTTGAGCCAAGTAGAACCTACAGGATAACCTAAGGTGATAGTTAATTTGATTCTGCTAAAAAACAGAAACTTTGCGCGCACGAAATTAGTTTTGTTAAATCACAGAAACGTGCTTTTGTGTTGATTATTTTTGCTGTAGATAAATAGACAAATTTTCAGGGACTTCCTATTTTGGTAGGATTTTTAGAGTTCTAGAAGTTTGCGTTAGTTACAGATTGCTACAGACTATTCTGCTTTTGACAGATTCTGCTTTCATGTGTTGTTTGCTTATTTTGATGCATCTATGGCTAGTATTAAGTGGTATGAACCATAGAGAACTTGAAATACAGTAGTTTTAACACCAATATAAATAAAGAATGAGTTCATTACAGTACCTTATGTGGTGGTTTTGCTTTCTTTCACTAACAGAGCTTATGAGATTTCCTGTTGAGTTTTGTGTTGTGAAGTTTTCAAGTTTTGGGTAAAGATTTGATGGACTATGGAATAAGGAGTGGAAAAATCCTAAGCTTGGGGATGCCCATGTCACCCCAAGATATTCAAGAATAGCCAAAAGCCTAAGCTTGGGGATGCCCCCGGAAGGCATCCCCTCTTCCGTCTTCGTTCATTGGTAACTTTACTTGGAGCTATATTTTTATTTGCCACATGATTTGTGTTTTTCTTGGAGCGTCGTGTATGATATTTTTTTTGCTTTTTTGTTCTCCACAATCATCCTTGCTCTACACACCTTTTGGGAGAAGTCCACTTGATTGAAATTTATTAGAATACTCTATGTGCTTCACTTATATCTTTTGAGCTAGATAGTTTTTGCTCTAGTGCTTCACTTATATCTTTTAGAGCATGGCGGTGGCTTAATTTTGTAGAAATTGCTAGTCTTTCATGCTTCACTTATATTATTTTGAGAGTCTCTTAGAACATCATGGTATTTTCTATGGTTATTAAATTTGTCCTAGAATGGTAGGCATCCAAGTTGGGTATAATAAAAACTATCATAGGAAGAAATTGGATGCTATGATCAATTTGATACTTGATAATTGTTTTGAGATGTGGAGGTAGTGATATTAAAGTCATGCTAGTTGGGTGATTATGAATATAAAGAATGCTTGTGTTGAAGTTAGCAAGTCCCGTAGCATGCACGTATGGTTAAAGTTGTGTAACAAAATTGAAACATGAAGTGTCCTTGAATTGTGCATCCTTATGAGTGGCGGTCGGGGACGAGCGATGGTCTTTTCCTACCAATCTATCCCTCTAGGAGCATGCGCGTAGTGCTTGGTTTTTTATTACTTCTAAATTTTTGCAATAAGTATATGAGTTCTTTTGACTAATGTTGAGTCCATGGATTATACGCACTTTTACCTTTCCATCATTGCTAGCCTTTTCGGTACCGTGCATTGCCCTTTCTCACCTTGAGAGTTGGTGCAAACTTCGTCGGTGCATCCAAACCCCGTGATATGATACGATCTATCACACATAAACCTCCTTATATATTCCTCAAAACAGCCACCATACCTACCTATTATGGCATTTCCATAGCCATTCCGAGATATATTGCCATGCAACTTTCCACCGTCCCGTTTCTCATATTGCCATTGCATGATCATGTAGTTGACATCGTATTTGTGGCAAAGCCACCATGCATAATTTTTCATACGTGTCACTCTTGATTCATTGCCCATCCCAGTACACCGCCAGAGGCATTCATATAGTCATATCTTGTTCTAGTTTCGAGTTGTAATTCATAAGTTGTAAATTATTAAAAGTGTGATGATCATCATTATTAGAGCATTGTCCCCCCCCCCCCCCAAAAAAAGAAGAAAGGCCGAAAAAAGGCCAAAGAAAAAAAAAGAAAGGCCAAAAGAAAAAAAAAGGCCCAAAAAAAGAAAAAGAAAAAAAGGAAAAAAAGAAAATAAATAAATAAGGGGGCAATGTTACTATCTCTTTTTCCACACTTGTGCTTCAAAGTAGCACCATGTTCTTCATATAGAGAGTCTCATATATTGTCACTTTCATATACTAGTGGGAATTTTTCATTATAGAACTTGGCTTGTATATTCCTACGATGTGCTTCCTCAAAATGCCCTAGTTCTTCGTGAGCAAGCAAGTTGGATGCACACCCACTTAGTTTCTTTTGTTGAGCTTTCATTCATTTATAGCTCTAGTGCATCCGTTGCATGGCAATCCCTACTCCTCATGTTGACATCAATTGATGGGCATCTCCATAGCCCATTGATTATCCTCATCAATGTGAGACTTTCTCCTTTTTTGTCTTCTCCACACAATCCCCATCATCATATTCTATTCCACCCATAGTGCTATATCCATGGCTCACGCTCATGTATTGTGTGAAAGTTGAAAAGGTTTAAGATTATTTAAGTACGATACAATTGCTTGGCTTGTCATCGGGGGTGTAGAATTTGGGAGCATTTTTGTGTGACGAAAATGAAGCATAGCCTAACTATATGATTTTGTAGGGATGAACTTTCTTTAGCCATGTTATTTTGAGAAGACATGATTGCTTTTATTAGTATGCTTGAAGTATTACTATTTCTTATGTCATTATGAACTTTTATTTTGAATCATTTGGATCTGAACATTCATGCCACAATAAAGAAAATTACATTGAGAAATATGCTAGGTAGCATTCCACATCAAAAATTCTGTTTTTATCATTTACCTACTCGAGGACGAGCAGGAATTAAGCTTGGGGATGCTTGATACGTCTCCAACGTATATATAATTTTTGATTGTTCCATGCTATTATATTACCCGTTTTGGATGTTTATGGGATTTTTTTTACACATTTATATCATTTTTGGGACTAACCTATTAACCGGAGGCCCAGCCCGTATTGCTGTTTTTTGCCTATTTTAGTATTCCGAAGAAAAGGAATATCAAACGGAGTCCAAACGGAATGAAACCTTCGGGAGCGTGCTTTTTGAAACGAACGTGATCTAGAGGACTTGGAGTGCAAGCCAAGAAGCGACGCGCCATTTAGGGTGGAGGGCGCCCACCCCTGTGGCGCGCCCCTATCTCGTGGGCACCTCGGTGACCACCGACCTACTTCTTCCTCCTATATATACCCACGCACTCGAAAACATCCAGGAGCCAACAAAAACAATTTCCACCGCCAGAATCCTTCAGATCCGCGAGATCCCATCTTGGAGCCTTCGCCAAGCGCCTCCGGCTGCAGGGGAATCGACCATGGAGGGCTTCTACATCA
This sequence comes from Aegilops bicornis, assembly GCA_021605145.1. NCBI lineage: Eukaryota > Viridiplantae > Streptophyta > Magnoliopsida > Poales > Poaceae > Aegilops > Aegilops bicornis. Next base: position 220,814,435 of record CM038674.1, on the reverse strand, counting down.
ACACCATAGGCCCTCTGATGAGTTGTGAGTAGTTTACCACAGACCTTCGGGTCCATAGTTATTAGCTAGATGGCTTCTTCTCTCTTTTTGGATCTCAACACCATGTTCTCCTCGATCTTCTTGGAGATCTATTCGATGTAACTCTTTTTATGTGTGTTTGTTGAGATCCGATGAATTGTGGGTTTATGATCAAGTTTATCTATGAGAAATATTTGAATCTCCTCTGAATTCTTTTATGTATGATTGAGTTATCTTTGCAAGTCTCTTCGAATTATCAGTTTGGTTTGGCCTACTAGATTGATCTTTCTTGCAATGGGAGAAGTGCTTAGCTTTGGGTTCAATCTTGCGGTGTCCTTACCCAGTGACAATAGGGGTAGCAAGGCACGTATTGTATTGTTGCCATCGAGGACAAAAAGATGGGGTTTATATCATATTGCATGAGTTTATCCCTTTATGAGGGAGTCCTGGATTAGGGGGTGTCCGGATGGCCGGACTATGACCTTTGGCCGGACTCCCGGACCATGAAGATACAAGATTGAAGACTCCGTCCCGTGTCCGGATGGGACTTTCCTTGGCGTGGAAGGCAAGCTTGTCGATACGATATGAAGATCTCCTCCCATTGTAACCTACTCTGAGTAACCCTAGCCCTCTCCGGTGTCTATATAAACCGGAGAGTTTTAGTCCGTAGGACGAACAACAATCATACCATAGGCTAGCTTCTAGGGTTTAGCCTCTCTGGTCTCGTGGTAGATCAACTCTTGTAATACCCATACCATCAATATTAATCAAGCAGGAGTAGGGTTTTACCTCCACCAAGGGGGCCCGAACCTGGTTAAAAACATCGTGTCCCTTGTCTCCTGTTACCATCCGCCTAGACGCACAGTTCAGGACCCCCTACCCGAGATCTGCCGGTTTTGACACCGACATTGGTGCTTTCATTGAGAGTTCCTCTGTGTCGTCGCCTTTAGGCCCGATGGCTTCTTTGATCTTCAACCAAGACGCGGTCCAGGGTGAGAGTTTTCTCCCCGGACAGATCTTCATGTTCGGCGGCTTTGCACTGCGGGCCAACTCGTTTGGCCATCTGGAGCAGAACGAAAGCTACGCCCCTGGCCATCAGGTCAGGTTTGGAAGCTTAAACTACACGGCCGACATTCGCGGAGACTTGATCTTCGACGGATTCGAGCCACGGCCGAGCGCGCCGCACTGTCTTGATGGGCATGATCTAGCTCTGCCGCCGGACAGCGCCCAGAGTGCCGCTCAGGTGTCCGCTCCGACCATTAGCTCGGAGCCGACTGTGCTAACCAGGGACGGACGGTTGGACGCCGCCCCAAGAGCCGCAATCTCTAAGGCGATGAAGCCGAATACTAGGCTAGTCCTTTGCAAGGCCCGTGACTCCAAGGTGTCGGACTCCGTTCCGGACTCTGAATCTTCCGCACCCCTTCCGATCGAACCCGATTGGGCTCCGATCATGGAGTTCACCGCCGCGGACGTCTTTCAGCACTCGCCCTTTGGCGATTTCCTGAACTCCCTAAAGTCTCTCTCTTTGTCAGGAGAGCCCTGGCCGGACTATGGTCAGCAGGGTTGGGATACGGATGACAAAGAAATTCGAAACCCACCCACCACCCACTTTGTAGCCACTGTCGACGACACAACCGACATGCTCAACTTCGACTCCAAAGACATTGATGGTTTGGACACCGATGAAGGATACGACCAAGAACCAGCACCTATAGGGCACTGGAAAGCCACCTCATCATACGATGTATACATGGTGGACACACCCAAAAGGGATAACAACGAGGATGAAAAGGGCGCAAGCAGGGAACGTTCCCTCGAAAAACAATCAAAGCAGCGACGTAAGCGCCACGCAAAGCCCCACCTCGACAAAGACCCAGCCATAGAACAGGGCGAATCAACGGAAGACGAACATGCCATTGAGCAACCGTCCAAACAGGACGGGCAATCCAAACAACCAATCCCCGGGAAAGATAATAGTCCGGACGACCTCACGCCAGGCAAATTGCTGGAACATCAGAACCTCCACCAAAGGCTCGTTGCCACTGCACGTAGCCTGAAAAAGCAGAAGCGGAGGCTCAAAACAGCAGAAGATGCACTCAGGATCAGATGGAACAAAGTACTCAATACTGCACACAAGTACGGCAACAGTCGTCACACAAAGAGCTATCCGAAGCAGAAACTACTACCGGAATTTGATGAAGAGGCCATAAAGCCCCCATAGTCGAAAAACAAGGAAGCCACCAGGTCGGATAGACGACCCAACGATCGATCTAAAGCGACAAAGGGCGCCGCACTCAATACGGCGAGGGATCCGCCTAAGGATTCGCATCAAATAAGCGGCCCAACCAGATCCATCTATGGCCCAAGAAAGCAAGCTCCAGCGAGCAATGCAATGCAAAAAATATCCGAACATCACGGCACACCTACATACAGGGGCGCCGCACATCCGTTATGTTTTACCGATGAGGTGCTGGATCACGAATTTCCAGCGGGATTCAAGCCCGTGAACATAGAAGCATACGACGGAACAACAGACCCCGGAGTCTGGATAGAGGATTATATCCTCCACATACACATGGCCAGAGGAGATGACCTTCATGCCATCAAATACTTACCCCTCAAGCTCAAAGGGCCAGCCCAGCATTGGCTTAAAAGCCTTCCCAAAAACACCATGGGAAGTTGGGAAGCGCTCGAGGAGGCTTTCCGGGCAAATTTTCAAGGGACCTATGTCCGACCTCCGGATGCGGATGATCTGAGTCATATAACTCATCAACCCGGAGAGTCAGCCCGGAAACTCTGGAATAGATTCCTTACTAAAAAGAATCAGATAGTCGACTGTCCGGACGCTGAGGCCCTAGCAGCTTTCATACATAGCGTCCGAGACGAATGGCTCGCCAGACACCTCGGCCAAGAAAAGCCAAGAACGATGGCCGCATTAACAAGCCTCATGACCCGCTTTTGCGCAGGAGAGGATAGCTGGTTGGCAAGAAGCAGCACCAGCGACCCGAGTGCATCCGAATCCAGAGATGGAAACGGGAAACCGCGCCATAACAAAGAACAGCGTCGAATCAAGGATAACAGCCCAACGAGCACGGCAGTCAACGCCGGATTCAAAAGCTCTCGGCAAAATCAGAAAAAGCCGCCGCCCAAAGATGACAGGGACGAGCTGTCCAACCTCAACAAAATCCTAGACAAAATATGTCAAATCCACAGCACCCCCGGGAGACCTACAAACCATACCCACAGAGATTGTTTGGTTTTCAAGCAGTCCGGCAAACTCAATGCCGAACACAAGGGGCTCGACACACCAAGCGAGGATGACGACGCACCCCACAAGCAGAACACCGGAGAACAAAAGAAGTTCCCACAAGCAGTCAAAACAGTAAATTCACTTCATATGACAAAAGGGCAAAACAGAACGGCGCTTATGAAGACACGTGCCATACGGCCAGCCCCAGAGGAGCACCGCCACTGGATGTTACAACCAATCACCTTTGATCATCGGGATTACTCCAGAGGAGCCCGGAACGCAGGCTGGACTGCCTTGCTCTTGAATTCGGTTATTGACGGACTACAATTTACACGAGTCCTTATGGACGGCGGCAGTGACTTAAACATGTTATATCAGGACACAATCCACAAACCAGGGGTAAATCCAGCGCTAATCCGTCGTGGCAAAACTTCCTTTCGAGGAGCCACGCCGGGTCCAGATACCCAGAGTATGGGTTCCCTTTCGTTAGAGGTCACGTTCGGCTCACCCGACAACTTCCGAAGCGAAAAGCTAACCTTCCACATCGCCCCATTCGTAAGTCGATATCAAGCGCTACTGGGACGTGAAGCTTTCGCCCGCTTTAACGCAATACCGCATTATGCATCCCTTACACTTAAAATGCCCGGCCCATGAGGCATCATCTCATCACAGGGGAATGACAATTGACCCCCAAAGTACGGGTAAGGGTGCGGCCGCCTGGACAGCTGCACACTAATCTAGCCCTACTATTCTGGACACGGCTAGACGAGTCCGGCGTCAACACACATGGACTTAATAGCCGCATAACCCTGTACAAGGGGCTCCGCGTGTTTACGCCAGGAGACAATGTGGCTCCCTTCTTGCTCCAACTATGTTTTGTTTATTCTAATATGGATTTCTCGCACACTTACTTACTAAAGTTCCTCTTTTTCACAGACGAACACCGTGCTACGCCCGTCCAGGATACGGCACAATGGAGACACAGGCACAGACGTGCAGTAGGGACCCGTTCCAAGGATTCTTTTCAGATTAAGACCCTGCGTAAACCTTTTTTACTGTCTCTTGTTGAAAACATCCCCCGGTTTTCGCCATAACCGAGGAGGAGGCTGGCGTTTTGGCATATGGCCACGCCAGAATTTTGCGCGTACTTGGACACCATGGGCTTTTTTATCAAGGGCTCTGTTTCGGCCTGTCTTCATAAAGACCGAATACCTTAGGGAGTGTTTGGCGTCGCGAGTTAGGCCTTATATGCATCAGCTCCGAATCATGTCTTTGGTCAAATGTTGGGTTTGCCCGGCTCCTGTGTTTTGCTGCCTTATGTTCTGTTATATCGGCTAACGCGGCACCAGGAGAACTACTGCGATTGTGCCCGGTTGACCAAAGCGAGCACCTCGAGAGAAAGCCGAAAACTGACTGTCATGATATAGCGAGAGACTGGTCAACCACTCGATGACTCTCGGAATCTCTAGGATTCCTCCGCATTAACGAAGGACCGCTTCCCGGTCAGGCACACACGCGCCCCAGATTCGGGAGAGCGCGGTGCCTCCAGGGGCTATTGAGTAGCCCCAATGTCAAGCTCCTATGGCTAAGTGAAAGTGATAAAGCATTATAGTCTGGTTGCCTCGTTTCCCGCGCTATCACCTCCTTTGTAGGACCAAGACATTGGATTAAGTGTGAAAAGGCGCATTTTTTGCGAACACCCCCGCATTATATGCGTGGGGGCTGAAGCCAACGACTTCCATCTTTCAGGTTATATACACATATACATTAACGGCCACACAGGAGGTGTTATAATTCTTGCAAGCACAAGTATAAAAAGCTTTTATATTCTATCAAAATATTTCTTTTACAATAGCACTTGCTATTCGAACAAAACATCCTTCGAGCACTGCGCTTCTATTAAACGAGCGCCCGGAAGAACTTCCTCAAGGTAGTGCTTGGCAGACACCCGGCCTTTGTCCGGATCCTGGGATGCGACAACACTAGCCTGCATATCCGCCCAGTATGTCTTGACACGGGCAAGAGCCATTTGTGCACCCTCTATACACGCCGACCTCTTCATTGCATCGACATGCGGCACAGAACCAAGGAACTGCTGCACCAATCCAAAATAACTTTTCGGCTCTGGCTCCCCCGTCCACAAACGACTCGCGACATACTTCATGGCAAGTTCGGATAACCTGTTCAGCTCTGCAAAGACGGCCAAACGGTCGGGTACCGAAAGTGGGCGCTCTGGCTTGTGGAATTGTGACCAAAACAGTTCTTCCAAATTATGGTCGCCTCGACCTCGGAAGTGTTCGGTTGCGTCCGCCGCACTCGCTGCCACATCCAGATAAGTGTTTTCCGCACTCCACTGCCGGTCTAACGGAGCATACCTAGGATCCCCGAACTTCATCCGCAGCATATAGGGCTTTCCAGCCGTGATATCTCCGGCCTGACGCAGCTCCTCCTTCATAGCTCTCATCGCAGAGCGAGCATCCTTGGCCTCGGCAGTGATCTTCTCAAGGTCCTTCTGAGCCGCCCTTTTTCTTGTTCGAGAAATTTACAGCGGTCGGCAGCATCCTTCAGTTTTACAGCCATCTCGGCTATTGACTTCTTACTCTGGCAGTGAGCAGCCTATTCGGCTTTCAGCTCTTCAGCCGCCTTAACGGCAGCCGCATCACTTTTTCCTACTTGCTCCTTGGCTCGGGCAAGTTCTGCCCGAAGGTTCTCCACGGAAGCAGCACTATCTGCAATAAGCATATATATTGTAAGAAACGAGCACCGAACTCCTCTTATCAGATATCTGTGGAGCATACCTTGTGCCTCGTCTAGCCGCTTATTTACAAGCGCGATGTCGGCATCTGCCACGTCCAGTTGCCGCTTTAACTCGGCAGATTCATCAGTACGGCTAGCCACCGAACGCCTCGCCACCTTCATAAAAAAACATTTTATAACTGGGGTTTTGATCCTCTGTGCGCCATCACTCTTGACGACACACAGAGTCTCAGGGGCTACTATTTATACAGGGCGCATTCTATGCGGCTCTACCAATAGGTACACCTTTTTACGTACCTCAAAGCCTGTCAGTAAACTCCTGGCGGCCTCGTACAATCCGCCTTCCGCGGATGCAATACTTCCTATCACCGTGTTCATCAACATACGGTGTTCTACTGAGACGGATGCACGCCCGAGCAGATCTCTCAGCCTCTCCGACCATGCACCAGAGGGCACCGAACTAGCCCGACGACCTTTTTCAGGATCCGGACTTGGAGAAACCCGCCGGGACGACACCTCGGGGTCGCCTGCCTCGTAAGTCGGTGCAGCTAGGGGAGGCGTTTCGCTCTCTATCATCTCCGGACGGAGATCTCCTGAAGATGAGCTCTGCTGAGAAGGGTTGAGATCCGAACTGCAAGGTAATGTTTCGGTTATCTTCCTCGGAAATAAAACAGGGATGCCACTAATTTTTTAGCCCTCTCTTTACTTACGGCTCGGAGGAAAGCTGATCCCTTTGAGGGCGCAATGCGGCCGGGGCAGTCTCTGGCGCCGGATCCTCTGACAAAGATTTCTTCCCCTGTTTCGAGGTCATCACCTCCGGGTCTTCAGAGGCACTCCTTTTCTTTCCCAGGTTGGGGGAATTATTGATTCCTCCCTTCTTGACAGTCTCCTTCATGGAGGCGGTAGCTCCTTGGTCCCCCTCTTCGCCCTCTGCCGAAAGCATAATCTGCAGCATCCTTGTTAACACGGGATCCGGCGCGGTCTCGGGCAAGGGGGCTGGACACCTGATAAGCTTTTCCTTCGCTATCCACTCCTGTTCAAAGGATAGCTCTGTTAAAGGGCCACTCTATGATGAAAATACGGATGGTGTGTCCAAATATGGGGCTGCTTACCTTAACATCCTGGCGATTGCAGCTCAGATCTGCGTCCTCGGATAAGTCCGGACACCTTGCTTGTGGTCCGAAGAACAATTTGTACATCTCCATGGGCGTTGCGCCCATAAAATGTTGGAAGACTCGCGGTCCCTCCGGATTAAATTCCCACAGGCGGAGAGGGCGATGTTTGCAGTGCAGCATGCGGTGAATCAGCATAACTTGCGCCACTACGGTCAGGTTAATATCTCTTTCTAGGAGATCTCGAATGTGGTCCTGCAGTAGGGGCACGTCTTTGGACGGCCCCCAGATAAGCCCTTCATTGACCCATGACGCTCGCCGTGGTGGGGGACCCGAGCGAAAAGCAGGAGGTGCCACCCATGTGGTGCCCCTGGGGGCTGTGATATAAAACCAGTCCCGTTGCCACAAGCCGAACTCTTCTTGGAAAGTGCCCTCGGGCCATGGAGCGCCGGCTATCTTGCTTATGATAGCTCCTCCGCACTTGGCGTGCTGCCCCTCGATCATCTTCGGCTCTACTTTGAAGGTTTTAAGCCACAATCCGAAGTGAGGGGTGATATGGAGGAAGGCTTCGCACACTACGATAAACGATGAAATTTGGAGGATGGACTCCGGAGCTAGGTCGTGAAATTCCAGCCCGTAATAGAACATCAGCCCCCTCACAAGGGGATCAATCGGGAAACATAACCCCCGAAGAAAGTGAGATGTGAACACCACGCCCTCACCGGGCTGAGGAGAAGGAATGGCTTGCCCTTGAGCAGGCAGCCTATGCGAAATTTCGCCGGTTAGATACCTGGCATCTCTCAGCTTTCGCACGTCTTCTTCCGTAACGGAGGAAGGCACCCACCGGCCTTGAAGATTGGAGCCGGACATCGTCGGAGGTCCGAAGCACCTAAAACTAGAAACCTTGAGTGTTGGAACTCGAGGCGAGGGGCGGATTCGATTGGATTGAAAGAAAAGGGAATCGAGCCTTGGTCTCTTTATAAAGGAGTTGAATACCAAGAGCCCTCCCCGTCACCGTTTGGGACTCGCTTTCAATTAGAGAGTCATACCAAAAGGCGTGGTTGGGTTACCCACGCCCGTATTGATGAGAATCCCGGAATAAGGGGACACGATCTCTGCTTCGACAAGATGTGCCAAGGAAACCGCCTCGCTAAACGCGCTGAGGTAGAACGGTATGAATAAAGGCATGGCCGTGGCATGATGTCACGCCGCGGAATACGTCAGCAGATTAGATTTATGTAAATATTATTCTCTCTACGGTGGCATGTGGAACTTATTTTTGCAGAGCCGGACACTATCCTTGTGTTCAAACATCTTCTATGAAGTATTCGGAGGAGGAACCCGCCTTGCAATGCCGAAGACAATTTGCGCGTCGGACTCGTCGTCATTGAAGCCTGGTTCAGGGGCTACTGAGGGAGTCCTGGATTAGGGGGTGTCCGGATGGCCGGACTATGACCTTTGGCCGGACTCCCGGACTATGAAGATACAAGATTGAAGACTTCGTCCCGTGTCCGGATGGGACTTTCCTTGGCGTGGAAGGCAAGCTTGGCGTCTGATATGAAGATCTCCTCCCATTGTAACCCGACTACGTGTAACCCTAGCCCTCTCCGATGTCTATATAAACCGGAGAGTTTTAGTCCGTAGGACGAACAACAATCATACCATAGGCTAGCTTCTAGGGTTTAGCCTCTCTGATCTCGTGGTAGATCAACTCTTGTAATACCCATACCATCAATATTAATCAAGCAGGAGTAGGGTTTTACCTCCACCGAGAGGGCCCGAACATGGGTAAAAACATCGTGTCCCTTGTCTCCTGTTACCATCCGCCTAGACGCATAGTTCGGGACCCCCTACCCGAGATCCGCCGGTTTTGACACCGACACTCTACATTATGTCATCTTTCTTAATGCATTACTCTGTTCTTATGAACTTAATACTCTAGATGCATGCTGGATAGCGGTCGATGTGTGGAGTAATAGTAGTAGATGCGGTGAGTCGATCTACTTGTCACGGACGTGATGCCTATATACATGATCATGCCTAGATAATCTCATAATTATTCGCTTTTCTATCAATTGCTCGACAGTAATTTGTTCACCCACCGTAATACTTATGCTATCTTGCGAGAAGCCACTAGTGAAACCTATGGCCCCCGGGTCTATCTTTTATCATATAAGCTTTCAATCTACTTTTATTTGCATCTTTAATTTTCCAATCTATATTATAAAATACCAAAAATATATTTATCTTATCATACTATCTCTATCAGATCTCACTTTCGCAAGTGGCCGTGAAGGGATTGACGATCCCTTTATTACGTTGGTTGCGAGTTCTTTGATTGTTTGTGTAGGTGCGTGGGACTTTTCAGGAGCCTCCTACTGGATTGATACCTTGGTTCTCAAAAACTGAGGGAAATACTTACGCTACTATTGCTGCATCACCATTTCCTCTTCAAGGAAAACCAATGCAAGCTCAAGACGTAGCAATGTGTATGGCAGAGGCCACCAACGATGGGGTGCGAGAGAGAAAATGCCCGTACAGAGGGAAGAGAAGGTGTGTGCACATGAGAGGAGTCGACATCGAGAGAACGTGTTTGTTTGAGTGACACCGAGGAAGACTACTATATATCGATGGTGCATGTAGGCGGGAATTAAACAAAGGGATGGTCTTATTGGTTTCGGGGATATAGGGGAAGAGTGAGAGGGGGGTAGCTAGAAGGAGATTTTTGAAGTGTGAGTGTGTGTTTTACCCATCCATGTGGAAGTTATGTGCACACAAGAAGAGAATGATTCGATGTGGCGTTAGGGTTGAGGGTAATTAACTACGTATGGAGACATAGAGACCTTGAACGTGCATGTGTGAGAGGTATACATGTATACGTGGGATGTGTGTGTGTGTGCACGTGCATGATCGAGATAAAAGAAAGAAGACATAAGTCATAAGATCAACGACATGGGAGAGACGAATCGGAATGACAATATGCATGCATGTGAGAATGCAAGGAAGAAGGCCCGACAATTGAGCATGTGTTTTTGTCTTTAAGAGATAGTGGCGTGGGCTGGAGCATGCATCTATGTCGAGCAGAGGGAGTGAGGCACAATGATTGTGCAAAAGTGATCAACCTATAAATGTATATGTATGGAGAGACATATATAGTGTGGGTGATAGGAAGCAAGACTCCGTGCAAGAAAGAAATGTTGACGGAGAAACTACAGATAGATACAGAGATGGAGATGCTAGCTAGAGGGACATCCGCTAGTTTGAGTGTTGGAGACGACCGCCGGGTGGTTCAGAGGGTGAAGTTATATATGTGTGTGTGAGAGAGAAAGATAAAAAGAGGGCACTTGACTACACATAGAGAGAAACATATGTAGTGTGCGTGATAGTAAGCAAGAGTGAGGGCGAGAAAGAAGGTTGATGGAGAAACAGATAAATAGAAAGATAAAGATGCTAGCTAGTGTGCATTAGAGATAGGAGTCGAGTGGATCAGAAGGCTGAGTTATGTGTGTGGGTGTGAGAGATAGAGAGAGGGTGCATCTGAGTCACATACAAACAGATATCGAGAGAAATGAGATCCTGAGAGACGGAGTTTTGTGTCTCATGAGAGAAAGATATTTCACAATGAGAGTGATAGCTAGAGAGACATATGAGGGAACGCAAGATATCTCTAGGGAGAGAGTGTGTGTGAGCGACATACAAGAGAACAGTGGAGAAATATGAGACCCTGGGAGACAGAGTTTGTGTTTGTGTGTGAGAAAGAGATATTTAAGAGGAAGAGTCGTAGGTTCTCATATCTAAGGAGCGAAAGACATCTCTGTATGAGGGGTGTGCGAGTGGCACACAGGGGAATAGTAGAGAGAAATGAGGCCCTGGGAGACAAAGTTTTGTGTTTGTGTGAGAGAAAGAGATTCCACATGGAGAATCATAGTAAGAGACACATAGCAGGGAGCGAGATATACTTAGAGAGAGATAGAGTGATGAAGGTCGAGGGAGAGAGTACTGTCAGTGTGTTATGAAGATAAAAGATCATTGTCGACATACAGGTAGCACGAGAGATACCGAGAGACGATGAACGCCAAGATAGGTCCGTAGAGATAGTCCTATATAAGCATGAGTGATAGCTATATGGGACAAATATCTGGATTAAAGGGGATTCAAATATTTAAACTGGATATCATGACATCAATAATATCATAACGCAAAGTGGTGTATCAAACATGCATATTCATTTGAATTTGGGCACACGTGTAATGTTATATAGTTTATCAATATTGGTGATCCATAGATTCTTTAATTACAAATAATGCATGGTTTATATGCAATTAATGTCTAAACGGGATTACACTATATGTTGCGTGTGTGAAACACATTATACATGTTTGAGAAGTAAAAAAAAACCCGCATGAAACACACATTATTTGAAAATCCAAATTGATGGATACAGCCTTATGAATCTGAGATCATGCCATTTGTAAACCATATTTATGTACAAATGGTGTTGTGCTTTTGAAAGTATATATAAAAAATGATGTATATAGAATTTAATTACAATTGAAAATGGATCCTTCCCGAAAAAATAGAATACAAACGGGATTCGAATTTAGTTGGCATGGTAAACGTGCACTCTGCAAAATTTGAACGAAGCGGGGAAAGTCGCAGTAACCGTCCGAAACCAAAATCTGTGAGATGGAAATTACTACTGCCTATCCCTGCCACACAAAGCCTCTCTGCTGGATTTCTATAGGTTTCGATAGGGATAGATTTGTAATTTTCCCCAAACGTGACATAACCGCCTCTCACCCGGATTCATACACGGTGGGCGCCAAACCACAGTGTGTCCTCGGCCGAAATCGACTCCCTCCCCGATTCATACACGGTGGGCGCCAAAAACAAACTCTCGTCGGCAAATATTTGGTGTATGCGAGATTACCTTCCTATCCCCAACCGACTAATATTGTTGTGACATAGGAAATTTGAAACGGGGGCTAAGTTTGTAAATTTCCTCGCATTTGAGACAAGCGCGCCCTAAATACATGGTTCCCCCCTTCCTCTCTACCTCCCTTTTCCCCATTCGTACTCTGTGGGCGCCAAAACACCCTCTCCACCCCAGCCTCCTCCATCCGCCACCCCATCCACCGCCGTCCTCCTCCATCATGCTGGAGATGATACCCCGATGCCGCCGTCCATTACAGGAGATCGACCTCTCTCATCCACCGCTTCAGACCGGGATCCTTGCATCGCGTCCTCTCGCTTCATCCCCGTCGTCGTCCACCTTGCTGGCGCCGCTCCTACGACGGTCTCATCCACCGTGCCCTGCCGCCACCGTCTACCCTCCAAGATCTGCTTCCACGCTGCCGACAGACATCGCTACCGCAGCACCGTCAAATTCTCAGCAGATGCATACACGGTGCCACACCAGAGGCGGTACTCTTTTGTATCTGCTCAACTTATTTATCGTAGCAAGAAAATAGATCGCCACTGCTTTACTATGATTTCTTGTCTTGGTTGCGAAGTTGCCTTTGTCCGGTTTGCCCCTTCAGATCCGCCATGGCACGCTCAACACTGTACTCCCAATGCTTATGGTTTTCCCCTTTTATATTCCACACTAGTTAAATCACAGTAGACTAAATTACAAAATTGGGTTAGTCGATTTTTCAGAGCTCGTCGGAGTTCGCCGATGCGAACGAAGGGGCTCGGGTGGTTGTGGGGGGGCGGTGGTGGGGCCTCGCCGAACGAAGAAAACTCAACGCGGGTGGGGGCGGGGCTGGGGGTGGGGGTGGCGGAGGAACACAGGCGCTGGGGGCCGGTGGTTCGGTCGGCGGCCCGTGCGGTGTTCTGTATGGGAAAAAATTAGAGACGAGGAAGAAGAAGGGTTAGGAGACGTAGGTTCTTCATCCAACTGCCTGAAATGGTCGAGCGACAGCAGGGAGTTGCATTCTTAATGCGCTCTGGTTCATCATGTGTGGGCACTGCGCAACCAACATTTTATTATCCAAAATCTGCTTGCTCTTCTTTACCATGTTCCTCTTCCGTTCTTCTTTAATATGTACTCTCTCCGTTCGGAAATACAAGTCTTTGTATAGATTCCACCATGGACTACATATGGAGCAAAACGAGTGAATCTACACTCTAAAATGTATCTGGATACATCTGTATGTGATCCATAGTGGAAATCTCTACCAAGACTTATATCTTGGAATGGAGGGAGTATGATAGTAGTACAATATGTTCCTTGTACTGAAGATGAGCAGGGACATTTGCAGTGTGGAGGTATATATGGTCGGTTGTGATGGACACTTTGAGCCTCTTTGATTCGTAGGATTTTGTAAACATAGGAATAGGATTTATAGTGGCCTGCCCACTTGAAGCCTATAAGAATAGCAAGGAAATGCGGGGAGCTGTGTCGCCTTTGAGAGTTACACTGATATTAACGATTACCGCACCTTCACTTGAAGAGAGCTGGTATCCGAAGCCTTTCTAGCCGTGCAGCAATACTAGCACATATATTCCAGCAAGTTCCACTTTGCTGATTTTACTCTGATGCTTAAGGTTTTCCGTTATATCTACACTATGATCTGTGTAGCTGCTTTGTGTCGCACCAGCAGCAGTCCACTCTTGAAGCTAAACACTGCAATGACTTACAAAATTGGCACCAAGGCATTGAATGCCATTCTAGATGCAATGAAACTCATACGCTCCCCACCTGTTGACTCTTGTTCAGAATATGATCCTAATGACTCTTGTTCAAAATTGCCACATATAGAGAGACAACATGGAATTGCATTTCTTTGGGCGTTGTGATTCATCATGAGTGGGCAACCAACATTGTATGCAATGAAGCGGAACCTCAAGAATATGCTTCCTCTTCTATTCTTTAACATGTTCCTCTTTGTTTATTCTGTATTTAGTACGTACAGTATGTTCCTTGTCGACAAAGGCGCGAGGACATCGATGAGTCAACAGCTGATAGAGCTGGCATGTACGTGATCGATAGGCTTTCAATTACTAGCGGCAATACAACACCGTATTTTCAAGCCAGTTCCACTTTCCCGATTTGTATATCATGGTTATGGTGTACCCCTGTTATGTACACTATGATCTGCCTAGTTGTTATGTGCTCTTGTTATCATGGTTTAGCAATAAACTCTCTATACAGTATATTATGAACCTATCATCTGCCAACTATCCTTACTTCTGGAGCCTATTTTTGTGTGTACTTGTGCGAGATTATATAAATGCACACACCATATTACATCACACATGAGCTCTCTCATCAGAATCTAGTGATAGCACACAAGTGTTTACAGGGGCGCCCCTATATAAGAATATCATCTGCATTATAAAGATAATCTCACAACTATTTATGTTTTCATGGTTCTCAGATAGTATATGTAATTACAGTAAATATCAGAATCCGCGCATCAGAAAAATATTGTGGAACACTGCAATGACTTCCAAAATTGGCACCAAGGCATTGAGTGCCATTCTGGATGTAATAAAACTCATACGCTCCCCACCTGTAGATTCTTGTTCAGAATATGACCCTAATGTCTATTCTATCCTCGAGGAGTCAAAGGCAGATGGCCTGTCATGTTCACCCATCAAGGTGCATGTTATAATTTGGCAAGGTTTTATTGATTGCGCGTATCTTGCATATGTTCTCTTGCATTTCTTCTACTTTGTGCACCGCCATCTGCTTAGTTTACTCATCATATATGTCGAGATTCCATGCCCATCCATTATGAATACATATTCCATCTGTCATCATACCATGTTTTCCCACTCAAATGTTGTTCTTGTGCATCAGGCATCAAAAAGGAAGAGGGTGATTGCCGAACCTGAAGGAGCACCAGCAAAGTCCTTGAAAAACGTGGTTGTGTCGGAGAAATCAGACAACACCCCACTTATATTGGTCGTACAACAAGTGACACAAAACGTAGGACCGACTCCAGTAGACTGTACCCATACTTCACTGGCCACACCACTAGCCCCACCACACAGGACCTGCACTCCAGCAAAAGGTATGCCAATTTCAGTTGCCATAGCACCGGCCGTACCACAGAAAAATCCCACTCCAAAGAAAAGTACAGCAAATCCACCGGCCGAAGACCTATCCCAACTGCAGAGACAGCCAATTCCTACAGATTGGAACCCCATTCCAGTTATTCCCAGTTTAAAAGACAATGCTTTTAATGTTGTTAGGGACTACATGCATATATTCCCATCATGGGAAGATTATAGTGAAGACAAACACCATTTTCACATCTTCCTGTCCCACTTACGTGTAAGTGCTATTATTCATGGTGATTATTTTCCTGTTTTCTGCTGATTGAACACATCAACGATTTACATTACATTGTTGTAAGTAGGCGAGGGTCAATCTGGATGGTCATGACAAGCAAAGCTTGCTTGCGCGGGAGCATTGCAGCAGTATCGGTGTTACCTGAGGAAATCACACTTTGATGGCAAGTCTATAAACGAATTTCCGGTGAAGTCTCATGTGCTAAATTTAGAAGACATTGAATGGAAAAACCTTGTTATGCACTGGTCTCGTAGGATGAGGTATTGTCTATCATATCGCATGACAATTTGAACTTCTACTTTTCCACATGTGCCTTACGGATCTTTTTTGCAGGAAATCTGCTCGAAAAAGAATTCCGGTTTGAAAAGAACGACAGGATATTGCAAATATGCTGCCCGCTGCTTTGCTCTTGTTAGTACCTGTTGTCCTGTATCCTTTGTACTTGCATACATCCCTGGTTCATTATGTGACAGCAGTATGCATGATAGCTTGCTTATCAATTGTTCGCTCCAAATTATCTGATCTGTATGAATGGTTACATTAGTGTAGAATATATCCAATGCTAATGAAAAAATTTAGCTCTGCATTGTTCTTGTAAGTACCTACTGTCCTTTATCAGTGTACTTATATTGACAGGTAGTTGTTCATGCACCATCACTCTGCAGCTATTTTCCTTTTCCCGCCATTTTCTACACATCAGATCTATATTTACTCTTACCATAAGGTTGGATAACACCGATGGTACTGAAGAAGTTTAGCTCTGCATTGCTCTTGGTTGTACATTTTGCCTCAGATTGTACTTACATTTATAGCTACTTGGTTATGTAGCATCACTCTTCATCTTATCTTAAATATTCTCCATTTTTTCTTATATTGTCACATCTATATTTACTCTTAACAAAATGTAGAATAAAGGCAATGCTTATGAAGAAGATTCTGTGGTAAACTTCTTGAATTGCCCCCCATCAGAATGGACAAGGGCTTTATAGAGCCTGCCTTCACCAATAATGTAAGTTTGTCCTTCTCAAGCCTTCAAACTTTGTTGTGTATATTTGGTTAGGCATGGCTGCAACAACTGTTTATTTTTGGTGTTTGCATCAAATTGCATGTTTAAAGTTTATTATGTAGTTCATAAACAAAAGTTTGTCCTTCTCAATTTAAGTGTACAACCAAGTTCCTTCTTCATGCCATGTAAATTAAACTATACAGAGCAAGTGATCTTATTTTGCCAATCTGAAATGGGTAAATTGACAGCACACTAACCATTGATACTTATGAGTTCTTGATCTGCAATCCAGTGGTGTCGTGAAGCTACCAACTCCTTCACAATGTCATTTCCTGTCATGTCTTGACCTGAACAATACCATATTGTGTTAATGCTATTTTAAATTGTGTCATTTTATTTGTCAGTAAGAAATGTGATGAATTGTCAGCACTGATACTTATATGTGCAAAACCTGTCATCTGTCTGCTTGTTTATCTTTCAGAGTGAGGAGGATATAAGTGTCAAACAAGTGTAGTCTCATCAGCTTGCTCAGCTGCTTGCGCTGCAGCTCCCGAGCAGGGCTAACCTTTCTTAAACTCTATTGAAGTGTTGTTGGTTTTGTACATTATTTTGTCAGCGTGTTTAATTGCACTGGTGGCGATCTTTGATGCCCAGTGTATGTAATCTGTTGTCTGCTTGTGCTTTATTATCATAGTGGCGAACTTTGATGCCCAGTGGATGTAATATGCCATAATTTCTTTATTGTATAGTCTAGGTTTTTTTCTAATTCACGATGCTGCAGTTATTTTACTGTATATATATCTTGTCCTCGCAGTAAACCGGCCAAACCGTAAAATTAGGGTACATAATTGGGCCGTCATGCAAATCACTATGTATGATCCGCTTCATGGGCCCCGCCATCTTGGTCCGTTAACAGGCCTAAATGTAAACTGGCCCACTAGTAGATTCGGGCCTTTAATAGGCCGAGTAAACCGCCGGCCCTATTTTCCCAAGAAAACTCAATGGGCTTTTAGGAGGCCGAAAAGTAGGTTGGGCCTGAAACGTGTCGAACAGCTCACGGGCCGGCAGCAGACCGGAATAGACCCCGACCCATGATTGTGCCAATTAGATTATCGGTTGTGAGCAGGCCGGATGCAAACGGGGCCGTAATTAGGCCCAACTATATGACGGGCTTTTAACATGCCGAAATTTATATAGGGCCAAAATGTTAAACGGGCCTTTAACAGGCCGAAACTAATATCAGGCCGAATTACTAAATGGCCCTTTATCAAGTGGGCCCGAAAGCATAGTGTCCAGTTGACGGGCCGAATCTGATATGGGCCATAATTTAGCCCAAAGCCTCTCAAAGGGTCGGACCTGATATGGGCCATAATTTGGCCCAGAACGTGGGAGGCCTTTAACGGGCCAGATCTCATATGGGCCTCTATTAGGCCCGGAACGTGGCAGGCTGTTAATGGACCGGATCAAATATGGGCCGACATTTGGCCCAAAACATGGCAGCCTGTTAATGGGCCGACCTACTAGTGTCATCAAAATCTTTTGGGCCTTCAGCTAGGCCGACCCATTATGGGCGAATCTCGTGGGCCTTTAGCTGCGCTGGCCCATTATGGTCCGCAAAGTCTTGGGGGCCTTTAGCTGGGCCGGCCCATTATGGCCGGCAAAATCTCACCAGCCTTTAGCTGGGCTGGCCCATTATGGCCCGCAAAAACTTGTGGGCCTTTAGCTGGGCCGCCCCATTATGGCCCAAAAAATCTCGTGGGCCTTTTGATGGGCCGGCCCATTATGGACCGCAAAATCTTGTGGGCCTTTCGTTGGGCCGGTCCACGTGTCAACATTTCATAAGTGCATCTTGCCCATTGGATACGTGAACACCTGTCCCAACGGGGAGCTGACACGTGTTTCCTCCAGCCAATCATGATTTTACACATGGAAAATCCCCATTGGTCCTGGCTGTTAACGGGTTATCGGATCCAAAACCGGACCCGATAGCTTAACGGGCGTTCGTTACGATGGAAAGCCACGTGTCGGTCACCCTTGACGAAAAGCACTTACGGACGCTCGATTTATCGTCATGGAAGTGGACACTTCCATGATGATAATTTTGGTAATGTGATGGAACACTTCTACGACAGCACATGTATGACTATCTTGATTCTGTCATAAAATCGTCATGGATGTACATGCATGACAAAAAACGCGACCTACTGCGACAAACACGTATCATCACGGAAGTGTATTTTTTTGTAGTGCCAAGAAAATGCAAGTTTCGCAAACAAGAGAAGAACCCAGCCTTTGCAATGCAACCTTCAAGCGAACGGACACACCGAAGAGCTAACACACGAGGCAACGCAGGCACACGCTCGGCACAAAGAAAGAAAGGCAAGAGACAACAGGGACCAAACACGCAACACAACCTCTCCAAAGAGAGGGCGGTGGCCGAAGCCACCTATGTTTGAGTCAATTGGTATGGCACCGCGAAGAATTATCCTTGGGCCCATGACCATAACTCGTCTTTGAAGCACAAGTACCATCAACAATGGTTAATGTGAAAGAGTTGATCAATTTATGCATAAAGGGGAGAGGGAGAGTTCATTGAGATAACAACACTCCCCCTATGTCCATGCCCACACCTACACAGGATAACAATTTGAGTATGGTGGGGTGTGCAAGGGTTCAACTCACATTGCTCGAATCAATGATATTTAGCTCATGCCTTAACTCGCAAAATCTTGCTTCATCCAAGGGCTTCATGAAGATATCTGCAAGGTTATCATGAGTGTGTGACATAGTCGAGTTCGATCTCCCATTGCCGAATGTGATCCCGGATGAAGTGATATCGAATCTCAATGTGCTTCGTCTTGAAGTGTTGCACCGGATTGAGAGAAATCTTGATGGCACGTTCATTGTCACACCAAAGAGGCACTTTGTCACAAATGACACCGTAATCCTTTAATGGTTGCCTCATCCATAGAAGTTGTGCATAACAACTACCGACGGCCACATACTTCGCTTCGGTGGACGAGAGAGACACACAACTTTGCTTTTTAGAAGAGCAACTCACCAAAGAGCAACCAAGGAATTGGCACCCTCCAGAAGTTGACTTCCTATCCACCTTGTCTCCCGCCAAATCGAAGTCCGAAAAGCCTACAAGGTTGAAGCTTTCTCCTCTTGGGTACCATAAGCCAAAGTTTGGGATATAAGCCAAATATCGAAAAATCCGCTTGACCGCCACAATGTGGCTTTCCTTAGGTGCCGCTTGAAACCGTGCACAAATTCCCACACTCAACATGATATCTGGTCTAGATGCACAAAGGTAAAGTAAGGATCCAATCATGGAGCGATATACCTTTTGATCCACCGCTTTACCATTGGGATCTATGTCAAGTTGGCATTTGACGGGCATTGGAGTGGAAGCCGGCTTGACATCACTTAGCTTGAATCTCTTGAGCATGTCTTGAGTGTATTTGGCTTGGTTGATGAAGGTCCCTTCTCTTCTTTGCTTGACTTCGAACCCGAGAAAGAACTTCAACTCTCCCATCATGGACATCTTGAACTTTGAGGTCATGAGAGCGGCTTCCTCATTGAAAGCTTTGTTAGGGGAACCAAAGATAATATCAAAAAAACATATAGTTGGCACACAAACCACTCCCCTTTGACCTTCTTAGTAAAAAGAGTGGGGTCGATTTTCCCAATTTCAAACCCACAATCTTGCAACAACTCAGTAAGGTGGTCATACCATGCACGTGGGGCTTGTTTAAGGCCATAGAGTGCCTTATCGAGTTGGTACACATTATCAGAGAAATAGGGATCCTCGAACCCGAGGGGTTGTTTGACATACACCAACTCATTAATAGGACCATTAAGAAAAGCACTTTTCACATCCATTTGTTGCAACTTGAAATTATGATGAGAAGAATAAGCAATCAACAAACAAATAGATTCAAGGCGAGCAACGGGAGCAAAGGTTTCACCGTAGTCCATACCCTCGACTTGGGAGTAGCCTTCTACTACCAAACGAGCCTTGTTGCGGATTATAATTCCATGAGCATCTTGCTTGTTCTTGAATATCCACTTGGTTCCAATGACATTATGGTTCATCGTTGGCCTTGGCACCAATCTCCACACCTTGTTGTGCTCGAAGTTGTTGAGTTCTTCATGCATGGCATTAAGCCAATCCGGATCTTCGAGCGCCTCATAGACCTTTTGGGGTTCAACACAAGAGACAAACGCGTGATGTTCACAATAGTTTGCCAATTTTCTACGAGTGCTTACCCCCTTTCGAATGCTTCCAAGCACATTTGTCATGAGATGACCCTTGGTAGAGAGCTTGGAAGCAATCTTGGCGGCATGATGCTCCAATTCCTCCTTAAGGGTGAGTTGAGGAGCGGTTACTTGATCATCTTGAGCGTCGTCTTGAGCTAGTTCTTGATCTTGAGCTTGCTCTTGATCTTGAACTTTATCAGAGGAGAGATATTGACCTTGGGCATCACTTGGTGGTTCAACAACATCTTGAGGTTGATCTTGCCCTTGGTCTTGTTCATGAGGTTGAGGGCCTTCACTTTGTTCTTCGGAAGCGTGTGGGCCTTGGGTTGGTGATGGTTCCACTTGAGAGCAACATTGTCCTTCTCCTTCGGCCACAAGGGGTTCCTCAATGGGTAGGATAAAACCAACACCCATTCTTCTTATGGCTTGGGGAGGAATTTCATCACCTACATCACAAGTGCCACTTTGCTCCACTTGGGAGCCATTATTCTCATCAAACTCCACATTACACGTATCCTCAATAAGTCTCGTGGACTTATTGAGGACACTGTAAGCATGAGAGTTTGTAGCATAACCAACAAATATGCCCTCTTGAGCTCTAGCCTAAAATTTAGACAAGCGAACACCTTTCTTGAGAATGAAACACTTACACCCGAACACCCGAAAGTACTTGAGGTTGGGCTTGTTGCCGATGAGTATCTCATATGGAGTCTTGTTCAAGCCTTTGCGGAGATAGAGCCGATTGGATGCATGACACGCGGTGTTGATGGCTTCGGCCCAAAAGTTTTATGGAGACTTGAACTCCGCCATCATGGTCCTTGCCGCATCCATAAACATCAGGTTCTTCCTCTCCGCTACACCATTTTGTTGAGGGGTATAAGGTGCGGAATATTGATGCTTGATCCCCTCATCACTAAGAAACTCATCCAAGGTGTAGTTCTTGAACTCAGTGCCGTTGTCACTTCTTATTGTCAAGATCTTTGCATTGTGTTGGCGTTGGGCTTCGTTTGCAAAGTCAATGACGGTTTGTTGAGTCTCACTCTTCCTCTTGAAGAAGTATACCCAAGTGTATCTTGAATAGTCATCCACAATCACCAAGAAATACTTCCTACCCCCAAGACTATCAAAGGATGGAGGCCCAAAGAGATCCAAGTGAAGGAGCTCCAAAGGCCTCTTTGAGTAGATGATAGTCGTGGGAGGGTGAGCCTTCTCATGAAGCTTTCCTTCGATGCAAGCACTGCAAGCACGATCTTTGGAAAAACTAACATTTGTTAGTCCACGAACATGGCCCCCTTGAGAAGATTTTGAAAATATCTCATATTGACATGGGCTAAACGGCAATGCCAAAGCCACCCCACGTCAACTTTAGCCATTAGGCATGTCGCGGTCTTAGTGGGCTGCTCCGAAAAGTTAATCACGTAGAGACCATTCTCGACATGCCCAACAAAGGCTACTTTAAGAGTCTTGCTCCACAAGAGGGCCATGGTATCAATATCAAAGAAAGTGGCAAATCCCATGATTGCAAGTTGACGAGCGAAAAGTAAGTTGTATGCAAGGGACTCAACAAGCATGACCTTATCGATCGTGAGATCATGAGAAATGACAACCTTGCCAAGTCCCAATACCTTAGAGGATGAGGCATCACCCCACTCGACATTGGTGGGCATAGATGGAATCTTGTGCACGTCCACCACCAAGTCCTTGCTTCCGGTCATATGATTAGTGGCTCCACTATCGAGCAACCATGATCCCCCACCGGAAGCAAACACCTACAAGAGATCAATGCTTGGTTTTAGGTACCCATTTTGTAATGGGTCCTTTGATGTTAGTGACAAGGGTCTTAGGAACCCAAATAGACCATTCAATGTACTCATAAGGCGAACCAACAAATTTAGCATATACATGCCCATCACTAGCACGACATAACACATAGGAAGGGTTAAAGTCGCCAGATTTGTTGGAAGGGGTGGCATTGCCCTTCTTGACACCACCACCCTTCACATTGTTCTTCTTCTCCTTAGGAGTGCCCTCTCCCTCTTTCACAAAGGTTTGCTTGAGAGGAGGAGGTCGTTTGGCCTTGTCATTCTTCTTCTTGTTCTTGCGTTTGGGTGTGAACCCAATCCCTTCAGAAAAAGGCCGCCAAAAAGTTGTGTGTTCTACCAAAGGACACGGCGAAGGGGTGAAGATGGCTGTCTCTCCTCTCCCCCCGCCCCTTCCCTCATCCCCCTCCTTCCCCTTCCTCGCCGCTGGCCATGGCTCCCCCGCCCCTCCCTCCCCCCTGAAGGAAATATGCCCTAGAGGCAATAATAAAGTTATTATTTATTTCCTTATTTCATGATAAATGTTTATTATTCATGCTAGAATTGTATTAACCGGAAACATGATACATGTGTGAATACATAGACAAACATATAGTCACTAGTATGCCTCTACTTGACTAGCTCATTAATCAAAGATGGTTGTGTTTCCTAACCATAGACATGTGTTGTTATTTGATTAATGGGATCACATCATTAGGAGAATGATGTGATTGACATGACCCATTCCGTTAGCCTAGCACTTGATCGTTTAGTATATTGCTATTGCTTTCTTCATGACTTATACATGTTCCTGTAACTATGAGATTATGCAACTCGCGTTTACCGGAGGAACACTTTGGGTGCTACCAAACGTCACAACGTAATCGGGTGATTATAAAGGAGTACTACAGGTGTCTCCAAAGGTACATGTTGGGTTGGCGTATTTCGAGATTAGGTTTTGTCACTCCGATTGTCGGAGAGGTATCTCTAGGCCTTCTCGGTAATACACATCACATAAGCCTTGCAAGCATTGCAACTAATAAGTTAGTTGTGAGATGATGTATTATGGAACGAGTAAAGAGACTTGCCGTAACGAGATTGAACTAGGTATTGGATACCGACGATCGAATCTCGGGCAAGTAACATACCGATGACAAAGGGAACAACGTATGTCGTTATGCGGTTTGACCGATAAAGATCTTCGTAGAATATGTAGGAACCAATATGGGCATCCAGGTTCCGCTATTGGTTATTGACCGAGAATAGTTCTAGGTCATGTCTACATAGTTCTCGAACCCGTAGGGTCCGCACGCTTAACGTTACGATGACAGTTTATTATGAGTTTATAAGTTTTGATGTACCGAAGTTTGTTCGGAGTCCCGGATGTGATCACGGACATGACGAGGAGTCTCGAAATGGTCGAGACATAAAGATTGATATATTGGAAGCCTATATTTGGATATCGGAATGGTCCCGGGTGAAATCAGGATTTTACCGGAACACCGGGGGGTTACCGGAACCCTCCCGGGGGATGTTGGGCCTTAGTGGGCCATGAGGGAGAAGAGGAGGGCCGGCCAGGGCAGGCCGCGCGCCCCCTCCCCCCCTAGTCCGAATAGGACAAGGAGAGGGGGGGCGGCGCCCCCCTTCCTCTTTCCCCTCCCCCCTTTTCCTTCTCCAACAAGGCAAGAGGGGGGAGTCCTACTCCCGGTGGGAGTAGGACTCCTCCAGGCGCACCCTATGAGGGCCGGCCGCACCTCCCCCTCCCTCCTTTATATACGGGGGCAGGGGGGCACCCCATAACACACAAGTTGATCTACGGATCGTTCCTTAGCCGTGTGCGGTGCCCCCTTCCACCATATTCCACTTCGGTCATATCGTCGCGGAGCTTAGGCGAAGCCCGGCCGGTGGAGCATCATCATCGTCACCACGCCGTCGTCTTGTGGAACTCATCCCCGACGCTTTGCTGGATCGGAGTCCGGGATCGTCATCGAGCTGAGCGTGTGCTGAACTCGAAGGTGCCGTACGTTAGGTACTTGGATCGGTCGGATCGTGAAGACGTAAGACTAAATCAACCGCTTTGTCATAACGCTTCCGCTTACGGTATACGAGGGTTCGTGGACAATACTCTCCACTCTCGTTGCTATACCATCACCATGATCTTGCGTGTGCGTAGGAAATTTTTGAAATTACTACGTTCCCCAACAAGGGTATCGAGCCAGGTTTTATGCGTTGATGTCATATGCACGAGTAGAACACAAGTGAGTTGTGGGCGATATAAGTCATACCGCTTACCAGCATGTTATACTTTGGTTCAGCGGTATTGTGAGATGAAGCGGCCCGGACCGACATTACGCCAGACGCTTACGAGACTGGTTTCACCGCTTCGAGCACTCGTTGCTTAAAGGTGACTGGCGGGTGTCTGTCTCTCTCACTTTAGTTGAACCGAGTGTGGCTACGCCCGGTCCTTGCGAAGGTTAAAAATGCACCAACTTGACAAACTATCGTTGTGGTTTTGATGCGTAGGTAAGAACGGTTCTTGCTCAACCCGTAGCAGCCACGTAAAACTTGCAAACAACAAAGTAGAAGACATCTAACTTGTTTTTGCAGGGCATGCTGTGATGTGATATGGTCAAGACGTGATGCTATATTTTATTGTATGAGATGATCATGTTTTGTAACCGAGTTATCGGCAATCGGCGAGAGCCATATGGTTGTCGCTTTATTGTATGAAATGCAAAAGCCATGTAATTGCTTTACTTTATCACTAAGCGGTAGCGATAGTCGTAGAAGCAATAGTTTGCGAGGCGACAACGATGCTACGATGGAGATCAAGGTGTCGCCCGGTGGCGATGGTGATCACGACGGTGCTTGGAGATGGAGATCACAAGCACAAGATGATGATGGCCATATCATATCACTTATATTGATTGCATGTGATGTTTATCCTTTATGCATCTTATCTTGCTTTGATTGACGGTAGCATTTTAAGATGATCTCTCACTAAAATTTATCAAGACGTGTTCTCCCTGAGTATGCACCGTTGCCAAAGTTCGTCGTGCCCAGACACCACGTGATGATCGAGTGTGATAAGCTCTACGTCCATCTACAACGGGTGCAAGCCAGTTTTGCACACGCGTAATACTCAGGTTAAACTTGACGAGCCTAGCATATGGAGATATGGCCTCGGAACACGGAGACCGAAAGGTCGAGCGTGAATCATATAGTAGATATGATCAACATAGTGATGTTCACCATTGAAAACTACTCCATCTCACGTGATGATCGGTTATGGTTTAGTTGATATGGATCACGTAATCACTTAGAAGATTAGAGGGATGTCTGTCTAAGTGGGAGTTCTTAAGTAATATGATTAACTGAACTTAAATTTATCATGAACTTAGTCCTGGTAGTATTTGGCAAATTATGTTGTAGATCAATAGCTCGCGTTGTTGCTTCCCTATGTTTTTGCTTCCCTATGTTTTTATATGTGTTCCTAGAGAAAATTGTATTGAAAGATGTTAGTAGCAATGATGCGGATTGGATCCGTGATCTGAGGTTTATCCTCATTGCTGCATGTAAGAATTATGTCCTTGATGCACCGCTAGGTAGCGGACCTATTGCAAGAGCAAGATGCGAGGCGTCATGAACGTTTGACTAGCTCAATATGATGACTACTTGGTAGTTTAGTGCACCATGCTTAAAACGGCTTAGAATCGGGACTTCAAAGACGTTTTGAACGTCATGGACCATATGAGATGTTCCAGGAGTTGAAGTTAATATTTCAGCAAATACCCAAGTTGAGAGATATGAAGTCTCCAACAAGTTCTATAGCTAAAAGATGGAGGAGAATCGCTCAACTAGTGAGCATGTGCTCAGATTGTGCAGGTACTTCAATCGCTTGAATCAAGTGGGAGTTAATCTTCCGGATAAGATAGTGATTGACAGAATTCTCTAGTCACCATCACTAAGTTACTAGAACTTCGTGATGAACTATAGTATGCAAGGGATGACGAAAACGATTCCCGAGCTCTTCGTGATGTTGAAATCGACGAAGGTAGAAATCAAGAAAGAGCATCAAGTGTTGATGATTGACAAGACCACTAGTTTCAAGAAAAGGGCAAAGGGAAAGAAAGGGGAACTTCAAGTAGAATGACAAGCAATTTATCACTCCCACGAAGAAACCCAAAGTTGAACCAAAGCCTGAAACTGAGTGCTTACACTGCATAGGAAATGTTCACTTTGAAGCGGAAATACCCCAAATATTTGGTGGATAAGAAGGATGGCAAAGTGAACAAGGGTATATTTGATATACAGGTTATTGATGTGCGCTTTACTAGTGTTTATAGTAGCCCCTGAGTATTTGATACTTGTTCGGTTGCTAAGATTAGTAACTTTCGAAACAGGAGTTCTGAGAATAAGCAGAGACTAGTTGAAGGGGAAGTGACGATGAGTGTTGGAAGTAGTTCCAAGATTGATATGATCATCATCGCACACTCCCTATACTATTGGGATTAGTGTTTATAGTAGCCCCCAGTATTTGATACTTGTTAGGTTGCTAAGATTAGTAACTCAAACAGGAGTTACGAATAATGAGAAACTAGTTGAAGGAAGTGACGATGAGTGTTGGAAGTAGTTCCAAGATTGATATGATCATCATCACACACTCCTTATACTTTCGGGATTAGTGTTAAACCTAAATAAATGTTATTTAGCTTTTGCGTTGAGCATGAATATGATTTGATCATGTTTATTGCAATACGGTTATTCATTTAAAGTCAGAGAATAATTGTTGTTATGTTTACATGAATAAAACCTTCAATGGTCATACACCCAATGAAAATAGTTTATTGGATCTCGATCGTAGTGATACACATATTTATAATATTGATGCCAAAAGATGCAAAGTTAATAATGATAGTGCAACTTATTTGTGGCACTGCCGTTTGGGTCATATCGGTATAAAGCGCATGAAGAAACTCCATAAAGATGGATTTTTGGAATCACTTGGTTATGAATCATTTGATGCTTGCGAACCGTGCGTTTTGGGCAAGATGACTAAAACTCCGTTCTCGGAACAATGGAACAAGCTCTTGACTTGTTGGAAATAACACATATATACCGATGTATGCGATCCAATGAGTGTTGATGCTCGTGGCAAATATCGTTATTTTCTGACCTTCACAAGATGATTTGAGTAGATATGGGTATATCTACTTGATGAAACATAAGTCTGAAATAGTTGAAAGGTTCAAAGAATTTCAGAGTGAAGTGGAAAATCATCGTAACAAGAAAATAAAGTTTCTGCGATCTGATCGTGGAGATGAATATTTGAGTTACGAGTTTGGTCTTCAATTAAAACAATGTGGAATAGTTTCACAGCTCACGCCACCGGAACACCACAACGTTATGGTGTGTCCGAGCGTCAGAATCGTACTTTATTTTGATATGGTGCAATCAATGATGTCTCTTACCGATTTACCAATATCGTTTTGGGGTTATGCATTAGAGACAAATGCATTCACGTTTAATAGGGCACCATCTAAATCCGTTGAGGCGACACCGTATGAACTATGGTTTAACGATAAACCTAAGCTGTCGTTTCTTAAAAGTTTGGAGTTGTGATGCTTATGTGAAAAAATTTCACTGATAAGCTCGAACCCAAATCGAGAAGTGCGTCTTCATAGAATACCCAAAGTTAACTATTGGGTACACCTTCTATCACAGATCCGAAGGCAAGTTTTTCGTTGTTAAGATGGATCCTTTCTAGAGAAGAAGTTTCTCTCGAAAAGAAGTGAGTGGGAGGAAAGTAGAACTTGATGAGGTAATTGTACCTTCTCCCTTATTGGAAAGTAGTTCATCACGAAATCAGTTCGGTGATTCCTACACCAATTAGTGAGGAAGTTAATGATGATGATCATGAAACTTCAGATCAAGTTGCAACCAAACCTCGTGGGTCTTCCAGAGTAAGATCCGCACTGTGAGTGGTACGGTAATCATGTTCGTGAAGTCATGTTGCTAGACCATGATGAACCCTACGAACTATGAGGAAGCGATGATGAGCCTAGATTCCATGAAATGGCTTGAGGCCATGAAATCTGAGATAGGATCCATGTATGAGAACAAAGTATGGACTTTGATTGACTTGCTCGATGATCAGCAAGCCATGTTAAATAAATGGATCTTCAAGAAGAAGACGGACACTGATAGTAGTGTTACTATCTACAAAGCTCGACTTGTCACAAAAAGGTTTTCGACAAGTTCAAGAGGTTGACTACAATGAGATTTTCTCAACTGTAGCGATGCTTAAGTCTGTCCGAATCATGTTAGCAATTGCCACATTTTATGAAATCTGGCAAATGGATGTCAAAACTACATTCTTTAATGGATTTATTAAAGAAGAGTTGTATATGATGCAACGAGAAGGTTTTGTCAATCCTAAAGGAGTTAACAAAATGTGCAAGCTTCAAATGATCCATCTATGGACTGGTGCAAGCATCTTGGAGTTAGGAATAAACGCTTTGATAGTGTGATCAAAGCATATGGTTTTATCTGAGACTTTTGGAGAAGCTCAGTATTTACAAGAAAGTGAGTGGGAGCACTACAACATTTCTGATAACTATATGTGAATGACATATTGTTGATCGGAAATAATGTAGAATTATTCTGCAAAGCATAAAGGAATATTTGAAAGGAGTTTTTCAAAGAAAGACCTCAGTAAAACTACTTACATATTGAGCATCAAGATCTATTGAGATCAAGACGCTTGATAAGTTTTTTCAATAAGTACATACCTTGTCAAGATTTTGAAGTAGTTCAAAATGGAACAGTCGAAAAGAAAAGTTCGTGGTATACGTGTTACAAAGGTGTGAAATTGAGTAAAGACTCAAATCTGACCACGGCAGAAAATAGAAAAGAGAATGAAAGTCATTCCCTATACCTCATCATAGGTTCTATAAAGTATGCTATGCTTTGTGTACAAGACCTATTGTATACCTTGCTCTGAATTTGGAAAGGAGTACAATAGTGATCTAGGAGTAGATCACTTTGGACATTGGTCAAGAACATCCTTAGTGAGGACTAAGGAAATATTTCTCGATTATGGAGGTGATAAAAGAGCCCGTCAGAAAGAGTTACATCGATGCAAGCTTTTTACACTGATCCAGATGACTCTAAGTCTCAATCTGGATACGTATTGAAAGTGGGAGCAATTAGCTAGAGTAGCTCCGTGCAAAGCATTGTAGACATAGAATATTTGCAAAATACATACGGCTCTGAATGTGACAGACCCGTTGACTAAGCTTCTCTCACGAGCAAAACATGATCATACCTTAATACTCTTTGGGTGTTAATCACATAGCGATGTGAACTAGATTATTGACTCTACTAAACCCTTTTGGGTGTTGGTCACATGACGATGTGAACTATGGGTATTAATCACATACAGATGTGAATATTAGTGTTGAATCACATGATGATGCGAACTAGATTATTGACTCTAGTGCAAGTGGGACACTGAAGGAAATATGCCCTAGAGGCAATAATAAAGTTATTATTTATTTCCTTATTTCATGATAAATGTTTATTATTCATGCTAGAATTGTATTAACCGGAAACATGATACATGTGTGAATACATAGACAAACATATAGTCACTAGTATGCCTCTACTTGACTAGCTCATTAATCAAAGATGGTTATGTTTCCTAACCATAGACATGTGTTGTTATTTGATTAATGGGATCACATCATTAGGAGAATGATGTGATTGACATGACCCATTCCGTTAGCCTAGCACTTGATCGCTTAGTATATTGCTATTGCTTTCTTCATGACTTATACATGTTCCTGTAACTATGAGATTATGCAACTCCCGTTTACCGGAGGAACACTTTGGTGCTACCAAACGTCACAACGTGTAATCGGGTGATTATAAAGGAGTACTACAGGTGTCTCCAAAGGTACATGTTGGGTTGGCGTATTTCGAGATTAGGTTTTGTCACTCCGATTGTCGGAGAGGTATCTCTAGGCCTTCTCGATAATACACATCACATAAGCCTTGCAAGCATTGCAACTAATAAGTTAGTTGTGAGATGATGTATTAAGGAACGAGTAAAGAGACTTGCCGGTAACGAGATTGAACAAGGTATTGGATACCGACGATCGAATCTCGGGCAAGTAACATACCGATGACAAAGGGAACAACGTATGTCGTTATGCGGTTTGACCGATAAAGATCTTCGTAGAATATGTAGGAACCAATATGGGCATCCAGGTTCCGCTATTGGTTATTGACCGAGAATAGTTCTAGGTCATGTCTACATAGTTCTCGAACCCGTAGGGTCCGCACGCTTAACGTTACGATGACAGTTTATTATGAGTTTATAAGTTTTGATGTACCGAAGTTTGTTCGGAGTCCCGGATGTGATCACGGACATGACGAGGAGTCTCGAAATGGTCGAGACATAAAGATTGATATAATGGAAGCCTATATTTGGATATCGGAATGGTCCCGGGTGAAATCGGGATTTTACCGGAACACCGGGGGGTTACCGGAACCCTCCCGGGGGATGTTGGGCCTTAGTGGGCCATGAGGGAGAAGAGGAGGGCTGGCGGGGCAGGCCGCGCGCCTCCCCTAGTCCGAATAGGACAGGAGAGGCGGCGCCCCCTTCCTCTTTCCCTCCCCCTTTCCTTCTCCAACAAGGCAAGAGGGGAGTCCTACTCCCGGTGGGAGTAGGACTCCTCCAGGCGCACCCTATGAGGGCCGGCCGCACCTCCCCCTCCCTCCTTTATATACGGGGGCAGGGGGGCACCCCATAACACACAAGTTGATCTACGGATCGTTCCTTAGCCGTGTGTGGTGCCCCCCTCGACCATATTCCACCTCGGTCATATCGTCGCGGAGCTTAGGCGAAGCCCTGCGCCGGTGGAGCATCATCTTCGTCACCACGCCGTCGTGCTGACGGAACTCATCCCCGACACTTTGCTAGATCGGAGTCCGGGGATCGTCATCGAGCTAAACGTGTGCTGAACTCGGAGGTGTCGTACGTTCGGTACTTGGATCGGTAGGATCGTGAAGACGTACGACTACATCAACCGCGTTGTCATAACGCTTCCGCTTACGGTCTACGAGGGTACGTGGACAATACTCTCCCCTGTCGTTGCTATGCCATCACCATGATCTTGCGTGTGCGTAGGAAATTTTTTGAAATTACTACGTTCCCCAACACCCCCCCCCCCCCCCCGTCCCCCCTCCTGCTGTTTGCGGGGCGGGCTCGCGGCTCTTGCTCTGGGCGCTCGCCGTCTCCATCGCTGGCTCCCTCGGCGTCGGCACCCTTCCTTGGCTCGCGGTTTTGGGCGCTGGGCGATTTGGAGGATTCGGCTTCTGATTCCGATTCGGTAGGGTGCCCCCCGCCGTCGGTGCTGCCGGTGGTGCCTCCGGGGCCTGTGGCTGGCCGCGTTCGGAAATTTTCTCCCGGCGGTCGGGGCAGGCCGGTGTCGCTTCCGTCGGGGTCTCCGGGGTGGTTGCGTGTTGGTCGCCGTCGGTGCATGGTTAGTTTGGATCCGGCTTCTTCTCAGGTGTGTTTCCTCCTTGGTCCTCCCCGGTCTGCTGTGGTGCCTGATCTGGGTGAGGTGGCATCTCCGGTCGGTGCTTCTCCCTGCCTTCCTTCTCTTCGGCCGGGGCCGTCGCCGGCAGCGGCGGACACGTCGGCGCGCTCGGAGGCGGGTGCTGGCCTAACCCTAGATCCTGGTTGCTCTGCGGGCCTGGTGGGGCCTTGGTGGGCCTGTGGGCCTGGTGGCCTCTGCTGGGACTCGATCTGGGCCGCCCGACCCACCGGTCCTGTCGTCCTTTGTTTCTTCCCCCCTTTTGTCTGTTGGCCCGGGGCAGGTGGTAGTGGCCACTGCGCCCCGGCCTTCCCCCCTTTAGCCCGTGCTTCGGTCTCGGCCTGCTCGGCCTACTTGGCCCAATCTGGCTCGACCTGTTGTGGCTTTATATGGGTGCGCCGCGGTGCCCTTCCCCCCTTCCTAGGGTTTCCGGCTTCCGCCGCTGATATCCGCAGGGTGCGTCGCCCCATTCTACACTTCTCCAGATCCGCTTCTTCCCCACCCCCTCTCCTCCTCTCCTTTGCCGACGTGATCTCCATGGACAAGTCGAGGGCGTCGTCCTCTGAGGCCCTGTCAGGGAGCAAGAGGGCTCGGGAGTCCTCGTCTGGCTCTGGTGCTGATCTGGCCTATGAGGCGGAGCTTCGTTCGAAGCTTGAGGCAGATCGGGCGGCGCACGGGCCTGACCGCGCGCGGGAGGAGTGGGAGGCGGGGTCGGACCGCTCCGTGGCCAGATCAGGGACGCCGCTCCTTGGATCTGGTGCTGGTTCGGGGTCGGGGCCGGATTCGTGGGAGGCTGCCGCGACTGGTGGCTCCTCTTCTTCGGCGTCGTGCCCCGTCCAGGCCAGGGGACCGGTTCCCCCGCCTCGGCCTCCTCCCTGCTCCTTTGCGGCTGGCGCGGCCTCTCGCTCGGGATAGCGCTTTGGTCCTGGGTCGTCTTCCTCGCTGGCTGGGGACCGACGTCCTCCCCCTTCTGCTCCGGGCGCTTGGTTTGGGGTCCGTGGCGATGGTATCTTGCCGCCGCCGCCGCCTCAAGCTCCTCATCAACACCCTGTTCCCTCGGGCCCCTCACCGACCCTCACCTGCTTTGCCTGCCACCGCCTGAACCATTTCCAATCGAGATGGACTAATCCCCCTTTCTGTCTCATCTGCCGATCTGATGGCCATCTGACCGTGGACTGCTGTAACCACACAAAGGGTCCCTCTTTCGTGCAGTTTGGGCTGGGTCTACCTAGGTGTTCCTTCTTCGCTCTAGATGATGATGTTCCTGTGGTGATGGTCGCACCCTCTCTCTCTAATGCGGCTATTATCATAGTGTGTGGTCAGAAAATCTCTCTGCAGACCCTTTTGGACGGTTTGAAGATCTGGGATGAGGGTGGATGGGACTGGCATGTGCGCCAACTCTCAGACTTTGAGTTTGTTGTGGTGTTCCCCTCCAAGGACTGTCTAAGGATGATTTCGTCGTGTACCAGCTTTACTCTGCCCCTAAATCAGCTCGTTGTTTCTGTCAAAGCGGCTACCTGTGGTGCGAAGGTGGTGGGCCCTCTCAGCAAAACTTGGGTGCTGGTTGATGACGTGCTTGTAGGGCTTCGGTCTGTGGAATTCATGATGGCTTTCGGTAACCTCATCGGCAAACCGGTGGAAGTGGATGCGGAGTCTCTGGAGAAGGTTGGCCCGGTTCGTATCAGCGTGTGGTGCATTGACCCGGCTTCTGTTCATGGCTCTGTGGATGTTTTCCCTTCCCCTGATGGTGTGCGGCTTCGTGTTCGGGTTGAGGGCGTTGGTCTTCATGCTCCCCCTCCGCCTACGCCTCCTCCTTCCAAACCCTCTGACCAAGATGACACGCAGGGGGATGGTTTGGCCGGGGGCAAAAGCCTAATGGTGGTTCGGATCTGCGATTTACTCAATCTGAATGGGACAAGATGGACTCCGATGATCATGAGATGCTCAAGGACAATGCCCCGGCCCCTAATCCTCAGAAGGAGGACCTGAATCCATGGGATGGGGCTGCTGGTAAGGGGACCCCCATTTATGGTGCTTGTTCCAATGTGCCTACTCGCCCGCAGTCGCCTTCCTTCTCTGGCATTGAGGATCTCCCTGCTTCCCCTCGGCGCTCCATCGATATCCCCACCAAGAAGAAGAAGAAGGTCTCGGTTCGAAAATTTTCTGCTAAGAGTCGGGCTCCATCCACCTCCAAGATCTCTGTTGTGGGACTGGCTCAGCGTCTGGACCAGGACCTCGGTGATGCCTCAGGGTCTAGCCCAGGCGTGGTGACGCCGGTTCGGGGCTCGTCGGTGCTGCGCTCTCCTGTTTCCACGGCATGGAAGGGTCGGCAGGTGCGGGACTCCGGCGTCTCTATGGCGGAGCGTCTTGGAGGCGTCGCGCCTTGACTAGGGACTTTCCTCCTGCAGGTTCGTACGCCCTTCAAGCTCCTCCTTCTTCCCCAGTTCGCTTAGTTTTACCTGCTTTATCAGATGACTATTTGTTGCATATTATGTCGGATATTGGGGTGGTTGATATCCCGGGGCTGGGCTCTTCCTCTTAACTTCTCTGTGTCATTCGGGCAAATGAGGCAGCCCAGGCTGCCATCACTAAGGCTATGGATGCCGCGAAGTGTGCTGGCCCTATTGGGGTTCAGGGCCAGCCCGGTGGCAGATGCAACTCTTGGTTGTGGCCGGCGTCGCCCCCCCCAAGTTCCTATTAAATCTGGTCGTTCCAAATGTTCTAAGGCTTATGTCTCCTGGGCAGATCGAGTCTCCGTATCAAAAACCTTTCTTTTAGATGAGAGCTCTTTTTTGGAATGTTCGTGGTTTCGGTGCTAGGGGGCACCGGGACCAGATTCATGACTTGGTGTGTGGTGAGCATATTGACATTTTAGGTCTGGTCGAAACTTTCAAGGAATCCTTTTCCCTTTCTGAACTGTCTGCGATTGCTGGGATGGGTAGATTTGACTGGCACTTTCTCCCTACCTCGGGTCATTCTGGAGGTATCCTGATTGGCTCCAAGCGGGACATCTTTGACTTCATTGCTTTTGACCATGGCATCTTTTGGGCAAGCTGCGTTGTTCATCATCGCCAACTGAATATTGTAGGGGAACGTAGCAGAAATTCAAAATTTTCCCTCGTGTCACCAAGATCTATCTATGGAGAAACTAGCAACGAGGGAAGGAGAGTGCATCTACATACCCTTGTAGATCGCTAAGCGGAAGCGTTCATGAGAACGGGGTTGAAGGAGTCGTACTAAATGCGTGATCCAAATCACCGGAGATCCTAGTGCCGAACAGACGGCACCTCCGCGTTCAACACACGTACAGCCCGGTGACGTCTCCCACGCCTTGATCCAGCAAGGAGAGAGGGAGAGGTTGAGGAAGACTCCATCCAGCAGCAACACAACGGCATGGTGGTGATGGAGGAGCGTGGCAATCTCGCAGGGCTTCGCCAAGCACCAAGGGAGAGGAGGAGGAGGAGAGGCAGGGCTGCACCAAGAGGGAGAGAACTCATGTGTGTTGGGCAGCCCAAAACCTCAAGTATATATAGGGGGAAAGAGGGGCTGCGCCCCCTTTAGGGTTTCCCACCCGAAGGGGTGCGGCCAGCCCTAGATGGGACTTGGGGGCGGCCAAGAGGGGAGGAGTGCCTCCCAAGTCAAGTGGAGGCCCTCCTTAGGGTTTCCCCTTCCCATGCGCATGGGCCTTGGGGGCTGGTGCCCTTGGCCCATTATGGCTAGGGCGCCCCTCACAGCCCATGCTACTGTATTGGACGTGGTGGAACAATTTCCGGACCTCCGGACCCCTCCGGAATCCTCCGAACCTTCGAAGCTTCCCGTACAATACCGAAAAAACCCGAACTTTTCCTAACCCGAAAAACAACTTTCCATATATAAATCTTTACCTCCGGACCATTCCGAACTCCTCGTGACGTCCGGGATCTCATCCGGACTCGAACAACATTCGGTAACCACATACAAACTTCCTTTATAACCCTAGCGTCATCGAACCTTAAGTGTGTAGACCCTACGGGTTCGGGAGACATGTAGACATGACCGAGACGTTCTCCGGTCAATAACCAACAGCGGGATCTGGATACCCATGTTGGCTCCCACATGTTCCACGATGATCTCATCGGATGAACCACGATGTCAAGGACTCAATCGATCCCGTATACAATTCCCTTTGTCTAGCGGTATTGTACTTGCCCGAGATTCGATCGTCGGTATCCCGATACCTTGTTCAATCTCGTTTCCGGCAAGTCTCTTTACTCGTTCCGTAACACATCATCCCGTGATCAACCCCTTGGTCACATTGTGCACATTATGATGATGTCCTACCGAGTGGGCCCAGAGATACCTCTCCGTTTACGGAGTGACAAATCCAGTCTCGATTCGTGCCAACCCAGCAGACACTTTCGGAGATACCGTAGTGCACCTTTATAGTCACCCGATTCGTTGTGACGTTTGGTACACCCAAAGCATTCCCTACGGTATCCGGGAGTTGCACAATCTCATGGTCTAAGGAAAAGATACTTGACATTAGAAAAGCTTTAGCATACGAACTACGATCTTTGTGCTAGGCTTAGTATTGGGTCTTGTCCATCACATCATTCTACTAATGATGTGATCCCGTTATCAATGACATCCAATGTCCATGGTTAAGAAACCGTAACCATCTGTTGATCAACGAGCTAGTCAATAGAGGCTTACTAGGGACATGGTGTTGTCTATGTATCCACACATGTATCTGAAGTTTCCTATCAATACAATTATAGCATGGATAATAAGCGATTATCGTGAACAAGGAAATATAATAATAACTAATTTATTATTGCCTCTAGGGCATATTTCCAACAGTCTCCCACTTGCACTAGAGTCAATAATCTAGTTCACATCGTCATGTGATTAACATCGATAGGTCACATCGCCATGTGACCAACACCCAAAGAGTTTACTAGTGTCGTAAACTAGTTCACATCATCATGTGATTTAGGCTCAACGAGTTACGAGGTTTGATCATGTTTTGCTTGTGAGAGAGGTTTTAGTCAGCGGGTTTTTAGTCAACGGGTCTCGAACCTTTCAGATCCGTGTGTGCTTTGCAAAATTTCTAGGTCATATTATAAATGCTGCTTCCACGCCCCACTTGGAGCTATTCCAAATGGTTGTTCCACTATACGTATCCTGTTTGCTACTTAGAGTCATTTGGATAGGTGTTAAAGCTTGCATCGACGTAACCCTTTACGCCGAACTCTTTATCACCTCCATAATCGAGAAACATGTCCTTATTTACTCCAAGGACAATTTTGACCGCTGTCCAATGATCCATTCCTGGATCATTCTTGTACCCTATAGTGACTCATGGCAAGGCACACTTCGGTCGGCACACAGCATAGCATACTATAGAGCCTATGTCTGAAGCATAGGGGACGACCTTCGTCCTTTCTCTCTTTTCTGCCGTGGTCGAGCTTTTAACTCTTAACTTCATACCTTACAACTCAGGCAAGAACTCCTTCTTTGACTGATCCATCTTGAACACTTTCAAGATTATGTCAAGGTATGTGCTCATTTGAAAGTATTATTAAACATTTTGATCTATCTTATAGATCTTGATGCTTATTGTTCAAGTAGCCTAATCCAGGTTTTCTATTGAAAATCATCTTTCAAATAACCCTATATGCTTTCGGAAATTCTACATCATTTCGATCATCAATATGTCAACAACATATACTCATCGGAAATTCTATAGTGCTCCCACTCACTTCTTTGGAAATACAAGTTTCTCATAAACTTTGTATAAACCCAAAATCTTTGATCATCTCATCAAAGCGCACATTCCAACTCCGAGATGCTTACTCCGGTCCTTAGAAAGGATCGCTGGAGCCAGATACCTTTTAGCATCCTTAGGATCGACAAAACTTTCTGATTGTATCACATACAACCTTTCCTTACGAAAACTGGTAAGGAAACTCATTTTGACATCCATCTGCCAGATTTCATAAATGCAGCTTATGCTAACATGATTCCCACGGACTTAAGCATCGCTACGGATGAGAAAAACTCATCATAGTCAACTCCTTGAACTTGTGAAAAACTCTTCGCCACAAGTCGAGCTTCATAGAAGGTGACATTACCGTCCACGTCCGTCTTCTTCTTAAAGATCCATTTATTGCAATGGCTTGCCAATCATCGGGCAAGTCCACCAAAGTCCATGCTTTGTTATGATACATGGATCCTATCTCGGATTTCATGGCTTCTAACCATTTGTCGTAATTTGGGCCCACCATCGCTTCCCCATAGCTCGTAGGTTTATCAAGACAGGATCACCGTACCACTCACGAAGCGATGCTGGCGTCCTTGTCGCCCCTCTGAGGTTCGGTAGTGACTTGATCCAAGCTTCATGATCACTATCATAAGCTTCCACTTCAATTGGTGTAGGTGCCACGAACAATTTCACGTGCCTGCTACACACTAGTTGAAGTGATGGTTCAATAACCTCATCAAGTCTCCACCATCCTCCCACTCAACTTTCCGAGACAAACTTTTCCTCGAGAAACGACTTGATTCAAGAAACAATCCCTATTGCTTTCGGATCTGAATTAGGAGGTATACCCAACTGTTTTGGGTGTCCTATGAAGATGCATTTTATCCGCTTTGGGTTCGAGCTTATCAACCTGAAACTTTTTTCACATAAGCGCCATAGCCCCAAACTTTTAAGAAAGCGACAACTTAGGTTTCTCCAAAGCGGTGTCGTCTCAACGGAATTAAGTGGTGCCCCATTAAAGTGAGTGCGGTTGTCTCTAATGCCTAACCCATGAACGATAGTGGAAATTCGATAAGAGACATCATGGTACGCACCATATCCAATAAGGTGCAACTATGATGTTCGGACACACCATCACACTATGGTGTTCCGGTGTATTAATTGTGAAACAATTTGCACAATGTCTTAATTGTGTGCCAAAACTGTAACTCAGATATTCATCTCTATGATCATATCATAGACATTCTATCCTCTTGTCACGAAGATCTTAAACTTCACTCTGAAATTACTTGAACCATTCAATAATTCAGACTTGTGTTTCATCAAGTAAATATACCCAACATCTACTCGAATCATCTGTGAAGTAAGAACATAACGATATTCACTGCATGCCTCAAAGCACTTATTGGACTGCACACATCAAAATGTGTTACTTCCAACAAGTTGCTATCTAGTTCCATCTTCTTTGAGACCGAGGCTTTTCACTATCTTGTCCATGTGGTATGATTTGCATATCTCAAGTGATTCAAAATCAAGTGAGTCTAAACGATCCATCTGCATGGAGTTTCTTCATGCGTATGCACCAATAGACATGGTTCGCATGTCTCAAACTTTTCAAAACGAGTGAGTCCAAAGATCCATCAACATGGAGCTTCTTCATGCGTTTACACCAATATGACTTATATGGCGTTGCCACAAGTAAGTGGTAATATCATTACTATCTTATACTTTTGGCATGAAAATGTATTACTACGATCGAGATTCAATAAACCATTTATTTAGGTGCAAGACCATTGAAGGTATTATTCAAATAAACAGAGTAACCATTATTCTCCTTAGATGAATAACCGTATTGCGATAGACATAACCCAATCATGTCTATGCTCAACGCATAAACACCAAATAACAATTTTAGGCTTAACTCCAATCTCGATGGTAGAGGGAGCGTGCGATGCTTAATCACATCAACCTTGGAAATACTTCCAACACATATCTTGACTCACCTTTGGCTAGTCTCCGTTTATTCCGTAGCTTTTATTTCGAGTTACTAACACTTAGCAACCGAACCGGTATCTAATACCCTGGTGCTACTAGGAGTACTAGTAAAGTACACATTAACATAATGTATATCAAATATACTTCTATCGACCTTGCCAGCCTTCTCATCTACCAAGTATCTAGGGTGGTTCTGCTCCAGTGGCTGTTCCCCTTATTACGTAAGCACTTAGTCTCGGGTTTGGGTTCAACCTTGGGTTTCTTCACCGAGCGACAACTGATTTGCCGTTTCATGAAGTGTCCCTTCTTGCCCTTGCCCTTCTTGAAACTAGTGGTTTCACCAACCATCAACAATTGATGCTCCTTCTTGATTTCTACATTCGCGGTGTCGAACATTGCGAATGGCTCAAGGATCATCATATCTATCCCTGATATGTTATAGTTCATCACGAAGCTTCTAGCAGCTTGGTGGCAATGACTTTTGGAGAAACATCACTATCTCATCTAGAAGATCAACTCCCACTCGATTCAAGTGATTGTTGTACTCAGACAATCTGAGCACAAGCTCAAATGATTGAGCTTTTCTCCCTTAGTTTGCAGGCTAAGAAAATCGTGGGAGGTCTTTTACCTCTTGACGTGGGCACGAGCTTGAAATCCCAATTTCAGCCCTCGAAACATCTCATATGTTCCACGATATTTCGAAAACGTCTTTGGTGCCTCAACTCTAAACCGTTTAACTGAACTATCATGTAGTTATCAAAAACGTGTATGTCCGATGTTCGCAACATCCACGCAGGGCGACGTTTGGGGTTCAAAGACCTTGGCGGTGCATTAAGGACATAAGCTATCTCATGTCCGCATAATCGCTCTTGTCAACTTTCAACTATAT
Organism: Aegilops bicornis; assembly: GCA_021605145.1. Lineage (NCBI taxonomy): Eukaryota > Viridiplantae > Streptophyta > Magnoliopsida > Poales > Poaceae > Aegilops > Aegilops bicornis. The sequence continues at coordinate 220,773,699 of CM038674.1, read as the reverse complement.
TTTCTCTAGGAACATATCTAAGCAGTGGAACTAAAGCGCGAGCTTCTGACATAATTTGCAAAAGGTCTTTTGACTATGTTCAAGATAATTAAGTTCATCTTATGAACTCCCACTCGAGATAGACATCCCTCGGTCATCTAAGTGATTACATGATCCGAGTCAACTAAGCCGTGTCCGATCATCACGTGAGACGGACAAGTCATCATCGGTGAACATCTTCATGTTGATCGTATCTACTATACGACTCATGCTCGACCTTTCGGTCTCGTGTTCCGAGGCCATGTCTGTACATGCTAGGCTCGTCAAGTTAACCCTAAGTGTTTCGCATGTGTAAATCTGTCTTACACCCGTTGTATGTGAACGTAAGAATCCATCACACCCGATCATCACGTGGTGCTTAGAAGCGACGAACTGTAGCAACGGTGCACATGTCGGGGAGAACACTTCTTGAAATTTTTGTAAGGGATCATCTTATTTACTACCGTCGTTCTAAGTAAACAAGATGCATAAACATAATAAACATCACATGCAATTATATGGTAGTGACATGATATGGCCAATATCATATAGCTCCATTGATCTCCATCTTCGGGCTCCATGATCATCATCGTCAGCGGCATGACACCATGATCTCCATCATCATGATCTCCATCATCATGATCTCCATCATCGTGTCTTCATGAAGTTGTCTCGCCAACTATTACTTCTACTACTATGGCTACCGTTAGCAATAAAGTAAAGTAATTACATGGTGCTTCGCTCTCCTGTTTCCACGGCATGGAAGGGTCGGCAGGTGCGGGACTCCGGCGTCTCTATGGCGGAGCGTGCGGAGCGTCGCGCCGCGGCTAGGGACTTTCCTCCTGCAGGTTCGTCTGCCCTTCAAGCTCCTCCTTCTTCCCCAGTTCGCTTAGTTTTACCTGCTTTATCAGATGACTATTTGTTGCATATTATGTCGGATATTGGGGTGGTTGATATCCCGGGGCTGGGCTCTTCCTCTCAACTTCTCTGTGTCATTCGGGCAAATGAGGCAGCCCAGGCTGCCATCGCTAAGGCTATGGATGCCGCGAAGTGTGCTGGCCCTATTGGGGTTCAGGGCCAGCCCGGGGTGGCAGATGCAACTACTGGTTGTGGCCAGGCGTCTGCCCCCCACCCCCCCCAAGTTCCTATTAAATCTGGTCGTTCCAAATGTTCTAAGGCTTATGTCTCCCTGGGCAGATCGAGTCTCCGTATCAAAAACCTTTCTTTTAGATGAGAGCTCTTTTTTGGAATGTTCGTGGTTTCGGTGCTAGGGGGCACCGGGACCAGATTCATGACTTGGTGTGTGGTGAGCATATTGACATTTTAGGTCCGGTCGAAACTTTCAAGGAATCCTTTTCCCTTTCTGAACTGTCTGCGATTGCTGGGATGGGTAGATTTGACTGGCACTTTCTCCCTACCTCGGGTCATTCTGGAGGTATCCTGATTGGCTCCAAGCGGGACATCTTTGACTTCATTGCTTTTGACCATGGCATCTTTTGGGCAAGCTGCGTTGTTCATCATCGCCAACTGAATATTGTAGGGGAACGTAGCAGAAATTCAAAATTTTCCTACGTGTCACCAAGATCTATCTATGGAGAAACTAGCAACGAGGGAAGGAGAGTGCATCTACATACCCTTGTAGATCGCTAAGCGGAAGCGTTCATGAGAACGGGGTTGAAGGAGTCGTACTCGTCGTGATCCAAATCACCGGAGATCCTAGTGCCGAACGGACGGCACCTCCGCGTTCAACACACGTGACAGCCCGGTGGCGCCTCCCACGCCTTGATCCAGCAAGGAGAGAGGGAGAGGTTGAGGAAGACTCCATCCAGCAGCAACACAACGGCGTGGTGGTGATGGAGGAGCGTGGCAATCTCGCAGGGCTTCGCCAAGCACCAAGGGAGAGGAGGAGGAGGAGAGGCAGGGCTGCACCAAGAGGGAGAAAACTCATGTGTGTTGGGCAGCCCAAAAACTCAAGTATATATAGGGGGAAAGGGGGGCTGCGCCCCTTTATGGTTTCCCACCCGAAGAGTGCGGCCAGCCCTAGATGGGACTTGGGGCGGCCAAGAGGGAGGAGTGCCTCCCAAGTCAAGTGGAGGCCCTCCCCTTAGGGTTTCCCCTTCCCATGCGCATGGGCCTTGGGGGCTGGTGCCCTTGGCCCATTATGGCTAGGGCGCCCCCTACAGCCCATGCTACTGTATTGGACGTGGTGGAACAATTTCCGGACCTCCGGACCCTCCGGAATCCTCCGAACCTTCCGGAAGCTTCCGGTACAATACCGAAAAAACCCGAACTTTTTCCGGAACCGAAAAACAACTTTCCATATATAAATCTTTACCTCCGGACCATTCCGAACTCCTCGTGACGTCAGGGATCTCATCCGGACTCGAACAACATTCGGTAACCACATACCAACTTCCTTTATAACCCTAGCGTCATCGAACCTTAAGTGTGTAGACCCTACGGGTTCGGGAGACATGTAGACATGACCGAGACGTTCTCCGGTAAATAACCAACAGCGGGATCTGGATACCCATGTTGGCTCCCACATGTTCCACGATGATCTCATCGGATGAACCACGATGTCAAGGACTCAATCGATCCCGTATACAATTCCCTTTGTCTAGCGGTATTGTACTTGCCCGAGATTCGATCGTCGGTATCCCGATACCTTGTTCAATCTCGTTTCCGCAAGTCTCTTTACTCGTTCCGTAACACATCATCCCGTGATCAACCCCTTGGTCACATTGTGCACATTATGATGATGTCCTACCGAGTGGGCAGAGATACCTCTCCGTTTACACGGAAAATCCCAGTCTCGATTCGTGCCAACCCAATGAGACACTTTCGGAGATACCTGTAGTGCACCTTTATAGTCACCCGATTACGTTGTGACGTTTGGTACACCCAAAGCATTCCCTACGGTATCCGGAGTTGCACAATCTCATGGTCTAAGGAAAAGATACTTGACATTAGAAAAGCTTTAGCATACGAACTACGATCTTTGTGCTAGGCTTAGTATTGGGTCTTGTCCATCACATCATTCTACTAATGATGTGATCCCGTTATCAATGACATCCAATGTCCATGGTTAGGAAACCGTAACCATCTGTTGATCAACGAGCTAGTCAATAGAGGCTTACTAGGGACATGGTGTTGTCTATGTATCCACACATGTATCCTGAGTTTCCTATCAATACAATTATAGCATGGATAATAAACGATTATCGTGAACAAGGAAATATAATAATAACTAATTTATTATTGCCTCTAGGGCATATTTCCAACAGTCTCCCACTTGCACTAGAGTCAATAATCTAGTTCACATCGTCATGTGATTAACAGCGATAGGTCACATCGCCATGTGACCAACACCCAAAGAGTTTACTAGTGTCGTAAACTAGTTCACATCATCATGTGATTTAGGCTCAACGAGTTACGAGGTTTGATCATGTTTTGCTTGTGAGAGAGGTTTTAGTCAACGGGTTTTAGTCAACGGTCCGAACCTTTCAGATCCGTGTGTGCTTTGCAAATTTCTAGGTCATATTATAAATGTTGCTTCCACGCCCACTTGGAGCTATTCCAAATGGTTGTTCCACTATATGTATCCTGTTTGCTACTTAGAGTCATTCGGATAGGTGTTAAAGCTTGCATCGACGTAACCCTTTACGCCAACTCTTTATCACCTCCATAATCGAGAAACATGTCCTTATTTACTCCAAGGACAATTTTGATCATTGTCCAATGATCCATTCTGGATCATTCTTGTACCCTTGACCGACTCATGGCAAGGCACACTTCCTGCGGCACATAGCATAGCATACTATAGAGCCTATGTCTGAAGCATAGGGGGCGACCTTCGCCCTTTCTCTCTTTTACGCCGTGGTCGAGCTTTTAACTCTTAACTTCATACCTTACAACTCAGGCAAGAACTCCTTCTTTGGTGATCCATCTTGAACACTTTCAAGATTATGTCAAGGTATGTGCTCATTTGAAAGTATTATTAAACATTTTGATCTATCTTATAGATCTTGATGCTTATTGTTCAAGTAGCCTAATCCAGGTTTTCTATTGAAAATCATCTTTCAAATAACCCTATATGCTTTCCAGAAATTCTACATCATTTACGATCATCAATATGTCAACAACATATACTCATCGTAAATTCTATAGTGCTCCCACTCACTTCTTTGGAAATACAAGTTTCTCATAAACTTTGTATAAACCCAAAATCTTTGATCATCTCATCAAAGCGCACATTCCAACTCCGAGATGCTTACTCCGGTCCTTAGAAAGGATCATTTGGAGCCAAAGATACCTTTTAGCATCCTTAGGATCGACAAAACTTTACGATTGTATCACATACAACCTTTCCTTACGAAAACTGGTAAGGAAACTCATTTTGACATCCATCTGCCAGATTTCATAAATGCAGCTTATGCTAACATGATTCCCACGGACTTAAGCATCGCTACGGATGAGAAAAACTCATCATAGTCAACTCCTTGAACTTGTGAAAAACTCTTCGCCACAAGTCGAGCTTCATAGAAGGTGACATTACCGTCCACGTCCGTCTTCTTCTTAAAGATCCATTTATTGCAATGGCTTGCCAATCATCGGGCAAGTCCACCAAAGTCCATGCTTTGTTATGATACATGGATCCTATCTCGGATTTCATGGCTTCTAACCATTTGTCGAATTTGGGCCCACCATCGCTTCCCCCATAGCTCGTAGGTTTATCAAGACAGGATCACCGCATTCACTCAAGCAAAGCGATGCCGTCCTTGTCGTCCCCACGAGGTTCGGTAGTGACTTGATCCAAGCTTCATGATCACTATCATAAGCTTCCACTTCAATTGGTGTAGGTGCCACGGGAACAATTTCACGTGCCTGCTACACACTAGTTGAAGTGATGGTTCAATAACCTCATCAAGTCTCCACCATCCTCCCACTCAACTTTCCGAGACAAACTTTTCCTCGAGAAACGACTTGATTCAAGAAACAATCCCTATTGCTTTCGGATCTGAATTAGGAGGTATACCCAACTGTTTTGGGTGTCCTATGAAGATGCATTTTATCCGCTTTGGGTTCGAGCTTATCAACCTGAAACTTTTTCACATAAGCGCCATAGCCCCAAACTTTTAAGAAACGACAACTTAGGTTTCTCCAAACGGTGTCGTCTCAACGGAATTAAGTGGTGCCCCATTAAAGTGAGTGCGGTTGTCTCTAATGCCTAACCCATGAACGATAGTGGAAATTCGATAAGAGACATCATGGTACGCACCATATCCAATAAGGTGCAACTATGATGTTCGGACACACCATCACACTATGGTGTTCCAGCGGTATTAATTGTGAAACAATTTGCACAATGTCTTAATTGTGTGCCAAAACTCGTAACTCAGATATTCATCTCTATGATCATATCATAGACATTCTATCCTCTTGTCACGAAGATCTTAAACTTCACTCTGAAATTACTTGAACCATTCAATAATTCAGACTTGTGTTTCATCAAGTAAATATACCCAACATCTACTCGAATCATCTGTGAAGTAAGAACATAACGATATTCATCAAGATGCCTCAGCACTTATTGGACTGCACACATCAAAATGTGTTACTTCCAACAAGTTGCTATCTAGTTCCATCTTACTGAGACCGAGGCTTTTCAGTCATCTTGTCCATGTGGTATGATTTGCATATCTCAAGTGATTCAAAATCAAGTGAGTCTAAACGATCCATCTGCATGGAGTTTCTTCATGCGTATGCACCAATAGACATGGTTCGCATGTCTCAAACTTTTCAAAGCGAGTGAGTCCAAAGATCCATCAACATGGAGCTTCTTCATGCGTTTACACCAATATGACTTATATGGCGATTGCCACAAGTAAGTGGTAATATCATTACTATCTTATACTTTTGGCATGAAAATGTGTATTACTACGATCGAGATTCAATAAACCATTTATTTAGGTGCAAGACCATTGAAGGTATTATTCAAATAAAGCGAGTAACCATTATTCTCCTTAGATGAATAACCGTATTGCGATAGACATAACCCAATCATGTCTATGCTCAACGCAAACACCAAATAACAATTTTAGGCTTAACTCCAATCTCGATGGTAGAGGGAGCGTGCGATGCTTAATCACATCAACCTTGGAAATACTTCCAACACATATCTTCGGCTCACCTTTGGCTAGTCTCCGTTTATTCCGTAGCTTTTATTTCGAGTTACTAACACTTAGCAACCGAACCGGTATCTAATACCCTGGTGCTACTAGGAGTACTAGTAAAGTACACATTAACATAATGTATATCAAATATACTTCTATCGACCTTGCCAGCCTTCTCATCTACCAAGTATCTAGGGTGGTTACGCTCCGATGGCTGTTCCCCTTATTACGTAAGCACTTAGTCTCGGGTTTGGGTTCAACCTTGGGTTTCTTCACTGGAGCAAGAAGCGATTTGCCGTTTCATGAAGTGTCCCTTCTTGCCCTTGCCCTTCTTGAAACTAGTGGTTTCACCAACCATCAACAATTGATGCTCCTTCTTGATTTCTACATTCATGTGTCGAACATTGCGAATGGCTCAAGGATCATCATATCTATCCCTGATATGTTATAGTTCATCACGAAGCTTCTAGCAGCTTGGTGGCAATGACTTTTGGAGAAACATCACTATCTCATCTAGAAGATCAACTCCCACTCGATTCAAGTGATTGTTGTACTCAGACAATCTGAGCACAAGCTCAAATGATTGAGCTTTTCTCCCTTAGTTTGCAGGCTAAGAAAATCGTGGGAGGTCTTATACCTCTTGACGTGGGCACGAGCTTGAAATCCCAATTTCAGCCCTCGAAACATCTCATATGTTCCGCGATATTTCGAAAACGTCTTTGGTGCCTCAACTCTAAACCGTTTAACTGAACTATCATGTAGTTATCAAAAACGTGTATGTCCGATGTTCGCAACATCCACGCATTTACGCTTGGGGTTCAAAGACACCGAGCGGTGCATTAAGGACATAAGCTATCTCTTGTCCGCATAATCGCTCTTGTCAACTTTCAACTATATTTTCTCTAGGAACATATCTAAACAGTGGAACTAAAGCGCGAGCTTACGACATAATTTGCAAAAGGTCTTTTGACTATGTTCAAGATAATTAAGTTCATCTTATGAACTCCCACTCGAGATAGACATCCCTCCGTCATCTAAGTGATTACATGATCCGAGTCAACTAAGCCGTGTCCGATCATCACGTGAGACGGACAAGACAACATCGGTTAACATCTTCATGTTTAACGTATCTACTAAACGACTAAAGCTCGACCTTTCGGTCACAAGTGTTCCGATGCCAAGTCTGTACATTCTAGGCTCGTCAAGTTAACCCTAAGTGTTTCGCATGTGTAAATCTGTCTTACACCCGTTGTATGTGAACGTAAGAATCCATCACACCCGATCATCACGTGGTGCTTAGAAGCTGACGAACTGTAGCGGTGCACAGTCGAGGAGAACACTTCTTGAAATTTTTGTAAGGGATCATCTTATTTACTACCGTCGTTCTAAGTAAACAAGATGCATAAACATAATAAACATCACATGCAATTATATGGTAGTGACATGATATGGCCAATATCATATAACTCCATTGATCTCCATCTTCGGGGCTCCATGATCATCATCGTCAACGGCATGACACCATGATCTCCATCATCATGATCTCCATCATCATGATCTCCATCATCGTGTCTTCATGAAGTTGTCTCGCCAACTATTACTTCTACTACTATGGCTACCGGTTAGCAATAAAGTAAAGTAATTACATGGTGCTGCGCTCTCCTGTTTCCACGGCATGGAAGGGTCGGCAGGTGCGGGACTCCGGCGTCTCTATGGCGGAGCGTGCGGAGCGTCGCGCCGCGGCTAGGGACTTTCCTCCTGCAGGTTCGTCTGCCCTTCAAGCTCCTCCTTCTTCCCCAGTTCGCTTAGTTTTACACCTTTATCGAGATGACTATTTGTTGCATATTATGTCGGATATTAGGGTGGTTGATATCCCGGGGCTGGGCTCTTCCTCTCAACTTCTCTGTGTCATTCGGGCAAATGAGGCAGCCCAGGCTGCCATCGCTAAGGCTATGGATGCCGCGAAGTGTGCTGGCCCTATTGGGGTTCAGGGCCAGCCCGGGGTGGCAGATGCAACTCATCGGTTGTGGCGGCGTCCCCCCCCCAAGTTCCTATTAAATCTGGTCGTTCCAAATGTTCTAAGGCTTATGTCTCCTGGCAGATCGAGTCTCCGTATCAAAAACCTTTCTTTTAGATGAGAGCTCTTTTTGGAATGTTAAGTGGTTTCGGTGCTAGGGGCACGGGACCAGATTCATGACTTGGTGTGTGGTGAGCATATTGACATTTTAGGTCCAGTCGAAACTTTCAAGGAATCCTTTTCCCTTTCTCGAACTGTCTGCGATTCTTTGGGATGGGTAGATTTGACTGGCACTTTCTCCCTACCTCGGGTCATTCTGGAGGTATCCTGATTGGCTCCAAGCGGGACATCTTTGACTTCATTTCTTTTGACCATGGCATCTTTTGGGCAAGCTGCGTTGTTCATCATCGCCATGGCTGAATATTGTAGGGGAACGTGGCAGAAATTCAAAATTTTCCTACGTGTCACCAAGATCTATCTATGGAGAAACTAGCAACGAGGGAAGGAGAGTGCATCTACATACCCTTGTAGATCGCTAAGCGGAAGCGTTCATGAGAACGGGGTTGAAGGAGTCGTACTCGTCGTGATCCAAATCACCGGAGATCCTAGTCTTTGAACGGACGGCACCTCCGCGTTCAACACACGTACAGCCGGTGACGCGTCCCACGCCTTGATCCAGCAAGGAGAGGGAGAGGTTGAGGAAGACTCCATCCAGCAGCAACACAACGGCATGGTGGTGATGGAGGAGCGTGGCAATCCCGCAGGGCTTCGCCAAGCACCAAGGGAGAGGAGGAGGAGAGGCAGGGCTGCACCAAGAGGGAGAGAACTCATGTGTGTTGGGCAGCCCAAAACCTCAAGTATATATAGGGAAAGAGGGCTGCGCCCCTTTAGGGTTTCCCACCCGGAAGGGTGCGGCCAGCCCTAGATGGGACTTGGGGCGGCCAAGAGGGGAGGAGTGCCTCCCAAGTCAAGTGGAGGCCCTCCCCTTAGGGTTTCCCCCTTCCCATGCGCATGGGCCTTGGGGCTGGTGCCCTTGGCCCATTATGGCTAGGGCGCCCCCTACAGCCCATGCTACTGTATTGGACGTGGTGGAACAATTTCCGGACCTCCGACCCCTCCGAATCCTCCGGAACCTTCTGGAAGCTTCCCGGTACAATACCGAAAAAACCCGAACTTTTTCCGGAACCCGAACAACAACTTTCCATATATAAATCTTTACCTTCGGACCATTCCGGAACTCCTCGTGACGTCCGGGATCTCATCCGGGACTCCGAACAACATTCGGTAACCACATACAAACTTCCTTTATAACCCTAGCGTCATCGAACCTTATGTGTAGACCCTACGGGTTCGGGAGACATGTAGACATGACCGAGACGTTCTCCAGTAAATAACCAACAGCGGATCTGGATACCCATGTTGGCTCCCACATGTTCCACGATGATCTCATCGGATGAACCACGATGTCAAGGACTCAATCGATCCCGTATACAATTCCCTTTGTCTAGCGGTATTGTACTTGCCGAGATTCGATCGTCGGTATCCCGATACCTTGTTCAATCTCGTTTCCGGCAAGTCTCTTTACTCGTTCCGTAACACATCATCCCGTGATCAACCCCTTGGTCACATTGTGCACATTATGATGATGTCCTACCGAGTGGGCCCAGAGATACCTCTCCGTTTACACGGAAAATCCCAGTCTCGATTCGTGCCAACCCAACAGACACTTTCGGAGATACCTGTAGTGCACCTTTATAGTCACCCAGTTACGTTGTGACGTTTGGTACACCCAAAGCATTCCTACGGTATCCGGGAGTTGCACAATCTCATGGTCTAAGGAAAAGATACTTGACATTAGAAAAGCTTTAGCATACTAACTACGATCTTTGTGCTAGGCTTAGTATTGGGTCTTGTCCATCACATCATTCTACTAATGATGTGATCCCGTTATCAATGACATCCAATGTCCATGGTTAGGAAACCGTAACCATCTGTTGATCAACGAGCTAGTCAATAGAGGCTTACTAGGGACATGGTGTTGTCTATGTATCCACACATGTATCTGAAGTTTCCTATCAATACAATTATAGCATGGATAATAAATGATTATCGTGAACAAGGAAATATAATAATAACTAATTTATTATTGCCTCTAGGGCATATTTCCAACAGTCTCCCACTTGCACTAGAGTCAATAATCTAGTTCACATCGTCATGTGATTAACACTGATAGGTCACATCGCCATGTGACCAACACCCAAAGAGTTTACTAGTGTCTGTAAACTAGTTCACATCATCATGTGATTTAGGCTCAACGAGTTCTGAGGTTTGATCATGTTTTGCTTGTGAGAGAGGTTTTAGTCAACGGGTTTTAGTCAATGGGTCTGAACCTTTCAGATCCGTGTGTGCTTTGCAAATTTCTAGGTCATATTATAAATGCTGCTTCCACGCCCCACTTGGAGCTATTCCAAATGGTTGTTCCACTATACGTATCCTGTTTGCTACTTAGAGTCATTCGGATAGGTGTTAAAGCTTGCATCGACGTAACCCTTTACGCCGAACTCTTTATCACCTCCATAATCGAGAAACATGTCCTTATTTACTCCAAGGACAATTTTGACCCATTGTCCAATGATCCATTCTGGATCATTCTTGTACCCCTTGACCGACTCATGGCAAGGCACACTTCGGTCTTGACACAAGATAGCATACTATAGAGCCTATGTCCGAAGCATAGGGGACGACCTTCGTCCTTTCTCTCTTTTCTGCCGTGGTCGAGCTTTTAACTCTTAACTTCATACCTTACAACTCGTGCAAGAACTCCTTCTTTGACTGATCCATCTTGAACACTTTCAAGATTATGTCAAGGTATGTGCTCATTTGAAAGTATTATTAAACATTTTGATCTATCTTATAGATCTTGATGCTTATGGTGGTTTACGGGCCCGCGGATCATTCGCTTGCTCCTCTTTTTTTGGATGAAATCTTGATCAAGATTGAGGCCTGCAATATCCCTCTTCTTATTGGGGGAGACTTTAACCTGATTCGCTCTCCGGCTGACAAGAACAATACTAATTTCTCGTGGCCTCTCGCCAATGCTTTTAACGATTTCATTAGCACATGCGCCCTTCGTGAGCTTCCTAGGGTGAGGGCTCGTTTCACCTGGTCTAATCATCAAGCCTCTCTTGTCCGGTCGGTGCTGGACAGGGTTTTTGTGTCTGATTGATGGGATATGCTATTTTCCCCGTGCGTTACTCAAGTCCAGGCCTGCGGTTGGGTCTGACCATGTCCCCCTTGTCCTTGACGCGGGTATCCTGGCTATCGCCACGACCTTCTGTTTCCAGTTTGATGCTTCTTGGCTTATGGTAGAGGGCTTTTATGATATGCTTGGTTCTAGGATCTCTATGTTTCTTTCTTCTCCTCTACGCTCCTTTGGTCCTCTAGATGATTGGCATAAACTTTATTACAAGCTTCGTAAATTCCTTAAGGGGTGGTCTTGAAACAGGGTGGCTGAGGCCCGTAAAGAAAAAGACTCCCTAGAATCTCAAATCCGGGATCTTGATCTTTCTGCCGATTCTTGTGGTCTCTCCTCCTCTCAATGGGCCACTCGTTACGCCCTGGAATATGCCTTGCTGGTGCTTCACCACCAGTCGGAAATCTACTGGCGCCAAAGAAGGGCCCTTAATTGGACCTTGAAGGGGGATGCGATGATGACATACTTTTTTGCGATTGCCAATGGAAGACGCCGCAGATGCTTCATTGACTCCCTGGTTATTGATGGCGTTAGAACCTCGGACCAACCCACCATTATGGCACACATTGTTGGATTCTATTCTAATCTCCTTAGCTCTAAGACTGATCCTGGGGTTGGTCTCTGTCCTAGATTCTGGGATTCTGGTGCTAGGATCTCTCCGGACGAAAACTTGGGTCTAATGGTCCCCCTATCTGACGAGGAGATCTGGCAGGTCATTAGCTCGGCTAACACGAACGCGGCTTCCGGGCCTGATGGTTTCTCTATCCCTTTCTTTAGAAAAATTTGGCCGCAGTTGCGGGATCTTATCTGTAAAGTTATTTGAGGTTTCTGGTTGGGTACGGTGGATGTCTCTCGCCTTAATTATGCAGTCATTACCTTAATTCCTAAAGTCAAGGGAACGGATTTGATCTCGCAATTTAGGCCGATTGCCCTTATTAATAATTTCGCCAAGTTTCTGGCCAAAGGATTGGCTACGCGCTTGTCTCCCATTGCCCATCGTACCATCATCCCTTTTCAGTCGTCTTTCATTAAAGGTCGCTTCATCCTAGATGGGGTTCTATGCTTGCATGAGATGTTCATGACCTTAAAATTCGCAAAACGAAAGCGGTTATTCTTAAACTTGATTTTGAGAAGGCTTACGATTCGGTTAGCTGGCCTTTTTGCGTAGAGTGTTGTTGGCCAAAGGCTTCGACGGTCCCCTTGTTCATAGAATTATGAAGTTAGTCTCGGGTGGCCACACTGCTATTAATGTTAACGGCCAGGTCAGTAAGTTCTTTGCCAATGGTAGGGGCCTGCGGTAGGGCGACCCTGCCTCGCCTATCCTGTTCAATTTTGTGGTTGATGCTTTATCTCGCTTGCTATCTAGGGAAGCTACCTCCGGGCATATCTCCCCTGTTAGCAACCACCTTATCCCCCCTGGTCTGACCCATCTCCAATACGCAGACGGCACTATTATCATGGTTGATCTGAATGACGCCTGCCTTGCGCACCTAATGTTTATTCTTCTCTGCTTCGAGGCAATGTCGGGTCTCAAGATTAACTTTGCCAAAAGTGAAGTGGTTGTTACAGGGGTGGATGATTCGGAGGCTATCCGAGTGGCTCACCTACTTAATTGTAAGCTGGGATCCTTCCCGTTCAAATACTTAGGCCTTCCGGTTTCTCCGGACGTGCTTCATGCCAAGGATTTTGCCCCTCTGGTTACTAAGGTGGGTAACAGGGTCCTCCCCTGGCGGGGCAGATATAATTCGAATGCGGGTAAAGTTGCGCTTATTAACATCTGTCTCTCCTCCCTCCCCATGTTCTTGATGGGCTTTTACCTCTTGTCGGCTGGGATTCATGCTGGGTTTGATAAACATCGTGGAGCCTTCTACTGGAATGCGGCGGACAATCGCCGCAAATATCGCTTTGTGGAATGGAAGCTTATGTGCAGGCCCAAAAACCTTGGGGGGTTGGGGATCCTTAATACATCCATCATGAACCAATGCTTACTGATTAAGTGGTGGTGGAAGATTATGAGTGCGGAGGACCAGCCCCTGTGGCTGGACATCCTGAAAGCTAAATATTTCTCGTCCTCTAGCCTGATGTTTGCCATGTCGCGTGGCGGCTCGCAGTTCTGGAAGGCGTTGGTCAAAGTTAGGACGATTTTTCAATCCTTCATTAAATTTGTCGTTGGGGACGGCTCCTCGATTAGGTTTTGGTTAGACTGGTGGTGTGGAGATTCACCCCTCTCGGTGACCTTCCCTACTCTTTTTTCTTACTGTTCGAATCCTGCCATTTCTATTGCTATGTTAGCTTCCGAGGGGTGGAACTTGATCTTCCGGCGTTCCTTGTCGCCTGAAGAGTTCGAAGATTGGCAGCGTCTTACTGCCCTCTTCCCATCGCTCTTGACGGCTAGGGACTCGGTGACCTGGCCGATGTCTTCCTCTGGTCGGTTCTCTGTTAAATCTCTTTACTCCAAGCTCGTTGGGGGCACGCCCACTAACCGTTTCTCCCAGGTCTGGAAGGCTCGCCTTCCCCCTAAGATTAAAATCTTCTTGTGGCAAGACTTCCGGCGTCGGTTGCCTTCGGCTGATCAAATTCGTAAGAGAAATGGCCCGGGCTCCCAGTTATGTGCTCTTTGTGGTGCTGTTGAGGATACCGAACATATCTTTTTTCACTGTCACCTGGCTAAGCTAATTTGGAGTTGCGTTCGGGATTGGTTAAATGTCTCTTGGGCCCCTGCCTCCTTTGCAGAGTTTCGGGCTTTGGCCCATAATTTTATGGGCATATCTCGGCGAATCTTTTGGGTGGGCTTGGGAGCACTATGTTGGTCCCTTTGGACGACTAGGAAAAAATTTACTATCGAGCACGTGTTTCCTGCTAAACCTGTTGACTGCTTATTTAAATCATGTGCTCTCCTACAGCAGTCGAAGTCATTGACTAAGGACGACGACCATGAGGCGTTCACAGTGCTGACCTCCAAAATTCGGACGACGGCGTCTCTTTTATGCAGACAAGCGCAGGATGACTAAGAGCTTTTGTTTGGCTGCTTGGCTTTCTACCAGTTGGGTGATCCTTCTTCCGGCCTGCGTGCCATGTACTGGCGTGGGTGCCATGTACCAGATTTTTTCTTTTTGTACTCTGGCCGCTGTTGGGGCTTGGGGTTGTTGCTACCTTCCTGCGATGTTATTGCGACCTGCTGTATGGCTTTATTTATAAAGTCCGGCGTATGCCTTTTCTCTAAAAAAAACCAATCCCTTCCTTCCTTTTGATTGCTCAAAAGGTCGTTAAGGTTCTTCTCACCTTGTATGCACGACACAAGGCCTTTCTCAAGTTTCTCCTTCAACTTAGCATCCTCCTCAACAAGATGCACATGCTCATAACACGGGTTAGTAGCATTTGCATTATCAATTAAGACCATATGAGGAAAAGTGGCTTTCTCCTTAGTTAGCTTTACCTGGAGTTGATCACGAGACTCTTTGAGGATAGCATGAGCACCCTTCAAGACCTTGTGAGCCTTGTAAAGTACATCAAACTCCTCTTTGAGTCTAGCAAGATCAATCCCAAGCTTGGATTTCTCGGAATTTAGCACACGAGATACAACAAGAGCATGATCAAGATCTTTCTTCAATTTAGCATGGTCCTCGTTGTATGACTCCTCAAGAGCCAAACGATGATCGCGCTCTTCCTCAAGAGCATTGGAGAGATCCAAAATCTCATCGGCATAGTCACGACTATGCGCCTCCATCTTAGATATCGTATCTTCATGAGCCTCGATCATGTCATTGGCTTCACCAAGTTGTTCCAAGAGAGCAATGAAGTGCTTCTTGGATTTACCCTTAAGCTTACTCATAAAAGACTCAAATTCATTTTCCTCCACATTGGACCCCTCACTTTCATCAATGCAATCCGTCAAGGAAGGATTAGTAATGATGGTAGTTTTGATGTTGGGGGTTACCTTATTGGTGGCTTTAGCCATGAGGCACTTGGCGGTGATGTTCTCATTGGGTGAGTCGAAGAGAGACACCCGTGGAGTTGTCGCAATGGCAACGGAGGCCATGGCAACCGACTCAACATCTTCATTATCATCATCATCCTCAATGTACTCTTCTTGTGCCACCAACCCCTTGGGTGGAGTCTTCTTGGTGAAGTTGCTCTTGTTGGGGAAGGACTTGGCCTTGTCTTTTCGGATGAGATTGCCACCATTGTCTTCCATCTTCTCATAGGGACACTCCGCAACAAAGTGATTCACACTGGCACAATTGTAGCAAGTCCTCACTCGTTGCTTGCTCTTCGTGCCACTTGAGTTGTTCTTGTTGAAGTTGGGCCTTGAGTTCTTCTTGCTCCAAAATTGCCTTGAAGCGAGAGCCATGTGCTCATGATAAGCATATTTTGTATCTTCTGGGTTACTCTCCTCTTATTCCTCTTCATTCTCTTCTTCCACACTAACCTTGGCCTTCAAAGCAAGGTTGGGCTTCTTAGCTCTTTGAGAGCGCAACACTGCATTGTCGGTGGTCTTGTCCAATATCCTCATTGCCACAAACTCATCCAAGACTTCACTTGAGGACAAGGTGTGGAAGTCCGGCCTTTGACGGATGACGGAGGACATGGCCTTGTGATAAGGCATCATGGCCTTGAGGAACTTGCGCTTGATCCAATTATCATCCGTATCCTTGCTCCCATGATCTCAGAGGGAGACCGCGAGAGTGGTTAACCTCCGGTAAAGCTCACGAGGTTCTTCATCTTCATTCATTGCAAACTCATCGGCCTCATCTTGCACCACTTCATAGTTGGAGCATTGAATGATTGCGCTTCCCTTGTAAAGCAAAACAACATGGTGCCATGCTTTCTTGGCCATGGGAAAGGTCGGAGATGTGCAAGATCTTCGGAGGGAATTGCATCTTGGATGATGAAGAGAGCATTCTCGTTGAATTGATGATCCGCGGCTTCTCTAGGGGTGAAGTTGCTTGGGTCATGCGGATAGAAACCTTGCTCAATGATTCTCCAAAGGTTAGTATTAACATGGTTTAAATGACGTTTAAAGCGATATACCCAAGCATCAAAATCCTTATTTTTTACAATCTTAGGAGGAGGGACGGCATGATTTAAATGAGTGGAGGGAATAGGTCCTCCATAAGTAGGAGGTGGTTCCACATGGGCAAAAATGCCACTACCATTCTTACCACTAGACAAAGGAACTTTCTCACTAGTAGTTTCCCCCTTGTCGGAGTTAGCATCCGACACCTTGTTAGTGGGATCGACCACTTCCAACGGTGCGGTGGATAATTTGAGACCATCAAGAAAGTTCTTAAACATGCCTTTGACCTCGGTCGTCATGGAGTTTTTCAATGTGTGCAAAGCCACGTTGATCTCCTCACGTGAGACCGCGGTTGCCCCATCGGTCGTAGACAAGAAAGGATTCACACCGGAGTGCTCCTCCCCACCGTCTATGGTGTCAACCATACTCTTCGAACGACAAAGTCCTTAATAAAGAGACTAGGCTCTGATACCAATTGAAAGGATCGATATAGTTGACTAGAGGGGGGTGAATAGGCAACTAACAATTTTTAGCTTTTCTTTACCAATTTAAACTTTGCATCAAAGTAGGTTGTCTAGATATGCAACTAAGTGAGCAACCTATATGATGCAACAACAACAAGAACACAAGCAAGCAAAGGATACAACACAATATAAGCTTGCGCAAGTAAAGGTACGAGATAATCAAGAGTGGAGCCGGTGAAGACGAGGATGTGTTACCGAAGTTCCTTCCTTTTGAGGGGAATTACGTCTTTGTTGGAGCGGTGTGGAGGCAAAAATGCTCCCCAAGAAGCCACTAGGGCCACCGTATTCTCCTCACGCCCTCACACAATGTGAGATGACGTGATTCCACTATTGGTGCCCTTGGAGGCGGCGATCGAACCTTTACAAACAAGGTTGGGGCTATCTCCACAACTTAATTGGAGGCTCTCAACGACACCACGAAGCTTCACCACAATGGAATATGGCTCCGCGGTGACCTCAATCGTCTAGGGTGCTCCAACACCCAAGAGTAACAAGATCCCCAAGGGATTAGTGGGGGGAATCAAATTTCTCTTGATGGAAGTGTAGATCGGAGCATTCTCAACCAATCTCTTGAGAATCAACAAGTTTGATTGGCTAGGGAGAGAGATCGGGCGAAAATAGAGCTTAGAGCAACAATGGAGCTTGAGGATGGAAGAGGTGGTCAACTCGGAGAAGAAGACACCCCTTATACACTGATAGAACAAATCCAACCGTTATCCACTAACTCAACCCGCGACGAGCGGTACTACCATGCACAACAAGCGGTACTACCGCACGAGCCCATGGTACTACCTCGAGGCCCTGCGGTACTATCGCTAGCGCGGTAGGAGCTAACCAAGACCTGTGGCAAAGACGCCGAGGGCGGTAGAACCGCTGGCGTGGTACTACGGCTCCCCCTTGCGGTACTACCGCAAGGCAGGGTTGGTCAAGACTGGGAAGGCGCGGACATATAAAAATACATCCGTGGCTAATTCCGTTGAGTACCGATCCACGCAAAAATCCGACACAGTACTACCGCAAGCCTGGAGCGGTACTACCGCGTAGGGCGCGGATCAAAAAAATTACATACGCCCCTACTTCCGCTTATGCTGATGCGCCTGGCCAGAGCTCACGGTACTACCGCGCCCATGGCGCGGTACTACCGTGTAGGGCGCAGATGTAAAAAATTACATCCGCCCCTACAACCGCTCGAGCAATGAGCTCGTTTCGAGGATTACGGTACTACCGCTCCCAAGGAGCGGTACTATCAGGAGCACTTGCGGTACTACCGCACCGGGCCGGTACTATCAAGAGGGGCTCATGTACTACCGCTCAAGAGCAAGATTACCGCATGCCCCGATTCAAGAACACTAGGAGTCCTTCATTTTGCAGAGACACGGAGAAACGGAGGATGCCCCAAAGAGCCAAAGGAAAGGTGGTGCATAAAGGAACAGACGTGTATGTGTTGATTCCACCCAAACCTTTCCAACGCGGACCCCCTCTTAATAGTACGGCTTTCCTACGACTCAATTCCACCGAAAAGAAACGTAGAGAAACGCCGTCTTCAATAGTCTTCGAGGGGCACCAAATCGTCTTGTGCCTAGTCATGATATGTCTGAAAAGCTCAATGCACACGATTAGTCTGCAAATGCATTGTCATCAATCACCAAAACAACTAAGGGATAAATATGCCCTTACACCTGGCTGCGACATCGAAACTGGATCCTAGTTCTCTTCCATCTCAAAGGGGCACATATAGCGATACTCAAAAGCCACAGATGGCGAAGGTTCGTGTAGGCGTGTTGGATGCACAACTGTGTCATCGTATTTTCAGTGCCGAAGCGAACAAGGGAGGGGTGGTGGCAGTGTGGCTGCGATTATGCCGTGGTTGAAGATGTTGACATGTTTTGGGTATGCATGGCTATAGATTTGTGTTGCAAGGGTCTTCTTAAGATGATAGCACAGAGCTCCGGATGTCTTCTTTTTTTTTCCGGTTGTTTTAGTGTGCTGTAACACCCCCGATGTCATGTTGTAGTAATATCATGCCTAATGATGCTATGCCATCATAATTATTTTACTAATCCTCATTTTATTTCAAACCAAACTCAAATTCAAATTCGAATGCCAAGTCGAGTTATAATTATATAAAGCAGTAAATTAAAAATGTTCCTTAGGTTGAATATTCACTACATAATTTTCATACATTAACAAACTTTTTTTGAAATGTTTAAAATGCCTATGGATATTAAACAGTGGACCTGAGGTGCCCGTTTAGCCCTTTTAAATGCAATTATAATTTAAATAATTTCAATTTGGCCCCAAACTTTTTGTGCCACCCCCAAAATTTTATACTTGATTTATGTGCCAAGTTTCAGTTATAGCAAAAATCGTTTGCTGCATAATCTAAATGCAAAAGAGTGGTGGAAATATTACAGGAAATAAAAGGAAAATATGGGAGACCTACTATGCACTTAAGCCTGCTAAGCTACCGTGTGGCCAAGCCCACTTGGAGTCTCCCCTCTCCTCTATTCACAGAACAGGCGCAACTTCACATACTTGAAAGCCAACTCGATAAGTTCAAGATGAAGGATGGTAAAGACGTTTACTCTAGGCTTGCACTCATCAGTTTGAAATTGTTCGAAATTTCTGGATATTTCAATGAGTTCAGAAATTTATCTAATATCGGTATTTTAAACCTTGTCGTCCTCATCCATGTTTGAAGACCCCAACACGAGGGAGCCAAACTGGACGAAAGCAATCTTCATGGATATTAGTATAAAATGTTGTCAACTTCAGCATAGCGACATGAGCCTCTAAGATTATACTACATTTTCAAACACGTAAAAGTCTGACGAGAGGCATGAAACCCGCCTGGGCATGGATGCGTGAAGCGTGCACAATCAAAAGCGTCTTTTTCGTCAGCTGCAGGCCGGCGTGAAATCGCGCACAACAGCACAAGTCTCGCCACTGCTATATATACGCCTATGTATCCATTTCAAAACTCATCGAGCAGCTCTAGCATTCAGCGGCACACATTTTCTCCTGCTCCCAGAGTTCTTCCGGTCACCAAGAAGCAATTATAACATGGATGCCCAGAACAAGGAGGTCGCTGCTCTCATCGAGAAGATCGCCGGTCTCCAGTCCGCCATCGCCGAGCTGCCGTCGCTGAGCCCGTCCCCCGAGGTCGATAGGCTCTTCACCGACCTCGTCACGGCCTGCGTCCCGCCGAGCCCCGTGGACGTGACGAAGCTCAGCCCGGAGCACCAGAGGATGCGGGAGGCGCTCATCCGCCTCTGCTCCGCCGCCGAGGGGAAGCTCGAGGCGCACTACGCCGACCTGCTCGCCACCTTCGACAACCCGCTCGACCACCTCGCCCGCTTCCCCTACTACAGCAACTACGTCAACCTCAGCAGGCTGGAGTACGAGCTCCTGGCGCGCCACGTGCCGGGCATCGCGCCGGCGCGCGTCGCCTTCGTCGGCTCCGGCCCGCTGCCGTTCAGCTCCTTCGTCCTCGCCGCGCACCACCTGCCCGAGGCGCAGTTCGACAACTACGACCTGTGCGGCGCGGCCAACGAGCGCGCCAGGAAGCTGTTCGGCGCGAGCGAGGACGGCGTGGGCGCGCGCATGAAGTTCCACACGGCGGACGTCGCCGACCTCACGCAGGAGCTCGGCGCGTACGACGTGGTCTTCTCGCCGCGCTCGTCGGCATGGCGGCCGAGGAGAAGGCCAAGGTGATAGCCCACCTGGGCGCGCACATGGTGGAGGGCGCGTCCCTGGTCGTGCGGAGCGCCCACGGCGCGCGCGGCTTCCTGTACCCCATCGTCGACCCGGAGGACATCAGGCGGGGCGGGTTCGAGGTGCTGGCCGTGCACCACCCAGAAGGTGAGGTGATCAACTCTGTCATCGTCGCCCGTAAGGCCGTCGACGCGCAGCTCAGTGGGCCGCAGAACGGAGACGCGCACGCACGGGGCGCGGTGCCGCTGGTCAGCCCGCCATGCAGCTTCTCCACCAAGATGGAGGCGGGCGCGCTTGAGAAGAGCGAGGAGTTGGCCACCAAAGAGCTGGCCTTTTGATTCCAAAATGTGCGTGCTGATCATCTCTCCTCAACTCGTCATTCTGTCGCCTGCGATCGTGGTAAATTTCCTACTCGTGTGTGTTTTTGATGTTTGTGCCTGCAAGAGATATGCGTTCTGCCTTGTGGAGTTGTGGTGTTAATTTACACTCGTTACACAGTACCACTTGTATTTGTACCTGGAGTAGTGGTTTGTAAGAGAAATAACGTGTGATTTGAAGTGCAATTGCTAAATAATACTCCCTCCATCCCACAATATAAAAACGTTTTTCAAGCTAATATTGTGGGACGAAGGGAGTAAGGTGTTATGCAGCTGACGGTTCTTTGGCCGATGCACGAAACTAGCTAATCACCGTTAGATTAAATTCTTCTGTAAATAAAGAACGTGAGATCCTACCATCATCCACACGGTGTCCAGTAAAGGTGGTGTGCAAAGCTATCATTAACTCCCTAAAATATAAAATATTCTAACCATTTTCTGAATCGAATATATTTACTGTGTTTGTTTACTCATTTCAGTCCGTATGTAATTCATATTTAAAATGATTTAAATTTCTAAGCATCCTACAATTTGGAACAAAGTTGATAATTAGTAAGCCGACACAAACAATCATCCAATCCGATTACTACGATTCATGCAAGTATAGAGTAAGAGGCCTCCAAGTGCGTACACCCCAGACGTTGAGCCATTCACACCTCGACACACTACTCGCAGAACCATCGCCACTCCCACCTCAAAACATTGCAAGGCGTCTGCAGCAGAATGTGTACTGCTCAAGGCACTAGGCATCTCTGATTTTAATCTGGAGATCAATGAGGATGTAATCCAAGAATTCAAGCTGCTCTTCGGCTCGCCGTTGCACGAGCAACATTTGAGCCCATTGCGGCCATCTTTCGTAAGATAGTGCCACCGGATCTTGGGAGGGCTGTGATGAGCAGAAGAGTGGTCCCGTCATAGGCTCTTCGCGCTTGGTGTTGGTGTGGATTTATTTTATGAACCCCCATCTCGAGATGTTGTGCTGGAACATGCGTGGATTGCATAATCCTACGAAACCTAAATCCTTGAGGGAGTTCATTAGCATGGTGAGAGTAAACCTTGCCTGTCTACAAGAAACCAAATTGGAGACATTTGATGCTTTCATGGTCATGCAATTTCTTGGTCCTGCGTTTGCCGACTTCTAGTTCTTGCCTGCTACTCAATCTTCTGGAGGTATATTGGTTCCCTGGGACCCCGCTGCTCTGTCTATGGACAGCTTCTCGTATGACACAAACTTCCTTACTCGCAAGGTGAATGAGATCGACGGAAGCTCTTGATGGATCTCAGTTGTCTATGGGCCGTAGAGCTTTCCTGACAAAGCCCAATACCTCTTGGATCTTAGGGCTCGTCATGCTGCGTGCTCTGGACCATGTCTCGTGCTTGGCAACTTCAATATGATCTTGAGAGCCTCTGAGAAAAGCAACATTAATCTGGATCGTCAGACTATGAACAAATTCCGTGCATTTGTGGACGAACATGAATTAAGGGAGATTTACATGTATGGCCAACAATATACATGGAGCAATGAAAGGGATACACCTACCTGACCATGATTGACATGGTCCTTGCGTCGATTGATTGGGAACTCCTACACCCTGACAATCTCTTGCAAGCTTTGTCCACTCGGTCGCAAGCTTTCTCACAATGTTTGCTTTACAAGCCTGGGGACAGAGAAAGGTGGGGCACGTTAAACTTCAAATAGCTATCGCCAACACAGTCATCCTGCGGCTTGACGTGTGCTGGTGAGCTATGGTTAAGACGCATGCTTAAGCTAGTTGTTCTAGGCTTGGCCTCACTAGAAAGAACAACTGCATGCCAACACTCCCGTGTTCGCTGGCTCAAGGAGGGAGACGCCAACACCAAGCTTTTTCAACTTGTGCTCAATGGAAGACGCACAAAATAAAATCATACCCTCTGTCCAGGCCAACGACATCACTTATAGTGAGCAGCAAGATAAGGAGGAGGCATTCTTTGAGGCCTATGATCAGCTACTAGGGACCTTGAACAATGGTGAGCACTCTATTGACCTCGCCGCCATTTGTCTATGTCCTTGTCGCTTTCGTCATCAACAGGTCCACTCAAGCCGAGAAGAAGGCCGCCACAGCCGCGGCTTTGACCTATCCACTAGAGGGTATAACTCATTTAACCCGCTCCTATTTATCTCTGTGTTGGTCACACTAGCTATTTGTGTAGATCTTTCTGCTATGCGTCTAGTACGTGATTACGTGATCAAATATCAGTACGTGCTTAATACTGTCAATGCCATGCTCATAATTGTTTTTTTATTAATTCAATCAAAAAATTGCTAATATATTCAATCAAAAAAATTCACGCCGTTGCTGCCACCACTGCCGCCGTGGCTGCCACCACTGACGCCGTGGCTTCTGCCTGGCCTACCGAAAAGTATGACTCATTTATCCCGCTTTATTTATGTGTTAGCCATACTAGCATTATATATAGACGTGTCTGCTGTTTGCGTAGTACTCCCTCTGTCTCGAAAAACATGTCGCAGGGGGTTCAAATTTGAACTATCGCACTTTTTACAAAAACACTCCTCCGCAACTTTGAATTCTCTAAGATCAACCCGCACGCAGGCTCCAGGCACGGGAAGATCCTGCCGCCGGCCAGGCTCCAGGCCGGTGGATCTCCTGCCGTTGGCCAAAACGGCTGCTGTCGGTCGGTCGCTGCTTCTCCCCTGCTGCCGGTCGCTGCTTCCGCACATGAGCTCCCCCCACACTCCAAAAACGAGCTCTCTCCTCCAACGCCGGCAGCGGCGTCGGCACCGGAGCTCGGCGCCGTCGTACCTCCTTAGTCCTCCCCGAGCATACCAGGAGCTCCGCCTCGCCCATACATACGTCCTCCGCCGCGACATGTTTTTGGGACGGAGAGAGTACGTGCTTATCTAAATCATAATCAGTATGTTGTTAATTATGTCAATGTGATGCTTATGATTATTTTCTGGATTAAATTAATCAAAAAACTGCCCATTTACTCAGCAGTTAATTTACACACGTACATGTATATGTATCGGAATTGCTAATTAAAAGAACACCCGATAAAACTACTTTCAGGGGGAGTTTTTATGAGATTTATTGGAGATGCTCCTAGTACGAAAGTTTTGCGAGTTCAAGATGACACCGAGTAAACAAGGATCGAATGTAAATATGCCAACGTATAGCGGCATTTTTATTTTTATTTGCACCCGTATAACAAGCTGGCTCTTCACATATGCAGGCCAACGATTTTAGAGAGAGAGTGGCGACGGCGCGGACGGGCTCGTGCGCTCCTGCTATCTGGCAAGGACGGAGCGGCGACGCGTGGCGATAGTATTAAATGTGGTCGTATGTACACAGCGTCGTTACGTACGGGCGCAAACGAGTTGGCGAAACGGTGATGTCCAACACAACCGGGGAGAATCGGTCCAGGACAGTAATGTGCCGTCGGTATAGGTGCGTTATAACTGTTCATGTTAAAAGTAGGCTTGTATTGATAGCTAAATGTAGGTCCCACCACGCCTAGGTGGATTGTAGTTGACCGTTTGTGTAACTCTGGATCTAGATTGTGTTTCACTCTGGCGTAAATTATGATTAACTTTTTTTAGTTGGCCATAATTATTGTGTTTCATAAAATCTATCGCACATCTAAATGCATAGCCGTTGGAATTTGTTTTGTCTTTGAGATTCGCGCGTACAAGTTTTTCTTCCCACTTCACGCATGCTCGTGCCGCTGCTGCCGTCGCCTATCCCACGGCCCATTTTTCAAATGGATTTTGCGTAGCGGCCTGTTGTTTCGGGGAGTATCTCATCTTTTTTAAGGGGCGATAAGAGGGTGAGTGTAATTGAAAATACCTTTTTTTAGTTTTTTTATTTTATGTGTTATTTAGAAATATATATCACGCAGGAGTATATGCTCATGTCTATCAAGCATACAATTGCACATACTGTTGCAAGAACTTTGTTTTTTAGTTTATTTTAAAGTTCTAAATTTTATTTTTTAGGGAGAATTTCTCTCGTGGTGATGTTGTTTGTTTCGAGCCAGTTGCTTGGGGTAATCATTTTAAAGTTGAAGTGTTTGATGAAGAAGAAAATGGGAAGATGGACAATCATAGTCCTGGTTTGTCTTTTTTTAGTTTGTTTTTTTCTTTTTTCTTGTTGTGTATTGTACTGATTTTTTTGCTATATTTTTTGTTTCGTTTATTTACAAGGATAATGATAGTCCCGGATGACGTTCGTGTGATTCTCCGGGATATTTATTTCACAGACTTGCCTAGTCTCACTGATTATGCCATCGGAGGGCTTGTTGGCACACTATCCAGGCGACGTAGGGCTGGACACGACTTTACTGATGCATCAAACTGACGCACCTGTCGGGAATCGTCTTGTGCACACACTAACCGACAATGATATTGAAGAGGACATATTTGTTTGTGTGTATAAAATTTTTATAGTGTTGGTGTTTTTTTTATTTCTTGTACTCAAAGAATTTTCTTTATTACAGGCTATGTACAAGGAGCAACAACAACAAGGCTATGATAGATGAAGTATGCCATAATTTTTGTTACACCTACGGTCTTTGAGTCGGCAGTGTTGTTTTGGTCAAAGTTTAAAAATGATGGTAGGATGACAATTCTCAACAATATGTTCCTAATAGTTGATATCATGGAAAAGTGATAGACATTTTTTTGCAATAATAACTTCATGAGCTTTTTTGTGGTACACATAGATTTTTTTATTTCTAACGCACATGTTTTGTAATATTAACATTTTTAATTTAGTTTATTTTTGCAGTAATAACTTCCCTCTTAGGTGATGAATAATTTAATTTATTCCTTAACCATCAGCTTGCGGCTCTACCACCCACTCGTAAATCAGGTGGTTTTGTTGTTCATCAGGCGATTTGGAGATCGAATAGGGACCAGATCCAGAAGGACCCGTGGGTTGCGTTAAAATACATCCGGTGGGCCTGCCAACTACATAACGTACCTCACCGTTACGGGCCCAAGTTCAGAACAGTAGACAAACGACGCGTTGCATAAACACCGTAAAATCCTCGTCTAACGCCCGCACCAGCAACGTTTCTTGCCTGTTACGTACGCGCATTAAGTGTGCTCACCCGTCACGTACAATACGGCGGGCATCTCGCGCCTCCAGCGGATCGAACGCATGACGATTCCGAGAGCGCGCGAGCTCGTCCGCGCTTTGCAATTTTCGAACGATTTTACACCTTTTTCTGAAATAAACTGTGCATCTTCAACGGAAAGGCTACAGAATTCGTGTACGTACGTACGTACGCATCGCCCCAAGCTGAAGCTTTGCAACTCGATTCCTCCTGGTTCACGCAGTGCTTGGCACGCACGCATCTCTCCTCGAGTCCGACTCCACCTCGATCGGCGACCCTCCGCCGGATAAAAGCCTAGCTAGGGGCTTCCCGGAACTCACAACACCCTCGCCGATCCCTCCTGTCCTTCCTCCGTAACCTTCAGCACACGCCCGCTCTCATGACGATGCAGGACCAGATCCGTCGTGATCTCGAACGCCGCAGGAAAGTCGTCAACGCGGCGAGAGAGAAAGTTGCAAGGAAGTCCTTTGCGCCGCCGTCGCCGTCGCCACGCCAATCGGCGATGATCTCTTCCATGTCAATGGACGCTGTCAGCATGAATCGGGCCAACGCAGGGAAGGAAGGGGTAGCAAACAAACGCTCTGCTCCGCCGCCGCCGCCGCCACGGCCGCAGCGACCAAGGCTCATCCTGCTTCGCCGAATCGCCACAACCAATGCCGCCGCAAGAAGGTCGCCATTTGGACTCGGGAGAAGCTCGACGAGGCCCCTTGTCCCGCTGGGCGATGAGGACCCCGACCTCGCCCACCACGAAGGTTTCCGCGAAGCGGCGTGAGAATTCGAGAAGTCCTCCGCCTCCGCTACCGCGTGCCGATCCGCGCCGATCCCTTCCAGCCCATCTCGAACGGCCCTGCCGCCGCTAAGCCGGCAAACGCTACGGCGAAGCGGTTGGGAAGAAACGCTCGCTTCCGCCGCCATTGCCGCCGCCGAACCCACCAAGGCCATGACGGCCAATGCCGCAGGCAAGAAGATCGCTTACATGGAGCTGGGAGAAGCTAAGAGGAGATGCACTGCCCCGCCGCGTCGATCCTCGCCGATCCCAACCGCGTCCACCGTGAAGGTTCCCACACCGCTGGAGTAGTAGTATGATGCATTGCAGTATGTTGCACCTGTGGCTTTGGCTATATTCAGTAGATCAGTGCTCGTGCTCCTGTCTGATATCAGTACTGAAAACTGGTGAAAAAAATTATTTTCTTGTAGTTGATCAGATACATTGAATGGCCGACAATTGTTTCATTGATTATGCCATCGCCGTCAACACTGATTTGTCTGTCTTACTGAAGCTGACTCCCAGTTCACTGGCAATAGCTGCCCTATTTATCTGTCAATCCAATATTCCGATGTAAAATCGAAGGACTGGAGACACCATTATGTTTGTAAATGGAGGTGGCTTGTGCCAAGGAAGTTGTCTGTGAGGAAAATGCGCCACGACCACAAGCTTTATTTTCGACTTATGAAAAATCAAGCACATTCATGAAAGGGCTCAACATATATCGGGGGTACAACATCATGCATGCATGCATCCATGTCGCTAGCACATTCATGAGGACGACCCTGCGACGGCGAAGCTGAACCCCGAGCCTTGCAAAGGTCGCCCCTCGACGATCTTGTCCAGCCGCTCCGGCATCGCCGGCGTCATGTGGTTGCTCCAGTCCCCTACCACACCCTTCCGGAAGAAGGGCTCGTGTGCCGCCGGACCTTGGCTGCCCGTCTTGTTCACCTCCATGTTCTTCAAGCTTTCGAAGCTGCACAGCTCCACGATGGCCTGCACCACCCCAGCCGCCTCCTCCTCGCCGGAGAACGGGCACCCCATGAACTCTGCCAGCTTCTTCATGTTGCTCACGAGGTCCCGGAGCATCTGCTCGTACCGGAGGAAGAGCACCTGAGACAGGGTTGATCAGGGAGTATTAGATGCTTAAGGTGACCATTAGCGTCAAAATGCTTCCTGATCTGTTGAAGCATACCAGTGACCACAGTGAAAAGGATTAGGATAACCAAAGTTTTAGTTGACTCTAAAAGCATCATGATCCACATTATGAGTGCATTGTTGTAAATAGAACGTAATCCAAGTGCAATTTTTAAGGGAATTCCTTGAGTCGAGTAGTAGTACTTCTTCTTTGTCAAGTCTCGGTCAATAGATTGGAATCATGATTCGACACTTTTGCGTCCCAAGTTGTATACACTTTCA
Source organism: Aegilops bicornis (assembly GCA_021605145.1). NCBI lineage: Eukaryota > Viridiplantae > Streptophyta > Magnoliopsida > Poales > Poaceae > Aegilops > Aegilops bicornis. Next base: position 220,745,303 of record CM038674.1, on the reverse strand, counting down.
GATCAGTTTGCAGCTTCGCATTCTGCAGACAACAAGTTACCCTATACAAGCTAGAATGCTGGATTTTGCCACTGAACTCTGCAGACCTTATCAGACACTAACATACTGAAATCTACACCAATTACAAAGAGGCAAGAGCACTAGAGACCCAGAAACTTGCAATGAATATGATGGTTTAATCCACAAACTTGCAAAAGGTAATCAAGTCGTCCCGAAACTTGCAATGTATGTGAAGATTTAGTCCACAAACAATCACAAACGGACAAATGGTGCCACGCTGGCTGCCCTGGCATTTTTTTGAAAACACCCTTGACCTTTCTGAAAATCATGCGCACAGTACAATCGAGCTTATGTTTGGGCGCGCCCGGTAAAACCACCTTTGTCCTCCAAATCTCCTCCTCTTGCTTTGTCTTTTTTCTAACACTTTTGTTTGGGCTGCATCTGGAGGCGGCTTGCCTCCTCTGCCCCCTTGCTCCCACCTATGCACCCCGACCGTTGGCATAACATCCTACGGCTGCACCATTTTTTGTCTCCCGCGCCTCCAAAACAAGTGTGCGCCCATACCTGTATTCGTATGTAGCACTCATCTGGATGGTATTGACCACGGCCAATTCATGGCGGTCATCGCCCGACCCTTGCTGCAAGTAACTGATATTCTCCGGCGCAACAGCACTAGTACGGGGAGCGCGGCCGGAGCGGACATATGGGCGTGCGCGGTGGTCGCTTAGGCCGCTTGCAAAATCGACGGCGAGGACAAAGAGCATCTGACGGAGGCCGTGATTGTGTACGGGCCGGCGGGTGATGGAGGGGATAGCCGGGTGGTCTCCATGACCTCGTCTTGCGCCTTGAAGTCACGATCACGCAGTCGACCGTGAAACAGCGGGAACATGAGGGTGTCCAACATCCGCATGTTGGTGATCTCGAAGACGGCAAGCCGGCGGCCGGAGTGCAACAAGGCGCGAGAGGCCGCTCTCGGCCGTGGGATGTATGAATCGGCTGAAGGAAATATGCCCTAGAGGCAATAATAAAGTTATTATTTTATATTTTCTTATATCATGATAAATGTTTATTATTCATACTAGAATTGTATTAACCGGAAACTTGATACATGTGTCGATACATAGACAAACACTGTGTCCCTAGTGAGCCTCTACTTGACTACCTCGTTGATCAAAGATGGTTAAGGTTTCCTAACCATGGCCATGAGTTGTCATTCGATAACGGGATCACATCATTAGAAGAATGATGTGATGGACAAGACCCATCCGTTAGCTTCGCATTATGATCGTTCAGTTTTATTGTTATTGCTTTCTTCATGTCAAATACATATTCCTTCGACTATGAGATTATGCAACTCCCGGACACCGGAGGAATACCTTGTGTGTTATCAAACGTCACAACATAACTGGGTGATTATAAAGATGCTCTACAGGTATCTCCGAAGGTGTTTGTTTGGTTGGGATAGATCGAGATTAGTATTTGTCACTCTAAGTATCGGAGAGGTATCTTTGGGCCCTCTCGGTAATGCACATCATAAGAAGCCTTGCAAGCAAAGTGACTAATGAGTTAGTTGCGGGATGATGTATTACGGAACAAGTAAAGAGACTTGCCGGTAACGAGATTGAACTAGGTATGAAGATACCGACGATCGAATCTCGGGCAAGTAACATACCGCTAGACAAAGGGAATAACGTATGTTGTCATAACGGTTCGATCGATAAAGATCTTGATAGAATATGTAGGAGCTAATATGAGCATCCAGGTTCCGCTATTGGTTATTGACCGAAGAGGTGTCTCGGTCATGTCTACATAGTTCTTGAACTCGTAGGGTCCGCGCGCTTAACATTTGATGACGATTTTATATTATATGAGTTATATGATTTGGTGACCGAATGTTGTCCGGAGTCCCTGATAAGATCACGGACATGAAGAGGAGTCTCGAAATGGCCGAGCGGTCAAGATGGATATATAGGGTGATGGTATTCGGACACCGAAAGTGTTCCGGAGGGTATCGGGTACATATAGGGTCACCGGAAGGGGTTCCGGGCACCCCCGACAAAGATATGGGCTTAATGGCCAAGGGAGGGACACACCAGCCCACAAGGGGCTGGTGCGCCCCTCCACCAAGCTGGCCAGCCCTAGGGAAAGGAAAAGAGGGAGGGCAAGTCCCTCCTTCCTTCCCCTTCTCAAGGGAGAAAGGAAAGGGGGGGCGCCACCCCCCCCCTTCCTCCCCCTGCCGCCTATGCAAGGAGGGGGGGGGGGGGGCCCGAATCAGGGCAGGAGCCCGAGTGGGATTCAGCCCCACTTGGGGCGCCCCTTGGCCTCTCCCCTCTCCCTCCCACCTATATATATGAGGAGGGGGCGCCTCACAAGTACACAACAACAATTGCCTAGCCGATTGCGGCGCCCCCTCCACTGTTTACACCCCCGGTCATATTTTCGTAGTGCTTAGGCGAAACACAGCGGGGATCACTTCATCATCACTGTCACCACGCCATCGTGCTGATGGAACTCATCTACTACCTCGACATCTTGCTGGATCAAGAAGGCGAGGGACGTCACCGAGCTGAACGTGTGCAGAACTCGGATGTGTCGTACATTCAGTACTTGATCGGTCGGAGCTAGAAGAAGTTCGACTATATCAACTGCGTTGTCAAACGCTTCCGTTTTCAATCTATGAGGGTACGTAGGCACACTCCCCCCCTCGTTGCTATGCATCTCCTAGATAGATATTGCGTGAGCGTAGACAATTTTTTAAAATTGCATGCTATGTTTCCCAACATCGACATGGACATGACATGGCATGTCTAACTTTGACATTGGCCGGTATGAATTGACACATTGGATTTGCTTTTCCTAGAGTACGTCTAACGGCATGCCATGCGCACACCGCAAAGCTCTTTTTACCAGAGCTGGTAGCTACCGGTTAGGAATCCATCGTTTATTGACTACGCCAAGATTCGTGTGACTGTCACACATTAATTTTTAGTTTCTGCTATACAACATCTATACTTGGACAAATACAGTGAATGGACCCCATCAAAACTATTGTTTAATCAGATGCATGCATGTTCCTCTCTCTCTCACGTACAACGGTACGCATGCATGGCAGCAAAACTACCGGTGCAGTCTCTCTCCTCTCTTACACAACAAATTCACCTTTTTATTTCATCTTTGTTAACTTAAATTATTTATATCTTTTAAATAAAAAATTCAATTTTGAAACTTTTTATATATTTTAACTCCTGGCATAGAGATCTTTAAAACAAGGTCAATATTGAATATATTTTGTCTACTTTGAGTTTTGTTATTTCAAACATTTTTTCATTTCAATTATATATTGATCAGTGAAATCTGTTTTTTGAAGTTAGTGAAATATGTCTGCTAAATTGGGTGAAATCGTTCATTCAAATTATCAAAATCAACCGTTTTGTAATGAGTTAACTGTAACTTTTGAAACGAGTGAAATACATTTTTTTCAATGAGTGGAATCTGATTTTTGAAATGAGTGAATTATTTTTGTTAAAATGAGCGAAATGCGTTTTTTGAATGAGCGGAATCTGGTTTTTTGAAATGAGTGAAACATGACTGTAAAATGAGTGAAATCACTTTTGGAAAATTAGTTTTCGAAAGAACTGCAATATATTTCTTGAAAAAAGTAGAGTGAGATTACTTTTTGAAATAATTGTGAAACTGATGTTTCTGAAATTGAAATAACAAAGAAATTCATCTATGAAATAACTTTTTCCAACATGTGAAATAGATTTCTCTTCAAATTTTGTGTGATATATGACACAAAGAACATGTGTGATATATGAAATAGTTAAAACGATCTAAAAAAATATGTTCTATGAAATTAACTTTTGTCAAATATATGAAAGTATTATTTTTTAAATGTGTGAAACTACATTTTGTGAAGTCGATGTGTTTTGAAATTTAAATAACAAAGAAATGCATCTGTGAAATAATTGAAATCAATTTTAAAATTGTGAAATAGATTGTTTCAAAGGGAGAAGCGGATTTGTTTCAACATGTTAAATATATTTCTCTTCAAATTATGCATGATATCTTAATTAAAGAACATCTGTGATATATGAAATAGTAAAAGTATTCTAAAATAAATGTGATATATGAAATTAACTTTTGTCAAATATATGAAAATATTATTTTTAAAATTTGTGAAACTACTTTTTGTGAAGCCGGTGTGTTTTGAAATTGAAATAACAAAAAAAATGCATCTGTGAAATAGATTGTTTCAAAGAGAGAAGCGGGGTTTTTTAAAGTGAAATAAGTGGTTTGAAACATCTAAATTTGAACATGTTTGAAAAGTATCCAAAATTATACTTGTTCTATAGATCCTGGCATCATGAGTTCAAATATATAAAAATATTTAAAAAATAGTTTTTGCTTTTAAAGATATCAACCATCTAAAATATCGAAAGGAAATTAATACTGATGGTTTTTATAGGTACAGACAAGAGATGAGTTGCCCTGTTCCATACTATGCACAGAAAAAAGCTGCATGCGTCAGGGTTGTTTTGTCTGTGCATGGGGCCCAGGTTCAAGAAATACAAAGTTGGTAAAATGAGAAAGGAATGAAATACGTTGGATATATTTGGCCCACACAAAGTTAGCTGGCTGCATTTGATTGGTGGGCACTCACCGGTAGCTCCCAGCACCGGTAAATTTACCTATTCGATGCGCACACGTACTTGAGCTCTGTAGCTCTCCTTCGTCGGGCACACCTTTTTGCAAGGACGACGTACACATCGACGACCGTGACGAGCATAGCAATGTGGCTGGCACAACATTTGGCACCGGCCTTGCTTCGATGCCGGAAGTGACACGATCAGACGCCCGCAAGGACGACATACGCATCCATGAGTTCGCCGTGCACAACAGCATGGAAAATATGCATCAGAGGGCAGATATGTAACTGCCAGTTACATGTCCATCACTAGATACTAGATCGGGTTCGCGCCGTGGCGCGAGGGTGCCGGTCAGAACGTTTAGACAAAACATGTAACAATTTGTCGGTAAAAGCCCAGAAATAGCATGTGTAGACAACCAATTGTGTTAGAAGCAAAACATAATGGGATCAAGATGAACATCGTGTTATAAGACGTAATCAAGCTCGGTGCTTTCATACGACCGTAGGTAAAACACAGGACCATACATTACTTTTTACGACAGAGAGATAGGAATTAAAATCTGAAATCTATACATGCTTTGTTCAGAACAAAGTGAAAATAGCAACATACCACCAAGTGGTACCTTCCACTACAAAGACAACAACAGGAATCTAAAGGTAGATATCGAGGTTGGAACAAGCAAACCATCAAACAATTATAACGACGAATTAAAAGTAACCATCACAGGAGACTTGCTGCCCAGACATATCTTGTGATGGTAAATCGCAGGGGCAGCTTTAGAGCTTGCAACATAAGGGCAAAAAATATGGGAATAGGGAATCACCATTAGAGAGTCATCATCCTGTAGAGGAAAGTCAAGGATAAAATAATTGTTTTACAAAAGGATATGCAGGCAAGAGTACCGCTGCTGTAAAACTACTGAAACTACTCCATAGAATTAACAGAATTAAGATGATCTCCTGGAGTAGTTCAAGCAATACCGAGTAGTTCAAGATACTGAATCTTGGTGCAGCACTAAGCATGAGATCCAATACTCCACAAAATTAACACAATCAAGAAAGTATAAAAGCAAGTTAACAATCTAACAAGGCAAGTTTCAAGATTTCACCAAGTCAAAATCTACTGCAATCTTTAAGCTACTGAATATTCCAAACAGTGAAGTGAAGTTCCATTTTAAGCTATTGCAATCTTTCTCTTAAATCTACTCATGCATCTGTGGAACTTAGTAGTATTCATTTAAGAATGGAGTAAATTAACTTAGCAGTATGCAAACTTTGAGTAAGTTGACTTGGCATTATATTGAAATTCCACTGCAGTCTTTAAACCATCAGAACCAAATGGAAATCTCTGAAACCCCCAAAAAAGGTTCATCTTTTGTACTGAGTACCTTGCGGATGGTGTCGCAACCGGCGAGGACCTCCTCGATCTGTGTGCACTTCCTCGCTGGCTTATTCTTGTCATCCTCGCTGGCTTCCTCGAGCTTGGTCTTGGCCTTGCCGGCGGCACCGGGCTTGGCTTGGGCTCCCACTTCCACTTGTGATCAAAGCTGACGTCGTTGGGGGGAGGCGAGCTCCGCCTCCCACTTGAGAGCCCGGTCCCGCCGTGCGGCTTCTCCTCCGCCGTCCACTTCACCTTGCAGCCCCCCGGGGAGGCGGCGGCGTAGGTGTACTTGCGGCGAGCCGGCTGTGCGCCTTGGTGCGAAGGTGCCGGGCCAAACGTTGTAATTGAGCAGGTAATGGTGAAGTTAGTAGGAAGGTTTGAGAAACTATTTACATCTAAAAAATCAAAGTAATCATCCATGATAGATGAGTTTACTATATCTCAAACAGCAAAATAAACCCAATGCAAGGTAAGCAAGGCATAGTCAATCCACAGGATAATTGATTTGCATGGTCACGACAAAAGCAGTAAGAGAATTGGCAGTGAATTGGACACTAAAACTGAACATTTTTGTGATATTCTAAAAACCAACGGCTTGCTCTTCAGCCCCCTCTGGAACCTATAACAACACCAAATCATAGCACTTTCTTTCAGACAGACGCCTTCGCCTACTTCAAAAGATAGCATAGAAAAACCATATAAATTAGGGATTGGTTCATAGCAGGACACTTCTGCTATGCCATAAAGAAACATATAAATAAGTGATCCATATAAATTAGGTGGCAAATGAGTAAGAGTTGTATCCCTCTGTTCAAAAGATAGCATGATACACCAAAAGCAAATCATAGCAGTAGTCCAAGATAACTTATTCATATGGTTCTTCAATGGCATACAATGGTGCAAACCATATAAATTAGGCATCAAATGAGTAAGAATAGTAGACCTTTGTTCAAATGCAAACGATTAAGCAGAAGGATTTAGCAAGTGTAGCAGGGCATAAAGTTCGGTACAAAGCAAAAGCATTTAGCCTGATTATTAAGAGCAACAAAGCATATAGTTCTGTGCTAAAGAGTTTCAGAAGCAAGCATAGTGGCAGTGAGGTCAATACTGAGTAAGCAAACCACATACAGGGTCAACCCAAAATGGTCCAAGTATCCTATTTTCCATACATCTTAGATAGCAAACCACATAAAGCTTGGTGCACTATTATCTTTGACTCAGTCAGACCCAAAATAAAGCATTGATTACATCTTAGATAGTAACTTGGGCATTGATCACATCTTAGATAATAACTTTGGTAAACAGCCTGTTTTTTAAAGCAATAGTGTAGGCTGGTTTTTTAAATCTTTCGGCCATTGACTAGATGCAATAGTATAGACTGGTTTTCTAAATCACCTCTGTTCCATACTAAGTGTCGCTAATTTAGTACTAAATCAATGCCACTTAAGATGGAATGGAGGGAATAGCTTTTATCACAGTAGAGTTGGATCTTTAGACTCACAACATATCACAAGAGGTCAACAATGGATCCAGCTCTATTTTAAATCCATTTCTCACCATTAAGGGTAGAGTAACGGACAATCACTTAGCTGATGCACACTATGTGAAAAAGAAACTACAGAGCAGGAGGCTCACCTTGTTGCTGTAGGCTAGTGTTGCTTGGCGAGGTAGTAGATGTAGGCTTGGAGGAGGATGTTGGCTATATGATTCTCCCTTCACAATCACCTGTGTGAGACCCAGCATGCCGGCCGAATCTCCTCTGCGATGGAGGGCCGCCCCCTGAATTCATCCGTGAAGAGATCTACAACGTCTTCCCAGCCCATCTGTTCTTCGCCTACAAACCAGCAAACCAAATTCAGAGTTTGGTCCAAACAATATCTGGCAAGACTACTTATAGCATCCTATCACTGGAACAAATTAGAAATTTAGGCTAAAGTTTCAGAGTTCTGAATGATTGTGCGGTTTCATCATTCTGAGTGGAGCAGCAAAATCAATAACTACTGCACGTACGCCCTAAGCAATTGAAAGCTGTAAATGCATGACAGCGGCGTCTCTTTGCTAAACAGCGAGGAAGGAGAAGGGTGGGGCGGATGGGCGGCAGGTCAGGCGTACCTCTTGGGCAAGCACGCCGGCGATCTTCTTGACCACTTTATGGGCCTCGTCGGCGGGGACAGGCTCGCCGAGGAACTCAGGCTCCCTGTCGCCATGCGCCTCTTGGCCGCCGCCGCCGCCATCGCACAGTCGAGGGAGAGGAGAGGAACCGAACAGGCCCTAAGAATTTTCTTTTCGACACCCATCATGTCAATAAGGAGACCATGATCTGAAATATAAATAGATGAGCGTTACCTGCTTGAAATGTCGACAACATATCTCCAGTCAAAAATAGGCGGTGTGGATCCAAAGGAAACTTCTGGTGTCGGCACGGCGGCCACATCAAAGTCAACACCTTTGGGTGCCGATCCACTCCTTGAGAGGCTCCGTGAGGATCCTCCCGCCCATGAATGAGAAATTAAGCAACATGAGAACAAAAAGAAAGGTTTGTACATAGGTATGGCAAAAAGCTTGGACAAGTTATCTTACCCAAAGATCCAGAATGCTAGCTCTCTATTAGATCAGCAAGGGGGGCCTGCAAAACAAACCACAGTCAACACGCCAGTTTTATAGCTTGCCATATTTTAATATTTGCCATCTCAATCTTTGATTTATGTTAAACAACAACTACATGTTATATCTGCTCCAGATTAATCATCCAAAATGCACTCTATACAATGGGGCATATAAACCTGAAGCATTTGACAATGCCTAGATCAATTAAGAAAAGTATGCCTTCCCCAGCCACCAGAGAGAAAGGGAAGAACCTGGGAACCCGTAGATACAACAGATTCCGAGCACAGGCATCCACACCAATCTGAAGGAGCACCAGCGGCACGCCCAAACCTCGCCACCATGCAGCAGCCCATAGCAGTGTTCCCCATCGGATACAGTATCAAGGAGCCTGGCACTAAACCCTAACCAAAGGCTGTGGAATACAGGAGAATAAACATACATGAGCCACAGCCCGACACACAACGAGCAAAAAAGGGGAAAAGTGGAGAGGACACTCACCACTTCCTTCTCGGCATCGGTGCCAATGCCTCCCTCTTCACGGGAGGCGCCGGTGGCGATGTCGAGGCTGAGGGCAAGGGAGAAGGGCTGGTCGCCGGAGGGGAGGCTGGTGGATCCTACCACATCTTGTCTCTCTGCTTCCTTCTTGTCACCTGCTCTCACCGGCAGCGACACACCATATCAGCACCACGAAGGAGAGGCCCATGGAAGGACGCAAAAAGGATGAGGGGGCTCACCACAGCTTGATGCCAGTCTGGCGATGGCATCCTCCTAATGGAGGTCCTTCGTAGTTCACCGGAGGCTCATGAACACAACGACACATGTTTGCCAAACTAACGAACAAACACTGGCTAGTTTACATCAGGGGTTTGCAGATGTTACAATTTACTATCTAAAACAGTCTGACATATACGGTAGCTACTACTTTTAAATAAAAACTAAACCTACAGCTATCGGCTTTCTGATTTTAGAGTAGCATAATTCAATTCATGTAAGGAAAAACATATATCAGTTTGAGGCTATTAGGAACATGGGCTCAAGTGTAGTTTAAAATTGAAACAACTAAATGTACTTTCTCCCTCCCTCTCCCTCCCTCTGTGTGAAAATTACAGAGCTAGAAGATATCATCATAGATGGTACGACATAAAGAGAAAACAAGGACCAAAGTGCATGCCACTTATGCATTTTATCTACAATTTGAATATACAAAGAAGAAAGAGTGGATGCGAGTATTAATGCAGAAAAGGATCTAATAATTCTCCAACACACAAGTAGCCTAAGCAATATATTTACAGAACATGCATATATATAGAACTTAGTAAGTATTTTCTTATTACTGATTAGAGTAACCATAGCGTAAAAGGTTTTTAGATATTGTGAATCATATTTTCTCAACCTTAATAGTTTCAGGATAAAATTAGAAGTCTTTGAAAACAAATTGTTGGTTGCGCTACTTTGACATCCTTCTTCTGGACATTATCATGTTATTCCAACGACACCGAATGAACTATAGATAGAACATTTTGTTAAGACAACCCTGCCATGCAACAACAGTAAGGGCCATATTGTCCAAAAAATCGATGAAATCAAAATGGAGAGTTATTTCTAATTAGGCAAGCAAATGAACCGGTCTATACCTTTTCAGCAGGTTATAGAGTCATGTCACACAAGGATAATAAAAGGAACCAACAAAAAAAATATCAAGAACCAAAAACAAACAATAAAGTATTAAATCAAGTATAACAATAAAAGATCAAGAACAACTTATATGGAACTTACTCTTACTCTTAACCAGATTAAATTAAGGACCAACAACAAACAATAAAAGATCAAGAACAACTTATATGCAATAAAGAGATAAAAGAGAAGAGGTCTATACATAAGACGACTATAAACACCGGAGCATAAATAAGCAACACCTTTAAATCAAATAAAAAGGGTTCAGGGTCCATTGCATAGTGGGATCAGATTCGCCTTTCCTCAATCATATTACCTAGCCCGTCATCTCTTATCACCAGATCAATCTGTTTATACAGTTGAGCTGCCCTGGTTATCACTCAACAAGAATGACCATCCAAGGACAGAACAACAGGTATCACAAGATCAAAAAGGATTCTAGAGACACGAGGGAGGATCCAACTTGATACCCACAGGTGCCTCGATTGCTCAAAGGCACACTTATTTCAGCCAAGGCAATCATCATCGCCCTAGCAAGAATGGCTTTCGACCGATGGGGCACGTGAATTACAGGCGAGGCATAGGATTTTTACAGCGGGAGGTAACTATTCATTCCTACAGTTACCCCTCTCCGATCCGGTGGCCCAGCTCCTCCCACCTCTGGATCCAACGGCCAAAAATACATCAAACGGCCAGATCCAACGGCCGAGAATCCAAATCGCCGAGGAGGCTCGGTGAAAGCTTTGTATCTTATTTCTGGACTTTAAATACCCACATGAGACAGCTATAAACACTGGAGCATAAATAAGCAACACCTTTAAATACAAATAAAAAGAGTTCAGGGTTCAATGCATAGTGGGCTCAGATTCGCCTTTCCTCGATCATATAACCTACCCCCGTCATCTCTTATCACCAGATCAATCTGTTTATACAGTTGAGCTGCCCTGGTTATCACTCAATAAGAATGACCATCCAAGGGCAGAACAATAAGTATCACAGGATGAAAAAGGATTCTAGAGACAAGAGGGAGGATCCAACTTGATACCCACAGGTGCCTCGATTGCTCAAAGGCACACTTATTTCAGCCAGGGCCAATCATCATCGCCCTAGCAAGAATGGCTTTCGACCGATGGGGCATGTGAATCGCCTATCTTCAGGCTTTGCCTTTTACCTTGAGCTCACACCAAGATTAACTGCAAAAACAGTAGATATGCATTTTAGTGCTAAGGCAAAGACAAAGAAAAGAAAAATGAAAGAAGAAGAAGAAGAGAAAGAAAAGGAGGTAGCTACAATCAAAGGAAGGAACGCCTAACACCGCACCCAAAGCAAAATAAGAGGTAGAAAAGACGACAAAATCCGAGCTAAAACAATCCAGATCAGACCCACGGTGCACTCGAACACACCAACCATTCACTCTTTTCTTTTGTAAGCCACGCAAAATCCTGTTCTAAAGGCGAACAAGTTATAGAAACAAACCTATAGTTAAATTCAATGGCTAAAACCTATAGCCAAAAAAGGAAATAATCCGCAATGCAAAGCTAATATCATTTATCTATTGCCAATCACCCTATCCATTTAAAAACATTAAATTGCATATGATTTATAATCCGAACATAAACAGTTTCTGGTCATATGGGATGATCTTTTGAACTGAACTGAACTTCCAAAGCTATGCCAACGATTAAATATGACATCCGTGTAAAATATGGTAAAGGTGTGGTTTATTTGGGTCAAAAAAGGCAAACCAAAAATGTAGGAAGAGGTAACTAAGGATACATATTTTTTCTCCTAACACTAAAAATCGTGGAATGTAGAGAACTTCACTTATCACTGATGCAAAAGTCAAGTAGGATTACAATCTAGAAGTAATGGCACCAAATTGAAAAGCCATCCATACAGGGCATAGGTGAGTTCAGGGCACTTGGCCACAGTCGGCATAACATTTTCCTCGGTGCAAGCATACAATTCTCCTGGTGTAGTAGCTACATGAAGTGAAACTCTCCTGGCAAAACAAAGTAAAATCTTATGACCAAATGTAATGGAAGATATAAAGATTCATTGCAAGACTGGTCAGCCTTTTAGATACTAAACAAATTTGATAGCATGTCGTGCCACTATAAGACAATAAATAGTACCCTTTTCATTCACATCCATATCGTTCTTTGGGTTTCACTGCAGCAAGATTTATCAAAAAATCAGTGATAGAAAGGAACTGACATTGTGGTGCATCATGCATCATAATGGCTACCAGAACCATGTCAATGCATTGCCAAGACATACATAGAACTCAATTCATGGAAAGGGCATACAAGCTCAATATGTCAATATCAGAATCATGGAAGTCATAACAAATTATAACACTAAAACAATCTGTAATTACACATCACGATGGTATAGTTGCTATTGCAGAAGTCGAGATAATCACTACACAGAGCCTAATTGAAACTAAAAATAACTGGAGAATTTAGTAAACAAAACAACACTGCCCAAAAGAACCTTAACTTCCAAAAGATTCCAATATTTGGAACCTAGCCAAACCCTTCTCTCTCTCCCATCAAGTCCAAGCAAGGCAGCACAAAAGGCCACAGAAAAGTGGCCATCTTTGCAACCTAGCCCAACCCTTATCTCTCTCCCATCGAGTCCAAGCAAGGCAGCACAAAAGGCCACAGAGAGATGGCCATCTTTGGAACCTAGCCAGAGCATTGACCCAAAAAATCCAAATACTTGGAATCTAGCCAAACCTGAGAGCATAGAAGGCTCTGTGGCCATCTTTGGAACCTAGCCAGACCTGAGAGAAATCCTAATACTTGGAATATAGCCAAATTGCGAGCACAAAAGGCCCCATCTTTCGACTATGGTCTGAATCCAACAACATCTACAGGCAGAGAAGACAAATAACCTACAAGCCCAGGCCTACAAACAAACAAGATCACAGAGGGAGAGGCGGTGAGGAGTGGAGGCACCAAATCGAAACCGAAGTGTAAACGACGGCTCAGATCTACGGCTTGGCGCCGCCGGAAGCCGCGACGGTCCCCCTGCAAAGGGGTCCCCTGAGAGCCTGTCATCGCATCCGGCGACGACGACGCCGCGTCGGCTGCCTGAACACGGGCCTCCAAGCCAGTGGCATCGCGGTGCAGCGTGGGACCAGCGGGAGGGCTAGCTCCGCGATGAGGGATCTGCCGCCGCCGCCGCATGGGAGCACGGCTCTGCGCCAAGGTCCAGGCCTCCTCATTGAGTGGTCGCGGTCCCTGGTGGCGTGGTCATCGGCCACAGCGAGTGGGACAGGCGGGGGGGAGGCGGCGGGGCATCGGCCACGGCGAGCGGGGCGGGCCGACGGGGCCACGGTCATCGGCCACGACCAAAGGCGAGCGGGAAGGGCGAGACGACGGGGCCACGGTCATCGGCCACGGCCATGGCGAAGCGGACGGGCGCGGCGGCAGACGGGCGAGAGGGACGGCGAAGGCGGGCGGCGAGACGGGCGGCGATGCAACGGGCGAAAGCGGTGGGAAGGGAGAGAAGAGGCGGCTAGGGTTCTACTGGAGGAGCCGGCGACATTTTATACCCAACAGTGAAATGACTAAAATGCCCTCGGGGGGGAGGGGGGCGATGGAATTACACGCGGTGGCACGGGGATTTTTACAGCGGGAGGTAACTATTCATTCCTACGGTTATCCCTCTCCGATCCGACGGCCCAACTCCTCCCACCTCTGGATCCAACGGCCGAAAACACATCAAGTGGCCAGATCCAAAGGCCAGGAATGCGAAATCGCTGAGGAGGCTGGAGGTTCACTGGCATTCTTGTTTCTCGATGCAACTAACTACACACGAGCACTCCACGCGTAACTGCTAGCGCGGCAATATGTGTGTAACTAGAGGGTTTCTTTTCAAAAGTTCAGAGGAGTGCTCGTCCTCGCCTGGTCACGTTATCGTGCACCGTTCGATATCTATGAGATCTGACACAACGTCAGTTATGGGACAGAGTTGCTGTTAATGAACTAACGGGTGGAGAACTTAGTGCCATAACCTCGTTTGGATGGCCGTCTAGTGACGTGAGTTGCGTTTTGTACTCGCGACCCATTTGACGTGGGTTGCACTGGGGCTGTTTGGCCGGTCTGCAAAATCATTTGGAAAGCCCTGTTCTCACACATCGCCAAACGCCGCTGGACATACTATGCTTTTTTCTTTATTCAGTTTTTTTTATTTTTTTAATTCAGTTCTCAGTTCTCACACCACACAGGAAAATGTATACAACAATTTTCTACAAATCATTATACCGTACTCAATATGTTAGAGCAACTCCAACGCGCCGACCCAAACGGACAGCGCTTTTGTCCGCTTTTCGTCCGTTTGGGTCGGCCGCCCGCTCGGCGTCCGGCTTTTGAGATTTGGGTCGGCAGTGCGTCCAACGCGCCAACCCATTTCATGTCCGCTTGCAAATTTAAAAAAAAAGGCCCGCGGCCATAGTTCATGCCAGTGGCCATGTCGTCGCCCGAAAGTTCATGTCGACACCATGCCAGCGCCGGCATACAATGTCAGCTTCAGAAAACACCGCACAGTTCGACCGGCACACATGCCAGCACACAAAAAAGGCGGGAGTTCGACCACGCCATCACGGCCGTGGTCATGCCAGCGCACTTGCCGGCATACAAAAAAGGATGGCGCTCGCCGCCATAGGTCACTCATTGTCGAACTTGAGCATGTCGGCCTGCATCTTCTCGAACCATGGCCTTTTCCTTGGCGACATGGTGTTGAGACCCACCTTCATGATCTCCACCCTGATCATCATGCTCGCGAGAGCCACTTCTTTCGCCTTGGTCTTGGCGTTGGGGGCCTCGATCTCTAGCATCTTGGCTTGCTTCTTTGCCTCCATCTCAAGCATCTTGGCTTGCTTCTCCGCGTCCATCTCAAGCCTCGTCATTTGGATCTCCATGAAGGCATTCATTTGTTCTTCTTTGTATCATCGGCGCTCCTCCGCCCTTGAGTCATTCTTGCTCATCAGGCCCTCCACACTTGCGATCAAGGCGTTCGTTGTTGCATCCTGCTTGTCCTCCTTCTTGGAGTTGGTCTTCCCCCGCGGGCGTGGCTTATCGCCGTCTTCCTCCTCCACGGCCCTCTTCCCCCCACGCGACTTCAGGGCGGTATATTGCGCCTTGAACTTCTCCTCGTCTTTGATGACCCTCCAACAATGGGAGAGGTTGAAGTACTTGCCATCGTGTTGGACCTTGAATGCCTCCAAAGCTTGGAATGCCTACAAAAGTATTGCATGCAAGCATATTGACAAAATGGATATGAAAATGGACATGCAAGCATAAACGGAATGACACAAAAGAGGGCTGCTTGCATACCATGTCTTGCATGCCGATGCCACTCACAGGGCGGGTTTTGACGCTCTCAAGAGTGGCACAAAACTTGTTGCACTCTTATTGGATCACCCTCCATCGCTTCGAAATGGACACCCACCCGTGCGTGCTTTGCATTTGGTACGACAGAAACTTTTTGCGCTCATGGAACTCACGGTGGACACGAATCCAAAAGGTTGATGCCTTTTGTTCGGCACCGACCTTGGGGTCTTGCCCAATGTCCCTCCAACACTCACAAAGGAGCTTGCCATCGGCCGTCGTGTATACCTTCGTCTGCTTGCTCTTGCGCTTTGGCTTCACCCCGACGGCTTGGTTGGCGAGCTCGAACAAAGGCTCCCCTTTGATGTCACACTCATCCTCTTCCTCTTTCCCGTAGTCCTCCGAAAACTCGTGGTCGAGTGGGAAGCCATCCAGGTCCAGTCCGACATGATCATGCATGAAGGCCACCTGATCTTGATCAAAGATGGACAGCATGAACACCCCTCGGCCGTCCTGGCTTTGTGTCTCTTCGGGATCGTAGCCGGCCCCGGCGGCACCGCTAGCGGTCGCTGCACCACCCTCGAAGATGATGTGTTGCATGTAGTCGTCGTCGCCGGAGGCCGGCATTCCGTCGAACAGGTTGCGTGCGCCCAACAGCACGTCGGCTGGCATGTGCCGTGCGCGTTTCCTCGCGCCTCCGGATGATGAGCCACCGGCCACCGATGTGGCGTTGAGGTCGATGGGCGCGGGCGCGGGCGTGGAAGGCGCCACCACGCTCACCTCGGGTGAGCACTCCCTAGAGAATCGGGAGGCCTGTGGGTAGACGTGAAAGCCGGGTATTGCCTGCGTCGCTGACGCGCGGGGTGAGTCAGGCAGCACCATCCGAGAGAACGCGGATGAGCCGGTGCTGGCTCTATCGATTAACTATGGGGGTTGCTTTCCACATCTTGTAATGCAAAAACTCCATTAACACACGGCATGCAGAAACACGATTAATTGTGTAATTATAGGACGTGGAGTATTTGAGCTCGAGCTCAAATGACCCTGCAAGAACGGTAATATCAGGAAAAAAGTTAAGAAATATTCCAAAAAATCTAAAAACAATTCTGATGAACTCTGACAAATTTTCGAAGTGCTTGCAAATTTTCATCATGAGATCACATTTGAGGAAGGCGTGACCAAAAAACAAAAACGATGCTCTGAAAATGCTACTTTCAAAGCATTTTGGAGCACTGATTTTGTTTTTTTTCACGCTTTCCATGAATGTTACCATGATAAAAATTTGCAAGCACTTCAAAATTTTGCCAAAGTTCATCAGAATATTGTTTCGAAATTGTTAGAATTTTTTTTGATTTTTTACTGTTCATGCGGGCTTATTTGAGTTTGAGCTCAAAAGGGTACTTTTTCTACTAATCTCTCGGCAAATTATAGCCTTAAATCATTTAAATATCCAACTACGCAACAGCTGAAATAATTTGCATATTATAGACCATGTAGAACTTTAACATTTCCAATGCGGACAGTGTCATAAAATTTATTAGTCCATTGTAAAAAGTGTGTCATCAAAATACCAAATTATAGGTACAAATCTTGGGTACATGCGGCAATAAAATGATCGGTAATACAGATTAATTAGCAATTGGCTCTACTTTCCTTTTCTTAGGCATGGTTAATTAGTTCTGAGGAACTCTCTACTCTTTATCCGTTAGGAACAAACCAAATGCTGATCCTCAAAAAAAGAAAAAAGACCAATACTATTTCTATGTACAGGGTCTACGAACAGAAATTACGTAGTACTGGTTCATCCGGTGGCGGTTACCTATAATCAGGGAAGTAGTTAGAAATGCATAGTGCGTACAGATTTCGTAGAAGCTTCACGTAAGAATAGGAATTTTCTTAAAAACATGCCGTTTACGCGCCGGAGCGTGGCGGACGACAATTGTTATGTCCCGCCATACGAGACTTGTACCAACGTTGGACAATTGTTATGCACGATGGACCGTCCACCCAGCGTTATATTACACGGAGCAATCGTCATATGACACTGTTGAACAGGGCATATCCATCGTCTCTGTGAACAATCTCATTCAATAAACTGTTGAACGTGTCGCTGTCCGATTGGTACCTGTACCGGGAGCAGGCGAGCTCGAGCATGCCATCGCCGCTCTCGTTTCTTTTGTATTATCTACTTTTTTTTGCTATGTGTTCTGCCTTGAACTTATATTTTTCTATTTTTCCCAGTTGCAAATGAATAAAATACAAAAAAGTAAAAAATAATAATCATAAACTGAAATAAAAAGACGTCTTTTTTAAAGACATGCACATGCAAACAATTTACATATGTTTTTTTTCTTTGCGAACTAGTATTGACGTTTGTTTATCGAGCCAATTGAATAGGCTTGTGGCCGGCCTCATGTAGCTACTGTAACGTAGCCCAAACAGCAAGTGTTAGGAAGAAGACAAAGAAAGAGGAGGAGATTAGGAGGACAAAGGGGGTTTTACCCCACGCGTGATTGTACCATGCACGCCTAAACATAAGCTGGATTGAACCGCGCCAAAGGTAAATGGTTTTTCGTAAAAATGTTGGGGCGAGCTACTTTGCCATGATGCGGCCAGCAAGGCACCATTGGTTCACTCATGATTAGGCTTCTTCATGAGCTTCTTCATGCGTTTTACACCAATATGACTTACATGACAGTGGCACAAGTAAGTGGTACTATCATTACTATCTTATATCTTTTAGCTTGAAAATGTGTATCACTACGATCGAGATTCAATAAACCATTCCTTTTATGTGCAAGACCATTGAAAGTATTATTCAAATAAACAAAGTAACCATTATTCTCCTTAAATGAATAACCGTATTACGATAGACATAATCCAATCATGTCTATGCTCAACGCAAACACCAATCGCGATGGTAGAGGGAGCATGCGATGCTTGATCACATCAACCTTGGAAACACTCCAATACATATCGTCAACTCACCTTTAGCTAGTCTCCGTTTATTCCGTAGCCTTTATTTCGAGTTACTAACACTTAGCAACCGAACCGGTATCTAATACCCTACTGCTACTAGGAGTACTAGTAAAGTACAAATTAACATAATGTATATCCAATATACTTCTATCGACCTTGCCAGCCTTCTCATCTACCAAGTATCTAGGGTAATTCTGCTCCAAAGGGTTGTTCCCCTTATTACAGAAGCACTTAGTCTCGGGTTTGGGTTCAACCTTGGGTTTCTTCACTGGAGCAGCAACTGATTTGCCGTTTCATGAAGTACCCCTTCTTACCCTTGCCCTTCTTAAAACTAGTGGTTTCATTAACCATCAACAATTAATGCTCCTTCTTGATTTCTACATTCGCGGTGTCGAACATTGCGAATAGCTCAAGGATCATCATATCTATCCCTGATATGTTATAGTTCATCATGAAGCTCTAGCAGCTTGGTGGCAATGACTTTGGAGAAACATCACTATCTCATCTGGAAGATCAACTCCCACTCGATTCAAGTGATTGTTGCACTCGGACAATCGAGCACAAGCTCAACGATTGAGCTTTTCTCCCTTAGTTTGCAGGCTAAGAAAATCGTCGGAGGTCTTATACCTCTTGACGTGGGCACGAGCTTGAAATCCCAATCAGCCCTCGAAACATCTCGTATGTTCCTCGACGTTTCGAAATCGTCTTTGGTGCCTCAACTCTAAACCGTTTAACTGAACTATCACGTAGTTATCAAGATGTGTATGTGAGATGTTCGCAACATCCATGCACGACGCTCGAGGTTCAAAGACACCGAGTGGTGCATTAAGGACATAAGCCTTCTACCGTCCGCATAATTGCTACTCACAACTTTCAACTATATTTTCTCTAGGAACATATCTAAACAAAGGAACTAAAGCGCGAGCCATTTACATAATTTACAAAGATCTTTTGACTATGTTCAGATAATTAAGTTCATCTCATGAACTCCCACTCGAATAGACATCCCTCTAGTCATCTAAGTGATTACATGATCCGAGTCAACTAGGCCGTGTCCGATCATCACGTGAGACGGACTAGTCATCATCCGTGAACATCTTCATGTTGATCGTATCTACCATACGACTCATGCTCGACCTTTCGGTCTCTTGTGTTCCGAGGCCATGTCTGTACATGCTAGGCTCGTCAAGTCAACCTAAGTGTTTCGCGTGTGTAAATCTGGCTTACACCCGTTGTATGTGAACGTAAGAATCTATCACACCCGATCATCACGTGGTGCTTCGAAACGACAAACTTTCCCAACGGTGCACAGTTAGGGGGAACACTTTCTTGAGATTTTAATGAGGGATCATCTTATTTACTACCGTCGTTCTAAGCAAATAAGATGCATAAACATGATAAACATCACATGCAATCAAATAGTGACATGATATGGCAAATATCATATAGCTCCTTTTGAACTCCATCTTCGGGGCTCCATGATCATCATCGTCACCGGCATGACACCATGATCTCCATCATCATGATCTCCATCATCGTGTCTCCTTGAAGTTGTCTCGCCAACTTATTACTTCTACTACTATGGCTACCGGTTAGCAATAAAGTAAAGTAATTACATGGCGTTGTTCAATGACAAGCAGGTCATATAATAAATTAAGACAACTCCTATGGCTCCTGCCGTTGTCATACTCATCGACATGCAAGTCGTGATTCCTATTACAAGAACATGATCAATCTCATACATCACATATCATTCATCACATTCTTCTTGGCCATATCGCATCACATAGCATACCCTGCAAAAACAAGTTAGATGTCCTCTAATTGTTGTTTGCATGTTTTACGTGGCTGCTATGGGTTTCTAGCAAGAACATTTCTTACCTACGCAAAACCACAACGTGATATGCCAATTGCTATTTACCCTTCATAAGGACCCTTTTCATCGAATCCGTTCCGACTAAAGTGGGAGAGATCGGCACCCGCTAGCCACCTTATGCACCAAGTGCATGTCACCGGTGGAACCTGTCTCACGTAAGTGTACGTGTAAGGTCGGTCCGGGCCGCTTCATCCCACAATACCGTCGAAACAAGATTGGATTAGTAACGGTAAGCATATTGAACAAAATCAACGCCCACAACTACTTTATGTTCTACTCGTGCAAAGAATCTACGCAATAGACCTAGCTCATGATGCCACTGTTGGGGAACGTAGCAGAAATTCAAAATTTTCCTACGTGTCACCAAGATCTATCTATGGAGAAACCAGCAACGAGGGAAGGAGAGTGCATCTACATACCCTTGTAGATCGCTAAGCGGAAGCGTTCAAGAGAACGGGGTTGAAGGAGTCGTACTCGTCGTGATCCAAATCACCGGAGATCCTAGTGCCGAACGGACGGCACCTCCGCGTTCAACACACATACAGCCCGGTGACGTCTCCCATGCCTTGATCCAACAAGGAGAGAGGAAGAGGTTGAGGAAGACTCGTCCAGCAGCAGCACAATGGCGTGGTGGTGGTGGAGGAGCGTGACAATCCTGCAGGGCTTCGCCAAGCATCACGGGAGAGGAGAAGGGAGAGAGGTAGGGCTGCGCCAGGGAGAGGCGAAACTCATGTGTTGGCAGCCCTCAAGACCTCAACTATATATAGGGGAGAGGGAGGGGTGCGCCTCTAGGGTTTCCACCCCAAGGGGTGCGGCATCCCCAATCCCATCTATGGGTGGCGGCCAAGGGGGGGGGGGGGAAGAGGGGAAACTTGCCCCCCAAGTTTAGGTGGGTGCGCCTCCTCCCCCAACCCTAGGCGCCTTAGGCCCTTGTGGGGGGGCGCACCAGCCCACCTGGGGCTGGTCCCCTCCCACACTTGGCCCATGCAGCCCTCCGGGGCTGGTGGCCCCACTTGGTGGACCCCCGGGACCCTCCCGGTGGTCCCAGACGCTACCGATAAAACCGAAACTTTTCCGGTGACCAAAATAGGACTTCCCATATATAAATCTTTACCTCCGGACCATTCCGAACTCCTCGTGACGTCCAGGATCTCATCCGGACTCCGAACAACATTCGGTAACCACATACAAACTTCCTTTATAACCCTAGCATCATCGAACCTTAAGTGTAGACCCTACGGGTTCGGGAACCATGCGAACATGACCGAGACGTTCTCCGGTCAATAACCAACAGCGGATCTGGATACCCATGTTGGCTCCCACATGTTCCACGATGATCTCATCGGATGAACCACGATGTCAAGGACTCAATCAATCCCGTATACAATTCCCTTTGTCTAGCGGTATTGTACTTGCCCGAGATTCGATCGTCGGTATGCCGATACCTTGTTCAATCTCGTTACTGGCAAGTCTCTTTACTCGTTCCGTAACACATCATCCCGTGATCAACCCCTTGGTCACATTGTGCACATTATGATGATGTCCTACCGAGTGGGCCCAGAGATACCTTTCCGTCATACGGAGTGACAAATCCGATCTCGATTCGTGCCAACCCAATGTACACTTTTGGAGATACCTGTAGTGAACCTTTATAGCCACCCAGTTACGTTGTGACGTTTGGTACACCCAAAGCATTCCTATGGTATCCGGGAGTTGCGCAATCTCATGGTCTAAGGAAATGATACTTGACATTAGAAAAGCTTTAGCATACGAACTACACGATCTTTGTGCTAGGCTTAGGATTGAGTCTTGTCCATCACATCATTCTCCTAATGATGTGATCCCGTTATCAACGACATCCAATGTCCATGGTCAGAAACCGTAACCATCTATTGATCAACGAGCTAGTCAACTAGAGGCTTACTAGGGACATGGTGTTGTCTATGTACCCACACATGTATCCGAGTTTCCTTTCAATACAATTATAGCATGGATAATAAACGATTATCATGAACAAGGAAATATAATAATAATAATAACTAATTTATTATTTCCTCTAGGGCATATTTCCAACAGTCTCCCACTTGCACTAGAGTCAATAATCTAGTTCACATCACCATGTGATTAACACTCACAGGTCACATCGCCATGTGACCAACATTCAAAGAGTTTACTAGTGTAACTAAACTAGTTCACATCATCATGTGATTAAGAATCAATGAGTTTTGGGGTTTGATCATGTTTTGCTTGTGAGAGTAGTTTTAGTCAAACGGGTCTGCAACATTCAGATCCGTATGTACTTCGCAAATCTCTAGGTCATATTGTAAATGCTGCTTCCACGCTCCACTTGAAGCTATTACAAATGGTTGCTCCACTATACGTATCTGGTTTGCTACTCAGAGTCACTCTGATAGGTGTTAAATCTTGCATCGACGTAACCCTTTACGCCGAACTCTTTATCACCTCCATCATCGAGAAACATGTCCTTATTTACTCCAAGGACAATGTTGATCATTGTCCAATGATCCATTCTGGATCATTCTTGTACCCTATAGTGACTCATGGCAAGGCACACTTCGGTCGCGGTACACAACATAGCATACTATAGAGCCTACGTCTGAAGCATAGGAACGACCTTCGTCCTTTCTCTCTCTTACGCCGTGGTCGAGCTTTAACTCTTAACTTCATACCTTACAACTCAGGAAAGAACTCCTTCTTTGATCGATCCATCTTGAACACCTTCAAGATCATGTCAAGGTATGTGCTCATTTGAAAGTACCATTTAGCGTTTTTGATCTATTCTCATAGATCTTGATGCTCAATGTTCAAGCAGCTTAATCCAGGTTTTCTATCGAAAAACACTTTTCAAATAACCCTATATGCTTTCCAGAAATTCTACATCATTTCTGATCAACAATATGTCAACAACATATACTCATCAGAAATTCTATAGTGCTCCCACTCACTTCTTTGGAAATACAAATTTCTCATAAACTTTCTATAAACCCAAAATCTTTGATCATCTCATCAAAGCGTACATTCCTACTCCGATATGCTTACTCCAGTCCTTAGAAGGATTGTTGGAGCTTTGCGTACTTGTTAGCGTCTTTCAGGATTGTCAAAACCTTTCTGGTTGTATCACATACAACCTTTCCTCAAGAAAATTGTCGAGGAAACAATGTTTTGACATCCTATCTGCAAGATTTCTTAAATAATGCAAGAATCGCTAATCCAATTCCAATGCACTCTTAGCATCGCTATGAGTGAGAAAGCCTCACCATAGTCAACTCCTTGAATCTTGTCGGAAAACATCTTAACGACAAGTCGAGCTTTCTTAATGGTGATACTTACCATCATTGTTCATCTTCCTTTTAAAATCCATCTGTACCCAATAGCCTTACGACCATCAAGCGGTTCTTCCAAAGTCTACACTTTGTTTTCATACATGGATCCTCTCTCGGATTTTATGGCCTCAAGCCATTTGTCGGAATCCGGGCCCACCATCGCTTCTCCATAGCTCGTAGGTTCATTGTTGTCTAGCAACATGACCTTCAAGACATAATTACTGCACCATTCTGAAGTAGTACGCATACTTGTCACCCTACGAGGTTCGGTAGTGACTTGATCCGGAGTTTCATGATCACCATCATCAACTTCCACTTCAATTGATGTAGGTGCCACAGGAACAACTTCCTGTGCCCTGCTACATACTGGTTGAAGTGATGGTTCAATAACCTCATCAAGTCTCCGCCATCCTCCCACTCAATTCTTTCGAGAGAAACTTTTTCTCGGGAAAGGACCCGTTTCTAGAAACAATCACTTTTGCTTCCGGGTCTGAAATAGGAGGGATACCCAACTGTTTTTGGGTGTCCTATGAAGATGTATTTATCCGCTTTGGGTTCGAGCTCATCAGGATGAAACCTTTTCATATAAGCGTCGCAGCCCCAAACTTTCAAGAAACGACAGCTTAGGTTTCTTTAAACCATAGTTCTTATGGTGTCATCTCAACGGAACTATGTGGTGCCCTATTAAAGTGATTGTGGTTGTCTCTAATGCCTAACCCATGAACGATAGTGGTAATTCGATAAGAGACATCATGGTATGCCCCATATCCAATAGAGTGCATCTATGATGTTCGGACACACCATCACACTATGGTGTTCCAGCGGTGTTAGTTGTGAAACAATTTCCACAATGTCTCAATTGTGTACCAAACTCGCAACTCAGATATCCATCTCTATGATCATATCACATACATTTTATCCTCTTGTCACGAAGATCTTCAAATTCACTCTGAAATTACTTGAACCTTTCAATAATTCAGACTTGTGTTTCATCAAGTAAATATACTCAACATCTACTCAAATCATCTGTGAAGTAAGAACATAACGATATTCATGCAGATGCCTCGGCACTCATTGGACTGCACACATCAAAATGTGTTACTTCCAACAAGTTGCTATCTTGATCCATCTTCTTTGAAAACGAGGCTTTTGGTCATCTTTCCCATGTGGTATGATTTGCATATCTCAAGTGATTCAAAATCAAGTGAGTCCAAACGATCCATCTGCATGGAGTTTCTTCATGCGTATACACCAATAGACATGGTTCGCATGTCTCAAACTTTTCAAAAATGGAGCTTCTTCATGCGTTTTACACCAATATGACTTACATGGCAGTGGCACAAGTAAGTGGTACTATCATTACTATCTTATATCTTTTGGCATGAAAATGTGTATCACTACGATCGAGATTCAATAAACCATTCCTTTTAGGTGCAAGACAATTGAAGGTATTATTCAAATAAACAGAGTAACCATTATTCTCCTTAAATGAATAACCGTATTGCGATAGACATAATCCAATCATGTCTATGCTCAACGCAAACACCAATCTCGATGGTAGAGGGAGCATGCGATGCTTGATCACATCAACCTTGGAAACACTTCCAACACAGATCCTCAGCTCACCTTTAGCTAGTCTCCGTTTATTCCGTAGCTTTTATTTCGAGTTACTAACACTTAGCAACCGAACCGGTATCTAATACCCTGGTGCTACTAGGAGTACTAGTAAAGTACACATTAACATAATGTATATCCAATATACTTCTATCGACCTTGCCAGCCTTCTCATCTACCAAGTATCTAGGGTAATTACGCTCAGTTGGTTGTTCCCCTTATTACGTAAGCACTTAGTCTCGGGTTTGGGTTCAACCTTGGGTTTCTTCCTTTGGAGCGACAAGCGATTTGCCATTTCATGAAGTACCCCTTCTTGCCCTTACCCTTCTTAAAACTAGTGGTTTCATTAACCATCAACAATTGATGCTCCTTCTTGATTTCTACATTCGCGGTGTCGAACATTGCGAATAGCTCAAGGATCATCATATCTATCCCTGATATGTTATAGTTCATCATGAAGCTCTAGCAGCTTGGTGGCAATGACTTTGGAGAAACATCACTATCTCATCTGGAAGATCAACTCCCACTCGATTCAAGTGATTTTTGCACTCAGACAATCTGAGCACAAGCTCAACGATTGAGCTTTTCTCCCTTAGTTTGCAGGCTAAGAAAATCGTCGGAGGTCTTATACCTCTTGACGTGGGCACGAGCTTGAAATCCCAATCAGCCCTCGAAACATCTCATATGTTCCGTGACGTTTCGAAATCGTCTTTGGTGCCTCAACTCTAAACCGTTTAACTGAACTATCACGTAGTTATCAAGACGTGTATGTCAGATGTTCGCAACATCCACAGACGATGTTCGAGGTTCAGCACACCGAGTGGTGCATTAAGGACATAAGCCTTCTACTGTCCGCATAATTGCTACTGTCAACTTTCAACTATATTTTCTCTAGGAACATATCTAAACAGTGGAACTAAAGCGCGAGCTTCGACATAATTTGCAAAGATCTTTTGACTATGTTCGAGGATAATTAAGTTCATCTCATGAACTCCCACTCGAATAGACATCCCTCTAGTCATCTAAGTGATTACATGATCCGAGTCAACTAGGCCGTGTCCGATCATCACGTGAGACGGACTAGTCATCATCGGTGAACATCTTCATGTTGATCGTATCTACCATACGACTAATGCTCGACCTTTCGGTCTCTTGTGTTCCGAGGCCATGTCCATACATGCTAGGCTCGTCAAGTCAACCTAAGTGTTTCGCGTGTAAATCTGGCTTACACCCGTTGTATGTGAACGTAAGAATCTATCACACCCGATCATCACGTGGTGCTTGAAACGACGAACTTCGCAGCGGTGCAGAGTTAGGGGAACACTTTCTTGAAATTTTAATGAGGGATCATCTTATTTACTACCGTCGTTCTAAGCAAATAAGATGCATAAACATGATAAACATCACATGCAATCAAATAGTGACATGATATGGCCAATATCATTTTGCTCCTTTTGATCTCCATCTTCGGGCTCGATGATCATCATCGCCACCGCATGACACCATGATCTCCATCATCGTGTCTCCATGAAGTTGTCTCGCCAACTTATTACTTCTACTACTATGGCTACCGGTTAGCAATAAAGTAAAGTAATTACATGGCGTTGTTCAATGACACGCAGGTCATACAATAAATTAAGACAACTCCTATGGCTCCTGCCGGTTGTCATACTCATCGACATGCAAGTCGTGATTCCTATTACAAGAACATGATCAATCTCATACATCACATATCATTCATCACATTCTTCTTGGCCATATCACATCACATAGCATACCCTGCAAAAACAAGTTAGACGTCCTCTAATTGTTGTTTGCATGTTTTACGTGCTGCTATGGGTTTCTAGCAAGAACGTTTCTTACCTACGCAAAACCACAACGTGATATGCCAATTGCTATTTACCCTTCATAAGGACCCTTTTCATCGAATCCGTTCTGACTAAAGTGGGAGAGATCGGCACCCACTAGCCACCTTATGCACCAAGTGCATGTCGATTGGTGGAACTGTCTCACGTAAGTGTACGTGTAAGGTCGGTCCGGCCGCTTCATCCCACAATACCGTCGAAACAAGATTGGACTAGTAACGGTAAGCATATTGAACAAAATCAACGCCCACAACTACTTTGTGTTCTACTCGTGCAAAGAATCTACGCAATAGACCTAGCTCATGATGCCACTTTGTTGGGGAACGTAGCAGAAATTCAAAATTTTCCTATGTGTCACCAAGATCTATCTATGGAGAAACCAGCAACGAGGGAAGGAGAGTGCATCTACATACCCTTGTAGATCGCTAAGCGGAAGTGTTCAAGAGAATGGGGTTGAAGGAGTCAGATTGCCGTGATCCAAATCACCGGAGATCCTAGTGCCGACCGGACGGCACCTCCGCGTTCAACACACGTACAGCCCGGTGACGTCGTCTCCCACGCCTTGATCCAGCAAGGAGAGAGGGAGAGGTTGAGGAAGACTCCGTCCAGTAGCAGCACAACGGCGTGGTGGTGGTGGAGGAGCGTGGCAATCCTGCAGGGCTTCGCCAAGCACCGCGGGAGAGGAGAAGGGAGAGGTAGGGCTGCGCCAGGGAGAGGTGAAACTCATGTGTTGGCAGCCCTCAAGACCTCAACTATATATAGGGGAGAGGGAGGGGGGTGCGCCCCCTCTAGGGTTTCCACCCCAACGGGTGCGGCAGCCCCAATCCCATCTATGGGTGGCGGCCAAGGGAGTGGGGGGGGGGGGAAGAGGGGAAACTTGCCCCCCAAGTTTAGGTGGGTGCGCCTCCTCCCCCAACCCTAGGCGCCTTAGGCCCTTGTGGAGGGCGCACCAGCCCACCTGGGGCTGGTCCCCTCCCACACTTGGCCCATGCAGCCCTCCGGGGCTGGTGGCCCCACTTGGTGGACCCCCGGGACCCTTCCGGTGGTCCCGTTACGTTGCCGATAAAACCCGAAACTTTTCCGGTGACCAAAATAGGACTTCCCATATATAAATATTTACCTCCGGACAATTCCGGAACTCCTCGTGACGTCCGGGATCTCATCCGGGACTCCGAACAACATTCGGTAACCACATACAAACTTCCTTTATAACCCTAGCTCATCGAACCTTAAGTGTGTAGACCCTACGGGTTCGGGAACCATGCAGACATGACCGAGACATTCTCCGGTCAATAACCAACAATGGATCTGGATACCCATGCTGGCTCCCACATGTTCCACGATGATCTCATCGAATGAACCACGATGTCAAGGACTCAATCAATCCCGTATACAATTCCCTTTGTCTAGCGGTATTGTACTTGCCCGAGATTTGATCGTCGGTATGCCAATACCTTGTTCAATCTCGTTACGGCAAGTCTCTTTACTCGCTCTGTAACACATCATCCCGTGATCAACCCCTTGGTCACATTGTGCACATTATGATGATGTCCTACCGAGTGGGCCCAGAGATACCTCTCCGTCATACACGGAGGACAAATCCCGATCTCGATTCGTGCCAACCCAATGAGACACTTTCGGAGATACCTTAGTGCACCTTTATAGCCACCCGATTCGTTGTGACGTTTGGTACACCCAAAGCATTCATACGGTATCCGGGATTTGCACAATCTCATGGTCTAAGGAAATGATACTTGACATTAGAAAAGCTTTAGCATATGAACTACACGATCTTTGTGCTAGGCTTAGGATTGGGTCTTGTCCATCACATCATTCTCCTAATGATGTGATCCCGTTATCAACGACATCCAATGTCCATGGTCAGAAACCGTAACCATCTATTGATCAACGAGCTAGTCAACTAGAGGCTTACTAGGGACATGGTGTTGTCTATGTACCCACACATGTATCTGAGTTTCCTTTCAATACAATTATAACATGGATAATAAACGATTATCATTAACAAGGAAATATAATAATAATAATAACTAATTTATTATTGCCTCTAGGGCATATTTCCAACAGTGGGTTGATCAGCTTCTTTGTCACTACCACACTCCATCGTGGCGTCGTCAGCTGCCGATGAAACCAAACCCAGCCCAACCCAGCTCCGACTCACAAGTCACATCTACAGTGCAAATTGCAAAATAGATGTTCCCCTCAGAGACTGACAATACATGCGAGGTCAGTGATCCCAAGCACCAAGCACCAAGGTATTTGGAGTTTCTGTTCCTGGTGCACACGCATCCCGAACAAAAAAAATCCAAAGTAATAGTAAAATAATCTAAAAATATACACAACACAAATGTTTGAATGTTTATTCTCGTGCAGTATTTAGCGAAGAAAAAACATTCAATGTGCTCATGATATAGAAAAACAAATTGATATTGTAAAATGGCTCATTTCTGAAGCATTTGGGGTCTCATTTTTTTTACCCAAAGCATCACGAGTGCAATCTCTTCATGAAAATTTATATGTGGGGGAAAAGTCAAGAATGTTTGCTTAACACAATTCATTTTGTATTTTTCTTTCAATTTTTTGAATTTACTGCTCTTTTTGTGTTTTATCTTCATAAGAGTGGATGAGTTTTGACGTTGGCTCACCAAGTTTATCACAACCCTTTTCTTTATCTGCGTTTGGGTCGGCTATGTTGAGACAACATAGGTAGAGTTAGTCTATGTTGTACATGAGGTGCACTTTCGTTACTACTAGGCACGAGAGTATGAGAAAGTTTGTCTTGATGGGTAGGTGGTGCTTCAGGAGGATATTTTTAGATATTTGAGTCAATGGTGATATCGATGAAAATGTGAGCCATCGAATCAAAGATGGATTGATGAAGTTGTGCCATGCTTCTAGTGTTCTGTGTGATAAAAAGTGCCAGAAAAGCCAAAAGGTAGGCTCTATAGAATTTTACATGCAATGTTGCATGGAGCTGAATGTTGGCCAACTAAAAGGCGACATGTCCAACCGTTAGGTGTAGCAAAGATGCGCATGTTGAGATGGATACGTAGCCACATAAGAAAGGATCGATTCTGAAATGATGATATACATCATAGAGTTGGGTGGCACCGATTGAAAAGAATCTTGCCCAACATTTCCTCAGATGGTTTGAGCATATATAGGCAGGCTTCCAGAAGCATCAGTGTATAGCAAACGGTTAAGACGTGCTGATAATGTCAAGAGAAGTTTGGGTAGACCAAACTTGACATGAGAGGAGTACGTAAAGAAAGATCCGAAGGACTAGAATATCACCAAATATATAGCCATCGACAGGGGTGCGTGGAATTTAGCTATCTATGTGCAAGAACCATGACTTGGTTTTGATATCTCATAGGTTTTGACTCTACTCCACCCTAACTTGTTTGGGATCGAGAGGTTGTGTTGTTGTTGTTATTCCGGAATTTACTGTTCGCCCGGGTGCATCCTAAGTGCAGAATGACACTTTCAAGCATCAATGTGATATATGACACCACTTTAAGAGCATATCCAATTCTCTTTTCCCGGTAATTTTGTGGTCTCAGGGGAGTTGAGCAAAAAAACACCTCATGTTTTCAGAATATTTTTTAGTAATCAAGGAATAGTCCATCTCCCCCTACATGAGGGGGGAGTTGGATCTCTCCTAATATCACCTCCACCACATGTCACACCATCAAAAACCCTTTCCCCGGTAATTTTGTGGTCTCAGGGGAGTTGAGCAAAAAAACACCTCATGTTTTCATAATATTTTTTAGTAATCAAGGAATAGTCCATCTCCCCCTACATGGGGGGGGGGGGGAAGGAGGGGGGGTTGTATCTCTCCTAATATCACCTCCACATTTTCTCTTTTTAGCATTCAGTTTGTATATATTTATAAATATTGTGCAAAATAACACATATGTGAAGTTATTTAGGACAGTAAAACTAAACCTAAACCCAACCCTCTCACGCCCTTAGTCATTTCAAGGTCGATCTCTTGGTCGAGACATTGCTAGCCATCCGATATAAATTCAGCTCGTAAACTGGGCCATATGTTCTAAAGGGCTGTTATTCTGGGATAAAACTCAAAAGCATATGGTTGATTGGATCTCTACTGCGATGTCCATTTTCAATCCTCTATTTTATATGTGAGTATGCTTTAGTTACAATAGTTCTTTGATTATATGATTTAAAAAAATATTAAGAACCTACTTTTTGATTCGGGGGCCCTAAATTCCTGAAAACAGCCTCGTAGTAACAAACAGCCTTGTCGTAACGCATGTAATCTCTTGGCAGTTGAGCCCGATATAACAGGCAACGCGTCCTTGTGGATTGCACACGCTTCCACTGAACCATTTATTTTCATTGAGCTTGTTCCTGTGCGGTGTGTGCATCCTAACTGTACAAAGATCAGGTGTTGCTCAATGTATTTGTATCCACTTGATGCTACAATTTAGGTTAATAAAGTGTCATTTATCAAAGAAAAAAAGAAACATCTTTATTTGATTGTTCATAATACCATCCCATAAGGCTGGTTGTAATGGGGAGTATCATATACTAGTATTATGCATATGATACTAGTGTATGATACTACCTCCCTAATGCATAGTATCATATATTAGTATCATGTAGTACTCTATTTATTGCCATGCATGACACAAAGTAGTATAACATTTAATATGAGGCTGGTCACAATGGGGAGGAACTTAGAAGTAACATCACACACTCCAATACAACTTTGCTTATGTGGCACATATTTAATGAAGAGAGAGGTGCTTGTGGTAACTAGCTAAGTTACCGGAACATCACACACTCCAAGAAACAATGAGCCTATAACCTAATAAATACATCGTTGCATGACACTACATAGATGTTCCTACCCACTATGGAGGTAGTAACATAGTCTAGGGAAGTGTGTAAGTTACTAGCTTATGTTCTTGCCCATTGTGACCAGCCTGATACGGTATCATGATATGATACTATACCCTCTCTTTCTTCCTTTAATACTATGACACCTCATCAAATTTGCCTAATTGGCATGCATGATACTACCTCCGTCCGGGTATACACGGCCGGCTAGCCACCACAGGTCGTACGAGATTACAAGGCCGCATAGTTAATAGCGAGGCTGGTTCCTGAGACGATTGGCCAAGCCAGCGCATGCCTAGGAGTGGATTAAAAGTACTTGCGGCATGCAGGCCATTCATTGGGTGCATGCATGCAGAGCTAATAACCCATGCAGCTTTTGAGCGAAGATCGAAGAATCACACATTTAAAATGGCAAGTGCCTTGGTCCTCACACAGACAGACAGACAGACCACGGTATGGTTGGCATGGCAACCGAACCGTGGATTCACTTTGCTCTGAATTAATGCGGCAAAAAAAGAAGATCAATTTACACAAGTCTGGCTTCGATGCATTTGCAGCACTCACTCAATGTCAGCACGCTGTGGATGAGCCGCCAGCATGTGGAACAGCAGCTCGCTCCACAGGTCGATCGGCCCTGGCAAGCACCAGTGCAGGCAGTCCATCACGAAGCTCCCCTCCACGCTCCCTCCCGGCGGGTGCCCGTACTGGCTCGGGTGCCCGTCCGGCCGCAGCTCCATCGCCTCCATGATGTCCAGCAGCCGCAGCTCCGCGCCGCTCCGGTTCCGCTGCGTCGCCGCCTCCGTCTCTCTCAGCGCGTTAACCTGCGCACGCACATCCCAAAGGCAAACCATCAACAGACCGCGTCACGTCTCCGCGTTTGCAACCAATTTTCTTGTTGCCGCGTCGAGAAAGAGAGAGGGGCATGCGTATGGGGCTGCATGCATGGTTTCCGTTTCCCACCTGCGGCGGCGGAACTTCGCCACGACGGGCGTCGCGGGTGCACTCGCCCAGCGGCGGAGCGGCAGCGTCGGACGCAGATCACCGCCGGTGTTCCACTCCCGTTCTCGAAGTGCGTGGGCGTGACCGTATGGACCACGGCCTTGCCGCGAACCCTCAAGGGCCGCGATGGCGCCCAGCGCCCGTGCGAACGCTGGCGTGCACCAGCCGGAGACGGGCGTCTCCGTCAGCGTTATGGCGCCGCTATTGCGCCCGACGGCCCGGCCGCCCTCGTAGTACACCGGCGGAAGAACCGATTGGTGCAGACGGGGCGATGTAGTCGAAGTCGGCGATGTGCGCCGCCCACCGGGCGTCCGCCGTGTCGAGGTGCACGTCCACGAGCCCGAGCCGATCGCCGCGTTCGGAGGTTGGCCTTGACCAGGAAGGCGACGGAAGAGCGACACGTTGAAGCCGTGGCTGCCGTAGTGGCACTAGTGCAGAACCGGGCAATAGCACCGGTTCGTAAGGCCCTTTAGTGCCGGTTCCACAACCGGCACTAAAGTGTGGTCACTAAAGGCCCCCCCCCTTTAGTACCGGTTCAGCACGAACCGGTGCTAAAGGCCAACCACGTGGCACGAGCCAGCTCCGGGGGCCGGGAGCCCTGTAGTACCGGTTGGTAACACCAACCGGTACTAAATGTTTGTGGGTTTTTGTTTTATTTTTATTTTTCAATTAAATTTGTGTTATCAATTTAATTCTTTTTCGTTTGCTGGTATTTTACGATAGTACACATTGTACACGTTATGCATATATATATATATAATTTCTAATAGAACCAATCATGCATATATATATATATATATCATCAATGTCTCACAAACCATCATATTAATTAATTCACACATACACACATGTATAGCTATATACAATTTCTCCTACATATGCATGTTGCCTTGGAGCCAGTGGCATTAGCCTAATTGGTGCCTTGAACGCAGTGAAGGGTGATGGCGGGTAATAGTATTCTCCTTCGGATTTATGACCTGGTCGAGCAAAAATCCCGCTATTTCCTCTTGAAGTGCTTCTACGCTCCGTTTCTAGGAGCTTCTCCGCACCTCTGTGAACTGTTAAGAAGGAGATCAATATGCATGTGTATTAGTTGTGTGACTAGATATCGATAATGGTATAAAAATTGTGAATAGTGTTTTGACAAGCGTACCCATTCCTGTCTTTGAGATCTGCTCCTTTCGGACGCCATCATGCGAATGTTCTCGCAAAGCCAGAATGCACACACAGATCAGTCCCTGCGCCTGCTTCAGGGCCTTTACGAGAATGGAATTTGATCAGATAATAATTAATCAAGCATGATAATTAAAGAGATGGCAGCTAGCTAGCTAGCTAGTACTACTATAATTACTTACCTTGGGTCGAAACCATTTAAGCTTTTGTTTCCATTCTCCTGAGGTCACGCCTGATGAACCTTGCCCAAGCCACCTGCCACGACAAAGAAAATGAATAAAGGGGTTATTAAATATAGTTCATATCATGAAAAATGACGAACTAAATAGGCCGAGATATATAGTTAATAATGATTGAAATTACCTGTTGACTATCCCAAACAAGATGTTATAGTCAGTTTTTTCTTTGAGTAGTGAGTCCAGTATTTCAACTGTTCCAAGGCGTCAACTTTAATGATACACAAGACCAGTGAAATCTGCATGCACACACGTTTGCATGTCTTAATTAAGCGGGCATATGTAAAGCAAAAACATGTAGCTAGCTAGTAGGCAAAAACAGAGAATTTGTAGTACAAGACAGTGTGATAAACTGGAAGTTGTAAGGAAGTAGTATATCTTCATTGTATTTGAGGCGCTTCAAGAACTCTAGCATGTTGTCCTCTACGGCCTTTTGATGATGTGCATTTATTTGCCATGTGTATTCATTAACGGTGTTTGGGTCAATGAACCCGATGCCAAAGCGTCCACCTTTTCTCATTTCATATATCTTCATCCCGCATATAATACCACGAGAAAAGAATATAGTGAGGATAATTACAGGTAATGGTTGATCAAAAGGATCGGTACAGCTAGCTTGAGACTTAAATTACAGAAAGAAATCACTTACAGACAATAGCAACTGACGATAGATTTGTCGAGTGCGTCTTGATTGTATAACTGAAACAGTTCAGAATACTCAACGGACAAAGCTTTCTCATGGAAGTAATGCTCCTCCTTGACATTCACCATGAAGGACACTTTCGATCGGAAATCTTGGTAATGTTCATGTAGCATTGATGCAATTCATACATTCTCGTTGGGAGGTTCTTGACCTTGTCCGGATGGACCAAAGGTTGGCCGGACATATTTCCGTTTTATTTCATCCTCTCTAAGCACAGGCATGGGCTCGATCTCGAGGAGTTGTCCAACAGTGATTTTGAGAACTTCAGCCTGCATTATATGGTCCTCCGTTATTACCACATTGCCCACCTCGGGAACGTAAACTGTTTGCCCACAATAATATTGGGCGCGCGTACTGTCACGTGTTGTTGGCACAACAAGCGAGGCGATCGAATGATAAGCATGTTCTCCCAGCTGGCGAATGGTTTTCCCGCATTTATTGACAGCTGCTTCTTGATTGCTCGATCCGAGCTCGCCTCCTTACGTAGACGCGTGCTCGATTTAACTTCCGATGTGGCGCTCATAGTTTGTGTCAACAGGCTTGGGAGCTGGTGGTTGAGCCATACGAATGAAGTGGTCAATCGTTTCCTTAGGCACTTTCTCCCTTGGCGGCGGTGGCGGTTTCGGTGCAAAATGGGCTTCCACCTCGGACTTCGATATGGCTGCGATTTCCTCCTCGGACCTGCCATAAGACCTCTGCGGAAGAGGCGTGAGGCTTGGACCATATTTATATCGCTTGCCTCCTTTGTACTTCCTATACTACCTCGACTCGTGCCGCTTCGCACCATAGCTGCGGGGTGTCTCTTCTGCGATTCTTGGCGGCGGAGACGCCCGGTGGCAGGCTGAGTTGGACGAGGAGGAGTGGCCGCTGAAGATGTGCGGACTTGTAGGAGGTGGCTGAGGTTGTGCGGACTTGGAGGAGGTGGGCGTCGACGCTGTGGCGGACTTGGAGGAGGAGGTGGCTGACACTTTGCGGACTTGGAGGAGGAGTGACCCGACACTTTGCGGACTTGGTGGACTTGCGGGGAGGCGGGAGGCTAGCGACTCGGTGGCGGACTTGACGAGGAGTCGAGATGGCGTGTCGGTGGCCTTCGAAGATGATGCAATCCTTTTTCCATAGGATGATACGATGGTTGGCGTCTCAGAAAGCGCTCGTCCTCACCTCCGGGAATGTCAAGCTCTAGCCCGAATATGGCAGCACCACCTCGTCAACCATGACACGAGCATAGCCCTATGGAATCGGGATGCAATGGTAGGTTGCTTTGGGGTAATCGGAAAAGCTTCTCCGTCCGCCACCTTCATGGATATGTTCTTCATTTTGACGTGTAGCTCGCAGCTAGTGTTCTCCGTGATGTCATCCACGGGTATCTACCCAAACATTGCGTCGTCCGGGCGGAACCCACGCCGCTTCTCTGCATGGATGGGGCGGTTCTGCTGGATCATCCGCTAGTCGCTGCATTCTTTGAGACCCCCTTCTTTGGCTAAGTGAGTCGATCTGCTCCTGCTGCCGCTGGAATTTGACCGCCAATTCCGCTTGACTTGCTTCTAGGCCTTGAAGGCGTTCATAGTCCTGCTTCCTCTGCTCCTCCTCCATCTTCCTCTTCTTCTCCTCCATAATCTTCTTTCTCGCACGGGTTCTCAGTAGTCGTTGTTCCAGTCTGAAAACCCCTCATACCACGGAATAGCGCCCTTGCCTCGTGTTCTTCCGGGTGTTCAGGATTTCCCGAGGAACGCGTAAGCTCGTCGTTCTCTCTGTTGGGCTGGAACACCCCGATCGTGCCTCTTCTATTGCAACAAGTATCGCATCGTCGGCTCCGTTCGAGACATGCCTTCGTCGAAACTTTGCTGTCTTGGGTCCAACTCCCCCATGCGCATAGAACCAAGTCCTGCACTGGAGGGCCAGCTCTTAATGTAACCGGAGTGACACCTGCATCCTCCATCTCTTTCTCGGACTTATCCCACTTTGGCATTGCAACCGCGCAGCCACCGGCCCCAACTTATGGAACTTATCCTTTTTTTCGTCATTCTTCTTGTTTATTCTCGTCCGTTACTTAGCTAATTATGAATCCTTGAATTTCACGAAATCGTCCCAATGAGCACGTTGGTTCTCTAGTGTTCCCTCGAATCTTTGGAGTCTTCCTTCCTCCCTTGACGTACTTGTCCCATTCCACGATTCTTGTGGTTCTTGAATGCAACCGCCATTTTCCTAAGAGCAGCGTCCTTGACTTTCTGCACATCCGCTTCGTGAAATGATCTGGTAGGGTGAAATGTTCCATGAGAGTATCCCAAAGCGTATCTTTTTGATTCTTGTCGACAAAAGTAACATCTGGACGTGGAGCAGCGTCCTCTTTGCCTTTGTCCTTTGTCTTTTGCTGGCTCTCTCCATTCTTGAAGGGAGATCGAGTTGGTCCTTCACAAGAACTCCGTGACCGACGAATGAACTTGTCCGCAATCTTCTTAGGCGCTAATGGTTCGCCATTAGGTCTGACGGCCTCGATATTGTACTTTTCGCCCTCCTTCAACTTTTTGTTTGGGCCTCGTTTCGTCCTTTTGCACGAAGATTTGCTCGACCCGGATGGCTGAAAGAACAAAGATCGATTCGTTATTATATCTTCAAGTCATTTAAAACATGTGATGATCACCGAAACCTGCTTATATAAATATATATACCTCGCCGGTCTTTGTTGTTTCAGGATCAACATGTTCTTCGTCATCGTCATAATCGTAGTTCATGACTTCATCAATTCGGTCGTCGCGATCGAATATCATATCACCCTCACTACTGGAAACTGGGAATTTGCCATCAGCCGGCTCTTTGCCATCTGCCAGCTGATGGCAAAGAACGTCTTTGCCATCTGCTTATAAAAAACAGATGGCAAAGAACTGACAGACGTCAAAGAACATGGTTGCCATCAGCCAATTCTTTGCCATCTGCTCGTGGAGGGCAAATAATCTTTGCCATCTGCCAGAGATGGCAAAGAGGTGGGCAGGGTCCGATCTTTGTAACGGCCTGTCAACCCACCTCTTTGCCATCTGCCAGCAGATGGCAAAGAATCTTTTCCGTCTGTTGGCAGATGGCAAAGAAGTGGGTGGGGCCCAATGGATAACGGAGGTGTAACGGCCCAGTAGCCCCCCACCCCCAACCCTCCTCCGCCTTTCCCTCCCCCATTCGCGTCGCGTCTCCACCCCACCTCCCCTCGCCTCCTCCTCCCCCCGTCCACATCCCCGTGTCGCGAGATACCCTCGTCCCATCCTCTCCTCCCTCCCTCCCTCCCTCCCATGGAGGAGTCGCCCAAAACGCCCGCCCCTTGGCTCCGCCTCCTCCGCCTCCGCCCCGCCCGGCCCAGCCTTGCACAAGCCGTCCCCGCCTTGGTCAGGATCCCTTGTGATGCGACCTCGACGCCAAGTGGGACGCCTGCCTCGACCTCTCCATCCGCCGCGTCGCCTACTCCTCCCTCGCCGGCGCCTTCGGGGGCCTCATCCTCTTCCGTAAGCTCCCCACCTCCGCCACCCCGTTCCCCTCGTCGCACCGCAAGATCTGTTCGCCGCGCCTCCCATGCGTATATCGATCGGTGGTGGCCGTCGTGGACACCCGCGGCTATGGTGAGCCCCTGCGCCACCGCCCTCTCTCCTCTCCTCCCCTACTCCCTCACCCATCTCTCTCCCCCGCAGACGAACCCCGCCGCCAGGAGGCCGCCATGGAGGCCCGTCCCGAGCTTCGCCGCCGCTCCTTGATGACCCTCGTTGCGCTGGATCCCGGCGGATCCAACGATTCCCGACGCTACAGCTAGCTTGTAGCTAGCTAGCTTGTATATATCGTTTCGCTTCTCCAAAATGGCGAATTTACTACATATCTCATTTTAGTCTTGGTGGACTGCGTGCAGTGTAGTCAAGATCCCCCCTTTGACCGGTAACCAACGATTCCATAGCTGCTGCTTGCCGTGAGGGATGGCCGGAAGCGGAAGCAGCCTCTGCACTGTGGCTACTTGTTGCACTCCACAGGATATTCGTCTCCGTCTCCGTCGAGGCCAGCCGAGGAGATGCTAATCCGCACTACGGTATGGTGACTCATCTCCTGTTGCAGCGATTGCATGATTGATCCATGTACCATTGCTCTTTATTTTCTTATTATACTTGATTCCAGATCTAAATTCTTCATGTTGATGTGTAACTGGGTTAAAAAACTTTACCTCATGTTTCCTCATCTTACCTACCGGACAGAGATCAGGTGACATGCAAACGGCATGTCACCATGTGCCTCGCGGCCTCCCATCCACCGCCCAGCCTGCATCTAAGGGACAACAGCTTCCCAAGGCAAAAACATTCAGACTTCACAGTTTTAAGCCTAGACTCACTAATAAATGGTTTTCTAGTCGGCATAGCTCAGTATTATACTGTGAAACAAGTGTCTTTGCTTAAGGAACAGTTTGTGATTAGTGAACCATGTCGGAAAAGATAATATTGACCACGAAAATTGAAAACAATGCTATTAAAGATGCTGGAACCTGCTTGGTCTTCATTTTATTCTTTCTCGGACTGTCCATAGAAGCTCGCACATTGAAGTTTAATTTTGAAAAATGGAATTCAGATTCCTGGAGAATGGCACTTACAAAACTGTATTCAGAGGCCTGCACTACGTCTTTGTCATATAAAAGTTAAAGGTCACTGAACAAATGATACAGATTACAACACTTTCACTGTTAAACTAGAGCAACATGCTCATAGATGTTTAGACAAAACTGTAATTTCTCCATCACAAGAAATTCAGTTTTGAAAATACAAACTATAAACATCAGCCTTTTAGTCTGGAAACAGTACAAACAACAGCCAAATATACTGTTTACATTCATATTCATAAAAAATTCAGACATGCCATTCATCACTATTTAAATTCAGACAACCCACTTCATCACAAGTAATTCAGAAGTACATGATTTGAAGTTTCAGTACCACTTTCCAGTGAATTCAGTGAGCTCCTAACATCCATTTAGTGCCATTTGATTTGTACACTTAGGCCCCAAAAGATGACTATAGTTAGCCCAAAATCTTATACTTAACTATGTCCAAAGTACTTCTAGCGAGCTTGCACGCTAGAACAGATCATCCTCACCACAAGGCGGAGCCGTCAAGAGCTGGGTGAAACTCATGATAGCATTGCACTCTTGGGGCTCCATATTTACTCCTTTGGTGTTGTCACACTTCTCCACTAGTACTTGAGGCTGTACATGATCCTTCTTCTTTTGTTGCACACCATCCTTCTTCTTTTTTCAGAAATTATGGAAGTATACTGTTGTGCTGTAGTGAACAGAGGAAATAGAAGTACAATACTCGCTGCAATTCTCCATATTTATTCAGAAATGTAGTGCTGACTCAAAATAGAAGTAGCTCCTATGTTGAAACCACAAAGCTTAGCAGATTATAGTCTTATCGAGATGCACAGAAGTACTTAACTCGCTGCAAGTCTCCATATTTATTCAGAGTGTAGTGCTGACTAATATTTTCAGAGTGTAGTGCTGCAAGTCTCCATATTTATTCAGAGTATAGTTTGTCACTATTAGTATTTTCAGAGTAATCTTGTTGCACATGTCGATCGAGTGCACTAATCATAGCGGAGCCAGACAGTAGCGAGCACTGGGCAAAGCTCGTGCATAGCAATGTCAGCTAGCTTTGCCCCAACAAAAATCACTACTAAGCACAACAAAAATCACTACTAAGGACAGAAATCAGCTAGCTCCGCCTCTGCACTAATGGAATAAGAGAGAGAGAGAGGGGACCTGAGAAGAGGTCGCTGACGATGATGAACGGTGCCCAGCTCGCGGCGGCGCTCGTCCCTGGCTCCCGCGGCGGACGCTCGTCCCCGACCCGCGGTGGCGTTCTGCCTTGGTTCCCACGGCGGACGGCGCTCGTCCCTGCCTCTCCTCAGTGGCGATGGGGGGCGGCGACGGTGTCGGCGACTGGCGAAGGCCGCGAGACGAGGAGACGCCGGCGAATCGCTGCGCCAAAGCCCGCCTTTTCCCTGCCTTCCCCGCCAGATTTTTCCGCTGACCCGCGCTGACCCGGGCGTGCCTAATTTGGTCAAAGTCGCAATGTTGTTTTTGCCTTGGGAAGCTGCTGTCCGTTGGATGCAGGCTGGGCGGTGGATGGGAGGCCGCGGGGCACACGGTGACATGCCGTTTGCATGTCACCTGATCTCTATCCTTACCTACCTACACTAGTACTAGTTGGTTAAAAATATTATTAAATCTCTTTTTCTACCTCCAAATTTTGTGTTGTTTCCTATATATTGCATTCTCACTAACATGCTTAATTATTTACAGGGCCATTAGAACATGTAACTTGAGTCGTGGAAACCCGAATGTGGTTATTTATATCAGAGTAGATGCTACTGTGACATGGGCATGCACTTCACTCCAGCGAAGATGTAATCCCCAAGGTAATATCTCCTCTCTTTGATTCATTCATCTTGACTGCATATATGTGTTTCCTAAACTTTTATCTTTCATGCTTAAGTGGTATGGTCGTAAATAGATAGTAAAATCTTTAAAGGATAATTGAGTTATTGAATCTAAAGGCATATAATCAGTTCTCAACTATAAGCGTGTCACAGATTGAATTTGTTGTGTTGTTCAAGATTAAAATGGGGAATAGATCATTGTGCCATGTTCAAAATTAGAACTATAAGCAAGAAGGAAAATTATCAATTAGGATGCTGTGTTGTTTCTGTGTAAATATATGCCATGCTAACTTGATGGTTAATATAGATTTTGTATGGTTTGTCTCAGATCTGATAGAGAAGAGACCCACCCCCCCGGTGACCTCCTACAGCCATGGTCGATGGCAGCCCCGGCAAGGAGTGGCTCACGGTCACAGGAGAGAAGGATCTCCGTACCCTACAAAGCTCGCTGGAGACGGATCCATAGGAGCGCAACCAGCAGCTCAAGTAGTTTTACCCGTGCAACCATCCTGCTAATTCGCTGGACCTGAAGAATACCGACGAGTCAACGGACACAGGACGTTCCTGCAGGCTGTATGTTTCTGTTATGTTTCTCACTGTCTTCTATTCCTAATTCAATTGCTTCTCAAATAGTTTGTGTAGATTGTATGGTTTGATTAGAAAGAAAAAAACGTTGATTTAATCATTCACCTGAAGTGACTTTGTTGCACTTTTGATGTTTTTTTCTATATCTAAACTTCTGAATTTTGTATGAATGTGAAAGTCTTGCAGCCAAAATAAAAGTACAGGGATCGTGTGCAATTCACATGTTGTGTTGTCTTTTGCCCTGAACAACTAGAGTTAGTTGTCACTTATTTGTTGTTTGGGCACGACAATATTTTAGGACGACCATTATGTTGGCTGGCGTCTGCTGTGCTAACCATCGGACAATTTTTAATCTTGGTAATTTGGGAAGAGATGTCTTAGTTAGATATCAACTGCAGAAACTGTATGTTGTCAGTGTACATTCACTGTATTTATAGGACCATGCTGTTGTGAATCATGTATTAAACGAGGCGTACAATTCACATAGATATTATTTTATTTTAGAGTAATACAGAATTCTTGCTAACAAGCAGTGGGGATTGTGTATGCTTGGGCGATGATATCATTTCTTGGTCTTCCAAATAAGAACATCACGAGTCCCAGTCTATTGTGTAAGCCAAGTACCATGCCACAACTTACGATGTCGCTGAAACATGTTGGTTATGCCAGCTGCTGCAGGAGCTACATCATCCACTCGCATACTGTACATTATTTACTGAGACAACATCAACATGGAATATTTGTCTGTCAACTCAGTGAAGCACCAACGGATCAAGGACATTGAGGTTGATATTTGTATTCTACTCGAAAAAGGTGACTATATTAATTAATTCTAAGCACCCCTCTTCAGTCCATCTTATATAGAAATCTCAAGCCTATGTCTATATAAGATGCACGTGCGTACATATACACTGCTTGAGCAACAACAACTTCTATACTACATACTCCTCTCTATGCGTATGTATGCATTACAAAAAGAAGAAACTGATAATGGAATTTGTCGATTCGATTCACGGAACAGGGAGGGGTAGTTTTAACAACAAAGTGTTTTAGTTTACTCCATCCTTGATCCGGCAGCGGAACAGGGACCTGTTGTACTCCTTATAAACTATTTTAGTTTTATAATCATCTTTTATTTTTCTCCAGTTTTTTCAGCAAACACATCGAGACGTTGGAAGAAACTGACGTGGTGTAAAAGGAGCTGGCTTTACAGTCTGGCGTTAAGCACTGGGGAGGAGTTCGTTCTTTAGGTGGTGAGCTCACTTTCATTTCAGATCCTGTGGATGTTACCGTAATCATGC
Organism: Aegilops bicornis; assembly: GCA_021605145.1. Lineage (NCBI taxonomy): Eukaryota > Viridiplantae > Streptophyta > Magnoliopsida > Poales > Poaceae > Aegilops > Aegilops bicornis. Next base: position 220,701,639 of record CM038674.1, on the reverse strand, counting down.
CTTAAATACAGGCTGGTCATGGATGTTACTTAGCTCTAGAATGACCTTAGCATGTTTTACACCAAAATGACTTAGTATGCTTAGCTAGCTCAAAAATGACATAATAACCATACTTAGCTCCAAAATGACATATTTTACAGATATAAGTTGCATCATAATAATCTTCACATTTTAGTTGCATCATAATAATTTTCTTCTTCTAGTCTTCTTCTTCTAACTTTCTTCTTTCCCATTTTACAGGTTTGCTTAAGATCACGGAAGCTTGGGTTGATGGAGTGCTTGTATTTAGTTTTTGTTTTGACCTTGTGAAACTTGCTACCTATGGATGAAACTGTGTAATATATTGATGAAAACATGTATATGTACGGATGAAACTTGCTACTATTGGTAACATGTGTTGGATACATATGTGTTCATGACTATTGGTAATATGTGTTGAATATGCTATATTGGTCATATATATATATTTGTGTTTGATTTCTGTGAAAATGAATTGATATAAGAAAAAACAAAATTAAATGGGGCAATATAGTCACTTTGCCATCAGCTGGCAGATGGCAAAGAGCTTTGCCATCAGCTGGCAGATGGCAAAGAGGCCACGTGTCATCTACCTGTAACATTTGGGCTGGCCTATTTGGGCTCTTTGCCATCTGACAGCAGATGGCAAATCTCTTTGCCATCTGCTGGCAGACGGCAAAGCATTCAGCCTTTGCCATCTGCTGGCAGATGGCAAAAAGCCTGCAACCTTTGCCATCTGCTGGCAGATGGCAAAGTATGCCGTTAACCTCTAACGGAGCTAACCCCGTTAAGAGGCTTTGCCATCTGCCAAATAGATGGCAAAAGCCTGACTCTTGCCATCAGCCGGCAGATGGCAAAGAAGCCTTTACCGGCTGTGGTTTCGCATTTAACCTGTTTGCCATCTGCTGGCAGATGGCAAAGCCTTTGCCATCCGCCGACCATGCCTTTGCCATCTGCCATGGCAGATGGCAAAGTGCCAGATTCCAGTAGTGCCTCTTCGGTGTTGTTTAGAAATTCGAAGCCGTCATAATCTTCTTCATTCTGATTATCATCCGGCTCGCGTATCATATCGAACATGGTCTGTTCTCCCTCTCTGTCGGTATTTTCTGCCATAGCTTTTATTTAACTAATTCAAAAGAAATATAAAACAATTTAGTATTCAAATTACATCGTCTCGAATAATAGATATAATCTCGAATACATTGTCTAGAATAATAGATACAATCTCGAATACATCGTCTCGAATAATATATAATATTGAATAGTACATCACCGCTAGCTAATTAAAGATCGAATACTACGAGAAGAATCTAGGACACTCGTGGTTCTGCGTCATGGGCGGTGGACACCCAAAGAGAAGGAACCCTCACGGGATCATAGCTGATGTGAGATCCTCGAAGATCTTGCCGGTATTGGAGAACCTGCCGCCCTCTAACGCAACCATGTAGCGATGGGCGTGCTCGTCCTCCTCCACGACACGGGCGACGTACCTCCTCGGCGGGGCCGGGTCCCTCCGCACCGAGATCGCCCACGCGAACGCCACCAAACGAGATCGGGGTCGACGACGGGACCCGGGGCCGGGTTCCTCATCAAGCGGCGCGCCCCCTCGAGCAGTACCTCCAGTGCCAGCCAGTGAGCCCAGTCCGGACATGGGCGGTGGACGTCGTCGCAGAGCGATGTCGGCAGCGAGGATGCGGGCCGGGCATCGTCGATAACAAAGACTAGCTATATGCCCATAAAAAATAATTTTTTTAATGATTTGATTTTGATAACTAAAATTTATAACATTTCTACTATTTCAAAAATCTATATATTATTTCATACTAAGTAAGCATCTAACACTAAAAACATAAAAAACAATTTCTATACATCCATTAAAAAACAGAAAAACAACATTATATAAAAAATTCCATACTAATTAAACACTAATTATATCCATCTAACATGCATTCATACATATATACTAGTGAAAAACTATAATCTAAAAAATCTAAACTAATTAAACATACAAAATCTAAACTAATTAAATATATACGTGTATGTGTGTGTGTGTTCATCATGCTTGTGTGTGTGTATGGGCTCGGGAAGGGGTGGCGCCCATGGTGGCCGCCGGGGGCGAGGGAGAGGGGTTAGAGGGGGAGAGCTCACAGCGTGCGACGGCGACGGCGAGGCGACGGCCGGGGCAGCGACGGGTCAGGCGTGACGCTGGGCGGCGACGCAGGGACGGCGCGATCGAAGGGCCCCAGGCGGCGACGGAGACGAGGGCAGCGACGGGACGGGACGGGCGGGCGACGGGATCGGGCGGCGACGGCGACGGGTCGGTGGACGGCGTCGATCGATCGGGCGAAGCGGTTCAATGGGGAAGCAGAGGAAGAAAGCAGAGGAGAATGAAATTTTTCAAGTGTTGTATATAGAAGGCACCTTTAGTACCGGTTGGAGCCACCAACCGTACTAAAATCTGTTTTAACCAGCCCAAGCAGTGGAAGCGACCCCTTTAGTACCGGGTGGTGGCGAAACCGGTACTAAAGGCCCCCTTTAGTACCGGTTTGTGCCACCACGGTACTAAAGGGTGTCTTATTTGGCGCAGTGCTTGATCTGGCAAGTTTAATCCCACCTCGCTAGCCGAGGCGACCGCACTGGTTTATAAACCCCGTGCGGTCGCTCTCTCGAGCTCCTCTCCAAAGCAGGCCTATTGGGCCTCGTGTTCTTTGCTGCCTGTTGGCCCACTTGGCCTTCTTGGGCCTGCATCCCGCCCAACACAGGTTGGGTTTCTAGTCGTATGCAGCCGCTCTGACCTAGTAAGGCGGGCTTTTTTTGCTTTATTTATTTTTGTGTTGTTTTTTTGTGTATTTAGAGTTTCTTTGTGAATATTTTTGCTTTAGGTACAAAAATTACAAACATTCTGTTAGTGCCCGTAGTTTTCAAATTTGAATAGTTTAAATTTTGAATTATTTGAAATTAGTGTGAATCACTAGTTTGTGAATAATTTAACTTTAAAAATCAGTAAAGGCATGAAAGAATTTGTTTGCACATAAAATTTCTTCGCGTTTCAAAGGCCAAAACACATAACTACCCTAACTATTACAGAGATTCCCCTCTGGGTGTGAAACACAGAAGAAAGTGATGATAGTGAAGCCGATCACATCCCAGATCTTTGGGTGTGAAACTTTTTCTTCGCGTGTGTCCCTTTGCGCCATAACCATGGAAAATCTTCATCATTTAACGGGATGCTCGGGTCAATATTCATTGTGAATGGAGAAATTTCATCAAACTTTTCATAATCTTGACTTGTCCTGTCTTGTCATCCACTCCCACGATGTTTCTCTTCCCGTAAAGAACTATGTGCCGCTTTGGCTCATCGTACGATGCATTCGCTTCCTTATCTTTTCTTTTTCTTGGCTTGGTAGACATGTCCTTCACATAGAAAACCTGTGCCACATCATTGGCTAGGGACGAATGGTTCACTGCATACGCAAGATTGTTGAGATCCTTGTTGTCATTCCGTCTTGCGGGTCTTCCGTTACCCGCTTCGTGTCATATTGACCCATTTGCACGAAACAAAGGGACCTTTAAACCACGTCGATAGTCAAGTTCCCATATGTCCTGTATATAACCATAATATGTTTCCTTTCCCGTCTTGGTTTCTGCATCAAAGCGGACACCACTGTTTTGGTTGGTGCTCTTCTTATCTTGGGCGATCGTGTAAAATGTATTACCATTTATCTCGTACCCTTTGAAAGTCATTATATTCGAAGATGGTAACTGGGACAACAAGTACAGGTCATCTTCAATAGAGGTGTCATGCATGGTACGTGTCTGCAACCAGCTGGCGAAACTCCTGGTTTGTTCACGTGTAATCCAGTCATCAGACCGCTCCGGGTGTTTGGAGCGTAGCAAATTCTTGTGTTCATCCATATACGGAGCCACCAAGGCGGAATTCTGTAGAAGCGTAGTGTGCTTCAAGAGAGAATGTCCGTCCATACATAGTATTTGTTCCCCTCCTAGAGTGCCTTTTCCATCCAGTCTGCCCTTATGCCGCGATTCAGGAACACAAATCGGCTTAAGGTCAGGAATAAAGTCAATACAAAACTTTGATGGCCCTTGGAGATGCTTCCTTCTGGCCTAGCACGGTTATGAACATATTTCTTTAAGACTCCCATGAACCTCTCAAAGGGGAACATATTGTGTAGAAATACATGACCCAAAACGTTAATCTCTTCGCATAGGTGAACTAGGACGTGCGTCATGATGTTGAAGAAGGATGGTGGGAACACCAACTCGAAATCGACAAGACATTGCACCAAATCATTACGTAACCTTGGTATGATTTGGAAGCGATTACCTTACGAGAGATTGCATTGAGAAATGCACATAGCTTCACAATGGCTAATCGAGCGTTTTCGGTAGAAGCCCCTCAATGCAACCGGAAGCGATTGCGTCATAATCACGTGGCGATCATGAGACTTTAGGTTCGGAACTTTTTCTCTGCCATGTTTATTATTCCCTTTATATTCGACGAGAAGCGACGGTACCTTATCTTTGGCGGGCATTCAAAGAAGATTTCCTTCTCTTCTTTGGTAAGAGCGTAGCTTGCATGACCACGATATATGCCGTCTTCTCCGTGCATACGTTGCTGGTCCTCCGTGCCTCGGGTGTATCTTTTGTCTTCCCATACACGCCCAAGAAGCCAAGTAGGGTCACGCAAAGATTCTTAAATCCGCGTGCATCACGCGTCGATTGCGGAGCGGACCTCTAGGTCTTTCCAATATGGCAGGTCCCAAAATATAGATTTCTTCTTCCACATGGGTGCGCGTCCGTCAGCGTCCTTTGGAACAGGTTGTCCGCCAGGACCCTTTTCAAATATCACCTTCAAATCCTTGACCATATCATGTACATCAGCACCAGTACGGTGGCGAGGCTTCGTCCGGTGATCCGCCTCACCTTTGAAATGCTTGCCTTTCTTTCTTCTGGGATGCCTGCTCGGAAGAAATCGGCGATGTCCCAGTACACATTCTTCATACAACTATTCAAATATATCTTGTCGGTATCATCCAAAGCAGTGCGTGCATCCGCGGTATCCCTTGTTTGTCTGTCACGAAAGGTTACCGAGAGCATGCCAATCATTGATGGTCACGACGAGCAACGCCTTTAGGTCAAATTCTTCCCCCATGTGCTCATCCCACGCACGTACACCTGTTCCATTCCACAGCTGTAAGACTTCTTCAACTAATGGCCTTAGGTACACATCAATGTCGTTGCCGGGTTTCTTAGGGCCTTGGATGAGCACCGCATCATAATGAACTTCCGCTTCATGCACAACCAAGAAGGAAGGTTATACAAACATAGAGTCACGGGCCAGGTGCTATGGTTGCATTACGCTCCCCAAAAGGATTAATGCCATCTGCGCTTAGACCAAACCATACGCTCCTTGCGTCATCTGCAAACTCCTTCCCGTACTTTCTTTCGATTTTTCTCCATTGCGACCCATCAGCTGGTACTCTCAACTTTCCGTCTTTCTTAGGTCTTCTCTGTGCCATCGCATCGCCTTGGCATGCTCTTTGTTTTGGAACAAACGTTTCAACCGTGGTATTATAGGAGAATACCACATCACCTTGGCAGGAATCTTATTCCTGGGGTGCTCGCCCTCGACATCACCATGCTCATCGCGGCTGATCTTATAGCGCAATGCACCACATACCGGGCAAGCGTTCAAATCCTCGTACTCACCGCGGTAGAGGATGCAATCATTAGGGCATGCATGTATCTTACGCACCTCTAACCCTAGAGGGCGACAGCCTTCTTTGCTTCAGTCGTACTCTCGGGCAATTCGTTGTCCTTTGGAAGCATATCCTTTATCATTACCGCAACTTTCCAAATCCCTTGTCGGATACACCATTCTGCCTTCCATTGCAGCAATTCCGATTGTGGTGCCCAGCTTTTCTTGTCACCTACGCAATTCGGGTACAACAATTTTTTGTGATCCTCTAACATGCTGCAACTTCTTCTTCTCCAAATCACTTGCATGATTTCTCTTTGCATCGGCAATGGCCCGACCTAGATCATCAACGGGCTCATCTGATGCCTCTTCTTCAGCTTCTTCCCGCATTGCCGGCCCAGCTTCTTCCCGCATTACCGGCTCAGCTTCTTCCCCCATTGTTGTATCATCGTATTCAGGGAACCCACACTACTACAAAAAGGGCTATAGATGGAATGGCTATTAATGGCGCACCTGTGATGTGGTGCGCCATTACTATATTCTAATGGCGCACCATGTCTTGGTGCGCCATTAGTAATATATTACTAATGGCGCACCTGGTGTGTGGTGCGCCATTAGTAGTTATGAAAAAAAACATAAAAAAAATTGTTGCTAATGGCGCACCGATGCATAGTGCGCCATTACTAATTGACATAGTAATGGCGCACCACATCTGTCGTGCGCCATTAGTAGTTTTGAAAAAAAAATAAAAAATATATTTTTTTTTTACTAATGGCGCACCATGTCTCGGTGCGCCATTACTAGTTTTAATTAGTAATGGCGCACTTTCCACTGGTGCGCCATTACTAAGTTTAAAAAAAAAATCAAAAAATATATCAATTTTTTTTTCAAAACTAGTAATGGCGCACCGTGGGAGTGGTGCGCCATTACTAGTTGAACTAGTAATGGCGCACCAACCCACGGTGCGCCATTAGTAACTTGGCCACCACTTCCACCGAATGCACCCCCCCCCCCTTGGATCGCCTTTTCAGTTTAAAAAAAAATAAAAGAAAAATGATGAAAATGTCAAAAAAATTAAAGAAAATAAGTTTCCCATGTGATATGTGGTCTAGTTGTTGGGAAAATTTGCAAATATGAATTTCGACTACATTTGCAAAATCTCTCGAGAATTTGTAAAAATGGGCATAACTTTTGCATACTAACTCGGATGAAAAAGTTTTTTATATGAAAAATCATCTACTCGAAAAGTTACATCCGAATTTAACGGGGGAAACCCCGTTAAACATTTTCAAAATCCTCAAAAACCTAACAGAAAAAAGATACGGGGCTTTTAAGATCTGTAGAGGCAAAAAAATTCAAAAAAATTCAAACTCACTAATGGCGCACCTGCCCATGGTGCGCAATTTGTATCTTCCCGCCTTAAAATTTCAAAATACGTCAAAAAATTAAAAAATAAATTACTAATGGCGCTTTTGACCCATGGTGCGCCATTAGTATCTTCCGCCTTCAAAATTCAAAAAAGTCAAAAAATAAAAAAAGTTACTAATGGCGCACCGGCCCATGGTGCGCCATTAGTATGTCGTATATATGGCTGGGCGCACCTCCTCCACTCCACCTCTCCTCCACTCCATCTCCTCCTCTCCTCTCCTCCACTCCATCTCCTCCTCTCCTCACTCCTTCTCCTCCTCTCCGGCGACCTCCTCCTCCTCTCCGGCGACCTCCTCCTCCTCTCCGGCGACCTCCTCCTCTCCGGGAACCTCCTCCTCCCTCCTTTCCTCCCCTCCCCTCCCCTCACGGTTTCTCCTCCCTCCTCTCCGGTGAGCTCCTCCTCCCTCCTCTCCTCCCATTCCCTCATGGTTTCTCCTTCCTCCTCTCCGATGCTTCGGTGAACTCCTCTCCGGCGACATCCTCCTCCTCTCCGGCGATGTAGGTGAGCGCCTCTCCGGTGACCTCCTCCTCCTCCTCTCCGGCGAACTCCTCTCCGGCAAAAGAACACGGCAAAAGAACGTAGAAGATCCAAAAACAAGAACAAAATTTGAAATAATATCGTGCCAAAAAACGAGCAAAAAAACTAGCAAAAAATGGGCAAAAAAATCGCGAACCAGATCCAAATTCAAAATTCAAAAATAGCAATGGCGCACGGTGGGGGTTAGACGGTGCGCCACTACTATTTTCCCGCCTTCAAAATTCAAAAATACTAATGGCGCACCGTGGCCTATACTAATGGCGCAGCAGTGGCCTATACTAATGGCGCACCAGTGGCCTATACTAATGGCGCACCAGTGGTGCGCCATTAGTATACCAGATACTAATGGCGCATCAGTGGTGCGCCATTAGTAAAAATTACTATTGGCGTGCTAGTAATGGCGCACCAGTGATGCGCCATTAGTACGAAAAACTGGTGTGCCATTGGTAGGCCTTTTCCTAGTAGTGCCATGGTCAGGATAGCTGTCGTCGTCCTCTTCTTCTTCATTGTCTTCCATCATAACCCCTCTTTCTCCGTGCTTGGTCCAAACATTATAGTGGGGCATTAAACCGGACTCAAACAGGTGGACGTGAATGGTTCTTGACGTAGAGTAATTGCGACCATTCTTACAGCCAGCACATGGACAAGGCATAAAACCATCCGCCCGCTTGTTGCCTCAGCCATAGCGAGAAAAAGTATGCACGCCCTCAACGAACTGGGGAGAGCATCGGTCATCGTACATCCATTGCCGGCTCATCTTCATTACACAACACCGAATAGACCAAACTAATACAAGTTCATATATAAAGTTCATACAACACTTAAATGCAACAAACAAATAACTCTCTAGCTAAAGCATTTAAATGCAACAACAAATGCAATCAAGATCGCAACTAAGGTAACAATTGATCCAACAGCATAATGATACCAAGCCTCACTATCGATGGCATATTTTCTAATCTTTCTAATCTTCAAGCGCATTTTCTCCATCTTGATCTTGTGATCATCGACGACATCGGCAACATGCAACTCCAATTCCATCTTCTCCCCTCAATTCTTTTCAATTTTTCTTTCAAGTACTCGTGTTCTCTTTCAACTAAATTTAACCTCTCGACAATAGGGTCGGTTGGAATTTCCGGTTCACATATCTCCTAGATAAAAATATATATGTCAACTTGATGGGCATAATTTGTCATAAGCACGAAATGTAACAAATAGTTTTAAAAGAGAATATACCACATCCGAATCATAACAAGGACGAGGGCCGACGGGGACGGATATCAAAACCATGACACTATGTATAACAAACAACGTACGGGTAAGATAATTATTATACGAGTACTATATATCCAAATCACAGAAACATCAATTTTTTATATAAAATTTCATGAACAAGAGGCTCACCACAAGGTGGTGCCGGACAGAGACGGTGCAGGCGATCGGCAGTGGTTCTGACAGAGATTTAGAAGGCACTAAGTAAACCACACCTACATATGCAAACTAAGTATTATTTTGACCTCAAATTGCATATAAATCAAATACTAGCACATATATATATTTCCTCCCAAATTACTAAACTCACAAATTAATAACTATATGAACCAATGCAAGAGCTAATCTAGCAATGAGAGATGAAAGGACAAAGTTGCTAACCTTTATGATCACTTGAATGGATGGGGGCCTTCAAATCTTGACAAATTTTGGGCAAAATGTGTGATGAGCTCGAGGGGAGAAGAGGAAGAATAGAGAGGAGAGGAGAGGGGAAAGGGGGAAGAACAGAGCGAGCTGCACGAAGGGTTTATATGCAGGAGGATCTATAGTACCGTTCGCACGAACCCATTTAAAGGTGATGGAGGGGCCCATCGACAACATCCTGCCACCACCTCATTAAGATGCGGTTCGTGGCGCGAACCGGTCTTAAAGGTTAGCCACGAACCGGTCTTAAAAGCTAGCCGTTGAAACCGGCACTAATGTATACATTTGTGCGGCTCTATCTAAACCGCACTAATGTGCTTCACGTTTGACCCTTTTTCTACTAGTGTGGAAGTCTCGCCGGACAGCCCTCCCCGTCACGTCCGTCTCCGTCGCGGTGACCAGCTCCACCGGCTCTGCCACCTGCAACATGTTCATACGCCGGTTGCATCAGCAGCTATCGGATAGAAGTGGACGATCGGCGTGCATTGCATGAGTCGCGGTCATGCTATTCCCGTGCCCTCAGTTGCCAAGAGCAATGGGTTGTTGTCCAACCGAGCCAACAGGAGATGTTCCGTGTACGCACCTGCGACAGGATGCAAAGCAGAGACTTGACTTTGGTCCCTGGCGAGCGAGTCACCGACGAAGGCCATGGACCTGCCCCTCATGGCCTCCAAGAACCGCCCGGCGTCGAAGCGGGGGAGGTCGCATCCGTCAGGCTTCCACCGCCAGCGCATGAGGTCCAGGCCCGGCTTGCCGAACTTCATGCAGTTCTGGAGGTCGTCGATGAACGGGCAGGTCAGATTGGTGTAGTACGATGGCTCGTCGTCCGGCACCCATTGGCCCTGCGTAAGATCGCATGCTTCGAGGGCCGTGGTCGGAGACGCCAACGAGTAGTTGGTCAGGGACGCCGAAGAAGAGGAGGAGTTGGTCGGAGACGCCGGCGAAGTTGACGATGATACTGTCGCCGGAACCGTGGGAGACGAGGGGGTGGTGGCAGGGGACGCAAAGGATGAAGAGGAGGCGCGGCGTATGTACTGGTACCTTTCGGCGAAGTTGAAGTCGTAGAGCGAGACGACGGCTAGGGCCAGCAAGAGGAGGATCGGCGTGGCAACGGCGACGGAGACCTTCCGCGAGAAGGGGCTGCTCTTGTGGGGCTTCATGGTCGAGACGCGCTCGAGATCAGGAGTTGAGGAAGGTGACGGGCAGAGCCGCATGTGGAAGAAGAAGAAGAAGAATAAGAAGAAGAATGCGCGCCGCGCATGCAGCGCGTGTCGTGTTCTTCAGGTAGCTGGCGTAATTACTCGTTCTCTTGGCGGCGGCCGGCGGGGGTCAAAGCCGTTTCTCCTTTGGCGACGGACCACGGTAGATTGCATGCATTTGCCTCGTTCCATAGTTTAAGACTCTCTCTGACGAAGCATTCTCCTGGGCACGTCACCCCGTGCCTTCTTTCTGAATTCTGGTGGTTGTAGCATTCTGACGAAGCACGTCGCAAGCAAGTCAAATTCAGGTGGCCACACAAATCTGCATCTTCTGAAACCGAGTAGGATCGCCGCGGAATTAAAGAGCCCAAACTTGGTATTGCTAGCATTTTAAAACAAATCGTAAGCAGGACGCTATCCGGAAAGGAAAATCGACGTCACCTGATGATTTGCTGCAGTCAGTGTACCGCTAGCTTTCCGTGTTTTTTCTGCTTTGGATATGGTTAGGACTGGAAACAGCAGTCTCGCCTGTATCCAACGTTCGATCTACCACGGATTAGCTTTCTTTACAAGCACATGCTAAACTATTTTTTCTCAACCAGAAAAACTGTCCGAATGATAAAGGTGCACTCGACCCACGCGTACGTACGAACCTCGCGTTCATGTAAAGGGTATAAAAGGAGCTCTGACTTTTCAACCACGAGAGTGCCTTGATTCTTCCGAGGATGCGTGCTTTGACTTTTCAAGGGCCCAAAGGAGTAAAAACAGCCGTGACGGAGAAAGAGGAAGGGGGCATCCCAGGTTCCCAACTACCAACTGCATTTCTCCAATTCCCAACCGTGATTGAGAAATTAAGAGGAAGGGGGCATCCATTCTCAACTACCAAGTGACATCCATTATTAGGGCATCTCCAACAATTTGTATGTTAGTTTGTTGATAAAATATGTCATGTCATCAACCAATACCTTAACATACAACATCTTCAATGGATTGTATCTAGTTTGTCTAATAGGATGTGAGATAATAAATAAGGTACTCTCTCATTCTATATTGGAGCTTGTGCAAGGGGTGTTGGTTCATATACATACAAACTTCCTCTCTTTCCTCATTTATTGCATGACACATCATCAAAAATCCTACTCCCTCTGTCTAGGAGTATGTGACAAAGTCTACCAACAATTATCTTACAACCATTAAAGATCCCCTTAAGCAGGCATTGCGGTTGATTGATAATCCTGATTCCCATTATGCTACTATTCTAAGAGATAAATTCTAAGAGATAAATACATACCCGAGCCTGATTTACTTAAGGCGAACCTAAGCGCAGTCATACTTTGCGTGTTGGTATTGGAGAGAAGATAAATAAAGGACTCCGACATTCGGTCTGGGAGAGCCCCACACCGAACGAATTGTTCGCTACCAGGGGAGGCATCGACCGAACAAGCTCATTCGGCACGAGAAGACTCACAACGTGAACATCCCGTGCAACTACCATGCATGCCTAGTTTGAACCAGTTTGTATATTAAATAAAACAACCCAGTTCAGCCTAGTTTTTATAGTAAACAGAAACCCCAGTTTTGTCTTTGACTAATAAAGCCTAGGTTTACCATGCTTCAAAAACTAAAAGATGAATTTGTCGTGATAGGTGGAGTGACAAATGAGCTACTACTACAAATCACAATGGTATAAAACCAAAATATGCCATCGTCCTTGTAAACAAAATGTGCCATGGTCAAAAAGGTCAATTGTAAAGATACCACATCAAGAACCTAATTAGGGCTCCGCCGCCTCCTCCTCCTCCAAGAAAGAAAGTTAGGGTTCGCGCCTCTCGCCGGCGCCGGCGCAGGTCCGCCTCGTCTTCGATGGCCCTAGGGCCATGAAGGTGCGGTGGATCTGGCAAGGGCAGCGGGGGCTCCGTTTTTAGTCTTTTTTTCAATTTTGTTAGGGTTTGTGTCCTACTCAGGAAGGCGAGACGACGGCGGCTCCCTGAAGATGGAATAAAGGTCTCCACGCCTAGCCCCCATTCCGGCGGTGCGTCTAGCATCGCTGATGGGCGTGTGGAGGTGTGTCTCCGGCAGATCTATCTTTGGTGGATTTGCTCGGATCTCGTCATTGTTCGTCTACGTTCGTGTGTCTTCTATTTGAATCCTTCTGATCTACGTTATTTTTCATCGGCGGCGGTTTCTGTTTTGGGGTGCTGGACCTATGGGGCCTTAGCACGACGACTTCCCGACTGTCTACTACAACAAGTTGTGCCCGGCTCCGACGATGGAGAGGCGATGACGGCGGCGCGCCTTCGGCTCGCTTCGGTGCTTGTAGTCGTCACTAGATGGTCTACGAATCTGGATGTAATTTTTATTTCTGGTATTCGTTGTACTGCCATGATTGAAGATGAATAGATTGGAAGTTTTTCCGCAAAAAAAAAAAGGTCAATTTTTTGCTTCATCGGCATACAAGGAACAATTTGAAGGTATCATATCCTCTGATCTTGTCAAGTCTGTGTGGAGGCCTGGGCTCCCGCAAGGTGCAAATTTTTTGTTTGGCTCGTTCTTCAAAACAGAATATGGACATCAGACCGCTTGATCCGTCGTGGCTGGTCCAACTGTGGCTTGTGTCCCCTTTGTAAGCAAGCACAGGAGTCCGCTGCTCACCTACTCTTCCAATGCCGCTTCACATTGCGCATTTGGAACGACATTCTTCCGTGGCTTGGAATGCACCACATCTCTACTACTACATGGACGGTGAGCGCTTCGGTCAAAGAATGGTGGGACATCAACCTTCAGATTCGTCTCGACTCTCCCAAAGCCCTTGCCTCATTGATGATGCTCATCTCTTGGGAGGTTTGGTCTGAGAGAAATGCTAGAGTCTTTCGCAACGTGGCGGTTCCATCGGTGGTCATCATCAACAAGATCAAGCATGAGGCGTCGCTTTGGGCTTTGGCGGGTGCCAAGCACTTGAGTATTGTAATACCGCGAGAGTAATTTTCCTTTGTCTGCCGCTTGCGGCTTTTGTCTAAAACCTTCTCCCTTAATTAATGAAATGACAAGTCTTTTGCCTCGTTAAAAAAAGGGTCATTTTTGTTTGGAAAAGGAACTAAGAAGAAAAGTTCATGGCAATTTGCATCTGTATCATGGTGGCAAGTAAAAAATGTATTAAAAATGTATAGTTTTCTGTGCTATATACGTCAATAGACAAAAAAGTGGATTAAAGTTATGTGAAGTAAATGTAAAATAGTCTAAAGAAGCTAAAAATATCCATGAACGGTGGAAAAGGAAAACATTGCTAGGGATGGAATGTACTTTTGCCATGGCAAATAAAAAGTAAACTTGCCATGCTCCATAGAAGTATATTTTACATGAGCGAATAAAGTAAATTTGCCATGTATGTTAAATTAAAATTGCCATGTAAAAAAGGAAAATTTGCCATGGAAAATTTAAAAGTTAAATTGCCATGTTGAACAAATAAGATAAAAATTGACATGGAAAAAATAAAGTAAAAAATGTCATGGAAAAAAATGCGAAATAACAAAAAAATGATCAAAAATTTGCCATGGCAGATGAATATACAAATTTACATGGTATTTATATCGAAATAGCCATGCTTTTATATAAGAAATTTGCCATGTATCTGAAATAACAGAAAAAATGTTGATAAAAAATGCCATGGAAAAATGCATATTCAAAATTGTGATGGTGTTTTTTTTATCAAAATTGCCATCTCTTGTGTAATAAAATTGCCGTGTATGTGAAATAGCACAAAAAATGATCAAAATTGTCATGGATTTCATGCTTCAAACTTATGTTTACATGAAAACACAATTTGACATGGGTGAAAGTGCAATCTTGCTCTTAAATAATATTTTTGATATTGATGACAAATCTACATATAGGGGACTAACCGTGTTTGCTAAGTATATATACAGGCCGTCAGTCCTTTGGTTTTTCTAATGTGCATCATGATCACATCATATGAGATTTTACTCAAGCAAACTATTAATGAGGAAAGGAGCAAACAAAGACGAAGCATCGTGCTCTTTTATATTTCTTGAGTAATAGGAATCCCGCACTATTAAGAGGGGATCCGAGGTGTAGGTTCAAGGCTTGCTCACATTTTGTCTCACAAGTAATTTTTCACAAAGGACCAAAATCCCTAGCAAAACCCCTTAGCCAAATCCTACCACTCCTCTTCATTTTCTCCCACTTCTCCTATCCGGATCATCCGGACGGCTCCCCAGATCATCCGGGCTAAACCCGGATCAATCGGACCCTGCTCCGGATCATCCGGGTAATATGCGTCTTCATCACACTACGCTGGTGGCTGAAGCCGGATCGTCCGGGCTGTGCCCTGGATCGTCCGGATCCTGTCCCGGATCATCCGGGAAACCTTGCCCCTATTTTCACAGAACCCTGATGGTTGTAGCCGGATCATCCGGCCAGGCATCCGGATCATCCGGGATATGTCCGGATCGTCCGGGGTGGCCTCTGGTCTGTCCGGGCTGCTCGCAGCTCTGCTGCTACCATCTGCATCCGGGCCTTCAACCAGATTATCCGGACAATGTCCAAATCATGCGTATGGTATCCCAGATCATCCAGGATGGTCAACTTCTGTCCAAACGGCTCAATTCTGGGTGTGGTATAAATAGTCCCTTACCTCTTTGAGATAAGGTTGAACACTTCACACAAACACGCCTCAAGAACACCAATGCTCCCTCTCTCTTGCTCATACACTAAGTCCTAGATCCCGGCTTGATTCTTGAGAGTTTCGAAGAGTTGTTCCAACCAAAAGAAAGGCCTTCTCCCTCTCCTTCTTGTGACCAAAGCAAATCTTGGTTTGAGCAAGTCTTGAGTTTTTCCCCTTGGATCTTGTTACTCTTGGAGGTTGGAGACTCCTAGGCGGTAGGAGTCATTCGGTGAGGAATCAACCATTGTGATTACCCTCAGAAAGTTTGTGAGGGTTCAGAGACCACCACAAGGTCTACCACTAGTGGTTGAGAAACGCCTTCGTGGTGTTGTCTCAAAGAGAGAATAGGGTGAGCCTTCGTGGCGTTAGTGTGCCTTCGTGGTACCATCCACCTCTCTAAACAGTGACGTAGCTTCCCTCCAAGGAAGTGAACATCGGCATACATCCTCGTCTCTCGGAGTTGCGGTTTTTCCTAACCCTAACTCCCTACTTGTGGTCACTTGTCTCTTGCACTTACATTTATCATATTGTGCTTGCTTACTCATATATTTGTGCCACTTGTTTATCTTGCTTAGCACTTAGTGTCACACTTGCAATTGTTAGGCTTACTTACATATTCCGCATTATTGCCTAAAATTGCTAAGTAACAATTAAAATTTGTTGTTGTACCTATTCACCCCCCCTCTAGGTCCATCTCGATCCTTTCAATTGGTATCAGATCCTCGTGCTCTATTCTTATGGCTTAACCGCCCTACAGCGAGATGAACCCCGACGGGACTCCCCTTGTTGCAGATCCGAAGGATAAAGGCGAGGCTTCTTCTGAAGTCAACTCCTTTACTTCTGAGGATCTGGAACGGGCCCTTGCTAAGCAAAAAGAGGAGCATGATGCTTATTTTGAGGCCTTGGTCCAAATGAGATTAGCCACGTTGTCCATGGTGCTTGCACCACTTTCGAGTGGCGCGGCTTCGAGGCCAACTGTGCCTGCTCCGTCACTTGGTCAACAACCTCCTAGCAATGATCACTCTAGTGTTCCTTGGCTTTATGCAAGACCCCAGGTTGAGAAACCGAAATATAATCCTCAAGGCAAACCTACTTTACTTGATGCCACTTTCGATTTTGCCTTGTGGAGAGTTGCTATGCAGGATCATCTTCGATATGGAAACGATGAGATCCTGGAGATCTTGGAATATGGTTACCATGTGGTTGATCCAAAGAATACTACACCAAGAGAAATTTATGACAAGAATCTCAATGACACTGCAACCATGTGTATAAGGAGAGGTATGGTTGAAAATCAAAGGAGACCGTTCATACACATCACAAGTGCCAAGGAACTATGGGAAAGTGTTATAAGATCCAAGACCGGTACCTCCACCCTCCAGAGTGCTCAATATGAAATTGCCAAGGGGCAATTGCAAAACTTTTGTATGGAGAAAGGTGAAACCCCCAATCAACTCCTTGAGCGTCTCATGACTCTCACCGTTGACATCGAGTTGTGTGAGTGTGACAAGACACAAGATGGATTCAACATGACTAAGCGATTCCTTGTGGATAAGTTGCTTCATGCTCTTGCCCCATATCACCATCAAATGGTGTGGGACATAAGACAACACCATGCCTTCAAGGAAATGACTACAGATGACATCATATCCATCTTCTAACTGTTTGAAGAGTCAAAGGCAAATGCCACAAAACATCTTGCCATGCATGGTACTCCAACATCAAAGATCAATCTTGCATTGAAGGCAAAGCATGTATGTGAAGATGAGCAAAGTGAAGAAGAAGAAGAAGAAGAAGAAGAAGATGATGAAGATGCTGATGAGATTGAATCCGATGAGGGCCCTTCATATGAAGACATGGCTCTCTTTGTCAAGAAGTTTAGCGCGGGAAAATTCATGGGAAGATTTCAAAAGAAGAAAGTAAGAAAATGCTACAACTGTGAAGAAACCAACCACTTCTCCAACGAGTGCCCTTATGAGAAGAGAGAGGATAAACCAAGGTTTCCCAAGACCTTTCCCAAGAAGAAGTTGCCAAATCCTTTGAACTCCAAGCTCAAGAAGAGAGATGGGAAGCAATGGTTGCTGTCGGGGGTTGGGTGCGACATATGCCAACGGATGGCTTATCATGGTGGGAGCGAGTAGAACGTCACCGGTGCCTGGAAGCGGGATAATGCGTAGACATGTACGCCGGCGCAATTTACCCAGGTTCGGGGCTCTCCTAGGAGATAACACCCCTAATCCTGCTCTTCGGGGTCTCCGCATGATTACTAAGGCACAAGTGATACAATGGTGCTCCTTGAGCTGTGTGCTGGAGTTAGAAGGAGGCTAGGCTAGCTCTCTTATTCCTCTAGGGTAGTGGCTAGTTCTATTGGAGTGGGAACCCTTTGCCTGGGTGCCCTGGGGGGTTTATATAGGCCTACCCCCTAGGGGTACAATGGTAATCTGGCCGGGTGCTGGACCCGGCTATCAGTGTCTCTGGTCACCGGCTTCTCCGCCCATTCTTTGAGGGCCCGCCGCTGGTGGGCCCCTTGCTGATGCAATGCTGAGCCGACAGGCCGCTCCTGCTGCTGGCGGGTCTGTGGGTGGCTGATCGTTGTAGCCGTGATGCTGATGACGCAGGCTTGGTTGGAAGAGCGTGGTTACAATTCCCGCCGCCTGGTGGGAGATCACTGTAGCCCCACCATGTCTTATCTGGTTAATGGCGCACAGACCTCGAGGGAGGAGCTGGCCGCCTGCTGGAGGCCGGCCTCCCCCAGGCCCGACTGGTCTGGCATCCACCATCTTCCGGGCTCCCACTGCGGGGGTAGGGCCAGCAGCCTGCAGGCCGTACCGACAGGTCGTCGTGGGGAACAGGAGTCCGCCGCTGTGGGTGACGTCTAAGGGGAGTGGCAACATGCGTTGCCGTCGCGGAGATCTCTGCTGTCACAGACGGGCATGTGGCCACGCCAAGTCCAAGATTCCGGGGTGAGAGACTACGCTGTAGCCTCACCCTGTCTTGTCCTCTTGATGAGGGCGCAGACTCTAAGGACGCTGGGTGGCCGCCTGCTAGACGCCGGCCTCTCCAGAGGCCGTCTACTATGAGCCGGCCGGTCTTGGTGCCGTCTGCTGGTGCTTGGCCGTCTTCGGGCAGCTAGCCGTTTAGTCAGCCGGCCACCGGAAGGCGACGCGTCAGTAAGAGGTCTCGTGGGGCGAAATCGGCCCAAGGTCTTGAAAGGCTCGGGGGCCTGGGTGAGGCTACACATGGGCCATTACTCCGACAGTAGTCCCCGAAGCTGGTGAGGCGCCGCGGCCGAAGGGTCGTGAAGTCTCAGCGGCTTCCCCTCTCACCGAGCTCTGTGAGGATGCTTGATCCGCCTTGTGACGCACCGACTGCTGGAGTTGGTTTGGCAAGGCGGGATCATCGGCCAAATTTGAACATCGAGGCGGGAAACAGGTGGCATGCCTGCTAAGCTTCCCAGGCCCGCCGCCCGCCACAAGCACGCCACGCGGCGCCTGTCAGCCCGGCTAGCCTGCCACCCCACGCTCCTGATGGGACGTGACAGTGGGCCGGGCCCGCCACTACCGGGCCTCGGCACGCGGGCGGATCCGCTGCAGCCAGGGCGGGCGGTTGCGATTCCCGTGGTTGTTAAGGCGCAGTAATTTCATGCAGTAATCGGGGGGTCGTGGGGTCGTGGGCGCTGTTAATCCCACGATACAATGCCTCACCCCCTCGGCTTCGCAGCCCGAGGGCTATAAGTAGGGGGAGGCAGGGGAGCGGCGGAGCACGTGCGCCCTCCTGCACACACTCTCTTCCTCCTCTCGCTCTCTCTGCAGTTGCTGCTGGTGCTTAGTGCTTGCCATGGTGCTGTCGCAGTTCGCCGCCGTCGTGCTCCTCCTCCCCACGCAGCTCTGCTCGAGGCCATGGCACGCGAGAAGGGCGGCGACTGGGATGGCTCGACGGTGATCGAAGATCACCTCACCTTCCTCCGGAACACGCGCCTGATGCCCAACGCGGCATTCGTCAAGGTGTGGGTGCTGCCGTCAGAGGAGATTTCGCCGGTGCCGAAGGGGGACGAGCGGGTTGTCTCCCGCTCGCACTTCCTTCGCGGCTTTGGCCTCCCGGCGAGCGGCTTCCTCCGCTCGTTCATGGACTTCAACCACCTCCAGCCGCATCACCTGACGCCCAACACCGTGACGCTGCTCTCCGGCTTCGTCACGACGTGCAAGGGCTACCTCGGCATCCTCCCCACCATTGAGCTGTGGGGAGCGTTCTTCTATGGCAAGTTGGGTACCTTCGCCAAGGAGACAGCGGCCGAGTGCGGCGGCTTTGTCGCCATGCGCTGGCCGGCGAAAAGGAACGCCTTCCCGGTCATCAAGCTGTTACAGTTGGTGAAACTGTGGCAGCAGTCTTATTTGTATGTTGAGAACATCGACCCGGCTGTCGACTTCATCAACCTGCTGGCCTACGAGGCCGGCCCCCCTGTCGGGCTTCGGCCCAACTGGGGCTACAAGCCGAAGCCGGTGTTGGCGGACGCAGCTGCCGCCATCGGCTGGCTTCGGGTGCTCCAGGAGTCGGAGAGTCTCGTGGCGTCCGACCTCCTCATCGCCTTTGTTGAGCGCCGGGTTCTCCCGCTTCAAGGCCGCCCTCATCTGATCTGTCGGATGAGCGGGCACCGCGACCCGAGCAGGATGTGCACGAAGGAGATGCCGACTGCTGAGGTGGCGAGGATGGTGAATGAGATCTCCGACCTCAAGGTGTCGGAGGGAGCCTGGCGGTTCGGGAAACGGCCGTACTCCCGCGACAATCCGACGCCTACCGTAAGTCTCTTAACTTCTTCCTTTTTTGGCTCTGGCTTTAGTCTTGTTCCTGGTGTGAGACAACTCCTTCTCCAGAGCACATATTTACATGTCTGCGGCGACGACCGCCATCGTGGGGCCGGCTGGTGACTACCAGCCGGACCGGGAGGTGAGTGACGAGGACGACGCAGCAGGCGACGGCGATGGAGCAGGCGGCTCCGAAGAGGGCGGCGGCGTGGAGACCTGGCCCGATGATGATGATGACGAAGACGAGCCGCGCCCCTCCCGGAGCACTGCTAACACCGGCGCAGGCCCCTCTACCGGGCCGCCCGCGCGAGGCGGCAAGCGCAAACGGAAGCAAGGCGCCACCCTGTTCGGCAGCGCGCCGAAGAAGCCGAAGAACCCGACCGTGGCGACCAGGCGAAAAGAGGCCGCGGCGAAGGTTGCCAAGTTCCAGAGGCAACCGAAGGTGCCGCTCATGGTGTCAGCGTAAGTATTCTTCTTACGCTTCCACCTCTTTGCCGATCTGGCCTAAAAAACTTTTTTATCTTGCCTTCTTATCTCAGGGCCCCGCTCACTCTCGAGAAGTCGGCCACCGCCTCGGTCATCAAGTCGGCGGAGACCTCCACCACCACCCGGCAAAACGACCTGGCAGCCGACCTCCGGGAGGCACAGGAGCGAAACGCACGGGAGGTGCACGAGGAACAGGAAGCCGACCGCCTGGCGAAGGCGGAGGCTGACAAGGCTGCAGCATCTGTGGTGAGGAAGCTGGCACAGGCGGAGGCTGACGCCGCGGAGAAGGAGCGGCTTGCAGAGGCCGCGCGCCGCTAGGAGCCGCTGCTCGTGACTCCCCTGAACATTGCGCCACCTTCGCCGGAGTTTGTGGCGACGACTGGGGGAGCCGGCGATGAGCAGCCGGTCATGGAGAGGGAGGGCGGCGACGTGGCCATGCCAGACGTCATCATGCCGCCGCCAACGCCAACCGGCGGAATGCAGGACGGGCAGCCGGCCGCCCCGCCAGTGCCACCAGCCGGGAATGAGGTGGTGACGGACCTAACTCCTGAGGTCCGCACCCCGCGCGCCACCGTCTTGCGAAGGCGGCCTCGGCACCGCGGCCGCTGGAGGCTGGTGCCGTGAGTTCGTCGGTCCCCGACACCGAGGCGACCAGCGTCGCGCCCGCCGGCTGGGTACGCGGAGGCGGAACAGGGGCCTTGAACCAGGCGGCCCTTGACGTCCAGGCCAAGCTCTGGGCCGAAGCCGAAGCCCTCAAGCGATGCAACGAGGCGTTCCTGGATTCGCGGGCAACCATCCGAGTAAGTTTCTTGCTTCTCATTAATTTTTGATCTTCTTGCTTCCTTTGTGGGGGCGCGCCAGCGCACCCACTGGGTGTAGTCCCCAAGTTTCGGGCCGGCTGCTGAGCAGGCGGTCCGGAACTTTAACCTGCAAGTGTCGAATGCTAACTTTATCTGATATCCCTCTTGCAGGATTACCACAATCTTCGTGCGACCACCTTCAATTCCGGAGTCCGGGAGCTAGAGAAGCAGACCGCCAACTTGTCCGAGAGCCGGATTAAGTTTCGACTTCCTTTCTTCGCGGGGGCGCGATGGCGCCTCCGCGAGCTGTAGTCCCTGAGATTCGGGCCGACTGCTGAGCAGTCGGACCGGATCTTTCCAGTGACTTTATTTCTGTTGATGACTTTCTCTCTGCGGGGGCGCGATAGCGCACCCGCGGGCTGTAGTCCCCGAGATTCAGGCCGACTGCTGAGCAGTCGGGCTGGATCTCCCTGGCAACTGCGTCCCTTCTTTGTTGATTGACTAATGTTCTTTTCTTCCTCCCTTTTTACAAAGGCCAACGCCGCCTTGCAGCAGCAGCTGGGCGAAGCCAACACCGCCCTGCACGGCAAGGAGGCGGAGTGCAGCAAGCTGGCCGAGGAACATGACCGACTGGTCACTCAGCTCGCGGAGCAGGCGGAGGCCCTCAAGATGGCTTAGAGGGAGGCGAAGACGAAGGAGACCGACCTCCTTGCTGAGTTCGAGATCGAGCGCTCCGCCTGGACCGACAAAGAGGCGCAGATGACTGCCTGCTTCAGCAGCATCGTAGACTTGGTCGACGGTAAGCTTCGTTTTCTTTTCTTTCTTGCTTTGAGTCGCCGGCCCTTATCTAAGCCGACTGCTAGCTTATGACCTTTGGCTTTTCTTGCCTCTCGTTCAAACAGACTTCTTCCCAGGCCACTCCGTAGCCGTTAATCGGATCATCGAGGGCCAATGCCAGGAGCGGAGGGTGGAAGGCGTGCAGATTGCCGATGACGCCCTCTGGACCCTCAACGAGCAACTACTCAGCATCCAGGCCTGCCTTCGGCCTGCCCATCAGATGATTCGCCGCCTTCAGCGTGTCGGGGCCCAGGCGATCTCCGCCCTCTGGCCAGGCGTGCAGGCTCTGCGCACCCCCAGTCGGACTGCCGACTGGCTGGAGGTGGCGGCCGGCCGCCTAGAGGCCTGGAAGGGCTCTGTAACCCGGGCAGGGGTGCGCCGGGCCCTGGAGTTCATCAAGGCGTGGTACCCTAGGCTGGATCTAGCCCAGCTGACCACGTTTTGGCTGGAGGCGCAGGAGGAGCTGGTGGCGGTGGAGGCCGAACTTATCAGCAGGGCGGCGGCGATCGCCGACTACACTGACACCAGCGTCTTCATCCCGGAATTGGTTGAAGAGGGCGCTGAAGCGCCGCTGGAGTGGCTCGGGCTGAACCCAGAGGACAGCAAGGACTCGGCTGAGGTGATTGACTCCAGCGATGAAGGGGAGGAGGAGGAGGAGGAAAGCGAGGACGACGTGCTAAAGGTCGGAGCTGGTGTCCAGCCTCAACCTGATCGGGCCTCAAGCAACGATCCGCGCTCCAAAGCGCCGACTGCTGCTGGAGGCGTCCAGGCGGAGACCGACCATCCACCCATTCCTCCAACGGACGCCGCTGACTCTGCTGTCCAGCCGTCCGCTGCCCCACCGGTGCCACCAACCCTGCCGCCCAACTGGATCCCTCTACTGCACCAACCGGCACCGCTGACTCCACAGTCCAGCCAGAACCTTCTGCTGCACCAACCGGCACCGCCGACTCCACCGTCCAGCTGGAGCCTTCTGCTGCCCCTTAGGGTGTTTATCTTTTTCTTTTTCTGCTCACTAGTCCGGACAACTTTGGTAAAATTTGCACAATTCCACCCGCGGGGTGTATATCAAACTCTGTTGAATGCTGGCCAGTGGGCCTTTATCTATGTAAATATTTTGTCGCAATTCATGCTTTGCTTTGCCGGCTTCTGACTTTTCTTGCCTTAAGCTCCTTGCTTTTTTTCCTTTGCCGCCCTCCCTTGGCTATCCTCTTGCCAGCCAAACAGTCGCTCTGCGGACTGTGGCTGCGTCGAGTACTTAGCTTTTGTGGGAGGGCAAGTACTTAGCCATTTGGAGTGTTGGCAAGGCAAGCAGAAGCCGGCCGGTCGGCTGCTTGGCAGCCGACCGAACAGGCGGGATGCCGGCCTCGACTATGTGCGTTCTTTCCTTATCCATTTTTCATGTGGGCATTGTTTTGCAACCCCTGCACGCCGTACAGTCGCTCTGCGAGTTGTGGCTTCTGACAGGGGAAGTTTTTTGGTGCCGACACACTACTTGTCCGGCTGCAGGAGGCGGCATATAGCAGAAGGCGGCGAGCCTCCGGGCCGACTGGTCGAACCCGGTGCCAGGCGGAATAATAAAACAACACATACTCATACGCATAACACTTATCATATAGATAAAAGAGGGTAGTCCTCGAGCTCTTCTCGGGGGACCCGGAGTCTTCGTAGTTAATACAAAAGGTAGCGTGATACATACTGCTTTCAACTGTAAAATCATCAAAGGAGGTTTGCGTTCCATGGCCTCTCCGTCTCCTTGCCTGAGTCATCTCTTTTGCGTGCTCTGGGCTTCTGAGCGTCGATCAGATAGTAGGAACCATTGCCCAGCACCTTGCTGATGATAAAAGGGCCTTCCCAAGGTGCCAAGAGCTTATGCTGGCCGGCTGTTCGCTGGATCAGCCGGAGCACAAAGTCTCCCTCTTGGAAGGATCTTGGCTTCACCTTGCGGTTGTAGTATCGGCGCAGACTCTGCTGGTAGATGGCGGACCGGCTGAGTGCCAATAGCCGGCCCTCCTCCAGCAGGTCGACGCCGTCTTCTCGTGCCTCCTTGGCGTCCTCCTCGGTGTACATGGTGACTCGTGGGGAGTCGAACTCTATGTTCGTCGGGATGACGGCTTCAGCACCGTAGGCGAGGAAGAAGTGCGTGAAGCCGGTCGATTTTTTCGGAGTTGTGCGCAGGCTCCAGAGGACGGCCGGCAGCTCATCGAGCTAGCAGTCGGCCGACCGCTCTAGAGGCTCGACCAGTCAGGGCTTGATGCCGGACAGAATGAGCCCGTTTGCTCGCTCTACTCGGCCGTTTGACTGCGAATGGGCAATGGACGCTATGTCCAGTCGGATGCCCTGCGTCACGCAGAAACGAGCCAAGGCTCCTTTGGCAAAGTTTGTGCAGTTGTCGGTGATGATGCTATGTGGTATGCCGTAGTGAGTGGTGATGTCAGCGATGAAAGTCACGGTAGTCGGCCCATTCAACTTCTTGATTGGCTTTGCTTCTATCCACTTGGTGAACTTGTCCACAACGACAAGCAGATGAGCCATGCCACCACGAGCCGTCTTGAATGGCCCCACCATATCCAAACCCCAAACAACAAAAGGCCAGACAATGGGAATGGTCTTGAGTGCAGAAGCCGGCAAGTGTGGCTTGGAGCGGAACTTCTGACACCCTTTGCACTTCTGGACCAACTCTTTGGCGTCTTCTAGAGCAGTCGGCTAGAAGAAACCATGGCGGAAAGCTTTGTCAACAAGTGATCTTGAAGCCGCGTGGTGACCACAT
Source organism: Aegilops bicornis (assembly GCA_021605145.1). Lineage (NCBI taxonomy): Eukaryota > Viridiplantae > Streptophyta > Magnoliopsida > Poales > Poaceae > Aegilops > Aegilops bicornis. Next base: position 220,676,669 of record CM038674.1, on the reverse strand, counting down.
TCGCCTTGGTGGATATCTTTGAGGATTGCTTGACCCTGGTCCGGCTCCACGCAGCGCTGGTACACACCAGTGACACTGCGTCACACCAGTTCTTCGTTGACTATGGTGTATGCTGTTGCCCGCCATTGCACTTGTCGGGCTAGAATCTCATCAGTCGGTAGCTCTTTGTTCACCAGAAAGTTGAGGATGGGTTGAGCCCATGAAGGTGCTGCTATTCCTTCGACTGCCACGACTGCAATTTGTACAAGGGCGGTTGGGCCGGGAAGCAGCGGGTTGGAGTTGGCTGCCGCCTGCTGAGTTGAAGAAGTCCCCGGGCCGACTGCTGCAGTCCCCGGGCCGGGCTCTGAAGTCCCCGGGCCGGGTGTGACAGCTGCAGTCCCCGGGCCGCCTGCTGACGTCCCCACGCCGGCTTCTGGGGCACTCAAGTCGGATCCGACTACTTCAGGAGGGGCCGACACGAAGATGGAGTCGAATTCTGGTGATGGCTTGACAAGCGGTTTAAGGAGGCGCTGTAAGGCAACGCCAGCTGGTATCGCTTGCCGGGTGGAGCCGATCCGTGCCAAGGCATCTGCTTGCTCATTGTCATTTCTTGGCACGTGAAGAAACTCGCACCCGTCAAAATATCCACTGAGTTGTTGTACGAGGAAGCTGTAGCTTGCCATATTCGCGTCCTTGGCGGCCCAGTCGCCTGACGACTGTTGGACCACCAAGTCGGAGTCACCATAGCACAGGATCCGGTGAATGCCGAGTTCCTTGGCAAGCCGGAGCCTGTGTATGAGTGCCTCGTACTCGGCTACGTTGTTGGAGGCGGCAAAATGGATTTGCAGCACATATCTGAGCTTGTCGCCTTTGGGAGAGGTGAGGACGATGCCGGCTCCCAGACCGGTGCGCATATTTTAACCATCAAAATGCATCCACCAACGGGTAGAGTCTGGCGCTGGCGGCAGGTACTAGGTCTCGGCCCAGTCGACGAGGAAGTTGGCCAGTGCTTGTGACTTGATGGCGGTGTGAAGCTGGTAGTAGATGGTATAAGGGGCCAGATCAATAGCCCACTTGGCCACTCGGCCTGAAGCATCTCGGCTTCCAATGATCTCGACAAAGCGGAGCAAAGGCATAACAAGAATTGGGTGCTCTTGAAAGTAAGGCTTCAGCTTCTTGGCGGCAAAGTGCACACCATAGCACATCTTCTGATAGTGTGGGTAGTTTAGCTTGAAGGCGGATAGTACTTCACTCAAGTAATATACCGGCCTTTGGACCGGCAATGCTTTGCCCTCCTCCTTGCGTTCTACCACTATGACTATGCTGACCACCCGACTGGTGGCGGCGATGTAGAGGAGCATGGGATCTTTCTTAGTCGGAGCCGCCAAGATAGGCGGGGTGGTCAACATCTTCTTGAGCTGGAGAAAAGCTTCATCCGCCTTGTCGTTCCACTCAAAAAAAGTGGTCTTCTTCATGAGCTGGTACAGGGGAAGGGCCTTCTTGCCCAACCGACTGATGAAACGGCTGATTGATGCCAGGCAGCCGGTGAATTTCTGCACGTCCAGCAGTCCGGTGGGCACCTCCATCTTCTCAATGGCCTTGATCTTCACAGGCTTGCACTCTATGCCGTGCTCTGAGACCGAGAAAATTTGAGAAGGCTGGCCGGCTGGTACTCCAAAGACGCATTTCTCCGTGTTGAGCTTGATCTGGAATCGGCGCAGGTTCTCAAAGGTCTCCTTGAGGTCTTCCAGCAGTGTGCCATGCTTTTCCGTCTTCACCACCACATCATCCACATAGACATGGGCATTTCTGCCGAGTTGCTTGAGGAGACACTTCTCCATGCAATGCTGAAACATGGCGCTAGCATTTTGCAAGCCGAATGTCATGGTCAGGTAGCAGAAGGCTCCAAATGGCGTGATGAAGGCGGTCTTCAGCTTGTCGGCCGGGTTCAGTTTTATCTGATGGTACCCTGAGTACGCATCCAAAAAACTCAACAGCTCGCATCCGGCTGTGGAGTCTATCACTTGGTCAATTCTTGGTAGGGCAAAGGGATCTTTGGGGCAAGCTTTGTTGAGGCTGGTATAATCAATACACATGCGCCACTGCTTATTTTTCTTCAGCACAAGAACTGGGTTGGCCAACCATTCCGGAAAGAATACTTCCATGATGAAACCGGCTACCAGAAGCCGGGATATCTCTTCTCCGACAACTCTTCTCTTCTCTTCCGACAAGCGGCGCAAGGGCTGCCTGACCGGCTTGGCGTCAGGTCGGACATGTAACTTGTGCTCGGCGAAATCCGTCGGAACACCCGACATGTCTTTGGGAGACCATGCGAAGATGTCCCGATTCTCACAGAGGAAATCGACGAGCTTGCCTTCCTATTTGCTGTCAGGGTTTGCACCTATGACAGCGTGCCTCTCTGGGTGCGCCGGGTCCAGGGGTATCTTCTTTGTTTCCTTCGCCGGCTTGAACGAGCCCTCAACTTCCGACTCCTTGGGAGTGGGTGACATTTCTGGCTTCTTGCCTGCCATCGCCACAACCCGATCAAGGAGCCGCTTCTCAGCTGCAATCACAAGGGACTCAGCCAGCCGGCTGCTGTCTGCGGCGCAGGCGGATGACTTCTTGTAGTCTTCGACTACAGTTAGGATCCCCTTGGTACTCGACATCTTCATCTTGAGGTAAGCGTAGTGGGGAACTGCAATGAACTTGGCCAGTGCAGGCCGGCCAAGCAGCGCATGGTAGGGGCTCTCAAGGTCCACCACTTCAAACCAAACTGGCTCACGGCGGAAATGATTCTTGTCTCCGAAGATGACATCTATTTGGGTCTTGCCGATTGGTGAGCAGGAAAGGCCAAAGACTATGCCATGGAATACAGTCCGACTGGGGTAGAGCTGCTTCTGCTTGATTCCCAACTTCTCCATTGTGTCATGGTACGAGATATTGATGCTGTTGCCGCCATCTATCAGGACTCTGGAGAAACGAGCTGCCCGCCTCTTTGTTGCAAAGGTAGCATCAAGGACCAGGGCGTAAGAACCAGGGGAGGACATCACCTCCGGGTGGTCAGCCCTGCTCCAACTGATGGGCTTCTTACACCAATGCATGAATTATGGAGTATCTGATGCCATCGCTTGTACTTCTTGCTGTTGCAGCCGTCTGCTGTGTCTGTCATCGAGCACACTGGTGAACACAACATAGGCTCCGTGCTCCTCAGGATACTCGTCTTGTATGGCACCGACTGGCCGAGCCGCCGGCTGCTGGGGCGGAGGAGGCGGCAGGCCGACAGGCGGAGGAGGCAGGAGTCCGTCTCCCTTGGAGATTCTGGTGAGCCAATGGCACTTCCGAGTGGTGTGATTGGATGGCTTTGCACCACTATGAAACTTGCAGGGTGCATGAAAGTGCAATCATGCCCTTAATCATATTTTGATGTTGATGACAACACATATGCTCGGGACTAATCATGTTTATCAAGTATATCTCAGGATTATGTTCCAAAGACCGTGTTCATGGATCATGACTAGGGACAAAAAGCATATAACTCAAGAATGGAGATACAAGATGTTGACTTCATTTATGGTTTGTTCTTGAGTATAGGGATCCCGCACTATTAAGAGGGGATTGATGGATCTAGTGAAAAACTTGCTCAAAAGCTACTATTTCTATACCTTGCCTTCGGACGTCCGGTGTTCTACGGACGTCCGGTCCTTCTTGATTGCCGGACGTCCGGCCACTTCCGGACGTCCGGCGTTCTAACAATGAAGCATTTCTACGGATGTCCGGAACTCTCCGGACGTCCGACACTTTCACAACAGAAGCATTTTTACGGATGTCCGGACCCTCCGGTCGTCCATGCTCTGGATGTCCGGCCCTGCTCGGACGTCCGCATCCTGTACACTGGGTTGTGGCTCACATTTTCACAGCGGCCGGTCGTTCGATGACTGTCGGACGTCCGGACCAATTTGTGCCTCCGGACGTCCGACGTTCTCCGGACGTCCGACCCATCCTGTACCCAAAACGGTCACTTTTACCCACCTCCTATATATATATACCTTTCCCTTCCACGGGATGAGGTCGACCATTCACCTTGAGCCTATCAAGAACACTCCTCACTCTCTCCCTCATTCATCCACACCAAATCCTAGATTCCCAAGTGTTCTAGGAGCATTTGAGAGAAGTTCTCCAATCAAGTGATAGATCCACTCCTTCCCCTTCTTTGCACCAAAGGAATTCGTGACTTGAGCAAGTTTTGAGCTTTTCCCATCGTTCTTGTTACTCTTGGAGGTTGGAGACTCCTAGGCGGTAGGAGTCAATCGGAGAGGAATCGAACTTTGTGATTACCCTCGGAAAAGTTTGTGAGGGTTTGGAGACCACCCCAAGGTCTACCACTAGTGGTTGAGAAACGCCTCCGGGGTGTTGTCTCAAAGGGAGAATAGGGTGAGCCTTCGTGGCGTTGGTGTGCCTTCGTGGTAACATCCACCTCTCTAACGGTGACTAGCTTCCCACCAAGTAAGTGAACATCGGCATACATCCTCGTCTCACGGAGTTGCGGTTATTCCTAACCCTAACTCTCTACTTGTGGTTACTTTTCTCTTTACACTTACGTACATTATATTGTGCTTGCCTACTTACGTGTTTGTGTTGTTTGCTTAGTACTTTGTTCTCACGTGCAATTGTTAGGCTCATCTTCATATTCCGCATTATTGCCTAAAATTGCCAAGTAATAATTAAAATTTGTAATTGTACCTATTCACCCCCCTCTAGGTCCATCTCGATCCTTTCAATTGGTATCAGAGCCTCGTGCTCTATTCTTGTGGCTTAACCGCCCTAGAGCGAGATGAACCCGGATGGGACTCCACAGTTGTAGATCCTAAGGATAAAGGCGAGGTTTCTTCTGAAGTCAAGTCCTTTACGTCTCAGGATCTAGAACGGGCCCTTGCTAAGCAAAAATAGGAGCATGATGCTTCTCTTGAGGCCTTGGTCCAACTAAGATTAGCCACGTTGTCCGCGGTGCTTGCACCACACTCAAGTGGTGTGGGTTCGAGGTCAACCGTGCCTACATCATCACTTAGTCAACAACCTCCTAGCAATGAACACGCCAGTGTTCCTTGGATTTATGCAAGACCTCAGGTTGAGAAACCAAGATATAATCCTCAAGGCAAACCTCCTTTACTTAGTGCTACTTCCGATTTTGCTTTGTGGAAAGTTGCTATGCAGGATCATCTCGACATGGAAACGATGAGATGCTGGAGATTATAGAGTATGTCTATCATGTGGTTGATCCAAAGAACCCCACACCAAGAGAAATATATGACAAGAACCTCAATGACACGTCAATCATGTGTATAAGGAGAGGTATGGATGAAAAGCAAAGGAGACCGTTCATACACATCAGAAGTGCCAAGGAACTATGCGAAAGTATTATACGATCCATGACTGGCACTTCTACCCTCCGGAGTGCTCAATATGAAATTGCCAAGGGGCAATTGCAAAACTTTTGTATGGAAAAAGGTGAAACCCCAAATCAACTCCTTGAGCGTCTCATGACTCTCACTGCAGATATTGAGTCATGTGAGTGTGACAAGACACAAGATGGATTCAACATGACTAAGAGGTTTCTTGTGGATAAGTTGCTTCATGCTCTTGCTCCATATCATCATCAAATGGTGTGGGACATAAGACAACACCATACCTTGAAGGAAATGACTACAGGTGACATCATATCCACCTTCCAACTATTTGAAGAGTCAAAGGCTAATGCCACAAAACATCTTGCCATGCATGGTTCCCCATCATCAAAGATCAATCTTGCATTGAAGGCCAAGCAAGTATGTGAAGATGAGCAAAGTGAAGAAGAAGAAGAAGATGATGATGATGATGAAGATGGTAATGAGATTGTATCCGACGAGGGCCCTTCGTATGAAGACATGGCTCTTTTTGTCAAGAAGTTTAGCGCCGGAAAATTCAAGGGAAGATTTCAAAAGAAGAAAGTAATAAAATGCTACAACTGTGAAGAAACCAATCACTTCTCCAACGAGTGCCCTTATGAGAAGAGAGAAGATAAACCAAGGTTTCCCAAGACCTTTCCCAAGAAGAAGTTGCCAAATCCTTTGAACTCCAAGCTCAAGAAGAGAGATGGAAAGGCAATGGTTGCTCAAGAAGAATCTGATCCAGATGATGTTAGTGGTGTTGCCGGAGTTTCTCAAGACTCTCAAAACACGTTGAGGTTAGTAAACAATAGTGGTGACGTGGTCACCTACAACTACATGAAAGATTACAAGGGCAACGCTCACAAGTGCCTAATGGCAAAGGCCATGGTTGAAGAAGGAGAGGACCAAAGCCCTTCTGACAAGGTCAAGGTAACTCCACGATCAAATCCTCCTCTTTTCACACCTTCTACTCCTAGTGATGAGTATCTTGATGCGGAGGATAGTTATGAGGATGATGATCTAGATGATCCTATGATTGGTAAACTTAATAAGTTCATGTGCTCCCTCAAAGGAAAGAAACTCACTATGTTTTGTATGCTTATGGAGATGGTGAGTAAGCACACCATCACCATTAAGGAACTCGAAACCCTCGTCACCGAGGAAAAGGAAAAGTGTGAAATCCTTGAGCGGAAAGTCCAATATGAGGAAGCACGAAATGATGAACTATGCTTAAAAATTGGTGCAAATATTTATGTTCACACTAATGATCTTGCCTCCTTGAAAATGGCTATTGACTCTTGCGAAGAGTTAATGAATGATAAATGTAAGCTTGTGAAGTCTCATGCTTCTCTATCTAAGGATTGTGAGCTTCTATCCGTGTCTCTCAAGACTAAGGAAGGATAGCTCACCGTTATTAGAAAGAGTTTTGAGACGCTCAAACTTACTTATCTTGAAACTTTAGCCAAGGCTTACTCTTCCCCTATTATAAATGTTGATGCTTGTGCTACTAACTCTAGTAGTGATCTAGCATCTATTCTTGAGGAAAATCGTTTTCTCAAGGCTCAAATTGAGAAAGGTCTCATGACATGTGCTCAAGGGCAAAAGAATCTTGATGAGATTTTGAGCCAACACAATGAGGTGTTTTCCAAAGAGGGACTTGGGTTTGACCCAAGCACAAGCAAGAAGAAGACGTCCTCCCAAAAGTGCACAAACTCCTCTAAACGAAACATTTGTAAGAGAAGGGCACAAGGAGAAATGTAAGGTTGTGAGTGGGAAGGCCACAAGGGGCATGCCCACTCTCAACAAGCCTAAAGAGTTCATGCCTCCTTCCTATGTACTTCGTAAGACTAAGGATGGAGAAGTCTTTGCAAAATTTGTTGGTCCTCGAAATGCATTCCGGTTCTATGCTATTTGGGTCCCTAAGACCCTTGTAACTAACTTGAGAGGTCCCATTGCAAAATGGGTGCCTCTAACCAAGTCCTAATTGTGTGTAGGTAAGCTTCTCCGGTGGAGTGAAATGGGTGATTGATAGTGGATGTACAAATCATATGAACGGAGATAGCAAATTGCTCTACGATTTCATGGAAGCTATTCAACCATTCATGAGCATCATGTTTGGTGGAGGTTCAAAAGGACAGGTACTCGGGTTGGGCAAGGTGGCTATCACAAACGACATGTCTCTTACAAATGTTATGCTTATCCAATCCCTTAAATACCACTTGCTTTCTGTTCGCCAATTGGCTTCTATTGGTTATGATACACTCTTTGGACTAACGGATGTGAAAGCCTTTAAGAGAGATACTTTAGAAGTGGCTTTTGTTGGAGAGTTGGATGGCAACCTTTACACGGTTGATTTCTCGAAAGAGAGCACATTCCATGCAACTTGTCTAATGGCCAAGGCTGACAAGGGGTGGCTATGGCATCGCCGACTAGCCCATGTCGGCATGAGAAATCTTCAAGATCTCTTAAAGGGGAATCACATCCTTGGACTAACCAATGTCTCTTTTGAGAAAGATCATGTGTGTAGTGCATGCATAGCCAGGAAGCAACATCAATCAAAGCACCCACCCAAGAACATAGTATCTACTTCAAGGCCCCTGGAGCTCCTTCATGTGGATCTTTTTGGGCCTCCTTCATGGGATAGTCTTGGTGGGAAAAAGTATGGGCTAGTCATTGTTGATGATTACTCAAGATATACATGGGTGTTCTTCCTCAAGCCCAAGGACGAAACTAAGATCACCTTCATTGATTTTGCCAAGCAAGCCCAACGCAAGTTTGACAAAGAAATCCGGGCAATAAGAAGTGAAAATGGCTTTGAGTTCAAGAACTATACTTTGGAAGAATTTCTTAGTGATGAAGGGATTGAGCATCAATATTCAGCTCCATACACTCCTCAGCAAAATGGTGCAGCCGAACGGAAGAACCGTACACTTGTAGAGATGGCAAGGTCCATGTTGGATGAATACAAGTCACCACATAGTTTTTGGGCCGAAGCTGTCAATACCGCATGCCATGCATCAAACCGGCTCTTCCTCCGCACTATATTGGAAATGACTCCATATGATCTTCTAACTGGAAACAAGCCAAATGTCAAGTACTTTCGTGTATTTGGGTGCAAATGTTTCATCCTCTACAAAAGAGAGAACGGTTAGGAAAATTTCAATCCAAAACAATTGAGGGTATATTTGTTGGTTATGGATCAAACTCTCACGCCTATAGAGTCTACAACAAATCCAATGGATGTGTTGTAGAAACTTGTGACGTGGTGTTTGATGAATTTAATGGCTCCCATGGGGAGCAAGTTGATCTAAGTGATGTAGGTGAAGAAGATTCTTTTCAAGACATTTTAACCATGGTTGTTGGTGCACTTCTTCCTATCGAACAAGAACCTCATGATGATGAAGAAGAAGATGGAGGTCTCACACATCATCAAACTACTTCAACATCCATACCACCACAAGCTCCTATTGTTCAACCGATACCCTTAGCCCAAGTTGAAGAGGATGATCAAGTCTCTCTTAATGATAATCATCAAGAACAAGATCATCATCAAGAGCAAGAACAAGAAACTCCAATCATTGATGATGAACCTCAACAAATGCAACATGAACAAGAAGATCTTCCTCCACACGTGAATGATCCATATGTTGAAGATGTGGATGATGGACATGAAGTTAAACCTCGTGAAACCCTCACCTCCATCATGCCTCGAGTGGCCGGTCGTGTTGATGTTGACAAAATCCTCACCGGCATCTCGGAAGGTAGAGTCACTCGTAAACATTTGACAAACTTTTGTGCTCACTTCTTGTTTGTGTCTAGTATTGAGCCACTCAAGGTACAAGAGGCATTGATGGACAACGATTGGCTTGTTGCTATGCAAGAAGAGTTGAACAGTTTTGAACGCAATCAAGTGTGGTCATTAGTCAAGAGGCCATCTAGCGAGCACAACGTCATTGGAACAAAATGGATTTTCAAGAACAAGCAAGATGAAAATGGTGTAATCATCCGCAACAAGGCAAGGTTAGTGGCACAAGGGTACTCACAAGTTGAAGGTTTGGACTTGGTGAGACCTTTGCCCCGTTGCCGCCTTGAATCCATTCGCATCTTACTTGCTTATGCCGCTTTCAATGGTTTTACATTACATCAAATGGATGTGAAGAGTGCTTTCCTTAAAGGTCCTCTACAAGAAGAAGTATATGTGTCACAACCACCCGGGTTCGTTGATCCCTTTCACAAAGACTATGTGTATAAACTTCATAAGGCTTTGTATGGCCTCAAACAAGCACCTCGTGCTTGGTATGATCATCTGAAGAAGTTTCTACTCGATGATGGTTTTGTGAGAGGGGTGATCGATCCCACTCTTTTTACTAAGAGGGACAAGGGTGATTTGATCCTATGCCAAATCTATGTAGATGACATCATTTTTGGTTCTCCTAACATTCATTTGTGCAAGAAGTTTGGGGCTTCAATGACCAAGAATTTTGAAATGTCACTCAATATGGATTTGAAGTTCTTTCTCGGATTTCAAATTCAACAATTTCAAGAAGGAATTTTCTTATCTCAAGCAAAGTACCTCAAGGATATTCTAGAAAAGTTTGGTATGTCTGATGCTAGTCCATGCAAGACACCCATGCCAACCAAAATTACTCTCACTGAAGACACAAATGGTACTCCTTTCGACCCATCTACTTACCGCTCTATGATTGGTTCATTGCTTTATCTTTGTGCATCTAGACCCGGACATCATGTTCAGTGTATGCATGTGTGCTAGATTTCAAGCTTTCCCTATGGAAAGTCATCATAAAAGGCGGTTAAGCATATTCTTAGATACCTTGTTCACACCCCAAAGTTGGGCCTCTGGTACCCCAAGGATGCTAAGTTTGATCTCATTGGGTACACGGATGCGGATTGGGATGGAGACAAAGTGGATCGTAAGTCCACATCCGGTGCATGTCAGTTTCTTGGACGATCCTTGTTGAGTTGGTCCTTGAAGAAACAAAATTGTATTGCTCTCTCTACCGCAGAAGCTGAATACATTGCTGCCGCTAGTTTTGCAACTCAGTTGTTATGGATGAGGCAAACTTTGAAGGATTACGGTATCACCTATAGAAATGTGCCTCTTCTGTGTGATAATGAAAGCGCCATCAATATTGCTGAGAACCCCAAAGATCATCTCCGCACCAAACACATTGATATTAGGTATCATTTCTTGAGAGATCATGTTGAAAAGGGTGATATTCACATTGATCACATTGGCACTGATTTTCAACTAGCAGATATCTTCACCAAACCTTTTGATGAAGCAAGGTTACATCGACTTAGGCGTGAACTTGGTATCTTGGAGCTTGACAACATTATGTGAAATCTAGTACCCATTCATGCATGAATCTAATGTCTTGTCATGATGTAGGCATATACTTAGGGGGAGACATTCAATTCATGAATGTTCTCACCCTACTCAATGCATAAAAAGAACCAACACTCTCAAAGTATCCATGGGTCTAGACCTATGGTGCTTTAACATGATGGAGTAGTGACTATGCACTCAAAGTTCAAATCTTTCCGTGTCATGTCATGTCTACTCAGACATTGTGGCACTAGCCACCACTTGTAGTATATGGCTATGATTGGGCGAGGTAGGGTATTAGTTACTACCTAAATAACTTTTTACTGTGGACAATTTTTTTTGCCTTCTCCTCATCATGATCAGCACTTGCACCTTTGCCTCCTATCAAACTTCTGGCGTCGGACGTCCGTAGGTTCCGGACGTCCGTATAGTTCTTCAATGCCGGTCGTCCGTAGGCATCCGGACGTCCGTAAATTCTTCTCTGATTACCATCGACCGGTCGTCCGGCCTCTCCGGACGTCCGTAAAATCCACTCTGGTTCCCTTAGTTGGCCTAGACGCCGAAACGATGGACGTCCGTAAGACTCCGGACGTTCGTAATAAACTTTCTGTTACAATCTGTCCGGTCGTCCGAAGCCGTCGGTCGTCCGTAGAATCATCTCTGTCATCCTCTACTTTACATTGGTCCCGACTCGATTGTCGTCCCCCGGACGTCCGTATGCATATTCGACTCCGGTCGTCCGTAGGGTCCGGACGTCCGGACGTTTTTACTGGCCACTATATATACTGCGCGGTAGGGTTTCTCAACTGAACACATCCTCTATCTGCGATTTCCCCACCGCCGCCGCCGCTCCTGCCGTCTGGCCACTCACCGCGGCCGCATGCTGCCGTGCCCCTCGCCAGGGCTTCTCTCCGCCGTGGATCTGCGGCCCGCTTGGCGCTGCTCTAGCCCGTCCAGCCCGTCGACCACCTGCTCCAGCACGCCGCTCGTCTCCTCCGTGTTCTTCCTTTCAAGGTAGGGCACAACCTTCCCCCCTCATGCATTCACCCTGATCTATGGAGGGGTGTTGATATGTGCCTTCCTTCTCCCCTAGGTCACGATGCCTCGGTCCAAGCACTCAGCTCGCAAGCAAGTCGCCGGAGGGCCGGCTCGTCCGTCTCGTCGTGGTGGCTCCGACGACTCCCAGGAGGAAGATCGCCCTCGGAAACGTGCCGCTCGTCCTCCCAGCTCGTCCAGTGATTCCTCCTCGGAGGGGTCGGACTTTGAGGATGAGCTTGAGGAGGTGGATCCGTCCCCGATGGTTGGTGTTCGCGTCACCGCACCCAAACCGGGCACTCGTCGTCCAACCTTTCACCCTCCTCCTCCTCCGGTGCAACCCCACGGTGATGCTCGCCACATCTCAATTGAGCCTCCACTGCCACTCGGCCGTCATATTAAGCGTTTCAACGAGGTGCCAAAAACTTCATATCTTAAATTGCGTCGTGATGTAGATCAATTTACCGTTGTTAGGGATTCTCAGGATAGTCGCTTTCGCACAAATGTCCAAGCCGACATCTTCACCACGATTGTCATCCCAAAGGGCTTGTCACTTCATGTTTGCATTGATCTTGAGCACATTCGCACTCATCCGGAGAAATATCCGGGAGCCATTGAGCTCATTGAGTCATCCAATCTAGCTGCTCCATTCGCCTTTCAACATGATTTTAACCACGCTGCCATCCATCAGCTTTATGCCACATGTTACTTTGCTCCTAATAACACTGTCACATGGATGACCTCCGACACTGCACTCACAACATCTTATGCTCAGTTTGTCACTGCCCTTGGATTTCCCGACACTGGGTTCAAAATCCACAAGGATGACCCCAACCATAAGCCGAAGGGCATTGCCGTCTGTGCGGATCTCCTTAGACCTATCTCAACTTTGTCTGCCACTGAAAAACAAAAGGTTCTAAACCAAGTCTCCATTTGGCGCTTTCCATTCAACATCATTTATCAGTGTATCATCCGCACCATCTATCCCAAGATGGGTGACAAGGGCTCCTGCAGCAGCTACTGCATTGATCTCATGCATCGCCTCTTCACATCTCCTAAAGGGAAGATCAATGTTCAACACTTTCTATGGCATGAGATCCACCTTGCTAGCTTCCAGCACAAGAGGGCTTTTCCTCATGCACCTTTTATTCAGGCTTTTATCGAAAGTGTATCCCCCTTTCCTATTGCCCGCACTCATGTACATGAGCGATGGGTCATTCCCGCTCACATGGCGGCTGATCATGTTCCTCCTCCTCCCGCTACTGCTAGTCACACCGCCGCTAGTGTTCCTTCTCATGCTACCCATCCTCCTTCCAAAGGTTGCCCTTTTGGGCGCATTGCTCGTTTTCTTGGGAAGGCTCACTCTGCCATGATGAAGATGTTCACCTTCCATTGCTCCCAGCACCACGATGTTGTCACTCACATGGTAACTTCCAAGAACGCTCTGAAGGCTCGTCTGAGAGACTCAGGAGTGTATGATGTGAGTGACGATGAGCGTCTTCCAGAAGCACCCCCTTCTGACTTTGGTTTTCCCTCCGGTCCTGAGTGGGCTGATTTCTTCGACGAGGCTGGTGGCAGTGGTGTTCATGATGATGATGATGAGGATGATCTCTAATGCTATTATGTTTCCCCACTAGTTCTCTATTTTTTTGGATACTTGATGCCAAAGGGGGATTAGGCTCCATATGCATGTTATTCGAGCTCATTATGTAATCAAACTTATTGTTATGATTGTGTTTTAGCTTGTACTGAACCTATGTTATGAGTTTGTTGAATCTGAGATTTGGTGAATCTACATGTGATGAATCTATATGAAGTTTAACTCTTGATTATCGTGTGTATGAGATTTGGTTATACTGGAGGCATCATTTTGAGGGGGAGCCCTCATCATTTTGTTTTAGTAGTATCTATGGTGTCACTTTGAGGAGGAGCTCACTCGCTACTCATTCTTATTATGGTTATTGAGCTCCACAACAAATACTTCCGATTACTATTATGAGTATGCATATGAGTTGTCATCAACTACCAAAAAGGGGGAGATTGAAATTGCAATCATGCCCTTAATCATATTTTGATGTTGATGACCACATATGCTCGGGACTAATCATGTTTATCAAGTATATCTCAGGATTATGTTCCAAAGACCATGTGCATGGATCATGACTAGGGACAAAAAGCATATAACTCAAGAATGGAGGTACAAGATGTTGATTTCATTTATGGTTTGTTCTTGAGTATAGGGATCCCGCACTATTAAGAGGGGATCGATGGATCTAGTGAAAAACTTGCTCAAAAGCTACTATTTCTATACCTTGCCTTCGGACGTCCGGTGTTCTACGGACATCCGGTCCTTCTTGATTGCCCGGACGTCCGGCCACTTCCGGACGTCCGGCGTTCCACAATGAAGCATTTCTCTGGATGTCCGAACTCTCCGGACGTCCGACACTTTCTAGCAGAAGCATTTTTACGGACGTCCGGACCCTCCGGTCGTCCGTACTCGGATGTCCGGCCCTACTCGGACGTTCAGTATCCTGTACCTGGGTTGTGGCTCACATTTTCACAGCGGCGGTCGTCCGATGGTATCGACGTCCGGACCGATTTGTGCCTCCGGACGTTCGACGTTCTCCGGACGTCCGGCCCATCCTGTACCCAAAACGGTCACTTTTACCCACCTCCTATATATATACCTTTCCCTTCCACGGGATGAGGTCGACCATTCACCTTGAGCCTATCAAGAACACTCCTCACTCTCTCCCTCATTCTTCCGCACCAAATCCTAGATTCCCAAGTGTTCTAGGAGCATTTGAGAGAAGTTCTCCAATCAAGTGATAGATCCACTCCTTCCCCTTCTTTGCACCAAAGGAATTCATGACTTGAGCAAGTTTTGAGCTTTTCCCATCGTTCTTGTTACTCTTGGAGGTTGGAGACTCCTAGGCGGTAGGAGTCATTCGGAGAGGAATCGAACTTTGTGATTACCCTCGGAAAAGTTTGTGAGGGTTTGGAGACCACCCCAAGGTCTACCACTAGTGGTTGAGAAACACCTCCGTGGTGTTGTCTCAAAGGGAGAATAGGGTGAGCCTTCGTGGCGTTGGTGTGCCTTCGTGGTAAAATCCACCTCTCTAACGTTGACTAGCTTCCCTCCAAGGAAGTGAACATTGGCATACATCCTCGTCTCCCGGAGTTGCTGTTATTCCTAACCCTAACTCTCTACTTGTGGTTACTTTTCTCTTTACACTTACGTACATTATATTGTGCTTGCCTACTAACGTGTTTGTGTTGTTTGCTTAGTACGTTGTGCTCACGTGCAATTGTTAGGCTCATCTTCATATTCCGCATTATTGCCTAAAATTGCCAAGTAATAATTAAAATTTGTAATTGTACCTATTCACCCCCCTCTAGGTCCATCTCGATCCTTTCAGTGCATCTAGGGTCTGCTCGTAAGAGAAGGCAGGCGACCAATTGGGATTGCAGACCTTCTGACGCTTGGGCGCTGGCTGCCCTTCCTGCTGTTGGTCCTCGACTTTCGCCACCTATCGGCTGGTGGGAGTCGGCTGGGTGGCCTTCCGCTTGTTGTCGCTTGGATGCTGTCGCCGACTGGTGTCATCAGCCGGAGTCCGAGGGGCCTGAGGTGCCACCTTGCCGGACGCATCAACTAGGATTTTCGCCTTCATGGAGGAGTCGGCCGTGGCGTCCTTGTTGGCAATGATCAGCAGTTCGGCGAGAGTCACATGCTCGTCGCAGAGAAGCCGGTGCTTGAGGAGGGTGCCCTCTCGGCACCCGGTGGTGAAGTACTCGATTGCGTGCACCTCGTGCACGCCTTCGCAGGAGTTGTGCAGCCCGGCCCAGCGCGTGAGATAGTCGCGAGTCGATTCGCTGTGCCCTTGGACGCACAAGGAGAGCTGCCAGGGCATGGGAGGCCGCTTGTATGTGCTGGTGAAGTTGCGGACGAAGGCTTCAGTGAAATCAACCCAGCTGTTGATGCTGCGGGGCTTCAGGCTGTTAAGCCATGTCCGGGCTGTGCCTTGGAGCATGAGCGGGACGTACTTCACGGCGACGCGCTTGTTGCCGTTTGCTATGCTGACGATCATGGAGTAGTCGACCAGCCAGTCCTCCGGCTTCACGGAGCCGGTGTACTTGGGCGTATCTCTCGGGAGTCTGAACCCCTTGGGGAAGGGCTCATATAGGATTCGTGGGCCGAAACATGGCGAGCCCAATGCGTCTTCTTCTTCTAGTGCCAGGGATCGGTTGAGGTGGTCGATCCGATGGCGGGCGTCGTTCTCTCCGACTCCCTCTCGGCGACCAAGGTGGTCACCGAGTGTCGGGTGCGTGACAGGCGGCAGAGTGGGATGCCTTTGTCCACGAGGCGGAGGGGGAGCTGGGTCGCCTCGCCGCTCCACTGCCAGAGGGCGGCCATCTTTGTGACGCTCAATGGAGAGGCGAGTCCGGCTGCGGCTGGCAGCCGACTCATTGCCTCTTCTTCCGTGGGCGCCACCAGTCGGTGTCCGGGATGTCGCGCCGTGGTTCTGGCGAAGGGGTGGTTCGTCATTCATCGGACATGCTCTTCACCGCGGCAGCCGGCTTCGTGCTGCGCGGCGGCCGCATCTAGGAGTAGCTGGACTCGCTCCGTCAAGCATGTAGCGACGCTCGTCGCCCTCATACTTGTCCAACTCATCATTGTTGCACAGGTGCCTGGATGTTCTCTGCGCAGCGTGGCGTGGGCAGGCGTTTACGCCTCAACATGTCCGGGCGATGGCCGCGCCATGCTGCCGGATCGAGCCGATGCGGCTAGGCCCCTCAGGAGCCGGCGTGCCACCAACGGCCTGGTCCATCTCGCGTCGGTAGGCGTCGCATGATGGCCAGTCGGCCAGCGCTCTCGAGGATCTGGACGCGGCGTGCTTCCAGCATCTCATCGTCTTCTGGGATGGGCGCTTGTCGGCATTATGGGAATGGGGGTACCCAGACTTGCCTGCCTGCGGCTTGCGGCGTGGCTCAAGGAGTGGCCCAGTACGGCCCATCTTCATCAACAAAAGCTCAAGACCCTCGCAAGGGGCAAGCCTCATGGGCGGACGGCGGAAGCTTCCTCAGGCACGGCCTCGTCAGGCTGGCTCGCGAGGAGGCGGAGAGATCAAGGCAGGGTACCTCATGAGGTGCCCATGATGCAAGCCATGACGACGGAAGCCAGGCGAGCGCCAGGCGGGCGCCGGCCTACGCAAAGTCCTTGTTTCCTCTTCGGTGCAAAGGGGCAAGCGCAGGCAAGGGTATCAAGCAAAGGCAACCATTTGGGTGCAACAAGACCAAGACCAGCATAACGGCAGGATGGAGGTCATCGTGGAGCCCAAGCCGGCATCATCATTAGAGCCTTTGGCAGGCGAGGACCAACTTTAGCCAGGATAAGTGTACTAGATATTCCCCTTCAAAATGGCCAATTGTTGGCGCCCTTCCCGCTCAATATTTGGGAAGAGGACCAGGGCCTCGCTCTATCAATAGGGATAGCCACCACAATAGAAAGGGATTCGATCCGGATTCAATCCTTCCCAAGAGGCATCACCTCCACAAGAACTCCTCCCCTCGCGAGGCAGTTCTTCCTTTGTATTGTTCATCATCAGCCCCTGAGGCAATCCACCACACCACAAACTAGAGTAGGGTATTACACCACAATGGTGGCCCGAACTAGTATAAACCTCGTGTCCCTTGTGTTGTTCTTCGTGTAGTTTAGATCCTTTGCGAGGCGACGAGACATGAGTAGGTAGGAGGTGTGATCTCCGCGTGCATCCCACAGTTCGAACCTTAAGGGTCTGCCGGAACCCAAAATCCGACATTTGGCGCGCCAGGTAGGGGTGCGCCGGAATCCGCCTTCCGCCGCCTTGTGTTTCGCCGTCCGTCGCATTCATGTCGGACGCTCGTCGAGCCCGCGCCGAGCGCCGGGCTGCTCTCGCCACCCGCATCGCCCAGACGGCTCCCGTCGGCGGATGCCCCCGCCGTTCCCCGTCGCCTGCCGTCAATTCCGCCACTGGCCCGGCAGGGAACGAGCAGCAGGCGTCATCCCTGCATCCTTCGGTGCGGCGAGAAGGCCGCATCACTTCGTCGCCGACCCAGCCGGTTCATCGCCGTCCACGCCTGTCGCGCTCGGCCGACGCGCGATGCCGCTACTCTGGCGCGGGAGCTCCTGCACTACCGTCCCGTCGATGACCTCTACGATGAGTGGCTTGCCCGCATCACCAGGCTCGTCAGCGCCGCTGGGGGCTCCCCTGCACCATCCCTCTCGCTGCACCGTGCCCCGCCCTGCGCGAGCAACGAAGCTCCGGGGGCGCCTCAGCCGCCTCCCCCTCAAGAAGGCGCCCTGGCCCCAAGGCGCGTGGCCCCTGGACGGGACCCGCTCCGTCCGGCGCTAGCACGGCAAGAAAAGATCTGCCAAGAGATCCCTCGTCCCCAAGAAGCTGTCTGCGTGCTCCCCGCAGCGGCACGATATGACCGCACTCCTGCTCCAGCGCGCCAAGACCCCGCGCTGCTCCTGGCGGCAGCGCGCGGAGACCTCCAAGGTCAAGCTCTTCGTCACCAAAGGCCTCCCGTGGCCACTGCAGGCTGCCGTGCCTTTACCACCGAGCTGCGCGGCGTGGCCTGGCCGGGCAAGTTCAAGCTGGATCTGCCCCCGCGCTACGACAGCACGGCTGACCCTACGGAGTTCCTCCAGCTCTATGAGCTGGGCATCGAGGCCGCCAATGGGGACGAGAAGGTCATGGCGAACTGGTTTCCCATGGCACTCAAGGACGGTGCCCGCACCTGGCTCCTGAACCTGGCTCCTGGCACGATCTCCTCCTGGGACGAGATGCGCACCCGCTTCATCGCCAACTTCCAAGGCACTCGCGACCGGCCCCCGGCCATGAGCGACCTGCGTCGCATCAAGCAGCAGCCAGGAGAGACCCTGCAAAAGTTCATCCAGTGCTTCAACAATGCTCGCCTCAAGATCCCAGGGTGACTGAGGAGGCCATCATCTCGGCTTTCTTCGATGGCGTGCGTGACATCAAGATGAAGGAGGAGCTAGCAATCCATGAAGACCTGTGCACATCCCTGGAGCTGTTCAATTTCGCGACCAAGTGCGCCAGGGCTGAGGAATGGCGTCTCTCCCTCCTCGAGCTTCCGGCTGTCGATCCCGAAGAGAAGAAGCCCAAGGTCAAGGACGTGAAGCGCAAGGGGGCTGTTGTGCTGGTAGCAGAGCCGGATACTAAGCGAGGCAGGTATTAGCGTGAGTCATCCAAGGGCAGCTGGTACTGCGTGTACCATGACCTCCACACCCACAACACCAACGAATGCCAAGAGCTTAGAGCTGTGCGGGATGTGCGTGCCGGCCGACGCCCTGAGCGCAACGACCGGGGCTATGGCCGAGGAGGAGGAAGAGGTGGAGGACGATGGGAAGACCGTGGCCCTCGCCAAGGGTGGCGTGACCGACCTCGCGAGGACCGGTGGCAAGACCAGCCTCGCGAGGGAGGTTGGAGGGATCAGCCTCGCGAGGATCGCCCACAAGGCAACACAGGCCTCCCTCCTCTACCACCACAGTCGAGGAGGAATGAAGACCATCATCAGGACGAAGGGGTTGGGGGCTTCCAGGAGCCGCGCGCAATCGCTTGTATCTTGGGCGGCGCTCATGCCCCGACCTCTCAGCGCATCTTCAAGCAGTTTTCTCGTGAAGTGAATGCAGTCCTCCCCAAGCTTGAGGCCACACGCCCTCTCAGGTGGTCAGCGTGCGCCATCACGTTCAACTCAGCGGATAAGCTCAAGTGCGTAGCCACAGCCGGAGTCCTCCCGATTCTTTGCTCCCCGATCATCAGCAATGTGCAGGTCACCAGAACCCTCATCGATGGCGGAGCAGGACTGAACATCCTGTCCGTCAAAACGTTCAACAATCTCCAAGTGTCATACAATCAGCTTCAGCCAACCAAGCCTTTCTCAGGAGTCACTGATGGTTCCACTGTTCCGATAGGGCAAGTCCGCCTTCCTGTCACCTTCGGGAAGCGCGACAACTACCGCACCGAGCTCATTGACTTTGACATCACCCACATCCGCCTGCCGTACAATGCCATCGTCGGGTACCCAGCCCTGGCCAAGTTCATGGCAGTGACTCATCACGGCTACAATGTCCTGAAGATGCCAGGAAGCGGTGGAGTCATCACGGTGCCTTGTGAGGAGAGGGATGTTGTGTGTTCTTCGGAGCGTGCTTTTCAGGCTGCATCAATCGAAGACCCAGATCACAAGAGTGGAAGGTTTCCTGAGGCAGTCCCTAAGAAGAAGAAGACATTGCCTGGTCCTAACCCTCGAGTGGCAGGCACCTCAGGACTCGCACCCGTGCAAGGGGCACCTCCTTCTGACGCATAGGAAGGCGCGCCCGGCGCCTTATTCGGGTAAGGCTCGGGGGCTCTCTCCTGGAGGGCCATCGACTTTGCCAAGATCACGAGGGAGGCGCTCGGGCACCACTTGGAGGCATGCTTCAAAGCACGTTTCCCTCAGGAAGGAGCAAGGCAAGGAGGGCCAAACCCTCAGGAGTTCATCAGCGAGACCATTCAGGAGCTGCAGGAGTCAAGAGTCATGAGTGGCAGCCGCCGCTTACCTGCTGTAGCTCCCCATCCGGGCGAGGATGGTGGGCTGCGCGTCTGCATCGACGTACCAGGACTCAACCGAGCCGCCTCTCAGGAGCGCTTCTGGCCCTCACGCGTGGGACGCTGTGAAGGTCCACCCCACAGCTACGTTCGCATGCCTTTCGGCTTGCTGAACGAGGCTGCTGTGCGTCAGCGCCTCATGAGGAGCATTATGGAGGCTCAAGAGGTCAGGCATTCCGCAGTCCTGGCGGAGATGGAGATGGTCCTCGAGGAGCCGCCAGCGCCTCCGGAGCCTCCCGGGGCTCCTGGGCCTGGGGGCTCGTGAAGCTCGGCTTCCGCAGCGCACGTCGTCCGCTACTTCAGCATCCCTTCATCTCCGACATCATTAGGTGACATCCTTCGAGTTTCATTTTCAGCTGGGAGCGCCCCCAGGGCTGCATCATTCCCAGGCCGTGTGGGTCCGTCCCTGCGGCGTGTACCCCTTTTGTTCATGTCCTTAGGTTACTTTGTTGGGGGCACCCCTCGGGCTGCATTATCCCCAGGCCGCTCGGGCCCAACCCAGCGGTGTTTGCCTTCTTCTGCGTCTATCTAAACGGATTTGCTCCTTCATGATTAACGTGCTTGAATTAATCGCCCGCTCGATTGACGCCAACTTATGGAGCTGCTCCTTAACAGCACGACGCTTGCGCTTGGGTCCGTCCCTGCAACGTCGACAAACCTGAGTGGCTGAGCTCTGGCCGCAGCAACCCCGCAATGCGACACCTCACCAGGCCCTCAGTGCCCTCGTCACCCCTCCAGAGCAACCAGTAGCTGGCTGGCAATTGTAACGGCAACCTCTCGTTTTCCTTGTGATGAGCTTGCAGGGTCTCTTTAAGGAGCAACGTCGGGCGAGGCCTTTGCAGCGTCTCCTTCCCTCTTGTCCGCGCGAACCGCTTGCACGTTAAAGGGGGGACGCCTGCGCATCACGACTCACGGGCTCTTACTGGCTCTCCAGCCCTCACCTCCTGGCCTTGTCCACGGCATCGCGACCTGGCATACCAGTGACGGCTGAGCTCGCTCGAGGGCCGGGACCCGAGGATGTAGAGCACGAAGGGGAGTGAAGGCAAGAGGGATGAGGCTCGCGGAGACCTCGCCAGGCAACTCCTCAGCTGCCGACGCACGGGCCTGGCGCCGCACCAAGGAGTGGCTTCACGCTCTCGAGATAAGCCATCCTCCGGAGATACTAGCTATCGCAGCACCGACCTCGCACCTAATGCAGTTCCGTGTTGGCAACGTTGTGCTCCTTTCTCACCGAACGATGGCTGCTTGAGCGCTAAAGGGGACCTCCTGAGCATTGCGACTCAGGGGCTCTTACTGGACCTCGGGCCGCTCACCTCCTGGCCTTGACCACCACATCGCGACCTGGCATACCAGCGACGGCTGAAGCTTGCCTGGGGACCGGGACCTGTCGGCACAGAGCACCAAGTCCTCGCGAGGTTCGAAAGGAAGAACTAAGCTAAGATGGGACGAGCATCTCACACTGCTTCACGATAAGGATCATATTAGCAAAAGAAACTATAGCACCTTACAAGCCCCCACGGGGTGCGTTCTTGGCTCCTCGCAGGAACAAAAGACGCGGATCCTAAGCAGGCCTAACTACAGGGACCATGACGGCAGACGCCATCATCAATAGTGGGCCGCGCAAGGCCGGCACCGACCTCATCCAGATCAGCCGCGTCGACCGCCGGACACGCCGGCCCTGCTCCGGGCACGGCGCGAGCTCGGAGGCTCGTAGCTGTCGTCACTCGTCGCCGGAGTCAGGAGGAGCCCGGAAGAGTCGTTGGACCATCTGGTGCGCCCGCTGCCATAAGGGGAGCTGCTGGAAGAGCGGGCGGCAGGCCTGGTCCTCGCCGCTCCAGAACTTCGGCCTCTGCCTCTGGGGCAACACTCCAGCCGGCGTCCATCTTTGTCGAAGACCTTGAAGAGCATCAGGGAGGCGCCATCGTAATCCAGATGGATCACGAGGGTGTCACGCCCAAGATGCGACCCTATCCTAAAGGAACTCGAAGGTCCCACCAAGGATAGAAGTGCATCTTGAAGACGCTTTTGCAAGGTGGATATCATTACATCAACATTACATAATACATAGGGATACATACATAAGGCACAAATGCCACAAGAATACATCAACAACATACATGAGAACAACATCCGACTACAGATGAAACATAAACAGAAACTCAAACGACATCCACCCTGCTAGCCCAGTACATCGACACGGAACCTATCCCCTGATCGAAGAAGAAGCAGAAGAAGAACTCCAAAATAAGCAAACATCGCTCTCGCGTCATGATCATCGCGAAACCTGTACCTGCAACTGTTGTTGTAGTAATCTGTGAGGACTCAGCAATCCCATTACCATGGGTATCAAGACTAGCAAAGCTTAAAGGGAAAGGAAGGGGTAAGGTGGTGAGGTTGCAGCAGCGACTAAGCATGATATGGTGGCTAACATACGCAAATAAGAGCGAGAAGAGAAGCAAGGCAAGCGGTCGTCAACTAGTAATGATCAAGAAGTGATCCTGAACTTCTACTTACGTCAAACATAACCCAGAAACCGTGTTCTCCTCTTGATCAACCCCGAAAAGAGACACTCACGGTTATGCACACGGTTGGTGTATTTTAGAAGAGTTTACTTCAAGTTAACTACAACCGGATATTAACAAATTCCCATCTGCCACATAACCGCGGGCATGGCTTTCGAAAGTTCAAACCCTGCAGGGGTGTCCCAACTTAGTCCATGATAAGCTCTCGCGATCAACGAAGGATATTCCTTCTCCCCGGGAAGACCCGATCAGTCTCGGAATCCCGGCTACAAGACATTTCGACAGTAATAAAACAAGACTAGCAAAGCCGCCCGGATGTGCCGACAAATCCCGATAGGAGCTGCACATATCTCGTTCTCAGGGCACACCAGATGAGCCAGACGTCGGGTTGGCATAGACCCTGATTGCCCAGGGGCGCCAGACATCGCTCGGTTTGAGCCAGCACTCGAAGAGAACTGGCCCGGGGGGGCTAAAATAAAGATGACCCTCGGGCTCCGGAAACCCAAGGGAAATAAAAGGGCATATGTGAGGCAAATGGTAAAACCAATGTTGTGCCTTGCTGGAGGAGTCTTATTCAAAGCGAACTGTCAAGGGGGTCCCATAAATCACCCAACCGCGTTAGGGACGCAAAATCCGGGAACATAATACCGATATGACGGAAACTAGGGCGGCAAGAGTGGAACAAAACACCAGGCATAAGGCCGAGCCTTCCACCCTTTACCAAGTATATAGATGCATTAATAATATAAGAGATATTGTGATATCCCAACATAATCCTGTCCGCCATGGAGCAATCTTCAACTTCACCTGCAACTAGCAACGCTATAAGAGGGGCCGAGCAAAAGCGGTAATATAGCCAAACAACGTTTGCTAGGAGGGGTGACAAAGGTTAGAGGTTCATGGCAATTTGGGAGGCTTGAGCAGCAAGTGGTAGGTAACGCAGCATAGCGATAGAACGAAGCAATTAGCATAGCAATGATAGTAATGAGATCCAAGGTGACGGTCATCTTGCCTGAAATCCCGCAAGGAAGAAGAACGAGTCCATGAAGAAGATGAAGCCACGAAGACGAACCAAGCGGAGACGAACGAATCCTCACGATCGCAACGAAACGGGAACTATCGAAAAGAAGCACACAACGAAGTAAACACACCACACATAAACGAGACATGCTGCACAACCAAGCATGATGCATGACAAAGCTACATGAGGCTAATCATGGAAAGAGATGATGCAAACAAGAGCAACACATCAAAGCAAGTTTAAATGAGGCCGGGAACAACATATAACAATTCCGGTAAGTCCTCATATGTAAATTTCGAAATTGGTCCAGATCTGAATAAAACTTATGTTCAAGTTGTTAAACATCAAGTTAAGATGCACCACGATGATCTACGTGAAATTCTAGTCAAGTTACATATAAAGTTCATTAGATTCGGAGCTACGGCCTAGAAGATATGAGCAAAACAAGTTAAACATGGCATTGATGCAAAATGCATACAAACATCAAGCAAACACCTCAAAACATGGATGCAACATGATAATATGAAACTACATGCAAAATCAAGCAAGTTCCATATAGAGCACACTCAAAACGGAGCAACGGTTCAACACATACACATGAAACAAGTTATAGCAACAATCTGTCCAAAACAGCAACTAGGCATATTGCAAACACCAAAACAACAAGCTACAACATCTTAACATAAGAACAAAAGGCATGGGCATGATGTACAGGTAACGCATGACAAAACATGAACACTGAGATAACTCCATAAATCACTAGAACATGCTTAAAAAGACATGGCAAGATTGCAAATAATAACAGTTTCAGACTTTGCAGAAATAACATCAGGTTGCAATGTTTAGAGCTATCAAACAACATGTTACGGGAACTCATCATGGCAAACAAAGGAATGGAATGAATCTACTAATTGCATAGAACAGAAGTCCTTTAGTGACCATGAGCCAAAAAGGGCCAGAAGATATGATGGCGCTCATGTAAACATGGCAAAAGATATGACAGATTCATACATGGCAGGAACAACAATAAGTAGGCATGTAGGTGAGCTTTAACCACTCACCACAGAGCAATACATGGCATGGCAAGGCAACTCACAGTAAGAAGACATGTTTAAGAAGCTAGAAATGGCAAGATAAAATTCATAGAGTGCATGGATCACTAGGTAATCACATGGCAAAACTGAACTTCATGTTAACAGGCTGACAGCAACATCATTTAGCAATTTGAGAGCAATATAACAACATGTTACAGCATACTATAATTGCAACAAAGGGCATGGATGGATAGAGCAAGACATGTATAACAAAACATCCTTAGTGAACATCTCCAGATTATGCATAGAATGACTTGTAGCAGCAGGTTTACATAGCATCACAAAATAACAGAATCAGCCTAGCAAAACAGCAACAACAAGTACCCTACTTAACAAGCTTGATGCACTCACTACACAACTCACAAAAATACATGGCAAGCACCCCTGTAAAGATGGCATGACATAGTACAAAACACATGTAGACATCAACCTCATAGGATGCACACATCAAATGCAACAAAAATGATAAATCATCAAGTTATAACAGTTTCAGCGGATTAACATCATATAGCACTCTTGCAACGATGATTAGGGCATCAATATGAACTCAAATGATCATGGTGCAATGGAATGAATTCAAGTACTCATCGAGACGAACAATTTGATATGCTACACGCACAAAACGGAGCTACATGCACAGAGTTATGATACGAAGAACATGACAACAAAATTACTAAAAAAAATGACAGAGGATTTCGGAGGTCAACCTTCACCGATCTAGGATTCGTTGGATCGAGCGCGCGAACCGAGGCGAGCGGGATCTCGCCGGAGCAGGGGGGAAGTCGCCGGAGGAGGGAGGAGGACGACCGGATTTGGGCGGCATCGGGTCGGAGGAGGCGGCGCTACGGGCGGGCGGGCGACTCGGGCGGCGGGCGCGGAGGCCGAAGCGGCCGAGGCGGCGCTGGGCGGTGGCAGGGAGCGGCCCGGCGGCGGGCGGGATGCCCCAGGCGCAGGCTGCTGGTGCGGCGACCTCAGCGGGTCGCCATGGGCGGGCGGCGGCATGGAGCGAACGGGCCACGGGGCCCATGGCCGAGCGGGCCGGGCAGCAGTGGGTGGAGGCGGCGGCGACACGTGGCAGCCTCCGATTGGGCGGGGCGCGGCGGCGGACGCGTCCAGCCGGGGTTGGACATGTCCGGCGCGGCGCGGAGGGGAAAATCTAGGGTTTGGGGTGTTGGACTGCGAAATTTCGGGGGGAGAGACATATTTATAGGTAGAGGGAGCTAGGAGAGTCCAAATGAGGAGCGTTTTCGCCCACGCGATCATGATCGAACGACCGAGAGCATGGAGGGGTGTTGGGCTGCAACAAAAGAGGCTTTTGCGGTTACCCGGTTAACCCTTGGAGTATCAAACGACCTCCAAATGGCACGAAACTTGACAGGCGGTCTACCGGTGCTATACCAAGGCCACTTGACAAACCTCGGTCCATTCCGAGACCGTTTAACACCCGCACACGAAGAGAGGCAAAAGGGGGCGCCGAGAGACATAGGAGTGCCGGATTGCAAAACGGACAACGGGGAAAAAGCTCGGATGCATGAAACGAACACGTATGCAAAATTAAATGCACAAGACGACATGATATGAAATGCAGATGATGACATGGCAAAGAGAGACACGCAAGCACATGACATGGCAAAGATGGCGAATAACTGGCGGACACCTGGCGCATCGAATCCGGGGCGTTATAGAGGGGCCCCTCCGATCAGCAGACCCGGGCGATCTCGCCCCAGCCCCAGGTCATGAAGACCTTGCCCGGAGCGACGACCTCGACATCCACTTCGGTCGCAGGAGTACTGCAGTCGGCGTGCTGCAGCGAGAGCTTGAGAGGCCCCCTTAGCGGAATCTCGAAGGCGAAGGAGGGAGGAAGACGAAGCCAAGATCTAGGAGGCATGGCGGCGTGAAGCACAAGCTCGCGAGAGGAGCACTCGGCGTGAACCCCGGGAGGAACGACGCTCACCGCCCTAATTCGCCGGCGGCGACGGCGCCTGCGTATTTAGGGCCCTCAATCCGGGCATACAAGGGAAAAGGGAATCCAGGAGGCGGCCGCTCGAACCATGGCCTCGACACCTCCAGCCAAGGTTCCCCTTCTCCGCGGCAGGTGACAAGACGCTTCTTCGGGGGAAGTGGGACAGGACCCTCTCGGGAGGCCTTCCCCTTCTCTTCGGCAGAAAACCGGCGGATTGGCGCCATTGGCGTGAGGTGGAGCAAGGGAGAGGAAGGAGAAGAAGGAGACTAGCAGCAAAAGATGGACAGGAAGGGCTCGCGCCGTTCCGCACATATAGCCGGGGGAGGCCAACCGCTGGCCTCCACGATCACAGGTAATCATGACCCATTTTGCATGCAGGGACTTGTCAAGTCGCGCGGTTGCCGAGGCGTCGTGGGGAAGCAGGGATGCCCATGTCCAATCAACTGCCACGCGGCGCCTAAGGCCGCAGGATGTTGGGGCCCGCGGCGCTTCGCACTTACCCCTTCGCTTCTTTACAAAGCCAAGTCCGGGCGCGCCTTAGGCCTGGGGGCTACTGTCAGCGTTCTGGGAACGGGGGTACCCAGACTTGCCTGCCTGCAGCCTGCGGCGTGGCTCAAGGAGTGGCCCAGTACGGCCCATCTACATCGACACAAGCTCAAGACCATCGCGAGGGGCCAAGCCTGAGGCGGACAATGTGAAGCTTCCTCGTGCACGGCCTCACAGTGGGCTCGCGAGGAGGCGGAGAGATCAAGGCGGGGTACCTGACGAGGTGCCCATGACGCAAGCCATGACGACCGAAGCCAGGCGGGCGCCAGGCGGGCGCCGGCCTGCGCAGAGTCCTTGTTTCCTCTTCGGTGCAATGGGGGCAAGCACAGGAAAGGGTATCAAGCAAAGGCAATCATTTCGGTGCAACAAGACCAAGACTAGCAGAACGGCAGGATGGAGGTCATCGTGGAGCCCAAGCCGGCGTCATCATCAGAGCCTTTGGCAGGCGAGGACCAACTTTAGTCAGGATAAGTGTACTAGATGTTCCCCTTCAAAATGCCAATTGTTGGCGCCCTTCCCGCTCAATATTTGGGAAGAGGACCAGGGCGTCGCTCTATAAATAGGGCTAGCCACCACAGTAGAAAGGGATTCGATCCGGATTCAATCCTTCCCAAGAGGCATCACCTCCACAAGAACTCCTCCCCTCGCGAGGTAGTTCTTCCTTTGTATTGTTCATCATCAGCCCCTGAGGCAATCCACCACACCACAAAGTAGAGTAGGGTATTACACCACAATGGTGGCCCGAACTAGTATAAACCTCGTGTCCCTTGTGTTGTTCTTCGTGTAGTTTAGATCCCTTGCGAGGCGACGAGACGTGAGTAGGTAGGAGGTGTGATCTCCGCGCGCACCCCAGAGTTCGAAAATTAAGGGTCTGCTGGAACCCGAAATCCGACAGCGCTGATAGGTCTCGCAGTGCCGCATCTAGTGGGTCTCGAGCGCCTCCGTGCGAGCTCTCGACGCATTTGATGACAAGCACCTCCGTGACGGTGCTCCCGCCGCTGTGCTCGCGAGGAGGCGGCTGGTCGTAGATCACCATGTTGGTGGGGAACGCGTCAAGCGACGCCGTGTCGGAGTCGACGATCATCGGGTCGGTGGAGCCTACAGACTCCAGGTCCACAACAGGCTCGCTGGTGACGTGAAGCTGATCGAGGAGGCTGACGAGGCAGCTCTCAGGGCAGCCGGTGCCCGCGTCCGAGGCAGGCTCATCAGAGAGGTGGATCTTGCCAACATGGTCAGCGAGGCAGCTCGCCGCGCAGGCGATCTCCGCGCCGTGCAGTGCGTCGAGGCTGACATCGTCGGGCGTGCTGGGCTGGATTCGCTCGCCAGGAAGGAACAAGGTTCCCGTCCAGAGATGGTGCACCTCGCCCCACGGTGGGCGCCAAATGTCGGGGGTTGGGTGCGACATATGCCAACGGATGGCTTATCATGGTGGGAGCGAGTAGAACGTCGCCGGTGCTTGGAAGAGGGATAAGGCGTAGACACGTAGGCCGGCGCACTTTACCCAGGTTCGGGGCTCTCCTAGGAGATAACACCCCTAGTCCTGCTCTGCGGGGTCTCCGCATGATTACAAAGGCACAAGTGATACAATGGTGCTCCTTGAGCTGTGTGCTGGAGGTAGAAGGAGGCTAGGCTAGCTCTCTTCTTCCTCTAGGGTAGTGGCTAGTTCTATTGGAGTGGGAACCCTTTGCATGGGTGCCCTGGGGGGTTTATATAGGCCTACCCCCAGGGGTACAATGGTAATCTGGCCAGGTGCTGGACCCGGCTGTCAGTGTCTCTGGTCACCGGCTTCTTCGCCGCCTGCTGGGGCCCGCCGCCTGCTGGGCCCCGCTGAATGGTCTGGTACGGAGCCGACAGGCCGCTCCCGCCGCTGGCGGATCTGTGGGTGGCTGATCGCTGTAGCCGTGATGCTAATGATGCAGGCTTGGTCGGAAGAGCGTGGCTACAGTTCCCGCCGCCTGGTGGGAGATCACTGTAGCCACACCATGTCTTATCTGGTTAATGGCGCATGGACCTCGAGGGAGGAGTTGGCTGCCTGCTGGAGGCCGGCCTCCCCCAGGTCCGACTGGTCCGACATCCGCCGTCTTCCGGGCTCCCACTATCGAGTAGGGCCCACAGCCTGCAGGCCGTACCAATAGGTCGTCGTGGGGAACAGGACTCCGTCGGTCAGCGTTCTGGAAACGGCGGTCCCCAGACTTGCCTGCCTGTGGCCTGCGGCGTGGCTCAAGGGGCGGCCCAGCATGGCCCATCTTCATCAACATGAGCTCAAGACCCTCGCGAGGGGCCAAGCCTCGCAGGGTGGACGACAGGGAGCTTCCCAAGGCACGACCTCGTCAGGCTGGCTCGCGAGGAGGCAGAGAGATCAAGGCGGGGTACCTCGCGAGGTGCCCGTGACGCAAGCTATGACGACCAAGGGCGCCAGGCGGGCGCCAGCACGCACAGTGTCCTTCTTTCCTCTTTGGTGCAAAGGGAGCAAGCGCAGGCGAGAGCATCAAGCAAAGGCATCCATTTCGGTGCAACAAGACCAAGACCAGCAGAACGGCAGGACGGAAGTCATCGTGGAGCCCAAGCCGGCGTCACCACCAAAGCCTTTGACACGCGAGGACCAACTTTAGTCAGGATAAGTGTACTAGATGTTCCCCTTCAAAATGGCCAATTGTTGGCACCCTTCCCGCTCAATATTTGGGAAGAGGCCCTGGGCCTTTGCCTATAAATAGGACTAGCCACCACAAGGTAGAGGCATCGGATCCTCACCTAGAAACCTGTAGAGAGAGCGACTGAACTCCCCCTAGTAGTTCATCGCACCAGCCAAGAACAGACCCTCACGAGGCTGTTCTTCCTTCTACTGTTCATCACCAGCCCAAGAGGCAATCCACCACACCACACACTGGAGTAGGGTATTACACCACAATGGTGGCCTGAACCAGTATAAACTCTGTGTCTCTTGTGTTGTTCCTTTGATTGCTTAGTTCATAGCAAGGCGGTGAGGTGCAGGTAGGCAGAGGGCGAAATCTCCGCGCGCGCCCCAGTGTTCGAATCTAGAGGGTGTGCCGGAACCCGAAATCCGACATTTGGCGCGCCAGGTAGGGGTGCGCCGGAATTTGTCTTCCGCCGCCGTGTTCTTCACCGACCATCTCGTCCATGTCAGATGCTCGTCGGGCCCGTGCCGAGCGCCGAGCCGCTCTCACTTCCCGCGTCACCCAGACGGCCCCCGTCGGCGGCCACCCCCGCCGTTCCCCGTCGCCCGCCGTCAATGCCGCCACCGGCCCGGCGGGGAATGAGCAGCAGGCATCGTCCCATCATCCATCCATGAGGCAAGACGGCCGCACTGCCACTCCCTCGCTCGCCCCGGCTGGTTCTTCGTCCCGCGCACCCCGCGCGGCCATGGAGGCTCGGGCTGCGCTCATCGCGGCAAACGAGCTCCTGCGCTACCGCCCGGTCGACGACGTCTATGAAGAATGGCTCGACCTCGTTGCCGAGCTCGTCCGCGCCGCAGGGGGCTCCCCCGCGCCGTCCTTCTCGCTGCACCGCGCCCCGCCCTGCGCTGGCAATGAAGCTCCGGGGGTGCCTCAGCCGCCTCCCCATCAAGAAGGCGCCCTGGCCCCAAGTCGCGTGGCCCCTGGATGAAACCCACCCCGTCCGGCGCTAACGCAGCAAGAGCGGAGCTGCCAAGAGGTTCCTCGCCCCTAAGAAGCTGCCCGAGTGCTCCCTGCTCCGGTCCGTCGCGACCACGCTCCTGCTCCGGGGCGCGCCAAGACCCCGCGCTGCTCCCAGCTACAACGCATGGGGGCCCGCAAGACCAAGCTCCTCGTCACCAGAGGCCTCCCGTGGCCACAGCAGGCTACCGCGCCTTCACCACCAAGCTGCGCAGCGTCGCGTGGCCCTGCAAGTTCAAGCCAGACCTGCCCCCTCGCTACGATGGCACGGCCGACCCTGCGGAGTTCCTCCAGCTCTACGAGCTGGGCATCGAAGACGCCAACGGGGATGAGAAGGTCATGGCGAACTGGTTTCCCATGGCACTCAAGGAAGGGGCCCGCACCTGGCTCCTGAACCTGGCCCCAGGCACGATCTCCTCCTGGGATGAGATGCGCACCCGTTTCATCGCCAACTTCCAAGGTACTCGCGACCGGCCACCTGCCGTGAGCGACATGCACCGCATCAAGCAGCAACCAGGGGAGACCCTGCAGAAGTACATCCAGCTTCAACAACAGACGACTCAAGATTCCTGTGGTGACCGAGGAGGCCATCATCTCAGCCTTCTCCGATGGCGCGTGCGTGGCGCCAAGATGAAGGAGGAGCTGGCGATGCATGAAGATCTGTGCACTTCCTTGGAGCTGTTCAACTGGCGACCAAGTGCGCCAGGCTGAGGAAGGGCTCCTTTCCCTTCTCGAGCTGCCACCGCACCCGTAAGAGAAGAAATCCAAGGCCAAGGACATGAAGCGCCAAGGGTGCTGCCGTGCTCGCGAACCAGAACTGACACCAAGCGGGGCAGAGATCAGCCCGAGTCTTTCAAGGGCAGCCGGTACTGTGTGTACCACGACCTCCACACCCACAACACCAACGAATGCCAAGAGCTCCGAGCCGTGCAAGAAGGAAGGGTCGACCGGCGCCCCGACCGCAACGATCGTGGCTACGGCCGAGGAGGAAGGAACGCAGGATGCTGGGAAGACCGCGGCCCTCACCAAGGGTGGCGCGACCGATCTCGCAAGGATCGCTGGCAGGATCAGCCTCGCGAGGGAGACTGGAGGGATCAGCCACGCGAGGATCGCCCGCAAGGAAACGCAGGCCTCCCTCCACTGCCTCCGCATCCAAGGAGAAACGAAGACCATCATCAGGACGAGGGGGCTGGGGGCTTCCAGGAGCCACGCGCGATCTCCTGCATCCTGGGCGGAGCTCAAGCCCCAGCCTCTCAATGCATCTTCAAGCAGTTCCCCCGCGAAGTGAATGCAGTCCTCCCCAAGCTTGAAGCCACGCGCCCCCTCAGGTGGTCCGCGTGCGCCATCACGTTCAGCTCAGCGGATCAGCTCAAGTGTGCGGCCACAGCCGGAGTCCTCCCAATGCTTTGCTCCCTAGTCACCAGTAACGTGCAAGTCACCAGGACCCTCATCGATGGCGGGGCAGGGCTCAACGTCCTATCCGTAGAGACGTTCAACAATCTGCAAGTGCCTTACGATCAGCTTCAGCCAACCAAGCCTTTCTCTGGAGTCACCGACGGCTCCACAGTTCCAATCGGGCAGGTCTGCCTCCCTTTCACCTTCGGGCCCCGTAACAACTACCGCACCGAGCTCATCGACTTCGACGTCGCCCACATCCGCCTGCCATACAACGCCATCCTCGGCTACCCAGCTCTCGCCAAGTTCATGGCCGTGACTCATCACGGCTACAACGTCCTCAAGATGCCAGGAAGCGGTGGAGTCATCACGGTGCCCTGTGAAGAAAGAGACGCAGTGTGCTCCCTGGAACGAGCTTTTCAGGCCGCATCACTTGAAGACCCAGATCACGGGAGCGGGAGGCTCCCCGAAGCCGCTCCCAAGAAGAAGAAGACATCGCCAGGCCCGACCCCTTAGGAGGCAGGACCCTCAGGGTCTGCGCCTGCTCAGGGGGCACCTCCTTCTGTCGCATAGGGAGGCGCGCCCGGCGCCCTCCTCAAGCAGGGCTCGGGGGCTCCCCCCTGGAGGGTCACCGACCTTGCTAAGGTCACGAGGGAGGCGCTTGGGCACCACTTGGAGGTGTGTTTCAGAAAATGTTTCCCTCAGGAAGGAACAAAGCAAGGAGGGCCAAACCCTCAGGAGTTCGTCAGTCAGGTCACACAGGAGTTGCAAGAGTCAAGAGTCATGAGTGGCGGCCGCCGCTTACCCGCTGCAGCTCCCCATCCAGGCGAGGATGGAGGGCTGCGCGTCTGCATCGACATCCCAGGGCTCAACCGAGTCGCCTCTCAGGAGCGCTTCTGGCCCTCACGTGTGGGGCGCTGCGAAGGCCCACCCCACAGATATGTTCGCATGCCCTACGGCTTGCCGAACGCGGCTGCGGTGCGCCAGCGCCTCATGAGGAGCATCCTGGAGGCTCAGGAGGCCAGGCGTTCCGCAGTCCTGGCGGAGATGGAGATGGTTCGCGAGGAGCCACCAGCGCCTCCGGAGCCTCCCGAGGCTCCTGGGCCTGGGGGCTCGTGAAGATCGGCTCCCACAACCCGCTACGTCTGCTACTTCAACACCCCTTCGTCGTCAACACTATCAGGTGACATCTTTCAAGTATCGTTTCCAGTTGGGAGCGCCCCCAGGGTTGCATCATTCCCAGGCCACGTGGGTCCGTCCCTGCGGCGTGTATCCCTTTTGTTCATGTTGTTAGCTTACCTTGTTAGGGGCTCCCCTCGGGCTGCATCATCCCCAAGTCGCTCGGGTCAGACCCAGAGGCATGTATCCCTCTTGCGTTTATTTTCTGGCCATGCATTCGACCCATCATGCTTGTTATTTGGTACCTGTCCGAGGCACCCCTTCTTCCTTCATGTCGACCGCTTGCGCGTTAAAGGGGGGGTACCTGGCATCGTGACTCAGGGCTCCTACTGGCTCTCCAGCCCTCACACTCTGGCTTTGTCCATGGCATCGTGCCCTGGCTAACCAGCGACGGCTGAGACTCGCTCGAGGGCCGGGACCCAAGGACGTAGAGCATCGGCATCTGGCCAAATTTGCAGGAACACATCACAAGTTAAGGCCCAGTGCCAGGCGCAACCTGCCTTGGGGTAGGGCCCCGTGAGTCCCGCGCTGGCTCACGGGTGCCCCGATACACCTCATCAGGCCCTTAGGTTCCTCGTCGCCTCTCCAAAGCAACTAACGGCTGACTGCCGCTTGTCATAGCGTACTTTTGCTCTTTTTGTGGTGGACCTGCAGGATCCCTCCAAGGAGAAGCACCAGGCGAGGCCCTCACGCTGTTCTCTTCACTCTCGTCCGTGCGAACCGCTTGCACGTTAAAGGGGGGGGGGGGTACCTGAGCATCGCGACTCAGGGCTCCTACTGGCTCTCCAGCCCTCACCCTCTGGCTTTGTCCACGGCATCGCGACCTGGCAAACCAGGGACGGCTGAGACCTGCTCGAGGGCTGGGACTCGAGGACGTAGAGCAGAAAGGGGAGCAGAGGCGAGAGGGAAGAGGCATGCGGGGACCTCGCCAGGCAACCCCTCGCTGGCCAATGCGCAAGCCTAGAGCCGCACCAGGAAGCGTTTCCTGACTCTCGAGATAAGTCACCCTCCGGAAACACTAGCCACCGCTGCACCGTCACCGCATCCAATGCAATCCCATGTTAGCAACGTCGCATTCCTTTCTCACCGAACGATAGCTTCTTGAGCGCTAAAGGGGACCTCCGGAGCATCGCGACTCAGGGGCTCTTACTGGACCCTGGGCCGCTCACCTCCTGGCCTTGACCACGGCATCGCGACCTGGCATACCAGCGACGACTGAAGCCGCCTTGGGACCGGGACCTGTCGGCGCAGAGCACCAAGCCCTCGTAAGGTTCGAAAGGAAGAAACTAAGCTAAGACGGAATCAACATCTCGCACTGCTTCACGTTAAGGATCATATTGATAAACGGAGCTACAGACACCTTACAAGCCCCCACGGGGTGTGTTCTTGGCTCCTCGCAGGGACAAAATACGCGTATCCTAAGGAGTCCTAACTACAGGAACCGTCGTGGCAGACGCCATCATCAACAGTGGGCCGCCAGGCACCGGCGCCAACCTCATCCAGATCAGAGACGACGACGGTCTAATGAGCCCGTCCTGCTCCGAGAGCGGCGCAGGCTCGGGGCTTGTAGCTGTCGTCGCTCGTCTCCGGAGTCGCGAAGAGCTCGGCGGAGTCACTGGATCCTCCAGCGCCCCCGCCGCTGGAGCAGCTGCTGGAAGAATGTGCGACGACAGGCCTGGTCCCTGCCGCTCCGGAGCTTCTGCCGCTGCCCCTGGGACAGCACTCCAGCCGGCGCCCATCTTCGTCGAAGACCTTGAAGAGCATCATGGAAGCGCCATCAAACTCCAGGTGGATCACGAGGGCACCCCTCGTCCAGCAAACCCGGGCGATCTCGCCCCAGCCGTGGGTCATGAAGACCTTACCTGGAGCGATGACCTCGACATCCGCATCGGTCGCGGGAGCCTGGCAATCGGCGTGCTGCAGCCAGAGCCTGAAAGGCCCCCTCGGCGGAATCTCGATGGCGAAGGAGGGAGGAAGGAAAATCCAAGATCGAGGAGGCATGGCGGCATGGAGCACAAACTCTCGGGAGGAGCCCTCAGCGTGAACTCCAGGAGGGACAACGCGCACCGTCGTGACCCGCCGGCGCCGACGGCGGCGTCATCCATGGCGCTCGGCATCAGCTCCTGCAGGGCCCTCAAGGTGGGCGTACAAAGGCAGCAGGAACCCTGGCGGCGGTCGCTCGCACCAAGGCCTCGACACCTCCTGCCGCGCGCCCTCATCTCGGCGGCAGAGGACCAACCGCTTCTTTGGCGGAAGCGGGTCAGGACCCTCTCGGGGGGGCTTTCCCTTCTCTTTTGCAGAGAACCGGCGTATCGGAGCCATTGCGGCTAGGAAGAGCAGTGGCGAAGATGAAGGAGAGGAGAAGTAGCAGAGGAAGATGGACGGGAATGGCTCGCGCCGCTCCGTACTTATAGCATGAGGAGGCCAACCGTCGGCCTCCACAATCGCAGGTAATCATGACCGGGTTTTACATGCAGGGACTTGTCAGTTCGTGCGGTTGCCGAGGCGTCGTGGGGGAGCGGAGCCGCCCACGTCCAACCAACCGCCATGCGGCGCCCGAGGCCGCAGGCTGTTAGGGCCCGCGGTACTTCGCGCTTGCCCCTTCGCCTCTCTGCTCATCCAAGTCTGGGCGCGCCTTGGGCCCGGGGGCTACTGTCGGTGTTCTGGGAACGGGGGTCCCCAGACTTGCTCACCAAGAGCTCATGGGTGGCTCAAGGGGCGGCCCAGCATGGCCCATCTTCATCAACACGAGCTCAAGACCCTCGCGAGGGGCCAAGCCTCGCGGGGTGGACGACAGGGAGCTACCCCAAGCACGGCCTCGTCAGGCTGGCTCGCGAGGAGGTGGAGAGATCAAGGCGGGGTACCTCGCGAGGTGCCCGTGACGCAAGCCATGACGACCAAGGGCGCCAGCCCACACAGTGTCCTTCTTTCCTCTTTGGTGCAAAGGGAGCAAGCGCATGCGAGAGCATCAAGCAAAGGCATCCATTTCGGTGAAACAAGACCAAGACCAGCAGAACGGCAGGATGGAAGTCATCGTGGAGCCCAAGCCGGCATCACCACCAGAGCCTTTGACAGGCGAGGACCAACTTTAGTCAGGATAAGTGTACTAGATGTTCCCCTTCAAAATGGCCAATTGTTGGCGCCCTTCCCGCTCAATATTTGGGAAGAGGCCCTGGGCCTTTGCCTATAAATAGGACTAGCCACTACAAGGTAGAGGCATTGGATCCTCACCTAGAAACCAGTAGAGAGAGCGACTGAACTCCCCCTAGTAGTTCATCTCACCAGCCAAGAACAGACCCTCGCGAGGCTGTTCTTCCTTGTATGGTTCATCACCAGCCCAAGAGGCAATCCACCACACCACACACTGGAGTAGGGTATTACACCTCAATGGTGGCCTGAACCAGTATAAACTCTATGTCTCTTGTGTTGTTCCTTTGATTGCTTAGTTCATAGAGAGACGGTGAGGTGCAGGTAGGAAGAGGGCGAAATCTCCGCGCGCACCCCAGTGTTCGAATCTAGAGGGTTTGCCGGAATCCGAAATCCGACACCACCTGTCAGGGGTGACGTCAAGGGGGGAGTGGCAACAGTGCCGCGCCGTGCGGAGATCTTTGCCTGTACGGGGCACTGTAGCCACGCAAAGTCCAAGATTCGGGGGTGAGGGACTACGCTGTAGCCTGACACTGTCTTGTCCTCTTGATGATGGCACAGACTCTGAGGACGCTGGGTGGCAGCCTGCTAGACGCCGGCCTCTCTAGAGGCCGTCTGCTAGGAGCCAGCCGGTCTTGGTGCCGTCTGCTGGTGCTTGGCCGTCTTCGGGCAGCCGACTATTTAGCCAGCCGACAACCGGAAGGCGGCGCGTCAGTAAGAGGTCTCGTAGGGCGAAATCGGCCCAAGGTCTTGAAAGGCTCGGGGGCTCGGGTGAGGCTACCCGTGGCCCATCACTCCGACAGTTGCTCAAGAAGAATCCGATCCGGATGATGTTAGTGGTTTTGCCGGAGTTGCTCAAGACTCTCAAAACACTTTGAGGTTAGTGAACAAGAGTGGTGATGTGGTCACCTACAACTACATGAAAGACTACAAGGGCAACGCTCACAAGTGCCTAATGGCAAAGGCTGTGGTAGAAGATGGAGAGGACCAAAGCTCTCTTGACAAGGTCAAGGTAACTCCACGATCAAATCCTCATCTTTTCACTGCTTCTAATCCTAGTGATGAGTATCTTGATGCAGAGGACAGTTATGAAGATGGTGATCTAGATGATCCTATGCTTGCTAAACTTAATAAGTTCATGTGCTCCCTCAAAGGAAAGAAGCTCACTATAGCCAGATATGCTAATGGAGATGGTGAGTAAGCACACCATCACCATTAAGGAACTCAAAACCCTCGTCACCGAGGAAAACGAAAAATGTGAAATCCTGGAGCGGAAATTCCAATATGAGGAAGCACGAAATGATGAACTATGCTTAAAAATTGGTGCAAACATTGATGTTCATACTAAAGATCTTGCCTCCTTGAAAAAGGCTATTGACTCTTGCGAAGAGTTGATGAATGATAAAATTAAGCTTGTGAAGTCTCATGCTTCTCTCTCTAAGGATTGTGAGCTTCTATCCGTGTCCCTCAAGACTAAGGAAGAAGAGCTCACCCTTCTTACAAAGAGTTTTGAGACGCTCAAACTTACTTATCTTGAAACTCTAGCCAAAGCTTACTCTTCACGTATTATCAATGTTGATGCTTGTACTACTAACTCTAGTAGTGATCTAGCATCTATTCTTGAGGAAAATCACTTTCTCAAGGCTCAAATCGAGAAAGGTCTCATGACATGTGCTCAAGGGCAAAAGAACCTTAATGAGGTATTGAGCCAACACAATGAGGTGATTGCCAAAGAGGGACTCGGGTTTGACCCAAGCACAAGGAAGAAGAAGACGTCCTCTCAAGAGTGCACAACCCCTCTAAAGGAAACATTTGTACGAGAAGAGCACAAGGAGAAAGGTAAGGTTGTTAGTGGGAAGGCCACAAGGGGCATGCACACTCTCAATAAGACAAAAGAGTTCATGCCTCCATCCTATGTACTTCGTAAGACTAAGGATGGAGAAGTTTATGCAAAATTTGTTGGTCCTCGAAATGCATTCCAATTCTATGCTATTTGGGTCCCTAAGACCCTTCTGACTAACTTGAGAGGTCCCATTGCAAAATGGGTGCCTCTAACCAAGTCATAATTGTGTGTAGGTTGCCTTCTCCGATGGAGTAAAATGGGTGATTGATAGTGGATGTACCAATCATATGACCAGAGATAGCAAATTGCTCTACGATTTCAGGGAAGCTATTCAACCATTCATGAGCATTATGTTTGGTGGAGGTTCAAAAGGACAGGTACTCGGGTTGGGCAAAGTGGCTATCACAAATGACATGTCTCTTGCAAATGTCATGCTTGTCCAATCCCTTATATACCATTTGCTTTCTGTTCGCCAATTGGCTTCTGTTGGTTATGATACACTCTTTGGACTAACGGATGTGAAAGTCTTCAAGAGAGATACTCTCAAAGTGGCCTTTGTTGGAGAGTTGGATGGCAACCTTTACACGGTTTATTTCTCGAAAGAGATCAAATTCCATGCAACTTGTCTAATGGGCAAGGCCGACAAGGGGTGTCTATGACGTCGCCGGCTAGCCCATGTCGACATGAGAAATCTTCAAGATCTCTTAAAGGGGAATCACATCCTTGGACTAACCAATGTCTCTTTTGAGAAAGATCGTGTGTGTAGTGCATGCATAGCCGAGAAGAAACATCAATCAAACACTACAAAAAAAAGACATATCCGTGACTAGGGGTGGAAAGTGGTAGCGGATAATCCGAAATATCCGATATTCGCATTCCAGGAAATGCCTATTCGTATCCGAAACATCCGCATCCGAACCAAAATGGATATGGAAATTATCCGTATCCGAATTTATTAAACAAATAATAAATAAAATATGGTAGGAGATTTTGACACAAATATGGATATGGAAGTGGATATATCCGTATCCGAATAAGATTATGGGAGGTAATTTTCAAAATTCTAGACCCAGTATTCCAATTATCCAAGATAAAAGCCAAATAAGGGGTCAAATTTTACTCTTTATATGATTGAACTTATAAATTATTATGCATTACTATAGTATTTATTCATAAACCTATTTATCATTGACTTATTGTATGTCACAAGTTGATTATTTCAGGTCACATAGCTATCGACTAATTTACTTAAGCAATATGTTGATATTATTCGTATCCGTTCCGAATCAAGAAAATATCCGATACGTATCCGTAGTCGAATAATATCCGAGCCGCATCCGTATCCGATAACATCCGTATTCGGATTCGTATTCGTTTCGAAAATATGGAAATGGAAGTGGTAAGAGCACTATCCGATCCGCATCCGATCCGTTTCCACCCCTATCCGTGACATTTTGGGCCGAACGATTTTTTTTCCTGTCATACATATGACACTTCTATGACGATAATTGTGACAAAACCTGGTATCATCATAGATGTGGTGGGCTCCTACTTCTATGACAAAAAATCATCACAGAATATGGGCTTTTCGTCTTGGGCGGGCCAGAGACGCAGCTGCATGACATTCTTTGGGCCATCCATGATGAAAAAAAACCGTGGTAGAAGCGAGGCCGAGGAAAATTTCGGGGAGTTCCCAGTTATGGTGGGAGGTCGAGGGCGGCGATGCTGCGTTTCCTCGTACGCGTCTGCGTGCGTAGCGAGTGTTGCCTCTAAATGAACTCGGCGAGGCGGGCTCTAATCGAACCCGGCGATTGCACCGCAGTTAGGCGTTCTTGAACCCGGCGATTGATCGATGGTCGTTAATGGCGAACCCGATCAAGCGATTCTTCGCCATCTGCTGCTAATTGAAGCTGATCGATTGGATAAGCGATGGCGTTACGGGGTTGGATGAGCGGTGGCGGTGGCGTTGCCTCTGGATGAACAGGACCCCGTGGTGTGGAGGGCTGGATGAGCGATGAGACGATGGAGGGGTGCCCGTGGAGGGTGGTTGAACAGGACCCGTGGTGTGGAGGGCTGGATGAGCGATGAGACGATGGAGGGGTGCCTGTGGAGGGGTGGTTGAACAAGAGCGGTGGAGTAGCGCGGTGGAGGCTAGATGAACAGGAGCCCGTGGAGGCCGGAGGAGGTCGACGGTGGATGAACAAGAGTCTGTGGAGGCCGGAGGAGGCCGACGGTGGAGATGAACAGATCTCGTGGAGTTTCGCTTTTGCGGTCGCCACACCCCTCCCGATGAACAGGACCCCCATTTAGACCGTGGCGGCTCCAACACAAGTCCGTTTGGTCTGTTTTGAGGTACGCCACACCCCTCCCGATCAACAGGGCCCCCGTTTCGACCGTAGGAGGTCCGTTTCCTCCGTTTTGTGGTATGCCACACCCCTCCCGATCAACAGGACCCCCGTTTCGACCGTAGGAGGTCCGTTTCCTCCGTTTTACGGTACGCCAGACCCCTCCCGATCAATAGGACCCCGTTCCGAACGTGGCCGGTCGAACACAAGGCCGTTTCCTCCGTTGTGCGGTACGCCAGGCCTCGTTTCCATCGCCTATTCCGTCGAAGCCCTCCCGACGAACATGACCTCGCATTCCGTTTCAACCCAGCCGGTTGGCTCCCCATGCACACGACGATGACGCTGTTTCTCCGTTCCGACCCAGCCATGTACACGAGCCCTGGCCATACGTATGCTCGAGTAGGCGTTCGAGACACTGCCCCTATGTACGTACGTGGCCGTATTTTCTTTCTTGCACCACAGCTCAGACGACGTGTACATGCTACGTGCGCGCCTCTACTACGACACGTGCGCGCCTCTACTACGACACGTGCGCGCCTCTACATCGACCAGTATGTACGTACACATTCGCGACCAGAATGACAATGCTACGTACGCTTCGACCAGGTGGGTCCTGACTGTCAGGCACTTCCTTGCCTGCGAAGATGTAGCTGGTGGGTCCCAGCAGTCAGGGGGGCGAATCGTTTTGTTTTTTTGCCCGGACGCACTTCCTTGCGTGTGAAGGTGTAGCTAGTGGGTCCCAGCAGTCAGGGGGAAACTTTTTTTTCATGAAATACGGTGGCCCGTCCGGTGGGTCCCTGCTGTGAGGTGGAGGAATAATTATTTTGCGCGTAATAAGGAGGCACTTCCTTGCGGCCGCCGTGGACCCACTGTCGACCTCTCCACGCCAAGATACTCTTCCGATGGAAGTCGGTCGTTGACCACATTGACCACGCCACGCCGAGAGCACCACGGCGGTGGACGACGGCGAGGCCTAGGAAGGGGACGACGCGAAGCCGGGGAAGACGCAGCAGTGGATGCCCACACAAAGAGGAGTACGAGGGTTCACTGGTTCGGCTGCGGTGTAATGCTGCCGTCGCTGTAGAATAAAAGGGGGTGTGGGTGAGTAGAGGGATGGCCTGGCCAGCGGTGGGAGTAGTAGGGGGCAGTGAGGCCTCCGTGGCATCACAATCGGCCACGGGAGGTAGGAGCATGCGGCACGATCGGCGCTGCTTTCGGTGGCTGGAGCACGAAGACCAGAGGTTGAAGAAGCACTATGGCCATTGGATGGACATCATACGGTCACTGGAGCTAGAATCGTTCATATTGACTAAGTTGACAAAGCCCTCCGTCCCCTTAAACTTAGTAGGCCCACAAGTCAGCCTCCCACCAAGGTGAGTCCCAGCTAGCAGGGGGAGTATTCATTTTTTTGTGCGTAATAAGGAGGCATTTCCGGTGGGTCCGAGCTGATTGTGGGGGGAACATTTTTTTCGCGAAATACAGATACCCTTCCGATGGGTCCCAGCTATCAGGTGTATCATTATATCGCGCGTAATAAGGAGGCATTTTCCTGTGTGGGCCCCTAATGTCAGCCTCTTCCGATGGCTGTTGTTTGTTGACCATGTTGACCTCGCCGCGCCGAGAGCACAAAGCGGTGGACGAGGGCGAGGCCCATCAAGAGAACCACCCGGAGCCGGCGAAGCCACCGCAGCGGATGCCCACGCCGAGGGGAGAGCGAGCGCTGACTGGTCGGCTGCGGGGTGAGGCTGACGTCGCCAGAAAATAACATGATGTGTGGGTGGTTAGAGGGATGGCCTGGCAAAGACACCACCAGGAGGAGGGAGCGAGCAGTCACGGCCTTGGTATGGGCGGCCGAGCAGAAGATCGTAGATTGAAGAAGGACGACGGCCGTTGGATGGACATCTAACAGTCACTGTTGTGTGTTGACTAAGTTGAGAAAGCCTTGCCTACGCGTCAATTTTTTTAGGACAGCGTCATCGCCAACCTATTAGGCCCAGAAGTCAGCCTCCAAATCTGTGGAAAACAGCATACATCCCATTAGCCATTATTTTCAATAATTTACAGCCCATTTGCTAATTCTCAAGGATATTTGAAGCCCATAGTCTTTTTATTAGCATTACAGACCATATATTCTAGGCACTGCTAAAAAATTCAACGAATTTTTGCATATTTCGGTGGGGTCCGAACTCTTTTAATCATGAAATTTCGAGTACGTTAAAAATAATTTTCAAAAAATTATATCAAAATAAAATTCAAAAAACAATTCTCCGCAAAAAAATGAATGAAATTTAGAATCTTAACTAGCAAGATGCCTGTTCGTTGCACAGAACATGATGATGCCAGTTGGCTTTGGTTTTTATAAGAGTAGAGAGTAGAGAAATCCTGAAAAATGATATTTTAATGCAATTGCCGGTTCGTTTTGATTTAAAAATTTACAACCCATTTCTTACAACTTATAGCCCGTTTTCTGGGGAAGCCCATTTCTTACCACTTACATCCCTCCTCGTCTTGAAAGATTTTTAGTCCAGCAGGGCTGAGAAAAGCAAGTAGGCCTCGGTTTTGGTATTCTCCAAAAAAAAAGAACTAGGCTAGCCAATTTAAGAAAGAAAAAATATATCAACTGGGCTCGTCATGTGCTTAATAAAAGCGTAAGCATGGGCTAGACGGGCCACAGACACCGCACAGTGCGCAGTTGAGCTCCGTCTCTGAAACTGAAAAACAACCATGGGAGCTGTTGGGTCCCTTGTGTTATCCGCTCGTTGTGTAATTTTCTTGTTTATTGACTACATTGACAATGGCGTGGAACCTAGTTGTCAAACAATTAGGAGGAAGTATTTTTTTGGCTTGTAATAACGAGGCACACCTTGCGAAATGCAATGACCCTTGTGGGTCCCTACTGTCAGCCTCTCCACGTATAGTCATCTCCTGATTCCTCTTGGTTGTTGACCATGTTGACAACGCCAGACGACAGCGGGCACAGCGAGCTAACAAAGGCGGAGAACGACGGCAAGGCCTCAGACGGGAACGGACAACAGCCATGGAAGATGCGATAGTGTAGTGGTAGGTGGAGGGGAGTACGAGGGCAACAAAATGCAAGTCAAGCATACAAATGGTACAAAAATGCCAAGGATTAATTGTTCATCAAATTTTTAGAAAAAAACCCAGATTGAGCATGACAGTAACATCTAACCCAACCACTCTTTTTTGCAGTCACAAAAAAATAGATCGGTCTGATCCATAAAATCAACATCCCTTGCAAAAAAAGTTTATTTCAGGATGTCTACAACTTATATTAAATAAAAGCCGAGCACGTTTAGAAGCCCATTTGTCCACCTGAAACTTCTTTTTTTGCTATTCAACATGTTCGTCTGTGAGAAATCTCTTGCTGTAAAAATTAAGCCTTATGGACAATAGTAACCTCGCATTCAACAGGAAGAATGTGACAAAGCTTCCGTTTGCCTGGTTGGATGCATATCGTCCCATCGTTATTGTCCTCAAACGAATGTCATGAGAACTGAGAAAATCCTTGTGCTTATTACGCCAATGATTGGTTATATGTTTTTCTCCATGTGGTTCTGCCTAAGTAGACATGAAGATTGAAAACAGTTAAGATTTGAAAAAAGAGTATGTCGAAAGAACGACAGCTGAACAGTTAATTCTAGTACAATATATACGGGCTTTCAATGTGCATGAAATCATCACCTCTATGTATAAATTCTCCAGAGATCGAAAGGATCG
This sequence comes from Aegilops bicornis, assembly GCA_021605145.1. Classification (NCBI taxonomy): domain Eukaryota; kingdom Viridiplantae; phylum Streptophyta; class Magnoliopsida; order Poales; family Poaceae; genus Aegilops; species Aegilops bicornis. Next base: position 220,631,788 of record CM038674.1, on the reverse strand, counting down.
CAGCAAGCCAATAATTATGTCCAGATCAAAACTATACATTCTGATATATATGATGTTGACAGAATCCAAAGAAGCATTGATAGGCTATCAATGGACGAACTCTTCATTGAGCATATAACATAATATTAGTACCCAAAGTGTACTCCAAGATGATATAAAACTTATGCGCACAAATGAAAAATGCAGCATATGATTACAAATGTGTAGATGATAATATATGGTACCTGAAAAAGTGAGGAGCCAAACACCAACTCCTTGTGATTATTAAATGGGTCACGAATTACACCCAAGGTCTCCAATTTGGCGCAGAGACGATAGTTATTTCTGAAGGTGTATAAAAATTATGAAGGAGAAACCTTTCAAGTTTAGGGGCATCTTCGATGATGAGCTGCTGTCATTTAAAACAAATTCCAATGCTTTTAAGGTGAGGCAACTTTATTTGGAGACAACTGATACCGATTTCTATTCCCGAAACAATCAGCGAGCGCTCCAGGGCAGGGCAACTGGAGAGGATGATGCTGTGCAGTGAGGCCTCCGACAGATAAACCACCACAAGCGAAAGTTTTTTTAGCAGTGGGAGTCGAAGCATTTGTACCAGATCGTCTGGTAGATGGCACCGGGCGAAGGTGACGGTGTGGAGAGAGGAGGAAAACCGCGAGATGGACAACGGTGGTGTGGGCACGAATTCTTGGTATGTTCGTGGTATGAAACTTTCATGGTAATGGTAGAACTCAAATTGCTGGAGTTTTCCGAATTCAGGGGATGTTAGCCAAGCGTCCACCTTGCCGGGTATGGACAGCGGTGACTTGTCGGGATGCAGAGGCATTGAACGGGGCCCTGCTGGTGAGAAGAGACGATGGCTCTGAGGAGATCAAATTTAGGAAGGACAGATATCTGACGACAATCGAGATTGAGGGGCGCGGTGCGCCATAGACGGTGCCACCAAGTTGAGAGGACTTGTGTGCGGCAGCAATCCTTGGTGGGGAGAAGCGAGATGATCTCCGCAAGGATGACGCCCAGGAGATCGCTGATGCGCTCCACCGGAGATTCTACCGGTTCCTCAGATCCGGGTGGGGGGGGGGGGGGCTCGCCGCTTCTCCCCCCGCAACCGGGTGCGGGATCTACAACCGGTGTCGCCGTTGGCGGGAGCCTCATCTTCTTGGTGCTAGGGCCAGCCGACTCCATTTTCCTTGTGGGCGTTGCGCCGAGGTCATGGGTTTGAGAAGAGTAGCCAGAGACGAGCCTAGTGGCAGTGCGAGTGGGGAAGAAGGAGGGCTGGGGATTTCTGTAGGAGTGGAAGAAGAGGATCAGGCGTTTTCTGTACGTGTGAGGAAGAAGGTGAGTGGGGTTTTCTGGACGAGTGAGGAAGATTGTGGAGCGAGGGGAATTGGGTGGGGAGACAGAAGTGGGAGAGCGAGTTGTTCGTGTTTATAAGGCCCGCTGCACTAACTACTCGCTTTTTCCCAAGAACCGCTCTCTTCTTTTGCGTTCTTTGCATTGGAGGTGGCGCATGGGCTTGGCTGTTGGCCATGCATGCAAGATGCATGTGCCCGCTGACCATCGTGCATGCGCCTGGTTTGTTACTAGGCCTATTTAATAGGGTGGTTATGGAGAAAATTAAGGAGATTTATTTTCTCTGTGTGCATCCACCAAATTAGAGGATGCGGTACTGGATGTAGACACTCACATTAAACTAACATTCAGAAGAACAAAAGTTCAGCATGTCTATGCATCTCAATGATTTGCCATACTATAACCAATATACAAAGCTGTGAGAAGGTGTGGAAATAAAGAAAATCGGTCGATGCTTCTCTGAGCAAAGGGCCTCCCTGTGCACGCATTAATTTCCTAGGCATGCTTGTTTCTTCTCAATGTTGTGAGCACTTTGAGCATGTTGGCAACTCCACATTAGCTAGCTGCCTCATCTTGCAATTGATGTTGACACATTTGCAGCAAACACATGAGGCAATAGAGATGACTCAACATGGGTCCATATTGTGCAGTTCCCCTGATATCATATTCATTGTCCTGAATCTGAAAAGATAGGAAAACAGTAGCTATACTTAAACGGTGTTGCAAAACAGTAGCACATATCAATAGCTCGGCATGAAAAAACATGATCATCTGGACGAAGGGGATACTGACCTGCCTGAGGAAGATTACATATAATTTCATAAGTCCTTGGTTGATTTCCACCTTTGGCTGCACTTCTTGTTTGCTCCTCCACTCATGACATGATCGTTTCGCACTGCATTCAGCAAGTCAACGTACGAATAAGCTAATTTCATCTTTCGGTGGTCATTGTACCTAGTTACGAATGTAGGAATACCTGGAGCACCATGAGGTTAGCTGACAGCAGGTAGATGCAGCCATATAAATTTCATGCGGTGCTACCAAAATTGAGGTTTGTATCCCTTCCCGTTATGAGAATTATTCTTGAAGTTGGTAGAATGTGACGGCTTGTTCTTTGCATCAAACTTGCCTTTCCCCTGAGATTTGTTCTTGTTGTTTTGGGGCTGGTTGGGCTGGAAGTTCTTCTCGTGTACCATGTGGGCACTAGAAGCTCCCTCGTGACCGAGCACGTGTCTCTTTTGCTCTCGCCTTGTCCTCAAAATCAAGAGTGCTAATGAGATCCAAAACAGAAAACTCATGTCTCTTGTTTTTCAGAGAAGTGGCAAAATCGTTCCACGAAGGTGGAAGCTTGGCAATGATGGTCCCAGCAACAAATTTTTCCGGCAACACACACTTAAAGTACTCAAGTTCCTTAGAGAGTGATCATATCTCATGAGTCTATTTGAACAACAGGCGCTCATCGGTCATCTTGTAGTCACAGGATTGCTCCATGACGTACAACTTCGTTGCCGGCCTGAGGGCCCAAACGTGGCCTCGGCGCAGCCCACATGTCTTTGCATTTGTCAAACGACATATATGAATCCATAATGGAATCGTCAAGAACACTCAGCAGGGCGGCTTTGAAGAGGGTATCCATGTTCTGAAAAGCTTCCTGCTATGTAGGATTAAGACCGCCCTCAGGCTTACCCTTAGTGGCGTCATAGCAGTACATGATCTGAAACCAATATACTGATCTTGTGCGCCACCTTTTATATTGCACCCCCTTAAAAGTAGGCGGCTTCAAAGCGCAGCAAAACCACTCGGAGTAAATTGCCTGTAATCAGATTTTTTGATTGGATTGTTGAATATATGAGCAATTTAGTATGAGATTTAATCTGAATCAGCAGTAAATAGATCATGACGACAATTCCAAACATCAAAGTAATGATGCAGACTAAACCAGAGGATGTAATCACATACCGTACAAATGGGAGCAGAACCGATGTGGTTGATGTTGTCACTCATGTCGTTGATGAAGAGGTTACCGAGGTCGGGGAAGAAGGTTGTCGTTGAGGAAGTCGTCGCTGGCAGTAGTCACAGGAGTGTGCTCCCCAAAAACCAGATCGCCCCTCTCCCGTACAGGATCATGAAAGGAGGGGTTCGGAGGACTGATGTCCCTTCTCGCGGTGCACGCCGGAAGGAGGGCTGGAGAAGAATTGCGTGGCGGCGCTAAGATCTGGAACAGTGCGAAACCATATGATACATCGGCGGCTAGGGGGGCTAGGGTAGAGCATGTCAGGTCGGTCGTGCGAGTATAATAGTAGGCCTTTGGCCCCCAAACCCCACATCCAAGTCAATAATAGCTCAAAAAAATTCAATAATAGCCCCACCAAGGTTTGTCTAAAAAAGAGAGTAATTAAGGCGTCCGTTAGTCCCTTTAGTATAAATACAATATCATTAATAATGGCCCCACCTTTTGTCTCACAAAGTATGTTGGAGTACAACCGGCTACAAGTTTACAATCCGCTTCTCTTCTCTCTCCTATTATCTCTCCTTCAACTAAGCACAAATACTATATTTAAATCCTTATAGCTTGCTTATGTCATATAATTGTAGTACTTGCTCTAAAGTTACTATCCACTTTGTAGTCTGAAATGCCGGGCGTGCAGCGGGCGGTACCCTCGGTCGGCGCGCCGCTTCAACGGCGGAAGCGATGAGAGGTCGCGTCAGCCTGACTTGCCATCAATGTGGAGCAGCGGGCTTAGTGGCGCCCAGGCGGGAAGCGCACTGCAGGAGGGAGGGGTTTTGTTGGGCCAAGAAGGTGAGAAGCCAACTTGGGATTGGTCCGGACGGGGAAATATCATGTGCTCCCATACTCTGCATATGACACTAGTCTATGTTACTACTACCTCCTTTCCGGTTTATAGAGATTTTTAGAGTAACATAGTAATATGTAAAGTACAAGTTACTCCCCACTATGACCAGCCTTGGCCTCTCCCAGTGCTCCACCATGTATAGCTGTTAAGCCAGCCACGTAGGCATAAAATATGATGTGGCACCAATGAATTAAGCACCTATGCATTGAAGACTTGAGTTACTAAGCCATTTAATGCACTTAGCACCTCATCTAAAGAGCATTAATAGTATAGCCAGATGATGGATATAAGCCAGTGCCATGTCATCTACAGCCCATCTTATAGTCAACATGTACAATATTAGATCAAAAGAGTGTACTACTACTTTTTTATTCTGTGGCCCACCTTTCATTCTCAAAAAGTGCCTACGAGCACGTGTTAGAGCTGGCTCTTCATGAAGAGCCCGCTTACCTTCTCTTTCCTCCAACTAAGTAGAAATATACTAGTTTATTCCTTATAGCCCGCTGACTCAGCTCTATTGTACTTGCTCTAAGCACATCTAAGCACTTACTAGCTCCCCCTTGACCGTGGACCTTGACGGTGTACGTCACCTTGTGTCTCATAATTTTCCTCGTCATCATCTGAGTCCTAGAAAATCTCACCCACATCATCATTAGCATGCAGCCGCCTTGATAGACAACATGCGCAGAAGGAGTAGAGGCAAATGGGGACACACCACCACCACGTTGTGGGCACTCTGTATGTGCTCGTGTGCGTGCAGCGTGCGTGTTTTTCCATCGATGCTAGCTCTAAGGCCGAGGCTGCGGTCGTCTTCGTCTCCGACTAGTAGTTGAGCAACGACGGCAAAGAGGTGCTGCAAGAGATGCGTATGCGCCGTTGCATCACGAAGCTTCGCCGTATACCCATTTAACCGGACGTCGCCTCGGTTGGCGCACGCCTCCATGCAGCCAGTGTGTGCGCATGCATGTGTTATTCACGTGCATTCTGCGGAAGGCGTGTGCATGCACGTCTTGTGTACGTGCGTTGTGTGCTCCATGTTGTGCGCGTATGTGCATGAGTTGGATCGGATGGAGTTAGTGCGTTGGCTTGTGTACTTGCGTGGCTGCATGCGTCCTGTACATGCATGGCTTGTTGCGTGGTTATCAATAATTCAATATAAACTACTCCCTCCGTTCCTAAATATAAATCTTTCTAGCCATTTCAAATAGACTACAACATACGAATGTATGTAGACATATTTTATAGTGTAGATTCAGTCATTTTGTTTCGTATGTAGTACCTTACTGAAATATCTAAAAAGACTTATATTTGGGAACGGAGGGAGTATTAAACATCTTCAGCTTAGCATCATGATGTACCGTTTCTAGTGGTTAGCGAAAAGTTCATGTTCTTTTATTTGTTTATAGGTGGGCAGGCGCAAAAAACATGGGAAAACGCGCAAGGTTCCTTGCAGACGCTCCACCGCGTGGTTCCTTGCTCCTCCTCGGTCGTCGGGAATCTATGCTCTTCAACTCTTTTCTTTTACGTGAGCTTTGTTCATCCTTTTCCCAACACGCAAGACATCTAGCATCAAGGTGCACGTGTCATGCAAGAAAATGGAGATAATCAGTTAAGCAGTGTGTAAGTGAGTCGTGCGGGGGGGGGGGGGCGTGCACTACTACAAAAAGGGCTATAGATGGAATGGCCACTAATGGCGCACCTGTCATGTGGTGCACCATTACTATATTCTAATGGCGCACCATGTCTCGGTGCGCCATTAGTAATATATTACTAATGGCGCACCTGGTGCCTGGTGCGCCACTAGTAGTTTTGAAAAGAAACATAAAAAATATTGTTACTAATGGCGCATCATTGTATAGTGCGCCATTACTAGTTGACATAGTAATGGTGCACCACATCCGCCGTGCGCCATTAGTAGTTTTGAAAAAAAGAAAAAAATGTTACTAATGGCGCACCATGTCTCTGTGCACCATTACTAGTTTTAACTAGTAATGGCGCATCGCCCACTGCGCGCCAAGATTATAAGTTTTTTTCAAAAAATTCAAAAAATATCAATTTTTATTTTTATTCAAAACTAGTAATGGCGCACCGGGTGTGGTGCGCCATTACTAGTTAAACTAGTAATGGCGCACCACACCCACGGTGCGCCATTACTAACTTGCCCCAACACCGAATGCACCCCCCCCCCCCCGGTGGATCGTCTTCTCAGTTTTTAAAAAAATAAAAGAAAATGATGGAAATGTCAAAAAATAAAAGAAAATAAGTTTCCCATGTGATATGTGGTCTAGTTGTTGGGAAAATTTACAAATATGAATTTCGACTTTATTTGCAAAATCTCTCTGGAAATTTGTAAAATGGGCATAACTTTTGCATACGAACTCGGATGAAAATGTTTTTTATATGAAAAATCATCTAGTTGAAACATTTTCAAAATCCCCAAAAACCTAACAGAAAAAAAGTTACGGGGCTTTCAAGATCTAGAGGCAAAAAAATTCAAAAAATTTCAAACTTACTAGTGGCGCACCGTGGATGTGGTGCGCCACTAGTAACAGAAAACAAAATTGGTTTTGAATTTATTTTTTTTGAATTTTTTTTTTAAAAATGATACGTAATATGACCGGGAAGTTTGGAATATTTTTCAAAATTTCATCATAGTCATGAACATGAACAAAGTCCTAGACATCAACAAGGTATAATAGGATTGATATGCTAGATATATCAACAAGTGCTTGTGAAGTGAGCTGTTGCTGGGGTTCGATAGAACTCTGAAGTTAAGCGTGCTTGGGCTGGAGTAGTGTGAGGATGGGTGACCTTTCATGAAGTTTGACCACGGAGTGCGATTTGACCTGAGATTAAGCATATTGACCCGAGATTAAGCCATAGTGAACTGAGATTAAGAAAAAAACGAAAAAAAATTTAAAATTTTTTCAAAAAAAAATCTGAAAAAAAATTGAAATTTTTTTGTTACTAATGGCGCACCAGATACTAATGGCGCACCGTGGGCTATTCTAATGGTGTGCCATTAGTATACCAGATACTAATGGTGCGCCATTAGTATACCAGATACTAATGGCGCACCTGATACTAATGGCGCACCGTGGGCTATTCTAATGGTGCGCCATTAGTATACCAGATACTAATGGTGCGCCATTAGTATACCAGATACTAATGGCGCACCACAGGTGCGCCATTAGTAAAAAAATACTAGTGGCGTGGTAATAATGGCGCACCGGTAGTGCGCCATTAGTAGGCAAAACCGGTGCGCCATTATTAGGCCTTTTCCTAGTAGTGGTGGGGGGAAACCCTTTTTCGTAAGTGAGTCGTGCACTTCGATGGCACCTACACAATATTTTTTCTCCTCGATGGCACGTGAATAGTGCATGTACTAAACGACGGAGCACGGGACGGTAGCAATGACATGGTCAACCCTTTTTTGGAGAGAGTACGTACTACTAGTAAATAACTTTGATGTGTCCCGTCAACTCGCAGAACGACGAGAAGCTTGATTACGCCTTCTCCTTCGCCAATGCGTGCGCGGTGGCTCGCAGCACGAGGAGAAAATTTTCCTTACAAGCGGTGGACGTGCAGCAGTTCATTTGGTGTCAAATTGCTAGAAGCACTACTGTAGAACCATCGACTTCCGGAAGAGGCGAAGAGCCAAGCGCAAGGTCACCTACTAACCTTAGGCTAGGCGTAGTGGGAGTAACATAAGTAGGGGTACCTCCTTTTTTATTCTAGAAACAACCACACGCGAATATCAAGGTGTTGGTTACGTAAAACAAATTTCCCGTAGTCCGTGCTCAGCCCTCCTCTATCTCTCTTCTCAGCCAGCCAGCGGACGCGTGGAGCCCATCGTCTGTTTGCTCACATGCAGCCCCACATGTTAGTGAAAACGCAAGAGGACTCACTGAACCTGCACATCTTTCACTTCGACGTGCTGGTGATGAAAAACAAATCCAATAAAGATCTTCGGTGGCCGCTTTTGGAGTTACTCAAGAGTAGTAAGATTCTATTTACGCTTAACCCAAGATGCACATCTCGTGGCTTCAACTGCCACTCTATTTTCTTTCATGACACGACCTGGATGCTGGATGTCCCACGTGACGGCAAAAGGAGGAAGAACCCGACCAAATCTTCGGTTGTTCTCTCGGATTAGACTAGTTGTGCTAACTTCAAAATATTATTGTGTACTCCCTCCGTTCCAAAATACTTGACTTCCATTTGTCCAAAAATGAATGTACCTATATACTAAAACATGTCTAGATACATATATATTTTGACAAATAGAAGGCATGTATTGTGCAACGCAGGGAGTATAATGGATTCATGTTTTTGTATTGGGAAGAAGAGTACATCCATATATTGATAGAGCGTTGGAGTTGGCCTTACAAGTGGGACCGCAGTTGAGGAAACCGACTATCGGCAAACCCCCACCTCGCCCGCCGCGCGATGGCTGAGTTACAGAAACGATGAGGTTGAAGAGATTGCTCTAGCACGGTCTCCAAGAAATATGATGTCAGATGGAAGTCGTGGCCGGTGGCGTGTCTTGCCGTACTCTGGACGTGAATGCTTGTTCTCGCCCATGCCACCCTACTACTCCTACTACTTACTATATAGTACTAGTATCGAGGATTCGAGGTGCTGATTACGTACAATATGGCTACAAGAAAACACCCATACGACGCTTGAAGCATGTGAAGCTAGTACAAATAGTGTACTACTATTGTTGATTGGCCTCATCCGATAACCTGTTGAAATGCACGTACAATTATGTGTTCGGAAAATATTTTTTTGCCTCGTCGCACCACTCACTCATAGAAGCAACTCGAAAGCCATTCATAAATTTAGTAAGTTTATCACATGCATATCATTTTATTACATACAACATGTCATCAACCCACATCGACAACGAGGATACATTATAAATACTAAAGTTTTCACCACACAACAAATAACAAGCAATGAAGTGAACTTCAACTCAACCATTCCTCGGTGTTGGAAACACTTGCTTTGAACCACAAGTGATTCTCTGAGACGGGCCATCTATTGTCGATCTCGAGACCAGCGCAGGACTGATCATCCAGGCTGAAGCGGCCTACTATATCAGTACCAGGGTAGGGAACCACCCTAATGTCCGAGGTATAGACACAATTGCTTCTCATAAATGGTACTAGTAACGTTGTGTGAACAGCAGTTGGATCGCCTTTCACTATCATCAGATAGTTTTGTCCAAGGAAGAGCGAGTTTTCTCCAAGACTATCAATTACATGCAGGAGAAGGTGTTGACGCTAGCACACTAGTATCCATCCCGAATACCATGCAACGGGTGTTGGAATAGGTCTGGAGAGTGCGACAATGGGAGATAACACGTGCTCCCTCAGTAGTAACATCATCAGTGGGCCGTATACGCACAAGAAGAGGTGATCCATCGGAATTAGTTGCCAGGCGCCACTGAGTATATACGTTCTGCTCGTCCTCATGCTCATGATCATCACCATCGCCATCTCCCCCTTGGTTATAAAAATTTCAAGTATAGGTGGTGGAATGTTCATAGGACCTTGGAAACACAAGAAGAAGGTTAATTAGTAAAGGGAAACTTGCTAACCCGCATGCATGTGGATGAAACAATTATAATTACGGTGCAAGACAAACGTACCAAAACTACGAGGATCCAATGCAAAAACAGTGCCATGAGCGGTGGAAGCAAACACAAGACCCTCATATTGAATTGCATCACAGTACACATCCGTGTATAGAAACTGATTTTTGAGCAATATCCATCGAGTCAAACCACCAAGGACGGCAACAAGCTTGTCGAAGATAGCAACAACTTCATAGTTGTTGTAATTCCAAGAGCGGTTGGGAACTCAAGAAATTGCTATCTTCTGTAAAAGACACTCACCATGATCGTATTTGAACGTGCGTACAATACCGGTCTGCTCAACTTCTGGGCAGTCTGCTGAGATTTTTGGAAGTGGAACTCGGTCACGAATGTACACATTCACAAGTTCCCACTCGTAGTTGGACCCAATGTAAACAACCCAATCTCCATTTGCGCCTGCCCAAGCCTTGCCCTCAAGCGGTGGCATCTTAACATCATACGTATCATTATCAAGCGGCATCAAGTTGCACAGGGCGAGGCCTCCGTCGTCTGGCGCCACCATCGTGGTCACGGCAAAGAAGATAGGGAGATCAAACCGCTCCTTGACTCTTGGGTTCCTTGTAATGATGTTATTAGTTGAGTCGAGAATGGGCTTGAACGAACCTGCCATGCTAGCCGAGGTGATGACGTCACACCGATCAATGAGTTCCTCCACCATGTCATCTTTCAGATCAGGGCAAGAATAACGGGGTCGTTTCCGGCCCGTTCCCTCCATGGAGAAGACGATCGAACAATGGCAGAAGAAAGGGTGAAGGGCTGAAGGAAAATGGAAGAGGGAGAGGAAGAGCGTGCGACATCAGTTCCAAATCGAGAGGGAAAGGCGAAGAGTCGGTGGACGGTTGCCAGTTTGCCACGTTCACGAAGAGGCGCCCCGGCCTACACGTCCGTTCGGAAATACTCCTACTACTCGCCGTCCGAACTGGACCACATGTCAACGAAACATGGTGGGTAATTTCTCGTGCAAAATGCGATCTGGCCGGTGCCGCATTAGTTTTATTTTTTGAAAGTTTGCCGCATTAGTTATCAACCTTTGTTTTTTTAACATGCAATCTGAATGGATAGCTCCTGTGGTCATCACACGTGAGCGGATATAGTGATGGTTGATTCGCCCGAGCAACTTCTTACTGTGGGAATATGGGAGTACCAGCGGATTTAAGGAACAGAGAAATGATGGTTGCTACATCCGAGCAACTTACTATGGCGAAGGTGGGGCTCTGTGATTTGACCGCCAAGAGTCATTACTACTTTATGGCGCAACGACCGGGTGAATCTTTCCTGAAGTTGTGTTGTGCACTCAATATTGCTGCATGGCAGGTGGAGCCGGATGAAGGATGTCCAACATGTCGGCGAAACGAAGTTTTATTGTTTCTGGCATTGCTATCAATCCTTCAGGATTTTTTTATATGTACGCATAATTTTGATGAAATTGTAATGTGATGCTATGAAGGTTTCAACTTTGGTTCCCGCAAGAAAAAAAAGGTTTCAACTTAGGATTCATGTGTCTTGCCTCGACATTATCTTGTTACAACATTCCATCAAATACAAATGAAACTACCATGGCTAATGCATCTCAATGGTTCGCAGATCAGCTAATATTCACATCACAACTGAAGACAAAGTTGTGAGAAGGTGTACAAATAAAGAAAAAAGATATAATTGATCGATGTTGTTCAGTAGGCATGGCTCCATTTCCTTGGCACGGTGTTCATTGCTTGGCAGCTAGTTTCACCCAGCTCTGTAGCCAAAAAAGAGGTGTATGAAGGACACCACAATCCGATCATTTTGTGCAGCTCCACTAAAATCGAGCGGACCATCCCTGTTTGCAAAGATATCTAGTCAGTGCGATTACAATAATAGTGGAACTAGATGATGAAACATAACAGACATAAATAGAAGCCGATCACCTCTACGATCTCTCTTTTGGACTAACTTCTTTGCCGGAGAAGATTAGGCACGGAGTTGGATGAGGAGGATAGCAAAACCAATCTCCCTTTTCGCAGTCCCACAGAAATGTAAAAATGTTGCCCGTGTGACATTTTGGCGGAACTGCACAAAGCACTCTTCAGAAAAGTGATTTGTGCAGTTCACCAAAAGGTCGCAATAGCAACGAGGTGAAAATGGATAGCCCTGTTTGCAAAAGGAGGTCGAAAGGAAACAATTACTGCCCAATAACACGAGTTGAAGACACATACACCGACAAAAAAGAAGCATGTTCCATGTAAAAAGGGAAAGATAGCACATGGTTGTTCATAAAAAATGGTTTGAGGACGAGATTGCAAGATGGAAAGTACGCCGGCCGAGATACGATTTAAGCAAACAACTAAAGAAGATCCACATGCAGCAACGTGGGAAGATGGGCAATGGAGCAAGGCCGGAGGAAGCTGTACCTAAGGATCGTCGGGATGTTACTAGGAGGGCGCCGGCGGTCGGGATCTGCCCATACTGCGGCAGTGAGCAAGTGACGAAGGCCCTACCATGCCGGAGCTTGGTCAGAGAGAACGGTGGGAACCGCAGATCGGGACGAGCTGCCTCAACAACGTCGAACGGAGAGACGATGCACATCCTCCCTTTCCGCCGGCGGACGGGATGCGGTCGGATCACTGACCAACGCTGAGAGAGAGAGGCCACGGCGGCCTTGTGTGAGATGGTGTGACGAGAGACAAACCCATTTTCCATTTTCCCCACGGCAATCGTTTTATATTCTAGGCGTGGTACCCGACCCTCCTTCGAGTAAACAACCGCTACACACGTCAAATTATCACGTGGGCTGCCTTTTCGTACAGAAACAAACTCCATCGTGTACCCGCGAGGGTGTGGCCAGGAACGAGACGTGAGTACGTGCGTCCTGCGTGCACTTCTTCTTTAGGTGCAGGTACGTACGTGGGTGGGTGTGAGATAGATGGTTTGTGCGAAACATAGGCAATGTGTTGATGATATCTCAATCAGAAAACCATAACATATGCAATGTGTGTGAAATGGAGTCATGGACGTGAGATATCGATAGAATTGAAAACAGGGATGAAGTGTGTGTCTGCGCGATCGATTAAGAGTGCCATCGAATTTGTGTTTTCCCACGTCAAAGATACAGGGCGGCTGGCCTACTGGAATTTGAGAGGGCAGAGGTGCAGTTCTTCTCCGTGGCATGGATACCTACCTACAATGTTCGACTATCGGTGTGTGTGTGTGGGGGGGGGGGGGGGGAGACCGGTCGACTAGTATATGTGTGGGGAAGGAGAGAGACCTAGCTATGTATTGTGGGAGATCGATCGACATCCATGGATATGTGTAGCAGAGGAATAAGGTTGGGAAAAAGACAAAGGTAGAGCGTCGGAGGGTTGGTGGTGGAGTGGCGTCTCACAAATGGTGGGAGAGGCCTGCTAGACAAACGAAGGGTATGAATGCAATATCAATAAGAGAGGGCGGGGGATGTCTGTCTGTCTATGCACGTGCGTGTGAGAGACGGGTCGGGAGGTATTCAAGGATGATGAGGGGAGACGATATGGTTGTGGTAAGCATGCGTAACTACATAGGAAGATCAGTCGTCGTGTGTCCGAGAAAAGGAGAGACATAACTAGTGAGGTAAGTGTATCGGTGCTTGGTGAAAACAAATTATAGTCGACCTGGCTATATGTAGGGAGATCAGTTCATATACATGCCTGCATGTGTTAGAAGCAAATAAGGTCCGGAGAGGCGCATAGGGGAGAGGGTGTGGCTAGGAGGTGGTGCGAGAGGCCTACCATGTCGAGGGGGGAGGATTGTGCGAGCATGTGATAAATGAAAAGAGGGGCGGGAGTGTGCACCTGCGTGGAATTGTATTGGACATATGAGGGCATGGACGGTGAGAAGAGAAGAGGGGAAGTATATATGTGTTTGTTGTAGGCACACTTGGCTAGAGAGGTATATCGACCGGTGTGTGCCAGAAAGAAGGAGCCGGGGGCCTACACACACCGCAGGTGGACGACCTAAAGAGAAATAATGAACGTGCGCGATGGAGGGGACGCTAAGGGTGTGTGAGGTGGGTGGGTGTGTGCATGCACGATAGAAAGTTAGCGCTAGGTAGCTAAAAATAGAAGAGGATCGTGAAGGTGTAAAAGACGAACAAAGATCATAATTCATTATAAAAAATTGGATACAGATACTTGAAGAAGATATCATAATGTAGAACATTGATTATAATTTGGGCTAATGTGTGGCTTTTGCAACTCAAGTCTAAATACTTGTCATAATGTAGGGGCGGGGCACTATACTTTGTGTGATAAACACGGTGTACGTGTGGAACATGGTTTAGATTATGAATATATAGTTGGTACATCAAATGTACTATTATTTGGAATCAACATCAAGTGTATTCAAAAAATAGAATTCGAGTTCATGTCGTACACATAGTTCATATCTATCTCTATAGTAATTATGTGGTGTGTTATTAAGGTAATACACGAATGATGGTTGAAGTTGGCAACAATCATGATTGTAGATTCTTATTGAAATAGAGAAACGGATTCAAATTTAGTTCGAATTGCAGCGGTAGTATAGACATTTGGAATGCACTAAAATGTTGGTATGAGTAGGTTACATGCATTATACAAAGCAAGTTTAAAAAATTTAATTGGACATAACATGGATTCATACTCCCTCCTTCCATCTATATAGGGCGTAATGAGATTTTTAAGACCACCTTTGACTATTGACAAGATTAATATTACATGACATGCACAATGTGAAAATTATATCATTGAAAGAACCTTTCATAGACGAATTTAACGGTGTGCTTTGTGTAAGTTGCATGTCATATATCATTGCTCCAATATTTGGTCAAAGTTAGTATCGAAAAACGCATTAGGCCCTATATAGATGGAAGGAGGGAGTAGCTTTGAATAGCATTTGTATAGTAAAATGGGGCAAGACTCTCTCTTTGTGGTGTGAATAGTTTTATTGTTTCGTTTTGTTTTTGGTTGAGGGAAGTGCGAATTGATTTGGTACGTACAAGTACAATATTACTACACGTTAGGCTTGTCCCTAAAATTCAACCCGCGTCTTGTTATATCCCAAAAATTCAGATATCATACTCTCAAAACTGGCACCTTCACAACCCGCGCCTTGCTATCCCGAAATTACAACGCGCATGAAAACTCCCTCCAGCTGCCAAATCCCGACATGCGAAATCCCCCTTCTAACCCTGAGCCGAAAGGGCCACTAGTTCAAATCGGTGGGGGGTACTTTTGTAACACACCCTACATTTTGGACAAACGCGTCCCTAAGTCATGCTTCGCCCCCTCCCATCGCCCCCTTTTCGCCATTCGAAATCCCAGGCTGCCATAACCTCTCCGCTCCAGTCGCGAAACCCCACCCTCCTCCGTCCGCCATGTCACCATTGCCCAGGCGGAGCCTCTTCCCCAACGACGTCATCCACCGCAACAGCTCGACGTCCCTCGTCCACCTCCCCGGATGAGGATCCGTCGTCCATCTCGCCATCCCGCTGGTTCAGCCGCCCCGTCCTCCATCTCCAAGGAGTTGCTCCGACGATCGCCTCATCTATCGCGGCTGATCGATCCCCACAGCGCCGCCTTAACCTGCTCCACCGGAACCGCATCATCCTCACCGACTCCTCGGACGAAGCCAAGGCCTACTCGGCGCCACCAAAGAGGTTGTACACTCATCGCATCGCACCTTCTCCTTAACTCAACCTCCCGGCATCGACGGTGCTCCATCCCGCACCCCCAAGGAGCGGCTACCTTGAAGCCGGTGCCACGGGCGACATCTCCATGGCGGCTCTCCCCCAGTGCGAGGCCCCTTCGGCGGCGGCCTCCATACCAATCGGATCTGCTGCTGCTGCTCCGGCTCTCGCTCGATCGCTCGCTCGCCCAGCTACTGCTGCTGCTCTCCCCCTCGCTCATGCTGCTACTCTGCTCCAATTAAGCCACACTTCAGTTGACTGAATCGACTTTTGGCTCAGTCGATTTCTAGGGGTTGGGGGGCTCGCCGGAGTTAAGGAAGAACCACCCGCAGCGGGGACGGGGCTCACGAGAGGTACCCACTATCTATCTTAGGGTTCGTGGTGGGGGCGGGGGGCCTAGAGGGCTGGCCGGGGCGGCGAGGCGGGGCCTGGGCAGTTCGGCCGGTGGTGGCTGGCGGCTCAGGGGGGTGCAGGTTGAAGATGAACTGCAGGCCCTCCCTAAACTACATGTCAAGTGCCTCTATGCTACCATTGCGTTCAGACAGCAGCATTCAGATTCCACAGCAAATTTCAGTTTCGATAGTTAAGTTCAGAGTCAACAGTTTTTACCTCATCTGTTGTAGTCAGGTGGTTTTTGGTGATGTTAATTTTACATCCATTTTACATCATCTATTGGAGATGCTATTAGAATCCCACTTGAGATTGACGATCTCTGTCTTGTGCTGCTTCAGCCTTGACGTCTTACGGCTCACCGGAGCTGCTCCAATGACAGAACGATCCATCACAATGTGAGCAAAGTGCCACGGACGCCGCCTATAGATTCCTCGGATCTTCCTCCACACCTCCGACAGCCACCTCTACCTCAACTGCTTCAACGACTAACCCAATGATGCCGAGGTTTACACGGCCACGGCAAAGAGGTTGTACACTTGTTGCATCACTTATTACTATACATTCACGTCGATCCATTAGGGCTATTTTGGTTCAACGGAAAAACATAGCAGTAGGGAATTTTCCAATGGCACTCTATTATTCAATTATTCATGCATTTTGTTGAAAGGAATGAAGCAAAACATCCACCTGGACCTACTTTTCAAAATCCTATGCATGAAAACAAGACCAAGTGCATTTGTGCCAGAATAACATTCTAACTGTACATGCTTTCATATGGTTTCACTTTATTTTGGCCATGTTTCTTTGCATTCCTCTACTCTTCCAATTCCTGTAAACAAAACACCCAAGTTGACAGAAATCCCGTGTTTACAAATGCTTTGTTTACCATGTGCATTTTCCTATCCTCTTCCGGTGTTTTTCCTATCCCTGCGTTTTAAGAATCATGCAAGCCAAATGAGCCCTTACAGAATTACTTCAATTACAGGTACATGCGGAAGGGAAATTTGTGTGGTTTGTCCTGCTCCTACCGCGACGTCGTCCACCTCACCTGAGCTGCTCCATCGACAGAAGCATCCACCAAACCAGACATCACGAATCCTGGCCGTCTTTCGCCGCCTCAGATCTCCTTCCCTGCCGCCGGCACCCACCGCAACGACATCACCATCATCGACTCAGCAGATGAACCTGAGGAGTACACGGGTCCACAAGAGAGGTCGCACTCTTTTGTTTCTGCTTATGTTATGCATTGATTAAACTTACCTGCTACTTTATCGTCTTCTTCAACTCTTGGACTCCCAAGTCAGGTCCAACTTAATGTTCAACCTTGAGTTCTAAATTAGTTGTGGGGCACATATCGAGGCAGCAATGAATAGTATGTCTGTCTAATATCTGGTTCACCTAGGGTATGCCTATGTTGTTCATCTTGGGTGGGAAACAAATAGTAAAGCAATCATCATCTGTCTTTTTATTAATTTAAAGCAATCATCACCTGCTATCATTATTTTTGGATCCATCCACTGGTTGTTACCATCACTCTAAATTTGTGCATGCTCTCCTTACATAATCTCACCATATTTTTTCGTATGCATGTCAGATATTGTACACAGTCATGCTGAACATGTAGAGAAAAAGAGAAGAGTTTTGTTCGGCAATACAATGTCATGCAGAAATCGCTCCATGGCGGGTTCAATGGCAAACCCTCCCCACCCCTCTACAGATTGTAATCCAGAGGAAGATATCTGTTCTGAGGCAGATTCAGACGCCGCTGACCACTCCTAGTTACCTCCCAAGGTGTTTGCTCTACCTTGGCATGATGATGTTAGTCATATCATGCATATGTTGCCTTGCAGTGTCTCATGTCTTTTAGCTAGCCATAATATATGTGAAATGTGCAATGTCGTCCTGTTTAACCAGGCATCATATATTTGAATGATATCTTGCCCATCCTTTTCTTCATTAAATTTCCATTTGTCGACAATGTTTGTACATTAAACTACTCTTCCTGTGAATCAGCCATTTGGGTGGGAGATGGAAAATTGTGGAGTGAAAACAAGGCCTTCAGAGCAGACTGTGCTACCTGTCGAAGCAGATCTTTTGTTGGGTCCTGATAGCTCCTTAGAGATGGATTCAGAGACAGATGACCAGTCTTATTCCCCCACTGAGGTGTATGCTCTAACTTGGCATGGTTATACTGCTCATATCATGCATACGGTGTCTTGCATTGCATAGTTTAGACATTTTATACACAATATTCAACACCATATTCTTAGTTAAGACATCATATCGAATGCCCTCTGTTTAGCATATAAATCACATATGTGAACAAATGATGCGATCCTGATTACTTAGATAACATGTAGGTGAATTATGTCATGCGATCCTATTTAGTTATTCACCATATCTTTGAATTATGTTATGATATGCTATCCAGTTTAGATAGACATCATATATGTGAAATTATGTCATGCTATCCATTTTAGTTAAACAATATACATGTCAAATATTTCATGCCCTCTTTTTTCCACACTATCTATTGCATCTGTCTCTCATACAATGTCTGTATATTCAACTATGTTTCCTGTTTATGAGCCATTTGAATTGGAGCGGGTGATGCCAGTATCTAGCGGACTAAAAACACGGTCTTCAAATAAAACAGTGCTACCTCTTGGTGGAGATAGCACCCCGGTTGTACATGCACAAGAACCAACCCTACCACACATAACCCAAACTCTATGATTGTACCCCTACTGCGATGGACAGAGAACCAGCTTCACCCAATCTAACCACAACCCCAGCCGATAGTAACCCAGTTCTTGTTGACACAACACCATCTCCACCACAGAGCTCCCAAACAAGAGCAGTTAGTAAGGCAGCTCTAGTGCCCAAACGGCCAGTACTATCACGGCGAACCCCAACTCCACCAGTTAGTACGCCCATTCCTATGGAGGAAGCACAACCAACTAGTCGTAGTTTAGCATCTATGGCATTTGATGTTGTTAAATCATATGTGCGTATCTTCCCATCTTGGAAATATTATACTGAAGATGAAGGAAAATGCCAGTTACAGGTGTTTGTCCAGGAGTTATGTGTAAGTAATGTTATTCATGGCAATTACTTTGCTTCATCCCATACATCCTACCTCCATGATGGTTATAATAGAGCAAATTTTCCCATTTTTCTCTGTAGAGAAGGACCGATTTGGAAACTTCGTGATGAGGTAACCTGTGCTAATACCTCTGCTATCTTCAAGAATGCTTGGTGGCGATGTCGTAATTACACGAAGAAAACGTGCTTCACCGGCAAAGAAACTCATCAAATTCCCTTACGTTCTCCCGAGACACATTTATCGGACGATGATCGGGAACGCCTTGTTCTCATCTTGGTCCCGAACCAAGAATGTGGTAAGGTCTATGAGCTCATTTTCTATTTTTAAGTATTATATTCTTGCGTCTTACTGTACTCTGTTCATGTAGAACAAGTGCCTAAACCCGAAGAACAAATGTTCTAATTGAAGATTCCATTGCTATCATAGTTCAAAAAAGCGCTAGGCGTTAATTGTGTGTTTTGCCACCGCCTTGCGCTTTACTGACCAAAGCGCATGCTTATGGGCAGTTATGCACAGATTAAGCGTAGTTATGCGCAATGCGTTTTGCCAATGCCTAGAGTATAGGCGCGCTTAAGCGCTCGCTTAGGCGCGCCTTTTTTTACTATGATTGCTTTGCTCTTGTATCACTATATTTACTCATACAAACTTATTTTTAAATTGAAGGATCCAATCGAAACTCCAATGGCACAGCAGGTATGTTCACGCATGTTTCTTTAACAGGTTTGCTCTTATCAATAGCTCTTTTGATTTCAATTTCAATTGTGTATACAGTTGACTTTCATATCATGCACATTACTAGCATCACAACGGAGCCAATAGTGTTGTTGTACATGTAGACCTGTGGTACCCATCTGAAATCTTGTTGTGCCATGTAGTACATAGATATATGTTTGTTTGATGCTTTTATTATGTACTAGTACTTGGCAATACAAGACTTCGTAGTTTAATCCTGTCCACCTTACTAATGAACTGGTTCACCGAAATGAGATTCATATACTAATACATGCTAAACTTGTTATGTGTCTGCTTGTTTCTTCTTTTAGAATGCTGATAGAATATTGGGGAAGAGTGCCTTATTAAGCAATGGTAAAGGAAGTAATGCAGATAAGGTTCAGGATAGTGACACATCCTTGTTGGTCTCCAACAAAGCTGATAAAACAGCTAAGGAAGACTATCTTGAACACGGTAGAGACAACCCCAAAGTCCTGTCTTGGTTTAGTGTTCGAAGTTCTTGGCCACTACCGCTTGCACAAGCTATTCAAACTCACTATCTAAATCAGTTCGGTTTCTTGAGTCTCAACTACAAGCTGAAAGACATCGATCGACATGTGCTTTGCGACAAGAAGCGGAAGGATCATGGAAGTCCCTGGAGCATTTAGATGCATACTTTTCCGTGCAACAAAGAAGCGTTGGAGGATTTTAGCGCCAAACAGACAAAGCTAATCAGCTTGCTAAGCTTATTGCCCGACATGGTGGATACCCAAGATAACGTTTCTTGAGCTCTTCTGAAGTTGTTTCAGTTATGCTCTTGTTTTGCTGCCGCGTTTATTTGCACTGGTGGCCAATTTTGACGGCCAGTGTATGTAACATGCTGCTTTGTTCCCTATATTTGCACTGGTGGCAAACTTTGATGCCCAGTGGATGTAATATGTGTAATAACGGTAATACGCTAGAGTTTATTGCTTGCTTATTTATTTCCTTATTGTCTTGATTAGTTGTTTGCTTGTAGTCACTGCAGTTCTTTTTTTGTGTTTTTCTAGTGGCCACAATAGCCTATTTTTGGTAACTAGGCCAAAATAATCATGGCAACACACGAACTGTTGTAACCATGGGCCTCCTGCAGGCTGTATGATCGATGGGCCTTCTTCTGGCTGAAGGATCCATTGGCCTTCTATATGGGCCTTAGGATTCATGGGCCTTCTATGGGCCGTAGGGTCCATGGGCCTTCTACGGGCGGTAGGGTCCATGGGCCTTCTACGGGCCGTACGATCCATGGGCCTTCTACAGGCCGTACTATTCATGGGCCTCGTACGGGCCGTAAGATCCATGGGCCTTCTACGGGGCGTATCATCATTCCGCCAATCATGGGTCGTACTATTCATGGACCATAACGGGCCGTTAATAGGCCATGTTTGATAACTCTATGAAAACAGCCCAACGGGTTTTTTTGACATGAAAACGGCCCAATGTATTAACGGTCCGCAAATGGGCCGACTGTAACGACGGGCTGAATTTGGCCCATAAGCAGAAAATGAAAGTAACGGGCCGTATGTAACCGAATGCTGCAAATGAGCCCAAGAATCAATGGGCCCTGAGAAGGCCGAAAGATAACTTGGTGAAACGCCCAATGGAATAACAGACCGTTAATGGGTATAAAGTGATACACTGTTCATTACGGGCCAGTTTCACCACGGGCCTTTAATGGGCCAAGAGTTACACAGGCCTCATATGGGCCGAAAGAAGTCATGGGCCTCACATGGGCCGGAAGTTAAAACGGGCTGGAATCATATTGGACGACCCAGATGAAGCTACTGGGCCTAATTCGGATAGGGCGTAACGGGCCCTGGGTTAGCGGGCTGTAAATGGGCTATATGCGAACAGGCCATTAACAGGCTTTCCGTGGGCCGGCCCACCACATTTTGACCAAGTTAAACGGGCCGGCCTTTTCACAGGAATGGGCCTCTGTTGGGTCGTGCCACGTGTCGCCGTATCATAGGCACCTTCGGTCCAATGAGCGGATGACATCTGTCCCAACGGTGAGCCGACACGTGTTTCCTCCAGCCAATGATGATTTTACACGTGGAAAATCCCCATTGGTCGGGTCATAACGGGTTATCGGATCCAAAACCCGACCCGATAGCTTAACGGTGTTCCGTTACGGTGGATGCCATGTGTCGGTCACCCTTGACGAAAGCACTTCTGTGACACGCGATTTATCGTCATGGAAGTGGACACTTCCGTGATGATAATTTTGGTAATGTCATTGAACACTTCAACGACAACACAGGTATGACTATCTTGATTCTGTCATAAAATCGTCATGGATGTACATGCATGTCAAAAAACTCGACCTAGTGTGACAAACATGTATCATCACGGAAGTGTATTTTTTTGTAATGAAAGCACCCACCCAAGAACATTGTGTCTACTTCAAGGCCCCTGGAGCTCCTTCATGTGGATCTTTTTGGGGCTCCTTAATGGGATAGTCTTGGTGGGAAAAAGTATGGACTTGTCATTGTTGATGATTACTCAAGATATACATGGGTGTTTTTCCTCAAGTCCAAGGACGAGACGAAGATCACCTTCATTGATTTTGCCAAGCAAGCACAACGCAAGTTTGACAAAGAAATCTTGGCAATAAGAAGTGACAATGGCTCTGAGTTCAAGAACTATACCTTGGAAGAATTCCTTAGTGATGAAGGGATTGAGCATCAATATTCAGCTTCATACACTCCTCAGCAAAATGGTGTAGCCGAAAGGAAGAATCGTACACTTGTAGAGATGCCAAGTCCATGTTGGATGAATACAAGTTACCACATAGTTTTTGGGCCGAAGCTGTCAACACTGCATTCCATGCATCGAACCGGCTCTTCCTCCGCACTATATTGGAAAAGACTCCATATGAGCTCCTAACTGGGAACAAGCCAAATGTCAAGTACTTTCGTGTATTTGGGTGCAAATGTTTCATCCTCAACAAAAGAGAATTTCAATCCAAAACAATTGAGGGCATATTTGTTGGCTACAGATCAAACTCTAACACCTATAGAGTCTACAACAAATCCAATGGATGTGTTGTAGAAACTTGTGACCTAGTGTTTGATGAATTTAATGGCTCCCATGGGGAGCAAGTTTATCTAAGTGATGTAGGTGAAGAAGATTCCTCTCAAGATATTTTGACCATGGGTGTTGGTGCACTTCTTCCAATGGAACAAGAACCTCATGATGAAGAAGAAGAAGATGGAAGTTTCACACATCATCAAAGTACTTCAACACCCATACCACCACAAACTCCTATTGTTCAACCGATTCCCTTAGTCCAAGTACAAGAAGGTGATCAAGTTCCTCTTCATGATAATCTTCAAGAACAAGATCATCATCAAGGGCAAGAAAAAGAAAGTCCAATCATTGATGATGAACCTCAACAAATGCAATATGAACAAGAAGATCTTCCACCACACATTAATGATCCATATGTTGAGGACGTCGATGATGGACATGAAGTTGAACCTCGAGAACCCCTAACCTCCATCATGCCTCGAGTGGCTGGTCGTGTTGATGTTGACAAAATTCTCACCGGCATATCAGAAGGTAGAGTCACTCATAAACATTTGACAAAATTTTGTTCTCACTTATCGTTTGTGTCTAGTGTTGAACCTCTCAAGGTACAAGATGCATTGATGGACAACGATTGGCTCGTTGCTATGCAAGAAGAGTTGAACAGCTTTGAACGCAACCAAGTGTGGTCATTAGTCAAGAGGCCAACTACGGAACACAATGTCATTGGAACAAAATGGATTTTCAAGAACAAGCAAGATGAGAATGGTGTAATCATCCTAAACAGGTTAGTGGCACAAGGGTACTCACAAGTTGAAGGTTTGGACTTTGTAGAGACCTTTGCCCCCGTTGCCAGTCTTCAATCCATTCGCATCTTACTTGCTTATGCTTTTTTCAATGGATTTACATTACATCAAATGGATGTGAAGAGTGCTTTCCTTAACGGTCCTCTACAAGAAGAAGTATATGTGTCAAACCACCCGGGTTTGTTGATCCCGATCACAAAGACTATGTGTGTAAACTTCATAAGGCTCTGTATGGGCTCAAACAAGCACCTCGTGCTTGGTATGATCATCTTAAGAAGTTTTTACTTGATGATGGCTTTGTGAGAGGGGTGATCGATCTCACTCTTTTTACTAAGAGGGACAAGGGTGATTTGATCTTATGCCAAATCTATGTAGATGATAGCATTGTTGGTTCTCCTAACATTCATTTGTGCAAGAAGTTTGCGGCTTCCATGACCAAGAATTTTGAAATGTCACTCAATGCGGATTTGAAGTTCTTTCTCGGATTTCAAGTTCAACAATTTCAAGAAGGAATTTTCTTGTCTCAAGCAAAATACCTCAAGGATATCCTAGAGAAGTTCGGCATGACTGATGCTAGTCCATGTAAGACACCCATGCCAACCAAAATTGTACTCACTGAAGACACCAATGGTATCCCTTTCGACTCATCTAAATACCGCTCTATGATTGGCTCATTGCTTTATCTTTGTGCATCTAGACCAGACATCATGTTTAGTGTATGCATGTGTGCTAGATTTCAAGCTTCCCCTAGGGAAAATCATCATAAGGCGGTTAAGCATATTCTTATATACCTTGTTCACACCCCAAAGTTGGGTCTATGGTGCCCCAAGGATGCTAAGTTTGATCTCATTGGATACACGGATGCGGATTGGGCTGGAGACAAAAAGGATCGTAAGTCCACCTCAGGTGCATGTCAATTTGTTGGTCGCTCTTTGGTAAGTTGGTCCTCGAAGAAACAAAATTGTGTTGCTCTCTCCACCGCCGAAGCTGAATACATTGCAACCGCCAGTTGTGCAACTCAATTACTATGGATGAGGGAAACTTTGAAGGATTAGGGTATCACCTATAGACATGTGCCTCTTCTATGTGATAATGAAAGTGCCATCAATATTGCTGAGAACCCCAAAGATCATACCCGCACCAAGCACACTGATATTAGGTATCATTTCTTGAGAGATCATGTGGAAAATGGTGACATTGATATTGATCATGTTGGCACAGATATGCAACTTGCAGACATTTTCACCAAGCCATTGGATGAAGCAAGGTTTTGTCAACTTAGGCGTGAACTTGGTATCTTTGAGCTTGAGAACATTATGTGAAATCTAGTAACCATGCATGCATTTTCATAATGTTTTGTCTTGATGTAGGCATATTCTTAGGGGGGACACTCAATTCAAGAGTACTCTCACCGTACATAATGCATAAATAGAACCAACACTCTCAAAGTCACTATGACACTTATTTTGTGTCCATAGTACTTTAAAATGATGGAGTAGTAATTATGGGTCCAAAGTTCAAATCTTTGGTATCCAAAGTTATGTATACTCAAACATGGTGACTTAGCCTACAACTCTTTTTAGTTGTTTATATGGGTTTGTGATGTGTTTGTGACTTAGGCTACTTATATATATCTCTCTCTATATATAGACATATATACGTCATCACCTCATCACTCTTCAAACATCAGTACTGGCTCTCAGCACTCTGGCTGGCCGGATCATCCGGATGTCCATCCGAATGTCCGAGTTGTGCTCTCCTATCTGCCCGGATATCCGGGCCCATACCCGGTCATCTGGACCTGTCCGGATCATCTGGGGCTACTTCCGGACATCTGGGTGGGTCTTCGCCCTGCCCAATAAAATATCAGGCTGTGTGGGCATAGAGGGTTATTCCCCTGTTTTCTCCCCCACGACCCCATCCTCTCGCCCCCGCCGCCGGCGGCTTGTCGTCGAGCCGCCCCGCCAGTCCGGCCGGCCAACTGGCCAGATCTCGCCACTACGTGCTATCGTCGCCTCGATCTGCTCCCTCCTCACGTCGTTTTCCCCGGGGCCGATTGGATCTTCTCCAATCTCGCCCTCTGTCCCCAACTCCGCCATAGTGGTCGGTCATGGTGATACTAGCCGGAGCTTCAAGTCGACGTCCTCGGGCCCCTCGCATGGTATCTCATCTGCTTCTCTCCTCTCTTTCCCTATTACTCATCTAGGTTCAGTTATTCATCTAGTTGGCCCCCTCTCTTTCCAATGCGTGTGCGCAGACCCGCGTCGCCAAGCATCGACAGACTCCGAGGAAGTTGCTCGTCCACTCAAGAAAGCGCCGGGTCGTGCTCGTCCGTCCTATGCCGGGCAGGACGACCCTGACTATGAGGCCGAACTCCATGAGGAAGAGCTCGTGTCGGTTTTCCCCACGAAGAAAGCAAAGAAGAAGAAAGCGGTTTCTGCCTCAAGCTCGCAGTCTACCGCATCCACTGGTCTCATCTTGTCCATGGCCAACCCCACCAACCGTGGCCGTCGTACTATCAACTATCAGTCCATGGACCCCTCTGAGTATGCTGCTTTAAGGAGTGATGTCAACCAATTTGCTGCCCCGGCCAATGCAACCGATCCTCGGTTTCGCACCTTGGTTCAACAAGACATCTATCAATCAGCCATTGCTCATCTAGGGTTCTCTCCTCAGCATTATGTGAACTTGGATTACATTGAGAAAAATTCGATGGTGTGTTAGAGAAGATTGAGGGCATGGGGTTGCGTCGTGCTATGTCTCTTCACTGTGATTGGAATGAGGCTGCCATTTGGCAATTATATGCCACATGTTTCTTCCATCCGGATCGTTCTATCACTTGGATGACTCACCATTCTTAGTTCACCATCTCTTTTGAGGAGTTTGCTGCTGCCTTGGGCATGCCTGGATCTGAGGCCTCTCTTTTTTCGGATCCATGAGGTGAACCCCAAGTTTGAGGCTATGCCCATCAGTGCTTGTAGTTGTCTCACCATGCCTACCTCTCAGCTATCCACAGTGCAGCAAAGCAAGGAGCTTAATGATATCAATATCTTCCGTCTCAAATACCTGTGGCTTTTTAGTGTATCCTAAACTCCATTGCTCCCAAGAAAGGGGATCGTGGGATGGTTTGGGCCTACAACATTGATTTGATGTACTACTCACGGAAGGCTCCCACCCGTCCCATTGACATGGCAGATTTCCCTTGGCATGAGATTCGCATGGCTAGTCGTCTGAAGGTTCGTACTCTTCCACATGCTCGTTTCATTCAGACCGTCATTGACTCTGTCTTCACTTGCCCCATCAACATGACCACCATTCACTCCATGTGGACCCCGCGTGATGAGACTTCTAGGGGCAAGGCTCCTGCTCCTTCATGTGGTGAGAGCTCTTCTCACCACACCAAACCTTTCGTCAAGCCGTTTGAACGCTGTCGGATGTCGGGTTCCGGCAAAACCCTTAAGGTTCGAACTCTGGGGTGCGCACGAAGATCTCCTCCTACCGAATCTCGCTCTCAGCCTCGTCGTGATCCCTAAGCTAGATTGATGAACTCAAAGCACAAGAGACACAAGATTTATACAAGTTCGGGCCACCGTCGTGGTGTAATACCCTACTCATGTGTGTGGTGGTGGATTGCCTCTTGGGATTATGATGAACATTACAGAGGAAGAACAGCCTCGTGAGCAGAGGTGTTCTTGGGCTGGTGTGGTGTGCGGATGAACTTAACTCGTTCTGTACTGTGGTGGCTAGCTCTATTTATAGAGGCCCTGGTCCTCTTCCCAAATATTGAGCGGGAAGGGATCCAACAATGACCATTTTGAAAGGGCACAACTAGTACAAGCTATCCTGACTAAAGGTGGTCTTCGTCTGCCAAAGGTGCTGGGCTCCACGGTGACCTCCGTCCTGCCGCTCTGCTAGTCTTGGTCTTGTTGCACCAATATGGAAACCTTTTGCACCAAAGAGGAAACGAGGACACTGCGCGGCCTGGCGCCCGCCTAGTCTTGATCGTCATGGCTTGCGTTATGGG
The DNA here is from genome assembly GCA_021605145.1 of Aegilops bicornis. Taxonomy (NCBI): domain Eukaryota; kingdom Viridiplantae; phylum Streptophyta; class Magnoliopsida; order Poales; family Poaceae; genus Aegilops; species Aegilops bicornis. The sequence goes on along the minus strand of CM038674.1, from coordinate 220,604,141 downwards.
AACCTCGCGAGGTAACCCTTGCCTTCTCGCGAACCTGCCTGGCGGGGCCGCTTCTGAGGAGTGAATGCTGTTTTGGGTATATCCTTTTCACGAATGTTCAACTGATGATACCCTGATCGAAGATCGATCTTAGAGAATACCTTGGCTCCAACAAGCTGATCAAACAAGTCATTGATCATCGGCAGAGGGTACTTGTTCTTGATGGTTACTTCGCTCAAAGGTAACGATAATCCACAACCATCCTCAAGCTTCCATCCTTCTTCTCTACCAAAAGAACTGGGCTCCCCAAGGTGATGAGCTTGGACGAATATATCCTTTCTCCAATAACTCATTTATTTGATCCTTGATCTCTTTCAACTCATTCGGTGGCATCCGATAAGGTCTCTTGGATATTGGGGCTGTGGGCAATAACTCGATCGGAAATTCAATGTCCCTGTCCGGTGGCATTCTGGTAATTCCTCCGGAAACACATCGGGAAAGTCTTGCACCACGGCACTTCCTCTGAACAACTCCCGTGAGGGAATGCACTGATTCTTCATCCGGCTGTGCTGGCTACATACTTGATCCTCTTACGCTCCGGTGGTGAGCAGAATAGACTTCTTGAACGCAGTCAATGTTCCCTTCAAACTTTGACAACCAATCCATGCCTAGGATTACATCCAAGGTCTGGGTTTCCAACACTATGAGGTCCACGGGAAATTTGTGGTTCCCGATGTTGAGGGTTGCAGGACAGCCTACACCTGCCATCATTTCTCCTCCTGCGGAACTGACGCGAAGGGGGCTTCTAAGGGTTCTAGTCGCAACCCGCATTTTTTCCACAACTACCCTTGATATGAATGAATGCGTTGCACCGTAATCAAAGAGAACCAAAACTGAACGTGAATTCAATAAAAACTTACCAACCACGATGTCTGTTGATCATAGACGTCCTCCACGTCGATGTGGTTCACCTGAGCACGAGGGAACGGATTTGGCTTCTTCACTGAGCCTCCATTGCCATTTCCATTCCTCTGCTTGGCCTCCGGGCAGTCGGTGGCGTAGTGCCCTGTCTTCTGGCACTTGAAGCAGGTGATGTGGCTCAGATCCTTGAGCCGGGCGTAACGGTGCTGATTGCCATTACCATTGCCATTGCCATTGCCATGGCCTCGACTTGTTGTCCTGGCTGCGGTTGTTCCCATTTCCTCCATGGTTATGACCTCCATGGTTATGATGGGTGTGCCCTCCCGAGTACGGTGCATAGCGGGCTTCGCTGAGCTCTGAGTTGTGCTTCCCCTGGCTGTACTTCCGCTATGCGACTTTCTATCTGCTGCTGCTTGCCTTCCGAATGGTGGCCTTGTCTACCAGCTCACGGTAGTTGTTGAAAGTAGCCACAATAAGATGCATGCTCAGTTCATCATTGAGTCCCTCAAGGAACTTCTCCGCTTGGCGGCATCTGTGGCCACATCATCGAGGGCATAGCGGCGAGCTTGCTGAATTCATCCACGCATCGTGCCACAAGACGGTTCCCTGGCGCAAGTTGCGGAACTCACGCTTCTTCGGACTCATGGCTCCAGCGGAGACATGAGCAAAGGCGAAGGCTCGCTGGAATTGATCCCATGTGATGGCACCAATGGGAAAAGTGGCGGTGTAATTCTCCCACCAAGAAGCTGCAGGTCCATGCAGTTGATGCGCGGCAAAGCGCACCTTCTCAGCATCAGTGCATCCAACGGTGACTAGCTCTCTTCCGATCTTGCGGAGCCAATCATCGGCCACAATCGGCTCAGTGCTACTAGAGAACACTGGCGGATTCAACCTCAGAAATCGAGTCAAGTTGTCCACAGTGGGTGGTGGCGGTGGCGGTGGATTGTTGGCGGTGTTGTTCTGATTCTGAATAAGGAGCTGCATCAGTGCATTCTGCTGCTGGAGCAGCTGGGTGAGCTCCGGCGGGAAACCAGTGTCACGTCTCGGAGGCATCTGGTGTTTTGGAGGGATGAGAATAGAACAATGGTCTATGAGAAATAACACTACCCATATGAATGCACAATCATAACACACCAATCATTTATTCTTTCCACTCAAACATGGTTCAAACTTGATTACAAAAGCTCATGACTAATCGAAGGGAAAACATCGGCCTAACTGATCGACGAAAAAGTAAAAGATAACATGGTGGTCGACTAAAAAGTCTTCATCGCTGGCGCCTCCTCTTGGGGTTTCCTTCGGTGGTACTCCTTGAAATCCTGATCATTGCTCACGAGGGGTGCTTCATCTCCACTCGGGTAAAGGTCCTCTCCCAAGTCCATCTTTTCCTCAATCGCGGCAAGCTTCATCTTCAGATCGTCGACTATCTCCATGAAGTCCGTGATTTCTTCCTCATGGCCAAGGAAGTCTGCGCGTGCCTTCTCCTCCAGTTCGATTCGCGGAACAAAAGCTTCCGTGTGTCTTCGAGATTCTGGCGAGTCTGAATCTCCCGTTTCCTGAGAAGACACTCCAGGTCCTTGATGTACGAGATATTGGAATCGTCCTCAATGGTACGGATGATATCTCCATTCCTTGCCCTGCGAGAAACCATGGCGAGGTCTGAGTGATCGAGCTCGGCCTTGTACTCCTCTCGGAGATGTCCAAGTGCTCGATAGATCGCCACGTCCCTTCCGATGATCCAGCTTGAACTCGGTGAACTCAAAGTTGATAGGCTCCGTGTGTCCTCCAAAGGTTCTCCACAGGATATGCACTTCAATCCTGTGGCGGGTGTCCGTCGGAAGTGCATTAGTGGGTTTCCGGTGATCGAGGGCAGAGCAATCTTCAGCTGCTTCACCATCTGGACCAGCTTTCTTCGAAGGGCATCGTCTCATCGGGCCGCGTAACTCCGGTAGCAAAACTGGGGTGAACTCGGCGGCCATCTAGAATGTTGCAAAGGGAGAAGAGTCGAATTGAACAGGGAAGAATTATAGAATGAAAAGGGGTTCAAAGTAAATGGTCTCGCTTATGGCTTTCCGATCCTAGGGGTTACGATCCTACGGTCGGCGTGTGCTCGATACCATCTCTCGGCGACCTGACCCAAAATCGGTCAAATCTACGTATGTATGCCATCCCAAGATCATGCTTTGGTACTCACAAGACATCGATAAAGTAATCAAAGTTCAATCACACCTGAATATCATTAAACGATTCTCATATAGAGTCTTTATTACAAGGGAATAAATTCGCTCAAGGCCAACTCATGAGAAATAAACTACTAATGCTGCGGAAGCGTCGAAGGTAAGCGAGTCCATCCGACTCCAAAGGGCAATCGCCAAGCGGAGCGTAGCCTCACTCTGATCGGAATATATCTACGCAACATAATACGTTGCAGCCATGTAGGTCAGCTTTTGGAATAAGTGGCAAGTCATGAAGAATAACAATAATAAAGTTACTAACTCTACATGCATTTTGGCTGTGGAGCTCTAAGTTTCATCATTTTGCGAAAAGCAAATTTTATCCTACTACAGTGGACTTGCTTGCAAATTACTACAATTGTTGGTAGTTATTGAGATGGTTCCGCCAACCAATATCTCGTTCCCAAATTATTAAGTCATAAACCCTCAAATTATTTCATTAGTTTTAGTGTTGAGATATCCGAATACTTCCAAGTTCCAGAGGCTCAAATGTCCGTAACCGGGGACACGGCTAATCGATTAGATCTTTAACTCTGCGCAGAGGGTTGTGCACTTTCCCGCAAGAATCATTCCCTCCTTTAAAGTCTTCGCACTTCATGGTGTTTGAAGACGGACGAATGAAACAGGGTCTTCCAAAGAGTTCTTCCGCCACCGCCGTACCCATCCAATCCTACCGTTCGTCTACTTCTCGTAGTACCGTCCAGCCAGCGTCACTACTAGGGTCAACCCAGCCAGAGCCCATAATGGCTTGCGGCTGCACAGGTAAGGTTCCGGTCATGGGGCATCCATCCTTCTCTTCGTGGCTGGGTGAAGCTTTCCGCAGGATGTCATGGCGCTTCTCCATGCATCCCGCCACCACTGGGTGCTCCAGGTGCCCACAACCGTCCTCCACCCAGTAGTGATTTTCGAAGTCCATCTTGATCATTGTAGTCCATGGGGTTGTCATTATCATTGACTCTCACATCTTGCTTATGAATTTCACTCATCCCAAATCCGATCTCTGAGCATAGCAAAATAACTACTACGTCCCGGTCATGGTAACAATGGGATTGGTTCATCCTACCACATGATACTACACAAGTTTAATGACTTCAAGATTTCACTACTGCATGCAATGGTGGGGTGGTGACAACTATTAATGCACAAAACATAGGTATAGAAATAACATGATCAAAACTTGCCTTGCTGATGATCCTCGTAAGCTAAAGAGTCGTAGTAGCAAGCTTCGCACTCCGGAAACTCTACCGAGACAAACAATAGCACAATAAGCACAAAGCAATAGGATCACACAACATAACAAAAGTAACATAACACAACAAAACAATCAAAACCAAATCCAAAAGGAAAAATCAAAGAAACCAATTCAAGTTTTTTCCCTACTCCAAACAATAACTAAAATAGTTTTTATATAACAAAAATTCCTTAATATAACCTAATCATGGTTTTAAGTTAACTTAACAGAAAAGGTTTCACTAAGCAACTAGGAGCAAAAAGAATTAATTAAAAAGCTATTATAAAACTCATTTTAGGCCTAATCCAATTTCTATTAAGAAAAATAAATTAAAACTTTTATTAATTATAAATAAAAGTTCATCTACTAGAGTGACAGAAACTAACCTAGAATAACTAATCACAAGTTAAAAATAAATTCATTTACTAATTAATTTAATAGGAAAACAGGAACTAGTTAATTAATTAGGATTAATAGGATTCTGTCTAAAACTAATTATTTATTAATCCTAAAATACCCAAGTTAATTTCTAGGGTTTGGCAATGTCAAAATAAAGTGGTGACAAAAAGAATCATGCAAAAATAATTTTCTAACTAAAGTTATATCAGATTTACTATTCTGACTAAAACTAAAATAAAGCAATTTTAATTATTTTTAACATAGCTAAATATATATTCTACAGAAACTATATAAAATTTGCAATCCAACAAAAAAAGAATCACTCAAAAATATTAAACAGAATAAAAGATATGAATTTTTGAAAACAGAAACTATTCTGATAAAACAGAAAAATCAAAATAAAAGAAAAAGGCCTAATGGGCCTATACTGTGCCCTGTGCGTTAGATAGGCTAAACGGGCCCTAGGGTTAACTAAAACGAACCGGGCCTAAAAAAAATAAACCTAACTAAAAATAAGCCGAATGGACCGGCCGGTTTTCTAACTAAAACCTACCCCTTCGGGGGTTCTAATCGAGGCCGTCGATTTGAGATCGGACGGGGGAGGGCGATGCCGGGGGCTTACCGGACTCCGGCGACGGCGGCGGCGGCGGCGAGAGGCGTCAAGGCCGGGCGAGCTCCCAAGTCGTCGGGAAGATGCGGGGGAGCACGGGGAGGGGTTCGGTGGGGTCGGGGTTGGTCGGGGTGGACTAGGGTGGCGACGGCGGCGACTTTGGCGGCGGTGGCGAGCTCGGGTTCCGGCGACGTCGAGCGGGAGGGAGAGGGGGTGCGGCGAGCTCTCGGGGGAGGGGGGGGGAAGGGGGTGCGGGGACTCCGGCTTTTATAGCCTGGGAGTCGGCTCGCTTCGGGATCGGGGACGATCGGGATCCCGATCCTTGGGATCAGTCGATCTCCGGCGAGCTCGATCGTGGACGAGGGAAGAAGAGGGCGGGGCCCACGGGTCAGCGAGAGAGAGAGGAGAGGAACGGGCGGTCGACCAAGCACTGGGGTTTCGAGGGGAGGATTGAGCCGGGCCGGCTCGGGCCGGGCAGCTTGATTAGGCTTGGCTGGCTTGGGCAGGCGCGGGGTCAGGCGCCGGGCTGGCACTGGGAGGCTGGCTGGCGCCCGGTGTTTTTTCTTTATTTTTAAATAAAACAAAAACAAAAATAAAACCATATCTATGAATATTTTATATAGGGTATATATATACCAAAATGATCAGAATATTCCCTTTCATTTGAACATTTTTCCAAAGGCAAAATCCAAACTTTATAAAAATCCATTTTTTCAAATTCAAATAAAATTCAGATTTGAATCCAAATCTTTTGGCATTGTTTCCTCTGATATTTTTGGAGTGTCATGTTTGCTCCTCTCATACTTTTGATCAAGTATTTATCAGGCTTAGTTTTTGAAATGATTCCCACATGCCACGTTTGAAATTCAAATTCAAAACTCAAAATTCTCAGAAACTTCAAATGGCATTCAAATTCAAACAGGATGCATAGGATGCTTAGCTATAATTGTAAAACATTCCAAATAGGAAATTTGGGATGTTACAGAAGGGCCTGGCTCTCCTCCGCCCAAGCACGGACGCGGTCGTCCTCGCAACCATCCCGTGACCCCTGTCGTGGCTTCCCGTGGTCGCGGCGGTGGCCCTTCACACGGCGGTGGCCGCCCATGTCGAGGCAGCCCAATTGGTGGGGGAAGGCATGCCGTGGCTGCGCGGCCTCCCCGGCTGCGCTTCCACTCGGCGGAGGTGCTGCCGGAGTTAGTTGTGTGGTCGGACAACCCGGCCGGCAACTGGATCCAGCTCCCTCGCTTCCTCGTTGGCAAACTGCCGGCCGCCGGCCCCTGCGGGCTCTGGTTGCAGGATGACGGCTGCAGCAGCAGGGCCTCCTGGGTTGCGGTGGGGATCTCCATCACCAGCAATGTAGCCCTGACCTGGGACTGGCAGACGTTTGCTTGTGCGCGTGGTCTGGGCGGGCGGTGCACCCTCCACTTTAAGTATGACGGCGATTCGACCCACTAAGTGAGGGTGTTCGGAGAAGATGGTCGCCGAGCTAGGTGCTGCCCTGAGGACAACGATGGCGACGAGGTGCTCGGCCTTGGCGACGGCCGTGATGAGGGTGAAGGCGAACCCGCTCTCGGTGGCGACCACAGCTCGTCAAGCTTCAGCGGCTCCTCCTCCGGTGACAGCTCCTCTAGCGGTGGCTGCTACCGGCCACCACGCCGTCGCGCCCGTTTCGAGGGCGGCAGCGGGTCGTCCCGTCGCCGCGCTCTGGTGAAGCGCGAGGCAGAGTCTGATTGAGCTCAGGAGGATGACGCAGATCCCTCGTCGCGAGCTGTTGCAAGGCGTGCGCCGCTTTCATTTTGTTTTACTCCTTGTCCTGCATCGAGAGAGAAGTATGGGGCCCCGGGGGGGGGGGGGGGCGTGCAACAAACTATGATCCCCTAATTATCGTACTGCATTTATTGTTCCTGTGCTGTGTTATGGTATCATCGTTATGCGTCTGTACATAGGAACAACTTAGCTTGGGACGTTTGAAGTGGTTTCCGCCTCGCGAGGTGCCTTAAGAGCTGCAAAAAATCTGTTGGGACAATCATTTCCGAACCTTGGTCGCGAGGGTTGCCGGCCATGGCCCAGCGCTTTGTGTTGCGATGGCCGAGGGGCATGGACTGGGAGGGGTGCTCCCGCTGCGTACTCGAACGAGAGAGCCTCCTGAAAATCAGGAGATGAAGGAGTCGCGAGGGCACCCGCGCAGCCCCCTCGCGAGGTTTGCGAGAGAGAGAGAGAGAGAGAGAGAGAGAGAGAGAGAGAGAGAGAGAGAGCGAACGAGTCAGACAAAGAGTCAAAAACAGAAAACAGGGGCAGAAGACGACGGGCAAAACCGGTGAAGAACACCAGAAGCAACTTTTAACCAAGGTTCAAACAAGGGAGAACAAGCCAACTGCGGAAAGCAAATGAAAATCCGCGTCCGGCACCTAGTCTAGCCTTTGACGTCTTCTCACCAGTGCGGAGCTAAGTGCTGCTACTGGGCATGGGCGGGAGCCCCCGAGGCCCAAGGGCGGCACTACGGAGACTCCGGGGCGTGTACAGTCCCACTCATTATTATGTGAGAGTGTCACGGGCGGCGAGCTTCATAGGCACTGGGCCTTCTTCACAAGCACCGGGCCTTTCTTTGGGCGGCGAGCTTCATAGGCACCGGGCCTTCTTCACAGGCACTGGGCCTTTCTTCAGAGGTAAAACTTCTGGAGATGCTGGATGTTCCAGGCGTTTGCGATGGGTACCCCCTCCTGAGTCTCTAGGCGCACGGCACCAGGCCTGGAAACATGGACAACCTTGAACGGTCCCTCCCACATGGGCGAGAGCTTATGCAACCCTTCCCTGGAGAGCACCCTCCTGAGTACGAGGTCATCTACCTCGAGAGTCTTGGGGCGGATGTTGCGATAGTGATACCGCCGTAGCGCCTGTTGGTATCTTGCTGCTCGCAGTGTGGCTTCATGACGACGTTCCTCCCCCAGCACGAGGTCCATCCCCCGCATGGCATCCTGCTGCGCCTCATCAAATGCTAGGACCCGCGCGGAGTGACGCCTGACCTCATGAGGGAGAACTGCTTCTGCTCCGTAGACGAGGAAGAATGGGGTCTCGCCAGTTGGCTTGGTGGTAGTAGTGCAGATGGACCACAAGATGGAGTGGAGTTCATCGTACCAGCCCCTGCCGCAGGCCTCCAGCTTCTTCTTGAAGGTCCTGGTCTTAAGGCCCCTCCGGACCTCCGCGTTGGCGCATTCTGCCTGACCGTTGCTCCGGGGGTCTGCCACCGAAGCGTAGCATATCTGCATCCCAAGGTTCGCACAATACGTTTTGAAGAGATTGCTGGTGAACTACAAACCATTGTCGGTGATGATGCGGTTGGGGACCCCAAACCGGCTCACGAGGCCCTTGATGAACTTGACCGTAGAACCGGCTGGGATGGTGCGAACGGCTTCCACCTCTGCCCACTTGGTGAACTTGTCGATGGCGACGTAGAGGTACCGGTAGCCCCCAGGCGCTCGAGGGAACGGGCCCAAGATATCCATCCCCTAGACTGCGAACGGCCACGAGAGCAGAATGGTCTGCAGGCCCTGAGCTGACTGATGGATCTGCTTGGCGTGAAATTGGCAGGCTTCGCAGGACTTCACCAGCTCGGTCGTGTCATTGAGTGCCGTAGGTTAGAAGAACCCACTGCGGAACGCCTTGCCAACGAGGGTCCGTGATGATGAATGGTGTCCGCAGTCTCCACCGTGTATGTCGGCCAGGAGCTCCTTCCCCTGTTCCCTGGAGATGCAATGTAGGGAAACATCATTTTTTTTGCTTCCAGTATAACTCACCGTCTTGGATGCAGCAGGCCGTGGCCTGCCAGGCCACGCGTTCCGCGTCCTCCTCTTTCTCTGGCAGCGTCCCTTGCATCAGGTAGTCCTTGAATTCCGTGGTCCAGCATCCTTCCTGAGGCTCTAGCGCTAAGAGTAGGCGTGCTCCCGAGGTCGGGCAACAGGCCGGGGCTCCTGTGGCAGGTGGCTGGGGGAGCTCTTCCCGAGGCTGCGTCGTGCTTGAAAGTGGTGGTACTGCCGACGGCCTGAAGAGTCGCTCCTCGAAAATGCCAGGTTCCTGAGGCAGTCGCCTGGACGCCCTCTTGGCGATGTCATCAGCTTCTTGGCTGGTGCCACGGGGCACATGCTGCAGCTCCAGCCCCCAGAAATGCTTCTCCATCTTGCGTACTTCTGCAAGATACGCCTCCATGTGCCTGTCCTTCGGCTCGTACACCTTGTTGGAGTAGTTGACGAGGAGTTGTGAATCACCGTTGATGATGAGGCGCTTCACTCCCAGTGCTGCTGCAGCTTTCAGGCCTGCTATGAGGCCCTCATATTCTGCTATGTTGTTGGAGACCTTCTCGCCCTGCTGGAAACAGAGCTGTACAGCGTAATAGAGCTTGTCCTAACTGGGGGATATAAGCACTGCACCAGCCCCTGCACCCTGCCGCGAGAATGCTCCATCGAAGTACATGACCCAGCCATCCGGTGCCTCACTTCCTGGGGAGAGAGAACGATCCTCACCCGCCTTGAGCCATGGCGCCTCTGTCCGTTCTGCCACAAAATCAGCAAATGCAGCTCCCTTGACGACCCTGGTTGTGCTGAACTCCAACTGAAACGCTTGCAGCTCGATGTTCCATTCGGCGACCCTTCCTGCGGAGTTGGGGCTCCTGAGTACCCTTTCTAATGGGTAGGCCGAGACGACCTTGATGGGGTGACCTTGAAACTAGTGCTGCAGCTTACGCGAGGCCACCAAGAGCACAAGTAAGAGCTTCTGAGGCATGGGGTATCATGCCCTTGCATCCCGCAACACCGTGCTGCCGAAGTACACCGGATGCTCGACGAGGGTGGGTGTGCTGACGAAACATGTGTCCTCCGGAGGTTGAGACGCCTCCTGAGACGATGGAGCCCCCAGTGCCCGGTCGCTTGGTGCGGCCTCTTCAGCCCTGAGGGTGTCTTCCTGCTGAGGCTGGTCTCCGGCTGCCGAGGTCGTGGTCCTCGCGAGGCCTTCTTGGTCCTGTGTCGCCACGGCTGAGGCCGTGGCCGGGCGTGATGCGGTCTTAGCCTGGCATTCCTCCCGAACCGCCACCAAGGCTGCGCTGGGGGAGTAGGGAGTGGCGGCGAGATAGAGCACCAAGGACTCGAGAGGGCGCGGTGCCACCATCACTGGAGGGCTGGTCAGATATTTCTTGAGGTCTGGAAATGCTTGGTCGGCCTCATGTGTCCACTCAAATGGGCCCTTCTTCTTCATCAGCTTGAAGAATGGCAGGGCACGCTCCCCCAATTTGGAGATGAAGCGTCCCAACGCAGTCACGCGACTGGCAACCTTCTGCATTTCTCTAAGGGTTTGCGGTGGACTCATGTCTTTGATTGCCTTGACCTTTTCCGGGTTGGCCTCGATCCCCCTGTGGGACACGAGGAAGCCCAGTAGCTTGCCAGAAGGGACGCCAAACACGCACTTCTTCGGGTTGAGTCGCATGGCCACCTGGCGGAGGCTCACGAAGGTTTCCTCCAAATCCTGGATCAAGGTCCTTGCCTCCCAAGATTTCACCACAATGTCGTCGACGTATGCCTCGGGGTTTTTCCCGAGCTGCCGGCCCAAGGCGATGTGCATCAGCCGCTGGAAGGTCGCGCCCGCGTTGCGCAACCCAAACGACATGCAAGTGTAGCAGCACACTCCGCATGGGGTCAGGAAGGCTGTCTTCTCCACGTCTTCCACCGCCATCTTGATTTCGTGATAACCCGAAAACGCATCCAGGAAACACAATAGGTCGCACTCGGCCGTGGAGTCGACAATCTGGTCGATGCGGGGGAGCGGGAATGGATCTTGAGGGCAGGCTTTGTTGAGGTTGGTGAAGTCGACGCACATGCGCTCCTTTCCTCCCTTTTTTGGCACGACAACGGGGTTCGCCAGCCATTCGGGGTAGCGGACCTCGCGAATAACACCTGCTACCTCTAGCTTGCGGGTTTCCTGGATGATGAAGGCCTGCTTCTCGATGGACTGCCGCCTCGCCTTCTGCTTCACGGGCGTACATTAGGGCACACATTCAGGTGATGCTCAATCACCTCCCTTGGGACCCCCGCTAGATACTTGGGTTCCCATGCAAACACCTCCTTGTTCAAGCGCAAAAACTTCACCAACGCCTCCTCCTGCTCGGGGTCGAGGTTGCCACCTATGGTGAAGGTGGCTCCCGAGGACCCGTCTTCCTCAACTGGCACCTGCTTGGTCTCCGCCTTGTCTTGAGTGAAAAGCTGCTTCTTCTTGGTCGGTGCAGCCCCCTTGACCTTGGAGGTGTCTGCGCCGGCGGGCTGCACCGTCGCGGCGGTCTTGAGGGCGAGCTTGAGCGTCAGCAGAGCCTCCTTAGTATCTCCAGCCACGGTGAGGACGCAGCTGCTCCCGGGCATCTTCATGAGGTTGTAGGCCGGATGGGTCGCTGCCATGAACTGAGCCAAGGCAGGGTATCCGAGGATGGCGTTGTATGGGAGGCCGATGTGGGCGATGTCGAAGTCGACCAGCTCCGTGCGGTAGTTGTTGTTGGTGCCGAAGGTCACAGGAAGGCGGATCTGCCCCAGGGAGCTGGAGGAGCCGCCTCCAACGCCCGAGAAGGGCTTGCTGGGTCGGAGCTGTTCCAGCGGTACATGGAGGAGGCTGAAGGCCTCCACCGAGAGCACGTTGAGGCCGGCACCACCATTGATGAGGGTTTTGTGTGATGGCCATCCAGCAGATGGTGGGCATGCAGAGCATTGGGAGCGCGCCCCAGCAGGCGGTGTTGACGGGGTGATTGTCCGAGCCGAAGGTTAGGTCGGCCTTGGGTGCCGCCCAACCCGGGGGAGCTCCTTGCCGCGCGAGGGTGGCGCCGATCTGTCGAAAGAATGGCTTGGTGTGGAGGTCCGAGGGTGGCGCCTGCGAGCCACCTAGGAGAGCTGTGACGACCGGGGGCGCCGGCGCAGCATAGTGGGTGAGGAAGAGGTCGCGCAGTTCCTCCCAGGAGGCCACAGAAGATGTCGACAGGTTGAGCAGCCTGATAACCCACAAGTGTAGGGGATAATTGTAGCCTCTTTCGATAAGTAAGAGTGTCGAACCCAACGAGGAGCTAAAGGTAGAACAAATATTCTCTCAAGTCCTATCTGCCACTGATACGACTCTACGCACGCTTAGTGTTCGCCTTACCTAGAACAAGTATGAAACTAGAAGTACTTTGTAGGTGTTGTTGGATAGGTTTGCAAGATAATAAAGATCATGTAAATATAAACTAGGGGCTGTTTAGATAAAGAAGCAATAAAGTAAATATAGCGAGTGTGGAAAAGTGGTGGTAGGAGTTGTGAAATTGTCCCTAAGCAATTGACTACTTTACTAAACCGATAGCAAGTTCTATGTGGGAGAGGCATAAGCTAACATGCTTTCTCTTCTTGGATCATATGCATTTATGATTGGAACTCTAGCAAGCATCTGCAACTACTAAAGATCATTAACGTAAAACCCAACCATAGTATTAAAGCATCAAGTCCCCTTTATCCCATACGCCACAACCCCCTTACTCGGGTTTATGCTTCTGTCACTCAAGCAACCCACTATAAGAGAATCATAAACGTATTGCAACACCCTACAGCAGGAATCCCTCACGCTTGCGCGACACGGAGGGCACAATAGGACAGCAACATAACCACAAGAAAAATAAACCAATCATAGCAATTCATCAATCACTGGTAGGACAACGAAAATCTACTCAGACATCATAGGATGGCAACACATCATTGGATAATAATATGAAGCATAAAGCACCATGTTTAAGTAGAGGGTACATCGGATTGCGGGAGAGTGGACCCTTGAATATAGATGGCGGAAGGAGATGGAGATGTTGGTGAAGATTACGGCAGTGTTGGTGAAGATCGCGGTGATGATGATGGCCTCAGGCGGCGTTCCGGCGCCACCGGAAGCAAGGGGGAGAGAGCCCCCCTTCTTATTCTTCTTCCTTGACCTTCTCCCTAGATGGGAGAAGGTTTTCCCCTCTGGTCCTTGGCTCCCATGGCATGGGATGGATGAGATCCCCTCCGAGATTGGATCTGTCTCTCTCTGTTTCTGCGTGGTTACTTGTCTCTTGCACTTATGTTTATCATATTGTGCTTGCTTACTCATATATTTGTGCCACTTGTTTATCTTGCTTAGCACTTAGTGTCACACTTGTAATTGTTAGGCTTACTTACATATTCCGCATTATTGCCCAAAATTGCGAAGTAATATTTAAAATTTGTTGTTGTACCTATTCACCCCCCTCTAGGTCCATATCGATCCTTTCACATGGCAAAAAACTATCTCTTGTTGGAAATATGCCCTAGAGGCAATAATAAAAGCATTATTATTATATTTCCTTGTTCATGATAATTGTCTTTTATTCATGCTATAATTGTATTATCCAGAAATCGCAATACATGTGTGAATACATAGACCACAATACGTCCCTAGTGAGCCTCTAGTTGACTAGCTCGTTGGTCAATAGATAGTCATGGTTTCCTGACTATGGATATCAGATGTCATTGACAACGGGATTATGTCATTAGGAGAATGACGTGATGGACAAGACCCAATCCTAAGCATAGCACAAGATCGTGTAGTTTGTTTTGCTAGAGCTTTTCAATGTCAAGTATCTCTTCCTTAGACCATGAGATCGTGTAACTCCCGGATACCGTAGGAGTGCTTTGGGTGTACCAAAGCGTCACAACGTGAATCGGGTGAATATAAAGGTGCACTACAGGAATCTCCGAAAGTGTCATTGGGTTGACACGGATCGAGACAGGGATTTGTCACTCCGTATGACGGAGAGGTATCACTGGGCCCACTCGGTAGTGCATCATCATAATGAGCTCAAAGTGACCAAGTGTCTGGTCACGGGATCTTGCATTACGGTACGAGTAAAGTGACTTGCCGGTAATGAGACTGAACAAGGTATTGGGATACCGACGATCGAGTCTCGGGCAAGTAACATACCGTCTGACAAAGGGAATAGTATACGGGGTTGCTTGAATCCTGGACATCGTGGTTCATCCGATGACATCATCGAGGAGCATGTGGGAGCCAACATGGGTATCCAGATCCCGCTGTTGGTTATTGACCTGAGAGCGTTTCGGTCATGTCTGCATGTCTCCCGAACCCAATTAGGAAGACTTGTATGTGATTACTGAATGTTTTTCGGAGTCGCGGATGAGATCCCGGACGTCACGAGGAGTTCCGGAAGGGTCCGGAGGTAAAGATTTATATATGGGAAGTTGTCAAACGGACACCGGAAAGTTTCGGGGGCGTACCGGTATTGTACCGGGGCCACCGGAAGGGTTCCGGAGGTCCACCGGGAGGGGCCACCCCTCCCGGGGGGCCACTTGGGCTGCGTGGGGAAGGAGCCAGCCCCTGGTGGTCTGGGCGCCCCCCTTGGGCCCATGCGCATAGGGTTGGGGGAACCCTAGATGGGGCGCCCCCTTGCTTGGGGGGCAAGCCCCCCTCCCCTTGGCCGCCGCCCCCCCTCTAGATGCCATCTAGAGGGGCCGGCCCCCTTCTCCCTTCCCCCTATAAATAGAGGGGCGATGGGGAGGGCTGCAACACACTTGAAGGCGCAGCCCCTCCCCTCCCCAACACCTCTCCTCCTCCGTACGTGCTTGGCGAAGCTCTGTCGGATTACTGCTACACCAACAACACCACGCCGTCATGCTGCCGTTGGAGCTGTCTTCCTCAACCTCTCCTTCCTCCTTGCTGGATCAAGATGGAGGAGACGTCGTCCGTACCGTACGTGTGTTGAACGTGGAGGTGCTGTCCGTTCAGCACTTGGTCATCGGTGATCCGAATCACGGCGAGTACGACTCCCTCATCACCATCCCCTTGAACGCTTCCGCACTCGATCTACAAGTGGTATGTAGATGCAAACTCACTCCCTTGACTCGTTGCTTAGATGAACTCATAGATGGATCTTGGTGAAACCGTAGGAAAAAATTTTAATTTTCTGCAACGTTCCCCAACAGTGGCATCATGAGCTAGGTTTATGCGTAGTTCTCTATTGCACGAGTAGAACACAATTTGGTTGTGGGCGTAGATCTTGTCAACTTGCTTGCCGCTACTAGTCTTATCTTGCTTCCGCGGTATTGTGGGATGAAGCGGCCCGGACCAACCTTACACGTACGCTTACGTGAGACCGGTTCTACCGACTAACATGCACTAGTTGCATAAGGTGGCTGGCGGGTGTCTGCCTCTCCCACTTTAGTTGGAGCGGATTCGATGAAAAGGGTCCTTATGAAGGGTAAATAGAAGTTGACAAGATCACGTTGTGGTTATTCAGAGGTAAGAAAACGTTCTTGCTAGAACCCAATTGCAGCCACGTAAAAGATGCAACAACAATTAGAGGTCGTCTAACTTGTTTTTGCAGCAATTGTCATGTGATGTGATATGGCCAGAAGTTGTGATGAATGATGAATGACATATTGTGATGTATGAGATCATGTTCTTGTAATAGGAATCACGACTAGCATGTCGATGAGTATGACAACCGGCAGGAGCCATAGGAGTTGTCTTTATTTTTGTATGACCTGCGTGTCATTGAAGAACGCCATGTAAATTACTTTACTTTATTGCTAAATGCGTTAGCCATAGAAGTAGAAGTAGTCGTTGGCGTGACAACTTCATGAAGACACGATGATGGAGATCATGATGATGGAGATCATGGTGTCATGCCGGTGACAAGATGATCATGGAGCCCCGAAGATGGAGATCAATGGAGTTTTATGATATTGGCCATATCATGTCACTACTATATAATTGCATGTGATGTTTATTATGTTTATGCATCTTGTTTACTTAGAACGACGGTAGTAAATAAGATGATCCCTTACAACAATTTCAAGAAGTGTTCTCCCCTAACTGCGCACCGTTGCTAAAGTTCGTCTGCTTCAAGCTCCACGTGATGATCGGGTGTGATAGATCCTTATGTTCACATACAACGGGTGTAAGACAGTTTTACACATGCAAAACACTTAGGGTTAACTTGAGGAGCCTAGCATGTACAGACATGGCCTCGGAACACGGAGACCGAAAGGTCGAACACGAGTCGTATGGAAGATACGATCAACATGAGAATGTTCACCGACGATGACTAGTCCGTCTCACGTGATGATCGGACATGGCCTAGTCGACTCGGATCGTGTAACACTTAGATGACTAGAGGGATGTCTAATTTGAGTGGGAGTTCATTAAATAATTTGATTAGATGAACTTAATTATCATGAACTTAGTCTAAAACTTTTGCATAAATATGTCTTGTAGATCAAATGGCCAACGCTCATGTCAACATGAACTTCAACGCGTTCCTAGAGAAAACCAAGCTGAAAGATGATGGCAGCAACTACACGGACTGGGTCCTAACCTTAGGATCATCCTCATAGCTGCCAAGAAAGCATATGTCCTTGAAGCACCGTTAGGTGACCCACCGCTCTTCCAAAGACCGCAAAGACGATTTGAGCGTTTGGCGGACATCGCATCGATGATTACTCCCTCGTTCAGGCGGCATGCCTTACAGCTTAGAACCGGGGCTCCAAAAGCGTTTTGAGCAACACGGAGCATATGAGATGTTCGAGGAGCTGAAACTAGTTTTCCAAGCTCATGCCCGGTCGAGAGATATGAAGTCTCCGACAAGTTCTATAGTTGTAAGATGGAGGAAAACAGTTCACGTCGGAGCATATACTCAAAATGTCCGGGTTGCACAGCCGCCTGTCCCAATTTGGACATTAACCTCCCGGATGAGGCGGTCATTGATGTAATCCTTGATCGCTCCCACCAAGCTACAAGAGCTTTTTGATGAACTATAATATGCAGGGGATGGTGAAGACCATTCCTGAAGTATTTTCAATGCTGAAGTCGGCAGAGGTTGAAATCAAGAAAGAACATCAAGTGTTGATGGTCAATAAGACCACTAAGTTCAAGAAGGACGGCAAAGATGTTGCCGCGCCCGGTAAGCCAGTTGCCGGGAAGAAGTCAAAGAATGGACCCAAGCCTGAGACTGAGTGCTTTTATTGCAAGGGAAGGGTCCTTTGGAAGCGGAACTGCCCCAAATACTTAGCGGATAAGAAGTCCGCAACACTAAAGGTATATTTGATATACATGTAATTGATGTGTACCTTACCAGTACTCGTAGTAACTCCCCGGTATTTGATACCGTGCCGTTGCTCATATTTGTAACACAGCCAGAGCTGCGGAATAAGCGGAGGCTGGCGAAGGGCGAGGTGACGATCTTGGCGTCGGTAATGGTTCCAGAGTCGATGTGATCGCCGTCGGCATGCTACCTCTATGTTTACCTACGGGATTAGTTTTGAACCTTAATAATTGTTATTTGGTGCCAAGTTTGAGCATGAACATTGTATCTGGATCTCGTTTAATACGAGATGGCTACTCATTTAAATCCGAGAATAATGGTTGTTCTATTTATATGAGAGATATGTTTTGTGGTCATGCTCCGATGGTCAATGGTTTATTCTTAATGAATCTCGAGCGTAATATTA
Source organism: Aegilops bicornis (assembly GCA_021605145.1). Taxonomy (NCBI): domain Eukaryota; kingdom Viridiplantae; phylum Streptophyta; class Magnoliopsida; order Poales; family Poaceae; genus Aegilops; species Aegilops bicornis. Next base: position 220,586,243 of record CM038674.1, on the reverse strand, counting down.
CACATATTCATAGCGTGAATACCAAAAGATGTAAAGTTGATAACGATAGTCCCACATACTTGTGGCAATCGCCGCCTTGGTCATATTGGTGTCAAGCGCATGAAGAAGCTCCATGCTGATGGACTTTTAGAGTCTCTCGATTATGAATCATTTGACACATGCGAACCATGCCTTATCGGAAAAATGACCAAGAATCCGTTCTCCGGTACAATGGAGCGAGCAACCAACTTATTGGAAATCATACATACCGATGTGTGCGGTCCAATGAGCGTTGAGGCTCGCGGAGGATATCGTTATGTTCTCACTCTCACTGACGATTTGAGTAGATATGGGTATGTCTACTTGATGAAACACAAGTCTGAGACCTTTGAAAAGTTCAAGGAATTTCTGAATGAAGTAGAGAATCAACGTGACCGAAAGATAAAATTCTTACGATCGGATCGTGGAGGAGAATATTTAAGTCACGAATTTGGTACACACTTAAGAAAATGTGGAATCGTTTCACAACTCATGCCGCCTGGAACACCTCAGCGTAACGGTGTGTCCGAACGTCGTAATCGCACTCTATTGGATATGGTGTGATCCATGATGTCTCTTACCGATTTACCGCTATCATTTTGGGGATACGCTCTAGAGACAACTACATTCACTTTAAATAGGGCACCGTCTAAATCCGTTGAGACGACACCGTATGAATTATGGTTTGGGAAGAAACCTAAGCTGTCGTTTCTAAAAAGTTTGGGGATGCGATGCTTATGTCAAGAAACTTCAACCTGAAAAGCTCGAACCCAAGTCGGAAAAATGCGTCTTCACAGGATACCCTAAGGAAACCATTGGGTATACCTTCTACTTAAGATCCGAAGGCAAGATCTTTGTTGCCAAGAACGGATCCTTTCTGGAAAAAGAGTTTCTCTCGAAAGAAGTAAGTGGGAGGAAAGTAGAACTTCGATGAAGTACTACCTCTTGAACGGGATAATAGTGCAGCTCGTGAAAATGTTCCTGTGATGCCTACACCTTCCAAGAGGAAAATAATGATGATGATCAATGTACTTCGGATCAAGTTGCTACCGAACCCAGAGGTCCACTAGGACACGTTCCGCACTGCAGTGGTACGGCAACCCTGTCACCGGAAATCATGTTGTTAGACAACGGTGAACCTTCGAACTATGAAGAAGCGATGGCGGGCCCAGATTCCAACAAATGGCTAGAAGCCATGAAATCCGAGATAGAATCCATGTATGAAAACAAAGTATGGACTTTGACCGACTTGCCCGATGATCGGCGACGATAGAAAATAAATGGATCTTCAAGAAGAAGACGGACGCGGATGGTAATGTCACCATCTATAAAGCTCGACTTGTCGCTAAGGGTTATCGGCAAGTTCAAGGGATTGACTACGATGAGACTTTGTCTCCCGTAGCGAAGCTTAAGTCCGTCCGAATCATGTTAGCCATTGCCGCATACTATGATTATGAGATATGGCAGATGGACGTCAAAACAGCGTTCATAACGGTTATCTTAAGGAAGAGTTGTATATGATGCAGCCGGAAGGTTTTGTCGACCCTAAGAATGCTGACAAAGTATGCAAGCTCCAGCGATCCATTTATGGGCTGGTGCAAGCATCTCGGAGTTGGAACATTCGCTTTGATGAGATGATCAAGGCGTTTGGGTTTATGCAGACTTATGGAGAAGCCTGCGTTTACAAGAAAGTGAGTGGGAGCTCTGTAGCATTTCTCATATTATATTTAGATGACATACTTTTGATGGGAAATAATGTAGAATTCTTGGATAGCATTAAGGCCTACTTGAATAAGTGTTTTTCAATGAAGGACCTTGGAGAAGCTGCTTATATATTAGGCATCAAGATCTATAGAGATAGATCGAGACGCCTCATAGGTCTTTCACAAAGCACATACCTTGATAAGATTTTGAAGAAGTTCAAAATGGATCAGTCCAAGAAGGGTTCTTGCCTGTATTGCAAGGTGTGAGATTGAGCTCGGCTCAATGCCCGACCACGGCAAAAGATAAAGAAGAGATGAGTGCCATCCCTATGCTTCAAATGCATAGGATCTATTATGTATGCCATGTCGTTTACCAGACCTGATGTAAACCTTGCCGTAAGTTTGGTAGGAAGGTACCAAAGTAATCCCGCAAGGAACACCGGACAGCGGTCAAGAATATCCTAAAGTACCGAAAAGGACGAAGGACATGTTTCTCGTTTATGGAGGTGACGAAGAGCTCGTCAGAAAGGGTTACGTCGATGCTAGCTTCGACACGCATCTGGATGACTCTAAGTCACAAACCGGATACGTGTATATGTTGAATGGTGGAGCGATGGCTGGTGCGGTACTGCAAGCGAGGCCGTATGGCGGGATCTACATGTGAAGCAGAGTACATGGCAGCCTCGGAGGCAGCGCGTGAAGCAATTTGGGTGAAGGAGTTCATCACCGACCTAGGAGTCATACCCAATGCGTCGGGGCCGATCAAACTCTTCTGTGACAACACTGGAGCCATTGCACTTGCCAAGGAGCCCAGGTTTCACAAGAAGACCAGGCACATCAAGCGTCGCTTCAACTCCATCCATGAAAATGTTTAAGATGGAGACATAGAAATTTGCAAAGTGCATACGAATCTGAATGTCACAGATCCGTTGACTAAACCTCTTCCACGGGCAAAACATGATCAATACCAGAACTCTATGGGTGTTCGATTCATCACAATATAACTAGATTACTGACTCTAGTGCAAGTGGGAGACTGTTGGAAATATGCCCTAGAGGCAATAATAAAAGCATTATTATTATATTTCCTTGTTCATGATAATTGTCTTTTATTCATGCTATAATTGTATTATCCGGAAATCATAATACATGTGTGAATACATAGACCACAATACGTCCCTAGTGAGCCTCTAATTGACTAGCTCGTTGGTCAATAGATAGTCATGGTTTCCTCGACTATGGACATCGAGATGTCATTGACAGCGGGATCACGTCATTAGGAGAATGACGTGATGGACAAGACCCAATCCTAAGCATAGCACAAGATCGTGTAGTTCGCTTTTGCTAGAGCTTTTCAATGTCAAGTATCTCTTCCTTAGACCATGAGATCGTGTAACTCCCGGATACCATAGGAGTGCTTTGGGTGTACCAAACGTCACAACGTAATCGGGTGACTATAAAGGTGCACTACAGGTATCTCCGAAAGTGTCATTGGGTTGACACGGATCGAGACAGGGATTTGTCACTCCGTATGACGGAGAGGTATCACTAGGCCCACTCGGTAGTGCATCATCATAATGAGCTCAAAGTGACCAAGTGTCTGGTCACGGGATCATGCATTACGGTATGAGTAAAGTGACTTGCCGGTAACGAGACTGAACAAGATATTGGGATACCGACGATCGAGTCTCGGGCAAGTAACATACCGTCTGACAAAGGGAATAGTATACGGGGTTGCTTGAATCCTTGACATCGTGGTTCATCCGATGACATCATCGAGGAGCATGTAGAGCCAACATGGCTATCCAGATCCGCTGTTGGTTATTGACTGAGAGCGTCTCGGTCATGTCTCATGTCTCCCGAACCCGTGAGGGTCTACACATAAGGTTCGGTGGCGCTAGGGTTATTAGGAAGACTTGTATGTGATTACCGAATGTTGTTCGAGTCCCGGATGAGATCCCGGACGTCACGAGGAGTTTCGGAAGGGTCCGGAGGTAAAGATTTATATATGGGAAGTTGTCAAACGGACCTTTGGAAAGTTTCGGGGGCATACCGGTATTGTACCGGGGCCACCGGAAGGGTTCCGGAGGTCCACCGGGAGGGGCCACCCCTCCCGGCGGGGCCACTTGGGCTGCGTGGGGCAGGAGCCAGCCCCTGGTGGGCTGGGCGCCCCCCCCCCTTGGGCCCATGCAGCTAGGGTTGGGGGGGGGGACCCTAGATGGGGCGCCCCCTTGCTTGGGGGGCAAGCCCCCCTCCCCTTGGCCGCCGCCCCCCCACTAGATGCCAACTAGAGGGGCCGGTCCCCATCTCCCTCCCCCCAATAAATAGAGGGGCGATGGGGAGGGCTGCAACACCCGTGAAGGCGCAGCCCTCCCTCCCAACACCTCTCCTCCTCCGTACGTGCTTGGCGAAGCTCTGTCGGATTACTGCTACACCAACAACACCACGCCGTCGTGCTGCCGTTGGAGCTGTCTTCCTCAACCTCTCCTTCCTCCTTGTTGGATCAAGACAGAGGAGACGTCGTCCGTACCGTACGTGTGTTGAACGCGGAGGTGCTGTCCGTTCAGCACTTGGTCATCGGTGATCCGAATCACGGCGAGTACGACTCCCTCATCACCATCCCCTTGAACGCTTCCGCTTTTCGATCTACAAGTGGTATGTAGATGCAAACTCACTCCCTTGACTCGTTGCTTAGATGAACTCATAGATGGATCTTGGTGAAACCGTAGGAAAAATTTTAATTTTCTGCAACGTTCCCCAACATCTCTAACAACTGAAAGTAAATTCCCATGGTCCAAAAATAGAAGTATTGTTTACCATGTTGCAAAAAGAAAATAAAACTACAATGATCAGTAAACTATATTTGCCATGCTCGAACAACTTAATTTGCCATTGTCCAATTGTTGGGGAACGCAGTAATTTCAAAAAATTTCCTAGGATCACACAAGATCTATCTAGGAGAAGCATAGCAACGAGAGGGGAGAGTGTGTCCACGCACCCTTGTAGACCAAAAGCGGAAGCGTTTAGTTAACACGGTTGATGTAGTCGAACGTCTTTGCGATCTAGCCGATCAAGTACCAAACGTACGACACCTCCGCGATCTGCACACGTTCAGCTCGGTGACATCCTTCCAACTCTTGATCCAGTCGAGGCCGAGGGAGAGTTCCGTCAGCACGACGGCATGGTGACGGTGATGATGAAGTTACCGACGCAGGTCTTTGCCTAAGCACTATGACGATATGACCGAGGTGGAAAACTGTGGAGGGGGCACCGCACACGGCTAAAGATCAACTTGTGTGTCTATGGGGTGCCCCCCTCCTCCGTATATAAAGGAGGGAGGGAGGAGGAGGCCGGCCAAGGGTGGCGCACCGAAGGGGGGGGGAATCCTACTCCAAGTAGGAATCGCCCCCCCCCCCCCTTTCCTATTCCCACAAGGAGAAGTGGGGAAGGAGGAGGACGAGAGAAGGAAGGAGGGGGGCGCGCGCGCTACCTCCTCGCCGACCCTCTCTCTTCTCCACTAAGGCCCATGAGGCCCAATAGCTTCCCGGGGGGGGAGGGGGTTCCGTTATCCCCCAGTACTCCAATTTTATCCGAAACTATTCCGGAACACTTCCGGTGTCCGAACATAGCCGTCCAATATATCAATCTTTATGTCTTGACCATTTCGAGACTCCTCGTCATGTCTGTGATCACATCTGGGGACTCCGAACAACCTTCGGTACATCAAATCACATAAGCTCATAATACCAATCGTCATCGAACATTAAGCGTGCGGACCCTACGGGTTCGAGAACTATGTAGACATGACCGAGACACGTCTTCAGTCAATAACCAATAGGGGAACCTGGATGCTCATATTGGTTCCTACATATTCTACGAAGATTTTTATTTGTTAAACTGCATAACAACATACATTGTTCCCTTTGTCATCGGTATGTTACTTGCCCGAGATTCGATCGTCGGTATCATCATACCTAGTTCAATCTCATTACCGGCAAGTCTCTTTACTCGTTCTGTAATACTTCATCCTGCAACTAACTCATTAGTTATAAGGCTTGCAAGGCTTATAGTGATGAGTATTGCCGAGAGGGACCAGAGATACCTCTCCGAAACACGGAGTGACAAATCCTAATCTCGTTCTATGCCAACCCAACAAACACCTTCGGAGACACCTGTAGAGCACATTTATAATCACCCATTTATGTTGTGACGTTTGGTAGCACACAAAGTGTTCCTCCGGTATCCGGGAGTTGCATAATCTCATAGTCTGAGGAATTTGTATAAGTCATGAAGAAAGCAGTAGCAATGAAACTGTAACGATCACAATGGTAGGCTAACGGATGGGTCATGTCCATCACATCATTCTCCTAATGATGTGATCCTGTTCATCAAATGACAACACATGTCTATGGTTAGGAAACATAAACATCTTTGATTAACGAGCTAGTCAAGTAGAGGCATACTAGGGACCATATGTTTTGTCTATGTATTCACACATGTACTAAGTTTCCGGTTAATACAATTATAGCATGAATAATAAAAATTTATCATGAATTAAGAAAATAAATAATAACTTTATTATTGCCTCTAGGGCATATTTTCTTCAGTCTCTGATGACCCACAAGTGTAGGGGATCGCAACAGCTGTCGAGGGTAAAGTATTCAACCCAAATTTATTGATTCGACCCAAGGGGAGCCAAAGAATATTCTTGTGTATTAGCAGTTGAGTTGTCAATTCAACCACACCTTGATAACTTAGTATCTGCAGCAAAGTATTTAGTAGCAAAGCATTATGATAGTAGTGGTAACAGTGGTAAAAGATAAAGATAGTAGTAGCAATATTTTTGGTGTTTTGTAGTAGTTGTAACAGTAGCAACGGAAAAGTAAATAAGCGAAGCACAATATGTCGAAAGCTCGTAGGCTATGGATCAGTGATGGATAATTATGCTGGATGCGATTCCTCATGTAATAGCTATAACATAGGGTGACACAGAACTAGCTCCAATTCATCAATGTAATGTAGGCATGTATTCCGAATATAGTCATACGTGCTTGTGGAAAAGAACTTGCATGATATCTTTTGTCCTACCCTCACGTGGCAGCGGGGTCCTAGTGGAAACTAAGGGATATGAAGGCCTGATTTTAATAGAGAACCGGACCAAAGCATTAACACATAGTCAATACATGAACTCCTCAAACTACGGTCATCACCGAGAAGTATCCCGATTATTGTCACTTCGGGGTTGTCGGATCATAACACATAATAGGTGACTATAGACTTGCAAGATAGGATCAAGAACACACATATATTCATGAAAACATAATAGGTTCAGATCTGAAATCATGGCACTCGGGCCCTAGTGACAAGCATTAAGCATAGCAAAGTCATAGCAACATCAATCTCGAACATAGTGGATACTAGGGATCAAACCCTAACAAAACTAACTTGATTACATGATAAATCTCATCCAACCCATCACCGTCCAGCAAGCCTACGATGGAATTACTCACGCACGATGGTGAGCATTATGAAATTGGTGATGGAGGATGGTTGATGATGACGACGGCGACGAATCCCCCTCTCTGGAGCCCCGAACGAACTCCAGATCAGCCCTCGCGAGAGAGATTAGGGCTTGACGGCGGCTCCATATCGTAAAACGCGATGAAACTTTCTCTCTGATTTTTTTCTCCGCGAGACAGAATATATTGAGTTGGAGTTGAGGTCGGCGGAGCCTCAGGGGGCCCACAAGATAGGGGGCGCGCCCTATATGGGGGGGGGGGGGCGCCCCCACCCTCGTGGACAGGGTGTGGGCCCCCTGGTCTTCATCTTCTGCGAGGATTTTTTATATTTTCTGAAACTTGTCTCCGAGGATTTCCAGGTCATTCCGAGAACTTTTGTTTCCTACACATGAAACAACATCATGGTAATTCTCTTTGAAACAGCGTCAGTCCGGTTAGTTTCATTCAAATCATGCAAGTTAGAGTCCAAAACAAGGGAAAAAGTGTTTGGAAAAGTAGATACGTTGGAGACGTATCAACTCCCCCAAGCTTATAACTTTGCTTGTCCTCAAGCAATTCAGTTGATAGACTGAAAGTGATAAAGAAAAAGTTTTACAAACTCTATTTGCTCTTGTTGTTGTAAACATCCAAAGCCATCATTTAGGTTTCAACAATATTATAAACTAACCATACTCACAATAACACTCAGGTCTCACAATTACTCATATCAATAACATAATCAGCTAGCGAGCCATAATAATAAAACTCGGATGACAACACTTTCATAAAACAATCATAACATGATATAACAAAATGGTATCTCGCTAGCCCTTTACGAGACCATAAAACATATATGCAGAGCACCTTTAAAGATCAAGGACTGACTAAACATTGTAATTCATGGTAAAAGAGATCCGATCAAGTCATACCCAATAGAAACCAATAATAATGAATGCAAATGACGATTGTGCTCTCCGGTAGTGCTTTTAATAAGAAGGGTGATGAATCAACATAAAAGTAAATAGATAGGCCCTTCGCAGAGGGAAGCGAGGATTTGTAGAGGTGCCGAGCTCGATTTTAAAACAGAGATAGAATAACATTTTGAGCGGCATACTTTTTGTCATCAACGCAACAACTATGAGATGGCTGTATCTTCCATACTACATGCATTATAGGCAGTTCCCACGCAGAATGGTAAAAGTTTATACTCCCCCAACCACCAACAAGCATCAATCCATGGCTTGCTCGAAACAATGAGTGCCTCCAACAAACAACAGCCCTGGGGGAGTTTTGTTTAATTATTTTGATTTTCTTTGACCTTTTTGGATCATGGGACTGGGCATCCCGGTTACCATCCCTTTCTCGTGAATGAGCAGCGGAGTCCACTCCTCTAAGAATTACCCACCTAGCATGGAAGATATAGGCAGCCCTAGTTGTAACATGAGGTGCTCGAGCATACAAAAAAGAATTTCATTTGAACGTTTGGAGTTTGGCACATACAAATTTACTTGGAACGGCAGGTAAATACCGCATATAGGAAGGTATAGTGGACTCATATGGATCAACTTTGGGGTTTTAAGTAGTTGGATGCACAAGCAGTATTCCCGCTTAGTACAGGTGAAGGCTAGCAAAAGACTGGGAAGCGACCAACTGAGAGAGCGAAAACAGTCATAAACATGCATTAAAACTAATTTACACCGAGTACAAACATGAGTAGGACATAATCCACCATGAACATAAATATCGTGAAGTCTATGTTGATTTTGTTTCAACTACATGCGTGAACATGTGCCAAGTCGAGTCACTCAATTCATTCAAAGGAGGATACCATCCCACCATACCACATCATAATCATTTTAATAGCATGTTGGCACACAAGGTAAACCATTATAACTCATAGCTAATCAAGCATGGCACAAGCAACTATAATCTCTAAATGTCATTGCAAATTTGTTTACTTCATAATAAGCTGACTCAGAAACGATGAACTCATCATATTTACAAAAACAAGAGAGGTCGAGTTCATACCAGCTTCTCTTATCTCAATCAGTCCATCATTAGTCGTCATTATTGCCTTTCAATTGCACGACCAAACGATGTGTATAATAATAAGAGTGTACGTCCGTTGGACTAACACTACTAGGAAAAGGGCTATAGATGGGAATGACACTAATGGCGCACCGGAAAGATGGTGCGCCATTAGTATATACTAATGGCGCACCACCATCTGATGCGCCATTAGAGTCTAAACTACTAATGGCGCACCATGCTTTGGGTGCGCCATTAGTATAAAAAAAAATTTAACTAGTGTGCCTGTCCAAACATACTAATGGCGCATCCTGCCCAAGTGCGCCATTAGTAGTTGTAACTACTAATGGCGCACCGAGGTGGGTGCGCCATTAGTATAGAAACTTTTTTTTGAACTAGTGCGCCTATTCAAACATACTAATGGCGCATCCTGCCAAAGTGCGCCATTAGTAGTTGTAACTACTAATGGCGCACCAGCGATGGAGTGCGCCATTAGTATAGATTTTTTTTGAACTAGTGCGCTATCCAAACATACTAATGGCGCATCCTGCTTAAGTGCGCCATTAGTAGTGGTAACTACTAATGGCGCACCATGCAAGAGGTGCGCCATTAGTAAGTGGGCAGCAACAAGATATTTGGGACAGCCTCTCCTACCCACACACTCACTTTCTCCCCACTTCATTCTCTCCACCTCCTCCTTGTCTCGGGTGCCTCCTCTTTTCACCTCATTTCCACCATAGATTCATTCAAATTAAGTGGTTAAATTACCTTGTTTTAATAGGTAAGTAAGGGGAAGCTATATTTAGGTTGTTCTCCTTACAACAATGTGCACATGCACTTTTTACGGCCTAGCTAGATCTATGTATGTTCAGCGGTGTTGCATATGTTTGTGGTGTTTGCATATGTGTTTGTGTTTGGAGGTGTACGGTATTTGAAATGCGATAGTTGCCAATATTTTGCCGGAATGTTGATTCATTTCCGTTTGGCGAGAATTTTGGCATGCATTAAAGCATTCTTTTGGTCCTATTTTAGGGAAAGTCATGCCAAATTTTTGTTTGGTTCTAAAATATCGTTTTGCTCTACCCCGCAGCGACCATGGTCCGCATACGATGACCGAAGGCATCGTGAATAGGTTTTTGAGGTCCGCGAAAGGCGAGATGCTTCAAAAGAACGAGACGGAGATAAGATGTCCGTGTCGAAGATGCAAGTGAAGAGCCTTATTGCGCACCGGATTCCGGCAGGTGCGGGACCACCCTGCTGTTGCGTGGTTTCATGGATGGCTATCGGTGGCAAGGTGATGAAGATGACTACGAAGTCGTCCATGCGGGCCGGGCAAGAAATGAGGAAGGGCAGCAAGACAACCACCGCGGCTCGGGCGGGCGAGAAGACGAAGAATCCCGAGGAGATGATCACGGCGTGATGTTGTACGATCATCATGTAGAAGATGCAGGACATGATGATGAGGAAGATGCGGAGCAGGCGACGGGCATGATCATGAAGATGATGATGCCGACGGAGCGACGACGCTGGACCATCAATGGGCTGGGTGCAGGACCCTCATATTCAAGAGCCGCTTCTCAAGCACGGATAATGCAAGAGCTGCCGCCCGAGAGAAAGCCAAGATGGATCAACTTGAGTTAGACGCGGTTACTCCATTGTATGAAGGATGCAGGCCGAGGATACCGCTGAAAGTAACGCTCATGGCCCTGGAGATGAAGGTAAAACACAAAATGACCGGCGCGTAGCTTCGGCGAGAACATGTCATTCGCACGAACGTCTTCCCAAAGGGGAACAAGTGCCCGACCAGTTTGGAGGAGGCGAAGAAAATCGTGTGTCCTCTGGATTTACCGCACGTGAAATACCATGTGTGCATGAACAATTGCATCATTTATCGGGACGAGCACGCGAGTCTACCATATGTCCGGTGTCTTGGCGTCACTCGATACAAGAAGAGGAAGAAAGCTCCTCGAAAAGTGGTGTGGTACTTTCGATCACTCCTCGTCTGCGGCGCTATTTCGCGGACCCTAAGGTAGCAAAGCTCCTGCGTTGTACGCGGATAGGGAGGAGAAGAAGCGGGAAGATGACGCAAATGATCCGGAGATAGATAAAAAGACAAGATGTGGAGTCACCCTAAGGATGCGAGCGGTGGCAAGCGTTGAACCGAAGACTCAGAATTTGGGAACGATCCAAGGAACATCGTCTTTGGGCGCGAGCACCGATGGAGTCAATCCGTTTGGCAGCGGAGAAGCACACATAGCACCTGGCCTGTGTTTGTGTGGATGTACAACCTTCCCCCTGGTTGTGCATGAAGAGGAAGTACATTCACATGAGTATGCTAATTGAAGGGCGAAACAACCGAGAACGACATCAATCTGTATGCTGGGGCTGCTGAAAGAGGAGCTTGACACGCTGTGGAAAACGCCAGCCAATACGTGGGACGCCTTGCAGAAAGAATATTTCCCTATGAGAGCCGCACCGCTCACGACGGTGCACGACTATCTCGATTCTGGATATGTCACGGGGTAGGTAGTCCACGGATTTTACGGATGCGTAAGGTGCATGGATGACACAACGTATCGCCGACTAGATAGAGATCCGGGTCTTGAAAACCGTGTTCATGGGACATCGAAGGTGGCTTCGCGACGATGACCCGTGGAGGAAACGCAAGGATCTGTTCGATGGTGAAACCGAACCCGAAAACGCCGATGTACGAGGAGCGGCGAGGAAATAGACAAGCTGTTGAAAAATTGGAAAGACTGCCTTGCCGGAAAGAAGCAAAAAGGCGCGAGCCGGAAGAAGCGAAAAGCGCGCGAGCAGCTCTTTGAAGGTATGGAAAACGAGGTCTGTTTTACGGGACTTGCCGTCTGGAAGATCCACCGTGTGCCTCACAGCCTTGATGTCATGCATATCCACGAAGAACGTGTGCGAGAGTGCTTGGTACCCTGCTCAACATGCCGGAGAGGACCAAAGATGGGCGAAAGCAAGGGCAGACTTGAAATCAATGGGCATCGGTAGGAGCTTCACGCTATATATGATGATGATGATGATGATGATGATGATGATGAGGCGAAGCAGGACACGTAAAGTCGTCGCCAAAGGCAAAAAGGCCAAGAAGACCGGAAATGACTACCCTCCGCGTGCTTCACTCTAAGTCGAGGAGATCGAGCAGTTTTCACCTGCCTCCTAGGAGTAAAACTTCCTTCTGATTCTGTGAGGGAAGATAAGCGGATACCTAGACCCAATGAAGCGAAGTTCAGCGGGATGAAGTCTCACGGTATCACGTCTTGATGACGCAGATACTTCCAGTTGCAATCCATTGGGATCATGGGCCAGCGCCGCGTCTGTGAAAGCGCTATTTGGCCTATGCAACTTCTTGACGTCATCTCTCGGAAGTCGATTGGCGTGAGGCAACTCGAAGGCTACGGAAGAGATCGTGGTGATACTATGCGAGCTTGAGATGTACTTCCGCCCGCATTCTTCGACGTTATGGTGCATCTGCTGGTCCATATAGTGGAGGATATCATCCAACTCAGGCCGACGTTCTGCACAGCATGATGCCGTTCGAAAGGATGAATGGTGTCATCAAAGGATACGTTCGCAACATGTCACGTCGTAAGGAAGCATAGCCGGGGCTTTTCGACGAAGAGTGCATCTCCTCGCACGAATTATCTAGGCATCGAGAACCCGTTGGTCTGCCCGTCAGCAGGCACCTCGGCGGGCTCGCTGGATGGGGTCACCGTGAGGGTCGCGCGAAATGCATGTCGACTTGAGGGTCGACTCGCCGACTTTGAAAGAGCAAACCTAGTCGGCGCTACAACACATAGACGTGGTCGATCCTTGGGTGGTAGAGCACAAAACCTTTATTAAAAAGGCGTACAATGACCGAGGCCAACAGAGGACGGACGGAGATACACTCAAGAGCACAACTCATGTTTCACGCGTTGGTTCAAGCGAAGCTTACATCGTACCCTTTACATGAGGATTCTTCCGCGGAAGAACAACTCATATTCGCCTTGTCACAGGCGCCGAGCACAACCTGATGACCTATGAGGCGTCACGATATCAACGGCTACACATTCTACACCGAGGCCAAGGACATGAAGAAGCGATGGTTATCGAACTCCGGGTAACGATGGAATCCTACACCGTAACGACAAGGACAGATACTACGGAAGGATAGAGGAGATCTGGGAGCTGAGCTACTGTTGGAGAGAAGGTCCCGATGTTCCGTGTCGAGATGGGCCAAGAACGTCATAAAAGAAGACCGGTATTTCACCACCATGGTTATACGAAGCCAAATCCAAGACCCGGCATAAGCGTCACCCTTGAAAAATGAGCCATAGGTACTGGCTTCCCAAGTGGACCAATGCTTCTTCATTACCGACCCGCCAAAGCCCGGTCGTGTTGTCGTGAGGAGAGGCAAAAGGAAGATCATCGGAATGGATGGAGTAGCCAATGAGCAAGACTTCGACAAATCTGGCGACCGAGGATCGAACATGACGACGATGATGAAGTAGCAGCATACACCACAAGAAGAAGCGGGACCACCCTACCTAAAGGACGTCCGTTCCACAGAAGAACTACATTTGCGAAAAAGAAGGGCTAGAAGATTGTGAACAGATAGCTAGCTAAGATCGATGGTATTTAAATCGTAGCCTTCATTTCTCGATTGTATTTCATGGGTACTTTTGAACTATCATGAATATTTTTAAATTTCATGGACACTCGATCTCGATCCCCTCCATCTCGATCGCTATCCCACCTCGCCAGATCCGGCCCCCTCGCCGAGCACCCCCAGTCCACCGGCCGCCGCCGACCCCCGCACCCTCGATTCCCTACTCAACCGCCGCCATGACCCCCGCACCCAGCACCGTCTTATAAAAAAATAAGTATCAAACAGCTTTTTAAATGCTACTGTCTTATAAAAAATATTACTGTTATTATTTAAACAAGTTTGAACATTTTAAACACAAATAAGTATCAAACAGCTTTTTAAATGCTAAAAAAATTTGTGGAGCCCACCTCGATCCCTCCATCTCGATCGTTGTCCCACCTCGCCAGATCCGGTCCCCCTAGCCATGAGCACCCCAGTCCACCCGGCCGCCGCCATGACCCGCACCCTCGATTCCCCTACTCAACCGCCGCCGCCGACCCCCGCACCCCGCGCACCGTCTTATAAAAAAATAAGTATCAAACAGCTTTTTAAATGCTACTGTCTTATAAAAAATATTACTGTTATTATTTAAACAAGTTTGAACATTTTTAAACACAAATAAGTATCAAACAACTTTTTAAATGCTAAAAAAATTTGTGGAGCACAGGAGTCGAACCCAGGACCTCTGAGTGTGAGAATCTGGTCACCGACAGTCAAGCTAGTAGAGTGGGCTTGACATGGATAGGTTACGGTACTACATAACCTTTTGGCTCGAGTTGAAATAAAAAAAAAATACTAATGGCGCACCACGGTGAGGTGCGCCATTAGTATGGACATGCTAATGGCGCACCACGGTGAGGTGCGCCATTAGTATTGTGGCCCCTCTCGCCCGATCCCCCTTCGCCCGATCCCCTTCGCCTCGATCCCTCGCCCGATTCTCTCCCTCTCGATCCACCGCCGCCCAGCCTTGCTGCCCTCGCCCTCGCCCTCGCCCTCGCCCTCTCCTCCCTCGCCCCTCCTACTCGCCGGGCCTTGCGCCCAAGCGCCGCCTCGGACCCCGACCCCGCCGCCCGGGCCTGCCCAGACGCCGCCCATTCCGCCCGCCCGCCGCCCAGACGCCGCCCGACCCGCCGCCCGGGCGCCCGGCCAGACGCCGCCCGACCACCGCTGCCCCACCTCGGCCCGCCCGTCCACACCACCGTCGACCCGCCTCCCTCGGCGCCACGGCGCCCGCAGACCTAGACTAGACGCCCAAGGTACGACCACCTCCTCCTTACTTCTCCATTCCGCAAGTCCATAGCCTCCTCTCACGTGCTTGCTTCCTTCATTGGGCAGACTTGCTCTGCAGATCCCACCTCAAGACGACCACCACCACGACCACGCCCATAGGATCTCCTCGCTGCGCCGTCTTGTCTCTCCATCCCCTCCGGTAAGAAATTCCGCTATCTCAACCCTGTCGAATCATAGCGGTAAATAGCACCTTGATTCGTGTATGCGTGGTGGTTCTTGTTTAAATTTGTACTGTTTCTGTCAGTTTCCCTAGTGCAAATTGTGGAACAATTTTTTTTTGTTTGTAAACGATCTTGCTTACGAGTTTTGAGCAGCAGAGCTGCTATGTATGGCAGGTTTGGACCTTCTCGACCCAATTATGGGCTAGTGATGATCATATGCACTAGTTACTAGTAGATGCTTCTCGACCCAATTTGAACAATGAGCACTAGCACCAAGCTCTGGGTTTTGTTAGTACACTGAGATGTAGATGCCTGAAAGATAAACATGTTGTTTGTCTACAAAAAAAACTTAATTACTATTATGGGCTAGTGATGATCATATGCACTAGTTACTAGTAGATGCTTTTATCCTCAGATTGGCGTCTAGTGTTCATAGAAATATATGATTATCTTTGTTGTATAAACTGATCGGCTGCCAAGTTACAACTTCTTTGGTGAAAGTTCATTTTTTTTATCGATTGGCATATGAGTGGCGAGAAAAGTGGCTAGCCTAAATGCGCATATATGAGCATATAGATCAACAAAAATAAACCCATTCGGCAAGAACATTTATGCACCTATTTACTAGAAGAATGAATAAATGAATGTCGTAGCTAGAGATCATTACTGTTTGTTATCCAGGAAATACAAAAGTTTGGATTGTTGAATGCATTCGAATTCTAGCTATATAAGGGTATCACTTGATTGGCCACGTCTGATTTACACTAGTCTTAACAATAACAATCAAAATGAAATTCCAACACTTTTGCCCTTAATCACAGATCAAGACCATGATTTACATGAAAAGAAAAATCCAGTTCACCAAGTAGATAGCAATGCCAATGCACGATTGAGACAACACTCAATAGTGGGAACGCTACTAGACAAGTAGCAGCACTCCATTGATGGTTCAGCTTTTTATTAGTAGAGACCAAGCAAGCTATATGTGTTAATGTGTGTTGCGACTATGCTGCTGCTAGTATACACCAAAACCCAATAGTAGACTCACACAGAAAATAATCTCAATTGCGTTCGAGCCACAAATCATACATTAGACCATTATTGTTGAGGAAAATGGTCCTCCCACGATTGGAGGATGAACAAAAAGGTTGAGATTTGATTGAGGATGGGTCGTGAACCTTGGGAGGTTGCTCTTGATGTTGATGGGTCATGGGAGCAGGCCATGAAGGGCACCTCCTGGTGGTCCCTCTTATCCTCCTCCATGAAGAGCTAATTAATTACCACTTGTCCTATGCGCGCACTTAGTCAATTAATCTACTTGTAGGTCTTGGCCCAGATATTAAATTACTTACTGAATTAGAGTATAGTTATTATACTACCAGTTGGAGAAAAAATTAATGGAAATGTTGTGTTCAATCTGTAGTGATACGTACATCCATCCATGGATTTATTGGAAATGCACCGTAGGATTACTCTACTTTAATTTGGCCATGAGTCCTGCTTGTTCAAAGTTTGTTGAGCTGCTCTGAATGATTATCAGAAGTTTGCGTCGATTAGCACCCAATTTTTATAATGATATATACAAGCATTCGAGTTAAGTTGAAAGCTATTTTTGCATGCAGTTTTTCCTTCGAAATGTGTTTTTCTTCTTCTTCCTGTTTTGAGTAGTTTATGCGTAAGTTTTCTGAAATGATGATGTATTTTTCTTAATTCAGCGAACCGTGAGATGGACTTAGAAGAAGAAACTGTCTCTGATTGCGCTTGATTAATTAGTATATATGTTGTAGACTTGTAGCATACCTACCTCTATATGGTTTTATATTTCAACTTGATTTCTGAATATTCCAAACCACACGCCAAATCCTTTCTTACAAGAAGAAGTTTCTCTTCATAACAGTGAACAAAACTACATCAATCAGCTCAGTTCTAGTGCTGTTGGATTTTTTAATTGGCTTCTTGCAGTTTTGAAAATTCAGTTTATTCGATTCTTGAAAATTCAGTTAATTCAGTTAGGCACACAAATTTCAGAACTTTTGTGTGCCCTAGTACTTGGTGTTTGTAGAAAACCAGGAGTGTCAATGGGACTAGAATTCACTTGTTCTTATATGGGTTTGTAAAACTTGTTCATGTACTGAACTACTAATGCCTTGTGATGCTCTGAATTACTTGTGATGCCTCTGAATTACTTGTGATCACATTTTGAAAGACTTGTAAAGATGATGATCATCTTTAACAGAAAACAATTTGTGATGATTTTGCTAGTTTGCTGGGTTTTGTCTCCGACCATCGTGTCGTGATGATTTTGCAGGTACCCCGAGAGGCCCTTGAGTTTGCGGAATGTCGATTAACTTCCGTTCCGGCAAATTGGGTACTCCATATGTCCTATTTTCAGCAAAGGTCATGCTGAAATTTTCCGTGAATTTTAGCATGACTTTGCTAAAAATAGGACATATGGGGTACTTGTGACTAATGCATGGGCCGGGTATCTTAGTAGTTAATTAAGTAGGATCAAGTGCCCGGCGTACTTGTGACTAATGCATGGCTTTTAGGGTGCCTCGGTGTCGATAAAAACCAAAATGATGAAAAGTTAGGCTTTTAGGGTGCCTTGGCGTCGAAAAACCCTCAATGATAAAAGCTTAGATTTTAGGATGCCTCGGTGTCGACAAACCCTAAATGATGAGACCATGATCCTGTTCCTTGACAATAACCAACTTTTGACCAAACTTTGTTTCTATTTAGAGAGAAACATGGCCCACAACGATGAGGCCGGGGTTGGCGGCAAGGCATTCTCGGGAGCTGTCCCAGGAGATGGAGGAACAACCTCACTTGTATGAGGCCGCCTTTCCCCACCGATCCCGAGACCACGGATGGTGCCGCCGAGGATGACCACACCGATGCCACCACCGATGGTGCCGCCGAGGATGCCACCATCGATGATGGCGGCGCACGCACAGATGGCAGCCACCGAAGAGGCAACGGAAGGACTGGCGCCCGATCGTGCTCCGCACCCTCAAGGAGGAAGTTATCAAGTGGACTCCAACGGAATCCAACGGCCCGAGCGAATAGTCAAGGGGTACTCGCTTCAGCTCGGGTGCATTGTCCGGAGCACCGTCTCGATCAACACCGAGAACCCGAGGCATCCGACCGAGGGAATTTGCGCAACCTCCTCTTCACGCGAAGCTGCACGAGCGATACAAGTTCCCGCTGAATTTGAAAACACAAGCCTCAAAGGGAATAAAGTGAACAATGCTGCCCTCACGAAGATGAGCAAGGCCTGTCTACTTGGAAAAGCAATGTGAAGAGAATGATCGAGAAAGGTGAGAGTTATGAGAAGATCAAGGAGAAAAATCCTTCGATCACCGAAGATGACTACAACGACTTCAAGATCAATTGCTCGAGCACCGCAAGCTCCCAATCAAGTGAGTGGGGAAACAAATGCGGAGCTGAACATAGGGGAACACACACTCGGTCCCGGCGTTTACAGAGTGGCGGAGCCTATATGGGACAAGGAGGAGGCGGACCGTGCGAGCAAGGCCTACCGCCCTCTTCGATACATACGGTGACAAGCGGACCAGGAACTTTGTCGGGGCCGGTACAAGAAGGACCCAAAAACAAAGGAGCTTACCACGGATCCGAAGACCGGGCAGCTTGAGCTTGTTCTCGTAAGGAATACACCCCGCCGTAATTAGCTCCATATGGTTGCATTCTAATTAATGAAGCCGAATTTCTAAATGGTTCACATTCCTTCCATGAGCGATTGAAAGTAGTAGCGGGCTCGACTAAGAGCAACCCTTGGGACACCACTCTAAATAGGGGTTGAATGTAATGAAGAACAAGGATAAGCTCGATGGCCGGCGTCGGCTGGTCGTGTGGCGGCAAAGGCTTGTCGACAAAATGGGGTCATACTATACCTGGTGTGCGGAAGGAGAAAAAGACCAGCTCGTAAAGCCAGCGCGAGAGGTTCAAGAACTCAAGGCACAGGTGGCGCGGATTCGGAGATTGTCCAAGAGCAAGTGGAACAACGACTCGGGCGGCGATCACCGCCCTTGTGCCTACCTTGATCTCGGGGTTGAGGCGTGGATTGCGGGCGGCCAGGGGCCGCCCGATTCCTAGCTTCATGGCCAGCAACTTCGCATAATGCGATGGCGGGGCCATTAGTGCCTCCGGCGGAGGCGGCATTGGTGTCTCCGACGCCGCACGGGAGCTTAATGCACCCGGTGTACGCCGCCGGCACCTTCTGCAGCAAGCGGCCCCTCCGTCAATCGCACGCCCGCCGTTGGCGGTGCCTCTACATTAGCCGAGCTCGGCGCCATCATCACGGTAACTAATAGAGCCTCTCTCGGTGAGGACTTCATCTCCTTGCCTTTGATCGGGCATCCCCGACGCCCTACATGTTTTCGCAGGGCGCCGCCGACGTTCCGTGCACTCTCCTCCACTTCGTGAACA
Source organism: Aegilops bicornis (assembly GCA_021605145.1). Lineage (NCBI taxonomy): Eukaryota > Viridiplantae > Streptophyta > Magnoliopsida > Poales > Poaceae > Aegilops > Aegilops bicornis. The sequence goes on along the minus strand of CM038674.1, from coordinate 220,566,446 downwards.
ACGAGTTGGTCGATGTCGCCAAGGGCAAAATCATTCAACCGGCAACCCCTTGTTCCACGGTACCCGGATGCCACCCAACTTGTTTAGGGTTCAACTGGTTCGGTGCTGCCAGGCTGCGACGACTTGTTACCTCCGAATCGACCCGTCGGGGCCGGCGATGATGACGTGATGACCCTCGCCGCCTGAGCTGGCCCTGCTTTGGCGAAGAGCCAGATTCGTTTGAGGCGGGGACACCACCCCAAAGACAACACCGCCGGTCGTGCGGCGCCAAGTCGGCCCCATGGCAAGACCGGCCAGAACGGTGCCGGACATCCCTATGCCATCGATCCAAACATGCATATGGCACAGGATCGTAATGACGACGACGACGACTATGATACATTTGGCAACGTCGATCGATTACTTTGCCGAGCATGGGTACGATGGCGACTTCATGGGGCCTCCTTCTCAAGAACCAAACCCAAAAAGACGTGTGCGATCTAGCTCGTACCGGGAGAAGCCAAGTTGCATCAGCGCCGTCACGGCGTTCAGCTCTCGAGACGCCTCCATTGCCGACTTCACCGAGCCTCGAGATAGGCGAGGTGCGAAATATTATCAGCCCCAACACACTCAAGAAGGCGGCCTGTGAGCAAAACTCGGTCCCATTACAGGAGAAGAAGAAGGCACGCAAAAGAAAGACTAAGAAGGGTGCGAGCCAGCCGCACCGAGTACGATCCATGCTCGGGACGGGCCACCTTCACCGCAGGATATCTCGAGGAGGGTGCATGTGGCGGGTAGGGCAATGCTACCGACAAATATGCTCAATGCTGCAACCGGTGCTATCGGAGTCTGCATGATGTTGTTCTTTCTTTGGAGAAGCGGCGTCTCGGGGAGAAGGATGTGGCATACCCGGTTTTCGCGGCCAAGGTGCCGGAGGGCAAGGGCTTTGTGGATAACTCCATCGGGCGTCACGATCGTCCTGCGTTTGATGACATCCACGCTATGTTGAACCTTCATCCGCTGCACTACACCTTCGTTCGGCTATTTTCGCTGAGTATGGAGATGCGGATCATTCGCGACAAGACCCCGGACATCGTGATAGTCGACCCCTTCTACATGCGTCAAGTCGCGAGTTCTTACCTCGAAGGCGTCATTCTGGCAAACCAAGATAAGGATAACTTCCTCGTGCCTTACTTTCCCGAGTAAGTCCTCCCCTCAACCGGCCCGTAACATATGAATTCTTACATTTCGATCGTTTTTCTTTTAACATTCCGTGTTTTCTGCGGTGACACACGTTGCACGCTCATCCTCCTCAGCCCCAAATATTCCATGGCCACGTATTTTCGACCGGACCGTCATTCGAACGTAGACTACACAAATGTCAAGAAGGTTCTTGATGATGTTCTCCGGCCACGCCAAATCTGGAGGCACCTTCACCAGGCCTATTCGTAAGTACGGCAAGCACGTGTTCTCCCACAATCTGACGTTACGCTGCGTCAAGCAGCCGCTGGCGGTCGAAGGGTGCCTACTCGCCATCCATCACATGCGGGCGATCGTGCGGGACCATCATCAACTTCTGCTACCGAGTAAACTCCAAGATTGGGCCGCGGCGTGTCGGCAATCCAGACGCGGACCTCCGACAAGAATTCTTTCGCATCCAAATGGAGTTTGCGGAAATCATCCATCAAGATGTCCTTCGTACCTCGGGGCAGTTCTACCTCGAAATCAACCGTCCAACGGTGACATCGACACAATGCTACAAATGCAGGATAACAACGCCTCGTTCTTTCATGACTCCCACGATAGACGGCGGCTTCATCCACGCTCCGGTCCCTTGAGTCGAGTTGTCTAGTTCTAAAACATCGATTGGCTCATGTTGTAATTAAACTTTAATGAACTTGTAGTATGTCTCTTTGGTTTCGAGAGTCGTTCAACTTAGATGTAATCGATGCTATTAATGTCTTGCTTTTCTCTTCCGATCGGTCTGTTGCATACTTATATATTGCTTATGTATTGTCGGTGAATTGGTACTAACGTTTCGTTTGGCTAGTGCATAGCGATGCCGGCGTATGTCGTGGTACAAGGGTAAGGTTCCGGAGTCTCACGATGACTGGAGGAGTGTCGGAGACAGGTTCACCGATTCAGCGGTAATGATTACAAAGGGTACACCACTAGGGCCGAGGCCGAATCTAGATACGCCCGCTATCTAGCGGGAGAGGGAGGGAGCGTTGGAGGAACCGGATGAAGACGAGTTTCATCGTGATGATGCTCATCGTGATGACCGCAGCTCTCTTCTATGTGATGGTAGTTTAGATGATCGATATCGACTTGTAATGCGAAGATAAACTTCGCTACTCGCGGTCTCGAGACTTGTAATATAATGTTCTATCTTTGTTCGGTCTTTTCAATTCGGAGACTAATATGATGAATTGTATTCGGAGACTAATATGATGAATTGTATTCAAAGACTAATCTTCTATTGTATTTGATGAATCTATTGTTCATGTGTGCTGTCTATATTTTGTCAAATTATACATTTTGTAACCTGTGCAAAAAACAGAAAATAAAAAATAAAAAAACCTAATATTCATACTAATGGCGCATCACATGATAAAGGCGCCATTAGTATGACGATGCATACTAATGGCGCATCACGGGTAGTGCGCCATTAGTATCTGCCATTACTAATGGCGCATCCGGTGGTTCGCCATTAGTATGCCAAAGCACCTGGGTATACATGCCCCCTGGGAGGCATACTAATGGCGCACCCTCGCATATACTAATGGCGCACCGGGTGGTGCGCCATTAGTATACCAGATACTAATGGCGCACCAGGTGGTGCGCCATTAGTAAAAATTACTAATGGCGTGCTATCAATGGCGCACCAGTGATGCGCCATTAATGGCCATATTAGGTGCGCCATTAGTAGTGGTATTTCTAGTAGTGTAAGCTGGAATCTGCAAGCATTCAACTCAAGAGAGAAGACAAAGTAATATGGTCTTTAAATTAAATAAACAATCATGCATATGAGAGCCACTAAACATTTTCAATAAGGTCTTCTTGCCCCCCAAAGGAAAGAAAAGAAAATAAAACTATTTACACGGGAAAGCTCCCAACAAGTAAAAGAAGAACGAGAAATCTTTTTGGGTTTTCATTTTAATTTCTACTACAAGCATGGAAATTAAACTAACTAATTTTTTTGGTTTTCTCAAGGTTTATCAAACACACAAGAAGAAAACTAGAAAAAGGAATTTTAAACTAACAAGGATAATACAATGAAAGAGTATGAGCACCGACAACTAGTGTCTGAACATGAATGTAAAGTCGATGAGAAATACGTACTCCCCCAAGCTTAGGCTTTTGGCCTAAGTTGGTCTAATGCCAGGGACCGCTGCTACTCTTCCCGGTGTACTGGCAAGTGTAATCAGGATACCACTGGTTGCCCATCTCCGAATCCCACTGGAAAGATGATGCACGATAAGGGTCCAGTGCAGGTTCCGACTCAGGTTCAGGTTCTGGAGTGGATGCTTGGCCTCTATGAGCATACACCGCCTCCGGTGTAACAAGAAAATTATCTGCAGTCAAATCAAACAACAGAGGTGCAGGCAAATAATAGTTTCACTGTGTTTTTTTTATTAAATCTCAAGTTATACAGGAGCGTCTTATCTTCATTCTGAACGATAAAGTTGTGTGCAACCATGCTCCTGTAATCTAAAATGTAAGAAGGCAGGATCGTCTCCCCCTTTTCATAATGCCTAATAGGTATCCTAAAATGTCTAGCAAGACGTGAAGAATAAATACCTCCAAATATGGGGCCTTTTGTACGATTCAGGCTTAGCCGTTTAGCAATGATGGCACCCATACTAAAGCTATTGTCTCCAAACAAGGCATGCCGAAGAATGATAATATCAGGAACATTAAAGTTTCCACTATTTCCATGACCAATCAAGCATCTACTAGAAAATATAGCAAAGTAACGTAAAACGGGAAAGTGTATGCTAGGGATTTTTGCCTCGGAACCTTTCTTTGGCTCCTCTATAGCTATAGTATTAACAAAGCCCTCCACATCTTCACGATGGGGTTCCTCTAACTCTCCCCCAAAAGGTATCCTACATAACGCGCAAAAGTCACGTAAAGTCATTTCTCTGAATTCATCATATAAATGAAATGACCCTGAAGGTGATGACTTCTTAGGATAATAATAAAAGTTTTGCACGAAAGTATTGGTAAGCAAGAGATACTGATCTATTCGGTCGAGGAGAAAATCGTTGAGGCTTGCATTCTCGATCAAAGAATAAAAATCTTCATGAATTCCAGCTTCTTTCAAGAAATTATCACATGGCCATTCACACGACTGTACTTCCGCTAAGCGAGGAAGATTATACTTGACTTTTTCCTTCTCTTTAGCTTGTTTTTCCTGAGAGCCTTGGCTAGAAGAGCCCCTCAAAAGTCTCATTAACATTTTCTGAAAATTTCTGAAATTTTAGCAACTTCAAAATAAAAGTGAATAAAACTTAACAAGAGTTGTAGCAACTACTCCTACAAGTGCCTAGATCCTACATCATGCATTAGAATTACTTGGAACGTCATAAATTTAACATGCAAGCTCAAGAACAGGGTCACCAAGGCAGCAAGGATTTGCAATGAATAAAGCACTAGAACAAAAACTAATTGGACCAATGGAGGAGTCACATACCAAGCAACAATCTCCCAAAGCAGTTTTGTGAATGGAGCTTTGAGCAAAGAGATCGAAAATCGCAGAAAAACGAGCCAGAACTCGTGCTTGAGCTGGGTGGGGATTTTTTTTGGGTAGAAGATGGAGTGTGTGGGTGCTGGCATATGTGGAGGGGGGCTACCAGGGGCCCACGAGACAGGGGGCGCGCCCTATAGGGGGGGCGCCCTCCACTCTCGTGGCCTGGTTCTTGCCCCTCCTGCAGTGATTTCAGTGCCTAAAATCCTCAAATAATCCAAAAAAAATCATACTAAATTTGCAGGGCATTTGGAGCAGTTTTATTTTCGGGATATTTTTTATTGCACGGAAAACTCAGAAAACAGACGGATAAAACTATTTTTGCTTTATTTATTTTAAATAACAGAAAATAAAACTAAAAAGGGTACAGAAGGTTGTGCCTTCTAGTTTCATCCATCTCATGATCATCAAAATGAATCCACTAACAAGGTTGATCAAGTCTTGTTAACAAACTCATTCCGAATAACACGGAACCAGAAAAATTTCGAATAACACTAAGTTACCTCAACGGATATATGAAAATCCCCAACAATAAGAATATCATACTTTTTCTTGACAGTAGGGAGAGGAAATTCAAAACCTCCAATAATGATAGTTGGAACTTTTCCAATAGAATTGATGCTATGAACTTGAGATTGTTTCCTCGGAAAGTGTACTGTATGCTCATTACCATTAACATGGAAAGTGACACTGCCTTTGTTGCAATCAATAACAGCCCCTGCAATATTCAAAAAGGGTTCACCAAGGATAATAGACATACTATCGTCCCCGGGAATATCAAGAATAACAAAGTGCGTTAAGATAGTGACATTTGCAACCACAACAGGCACATCCTCACAAATACCGACAGGTATAGCAGTTGATTTATCAGCCACTTGCAAAGATATCTCAGTAGGTGTCAACTTATTCAATTCAAGTCTACGATATAAAGAGAGAGGCATAACACTAACATCGGCTCCTAAATCACATAAAGCAGTTTTAACATAATTTCTTTTAATAGAGCAAGGTATAGTGGGTACTCCGGGATCACCAAGTTTCTTAGGTATTCCACCCTTAAAGGTATAGTTGGCAAGAATGGTGGAAATCTCAGTTTCAGGTATTTCCTCTTATTAGTGATGATATCTTTCATATATTTAGCATAAGGGTTTGTTTTAAGCATATCAGTTAAGCGCATGCGTAAGAAAATAGGTATAATCATTTTAACAAAACGCTCAAAGTCCTCATCATCCTTTGTCTTGGATGGTTTAGGAGGAAAGGGCATGGGTTTCTGAACCCATGGTTCTCTTTGTCTACCATGCTTCCTAGCAACAAAATCTCTCTTATCATAACATTGGTTTCTTGATTGTGGGTTATCAAGACTAACAGCGGGTTCAATTTCTATTTCATTGTTATTACTAGGTTGAGCAATTGCATGAACATCATTATTAGCATTATCATCAGGTTCATGTTCATCTCCGGATTGTGTTTCAGCATCAGAGATAGAGGTATTATTAGGATTCTCAGGTGTTTCTACATTAGGTTCACTAGAGGTTTGCAAAGTCCTATCATTCTTCTTTTTCTTCTTCTTAGAAGAACTAGGAGCATCTAGATTATTATTCTGAGAATCTTGTTCAATTCTTTTTGGGTGGCCTTCAGGATACAAAGGTTCCTGAGTCATTCTACCAGTTCTAGTAGCCACTCTAACAGAAAAGTCTTTTTATTATTTAATTCAGCAAGCAATTCATTCCGAGCCTTAAGTACTTGTTCAACTTGAGTAGCAACCATAGAAGCATATTTACTAGTCAGTTTAAGTTCACTTTAACTCTAGCTACATAATCATTCAAGCATACTATCGTATAAGCATTATTCTTCAATTGCCTACCAACATAATCATTGAAATTTGCTTGTCTATTCATGAAATTGTCAAATTCATCTAAGCAAGGGCTATGAAATTTAGTAGATGGGATTTCATATTTATCATATCTATAGAGAGAATTTACCTTTACTACCTTTGTCGGATCATCAAGACAATGTGTTTCTTCAACAGGAGGTATATTAAGACCATGTATTTCTTCAATAGGAGGTAAATTCTTAATATCTTCAGCTTTAATACCTTTTCTTTCATTGATTTATTTGCCTCTTGCATATCTTCGGGACTGAGAAATAGAATACCTCTCTTCTTTGGAGTGGGTTTAGGAATAGGCTCAGGAGTTGGCTCAATTGGTTCAGGAATTTCCTCAGGAATTGGCTCAGGGAGAGTCCAATTATTTTCATTAGTCAACATATTATTCAATAGTAACTCAGCTTCGTCGATTGTTCTTTCCCTGAAAACACAACCAGCACAACTATCCAAGTATTCCTTGGAAGCATCAGTTAGTCCATTATAGAAGATATCAAGTATTTAATTTTTCTTAAGTGGATGATCAGGGAAAGCATTAAGTAACCGGAGGAGCCTCCCCCAAGCTTGTGGGAGACTCTTCTTTGATTTGCACAAAATTATATATTTCCCGCAAGGCATCTTGTTTCTTGTGAGCAGGGAAATATTTAGCAGAGAAGTAATAAATCATATTCTGGGGACTACGCACACAACCAGGAGCAAGAGAATTATACCAAGTCTTAGGATCACCCTTTAATGAGAATGGAAATATCTTAAGGATATAAAAGTAGCGAGATCTATCATCATGAGTAAACAGGGTAGCTATATCATTCAACTTGGTAAGATGTGCCACAACAGTTTCAGATTCAAGGTCGTAAAAAGGTTCGGATTCTACCAAAGTAATAATTTCAGGATCAACAGAGAATTCATAATCCTTATCAGTGACACAAATAGGTGAAGCAGCAAAAGCAGGGCCAGGTTTCATTCTAGCATCAAGAGATTGCTGTTTCCATTTAGCTAATAATTTCTTAAGATCATATCTATCTTTGCAGGCAAAAATAGCTTCAGCAGCTTCTTTATTCATAACATAACCCTCAGGAACAACAGGCAATACATAATCACTAGGAGAATTTTCATCATCACTATCATCAATAATAGCATCTTCAATAGTTTCATTCTCTCTAGTCCTAGCAAGTTGTTCATCAAGAAATTCACCTAATGGCACAGTAGTATCATGCACAGAAGTACTTTCATCATAAGTATCATGCAAAGCAGAAGTGGCATCATCTATAACATGCGACAAATCAGAATTCATAGCAGTAACAAGTTTAGGTGTCGCAAGCTTATTAATAGCAGAAGGAGAATCTAGTGCAGAGCTAGATGGCAGTTCCTTACCTCCCCTCGTAGTTGAGGGATAGATCTTGGTTTTAGAGTCGTTCAAATTCTTCATAGTGATAAACACATATAAATCCCAAGTGACTCAGAGAATAGAGCTATTCTCCCCGGTAACGGCGCCAGAAATTAGTCTTGATGACCCACAAGTGTAGGGGATCGCAACAGCTTTCGAGGGTAAATTATTCAACCCAAATTATGGATTCGACACAAGGGGAGCCAAAGAATATTCTTGAGTATTAGCAGTTGAGTTATCAATTCAACCACACCTGGATAACTTAGTATCTGCAGCAAAGTATTTAGTAGCAAAGCAGTATGATAGTAGTGGTAACAGTGGTAAAAGGTAAAGATAGTAGTAGCAATATTTTTGGTGTTTTGTAGTAGTTGTAATAGTAGCAACGGAAAAGTAAATAAGCGAAGCACAATATGTGAAAAGCTCATAGGCAATGGATCAGTGATGGATAATTATGCCGGATGCGATTCCTCATGTAATAGCTATAACATAGGGTGACACAGAACTAGCTCCAATTCATCAATGTAATGTAGGCATGTATTCCAAATATAGTCATACATGCTTATGGAAAAGAACTTGCATGACATCTTTTGTCCTACCCTCCCGTGGCAGCGGGGTCCTAGTGGAAACTAAGGGATATTAAGGCCTCATTTTAATAGATAACCGGACCAAAGCATTAACTCATAGTGAATACATGAACTCCTCAAACTACGGCCATCACCGAGAAGTATCCCAATTATTGTCACTTCGGGGTTGTCGGATCATAACACATAATAGGTGACTATAGACTTGCAAGATAGGATCAAGAACACACATATATTCATGAAAACATAATAGGTTCAGATCTGAAATCATGGCACTCGGGCCCTAGTGACAAGTATTAAGCATAGCAAAGTCATAGCAACGTCAATATCAGAACATAGTGGATACTAGGGATCAAATCCTACCAAAACTAACTTGATTACATGATGAATCTCATCCAACCCATCACCGTCCAGCAAGCCTACGATGGAATTACTCACGCGGTGGTGAGCATCATGAAATTGGTGATGGAGGATGGTTGATGATGACGACGACAACACATCCCCCTCTCCGGAGCCCCGAATGGACTCCAGATCAGCCCTCTCGAGAGAGATTAGGGCTTGGCAGCGGCTCCGTATCGTAAAACGCGATGAAACTTTCTCTCTGATTTTTTTCTCCGTGAGACGGAATATATGCAGTTGGAGTTGAGGTCGGCGGAGCCTCAGGGGGCCCACGAGATAGGGGGCGCGCCCTATAGGGGGGGCGCCCCCCACCCTCGTGGACAGGGTGTGGGCCCCCTGGTCTTCATATTTTGCGAGGATTTTTTATATTTTATGAAACTTGTCTCCGAGGATTTCCAGGTCATTCCGAGAACTTTTGTTTCCTACACATGAAACAACATCATGGTAATTCTGCTGAAAACAGCGTCAGTCCGGTTAGTTTCATTCAAATCATGCAAGTTAGAGTCCAAAACAAGGGCAAAAGTGTTTGGAAAAGTAGATACGTTGGAGACGTATCAGTCTCCCAATTGCACTAGAGTCAATATCTAGATTACATAGTAATGATTCTAACACCCATGGAGCTTTGGTGCTGATCATGTTTTGCTCGTGGAAGAGGCTTAGTCAACGAGTTTGCAACATTCAGATCCGTATGTATCTTGCAAATCTTGATGTCCCCTTCCTACACTTGATGACAGATGGAATTGAAGCGTCTCTTGATGTGCTTGGTACTCTTGTGATTCCTTTGCCAATGCAATTGCACCAGTATTGTCACAAAAGATTTTCATTGGACCCGATGCACTAGGTATGACACCTAGATCGGATATCAACTCCTTCATCCAAACTCCTTCATTTGCTGCTTCAGAAGCAGCAATGTACTCCGCTTCACAAATAGATCCCGCCACGACGCTCTGCTTGGAACTGCACCAACTGACAGCTCCTCCATTCAATAAAAATACGTATCCGGTTTGTGACTTAGATTCATCCGGATCAGTGTCAAAGCTTGCATCGACGTAACCGTTTACAACACGCTCTTTTTCACCTCCATAAACGAGAAACATATCCTTAGTCCTTTCAGGTATTTCAGGATGTTCCTGACCGCTGTCCAGTGCTCCACTCCGGGATTACTTTGGTACCTCCCTGCTATGCTTATATCAAGGCATACATCAGGTCTGGTACACAGCATTGCATACATGATAGAACATGTGGCTGAAGCATAGGGAATTATACGATCGAAAGTATGTCTAGAGGGGGGGGGGGTGATTAGACTACTTGACCAAATAAAAGCTTATCCTTTTCCCAATTTTAGTTCTTGGTAGATTTTAACAATTATGGACAAGTCAAGCAATCTTAACACAATTCAAGCAAGCATGCAAAGATTATATGAGCAGCGGAAAGTAAAGCATGCAACTTGCAAGAATGTAAAGGGAAGGGTTTGGAGAGTGCAAACGCAATAGGAGACACAGATGTTTTTGTCGTGGTTCCGATAGGTGCTGCTATCGTACATCCACGTTGATGGAGACTTCAACCCACGAAGGGTAACAAATGCGCGAGTCCATGGAGGGCTCCACCCAAGAAGGGTGCATGAAGAAGCAACCTTGTCTATCCCACCATGGCCGTCGCCCACGAAGGACTTGCCTCACTAGCGGTAGATCTTCACGAAGTAGGCGATCTCCTTGCCCTTACAAACTCCTTGGTTCAACTCCACAATCTTGTCGGAGGCTCCCAAGTGACACCTAGCCAATCTAGGAGACACCACTCTCCAAGAAGTAACAAATGGTGTGTTGATGATGAACTCCTTGCTCTTGTGATTCAAATGATAGTCTCCCCAACACTCAACTCTCTCTCACAGGATTTGGATTTGGTGGAAAGAAGGTTTGAGTGGAAAGCAACTTGGGGAAGGCTAGAGATCAAGATTCATATGGTACGATTGGAATATCTTGGTCTCAACACAAGTGTAGGTGGTTCTCGGAAAATGTAAGTTGGAAGTGTAGGTTCGTTATGATGGCTCTCTCCACGAATGAAGAGGAGGTGGAGGGGTATATATAGCCTCCACACAAATTCTAACCGTTACACACAACTTACCAATCTCGGTGGGACCGAATTGAGAAACTCGGTCAGACCGATTCAGTAAATCTAGTGACCGTTAGGATTATCAGTGGGACCGACATGCAACTCGGTAGGACCGATATGGTTAGGGTTAGGGCATAACGTAATCTAGGTGAGACCGATTACACAAACTCGGTGAGACAAATTTTGGTAATAAGCTAACCAGAGAGTTGGTCAGGTAAACTCGGTGGGACCGATTCGCTCATCTCGGTTGGACGAAACATTACGAAAAGGAAACAGAGAGTTTACATTGCAATCTCGGTGGGACCGATCGCTCATCTCGGTGGTACCAAAACGTTACGAAGGGAAACAGAGAGATTACAATCCCATCTCGTTGAGACTGAGATCCCTATCGGTGAGACCGATTTGCCTAGGGTTTCTGGCAGTGGCTATGACATCTGAACTCGGTGGCACCGGATAGAAAGAATCGGTGCGGCCGAGTTTGACTTTTGGTTTAGGTCATATGTGGATGTGAGAAAGTAGTTGAGGGCTTTTGAGCATATCAGTAAGCACTTTGAGCAAGAACCTCATTAAGCAACACCTCATCCCTCCTTAATAGTATTGGCTTTTCCTATAGACTCAATGTGATCTTGGATCACTAAAATATAAAATGTAGAGTCTTGAGCTTTGAGCTTGAGCCAATCCTTTTGTCCTTAGCATTTTGAGGGTCCACTTTTCTCATCCATGCCATGCCAATCATTGAGCTTTCCTGAAATATTTATCTTGGAATAGTATTAGCTCAATGAGCTATATGTTGTTAGGAATTACCAAAACCACCTAGGGATAGTTGCACTTTCAGGAATGACTTTCATTTTCTCTCTATCTTCTGCAGTGGTCGGGAATTGAGTCTGACTCAACTTCACACCTTGTAACACAGGCAAGAACCCTTTCTTTGACTAATCCATTTTGAACTTCTTCAAAACTTGATCAAGGTATGTGCTTTGTGAAAGTCCAATTAAGCGTCTTGATCTATCTCTATAGATCTTGATGACCAATATGTAAGCAGCTTCTCCGAGGTCTTTCATAGAAAAACTCTTATTCAGGTATCCCTTTTTGCTATCCAGAAATTCTATATCATTTCCAATCAACAATATGTCATCCACATATAATATTAGAAGTGCTACAGAGCTCCCACTCACTTTCTTGTAAATACAGGCTTCTCCAAAAGTCTGTATAAAACCATATGCTTTGATCACACTATCAAAGCGTTTATTCCAACTCCAAGAGGCTTGCACCAGTCCATAAATGGATCGCTGGAGCTTGCACACTTTGTTAGCACCCTTTGGATGTACAAAACCTTCCGGTTGCATCATATACAACTCTTCTTCCAGAAATCCATTCAGGAATGCAGTTTTGACATCCATCTCCCAAATATCATAATCATAAAATACGGCAATTGCTAACATGATTCGGACAAACATAAGCATCGCTGCGAGTGAGAAAGTCTCATCGTAGTAAACTCCTTGAACTTGTTGAAAACCTTTCACAAAAAGTCGAGCTTTGTAAACAGTAACATTACCGTCTGCGTTGATCTTCTTCTTAAAGATCCATTTATTTTCTATGGCTTGTCGATTATCGGGCAAGTCCACCAAAGTCCACACTTTGTTCTCATACATGGATCCCATCTCAGATTTCATGGCCTCAAGCCATTTCGTGGAATCTGGGCTCATCATCTCTTCCTCATAGTTCGTAGGTTCACCATGATCTAGTAACATGACTTCCAAAACATGATTAACGTACCACTCTGGTGCGGATCTTACTCTGGATGACCTACGAGGTTCGGTAGTAACTTGATCTGAAGCTTCATGATCATCATCATTAACTTCCTCACTAATTGGTGTAGGAATCACAGGATCTGATTTCTGTGATGACCTACTTTCCAATAAGGGAGAAGGTACAATTACCTCATCAAGTTCTACTTTCCTCCCACTCACTTCTTTCGAGAGAAACTCCTTCTCTATAAAGGATCCATTCTTAGCAACAAAGATTTTGCCTACGGATCTGTGATAGAAGGTGTACCCAACAGTTTCCTTTGGGTATCCTATGAAGACGCACTTCTCTGATTTGGGTTCGAGCTTATCAGGTTGAAGCCTTTTCACATAAGCATCGCGACCCCAAACTTTAAGAAACGACAACTTTGGTTTCTTGCCAAACCATAGTTCATAAGGCGTCGTCTCAACGGATTTTGATGGTGCCCTATTTAAAGTGAACGCAATCGTTTCTAAAGCATAACCCCAAAACATAGCGGTAAATCAGTAAGAGACATCATAGATCGCACCATATCCAAGAAAGTACGGTTACGACGTTCGGACACACCATTTCTTTGTGGTCTTCCAGGTGGCGTTAATTGTGAAACTATCCCATGTTGTTTCAAATGAAGACCAAACTCGTAACTCAAATATTCTCCTCCACGATCAGATCGTAGAAACTTTATTTTCTTGTTACGATGATTTTCCACTTCACTCTAAAATTCTTTGAACTTTTCAAATGTTTCAGACTTATGCTTCATTAAGTTGATATAACCATATCTGCTCAAGTCATCTGTGAAGGTAAGAAAATAATGATACTCGCCACGAGCCTCAACACTCATTGGACCGCATACATCGGTATGTATTATTTCCAATAAGTCAGTAGCTCGTTCCATTGTTCTAGAGAACGGAGTTTTAGTCATCTTGCCCATGAGGCACAGTTCGCAAGCACCAAGTGATTCATAATCAAGTGATTCCAAAAGTCCATCGGCATGGAGTTTCTTCATGCTCTTTACACCGATATGACCCAAACGGCAGTGCGACAAATAAGTTGCACTATCATTATCAACTTTGCATCTTTTGGCTTCAATACTATGAATATGTGTATCATCACTATCGAGATTCAACAAAAATAGACCACTCATCAAGGGTGCATGACCATAAAAGATATTACTCATATAAATAGAACAATCATTATTCTCTGATTTAAATGAATAACCGTCTCGCATCAAACAAGATCCAGATATAATGTTCATGCTCAACGCTGGCACCAAATAACAATTATTCAGGTCTAAAACTAATCCCCATGGTAGATGTAGAGGTAGTGTGCCGACGGCGATCACATTGACCTTGGAACCATTTCCCACGCGCATCTTCACCTCATCCTTAGCCAATCTTCGTTTAATCCGTAGCCCCTGTTTCGAGTTGCAAATATGAGCAATAGAACCAGTATCAAATACCCAGGCGCTACTACGAGCATTAGTAAGGTACACATCAATAACATGTATATCAAATATACCTTTCACTTTGCCATCCTTCTTATCCGTCAAATGCTTGGGGCAGTTTCACTTCCAGTGACCAGTCCCTTTGCAGTAGAAGCACTCAGTTTTAGGCTTAGGCCAGACATGGGTTTCTTCTTTTGAGCATCAACTTTTTTGCCGTTCTTCTTGCAGTTACCCTTCTTCCCTTTACCCTTTTTCTTGAAACTAGTGGTCTTGTTCACCATCAACACCTGATGCTCCTTTTTGATTTCTACCTCCGCAGCTTTTAGCATCGCGAAGAGCTCAGGAATAGTCTTGTTCATCCCTTGCATATTGTAGTTCATCATGAAGCCTTTATAGCTTGGTGGCAATGATTGAAGAACTCTGTCAATGATACTATCATCAGGAAGATTAACTCCCAGCTGAGTCAAGTGGTTATGGTACATAGACATTCTGAGTATGTGTTCACTGAAAGAACAATTCTCCTCCATTTTGCAGTTGTAGAACTTGTTGGAGACTTCATATCTCTCAACTCGGGCATTTGCTTGAAATAATAACTTCAACTCTTGGAACATCTCATATGCTCCATGACATTCAAAACGTCTTTCAAGTCCTGACTCTAAGCCATAAAGCATGGCACACTGAACTATCGAGTAGTCATCAGCTTTGCTCTGCCAGACATTCTTAACGTCATCAGTAGCATCTACAGCAGGCCTGGCACCCAGTGGTGCTTCCAGGACGTAATTCTTCTGTGTAGTAATGAGGATAATCCTCAAATTACGGACCCAGTCCGTGTAGTTGCTGCCATCATCTTTCAACTTAGCTTTCTCTAGGAACGCATTAAAATTCGAAGGACGGTAGCACGGGCCATTGATCTACAATAACATAGACATGCAAAATAACTATCAGGACTAAGTTCATGATGAATTAAAGTTCAATTGATCATATTACTTAAGAACTCCCACTTAGATAGACATCCCTCTAGTCATCTAAGTGATCACGTGATCCAAATCAACTAAACCATGTACGATCATCATGTGAGATGGAGTAGTTTTCAATGGTAAACATCACCATGTTGATCATATCTACTATATGATTCATGTTCGACCTTTCGATCGTGTTTCGGGGCCATATCTGCATATGCTAGGCTCGTCAAGTTTAACCCGAGTATTCTGCGTGTGCAAAACTAGCTTGCACCCATTGTATGTGAACGTAGAGCTTATCACACCCGATCATCATGTGGTGTCTCGGCACGACGAACTGTAGCAATGGTGCATACTCAGGGAGAACACTTATACCTTGAAATTTAGTAAGGTATCATTTATAATGCTACCACCATACTAAGCAAAATAAGATGCATAAAAGATAAACATCACATGCAATCAAAATATGTGACATGATATGGCCATCATCATCTTGTGCTTATGATCTCCATCTCGGAAGCATCGTCATGATCTCCTGGGCGCGACTGGACCCGGCGCCGTCCGGCGCGTCTTGACGATCGTCGCTGCCGAGGCGGTCAGCGCCATCACGGTGAGGGCCAGCGGCGGCAGCGCTGGCCGACGTTCATCGCAGCCAGCGGTTTCTTGGGTGGACCGAGCCTCGCCGAGGCGGAACAACGATGTAGCCGTGCCCGGCAGGCGAACGCAGCGCCGCCGACGCTGCGCCTGATGCAGTAGCGGCGACCTCCTCGAAGGTGCGCCCGTCCTAGAGCTGATGCCGCCGCTGGTTGTGTTCCGTCGGGCGGGCGCGGGCCGGCGTACGCATGGAGGCGGCAAAGGTGGTCGTCGGTGTGGCGGTCCGCCCAGCGGGGTTCTTTGAGGCGTCTTGAAATCGTGAAGTTCCTCCGGCGAGAGGCGCGCCCGGTACAGGCCGACGGCGCAGGCAAAGAGGTGGGTGCCAACCTCGCACCGGCGCCACCGCACGCTTGCCGTCGGCCAGCGCCACCTCGTCGGGAGGCGCACGTCGGGAGCGGCGGGGATGACGAAGTGGGCGAGCTCCTCCGCCTCCTCGATGGTCAAGGTGGAGTGGGCCATCGCCGGTGAGAGGGAGAGGTAGGGCGCAAGAGGGGCGTCGCCGGCGGTAGGGGAGAAGGAGAGGGGAGGCGAGGGGCGGTGTGAGAGCCACGGCTGGGCGAGGCGCTTTTTATAGGAGTGGTGGGCGGGGTGGGTGCCGGCGATCAATGTCGGGCCAGCCGAGCGGTCAAGGGCGCAGAAGGCCAGGCGGCGGCGTGCGAATCGGCGCCGGCGATTAATGCCGAGCTGTCAAGGGCACAGGAGGCCAGGCGTCGGCGTCTTGTGGCGGTCAGCGGTGGCGTCTTGCAGCGTCGCGTCGGCGGTGGCGTCTGAATCGGCGCCGCCATGACCGACGCCGCCCGACGGATGTCTCACCGCTACCGGCATTAATGGCTTCACAAGCCGTACCGCGCCGGGATTAATGTATTAATCTAATTAGGTTTAGTACCTGTGGGCCCGCCCTCCTCCTCACGCGGCGTACACCGCCCACGTGCAGACGTCTGTGGGCCGTCTGACCGCGTCTGATCATGCACCTCGCTTCGCCATGATGCCGCCCCAAACTAAATTTCCCATCCTACCCCTACTCACTTATCCTCACGAAGGGGTATCTTTTAATCTCGACCGTTGATATGTCCAGGGGGTTGTACCGAAGAAGAAGTGAAAAACTAAATGTAGCCCATTTCATCAGAATTTGTACAAGAACGCGGGGATGAGCGTATGGCAGCAAGGGAGGCGGCTCGGCTCGGACCGGCCATGGCGCTAGCCCTTCTGATTCCCCACCGGCCTCCTTAGTCCCCTAGCCACAACCGGCTCCAATCCCTCGTCTGCTATTGTGCTGTGGGAGGAAGAGGAAGAGTAGGCATGCTTTCTGCTGCATCCAGCATCCACACGGTCAGATTGATGAGCCTAAACTCTGGGTGAGCTCCTTCACGACCATTTTGTTTACTTTACTGAGTAGTGAGAACTCAGGCAGAGTTGTGGCATTTATTTATGTTTCGGTTTACGTTTAGATTCAGATTTAGATTAGATAATAGCTCGAACTCAAGCAGAGTTGTTTTTCTTAATTTTTCAGTTTACATTCAGATTGGTTTTGTTTCTGAATTCGGTTTAATTTGTGTACTCTGTATCCTCCAGATTTCTATACACGGTTGATTTCTGCATTCGGGTTGGTTATACTGTGATCACCGGGTTATGAAAATCTGTATTTAAAAAAACATGATCTTGGTTTATTTCAGGCTTTGAAAAGGCTTCAATATTCAGAAACTGTTGCCCAGAGAGTTGTCGATGAAGCACTACGCCTGCTGCAGATGTCAAAGTACTTGATCTACTTTGATGACCGCCAGCGGTCTAGCCTTGATGTGATCTCTGACATATACTCCATCCTGGGAGATGAAGCAGCAAGGACTAGCAACATGGATGTGAAATTTGGTCATTCTCTTAACCTTATCTCCAGAAAGTATAATCTCTACCTATGGCTACATTAATTAGTCCATTGCTTGGCATTGATTGCTAACAGAAATTCTCTCCTGCTCCAATGTTTGTGAAAATATGGGTGCACTGAGGCTCAGCTGAAGGAATGCCTGGAGGAGTATGCATCCTTGAACGTGTGGCAGATCCACCCAAGCACATTCGACATACACTTCAGCGACGCCTGATCCAGGAACAAACATTCCATTATAATCAGACGATTGTGATGCATGATTAGGGCGTCTGATGCCATTGTTTGGGATCTATTAAGTTTGAAAGACCTTGGTGATAACACATGCAGATTGATTACAGTTTTACAATTTTTATGCGTAAATCGAAGTACAGTGGTAGTCCTGAGAAGGTTTGCACATTTATTTCGTAATTGGGGAATCAATTGTTGACCAAGTTGCTCCATTGTAATTCCTGCCGATAATTTTATTCTTCTCACTCCGTTTTTTTGGGTGCTGTTAATGATGCTGGTTGTTTGCATATTGTCTAAAGATATAATCCTCACTCCAGGTGAAAAGGCTGGAACTACTACTCACAGTGAAAGAATCTGCTATGGACGTTACTTCAAATCTTGAAGCCAAAAGGTGTCTTACCTTTTTCACCAACTCTTTGTTTATGGATATGCATGATCCTCCTAAAGTCCGAAACACGCTTTCGTTTTTGTAAGTCCTTATATATAACTTGCACATTAATTTTACCAACCCTCTTTGACCTTGCATGTATCACATATTTTCTCAAACTGTGGTCAAGTACATATAGTAATTATTTCTGTAAGTTGCAAATAGAAATGTAGCACTAAAACGATAAGGTTGTATTAACTTCCTCTTTCTTTTCTTTTCATCTGCTTTTGATTCATATTTCGATTATTTGTTGTTACTGATGATAAGATTTTATTTTATGTGTAGTTCATTGACTCCTTATTACAATGAGCATGTCCTTCTTTCCATAAAAGAGCTTGAGGAGGTAAATGAAGATGGTGTTTCCACTCTGTTCTACCTACAGAAAATTTACCCAGGTTGAGGGAAGAGGAAGAACATTTTCTGTTTGACCAGTCACGAATAACAATGTATATTCTGAAGCAACCTGTCATTTACTGTTTGTCTATGCTTATGCATGCAGATGAAGGGATGAGGTAAATGAAGATGGTGTTTCCACTCTGTTCTACCTACAGAAAGTTTACCCAGTTGAGGGAAAAGGAAGAACATTTTCTCTTTAAGCAGTCACAAATAACAAAGTATATTCTGAAGCGACCTGGCATTTATTGTGTGTGCCTATGCTTATTATGCAGATGAATGAGCTTCCAAGAAAGGGTTCATTGGGGGGAAGAACTTAAAGAAAATGAAGAACCACTGAAGGAAGAGCTTCGTCCATGAGCTTTGGATAAAGAGGTCAAACGGTAATTTGAACAGGTACTATTGATTAACACTATTTTGTTGATTTAAGCTACACGTATCACCCAATAATGCTTAATCATGTGATTAATCTGAAAACTCATGAAGTTCACCTATGTGTTATTATGCCAACAATTTGGAAATGACAAGTGTTCTGGTCATTCTAATGCCCATGTAAGTGTAGCTCTTCTAATCTTATTAGATTTGCGCCATGCTCCATTTCTGTTCAATAATTGAGCACACAATGCTCTTAAGCTTACTTAAATTGAGAAGGAAGCTTAAGATGTAGCTTCCACACCCGTCTTGATGTAGTTAAAGATGTAGCTTCTGCACCCGTATTGGTGTAGTTAAAACTTCAAACGAATGCAAGGGAAATTCGGGGATGTAGTTTGCTCTGCTTCATTCTATTTTTTGTTCAACTTTAACAAATGATTCCTGATAAATATTCCCTCTTTTATATTTATCTTTATCATTCTAGCTGATTTGTGCTGACACTGACAACCTCTAATTGCAGTACATATCCAGAGTCTTTTAACTTCTCTTTTTAGCTTTTGGTTTTCAATTCTGTTACATACGAATGATGGGTTTTTCTTTTATATTTGTTGTTTAAGAAAAGCTAATAATTACTCATATTATTATGATTGTTGATTCCATTCAATACAAATCCTTTTAGGCAATTTAAATCTCAGCAATGTGGTATTTCACTAAACATGCGCTCAAATTCTTCCAAGTTAGGCAATTTAAATCTCAGCGAATGTAGTTCCCATTGCTGCACATATTGGTTCTTCCTAAATTTATTCATTAGGTAGTCAATGCTTTTCTTATTACTACATTTTGCACATAGCCAGATTCTTTAATAGCCACCATAGTACTTATTAGGTTATTTGTTCTATTACCGAAAAAGGCTTTCACCCCGCTTTTGCGGCAATAAGAGCATACCTCCTATGTTGCAATGTCCAAACCAGAATTAGGCATGATTTTGGATTATCCAGTGAAACTTTTCAGTTCTACCATGTATACTTGGTGCTTGGATTTAGTATTAGACCTGAAGATTCTACATAAATACAAATGATGTGTGGATTTTCCTGTTGAAACTGCTTCTGTGTAATAATATTTCTGGAATGACATTGTCAGTACTGCATTTTTGCTGGTCTTGTAACGAATGAAAAGTACGGCCACCTACCTGGCATCGTACATGCACGCCTCTCAAAGATTTGCAGTACTTTCGTTCCCTATTTCAGCAAGTGTATAGATGAGGAAAACTGATGCTCATTTGGACTGTATAAACACGTTAACAACTACATCAACATGATTAGTACGCAGAGTCACGCCCAGGAGGCGCGCCAAGGGCGCACCCCAGCTACTAGTGCCTGATGAAAAAACAGTACAAACTACTCAGCCCAGAAACAAGGTTCTAACTGCAATGGGGGTAAAAAAAAGGTTCTAACCACAAAATTTAGCTTTTCACAACAAATGAATTTGTTAGTGCTTAATTCTCTCTTTTCTAGGTTTAGACTGATGCTCAAAGCGCGAAGACTACCATGATGAGAAGCAACAACAAAATATCAGCTACAACCTCTTATACGTAAGTAGCAAAAGGTGCCCCCACAAGTTATTTGCATAGCGTTAAATAGTCGGCTATAGCCCCACTATAGCCGGTAATTGCCTTTGGCTCCTAGGTGCATATGCACCCATTGTCGAAATACACATTTCAAAAAGTTAAAAAATTTGGAACAAAAATCCGGCGTGTATATCCGAACATTTTAAGTGCGTGCACAAGGTTTCGGTGAAAAACGACGTCTTTTATGGCTTGTGTAAAAAAGACAATTTCTGATGCTTCATTCTAACTATTCACGAGGCAATTTTTTATCTTTTTTACACACGCCACAAAAAACGTCGTTTTTCATCGAAACCTTGTGCACGCACATAAAATGTCCGGATATACCCGTAGGATTTTTGTTCCGAATTTTTCAACTTTTCAAAATATGTATTTTGATAATGGGTGCATATGCGCCTAGGAGACAAAACACCATTCTCCACTATAGCCCGCTATAGTCTTTTCAACAAGGTGCCGCTAAATGGTCTCATGTACAAATAGCCCGCTATAGCTGATTTGGTAGCCCGCCGCTATTTAGCATAGCCCACTATTTAAAACACTGGTTATTTGTAGGTTGCATCCCAGAACCACATTGATTTTATTTTTTTCATTTTTAGAATGCTACCAATCAAAATGCATCCACTAGCGAGCAAGAAGCTAATATCTCTAAACCTGTAAAAAAAAGAGAAGAAGCTAATATCTCTAAGAAGAAGAAACAAGTCTGAAGCATTAAGAAGAAGAAACAAGTCTGAAGCATTAAGAAGAAGAAACAAGTCTGAAACATAGTATCTGATAATTTTGAGGCTTTAGGTTTTCATCTACTATAGTTGTTGAGCTGCTAGCTCCTTTTGTTAATTGTGCACTGCTGAGTGAATCTACAACAACAAACATAATATTTTTTTTCTTTTTTGGGCTTGTTGAGCTATGCCCTCAGCAGAACCCCAATACTTGTTGTCGTCCTTTGTTGTACTTGTGTGTGTGGTGATTGAACCTTTGTATCCTTTGTGGCTCTACCAGTTGGCTTTATATATAAAGCGAGACGAAAGCCTTTTTCGGTAATTCAATTAGCCAATGTTTACCTGCTCATGACCCTGCATTGCGGTTCTTTTCTTCCAGATAGAAGAGGGCAGTGCACGCAATTTGTAGAGAGAGATTTTAACATGAAACAAACGGACATTAGAGCAAAATCAATTTTCACATTTACAACATTTAGCAACAGGAACAGTGTTGTTATGTTTAGCAAAAAAAAAAAGATTTTCTTGAGCTCTTTTATGGTGTACATTTTTCGCGTTACTTGGCCTTTTTCTTGGCAAAACTCTTGCCCAATTTTTTTCCTTCTATTAAAATCTAGCATGCTGAATAGCGGTCCGAAAAAACGAAATAAACAGCAATCTTCAGGTCATGAAGCAAAAGATAGAGTTTGTTTACTGAGGAAATAAGTTGGGTGGAAAAATAGTGGGTCACTTTTGCAGAAAACATGAATGAAAAACTAGTAGATATGTGTGTTATATAACCAAGTAGTTTTTCTAGCTCTCCTCGAGTGAATTTTGTAGCTATAAGCCTAATTTTTGAACTCCCGTGTGATGTGTCATCAGTCAAATCATGTCCCTCAACTGTCAGTTTTCTTGTTTGAATGGAACTGTCAGTTTTCTTGTTTGTGTGCTTTGTACCTAAATTTGTGAAATCCGAATGCCCTTCATGTTCAGTCCCCCTTATGTGCATGCGTTAGTTTTTGCATGCACACCAGTGTTGTGCATGAGCTATTTTGCCCAGATACCAGCTGGGGTGCGTATCCGGTACATACGGCGTGAACCAGCAAATGTCAGAAGAAAAGTACGTACAGTTGCCAGCAATTGATGCTTCGACGCAAAAAAAAAAAAAAAACATCGCCCGTGCTGACGTGCACGCGGAGCATCCTACCGATCGAACTACCTCGCGTGGCGGGGCTTCGTTATCTAGCTGCTGCTTATACAAGGCCACAGTACAACTCACGCACCAAGCAACCAACACAGCCGGACGCACGCACGCACAACGGCGCTATCCATGGCCGCCTCTGCCGCCGACAACGACATTGCCAAGCTTGCGATCACCTCGCTTCCCCTCGACACACGGTTCCGCCCGTTCCATTTGAGGCAGTACGGCGGGTTCTGGCTCTTGGAGGAGTTCCTCATTGCCGTTCCGGCCATCCACTCGGTCTTCAAGCAGAGGCCCTCGGACGTCTTCCTTGCCAGCTTTCCCAAATGCGGCACCACCTGGCTCAAGGCCCTCGCCTTCGCCACGCGCTACCGGCCGAGCACCCGCCGCGTGACCCCGACCACCCGCTCCGCCGTGGCAACCCCCACGACGTCGTCAAGTACTTGGAGATAGCGTTCGGGCAGCCGATGGGCGACAGTGAAGCACACGATGTCTTCGCGGCGCTCCCTTCGCCACGCGTGCTCGCCACACACCTCCCCTGCTCTCTCCTGCCACGGCGCATGACCGTGGAGGAGTCCGGCTGCCGGATCGTGTACATCTGCCGGGACCCAAAGGATGCGCTCGTCTCCTTGTGGTTCTTCGCCAAGAAGGGGGCGGCCGCCATTGCACGAACACTAGCACGAGCCGACGAGGACACGGACATGCAGCAACAGCCGCCGCCGCCCTACACATTCGAGGAGGCGTTCGAGCTGTTCTGTGATGGCATATGCGTCAGCGGCCCGCAGTGGCGCCACGTGCTGGGCTACTGGGAGATGAGCAGGAAGCGGCCGGAGAAGGTGCTCTTCCTCCGGTACGAGGAGATGCTCCGGGACCCCGTGAGCAACGTGAAGAAGCTGGCGGAGTTCATGGGGTGCGCGTTCTCCGGTGAGGAAGAGGCGGCCGGGGTGGTGCAGGCCATCGTCGAGCTGTGCAGCTTCCGGAGCTTGAAGAACATGAAGGTGAACAAGAGTGGCAGCCAGGGTCCGGCAGCACATGAGTCCTTCTTCCGGAAGGGTGTGGTAGGGGACTGGAGCAACCACATGACGCCGACGATGGCGGAGCGGCTGGACAAGATCGTCGAGGACGCACTGCAAGGCTCGGGGTTCAGCTTCGCAGTCGCAGGGTCTTCCTCGTTAATGTGCTAGCGACATGGATGCATGCATGCATGCATGATGTTGTACCCTCGATATATGTTGAGCCCTTTGTGCGCTGTGCTTGATTTTTGATAACTCAAAAATAAAGCTTGTCGTGGCGCATTTACAAACACAATGGTGTCCAGTCCTTCGATTTTGCATCGGAATAATAGATGACAGATAAATAGGTTGCTAGTGAATTGGGAATCAGCTTCAGTAAGACAGACAAATCAGTGTTGGCGGCCATGGCACAAATCGATGAATCAGCTTCACCAGGAAAACAATTGTCGGCCATTCAAAGTCAACTACTCCGATCCAAATTACAAGAAAAATACTGTAATATTTTTCACTAGTTCAGTACTGATATCATGAATAGCCACAGGTGCAACCTACTACACTACATCACAGATGCTAATCTCGCTCGAAACCTTTAGGGTGGACGCGGTCGGGTTCAGCGACGATCGACGCGGTGGGGATCGGCGCAGCGGGGCAGTGCATCTCCTCTTAGCTTCTCCCAGCTTCATGTAAGCGATCTTCTTGCCGGCAGCATTGGTCGTCGCGAGCGGGACGGGCGCGGATTGGGGCGGCGGCGGCGGAGCAGAGCGTTTCTTCCCAACCGCTTCCTTGGTAGCGTTTGCCGACTTGACAGCGGCAGGGCCGTTTGAGATGGAAGAGATCGGCGCGGATCGGCATGCTGACGAAGAGGCAGGTGACTTCTCGGGAATTCTCACGCTCGCTACGCCGGAAACCTTCATGGCGGTCCTCATCGTCCGCGGGACAGGGGGCCTCTTCGGAGCTTCTCCCAGGTCCAAGTAAGCGATCTTCTTGCCGGCAGCATTGGTTGTGGCGATTCTGGCAAACGGGATGAGCGCAGGTCGGTGCGGCGGCGGCGGAGCAGTGCGTTTGTTTGCTACCCCTTCCTTCGTAGCGTTGACCCGGTTCATGGTGACAGCGCCGGTTGACGTGGAGGAGATCACAGCCGATTGGCGTGGCGACGGCGGCGCAAAGGACTTTCTTACAACTCTCTCCTTGGCCGCGTTGACGACCTTCCTGCGGCGCTCGAGATCACGACGGATCTGGTCCTGCATCGTCGAGGCCAAGCACTGCGCCATGAGCGTGGGCGTGCTGATGGTTGCGGAGCAACGACAGGAGGGATCGATCGGCGAGGGTACTGTGAGTTGAAGGGCAGCGGGCCTAGCCCCTAGCTAGGCTTATATCCACCAGGAATTCGCCGAGGTGGAGTCGGACTCGAGGAGAGATGCGTGCGTGCCAAGCACTGCCTGAACCAGGAGGAATCGAGTTGCAAAGCTTCATCTTGGGGCGATGCGTACGTACGTACGTACGTACACGAATTCTGTAGCCTTCGGGGTCCGTCCTAGTTTATTTCAGGTCCTAGTTTATTTCAAAGTCTTGTTGGGTGTAAAACGGAAATACTAACGCCCACACATGTGACAATTGTAGAAGAAAAAAAATAGGCTGTGCAACACAATACATTGATCGGTGCACAAGGCACGTATATATGAGTGCAGAAGGGGGCCGCAACCTCAACTATACAGAGGAATTAGGAAGTGTGTCCAAGACACAATATACACGTACACAATGTATTCAACACCACCTGCAGTCGAAGCAGCGCCGGAGACGCAGAGACTGGAACGAAACTCCTCGAAGGTGGAAGTCGGCTGTCCCTTAGTCATCACATCGGCGAACTGTTGTGCAGTCGGAACATTGAGGACCCGAATACGTCCAAGGGCCACCTACTCGCGCATAAAGTGAATGTCCAGCTCAATGTGCTTAGTCTGGCGATGATGAACGGGGTTGGCGGAAAGGTACACCGTAGAAACGTTGTCACGGTAGACAACCGTAGCCTGGGAGACGTCATGATGCAACTCCTGAAGTAACTGTCGTTGCCAGGTGCACTCGGCGACGGCGTTAGCCACATCTCGGTACTCAGCCTCCGCGCTAGAGCGCGAAACTGTAGGTTGTCGCTTGGACGACCACGAGACGAGTGAAGGACCGAGGTAAACGCAGTAGCCAGAGGTGGACCGACGGGTGTCGGGGCAGCCGGCCCAGTCCGCGTCGGAGTAGGCCACCATCTCCAGAGAAGTGGACGCCGTGAGAGTAAGCCCAAGAGCCATCATGCCGCAGATGAAATGGAGAATCCGCTTCACAGGGGTCCAATGGGAGTCACGAGGGGCGTGCATATGCAGACACACCTGCTGAACAACATACTGTAAATCCGGTCGTGTGAGAGTCAGATACTGAAGAGCACCAACAATGGACCGGTAGAACGGAGCATCCGATGTGGGAGAGCCCTCGAAAGCAGAAACCTTGGCTTTCGTGTCAGCAGGAGTAGCAACAGGGTGACAGTTGAGCATGCCGACACGCTCAAGTAGCTCGTGCGCATACTTCGGCTGATGAAGAAAGAAGCCGTCGGGTCGCCGAATGACCTCAATGCCAAGGAAAAAATGTAGAGCACCCAAGTCCTTGATGGCAAACTCATCACATAACCGGAGAGTAATCTGCTGAAGAAGGGTTGCGGAGGAGGCCGTCAGGATGATGTCGTCAACATAGAGGAGCAAATATGCAATCGTGTCGCCGCGGTGCTAGACGAACAATGAGGCATCCGAGCGAGTGATGCTGAAGCCCAGTGTCTGAAGGAACCCGGCGATACGCTGATACCAGGCGCGAGGTGCTTGCTTGAGCCCGTAGAGAGACCGAGACAGCAAACACACATGCCCAGGAAGAGATGCGTCGACGAAACCGGTTGGCTGCTCACAGTAAACCTGCTCCTCAAGATGGCCGTGAAGGAAGGTGACAGCCATCTGATGAACCGATCAGCCTCGGGAAACTGCCAGCTGGAGAACTATGCGGATCGTGCCCAGTTTGACAACCGGGGCAAACGTCTCAGTGAAGTCGACTCCAGCACACTGCCTAAAACCACGGACCACCGAACGAGCCTTGTAGCGCTCAAGTGTACCATCCGAGCGGGTCTTATGGCGAAAGACCCACTTGCCGCTGATGACATTGGCGCGAGAAGGTCGAGGAATCAGTGTCTAGGTACGGTTCCGCTGAAGAGCATCGAACTCCTCCTGCATCGCGGCAAGCCAATGAGGATCACGAAGGGCTGCGCGAGCGGATGCAGGGATCGGTGACGGCTCAGTGGTGGAGGCGGCGAGAAGATACTTGTCGCTGGAGTACCATAGACTCGGGCGATGAACGCCAGCTCGAGCCCGAGTGACGGGGCGGGATGGCAACTCGGCGACTGGTGAGGCAGTCGGCGAAGGAACCGGCGAGGCCGGCAGTGAGATGGCTGGTGAAAAAGCAGTTCCCGAGGCCGCCGAAGCGCCCGTGCCCGCGGCGTAGGGGGCGAGTGAGGCGGGGGCACCGTCCGAGGCACCTGAGGCGACGGGGCTGGCCGAGACAGCCGGCGACGGGGCGGCGCCTAAGGTGGCTGGTGAAGATACCGGCAACGGGGCGGCCAACGAAGATGCCGGCGAAGCAGCAGCTGCAGGCGAAGATGTCGGCGAGGCAGGTGATGCCGAGGTGTTGGGGAACGTAGCAGAAATTCAAAATTTTCTATGCATCACCAAGATCAATTTATGGAGTAATCTAGCAACGAGGGGAAGGGGAGCGTATCTACATACCCTTGTAGATCGCTAAGTGGAAGCGTTACAAGAACGCGGATGAAGGAGTCGTACTCGTAGCGATTCAGACCGCGATTGATTCCGATCTAAGCGCCGAACAACGGCGCCTCCGCGTTCAACACACGTGCAACCCGATGAAGTCTCCCGTGCCTTAATCCAGCAAGGGGAGAGGGAGAGGTTGGGGAAGGCTCCGTCCAGCAGCAGCACAATGGCGTGGTGGTGATGGAGGAGCGTGGCACTCCAGCAGGGCTTCGCCAAGAACTACGAGAGACGAGGAGGGAGAGGGGTAGGGCTGCGCCAAGAGAGATGGAAACTCATGTGTCTGGCAGCCCCAAAACCCCCACTATTTATAGGAGGAGGGGAGGTGGCTGCGCCCCCATCTAGGATTCCCACCCTAGGGGTGCAGCAGCCCTAGATGGGACTTGGAGGGGGCGGCCAAGGGGGAGAGAGGGGGCGCGCCCTAGGGTGGGCCTTTAGGCCCATCTGCGCCTAGGGTTTCCCCTCTTCCCTCCTAGCTGCGCCTTGGGCCTTGGTGGGAGGCGCACCAGCCCACTCTGGGGCTGGTCCCTTTCCACTCTGGGGCTGGTCCCTTTCCACTCTAGGCCCATGCAAGCCTCCGGGGCTGGTGGCCCCTCCCGGTGGACCCCCAGAACCCTTCCGGTGGTCCCGGTACATTACCGGTGACCCCCGAAACACTTCTGGTGGCCAAAACCTCACTTCCTATATATCATTCTTTACCTCCGGACCATTCCGGAACTCCTCGTGACGTCCGGATCTCATCCGGGACTCCGAACAACATTCGGTAACCACATACAAACTTCCCTTATAACCCTAGCGTCATCGAACCTTAAGTGTGTAGACCCTACGGATTTGGGAATCATGCAGACATGACCGAGACAGCTCTCTGGCCAATAACCAACAACGGGATCTGGATACCCATGTTGGCTCCCACATGTTCCACGATGATCTCATCGGATGAACCACGATGTCAAGGATTCAAGCAATTCCGTATGCAATTCCCTTTGTCAATCGGTACGTTACTTGCTCGAGATTCGATCGTCGGTATCCCAATACCTCGTTCAATCTCGTTACCGGCAAGTCACTTTACTCGTTCCGTAATGCATGATCACGTGACTAAGTACTTAGTCACATTGAGCTCATTATGATGATGCATTACCGAGTGGCCCCAGAGATACCTCTGAAAGCACAAGTGCTCCCTGGATGGTTTTGGTAATTAATGACAACATATCTCTTGTTGGACTAACACTTTTATCTAGTATGTTTCAGATAAGTTCAACAATGGAGTGGCATGGACTAAAGGATGTGGGAACTCCTTCAAGATGCTAAGGACAAAGGATTGGCTCAAGCTTCAAGATCAAGACTCTTCATTTTACATTTTAGTGATCCAAGATCACATTGAGTCTATAGGAAAAGCCAATACTATCAAGGAGGGATGAGGTGTTTCTTAATGAGCCTCTTGCTTCAAGTGCTTAGTGATATGCTCCAAATACCCTCAACTACTTTCCCACTTCCACACATATGTCCTAAACCTAAAGTCAAACTCGGACCCACTGATTCTTTCTATCCGGCGCCACCGAGTTTGGATGTCTTAGCCACTGCCACAAACCCTAGGCAAATCGGTCTCAACGATAGGGATCTCAGTCTCACCGAGATGGGATTGCAATCTCTCTGTGTATGTCCATTATCAAAATCGGTCTCACCGAGTTTGAGCAATCGGTACTACCGAGATTACAATGCAAACTCTCTGGTTAACTTATTATCAAATTCGGTCCCACCGAGTCTGATAATCGGTCCAACCGAGTTTGCCTGACCAACTCTCTGGTTAGCTAATTACCAAAATCAGTCCCACCGAGTTTGTGTAATCGGTCTCACCGAGATTACGTTATGCCCTAACCCTAACCATATCGGTCCTACCGAGTTGCATTTCGGTCCCACCGAAAAGCCTAACGGTCACATTATTTGCTAAATCGGTGCGACCGAGTTTGGCGATTCGGTCCCACCGAGTTTGGTAGATTGTGTGTAACGGTTAGATTTTGTGTGGAGGCTATATATACCCCTCCACCTCCTCTTCATTCGTGGAGAGAGCCATGAGACTGAACCTACACTTCCAACTTACCATTTCTGAGAGAAAACCACCTACTCATGTGTTGAGGCCAAGATATTCCATTCCTACCATATGAATCTTGATCTCTAGCCTTCCCCAAGTTGCTTTCCACTCACACCCTCTTTCCACCAGATCCAAATCCTACGAGAGAGAGTTGAGTGTTGGGGAGACTACCATTTGAAGCACAAGAGAACTACTAGGGAAAAGCCTATACACAGAAAGTTACTAGTAGCGAGGGTTAAAAACCCTCGCTACTGCTACTTACCAGTAGCGCAGGTTTTTAAACCTCGCTACTACTTTTGTGTCCCAAAAAAAGTACACCAAGGACTTATTCAAGAAGTTCAATATGCAAGAATGCAAAGGTATGACTACACCCATGCCTACTAGTGGACATCTTGACTTAACCAAAGATGGTGAACCGGTTGATCAAAAGGTTTATCGCTCTATGATTGGTTCTTTGTTATATCTATGTGCTTCACGTCCCGATATTATTCTAAGTGTGTGCATGTGTGCACGATATCAAGCTGCCCCTAAAGAATGTCATCTTAAGGCCGTGAAAAGGATAGTGAGATACTTAATCCATACACCAAATTTTGGCATTTGGTATCCTAAGAGGGCCTCTTCGATCTTGTTGGCTATTCCGACTCGGACTATGCCGGAGACAAGGTTGATAGAAAGTCCACTTCGGGTACTTGTCAATTTCTTGGTAGATCTCTTGTGTCTTGGTCCTCCAAGAAACAAAACTCGGTATCCTTATCCACAGCCGAAGCTGAATATATTGCCGCTGTTTCATGTTGTGCTCAATTACTTTGGATGACCCAAACTCTTAAAGATTATAGGATATATGTGAGACATGTTCCATTGCTTTGTGATAATGAAAGTGCTATCAAAATTGGTCATAATCCTGTGCAACATTCTCGAACTAAGCATATTGAAGTTCGTCATCATTTCATTCGAGATCATGTTGCTAAGGGTGACATTGATCTTAAGCATGTTCGCACCGAAAAGCAATTAGCAGATATATTCACTAAACCTCTTGATGAGAAAGTGTTTTGCAGGTTAAGAGGAGAATTGAACATCATCGATGCTTCAAACTTGGAGTAGAAACTCCATTGGATACATGCAAGACATGAACTTATGACTAATCCTTGATATTTCTCTTATGATGAAAAACTTATGTCTTGGATATATTTGTATCTTGCATGTTATCTAACCCATGTAGGTACTTGGTTGAATCAAATTCCATGAGGTTGAAACCTACTCATATCTTGAGCAATCTCTACATCACAAAGTCTCTACAGAAGGTGGTTGAAGACAAGGAAGCACGAAACCATTCAAACATATCCTTTGAAAAATTCTATGTTGAGTTTCATGATTGTCGTTTTTGGATATACAGGTGCTCTTCCTTGCAAGAACTAACCCATGTAGGTAGATGGACTCAAATTCCAAGTGGTGCTCCAAATTCTTGATGAGCTACATCAACCTTGAGCAACCCACGCAAGTTCAACTACATGGAAAACACCACCAACCAAGGTATGTTATTCCATCTTAGATAAGCTTTACTCCGAGTCATGAGTTAAAGCAACTCGACAAGATGTGAAGACATCAAGATGCTTAAACGAAAAATGGCAACCCCATTTAGAGCTTAAACGATGAGTATGACCTATGATCAAGTGATCTCACTTGACTCCTAAGTCAATATACTCTAACATAGACTTTGTCGCCGACCATCTCTAGATGAAGTTCTCCTATGTTCTTTTCTGAGTTTTTGCATTTGTCTCATGCATTTGTGTTTCCCCTTTAAAAAAAACTTCATCTAGATTTCTTTCTGTTTTCTCTGCATTTTCTGCATTTAATTCCTTGCATATCTTTCAGTTAATTCCTTGCAAATCTTTGTGAGATCTTACTAGTCTAGTGAGCTGAGGTGACAAGTGTTTTCTCTGCGATGAACTCGGTTACACTGATTTGTTATTTTCGGTCCAACCGAATCTTTTCGGTAGGACCGAAGCATACCACTCGGTGCCACTGATCTCATAACAGGAAGAACTCTTTGCCACATATTATGTGTTTCTTCTGATCCAGCTCCACTCAATGAATCTTGTCCTCTACAAGCATCACATTTTTATCATTGCTTTATGTTGTGACTCAAGGATCAAACCCATTCATGACAAATTCCAGAGGGGAGAGAGATTAAATCTTTATCAAGCCCTTCTTGGAAATTTATGTCAAAGGGGGAGAGAGAGATCACATCAAAGCTTATCATTTAGAAAGAGAGATCACATCAGAGAAGGATAGAGAGATCCTTCAGGGGGAGAGAGAGATCTACAGGGGGAGAGAATACTAGTAGAAAGCATTTCTCAAGGATCCCAGATGCTTTGTGTTCAAGAGGAGAGATGTCCACATGTCTTCTTGAGGGGAGAGACATGTTCATATGATCTGTTGTGCTAAATTTTGCATTAGCATACATTTGCTCTGAACTTTAGCTCTGATCATCATTCATATCTTTCAGCTCTGTTTTCTTTCAGCTCTGATTTTCTGTTCCCTATCTTCTCCCAGTATCCCATGTTAGATTCAGGGGGATCAAGACATCTAAGGGAAAGAGATTATTTAAATTCATTGCATATATTTACTCTTGGGGACATGTCTAAGCCAATGTGGTACTCAGTACTCACTCTCTACATGTCATCCCAGTCTTGGTATTTTTGTGGTTTCTTCTGTTTGCTCTGGCTAGTAGATGCATCTGTGTTATCTAACCTTGTTTACGCAGGTTCATTCCATCCTAAGCCAACTCAAGACCACAAGGTAAGTATATGCATCACAATCATGTATATGAGGAATTCTTGCTGATGTACATACTGTTTGCAAGAAGGAGTCATGGGCATGAAGGTATTCTCTTTAATACGTTTTGCTCTGATGCATATAGCCAAGATACATGTAACACATTGCTGCTCTATCATGGTTATGCTATCACATGCTTCTATATTTCATATTCACATGATTGCATACATGTAGGGGGAGCCTATGCTTGTTACATGTCTTTCCAAAGCTTTACTTGCTATTCTTTATATCTCTACCTAAAGCTTTGATGAATGTTGCCATCAATTACCAAAAGAGATTGAAAGCACAAGTGCTCCCTGGGTGGTTTTGGTAATTAATGACAACATATCTCTTGTTGGACTAACACTTTTATCTAGTATGTTTCAGATAAGTTCAACAATGGAGTGGCATGGACTAAAGGATGTGGGAACTCCTTCAAGATGCTAAGGACAAAGGATTGGCTCAAGCTTCAAGCTCAAGACTCTTCATTTTACATTTTAGTGATCCAAGATCACATTGAGTCTATAGGAAAAGTCAATACTATCAAGGAGGGATGAGGTGTTGCTTAATGAGCCTCTTGCTTCAAGTGCTTAGTGATATGCTCCAAATACCCTCAACTACTTTCCCACTTCCACAGATATGTCCTAAACCTAAAGTCAAACTCGGCCCCACTGATTCTTTCTATCCGGCGCCACCGAGTTTAGATGTCTTAGCCACTGCCACAAACCCTAGGCAAATCGGTCTCACTGATAGGGATCTCGGTCTCACCGAGATGGGATTGCAATCTCTCTGTGTATGTCCATTATCAAAATCGTCCTCACCGAGTTTGAGCAATCGGTACTACCGAGATTACAATGCAAACTCTCTAGTTAACTTATTATCAAATTCGGTCCCACCGAGTCTGATAATCGGTCCAACCGAGTTTGCCTGACCAACTCTCTGGTTAGCTAATTACCAAAATCGGTCCCACCGAGTTTGTGTAATCGGTCTCACCGAGATTACGTTATGCCCTAACCCTAACCATATCGGTCCTACCGAGTTGCATTTCGGTCCCACCGAAAACCCTAACGGTCACACTATTTGCTAAATCGGTCTGACCGAGTTTGACGATTCGGTCCCACCGAGTTTGGTAGATTGTGTGTAATGGTTAGATTTTGTGTGGAGGCTATATATACCCCTCCACCTCCTCTTCGTTCATGGAGAGAGCCATCAGACTGAACCTACACTTCCAACTTACCATTTCTGAGAGAGAACCACCTACTCATGTGTTGAGGCCAAGATATTCCATTCCTACCATATGAATCTTGATCTCTAGCCTTCCCCAAGTTGCTTTCCACTCACACCCTCTTTCCACCAGATCCAAATCCTATGAGAGAGAGTTGAGTGTTGGGGAGACTATCATTTGAAGCACAAGAGCAAGGAGTTCGTCATCAACACACCATTTGTTACTTCTTGGAGAGTGGTGTCTCCTAGATTGGCTAGGTGTCACTTGGGAGCCTCTGACAAGATTGTGGAGTTGAACCAAGGAGTTTGTAAAGGCAAGGAGATCGCCTACTTCGTGAAGATCTACCGCTAGTGAGGCAAGTCCTTCATGGGCGACGACCATGGTGGGATAAACAAGGTTGCTTCTTCATGGACCCTTCGTGGGTGGAGCCCTCCGTGGACTCGCGCAACCGTTACCCTACGTGGGTTGAAGTCTCCACCAACGTGGAAGTACGATAGCACCACCTATCGGAACCACGCCAAAAACATCCGTGTCTCCAATTGCGTTTGAATCCTCCAATCCCTTCCCTTTACATTCTTGCAAGTTGCATGCTTTATTTTCCGCTGCTCATATAATCTTTGCATGCTTGCTTGCTATATGTTGTGAATGTTAAACTTGTGCCTAAACTCCACTCAAATTTTAAAGAAACTTAAAAACTGCAACTTTGGTACTTAATGTCACCCCCCCTCTAGACACCTCTTCTCAAGGTCCTACAACCTCTCCGTCACACGGAGTGACAAATCCCAGTCTCGATTCGTGCCAACCCAACAGACACTTTCGGAGATACCCGTAGTGCACCTTTATAGCCACCCAGTTACGTTGTGATGTTTGGCACACCCAAAGCATTCCTACGGTATCCCGGAGTTGCACAATCTCATGCTCTAAGGAAATGATACTTGACATTAGAAAAGCTTTTAGCAAATGAACTACACGATCTTGTGCTATGCTTAGGATTGGGTCTTGTCCATCACATCATTCTCCTAATGATGTGATCCCGTTATCAATGACATCCAATGTCCATGGTCAGGAAACCATGACCATCTGTTGATCAACGAGCTAGTCAACTAGAGGCTCACTAGGGACATGTTGTGGTCTATGTATTCAGACATGTATTGCGGTTTTCGGTCAATACAATTATAGCATGAATAATATACAATTATCATGAACACGGAAATACAATAATAACCATTTTATTATTGCCTCTAGGGCATATTTCCAACAGTCTCCCACTTGCACTAGAGTCAATAATCTAGTTCACATCACTATGTGATTGTAATGAATCGACACCGATGGGGTTTGATCATATCTCGCTTGTGAGAGAGGTTATTAGTCAACGGATCTGAACCTTTCAGATCCGTGTGCGCTTTGCAAATCTCTATGTCATCTCCTAGATGCAGCTACCACGCTCTATTTGGAGCTATTCCAAATAACTGTTCTACTATACGAATCCGGTTTACTACTTAGAATAATCCGGATTAGTGTCAAAGTTTGCATCGGCGTAACCCTTTACGACGAACTCTTTTACCACCTCCATAATCGAGAAAATTCCTTACTCCACTAGTTACTAGGATAAGTTTGACCGCTGTCCTGTGATCCATTCCTGGATCACTCTTGTACCCATTGACCGACTCATGGCAAGGCACACTTCCGGTGCGGTACACAACATAGCATACTATAGAGCCTATGTCTGAAGCATAGGGGACGACCTTTGTCCTCTCTCTCTCTTTTGCCATGCTCATGTCTTGAGCCTTACTCAATATTCACACCTTATAACACAGCCAAGAACTCCTTCTTTGCCGATCTATTTTGAACTCCTTCAAAATCTTGTCACGGTATGTATTTATTTGAAAGTACTATTAAGCGTTTTTGATCTATCCTTATAGATCTTGATGCTCAATGTTCAAGTAGCTCAATCCAGGTTTTCCATTGAAAATTCTTTTCAAATAACCCTATATGCTTTCCAGAAATTCTACATCATTTCTGATCAACAATATGTCAACAACAAATGCTCATCATAAATGCTATAGTGCTCCCACTCACTTCTTTGGAAATACAAGTTTCTCATAAACTTTGTACAAACCCAAAATCTTTGATCATCTCATCAAAGCGTATATTCCAACTCCGAGATGCTTAGAAGGATTGCTGGAGCTTTGCACACTTGTTAGCATCTTTTAGGATTGACAAAACCTTTTGGTTGTATCACATACAACCTTTTCTCAAGAAAAATGTCGAGGAAACAATGGTTTTTGACATCCTATCTGCAAGATTTCATAAATAATGCAGTAACTGCTATTATAATTTCAACAGACTCTTAGCATCGCTACGAGTGAGAAAATCTCATCATAGTCAACTCCTTGAACTTGTCGGAAACCATCTTAGCGACAAGTCGAGCTTTGTTAATGGTGACACTTACCATCATTATGCATCTTCCCTTTTAAAATCCATACATGCACTGACAGCCTTATGACCATAAAGTAGTTCTTCCAAAGTCTACACTTTGTTTTATACATGGATCTTCTCTCGGATTTTATGGCCTCGAGCCATTTGTCAGAATCCGGGACCATCATCGCTTCTCCATAGCTCGTAGGTTCATTGTTGTCTAACAACATGACCTCCAAGATAGGATTACCGTACCACTCTGAAGCAGTACGCGTCCTTGTCATCCTACGAGGTTCGGTAGTGACTTGATCCGAAGCTTCATGATCGCCATCATCAACTTCCACTTCAATTGGTGTAGGTGCCACAGGAACAACTTCCTGTGCCCTGCTACACACTAGTTGTAGTGACGGTTCAATAACCATATCAAGTCTCCACCATCCTCCCACTCAATTCTTTCGAGAGAAACTTTTCTCTAGAAAGGACCCGTTTCTAGAAACAATTACTTTTGCTTCTGGATCTGAATTAGGAGGTATACCCAACTGTTCTGGGTGTTCTATGAAGATGTATTTATCCGCTTTGGGTTCGAGCTTATCAGGATGAAACTTTTCACATAAGCATCGCAGCCCCAAACTTTCAAGAAATGACAGCCTAGGTTTCAACGGAATTACGTGGTGCCCTATTTGAAGTGAATGCGGTTGTCTCTAACGCCTAACCCATAAACGATAGTGCTAATTCGATAAGAGACATCATGTTATGCCCCATATCCAATAGGGTGCATCTATGATGTTCGGACACACCATCACACTATGGTGTTCCAGGCAGTATTAGTTGTGAAACAATTTTCACAATGTCTTAATTGTGTACCAAACTTGCAACTCAGATATTCATCTCTATGATCATATCATAGACATTTTATCTTCTTGTCATGATGATCTTCACCTTCATTCTGAAATTACTTGAACCTTTCAATAATTCAGACTCGTGATTCATCAAGTAAATATACTCAACATCTACTCAAATCATCTGTGAAGTAAGAACATAACGATATCCACTACGTGCCTCGGCACTCATTGGACAACACACATCAAAATGTATTACTTCCAACAAGTTGCTCTCTTGTTCCATCTTACTGAAAACGAGGCTTTTCAGTCACCTCGCCTTTAGCTAGTCTCCGTTTATTCCGTAGCCTTTTATTTCGAGTTACTAACACTTAGCAACTGAACCGGTATCTTAATACCCTGGTGCTACTAGGAGTACTAGTAAAGTACACATTTAATACAATGTATATCCAATATACTTCTGTCAACCTTGCCAGCCTTCTCATCTACCAAGTATCTAGGGTAGATCTGCTTCAGTGACCGTTCCCCTCATTACAGAAGCACTTAGTCTCGGGTTTGGGTTCAACCTTGGGTTTCTTTACTAGAGCAGCAACTGATTTGCCATTTCATGAAGTATCCCTTCTTGCCCTTGCCCTTCTTGAAACTAGTGGTTTCACTAACCATCAACAATTGATGCTCCTCCTTGATTTATACTTTTGCGGTGTCAAACATCGCGAATATTTCAAGGATCATCATAACTATCCCTGATATGTTATAGTTCATCACGAAGCTCTAGTAGCTTGGTGGCAATGTGTCGGAGTAATGGGCCACGGGTAGGCTCACCCGCGTCCCATGGTTTATCAAGACTTTTGGGGCCAACTCCGCCTAGCTGGGCCCCAAGCCGAAGCTCCGCCCTCTAAGGCCGGCTGCTAGAGGGCGGTCGACCCAAGACTACGACGCTCCGAGTGACCGGCTCCTGGCGGCCGCCCTCCAGAGAGGGCGGCTACAGGCAGGTGGCTACCTCACGACTACGGGGCGGCTGAGCTCCCATCAAGAGTACAAGACAAAGCATGGCTACAGTGAGGCACGTCACCTCCCACGCCTGAGGCGGGCGTGGCTACAATGCTCCGTACAGACGGAGATCTCCGCACGATGGGGCATCGTGCATCTACTGACAAGCTGTTCGAAAGCAAAGTGAGCCCTATTCCCCATGACGGCCTGTCGATACGGCCCACCAGAGGCGGGCCCTATCGGACATTGACCCCAGGGAAGACGGCGGAAGCTCGACCAAACGGACCAGAGAGGGGCCGGCCTCCAGCAGGCGGCCGTCCCTTGTCCCGAGGCGAGCATGCCATAAAGCTGATAAGACCAGGTGTGGCTACAGTGTCCTCCCACCAGGCGGTGGGACTGTAGCCACGCTAAGATGATCAAGCCCCCGTCACTAAGGACACGGCTACAGTGAACAGCCACCAACCAGTCGGCAGGGGCCACCAGGCGGCGGGCCCCAGCGGTCGACGGAGAAGCCGGAGGCTGGAGACACTGATAGCCAGGCCCAGCAGCTGGCCAGATTACCATTGTACCCCTGGGGGGTAGGCCTATATAAACCCCCCAGGCCACCCATGCAAAGGGTTCCCACTCCATTAGAACTAGCCACCCCCCGAGGACAGGAAGAGAGCTAGCCTTGCCTCCTTCTGCCTCTAGCACACAGCTCGAGGAGCACCATTGTATTACTTGTGCCTTAGTGATCATGCGGAGACCCCGCAGAGTAGGACTAGGGGTGTTATCTCCTAGGAGAGCCCCGAACCTGGGTAAAGTACGCCGGCGTTCGTGTCTACGCCTCCCGCTTCCAGGCACCGGCGACATTCTACGCCCTCCCACCATGATAAGCCATCCTTTGGCATATGTCGCATCCAACCCCCGACATTTGGCGCCCACCATGGGGCGAGGTGCACCGTCTCCCGGAGATCTGCTCTGGACGGGAACCCTGTTCCTTCCTGGCGAGCAAAGCCAACCCAGCACGCCCGACGGCGTCAGCCCCGACACGGTATATGGCACGGAGATCGCCTGCGCGGCGAGCTGCCTCGCTGACCTCGTCGAGCTCTCCGACGAGCCGGCCTCTGATGCGGGCACAAGCTGCCCTGAGAGCCGCCTCGTCAGCCTCCTCGACCAGCTCCATGTCGCCAGCGAGCCTGCTGTGGACCTGGAGTCCGTTGGTTCGACCGATCCGATGATCGTCGACTTCGACACGGCGTCGCTCGATGCGTTCCCCACCAATGTATTGGTCTACGATGAGCCACCTCATCGCGAGTACAGCGGCGGGAGCACCGTAACGGAGGTGCTCATCATCAACACTGAGGAGCACTCGGACGGGCGTGCTCAAGATCCTCTCGACGCCGCTCTGCGCGACCTCACGGCGCCCATTCCCGAGGGCGCGGACGGTCAGGCGCTGGAGGCATGCCGCCTCCAGCTTCTCAAAAATGCTGGCCGCCTGGCCAGCATGCGCCGGCTTTGAGACGACTATCGGCGCGAGATGGACCAGGCCGTAGGCGGAACGCCGGTTCCTGAGGGGCCTAGCCGCCTCGGCACGGTTCGGCAGCGTGGCACGACTGTCGCCAGCATATTCGGGGCGGAGCGCCCCGTATTCGCCACGCCCGCGGAAAACATCCGGGCCGCCCAGGCGGTGACGGATGAGTTGGACAAATGCGATGGCGATAAGCGCCGCCTCATGACGGACCGAGTCCAGCAGCTCCTAGATGTGGCAGCCGCACAGCACGAGGCCGCTTGCCGCGCCGAAGTCCCACCCGGACGAAACAACGAGCCGCCCCCACGCCGAGATCATGGGGCGACCTCCCGGACGCCGACTGGTGGCGGCCGCGGAGGAAAGGGAAACAAGCCGGCTGCCAGCCGCAGTCGGACACACCTCTCCATCGAGCGGGACGAGGACGGCCACCCTCGTGCAATAGATCGGTGAGGCGACCTACCGCCTCCCCCGCCTCGCGGAACGAGATACCCTATTCCGCCTCCTGTCACGCATCCGACGCTCGGCGACCGCCTTGTCCGTCAAGAGGGAGTCGGAGAGAATGATGCTCGCCATCGAAAAGATCGTCTCAACCGATCCCTGGCGCTCGAAGAAGAAGATGAGCTGGGCCCGCCCTGTTTCGGCCCCAGAATCCGAGATGAGCCCTTCCCAAAAGGGTTCACCCTCCCGTGAGACACGCCCAAGTACACTGGCTCCGTGAAGCCGGAGGACTGGCTGGTCGACTACTCCATGGCCGTCAGCATAGCAAACGGCAACAAGCGCGTTGCCATGAAGTACATCCCACTCATGCTTCAGGGCACCGCCCGGACGTGGCTCAACAGCCTAAAGCCCCGCAGCATCAACAGCTGGGTTGATTTCACCGAGGTTTTCATCCGCAACTTCACCAGCACCTACAAGCATGCCCCAAGCCCCGACAGCTCTCCTTGTGCGTCCAAGGGCCCACGGAGTCGACTCGCGACTACCTCACGCGCTGGACCGAGCTGCGCAATTCCTGCGAAGGCGTGCACGAGGTGCAGGCGATGGAGTACTTCACTGCCGGGTGCCGAGAGGGCACCCTCCTCAAGCACCGACTCCTCTGCGACGAGCCCGAAACCCTTGATGAGCTGCTGGTCATCGCCGACAAGCATGCCACGGCCGACTCCTCCATGAAGGCGGAAATCCTGGTTGACGCGTCCGGCAAGGTGGCCCCTCAGGCGCCTCGGACTCTGGCTGGTGACACCAGTCGGCGACAGCAACCAGGAGATCACAAGCGGAAGGCCACCCAGCCGGCTTCCACCAGCCGGCAGGTGGCGACAGTCGAGGATCAGCAGCCAGAAGGGCAGCCGGCCCCCAAGCGGCAGAAGGGCGGCAAGACAAATTGGTTGCCAGCTTTCTCTTACGAGCAAACCTTGGATGCATCCTGCAAGTTCCATAGCGGGGCGAAGCCCTCCAACCACACCACTCGCAAGTGTCACTGGCTCACCAGAATCGCCAAGGGAGATGGACTCCTGCCTCCTCCACCTGCCGGACCGCCGCCTCCTCAGCCTCAGCAGCCGGCGGCCTGACCAGTCAGCGCCATACAAGACGAATCTGGAGGAGCACAGAGCCTATGTTGTGTTTACCAGCGTGGCTGATGACAGGCGCGGCAGACGGCAACAACAACAAGAAGTACATGCAGTGGCCTCCAGTACTCCGGATTTCATGCATTGGTCTGAGAAGCCTATCAGTTGGAGCAGGGCCGACCACCCGGAAGTGATG
The DNA here is from genome assembly GCA_021605145.1 of Aegilops bicornis. Taxonomy (NCBI): domain Eukaryota; kingdom Viridiplantae; phylum Streptophyta; class Magnoliopsida; order Poales; family Poaceae; genus Aegilops; species Aegilops bicornis. Next base: position 220,525,212 of record CM038674.1, on the reverse strand, counting down.
CCTTCTCCTGGTTCATATGCTCTGGTCTTAGAAGCAACCCTTGCAACGGAGAGGCGGGCCGCCCGTTTCTCCAGAATCCTGATAGATGGCGGCAGCAGCATCAATATCCTGTACCGCGATACAATGGAGAAATTGGGAATCAAGCAGAAGCAGCTCACCCCCAGTCGGACTATTTTCCATGTCATAGTCCCCGGCCTTTCCTGCTCACCAATAGGCAAGACTCAGATTGATGTCCTCTTCGGAGACAAGGATCACTTCCGCCGAGAGTCGGTCTGGTTTGAAGTGGTGGAGCTTGAAAGCCCCTACCATGCGCTGCTAGGCTGGCCTGCTCTGGCCAAGTTCATGGCGGTCCCCCACTACGCCTACCTCAAGATGAAGATGCCGAGTACCAAGGGAATCCTGACAGTAGTCAGAGACTACAAGAGATCGATCGCTTGCGCGACAGATAGCAGCCGGCTGGCCGAGTCCCTCGTGATTGCTGCCGAGAAGCGGCTCCTTGACCAGGTGGTGGCACTGGCAAGCAAGAAGCCGGAAATGTCACCCACCCCCCAGGAGTCGGAGGCTGAGGGCTCGTTCAAGTCGGCCAAGGAAACAAACAAAATACCCTTGGACCCGGAGCACCCGGAGAGGCATGCTGTCGTAGGCACATGCCTTGACAGCAAATAGGAAAGCGAGCTCGTCGATTTCCTCCGTGAGAATCGAGATATCTTTGCATGGTCTTCCAAAGACATGCCGGGTGTTCCGACGGATTTCTCCGAGCACAAGCTACATGTCTGACCTGACGTTAAGCCGGTCAGGCAGCCCTTGCGCCACCTGCCAGAAGAGAAGAGAAGAGTTGTCGGAGAAGAGATAGCCCGGCTCCTAGCAGCCGGATTCATTATGGAAGTATTCTTTCCAGAGTGGCTTGCCAACCCAGTCGTAGTGTTGAAAAAGAACAAGCAGTGGCGCATGTGCATTGACTACACTAGCCTCAACAAAGCCCGCCCCAAAGATCCCTTTGCTCTGCCAAGGATTGATCAAGTAATAGACTCCACAGCCGGATGCGAGCTGTTGAGTTTCTTGGATGCGTACTCTGGGTATCACCAGATAAAACTGAACCCGGCCGGCCAGTGAAGACCGCCTTCATCACGCCATTTGGAGCCTTCTGCTACCTGACCATGACGTTCGGCTTGAGAAACGCCGGCGCCACGTTCCAGCGTTGCATGCATAAGTGCCTCCTCAAGCAACTCGGCAGAAATGCCCACGTATATGTGGATGATGTGGTGGTGAAGACGAAGAAGCATGGCACGCTGCTGGAGGACCTCAAGGAGACCTTCAAGAACCTACGCCGATTCCAGATCAAGCTCAACCCGGAGAAATGTGTCTTTGGAGTACCAGCCGGGCAGCTCCTCGGTTTCCTGGTCTCAGAGCGCGGCATAGAGTGCAACCCCGTGAAGATCAAAGCAATTGAGATGATGAAAGTGCCCACCCGACTGCTGGACGTGCAAAAATTCACCGGCTGCTTGGCGTGAGTCAGCCGTTTCATCAGTGGCTGGGCGAGAAGGCCCTTCCCCTGTACCAACCCATGAAGAAGACCACTTTTTTCGAGTGGAATGACAAGGAGGACAAAGCTTTTCTCCACCTCAAGAAGATGTTGGGAACCCCGCCTATCCTGGCGGCTCAGACTGAGAAGGCGCCCATGCTCCTCTACATTGCAGCCACCAGTTGGGTTGTCAGCATAGTTATGGTGGTAGAGCGCAAGGAGAAGGACAAAGCATTGCCGGTCCAGAGACCGGTGTATTACTTGAGTGAAGTATTGTCCGCCTCCAAGCAAAACTACCCCCACTACCAGAAGATGTGTTACGGCGTGCACTTCGCCGCCAAGAAGCTGAAGCCCTACTTTCAAGAGCACCCAATAACTATTGTCTGCACAACTCCACTTGCTGAGATCATTGGGAGCCGAGATGCTTCTGGCCGAGTGGCCAAATGAGCTATTGACCTGGCCCCTTACACCATCTACTACTAGCCTCGCACCGCCATCAAATCACAAGTGTTGGCCGACTTCCTCGTCGATTGGGCCGAGACCCAATATTTTCCACCTGCGCCAGACTCCAATCATTGGCAGATGCATTTCGATGGCTCGAAAATGCGCACTGACCTGGGAGCCGGCGTCGTCCTCACCTCTCCCAAAGGCGACAAGCTCAAATACGTGTTGCAAGTCCACTTCGCCGCCTCCAACAACGTAGCAGAATATGAGGCACTCATACATGGGCTCTGGCTTGCCAAGGAACTCGGCATCCGCCGGATCACATGCTATGGTGACTCCGACTTGGTGGTCCAGCGATGCGTCAGCGACTGGGACGCCAAGGATGCAAACATGGCAAGCTACCGCTTCCTCGTGCAGTAACTCAGCGGATACTTTGATGGGTGCGAGTTCCTTCACGTGCCAAGAAATGACAACAAGCAAGCAGATGCCCTATCACGGATTGGCTCCATCCGACAAGCAATACCAACCGGCGTCGCCCTACGCCGCCTTCTGAAGCCGTCTGTCAAGCCGTCTCCTGATTCAGACTCCATCTTTGTGCCGGCCCCTCCTGAAGCAGTCGGATCCGACTTGAGGGACCCAGAAGCCGGCACGGGGATCTCAACAGGCGGCCTGGGGACTGCTACAGCCGCACCCGGCCTAGGGACTTCAGAACCCGGCCCGGGGACTTCAGCAGTCGGCCCGGGGACTTCTCCAACACAGCAGGCGGAAGCAGCTGCCAACCCGCCGCCTCCCCTCCCATCCGCCCTCATCCAAGTTGCAGTAGTCGCAATCGAAGAAATTGCGGCGCCCTCATGGGCCCAGCCAATCCTCAAGTTCTTGGTGAATAAAGAGCTGCCAACCGATGAAGTTTCAGCCCGACAGGTGCAGAGGCGAGCTGCATCTTACACGATAGTCAACAGAGAGCTGGTGCGACGAAGTGTAACAGGGGTTTATCCGCGGTGTGTGGAGTCGGATCAAGGCCAAGCAATACTCAGAGATATCCACCACGGCGAGTGCGGCCACCATGCGGCTTCAAGATCACTTGTGGCCAAGGCTTTCCGTCACGGTTTCTTCTAGCCGACTGCCTTGGAAGAGGCAAAAGAGCTAGTTCAGAAGTGTCAAGGGTGCCAGAGGTTTCGCTCCAAGCCACACCTGCCGGCTTCTGCACTCCAGACCATTCCCATAGCCTGGCCCTCTGCTGTATGGTGACTGGATATGGTGGGACCATTCAAGACGGCCTACGGTGGCATGACTCACTTGCTTGTTGCTGTGGACAAGTTTACCAAGTGGATAGAGGAAAAACCAATCAAGAAGCTGAATGGGCCGACTGCCGTGACTTTCATCGCCGACATCACCACGCGATACGGCATCCCACACAGCATCATCACCGACAACGGCACCAACTTCGCCAAGGCGGCCTTGGCTCGTTTCTGTGCAACACAGGGCATCCGCCTGGACTTAGCGTCCGTTGCCCACCCACAGTCAAACGGCCAAGTGGAACATGCAAACGGCCTCATTTTGTCCGGCCTCAAGCCCCGACTGGTCGAGCCTCTGGAGCGCTCGGCCGGCTGCTGGCTCGACGAGCTGCCGGCCGTCCTCTGGAGCCTGCACACAACTCCAAACAAGTCAATAGGCTTCACGCCTTTCTTCCTCGTCTACGGTTCCGAAGCCGTCATCCTGACGGATATTGAGTTCGAATCCCCAAGAGTCACCATGTACACAGAGGCGGATGCCAAGGAGGCACGAGAAGACAGCGTCGACTTGCTGGAGGAAGGCCGGCTGTTGGCACTCAGCCGGTCGGCCATCTACCAGCAGAGTCTGCGCCGATACTACAACCGCAAGGTGAAGCCAAGGTCCTTCCTGGAGGGAGACCTTGTGCTCCGGCTGATCCAGCGAACAGCCGGACAACACAAGCTCTCGGCACCTTGGGAAGACCCTTTTATCATTAGTAAGGTGTTGGGCAACGATGCCTACTATCTGATCGATGCCCAAAAGCCCAGAGCGTGCAAGAGGGATGATTCAGGCAAGGAGACGGAGAGGCCATGGAACGCAAACCTCCTCTGAAGGTTTTACAGTTGAAAGCAGTATGTATCACGCTACCTTTTGTACTATATATAAAGACTCCGGGTCCCCCGAGAAGAGCTCGGGGACTGCCCTCTTTTATCTATATGATATGCGTCATATTCATGAGAATGTGTAGTCTATCCTTTCCGCCTGGCACCGGGTCCGACCAGTCGGCCCGGAGCCTCGACGCCTTCTACAATATGCCGCCTCCTGCAGCCGGACAAGTAGTGTGCCGACACCAAAAACTCCCTTTGTCAGAAGCCACAACTCGCAGAGCGACTGCATGGCGGGCAAAGGTTGCAAAGAGGTGCCCCACACGAAAGAACGACTAAGGAAAAGCATGCATATAGCAGAGGGCGGCATCGCACTTAGCCGCCTGGCTGCTTGGCAGCCAGACGGCCGGCCTCCGTCTCTATTACCAAAAAACTCCGAATGGCTAAGACCTAGCCCCCCTTCGCCAATGGCTAGAACGCTCAAATCAGCCACGGCCCGCAGAGCGGCTGGCCGGCTGGCGAAAGCAAAGCCAAAGGGTTGGCGGCAAAGAAAAATAGCCAAGGAGAAAAAGGGAAAAAGACTGGAGGTCGGCACAGCAAACACGAGCACTGATAAATATTTACATGGATAAAGGCCTCTGGCCAGCATTCAAACAGAGTTTTGAAATACACCCCGAGGGTGGAATTGCGCGAATTTAACAAAAAAGTTCAGAAAGGCAAGCGGAAAGAAGATAAGCCCTAAGGAGCAGCAGAAGACTCCGGCTGGGCGGTGCCGGTTGGCGCAACGGAAGACCCTTACTGGACGGTGCCGGCTGGTGGGGCAGAAGGCTCCGGCTGGGCGGTGGCGGCTAACGGGGCAGAAGGATCCAACTAGACTGTGCCGACTGGCGTGGCCAAGTACTCTGGCTTGATGCTGGAGTCGGCCGCACCACCTGGCGCGGTAGGCGGCTCCGTCTGGACGGAGGGATCGCCAGCAGCAGACGGGGCGGCGGAGGACTGGAGGACGGAGTCGCCGGCATCCGTCGGAGGAACGGGTGGCTGGTCGGTCCCCGCCTGGTCGCCTCCAGTAGCGGGCGGCACCTCGGCGTGTGACTCGTTGCTTGAGGCCCTATCGGGCTAGGGCTGACCGTCCGCCCCGACTTCCGGCATGTCGACGTCGCTCTCCTCGTGTTCCTCCTCCTCCTCTTCTCTATCCTCCTCCCCGTCCTCCCCTTCGTCACTAGAGTCGATGACTTCAGCCGAATCCTCGCTGTCCTCCGGGTTTAACCCGAGCCACTCGTGCGGAGCTTCACCGCCTTCCTAGACCACCTCTGGGACAAAGACACTGGTGTCGGTGAAGTCGGTGATCGCCGCTGCCCTGTTGGCAAGCTCAGCTTCCACCGCCACAAGCTCCTCATGCGCCTCCAGTCGTAACGTGGCTATCTAGGCTAGATCTATCCCAGGGTACCACGCCTTGACGAATTCCAAGGCCCGGCGCGCCCCTGCCCGGGCTGCTGAGCCTTTCCAGGCTTCCAGGCGGCCGACCTCCACCTCCAGCCAGTTGGCAGTCCGACTTGGGGTGCGCGGAGCCGGCAAGCCTAGCCAGAGGGCGGAGACCAGACCGCCTGGGCTCCGATGCGCTGGAGGCGGCGCAGCAAGCGGTGAGCAGGCCGAAGCCGGGCCTGAATGCTGAGGACCTGTTCGCCAAGAGTCCGCGGGGCGTCCGCGGTGATCTGCGCCCCCTCCGCCCTTCGCTCCTCGCGCTGGGCCTCGATCATTTGGATCGCGGCCACAACATGGCCCGGGAAGAAATCTGTCCAGGCAGAAGAAGAAAAAGGCCAAGGCTATAAGCAAACGCCGACAGCTCAAAACAAAAAAAACCAAGAAAAGAAGGCCTACCATCGACCAATTCTTCGATGCTGCTGAAACAGGCCGTCACCTGGACCTCCTTGTCGGCCCAGGCGGAGCGCTCGACCTCAAACTCGGCGAGGAGACTGGTCTCCACTGTCTCCGCCTTTAGCTGGGCCGCCTTGAGGGTTTCCGCCTGCTCAGCAAGTTGGGCGACCAGGCGGTCCCGCTCCTCCTCCAGCTTGCTTCACTCCGCCTCCTTGCCACGCATGGCGGTGTTGGCTTCGCGCAGCTGCTGCTGCAGGGCGGCGTTGGCCTCTGAATAAAGAAAAAGAAGGAGAAAGCATCAGTTAAGCGGACGAGGCGAAGGAAAGAAACAACCGAGGAGATTCGGCCCGATTGCTCGGCAGTCGGCCCGAACCTCGGGGACTACAGCCCGCGGGTGCACCAGCGCGCCCCCGCGGAAAAGAAGCAGTTTGCAAAGGAAAGAAAAAACCGAGGAGATTCGGCCCGACTGCTCAGCAGTCGGCCCAGCAGTCGGGCCAAATCTCGGGGACTACAGCCCGCGGGTGCGCTAGCGTGCCCCCGCGGAAAAGAAGAAGTTGGCAGTGGAAAGAAACAACTAAGGAGATTCGGCCCGACTGCTCATCAGTCGGCCCAAACCTCGGGGACAACAGCCCGCGGCTGCGCCAGCGCGCCCCCGCGAAGAAGGAAGAAGGAAAACTTACGCCGGCTCTCGGCCCGATGGGCCGTCTGCGCCTCCAGCTCCCAGACCTTGGAGTTGTAGGCAGTCGCACGGAAGTTGTGATAATCCTGCAGAAGAGACATCAAAAGAAGTCAGCAGTCGACAGTTGCAAGATGAAGTTCCGACCCGCCTGCTCAGCAGCCGGCCCGCAAGTTGGGGACTACACCCAGTGGGGGCACTTGCGCGCCCCCACAAGAGAAGCAAATAAAAATCATTCGAAGAAAAAGAGGCAAGGACAACTTACGCGGATGGCAGTGCGCGACTCCAAGTAGGCCTCGTTGCAGCGCCTAAGGGCCTCCCCCTCCACCCGGAGCTTAGCATGGACGTCAAGAGACGCCTGGTTCAGGGCACCAGTCCCGCCCCTGTGTATCCAGCCTACGGGTGCGGCGCTGGTCACCTCGGTATCAGGGGCCGACGAGCTTGCGGTGCCAACCGCCCGTGGCCGCGGCGCTGAGGCCGCCTTCTCCAGATGACGGCGCGCGGGTAGACGGACCGCACGGATCAGGTCCGTCACCATCGTACTTACGACCGGCGGCGCCACCGGCTGCTCGTCCCGCGGCTCGCTGGCTGGCGGGGGTGGGGGTGGCGGCACAAAGACGTCCGGCATGGCCACGTCGCCGCCTTCCCGCTCCTGGATCGGGTAGTCGCCGCTTGCTCCTCCGGCCGCCGCCTCGAATTCAGGCAGAGGCGGTGTGGTGTTCAGGGGCGCCACAAACAGCGGCTCTTGGCGGCGTGCGGCCTCCGCAAGCTGCTCCCTCTCCGCGGCCTGAGCTTCCGCCAGCGCCAGCGCCCTCTCGGCGGACGTGGTGGACAAGGCCGCCTGCTCCCTGGCCAGGCGGTCGGCCTCTTCTTCGCGCGCCTCCCGTGCGTTCCGCTCTATCGCCTCCTGGAGGTCGGCAGCTGGGTCGATGCGCCGACTGGTCGAGGAGGTCGTTGCGGGCCTGAGGACCGAGGCGGCGCCTGACTTCTCGAGGGTCAGCGGGGCCCTGAAACAAGAAAACAAGTCGGAAGGCTTTCACACCAGAATGACAAAAATACAAGGAGTGAAGGAAGGACACTTACGCCGACACCATAACAGGCACCTTCGGCCGCCTCTGATACTAGGCTGCCTTGGCCGCGGTTTCTTTCCGCCTGGTCGTCGCGCCTGGGTTCTTGGGCTTCTTCGGAGCGCTGCCAAACAAGGTCGCACCCTTTTTCCGCTTACGCTTGCCGCCTTGAGCGGGGGGTCCAGAAGAGGGGCCGGCGCCGGTGGTGGCGGAGCTCCAGGCAGGGCGCGGCTCGTCTTCATCTTCGTCATCGTCAGGCCAAGCCTCCACGCCGCCGCCTCCCTCGGAGCCGCCTGCTCCACTACCGCCGTCCGTTCTGCCCCCGCCGCCTGTCGCGTCGTCAACCAAGGCGGCTGCCCCCAAGTCGGGGTCGTCCAGATCGCTCTCCGCCCTGTCCGCCTGGAGGGCATCACCCGGCCCCAGGAGGGCGGCTGTCGCCTCGGACATATAAATCTGCAACCAAGGAGGGTGGCGTCATAAAGAGAAATGAAGCTGAAGGAAACGGTTCCAAAGACCAAGTGAAGAGACTTAGAGTTGGGGGAGGGTTGTGGCGGGAGTATGGCCGCTTCCCGTACCGCCACTCCACCTCCGACACCTTGAGATCGGAGATCTCGTTCACCATCCGTGAAACTTCAGCAGGCGGCATCCCCTTCGTGCACAGTCGGCACAGATCGCGGTGTCCTTCCATCCGGAAGATCGGATGAGGGAGGCTCTGGAGCGGGAGGACCCGGCGCTCGATGAAGGCAATGAGGAGGTCAGAGGCTACGAGGCCCTCCGCCTCCGGGAGCACTCGGAGTCGGCTGATGGCTGCCGCCGCGTCCACCGACACCGGCTTCGGCTTGTACTTCCAGGAAGTGCGAGCTCCGGTGGGAGGGCCGGCCTCGTAGGCCGGCAGGTTGAGGAAGTCGGCAGCCGGGTCCACGTTCTCGACATAGAAGTAGGACTGCTGCCACATCTTCACCGACTGCGCCAGCTTGATGACGGGGAAGGCGTTCCGCTTTGCCGGCTGGCGCACATCGATAAAGCCCCCGCACTCAGCCGTTGTCTCCTTGGCGGAGGTGCCGAGCTTTCCATAGAAGAATGCTCCCCACAGCTCGATAGTGGGGAGGATGCCGAAGTAGCCCTCGCATGCCGTGACGAAGGCGGAAAGCAGAGTCACGGCGTTGGGCGTGAGGTGGTGAGGTTGAAGATTGTAGAAGTTAAGGAAGGAGCAGAAGCAGTCACTCGCCGGGAGGCCGAAGCCGCACAGGAAATGCGAGCGGAAGACGACCCGCTCGCCTTCCTGCGGCACTGGCGAGATCTCCATCTCCGGCGGCACCCACGCCTTGATGAAGGCCGCACTGGGCATCCGGCGCGTGTCATGGAGGAAGGAGATGTGATCCTCGATCACCGTTGATCTGTCCCAGTCGCCCATGGCTCCGGCTGGCGGCGCGGAGAGGAGAAACGCGCCGGCGAGGGGCAACGGCGGCGGCGTTGCGGCAGCAGCAGGAGCAGAGGATGAGAAGAGGAAGAAGATGAGTGGGAGGGGGCGCGAGAGTTCTGCCGCACCTTCCCCCTCCCTACTTATAGCACCCGGGTTGTGAAGCCGAGGGGACGGGACGTGGGTCGTGGGATTAACTGCGCCCACGTCTCCTCGACCCCTGTTTCCCGCACGCATTTACCACGTCGTAAAGGATCATGTGAAAAGAAACCGCCCCCTTTGGCGCAGTAGATCCGCCCGGTCGCCGAGGCACGGTAGTGGCGGGCCCGGCCCTGTGTCACGTCTCGTCCGAGACGTGGGGCGGCAGGCTGACCCGGCTGACGCGCGCCGCGTCCGTAGCGCGCGGCGGCCCGGGAAGCTTAGGAGGCACGCCACCTAGATTCCCGCTCTGAAGTTAAAAAAACCAACAGTATGAATTCCTCCTGCTAGGCTGGCGGCATAGCAGACCGTCACCTTCCCGGAGCCCGGTGAGGATGGAAGCCGCCGAGGCTTCGCAGCCCCTCAACTGCGGCGCCTCACCGGCTTCGGGGACTACTGTCGGAGTAATGGACCACGGGTAGGCTCACCCGCGTCCCATGATTTATCAAGACTTTTGGGGCCAGCTCCGCCTAGCTGGGCCCCAAGCCGAAGCTCCGCCCTCTGAAGCCGGCTGGTTCAGCGGCCGGCTGCCAGAGGGCGGTCGACCAAGACTACGACGCTCCGAGTGACCGGCTCCTGGCGGCCGCCCTCCAGAGAGGGTGGCTACAGGCAGGCGGCTACCTCACGACTACGGGGCGACCGAGCTCCCCTCAAGAGTACAAGACAAAGCATGGCTACAGTGAGGCACGTCGCCTCCCACGCCCGAGACGGGCGTCGCTACAGTGCTCCGTACAGACGGAGATCTCCGCACGACGGGGCACTGTGCTGTATCTACCCTGACGTTGCTCCGAGCAGGCGGAGCCCTGTTCCCCACGACGGCCTGTCGGTATGGCCCGCCAGAGGCGGGCCCTATCGGACAGTGACCCCAGGGAAGACGGTGGAAGCTCGAACAGATGGACCAGAGAGGGGCCGGCCTCCAGCAGGCGGCCGTCTCTTGTCCCAAGGCGAGCATGCCATTAAGCTGATAAGACCAGGTGTGGCTACAGTGTCCTCCCACCAGGCGGTGGGACAGTAGCCACGCTAAGATGACCAAGCCCCCGTCACTAAGTACACAGCTACAGTGAACAGCCACCAACCAGTCGGCAGGGCCCACCAGGCGTTGGGCCCCAGCGGTCGGCAGAGTAGCCGGAGGCTGGAGACACTGATAGCCGAGCCCAGCAGCCGGTCAGATTACCATTTTACCCCTGGGGGGTAGGCCTATATAAACCCCCCAGGCCACCCATGCAAAGGGTTCCCACTCCATTAGAACTAGCCACCCCGAGGGGCAGGAAGAGCTAGCCTTGCCTCCTTCTGCCTCTAGCACACAGCTCGAGGAGCACCATTGTATCACTTGTGCCTTAGTGATCATGCGGAGACCCCGCAGAGCAGGACTAGGGGTGTTATCTCCTAGGAGAGCCCCGAACTTGGGTAAAGTACGCCCGCGTTCGTGTCTACGCCTTATCCCGCTTCCAGGCACCGGCGACGTTCTACTCGCTCCCTCCATGATAAGCGATCCTTTGGCATATGTCGCATCCAACCCCCGACACAATGACTTTGGAGAAACATCACTATCTCATCTGGAAGATTAACTCCCACTCGATTAAAGTGATTGTTGTACCCCGACAATCTGAGTACAAGCTCAACGATTGAGCTTTTCTCCCTTAGTTTGTACGCTAAGAAACTCGTCAGAGGTCTCATACCTCTTGACATGGGAACGAGCCTGAAATCCCAATTTCAGCTCTTGGAACATCTCATATGTTCTGCGACATTTCAAAATGTCTTCGGTGCCTCAATTCTAAACCATTTAACATTACCCACTGAACTATCACGTAGTCATCAAAACGTGTATGTCGGATGTTCGCAACATCCACAAACGACGCTCGAGGTTCAAAGCACACCGGCGTGCATTAAGGACATAAGCCTTCTGTGCAGCAATGAGGACAATCCTCAGTTTACGGACCCAACCCGCATAATTGCTACTATCAACTTTCAACTAAATTTTCTCTAGGAACATATCTAAAACAGTAGAACGAAAGCGCAAGCTATGACATAATTTGCAAAGTCCTTTTGACTATGTTCATGATAACTAAGTTCATCTAATGAACTCCCACTCAGATAGACATCCCTCTAGTCATCTAAGTGATACATGATCCAAGTCAACTAGGCCGTGTCCGATCATCACGTGAGACGGACTAGTCATCATCGGTGAACATCTTCATGTTGATCGTATCCACTATACGATTCATGTTCGACCTTTCGGTCTCTTGTGTTCCGGGGCCAGGTCTGTACATGCTAGGCTCGTCAAGTCAACCTAAGTGTTTCGCGTGTGTCAATCTGGCTTACACCCGTTGTATGTGAACTTTAGAATCTATCACACTCGATCATCACGTGGTGCTTCGAAACAATGAACTTTCATGGCTGTACGCACGCTAGGGGGACACTTTCTTGAAATTATTATGAGGGATCATCTTATTTACTACCGTCATTCTAAGCAAATAAGATGCATAAACATGATAAACATCACATGCAATCACAAAGTGACATGATATGGCCAATATCATTTTGCTCCTCTTGATCTCCATCTTTGGGGCTCCATGATCATCATCATCACCGGCATGACACCATGATCTCCATCAGCATGATCTCCATCATCGTGTCTCCATGAAGTTGTCTCGCCAACTATTACTTCTACTACTATGGCTAACGGTTTAGCAATGAAGTAAAGTAATTACATGGCATTATTCAGTGACACGCAGGTCATACAATAAATAAAGACAACTCCTATGGCTCCTGCCGGTTGTCATACTCATCGACATGCAAGTCGCGATTCCTATTAGAAGAACATGATCAATGTCATACATCACATATCATTCATCACATTCTTTTGGCCATATCACATCACATAGCATACCCTGCAAAAACAAGTTAGACGTCCTCTAATTGTTGTTTGCATGTTTTACGTGGCTGCTATGGGTTTCTAGCAAGAACGTTTCTTACCTATGCAAAAGCAACAACATGATATGTCAATTGCTATTTACCCTTCATAAGGACCCTTTTCATCGAATCCGATCCGACTAAAGTGGGAGAGACTGGCACCCGCTAGCCACCTTATGCAACAAGTGCATGTCAGTCGGTGGAACCTTTCTCACGTAAGTGAACGTGTAAGGTCGGTCCGGGCCGCTTCATCCCACAATACCATCGAAACAAGATAACACTAGTAACGGTAAGCATATTGAACAAAATCAACGCCCACAACAACTTGTGTTCTACTCGTGCATAGAATCTACGCAATAGACCTAGCTCATGATGCCAGTGTTGGGAAACGTAGCAGAAATTCAAAATTTTCTACGCATCACCAAGATCAATCTATGGAGTAATCTAGCAACGAGGGGAAAGGGAGCGCATCTACATACCCTTGTAGATCGCTAAGCGGAAGCATTACAAGAACGCGGATGAAGGAGTCGTACTCGTAGCGATTCAGATCACGGTTAATTCCGATCTAAGCACCGAACAACGGCGCCTCCGCGTTCAACACATGTGCAGCCCGATGACGTCTCCCGTGCCTTGATCCAGCAAGGGGCGAGGGAGAGGTTGGGGAAGACTCCGTCCAGCAGCAGCACAACGGTGTGGTGGTGATGGAGGAGTGTGGCACTCCAGCAGGGCTTCGCCAAGCACTACGAGAGACGAGGAGGGAGAGGGGTAGGGCTGCGCCAGGAGAGATGGAAACTCATGTGTCTGGTAGCCCCAAAACCCCCACTATTTATAGGAGGAGGGGAGGTGGCTGCGCCCCCATCTAGGGTTCCCACCCTAGGGGTGCGGCAGCCCTAGATGGGACTTGGAGGGGGCGGCCAAGGGGGAGAGAGGGGCGCGCCCTAGGGTGGGCCTTTAGGCCCATCTGCGCCTAGGGTTTCCCCTCTCCCCTACTAGCTGCGCCTTGGGCCTTGGTGGGAGGCGCACCAGCCCACTCTGGGGCTGGTCCCTTTCCACTCTAGGCCCATGGAAGCCTCCGGGGCTGGTGGCCCCTCCCGGTGGACCCCCGGAACCCTTCCGGTGGTCCCGGTACATTGCCGGTGACCCCTGAAACACTTCCGGTGGCCAAAACCTCACTTCCTATATATCATTCTTTACCTCCGGACCATTCCGGAACTCCTCATGACGTCCGGATCTCATCCGGGACTCCGAACAACATTCGGTAACCACATACAAACTTCCCTCATAACCCTAGCGTCATCGAACCTTAAGTGTGTAGACCCTACGGGTTCGGGAATGATGCAGACATGAGCGAGACAGCTCTCTGGCCAATAACCAACAACAGGATCTGGATACCCATGTTGGCTCCCACATGTTCCATGATGATCATCGGATGAACCACGATGTCAAGGATTCAAGCAATCCCATATGCAATTCCCTTTGTGAATTGGTACGTTACTTGCCCGAGATTCGATCATCGGTATCCCAATACCTTGTTCAATCTCGTTATCGGCAAGTCACTTTACTCATTCCGTAATGCATGATCCCGTGACTAACTACTTAGTCACATTGAGCTCATTATGATGATGCATTACCGAGTGGTCCCAGAGATACCTCTGTTGGAGAACGTAGCAGAAATTCAAAATTTTCCTACGTGTCAACAAGATCTATCTATGGAGAGACTAGCAACGAGGGGAAGGAGAGTGCATCTACATACCCTTGTAGATCGCTAAGCGGAAGCGTTCAAGAGAACGGGGTTGAAGGAGTCGTACTCGTCGTGATCCAAATCACCGGAGATCCTATTGCCGAACGGACGGCACCTCCGCGTTCAACACACGTACAGCCCGGTGACGTCTCCCACGCCTTGATCCAGCAAGGAGAGAGGGAGAGGTTGAAGAAGACTCCATCCAGCAGCAGCACAACGGCGTGGTGGTGGTGGAGGAGCATGGCAATCCTGCAGGGCTTCGCCAAGCACCGCGGAAGAGGAGCAGGGAGAGAGGTAGGGCTGCGCCAAGGAGAGGTCAAACTCATCTGTTGGCAGCCCCAAAACCCCTCAAGTATATATAGGGGGAGAGGGGGCACTGCGCCCCCACCTAGGGTTCTACCCTAGGGGTGGCGGCCAGCCCAGATCCCATCTGAGGGGCAGCCAAGGGGGGGAGAGGGGATACTTGCCCCCCAAGTTAGGTGGGTGCGCCCCCTCCCCAAACCCTAGGCGCCTTGGGCCCTCGTGGGGGGGGGGGCGCACCAGCTCACCTGGGGCTGGTCCCCTCCCACACTTGGCCCATGCAGCCCTCCGGGGATGGTGGCCCCACTTGGTGGACCCCCGGGACCCTCCCGGTGGTCCCGGTACGTTACCGATAAAACCTGAAACTTTTCCGGTGACCAAAACAGGACTTCCCATATATAAATATTTACCTCTGGACCATTCCGGAACTCCTCATGACGTCCGGGATCTCATCCGGGACTCCCAACAACATTCGGTAACCACATACAAACTTCCTTTATAACCCTAGCGTCATCGAACCTTAAGTGTGTAGACCCTACGGGTTCGGGAACCATGCAGACATGACCGAGACGTTCTCCGGTCAATAACCAACAGCGGTATCTGGATACCCATGTTTGCTCCCACATGTTCCACGATGATCTCATCGGATGAACCACGATGTCAAGGACTCAATCAATCCCGTATACAATACCTTTGTCTAGCGGTATTATACTTGCCCGAGATTCGATCGTCGGTATCCCGATACCTTTGTTCAATCTCGTTACCGGCAAGTCTCTTTACTCGTTCCATAACACATCATCCCGTGATCAACCCCTTGGTCACATTGTGCACATAATGATGATGTCCTACCGAGTGGGCCCAGAGATACCTCTCCGTCAACCGGAGTGACAAATCCCAGTCTCGATTCGTGCCAACCCAACAGACACTTTCGGAGATACCTGTAGTGCACCTTTATAGCCACCCAGTTATGTTGTGACGTTTGGTACACCCAAAGCATTCCTACGGTATCCGGGAGTTGCACAATCTCATGGTCTAAGGAAATGATGTTGGGATATACGGTAGGGTGCGTCGACTGCATATTAAAAATTCCTACGCGCAGAACATCCAAGAACATGCTACGGGAGATGGATCACAGTTCTTTACAACTAGACGCGTAGTGCCGTGCAGCGGAAGAAGGGTTGGGGCAGCGCGTCTGCGTGGATCGTCTCCTCCTTGTTCGATCTCCCTCGAGCGGCCGATCGTCCGATCCCACGTACGAGTTCGCCGGAGCGACGCAAGTGCACCGCCTCTAACGGTATCCGCACGTGCGGGAGGAACGTCGTGCGGCAGACTGCTAGGTCCGATCACACAGTCGGCGGCGAGTGGAGGTGTCTATTCGCTACACATGCAAACCCTAGTCGCAGCGCCGAAGCGATCAACCTCCTGAGGCCGAAGCGATCTGCCTCCTGAGGCCGAAGCGTTCTCACTCCTCTGAGTGTGCTGCACCTCCACTTTATATAGGCGTCCGTCGCGGGCTCAACACTTGGGCCTCGTACGGACCCTAAAGCCCAAAGTCTATTAGGTCACGTTCCTAGTCCAGTTCGGATCACATCCGACCAGTGTCCTACGAACTGACCTCATAGGTTCCTTCCCTTAAGCGCGCGACCCCTTAGGTTCAAGTCGGCTTGGTCACAGTTCGGATCACCTCCGACCAGTACGGTTGGTAGCGGCCTCTAGCAAGGCGTGCCGACC
Source organism: Aegilops bicornis (assembly GCA_021605145.1). Classification (NCBI taxonomy): domain Eukaryota; kingdom Viridiplantae; phylum Streptophyta; class Magnoliopsida; order Poales; family Poaceae; genus Aegilops; species Aegilops bicornis. The sequence goes on along the minus strand of CM038674.1, from coordinate 220,509,229 downwards.
ACCAAGCAGACGACGAAGCTGGTTAGGCGAACCTGTACAACATGTCACACACTTTCCCTTTGCCATACGATATATGTTGTCGGGCTCAAGGCGAGACTGTCATCCTTGTGCTAACCCGACCTCTTTCTCGCTCGGTGATACCGACCACAATCCGGATTATCTCATAACTTTGTCGCATGGCCATGCTATTCCTGGTCGAGATCACACGAGGGGCCCAGAGTATATCTCTCCTGATCGGAGGGCAAATCCCATCTTGCTCGACCATGTCTCGCAAAGCATGGGACCGGACAAACCCGAAACCCACCTTTGTAACTACCCGATCACGGAGTAGCGTTTGGTCGGCCCAAAGCAACTCTGTCACCATCCGTAGTACATGCGTCATTTCAGGTCTTAGGAAATAGAACGTATGTTGTACTAGAGACTCACAGATTACATATAGTTGCGTCTCATAGTTGTGTCTGTCCTACTAGGAAATTATCTCGACTCGGATCCGACTATGTCGAATCCGACCAGACCTTTCCAAGTCCATATTATCTGGTTAGCATCCAATGCTCCATGGCTAGTGAGACTGAGCCATCGACCGTGTCATATGCTAGTCTAGTCGGCTGCGCGTCCACACAGCCCTTTCGACTAGGGACCTTTTAGGACAGTCATCATACAATGCATAGTCCCACAAACAAGTCATGTACTTGCTGATACACATCATTGATAATGTACAAGGACTATCTTTATTCATAAACACATAGGAAATATCATCATACATGATTGCCTCTAGGGCATATCTCCAACAAATGATACTTGACATTAGAAAAGCTTTAGCATACGAACTACACGATCTTTTGTGCTAGGCTTAGGATTGGGTCTTGTCCATCACATCATTCTTCCAATGATGTGATCCCGTTATCATTGACATCCAATGTCCATGGTCAGGAAACCGTGACCATCTATTGATCAACGAGCTAGTCAACTAGAGGCTTACTAGGGACATGGTGTTGTCTATGTACCCACACATGTATCTGAGTTTCCTATCAATACACTTATAGCATGGATAATAAACGATTATCATGAACAAGGAAATATAATAATAACTTATTTATTATTGCCTCTAGGGCATATTTCCAACAGTGGCAGCGAGGCTAGGATAGCAGAGACATCCAAAGATGCGAAGGCCATCATAAGGTGGGGGCGCACCAAAGAGGAGATGGTGAGGGGCATAGTTCCAGAATGGGCGACACGGGCGGATGTTAATGAGGAGGGTGGAGGTGGCGAGAGTGTCCGGCCAAAACTGGGGAGGCACGTTAGAGTGAAAGAGTAACGTGCGGATGTAGTCATTAAGAGTGCGAAGGATAGGCTCAGCACGACCATTTTTTTGGGACGTGTAGGGGCAAGTGAGGCGGAAGATAGTGCCATGGGAAGCTAGAAGGTTACGAACAACGGCGTTATCGAACTCTTTTTTGTTGTCAGTTTGTAAAGCAAGGATAGGACGACCGAACTGCGTGGTGATGTAGGAATAAAATGCGGTGAGTTTGGCAAGAGTCGGACTTGCGATGGAGAGGAAATGTCCACACATAATGAGAGAAATCATCTAAGATCACCAAATAGTATAGGTAGCCCGTGTTGCTTGCAACCGGGGATGTCCAAACATCACTATGCTATAACTAAAATGGAAAAGTGGAAATAGTGGTAGATGCGCTAAATGAAAGACGAACGTGCTTGCCAAGACGACAAGCCTCACAAGTATGGTTGTCAATCTTATTGCACGAGAATGAAAAACTCTGAAGTATTTGATGCAGAGCGGTGGATTTTGGGTGTCCCAAATGAGAATGCCAATGGTCGACACCTGCGGCGAGGGTGACTGGGGTGGTGGAGGAGTGCACTGGATAGAGCTCGTCAGGACTATCACAACGTGAAGGACCATCCGAGTATGGGCGTCCTTCACAGAAAAAACGACATCATCGAATTCAACGGTTATGGGATTCTCACGGGCAAGACGACGAACAGATACAAGGTTCGTAACTGAATCAGTAGACACAAGAACATCAGACATAGTGATAGGTGTAGATGTGGAAGAAAACGAAGCACGACCAACATGTGTGATAGGTAAAGAGGAACCGTTGCCAACGGTGATGCAAGTAGGAGTATGAACCGGAGTGGACGAGGTTAGAGTACCAAGATGAGATCTCATGTGGGCGGTGGCGCCCGAGTCCATGTACCAAGCACCGCCGGGGATGGAGCCGAGTGCAGGGCGGCCAAGGAAGTAATGTCCCATGACGGTGAGATCGACAGCGAGGCGAAGCCGCCATAGGGCTAAACCGGGGCGGGCGGAGTATGGCCGCCAACCATCGGCAGCTGCTACAGCGCGGCCAAGTAGGTCGGATGGCCTACCGGAAAAACCTCGCCGCCCGGCCGACAGATCAGAAGGTTCTTTGGTCGCCGTCGCGATTGCCCAATGAGCGAGTCTTCACCGACGATCCCCACCAGCATTCGGGAGACTCCAGACATGGGCGGAGCCCCATACGCAGGCGGAGCCCCATACATGGAAGCGGGCGGAGCCCCGTAAGTGGATGCGGGTGGAGCCCCGTATGCCCCGTACATGGGCACGTGTGCGTCATACACCCCGTGCAACTGCAAGGGGTCGACGGGCTGAGTCCAGTATGGCGGCGTGGCGGCGACGGACTGGCCGGAGGGCGCCGACGGTGGGGCGGCAATGTACGCCAGCGGGGGCACACGAGCCGAGCCGTCTGCCGGTCGGGCGGGCTGGCGGGCGACGCCGGACGCGCCGTAGGTGGCGGCCCGCCCGTCTGTGGCGGCGAGGTCGTGCCGTAGGGTGCCGGCGGCGGGACGGTAGAGGCGGCGGTGGACGGGCCGGTGGACAGAATCGCTGGTTTAATCGGGTCGATGCAATCGGAGGATGAGGCTCAACAGCTCGGCTGGGTGATGGCAGCAGCGGCTTGCGATGCAGCGGGCGAGGCGGGGCTGGCCAGGCGAAGTGTTGAGCGGGCGAGTGCATGCTGGCGAGGCAAAGCTAGCGGGCGTCGGGCGGATCGGGTGATGTGGGGCTGGCCATACGAAGCGGCAAGCGGGCGAGTGCATGCTGGCGAGGCGAAGCACCGTGCGAGCATCGGGCGGGTCGGGTGATGCGGGCGCTGGCAAGGCGGGGTAGCGATCGGGTGGCATGGCTGGGTGGCAATTGGGTGATGCGGGCGGTGCGGCAGGGAGAGAGGAGTGGCGCCCGGCGCGGTAGGCGCGTGGACGGCGGCGGCGGCGGCGGCGGAAGGCTAGGGTTAGAACCCGGAAACTAATACCATGTAGAAGGGAAAGAATAGGCTGTGCAACACAATGCATTGATGGGTGCACCAGGCACGTATATATGAGTACAGAAGGGGGGCCACAACCTCAACTATACAGAGGAACTAGGAGGTGGGCCCAAGACACAATATGCACGTACACAATGTATTCAACAACAATACAGCAACTCGCCCACACGCCTTGTTCACCATCCATCTAAGTTTGCATGAATCTTGACGCAGTGAGGCAGTTTTTGTGTGCCACGTAGGACGAGGCTGGTGGGTGGAGGGTTGGAAGTTCACCTGCACGCCGGTTTCTCGCTTGACGAAGCCGCGGTTGCGAGTCAGACGTGCGGTGGAACTTCCGTCGCGCCCGCACGCCGCGCACGACTTGTATCCCCTGTCTTCCGCGTCTGCCCATTTCCCCCTCATTTGAGCTGCAGTTTCTCACACTCCCTTCATTTCTTCGCATCCCCCCACATCAGCAGTTCCCATCGATAGGAGGAGCAGTCGAGAGGGGCAGGCGGCAGCGACGACGACGGAAGAGTCACGGGGTTTCACGGTCGTCACTGGTGTTCACCAAACCGGAGCGTCGTTGCCGGAGCAACCACCGCGAGTAGGTAAGGTCTCGAAGCTTTCTACTGGTCCAATCTGTCTCCCTTCCTCCCCTGGTCGCATCCTGGTGGAATTAGGCGGATTGGCGCCGCTCGGGTGTCCCCGTCGGCGGGGGAGTCGCGTCTGTGCCATTTAGGCCGGCATTTGCGTAGTTTATTCGTAGTCGCGATGGTAGTCAAGCCAGCGAGACTCGCCCGTTCAGCAACTATCTCTCTGTTTCTGTGAGATTAGATGCCTGCAGTTGTTTTGTGGTAGGTATTTCTACCATATTTTTGTTAGTTTTGATGGACTCGTAGGCTACGATTATCAGTGTTTTAGGGGTGATGTTGCAATCGACTTTAGGGACTGATAGTTGGGTATGAACCCTAGATCTAGCTAGTTGCATTTTAGATGTGTATGACAACAACAGTCTTGGCTTTGCCCTGAATTGCTTTAATTTGCTATTATGTTTTCTGAATCAACTCTGTCAGTTGCCATGTCATATGTAGGATAATGGCAGTTTGTGTGTTCCAGATACTCAATTCGTTTTGCCACTATGTATTGTGATAACACGAACATCTTGAATCTACTAGACGGCAACTCCTTTCCATGAAGCCAAGGTGTGAGTTTCCACATTATTTTTTGTATAATGTCAGTTGGGTGTTCCACTGCATTGCCTTAGTTGCCACATTGTTCACTCCCAACATGGCAACTTGGATCTGCTAGTTGGCAACTCCTTTTTTTGAAGCCAATGTGACAGTTGCCACATTATAAGTTGGATGATGGCAGTTGGGTGTTCCACTGTACTGCCTCAATCGCCACGTTGTTTTACTGCTAACATGGCAACTTGAATATACTAGATGGCAACTGCCTTGTTTGAAGCAGACATGTCATTTGCCATTTGTTTCGCACTTGTTTTGGTGGCAACTAATTTTCTGAATTAACTGTCAGTTGCCATGTCATATATAGGATAATGGCAGTTTGTGTGTTCCAGATACTCAATTCGTTTGCCATGTTTTATTGTGATAACACGAACATCTTGAAACTACTAGACGACAACTCCTTTTGTATGAAGCCAAGGTGTGAGTTGCCACATAATTTTTGTATAATGTCAGTTGGGTGTTCCACTGCATTGCCTTAGTTGCCACATTGTTCACTCCCAACATGGCAACTCGGATCTGCTAGTTGGTAACTCCTTTTTTGTGAAGCCAATGTGACAGATGATGGCAGTTGGATATTCCACTGTACTGCCTTAGTCGCCACGTCGTTTTATTGCTAACATGGCAACTTTAATATACTAGATGGCAACTACCTTTTCTAAAGCAGACATGTCATTTGCCATGTGTTTCGCACTTGTTTCTGTGGTCATTTTCCACCTACTGTGCATGTTCACCATATGGCAATTACCTCCTTTCACAGAGTAAATTTGCGCTAAAACATGGCAACGTAAATGTTCTTTAGTACACAGAAACTTCTGATTGAATCCAAATTTTGTCAGTTAGCTTTTGTTTTATGCAGTAATCCGTGTCTCAATTTTTGCTAATTTGTGCTCAGGGGAGGTGGCAAATTACACATACACAACATGTCATTATTTTTGCATGTCGTTTTATCAAGTACCTTTTTGTTTGTCAGCTACTTAGTCTTGCTTAGGAGCATACGTCATGCATTTTTCGGATTGCAGGTTTAACTCCCTCTTATGGCACATCTTATACATTTCTTCTTACATTAAACATGGTAGCTTTCATTATGTTGTCGATAATATCCACTACCTCATTTCTTCGTGCATGTCTTTTCGCATCTGTCGGCTGTGTTTTCATTTATACTAATGTGTTTTTTGTTCTTACCATAGCACAATGGCTCATGGTCACCAGCAATATGATGATGGCGACTTCATGGAGGTACTGACACGAAATCATGCGATTGGTCGTGCAAAAGACGGCGAAGAGGTCTTTTGCCAATATGTTTTATTGTGATACTGAGTTTACATTCATACGTTAGAACTACTTTTTAGTATTCTTAACATGGCAACAATGACCCTTTTGTGTTATGTAGAAGAAGAAACGTCTGCACAATAGGGCTTCACAAAAATGATTGACTATAATGACCAAGGGTTTCACTGATGATCGTAAGGGAGCTGCCGGTGAGATGGGGATGCAGGCACTGATGGATATTTGATGGACGAATCTAGTGAACCCTGTCTGCGGCTGGCTCGGTGAGATATATGATCCTACGTCTAGGGAATTTTTCATTCCGTGACGTGGAAGAATCCCTTTGGACGAGGATTCTGTGTTCTGCACTTTGGGTGTCCCCCATGGAGAAATCAAAGTTCCGTGCGAGGTGAATAGTAAGATTGAGGAAGTTTTGTTCCCCCGGTTGTTTCCTGGGATGGCATCGATGCCTAATACGACTGTGCTGGCAACTTCGCTGGAGGGCATGACAACCCATGGTGAGGTATTTAAGATGAAGTTGCTAATGTACCTGATCTCGTCTATCTTTGCGCCTACCACGTTGATACGCCCAAGCAACAAGTGCTTCTCTATCCTGGTGAATGTTCTCTCTCTATTCTTCTTCCCACAATCTTCTGTTTTTGGATGTCATGTAGAAGCTATTCACTGCCAGTTTTTGTTGTTGTTGTTATTGACTGTCGATGTGGCATTTTTGTCCTGAATTCCTTTTGTGCAGGCGAAACTAAAATATGTTAAAAACATGAATTGGTGTAAATTCATTGCCGACTTCCTGCATGATGCATTCTCAAATAAGATGTACCAGAAGGACTGCCGACTGCACCTTATGGTATTTTTCTTGCTGTTCTACAAATGCTCTTGGCAGTTTGATTGTTTCCTCAATGCCCTTTTACAGTTGTTCATAAGTGGCACCAAATTGTTTTGTATGTGTCATAACTGTGTGGCCATATTGTGTCGGCCCTTTTTTGACAGAGCTGTAAATGATTTTCTGCTTTTTTTATGGCAACACAACTGATCATGTATAGCAACTTTCATGTTTTTTGTGCTTTTTTACATGTAAAATTGGAGGTGTTGTTACTTGGCAAATGTAGTTGTTGTTACATGGCAAATGTAGTTGCTGTTACATGGCAACTTTCATGTTACTGTCACATGGCAACTGCAGTTGCTGCCACATGGCAGATCACATATGTTTTTATGTAGTTGCTGTTACATGGCAAATGTAGTTGCTGTTACATGCCAAATGTAGTTGTTGTTACATGGCAACCACAGTTGATCATGTATGGCAACTTTCATGTTTTTGTGCTTTTTTACATGTCAAATTGGAGATGTTGATACATGGCAACTGTAGTTGACGTCTACATGGCAATTATAGTTTTCTACAACACACATAGCGTTCACTTCCTCTAATTTTTTCCGTTCGTTTTAATTATTGTTACATGGCAAACATATGTTCACGCCCATGGCAAATATTTCTTCTTATTTTTTGAACTTGTGACTCAAGGGAGAGTGTGTACTCGAGGGAGAGTGTATTGCCAACAACTTTTAAACCGTAGTCATATTCCTTTTCTTTTTCTCCGCATTTTAGTTGTTTTCCTCTGTTTATGCACAACACTGATCACTGACATATTTTGATTTATTCACTCGCTTTATTGTGTAAAACAACTCATGTATGTCGTTCTTCTTGATTTGTTCACTGTTGACTTCACTGAGGTAGGAGGTTAGCCGGCTCCACATAAGTTCGATGTCTCTGCCTGGAGTTATGGTGTTGTCAATGCTGTGCTTGCCGCAGACAGAATATCTGATACAAAATATGGGAAACTGCAGGTTAGTTTTTTCTCCTTTCTTGGACCGGTTCTTGAAGTTCATTGTTGGAAATAATATGAAAAAACCAAAACTGATCCGTATTGGCTGTCCATAGTTTTTCTTTTCAACGAGGGGAATATATAGCGTATACAACATGGCAAAAAATACGTTTGGTTATGCGTGGCAAATGCGCTTCATTTTAATTGGCATCCATATTCCAATTTGTGCACTCAACTTTGTCTGAGCATTCCATTTGACCACCTAACCGCTTCCACTATGGCTAACAACACATAAATAACTTGGCAGCCATGGTTGCGTGCACATGGAAACCATGGTTGTCCCCATATGGCAACTTTGTTGTTTGGCCTCAAATTCTTTTTTTCCATTGCAATCCATGCCCCATACTCACTGCTTCTTATTTTTTTGACCTTTTTTTTCCTTTTTTTGCTATTTTTTCAGCTGATGGCCAAGCATGCCATAGACTACAGTGTGTTTGGTGGGCCACAAAATTTCGGCAAGTGGATGGATGTGCATTCAGCTCCATCTTCTCCCGCTGAGGTAATCAATCATTTTTTTTTGTTCGAATGATATTTTCCTTGCATTTAACTTATATTTACTCTTTTTTGCCTTATTTTTTATTGCACATGTTCTAATGTGCTTGGAACTTGTTACTTTTTTGTTTCCTGATCAGGCCAGGGCACCTGTTGAGCACCTAGTCAGGGAGTTTGCTTTCGGTATGACCAACTTGCTTGGGAAGTTGATCGAGGGTTGGACATCATTGAATGGTTCTGATAGAGACGTGGTTGCGAGGCAGTTCACACCCTTTCTTGAAGAACGAACACATCATCCAATTGGCTGTCGTGGTCGGTACGACTACAACAGCTCTCAGGAGCTCCCTAACATGGATGAGGAGCTAGTCGGGGATGGTTTCGGCGGTGTGGATGCTGGCCTCGATAAATATGTTGACAATGACATGGGGAATGTGCGAGATGAGACTAGCCATGATGAACATCAGGAAGTCCGTGTAGGAGGTAACAACGATAAGGCTGCACCGAATGTCCCTCCACCAGAGGGAGGCATTGATCCAACTGTTGGGAGAGACACGAGGGATCCTCTCTCAAAGAGGGGTAGGGCTCCAGAGGATGCTGCCTAGGGCTCTGCTGGCAAGAGGCGTAGGTTCGATGTTTCATTACTATTTTATTCTTTCTTCCTTTTTAACATCCCGGCTTTTTTTCTTGCTACGTACGCCACAATTTTTGCGTCTCACACTTGTTTTTTTGCAGTTTTTGCTTTATTTTGCCATTTTTTATGTGCAGTGAGGCGACATCTGCCTGGCTGAACACGGGCGCACCAACTTTTGGTGCCACCACTTCCACTCGGTCGTCTCCTTGTACATCAAAGTCGAACACCGGGGATCCTGTTATGCTGGAAGACTTGAGGAAAACAAGCAAGAGGTGGGTTCTCATTTGTTAGTTAACTAATTTTCTTTGTTATTGAGCTACCTTCATTGTGTCGCGATAACGAAATGCATTCTCTTTGAAATTTTTCATGGCAATTGCAGCATGATGAGCTTGACAATTTATTCATAGTCCGAACACTAAATTTGTTTGATTCTTTCCTAAATAATATGCAATTTTAACTGCAGCCACCTTGGCAACTCTTTGACTGCCCCTCATGGCAACTGCTAAAGTTGCCACATGGCAACTCTTACCTGTCACACATGGCAACTGCTAAATTTGAACCGAAGTTTGATAGATGGCATCTCTTGGTTCTTCGACATGGCCACTACTTAGTAGACCACATGGCAACTCTTGTGTCCCTCCTATGGCAACTGGTAGCTTTCACTCATGGCAAACACTTGTACAGAATGTGTATTAATCCTTGCTTTTGTTTTTCAAATGTCAACTTTGGCATATCATGCATGTCATTCAATGATAACTACCATGGCAATTACCTGTTCCTGCCGCTCACAATTTTTTTCTTCATGTGCTTTCTTGAATGCCTATCTTATTGTTCGACATTTTTTTATAGGGTGAAGAAGACTACTACACGCTCTACCAATCGCACCACTAAAGACCCACTTGAACACATTCACTCCAAGTTGTTGACATCCGATAATGCAGATATTCATGAGCAGCCGGTTGACAAATCTGCAGCTGCACCGTCGACTGTTGCCGCTAGTTCTGATGCAAGCGGCCACCCATCTCCGTCGGTTGTAGATGTGCAGACTACAACCTCAGGCATCCGTACATCTGGGAGCGACAAGTCAGTGTCTGCCAGGACTGCTGAGATATTGCCTACCCTGGTGGCAACGAGAGATGTTGTTGTGACCCATGACACCCGATCATCAAGTGTTGAAGTGGACACTCCCGAACTCAACCTAAACAAGGAAGATTCCTGCTCATCTGACACGGATTCCAAGCATGCATCCGGTGGAACCTATGTGGCCACGAAGGAAGGGGCTGCGGCCACATTTTAGTGTGACAAGACATCACAAAGGACTCTCACCGCACAACAGCTGCATATGCTGCTGGCGCATAGGCTGCTACTGCAACTGTTGTGCGAGCTGGCCTGCCACCTAGGCTTAGCCCCTGGAAGAATCCTGCACAGGTATCCAATGCACTAGAGGCACTTAAGAGCAACAGAGGTGACTCTAGTTTTGTGCCTGCTTCCAGACTTTTCCCACCTTCCAAAAGCAATGCAGCCAAGAAGATGGAAGTCCACATTACAATAGATGCATGTGGTAAGCAGTGTACCACTAAAAGGGGTGGACGTTCAGAGCAGGCGGCGTCCTTTACTGCTATGGAGGACACGAGTTTAAATCTGCGCACTTCTAAGCTCCCTGTCAACATCGGTGTCCCGTACAACCCAAACAAGAAGATAGGCAAGAAGGTTGTGATTGAGATCGCCGACAGCACGCCCTACACTACTAATAAGTGTGTTGTTTCTGCAACAGACGAGATTGACATGTTTGTTGATCTTTCATCTCTAGATTTTGCTAAACAGTTTGTTGGCAACCCAGCTAATCAGCAGGAGAGGCACCCCATGGCTTTCATCCCACCTAGATGCAGCCTTGGGATTGATCGCACTCAGGATGAACTAGTCCTCGTCCTATGCTTGTTGCATTTCTTTCCCAGGAGGGATGGTCTCGATGATGGCGCAGCCATGGCTGATGGCAGGAAGGTCGTGAAGTTTGCAAAGCCTTCAGTGCATGGTAAACTCTTTTTTTTGTTTCTCAGTTTTTCTAGTTTTTTTTCTGATCTATGTCACAAGCTTTGGTTTTTGAATTTTTGATGACAAATCTTATGGAATGCACTCTTGATCACATATCTTTTTCGTAGTTGCTGTTACATGGCAAATGTAGTTGCTATTACATGGCAAATGTAGTTACTGTCACATGGCTAATGTAGTTACTGTCACATGGCAACTACAGTTGCTGCCACATGGCAGATCACATATGTTTTTTGTAGTTGCTGTTACATGGAAAATGTAGTTGCTCTTACATGGAAAATGTAGTTACTGTCACAGGACAAATGTAGTTCCTGTCACATGGCAACTGCAGTTGCTGCCACATGGCAGATCACATATGTTTTTGTAGTTGCTGTTACATGGCAAATGTAGTTGCTATTACATGGCAGATCACATGTGTTTTTTGTAGTTACTATCACATGGCAACTGCAGTTGCTGCCATATGGCAAATGAAGTTGCTGTCACATGGCAACTGAAGTTGCTGTCATATGGCAACACTACAAAAAAAATACACTTCCGTGATGATACATGTTTGTCACAGTAGGTCGCGTTTTTGTCATGCATGTACATCCATGACAAATTTATGACAGAATCAAGATAGTCATACCTGCTTGTCGTAGAAGTGTTCCATGACATTACCAAAATTATCATTATGGAAGTGTCCACTTCCATGACGATAAATCACGCCGTCACAAGTGCTTTCGTCAAGGGTGATCGACACGTGGCATCCACCGTAACGGAACGCCGTTAAGCTATCGGGTCGGGTTTTGGATCCGATAACCTGTTAACAGCCCCAACCAATGGGGATTTTCCACGTGTAAAATCATCATTGGCTAGAGGAAACACGTGTCGGCTCACCGTTGGGACAGATGTCATCCACTCATTGGACAGAAGGCGCCTATGATACGTCGACACGTGGCACGGCCCAAAAGAGGCCCATTCCTGTGAAAAGGCCGGTCCATTTGACTTGGTCAAAAGGTGGCTGTGACACCCCAATTTTTTTTAACTTTGTTTTGTTAATTAAAATCTTGCCAGGAAATTTAACTTTCCCTTTTCTTGGTTTTCCTTGATTTCAAAACCATTCTTTTCTTGGTTATCTTGGAGTTGTTCCCTAAATTGAAAACCTTTCACTCATGATATTGGACTTGTTGCCCTCTCAAGAAAATTTTTCTGTTATCAGAAGAATTAATTATATAATATTCTCCCTGATCGTTTATTTTCTTGAAAAATGGTTTCCCCATAGTTTATTGGTCCCATTTGTACTACAACCCTCTTATAAATTCATTAAAAAATCCCACCATAATTTGGAGATGTCGTATGGAGTTTTTGAAACACTTTTGTGCAAAAATATTTTCTACCCTTTGAATATTTTGAGCTCTATACCATATTTTCAACTCTGGTCCAGAGAGCATATTTACACTACAACCTATTCAAATATTTCTTTAAAACTTATACCAAAATTTTCGGATATCAGTAGATGCATATTATTCAACTTTATGCATTAGCCTAATGTTGTTCCTTGGAAAATTTGAGTGAACCATCCTCTTTTCCATTCTGGTCCAACTTGAGGTTTTGTACTGCAACCACCCTTTTAGCTGCTCCTTGATCTATGATTCCTTTTCCTACTTGTGGTCCTCCTTGCCAAACCTCTAAGTCCAGGAACATGCACCCATTAGATCATTTTTGGCTCATGTGGTAATGCCATTTACTTTCTGTCCAGATCTGAAGTTTTGCAAAACTTGCGCTAGCAAGTTTGTGCTTTAGGAAAACTAACCTTACCACCCTCTCTTTTATCTAAAGAGACCCCACTCTGGAGGTTTTGGCCACTCCAAGAACTGCTTAGGAGCCTTTGGCATTTTGTCAAACACCTCGAGAGCGTGGACAGATTTGACATGAGTTTTTGTTTGCACTGTGGACTTGATCTCCTGACCTAACCACCATGCCCATTTACCTCCTGACTAACCCTACCCTAGCCCTGTCTCTTGCCAGCCTCACCCGCGACCTCTAGCAGGCAGTGGCATTTCGCCGAGCACGTCCCGGGCGTGCTCTGGGCGCGCCAGGCGTCGTTTAGCGCACGCGTGCGCCAAACGCCGCGTCTCGCCGCACTGCGTTCAGCCCTTGGCCAACAGCTGCTAGCACGCCACGTATCCCCTGCACCGCCACGCCACCCCGACCACCCCTGGCACTCCACAGCGCCACCGTCCGAACGGCCGTGGCGGCTAGCTGACGGACGCAAGCAGGCCCCGGCCGTGTCGGCGCCGCCCAAGCCACCAGCGCTCGCCAGCTGCCCCCTTAAGCATCTCCAGCTCATCCGCAGCCTCGTCCCCTAGCGCGCGTCGCCGCCACGTCGCCATAGCTATAGAAAGACGGCCACCGGCAACCTAATCACCGGCCACCGCGGAACCGCCTTGGCGAGTCTATTTAAGGAGCCCCGAGCTCATCCCCGCATGCAGGCAGCCTCTCACTATCCTCCTAGTGCCCCCGCTGCCGTCAATTGAGGGGGAAGAGGCCGTCTTCACCGACTCCGGCCAGTTCGGCCACCGCCGCCTCCCAGCTCCGTCCGGCACAACCAGAGCCTCCCCGGCCCTCCCGGCACCACCAACAGAATCCACTCCATCTTGCGGAGCCGCCCAGACCCCCAGCTGCGACGGAGAGCCACCATAGCCACAAATCCACTTTACTCCGGCGCCGCGGCCACCGCCATGGCTTCGTCGATGGCGATTCCTTCCACCCCCGACGACCCTACAACCACCGGAAGGACCACCCTTGATCTGCGGATCGATCCCCGCTCTCAGCTCCCCGCAAGGACCCGCCATTCGCCGGCGGCGATCGCCGGAGTCCCGCACTCGCCGGGCAGAGGAAGGGAGGGAGGGCGATCGTCAAACTCGACCGATGGGCGAGCAGGCCCACTGTCAGTGAACCAGCCCCGCCTCCACGTGTAGTAAGTGAAGGCGCATTCTCAAAGTACATCTTCGACGTATGCTTATATTTGAAACGTTTTTCTTTTTCTGTTTATTAAAAAAACAGTTTTGACCAAAACTTTGACCGAGCTTAAATTTTTAAATACAACTCCAAATGAAATGATTCTTTTTCCTACCTCTCTCAAATTTGATCTAGTTTATTTTAAGATTTATTTGATAATTTTTCAAACAACTTTTTGTGCTGTTTTGGATTTGTGTGTTAATTCAAATTTATTTAAAATAGGACTTTGGAGAGAGAGAAGAAAACTTTCAAAAGTTTTGGAGTGCACCCTGCCTCATCACACATTGAAGGCAAGCATTCTGAACCCTGGCACAATATGTTGCATGAATTGTTTGACACGATCATGACACCACCTCATTACTTGGAACTCGTTATTTTATGTGGTGGTATGATCATTTGCACGCATGCTTATTTGAATTTTCCTTGCTGTTGGAAATGGACATGCTTGGGATGATGACCATCCTCGTATGCCTTTCGTGCCTATCGGAAGGAAAATGGGAAAAGTCATTTATCTTGGGTAGACCCGAGCTTGTCCCTAGTTCCTCGTCGAGATGAGTGTGTCCGGCATGGCATGAAGGGTATGATGAGTGGTGACTCTGTCTGTTGGATGAAATATATTTGTTATACTAATCATGCAGGGAATACTTAAACCTCCTAAGTCGACCTCAGTTCGAGTCTTATCCGAGTAACCCCATACTTGCCCGTACTACCACTTGTCCCTGCCATACGTGGGGTACGGTTCAGTCAGTTGTCAACCCCTTTCAAGCACACACCGTACAGAGAGGCCATGGTGGAAGATGTCGGTCGAAGCCGATAGTCATGCCACCTGGTCCGGGGGCATGGGTGTATCCGGTTGAGACCAGGAGGGAGGCCACCCCTTAGAGCGCCGCGATATAAATTTGATCCCATGCTACGCTGTTGTAGCCTCCCACTTAGAGTTTTGCTTAACAAGTGTCATGGGTGATTTCCAGGCACCAGTAAGTTAAGCTGGTGTGTGCAAGTCAGGTGTGTTTTCAATTAAAAGACCATAGACGGAATTAGTCCCGATGGACTAAAGGAATTTGTTGCTCGTGGGTAAAGAGTACACTCTCTGCAGATATTAAACCTATTCGAATGGCAGTGTCCATAGTTCAGGATTACAGTCTGGGATGAGTGTCGGTCTTAGTGTCAGTCTCCGGAGGAGAACTACTAAACCAGAACTTGGTTTATGACTTGTGACTTGTGATGATGATGATGATTATTATTATGGACTAACCCCTTTATATTATTTAAATCCTTGAGTATCCCTGGGACGGTTCTACCTCCTGGATATTCACCGTATTCATTTTATAAGCCCTTTATGTGGTGTCGCTCAGACGCCCGATCGCGGGCATTGCTTCCGCTTATTTATAAGCCCTTTATGTGGTGTCGCTCGACGCCGACTATGGCATTGCTTCTGCTTATTTATAAGCCCTTTATGTGGTGTCGCCAGACGCCGCATCGTGGCATTATACATTTATTTATAAGCCCTTTATGTGGTGTCACCAGACGCCTTGATCGTAGCATTGCTTCATTTATTTATAATCCCTTTATGTGGTGTCGCTCGACGCCTTAATAACATTGCTTTTGTTTCTTTATAAGCCCTTTATGTGGTGTCGCCGACGCCTTGCATTGTAACATTATACATTTATTTATAAGCCCTTTATGTGGTGTCGCTGAGATGCCCGACCGTGGCATTGCTTCGCTTATTTATAAGCCCTTTATGTGGTGTCGCCAGACGCCTGACCGTAACATTGCTTCTGCTTATTTATAAGCCCTTTATGTGGTGTCGCTCGGGCCTTGACTATGGCATTATACATTTATTTATAAGCCCTTTATGTGGTGTCGCTCAGGGCCTTGATCGTGGCATTGCTTCATTTATTTATAAGCCCTTTATGTGGTGTCGCCAGACCTTATTTATTAACATTATACATTTATTTATAATCCCTTTATGTGGTGTCGCTCAGACGCCTTAATCGTGGCATTATACATTTCTTTATAAGCCCTTTATGTGGTGTCGCTCGACGCCCGATCGTGGCATTGCTTCATTTATTTATAAGCCCTTTATGTGGTGTCGCCAGATGCCCGATCGTGGCATTGCTTCATTTATTTATAAGCCCTTTATGTGGTGTCACTCAGACGCCCGACTGTGGCATTGCTTCATTTATTTATAAGCCCTTTATGTGGTGTCGCTCGGGCCTTGATCGTGGCATTTATTGCTGCTCCGTCATTACATATTTGTGGTCACTTATTAATAATCCACATGTATGCACCAAGGATTTCATTTCTTTAAGACTGACGTTGTGAGCATAAAATATTTCTTCAAGGCATGATTTTTTTGATTTTTATATTATACCTGTGTTCATAATGTTTGCGAGTACATTCAAAGTACTCACTGGCTTGTCCCTGGCTATTGTCTTGGCCAGATTTCCTGCGCGGAGAGGAGCGTCGTGACGACCGCCCCGGAACCTAAGCAACAGTGATAGCAGCCTCGCGAAGATAGGAGTTAACCTGGTCAGCTATTCGTGGGAAATGGAGTTCCACTGATGATCCACAAACCGCTTCCGCCATCAACCACTAGAAACCATTTGTTGTACTCGCAGGCCAGAATGGTCTTATACCGCATATCCTGTAATTTTTGCTTGGATTTTCTGTACCGAGTTGATGCCTCATCAGCTAACAGTAGTCCTGGGGCTGATGAGCACGGCGGCCATTTTCTGGAATTTAATATCCGGAAAACCGGTCGCGACAGTGGCGGGTCGGCCCATGTAAAGCCTCTTAACGGCCTGTTCGCATATAGCCCATTTACAGTCTGCTAACCAAGCCCCGTTACGCCCTATCTGAATTAGGCCCAGTAGCGTCATCAGGGCCACCCAATATGATTCCAGCCCGTTTTCACTTCTCGCCCATGTATGGCCCATGTCGTCTTTCGGCCCATATGAGGTCCTATGTAACTCTTGGCCTATTAAAGGCCCGTGGTGAAACTGGCCCGTAATGAACAGTGTATTATTTTACACCCATTAACGGCCCGTGGTGAAACTGGCCCGTAATGAATAGTGTATCACTTTATACCCATTAAGGGCCCGTTATTCTGTTGGGCCATTTCCAGCCCATGTTATCTTTCGGCCTTCTCAGAGCCCATTTATTCTTGGGCTCATTTCCAGCATTCGTTTACTTACGACCCGTTACTGTCATTTTTTGCTTATGGGCCAAATTCAGCCCGTGGTTACAGTCGGCCCTTTTGTGGTCCGTTAACACGTTGGGCGTTTAAATGGCGTCATGAAATCTGACCTATTAATGATGGCCCGTTATGGTCAGCCCATGAATGGATGATTCCAACTCTAGCCCGTTTACGACCATAATGCGGCTCGTTATTGGCCCATGTTTGTGTCGATCATACTGCCCGTATAAGGCCCATTGATGATCTGACCGTAGAAGGCCCATTGTTTCTGCGGCCCGTAGAAGGCCCATTGTTTCTACGGCTCGTGGAAGGCCCACTATTTATACGGCCCGTAGAAGGCCCACTGTTTCAACGGCCCATAGGTGCAGTGTCACTACAGTAAATATTAGCCCATGGTTATTGTGGCCTAGTTTTAAAAATAGGTTGTTGCAGCCACTAGCAAACCGCAGAAAAAGAACTGCACTGACTACAAGCAAACAAATAAACAAGACAACAAGGAAATAAATAAGCAAGCAACTTACACTAGGCTATCACGGCTATTACACATATTAAATCAACTAGGCATCAAAGTTCGCCACCAGTGCAAATATAGGGAACACAACAGCATATAAACGCCGTAGCAAAACAAGTCCAGAACTAAAACCACTTCAGAAGAGCTCAAGAAACAATATCCTGGGTACCCATAATGCTAGCAAGATGCTTAGCAAGCTTATTAGCTTTCTCTTGTTTGGCGCTTAAGTCCTCCAGCGCCTGCTGTTGCACCAGAAAGTATGCATCTGAATTCTGCAGGGACTTCCTCAGTCCTTCGGCTTCCCGTCACATAAAATCTGATCGATGTCTTTCAACTTGAAGTTGAGACTCAAGAAGCCGAACTGATTCAGTAACGAGTTCAAGAGCTGGTGCCGTTGGTAACCCGATAACTCGAACACTACATCAAGACAGGACTTTGGGGTTGTCTCAGTGTCCTCAGTATAGTTTTTATCAGCTTTCTTGGAGACCAACAGGGATGTCTCACTATCTTGAACCTTATCTGCATTACTTCCTTTACCATTGCATAACAGGGTACTCTTCTCCAATATTTTATCGGCGTTCTAAAAGGGAAACAAACAAACACATCTCAGGTTTACAATGTAGTATATGAAACTCATTTTGGTAAACCAGTTCAGTAGTAAGGTGGACAGGATAACAACATGAAACAAACAAATATCTATGTAGTATGGTCCTTTGTATGGTCTATATCATTCTAGTTTATGTTGCCAAATCAAGAAAGATACAATTCGAATCATATCTATTTAAGACAAAGCAGCATAGACAGAATATAAGTGTGGGAAACTACACAACAATAACAACACTTGTAATGTGCATGGCATGAGAACATAACTGTTTATTCAATTGAAACTGAAATCAACATAGAGCAAGTTACAACAGCAAACAACCAAACACGTTGAAGAAACAAGTTTAAAACATACCTGCTATGCCATTGGAGTTTCAATTGCATCCTTCAAATTTGAAATTGGTTGGTATCGATGCATACTGATGATGCAAGAGCAAAGTAGTATGAACCATAGCTACAGAACCTGACACGAGAACAATTCTTCTGCTTTAAGCATTGACTTTGGGTTCGGAGTGGTGGTCCTCGTGATTTGGGCACTGCAGTTGCCTTACTAACTGCTCGTGTTTGGGTGCTCTGTGGTGGAGACGGTGCTGTGTCAACGGGAACTGGGTGTCTATCTGCTGGGGTTGGGGTTAGAAGGTGTCGGTGTACTAGAGTAGGGGTACCCTAGTATCCCGAACTTGTGCACGGGCAGTTGCAGCACCCCGCGGCAAGGCTTGCCGGGTGACCGCCAAGGTCCTCCGTGGTTCCTTTGGAGCCATTCAAGAACAAAGTATTCAAGCCAAGAAGACAAGGCCCCGGCAAGAGGAGCTTGCCGGGAAGGCCAACCAAGGCAACTCAAGGAACTTGCCGCGACGCGCCACGCGTCTCGGCGAGGCCCGGTGAGTGACAAGCTTCCGGACGCGACAAGACAACGACCGCGGCAAGGCGCTTGCCGCGGCAAACTACCACTCTATACCCGCTCCAAGACATCCACCAACGTGTCGCCTACAGGACCTTTCCAGACGCTACAGCGTGGCAAGAGGTCAGGCGGCGGTGCGCGGTGGCAAGCGACGCTGACAAGATTGCCATCGTGGCAAGCGGTGGCGTCCCTGACGGTCCCTTTTTGCACTATTTGGGCGACATAGACGGGCATTTAATGCCTTTGTCCCCTGCCGTCAGGGTTAGGTATGATACACTGTGCAGGTAGTTGTACCAACCGCAAATCCTTTTCCATTTTTACCCTTGTCTACGTTGCCACCTGTCGGAGACCCTTTAGCATATAAAAGGAGGCCCATGCATAACGTAGAGGAGGGTTCAAGGCAGAAAAACACTCACGCCGGTCTCGTTAGCGGTTAGTGTGTCTTTGTAGCACTCAGCGCTCCCGAGCAAGAACTCAATACACTCGGACATGTAGCGGTAGGAGTGTTATCTCTCCGGAGAGCTCCGAAGCTGGGTAAACTGCGTGTGCTTCGCCTCGATCCGCTCTTCGTGCGATCTCCGCCCCCCGCCGAACCGAAAGGGGCTCGGTCCGCCGGTCCCATAGGTGTTCGTGGATCAGTTTCCCCGACAGAAGGGGTGTAGCTGGTTCTCTGTCCAACTGGGTAGGGGTACAATCTGCATGAGTGTGGGTTATGTGTGGTGGGGCTGATTCTTGGGCAAGTACAACCGTGGTTCTATCTGCATCGACAGGTAGCACGATCTTTTCTGAAGACCGTGTTTTTACTCCCACGGATACTGCCATCACTCCCTCCAATTGAAATGGCTGATAAACAAGAAAAGTAATTGAATGTACAAACATTGTAAGATAGACAGATGCAATGGATAGTTGGGAAGCAAACAGGGCATGAAATAATTCACATTTATGTTGTCTAAGAAAACAGAATAGCAGGACATAATTTCACATATATGATGGCTAATTAAACAGGATAGCATGACACAATTTCACATGTATGATGGCTAACTAAACAGGATAGAATGACATACTTCAAAATATGATGACTATGTAAACAGGATGACATGATATAACTATAAGATGTGTCTATTAAAGTGGTTGGCATGCCATAAATCACAAACATGCCGTCGATGGAAACATGATGGCATGATATAATTCACGGATAGAATGACATAATTTAAAATATGATGACTATGTAAACAAGATGAGATGATATAACTATATTATGTCTTTAGAAAATGGGTTGGCATGCCATAATTCAGATACATGCTGTCTATGTAAACATCATGGCATGACATAATTCAAATATATGGTTTATATACTAAGGAAGTGAGTAGAGGGCAATTGCATATATGATGTGT
Organism: Aegilops bicornis; assembly: GCA_021605145.1. Classification (NCBI taxonomy): domain Eukaryota; kingdom Viridiplantae; phylum Streptophyta; class Magnoliopsida; order Poales; family Poaceae; genus Aegilops; species Aegilops bicornis. The sequence goes on along the minus strand of CM038674.1, from coordinate 220,488,742 downwards.
CAACTAAGGAGATGGCATTCAATATTGTGTATATGATGTAAAAAATAAGCATTGCAATACAACATATGCATTATATGAGTAATATAACCCTGCCTCTGAATCCTCCTCTAAAGAGCTATCTGTAACCAGCAAGATATCTGCTTCAGCAGGTAGCATTGTCTGCTCTGAAGACCTTGTTTTCACTCCAGATTTCTCCATGACCAATTCAAATGGCTGATGCACAGGAAGAGAAGTTGAATATACAAACATTGTCGACAAAAGCAATGAGAAATACAAAAAAAGGACGACATGATATAATTCACATATATGACGCTTGCCTAAACAACATGGCATTGCATAATTCACATACATAATGACTTGCAATAAGATAACATTGCATAATTCACATATATAATGTCTTGCAACAAGATGTCATTGCATAATTCACATATATGGTAATTAGACACTAAACAGGTGGCATTCACACAAAGCATGTCTAAACTAAGAAAATGACATAGCAATGCAAGATACCATACGCACGATATGAGTAACATAACCCTGCCAAGTTAGGGCATGCACCTCAGGGGGGAAATATGACTGGTCATCTGTCTCTGAATCCTCCTCTGAGGAGCTATCGGTAACCAACAAGACATGCGCTTCGTCAGATAGCATTATGCGCTCTGAAGACCTTGTTTCCACTCCAGATTTTTCCATGACCGTGCCGAATGGCTGATGCACAGGAAGTGTAATTGAATGTACTAAAATTGTTGACAAATTTAACACATAATAAATAAATGATGGCATGATATAATTCACATATAAGATGACTGGCTAATCAGGGTGGCATTGCAGAATTCACATATATGATGCCTGGCTAGACAAGATGTCATTGCATGATTCACATATACGATAAAGAAACAAAACATATGGCATTGACACAAAGCATGTCTAAACTAAGTAGATGACATCTTTAATGTATACAGTAAGCAATGCAAGGCACCATATGCATGATATTACCAACATCAGCATGCCAAGTTAGAGCGAAGACCTCATGGGGTAAATAGGAGTGGTGTTCTCCTTCCTAATCCCCTCGAGCAGTTATCTTCCTCTTGATTACGAACCGAAATGGGTGGAGGGGGGGCTGCCTTTGCGCCCACCATGGAACAACGTCTGCATGAAATTTTATTGCCACGCAAGGCTCGTCTCTTTTGCTCTACGTGATCAGTTCCATTGTGTACAATAACTGGCATGCATAGGAATAAAACTTAGTGAGATTATGTAAGGAGTGCATGCACAAATCCAGAGTGATGGTAGCAAACTGTGGATAGACCCAAAACCAATGATAGCAGGCAGACAATAGCTTTAGTTAAAAAATGCAGATAATGGCTCCTTTAATGTTTGTTTGCACCCAACATGACTCATAGTAGACACCGGAGATTAACCAGATAGTAGACATATAGTACTGATTGCTGCCCCAATATGTACCCCACAACCATTTAAAAACTCAAGTTTCAGCATTAGTTTGGACTGACTGAGTCTAATAGGTGAACACGACGATAATGTAGCATGTCATCATATTAAGCGACGCATAACGTGGCGGAACCACGGAAGAGTGCGACCTCTCTTGCGGACCCGTGTAGTCCTCAAGGTCATCTGCTTCGATTGATGATGGTAATGCGGTTATTGTCGTGGCTGCCGGCGGCGGGGAAGAAGATCTGAGGCGGCGAAAGATAGTCTAGAGAGCGGATCCCTGCTGTGGTGAACCCTTCCATCGTTGGAGCAGCTGAGCTGGGGTGGAACACATCGCCGCAGAAGCAGGACAAACCACACAAGGTTTTCTTTGACACATATCTGTAACAAAAGTAATTGAGTAAGGGCTTGTTTGAATTTGAGGATTCTAACAATGCAGGGATAGGAAATAGACAGGAATAGGATAGGAATGCACGTGCAAAATAGAGAATTTAAAAATATTGGATTTCTACCAATCTGGGTGTTTGATTCACAACAATTGGAAGATCACAGGATGCAAAAAACCATGGTGAGATTAAGTCAAACCACAAGAAAATGTACGGTTATAATGCTATTATGCTACTATCTCTTAGTATTGTGCTTGATGAATAGGAATATGAAAAGGAGGAGAAGTGGAAATTAGAATTCCTACGGTTTTCTTTCAAGGAGACACTAAAGGAACAAATCCTACAGTTTTCCTTTGCTCCATTCCTTTGCACCAAATTCATGAAAAGTAATGCCATAGGAAACTTTCTAGTACGCAGGCTTGAGCAAGGAAGATACTACACTAAAAAAATGTTTTTGTGCTACTTCTATTACTTTGGACCCAGGCCACTGCCATACTAGCTCAACTCCAAGGCCCATCGACAAATGCACAACTCAAACACGCAGAGATAAATAATGATGGCGTTCAAGAGAGTCCATCACGGATAGCTAAGTTGCCTGGTACCTAACTGCTTGTCATATAGTAGGATAAAATAATCGTATTTCCCGTTACTACGAGTGCTCAGTGGACAATATATATAACATGTAGAGTAAAAAAGTGATGCAACAAGTGTACAACCTCTTTGGCGAAGCCATGTCGATCTCAGCGTGATTGGGTTGGCCGGTGAGGATGCTCCGGCTGACTTTGCAGTCGGAGGTGGGAAGACGATCTTAGGCGCTGGAGATGGAGCCGAGGTACTGCTCATTTGTCTTTGGAGGGTTTAAATCGTTGGAGCAGCTACCGTGAGTTGTACGACACCGAGGCTGAAGCGAGGACAAGAGAGACAACGAACAACGTTAACTCGAGTGGAATTCTAATAGCATCTCCAATACATGACGTAAAATACATAACCACAAAGTGCTAGATGTAAAATACATCAGCCGCTCATCTCTGAACTTAACTATCGGCCCGAACTTAATCGTCAAACTGAACCTAACTGTCCAAACTGAATTTTTTCGCCGAAACTGAATTTTGCTGTCGAAACTGAACGCACTAGCAAGGTGAGGCTACACGTCGGTCGACTGACTTTTTCATCTCTGGTCAGTCGATTTTGCAGCCGTTGGATACGAAATCAAGGGCATGCGGTTCATCTTCAACCTCCACCCCCCCTGAGCCGCCAGCCACCACCGGCCAAACAGCAGCCCCCCGCCGCCCGCGGCCGGCGGTGCGCCGCCCCGCCCGCCCCGAAAACACTCCCCACCGCCGGTCCGCCGCCGCCCTGGCCATCCCTCTAGGCCCCCCGTGCCGAGCTTTTTCTCCGGCGATCCCCACGCCACCGCCCCGCCAACATCGGCGAACACCGCCCCCATCCTGAACCCTAATATAGATAGTGGGGTACCTCTCCGGTGAGCCCCGCTACCTGCTGCGGCTGGTTCTTCCTTCACCCCAGCGAGCCCACCCCTTGGAAATCAACTGACCTAAAAGTCGATTCAATCGACTGAAGTGTAGCCAAATCGGAGCCGCATCGCAAGCAAGAGCAAGAGCGAGAGTAGCACCGCGAGCAAGAGCAGAGCAGGCAGGGGACCGCGAGCGAGAGCTAAAGCAGCAGCAGCTCCTACTGATGTGGACGTCGCCGCCGAGGGAGCGATGCCGTGGAGGAAGTGGTCGGCGACACCGCCGTGGATGGAGTCGCGCTGTGTTGGCTCGGGACCGAGCGTCGGCAGCACCGTGAGATCAAATCAAGAAGAAAATGCGGCGATTAGTGTACAACCTCTTTGGTGGCGCCGATTAGGCCGCAGCATAATCCGAGGAAACGGTGATGATGATGCTCTTCTGGTGGTGTAGGTGAAGACGGCGGTGTAGGAATGGAGGTGGCGCAAAAGACGAGGGGAACGTTGGGGCAACTCCTTGGAGGTGGAGGACGGAGTGGCTGAACCGGCGGGACGATGAGATTGACGACGGATCCTCATCTGGTACAGTGGGTGAGGGACGTCGAGGTGTTGCTGTGGACGACGTCGTCGGGGAAGAAGCTCCGGCTGGGTGGCAGACGGAGCAGGTTGTGGGGTTTCGTCGCGGGTTTTCGCAGCCTCGGTGTACGAATGGGTGGGCGGATGGGATGGCAGTGGGGAACCATGGTTTAGAGACGCGCTTGTCCGAAATGTGGGGTAAGTTACAAAAGTACCCCCCACCGATTTGAGGCGGTTCTTTCGGTTCAAGGGTACCACGGGCATTTCGCGTGTCGAGATTTCACAGAGGTGGGAGTTTTCACGCCGTTGTAATTTCGGAATAGCAAGGCGCGGGTTGAGATGGAGGGAGTTGTCGGAGCACAACGAGACAAAGATATATCTTAAATATTTCGGGCTAACAAGGCGCGGGTTGAAGAGGCGGGAGTTTCGCAACACGATAGACAAAGACGCTAACTTAAATTTTCGGCATAACAAAGTAGCGGCTTGAAATTTCGGATATATATATATATATATATATATATATATATATATATATATATATATATATATATATATATAGGGGTATAGATATAGATATGTGATGCAAAAAGCATACCATCATCTCCAATTACATGCACGGATGCGACATGGGCAAATGATGTCCGCCATCGGTATCTCGAATTCAAATCGATCGACCTTGTTCAATGTGTATACATTACAACATGCTCGTTTCCAAAGCACACAGCGCAGATCTCCGTTATATTCATGCATGCATGGTTTTCAAACATCAGGATCTCTTATTCAAATATTTGAATTCAACTTTACATTGATTATGACCTCACCTATTCTTTTACACCCACACAGTAGTCTTCTCTTTATAATTGTACCACTAACTTTCTCTCGTGCATGCGTGCACACACACTACGAGTCGGCATTATCTATCGCACGCATGCAATCTTTTTCTTCAGGCCGGTCTCCCATGAAGGCACACACCCACACACATCCCCCTCTCCCTCATACCGGGCATTCTTTATCTCTCACGCGTGCATGCGCAACGATCGATGTTCCTCTATGTATGTGTGTACATAGCTAGGTCTTTCATAGTTCTCCATACAAACCGATCAATTGATATATCCAGTGAGGTATCACCCTCTTTCCCACGTCCACATCGATCAATCTATACCTCTCTATATAGGATTAACATAAATAGCTAATACACCCACATTAATTATATATCCAACGTCACCCTCTAATCATCAATTCCTTCCGCTTCATCTCTCGACAAGTGCACAATGGCGAAAGACAAAGTAAGGGCCCTACCCCCCTCCTAACATCACTATATATCGAGGCTAATATGAATGTGATCATTAGACAATTGCTGCTAAAAAAGGTTTAATTTCATGAATTGACCCTCCTCGTAAAGGATTAGCAATGCTTGGCCCCCTAGCTCATTTATTTTCATGGCTCCGCCACTGCGTGCAACAGCGCACGTGTTCGCCCCTCTCTCTAAATATCGATCTCGCACTTGTGCATTCCTTCATAGTCTCCCTCCACTCGGCCCCTCGCACCATCTTCTAGCCCCACCGGATTACGCCACATGTACAATCTAGCAGACTCCATGGTTGACCTTAAGCATAATGCACAAACCTCAAAACAACGGTGGTTCTCTTTTGTTCTAGAATCTTCCGTATCATAACTGCCCAAACTTTTTTCTAGTTGAATTGCCATTATTTGTTTTTACTTTATGCTTTACAACGCACAATTCCATGAATCATAAAATAGATTAAGGGCTTCTTTGATTCAAAGGATTTTCAAAGGAATTTTGGAGGATTCTAATCATTAGGAATTTTTCCTATCTTGGTTGTTTGATTCGTAGGATTGTAAACCATAGGATTTTTTCCATATGATTCATTTGCACTAGATTTCATAGGAAACATCCCATCCACTCAAACCTCTTTGAAAGAATTCTGCATTTTTTCTATGCACAATCAAACACTCGTACAATCCTGTAGGATTCAATACGACATTCCACTATAATCCCATGTTTTTCCTATTCACGCGTTCTTAGCTTTTTTATAAAAACTAATTTGATTTTGAATGAGATGAACTATAAGAATTAAACGAAGGGCTACATCACACATATATGACTAAGAGCTTACTTGTTATAGTGTGGTATTTATTCATAATTTGGTTGCAAAATCTGATGCGTGCAATGCACGTGTAAATTACTAGTACTTCGAGTATGTGCAAAACACGTAAATTAGAATACCAATGGCATGCTACACAGTCTCTCTCTTACAGTTCATGAGGCCACGAGGCACATGTGGAGGCGTTGCCGCGACCTCCTTGTGTGGATTGATCACAGTGACATGCTGCTGGTTCCAGAAGAATGTACTCTCCTCCCTGAGCCATACTGGCGGTACATGCACAAAGCGAAGATGTGCGCGCACGCCACGCACGCACTCATTCCCTCGCACGCACACGCGGGTAGACGGGCGGACGCAGTTTTGTACCAAGATCCACCCCATGTAATAATTTGACGCGTGTAAAGTCATTCACTTCATTGATGGTGAATTAATACAGCGCACGCAAATTGAGTGGACGTGAGGGCGGAAGAAAGACATTATTACTCCACTGCGCGCATGCGAGTAGTTAAATCGTGGGTTGCTAGTAGTACTTCCATTGGTCTCCTTCGCATTTTGTGCCGATTTTTGACAGTAACATAATATTTACGCATTTGAGCAGTGTAGTCTACTTGAACTCATCGGGAGCCCTTTCGGGCCTCGAAATCAAAACCATCAATTAATCTTTACCTTGTTCCCATCACATTCGAAAGCCTGCTCACACCTACTAGTACTATGTGCCAAACCTGAACATGTTCCCACTATGCAGGTATTAGTACTACTAGTGCTAGTACTTAGGTTATAAAAAGGGAAACTACCTAACCGAAAATTACTCTACCTTTCCTCCTCATAAGTGCTTCTTCTTCGTCCGTCGTTGCCATGGCCGGTGAGCAGAGCTCTAGGTCAAGAACTACTCGTTACAAGGGAGCGGCAACCAAGGCTGCGGAAAAAAAGAGAGGGCTAGCCGCCACGCAGAGACCTCGAGAGATCTCTCACGGGAAGGCGATGGCTCCCAGGAGCGCCCTAGCCGCGGAGGCGAACATGCCGAGCCGGCGGAGCTGGAGTCGTTATCCCTCGACGGCATGCCCGATCAGCTCAATAAGCACCTCAATAAGCGAAGGAGTTCATCCAAGGCTTGACAGAGTTCTTGAAGGAGAGCCTCAACGACATGCCCGTGAGCTCAATCAGCGGGGAGTTGACCGCCGGCTTGGTGATGCTGCTGAAGAAGGGCATTGCCTCGGAGAAGAAGGCGACCGGCGAAATCCTGCGACTTCAGGAGGACAAGGCGAAGCTCTGCCACGAGATCGACCCGTTGAAGGAGAAGAACGCCAACTGGAAGAAGCTGCATGAGAATAGTAGTTCCTCGATGAAGATGTTGCAGGCCCTCGTCATGGAACAGAAGCAAGTGTTGGCGAAGCTCCGCATCGAGCACCCGGCTGCGGTCAAGGTACGTAATGCGGCCGTGGAATAGATGATGAAGGCTCGCGTCAAGAAATCCCGCGTCATGGACGGAATGAAAAAGATGGCGGAGGAGACACGCAAGGAGATGGAGGTCGTGGAGGCGATGAAGAAGCAGTTACGACTCCGCGGCGAATTAGATCATTTGGGGTGATAATCTTCCTTCTTCTTTTGCTGCTGTGTTTCATCTTTTGCTTCGGGTGTTTCGCCGCACGTGTCACGTTCTCTGCGAGGCATGAATAGAACAATGGTTTTTGTTTTTTGAGGGAATGAATAGAACAATGCTAACAATGAGATGACTAGCAAATTAGATCATTCTTATCGCCATATGGCACTGGGCTGCCGTGTTTCGTGCTCCTCCGTCGCAGTACTACTCAAGTGGGAAACTTGAGTATACCGCACGGTTCTTTGCTCCTCCTCGATCAGGTCGTCGGCGCATTTATACGAGCAGTCAAATCACAAGGCCCCGCCTTCCAGCAGTAATGAGCCGTCAAATCACAAAGGCCCTCGCCTCTCGTGAAACCGACCAAGGTAGACTGCCCCGCCCTCTAGCCTTTTAAAAAATGTATACTTTTGTACAGCAGTAGCATCGATGGATTGCGACATGGAGCAAAACTTGAAATTAAAAAAGGTGGTACATATAGAGAGTGCTCATCGCCAAATTATGCATATAGTACTATTAAAAAGGCTAGTCACAATAATGGTGTCCAGCACAACCCACCCCTCAAATAAAACTAAGCACCCTGGAATTCTTTGACAAAACTAAGCACCCTCAAATTCTTGGACAACTAAACTGCTGGCTATATGATGTTGGCCATATATATTGTACGTATATAATGTGAATAAACGAGTGGTAGTACTATACCAACTAAAAGATAAAATGTAAGAAATACTAGTATGTACTTACTGAAGAGTTAAACTAACAAGAAGAATCATAACATAGTTCTGCTAGGGGCTCAGCACAACACACCCCTCAAATTATATTAAGCACACCTGAAATTAAACTTTGCAACTATTCCTGTAGACACTTCATTAGAACCACCATGAGCAACGACACTGCCACCTTACTCGGAGTCCTCGTCCACGTCCTCGACTTCGTCCTTGTCCCTCTTCCTCTTGGCCGATACTTCTTTGCTTGAACCGACAACTTGGCTGTTGCTCTTCATCCAACCCTTGTAGATATTGAAACAAAGGTAGCCATCCATTGCAGCGTCTTTGGATGTGGTCTATATCTAGTACATTCCACTGCCATGCATGACGAAGAAAGCGTGTATGGAGGTTTCTCCGATTTACTGCGTCTGAAGGATGAACCATGGCTCCTGCTAGGGTCGACATTGAAGGCTGACGAGAGGACACCACCGATTCTTTTGGAGGTCGAAGGTGTTGCCTACAACGAGGCCTATCCGACGCAGGACTTCTTTATGTCGTTACCAAAGTCTCTGATGTGAATTTGACTAGGTTGCTCTCGAGGAAGTCCTTAAAATCCTGGCACTCAACGTCGGCATGGCATATGTGGTAGACCAAGGATAAGTCATGCACGCAAACCTGGATCACGGCGGGCTTCTTCCTCTCTTCGTCCTTTAGATCCTTCTCTCGTCCCACGGCATCGTGGTGTACTCAACATCTAGCCCGGCGACCCACTCATCATGTGAGTCTTGAACATGCGTCACGAAGCGAAAGGCATCCTTTCACCGTCACGGAAGAACGGGTGTAGATGACGCCAACTCATCGCCGGTTATGGTTCTCACCTTGTAATCACCGCCGATCGGGGAGATTTGGGACGCCATGGATTTGGGAGGAGGGTTAGGATTAGTGGAACTACCGTAATGTGAATGGACGGGACAACTAGGAGCGAACCGCCATAGTATTAAAGGACGTGCGGGGACGAGTAGGAGCGAACTGCCAGCGTGCGAACGGCAGGGTAGTGGCTTTCCATTCTCCCATGATACGGGCTTCCGAGAGCCCTTGGATCGGAGATCGAATGGTTGCATGGCGTGATTCTAGACCAATGGGCGAATATCCTATCCTGGAGGGTTATTCTGCAAATTTTCAGCAACTTAGCATGCGACCGTTTGATCTCAGATCCAAGGGCTGCCAGCAGCCCGTATCATGGTCGCGCCTACCACGACCGTTGCGTCGCTCGCGCGGTCGCGGCCTTGGAGATTTAACACGGTGCGTTTGTCTATCTGATGTTGGCATGTCATACATAGTCATCACTTAGTTACTCATACTACAACAAGGTTGGCTATAAGGGTGGCTATAAGTGTATTTTTTTACTCCTCTCTATCTCTTTCTTCGTACTGACTCCGTCCCATAATATAAGAACGTTTTTGACACTAGTGTAACGCCAATGTCAGGACCCCGATCCCAAGTCACACCGATCTAGCATGTAACACATCATATCACTTTGCGACCTCACGCAGGGTATTCCCACGGGTGCCACCTTACCTGGCCCCGGACCATTTGCGCATTTTGGCTCACGTATATGATAGTGCCGCTAGCATCCATATGACAAAGAACCCGAGCTGACATGGCTATTTGTGAACCCAAAGTGGCACTAATTTACAGGGACAGGCATACATGACCCAACAACGAACGTCTCGGTCATCAGCGAGTAAATCCGGGCTGTAGCAACTGGGCTAGCAGGACTCCGGTAAACCGGGCTGTAGCAGGCTAACAGGACTCCGGTAGACACCGCGTGCCATTTCCCCGAGGGGACAGACGCAGGAACGAAGAAGGACACATGTCGGCCAGCCTAAGTGTTCCATAGCAGTACAAGCTACCATGGCTCAGTGGAAGCACCAGGAGACATTTCCCGGTAAGAGAGGCTACTAAGGATAAAAAACTAGATAGTCAGATCCCACACATACCAAGCATTTCAATAACATACACACAATATGCTCGATATGTGCAAATACAACATGGCATCACAACATGACTCTACAACTCAAGTATTTATTCAATAGGCTCCGGGGAGCGAGATATTACAAACCTGAGTCTCATGACCCAACATTCAGAGCATACAAGTCAAAGCACACGCGGAAGCTTAACATGTATGAGTACAGACAACTACAAATAAAAAAAGGCTGAGAAGCCTGACTAACTACCAGATCCTGCCGAGGGCACAAGATCGTAGCTGAGGTAACAAGCTAAACGTCGAAGTCCACACGGAACTACTAGCGAGCCTGAAGTCTCTCTGCAAAAACATAAAATAGGCAAACATGAGTACAAATGTACCCAGCAAGACTTACATCAGAACTATCTACATATGCATCATTATCAACAAAGTGGATGGTGGGGTTTAACTGCAGCAAGCCAGCTTTGACTCGATTGGCTAACCCGAACTACGATCGCAAGTAACTCTTTTGAGGTGGCGCTACGAGTCCACATATTCACCAACCAATACACCACTATGGATCCGCTCCCGTCTCCCTACGAGAACGCCATCCATAGCACTCATGCTTATCTTGCGTATTTTAGAGTATCCACTTTCACTTGTCTATGAACTGTTATAGGCAACCCAGAAGTCCTTTACCGCGGACACGGCTATTCGAATAGATGATGTTAAACCTGCCGGGGTGTACTTCTACATACATGTTTCCACCAGTTAGCGTCGGCACACGACATGTGCTCGGCAGACTTCAGCGAAAGCCGGCGTGGGTGTAGACCACGACCTACCTAAACACTCAAGTCTCTAGTCCAGGTTTATCGCCTATTCAGGTTCCATCCGCAGGGAGTCCGCCGAGGTTTCCACATACGGACCACGAGCGATGTGTCTGAGTTCCATGACACCAAACAGGCGCCCTGCATACCGCCACGTGCCTACCGCATCACAGCCCACCCCTCCGGTCAACAAGCGCACGGCCTCCAGCATACTACAAACACCAGAAACTACTTGCAACTCCTGGACAGAGGACAAGGGTGATTAAGAAGTCGAGCGGGGTCATATTTTAGGGCCCAATGCATGGTAGTAGCTGTTTCATGGATCACAAACACAGAACTCAGTTCCTGAGGACGTCTTCAATGAGACAACCCACCATGTACTCCTACATGGCCTCTCGCCGCTACTTTTACCAAATCATGTTCACACACATAGCTCACACACAGTAGGACATGTTCACACACCTCTGATTCATCCCCGATGAATCAGACCTGACTCAACTCTAAGCAGTAGCAGGCATGACAATCAAGCATGAATGAGTAGGCACAACAGGTCTCAAACAATTCCTACTCATGCTAGTGGGTTTCATCTATTTACTGTGGCAATGACAGTCATCACGAGAGGATAAAGGGGTTCAGCTACCGCAGCAAGTAACAGATGAATCGTTGTTGTCCTAATGCAGTAAAATAGAGCAGAGCGAGAGAGTAGGATTGTATCGAAATGAACAAGGGGTTTTTGCTTGCCTGGCACTTCTGAAGATAGTATAGTTCTTCATCGGTGTCATCGATCACATCGTCGGTACACGTCTACTGAGAGGGGACAAACACCGACAAACAAAAAAGAAACACAATTAATGCAATGCACAATATGATGCATGATCATGACATGGCAATATGCTGTGGTATGAGCTAATGCATCTAGCAATAGGTTAAATGAAGTTGGTTTGAACCCTAGGTTCAAATTCAAACTCCATAAGTGAAGGTTTCAATGCCATTATAAGATTTCGCCTAAACAACAGCCATAAGTTGTTCTATCATGCATGAAAATTGTCAGATGGGTAGATTGGATTTTTCTGATCATTTTTCATATATAAATTATTTAATTTGGAGTTACGGTTGAATTTCTATGAATTTTAGAAGTTTTGGGTATTTTCTGGAATTTCCTGTATAAGAATAAATCCAGAAAAGGAGTTACTGCGTCAGAACTACGTCACTATGACGTCAGCAGGTCAACGGGCGGTCCAGGTCAAACTGACCGGCGGGTCCCGCGTGTCAGTAGTTAGATAAACTAACTAAAATTAGTTAGTGCTAACCCTAGGTTAATTAGAAGAGCGGGACCCACTTGTCATAGACTCAGGGGGAAGTCAACCTGGGCACACACGGAGTCAACCAGGGTCAAGCATGGTCAAACACGCCGGCGTTTAGCTGCCGGTGAGGCCAGACGCGGTGGTGGGAGTGCGGTTTCGGGCTCCGATGACCAAAACGACGACGGAGCACGTCTACGTGATGCGGGGAGCGAGCCGCATCGTTTGGTGGCAGTGGTGGAGCTCGGGGTGACCGGGAACGTTGCCAGCGACGACCTTGGCGGTCGCCGGAGTTCGGCCGAGGTCGAACACGGCGCTAGGGGGCACAGCGAGGCGCGTGGGGTGGCGTTTTGGGCTCCTGCAAGTGCGGTGAGGGCGGTGGTGTGCTCGGAATCGAGCCAACATGGCTGTGGCCACGACGGCGACGTGCGGTGGCGGCGGCGAGTGCGGCCGAGCTCGGTGAGGTCGATGCAGGGCTCGACAGTGAGAACGAGAGGGGTGGAGAGGTGTAGCAGCTCACGGCGAACACGGCAGTGCAGACGAGGCGGTCGGGGACGAGCTGATGCGGCGGCGACGGCGAAGGGGATCTGCGGCGGTGCTCGGTGAAGTCGAGCTCGAAGAGGACGAAGCAGGGCGCGCGAGCGCTCGGGGCTCGGGCTGCTCGACGGAGACGACGACGGCGAAGCTGTTGGACTTGGTGGCGCGGCGCGGGGACAACGGAGGACGCGAGAACTACGGTGGCGCGGGCGCAGCAGCGTCGGCCATGGTGCGGGAGAGCGAGGGAGAGAGGCAGGGGGCAAGTGAGCTGTCCACGGGGTCGGGGAGGTGACGTGGAGCTCAGCCAGGTGTCCAGTGGCGCGGGCGACAAGCAGGTGGCGCCGTGGCGAGCTCGTGGTCGCCGGCGTCACCTCTGTGCCTGCCTCGCAAGGACGAAGCAGTTGGCTGGCATAGGCCAGCACAGTGCTGGGCCTGCCAGGTGGGCTGCGGCCAGGTAAGTGGCCCAGGTAAAAATCTCTCTCTCTCTTTTATTTATTATTTCTGTTTTCTATTATTCTGTAGTCTTTAGGGCTTTATTTAAAATACTTAAACAGATCCAAAAATCATGAAACTAATCATGGATACTGTTTAGAATATATCCAACAGTAAACATTTTAGTTTATGATTATTTGAGCATTTAAAATATTTTATAGTATTTAAATGCCCAAATGAAAATACCATATGATTTAATTCAGAGCCCAAATATGTTATGGAAAAATGTGCAACACCTCTGATTCTTGTTTCGACATTTTCCGTAAATGATGAACATTTTGAAAGCCATTTGGATTCACTGAAATTATTTTAGTTGAACCTAGTGAAGTCCTTTGATGCTAGGGTTTAAGCAATCCCTATTTCAAGTTTTCAAAAGAATTTAAACATGATGCATGGAAGCTAAAGCAAAGACAAGCAAGGCCTGAACTGGGGATGTGACAACTCACCCGCACTATACAAGAATCTCGTCCCGAGATTCAAGCGTAGAGTAAGAAGACACAGGGACACAAGCTAACACGATCTTCACGATCCAGGTTGCACTTCATAAGGAAGGTTAATCTATGACCATCTTTATCTTGATGTCTTGCTCCAGGAACTCCTACCAACATGACAATTAGAGGGAAAATAAACTCTAGAAGGATCGATCTTCTCGAAGGTCGAACAACTCAGGATTAACTCACGGAATGAGACATAGCAACATCTTTCGAGCTGAGACACGAAGCACACATCTAGAGGGATGGAGTGGAACAAATGACGAAGGTTTACCAGGTAGACTACAATTCCACACTTAAGAAGGTGGTGAACGGTTGTCAACGTAGCGAGGAGTTAACTTGCCAGGATACCATAACGAGACATCTTAGAGGAGGTAACTCGTAGAATATATCCCCCTTAAGTGGCAAAAGAATTACCTTTGATTCAGAGATCATTGAAACTCTTTATACCAGCTTAAGGCAAATCACAATTGATCATTTGAAAGAGTCCGAAAGAATGACATTCTCGGGCCAGAATGGATGATGTGGATTACCTTGTTGAAGACAACACAAGGGATGATTTTGCTTATCACCGAAAATGGATGAGACCCATGGTAGGCCACTTTTGAAAATGATCATGATCAGTAATTACTGAGAAGGGTAATCCAGAGTAGGGTGGCACGATGGCCGTGCAAGCTGGGAACAACATGCAAATGATGGGAATGATTCTGGTAACTGGGGAGGAACCCCATCAGTAGAGAGTGAATCCACTGTTTGAAAGGGTTATAGCATAACCGAGGAAACTGAGAGCACTATGCAATTAATGCCGACGATAAAACCTAGCACTTGCGCGTGCTCTCAAGAACTTTGAGCATTTACATATTCATCAAGGTTTTACCAATATCCGTGTCAAGGATCCTGGTCAACACAATATACTACCATGATGAATGGTGATGGACGATGCAGATGCAAAAGGAGATAACACTTTCTCAGATTTCACCTTAGCGAAGCCAAGTAAACAAAATCTGGATGATCGACCGAGAGACATTTAACACTCCGCTTCTAATGTTCTCCTTGATGTGCTAGTGCAACCCATTAATTAAAATGGTTTGGTTCCCAGAACATCAAGTAAAAGGTCGGACTTCGGGAGCACAAGAATCCATAAGGAATAACTATGGAGGTAAATCCTATGAAATCCTCATGGGAAGGTGGCCAACTTCCTCAATCAAGATACTACAATAATAGGTCTTCCGGTCGGGTGTGTTGGCCACGACATCCACTTTACCGGGTTACAGAGAGACCAATATTGTAGTTCTTGGGAAACGTTACAATCATCATATCTGCCTGAGATTCAGATCTGGTTGGTGTCAGAATATTCCAGACTCATCAAGTCTAGAAAGAAAAAATAAAGTTTGCAACACAAATCGACGAGATGACGTTGCGAGATTCTCGGGAAATGAACTACGATAGCAAGCTCCAAAACATGAGCTGGTTCTGCTACAAACATGTGAAACACGTTGTCCCAGACAATTATGAACACATGGTAGTCTTACAACAAAACACTACCGAGTTCAGGAGGGGAACCACCAACATGGATAGCCAAGTCCTAACATAAGTCATGATTCTTAAGAAGGAACTTCTTCTCCTTGAACAAATCAATCAGTGGCTTGGTGTGCTAGGGGCACATATAGAGTGAAGGTTGCAAGTCTCCAAACCACAGGATACTTCGCACATGTGCATGACTGATTTGGGATGATTCCAAAGGAAGCAACATTGAATTTCTCGAATCCATGGCGGCAACTTGCATCAAATGCACATGAATTAGAGGAAATCACTTCTTTCGTCCGGGCATATGCTCCATGCACGGGACATGAAGATAACGCTTATAAAAGTTTCCAACACTAGCTTAATGTTCAACAAAATTATGGAGAGGACAAGGATGTTGTCGATGAGCTCAGCAACAATTCATCCATGTTACCATAAAAATGGAGTTCCACAATTATGTGAACAAGTGATAGCATTGGTCAGACCCAAAAGATATAATGGTGTATGCTCAAGGGATCAACCACGAGTAAGACAACATTACGAATATCGTTGGTTCTAATTTGAGTTGAGAATAGCCCACACTCAAATCAAAGATTGGATGAGACAATAGATCCAATAACTGATCACGAGGACCAATTGATGAAGATATCATCTTTCTTCAACACATACACACACAAAGATATCCCTTGGAAATGAACTAAGTCAGGTAAGCTTTTATCTTCCAACTCTCCAAGTTGTTGTTTAGCTTAACCAACTAGCTCAGGGGTATCCAACACAGATTCTTGGAGAAGGGGATGGTTTATAAGAAACCAACTTGATCACGAACTCAACATAACGGTCAGGTGACAACCTGGTGATACTTCTGAGAAGATATTCGAAAAATTACGAACCACCAATATGTTATTAAGCTCGAGAACAATCTTGCTTCTAAGGGCAAGACGAAATGATCAAATAAGCAAGGTATTGGTAGATCCCTAACTCATTGATCGAGGAGTGTACCGGAATTAAGGACTAGGTAGCACAATCAACCTTAGGGTGGTGATTCAATAATCAACACGCTAGGAATGAGATCATCGTCCATTTAACTACCAAGCAACGGAGTTGCTGGGAGTATAGATTTCACACATCATGATTCACTTGTGAGTACTCCGGTTGCAACAACACGGAACCGAGGAATGAGTAATGATGGCGAGAAGTATTACTACGTCAAGAATTCACAAGAGCTGGTGCAAGTCTCATGGAAACCCTGACATAAAGGGGCAATACTCCGGGGTAGAACAGAATCAAAAGCTGGGTTGCATTTGATCTGCGGAATACAATTGCTTTGACCCAATCCTAGAAATGGATGAGGTACTGGAGTTTGTCTCTCCTAGTCATTCTGAACTAGAATGGCTTGACGGACCACAAGAGTAATATGCATCGATGAATGAACGCACACATACTCTTGACTATCAATTGATAGACGAGGGTCAGAAGACAACTAAAGAGGGACAATCCCAAAAGAACATATGATTTTCTGAGTTGTGGATGCATGGACTAGCATGTCGAACGAATTCAACATATTTCTTCCGGATAACCTTGAACTGGCAGAGTCGCAATATAGAATGGAGAACCCATCGAGAGCACTCCTGTTGTGATCTTTTGATCCAGCAAACATCTGCCGTAAGTGGTTCATAGTATTTGGAAGAAGGAAATACCACGGACCTCGAGGACTAATGCAAAGGTTACTAATTTCCTAAAGGAACTAGCAAACACTATCAACATGAATTAGGTAGGGTGAATTTTGGGTTCAAGAGCCCAGGAATAGAATACCTACCAACTAAATGGCATCACGGGATGCTTTCGAGAATGATGGCCAGAATCATCACACTGGAACACAGAACATGGCTAGATTACTAGGTGATACTCTAGACATCTAGGGTCATAATAATAGCTCCAACATATACGTCGAGGCAATAGAGTACCTCAACTCACCATTTAGTGTGGTTAACCTGGCCAGAAAGGTCATCAAAAACAGAGGGAAAGGATTTTGCAATTGCATCAAATTATTTAGAAACCTGCGATGACTCGGACAGCATAACGGTTGTAAATGCTCAAAAAGATTTGAGACATGCTACAAAAATGCCACTCAGAAGCACAATATCAAGGTTTCGAGATCAACATTTATCATAGGAAGTAGTAGGAACTGAACCGAGGCTTAAATCCAACAATTCTATAAGTCTACGGATTAGTAACACGTGATCCTGATAGAAAGAAGAGAAAACCTAGTTCCTTAACCCCGTAGGAAGATAAGATGACTCAGATCAGAAGGCATAAGGTATAAGTAGTAAAAAGAGCCTTATGTTCCATCCCACAATCAATTCCCTTACATAACTAAAGAATTTCTAGACTCAACTTCACCGGTTTGGCTTGGTAATCCTCTACAGCAATCGAGCTCGATACCAAAGCTGTCAGGACCCCGATCCCAAGTCACACCGATCTAGCATGTAACACATAATATCACTTTGCGACCTCACGCACGGTATTCCCACAGGTGCCACCTTACCTGGCCCGGGACCGTTTGCGCCTTTTGGCTCACGTATATGATAGTGCCGCTAGCATCCATATGACAAAGAACCCGAGCTGACATGGCTAGTCGTGAACCCAAAGTGGAACTAATTTACAGGGACAGGAATACATGACCCAACAACGAACGTGTCGGTCATCAGCGAGTAAATCTGGGCTGTAGCAACTGGGCTAGCAGGACTCTGGTAAACCGGGCTGTAGCAGGCTAACAGGACTCCAGTAGACACCGTGTGACATTTCCCCGAGGGGACAGACACAGGAACGAAGAAGGACACATGCCGGCCAGCCTAAGTGTTCCAGAGCAGTAGCAAGCTACCATGGCTCAGTGGAAGCACTAGGAGACATTTCCCGGTAAGAGAGGCTACTAAGGATAAACAACTAGATAGTCAGATCCCACACATACCAAGCATTTCAATAACATACACACAATATGCTCGATATGTGCAAATACAACATGGCATCACAACATGACTCTACAACTCAAGTATTTATTCAATAGGCTCCGGCGAGCGAGATATTACAAACATGAGCCTCATGACCCAACATTCAGAGCATACAAGTCAAAGCACACGCGGAATCTTAACATGTCTGAGTACAGACAACTACAAATGAAAAAGGCTAGAAGCCTGACTAACTACCAGATCCTGCCGAGGGCACAAGATCGTAGCTGAGGTAACAAGCTAAACGTCGAAGTCCACACGGAACTACTAGCGAGACTGAAGTCTCTCGGCAAAAACATAAAATAGGCAAACGTGAGTACAAATGTACCCAGCAAGACTTACATCAGAACTATCTACATATGCATCATTATCAACAAAGGGGATGATGGGGTTTAACTGCAGCAAGCCAGCTTTGACTCAATGGCTAACCTGAACTACGACTGCAAGTAACTCTTTTGAGGTGGCGCACACGAGTCCACATATTCACCAACCAATACACCACTATGGATCCGCTCACGTCTCCCTACGAGAACGCCATCCATAGCACTCACGCTTATCTTGCGTATTTTAGAGTATCCACTTTCACTTGTCTATGAACTATTATAGGCAACCCAGAAGTCCTATACATGAACCACGGCTATTCGAATAGATGATGTTAACCCTGCAGGGGTGTACTTCTTCATACATGTTTCCACCACTTAGCGTCTGCACACGACATGTGCTCAGCAGACTTCAAGCGAAAGCCGACGTGGGTGTAGACCACGACCTACTTAAACACTCAAGTCTCTAGTCCAGGTTTATCGCCTATTCAGGTTCCATCCGCAGGGAGTCCGGCCGAGGTTTCCACATACAGCCCCGAACGATGTGTACATGGTTCTGCGACACCAAACGGGCGCCCGGCATACCCGACCACGTGCCTACTGCATCACAGCCCACCCCTTCCGGCTGAAGGTCAGCGACGGCCTCCAAAGATACTACAAACACCTGAAACTACTTGCAACTCCTGGACAGAGGACAAGGGTGATTAAGAAGTCGAGCGGGGTCATATTTAAGGGCCCAATGCATGATAGTAGCTGTTTCATGGATCACAAACACGTAACTCAGTTCACGAGGACGGCTGCAATGAGACAACCCACCATGTACTCCTACATGGCCTCTCACCGCTACCTTTACCAAATCGTGTTCACACACTTAGCTCACACACAGTAGGACGTGTTCACACACCTCTGATTCATCCCCGATGAATCAGACCTGACTCAACTCTAAGCAGTAGCAGGCATGACAATCAAGCATGAATGAGTAGGCACAACATGGCTCAAACAATTCCTACTCATGCTAGTGGGGTTCATCTATTTACTGTGGCAATGACAGGTCATGCAGAGGATAAAGGGGTTCAGCTACCGCAGCAAGTAACAGATGAATCGTTTTTGTCCTAATGCAGTAAAATAGAGCAGGAGCGAGAGAGTAGGATTGTATCGGAATGAACAAGGGGGTTTTGCTTGCCTGACACTTCTGAAGATAGTATAGTTCTTCATCGGTGTCATCGATCACATTGTCGGTACACGTCTACTGAGAGGGGACAAACACCGACAAACAAAGAAGAAACACAATCAATGCAATGCACAATATGATGCATGATCATGACATGGCAATATGCTGTGGTTTGAGCTAATGCATCTAGCAGTAGGTTAAATGAAGTTGGTTTGAACCCTAGGTTCAAATTCAAACTCCATAAGTGAAGGTTTAAATGCCATTATAAAATTTGGCCTAAACAACAGCCATAAGTTGTTCCATCATGCATGAAAATAGTACATATGGGTAGATTGGATTTTTCTGATCATTTTTCATATATAAATTATTTAATTTGGAATTACGGTTGAATTTCTATGAATTTTAGAAGTTTTGGGTATTTTCTGGAATTTCCTGTATAAGAATAAATCCAGAAAAAGAGTTACTGCGTCAGAACTACGTCACTGTGACGTCAGAAGGTCAACGGGCGGTCCAGGTCCAACTGACCGGCGGGTCCCGCGTGTCAGTAGTTAGATAAACTAACTAAAATTAGTTAGTGCTAACCCTAGGTTAATTAGCAGAGCGGGACCCACTTGTCATAGACTCAGGGGGAAGTCAACCTGGGCCCACACGGAGTCAACCAGGGTCAAGCGCGGTCAAACTCGCCGGCGTTTAGCCGCCGGCGAGGCCAGACGCGGCGGTGGGAGTGCGGTTTCGGGCTCCGACGACCAAAACGACGGCGGAGCACGTCTACGTGATGCGGGGAGCGAGCCGCATCGTTTGGTGGCAGTGGTGGAGCTCGGGGTGGCCGGGAACGTCGCCGGCGACGACCTTGGCGGTCGCCGGAGTTCGGCCGAGGTCGAACACGACGCTAGGGGGCACGGCGAGGCGCGTGGGGTGGCGTTTTGGGCTCCTGCGAGTGCGGTGAGGGCGGTGGTGTGCTCGGAATCGAGCCAACTTGGTTGTGGCCACGACGGCGACATGCGGTGGCGGCGGCAAGTGCGGCCGAGCTCGGTGAGGTTGATGCAGGGCTCGAGAGTGAGAACAAGAGGGGTGGAGAGGTGTAGCAGCTCACGGCAAACACGGTGGTGCAAACGACGCGGTCGGGGACGAGCTGATGCGGCGGCGACGGCGAAGGGGATCTGCGGCGGTGCTCGGTGAAGTCGAGCTCGGAGAGGACGAAGCAGGGCGCGCGAGCGCTCGGGGCTCGGGCTGCTCGACGGAGACGACGACGACGAAGCTGTTGGAAATGGTGGCGCGGCGCGGGGACAAGGAGGACGCGAGAACTACGGTTGAGCGGGCGCAGCAGCGTCGGCCATGGTGCGGGAGAGCGAGGGAGAGAGGCAGGGGCAAGTGAGGTGTCCACGGGGTGGGGCGCCGACGTGGAGCTCACCCAGGTGTCCAGGGGCGCGGGCGGCAAGAAGGTGGCGCCGTGGCAAGCTTGTGGTCGCCGGCGTCACCTCTGTGCCTACACTCGGCAAGGACGGCAGCAGCTGGCATGGGCCCGACAGTCTTTGGGCCTGCCAGTGGGCTGCTTGACCGTAAGTGGCCTGTAAAAATCTCTCTCTCTCTCTCTCTTTTATTTATTGATTCTGTTTCCTATTATTTTGTAGTCTTTAGGGCTTTATTTAAAATACTTAAACAGATCCAAAAATCATGAAACTAATCATGGATACTGTTTAGAATATATCCAACAGTAAACATTTTAGTTTATGATTATTTGAGCATTTAAAATATTTTGTAGTATTTAAATGCCCAAATTAAAATACCATATGATTTAATTCAGAGCCCAAATATGTTACGGAAAAATGTGCAACACCTCTGGTTACTGTTTCCAGCATTTTCCAGAAATGATGAACATTTTTGAAAGCCATTTGGATTCACTGAAATTATTTTAGTTGAACCTAGTGAAGTCCTTTGATGCTAGGGTTTAAGCAATCCCTATTTCAAGTTTTCAAAAGAATTTAAACATGATGCACGGAAGCTAAAGCAAAGGCAAGCAAGGCCTGAATTGGGGATGTGACAGCCAAAAACATTCTTATATTATGGGACAGAGGGAGTACTAGTATTTATTGCATTTGCCAAGGAGTGACCTCTTCCAATGAAATGGTGTTGCTAAGTTTGCTTCATTTAATTAGCTATAGACTCAAAATTGTCTTTTCACCTAGGTACACGCGCTTAGCACCGCTTTCTTCCTTGGGTCACCAAACTAGTCTCTCTCTTCTTGATTAACTTGCCACATCGCACTTTATGCCTATGTGGCAAGCTTAAGCACCTGTAGGACCAAGTAGGTGCCCGTCTGCTGCACGGAAGAGTGAAATGCATTGATCGGGGTGTTGTTTATTTTGACAAAGGATGTGGTGGTCATCTCATGTGCAACCGGGTCAACGTGTCAAGCACCAAATAACAGTGCAGAACAGCAGGGGGGACGCACCCCACTCGTACCGACCCAATGTTAGTAATGAGCAATGAGACGCCAAATCACAATGCCGCACCTTCCGAGACGGACGAAGCAACCATTATTTCACACTTCGGTTCAACATCATCTCAAACCACGTACTAGTATTGCTTCTGCCTCAAGAGGGACACGCGCATCGCCTTGGTACATCATGACACGTGGGACCGCATGACAGGCCATGCTCCCCCGCCGATAGCTGGGTATAATCACCTCATTTTTACTATACTTCCTCCGTATCGGTTTACTACATGGCATGCACGTCTTTCTAGGTTGAGAATTTAACTGGCTATATATATGTGATGAATAGTATGCTAGCCTTTTAAAAGATGTATACTTTTGTACAGTAGTACTCCACTATCGATGGATTGCGCCATGGAGCAAAAATTGAAATTAAAAAAAAGGTGGTACATATAGAGAGCGCTAAATGCCAAATTATGCATATAGTACTATTAAAAAGCTAGTACGTGCTTAATTGGGGTGCTAAATTCTATTAAAGAAATACTAGTACTAGTATGTACATACTGAAGAGTTAAAGTAACGAGAAGAAACATAACATAGTTCTGCTGGGGGCTGAGCACAACACATCCCTCAAATTAAACTAAGCACACCTGAAATTAAACTATGCAACTAATCCGGTAGACACTGCATTAGAAGTTTAGAACCGCCATGAGCAACAACACTTCCACCTTACTCGGAGTCCTCGTCCACGTCCTCGACTTCGTCCTTGTCCCTCTTCCTCTTGGCCGATACTTCTTTGCTTGAACCACCAACTTGGCTGTTGCTCTTCATCCAACCCTTGTAGATATTGAAACAAAGGTAGCCATCCATTGCAGCGTAGTGGATGTGGTCTATATCTAGTACATTCCGCTGTCATGCATGACGATGAAACGTGTAATGAGGTTTCTCCGGTTTGCGATGCGAAGGATGAACCATGGCTCCTGCCAGGTCGGCATTGAGGGTCGACGAGAGGGCACCACCGATTCTTCCGGAGGTCGAAGGGTTGCCTACAACGAGGCCTATCCGACGCAGGACTTCTTTGTCGTTCTTAAAGTCTACAGTAACGAATTTGACTGTTTTGTCTTCGAGGAAGTTCTTAAAATCCTGGCAGTCAACGTCGGCATGGCATATGTGGTAGACCAAGCAAACGTTATGTACGGAAACCTGGATCATGGCGGGCTTCTTCCTCTCTTTGTCCTTTAGATCTTTCTCTCATCCCATGACTGTGGTGTACTCAACATCTAGCCCAGCGACCCACTCATCATGTGAGTTTTCGTACATGTGTCTGAAGAGAGAAAGGCATCCTTTCACCGTCGTAGAAGTACGGGTGTAGATGACGTCGAACTCATCGCGGGTGATGGTTCTAACCTTGTACTCACCGCCGACCGGGGAGATTTGGGACGCCATGGATTTGGGAGGAGGGTTAGGATTAGTGGAACTGCCGTAATGTGAATGGACGGGACGACTAGGAGAGAACCGTCGTAGTATTAAAGGACGTGCGGGAAAGAGTAGGAGCGAACTGCCAGCGTGCAAACGGCAGGGTAGTGGCTTTCCATTCTCCCATGATACGGGCTTCCGAGAGCCCTTGGATCTGAGATCGAACGGTTGCATGGCGTGATTCTAGACCTATGGGTGAATATCCTATCCTGGAGGGTTATTCTTAAAATTTTCAGCAACTTAGCATGCGAAAGTTTGATCTCAGATCCAAGGGCTGCCTGCAGCCCGTATCATGGTCGCGCCTACCACGACCATCGCGTCGCTTGCGTGGTCGCGCCCTTGGAGATTTAACACGGTGCGTTAGGCTATCTGATGTTGGCATGTCATACATAGTCATCACTTAGTCACTCATACTACAACAAGGTTGGCTATAAGTGTATTTTTTACTCCTCTCTATCTTTTTCTTCAGATTCTCCGTCCCATAATATAAGAACGCGTTTTGACACTAGCTAGTGTAGTGTCAAAAACGTTCTTATATAATGGGACACAGGGAGTACTAGTATTTATTGCATTTGCCAAGGAGTGACCTCTTCCCATGAAATGGTGTTGCTAAGTTTGCTTCATTTAATTAGCTATAGACTCAAAATTGTCTTTTCACCTAGGTACACGCGCTTAGCACCGCTTCTTCCTTGGGTCACCAAACTAGTCTCTCTCTTCTTGATTAACTTGCCACATCAGACTTTATGCCTATGTGGCAAGCTTAGCACCTGTAGGAGCAAGTAAGTACAATAGTGCGCTTTACATGGCATTTTGCATATGTGGAGGAAAGAGAGGCAAGGAAAAAGTGGAGAAGTGGGCTCTCATGCAAGAGCCAACCTCTACTACTACATGGTGGAGCATTGGGAGAGGCACCTGTATGGAGGTGGTCAGGAATCGGGAGACTCACGCCGGTCGTAGCGCCACAGTTAAAATGATAATGGCAAGTCAAATCACGGGGCCCCACCTGTCCAGCAGTAACTCGCTGTCAAATCACACAGCCCTATGTTTGCAGCAGCCTACTCCCTCGTCTTCTTGCGTCTCTGTCGAACCGACTAGGCGGAACTATCCCGCCGCCTACCGGGCAGGAAAAGCCCCGCCCTCGATTTTTAAATAGTATACAGTATACTAATTTTATATCCATGGATTGCGCCCGCGCCATGGAGCAAAGCGTCTAGAAAACGGCGGTACACATGTACCGAATCTGTCTACTCCATCGCCCATAGGAGATACTCGATGAACTCGGAGGACTACGGCGTGACTGCCGCCGAGGAGTACATGTACATCACCGCCGTCTCGCTCCTTCGCATACATTGCCACATGACCCGCACCGTCCTCGAAATCTCCCACTCATTGTCAAACCAACTAAGGATCTCCTTCAACCTGGCTAACTTTGCGTGGTTGCCGCCGACGATCTGCCTGATTATTCTTGCATCCTCTCCATAGATGTCGCTCGAGTGGTCCGTGCTAGCTTTGGAAGATGGGAGGAGAGATGGTGGTCTTGCAATAGAGAAGAGGGAGAGGAGAGGAGGTGGTTTTGGAATGGAGATGATGGAGAGGAGAGGAGGTGGTTTTGCAATGGAGAGAAGATCAGAAGAGGGAGAGGCGAGACGGTGGTTTTGGAATGGAGATGATGGAGAGGAGAGGAGGTGGTTTTGGAATGGAGATGATGGAGAGGAGAGGAGGTGGTTTTGCAATGGAGAAGATCCGAAGAGGGAGAGGCGAGACGGTGGTTTTGGAATGGAGATGATGGAGAGGAGAGGAGGTAGTTTTGCAATGGAGAAGATCAGAAGAGGGAGAGGCGTGACGGTGGTTTTGGAATGGAGATGATGGAGAGGAGAGGAGGTGGTTTTGCAATGGAGAAGAGGGAGAGGAGCGTCTGGCAGTGATTTAGGATTGGGCGAGAGGGTCAAGCCAGGATCGGATCAAAATCAAAATCAATTTACCCTTCAATTAAGAAAGCGACCCCACATTAACTAGTCTCCCTTTTATTCTGGGTCATAATTGACCATGATTTTCGCCCATAAAATATATGTTATATGTTGTAAAAATAATATAATTTGAAAGTACATTCAAATACGAACCAAACGATACAATTTTTGGTGACAAGTATTTACATTTTGCTTGTCACATACAGTACGTGGTCAAACTTTGACCCAAAATACGCAAAACAACAAAAAAATACTTCCAAGACCAGCGCCGCTCTTCCGCTCTTCTCCTGTTCCAATCTAAGTCCACCGCCGCTCCTCTCCTGTACCAATCTAAATCCAGCGCCGCTCCTCTCCTCTTCCATTTCAAAACCACCGCCCCTCCTCTCCTGTTCCAGTCCAAAACCAGCGTCGCTCCTCTCCCGTTCTAATCCAAAACCAGCGCCGCTCCTCTCCTCTTCCATTCAAAAACCACCGTCGGCGAGTGAAGGTGCTGTGGAGAAGTATATCGATGGAGGAGTACAACCAATACGTGAGGATCGCAGACGGCTACCCTGTAAAGCTAGCTTGGATGTTGGAGATACAATCTTGGTTTGACAACAAGGACCAACTAGCGGCGACAGCGACATCCATGGCCAAATATCTGCAACAGAGCGAAAAGGCAGCGATACTCCCGGAGGGAGTCGCGCCGGAGTACATAGAGCTGCTCCTCTGGGCCATGGAGCAAACAGATTCACCGAATCCGATCATGAGGTAGCGATGGTGGGAGTATCGACCCCAGATGGAGCACCCACCAGAGATTGAAGGATCGAGCATCTACAGGGTGCCGTTTGTGAGGATGTCCTGCCGGAGCGAGCCGGTGGAGTCTTCGTCGACCGAACCCAACTGCAAGAGGAGAAAAGCAGTCGACCCGAGAGTACTTTCAGATATGAATGTCTTTTGAATTTCAGATTTGCAGTATTGAGCATATGAAGAATTTTATGAATTCTAGAGATCTATTTTTAACACTTAAAAAAATGTAGTTTCATAGGAGTATAAAAGTGCAGATGAGAAGAAACTGCAAGTTTCAGTTTCAGATAAGAAACTGCAAGTTCAGTTTCAGATAAGAAACTGCAACTTTCAGAGGAAGAGCATTTATATTATGTTGGAAGTTTTATTCGTGGTCGAAAATGGAACTACCAGCTAGTTAACATCATGCTGATCAACATTCATGCATAGCACATCTTCATATGATGCACAGTCAAAATGCCCACACAATGTTGAGTGTGCGAAACACAGAGAAAATGAGGGACGGAGTTTTGGCAAGTGTTGGACGTGGTTTTGGGCTGCCCCGTCTAGGCTTTCATTTTTAACATGCGCAGCCCACGACCTTGGATGGGAGGGCCTGTTTGTACTTTCTTAGGGCCTTCATGTATCGACCGGCCTATGGACCTCCCATCCGAGGTTTTAATTTTGGCAGCCCAATTTATGTATTTTTTTGAAGAAAACGCAGTGGTCTGTTCTATTTTTCTATATAAGAATAGGAACGCCTGTGTACAACTTATGTTTCCCTTTTAACTATATTATATATATTTATATTATTTTATATGTTATTATATATTATTTTTATTGTCATCATATATTTAATGAGATACTTACATATGTAAGAAAACAATATCCCACATCTTATTAACTTATAAAAATAATTTCTTAACAAATAAAATCCTGGATTGTTTTGGCACGAAAATCCTAGTGATTGTGTACAAAAGCTTGGTAAGATTTAAGGACGAATGTAATTATATCACTTATTATTTAAATATATTTATAACAAAATGCTCAAAGCCCTTTTTTATTTTTTTGATAACCTTGCTGGCCCAACCCAACATTATAATTAGAATCAGCCCAGCAAAATCGTGTATCTAGATAAAGTGCAAATGGCCTGTAATTTTTTAGGAAATAAAATAAATGGGCCGCATGAAAGCTACATTAATTGTTCACCCAACCCAGCTAATGGCTGTAATAAAAAAAGAAGTTCAAATTGACTGTAAATTCTACCGTGCAAAAAAAACTGTAAATTCTGAAAAATGGGTTGAATACGTGCCACATTTTTGGAGGCTGAAATGTGGGCCAATAGGTCGAAGCCAACGCAAGTCATTGTTAATTTAGTCAACAAATGATTCTGACATGTTAGCCATTGGATTTACATCCAACGGCCGGCATCCACCTTCAATCTGTCGTCTTCTTCCTCCAACGCCGCCGGGACCACCTCCCGCCTCCTGCTGCTAGCAGCTCTGCTTAGCACGCTTCGCTATGAAGCGCTACTCCACCGTTGGCCAGGCCATCCCTCCAACCCTCCACACCTGCTGTTCTTCTTCACCGACTGCCAAACCACACCGCACTAGAACCAATTAACCCTCGTACACCTATCCGTCTGCGACTCTACCCCCGCGTCTTCCCATCTCCGGCTCGTTGCTGTCCGGGGCCTCGCCGTCGTCCACCACCTTGGATGCGCTCGGTGCGGCCTGGTCAACGTGGTCAACGAACGACACCATCGGAAGTTGGCTGTGCGTGGAGAGGCCGACAGCTGGGTCCACGGCCGCACGCAAGGAAATGCCTCCTTATTACGTGCAAAATAATGATTCCTCCACCTGACATCGGGGTTCCACCGAAAGGGCCTCAGTATTTCGCGAAAAAAATGTTACCGCCGCTAACAGCTCAGACCCACCAGCTATATCTTCGCACGCAAGGAAGTGCCTCCTTATTACACAAAAAAAATGAATACTCCCCGTTAGGCTGGGACCCAGTATAGTGGCAGGCTGACTTGTGGGCCTACTAAGTTGACGGGGACGGAGGGCTTTGTCAACTTAGTCAATATGCATGATTCTAGCTCCAGTGACCGTACGATGTCCATCCAATGGCCGTAGTGCTTCTTCAACCTCTGGTCTTCTTGCTCCAGCCGCCCAAACCAGCGCCGGTCGTGCCTCGTGCTCCTACCTCCCATGGCCGGCTGCGATGCGGCGGAGGCCTCACCGCCCCCTACTACTCCCACCGCTGGCCAGGCCATCCCTCTACTCACCCACATCCACTGTTATTCTGCGGCGACGGCGGCCTCACACCGCAGCGAACCAGTGAACCCTCGTACTCCTCTACGCGTGGGCATCCACTGCCGCGCCTTCCCCGGCTCCGCGTCGTCCCCTTCCTAGGCCTCGCCGTCGTCCACCGCCCTGGTGCTCTCGGGCGCCGGGCGTGGTCAACATGGTCAAGGAACGGCTTCTATCGGACGTGGATCAGACGTGGAGAGGCCGACAGCCGGGTCCACGGCCGTAGCAAGGAAGTGCCTCCTTATTACGCGCAAAATAATTATTCCTCCACCTGACAGCGGGGACCCACCAGACGGGCCACCATATTTCGCGAAAAAGACCCACAAGCTACAACTTCGCACGCAAGGAAGTGCGTTCGGAAAAAAAAAACGATTCGCCCCCCTGACTGCTGGGACCCACCGGCTACATCTTCGCACGCAAGGAAGTGCCTGACAGTCGGGACCCACCTGGTCGAAGCGTACGTAGCGTTGTCATTCTGGTCGCGAACGTGTACGTACATACTAGTCGATGTAGATGCGTGCACGTGTCGTAGATGTACAGGCGCGCACGTGTCGTAGTAGAGGCGCGCACGTAGCATGTACACGTATGTACAACGGCGAGGGTGCAAGAAAGAAAATATGGCCACGTACGTACATACGGGCAGGGTCTCGAACGCCTACTCACGCATACGTACATGGCTGGGTCGGAATGGAGAAACGACGTCGTCGTCTTTTCATGGGGAGCCAACCGGCTGGGTCGGAACGGAATGCGTGGTCGTGTTCATCGGGAGGGCTTGGACGGAACAGGCGATGGAAACGAGGCCAGGCGTACCGCACAACGGAGGAAACGGCCTTGTGTTCGACCGCCACGTTCTAAACGGGTCCTGTTGATCGGGAGGGGCTGGCGCATCGCCAAAACGGAGGAAACGGACCTCCTATGGTCGAAACAGGGGTCCTGTTGATCGGGAGGGTGCGGCGTCGCAAAGCGGATTTAAACGGACCTCCGACGGTCGAAACGGGGGTCCTGTTGATCGGGAGGGGTGTGGCGTACCGCAAAACGGACTTGTGTTGGAGCGCTACGGTCGAAACGGTGGTCCTGTTCATCGCGAGGGGTGTGCCGTACCGCAAAACGGACGAAACAGACTTGTCTTGGAGCGCTACGGTCGAAACGGGGGGGGGGGGGGAGGGGTGTGGCGTACCGCAAAACGGGACTCCACGAGATACTGGTCATCTCCACCGTCGACTTCCTCCAGCCTCCACGGGCTACCGTTGACCTCCTCCAGCCTCCACGGGCTCTTGTTCATCCGGCCTCCACCGCGTGCTATTCCACCGGCTACTGTTCAACCACCCCTCCACGGGCACCCCTCCACCGTCTACTGTTCATCCAGCCCTCCACACCACGGGGTCCTGTTCAACCACCCCTCCACCGTCTACTGTTCATCCAGTCCTCCACAGCACGGGTTCCTGTTCATCCAGAGGCAACGCCAGCGCTCACTGTTCATCCAAACCCCCCCGCAACACTCACTGTTCATCCCACAGGCAGCATCGATCGGCTTCAGTTAGCAGCAGAGCGGCGAATCGCTCCATCGGGTTCGATTAACAGCCATCGATCGATCGCTCGAGTTCGATAACACGTAACTGCAGTGCAATCGCCGGGTTCGATTAGAGCCCAACGCCTCGCTTCGGCTTGATTAGAGCCAATGCCTCGGACACACGCAGCAGACGTACATGCGAGAAAGCAGCGCGCCGCTCTCCCACCATAACCGCAACTCCCGAAATTTTCCTCCCTCGCTTCTACCACGATTTTTTTCCGTCATGGACGGCCCAAAGAATGTCATGCAGCTGCGTCTCGCCCGCCTGTGACGAAAAGCCCATTTTCATCATGATTTTTTGTCATAGAAGTAGGAGCCCACCACATCTATGATGATACCGGGTTTTGTCACAATTATCGTCATAGAAGTGTCATATGTATGACCGAATTTTTTTTCGTTCAGCCCAAAATGTCACGGATGTGTCTGTTTTTTGTAGTGCAACTGAAGTGCATTGTACATGGAAACTATACATTTTAGTTCTAGATACATCCATTTTCGCGACATGGCAACAACAGTGCATTGTACTCCCTCCATCCGAAAATACTTGTCGGGGAAATGGATATATCTAGACGTATTTTAGTTCTAGATACGTCCATTTTTGCGACAAGTAATTCCGGACGCAGGGAGTACATGGCAAACTTTTTTTATCAACTCACATTTGATATTTAAACTTTTCTATCAACACTTCAGTTCTCAGTTTGAACTTTTTGCACAATAACTTGTTGTGTCCAATTTTCTTATTCCACTATAAGAAATATGTCATCTGTCAGTGAACCTGGAAGAATTGGTTATAAATCTATGACCATTTGAGACCAATTGGTCAAAAGCTGTTCGGAGGCTCGAAACCCTAAACTATATTGACCATTTTGGTCAGAAAGGTCGTAATTTCCTTACACAAAATGGTCATAAAGCAGACAACACTAGTTCGTGCCTTATTTTTAGCTGATGACAACCAATATAGATGGTCATAACCTTGTAAATTGTGGTGGATTGCTACGACTAGGTGCCACCTCACCAGTTTTGCCTATGTGTCATGTCCATGTGTCAATTTTTGCCCTAGGTTGTGAAGCAACCTATATTTTTTTCGTTCCCAAAATTTCCAAAAAAATCTCATAAATTCTTTGGGTCATATCTTCGTCAAATATGCAAAAAATCCTTCCTTGCCTAGTTAAAAAATAATTAAACAATATTCATTTTCCTATTCTGTTCAGAACAACACTTTGTGAAGGAAGTGCTATTTATATATTCTTGATTGCCCTCAAAAATTTTGGGCCCTCTTTCCTATCCAAACCATTGCCTCATGACAAAATTCAGCTCCATTTGCCCAGTAAATATTCCTTGGCAAATTTCCAAAGTTTTTGTTCGCCTAAAAGCATTGTGAAGGAAGTATCATTTTTATATATCCAAATGACATGAAATCTATACATTTCCTTCATATGCCCAAATTATCACCCTCCTCCAAATTGTAGCTCAGTCAAATCATCTATGTGAGCCCAGGTTCAATTTATATTTTATGGCCAAATTGGCACATTGCAAAGCAAGTGTTATCTAGACCCCTCCTATTACCCTCAAACTTTTTGGGTACTCTTCCATACCCAAATCATTGCCACATGATAATATTCAGCTCCATTTTCTTGGTAATTTTTTCTAAGAAAATTTCCAAAGTTTCTATCTCGAGAGAAGCTTTGTGAAGTAAGTACTAGCTAGGCTTACCCAAATGATCTGAAAATTTACCAGGGCATGAGCATACCTATGTAATTTACCTACATCAAATTTGAGCTCATTTCATTTATCCAATTTCTCTCACTATTTTTCCCAAGTTTCTGTCCAGAGAAGAGTATTGTGAACGAAGTACCACTTTGGCATGTACAAATGGTATCAATTTTCTATAGTGCTTTCCTATGCCCAAATAACCATCCTCCGCCACATTTCAGCTCAGTCCATTCATTATTTTGAGCCCAGCTTCAACATTCATATTTTTGTCTAGTGTGGTACTTTGCAAAGCAAGTACCACCTAGGCTCCTACTTTTGAGCTGAAAATTTGTAAAGACATTCTTCTTAGTATACGATCATCCTCATCCAAAACTAACACCCATTAGCCATGTGCGTTTCCCATACCGCTAATCAAACACTTGGCTGCTATTTCATGTTTGAGCAAAGTTCGGTCTCCTCATGAGAATCTTATGTTGTAATTTTCTTCCTAGCACCTACCCGGGGAGTGCCCAACCCACTAGATATGCCTAGGCCGCCCAGAACACATGGCAACGCCACGGTCATGCGGTGACCATGTGGCAGGCATGCGAGTTTACGCGCTCTAGAGTAGGGGCCCTCGGCCACGGTCCAGACCTCGATGTATCACCACCAAACTATGTATTTCAGATTAAATAGATACTTATGTAACTAGAAATGATTTTGGGAAAAAATGAAGAGAAAACAATAAGGCAGCTGCAGTTCAAATTTCACCCATTTCCTATTGAATCAGCTAATTTTTTTCTTTTTCACGAGAGGTGGATCAAATTTTTTTACACCCAAGAAATTTGTCAATTGTGCATTAAATATGTCCTAATATCTTATAAAATTGATTTGGTCCAATTTTGCAACCAATATATGGTAGGTCCTTCACACAAAAAACTCATTTTTGGCTCTCAAAAAATGTAAAATCTATTTTTCATCCAAATAAAATGAAAACTTCCTTAGGCAACATTGTTTTCCATTCCAATATGCACCCTTGTGCACAATATTAGATCATTTGAACAAACTATTCCATGAATGTGGCCATAAGATTGATAATTTGGCTTGAAAGCCATGAATCTTCACACATGATAGCTCATTTCTGATAACACTTTTTAAAAATAATTACTGTATTATAATTTCCTTATTTTTATGGCAAATTGGTCACATATAATGACACAATGCGGAGGTTCTCCAATTTTTAGATTTTTTTTTTAATTTTTTATGCCCGTTTCAAAATGCGGTCAAAACGGCGGGAATGGCCGTTCCTAGCTAGCGGTTGGATCTTGAAAAACTTTTGGTGTTTCTATGATTAAGTAGATACTTATGTACCTAAAAATGATTTTGGAAAAAATAAAGAGCAAACTATAAGGCAGCTGCAGTTCAAATTTGACCCGCTTCCAACTGAATCGACCGAAATTTGTCTTTTTCATGAGAGGTGGATCAAAACTTTTGACACCCAACCATTTGGTTAATTGTACATTATATATGGCCTAGATTTGGTCAAATTTTGCAACAAATATATGGTAGGTCCTTCACAAAAAAAACTCATTTTGGGCACTCGAAAAAATGGAAAATGATTTTTTCATCCAAAGAAAATGAAAAATTCCTTAGGCAACATTGTTTGCCATTCCAAGATGCACCCTTGTGCACGATATGAGGTTATTTGAAAAGACTATGTCATGTATGTGGCTATAAGATTGATCATTTTGCTTGGAAGCCATGACTCTTCACACATGATAGCCCATTTCCGAGAACACTATTTTAAAATAATTACCGGATTACAAGTTTATTATTTTTATGGCAATTTGGTCACATATAATTACACAATGCGTAGGTTTTCCAATTTTTTGTTTTTTTTTTGAATTTTTCATGCCCGTTTCAAAATGCGGTCAAAACCACGGGCATGACCATTCCTAGCTAGTGCTTGAATCTCGAAAAACTTTTGGGTTTTCTCTGATTAAATAGATAGTTACGTACCTAGAAATGATTTTTGGAAAAAAATAAAGAGCAAACTATAAGGTAGCTGCAGTTCAAATTTGACCCGCTTGCAACTAAATCGGCGGAATTTGTCTTTTTCACGAGAGGTGGATCAAAACTTTTGACACCCAACCATTTGGTCAATTGTACATCATATATGGCCTAATATTTTATAAAATTGATCTGGTCCAATTTTGCAACAAATATATGGTAGGTCCTTCACAAAAAAACTCATTTTGGGCACTCGAAAAAATGGAAAATGAATTTTTCGTCCAAAGAAAATGAAAAGTTCCTTAGGCAACATTGTTTGCCATTCCAAGATGCACCCTTCTGCACGATATGACGTTATTTGAACAAACTATGTCATGAATGTGGCCATAAGATTGATCATATGGCTTGGAAGCCATGAATCTTGACACATGATAGCTAATTTCTGAGAACACTTTTTTAAATAATTACGTATTACAAGTTTATTATTTTTTCTGGAAACTTTGTCACGTATAATGACACAATGTGGAGGTTTTCCAATTTTTTGATTTTATTTGAATGTTTTATGCCCGTTTCATAATGCGGTCAAAACCGCAGGCATGGCCGTTCCTAGCTAGTGGTTGAATCTTGCAAAACTTTTGTTTTTTCTCTGATTAAGTAGATACCTATGTACCTAGAAATGATTTTTGGTAAAAATAAAGAGCAAACTATAAGGTAGCTGCAGTTCAAATTTGACCCGCTTCCAACTAAATCGGCGGAAATTTGTCTTTTTCACGAGAGGTGGATAAAAACTTTTGACACCCAACCATTTGGTTAATTGTACATTATATATGGCCTAATATTTTATAAAATTGATTTGGTCCAATTTTGCAACAAGGTATGGTAGGTCCTTCACAAAAAAACTCATTTTGGGCACTCAAAAAAATGGAAAATGATATTTTCGTCCAAAGAAAATGAAAAGTTCCTTAGGCAACATTGTTTTCCATTGCATGATATGAGGTCATTTCCGAGAACACTTTTTTTAAATAACTACCGCATTATAAGTTTATGTTTTTTTCTGGCAACTTGGTCACGTATAATGACACAATGCGGAGGTTTTCCAATTTTTTGTTTTTTTTTGAATTTTGCATGCCTGTTTCAAAATGCGGTCAAAACCGCGGGCATGACTGGAATTTTTTTGTGTTTCTCTGATTAAATAGATACTTATATACCTAGAAATAACTTTTGGAAAAAATAAAGAGCAAACTGTGAGGCAGCCGCAGTTCAAATTTGACCCACTTCCAACTGAATCGAGAGACACTTGTCTTTTTCACGATAGGTGGATAAAATCTTTTGACACCCAACCATTTGGTCAATTATACATTAAATATGGCCTAATATTTTATAAAAATGATTTGGTCCAATTTTGCAAAAGATATATGGTAGGTCCTTCAAAAAAAACTCATTTTGGGCACTGGAAAAATGGAAAATTGATTACGACCATTTTAGATGGTCATAACGTCATCAAAGCCTGCACTTCGTTCTGATTGGTCTATGGGCATGCCACACGGATCAAGCACTAGAGACTGTCGGATACTGCAGATCCAACAGCCCACACCCCTCACCCTCTTCCCACCCACACCCACCCAGAAGCAGCTCTCCTCACCTACACCACACGCCGTTGAGGACACTAACATGTGGGCCTAATTCCTCGCGTGCCCACTTGTCAGTGGCCGAATGCCACCACTCACCCACCGCACACCACTCCTCCCCCTTCCCCCCTCTCCCCCTCTCCCCCGCACACCACTCCTCCCCCATGACCCGCAGCCCAAACCCTAACCCCTCTCCGCTCTCCCCCCAGTTGGACCGCTGCCGCCACCTATAGCGGCCGATCCCGCTATGACCTCCCCTCCCCTCCCACCTCCAGCCGCTCCTCCTCGCCTTCGTGGATGACCACCTGCTCCCGCTGTTCGTGCCCGCGCGCCTGCTCCTCATCGCCTAGTGCTTGCTCGCGACGCCTCTCCTCCTCCTCCTCCTCTCACCCCCACCATCGTCGATCCTTCCCCGGCCACCGCCCTGTACCGTATGTGTGAGCAGGTCAGGCGGTGACTCCGATGTCCACCAAGGGCGTGGACCTAGAGCTCCATCTCCATGGCAGTGGCTTCCAGATCCGCCCAGGGGCTGGACCTGGAGCTCATCTCCTCCATGGCGTCGGCTTCCAGATCCTCCCATGGGTTGGACCTGGTGCTCCATCTCCATGGCGAGTTTGCTGCATCCCCACGTCTGCTTCCGCTCGGCCGATGACGCCATCCGCACGTGTTCTATTGCTCATATAGGTAAGGCAATCTGTCGATTTGCTCTTCTTCCCTCAGTTTCCCTTCCTGTACCTTACGTGCTGTGTATTCCCTCCTCACTCAAGTGCATGCACCACGGGCACTCCCAGATCGAGCAGGTGATGCAACGGCCCTCCCAGATCCATGACGAGCCGCATCTGGCTCGTCCTCGCGGCTGTCGGCCACGTCCTCGACAAGGGTCACATCTGGCCGTGACCACGTGAGGCCCCGGAACTGCACCCGCTCAGTCGACGGCGGCCGTGATCAAGGCGCTCGAGTTGGACGCCGCCGCCGCCCATGACCTCGTATTCTCGACACTCACGAGCCAGGACACTAGGAGGGGGCGTAGGCACCGAGAGGATTCTTACGCAGCCATCTTCCACCTTCTTCGTCCGGTTCCAGGTACTGGCATTCCCCCTCCCCACACACATCCTCCACCTACTCTTGCTTACTCTGATCCACCCATTCCTCTTTTGGTTGGGGCGTTCCTGTACTGATCCATATGCATGCGTTAATTTGTAGATGTGCACACGATGTGGAGCCTCATCTTTGAGTTGCTTGACCTCAAGGGCGAGGTGGACGATGACGCTTTGGTTCTTGTGTGATGTTGCCAACAGCAAGATGCGACGGATAACTTCGTAATCACTACTCCAGTAGTGAATAGTCGATAAGTCGAGCTAATGCTAATCATCTGGTTGCCTTGGACTTGTGATTTTGGTGTTGTGCTCTGACCAATGGAATGATTTACACATTATGGTAATTTTCGGTTCAGGGAAATACTATGGTAATTTACTGTTGCTCCTGATCTAACCAATTGGCCAGTATCCAGTTATCCTGGTATGTGTATGGATGTGTTTATGTGGATTTGGTCTAATCTGTCTCCTCCTGTTGATCTACTGGTCCATGCTCTAGTTCTAATTCATGCCTATGAACTGGTTACCGTGGATTTGGTGCTGCTCTAGATTCTTTGTGCATATACACGTGTAGTCAGTAACTAGTGCTACTACTAAACTCAAAATTTCTTTTACAAAGAATAAAAAGATGAACATTTCTCCAGCCAATGTGTGCAGTAGTTGCTGCTGTGTAGTCATCGGCTGGGCCTATTTTTGTGGGAAAAATGTACTAGTTATCTGCAATACAAGCTAGACATGAACCAACTCTTGCTACTAAAG
Source organism: Aegilops bicornis (assembly GCA_021605145.1). Classification (NCBI taxonomy): domain Eukaryota; kingdom Viridiplantae; phylum Streptophyta; class Magnoliopsida; order Poales; family Poaceae; genus Aegilops; species Aegilops bicornis. Next base: position 220,451,092 of record CM038674.1, on the reverse strand, counting down.
GAACATAGTATATATTTAGACCTCATGTGTGATGCTATAAATTCAGACATATACTATTGTTCATTTACCTTTGTGATATGAGAAGTTGATACCATATTTAAGGTTTTGGAGATGTACTACTGTTTATTTACTTATGTGATCAGCACCCCAATCCCAGGGTCCTCTATTTGGAGCAGCAAATCAAAGCTTGTTTGCTGCAGTTTGTTTTATACACTTCCTATTGTAACATCAACAAATAAAATCAGCTGTTTGCATCAGATAGGATCATTTTCACTTATTAGTTGAGTTCTAAGTATGTAGTATCTTTAGTTCTCTTGTTATATTATAGTCAGAATTATACCGTGTGACTGACTCAGGTGTTATTTAGTTGTCTGAGCAGTATCTTTAGTTTTCTGATGATTGTTCAACTCTCAACTCAGAATAAATATGTAGCTGGCCCTATTGGTTCTTTATTTCTTCAAGGCTATGACTTGACGGTCACGCTGCTGTTTTGCTCTGCTTGATAATTCCAATCAGATCATCATCAACACTATCATCATCAGGTCTTGATTCCCTTTATTCTCTCTTGCCTTGTGATGTTAGTCCGTGTGGGCTTACTAGTATTGTTAGATGCTATCAGTTGAATGGATGGTCGTGGTAGTAGAATAGTATAGTACTTTTCTCCAGGTGGATGTGTTACAGTGACGTTCATTGCATGACATGCACTTGTACCAATATACCATGCTAGTACCTGTAGGTTAGTGTTGTTGGTTCCTAACATGAGCTTGAATGTTTTAGTGGAAGTGTAGAACAACATATTAATGTGTTGTAGTCAAGTTGTTGGAATTTTTGCTATGCATTGCTTAGTGTTTAATGAACTGAAGCATTTGGGCATGTACGCATAATTGTCTCAATATTTTTTATTCGCAATAATTTAACTTCCAATGTATCTCACTAATAGTTTATGTACATCAGGATCTAATGTTGTCGAGGATGTTGGTGCTGTGACAGAAGATCAAAGAAGCCCCGAGATGCACACCACAGTTTTAGTTGATGTTGCTAGTTTGCCACCATTTTTTGGTGCTTGTGTATATGCTGTTGGACATGCAAACATGTATGTGATGTTGTGAATATTTGAGTGAATGATTCTGTATTTAATAATTTAATTGAGAATTATTTATTGTTTTCTGTTAAAATGTGTAAAATTGAAATCTATGAATGAAAAAGACCGAACACGTTCTACTAGACCAAATAATATTTTGGGTCTGAAAAGGCTATGGCCCAAACAATAGTGGTCTGGAATATTGTGCATGTATGAAAATCAAGAGCAAAAGGCTCAATGCAAAATGGCCTAGGCCCAGAAAATAAAAACGCTGAATTGTAGGGCTTGGCCCATGAACCCAACCAAAAATTGATGGAAAAAATATATAAAAAGGCTGAATTGTTGGGCTTGGCCCATGTAAAACACCAAATTGGACCGGGCTGAATCTTATGAACGACCTTTTCAATTAGTTGCAATTTTGCCACGTCAGATTGCCACATCGGATCCAACGTGGCCTGGGCAAACAGCCAACAACCAAAACAAAAGGTCATTGGTTCAACGACCTTTTGTTTTGGTCGTTGCCTTCCACGACCTTATCCCAAAGACGGTCATAAATTTCAGTTTACGATGGCCATCTTTTGACAATCTGTTTTTGGTCAAAAAAGGTCGCAAATGGAAAACAATGACCATTCAGTGACCAATAGTGATGGTCGTAAGTTGACGTATTTCTTGTAGTGTTCGTTTCTTTTCAGCCACCACTGAGGAGATTTCGTCTTCCCTCGAGGAAGCTTACCGTAGGATTGAGCAGGAAGCATTAAACAGGAGGTCATCGCGGACTCAGGGCCAATCAAGTTCTGATGCGCCTGCTGAGCTAGTGTCTGAGGATATCATCATGAGTGCAACCTCTGGTTTTGTGAGGCAGACGAGGGTAGTTCATGCACCACTAGTGGATGACTACCAGCCCGATGTTAAGGCCACAAAGGAGCAAAACCTTCTCTATGATATTGTCAAGCGTCTCGGATATGCGAGGTCGAATAGCAAACACATGAAGGAGCTGAAAAAGTAATGTCCACACCACATAACTCATTACTTGCTTTTTCCCTCGATATTGTTTTGTTTTGCCCCTTTTGCCATGTGTTGTTTACTTTTATTTTTATTTTTTTAGTAGACATGATTCTTCCATGTTTTATCATTTTCATACAGCTCATGTTTGGACAGAACCAAGGTAATACAATGCGATGTGACATGCGTCGACCTTGGTGATCTAGCTGAGTCTATGAGGCTTACTAGTAAAATGTCGCAGAATGTAGTGGCGTGTGGGATTGACTACATCAACAGGCATGTGGACATTTGCCCCGATAAGACGGTCATGCACTACTGTGTGACCCAGAAAAAATGGGATGGTAAGTTCCACCATCGCATCGTGAGGACACATTTTGCTGCGCATGGTGACTACAAGCTCACACTGAAAAAATATGTGAGTTTTTCTTCCCACCGTAGATGTGTTTATTTTGTTCCGTTCTATGTCTGCCGATAGTTATATTTGATATGTGGGTTACATACTTTTCATGGCAATTGTTTTTCCCGTGGCAACAGTTGCCATGGTAAGGAAGTGTAGTTTATTGGAACTCATGCGGCAACTTATCTGAAAATATTGGTGAAACTTTATTTAAACATGTATGGCAACTTCTGATGTTTAGACATGGCAACAGAGTAATTTTTTCATGTGTCCACTTGGCCATTTGATGCTTACTTTTCATATATCCATTATTGCAAATGGCAACATTAGTACATATCATATTTTTGGAAGTACATCAATCTTTTTTCATGTCAACTCTTCTTCTTTTCCCATTCTTATTTTACTTGTAGGTCATGTTCCCCATGTTCCAGCTGCTTGCACCAGATAACCCAGATGACAAGTGTGGCCACCACAACGCCATTTGCCTAGATCTGAAGAACCAACGTTTCGAGGTGCTTGATTCAGTCCGTTCAGGAGATGATGAAAGCCTTACTACTCATGCCGAATTCTTCATCCGCAACCTGAAAGAGACCTGGAACCATCATTACGAAAAGTCGAAGGTCCAGATCAGTCATTTTCCAATCGAGTGCGTCGCGACTGATAAGCAAGGAAACGGGTAATTACCATATTTTTATCTCTTTTTTCTACCACAATTTTGTCCTTTGTCATCTATTCCTAAAAGTTTATCATGTTCCTGTTGGCATCTGTTCACCTAATTTTGTTTGGATCTAGGCATGACTGCGGGTTTCACACGTTGGAATACCTTGCAAAGTGGGAAGGTCGAAGGGTCCCTGTGATGACAGATGCAATGGTCGTCAAGTTGCGCAAAATCCATACATGGAACTGGTTGATGAATGAAGATTTCAACAAGCGTCCTTTAGCACAAGAATTCATAGAGGGAGCTATCAACACTGCGAACAAAAAGTATAAGTGATCATGTGGTGCTCCATACACACGCCTACCTTACATTCTGTGGCTGATGAATGTAAGGTATCACCTCGCTCGTCAAAACTATGCCCGTGTGCTAGGTTATGACTTCATTTCCCCGTAGTTGTAGTATATAGTGGTGGCGTGTATGTGCCATCTAAGCTTTGTAATATAAGTGTGGACCTGAATCTGTTTTAGGTGTGACAAGAACTAGATTTATGTTCGCCACTATTATGTGTTTGTGAATGTGAGTACGAATTGGCAGTTTTAATATGAGTTTGTGCGCTTGTTTTGAAATGTGGTTTCGAAAATTCTTCCGTCGCATGATTTTGATTTTTTGATTTGTGATGGCAAATCTTATGGTACGCACATGTATATGGCATTTTCAGTTTATCCAATACTGTTCATACAACATTGCAACTGATTTTTTTTTACATGACGACCGTTGTTTATAATTGGCAGGGCAAAAACACTTTTGATCACATATGTTTTCTGTATATGTACTACTGTTTATTTACTTATGTGATCAGCACCCCAATCCCAGGGTCCTCTATTTGGAGCAGCAAATCAAAGCTTGTTTGCTGCAGTTTGTTTTATACACTTCCTTTTGTAACATCAACAAATAAAATCAGTTGTTTGCATCAGATTGGATCATTTTCACTTATTAGTTGAGTTCTAAGTATGTAGTATCTTTAGTTCTCTTGTTATATTATAGTCAGAATTATACCGTGTGACTGAATCATGTGTTATTTAGTTGGCTGAGCAGTATCTTTAGTTTTCTGATGATTATTCCACTCTCAACTCCGAATAAATAAGTAGCTGGCCCTATTGGTTCTTTCTTTCTTCAGGGCTATGACTTGATGGTCACGCTGCTGTTTTGCTCTGCTTGATAATTCCAATCAGATCATCATCAACACTATCATCATCAGGTCTTGATTCCCTTTATTCTCTCCTGCCTTGTGATGTTAGTCTGTGTGGGCTTACTAGTATTTTTAGATGCTATCAGTTGAATGGATGGTCGTGGTAGTAAAATAGTATAGTACTTTTCTTCAGGTGAATGTGTTACAGTGACGTTCATTGCATGACATGAACTTGTACCAATATACCAAGCTGGTACCTGTAGGTTAGTATTGTTGTTGCCTAACATGATCTTGAATGTTGTAGTGGAAGTGTAGAACAACAGATTAATGTGTTGTAGTGAAGTTGTTGGAATTTTTTATATGCCTTGCTTAGTGTTTAATGAACTGAAGCATTTGGGCATGTACGCATAATTGTCTCAATATTTTTTATTGGCAATAGTTTAACTCCCAATGTATCTCACTAATAGTTTATGTACATCAGGATCTAATGTTGTCGAGGATGTTGGTGCTGTGACAGAAGATCAAAGAAGCCCCGAGATGCGCACCACGGTTTTAGTTGATGTTGCTAGGTTGCCACCATTTTTTGGTGCTTGTGTATATGCTGTTGGACATGCAAACATGTATGTGATGTTGTGAATATTTGAGTGAATGATTCTGTATTTAATAATTTAATTGAGAATTATTTATTGTTTTCTGTTAAAATGTGTAAAATTGAAATCTGTGAATGAAAAAGACCGAACACGTTCTACTGGACCAAGTAATATTTTGGGTGTGAAAAGGCTATGGCCCAAACAATAGTCGACTGGAATATTGTGCATTTATGAAAATCAAGAACAAAAGGCTGAATGCAAAATGGCCTAGGCCCAGAAAATAAAAAGGCTGAATTGTAGGGCTTGGCCCATGAACCCAACCAAAAATTGATGGAAAAATATATGAAAAGGCTGAATTGTCGGGCTTGGCCCATGTAAAACACCAAATTGGACCGGGCTGAATCTTATCAACGAACTTTTAAATTATTCGCAATTTTGCCACGTCAGATTGCCACGTCGGATCAAACATGGCCTGGGCAAACAGCCAACAACCAAAACAAAAGGTCATTGGTTCAATGAACTTTTGTTTTGGTCGTTGCCTTCCACGACCTTATCACAAAGAAGGTCATAAATTTCAGTTTACGACGGCCAGCTTTTGAACATCTATTTTTATTCAAAAAATGAGGCAAATGGAAAACAATGACCATTCAGTGACCAATAGTGATGGTCATAAGTTGACGTATTTCTTGTAGTGTCCGTTTCTTTTCAGCCACCCCTGAGGAGATTTCGTCTTCCTTCGAGGAAGCTTACCGTAGAATTGAGCAGGAAGCATTAAATAGGAGGTCGTCACGGACTCAGGGCCAATCAAGTTCTGATGCGCCTGCTGAGGTAGTATGTAAGGATATCATCATGAGTGCAACCTCTGGTTCTGTGAGGCAGACGAGGGTAGTTCATGCACCACCAGTGGATGACTACGAGCCCGATGTTAAGGCCACAATGGAGCAGAACCTTCTCTATGATATTGTCAAGCGTTTTCGATATGCGAGGTCGAATAGCAGACACATGAAGGAGCTGAAAAAGTAATGTCCACACCACATAACCCATTACTTGCTTTTTTCCCGATATTGTTTTGTTTTGCCCCTTTTGACATGTGTTGTTTACTTTTATTTTTTACTTTTTTAGTATACATGATTCTTCCCACCATCAATAGGCATGTGGACATTTGCCCCGATAAGACATTCATGCACTACTATGTGACCCAGAAAATATGGGATTGTGACACCATCGCATCGTGAGGACACATTTTGCCGCGCATGGTGACTACAAGCTCACACTGAAATATTTTGTTCCATTCTATGTCCGTCGATAGTTATATTTGATACGTGGGTTACATACTTTTCATGGCAATTGTTTTTCCCGTGGCAACATTTGCCATGGTAAGGAAGTGTAATTTATTGGAACTCATGTGGCAACTTATCTGAAAATATTGGGGAAACTTTATTTAAACGTGTATGGCAACTTCTGATGTTTAGACATGGCAACAGAATAATTTTTTCATGTGTCTACTTGCCCATTTGATGCTTACTTTACATATATCCATTATTGCAAATGGCAACATTAGTACATATCATATTTTTGGAAGTACATCAATATTTTTTCATGTCAACTCTTCTTATTTTTCCTTTCATATTTTACTTACAGGTCATGTTCCCCATGTTCCAGCTGCTTGCACCAGATAACCCAGACGACAATTGTGGCCACCACAACGCCATTTGCCTAGATATGAAGAACCAACGTTTCGAGGTGCATGATTCAGTCCGTTCAGGAGATGACGAAAGCCTTACTACTCATGCCGAATTCTTAATCCGCAACCTGAAAGAGACCTGGAACCATCATTATGAAAAGTCGAAGATCCAGATCGGTCATTTTCCAATCGAGTACGTCGCGACTGATAAGCAATGAAACGGGCAATTACCATATTTTTATCTCTTTATTCTACCTCAATTTTGTCCTTTGTCATCTACTCCTCAATGTTTATCATGTTCCTGTTGGCATCTGTTCACCTATTTTTTTTATCTAGGTATGACTGCGGGTTTCACACGTTGGAATACCTTGCAAAGTGGGAAGGTCGACGGGTCCCTGTGATGACAGATGCAATGGTTGTCAAGTTCCGGAAAATCCATACATGGAACTAGTTGATGAATGAAGATTTCAACACGCGTGCTTCAGCACAAGAATTCATAGAGGGAGCTATCAAAACTGCGAACAAGAAGTATAAGTGATCATGTGGTGCTCCATACACACGCCTACCTTACATTCTGTGGCTGATGAATGTAAGGTATCACCTCGCTCATCAAAACTATGCCCGTGTGCTATGTTATGACTTCATTTCCCCGTAGCTGTAGTATATAGTGGTGGCGTGTATATGCCATCTAAGATTTGCAATATACGTGTGGACCTGAATCTATTTTAGGTGTGACAAGAACTACATTTACGTTCGCCACTATTATGTGTTTGTGAATGTGAGTACGAATTGGCAGTTTTAATATGAGTTAGTGCGCTTGTTTTGAAATGTGGTTTCAAAAATTCTCCCGTCGCATGATTTTGATTTTTTGATTCACTACAGGAAACTGCTAGTGTGCCATAAGTGAGCGGCTTTGTCGTCAGCATTTCGTCAGGGTAGACGGCAAAGAAAGTTTTGCCGTCAGGAGCTTACGGCAAAGTATGACTAACGGCAAATCTGCGCTTTGCCGTCTGTGAGCGCGCCGGCTGACGGCAAACCTAGCGAAAGGATGACGACAAAGAAACCAAGACGACAAACTGGCTCTTCGCCGTCTGTTGTTTCACTGAGTGACGGCAAAGGATGGAGACGTGTCTAGTTTGACGATAGGTAACGGTGCCCCAGTTTTGCCGTTTGTGTTTGTCATCCACTGACGGCAAAGTCAGTTGCTTTGCCGTCTACCTTCTGTCCTACTGACGGCGAACTAATAGAAAAAAAACCTGGCATCGAGCCTTGCTTTGCCGTCTCCTTTTGGTCCCACTAACGGAAAATTAATGGAAATTAAGAAAATAAAAACCCCACCCGACCGCATCATCCCCGATCCCTCTGTCTTGACCGCGCGCGCTAGGTTATCCCCGCCCGTCCCCGGCTCCACCCCGCCGCCGCCACCGCCCATCCTCAGCTCCACCGCGCCGCCGCCGCCCGTCTCCACCTCCACCGCGCCGCCGCAGCTGGTCCCCGCCTCCACCGCGCCGCCGTCGGGACCCTTGTCCACTGCGCCCCCCACCCGTCCTCCTCCAATGGCGCGACCGCCACCGGGCCGTCCTCCCCTGCCCTAGCGGCACGAATGCCGTGGGCAGCACCGCCGCCGGTTCCCTCCTACGCATCCGCCGCCGCTGGTCACCACCGAAGCGGGGCACCACCTCCCCCTCTGCCCCAAGCCCCCCTCTGCCCCAAGCCCCCCTCTGCCCCACCCCACGGTGAGCACCGCTCCCCATCTCTGTTTGTATTCTTTTAGATGGATAGATGCATGGATTGCAGTATATGTGGATGGATTTATAGATGTATGTAAGGATGGATGGATAGATGGATGTATGGATGATTTGCTGATGGATGTATCCCTTTCCCTTTTCTTCTGCCTAAATTTTTTAGTATAAGGCAGCCTTGTGCTTGCCCATTATGGTTGTTCTACAAGGCAAAATTTCAACTTTTGATTAATGCTCGTAGGAAATTAAATGCTCAGTTTTTTGCAACATGCTTAGATTGGAGAAGACAAGCCAGAGAGTCTAGTCTTCCTACACATATATATATAGTTGTCAATTGTGAGATGATGTTGATAATGTTTTTATCAGATTGTTTCACGATCGCTTATGTTGGTTGTGCGGTGCTTTTCATGTGCAGGATTTTCTCTTCACCTCGAGGAGCATTGTCCGTCCCATTGCCATTGCCATCGTTGTTCGACTACCGCCTCTACGGTCTCGGGGTGAGCTTGACTGTCATCTCCTCCCCCTCCCCTATTTGCTTCGTTCCGTTCGTCGTGCCGATGCCACTAGATTTTATTTTCATGTCAAGTCTCGTAACCTTGGCGTCTCCCTTTTGAAAGGGTGGCATCTATAAATATGCATGTCTTTGCATATTTATAACCGTCGTCCATTCGAATTGTCCACGTTATCCATGGACAGCCCGAGTACGTGTAGATTGGGTTTCGTTTCGCGTGCTCTACTTCGGTCCTCGGCAAAATTTCGTCAGCGCCACCTCGTTGTTCTCCGGGTGAACATTCTCTCGGCTTGTTGTCGAGACATGTATCTGGAGAACAGCAGGGAGGTGCTGCCGAAATTTTGCCGAGGACCGGAGTAGAGCACGGAAACGAACCCAATCTACACGCATCGGGTGAGATTAGGACCCATCTTTACCTATTAGAGATAGGATTCAATCCATGGATGCACGTTTCCCTTTTGTATGGTAAAAATTAAAATCATGGCGTAAATAATATGACAGTGGTAATTAGGTGTGTATCTAGTCTTAATTACATTATACATATCTTGATGAATATGAATTTGGTGCCCCTCTTTGTTAGTGCAAGTACTAGTATGGATGATCGTGAGTGGATGTACATGGACACCCTAGTCAGGCTGGCATGACCACTTTGAATGGGTGGACGAAGACCAACGAATTTGTGGAGGCAGCATTTGCTAGAGGCCAAAGAAAAGTTGGTGCCCTGGCTGAAGTGTCGCGAACGGCACGTAATGTCGAAGAAGACGATGTGTGTGCACCTGCAGAAGCATGGGTTTAAGCGTGGGTATACCCAGTGGACCCTTCATGGCGAGCCTGAACGTAGCAGAGAGGAGGTGGTGCGTCAGCGAACCGACAACAATGGTACTGGGATAGTTGACATCATAGCTGACTTCAAGATGCACGTGAAGATGGATCAGAGGAAGAACCGGAGGAGTCTGCGAGGGCCTTCTTAGAAATGCTGAATTCCTCACAACAACCTCTTCACGACCACACAAACCAATGTCAGCTGGATGCCATTGCACAAGCAATTTCTATAAAGACCCAGTTCAACATGAGCAGAGATTGCTTTAATTCGATGGTGACATCTTGGGGTCGCTCTCTCCCCGAAGGTCACAAACTGGCTAAAAGTTGGTATGAAGCGAAGAAAATCCTTCGTGCACTTAAGATGCCCTATGAGCAGATACATGCTTGTCCAAACGGATGTGTCTTATTTACGAAAGAGTATGCCGATGACAAGTATTGCGCCAAGTGCAAAGCCTCTAGGTATGTTGAGAGAGACCTCAGTGATGGTACGAAGAAGCAGAGTAAAGTCCACGCAAATGTTCTTCGATATTTTCCAATCTTGCCAAGAATTCAACGCCTTTACTTGAACGAAGATACAGCCAAACAGATGACATGGCACATATATGGGATAAGACATGACAAAGATGATCATGGGAGACCGATGCTGATACATCCGTCTTGTGCCCAAGCTTGGAAGAGTTTCGATCGCATACATCATGAGAAAGCAAAAGAGGCAAAGAATGCACGAGTTGCCATCGGACTCGATGGGTTCAATCCGTTTGGTATGGTGTCAAAGACATATAGTTGTTGGCCCGTGTTTGTTGTTCCCCTCAACCTCCCCCCCGGCGCCATAATGCAACGCAAGCACATGTTCCTGTCATTGATAATTCCAGGACCCAAGTATCCAGGAAGAATATAAGTGTGTACATGCAACCACTGGTAGATGAGTTGAAAGAAGCTTGGGTGAACGGGATACGGACATACGATGCTGCTAGCAAAAAGAACTTCACAATGCATGTTTGGTACCAGTACTCATTTCATGACTTACCGGCGTATTCACTTTTCACGGGGTGGTCTGTGCATGGGAGGTTCCCATGCCCAAGGTGCAAGGCAAGCATGAAGTGCCGTTGGTTGCAGCATGGTCGCAAGTATTCTTGCTTCGATTTTCATAGACAACATTTGCATCTTGACCATCCATTCGGAAAAGACAAGCAGAACTTCATGAAAGGTGAAGTCGTTGAACACTCGGCACCACCTGAGATGACGGGTGAACAAATTCGTGATCAACTAAATGCTCTCCACTGATCCCCAAACGTCCGGGGTATTTCTTGGGATATAACAAAGAACACGCGTGGACTCATAAGCCATGCTTATGGGATCTCCCCTACTTCCACCAGCTCGAGCTTCCACATAATATTGATGTAATGCACACTGAAAAGAATATCGCCGAGGCCATTTTTGGCACATTGTTCAACATTGCTGAGAAGACGAAGGATAATACTAAGGCTAGACTTGATGTAATGAAGCTATGTCATAGACCCGAACAAAACTTGCGACAACCCGAGGGTAAGAAAAATTGGAGGACGCCAAAGGCGAGGTTTGTTCTTACTAGGGAACAAAAGAAGGAGATACTCATGTGGTTCAAAACTTTGTTGTTCCCTGATGGGTATGCAACGAACCTTATGAGGGCAGTGAATCTTGATAAATTGAAGCTCAACGGGATGAAGAGTTATGATTGGCACATATGGCTTGAGCGGTTAATGCGGTGATGATTCGAGGCTATATCCCTGAGGATGATTGGGAAGTATTGGCAGAGCTTAGCTATTACTTTCGTGTTCTTTGTGCTAAAGAAGTATCTCCTACTGTGATAGATGAGATGGAAGAACGGGCTCCCGAGTTGCTCTACAAGCTAGAGAAGATGTTTCCACCAGGATTCTTTAATCTGATGGAACATATTGTCGGTGTACTAGAGTAGGGGTACCCTAGTATCCCAAACTTGTGCACGGGCAATTGCAGCCCCCCCCCCCCCCGCGGCAAGGCTTGCCGGGTGACCGCCAAGGTCCTCCGTGGTTCATTTGGATCCATTCAAGAACAAAGTATTCAAGCCAAGGAGACAAGGCCCCGGCAAGAGGAACTTGTCGGGAAGGCCACCCAAGGCACCTAGGAGACACGGCCCGGCAAGAGGAGCTTGCCGGAAGGCCACCCAAGGCACCTAGGAGACAAGGCCCCCAAGAGGAGCTTGCCGAAGGCCTGGTGAGCGACAAGCTTCCGGACGCGACAAGGAAACAACCGCTGACAAGGCGCTTGCCGCAGCAGACCACTCTGTTCCTGCGCTCCAACAAGATCCAAAGCAACGTGTCGCAGGACCTTTCCAGCGCTGCGTGGCAAGAGGCTGTGTGGCCAGCGGAGCGCCTTGGTAAGCGGCGCGCCGACAAGATTGCCATCGTGGCAAGCGGTGGCGTCCTCGACGGTCCCCTGTTTGCCTTTGTTTGGGCGACGTAGACGGGCATTTAATGCCTTTGTCCCCTGCCGTCAGGGTTAGGTATGGTACACTGTACAGGTAGCTGTACCAACCGCAATTCCTTTTCCATTTTTACCCTTGTCTACGTTGCCACCTGTCGGAGACCCCTTGAGCATATAAAAGGAGGCCCATGCGCAACGTAGAGAGGGGTTCGAAAGGTTCGAAGCCAGGAAACACTCACGCTAGGTCTGGTTAGCAGCTGGAGTGTGCTGTAGCACTCAGCGCTCCCTAGCAAGAACTCAATACACTCAAACATGCAGCAGTAGGAGTGTTATCTCTCCGGAGAGCTCCGAAGCTGGGTAAACTGCTCGTGTGCTTCGCCTCGATCTGCTCTTCGTGCGACCTCCGCCCCCCGCCGAACCGAAAGGGGCTCGGTCCGCCGGTCCCATAGGTGTTCGTGGGTCAGATCAGTTTCCCCGACATCTTTGGCGCGCCAGGTAGGGGGCGTCGAGATTGTGTGAACCTGATCCGGCGTTCACACGAGCTAGATCTTCATTTTCTTCATCGACATGCCACCGAAGAAGAAGGCTTCGGCGGCAGCTGATCCGTGCACGTCGATCCCACCACCACCGGAGCAAAAGGGTGGTGGGGGAGACGCCGGCGGAAGAACGGGCATCGACGAGGGAGTCCACGGTGCTGCCAGGTCCAAGGACAAGGCTGCTCAGACCTCGGCGTCCGTACATGCACCGCGCCCATCTCAGGAGGCGCGGGATCGACAGCGTCATGGTATTCACAGTACCATACGCTCATTGGACCAAGATCGAGCTGGTGGATCTCGGGGTCCTCAAGACCAGCATGCACGCCAACATGCCGGCACGAGCGAGGCACGGTCGCCTGGACGGGATACTGCTCCTTCTAACATAGTTAGAAGTCCGAGCATATCCCGCTCCTCGCGCCGTTCGCCACTGCCGCCCACCACTCCAGCAGAAGCTTTGGCGAGAGCTCAACTGCTCCTGGATTACCCTCCAACAGCCGATAAGGTCGATGAATGGAGGGCCACCATTCAGAGTCTCATCGGCTTTGCCAACGGCGACACTCCGCGGTAGCCGAGTACATCACTTCCGTGGCAGGACGGCCAAGCACGAGCCGGTGGCGACGAAACCGGTGGGGGTGCAACCACCATGCACTCTCCACCCCGAAGGCCAAGATCGCCGACTCGCCGGATCCACCTCGACAGCGACTCCACCGCGTCATCGGATCCACGAGCTCGACGCGGTCAGCGCCAAGTTCTTCACGAACGACATCAAGAAGACGCTCGAACTCGCATCGAGCACCGAAGAGAAGCGCGGCGTCAATCCGACCAGCGCGCTGGGACCACTTTCGACATGCATGCGCCAGGGGAACCAGACGACTTGCCGTACGCGGTAGGTTGCCCTGCGTTCACTCGTGAGCTGCGGCAAGTCCAGTGGCCCAGCAAGAAGAAGAATTTCAAGCCGACGCACGTGCAGAAGAAGTACGACGGCAAGACGCATCCGTCAGAGTTCCTCAGCATCTACAGCATCGCGGTGCAAGCTGTCGGGGGGCGGGACGACAAGATCCTGGCCAACTACTTCCCGCTAGTACTCAAGCCCAATGTCAGATCCTGGCTCATGCACTTGCCGGACAACTCCATATCTTCCTGGGCGGATCTATGCCATCAGTTTGTCGGCGCCTTTACAGGCGGCCACAAGCCTCATGGCCAAGAGAGCGACCTTCATCTGCTCGCCCAGAAGGAAGGAGAGCCCCTGTGCAAGTACATTCAGAGATTCAGCCGCGTACAACACAACATCCCAGATGTCCACCCTGCCGTGGTAATCAGCGCGTTCCATCAGAACGTGCGAAACCGCAGGATGCGGGAGGAGATGGCGATGTGCAAGATCAGAGACGTCAGTGAGCTATATGCCCTGGCCGACAAGTGTGCACGTGCTGAGGAAGGGAGGAAACTCCCCGGAGAGAATACAGAAGCAGGAGGATCTGATAGTGAGGAGGCCGCCCCGGCAAAGAAAAACCGGCGGCGGAACAACAGGAAAAAGAAAGGTAAAGATGTGCTAGTCGTTGAGGAGTCCGGCAACGGAGGTGGCGCCAAGAAAGCCAAAGCTGGTAGTTCCGGCAAGGAGGTTGCCGCGGGCACCAACTGCCAGGCTGTGGCGGTCGCCGACAAGCAGGACGGAGCCAACAAGCAGTACTGCAAGATCCACCGCACCAAGGGTCATGACCTCCAGAGCTGCAAGAAGGTCGAGCAGCTCGTTGAGCAGCAAAAGACTGAATCTGACGACGCGACAAGGAGAAGGCCAGGAAGGTGCCGGAGGAGCCAGCAAGAAATGCCCCGACGAGGAGGACGCCAGCGGCAAGGCCAAAGCAGTGGCAAGGAGAGACAGACCTCCCGCGGCGCGACAAGGATGAAGATGACGACGACAATGAAGATATGGATGATGACGAGACCGATGAGCAGGAGTTCCAGAAAGCCATAGAGGTCTTGTGCGTTGACGGCGGTGCTTCTCTGCAAACTTCACACCGCCAACTCAAGCAGTGGATGCGGGAAGTCAATGCGGTAGAACCATCCGTTGAGTCACGCAAGCCTTTGAAATGGTCCAGCACGCCTATCATCTTTGATATTGAGGACCACCCTGATCGCATAACTGCGGTCGGGTGCTTGCCGATGTTGGTTTCACCAACTATCCGCAACCTCAAGGTCACTAAGATGCTAGTTGACGGCGGGGCCGGCTTGAACCTGATCTCCTCCGCGGTACTCCAAAAACTCCAGATCCCTGATGGTGAGCTCGAAGAGACCGGCACATTCCAAGGAATCAATCCGGGAAGGAGCAAGCCGAAGGGAAAGATCACGTTGCCGGTGACATCTGGCAGCGAGCTGAACTTCAGGACTGAGAGGGTCACTTTTAACGTTGCTGACTTTCCATTGCCTTACAATGGGATACTTGGCCGTCCAGCACTCGCCAAATTCATGGCAGCCTCTCACTATGCATACAACATGCTGAAGATGCCGGGCCCGATAAGTGTTATCTCTGTCCCTGGCGACAAGAAGGATGCTATTATCTGCGACGACAAGATCTACCGGGAAGCAGCAGCCGCAGCGGATCACAAGTCACTTGCCGCTGAAGCTCCCAGGGCGAAGAAGAAGACCAAGTCCGGCAAGAGTTCTGATGCCCACTCCGGCAAGCGCACCTCTTCGGAGTGCTGCGCTACCGTCGAGGACGCACCATCGAGCTCCACCGGCAAGTGCAAGAAGAAGACGATGGCAGCTCCACCAGAGACCAAGAAGGTGTCCGCCAAGGAGGACGGCACTGGTGGTACCTTCACCATCAGTGCCACTCTCGACCCTAAATAGGAAAGCGCGCTCATTGCTTTCCTGCGGGCGAACGTCGACGTGTTTGCATGGCAACCGTCTGACATCCCCGGTGTTCCCAGGAAAGTAATCGAGCACCACCTAGCTGTCTGTCCTCATGCGCGGCCCGTCAAGCAGAAAGTCAGGAAGCAGGCAGTGGAGTGCCAAGAATTCATTGCAGAAGAAATCAAGAAATTGGAAGCAGCAGGCCTTGTCAGAGGAGTGCTCCATCCCTCGTGGTTGGCCAATCCTGTAGTAAATGACGCAAGGCAAATGGGAAATGGAGGCTTTGTATCGACTTTACCGACGTTAATAAAGCTTGTCCCAAAGACCCATTTCCCTTGCCGCGCATCGACCAGATTGTTGACTCCACGGCCGGATGTGATTTGCTTTCATTTCTTGATGCATACTCAGGGTACCATCAGATCTTCATGGCAGAAGAGGATGAGGAGAAGACCGCATTCATCACCCCATGCGGCACATACTGTTTCGTATGGATGCCTTTCGGTTTAAAGAATGCTGGATCAACATTTGCAAGAGTAGTCCATGACGCTTTTGAGCCACAAATACACAGAAATGTGGAAGCCTACATGGATGACATAGTAGTCAAGAGCAAGGACAAGGCGACTCTGATTCAAGATTTAGACGAAACCTTTGCAAATCTGCACAAGATCAACCTCAAGCTCAACCCCGAGAAGTGTGTGTTTGGAGTCCCCTCCGCAAGCTTCTCGGGTTCTTCAGATCTCAGCGGGGAATTGAAGCCAATCCCGACAAGATCAAGGCCATTGAGCAGATTGAAGCACCAAAGCGCGTCAAGGATGTACGAAGACTTGCGGTTATGTAGCTGCTCTCAAAGAGGTTTATCTCTAGGTTCATCTTGGTAGCGCCGTGCCATTTTTTAAAATATTGAAAAAGGCAGGTCCAATGAAATGGACTCGAGGCGGAGGCTGCGCTGCAGACTTAAAGAGATACATCCTCCACTCCAACACTTGTCGCACCTAAGCCACAAGAGAAGTTGCTGCTATATATAGCGGCAACCAATCAAGTGGTTAGTGCTGCGTTAGTAGCGGAGAGGGAGGCGGATGATGAGCCAGCAACCACGGAAGACGCATCCAGCGACAAGCAAGGCACTTCACCGGCAAGCTCTAGTCCCGACAAAGATGGACCTGCGCAGGCGTGTGAGAAGATGCAGAAAAGAATAGTGCAGCGCCCAGTTTACTTTGTCAGTTCCCTTCTGCAGGGGCTAGGTCAAGGTACTCTGGTGTGCAGAAATTGCTTTTCGGCCTTCTCATGGCCTCGAGAAAGCCGCGCCATTACTTCCAAGCACATGAGATCACAGTCGTCACTCGCTTTCCGTTGAAGAGGATACTGCAAAATCCAGAAGCAACAGGCTGGATTGTCGAGTGGCGCTGAACTGTCAAGCTTTGGCCTCAAGTTTGAGAGCACTTCAACTATCCAAAGCGAGCATTGGCGGAGTTCATAGCAGAATGGACGCCAACACAAGATGAAGAAATTCGTAAACGAGCATCCCGTCAAGGAAGCAAGCAAAGTGTGGCTGATGTACTTTGATGGTGCCTTCTCGCTGCAAAGGCGCCGGTCTTGGGCGTGCTGCTTGTCGCACCCACCGGAGAGCACCTCAAGTACGTGAGTCCGGATGCACTTTCCCAAGGAGCAAGCAACAAACAATACTGCAGAGTATGAAGGTTTGCATGCGGTCTCGGGATCGCAGATGACCTTGGGATCAAGAAGCTCATTGTCGTGGGTGACTCACGACTTGTCGTCCGCCAAGTGAACAATTATTATAAGAGTCCGTTGATGGAAGCTTATGTTGTTGAAGTTAGATAGCTATAAGAGCACTTTGACGGCCTGCAGATGGAACATGTTCCAAGAGCTCAGAACGACATTGCAGATGGCCTGTCAAAGTGCGCCACACTTAAGTTACCTGTGGAACCGGGGATCTTTGTGCTCAAACTGACTCAACCGTCTGTAAGCCATCAACTGGACAGAACAAGAAGAGGAAGTTGATTTATGGTGACTATTTTTTGGCAGAGCTCCCCGAAGCCACCGCCAAGAAGGTCCCCAAGATCAACACCAAGGATGCTGAGGAGCAGTCTGCTCCGGCGAGCCCTAGGGTTTGTTCCGTTGAAGCAGACGCTCCCGACAAGTTTTGCTCCGGCAAGCTTGCCGGGGAACGTCAAGCTCCGGCTGAGCCGCAGGTTCTCGCCGTAATAGCGGATGTTCCCGCAGCAGCAAATGTGCCTTTAGTCCTTGTTGTCGAGCCGCAAGCTCCAGCATGGGCACAACAGATTGTCCATTTCCTTAAGACAGGAGAACTTCCCGAAGAGCAAGAAGAAGCGGAAAGAGTAGCCCGCGCAGTCAAGTATGTACCAGTTTGTCAACGACACATTGTACAGAAGAAGACTCAACGGTGTGAAATTGAAGTGTGTTCACCGGGAAGACGGACAAAAGCTGTTGGCAGAGATACATGGAGGCATATGTGGTCACCACATTGGCGCAAGAGCACTTGCCGGCAAAGCGTTCCGGCAAGGTTTCTTTTGGCCGACAGCCCTCCGTGATGCAACCGCACAAGTAACCAAGTGTGAAGCGTGCGATTCCATTCCAAGCAGATACACCAGCCAGCTCAAGCTCTCCAGACGATCCCTTTATCCTGGCCATTTTGATGCAGGGCTCGACATCCTCGGCCCCTTTCCCCGAGCTGTCGGGGCTTTGAGTACTTGTACGTTGCAATCGACAAGTTCACAAAGTGGCCGGAAGTGGAAGCAGTGAGGAAGGTGACAGCACAGTCAGCAGTCAAGTTCTTCAGGTCGATTGTTTGCCGTTTCGGGATCCCTAACAGGATCATCACCGACAATGGCACGCAATTCACGAGCCGCACCTTCATGCAGTACGTCCAAGATCTTGGCGCCAAGGTCTGCTTCGCTTCTGTTGCTCATCCGAGAAGTAACGGTAAAGCGGAGAGGGCGAATCTTTGAAGTGCTCTGCGCTGAGCTCAAGACCAGGACTTTCGACAGGCTGCACAAGTGCGGAAAGAACTGGATTGAGGAGCTGCCAAATCGAGCCACTGGCCAGACACCTTTCGCTCCAATCTATGGAGCAGAGGCAGTTCTCCCAACGGAACTCGTATACGGGTCACCTGGAGTGCTCGCTTATGATGAGCTCGAGCAAGAGCAGTTGCGACAAGATGACGCACTGCTCCTTGAGGAGGACCGTCTTCAGGCCGCTGTACGAGCTGCTCGATACCAGCAAGCATTGCGCCGCTACCATAGCTGCAAAGTTAGTGCCAGAAGTCTCGAGGAAGGCGACCTTGTTCTTCGGCGCGTTCAGTCCGCCAAGAATTCCAACAAGTTGACGCCTTGAAGTGGGAAGGCCCTTCTTGGGTGAAGCGAGTCACTAGGCCCGCGCTATGCGCCTTGAGACCGAAGATGGCATTCCGGTGAGCAACTCCTGGAATATTGAGCATCTTCGTAAGTTTTACCCGTAGGGCGCGGTTGCCGGAACCTGT
The DNA here is from genome assembly GCA_021605145.1 of Aegilops bicornis. Classification (NCBI taxonomy): domain Eukaryota; kingdom Viridiplantae; phylum Streptophyta; class Magnoliopsida; order Poales; family Poaceae; genus Aegilops; species Aegilops bicornis. The sequence goes on along the minus strand of CM038674.1, from coordinate 220,432,071 downwards.
TCCGGCAACCACCTTTTGTACAAGTCTTCCCGATGTTGCATGTAATCCTTTGCACAAAGCCGGGCGCAGACCCCGTGCATAAGTAAAGCTCATGTGCTCCGCACATCTTGTCAATTTCATGCTTTCCACTGTATTTTTTCATGCGTTATCTGACACTTTGTGCAGCAGCTACCCCGGTAAGCAATAACGAGCCGCAAGGCTCCATATCTTTATTTTCTCTTCTTTCTCTTTCTCAAAGAAACGAAGGTTCCCTCACCCACAAGTTTGCCGGGGGGAAAGGAGAAGATAATGGTGTGGACCAAGCGTCGTTCAAGAAAGTTTCGCCTTACCGGGAAACAAACGACAGAAAAGCTAAGTTGCTAAAATTTGAGCAATCAGCTTTTAAATTTTTAAGTTATCTTCCTCGAACGACCGTACTTTGTATGCAAAACATGTGCGCGGAGGAACCAACTCGTAGCTAGTTGTGCCCTTACTTTGTTTCGAGTCCGCTCAACAACTTAAGTGAGCTGCGACTAGTTGCGACAAGGTTTCTTGTCGGTAGCGGCATCGCCCGGAAGGTTGACGTCCCGCACTCAGCCATGACTGCTAAGGTGCATCTTGACAAGTTCCCTAAAAGCGTAGGGCAAAAACATATAAAGGAAGGAATCAAGTAAAGGAAATAACATAGCAATCACTACCCGAAATAGAGTTATATTACAAGATAGCTTGTCGCAGCTCTAATAGATTGGTCTGATAACATGACCAGCGGCAGCAAGAAAAAGAAAAAAAACGGCGGCCTAATCTATGCGATCGCCATCAACCCTCTTGATCCCGCTCACCCTGTCCACGATGGGTGCGACAAGGGTCTTGAGCGCTTCCACATCAGCATCCGGCGGCAAGGACTTGAGGACGTTGGTGAGGTTGAGCCCTGGGTTGCGGAAGGCCACCTACATCGCACCTTTTGAAGAGCTCCAGCAGATCTGGCGCGACTCGTCGGCCAGCTGCTTTGGGATCTCTTCCCGGAGTCGCCGGAGGGCCGTCACCACGCCTTTGAAGAACAAGCTGAGCTTGGCGTTGGGTTGGAGGTGCTCATCGGAGGAACATCCGAGATCCTCCATCCCCAGCTGGGCCAGCTCCCTGTCGATGGCTGCAGCAACATCCACGAGACCCTCGGTCCAGTGCTCCACATTCTCCATAAAGGTGTTCTGGGCGGCAGCAGCACTCGCCAGCAGCGCCTCGTCGGCCTTGATCTTCTCCTTCAAGGCCACCTCCCGCTCCCTGGCGCCGTCGAGCGTCTGAGTCAAGGTGGTCAGCTTCAACTCAAGATCTGCGTTGGAATCCTTGGCGGCGCTGAGCTCTTTGCTCCTCTCGGCGAGACAGCCCTGCAGCTCGCCAAGAGTGTAGGCGTCCTTCTCGCGCTCATGCTTGAGTGCAGCAAGCTCCTCGCCGCTCTCCTTGAAATTGGCCTCCAGCTGCATCACCTTCGTCTCCAGCTCCTTCTTGGCGGCCTCGGCAGCTGCGGCAGCATCCTTTGCTTCCTTGAGAGCCCCGCCAAATGTTTGCTCGCGCGCGGCAAGATCCTCCTCGTGGCTGTCAAGATTAACCTTCCGCTGCGCCAACTCGCCTTCCTGCGCAGATAGCTTCTCGGCAGCAAGCCGCTGTTGCTCTTCAGCTTCAGCCTTCTCAAGGAGGAAGGCTTTGCGCTCCTCGGCGATTTGCTCCCGCTCCGCTGCCAGGGACCGGAGAGCTTCCTGGTTGAGGCCTCGGAGCTCCTCCGCGCGCTTCTCGATGTCTGCTCCCGCCTTCGCGACAAGCGCTTCCCGGGATTCCAGCTTGGCCTGTCGGGCGCGGTAGAGCGACAACAGCTTCCGCAGCAGCTCCTCCTCCTCAGACTCGCCGCTGCTGCTGCTTGGCTCGTCGACCAGCGTCAGCCCAGCGGAGGCGAGCAACTCTTCATCAAGTCTCTCCTTCGATCGGCGCTCTGGAGCTCGACGCCCAGGGGAGCTTGATGAAGATGCCATCGCCGGCCTTCAAATAGGCGCCGGGCTAGGGCTCTTCGAACTGGCAGCAATGCGGCGGAGGGATCGGCGGTCGGCGTAGCGCCAGACGCTCCTGTGGCCTCAGGGCCGTCAGTGCGATCACCGGACCCCTCGCCAGCTTCTGCGGCGACAGCTTTGGCGGCCTCTTCACCGGCGGGCTCGTCAGCGCCGGCTTCTTCTTCAGTGACAGCGGCGTCGTCAGTATTGCCGCGCGCGTCCTCCTCGCCGGCAACCTCGGTCTCCATCGGCTCCGTGGCAGATGGATCTGACGACCGGAAAATGAAGAAAAGTCAAGCAAATATTCAAAAAGAAGATCAGAAGAAGAAGAACACAAGGGGAGTTATCAAGCAAGGGAATTACCTATACTAGGATCTACAGCCATGGTCTCAACCATCGGAGGGTCACTGGTGCTATCCCTTGCCGGAGAACTGTCCCTTGCCGGAGAAGTCTCCCTTGCCGGAGAACGCTCCCTTGCCGGGGAATCCTCCCTTGGCAGATGGCATGTCAGGAGCGGCTTCAGGGCACTCCTGGTGAGGCTGCTCTGCTCCTGCACAAACCAGCAGTCAGATATCAGCAAAGAAAGAGCACCCATGCATGCCTAACAGCAGGAAGTAAACCATATACTTACGCTGGGGGCTGCGCTGGGGGCTGCTTTGAGGAAGAGTTGCCGCGTCCGGCAAGGTGGTCTCGGACGCGCCTTCTGCTGTCGCGGTGGGTTCGTCCTCGATGACAATCACCGGGGCCTTGGCTCTCTTCGACGCTCTCTGGGCCAGCGTCCTGAAAAGGAATGGGTTCAGAGTGAAGCAAATCAGATACAAGACAAAGCAACAAATCGAAGAACTACAAGTACAGCAAAGAATCTTACTCTTCTTCTTCCTCATCGGAGCTGGCGGAGAGATCAAATTCCGGCTCGCCTCCGGTGCGACAAGGCGGAGGAGTGGGTTCCCTTGGCCGCTTGGCGGGAGCAGAAGCGGTGGTCTGGGAGGGCCCCGCTCCGGTTGCCGCAGCAACGTGAGGTGCTCCAGCGACAACAGCGCTTGCTGCGGTGGAGCGCGTCGCGCGGCGCGGCGGCTGTTGGCCCGTCTGCCGCCCTGCTACGTCCCCGGCTTTGCGAAGATGCCTTCTTGGTGGAGCTGGGGGCTCCGCTTGCGGCAAGCTGTCTGAAGGAGGGGAGGAGGCGCCCTCGGCGGGCTCGCTCGACTCAGCTTCAGGCCCGACAAGCTCTTCCTCGCCGGCAAACTCCCCTCGCTCGACAAGGCTTGCCGCCACTGCTGCCTCTGCCACCACCACCGTGAATCCGAACTGCGCCCAGCGGTAGCCTTCTTGCCGCCTCTTCCAGCCTGGTGGCGATGCGCTGCATCTCATCATCGGTGGTGTCGCGGGTGAGGCTCTTCTGTTCATCGGGGCGGACCGGCACTTCTACCAGGCTATCAAAGAACTCCCACACGACGTCATCTGCAGGCTCTTGCCAAGTTGGGACAATTCCATGCGAGTCGCCTGACAGCATCATTACTGCGGATGCGGTCGAGCGAGGAATTGTTGCAGAGCGGAATGACACCCCTCGGCAACCTGAACATTTCAGGATGATCAGGATCGGGCTTGAACAGCTCCAAGAGCATCGCATCCAGTTCCAAGACAGTGAAGTTGAAGTTGAGGCCCGGGCGCAGCCTCATGATATCTACCGCGTTCAGAAACTCCCAGGCGGGTCTCCTCCTCTCCTGCAAGGGGGCGATGCGGCGGTGAAGAAAGTCTGCGCCAACGGTGCCTACAGTGAGCCCGGCAAGCCTGAGGCATAGGATCCGGGTGACGGCAATCTTCAACCTAGCGTCTCCCGGGGCCACGTTGCTCCAATCGTTGGCGCGCACTATTGGGGTTTGGCGCTGGGCGGTAAAGGGCTGCGGGTTCTCCTCGACAATCCAGCACCAATCTGCCCTCCATTCCTCCCACTTGCTGCGGAGCTCTCCCTCCAGATAAGCTTCCTTCTTACCAATCCTCGAGATCCAAGCGATTCTGCCGGCAAGAGGCTCCCCTCTCTCAACTCGAGGCATGAAGAAGTGGCGGAGAACAGCTACGTTTGGATGGACTCTGACAAAGTTTTCGCAGAGATGTGCGAAAACTGCCATGGTCAGAACAGCATTGGGGGTGAAATCAAGGAGGCGGAACCCGTAGGTGTTCATGATGTCACAGAAAAATTCAGAGAAGGGCGGGCAGAGCCCGCAGTAGAAGAACAACACGAAGAAAGGGTATCCATTCGGAACTAGTTCCGAAGCAGCATCTGGGAGTACCTTCGTGCGCGGATGCGCTCGCGTCTCCGTCGACCAGAAGAGGTAGTAGTACTCCCGCAGGTCCTTCGCGGCGAGCTGAGGGGGGAAGATTGCCCGCTCCTTTCGCAGCGCCACGAGCCGCTGCGCCTCGGCCGACTTCACGGCCTTCCCCTTGTCGGCTTTCGGAGCCATGGCGGAGGTGGTGGGGGAGATCGACGGCGTTGGTGATGCTGGTGGCGATGGGGGGCGGAGCGCTGCTCTCTTTTCAGACTTGGGAAGAAGGGGGTAGCGGCGGAGGTTTTCGAGATTGGACAAGCAACTGGCGAGATGGGCGAACTGCCCCTGTTTCCCCTGCTTATAAAGAGGGAGGGGGCGGACATTCCGCCTTTCCGAATAAAGAAACCACCCACGATCTCTCCCACGATGCCGCATTCGACACGTGCCGTTAAATGGAGGGCGTGGGTCCGGAGTGAGTTACGGCGTAACCCAGGCCGCGTGCGTGCCTGCTTTTGGGCCTGGCCCAACAGCTCGGCACTGCAGTGTGGCCCCAGCCTGGGTCAGCCGGTGTACTAGAGTAGGGGTACCCTAGTATCCCGAACTTGTGCACGGGCAGTTGCAGCACCCCGCGGCAAGGCTTGCCGGGTGACTGCCAAGGTCCTCCGTGGTTCCTTTGGAGCCATTCAAGAACAAAGTATTCAAGCCAAGGAGACAAGGCCCCGGCAAGAGGAGCTTGCCGGGAAGGCCACCCAAGGCACCTAGGAGACAAGGCCCCGGCAAGAGGAGCTTGCCGGGAAGGCCCGGTGAGCGACAAGCTTCTGGACGCGACACGGCAACAACCGCGGCAAGGCGCTTTGCCGCAGCAGATACTACCACTCAGACCGCTTCCAAATAAGATCCACCAACGTGTCGCCCTGGGACCTTTCCAGGCGCGCGTGGCAAGAGGCTGTGCGGCCAGCAGAGCGCGGTGGTAAGCGGCGCTGACAAGATTGCCATCGTGGCAAGCGGTGGCGTCCCTGACGGTCCCTGTTTGCACTGTTTGGGCGACGTAGACGGGCATTTAATGCCTTTGTCCCCTGCCGTCAGGGTTAGGTATGGTACACTGTACAGTTAGCTGTACCAACCGCAATTCCTTTTCCATTTTTACCCTTGTCTACGTTGCCACCTGTCGGAGACCCCTTGAGCATATAAAAGGAGGCCCATGCTTAGCGTAGAGAGGGGTTCAAAGGTTCAAGCCCAGTGAAACACTCACGCTAGGTCTGGTTAGCAGCCGGAGGTGTCTTTGTAGCACTCAGCGCTCCCTAGCAAGAACTCAATACACTCAAACATGCAGCAGTAGGAGTGTTATCTCTCCGGAGAGCTCGAAGCTGGAGTAAAGCTGCTTTCGTGCTTAAGCCTCGATCTGCTCTTCGTGCGACCTCCGCCCCCCACCGAACCGAAAGGGGCTTGGTCTGTCGGTCCCATAGGTGTTCGTGGGTCAGATCAGTTTCCCCGACACATATGATTTTACACCTCCCTTCCGAGGAAAGAATGGGTGGCCCTGTGCAGAATCGTTGGTGCTATGGACTTGAGAGAATGCAGAAGACTCTTCGAGCTAAATGTATAAATAAACAACCTTCACGACTTCACGCTATGCGGCCAATATTCCAAGCTTGCATAATGTAAAGCCTCGATACAATACTGGCGACCCTAAACATGAATCCAAGCTCAGCCTCTTCAAAGGGCAACTCAGACCTGTGGGTGCTTCTGGTTCAAAGAATTTGGATCCGAAAGAGTGGAAATCTCTTACGTTGTGTATCCTCACAAACCTTCAAGAAGTGCGGCCGTACATTGAGTAAGTGTTGGTACATTATGTAACATTTACTCACATGTTTCTCTCTTAACTCCGCTCATTTCTCATTGGGCAGTGAATTCCTTTCCCAATTCTCGAATGGAGGGGTCGAACGTGATTCACTTGAAGAGTATGAGCTTCTCGCTGGTGAAGGAGACTGCAATTATGGTTTCATTTCTTGGTTCAGAGAAAAGGTAAGGTACACTTCTTGGAACACTTGAAGTTGGTATTACGTGCCACTAATACACCTATCCTTCTCTCTTAAACTTGTAGGGTACGTCGATATTGGACAAAGAGTTGAAACAAGTTGCTAATGGGTTTGACTATAAGGTCGATACATTTGATAAATACGACATCAATGGGTATCGCTTCCGCACACATGGGAACGAGGAACGTCGGGACGTTCTAAAATCAAGGAACACGGGAGTGTCGGCTATTTGCAATGGAGTTGAGTATTATGGAACACTTGATGAAATATATGAACTGCATTACTTTGGGGAAAATCCTCCGAAAGTTGTTGTCTTCAAATGCCATTGGTTTGATCCGGAGAAGGTTAGGCGGATGGATGATATTGGGCAAGTCGAAATTCGACAAGACAGCAAATTAGAATGTGAAGATGTCTATATTGTGGCTCAACAGGCAACACAAGTTTTTTATCTCAAGTATGCATGCCAAAAGAAGTACCTTAAGGGTTGGGATGTCGTGTACGATGTGCCGCCACATCGTAAACATCCTTCCCCAAAGGAAGAGGATTATCAACCTCACATCGACCACGACACATATGATGGAGAATTCTTCCAAGAAGAACATGGGCCTAGAGGCCGTCTCAACATCCATCCACGCATGGAAGTACACATTGACAGTGAAGAAGAAGAAGTCAAAGAGGAAGAAGAAGAGGTTACGAACGTGGAAGACCTCTCAATGCTTGAACGGTTACGTCTAGGAATTACCGATGAAGGTGACGATGACGGTCAACATGAGGACAACATCCTTGACGACACGTATGATACTGATGATGAGGCTAGAACTGACCTTGAAGAAGATACGGATTGTGATCCAGATGATCCTGACTATTTTTAGTCGTAGTGTTGAACTGTAATGTTGATTTTGTGCTAGTTGCTTTACCATGACCCAGATGATCTCAAACATGTTGTAATGTTGAATTTGTAATATTTTTGAACTTATGCTTATCTATTTGAAGTATAATGTAGTTTTTGTACTATAATTGCCTGGTAATTCTCATTGCATATGCTTTTTGAACTTATGCTTATTTGTTTGAACTATAATGTATTTGTACTACAATTGCATTGGTAATTCTCATTGCGACAATTGTTTGAACTTATGCTTATTTATTTAAACTATAATCTTGTATTTGTACTAATTGCTTTACTTTTTGTCATAGCGGTGAGTGAAGCATGGTGGGCCCCATAAAGGAAAAAGCCCGGGCTCCCCATAGCGAGATCTTTGCTTAGCACTTTTATCGCCGATCCTCCGTCTTCCTCTCATCCTCGTGCTCATCGAGGGAGAGGAAAAGGCCGGGAAGAGGTGCACGTGGAGCAAATGCTAAGAGAAACCCGGTTCGCCAAGAACCATCAGAACATCCCAAATTTTCAATTTGGAATGTTATACATTAGGTCATCATGCATATCATATTTTCTCGCATTTTCCGATCCTAGAAATTTCACGCAACTCAAGGACCCTCGGAGAGTTGGAAGTTTCACTATTTTCAGATTTGGGATTTCTCAAATTTTGAAAATAGGATCATTTGATTTATTTATTTATCTTCAAAAGTTTTTCCGATATAAAAATTTAAGAGAGGGAATAATATGACTTTCCCAACATTTAGGAAAAATGAAGATATTATAAATAAATCAAATTTTGGTTTTGAGGATTTATTTGCTTTAGGCAAAAATGAGCATTTTAAAAAAATATGCATATCTGCCCGTTTTTAAAGTTCATTTTGTTCGACTCATTTTTAGGAGTCGGGGAAAATTAATTTTATAAATTTTGGAGTCCGTTTGGTTTTATTTTTATTTCGTTTAAGTTTGTTTTAAAAAAAAAAAAAAAAAATCGTGCGCCCGCCCGCCAAGGCCCCCGTGACCAGCCGCCCGGCCCATCTCCCTCTCCCCCGCCTTGCGGACTCCGCCGCCCGCCACGCCGCCGCGCCGTGTCCCGGCTCGGACACGCCACCGCCGCCCACCCCTTGCCCCCTCCCAAGAACTCCCCCCCCCTCCTTTTATACCTGGCCGCCCCCCCTCTCTCCTCATCCTTGCCCGCCGCCCTCCACCACTTGCGGCCGCCGCCGCCTCCCAGCCGGAGCCCCTCGCCCGCCCGACCCCTCCCGACCCGCCGACCCCTCGCCGTCCCAGGAGCCCCCGAAGCCCGCCAGGTAGCACTGCCGGCCCCCGGTCCGGTTTTCTTTAGAAAACCCGATCCGTTTTTGAGATGTTCGGTTTTTAAAAAAAAAACCTAGATGGTTTTATTATTTTTTTGGTTTTCTTATTTAGTAAACGTTCACCGAACCGTTCGTTTCAATGAACGTGTTCGTTGGATAAGTTCTGTTAACGGACGTCCGCTGTTTAATCCGTTCGTCATTTTCTTTTAATCGGATTTAATCCGTTATTTTTCTGAATTCGATTTCCGATTCGATTTTCAAATCTGTTTATTTTCTCGCTCGTTTATCGGAATCAGGTGATTCAAGCGCCTGGAGTTTCGTTACGAAACCGCCGTTCCGACTAACCTACTTACACAAAGTTTTGCTACTGTGAAATTTTGACCTAGTTTCAGATTGCTAAACCGCGTCGTTCTCTCTCGAGTTTCGACTTTCGATGTTTCATTTGATTCGATTCTTTTGCAACGAAGGTTCTTAAGTTGAACTCTCTGGTTAGATCTTTTATTCGAGATTTCCCCGTGCATTAGATGAGTACTTATTGTATGCTTGTTGTTTGTCGGCGTTAGATCACCCGGAGTGCGCCGCTTGTTACTTCGAATCTCTAGGTCTCGCGGATCATCAGCAAGGCAAGTAACACTTGATCATACCTTTTCTACTACCCAGTTTTTATGCATTAGATCAATCCTCAAACACTTGCATGGTTAGGATCTAATTAAATTGTGGGATGGGAAGTAGATTGAGGTAGTACCTATTACCTGTTTTACTTATGAACCTTGGGAGTTACTTCTACGTTTGCTTTTATGTCATGCTATGCCAATAGACGTAGATTGGGTGAGTGAATATCCATGACAGATGTGAGATTGTTAATTAATGGTTTATCTAAGGTGGCAACCTAAACACACATCTGGGTGGATTGAGGCACCTGGTTTCTATCAGGACTTGCTCAGATTTCTTCGGACCGCCACCCAGGCTCTAAGGGATCATAAGATTATTCAAACTGGAAACTTCCGTGTGCAGCCACAAGCCAATTATGGGCTCTGGCGTAGTTGACTAAGTTGTGCGAACTCTTACGGGTAGGCTAGCTGATGTAGGGGATGTAGGTTGGCACGGTCTACCCACATGTAAGGTGCTAGCGCTTACGAAGACTATGTCTCGGTCATCCGTTTCTCAAACACCATGCAAAGGTCACGAGAACCAAGCGGAAGGCGATCGAGTCTTGTGGGGAAAAGTGCTAAACCTCTGCAGAGTGTATAAACTAATCATGATTAGCCGTGTCCCCGGTTATGGACGTTTTGAGTATCTGGTAATTGAATATCATGTGAATCTCAACATGTTACTTCTAATAAATGTTTTTGGGATTTGATGAGTACTTTTTAATTGGGATTGAGGATGCTGTCAACCATTCTCAATGTTTAACAACCACCATGATAGTTAAATAAAATTATTCCTTTGTTGTAGGGAAAAACTAGCTTTATGCAAAAATGTAACCGTGAGAGCCTTACCACCAGCCATATATGCATGTAGTATAGGCTTATTCCTTCATTGCTCTTTATGTGTTACATTGCCAAGATATTCCATGTGCTGGCCCGTTTTGGCTGCAACTTTCACGTTGCAGACTTTTCTGCATTTACGACAGTAAGGTGTTAGGTCGTGGTTCTATACTCAGTGATGCCGATGGAGTTGATGGACTCAATTATCTTCCAAGCCTTCCGCTGTTATTATTAGATGGCCTTAAGCCATATTATTGTAATAAGTTCCTTTGTGGACAATGATGTAATAAGTGTGTGATTGCTACTCTGCTATAAATCCTTCGAAGTACTATGTGGTGTCAGCATTACTGATCCAGGGATGACATCGAGCACGTAGACTTGATCCATTCGGTCCTGGTCGCTACAGAGAATGGTATCAGAGCACACGCTGACTGTAGGACACGACCACTAAGATAAAGCCATAGATCACTACTCTCTTCTCATTTTCTAACTCCTCATCTTTTCTACTCTCTTAGGATGACGGACGAGAAGATCAAGTACACCCAACCAGATGAAGGCACACCTTTTGGATTTCACTTGAAGGAAGTTACCAAGTACTTGAACATTGGACTACCCAGCTACACCGGGACTTTCAACGCCACTCTGCCTAAAGAGGAGCGCTGGAAGATTCAAGCTCACGTTCCAGGAAGGACCTTCGCCCCAATCACCAAGCCTATAGATAGTGTTTTCAGTGCACCAACTTGGAGTCTAGGAAAGAGCATGGCAGCTCACATCACCATGGGACGCATTGGAGAAGTTTATCAAGAAGACCTCAAGGACACTATCTACCAGATTTTGGACGCCGAGATGACAAATGGGACATAGTCAGCACCAAGAAGGATAGGTCCATTGCAGCTTTCATCCAGAGTTAAATCAGCACATTCGACGCCAGAAAACCAAATGTGCAATGATATGTTGGAGTTGCGTAATGCAAAGGGAAGGATCATCGAATCGAAGGAGAACTAAAGACTACGCGCAAGGACTACATGGACGAGATCGTAGCTCTAGCAAGACACAATAACGATCTTAAGTACGAGATCGAAGAACTCAAGAAGAAATTGGCGCTCAGGAATGAAGACCAGTATGTCGGTTGCTCAAGCGACTATATCAACATCGACGACACCGATTCGGATCCAAGTGAACCCGACTTTGAAGACGAAGCTGGAGCAGACCTCATGGAGTCTTCCACCGGTTCAAATTAGTAGAAGTCCCCCACATATTAGTAGCATTCACTCCATGTAAACATTATAGTACACGCACTTTTGCGATAGTTAGATCGTTGTAAGCTCTTTGTTTGATTGAATGAAGTGATTTTGTGTGCATTTGCTCATGTGCATTGGGTAGTGATTTCCCCTTAGACCTCAATCTATTCTAAATTCTCGTCTCTTCTAAACCCATCAGATGCCTCCGAGACGCGACCCCGGATTCGTTTTCCCGCCAGAGATCACCCAACTGATTCAGCAGCAGAATACCCTGATTCAAACATTGGTGCAAAACTAGGGCAACAACAACAACAACAACCCACCGCCACCACCACCACCTGCGGATCACCTGACTCGTTTCCTTAGACTAAATCCGCCGGTGTATTCCAGTAGCACCGAGCCGATTGTGGCAGATGATTGGCTCCGCAAGATAGTAAGTGAGTTGACCACTGCAGGATGCACAGATGGAGAAAGAGTTAATTTTGAAGCACATCAGCTTGAGGGACCCGCAGCATCATGGTGGGAGAATTTCACAGCCACTTACCCCGTGACACCGCCACATGGGACCGGGCCAAGAAGTTTTCGTGACTGCCCATGTTTCAGCAGGAGCTATGGCCATGAAGAAGCGTGAGTTTCGCAACTTACGCCAAGGAGGAAGGACTGTTGGCCAGTACGTGGATGACTTTAGTAAATTAGCACGTTATGCCCCAGATGACGTTGCTACAGATGCTGCTAAACAGGAGAAGTTTCTAGAAGGACTGAATGATGAGTTCAGCATGCCGTTGATGGTAGCAAGTTTCAACAACTACCAGGAGTTGGTAGACCGAGCCCTCATGATTGAAGGGAAGCAAAGAAATTGAGAACCGCAAGAGGAAGTATGGACAGGGGAAGTATAACTCTGGAGCCCAGCAGAAGCCTCGTTATACCCCTAAATCCGGAATTCAGTTCCAGCATACCCATGGAGGAGGAAATTCGCATAACCATAACGGAACTAAGAATGGGAACGGGAATGGAGGAAGCAATGGACAGAACCGCACCAACCCGTCAACACCATCCAAGGTAGACCTGAGTCACATCACTTGTTTTAAGTGCCGCAAGACTGGACATTATGCAAATGATCGCCCGTATGGCGTAACAGAAATGGCAATGGAAGCTCGAAAGAAGCCCAACCCTTTCAACAGGGGATGTGAAGCACATTGATGTGGAGGAGGTTGAAGATCAGCCCGATCACGATGTCTGTAAGTTTTTGGTTAAGTCATTTATCGCAATTGTTCTTTTCGATCTTGGTGCATCGCATTCATACATATCAAGGGATTTGTGGATAAGTACAAATTACCAACCCAAGCCCTTAGGTCACCCATGCTAGTAACCTCACCCGAGCAGTAGTACATGGCTAGTAAATGGTGTGATCGACTGCCATTAAGGATTGGACACTATGTTTTTTCCCTCAGACCTAATAGTTCTGGAATCCCAAGGATTGGATGTGATATTAGGAATGGATTGGTTATCAAAGTATGGAGGGAACATAGATTGCACCACAAAGTCAATTTTGCTCACCACCCCAGAGGGAAGAAGGATCAAGTATGTATCACGGCATGAGCCGAGGAGAACGCAAGTAAATTGCTTATCAGGAGTGGTGCAGGAAGAAGTACCAGTGGTGAAGGATTTTCCTGATGTATTTCCGGAAGAGTTGCCAGGAATGCCACTGGATAGAGACATTGAATTTTTGATCGAGCTGTTGCCAGGAACAGGCCCGATATCGGCGAATGCATGTGATGCCAAGACAGGATTTGGCGGAAATCAAGAAGCAGATTAAGGAACTATTGGATAAAGGTTTTATTCGCCCAAGTTCTTCACCTTGGGGATCACCTGTTTTGTTAGTAGAGAAGAAGGATGGATCGTTAAGAATGGTTGTTGATTATCGTGGATTGAACGAAGTCACAATCAAGAACAAGTACCCACTGCCTATGATAAATGATCTATTTGACCGTTTGCAAGGAGCTAAGGTGTTTTCCAAGATCGATTTATTTATCGTGGTACCATCGATTGAAGATTCGGGAGCAAGACATACCCAAGACAACGTTTACCACGAGATATGGATCAGATGAGAATACCGTTATGTCATTTGGATCGACTAACGCACCAGCCTATTTCATGAACCTGATGAACAAAGTGTTTATGGAGTTTTTGGATAAGTTCGCCGTGGTGTTCATTGATGACATTTTGATTTTCTCGAAGAATGAAGAGGAACACAAGGAACATTTATGTATTGGTTTTGGAGAAACCGAGGAACACCAGTTGTATGCCAAGTTCAGCAAGTGTGAGTTTTGGCTAAAGGAAGTTGGATTTCTCGGACATGTTATATCCGGAGAAGGAATAGCAGTTGACCCCACAAAGGTTGAGACCAGAATCAAATGGGAAGCACCAACGACAGCTTGGAGAGATTCGAGTTTCCTTGGACTCGCAGGATACTACCGAAGATTCATTGAGAATTTCTCAAGGATTGCTAAGCCTATGACTGAATTGTTGAAGAAGGAAAACAAATTCATATGGACCGAGGACTGTGAGGCAAGTTTTCGTGAGTTGAAGAAAAGATTGGTTACCTCACCAGTTTTGATATTGCCAGATCGTACTAAGGATTATGAGGTGTATTATGCACGCTTCACGCCGAGGACTTGGAGCAGTGCTTATGCAGAAGGAAGAGTTGTTTCGTATGCTTCACGACAACTTAAGCCCCATGAGTTGAATTATGCCACACATGATTTGGAGTTAGCAGCCGTTGTGCATGCCTTGAAGACATGGAGACATTTTCTCATTGGAAATCATTGTGAACTATATACGGATCACAAGAGTTTGAAGTACATCTTCACACGTATGAAATTGAATCTCGGACAAAGGAGATGGTTAGAGCTTCTCAAGGATTATGATATGAGATTGCATTATCACCCGGAAGGCTAATGTCAGCAGACGCATTGAGCCGTAAGAGCCACGTCAATACCCTAATGATGGGAGGGATACCCAATGAGTTAGCCGAGGACCTTCGGGAGCTATGTTTGGAAATAGTTCCGAGAGGCTATGTAGCAGCATTGGAGATTCAGTCGACACTGATGGAAAAAATCAGAGAAGCCCAAAAGGCAGATAAGGAAGTTGCCTCTACAAAGGAGAAAATGAGCAAAGGAAAAGCTAAAGGATTTCGTGAGGATGAACACGATACCCTATGGTTTGAAGATCGTGTTTATGTGCCCAATAACCCAGAGATCAGGAAGTTGATTTTGCAAGAAGCTCATGATTCACCCTATTCGATTCACCCAGGAAATACCAAGATGTATTTGGATTTGAAGAATATTTTCTGGTGGACCGAATGAAGAAGGATATTATGGAGTATGTAGCAGCTTGCACGTATGTCGAAAGTAAAAGCAGAGCATCGAAGCCGGCAGGATTGTTGCAACCATTGCCGATACCGAATGGAAGTGGGATAAACTAGGCATGGATTTCATCACAGGTTTGCCAAAGACCCGTTCAGGATATGACTCGATTTGGGTCATAGTCGATCGTTTGACAAAGGTAGCTCATTTCATTCCAGTCAAGACTACCTATAGCAGTGCTAAGTTGGCAAAGATATACATGACCAGAATTGTGTGTTTACACGGAGTTCCGAGGAGCATCGTATCAGATAGAGGAACCCAATTTACCTCGAAATTTTGGAACCAGTTGCACGAAACATTGGGAACTAGATTGGAATTCAGTACAGCTTTCCACCCACAGACCAATGGACAGACTGAGAGAGTCAATCAGATTTTGGAAGATATGCTGAGAGCTTGTGCAATAGATTATGGATCTAGTTGGGATGATAATTTGCCGTATGCAGAATTTTCCTACAACAACAGTTACCAAACCAGCTTGAAGATGGCACCTTTTGAGGCTCAGATGGAAGAAGGTGCAGGACACCGTTGTCATGGGACTAAACCGGAGATCGCCGCTTGTTTGGACCAAATTTGATTAAGGAGTCGGAACAGAAGGTTATGTTAAGTTGATTCGAGATGTGCTCAAGGTAGCCCACCTGCATGTAAGAGCTATGCAGATTCAAAGCGCCAGCGATTGAGTATGAAGTTGGAGACAGAGTATATCTTAGAGTATCCCCACTTCGAGGAGTTAAGCGCTTTGGAGTTAAAGGAAAGTTAGCCCCACGCCTGCTGGACCATATAAGATTTTGCAACGCATGGGAGAAGTTGCTTATAAGTTGGAATTGCGGAAGGACTGTCGGGAGTTCATGATGTATTCCATGTTTCTCAGATTGAAGAAATGTCACCCGAGATAGCAGAGGTACCGTTAAGAGACACAAGTACACCGAAGCAATTCAGTTGAAGGATGACTTAACATATGAGGAAAAACCGGTTAAGATTCTTGATTATGCCAGCAGAGTTACCCGCAGCAAGGTTATCAAGTTTTGCAAAGTTCAAGGAGCCACCACATCAAGATGAAGCCACCTGGGAAAGAGAGGAAGTTTTGCTTAAGGACCACCTCACCTATTTTCTAGCCAACCCGAATCTCGAGGGCGAGATTCATCTTAAGGGGGTAGGTTTGTAACATCCCAAATTTTCAATTTGGAATGTTATACATTAGGTCATCATGCATATCATATTTTCTCGCATTTTCCGATCCTAGAAATTTCACGCAACTCAAGGACCCTCGGAGAGAGTTGGAAGTTTCACTATTTTCAGATTTGGGATTTCTCAAATTTTGAAAATAGGATCATTTGGATTTATTTATTTATCTTCAAAAGTTTTTCCGATATAAAAATTTAAGAGAGGGAATAATATGACTTTCCCAACATTTAGGAAAATGAAGATATTATAAATAAATCAAATTTTGGTTTTGAGGATTTATTTGCTTTAGGCAAAATGAGCATTTTAAAAAATATGCATATCTGCCTGCTTTTTAAAGTTCATTTTGTTCGACTCATTTTTAGGAGTCGGGGAAAATTAATTTTATAAATTTTGGAGTCCGTTTGGTTTTATTTTTATTTCGTTTAAGTTTGTTTAAAAAAAAATACGCACGCCGCCCGCTTGGGCCAAGGCCCACCAGCCCAGCCCGCCTGCCCATCTCCCTCTCCCCAGCGGACTCCCGCCGCCGCCTGCCGCCGCCGTGTCCGCTCGGACACGCCGCCCGCCCTTGGCTTGCCCCCTCCCCAAGGCACTCCCCTCCTTTTATACCCGACCGCACCCTCTCTCTCCTCATCCCCACGCCCGCCTCCACTCCACCCACTTGAGGGCCGCCCTCCCGCCGTCATGAGCCCCTCGCCCGCCCGACCCCTCCCGACCCGCCGACCCTCGCCGCCCACCCCGAGCCCATGAGCCCGCGAGGTAGCACCTCGCCGGCCCCCCGGTCCGGTTTTCTTTAGAAAACCCGATCCGGTTTTTTTTGAGATGTTCGGTTTTTAAAAAAAAAACCTAGATGGTTTTATTATTTTTTTGGTTTTCTTATTTAGTAAACGTTCACCGAACCGTTCGTTTCAATGAACGTGTTCGTTGGATAAGTTCTGTTAACGAACGTCCGCTGTTTAATCCGTTCGTCATTTTCTTTTAATCGGATTTAATCCGTTATTTTTCTGAATTCGATTTCCGATTCGATTTTCAAATCTGTTTATTTTCTCGCTCGTTAATCGGAATCAGGTGATTCAAGCGCCTGGAGTTTCGTTACGAAACCGCCGTTCCGACTAACCTACTTACACAAAGTTTTGCTACTGTGAAATTTTGACCTAGTTTCAGATTGCTAAACCGAGTCGTTCTCTCTCGAGTTTCGACTTTCGATGTTTCATTTGATTCGATTCTTCTGCAACCAGGGTTCTTAAGTTGAACTCTCTGGTTAGATCTTTTATTCGAGATTTCCCCGTGCATTAGATGAGTACTTATTGTATGCTTGTTGTTTGTCTGCGTTAGATCACCCAGTGCGCCGCTTGTTACTTCAATCTCTAGGTCTCATGGATCATCAAAGAAGGCAAGTAACACTTGATCATACCTTTTCTACTACCCAGTTTTTATGCATTAGATCAATCCTAAAACACTTGCATGGTTAGGATCTAATTAAATTGTGGGATGGGAAGTAGATTGAGGTAGTACCTATTACTGCTTTTACTTATGAACCTTGGGAGTTACTTCTACGCTTGCTTTTATGTCATGCTATGCCAAGAGACGTGGATTGGGTGAGTGAATATCCATGACAGATGTGAGATTGTTAATTAATGGTTTATCTAAGGTGGCAACCTAAACACACATCCGGGTGGATTGAGGCACCTGGTTTCTATCAGACTTGCTCATATTTCTTCTGACCGCCACCTGTGCTCTAAGGGATCATAAGATTATTCAAACTGGAAACTTCCGTGTGCAGCCACAAGCCAATTATGGGCTCGCGTAGTTGACTAAGTTGTGCGAACTCTTACGGGTAGGCTAGCTGATGTAGGGGATGTAGGTTGGTACGGTCTACCCACATGTAAGGTGCTAGCGCTTACGAAAGACTATGTCTCGGTCATCCGCTTTCTCAAACACCATGCAGGCGAGAACCAAGCGGAGGCGATCGAGTCTTGTGGGGAAAAGTGCTAAACCTCTGCAGAGTGTATAAACTAATCATGATTAGCCGTGTCCCCGGTTATGGACGTTTTGAGTATCTGGTAATTGATATCATGTGAATCTCAACATGTTACTTCTAATAAACGTTATTGGGATTTGATGAGTACTTTTAATTGGGATTGAGGATGCTGTCAACCATTCTCAATGTTTAACAACCACCATGATAGTTAAATAAAATTATTCCTTTGTTGTAGGGAAAACTAGCTTTATGCAAAAATGTAAATCAGAGAGCCTTACCACCAGCCATATATGCATGTCGTATAGGCTTATTCCTTCATTGCGCTTTATGTGTTACATTGCCAGCATATTCCATGTGTTGACCTGTTCGGCTGCAACTTTCACGCTATGCAGACTTTTCGCATTTACGAGTAAGGTGTTAGGTCGTGGTTCTATACTCAGTGATGCCGATGGAGTTGATGGACTCACTTATCTTCCAAGCCTTCCGCTGTTATTATTAGATGGCCTTAAGCCATATTATTGTAATAAGTTCCTTTGTGGACAACAATGTAATAAGTGTCTGATTGCTACTCTGCTATAAATCCTTCGAAGTACTGTGTGGTGTCAGCATTACTGATCCAGGGATGACACTGAGCACAGAGACTTGATCCATTCGGGTCTGGTCGCTACACTCACGCCCCCGTGTCTAAGAGGGTGGAGGACGAGCCGGTGTCTCACTCCCCCGTGTCTGAGAGGGTGGAGGACGAGCCGGTGTCTCACTCCCCCGTGTCTGAGAGGGTGGAGGACGAGCCGGTGTCTCACTCCCCCGTGTCTGAGAGGGTGGAGGACGAGCCGGTGTCTCACTCCCCCGTGTCTAAGAGGGTGGAGGAAGAGCGATTGTCATCGGAGGCCTCTGACGAGGAGGCCCCGACCTCTGACAAGGAGGCCTCGACCTCTGACGAGGAGCATGCTAGTTTCATCCAAGTTGAGGAGGGTCGGTCCGTGTACCTACGTGGTTCCTCAAGGCTCCCGAAACGAGGGCTTCCTGTGGAGCAGAGGCCATGTATTGCTCCATGTGGAGAAATGTAACTAACTTTGGCTTCCCGCTTTCTACCTTCAATGTATGCAACAATTCCTAATAACTTTGGCTTCTCATTATGTAGTGGTTGGAAGAAAGCTGGAGCTAGCACGGGAAAGTACCGACACGTGAACGGCGTCCTTGGGAGCCTCATTAAGGAGCATTACCCTGGCATGGTTACTTTTCCTGGGGAGGGCAAAGTTCCGGAGCCAAAGATGTACCTGGGACCACTACAAAGCCTATGAGGATCTTGGTGTAGCCAACAACGTCGAGTTTCACAACAAAGCCGAGCGGGTCTTTGCCGAACTTAGGGTAATCATTAAGTTTCCTTCACACACTGCATCTCCACCGTCTTGTAGTAGCAAAACTTCTAGCCATTGATATATATGCTGCACTCGATAATTAAATATTCCACCCATGAGAAAACTTAGATTTATATTTTACTTTATTTTTCTTAACAGAATGCTAGTAGACTATAATACTGCAGTAGCAAAACTATCTAGAAAACTTATATTTAGATTTTACTTTATTTTTCTTAATAGAATACTAGCAGACTATAATACTGCAGTAGCAAAACTATCTAGGAAACTTAGATTTAGATTTTACTTTATTTTTCTTAATAGAATGCTAGCAGACTATAATATTGCAGTAGCAAAACTATCTAGAAAACTTAGATTTAATATTCCTGTGGCCAATAAAGGCAGGAGGCGCCCACCATGGACGGACGGACAGCCTAGTTTATTTATAAATGTGTGTGTATACCACATGAGGAATTCTTTGAGCTCTGGCTGATTAACCCGCAGATATCTAACTTGAATAAAAATCTGTGACGTGGATACTTTGCTGTAAATCTTGGTTCAATAGACCTCTAGTTATTAATATATGAATTCCTAGAAAGAGTACATGTTCAGTACTGGAGCTCCCTATGTTGGAAAACTGGTGCGTACTGTTTATCTTAATTGTGTTATTTGTATCTAGAGTATATTTCTAGAACCTGGGTGCATATATATATATAACTGATTTTTGGACCTGTCAATTCAAAGAAATATGTGCATCTGATCATCTGTATTGAATGAAATTTCTGAGCAACAATGTTTAATTCTTAGTGTAAACATACTTCAATTCTTGGTGAAATTTCTGCTCACCGTATAATGTATCTTCTATGAAGTGCATCATAATTGATTATAAATTGAGCAGTGGCAATTGATTAGAATCCACTTTATGGGTATTCCTAATAATAATAGATCGAATTCTGCTTATCTAACTCTTGATTGTCATCAACTCTGATGGTCTTTTTAACCTTTTGATTTCTGGGATGGAGCCATTGTCTCTATATTTGCCTGTTTTGACTATAAATAAACTAGCAGATTTTACTTTATTTAGATTTTATAAGAAACCTCAGACTTAAAGGATTGAAAATTACTGCACCAAACTAATTTTCTCTATATTTGCAGGATTTTATAGATGCGAGGATGGAAAGTTGGAGGAGGCACGAGCAGTTGTCAACAAACATTGCCCGAAGCTTGTGCATAATCTGATGAATCAGGCGCGCCCTTTAGCCGTCCGCAAATATATGGCAACTCATGGCTATAAGAGTCTTGATAAGAAAGCTGGTAGGAGACTCCGTCTTGAGAAGGACAAGTACATGCAGGTAAAGCATATTCATGCTTGTTATTTCCTCAACAGGCTGGCACTCAATTTCTTTTTGACATATATGAGATGCAATTGATCAATTAGGTTACTCCGAGATGGTGCGTCGATAAGGGGGAGTGTTTGGAGCGGATCGTGGACTATTGGTGTTCCAAAGAGTACATGGCGAAAAACAAAGATTATAGAAATCGTGAAAGCAGAATGCTGGATCCACCACATCATCAAGGCAACTTGAACGTTATGGAGTACGGTGAATGTTGGGTATATATTATGGAGTTCTTCATAAGCTTTTTCTTGTCATACATGTCGCCAATCCTTGTGATGAAATCTTAATCATGTTGCTTTGGTTGCGGGCGTGTCACCATAATGCTCCACTGCCCAACCTTTTCGCCTCGTATGTTTTGGCCCATAAGGCACCGTACAGAACAGCCACGCCTTACGATGAGAATGACACAGTCTGTCACAGACTCCAAATGAGACCGCCTACGATCGGATGGAGAAATTTAAAGGGATGGCAAAAGAGTTGAAAGGGCCCGAGTATGATGTGACAACAGAGCCTCTTGACCAGGCATTGGTCATGATCTCTGGAGAAGGCAGGAAACATGGCAAGGAAGCAATTGCAGGAGGCATGTTCCCTAGTTCCTCCGTAGCTCTCTCCCTAATACAAAGCTCGGTTAGGTATCTCAAAATCTTCTACATGTAAACGCTCAACTCCAGCCTATGGTTGAGATGGAGGTATTCTATACAAGTCCTTCTATATATGTTTGTTTCTTACTTACTGTTGGATTGAAGATGCGATTGCCATGCCATATTTTGCGTAGAATGGCGGAGTTGAGGCGCAGTGGCGCGGAGGAGAGGGCGGAGGAGAGGCGACTGGCTGATGAGAGGACGCAATAAGCAAAGCAGCACGGTGCAAAGAAGTGTGTTGGCACAAACTAGTCAATGCTTTGCAATGTTTATGTTAGTTCCTTAATTGCCAAAGACATACATGAACTCTTCTACCACCAATTACTTAATCTTCACTCAAACATAATTTGCGTGCTTATTGTACCCGAATGGTATGCCCGCTATGCCGATGCCTCATCAATCGTGCCATGGATCTAATATCGATGGATCTTCACATGCACGAGGCCCAAGTGACAACAACCTTGGTGGTTCTCCGAATGTTTGAGATCGAGTATGGTTGGTGGTTCTTTGTCTGCTTGGCATATTGATGATTTCAAGCACGTTATTTGTTCTTGTGCCAAAACGTGATACCACCATTCAATCTTGTAGGTTGCCACCTGGATGTTCTTTGGACTATGACATGGACATGAAGGAATTTGTTGTAGTGCCAAATCTTACGTAGTGATGCCATCTTTGTTCATAGTGTATTATATGTATGGAACTATATGCTGTGGAACTATATGCTACGGAACTTTTTTTTGGGACTATATGCTATGGAACTTTGTCCTGGGACTATATGCTATGGAACTTTGTTCATTGTTGCTTATATTTGCTATGGAACTATGTTGTCCTGTTATGGTTCTGTGCTGTGAGGATCTTTGGTTATGGATCAAGGCAATTACTATATTGTGTATTAAACTGTTTAATTGTGTACTAAAATTTGAGATTATAAAAAAAAAGCTTTGCCGTCTAGTGACAGACGACAAAACTGCCACATGTCGCTAGCCTGTGCTTCCGCTGGAATGTTGTCGTCTGGCCAACAGGTTGGTTGACGGCAAAGAGCTGGCTATTTGCCATCTGGGACAACCATACCAGACGGCAAAGTGTGCATCTTTGCCCACTAGGGAGTGAATAGCAGACGGCATAGTCCAGCTATTTTGCCCACTGGCCCAAGAATGACAGACGGCAAAGTATGAGTTTTTCCGTCACCGCTGCTGACGATTGCCGGCAAAGTTAATAGATTTTGCCGTGCACTCGACGGCCGGTAGACAACAAAACACTTGACGCCGTCCGTCAGTCCATCCGTTCCGTCTGCTGCAATATTTTGCCGTCTGGCTTTACCCGCTGACGGCAGAAGGTATAGACTGACGGCAAAGTCTTTGCCATCAAGCAGAAAAAAAAGTAGATGGCAAAGTATTCTTTGCCGATTAATCTTTGCCGTCTGACTTTGCCGTCTACTTCCTGATGGCAAACTCTTTGCCGTCTGTTATCCACAGACGGCAAACTAGCAGTTTCCTGTAGTGTTTGTGATGGCAAATCTTATGGTACGCACATGTATATGGAATTTTCAGTTTATCTAATATGGCAGTTGCTCTTCATACAACATGGCAACTGATTTTTTTGACATGACGACCGTTGTTTATAATTGGCAGGGCCAAAACACTTTTGATCACATATGTTTTCTGTATATGTTTTCTCATGGTGACTCTAGTTCATTGCACATGGCAAATGTAGTTCCTGTCACATGGCAATTGGAGTGCATTGTATATGGCAACTCAAGTGCATTGTACATGGCAACTATAGTTGCTGCCACATGGCAACTGGTTTTGCTATTTTTCGTTGTCGCACCCTTAGTTCTCCCGACTTGGCATTTCCGATGCCTGGTACACGGCAAACATAGTTGTTCACGCACGGTTTGTGCAAGTAACCATTCCATTTTTTGTTGTTTTGGGATTTTTACAGTGCTACTTGTATTTGGTTAGCATGGTAGTTCATAGGTTTTGCATATGGGGCACCTACCGCACGTCATTTACAATACAACTTAGATGGCAGCTGTTCTGTCTTGTGATTCACGAATGATCAATTCATTTTAGTTCACACATAGTGTGTATACAATAAAATATGCATCGCAACTATTTTCTTACTATCTCCCAAAAAATGCGTGGACTGAAAACAGAAATCTACGTGATGGCAAATTCAGTAGCAATTACATGGCAGATTCAGTGGAAGCTGCATTGTAGATTTAGTAGCAACAACATGGCATATTTAGTCATGCATACATGGCATTTTCTTAAATTCCTGTTGTCCACCAACATTCATTCTCGTAATTTTAAACGTTCATCATCTATGTTACAAAATTGTCACCAATACTCAAGTTATAATCCTCCACAGTTGCTCACGGATTGCCATTTTCTTTCTTTTGTTTCCCGTGCTTTGCTTGAATTTCAAACCCTGATTTGTTTCTCACCTCTTTTGGACGCCCCTTTATGATGGAACGGGGCGGGTTCCTGACCTGAGTCTGTGTGCTTGCTGTTCCAGACCCTACCTTCGAGTTTTCAGAGGACGGACCCATGGACAAAGACACACTTGAAGTGTGGGGGAACCTGTGTAAGGCTTTGATACATCTCCAACGTATCTATAATTTTTTATTGTTCCATGCTATTATGTTATCTGTTTTGGATGTTTAATGGGCATTTATATGCTATTTTATATTATTTTTGGGACTAACCTATTAACAAAGGGCCGAGTGCTAGTTTCTCTTTTTTTTTGCCTATTTTAGAGTTTTGGAGAAAAGGAATACCAAACAGAGTCCAAACGGAATGAAACCTTCGCGATGATGTTTCTTGGACCAAAAGCAAACCAGAAGACTTGGAGATGAAGTTGAAGACGCAACGAGGAAGCCACGAGGCAGGAGGGCGCGCCCAGGGGGTAGGGCACGCTCCCCACCCTCGTGGGCTCCTCGTGGCTTCCCTGACCTAGTTCTTTCGCCTATATATACTCTTATACCCCGAAAACACCCAGGAGAGTCAGGAAACCACTTTTCCACCGCCGCAACCTTATGTACCTATGAGATCCCATCTAGGGGCCTTTTTTGGCGTCCTGCCGTAGGGGGATTTGATCACGGAAGGCTTCTACATCAACACCATTACCTCTTCGATGAAGCGTGAGTAGTTTACCACTGACCTTCGGGTCCATAGTTATTAGCTAGTTGGCTTCTTCTCTCTCTTTGATTCTTAATACCATGTTCTCCTCAATGTTCTTGGAGATCTATTCAATGTAATATTCTTTTGCGGTGTGTTTGCCGAGATCCGATGAATTGTGGATTTATGATCAAGATTATCTATGAATATCATTTGATTCTTCTCTGAATTATTATATGCAAGATTTGATATCTTTGCATGATTTGATATCTTTCTTGCAATGGGAAAAGTGCTTAGCTTTGGGTTCAATCTTGCGGTGTCCTTTCCCAGTGGAAGTAGGGGCAGTGATGTCTGCTAGAACTACGTCGGTATTTCCCCAAAGAGGAAGGGATGATGCAGTATAGCGACGGTAGATATTTCCCTCAGTGATGAGACCAAGGTTATAGAACCAGTAGGAGAACCTCCTCACACCATGTAAACAACACCTATGCACGAATAACAAATACTCGCAACCCGATGTGTTAAAGGGGTTGTCAATCCCTTTCGGGTACGGCGCCTCAAGTAGGCAAATAACATGAGGTAAAACGTGGTAGATAGGATAAATAGATCGCGGAACAAATAAATTGTAGCAAGGTATTTTTGTATTTTTGGTTTAATAGATCTGAAAATAAATGCAAGAGAAAATAGATCGCAAAGGAAAATATGATGAAAAGAGACCCGGGGCCCGTAGGTTTCACTAGTGCCTTCTCTCGAGAAAAATAGCAAACGGTGGGAAAACAATTACTGTTGGGAAATTGATAGAACTTCAAATAATCATGAAGATATACAGGCAATGATCATTATATAGGCATCACGTCCAAGATTAGTGGACCGACTCCTGCCTGCATCTACTACTAATACTCCACACATCGACCGCTATCCAACATGCATCTAGTGTATTAAGTTCATGAGAAAACGGAGTAATGCAATAAGAACGATGATATGATGTAGACGAGATCCATTTTGACGGATGTTGGGTTCCGGCAGACCCTTGAGGTTCGAACTCTGGGGTGTGCGCGAAGATCTCTCCTCCACCGACCTATGTCCCAAAGCCTCGCTAAGAATCTAGGCTAGCAAGATGAACAGCACAAGGGACACAGAGATTATACTGGTTCAGGCCACCATTGTGGTGTAATACCCTACTCCAGTGCGTGGTGTGTGGATTGCCATAGGGGCTGATGATGAACAATACAAGGAAGAACAGCCTCGCGAGGGATGTTCTTGTGGTTGTGAGGTGTGGATCTGCTTGGGAAGGATTCGATCCAAGATGCCTGCTCCAGGTGAGCCGTGCCTCCTACTGTTGTGGCTAGACCTATATATAGAGGCCATGGCCCTCTTCCCAAATATTGAGCGGGAAGGGCGTCAACAAGGGCCATTTTGAAGGGGGACAGCTAGTACATTTATCATGACTAAAGTTGGTCTTCGACTGCCAAAGACTCTGACGATGACGCCGTCTTGGGCTCCATGGTGACCTCCATCCTGCCGCTCTGCTGGTCTTGGTCTTGTTGCACCGAAACGGTAGCCTTTGCCTGATGCCTTGGTCTGTGCTTGCTCCCTTTGCACCAAAGAGGAAACAAGGACACTGCGCAGGCCGGCGCCTGCCTGGTGCCTGCCTGGCCTCGATCGTCATGGCTTGCGTCACAAGCAACTCATGAGGTACCCTCGCCTTGATCTCTCCGCCTCCTCGCGAGCCTTCCTGGTGAGGCCGCTCCTGAGGAAGCTTCCTGTTGTCCCCCCTCATGAGGTTTGGCCCCTCGCGAGGGTCTTGAGCTTGAGCCGATGAAGATGGAACGCACTGGTCCACTACTCGAGCCACGCTACAGGCCGCAGGCAGGCAAGTCTGGGCACCCCCGTTCCCAGAACCCCGATAGTAGCCCCCGGGTTCAAGGCGCGCTCGGACTTGTCTTAGCAGAGAAGCGAAGGGGCAAGTGCGAAGTGCCGAGGGCCCCAACAGCCTGCGGCCTTGGGCGCCGCGTGGCGGTTGATTGGATGTGGGCATCTCCGCTTCCCCACGACGCCTCGGCAACTGTGCGACATGACAAGTCCCTGCATGCAAAACGAGTCATCATTATCTGCGATCATGGAGGCCGACGGTTGGCCTCCTCCGGCTATAAGTATGGAACGGTGCGACCCCTTCCAGTCCATCTCTCCTTGCTCCGCCTCTTCTTCTTCGCCCCCTTTTGATGACAATGGCGTCAATCTGCCGGTTCTCAGCCGAAGAGAAGGGGAAGGCCCCCCGAGAGGGGCCCGTCCCACTCCCACTGAAGAAGCGGCCAGTCCCCTGTTGCCGCGATGAGGGTGCTCGGCAGGAGACGTCGAGGCCTTGGTACGAGCAGCCTCCTCCCGGGTATCCATTGCCCTTGTACGCCCAGGACGAAGGTCCTGGGGAGGAAGACGCCGAGCGGCGCCGCCCGCGTCGCTGGCGACGCTGACAGATCACGGCGACGTGTGTCGTCGCCCCTGGAGTCCATGTCGTGGACTCTTCCCGCGAGCTTGTGCTTCATGCCACCATGCCTCCAAGCTCTTGAATCCACCTTCCTGCTTCCTTTGCCTTCGAGATGTCGCCGAGGGGGTCTCTCGAGCTCTGGCTGCAGTGCGCCGACTGCAGCACCCCCGCGACTAGAGCGGAGGGTTGAGGTTATCGCTCCTGGCAAGGTCTTCATGACCCGAGGCTGGGGTGAGATTGCCAGGGTCTGCCGAACGGGGGGCGCCCTCGTGATTCATCTGGAATATGATGGCGCCTCCTTGATGTTCTTCAAGGTCTTCGATGCGGAAGGACGCCGGCTGGAGTGCTGCCCCAGGGATAGCGGCCAGAGCTCTGGAGCGGCGAGGACCAAGCCTGCCACCCGCTTCTCCAGCAGCTCCTCTGGTGGCAGAGGACATGCTGGGGGGTCCAGCGACTCCCCCGAGCTTCTCCTGACTCCGGAGACGAGCGACGACAGCTATGAGCCCCCGAGCTCGCATCACGCCCGGAGCAGAGCTGGTGCACCCGGCGGTCGGCGCGGCTGATCTGGATGGGGTTGGCGCCGGCCTCATGTGCCCCACTATTGATGATTACGTCTGCCGCTGAGGCACCTGTAGTTAGGGATCCTTAGAATTTGCGCCTTTTGTTCCCTACGAGGAACCTAGGAAGTACCCCGTGGGGGCATGTAAAGCGTCTGTAATCTCTTTCGTTAATATGATCCTTATCGTGAAGCAGTGCGAGATGCTTGGCCTATCTCAGCTTGGTTCCTCCTTTCTAACCTCACGAGGGCTTGGTGCTCTGCGCTGACAGGTCCCGATCCCTGTGCAGGCTTCACTGTCTGGTATGCTGTGTCGCGATGCCGTGGTCAAGGCCAGGAGGTGAGCGGCCCGAGGTACAGTAAGAGCCCCCGAGGCGCGATGCTCGGGAGGTCCCCCTTAGCGCCCAAGCAGCCGTCGCTCGGTGAGAAAGGAGTGCAACATCACCGTCACAGGGCCGCATTAGGTGCAGAGTTGGTGTTGCATTAGCTAGCAGTTCCAGAGAGTGACTTATCTCAGGAGCTTGGGGCCATTTCTTGGCGCGGCGCTGGACCCGCGCGTCAGCAACTGGGGAGTTGCCCGGTGAGGTCCTCGCGAGCTTCCTCCCTCTCTCCGGCACTCTCCTTCATGCTCTATGTCCTCGTTTCCCGGCCCTCGAGCGAGCACAACCGTCGCTGGTATGTCAGGTCGCGATGCCGTGGACAAGGCCAGGAGGTGAGGGCTAGAGAGCCAGTGAGAGCCCATGAGTCGCGATGCTCAGGCGCCCCCCTTTAACGCGCAAGCGGTTCGTGTGGGTGAGAGAGAGAGACCGCGAAGGCCTCGCCCGACACTATCCCTTAAAAAGTCCCTGTAAACTCATCACAAGGAAAACGAGGATTGCCATTCCGATTATCGGCCAGCCACTCGTTGCTCTGAGGGAGTGATGAGGGCAGTGAGGGCCTGGTAAGGTGGCGCCTTGCGGGGCTGCCGCGGCCAGAGCTCAGCCACTCAGGTTTGTCGACATTGCAGGGATGGACCCATGCACAAGCGTCGTGCCAAGGTGTGCAGCTCCAAAGGTTGGTGTCAATCGAGCGGGCGATTACGGCGGGCAGGTTAAGCACGGAAGAGCAAATCAGCTTAGACAGATGCGAGAGGGATACATGCCACTGGGTCTAGCCCGAGCGGCTTGGGGATAATGCAGCCCGAGGGGCGCCCCAGCAAGGTAACTAAAGACATGAGCAAAAGAGATACATGCCGCAGGGACGGACCCATGCGACTTGGGAATGATGCAGCCCTGGGGGTTGTCCCAGCTGAAATGGAACTTGAAAGATGTCACCTGATACCGTTGGAGGCGCAGGAATGTTGGAGTAGCGGACGACGCGCGGCGAGGAAGCCGACCCTCATGAGCCCCCAGGGCCCTGAGCCTCGGGAGGGTCCAGGGGCCTAGGTGGCTCCTCGAGGACCATCTCCATCTCTGCCAGGACCGCACAATGCCTGACATCCTGAGCCTCCAGAATGCTCCACACCAGGCTCTGATGAGCAGCGGCCGCGTTCGGCAGGCCGAGAGGCATGCGAACGTAGCTGTGAGGCGGACCCTCGCAACGTCCCATGCACGAAGGCTAGAGGCGCTCCTGAGACGCGGCTCGGTTGAGCCCTGGCACTTCGATGCAGATGCGCAGCCTACCATCCTCGCCTGGATGGGGAGCTACGACAGGTAAGCGGTGGCTGCCGCGCATGATTCTTGGCTCCTGTAGCTCCTGAGTGACTTTAGCAATGAACTCCTGAGGGTTGGATCTTCGTTGACTTGTACCTTCCTGAGGGAAACGTGCCGCGAAGCACGCCTCCAAGTGGTGCCTGAGCGCCTCCCTCGTGACCTTGGCAGAGTCGATGGCCCTCCAGGAGAGAGCCCCCGAGCCTTGCCCGAGGAGGGCGCCAGGCGCGCCTTCCTATGCGATGGAGGGAGGCGCCCCTTGAACGGGCGTGGATCCTGGCTCCGTGCCACTGGAGGTGCCTGCCTTCTGAGGGCTCAGGCCAAGTGATGTCTTCTTCTTCTTAGGGACTGCCTCGGGAAGGCTCCCGCTCTTGCGATCTGGGTCTTCGATTGATGCGGCCTAGAAGGCACGCTCGAGAGAACACACTGCATCCTTCTCCTTACAGGGGACTGTGATGACTCCACCGCTTCCTGGCATCTTGAGGACACTGTAGCCATGGTGAGTCACCGCCATGAACTTGGCCAGGGCTGGATACCCGAGGATGGCGTTGTACGGTAGGCGAATGTGGGCGACGTCGGAGTCGATGAGCTCAGTACGATAGTTTTTGCGCTGTCCTAAGATGACAGGGAGGCGGACCTGCCCTATCGGGGTGGTAGAACCATCCGTGACTCCTAAGAAAGGCTTGGTTGGCTGAAGCTGATCGTAAGGCACTTGGAGGTTGTTGAATGTCTCGACAGACAGAATGTTGAGCCCTGCGCCACCATCGATGAGGGTCCTGGTGACCTGCACATTGCTGATGACTGGGGAACAGAGCATCGGGAGGACCCCAGCTGTTGCTGCACACTTGAGATGATCCGCTGAGCTGAACGTGATGGCACACGTGGACCACCTGAGAGGGCGTGGGGCCTCGAGCTTTGGGAGGACTGCGTTCACCTCGCGAGCAAACTGCTTGAAGATGCGCTGAGAGGCTGGGGCCTGAGCTCCGCCCAAGATGCAAGCGATAGCACGCGGCTCCTGGAAGCCCCCAGCCCCCTCGTCCTGATGCTGGTCTTCATTCCTCCTAGGTGGTGGTGGCAGAGGAGGGAGGTCTGCATTGCCTTGCGGGCGATCCTCACGAGGCTGATCCCTCCAAGCCCCCTCGTGAGGCTGGTCCTGCCAGCGGTCCTCGCGTGGCCAGTCACGCCACCCTTAGCGAGGGCCACGATCTTCCCATCGTCCTCCACCTCTTCCTCCTCCTCGGCCATAGCCCTGATCGCTGCGCTCGGGGCGTCGGCCGACACGTCCTTCTCGCATGGCCCTGAGCTCTTGGCATTCGTTGGTGTTGTGGGAGTGGAGGTCGTGGTACACACAGTACCGGCTGCCCTTGGACGACTCCGGCTAATCTCTGCCACGCTTGGTGTCCGGCTCATCCACGAGCACAATTGCTCCTTTGCGCTTCACGTCCTTGGCCTTGGCTTTCTTCTCTTCAGGATCAGCAGCTGGAAGCTCGAAGAGGGAGAGGCGTCCCTCCTTAGCCCTGGCGCACTTGGTCGCCAAGTTGAACAGCTCCAGAGATGTGCACAAATCTTCATGGATCGCTAGCTCCTCCTTCATCTTGATGTCACGAACGCCATCAGAGAAGGCTGAGATGATGGCCTCCTCAGTCACCCTGGGGATCTTGAGTCGTGCATTGTTGAAGCGCTGGATGTACTTCTGCAGGGTCTCTCCTGGTTGTTGTTTGATGCGGCGCAAGTCGCTCATGGCCGGGGGCCGGTCGCAAGTGCCTTGGAAGTTGGCGATGAAGCGGGTGCGCATCTCGTCCCAAGAGGAGATCTTGCTGGGAGGCAAGTTCAGGAGCCAGGTGCGGGCTCCGTCCTTGAGCGCCATGGGGAACCAATTCACCATGACTTTTCCGTATCTGTTGATCACTTCGATGCCCAGCTCGTAGAGCTGGAGGAACTCTGTAGGGTCGGCGGTGCCGTCATAGCAAGGAGGCAGATCCGGCTTGAACTTGCCCGGCCAGGCCACACTGCGCAGCTTGGCGGTGAAGGCGCGGCAGCATGCGGTGGCCACCGGGGGCCTTTGCTGGGTCTCCGCACGCTACCGCCAGGAGTAGCGCTGGGTCTTGGCGCTCTAGAGCAGGAATGCGATCATGGCGCGCTGGTGCAGGGAGCACGCGAGCACCTTCTTGAGGGCGAGGGACTTCTTGGCAGCTCCTTTCTTGCTGCGCGGGTGCTGGGCGCAGCGGGTCTCGCCCAGGGGCCGCACGCCTTGGAGCCAGGGCGCCTTCTTTGGTAGGAGGCGATTTGAGGCGCCCGGAGTTGAGTTGCTTTCACAAGAGGACGGAGGGCGTGCAAAGAAGGGACGGGCGCAGGGGAGCCTTCGCGCGCCGATGAGCTCGGGCGATGCGAGCGAGCCACTCTTCGTAGAGGTCGTCGACGAAGCGGTAGTGAAGGAGCTCACGCGCCAGGAGCAACGCGGCATGCACGTCCGCAGGAGCACGACGGGCGTGCGACGACGAGCCTGCTGGAGTTAGCGACGGGGTGGCGGTGCGGCCTTCCCGCCGCACCGAGGGATGCAACGACGACGCCTGCTGCTCGTTCCCCGCTGGGCCGGTGGCGGCATGGGCGGCAGGCGACGGGGAACGATGGGGAGGCCCACCGACGGGAGCCGTTTGGGCGACATGGGCAGCGAGAGCAGCCCGACGCTCGGCACGGGCTCGGCGAGCGTCAGCCATGGATGCGACAGATGATGAAACGCAAGACGGCGGAACAAAAGATTCCGGCACACCCCTACCTGGCGCGTCAAATGTCGGATGTTGGGTTCCGGCAGACCCTTGAGGTTCGAACTCTGGGGTGCCCGCGAGGATCTCTCCTCCACCGACCTACGTCCCAAAGCCTTGCTAAGAATCTAGGCTAGCAAGATGAACAACACAAGGGACACGGAGTTTATAATGGTTCAGGCCACCATTGTGGTGTAATACCCTACTCCAGTGTGTGGTGTGTGGATTGCCTCAGGGGCTGATGATGAACAATACAAGGAAGAACAGCCTCGCGAGGGATGTTCTTGTGGTTGTGAGGTGTGGATCTGCTTGGGAAGGATTCGATCCAAGATGCCTAGTCCAGGTGAGTCGTGCCTCCTACTGTGGTGGATAGTCCTATATATAGAGGCCCTGGCCCTCTTCCCAAATATTGAGCGGGAAGGGCGCCAACAACAACCATTTTGAAGGGGGACAACTAGTACACTTATCCTGACTAAAGTTGGTCTTCGACTGCCAAAGACTCTGACGATGACGCCGTCTTAGGCTCCATGGTGACCTCATCCTGCCGCTCTGCTGGTCTTGGTATTGTTGCACCGAAACGGTAGCCTTTGCCTGATGCCTTGGTCTGTGCTTGCTCCCTTTGCACCAAAGAGGAAACAAGGACAATGTGCAGGCCGACGCCCGCCTGGCGCCCGCCTGGCCTCGATCGTCATGTCTTGCGTCACGAGCACCTCAAGAGGTACCCTCGCCTTGATCTCTCTGCCTCCTCGCAAGCCTTCCTGGCAAGGCAGCTCCTGAGGAAGCTTCCTGTCGTCCGCCCCGCGAGGCTTGGCCCCTCGCGAGGGTCTTGAGCTTGAGCCGATGAAGATGGGCCGCACTGGGCCACTACTCGAGCCACGCCGCAGGCCACAGGCAGGCAAGTCTGGGGACCCCCGTTCCCAGAACACCGACACATTTATCTATAGCGGCAGATATATATCTCATATTGTTATCCTTAGTAGCAACGATACATACGTGTCGGTTCCCTTTCTGTCACTGGGATCAAGCACCGTAAGATCGAACCCACTACAAAGCACCTATTCCCATAGCAAGATAAATAGATCAAGTTGGCCAAACAAAACCTCAGAGAAGAAATACGAGGCTATAAGCAATCATGCATATAAGAAATCAAAGAAGACTCGAATAACTTTCATGGATAAAAACATAGATCTGATCATAAACTCAAAGTTCACCAGATCCCAACAAACACAACGCAAAAAGACTTACATCATATGGATCTCCAAGAGACCATTGTATTGATAATCAAGAGAGAGTGAGAGAAAGCCATGTAGCTACTAACTATGGACCCGTAGGTCTAGAAAGAACTACTCACGCATCATAGGAGAGGCACCAATGGAAGTGGTGAACCCCTCCATGACGGTGTCTAGATTGGATCTTTGTGGTTCTGGACTCTGCGGCGGCTGGATCAATATTTCAGCGACTCCCCTAGGGTTTCTGAAATATTTGGGTATTTATAGAGCAAAGAGGCGGTTCGGGGGGCACCCGAGGTGGGCACAACCCCCCAGGGCACGCCTGGGCCTCCTGGCACTCCCTGGTGGGTGCTGCTCCCCTCAAGCAACCCCTCGGGTGCTTCTTTGGCCCATTGGCTTTCTTCTGGCCCAAAAAAATCCTCCAGGAGTTGCGTTGCATTTGGACTCCGTTTGATATTGATTTCCTGCGATGTAAAAAACATGCAGAAAACAACAACTGGCACCGGGCACTATGTCAATAGGTTAGTACCAAAAAATGACTATAAAATGATTGTAAAACATCCAAGAATGATAATATAAGAACATGGAACAATCAAAATTATAGATACACTGGAGACGTATCAGCATCCACAAGCTTAATTCATGCTCGTCCTCGAGTAGCTAAATGATAAAAACAGAATTTTTTATGTGGAATGCTGCCTAACATGTTCATCACATTCTTTTCTTTATAGCATGGACATATGGACTTTTATATGATTCAAAGCAATAGTCTAGTTTTGACATGAAGACTTTAATACTCAAGCATACCAACAAGCAACCATGTTGTAACATCCCAAATTTTCAATTTGGAATGTTATACATGGATCATCATTTGCATATCATATTTTTTTTCTTTTTGGTTCGATCCTAGAAATTCTAAGCAACTCAAGGACCCTTGGAGAGAGTTGGGGATTTCGTTATTTTCATATTTGAGTTTTCTCGAATTTTGAAAATAGGATCATTTGATTTATTTTATTTTATCTTCAATTATTTCAATTATAAAAATATGAGAGAGGGAATAAAATGACTTTCACAAAATAAAGAAATATTGAGGATTTAATAAAAAAATCAAATAAGGTTTATTTCGGAGGTTTTGCTATTTTATTTGAATTTAGGAAAAATTGCATGTTTTTCAAAACTGCATTTTAGGGCCAAGAAAATGTTCGTCTTGTTCTAAATATTTTATTTAGACAATGGAATTTTATTTAGGTATTTTTAGATTTTTATTTATTTTTCTAGAATTTATTTTCGGTGCAGTGAAATTGTTTAAAAGAACACGCCCGTTCGACCGGGGTCAAGCCCAGCCTGAGCCAGCCTCAACCCAAATACCGCCGCCTCACCTCACTGTCGCAGGCGAGGCACGGACGCCGAGGAGATTCAGAGCAGGACTCCTTCCCGGGCGCCCCCTCGCCCAAGCCACCCACCGCCGCCCCCCCCCCCCTATATAAATTGCCGCCGCCACTTTGAGCCCCAAGCTTGCCGCCAACCCACGCGCCGCCGCCTTGTCATTGCTGCCGCCACGCCCTCGCCGCCTCACTGAGTACCTCGCCGAGGTCCTGCCCGAGCCGCCCCGCCGCAGGTTTTTTTAAAAGAAAAACCATTTCGGTTTTTTTAAGAAAACCCTAGTTTCTTTTTTTGCTTAGATCGGTTTTATTTTTTTAGGGTTTATTTTTTTTAGCGAGCGTTCGCCCGTTCCTTCGTTTTATCGAATGTTCTTCGTCGTTCAGTTTCAGATAACGAACGTCCGTTCGTTAATCTGTTCGTCAGTTTTTCTTTTTATCAGATTATTCTGTCATTATTCGGATCGTGATTTCTGATCTGATTTTTGTTTTAGTTTATCTTTTTGCTCGTTTAACGGAATTAGGCGATTCAAGCGCCTAGAATTTCGTCTCGAAACCCTCTTTCCGTTTAATCAACTCAAACAAGTTTTTGCTTCTGTAAAATTCGACTTAGGTCCAGATTAGTAAATGAAGCTTGTTTCTTCCGCCGTTTGATTTTCGCCGTTTCTTATCGATTTGATTTCTTTTGCCAACCGGAGTTCTTAAGTTGAATTTTCTGGTTGGATCTCTTATTTGAGTTTTACCTGTGCATTAGCCGAGTACTTATTGTATGCTTGTTTGTTTGTTTGTTTGTGATAGAGTATCCGGATTGCGCCGCCTGCTACTTTGAATCCCTAGGTTTCACGGATCATCAGCAAGGCAAGTAACATTTTGGTCATACCTCTTTACTACCCATGTTTTATGCATTAGATCAATCCTCAAACAATTGCATGATTAGGATCTAATTAATATGTGGGTTTTGGGAAGTAGATGAGGTAGTACCTATTACCTGTTTTATTATCAAACCCTCGGGAGTTACTTCTACGTTTGCTTATTATGCCATGCTATGCTAGTAGACGTGGATTGGGTGAGTGAATTTCCATGACAGATGTGAGATTGTTAATTAATGGTTTATTTAAGGTGGCAACTTTAATACACATCTGGGTGGCTTGAGGCACTTGGGTATTCCAGGATTGCCTGTTTGTTTTTGGACCGCCACCCAGGCTCAAAGGGATCATAAGATTATTCATGCTAGAAACTTCCGTGTGCAGCCACATGCTATATTGGGTTCTAGCATAGTATATTAAGTCGTGCGAACTCTTACAGTGGTAGACTAGCAGATGTAGAGGAAAGTAGATGTATGGGTCTACCCAATCGTAAGGTGCTAGCGCTTCTGAAAGACTATGTCTCGGTCATCCGTTTCTCAAACACCATGAAGTGCGAGAAAATCAACGGAGGAGATCGGGTCTTGTGGGGAAAAGTGCGCAACCTTTGCAAAGTGTATAAACTAATCATGATTAGCAGTGTCCCCGGTTATGGACGTTTTGAGTATCTAGTACTTGGATTATCATGTGAATCTCATCATGCTACTCTAATTAATGTTGTTGGGTTTTTTAATGATGATGCTTAATTGGGATTGAGGATGCTGTCAACCATTCTCAATGTTTAACAACTACCATGATAGTTAAATAAAATTTATTCCTTTGCAGTAGGGAAAAATTGGCTTTATGCAAAAACTGTAACCATGGAGCTTTCCACCAGCCATAGATGCATGTAGTATAGCTATGTCATTTCGTTACTCTCTATGTGTTACATTGCCAGCATATTCCATGTGCTGACCCATTTTCGGGTTGCAACGTTCATGTTGCAGACTTTTCGGACGACGAGTAAGATGCCTTAGGATCGTGGTCCTATACTCAGTGATGCCGTTGGAGTTGATGGACTCACTTATCTTCCAAGCCTTCCGCTGTTATCGTTATTAGATGGCCTTATGCCATATTTATTGTAATATGCTCTCTTTTGAGACATTCGATGTAATAAGTGCGTGACTGTCACTCTGTTATAAATCCTTCAAGTAATCGTGCGTGTCAAGACATCGATCCAGGATGACATCGATGCACGAGATCGATCGCTTGAGGTCTGGTCGCTACACATGTCTTTCAAAATATCAACACTAATGCAAGTTATCCCTAGCCCATCATGCTCAATCATTGGTCCATTCATGAAACACACTCGAATATTAGCTACACTCAATGGTCAAATACGATCATAGTGCCCCTTAGTTGGTGCTTTATAAGAGAAGATGGAGACTCAAATTCAAAATAAAGATTGCATAAGTAAAAGAAAGGCCCTTCGCAGAGGGAAGTAGGGATTTGTAGAGGTGCAAGAGCTCATAGCTTAAATTGAGAGATAAAATTATTTTTGAGAGGCATAATTTTCCTACCAATGAAAACGACTTGGAGCATCCCAATACTTTCCATTCTAGATACATCATAGGCGGTTCCCAAACAGAAAATAAAGTTTATTCCTTTTTCCACCATAACTTTCACTTTCCATGGCTAGCCGTATCCACGGGTGCCTTCCATACCAACACTTTCCAAGGAATTTATTATTTAACAACATAAAATAAATTTATTTATTCATTTTGGGACTGGGCATCCCTAGTACCTTTGCCATACTCTCGTGCAATAACAAGTGAATAAACACTCATCATGAGAATAACACATCTAGCATGGAAAATATTGGCTACCCTTTACCGCCTCGCGAGTAGTAGAGCACACAAAAGAGAAATTTGTTTTGAACATTAGAGATGGCACATGCAAATTTGCTTAGAACGGCATGGAAATACCGCATATAGGTAGGTATAGTGGACTCATAAGGCAAAACTAGTTTAAAGGGTTTTGGATGCACAAGTAGTGATCATACTTAGTGCAAAATGAAGGCTAGTAAAAAGATTGAGAAGCGACCAACCAAAAAGCGAAAAATGTCATACCCAAGCATTAAGCATAAGTAACACCAAGTAATGAACCATAAGGAGGATATAAATTTCAGTGCACAACTATTGACTTTCGTGCTTGCATAGGGAATCACAAACCTTAACATCAATATTCTTACTAAAGCACAGTTACTCGTCAACATGACTCACATATCATATCGTCATATCTCAAAACCCTTACTAAGAATCAAGTTTATTTTGTCCAATGATCTTCATGAAAGTTTTTATTATATCTGATACGTCTCCGTCATATCTATAATTTTTCATTGTTCCATGCCAATATTATTCAACTTTCATATACTTTTGGCAACTTTTTATACTATTTTTGGGACTAACATATTGATCCAGTGCCCAGTCCAGTTCTTGTTTGTTGCATGTTTTATGTCTCGCAGAAACCCAATATCAAACGGAGTCCAAACGGGATAAAAGCGGACAGAGCTTATTTTTGGAATATTTATCATTTTTGGGAAGTAAAATCAACGCGAGACGGTGCCCGAGGTGGCCACGAGGGTGGCCCATGCGCCCACTTATAGTGGGCGCGCCCCTGACCCTTGTGGGCCCTTTGTAAGGTGGTTGACGCTTTTCTTTGGCCGCACGAAAGCTAATTTTTGGAAAAATATCTGGGCGAAGGTTTCAATCCAATCGGAGTTACGGATCTCCGGATATAAAAGAAACAGTGAAGGAGCGGAATCTGAGAATGCAGAAATAGAGAGAGACAGAGAGACAGATCCAATCTCGGAGGGGCTCTCGCCCCTCCCATGCCATGGGAGCCAAGGACGAGAAGGTAAACCCTTCTCCCATCTTGGGAGAAGGTCAAGGAAGAAGAAGAAGAAGGGGGGCTCTCTCCTCCTTGCTTCTGGTGGCGCCGGAAAACTGCCGGGGGCCATCATCATCACCGCGATCTTCACCAACACCTCCGTCATATTCACCAACATCTCCATCACCTTCCCCCATCTATATACAGCGGTCCACTCTCCCGCAACCCACTGTACCCTCTACTTAAACATGGTGCTTTATGCTTCATATTATCATCCAATGATGTGTTGCCATCCTATGATGTCTGAGGAGATTTTCGTTGTCCTACTGGTGATTGATGAATTGCTATGATTGGTTTATTTTTCTTGTGGTTATGTTGCTGTCCTATTGTGCCCTCCGTGTCGCGCAAGCGTGAGGGATTCCCGCTGTAGGGTGTTGCAATATGTTCATGATTCGCTTATAGTGGGTTGCTTGAGTGACAGAAGCATAAACCCGAGTAAGGGGGTCGTGGCGTATGGGATAAAGGGGACTTAATGCTTTAATGCTATGGTTGGGTTTTACCTTAATGATATTTAGTAGTTGTGGATGCTTTCTAGAGTTCCAATCATAAGTGCATATGATCCAAGAAGAGAAAGTATGTT
Source organism: Aegilops bicornis (assembly GCA_021605145.1). Classification (NCBI taxonomy): domain Eukaryota; kingdom Viridiplantae; phylum Streptophyta; class Magnoliopsida; order Poales; family Poaceae; genus Aegilops; species Aegilops bicornis. The sequence continues at coordinate 220,393,271 of CM038674.1, read as the reverse complement.
AGCTTATGCCTCTCCCACATAAAACTTGCTATCGGTCTAGTAAAGTAGTCATTTGCTTAGGGAAAATTTCACAACTCCTACCACCACTTTTCCACACTCGCTATATTCACTTTATTGCTTCTTTATCTAAACAGCCCCTACTTTTTATTTACGTGCTCTTTATTATCTTGCAAACCTATCCAACAACAACTACAAAGTACTTCTAGTTTCATACTTGTTCTAGGTAAAGCGAACACTAAGCATCCGTAGAGTCATATCAGTGGCAGATAGGACTTGATAGAATATTTTTTCTACCTTTAGCTCCTCGTTGGGTTTGACACTCTTACTTATCGAAAGAGGCTACAATTATCCCCTACACTTGTGGGTTATCAAGACCTTTTTCTGGCGCCATTGCCGGGGAGTCATAGTGTGGGGTGAATATTTTCGTGTGTGCTTGTTTGCTTTGTCACTAAGTAATTTTTATTTGCTGTTCTTAGTTGTTCTCTATCTTTAGTTATGGGTAGGAAACGCAAAATACCAAAAAAATTTAGTTGTACCCATCAACCAAAGTGGTTGAAGAACCACTCAAAATCTATCACACTCCTGAAGCTTTTTACTTGGATCATCTTCGATCCCTTTGTGCTCGTGCTGAAACCCAAACTAGCTTAGTTGAGCACAAATCTTTAGATGAGCATGCTTGTTATGTGTGACACCGTATATCTGAAAAAGGGAAACTTTTACTAGATAAAATTCGTCGTTTCCAATACTATGCTTGGAATTTATGTGAAATATATGATGTTACTTGTTGTTCTGAAAACCCTAAGAAACACCTTCCCTACCAATGTGAGTTTATTGATAATGGAATCCTATCTTCGTATGCTAAGGGTGTTTATAATTACTATGATGTTCAACAAATTGAAGAATTTGTTGCTTTTAAGGGTGCTTATGAAATTGCTTCTTGATTGAAAAGTGTTGGTGTACTAAGGTAGGGGTACCTTAGTACCCCGAACCTGTGCACGGGCAGTCGCGGCGTCCCCGTGGCAAGCCTTGCCGGGCGCCTATCAAGACCCTCCGCGGCCCTTCGTAGAACAAGAATCCGGCAAGAGGAGCTTGCCGGTGAGCCATTCAAGAACAAAGTAATCAAGACCCCGGCAAGAGGAGCTTGCCGGGAAGACCACTCAGGGCGCGAAGGAAGAAAGGCCCCGGCAAGAGGAGCTTGCCGGGAAGGCTTGGTGGGCGCCGAGCCCCCAAGCGCGACAAGGTTCCCGCTGCGGCAAGACGCTTGCCGGGGCGGGCAACCTCTCTTCATCTCCGCTCCAGCTCACCCGCCAACGTGTCACCACGGGGCTCTCTCTCAAGCACGCTGCGTGCCCGGCAGGCTGTGCAGCCAGCTGAGGAGCAGCGATAAGCGGCACGACAAGCTACCATCGTGGCAAACGGAGGCGCACTTGACGGTCCTGTTAATCGTTTCCGGGCGACCGAGACGGGCATTGATGACTCTTGTCCCTTGCCGTCGAGTTAGGTATAGATTATCAGACACCGCATAAAGCGGTGTACCAACCTATGTTTTACCATCATACCCTTGTCTACTTGCCACATGTGGTGACCCCTTGTGCCTATAAAAGGAGGCCCAAGGGCAACGAGAAAGGGTTCGCCCAGCTCGGCTTAGTTCATCATATTCATACGAAACCACACTCAAAGCTAGGTCTTGTAGCTCCCATTGCTCCCTAGCAAGAACACAAGATAATCCACAAAGCAGCAAGAGGAGTATTATCTCTCGGAGAGCTCCGTTGGGTAAATCCGCTCGTGTGCATCGCCTCGATCCGCTCTTTGCGCAATCTCCGCCCCCCTCCGAACCACAAGGGACCTAGGTCCCATAGATGCTCGTGGGGCACGATCAGTTCTCCCCCGACATCTTTGGCGCGCGCCAGAAGGCGCCGAGGCTGTGTGAACCCGATCCGGCGGTCACACGAGCAACTTCATCGACATCTTCGCCAACATGGCACCGAAGAAGAAGTCTTCGGCAAAGCAGAGCCGTCTGCGTCGAACCCACCACCATCGGAGCTGTCGAGGTGGGGGAACGCCGCGGAGGAACCGGCGTCGAGAAAGCCCACAATGCCGCCAGTCCAAGGACGTGGCAGCTCAGCGTCGGCGTCGAAGTTCGCACCGCGTCCCTCGCAGGAGGCGCGGGACCGACAGCTTTATGATGCTCGCGGCACCATACGCTCGTTGGATCAAGGCCAAGCTGGAGGATCCCGAGGCCCTCGAGACCCGCATGCGCCTCAGCATGCCGGCACTAGTGGAGCACGGTCGCTTGGGCGGGATGCTGCTCCTCCTAATTTGGTTAGGAGTCCGAGCACATCCCGTTCTTCGCTCCGTACGCCGTTGCCGCCAACCACACCAGCGGAAGCCTTGGCAAGAGCTCGCTACTTCTAGATTACCCTCCAACGGCCAATAAGGTCGATTTAATGGAGGGCCACAATTCAGAGTCTCATCGGCTTCGCCAACGGCGACGTCCCGCGGCAACCGAGTGCTTCGCAGCCACGGCGAGGCGACAAGGCGCGAGCCGATGGCGACGAGACTTGCGGGGGTGCACCCACCGTACACTCCCCTTCCCGAAGGCCAAGATCGCCGAATCGCCGGATCCACCTCGACAATGACTCCACAGCTGCCGTTGATCCGCGAGCTCGTCGCGACCAACGCCAAGTTCTTCGAGAACGGCAAGAAGAAGACGCTCGAACCCGTATTGAGCGCCGAAGAGAAGCGCGCCGTCAATCCTACGAGGGCGCCGGGCCCACTGTTGATATGCATGCGCCAGGGGAACCAGGCGACTTGCCGTACGCGGTGGGTTGCCCTGCGTTCACTCGTGAGCTGCGGCAAGTCCGGTGGTCCGACAAGAAAAACTTCAAACCAGACGTGCCGGAGAAGTATGACGGCAGGACACACCCATCGGAGTTCCTCAAAGATCTACACCATCGCGGTGCAAGCTGCGGGGGGACGAGACGACAAGATCCTCACCAACTACTTTCCCCTGGTGCTCAAGCCAAACGTCAGATCTTGGCTCATGCACTTGCTGGATGGCTCTATTTCTTCTTGGGCAGATTTGTGCCACCAGTTTGTTGGCGCCTTCACAGGCGGCCACAAGCCTCATGGCCAGGAGAGTGATCTCCACCTGCTTGCCCAGAAGGAGGGGGAGTCTCTGCGCAAATTCATCTAGAGATTCAGTCGAGTGCACTACAACATCCCAGACGTCCACCCTGCTGCAGTGATCAGTGCATTCCATCGTAATGTACGAAATCGCAGGATGAGGGAGGAGATGGTGATGTGCAAGTGAAAGACGCCAACAGCTCTACGCCCGCCGACAAGTGTGCACGCTACCAAGAAGGAAGAAGACTCTGAGAGAATGTGGGAGCAGAGTCGACGGTGAGGGGATCGCCCGGCAATAAATAGCCGCGGCGGAACAACAGGAGGAAGAAAAACCAAGAAGTACTAGTTGTCGAGCAGTCCGGCAAGGATGGTGCCGCCAACAAAGCCAAGGCTGGTGGCTCCGGCAAGGAGGATGCCGTTGACGCCGACCGCCAAGCTGTGGCGGCCGCCGACAAGCCTGACAGCTCCAACAAGCAGTACTGTAAAATCCACCGCACCAAGGGCCACGATCTCCAGAGCTGCAAGAAAGTCGAGCAGCTTGTTGAGCTACAGAGAGCTGAGTACGAGCGTCGAGACAAGGAGAAGGCCCAAGAAGGTGCAGGTGCAGCAAGTAAGAAGAGACCCGGTCGGGGAGGGCGCCGCGGCAAAGCCAAGCAGCGGCAAGGAGACAGACCTCCCCGTGGCCGCGACAAGGAAGAAGATGAAGATGAAGATGACGAGGACGATGAAGACGATGAAGCTGATGAGCAGGAGTTTCAAAAGGCAACGGAGGTCCTTTGCGTCGACGGTGGTGCGTCTCTGCATACCTCACACCGCCAACTCAAGCAATGGATGCGTGAGGTCAATGCAGCAGAACCATCCGTAGAGTCACGCAAACCTCTGAAATGGTCCAGCACGCCCATCATCTTTGACATTGAGGATCACCCTAATCGCATCACTGCAGTCGGGTGCCTGCCGATGTTGGTCTCACCAACCATCCGCAACCTCAAAGTCACAAAGATGCTGGTTGAGGGCGGGGCCGGCTTGAATTTGATCTCCTCTGCAGTGCTCCAGAAACTTCAAATCCCTGACAGCGAGCTCGAAGAAACTGTTACTTTCCAAGGAATCAACCCAGGGAGGAGCAAGCCCAAAGGGAAGATCACGTTGCCGGTAACATTCGGCAGCGAGCTCAACTTCAGAACTGAGAGGGTCACGTTTGAAATCGCCGATTTCCCATTGCCCTACAATGGCATACTTGGCCGTCCAGCACTCGCCAAGTTCATGGACGCCACTCATAATGCTTACAAACTACTCAAGATGCCCGGACCGATAATCGTCATTTCGCCGATGGCGACAAGAAAGATGCACTTATCTGCGCCGACAAGATTTACCGGGATGCAGCAGCCATGACAGATAGCAAACCACTTACATCAAGCTCCTGGGAAGAAGAAGACCACCAGGTCCGCAAGAGCTCATGTTGCCCACTCCGCAAGCGCACCTCTTCTGAGTGCTGCGCCACCGTCGAGGACACACCATCGAGCTCCACCGGCAAGTGCAACAAGACGATGGCAGCTCCGCCCAAGACCAAGAAGGTGCCCGCCAAGGAGGACGGCACTGGTGGTACCTTCACCATCAGTGCCACGCTTGATCCTAAATAGGAAAGCGCGCTCGTTGCTTTCCTGCGGGCGAATGTCGATGTGTTTGCATGGCAACCATCTGACATCCCCGGTGTTCCCAGGAAAGTAATTGAGCACCACCTAGCTATCTGTCCTCACGCGCGGCCCGTCAAGCAAAGAGTTAGGAAACAGGCAGTGGAGTGCCAAGAGTTCATAGCAGAAGAAATCAAGAAATTAGAAGCAGCAGGGCTTGTCAGAGGAGTCCTCCACCCCACGTGGTTGGCCAATCCGGTAGTTGTACGCAAGGCTAATGGGAAATGGATACTTTGTATTGACTTCACTGATGTTAATAAAGCTTGTCTCAAAGACCCATTTCCCTTGCCGCGTATCGACCAGATTGTTGACTCCATGGCTGGATGCGATCTGCTTTCGTTTCTTGATGCATATTCAGGATATCATCAGATCTTCATGGCAGAAGAGGATGAAGAAAAAACCGCATTCATTACACCATGTGGCACGTACTGCTTTATATGGATGCCTTTCGGTTTGAAGAATGCTGGTTCAACCTTTGCAAGGGTAGTCCGTGATGCCTTTGGACCACAGATACAGAGAAATGTAGAATCTTACATTGATGACATAGTGGTCAAGAGCAAAGACAGAGCGACTCTGGTTCAGGATTTGGATGAGACATTTGCAAATCTGCGCAAGATCAACCTCAAGCTCAACCCCGAGAAGTGCGTGTTTGGAGTCCCTTCCGGCAAGCTTCTCGGTTCTTTAGTCTCAATGGGAATTGAAGCCAATCCCGACAAGATCAAGGCCATTGAGCAGATCGAAGCACCAAAGCGCCAAGGATGTCGGGAGACTTGCGGTTGCGTGGCTGCTCTCAGCAGGTTCATCTCTAAGTTCTGTTGAACGCGCTCGCCGCTTTTTCAAGATTTTGAAAAAGGCAGGTCCAATGAAATGGACTCCGGCGGAGGCTGCGCTGCAGGACTTGAAGGATACCTGTCCTCCGCTCCAATACTTGTCGCACCTAGGCCACAAGAGAAGTTGTCACGTATATAGCGGCAACCAATCAAGTGGTTAGTGCTGCGTTAGTAGCAGAGAGGGAGGCAGATGATGAGCCGGCAACCGAGGCAAGCGCATCCAGCGACAAGCAAGGGGCTTCGCTATCAAGCTCTGGTCCCGACAAGAACAGATCAGCGCAGGGTTGCGACAAGATACAGAAAAAGATGGTGCAACGCCCAGTCTACTTGTCAGTTCCCTTCTGCAGGGGGCTAGATCAAGGTACTCTGGTGTGCAAAAGCTGCTTTTCGGCCTCCTCATGGCCTCACGAAAGCTGCGCCATTACTTCCAAGCACACGAGATAACAGTTGTCACTCGCTTTCTGCTGAAGAGGATATTGCAAAATCCAGAAGCAACAGGCAGGATTGTCGAGTGGGCACTCGAACTGTCAAGCTTTGATCTCAAGTTCGAAAGCACTTCAACTATCCAGAGCAGGGCATTGGCAGAATTCATAGCAGAGTGGACGCCAACGCAAGATGAGGAGATTCCGGAGATGAGCATCCCCGTCAAGGAGGCAAATAAAGAATGGCTGGTGTACTTTGACGGTGCCTTCTCGCTGCAAGGCGCTGGTGCCGGCGTGCTGCTCATCGCACCCACCGGAGAGCACCTCAAGTACATAGTCCAGATGCACTTTCCCAAGGAACAAGCAACAAATAATACTGCTGAGTATGAAGGCTTGCTTGCCGGTCTCGTGGATTGCGGTGGACCTTGGGATCAAGAAGCTCATTGTCAGTGGGGACTCGCAACTTGTCGTCCGCCAAGTAAATAAAGATCATCATAGTCCGTTTATGGAAGCGTACGTCGATGAAGTGAGGAAGCTGGAAGAGCGCTTTGAAGGCCTGCAAATGGAACACGTTCCAAGAGCACAAAATGATATAGCTGATGGCCTCTCCAAATGTGCTGCACTTAAGTTACCTGTGGAACCAGGGATTTTTGTGCTCAAGCTAACCCAGCCAACCGTAACACCATCAACAGGACAGAGCAAGAAGAGAAAATTGGTTTCCGGAGACTACTTTCCGGCAGAGCTCTCTGAAGCCGCCGCCAAGAAGGTCCCTAAAACCGACGCGAATATCACTGAGGAGCAGTCTGCTCCGACAAACCATGCAATTTGTATCGTTGAAGCAAACGCACCCGACAAGTTTCGCTCCGGCAAGCTTGCCAGGGATCATCAAGCTCCGGCGGACCCACAGGTCCTTGCTGTAGAAGCTGATGTTCCCGCAGTGATAGATGAGCCTTTAGTTCTTGTTGTCGAGCCACAGGTTCCAACATGGGCACATCAAATCGTCCATTTCCTTCAGACAGGAGAACTTCCCGAAGAGCAAGAAGAAGCGGAAAAAGTAGCCCGACAGTCAAGTATGTACCAGTTTGTTGACAACATCCTGCATGTAAGAAGACTCAACGGAGTGAAATTGAAGTGTATTTACCGGGAAGATGGATGTAAGCTGTTGGCGGAGATACACGGAGGCATATGTGGTCACCACATTGGCGCAAGAGCACTTGCCGCAAAGCTTTCCGGCAAGGTTTCTTCTGCCGAAGCCCTCCAGATGCAACTGGCTGAGTAACCAAGTGTGAAGCGTGCAGTTCCATTCAAAACAGATACACCAACCAGCTCAAGCTCTCCAGCGATCCCTTTATCCCGCCCTTTTTCGTCCGGGGCTCGACATCCTCGGCCCCTTCCCCGAGCTGTCGGGGCTTTGAATACTTGTACGTCATGATCGACAAGTTCACAAAGTGGCCGGAAGTGGAACCAGTGAGGAAGGTGACAACACAGTCAGCCGTCAAGTTCTTCAGGTCAATTGTTTGCCGTTTTGGGATTCCTAACCGGATCATCACCGACAACGGCACACAATTTACGAGCCGCACCTTCATGCAGTACGCCCAAGATCTTGGCGCAAAGATCTGTTTTGCTTCTGTTGCACATCCGAGAAGCAACGGTCAAGAAGAGAGAGCCAACGCTGAAGTGCTGCGAGGACTCAAGACCAGAACTTTTGAAAGGCTGCGCAAGTGCGGAAGGAACTGGATCGAGGAGCTGCCGATGGTTCTTTGGTCGATCAGGACGACGCCAAATCGAGCCACTGGCCAGACACCCTTTGCTCTAGTCTATGGAGCAGAGGCAGTTCTCCCCACGGAACTCGTGTACGGGTCACCTCGAGTGCTCGCTTATGATGAGCTTGATCAAGAGCAGCTGCGATAAGATGACGCGCTGCTCCTCGAGGAAGATCGTCTTCAGGCTGTTGTACGAGCTGCTCGTTACCAGCAAGCTTTGCATCGCTACCATAGCCGCAAAGTTAATGCCAGAAGCTTCGAGGAAGGCGACCTTGTTCTTCGGCGCGTTCAATCCGCCAAGAATTCCAACAAGTTGACGCCGAAGTGGGAAGGCCCTTATCGGGTGAAATGAGTCACTAGGCCCGGCGTTGTCCGCCTTGAGACCGAAGATGGTCTTCCGGTGAGCAATTCCTGGAATATAGAGCATCTTCGCAAGTTTTACCCATATATAGCGCGGTTGCGGAACCTGCTCAAGCAACCCCCCTTTTGTACAAGTCTTGCCGCTGTTGCATATAATCCTTTGTACAAAGCCGGGCGCAGACCCCGTGCATCAGTAAAGCCTATGGTTGCGCACATTTTGTCAATACATGCTTTCATAATCATATATGCATGTGTTTACTAACATCTTGTGCAGCACCCGCACCCGGTAAGCGATAATGAGCCACTAGGCTCCATAACTTTATTTTCTCTTCTTTCTTCTCAAACAAGAAGAAGGTTCATCCACCCACAAGTTAACCGGGGGGGGGGGGAGGAGATAATGGTGTGGGCCGCCAAGCGTCGCTCGAGGAACTATCGCCTTGCCGGATAATGGACAATAGAAAAGCTAAGTTGCTAAGTTTAAACGACCAGTTTTAAATTTTTAAGTTATCTTCCTCGAACGATAGTACTTTGTATGGAAAACCTGTGCGCGGAGGAACCAAATCGTGACTGGTCGCGCCCTTACTTTGTTTCGAGTCCGCTCAACAACTTAAGTGAGTTGCGGCTAGTCCGCGACAAGGTTGCTTGTCGGTAGCGACCCCGCCAGCAGGCTGCTGAAGTTCCGCACTCGGCGCTCGCGGCAAGGGTGCCTGCACCGGCAAGTTTCCCTGAAAAGCGTAGGGCAGTAACATACAAGGGAAGAAATCGAGTAAAGGAAATAACATTGCATTCGATTGCCTAAGATAGTGTATATTACAAAAATAACTTATTACGGCACTAGCTAAATTGTTCTCAGAACTGAAATAACAGCGAAGAGGAGAAGAAAGGTGCGTCGGCATCCAAGCCCCGGCGAGCCAGAGTCGCCGGGGGCTGCGGCAAGCCAGAGTTGCCGGAGGCTGCGGCAAGCCAGAGTTGCCGGGGGCTGCGGTATCAGATAAGCCTTTCGTCCCTTCTCAAACATCCTTTTTTTCATTAAAAACATTCTACTCGGATACAGTCCGTGGAGAATGAAAAACATGAAAGAGAGGATTACAATTTTTTGAAATGCGGATAAGGCCCGAAGGCTTACAAATTAAAAAGATAAGATGCCCGTAATCCTGTTCCTGTCCCTCTCTTCAGGAGGTAGGTCAAGGAGGCGGGAAGGGCAAAAGGAGCGCCTCACGGAGCTACAGTGCCGAAGGCACCAAGGAACATCCTGGCTCTCCGAGGGCTTAACGGGGCGGTGGCGCCAGGCGGGGCTCAAGACGGGCGGCAGGGCGTCGGACGCTGCCGAGGGCACTACGCCCTCGTGATTCGACTTGACGGCCTTGTCGCCATCCCTCTTCCCCTTCCGCAGCCTCCCACGCCATCGCCCAAGGAGACGCGACCCCGGAGTTCAAGGAGCCGGCGACGCGGATGATGGGGTCGCCGGTGACGCACGAAGCGGCGCTCGACAACTAATCGGGCCTGCTACCCTCGTCGTCGCTATCGCTCCCCTCCTCGTCACTCTCGCTCGAGGGGGAATCTTCGCTGTCGGAGGAGCTATCCACGCAGCACTTCGCCCGAGTGCCGAGATCCCTGAAGACCTTGACGGAGAGGAGATCACCCTCCATTAACTTAAAATGGAGGGTAAACCCCGCCTCAAGCTGTGGATGCGAGTGAACGTCTTCCACCCACGATCAAGATACATCACATTAGGGGCTGGGAATACAACACGGACTCGCATGCCGCTGATTCCACAGCCCCTCATGTGCGTCTCAAGTCTCGGGCGGATCCGACTCCATCAAGGCTTGAACGGAGCTGGAAGTTTGAGGCGACGACGAGGCGCCAGTGCAGCCTGACGAAGAACTTCGCAAGGGTCGTCCCCAGAGTGGACCGGGCCAGGAGGGGAACCGCCGGCGGAGGCGGAGACGACGCGCCGCCCCGTCCGCCTCTTCCCCGAGCGCCTCGACCTCGTACGCGACCTCGCCCCCTCCCTCTTCCTCTTGTGGCTGGTCCTGCCACCCCGGGCGTGGGGTTGGGAGGGAGGCGCTGTCTAGCGGCGACCCTCGCCGCCACCGATGAAGAACCAAGGTTCCCTTTCTCCATGACGAATGAGGGAAAGGGGAGCAGAAGCTGAGGAAAGAAGGAGATGGGAGAGTGCGGGCTTCTGCGCTCCCCTTCCGCTCTTTTTAAGGAAGCAAGGTGGGGGCTCAGCCGCCCGCTCAGCGAATCAGGCGGGGAATCAGGGCCGACCTGCTGCCTCTGCTCGCAACAGCCCAGTTTCCCATTTCCACCGTCCGCGACCCCGAGAGCATGGGAGCCACGTGGCGGGGATGCGGAACCGAGGCGACAGGTGAGGCGATCTCGCACGCCACCTACTTCCCCCACGACGCCGCAATTGACGCGTGCCGTTACGGGGGAACGCGACGGATACGGAGTGGATTTGGTTTGGACCCAGGCCGCGCGTGCCCGTGCCCTGTTTTGGGCCTGGCCCAACAGCGCTCGGCACCTGGTATGGCCCTGCACTGGGCTCCTGTCGGTGTACTAAGGTAGGGGTACCTTAGTACCCCGAACCTGTGCACGGGCAGTCGCGGCGTCCCCGTGGCAAGCCTTGCCGGGCGTCTATCAAGACCCTCCGCGGCCCTTCAGAAAACAAGAATCCGGCAAGAGGAGCTTGCCGGTGAGCCATTCAAGAACAAAGTAATCAAGACCCCGGCAAGAGGAGCTTGCCGGGAAGACCACTTAGGGCACGAAGGAAGCAAGGCCCCGGCAAGAGGAGCTTGCCGGGAAGGCTTGGTGGGCGCCGAGCCCCCAAGCGCGACAAGGTTCCTGCCGCGGCAAGGCGCTTGCCGGGGCGGGCAACCTCTCTTCATCTCCGCTCCAGCTCACCCGCCAACGTGTCACCACGGGGCTCTCTCGAGCACGCGTGTCGACGGGCTGTGCAGCCAGCGGGGAGCAGCGATAAGCGGCGCTGACAAGCTACCATCGTGGCAAACGGAGGCGCACTTGACGGTCCTCGTTAATCGTTTCGGGCGACTGAGACGGGCATTGATGACTCTTGTCCCTTGCCGTCAGAGTTAGGTATAGATTACTGTACACTGTACAAAGCGGTGTACCAACCTATGTTTTTACCATCATACCCTTGTCTACTTGCCACATGTGGTGACCCCTTGTGCCTATAAAAGGAGGCCCAAGGGCAACGTAGAAAGGGTTCGGCCCAGCTCCGGCTTAGTTCATGATATTCATACGAAACCACACTCAGGCTAGGTCTTGTAGCTCCCATTGCTCCCTAGCAAGAACACATGATAATCCACAAAGCAGCAGTAGGAGTATTATCTCTCCGGAGAGCTCCGAAGCTGGGTAAATCCGCTCCTGTGCATCGCCTCGATCCGCTCTTTGTGCAATCTCCGCCCCCCTCTGAACCACAAGGGACCTAGGTCCCATAGGTGCTCGTGGGACACGATCAGTTCTCCCCCGACAAAAAGTATGATGCCACTCTTTACAAATCTGAAAATTTTGCCATACTTGAATATTGTTATGATAATTATGCTTCTAATGCCTATGTTAAACCATATATTGAGGAATTCTTCGCTGTCCAAGAAGAGATTAATATTTTGCAGGAGTCTATGGAAGAAGAAATTGATGAAATTGTGAGCTCATTGGATGAAAAAGATGATGAGGAGAGTGAAGAACAAAAGGAGGAAGAGCCGATTAGCTACCCGTGCCCACCTTCTAATGAGAGTAACTCTTCAACTCATACATTCTTTAATTTCCCTTTGTGCTTACCGAAGGATGATTGCTATGATGATTGTTATGATCCCGTTGATTCTTTTGAAATATCCCTTTTTGATGATGCTTGTGGCCAAGATGCCAATATGAATTATGCTTATGGAGATGAACTTGCCATAATTCCTTATGTTAAACATGAAATTGTTGCTATTGCACCCACGCATGATAGTCCTATTATCCTTTTGAATTCTCCCGACTACACTATATCGGAGAAGTTTGTGCTTATTAAGGATTATATCGATGGGTTGCATTTTACCGTTGCACATGATGATTTTGATAGATATAATATGCATGTCCTTGCTGCTCCTACTTGCAATTATTATGAGAGAGGAACTATATCTCCACCTCTCTATGTTTCCAATATGGTAGAATTATAAGAAACTGATTATACTATGCATTGGCCTTTACTTGGTGTGCATGAATTGTTCTTTTATGACATGCCGATGCATAGGAAGAGAGTTAGACTTTGTTGTTGCATGATATATGTTACTTTGTGCTCACTACTAAATTACAAATCATTGTTAATTAAAATTGGCTTTGATATACCTTGGGATCCGGGTGGATCCATTACTTGAGCACTATATGCCTAGCTTAATGGCTTTAAAGAAAGCACTGCCAGGGAGACAACCCAGAAGTTTTATAGAGTCATTTATTTATGTTGAGTGCTTTTATATAGTCTAAAAAAATAAAAAATAAAGAGGGGAACCCAAAACTTTTCAAAAAGGAAAGTGAAAGTGAGAGAGACAATCATTTTTGAAGTGGGAGAGCTCCTTGAACTTTGTTCATGCTCACGGAAACTTTGTGAATCTTAATTACAGAAAGTTTTCATGAAACATAATTATCCCCTTGTACAATTCCATAGTATTATAAAAATAATGTGCCAAGGTTTGCATTTAGGATGTTTAGAATGCTTGTTGGTTCGTACGGTGCAGAACAGAAACTTTGGCGGTAGTGTGCGGTTTCACATTTTTTACTGGAACATCAAACGGTTCTGATTCTTTTTGCGCTGTCTTTCTATACAAATTGTTTATTTTTCATAATTTTGGTAGAATTTTTTGGGGTACCAGAAGTATGGTGGATGTTCAGATTGCTACAGACTGTTCTGTTTTTGATAGATTCTATTTTTGATGCATAGTTTGCTTGTTTTGATGAAACTATCAATTTATATCAGTGGATTAAGCCATGAAAAAGTTATATTACAGTAGACATAACAACAACAACAACAACAACAACAACAACAACAACAACAACAACAACAACAACAAAGCCTTTAGTCCCAACCAAGTTGGGGTAGGCTAGAGGTGAAACCCATAAGATCTCGCAACCAACTCATGGCTCTGGCACGTGGATAGCAAGCTTCCACGCACCCCTGTCCATAGCTAGCTCTTCGGCAATACTCTAATCCTTCAAGTCTCTCTTAACGGACTCCTACCATGTCAAATTCGGTCTACCCCGCCCTCTCTTGACATTCTCCGCATGCTTTAGCCGTCCGCTATACACTGGAGCTTCTGGAGGCCTGCGCTGAATATGCCCAAACCATCTCCGACGATGTTGGACAAGCTTCTCTTCAATTGGTGCTACCCCAACTCTATCTCTTATATCATCATTCCGGACTCGATCCTTCCTCGTGTGGCAACACATCCATCTAAACATATGCATCTCCGCTACACATAATTGTTGAACATGTCGCCTTTTAGTCGGCCAACACTCAGCGCCATACAACATTGCGGGTCGAACCACCGTCCTGTAGAACTTGCCTTTTAGCTTTTGTGGCACTCTCTTGTCACAGAGAATGCCAGATACAGTAGACATAATGCAAGAACAAAATATTAATTGGTTTCCAATAGTACTTAGAGTAGTGATTTGCTTTATTATACTAACGGATCTTACCGAGTTTTCTGTTGAAGTTTTGTGTGGATGAAGTGTTTGATCGAGAAGGTCTCGATATGAGGAAAAGGAAGAGAGGCAAGAGCTCAAGCTTGGGGATGCCCAAGGCATCCCAAGTAAATATTCAAGGAGACTCAAGTGTCTAAGCTTGGGGAAGCCCCGGAAGGCATCCCCTCTTTCTTCAACAAGTATCGGTATGTTTTCGGATTCGTTTCGTTCATGCGATATGTGCAAGTCTTGGAGCGTCTTTTGCATTTAGTTTTCACTTTTCTTTTATGCACCATGCTTATATGAGATAGTCCTTGGTTGATTTATAGAATGCTCATTGCACTTCACTTAAATTTTTTGAGTATGGCTTTATAGAATGCTTCACGTGCTTCACTTATATCTTTTGAAGTTTGGATTGACTGTTTCTCTTCACATAGAAAACCGCCATTTGTAGAATGCTCTTTTGCTTCACTTATATTTGTTAGAGCATGGGCATATCTTATGTATAAAGAATTAAACTCTCTTGCTTCACTTATATCTATTTAGAGAGATCACAGGAATTGGTTATTCACATGGTTAGTCATAAAATCCTACATAAACTTGTAGATCGTTGAATATGATATGTTTGATTCCTCGCAATAGTTTTGCGTATAGAGATGATAATATGTGGGAGGTACTAGTAGATGGTTGTGTTTAGTAAGGATGCTGGTGTTAAGGTTTGTGATTCTCGAAGCATGCACGCATGGTCTACTAACTATGTAACAAAATTGGCGCGCATTGTATTTTGATTGTTTATCTTTGCGTGAAGGTCGGGGGCGTGCGATGGTTAACTCCTACCAACCTCCCCCCTAGCAGCATGCGCGTAGTACTCTTTTTCGATGGCTAATAAATTTTTGCAATAAGTATGTGAGTTCTTTATGACTAATGTTGAGTCCATGGATTATACGCACTCTCACCCTTCCATCATTGCTAGCCTCTTCGGTACCGTGCATTGCCCTTTCTCACCTTGAGAGTTGGTGCAAACTTCGCCGGTGCATCCAAACCCCGTGATATGATATGCTCTATCACACATGAGCCTCCTTATATCTTCCTACAAACAGCCACCATACCTACTTATCATGGCATTTCCATAGCCATTCCGAGATATATTGCCACGCAACTTCCATCATCATCATATACATGACTTGAGCATTCATTGTCATATTGCTTTGGATGGTCGTAAGATAGCTAGCATGATGTTTTCATGGCTTGTCCGCTTTTTTTATGTCATTGCTACGCTAGATCATTGCACATCCTAGTACACCGCCGGAGGCATTCATATAGAGTCATATCTTTGTTCTAGTATCGAGTTATAAGTAAATAAAGTGTGATGATCATCATTATAGAGCATTGCCCCATAAAAAAAGAGAGGCCAAAAAAGCCTAAATAAAAAAAGGGGGGGCCAAAGAAGCCATCCAAAAAAAGGGGGCAATTTTACTATCCTTTTATCACACTTGTGCTTCAGAGTAGCACCATGTTCTTCATATAGAGAGTCTCTTGAGTTATCACTTTCATATACTAGTGGGAATTTTGATTATAGAACTTGGCTTGTATATTCCAACGCTGGGCTTCCTCAAATGCCCTAGGTCTTCATGAGCAAGCAAGTTGGATGCACACCCACTTAGCTTTCAGTTTGAGCTTTCATACACTTATAGCTCTAGTGCATCCGTTGCATGGCAGTCCCTACTCCTCGCACTGACATCAATTGATGGGCATCTCCATAGCCCGTTGATTAGCCGCATCGATGTGAGACTTTCTCCCTTTTTGTCTTCTCCACATAACCTCCACCATCATATTCTATTCCACCCATAGTGCTATATCCATGGCTCACGCTCATGTATTGTGTGAGAGTTGAAAAAGTTTGAGAATACTAAAGTATGAAACAATTGCTTGGCTGACACCGGGGTAGGAATGAGGGGTACCTTGTGTTAAGAAAAGGGAGCATACAAGACTATATGATTCTGTAGGGATAACATTCTGAAGCATTGATATTTTGAAAGACATGATTGTTTGTTGGGATGCCCTAAGTATTATTGTTTTATGTCAAATGATAGACTATTGCTTTGAATCACTCGTGTCTTAATATTCATGCCATGACTAGATACTTTATCAAGATTATGCTAGGTAGCATTCCACATCAAAAATTATCTTTTTATCATTTACCTACTCGAGGACGAGCAAGAATTAAGCTTGGGGATGCTAATATGTCTCCGTCGTATCTATAATTTTTGATTGTTTCATGCCAATATTATTCAACTTTCATATACTTTTGGCAACTTTTTATCCTATTTTTGGGACTAACATATTGATCCAGTGCCCAGTGTCAGTTCCTATTTGTTGATGTTTTAGGTTTCGCAGAAACCCAATATCAAACTGAGTCCAAACGGGATAAAAACGGATGGAGCATATTTTTGGAGTATTTATGATTTTTGGGAAGTAAAATCAACGCGAGACGGTGCCCGAGGTGGCCACGAGCGTGGCCCGCACGCCCACTTATACTGGTCGCGCCCCTGACCCTCGTGGGCCCCTCATAAGGCGGTCGACGCTCTTCTTTGGCCGTAAGAAAGCTAATTTTTGGAAAAATATCTGGGTGAAGGTTTCAATCCAATCGGAGTTACGGATCTCCGGATATAAAAGAAACGGTGCCAGGGCAGAATCTGAGAACGCAGAAACAGAGAGAGACAGAGAGATAGATCTAATATCGGAGGGGCTCTCACCCCTCCCATGCCATTGGAGCCAAGGACCAGAAGGGAAACCCTTCTCCCATCTAGGGAGAAGGTCAAGGAAGAAGAAGAAGAAGGGGGGCTCTCTCCTCCTTGCTTCCGGTGGCGTCGTAACGCTGCCGGGGGCCATCATCATCACCGCGATCTTCACCAACACCTCCGCCATCTTCACCAACATCTCCATCACCTTCCCCCATCTATATCCAGCGGTCCACTCTCCCGCAACCCGCTATACCCTCTACTTAAACATGGTGCTTTATGCTTCATATTATTATCCAATGATGTGTTGCCATCCTATGATGTCTGAGTAGATTTTCGTTGTCCTACCGGTGATTGATGAATTGCTATGATTGGTCTAATTTGCTAGTGGTTATGTAGCTGTGCTATTGTGCCCTCCATGTCGCGCAAGCGTGAGGGATTCCCTCTGTAGGGTGTTGCAATATGTTCATGATTCGATTATAGTGGGTTGCTTGAGTGCAGAAGCATAAACCCGAGTAAGGGGGTTTTGGCGTATGGGATAAAGGGGACTTGATGCTTTAATGCTATGGTTGGGTTTTACCTTAATGATCTTTAGTAGTTGTGGATGTTTTCTAGAGTTCCAATCAGAAGTGCATACGATCTAAGAAGAGAAAGTATATTAGCTTATGCCTCTCCCACATAAAACTTGCTATCGGTCTTGTAAAGTAGTCATTTGCTTAGGGACAATTTCACAACTCCTACCACCACTTTTCCACACTCACGATATTTACTTTATTGCTTCTTTATCTAAACAGCCCCTACTTTTTATTTACATGCTCTTTATTATCTTGCAAACCTATCCAACAACACCTACAAAGTACTTCTACTTTCATACTTGTTCTAGGTAAAGCGAACACTAAGCGTCATGTGAGAGTCGTATCAGTGGCAGATAGGACTTGAGAGAATATTTGTTCTACCTTTAGCTCCTCGTTGGGTTCGACACTCTTACTTATCGAAAGAGGCTACAATTATCCCCTACACTTGTGGGTTATCAATATCCTCCATGGATATCTATCACTTTGGGACTATTTTCATATGTTGCTTTTGATAAGCTCAAACAAATATAAGTGAAGATCATGAGCATAATTTTTTTATTTCTCTAAAAATAATCTAAGTGAAGCAAGAGAGAATTTATTAAAATTTTACTGACTCCAAAATAAATCAAAGTGAAGCATGAGAGCATTTCTTCAAAAACAACAAAGCACGCCGTGCTCAAAAAGATATAAGTGAAGTACTAGAGCAAGTCCATGGCTCTAGAAATTTAAGTGAAGCATAAGAGCAAGCATAGCATAATTTTTGGCTCTCTAAAAAGGGTGTGTGCAGCAAGGATTCAACACTTAAAACACAAAGCAAAACAAGCAAAGACTCATATCATACAAGACGTGTCGGGGGTGTGCTGGTCGTGCCCCACGAGCACCTATGGGACCTTGGTCCCTTGTGGTTCGGAGGGGGGCGGAGATTGCACAAAGAGCAGATCGAGGCGATGCACACGAGCGGATTTTTACCCAGCTTCGGAGCTCTCCGGAGAGATAATACTCCTACTGCTGCTTTGTGGATTATCTTGTGTTCTTGGTAGGGAGCAATGCGGGCTACAAGACCTAGCGTGAGTGTGGTTTTCTATCGAGCCGAGCCGAACCCCTTCTACGTTGCCCCCGGGCCTCCTTTTATAGGCACAAGGGGTTACCACATATGGCAAGTGGACAAGGGTAAGGTAGTAAAACATAGGTTGGTACACCGCTATGTACAGGTACAAGAACCTATACCTAACTCGACGGCAAGGGACAAGAGTCATCAATGCCCGCCTCGGCCGCCTTAACAAAGGCAACAGGGACCGTTAAGTGCGCCTCCGTTCGCCATGATGGTAGCTTGTCAGTGCTGCTTGTCGCTACTCTCCGCTGGCTGCACAGCCCCCCGACACGCGTCCTTGGGAGAGCCCTGTGGTGACACGTTGGTGGGTGAGCTGGAGCGGAGATGAAGAGAGGTCGCCCGCCCCGGCAAGCGCCTTTGTCACAAGGGAACCTTTGTCGCTTATGGTTCGGGCGCCTAGCCTTCCCGCAAGCTCCTCTTGCCGGGCCTTGTTTCTTTCGCTACCTGAGTGGCCTTCCCGGCAAGCTCCTCTTATGGGGTCTTGATTGCTTTGTTTTGAATGGCTCCAAGGGAGCTACCGAGGGTCTTGGCGGCCATCGTGCCGGCTCGGCCTTGGGCGCCGCGATCGTCTGCAGATCGAGTTCGGGTACTAGAGTCCCCTACTCTAGTACACCGACAGAGCCCCGGCCTGGGCCACACACGGCGCCAAGCTCATGGGCCAGCCCAAAACAAGGTGCACGGCGCGCGTGGTCTTGATTACGCCGTTACTTGCCTTGGACCCACCACGTCTCCCACGAACGGCACGCGTCGGACGTGGCGTCGTGGTGGATATCGTGGGGCTTTCTTTATTTGGAAAAATCGGAACGCCCGTCCCCTCTCTCCTTTATAAGCGGGGGAACCGGGGCAGGACGCCCACTTGCCCTCGCTGTCACATCGGAAAACCCCCGCCGCTTTCCCCTTCCTTCTCGAGCCCACAGAGAGCGACGCTCCGCCCCCTCCACTGCCACCCACGCCGTCGGCTTCCTTCACCGCGACTCCCGATGGCTCCGAAGGCCGATAAGGTGAAGGGCGTGAAATCCGTCGAGGCACAGCGGCTCGCGGCGCTGCGGAAAGAGCGGGCCCTCTTCGACCCCCTGCTCAACAGGAAGGAGCTGGTGGATGGGTACTACCTCTTTTGGTCGACGGTGACCCGGGCGCATCCGCGCACGAGGGTCATCTCCGCCGCCACATCTGCGAAAGTCTCAATCGGGTACCCCTTCTTCGCGATTTTCTTCTGGTGCGGGCTCTGCCCGCCCTTTTCTGAATTTTTCTGTGATGTCATGAACACATATGGCCTTCGCCTCCTTGACTTCACCCCCAACGCCATTCTTACCATGGCCGTTTTCGCACATCTCTGCGAGAACTTTGTCGGGGTCCACCCAAACGTCGCACTCTTCCGCCATTATTTCTCACCCCGCGTAGAGAGAGGAGAGCCACTTGCCGGAGGAATTGCATGGACCTCCAGGATCGGCAAGAAGGAAGCATATCTTGACGGAGAGTTGCGCAGTAAGTGGGAGGAGTGGAGGGCTGATTGGTGCTGGATCTTAGAGGAGGAGCCCCAGCCTTTTACCGCCTCGCTCAAGAAGACCCCCATAGTTCGTGGTAACGATCGAGCAACTTGGCGCCGCAGACGACAAGTTGAAGATTGCCACGACTAGGATTTAGCGCCTCCGGCAAGCAGGGGCTTACCGTAGGAGCAGTTGGTCCGGACTTCCTTCGCCGCCAGATGTGCGCCCTTTGCAGGAGAAAGGGAGGCCTGCTTGGGAGTTCCGTAACGGCGGATATCATGAGGCTGCGCCGGTCTGAATCGGAACTTCACCACCATGGAGCTTGACGGCATGCTGCGGAGTTGTTCAAGCTCGAGCCGGATAACCTGTGATGGTGCATGCTGCCGAGGGGAGTTGTGCCTTTGTGCAACAACTCGTCACTTGATGGCATCCGTGCGATAATGTCGTTGTGTGACTCCCATTGGATCGTTCCAACCTGGCAGGAGCCCGCCGACGACATAGTGCAGCAGTTCTTTGACACTTTGGTTGAAACGCCGATCCGCGCCGACGAGAAGAGGCGGCTCACCCGCGACACCACTGCTCAGGAGTTGGCGCGCATTGCCACAAGGTTGGAGGAGGCTGCAGAGGCCGCTGCCGCCGGCGCGTTTGGGTTCACCATCGAGGAGGCGGAGATGGCCGAGGCGGCAAGCCTTGCCGACCAAGAAGAGTTCATCGGTGGGGAGGAGCAGCCCGAGCTCGACAACGACCCGAGTGAGTCTGCCGGGGGCGCTTCTCCTCCGCCGTCAAGTAGCTTGTCGCAGGAGGAGCTCGCTGTCCCGCTAAGGAGACGTCTCCGGAAGACCAGAGAAGTGTCGGGGGAGCATCCAGTCCAACAGCCGCCTCGCCGCCCGACGCGCTCCACCATGCAAGCATCGTTGCTGGGGCGCCTCGTTCGCCATGGCGACGGGCGCAGGGCCTTCGAGCAGCGGCCCTCGCACTCCGCCAAGCGCCGAGGGAGTCTTCTCCCCAATCCGTCAGGCCGAGCAGAGTTTGATCTCTCCGCCCTCAGCTCCGAAGAAGAAGAGGAAGAGTAAGATCTTATCGCTGCTATTCGTAATCTCCCAATTTATTGCTTTATCTTATATCTGACTGGTGCCACTCTGAACTTTCTTCTTCAGGGCATTGGTTCAGAGAGCGTCGAAGAGGGCCAAGACGCCGGTGGTTGTCGTCTCAGACGACTTCAGAAGCAACAAGGGGCACGTCCGAAACTCCCTTGCCGGATCCGGCAACCCTTCAACAGAGCAGCCCCCAGCGCAGTCCCCAGCGTAAGTACCTGGAACGCTTCACGTGGTTTGGCGCGCTTGGGTGCTTTTCTGTTTACTGATATCTGGTTTGTTGGATTTCGTAGGAGCAGAGCAGCCACACCATGGAGCGCCGGAGGCTACCCCTGAGGTTCAGCCTCATCAGGAGGCCCCGGAGGTCACCCCCGAGATTCCGCTTGCTTCAACTACGCCACCAAGGGAGAATTCTCCGCCAAGGGAGCACTCTCCGACAAGGGAGGCTTCTCCGCCAAGGGGAGCTTCTCCGACAAGGGCTGGCGCCGACGACCCCCCGGTGGTGGAGACCGCGGCCACAGGCCCCACTGCCGGTAATCTTCTTGTTTGATAGTTTCCCTTGGGTTCTGCTTTTCTGTTTCTCTCTTTCGAACATCTGTTTGATTTGTGCTTCCTCTTTCTGACCATCAGATCCATCCGCTGGAGACTCGATGGAAACCGAGGCCGCCGGCGAGGAAGACGCCGACGGCGACAGTGTCGACGCCGCCAACGTGGAGGAGGAGGAACCTGGTGCTGACAGGCCCACCGGCGAGGAGGCTGCCGAGGCCACTGGCGCAGGGGCTGGGGGGGAGCCCGGCGATCGCACTGACGGCCCGGAGGCCGCAGGAGCGCCAGGCGCTGCACCGACCGCCGATCCCCCCGCCACCGATGCCGCGCCAGACTCCGAGGAGCCCCAGCCCGGCGCCTACCTGAAAGCCGGTGAGGGTGTCTTCATCAAGCTCCCGTGGGCATCGAGCTCCAGGGCGCCGGCCGAGGGGGAGACCTTCGATGCGGAGCTGCTTGCCTCCGCCGGGCTGTCACTGGTTGATGCCCCGAGCAGCAGCAGTGGTGAACCTGAGGAGGAGCAGCTGCTCAGGAGGCTGTTGTCGCTCTACCGCGCCCGACAAGCCAAACTGGAGTCCAGGGAGGCGCTTGTCGCGAGGGCGGGAGCTGACTTGGAGAAACGTGCGGAAGAGCTCCGACGCGCCAACAAAGAGACTCTCCGGGACATAGCAGAGGCTCGGGAGCAGCTTGCTGAGGAGCGCACGGCCTTCATCTTGGAGAAGGGCGAGGTTGAGGAGCAGCAGAGGCTTGCCGGTGAGAAGCTCTCCGCTCGAGAAGGTGAGCTGGCGCAGCGGAAGATCAACCTCGACAGCTTTGAGGAAGATCTCGCCGTGCGCGAGCAAACGATTGGCGGGCCACTCCAAGAGGCAAAAGATGCCGCCGCAGCTGCCGACGCCGCCAAGAGAGAACTGGAGACGAGGGTGGCTCAGCTGGAGTCCACCCTCCAGAAGAGTGCCGAGGAGGTCGCCGGGCTGAAGCGCGAGCGTGAGAAGGACGCTTACACCCTCGGCGAGCTGCAGGGCCGTTTGGCTGAAAGGATCAAGGAAATCGATGCCGCCAAGGTCGTCAAGGCGGATCTGGAGCTGAAATTGACCACCTTGTCGGAGACGTTGAACGGCGCCAGGGAGCAGGAAACGGGCCTGCTGGAGAAAATCAAGGCCACCGAGGAGTTGCTGTCGAATGCTGTGACCGCCCAGAATAATATTCGGGACAGCATAATGCATTGGACAGAATGTCTCGTGGACACCGCCGCCGACATCCATAATGAGCTGATAGCGTTGGGGATGACAGATCTTGGATATTCCACCGACGAGAACCTCCAACCCAGCGTCAAGCTCAGTTTATTCTTCAAAGGCGTGTTGGCGGGTATCCGGCGGCTCCGGATGAGGTTCCAAGCAATCAAGCGGAGGAATCACGCCAAGTCTATGCCGAGGCTCTCCAGAAGGTGTTGATGAAGGTGGCCTTTCGCAACCCAGGCGTCGACTTCTCCAAGGCCCTCAAGTCCCTGCCCTCATCCGCCGATGTTGAAGCGCTCAAGACCCTTGTCGCACCCATTGTGGACAGGGTGAGCGGAGTTAAGAGGCTCGAGGGCGACCGCGTGGATTAGGCCGCCAAGTCTATCTTTTTCTTGTCGCTGTAGATCATGTTTAGGCAAAAAATCTATTAGATCCGCGACAAGTTATTATGTAATATACACTATCTTAGGCAATCGAATGCACTGTTATTTCCTTTACTCGGTTTCTTCCCTTGTATGTTTTCACCCTACGCTTTCAGGGAAACTTGCCGGTGCAGGCACCCTTGCCGCGAGCGCCGAAAAGTGAACTTCAGCAGCCTCGTCAAGCGGGTCGCTACCGACAAGCAACCTCGTCGCGGACTAGCCGCAGCTCGCTTAAGTTGTTGTGCGGACTCGAAACAAAGTAAGGGCGCGACTAGTCACAATTTGGTTCCTCCGCGCACAGGTTTTCCATACAAAGTACTCATCGTTCGAGGAAGATAACTCAAAAGTTTAAAACTGGTCGCTTAAACTTAGCAACTTAGCTTTTCTGTTGTCCATTTTCCGGCAAGGCGACGATTCCTCGAGCGACGCTTGTCGGCCCACATCCTTATCTCCTCCTCTCCTCCCCCCGGTTAACTTGTGGGTGGATGAACCTTCTTCTTGTTTGAGAAGAAAGAAGAGAAAAAGAAAGTTGTGAAGCCTAATGGCTCATTGTCGCTTACCGGGTGCGGGTGCTACACAAGATTGTTAGTAAACACATGCATATATTATTATGAAAGCATGTATTAACAAAAATGTGCGCAACCATAGGCTTTACTGATGCATCGGGTCTGCGCTCGCTTTGTACAAAGGATTACATGCAACAGCGGCAAGACTTGTACAAAAGGGTGGTTGCCGGAACGGATTCCGGCAACCGCGCCTCATGGGTAAAACTTACGAAGATGCTCTATGTTCCAGGAATTGCTCACCGGAAAGCCGTCTTCGGTCTCAAGGCGGACAGCGCCGGGCCTAGTGACTCGGTTTCCCCGATAAGGGCCTTCCCACTTCAAGCGCCAACTTGTTGGAATTCTTGGCGGATTGAACGCTACCGAAGAACAAGGTCGCCTTCCTCGAAGCTTTTGGCATTAACTTTATGCGGCTATGGTAGCGACGCAAAGCTTGCTGGTAACGAGCAGCTCGTGACAAGCTCGAAGACGATCTTTCCTCGAGGAGCAAAGCGTCATCTTATTGCAGCTGCTCTTGCTCAAGCTCATCATAAGCGAGCACTCGAGGTGACCCAGATACGAAGTTCCGTGGGGAGAACTGCCTCGCCCGTAGACTAGAGCAAAGGGTGTCCGCCGCTGGCTCGATTTGGCGTCATTCCGATCGACCAAAGAACCACCGCAGCTCCTCGATCCAGTTCCTTCCGCACTTGTGCAGCCTGTCGAAAGTGTTGGTCTTGAGTCCTCGCAGCACTTCAGCTTGCTCTCTCTGCTTGACCGTTGCTTCTCGGATGAGCAACGGAAGCAAAGCAGATCTTGGCGCCAAGATCTTGGGCGTACTGCATGAAGGTGCGACTCGTGAACTGCGTACCGTTGTCGGTGATGATCCGGTTAGGAATCCCAAAATGGCAAACAATTGACCTGAAGAAACTTGACGGCCGATCGTGCTGTCACCTTCCTCATCGGGTTCCACTTCCGCCACTTTGTGAACTTGTCGATTGCGACGCATAAGTACTCAAAGCCCCGACAGCTCGGGGAAGGGGCCGAGGATGTCGAGCCCCTGCACCGAGAAGGGCCAGGATAAAGGTATCGCCCGGAGAGCTTGAGCTGGCTGGTGTATCTGTCTTGAATGGAACCGCACGCTTCACACTTGGTTACTTGTGCAATTGCATCCTCGAGGGCTTCGCCGAAGAAACCTTGCCGGAAAGCTTTGCCAAGTGCTCTTGGCGCCAATGTGGTGACCACATATGCCTCCGTGTATCTCTCGCCAACAGTCATTCCATCTTCCCGCAAATACACTTCAATTTCACTCCGCTGAGTCTTCTTCTGCATGTGATGTTGTCAACAAACTGGTACATACTTGACTGCCGGGCTACTTTTTCCGCTTCTTCTTGCTCTTCGGGAAGTTCTCCTGTCTGAAGGAAATGGACGATCTGCTATGCCCAAGTTGGAGCCTGTGGCTCGACAACAAGGACTAAAGGCTCATCTATCACTGCGGGACCATCAGCTTCTACGGCAAGGACCTGCGGGTCCGCCGGAGCTCGATGCTCCTCGTCAAGCTTGCCGGAGCTAAGCTTGTCGGGAGCGTTTGCTTCAACGATACAAACTGCATGGTTTGTAGGAGCAGACTGCTCCTCAGTGATATTTGTGTTGGTTTTAGGGACCTTCTTGGCGGCGGCTTCAGAGAGCTCTGCCGGGAAGTAGTCGCCGGAAACCAATTTTCTCTTCTTGCTCTGTCCAGTTGATGGTGTCACGGTTGGCTGAGTTAGCTTGAGCACAAAAATCCCTGGTTCCACAGGTAACTTAAGTGCGGCACATTTGGAGAGGCCATCAGCTATATCATTCTGCGCTCTTGGAACGTGTTCCATTTGCGTGCCTTCAAAGTGCTCTTCCAGCTTCCTCACTTCATCGACGACGCTTCCATCAACGGACTCGTAGGCTTTGTTCACTTGGCGGACGACAAGTCGTGAGTCTCCCCGACAATGAGCTTCTTAATCCCAAGGTCCACTGCAATCCCGAGACCGGCAAGCAAGCCTTCATACTGCAGATTGTTTGTTGGTTGTTCCTTGGGAAAGTGCATCTGGACTATGTACTTGAGGTGCTCTCCGTGGGTGCGATAAGCAAGACGCCAAAGACCGGCGCCTTTGCAGCGAGAAAGCACCATCAAAGTACAACAGCCACTCTTTATTTGCCTCCTTGACGGGGATGCTTGTCTCCTAATCTCTTCATCCTGCGTTGGCGCCCACTCTGCTATGAATTCTGCCAATGCCTCGCTTCGATAGTTGGAGTGCTCTCGAACTTGAGACCAAAGCTTGACAGTTCCAGCGCCCACTCAACATTCCTGCCAGTTGCTTCTGGATTTTGCAAAATTCTCTTCAGTGGAAAGCGAGTGACAACTGTTATCTCATGTGCTTGGAAGTAATGGCGCAGCTTCCTCGAGGCCATGAGGAGGCCGAAAAGCAGCTTCTGCACACCAGAGTACCTCGATCTAGCCCCCGCAGAAGGGAACCGACAAAGTACACCGGGCGCTGCACCATCTTCTTCCGTATCTAGTCGCACCTCGCGCTGATCCGTCCTTGTCGGGACCAGAGCTTGACGGCGGCTTCCACCGCTCGTCGCTGGACGCACCTGCCTCGGTTGCCGGCTCATCATCTGCCTCCCTCTCCGCTACTAACGCAGCACTAATCACTTGATTGGTCGCTGCTATATACAGCAGCAACTTCTCTTGTGGTTTAGGTGCGACGAGTATTGGAGTGGAGGACAGGTATCTCTTCAAGTCCTGCAGCGCAGCCTCCGCTTCGGGAGTCCATTTCATTGGACCTACCTTTTTCAAAATCTTGAAAAACGGCAGGGCGCGCTCAGCAGACTTAGAGATGAACCTGCTAAGAGCAGCCACGCAACCGGCAAGCTTCCTGACATCCTTGACGTGTTTTGGTGCTTCGATCTGCTCGATGGCCTTGATCTTGTCGGGATTGGCTTCAATTCCTTGCTGAGATACAAAGAACCCGAGAAGCTTGCCGGAAGGGACTCCAAACACGCACTTCTCGGGGTTGAGCTTGAGGTTGATCTTGCGCAGGTTTGTAAACGTCTCATCCAAATCTCGAACCAAGGTTGCCTTGTCTTTGCTCTTGACCACTATGTCATCCATGTAGGCTTCTACATTTCTGTGTATCTGTGGTCCAAAAGCATCATGGACTACCCTTGCAAAGGTTGAACCAGCATTCTTCAAACCGAAAGGCATCCGTATAAAGCAGTACGTGCCACATGGTGTGATGAATACGGTTTTCTCTTCATCCTCTTCTGCCATGAAGATCTGATGATATCCTGAATATGCATCAAGAAACGAAAGCAGATCGCACCCGGGCCAGGGAGTCAACAATCTGGTCGATACGCGGCAAGGGAAATGGGTCCTTGGGACAAGCTTTATTAACGTCTGTGAAGTCAATACAAAGTCTCCATTTCCCATTAGCCTTGCGTACCACTACCGGAATGGCCAACCACGTGGGGTGGAGGACTCCTCTGACAAGCCCTGCTGCTTCCAATTTCTTGATTTCTTCTGCTATGAATTCTTGGCGCTCCACTGCCTGTTTCCTAACTTTTTGCTTGACGGGCCGCGCTTGAGGACAGACAGCTAGGTGGTGCTCAATTACCTTCCTGGGAACACCGGGGATGTCAGATGGTTTCCATGCAAACACATCGACATTCGCCCGCAGGAAAGCAACGAGCTCACCTTCCTATTTAGGATCAAGCGTGGCACTAATGGTGTAGTTACCGCCAGTGCCGTCTTCCTTGGCGGGCACCTTCTTGGTCTTTGGCGGAGCTGCCATCGTCTTGTTGCACTTGCCGGTGGAGCTCGATGGTGCGTCCTCGACGGTAGCGCAGCACTCCGAAGAGGTGCGCTTGCCGGAGTGGGCAACAGAGCTCTTGCCGGACCTGGTGGTCTTCTTCCCCCCGGGAGTTTCAGCGGCAAGTGGTTTGCTATTTGGCGCTGCTGCTGCATCCCGGTAAATCTCGTCGGCGCAGATAAGTGCATCCTTCTTGTCGCCATGGACAGAAATGACGCTTATCGGGCCGGGCATCTTGAGTAGGTTGTAAGCATAATGAGAAGCGGCCATGAACTTGGCGAGCGCCGGACGGCCAAGTATGCCATTGTAGGGCAATGGGAAATCGGCGACGTCGAATGTGACCCTCTCTGTTCTGAAGTTGAGTTCGCTGCCGAATGTCACCGGCAACGTGATCTTCCCCTTGGGCTTGCTCCTTCCTGGGTTGATTCCTTGGAAAGTACCAGTTTCTTCGAGCTCGCTGTCAGGGATTTGAAGCTTCTGGAGCACTGCAGAGGAGATCAAATTCAGGCCGGCCCCGCCGTCAACCAGCATCTTTGTGACCTTGAGGTTGCGGATGGTTGGTGAGACCAACATCGGCAAGCACCCGACCGCAGTGATGCGATCAGGGTGATCCTCAATGTCAAAGATGATGGGCGTGCCGGACCACTTCGTAGGTTTGCGTGACTCTATGGATGGTTCTGCTGCATTGACCTCACGCATCCATTGCTTGAGTTGGCGGTCCGAGGTATGCAGAGACGCACCACCGTCGACGCAAAGGACCTCTGTTGCCTTTTGAAACTCATGCTCATCAGCTTCATGGTCTTCATAATCCTCATCTTCATCTTCATCTTCTTCCTGGTCGCGGCCACGGGGAGGTCTGTCTCCTTGCCGCTGCTTGGCCTTGCTGGCGCCCTCCCGACCGGGTCTCTTTTACTTGCACACCTGCACCTTCTTGGGCCTTCTCCTTGTCTCGCCGTCAGATTCAGCTTTCAGAGCTCAACAAGCTGCTCGACTTTTTTGCAGCTTTGGAGATCGTGGCCCTTAGTGCGGTGGATTTTACAGTACTGCTTGTTGGAGCCGTCAGGCTTGTCGGCGGCCGCCACAGCTTGGCGGTCGGCGTCAGCGGCAACCTCCTTGCCGGAGCCACCGGTCTTGGCTTTGTTGGCGGCACCATCCTTGCCGGACTGCTCGACAACTAGTACTTCTTGGCTTTTCTTCCTCCTATTGTTCCGCCGCCGGCTATTCCTTGCCGGGGCGGTCCCTTCGCTGTCAGACTCTGCTCCCACATTCTCTCCTGGGAGCCTTCTTCCTTCTTCTGCGCGTGCACACTTGTCGGCCAGGGCGTAGAGCTCGCTGACGTCTTTCACTTTGCACATCGCCATCTCCTCCCTCATCTTGCGATTTTGTACATTTTGATGGAATGCACTAATCACTACAGCAGGGTGGACGTCTGGGATGTTGTAGTGCACTCGACTGAATCTCTGGATGAATTTGCGCAGGGACTCCCCCTCCTTCTGGGCAAGCAGGTGGAGATCACTCTCCCGCCATGAGGCTTGTGGTCACCGTGAAGGCGCCAACAAACTGGTGGCACAAATCTGCCCAAGAAGAAATAGAGCCATCCGGCAAGTGCATGAGCCAAGATGTGACGTTTGGCTTGAGCACCAAGGGGAAGTAGTTGGCGAGGATCTTGTCGTCTCGTCCCCCCGCAGCTTGCACCGCGATGGTGTAGATGATGAGGAACTCCGATGGATGTGTCCTGCCGTCGTACTTCTCCGGCACATCTGGTTTGAAGTTCTTCTTGTCGGGCCACCGGACTTGCCGCAGCTCACGAAAGTGAACGCAGGGCAACTCATCACAGACGGCAAGTCGCCTGGTTCCCCTGGCGCATGCATATCGACGGTGGGCCCGGCGCGTTGGTCAGATTGACGACGCGCTTCTCTTCGGCGCTCGATACGGGTTCGAGCGTCCTCTTCTTGCCGCTCCCAAAGAACTTGGCGTTGGTCGCGACGAGCTCGTGGATCCGACGACGTCGTGGAGTCGCTGTCGAGGTGGATCCGGCGAGTCGGCGATCTTGGCCTTCGGGAAGGGGAGTGTACGGTGGTGCACCGCAAGTCTGCCGCCATCGGCTCGCGCTTTGTCGCCTGCCGCGCCGCTAAGCACTTGGTTGCCGGGACGTCGCCGTTGGCGAAACCGATGAGACTTTGAATTGTGGCCCTCCATTCGTCGACCTTATCGGCCGTTGGAGGGTAATCTAGGAGCAATTGAGCTCTTGCCAAGGCTTCCGCTGGTGTGGTTGGCGGCAACGGTGTACGGAGCGAAGAACGGGATGTGCTCGACTCCTAACCAAGTTAGAGGAGCAGCATCCCGCCTCAAATGACCGCATTCCCACTCGCATCGCATGCCGGGCGCA
This sequence comes from Aegilops bicornis, assembly GCA_021605145.1. NCBI lineage: Eukaryota > Viridiplantae > Streptophyta > Magnoliopsida > Poales > Poaceae > Aegilops > Aegilops bicornis. Next base: position 220,363,419 of record CM038674.1, on the reverse strand, counting down.
TGCGGGTCTCGAGGGCCTCGGGACCCTCCAGCTTGGCCTTGATCCAAAGAGCGTATGGCGCCACGAGTATCGTGGCGCTGTCTGTCCCGCGCCTCCTCTGATGGACGCGGTGCAGATTCGGACGCCGACGCCCGCGCCGCGTTGTCCTTGGACCTGGCGGCATCGTGGGCTCTCTCTCAACGACGCCGTCCCTCCGCCATGCTTTCCCCACCGCCGACGGGCTCCGGTGGTGGTGGGTTCGACGCGACGGCTCAGCTGCTGCCGACGGCTTCTTCTTGGCGCCATGTCGATTTAAGATGTCGGCGAAGTTGCTCAGCGACCACCGGATCAGGTTCACACAGCCTCGACGCCTTCTACCGGGCGCGCGCCAAAGATGTCGGGGGTGTGCTGGTCGTGCCCCACGAGCTCCTATGGGACCTTGGTCCCTTGTGGTTCGGAGGGGGGCGGAGATTGCACAAAGTGCAGATCGAGGCGATGCACTCGAGCGGATTTTACCCAGCTTCGGAGCTCTCCGGAGATATAATACTCCCTGCTGCTTTGTGGATTATCTTGTGTTCTTGCTAGGGAGCAATGCGGGCTACAAGACCTAGCGTGAGTGTGGTTTTCTATCGAGCCGAGCCGAACCCCTTCTACGTTGCCCCCGGGCCTCCTTTTATAGGCACAAGGGGTTACCACATATGGCAAGTGGACAAGGGTAAGGTAGTAAAAACATAGGTTGGTACACCGCTATGTACAAAGGTACAAAGAACCTATACCTAACTCTGACGGCGAGGGACAAGAGTCATCAATGCCCGTCTCGGTCGCCCGAACAGTGCAACAGGGACCGTTAAGTGCGCCTCCGTTCGCCACGATGGTAGCTTGTCAGCGCTGCTTGTCGCTACTGTCCGCTGGCTGCACAGCCCCCCGACACGCTGCCCTTGGGAGAGCCCGTGGTGACACGTTGGCGGGTGAGCTGGAGCGAAGATGAAGAGAGGTCGCCCGCCCGCAAGCGCCTTTGCCAAGCGGGAACCTTGTCGCTTGGGGGTTCGGGCGCCACAGCCTTCCCGGCAAGCTCCTCTTGCCGGGCCTTGTTTCTTTCGCTACCGAGTATTCTTCCCGGCAAGCTCCTCTTGCCGGGGTCTTGATTGCTTTGCTCTTGAATGGCTCCAAGGGAGCTACTGCCGGTCTTGGCGGCCATCAGGCCGGCCTGGCCTTGGGGCGCTGCGACTATCCGTGCACGAGTTCGGGGTACTAGGGTCCCCCTACTCTAGTACACCGACAAGACGCTCCAAGCAAAACTTATATCATGTGACGAATAAAAATATAGTTTCAAGTAAAATACCGATGGTTGTTAGAAGAAAGCGGGGATGCCACTCGGGGGCATCCCCAAGCTTAGTTGCTTGCTACTTATTTGAATATTATCTGTGGGTGCCTCGGGCATCCCAAATCTTAGCCTTTTGCTTATCCTTATTCCTTCATCCATCGTAAGATAATCCAAAACTTGAAAACTTCAATCACACAAAACTCAAGCAAAACCTTCGTGAGATTCGTTAGTATAAGAAACCAAACCACTACTATAAGTACTATAGAAAACCTATTATTATTTAGTTTTTCCATTATATCTACTGTATTCAAACTTCCCTATTGCAAAAACTCATCAAAGAAAATGATAGAATCATCAAAACAAGCATACAACTGAAAGTAAACAGAATCTGTCAAAAATAGAACAGTGTGTAGAAATCTGAAAAATTTGAATACTTCTGTAACTCCAAAAATTATGAAATAAATTGGTGGACGTGATGAATTTGTCTATTAATCCTCTGCAAAAATAATAAACTTAAAATCACTCTTCTGTAAAAAATGACAACGAATCTCATGAGCGCAAAAGTTTCTGTTTTTCAGCAAGATCAAATAAACTTTCACCCAAGTCTTCCCAAAGGCCCTGCTTGGCACAAACACTAATTAAAAAAAACACAATCATAACATTAGAATAATTGTGCTAACACACAAGAACAGAAATCAAAAAGCAAAAATAAAATTTATTCATTGGATTGCCTCCCAACAAGCACTATAGTTTTACACCCATAGCTAGGCATAATATTTCAATGATGCTCACATAAAAGATAATAACTGAAATACAAAGAGAGCATCATGTAGCATATGGCAAACAAATTTAAGTCTAACATAGTTCATATTCATAGTAATTTTATAGGAAAACAAATTAGCAAGACAAGCAAGATCTAGCATGTGCAAGGAAAAAGAAAGAGACGATAGCAATCTCGACATGAAGAGAGGTAATTTAGTAACATGAAAATTTCTACAACTATATTTTTCCCTCTCATAATAATTATATGGAGGATCATAAGCAAATTAAACAAAATAGCTATCACATAACATATTCTCAACATGATCTACATGCATGCAAAGTTGACACTCTTCCAAAATAGTGGCATTAACATTAACTAAAGTCATGATCTCCCCAAACCCACATTTACCAAGAAACTCATAAGATTGAACATCCTCCAAATATGTGGGATCTAAAGTTGACACTCTTGCAAACCCACTTTTAATATTATTGCAAACATTGCTTTCAACCTCATATTCATCATGGGGCTTAAATAAATTTTCAAGATCAAAACAAGAATCACCCCAATCATGATCATTGCAATAAGTAGTTGACATATCAAAATTTGCAACCCCAAGCTTGGGGTTTTGCATATTATTAGCATAATTGACATTAATAGAATTTATAGTAAAATCATAGCAATCATGCTTTTAATTTAAAGAGCTATCATGAATCACTTCATAAATTTCTTCATCACAATTTACTGATACGAATTTCAAGCAAAACTTCATAGAGATAATCAAGTGCACTCAAATCACTAGCAACTGGTTCAACATAATTGGATCTCTTGAAAAGAGTACTAAGTGGATGAGGATCCATCTCAATATATTTTTAGCAAGCAAAGATGCAAGCAAATAGAAGGCACATGGCAACACAAGCAAACATGAGATCTGACGAGAAATAGGCAAACGAAGAAGAGGGCGAATAAAATGGCAAACTTTTGTGAAGTGGGTGAGAGGAAAATGAGAGGTAAATGGAAAACAATGTAAATTGCGAGGAGATGAGATTTGTGATTAGGAACCTGGTTGATGTTGAAGATCCTCCCCGGCAACAACACCAGAAATTCCTTTTGATGTCTGCTAGACCTACGTCGGTATTTCCCCAAAGAGGAAGGGATGATACAGTATAGTGACGGTAGGTATTTACCTCAGTGATGAGACCAAGGTTATCAAACCAGCAGGAGATCCTACTCACACCACGTTAACAACACCTGCACACAAATAACAAATGCTCGCAACCAGACGTGTTAAAGGGGTTGTCAATCCCTTTCGGGTACGGCGCCTCAAGTAGGCAAATAACATGAGGTAAAAAGTGATAGATAGGATAAATAGATCACGGAACAAATAAATTGCAGAAAGATATATTTGTATTTTTGGTTTAATATACCTGAAAATAAATGCAAGAGAAAATAGATCGCAAAGGAAAATATGATGAAAAGAGACCTGGGGGCTGTAGGTTTCACTAGTGGCTTCTCTCGAGAAAAATAGCAAACAGTGGGAAAACAATTACTATTGGGCAATTGATAGAACTTCAAATAATCATGACGATATCCAGGCAATGATCATTATATAGGCATCACGTCCAAGATTAGTAGACCGACTCCTGCCTACATCTACTACTATTACTCTACACATCGACCGCTATCCAGCATGCATCTAGTGTATTAAGCTCATGAGAAAACGGAGTAATGCAATAAGAACGATGACATGATGTAGAAGAAGATCCGTTTATCTATTGCGGCAGATATAGATCTCATCTTGTTATCCTTAGTAGCAACGATACATACGTGTCGGTTCTCTTTATGTCACTGGGATCAAGCACCATAAGATCGAACCCACTACAAAGCACCTCTTCCCATTGCAAGATAAATAGAGCAAGTTGGCCAAACAAAACCCAAATATCGGAGAAGAAATACGAGGCTATAAGCAATCATGCAAATAAGAGATCAAAGAAGACTCAAATAACTTTCATGGATAAAAACATAGATCTGATCTTAAACTCAAAGTTCATCGGATCCCAACAAACACACCGCAAAAAGATTTACATCATATGGATCTCCAGGAGACCATTGTATTGATAAACAAGAGAGAGAGAGAGAGAGAGAGAGAGAGGAAGCCATCTAGCTACTAACTACGGACCCATAGGTATACAAAGAACTACTCACGCATCATAGGAGAGGGACCAATGGAAGTGGTGAACCCCTCCATGACAGTGTCTTGATTGGATCTTGGTGGTTCTAGACTCTGCGGTGACTGGACCAATATTTCGTCGACTCCCCTAGGATTTCTGGAATATTTGGGTATTTGTAGAGCAAAGAGGCAGTTCGGGGGGCACCTGAGGTGGGCACAACCCCCCAGGGCGCACCTGGGCCTCCTGGCACGCCCTGGTGGGTGCTGCTCCCCTCGAGCAGGCCCTCAGGTGCTTCCTTGGCCCATTGGCTTGGTTCTGGCCCAAAAAAATCCTCTAGGAGTTGCGTTGCATTTGACTCCATTTGATATTGATTTCCTGCATTGTAAAAAACATGCAGAAAACAACAATTAGCACTGGGCAGTATGTCAATAGGTTAGTACCAAAAAATGATATAAAATCTTTACCTAATAATAAAGCAAATTGGTTTTCTTTCGTCCGTCATGGCATTTTTCAGAAAAGTCCCTCTATTTCAGATAATTGAACCCGCAATACTGTTTTAAGTTAAAACGAATCTTTTTTTTCATATTTTACACAAAAGTCCCTGTGTTTTGTTGAAATCAACCCGCAGTCCATATTTAAGTCACACCCGAACCGTTATTTTACATTTTTCGAAACCCCCTGATGTTTTAGGTAATTCATCCATGGATCATATTTAAGTCAAACAATGTTTTTTTAAATCATCCATATATTTTAGACCGTAACTCCGATTTGAACATGTTATATATGAAATTTGATTAAAAAATATGTAGAATATGAATATGAGATTATTTTCACATGTTAAGTATTTTGAAATATTATTTTGGAATGTATTTAAGTCAAATAAATGATTTTCTAAATTATCTGTATCTTTTAATCCATAACTTCAATTTTAACATATTATATATGAAATGTTATCTAAAAATTATGTGGATTCTAAAGATGATGTTAATTTTACCTGTTAAATATTTTTAAAATATCATTTTGGGAGCAAACTTATAATTTAGAGCGTAAGATCCGTTTTCCTTTCATACCGGCGGCGACCCGAGTTGCAAATAAACACCCCACTATAACAATATAGGGAAAAGAAAACATCGATAACTACACATGCATACCTCTGAAAAATGTCGCAGGGGAAAACAATAGATTTCTCATCGTGAGAGTGAGAGAGAGAGAGGGAGGGAGGAAGGGAGAGGGTGGAGAGAGGGAGAGAGAGACGCCTTAGGCTTAACGAAACGACTCCTTGGCGATCGATCGCTGGAGCGATCGATTCCGACCGTGCTCGTCGCTCCACCTATTCCCTTTCCCTTTCTAGCCTTTTTCCTTTTCTGGAAAAGCCCAGCCGTGCACAATTCCCTTTTCCTTTTCCATCCCCCCTTCTCCGTGCGCCAATTCCCTTTTCCTTTTCCATCCCCTCCTCCTCCGCCGCAGCTGCCCTGCTGCTTCCCCTCCCCCTCCTCACCGAGGCGCCTCACGAGCACCGCGAGGGAGGTGGCTAGTGCGGCGAGGCGTCGCGCCAGCACGAGCGCCGCGAGGTCAAAGGGAAGCAGCAGGCAATACGTCGAGGCGCAGCAACCGCACGGGCTCCGCGAGTTCCAGGGCCGGAAGCGGCCAATACGGCGAGGCGGTGCCTGTCTGGCGGCCGTACGGCCTCCGCCGCGTGCGCGACCTTGCTCCTGCGCCTCCTACCCGGGCTGGACCTCCCCCCGTGCGTCGTCCCCACCCGCATCACCAAGCTTCCCAACGGCGTCCGCGACTCCGCGTCGCCTCCGAGGATGTCCAGGTACTACCCACCTCTCCCTCCCCTCTTCCTTCCGATGAGTCCATGGCTGACAGCGGCACCGTCTCCGAGCTCACGAACACCTGGATTTGACAGGGGGCAGCACATGGATGGCGAATTTGGCCGCTCTGCTCTGATGATGCCGTCAGAGCACAACTTGCTCGTTTTCAGCATGAGGAAGAAGATGATTTAAATGTTTTGGAAGTACTAATCCAGTGAGGATGGTGGACAAGAAAATATAGAAGGAATGTGTATGTCAAAACTGAAGAAAAGCAGACCACCTTGGTGGCTCTGTTCTCACAAAAGAAGATTCTTTACAGTTTCACACAAAATCGGATTTTTGCCAGCAACTCATCCACCTTGGTCTCATCTTTCGTTGACGACGGAGCATCACGTAGCGGTATCTCTGCGAAAATCTATAGAAGTATCGGAACCGGCTGTGGATATGGGAAAAAGAAAATCCCTAAAATGCATCTCTGAAACAATGGCATTTTTTCAGTGAATGAACTAAGAATAGCAGTTCATTTATATTCTGTAGGGGGATAGCAGGTGCCACTGTTCCAGAATGTACTAATTCTCTGAAAATTGATTTGTTTTCTGTAGCAAGTTGTCGTATGAATTTCAAAAAGGAACTATTCTCTGAAAATTGTTTCGTATTTCTGTAGAAATTTATTGTATGGATTCTGAACACTGTTCAAGGAAATCAGCAGCTGCCATTGTTCAGAGAGAATTTGTACATTCTCTGAAAATCGTTTTGTTTTTCTGTAGCAAGTTAATGTATGAAATCTGAATTTGTTCAAAGAAATCAGCAGCTGCCCTTATTTTACATCAGTTTACCCCCTCTTAGTAGAAAGGAACAACTCATTTCTCTCGCTACTCCTAATTTTGTGTTGTGCTTTTGTGTAGGAGGAGGAATTGATTCTCAGACCACAAAAACAACAAAACAACAGGGATGATGTTCAGGTTTACATATCTCCATAGAGAATCAGAACCGGCTGTGGATGTGGGAAAAAGAAAATCCCTAAATGCATCTCTGAAACAATGGCATTTTTTCAGTGAATGAACTAAGACTAGCAGTTCATTTTTATTCTGTTGGGGGAATCTATTTTGGACGAAATTCTGAACACTTTTCAATGAGATAGCAGCTGCCACTATCTCAAGATGTACTATTTCTCTGAAAATCGCTTTGTTTTTCTGTAGCAAGTTGTCATATGAATTCTGACAGCAAACTGTCATTTGTTCAAGAAGGAATTATTTTCTGAATTTTTTTTGTATTTCTGTAGCAATTTATTGTATGAATTCTGAACACTGTGCAAGGAAATCAGCAGCTGCCATTGTTCAGAGAATGAGCTAATTCTCTGAAAATCGCTTTGTTTTTCTGTAGCAAGTTAATATATGAAAACTGAATATTATTCAAAGAAATCAGCAGCTGCCATTATTTTTACATCAGTTTACCCGCTCTTAGTAGAAAGGAACAATTCATTTCTCTCGCTACTCCTAATTTTTTGTTGTGCTTTTCTATAGGAGGAGAAATTGATTCTCAGATCACAAGAACCACAGAGCAGCAAGGGTGATATTCAGGTTGACATATCTCCATAGACAATCTAACTCAGACAGGATGAGTAAGAGATGAAAAACTTCAATTGAAAGCACCGCAAAGGTATATAAGCAATGGTAACATCATTTGAAGAACATCCCTTTCCTCTTTTTTGTTCACTTCAAGCTTCTTTCTCACTCTGAATTTTCCATATTTTTCATTCTGTGGCAGCCCAAGAATAGTACCAATGGGCTCGACATTGGTTGAACATAGGGTTCTTGGCAAGAGCATGCAAGTGTATGGCCTGTTCACACCGAGACGAGCACGTGACACCATTCCCACCCTGTCTTAGCGTAACGCGAGTCGAGGCGGACGTCGTCGCGGTAGCGACGGCGGACGCCGAGACGAGCACGTGACACCATCGCCTCCCTGTCTTAGCGTAACGCGAGTCGTGGCGGACGTCGTCGCGGTAGCGACGACGGACGCCGAGACGAGCACGTGACACCATTGCCACCCTGTCTTAGCGTAACGCGAGTCGAGGCGGACGTCGTCGCGGTAGCGACGACGGACGCCGAGACGAGCACGTGACACCACTGCCACCCTGTCTTAGCATAACGCGAGTCGAGGCGGACGTCGTCGCGGTAGCGACGACGGACGCCGAGACGAGCACGTGACACCACTACCACCCTGTCTTAGCGTAACGCGAGTCGAGGCGGACGCCGCCGCGATAGCGACGACGGACGCCGAGACGAGCACGTGACACCAGTGCCACCCTGTCTTAGCGTAACGCGAGTCGAGGCGGACGCCGTCGCGGTAGCGACGACGGACGCCGAGACGAGCACGTGACACCACTGCCACCCTGTCTTAGCGTAACGTGAGTCGAGGCGGACGTCGTCGCGGTAGCGACGACGGACGCCGAGACGAACACGTAACAGTACTACCACCCTGTCTTAGCGTAACGCGAGTCGAGGCGGACGTCGTCGCGGTAGCGACGACGGACGCCGAGACGAGCACGTGACACCACTGCCACCCTGTCTTAGCGTAACGCGAGTCGAGGCGGACGTCGTCGCGGTAGCGACAACGGACGCCGAGACGAGCACGTGACACCACTGCCACCCTGTCTTAGCGTAACGCGAGTCGAGGCGGACGTCGTCGCGGTAGCGACGACGGACGCTGAGACGAGCACGTGACACCACTGCCACCCTGTCTTAGCGTAACGCGAGTCGAGGCGGACGTCGTCGCGGTAGCGACGACGGACGCCGAGATGAGCACGTGACACCACTGCCACCCTGTCTTAGCGTAACGCGAGTCGAGGCGGACGTCGTCGCGGTAGCGACGACGGATGCCGAGACGAGCACGTGACACCACTGCCACCCTGTCTTAGCGTAACGCGAGTCGAGGCGGACGTCGTCGCGGTAGCGACGACGGACGCCGAGACGAGCATGTGACACCACTGCCACCCTGTCTTAGCGTAACGCGAGTCGAGGCGGACGTCGTCGCGGTAGCGACGACGGACGCCGAGACGAGCACGTGACACCACTGCCACCCTGTCTTAGCGTAACGCGAGTCGAGGCGGAAGTCGTCGCGGTAGCGACGACGGACGCCGAGACGAGCACGTGACACCATCGCCTCCCTGTCTTAGCGTAACGCGAGTCGAGGCGGACGTCGTCGCGGTAGCGACGATGGACGCCGAGACGAGCACGTGACACCATTGCCACCCTGTCTTAGCGTAACGCGAGTCGAGGCGGACGTCGTCGCGGTAGCGATGATGGACGCCAAGACGAGCACGTGACACCACTGCCACCCTGTCTTAGCGTAACGCGAGTCGAGGCGGACGTCGTCGCGGTAGCGACGACGGACGCCGAGACGAGCACGTGACACCACTGCCACCGTGTCTTAGCGTAACGCGAGTCGAGGCGGACGTCGACGCGGTAGCGACGACGGACGCCGAGACGAGCACGTGACACCACTGCCACCCTGTCTTAGCGTAACGCGAGTCGAGGCGGACGACGTCAGCGTAGCGACGACGGACGCCGAGACCAGCACGTGACACCATTCCCACCCTGTCTTAGCGTAACGCGAGTCGAGGCGGACGTCGTCGCGGTAGCGACGACGGACGCCGAGACGAGCACGTGACACCACTGCCACCCTGTCTTAGCGTAACGCGAGTCGAGGCGGACGGCGTTGCGGTAGCGACGACGGACGCCGAGACAAGCACGTGACACCATTCCCACCCTGTCTTAGCGTAACGCGGGTCAAGGCGGACGTCGTCGCGGTAGCGACGACGGACGCCGAGACGAGCACGTGACACCACTGCCACCCTGTCTTAGCGTAACGCGAGTCGAGGCGGACGTCGTCGCGGTAGCGACGACGGACGCCGAGACGAGCACGTGACACCATTCCCACCCTGTCTTAGCGTAACGCGAGTCGAGGCGGACGTCGTCGCAGTAGCGACGACGGACGCCGAGACGAGCACGTGACACCACTGCCACCCTGTCTTAGCGTAACGCGAGTCGAGGCGGACGTCTTCGCGGTAGCGACGACGGACGCGGACACGAGCACATGACACCACTACCACCCTGTCTTAGCGTAACGCGAGTCGAAGCGGACATCGTGACACCAGTGCCACCCTATCCAAAAATGATTTTCAAAAGATATTCAAAATATCTTCTAAAATTTAATTACACAAAATGTTAAATAAGGACACAACAAAATGTTTTTGTTTTTAATAAGTTGTCATGTTTTTCAAAAAATATTCATGATTTCCAGAAAAATCACAAATTTAAAAAGTTTGTTCAGAATTTTTAAAATATGTTCTTACTTTGGTAATTTTGTCATTAATTTGAAAAAATGTTCATAGTAGATCTATTTAATGAGCATTGCCGTTTCAATCAAAAAGTTGTGGATCAATTCAATTGAGCATGCTATTTTTTCTTAATAAAAATATATTTCATGGACAAATTAGATCAAAGGGAAAAGAAGGATATGCTAATGTATTTTTGTGTACACAAGTAGCAATTATTTTTTGTTGAAAGTCGTAGTTTATTTCAATTAGAAGTGTAATTTCCCGCCAACTATTGTCCCTGAAAAACCGCTGGGCCAGAAAGGGAATAGGCGAAATAGAAAAATACAGGCCCAAAAGGAAAAATATGGAAAGGGAATAGAGCCTAGGGGTTGTATTGGGCCAGCGCTGGGCCAAACTCACGGACAGGTAGAGCGCTCACAGCCAGAATCGATCTCCAAAGGGAATAGGACGCACGCACCGGTTCGATAAGTTGTCGTCTTGCTGTCGGATCGCCCTGGTCGGAAATCGAGCGCGCCGACTGGGAGGCGCGCGCGCGCGCGCTTTAGCCACGCCCTAGGATTAAACATATTCAAACACATTTTTTTTGTTTTGTGTGAACACCGAGGCCATCGCCGTCGAGGGTGAGAAGGAGGATAAGCGGCAACACAAATATGATGCCTCGCAAAAATAAAGGAGATGGACCTATTGTGGCCTTGGGTGATGGTTGTTGGGTTAAGAGTGTGTGTTATGTTTTCTATCCCGTTGCAATGCACGGGCTCTTTTGCTAGTGACTATAAAATGATTTTAAAACATCCAATAATGATAATATAACAGCATGGAACAATAAAAATTATAGATACGTTGGAGACGTATCAGGCATCAAGGCACGTATTGTATTGTTGCCACCGAGGATAACAAGATGGGTTTTTCATCATATTGCTTGAGTTAATTCGTCTACATCAGTTCATGTTGCTTAATGCGTCACTCCATTCTTTATGAACTTAATACTCTAGATGCATGCTGGAAGCAGTCGATGTGTGGAGTAATAGTAGTAGATGCAGGCAGGAGTCGGTCTACTTGACATGGATGTGATGCCTATGTTCATGATCATTACCTTAGATATCATCATAACTATGCACTTTTCTATCAATTGCTCAGCAGTAATTCGTTCACCCACCGTATTATTTTCTATCTTGAGAGAAGCCACTAGTGAAACCTATGGCCCCTGGGTCTGTTTTCCATATTATTGAATCTCTTTTACATCTTGCTAGTTTCTGATCTACTATTTTTCAATCTTTAATTTCCAATCTATAAACCAAAAATACCAAAAATATTTACTTTACCGTTTATCTATCTCTATCATATCTCACTTTTGCAATTAACTGTGAAGGGATTGACAACCCTTTATCGCGTTGGGTGCAAGTTGTTGATTGTTTGTGCAGGTATTCAGTGACTTGTGCGTTGTCTCCTACTGGATTGATACCTTGGTTCTTAAAACTAAGGGAAATACTTATGCTACTTTGATGGATCACCCTTTCCTCTTCAAGGGAAAACCAACGCAAGCTCAAGAGGTAGCAGGCTTCTTCAGCCTTCCTCTTTTTGATCTCATCAAGCTCTCTTTTCAGGGCCTTCCAGTGCTTTTCTGCCACCCTTGCTGTCTCGTCACTCTTGCATGCTTCATCTATTATTTCAGCTTAGTTCTTGGTCAATACAATGTGCCTCACGGAGTCCATGGTTGCCTCTGGTCTGTCATCATGCACAGCCAAAACAGCATTTGATGTTTGTGGCCCCAATGCACCGTCAGCGTCCCAAGTCCATCACCGTCATATGAAATGGCGGGGCAATCGTGTGACCGCGTGCATGTCCATTATTTTGAGTATGTGGCAGCAAAGAATCCCGCCCCATTCATATTTGCAGCATTGGCAGTAGTATTCACCTTCATTTATTGAGGCCTTCACAAAGTAGTTTCTTCCCTTGTCCGAGTCTTCAGGTTCTAAATCGGACATGCCCATGAGAGTACACACCTTGAATGTATGTTCGTCAACCTGGTAAGCTGTGTACATGCTAGCAAGCTTTATTTCTTCCTGGAATCTGCATGTTTTGTGCTCGTTAAATTCTTACATTTTTTTGTAGCACCTTTTGTTGAGGTAGGTCATAACATAGCAAACGTATTGAAATCAACGATGGCAGAGAAAGCTATTTTTCACATATTTTTTTGTATTGTTTACTTAACATGGCAAATGTAGTTTCTTTCACACGGCAACTACAGTTTATTTAACATGGCAACTATAGTTTCTTTCATTTGGCAACTACAGTTTCTATCACATGGCAAATGCAGTTTATTTCACATGGAAACTACAGTTTATGCGTCAAGTGTAATCATGGGCTATTTCACAAACGATCAGCATGCCAAAAGATGGCAACTACATTGCATTCTACATGGCTATTACTGTCTTCATGGTAGTGCAACTGCATCATGCTGTTCTCAATGCCCTTGAGTTCATCTTACATGTGAAATACAGTTTGCAATATACATGGCAATTATACTACATCCCACATGGCAACTGTCGTGGATTTGTCATGGCAGATGTCCTTAGTGTCAGGACTTAGTCATGAGGCCAACGCATCTATGTGGTAGCTTGAAAGGGTTGAGTGGGACCGAGAGACGCGAGGAGATCATCGAGGTGGGTTAACACACGAGACAAGATTTAGACAGCTTCAAGCCCCGGGAAAAATCATCCGGTAATAATCCTACATGCTGTTTGTGGCTAGGTATTATTCCGCATGCTCATGAGGGAGTTGTTGTGCAAGATGGCTCTCCTCTAGTTGTGTCTAGCCCTCATGATTATTTTTCGCCCCCTCTTGGGGTGCCCTGCCCCTCCTTATATAAGTTGAAGCGGCGGGTTACATGACTAGTCCTAGTAAGAATAGGATTACTCTATTTCAAGTGGAGTCCTAGTCTTGCTTCTTTTGTAAGGGAATATTCCTTATGCTTTCCTCTTAAGCCGGCCCACCGGACACGCAACTTGAGCCGGTCTTCTCATTAGCCGCATTCTAGGCCTTGGGCCTTTTATTCATCTAACCCGTCCTCCGGGTCACCAGTGATTTACTAGTCTCAGGCGGATCACCAGTGAGTCGCCAAACTCCAGACGGGTCATACATCCAACGGGTTACACCGTGGGGTATATTCCCGACATTAGCCCCCAGTTTGGCTTGGATTTATCCATGGTAAACTTATGCTACAAAATAAACACAAGAACAAATTTGATAGGTTGTGCCCCGGGTTAAAAGTTTTCCTGAACCGGCACCTGATCATCCTTAAGTCCTTGTCATTTCCTCCTGGATGCGTGTTCATGATCTCATAACAAATCTCCTTTAGCAGATATGTTCAAACTTTGCCAATGCAAAAAATCCGGGTCAATAGACCAGCTTCATAATCAATTTGTTGACATTGGTTTCTTGTAGAGAAATATTATAAGAAATAATCCGTTTGATTCAGTTTCAAAAGCTCCCGCTTAATAAAAATATTTTACTTAAGATATTCATCTGGTAATCCGCCCCCTTGAGGATGTAGAGGCTGGCGTGTTATAATTGCCAAAACTGTCGGCTTGTAAATATTGATAGCATTGGGTCATAACTGTTGCTAACACCAAGCTTTAAAGTGTACCTTCCTTATATGCATATCACTTGTAGCCCCCAAGTCTTAAGAAGGGAGCGTAGTTATATCTTAAGACTTTCTTCAATATAAATGTCGCAACCTTGAAGAAATCTGGGTTGTTCATCTCAGTCACTAGTCATAAACTGAATATTCCACATATATAGCCCCCAAGTGCGCGGGTTGTCATGCTTGCAGCAACCTGGGACTTGTAATTGCCTTATGCTCATAAAAACTTCAATCAGTGTGGCACCCAAGGGCTGAGTCATTATGCAATAATGAGCAGGGACTTTGCAGATATGATCATGTAGATTTGATCAGTAATTAATAACACCAAACGATGTAGCTCCCACGTTTCGGGTTACCTTTGAAAGGAGCAATTAGTAGCCCCCAAGGGTTGGCTCATCAGAATGTGATAGGTCGGGTCTTCATAAGGCAAGTTAAAAATGACCTTGCATTAGCCCCCAAGTGTCATGGTGCATGCTTGCAGCGACATGGGACTTCTATATTTGATATAATCATGATTTGAATAATGTAGCCCCCAAGTGTCGGGTCGTATGCCTGCAGCGACTCGGGACTATTCCTTCAATTGTAGAATTAATCATATCCATTGATAAATAAACAATAGCCATTGCGCTGAAGCGACTTTGAAAACCTCAATCATAATACTGGTTATTGATAACCATAGTAAAAATCCAGCCATTTTAGCTATTCGAGATTTGAATAATATAATCCGGTATGAAAACCACACTCATTCAGTATCATAATGAAAATCCAGCTAAGTTTGGCTATTAAAGATTTGAATACTTTATCCGATGACAAGTAAATCCGGAGTTAAATAGCCGGTGGCTCTTGGCCGATGATGACTTAATACGCGTCCATTGTAATCTGGGATTTTTGTAACCCGGCGGCTTATAGCCTTTGTAAAAATCAAGAACTGATGTAAGCCATAGCTTTGCATGTTCTGCACAAAGTTTAAACAACATATGCCATGACGACTTATCATCAAAAGCCAGGGCGGGTAATAACCCAAACATAAATAGTCTTATGCAATCATGGAAAAGACTAGAATTAAGGCCGTTCAAGCCTAAACATACTGGCGACTTAAAGTCAAAAGCCAGGGTGGGTTATCAATCCTCGCATATTTATATAACCAAGAAAATCATACCTGTAGAATTGGCTCATACTGCCGGCTTACATCACCATATGTAGTGAGGGTGATAATCCAAAGATTAATAAGTGCATGAATCCAATGGCGCAATCCAAAGTATACTGGCAACTTATCATCCAAATCCATGGAGGGTTATCAAACCTCGCATATTCATCCAACAATTATAAATATATACTTGGAAAATTGGCTCAAATTGCCGGCTTATATCACCACATCCAGTGAGGGTAACAATCCAATGATTTATAAGCGCATGATTCCAATGGCGCGATCCAAACTATGCCGGCGACTTAAAGTCCATAGCCAGGGTGGTTTACCAAAACCAAAATATTCATACCATTATTGAAAGACATACATGTAGATTAATACCATGGTGATGCCTTGATAATTATAATCTGGGGCCAGTATCAACCCGGAGTCATGAAATATCATCATTTTGAATGCTCAAGGAAAAATATCCTAACGACTTAAAGTCTGCTATCAGGGCGGTTTATGAAACCCAAAGATGCTCAATGGTGAGCCATATAATCAAGGCTACATGGCCTGTGAAATCAGTTCATACGGCTGGCTTAAAACATCATATGCAGCAAGATAACATCCCAAATACTTAGAGTGAAAATCTCCAAGTACATAATCAAAGCACACTGGCGACTTATCATCCAAAGCCAGGCTGGGTTATCCAAGCTCCGGATATACTCAAATATGAGTCATGAGGATTAGGCTACATGGCCTAAATCAATTTTAAACCACATACCAATATGGTACAAACATATGAACCCAAACAATGTTCAAAACAAATAGCAAATCAGGTAAAAACAAGGCCTTCATAGGCTGCCAAGACTTAATATTAAGTGCTGTTCAAGGACCGCACAACCATTGAGTTAATCGTTTATTCAAACCTATAAGCTGGGCCTCACATGACCAATAGCCATTTTAACCTTGACAAGTTCAGTGTCTTTATAAGATTGACTGTCAAGAGTACGGTGAGTCATTCCAGGATTACCGGGGCAGAGTGGCACACATACAAAGGCAGGATAACCCGGATTTTTGGTGAATATACCTGGCGTCCAAGCTGATCAAAAGGTTGAATATAGCTATGTTCATAGAACAGGAAGCCCCCAAGTGACCCATAACAAACCATCAAGGCAGGTTACCTATGTTTGAACTGCACATTACAACAAATTCTCTTTGGTAACTTTTAACTTAGGTAGAAAGCCCCCAAGTCATTTGCAACAAGGCGTATAAGCCGGATCAAATGGGTAGTCACAGCTGTGCTCAGTGAGCAGGAAGCCCCCATGTAATTTGTAACAAGGCGTGCAAGCCGGATCAAGAGGGTAGTCACAACTATGCTCAGTGAGTAGGAAGCCCCCAAGTGACCAATAATGTGATAAGCCAATAAGGCAGGATATCCATGTTTGAACCGTGCATCATGGCAGCAAGTTCTTTTTGGCAACCTCTAATTTTTCCTGAGAACTCGAACTTGCGAGAGATGGATTCTTTTTGAATCGTAATTTTAAACCGGATATTTGAGAGCTTCAAAGCTTTGTGAGAGACAGATTTCCCTTGAGCCGGATTTTAAACCGGAACTCTTCATGTTAAGCCAGAAATTTTCTGACGGCCTTTAAAGTTTCACCAATATAACAGTAGCCTCCGGGACCGGCTTATCTTCCCTCCAATGACCCGGAGTTCTTGAATCTGCTTAAAATGGCAACATTTACTGATCCATGTCCATGTAGCCCTGAGTTTTAAGACGACTCGAGGAGCTGGCTTAAGATTCTCCATATTTGACTATTATATACTCCCAGTATGAGTCGTTCAATAGCTCAGTGACATAACGGTCCCTTTTGTAGTAGACAACTTGTCCTGCATTAGAGAACGTGCAAGCCAGAGTAATTTCTCTTTGAAAGGAAGCAATATGTAATATAAAAATACACTGGATGGATTTAACCTGATATGTTAGGCCAGAAGTTATCCATCGTGGAGTTAATGATCACCACGGTGAAGCTGAAATCAATCATGTTTGAGTGGACCGTGGGAGCAGACAGATGAGCCACCCACGGTGTTGTAAGCCAGCGCGGACGGGCGAGTCAATCGCAGGCGCGGTAAGCCGCGCGGACGGGCGAGTCAACCACGTCATGTTGATGTAAATTGGGTCGTAGAAGCGGCGGCTTCCACATATGTTCGTCGAGCATCATGACATGGTTAGATGCTAGCGCATGATAATGGTTGCGTGAGCTATACATTCATGACACGACCATCGCTCTTGTAGTGAATAATTGTCCTGCATAAACAATATTGCAGACCAAGGCAGAGATAAACTGTTCTTTGATAAAAACTAGACTTAGATGGATATCACCTGATGATTTCGTGTTCTGCATTGGAGGCAATTTATAGATGAAAACTATACTAGTAGTTGATTTTTGAGATGGGACGACTGGTCATGTCACCGCCTGGCGTCCTTGACCACTGTACTGATGTTCTGTTACTCACGAAGCTGAGTGCCTACTCGTGGCCGGCACCATGCATGTCGCGGCTTGCTCCACTTGGTGTGGCCTCACACATTAAAAACAATATCAAATGTTTCTGGACTTTGTACTGTTCCCTTGATTCCCCAAACGCCTGTGTAAACATGTGAGAGCCTGGCATTTATCTCAAGCATTGAGCTATTCTGGAATAAGAGATCATGGTTCTTAGCAGCCAACTGAGCGCAGGCTCAAGGTCTCTCGCTTGCATCGCTTCAAGTATTCCATACATCTCCTTCGCAATATCTGGATTAAAAGACTTCTCTAGGAGATTTGAGATATTTGCTCGAGGCAACATTCTGTTTCTTTTGACATCCTTCAAGTTGGATCGATGGCACCATTATGTTTAGCTTGGCCTTCAGTTCTGCAAGGATGGGTGAGCAGTCATAACTGTCCATGGTATCGGTATTCATCATCTGCATCTTCAATATGGTCAGCATCAACTTCATTCACTATCATTCAATATGTTCTGCAAGAAAATTACACACGCTTTTCAACAATTCGGTCAAGTGTCTTTCTTAAACTATCAATCTCCATTGTCATGCACCCAACTAAGCAGCACGGTTTTTGCACATCGCGACCAACTGTGGCGAAATGGCCAACTCGTGGCGTGGAAGAAGGGGAGCTCAGGTGAGCCTGCCGCCACAGTGGCAGAGGCGAGGCGGCACTGGGTGTAGCCGGCTCAATTCAGGGTGTGACGATGGAGGCAACCCGTAGCAGCGACTCAGCAGCATTACAGGCCGACTCCGGAGCTCCGGACCATGACAGCGGCAGAGACCACAACGATGGCTCAGCCACGGCAGAAATGAGTCAAGGTCTGGTGCGGGGGCAGCTTGGCGGGCCGCTGAAAGCGGCACAGACCACGGCGACCTGGGGACGAGGCGGCAGTCCAGCAAAACGGCACAGCTATGTGCTCGAAGAGGCCCTGGGGAAATAAAGCGAGGCGACCACAACGACGACTCAGCTTAGAGGTGATCCGACAACTCAACGCAGCAGAGACATCACCATGGACATGGGGCTCCTTGGCCGTGCAGGGCCGGCGGCCAGGGCTCGAGGCACAACGGCCTGGAAGCGGATGGAGCAGCGCGAGAGGCAGGCGGCTCAGTGAGGTCGCAGAGGCAGAGATGAACCGGGGGTCGCGGGTGAGCCGGCGTTGAAGTACAGCAACCAGCGCGCATCGGCGGGTCCACGGAAAAGGCAAGCCGGGCAGCTCGAGGCGCAGTCGCAGCTGCAGCAGAGACGGAGATCGCAGCAGCATCAAAGTACGAGTCCCTGTGACCCGATCCTCCTCCAGGTCGTACCGGTTGTGAGGGCGCAAACATCAAGGGACTTATGATGCCCTTTGTTTTTTCTTTTTGGAAAGATCTCGTCCAAAACAACCTTGAAATCCACATGGCACTCGATGCACTTTGTGACTTTGCTTGTTTAATCTCCACGCAAAGAGCGAAATGGTGAAAGGACGTCGTCTTTAGAAATCTGTCCGTCTCAGTGACTCGAAAAACAATTGCTGTCGGTCTATGCAACTCTTGAAAATCTATCCAGATTTGACGGATCGTCCGATCTCGGCGGCTCACACCATGCAACCGTAACTTTTTCTTCCATGTCAAATCTCATGTATGTCGGTCCGACTGCTCGTCATTGATACAATGCAGATCCTTCAAAAACTGGTTCCTCTTCATCCAAAAAATTATAAACTGCTCGAACCCTAGATGAGATCCCTTCAAGAACTCAACAACATCATGCGTATGCCCCACGGTGGGTGCCAACTGTCATGGATTTGTCACGGCAGATGTCCTTAGTGTCGGGAATTAGTCGTGAGGCCAACGCATCTATGTGGTAGCTTGATAGTGGTTGAGCATGAGCGAGAGACGCGAGGAGATCATCAAGGTGGGTTAACACACGAGACAAGATTTAGACAGCTTCGGGCCTCGGGAAACATCATCCGGTAATAACCCTACATGTTGTTTGTGGCTAGGTCTTATTCCGCATGATCATGAGGGAGTTGCTGTGTAAGCCGGCTCTCCTCTAGTTGTGTCTAGCCCTCATGATTATTTTTCACCACCTGTTGGGGTGCCTTGCCCCACCTTATATAAGTTGAAGGGGCGGGTTACATGACTAGTCCTAGTAAGATTAGGATTACTCTATTTCAAGTGGAGTCCTAGTCTTTCTACCTTTGTAAGGGAATATTCCTTATGCTTTCCTCTTAAGCCAGCCCACCAGACACGCACCTTGAGCTGGTCTTCTCAGAAGCCGCCTTCTGGGCCTTGGGCCTTCTTATTCATCTAACTCGTCCTCCGAATCACCAGTGATTTACTAGTCTCAGGCGGATCACTAGTGAGTCGCCAAACTCCGGACGGGTCATAAATCCGGCGGGTTACACCGCGGGGTATATCCCTGACAGCAACCACAACACATTCAAAATGGCAGCTACACTTTGTTTCACAACAAGAAGTAGCTAATATTTGTTTTTACAACTATAGAGTTTTTTATTCTAGTTTTTTCAT
This sequence comes from Aegilops bicornis, assembly GCA_021605145.1. Classification (NCBI taxonomy): domain Eukaryota; kingdom Viridiplantae; phylum Streptophyta; class Magnoliopsida; order Poales; family Poaceae; genus Aegilops; species Aegilops bicornis. The sequence continues at coordinate 220,343,198 of CM038674.1, read as the reverse complement.
TTAGTTTTGCATTCATGTGTTCACTACAGATGTCGACTTCAAACCAGGAGATATGGCAAACATATATTTTTAAGCATTTTTAATGTTGAATATGTCGTGTCATGCATGGCAAATAAGACTGTAAGATCATGCACTTACTTGTGAAATATCTTGTTGGTGTATATCTTGCTCATCTGCCTCTCCATTAAGGATGGCAATGGGTCGGGTTTGGACAGGGTTGAACAATATCTAATCCATATCCATATCCATGAAGATAGTCTTTGCCTAACCATGAAAATATCCATGGGTGAAAAATTGTGTCCATGTCCAAACCCGTCGGATATCCATACCCACTGGATATCCATTGGGTCCTCTCGAGACATATAAATAAGCCATAATACAATGTTAACATAAGCTCTTCCAATCTTCACCTCGTGGTAGGCTAGGCCTCACTTACGGTAAACATCAGCTTATGGAAAATCAACGCTCACTAACAACCAAATATACTTTAGGGTTTTTTTCTAATAGATGAGAATGACGAGTCATTTAACAAGGAGATAAAAATAAGAGAAGGGGTGTTGGAGTATGTTATGGATGCGATTGAATGTCAACTATTAAAAGTTATGATGGGGATTGTGCAATTTCTTTTGCATGTTTTAGATAACAAAGTGTAAAATTGCAGTGGGACATGTGACTGTGGGGTAGGGATAGAAGATTTTTGCCTAATAAGTCATAATACCGGGTCAGTTTTGGATATATCTCCGGGTACAAGACTATATCCATGTCCTACCCACAAGCAATCGGGTCGGGTTTGGGCACCACCCATGGACACAAAAGCATATCCAAACCCTATCCATTCGCGTCGGATATCCATGGGTATCCATGTTCATGGATAAAATTGCCATCCGTACTCTCCATCGGTAAATATGTTAGCAATTTAGGCTACTTGAGTGCGGTGTTTTCTTCTTGCTGTAGCTCAGATCCCAATATTTTTTGTTGCAAAGCTGAATATTGCTTGGCAAACTGCAGCAATGAGTTGCCAGGGCTCACGTAACGCTTCAAAACAGCATTGAACCCCTCGCTGCGTTGCGTAGTCTGCAGAAATGGAAAGAAGCACTGCATGAAGTAGGCCGGCACCTAGTACATTCACTTCTACCACAGGCTATTAAGTGTCTCGTTGTCTTGGACTTGGTAGGTTTCAATCATAGCCGTCCAGCTCCGTTCAAACTCCTCCATCGTCAAGCTGTGGTCCACACACAACTCGAATGCCTTGTGTAGCTCCGGACGGTCAGCAAAGAATGGTCCTAGCGTCTCTTCAGCCTTCTTAATAATATGCCACCTGCAGTGCCTGTGCACTACCAATAGAAAGACCTCCTCCAAGCCTCCACGCATGCTAAAATCCTGGTCTGTTATTATGTTCATCGGTGCAAGTCCATCCATGCACTCCAAGAAGGTTTTGAACAGCCAAGTGTAACCATCTGTATCTTTGTTCCGAAAGAGACCGCAACCGAACTGCAAGGACTGATTATGGTTATTTATTCCTATGAATGGAGCACAGGGCATCTTGTACATATTCGTGAGATATGTCACGTCGAACGAACTACAATCACGGAAATGTTTGTAGGCTCTTCTTGCAGCATCATCCACCCAATACATGTTTCTGACATGGTCCTCATCGTCAAACCATATCCTGTAGAAGAAATCAGGATATGCTTTTGCTTTCTCTTCGAAGTAGGCGATTGTGGCTTCTATGTCAGCCAACCTGCTCTCTCTATGGTACTTTGCCTTTAGGTTTGTGACGTCTGCTAGTATGTAGGGCATGCTACTCAGACTACCATCTCTGCTGTGGATCATGGACAGTATTTGGACCATTCTTGCTGGACCGACGTTACAATCATGTAGCAACCTTATGAATTTCTTCTCGAGGGGACTGAATCCTCTGTGGGCGCTCAGAAATTTTACAAGGTCAAACTTATTTATGAGGTCGTTGTCGGTGTCAAAACCAGCGGATCTCGGGTAGGGGGTCCCGAACTGTGCCTCTAGGCGGATGGTAACAGGAGACAAGGGACGTGATGTTTTTACCCAGGTTCGGGCCCTCTCGATGGAGGCAATACCCTAATCCTGCTTGATTAATATTGATGATATGGGTAGTACAAGAGTAGATCTACCACGAGATCAAGGAGGCTAAACCCTAGAAGCTAGCCTATGGTATGATTGTTGTTTGTCCTACGGACTAAAACCCTCCGGTTTATATAGACACCGGATAGGTTAGGGTTACACAGTCGGTTACAATGGTAGGAGATTTACATATCCGTATCGCCAAGCTTGCCTTCCACGCCAAGGAAAGTCCCATCCGGACACGGGATGAAGTCTTCAATCTTGTATCTTCATAGTCCAGAGTCCGCCAACGGTGATAGTTCGGCTATTCGGACACCCCCTAATCCGGGACTCCCTCAGTAGCCCCCGAACCAAGCTTCAATGATGATGAGTCCGGCGCGTTGATTGTCTTCGGCATTGCGAGGCGGGTTCTTCTCCAAATTCCATATACTTGTCGAATAGTGTCCAACTTCTGATAAATGATGCGCTCCTTGGCTTCTACGCCCAATAATGGTCATCTTCCACGTGTTTGAATGAATGCGAAAAGCTAGGGTATTTTTACACTTACCCCCATAGCTGCGCAAATGAGCCGCCTATAAAAGGGGCGAGGATCTAGATATTAGTCACACCATCCCCCCTTCGCGAGCATTCATCGGAGCGCTTCTGACCAAAACCCATTTCATCATGGACAGTCGACGCGGCTCCTCCTCTCAAGGCTCCCAAATTTCTCAGCCTGAAATTGGGAGAGATGCTCGATCCGCATAGCGAGCTAGTTATACTCCAAACCAAGGGATTTCTTCCCCCGGCTTTCATGGTTCTGGTTCGAGCCGGACTTGCCACCTACAAGGGCGGAAAGCAAGCGGAGAGTGTCCCCAATCCCTCTAAAGGAGAGCGGGTATGCTTCGTCTCTTATCTAGTAAGAGGACTCGGATTTCCAATCCATCCGTTTCTCCGGGGGCTCTTGGAGTTCTCTGACCTCCAGTTGCACCACCTTACGCCTGCCTCCATTTTGCACATCGCGGGCTTCGTGGCCCTTTGCGAACTGTTCTTGGGCATTAAGGCTCATTTTGCACTGTGGAAGAGATTATTCTGCCTAGTACCCCGTTCTCATGAGGGGTCAATATATCAAGTGGGCGGAGCCAAACTATGGCGCATCGCTAGGACCGGATATCTATCCGAAACCCTGAAGAAGGCGTCCGAAGACTGGCCTTCGGAATGGTTTTACATGGAGGACGTCCCGCTGCCGGACCCTGTTCGGATCGGCCTTCCGGAGTTTAGCAATGCTCCTCTGAAGAAGCGCCTAAGCTGGCGCCCACGGAGCCCCCAGAGGGAAAATGACCGGGATGTCCTTTATTTGATGAGCCGAATAAGATTACTGGCTCATGCCGGATTGACCATGATTGGAGTCATGGCAATCTGCATTATGAGGGGAGTGCAGCCGCTCCAATATAAGGGCCACCCCATGTGGGACTTCAGCGGGGAGGACGACGCCACCCGCCATGGCCGCAAAGGGCCGGGATCGGTCACCGAACTGGTGAAGACCTTGTCTGCCATGTATATGGGGGAGGAGGAGGATTTTCTCCGCGTCAACACACTGAGCGAGTTTTCTTCGAATAATCCTCGAAGTTGGGTAAGCAAACATCTTTGTGGCCTGTCCGATCCATGTTCCCGTGGTTAAATATCTCATTTCATGGTTTCTGCGCAGGAACTGCGCCGGGCCGTGGAGAAGATACACAGCCCGCCCCCACAACCCGAGGATCCAGAACGGTCCCTCGATCCGGCCTCCGAAGAGGATCCGGATATAAAGGTGGAGTTGATCGACGGGGTGTTCCACCAACTTAGCATCGACAATGCTTTGGTTGCCATTACGGTCGATTACCCCGGAATACTTCCAGCCTCACAGGTAACCGAGACCGAGGTCCCAGTACTCTGATAATGACCCATCCGTGCTTATTTCTTGATCACCGTATACCAATGGTGTTTCGCAGGGGGTACCTTCTGGGCAGGAAGCCAATCCCGCGGCGGCTGGCCAACAAGGGCGACGGCCTCAAAGTTAAAAAGAAGTGCTGTCCGGATCGAAACTCCGCCGCAACGGTATGGCGTGTCACCATATTCCCAGGATTGATTCCGGAGAGGTGTACTAACGTTGGTGCTTGTTTCAGGAAAAAGAGTGCTCGCCGGACTGAGTCCGGAGCGTTTGACAATCGAACCTCCGCCGGCCAGGCTCCAAAGCCGGGTCCGGAAGCGGAGGCAAGCACGAGGCGTGCGTCAGATGCTCCTCTGACAGAGGATGCCGACAGATTGTCCGCCACCAACTCCGAGGTGGAGAGCGCCATGAATCACAGGCGCAGCCGGACAGTTCTTCGTGACGCATGTTTCTCTGAAGAGGCCTTGAATGCCTTCAATTCGGGAGATGCGCACCTCCGTGCCGCTCAAGATGGTCTAGCCAGAGCCACGAAGGAGTATGTAAAGGACATACAGGTAAGGAAATTTGATGATTATATATGCCAAGAGCCCCGAGACTTAAAATAGTTAGAATAACTGATTTAAGGATCATTTGTTATGCAGGATCTTACAAAAAAGAATATCCGACTGTCCCAGGAGCTTGAAGAATGCAAGACCCAACTTGAGGCCGCACTAGCCGCTACAAGGGGAGCCACAGAGACCCCCTCTGGTAATATATGCTTCAAAAGATAAATAGTAGGAAGTGCGGCGTGTGTGTAAATCTGAAAATAATATTTCAGATGGCGCCGGACTAGATCCGGACAAGCAACAGCTCCTGCGCCAGCTAAAGGCCGGAGAGAGCGTGCTTACGAGGGTGCGGCAGGAGAAAAATAACCTCCAAGATGCCAACACCCAACTGGGTGAGGAACTAAAGGATGTTCGTGCCCGGTTATGCGACTCCGTAAAGGAGAATCGACGGCTTCGTCGCGGCATTTTCAGTAAGTGCTTGAGCGAACTTTGAAAGAGTTCGGCGGGGAAGGCGACTAACATAAACATGTATGTAGGCTTGCTCACAGGTCGTCCGGAAGAGGAGATGCCTAGTTCTTCGGGTGATCTTCTTCCCGAACTGCGCCAGCTGCACGAGCGAGTTCGGCAGGTGATGAAAGGCGTTTGCCAGGCCTTGTGGCCATCTATCTCCCTGCCCGAAGGCATTGGAGAGCTGGCAGAGCGGCTTCAAAGAGCACGGCGGCGCTTCCGACTATGGAAGATATCGGCCTGGCGTCAGGGCACTAGGGAGGCCTGGGCCATGGTGAAGACGCGGTACACGAAGGCTGACCCAAACCACATGGCCGAGGTCGGACCTGTGGGGCCTGATGGGAAGGAGATCCCTGTAAGCTTGGTGTACTGCCAAGTAGAATTGGCCGCCAAGTATTTCCAGCAATATTGTAAATTAGATAGCCTATTAGATGGCATTGAGGAGGAATACAATGAGTCGAGTTGACTGTGTAATTAAATATGACATGAAAAAGGTCTTCTAGCCGGATTGTAGATCATTTGTCATAGCGGACCTTTTCGCTTCGACCTCAGGACCTAATAGTCCGGAGTGTGTCCGAATACCTTCGTGGTTATATAAGAACCGGGGTATGCATGGAGACAAGGCGTAGGGGTCATTATTGATGTATCAGACAAGTGCCCAACTTGTTATGTTATATTACATGGATAGTAAGAAACATCTTCCAGGGAGAATAGTTCCGTTAAGGGTTCGTTTCACTAGGATGCATGCCCTAAAGTGCATGTCAAAACTACTAAGAAAGCAGAAAATCATCTGGGGGCAGATGGATAAATAGTTAAAAATCATCTTTCAATTCACCGACTGAATATTCCCTTATTTAACGCTTAGCTTTCGGCTTCACCCATCCGAGGTACACATCCGGCTGACCCGGCAGTAACAATCGCAGAGGTGCTCCCTTTACCACCTATCTGAACAATCGGGAATGTAGGGGTAAGCACAGGAGCCAGGCAACCCAGCTTGGCCAAAACTTAAGTCATATCGATGCATATAATGGTGAATAAAAGGTACATGCTGAAGTTTGACACATGTGTTGGGCATGAAGCCCGTATAAATAAGCTTCTGTTAAAGAAGCCCCCAGGTATAATGAGCGCGGACTGCGCGTCAAGTATGTGCGATAGCGCGAACGAGCCTCTAAAGGCTTTAAAAAGAAAGGGGAGGAAGGAGAGAAATAAAAGACAACAAAAATAGAAAATGTGGACGGAGGAAGGAGACGAACTTGGAGTCCGGCGCTTAGGCGTAGAATCTTCGTATGCGGGCTGCGTTCCATGGGTTCGGCTCGAGTCGGTTATCCGATGCGTTTCGCAGACGGTATGCTCCGCCGGTCAGGACCTAGTCGATGATGAAGGGACCTTCCCATTTGGGCTTGAGTTTGTCCTTTTTCTTGTCCGGCAGGCATAGAACTAGTTCGCCAACGTTGTAAGCTTTGGCCCGTACTTCCCTGCTTTGATATCTTCGAGCCTTTGTTGATAAAATGCGGAACGAGCTTTTGCCACGTCGCGCTCCTCCTCCAATGCATCCAAACTGTCCTGCCGATCGATCTCGGCTTCTCTTTCTTCATACGTGCGCACGCGAGGTGAGTCATGAATTATGTCGTAGGGCAAGACTGCCTCTGCGCCGTACACCATAAAAAATTGTGTGAATCCGGTAGTACGATTCGGCGTGGTCCGCAGCCCCAGAGTACGGAGTTGAGCTCCTCAACCCAGTGCGTGTTAGATTCCTTGAGGGACCGCACTAGTCTGGGTTTAATGCCGCTCATGATTAGACCGTTTGCTTGTTCGACTTGACCATTGGTTTGAGGGTGATAGACTGAGGCGTAATCGAGCTTGATGCCCATGTTTTTGCACCATAATTTGACCTCATCGGCCGTGAAGTTGGTGCCGTTATCAGTGATGATACTGTGGGGGACGCCATAACGGTGCACTACCCTGATATGAAGTCTATCACCGGTCCGGATTCGGCCGTTTTAACAGGCTTGGCCTCTATCCATTTGGTGAATTTATCCACCATGACCAATAGGTATTTTTGCTTGTGGGTTCCTCCCTTAAGGGGTCCAACCATGTCAAGCCCCCAGACCGTGAACGGCCAGGTGATGGGTATAGTTTTGAGGGCGGTGGGTGGCATGTGGCTTTGGTTAGCAAAAAGCTGGCAACCGACGCATCATTGGACTAAGTCCTGTGCATCTGCCCGGGCCGTCGGCCAATAAAATCCTGTACGGAAGGCCTTGCCTACAAGGGCCCGGGCTGCGGTGTGGTGCCCACCCAGTCCGGCATGAATTTCAGCCAGGAGGTTTCGCCCTTCCTCTTCGGACATACACCTTTGAAGGACTCCTGTTGTGCTTTTCTTATAAAGCTCTCTGTCGGGTAGGGGGTCCCGAACTGTGCGTCTAGGCGGATGGTAACAGGAGACAAGGGACATGATGTTTTTACCCAGGTTCGGGCCCTCTCGATGGAGGTAATACCCTACTCCTGCTTGATTAATATTGATGATATGGGTAGTAGCAGAGTAGATCTACCACGAGATCGTAGAGGCTAAACCCTAGAAGCTAGCCTATGGTATGGTTGTTGTTCGTCCTACGGACTAAAACCCTCCAGTTTATATAGACACCGGATAGGGTTAGGGTTACACAGAGTCGGTTACAATAGTAGGAGATCTACATATCCGTGTCGCCAAGCTTGCCTTCCACGCCAAGGAAAGTCCCATCCGGACACGGGACGAAGTCTTCAATCTTGTATCTTCATAGTCTAGGAGTCGGGCCATAGATGATAGTTCGGCTATCCAGACACCCCCTAGTCCAGGACTCCCTCAGTAGCCCCTGAACCAGGCTTCAATGACGACGAGTCCGGCGCACATATTGTCTTCGGCGTTGCAAGGCGGGTCCCTCTTCCGAATACTTCATAAAAGGTTTTGAACACCAGGATAGTGTCCGGCTCTGCAAAACAAGTTCCACATACCATCGTAGAGAGAATAATTTTTGCACAGATCTGCTGACGTATTCCGCGGCGTGACATCACACCACGGCCAGGCCTTTATATGAATCATTTTTTACCGTTCCACCACAGCGTGTTTAGCGAGGCGGTTTCCCTGGCACGTCTTATCAAAGCATAGATCGTGCCCCTTATTCCGGGATTCTCATCAACACGGACGTGGGTAACCCATCCGCGCCCTTGATTACGGCGCTTGGGAGATAAGCGAGTTTTACCAGTGTAAGTGCATCTAGTGCCCCTTAGTGATTTTGGTGTATTGAAGACTTATAGGTTAAGTAACTAATGCGTTTGTGAGTGTACACAGGTCTATAAGTCTATGAGGAGTTTGATATTTACAGAGAAAGTCGACCCCTAAAAATGAATTTCTTCAGTTGAAGAATTTGATATTCTGAAGACTTTCTGAAGACTTTGAAAGTGAAGAAATTGGTGTGATTCTGAAGACTTGGTAATCGCTTGAGGAATATGAAGCGTGAAGACTTTTGTTTTCGTAGTTTCATTTTCTCTTTCTTGAGTCATAGGAAACACCGTACTGTTAAAGGGGGTCGAGGAAATACTAAGGAAAAATTTCCATTTGATGCTCAACTCAAAATCCTCACCTACCAATCCCTTCGAGTGAAGCCTTTGGAAATCTCATACAGTTCAGTCAATTTCTTCAAAGGATGTGAGACGAAGCTCTTTCCGTCACCGAGGAATTTGTTCTGATCGAGGAGTTAGGAATTCATGAAAGCGAATTGCCTACACAAAGTGAGGAACATGATAGCCCCGAGGAATTTGATGTTCCAATTTCCGACCGTTCTTTGTGTTGCTTGCCACCGTCCCCAAAATATCTCCACCTAACGGTCATATCATTTAAGGGCATTTATGTCTTATCATGTCGGGCTACTCCCTAGGCTATAAATAGCCGCCCCCTACAACCACTAGTTGGTTGGCTGCTCCGAGAGAACTTGACACTTGTCATTTGAGAGCAACCCATCCTCTGAGGACTTTGAGCGAAAATCATCAAGTGAGGAAAAACCTAAAGTGAGGAAAAACCCAAAAACCAAACCCCAACAAACCCAAAGTGATTGAGCATCATCAAGAAATTGATCCCGCGTGGATCCGACGCTATTTACCTTTGAAGACTGTGCTTCTTCCAGACGGTTAGGCGTCACGGTCTAGAGCATCCAAGAGGAATTGTGGATCGCCGAGTGACCAAGTATGTGAAGGTTTGGAAGTCGCCTGAAGACTTACCACGAGTGATTGGACGAGGTCTGCGTGGCCTTAGTTCAAGGAGAATACGGTGAGGACTTGGTGTCCTGAGCTGCGTGCTCAGTGACTGGGTGTCCGGGACTGCGTGTCCTCGAGTTTAAATACTCAGCCGCTCCAACCGTGACGCATAACCGAGACAGCAGTTGGAACTGGTCTAACAAATCATTGTCTTCACCAACCTAACTGGTTCTATTTCCTCAACCCTTTCATGTCCTCATTACTGTGTTGAGTGTTTGTTCATATCTGTGTTTGAAGACTTCGACTGAAGACTTTCTCAATTTCCTCAGTTCAATTTCTTCAGTCTGTTTGTCTTCATCTTGTGTTATCCTGTGATTACGCTTTCTGTACTCTGTGATTGTCTTCATTTCATCATGATGACTATGCATGTAATCTGCTATGCTTACTTCTGAGTACTTATTCCGCTGCATGTATTTCTTCGCTAAGGAATTTCCTCACCGGCAAATTCCTCATTGACGAATTTTTAAAATTCATAAAAATCGCCTATTCACCCCCCCCCTCTAGTCGATATAACGCACTTTCAATTGGTATCAGAGCAAGGTACTCCCTTGTTCTGTGTGATTTTGGTTTAACCACCTGGAGTTTTAGTTATGTCGACCGCAGGTATGATCAAGGTCTCCGCAGGGTGTCCTACCTTCGATGGGACGGACTACCCCTACTGGAAGAACAAAATGCGAATGCATCTTGAAGCAATTGACAACGATCTCTGGTATGTTGTGACAAAAGGTGTTTCCTCAGTCACACCCTCTCTGAATGATGCTGATGTGAAGAGATTCAAGCAACTCGATTCTCAAGCGAAGAATATCATATGTGGCCATCTGAGCAAAGGTCAATATGGAAGAGTGAGTGCTTTGGAATCTGCCAAACTCATTTGGGACAGGCTGTCCAAAGTAAATGAAGGTGTTTCAACTCAGCGTGACTCTCGAGTTGATGTTCTTCGAATCTCTTCAACCGCTTCAAAAGACTCGACAACGAAAATGTTCAACAAACCTTCGATCGCCTCATGACATCTCAAATGAGCTTCAAGCACTTTGGGTGCCACCGACATCACCGACCATGAGGTGGTGAAGAAATTACTAAGATCGCTTGATTCCTCATTTGACACTCGCATCGATGATACAAGAACGAGCTGACTACAAGTTCTTGATCCTCTGCCGATATCCTCGAAAGACTTAATACTCACGAGTTCCACTTTTTTGAAAAGAGAGTTCTGTATGGTTCTGGCTATGGAATAAGACGTGCCATGAAGTCCAAGTCTTAATCTGAATCTGTGAGTGATGACTCTTGTAGTTGCCTTGTAGATCCTGATGAATTTGGCCAGGAGCTAGCACTGCTCGTGAAGAAATTCCAGAAATTCACAAGACGTGGTCGTTTTGGAAAATCCTCAAGAAGCAGTGATCCCTCATCTAGTGACTATAAGCGAAGACTTTGCCACAAATGCAAGAAACCCGGTCACTATATCCAAGATTGTCCTCAGTGGGAAAAGGAATTGAAGAAGAAGAAACACAAGGATTACAGTTCTGATGACGTGAAGAAGAAGAAGAAATCATCAAAATCTTCATCATCAAAATCCTCAAAACCTTCTTCTCACAAGAAGAGCAGCTCCAAAAAGGCTCGGGCATTCATTGGCAAGGAAATGGACTCTGAAGCTGAATCTGAGGAAAATGAGGAAGAGGAGGAGTCTGAAGAATCCGAATCTGGTGTGGCTAGTCTGGCTCTTGCTACTGCTTACGTCAGCAAATCCATCTTCAACACTGAAGAAAATGACTCCGCCAACAAACCTGATGAGGAAAATGATGACTACGCTCCCACCTATTGCTTCATGGCAAAAGGTGCCAAGGTACTCAACTGCACCTCCTCTGAATCTAGTGAAAATGAATCTGATGAGGATCTCAAGCCCAGCTACTCTAAACTTGCTAAGATTGCTATAAAACAACAAAGGGCTTTTGAAAAGGTTCAAAACATGCTAGATAAGAGTGATGATATGTTAGGTGAAGAAATGGATCGCACTCAAGCCCTGACTGAAAATCTTCAGAGAGTTCAGTCTAGATTTGACAGCCTTCAAAGTCATCATAACACTCTCTTATCTGATCATGAGAAACTTTCTTATGAATTTCTTCAAAGAAAGCAAGATCTTGAGAAGCTAAGAGCGAGTTATGAAGATCTTCAGAAGGAGCGCGATTCATTACTTGCTCAACAAATCAGCGCTTCTCAAGAAGAATTTGTTCCTCCATGCTTAAAGTGCATTGAGCGTGAATCGCTAATTCTTCACCTGAATGTTCAAATGCTTCAACTGTTACAAATTCTTCACCTGCCTCTGCTATCACTAATTCCTCACCGAGGACATTGCTAGTATCACCGACGATGCAGGGCTGAAGGAATTGTACATGACGAGCATGTACAAAAGCCTCAAAGGGCATCGAGACTCTTTGTGATGTGCTTAAAAGCAGATCCTCAACAGAACCCTAGGAAAGAGGGTATCGCATTTGAGAGGAAATTAAATGCCGATGGAACGTCTTTGGAAGCCTGAGCAGTACCCCAAAACTTCATGGGTTGCTGCAAAGGGACCTCCAGTTGATCCATCTACCTTATCTGGTTTTACATGTGAATTTCCTCATTCTGATGATGAGTCATTTGACTCTAACTATAAACTGTTCAAAAATCAGAATGGTGAAGTATTTGCTAGATATGTTGGCACTAACTGCAGGAACGGTCCCCCTATGAAGAAAATCTGGGTTCCCAAGAAATGTCTTGAAAGTCTTCAGGTGAATGTCCTCATGACACCACCTGTGAAGAAAAGGAACCCCAGATCAAATTCTTCATATGGACAAAATTCTTCATATGGATCCAAGTCCTCATTCGGACAAAATTCCTCACATGGATCAAATTCATCAAAAGGATCAAAGTCCTCATATGATTATCATCGTGCTAATACCTCTGTTTCGCAGGGCAGAGCTAAGGGCTATGAATATGTGCATTATTCTTCAAACCAATATGTTCATAAGTCCTCGAAGAATTTCTCTGCTTATTCATATGCTTACCCTAACCCCTCTTATGTGAAACGAAATGGTTTGGCCTCTATGCCACCATTCTCATATGGTGCTCGCAGAATGATGAACTCTTTGCCACCCCTTCAGATGTGGGTGGTGAAGAAAAAGAACTAATCTCTTCTACAGGGTCAGGTCTCCAGACGTGCCTCAACGTCTGAAGAATTTGCTGGGGGCCTGACAAAACTGCCTGAAAGGACGCAGGCTAATCATGATGAAATGAACCTTCATTTCACACGTCCTCATACTGCTTATCCGAATACTGACTGATGAAATTCATCTGATGAACTTGATATCATATTCTTCACTGATGAAGTATATGAGATCGTAAGTTGTACTAATTCTTCTGCAGGATGATCAACCCAAAGCCACTGAGTGGGTTCTCGATAGTGGATGTACAAATCACATGACTGGTGACAAGAATCTATTGATGGATGCTCCCTTATCACCGTCACATCTGAAGCATATCATCTTTCTTGACAAAGGCAAAAGTCAGGTATTGGGACTTGGTAAGGTTGCTATCTCTAAGGACATGCACATGGACAAAGTCATGCTTGTTGAGTCTTTAGGATATAACCTCATGTCAGTCTCAATGCTTTTTGATCTTGATATGGTTGTTATCTTTGTCAAGTATCGTTGTGTTGTGATTATGGAAGCTGACAATTCCAAAGTCTTCGAAGGCTTTAGGAGAGGAGACTTGTATATTGTTGATTTTTCCACAGGACCACAACCAGCGGTGTGTCTACTTGCAAAAGCTTCAGAAGGCTGGCTATGGCATCGACGACTTGGTCACGCGGGCATGAGAAATTTGCACACGCTTGCGAAGAAGAAGCATGTCATTGGCATTGAGAATGTCAAATTCCTCAAGGATCACTTGTGTGGAGCCTGTGAAGCTGGAAAAATGACCAAGGCCAAGCATCCAGCGAAGACTATCATGACCACTACTCGTCCCTTTGAATTGCTTCACATGGACCTCTTCGGTCCCAATCATTACTCAGCTGTCACTAATGATGCATCTCTATATGGCTTTGTTATTGTTGATGATTACTCTCGTTACACATGGGTACACATTGTTACCTTCAAAAATCAAGTGCAGGAAATCTTCAAACGATTTTCCTCGAGGGCTTCAACCAACTTTGGTGTGAAGATCAAGCACATCAAGAGTGACAATGGAACTGAGTTCAAGAATTCCGGTCTTGATGATTATCTTGATGAACTTGGTATTACTCATGAGTTATCTGCTCCTATACTCCTCAGCAAAATGGCGTCGTGGAGCGCAAGAACAGAACTCTTGTTGAGATGGCTCGCACTATGCTTGATGAATACAAAACGCCTAGTCGTTTCTGGATTGAAGCAATTGACACTGCGTGCCACATCATCAACAGAGTATATCTTCACAAATTCTTCAAAAGACTGCCTATGAACTCCTCACCGACAAGAAACCCAATGTAAGTTATTTCAAAGTCTTGATTGCTAAATGCTGGATTAGAGATCCTCACCACACCTCTAAATTTGCACGAAAGCACATGAAGGTTTTATGCTTGGTTACGGAAAGGACTCGCACACCTACAGAGTCTTCAACATCGCACTTCACAAGATTGTTGACACTGTAGATGTGCGGTTCGATGAAACTAATGGCTCGCAAAGAGAGCACCTACCTTCTGTGATAGACGAACCAACACCTGAGGATTCTATTAGGTTCAAGGCAACTGAGGATGTCATTCCTACTGAAGAAACTGCTGAAGAATTCATTCCTGTACGCGAAGAACGTCGAGCTGATGCACCTGAAGATAATGCTGAAGAAAATGGTGCTGAGGAAAATGATCAAATTCCTCGAAGACAACCTGCTCATCCTCGCGTTGCAAAAGAAGTGCAAGTTGACAAGATCATCGATGACATTGAAGCGCCAGGTCCTCTCACTCGCTCAAAAGCTTCACACTTATCTAACTTTTGTGGGCACTATGCTTTTGTCTCTATCACAGAGCCCACTAAGGTAGATGAAGCATTTCTGGAGCCAGAGTGGATTCAGGCCATGCAAGAAGAATTACATCAGTTCGAGCTCAACAACGTGTGGGAACTGGTCAAACGTCCAGATCCTCGCAAGCATAATATCATTGGCACAAAGTGGATCTATCGCAACAAGCAAGATGAAAATGGTCTTGTGGTGAGGAATAAGGCACGACTAGTAGCTCAAGGCTACACGCAGGTTGAAGGAATTGATTTCGATGAAACTTTTGCACCTGTTGCTAGACTTGAGTCTATTCGCATATTACTCGCCTATGCTAACCATCACAATATCACTTTATATCAAATGGATGTGAAAAGTGCATTCCTCAATGGTAAGCTTGAGGAAGAAGTATATGTTGCTCAACCCCCAGGTTTTGAAGATCCAAAGAATCCTGACAAAGTCTTCAGACTAAATAAGGCCCTCTATGGCCTCAAGCAAGCCCCTCGGGCGTGGTATGATACATTGAAGGAATTCTTCGTGAAGAATGGCTTCACACCCGGTTCACTCGACCCTACTCTCTTTACTAAATCATATGATGGTGAACTGTTTGTGTGCCAAATATATGTTGATGATGAGTGAAGAATATCAAATGTCTATGATGGGAGAGTTGAAATTCTTCTTAGGTCTTCAAATTCGTCAACAACACAATGGCATATTCATATCTCAGGAGAAATACCTCAAAGATGTCCTGAAGAAATTCGCATGCAAGATTGCAAAGGCGTCAAAATTCCTATGCCCACAAATGGCCATCTATGCATCGATGAAAATGGTATTGACTTTGATCACAAGGTATACTGCTCCATGATTGGTTCTTTATTGTACTTATGTGCATCTAGGCCAGATATAATGCTTAGTGTTTGCATGTGTGCCCGATTTCAAGCTACACCGAAGGAATCACACCATAAGGCTGTGAAGCATATTCTTCGATATCTAGCTCACACACCAACACTAGGATTATGGTACCCCAAGGGCTCTACTTTTGATCTCATTGGATATTCGACTCGACTATGCTTTGGTGATCGTGTGGATCGAAAGTCAACATCTGGTACTTGTCATTTCCTCGGACGATCTTTGGTCCGTTGGTCCTCGAAGAAAGCAGGCTGTGTATCACATCCTTCTTTGAAGCTGAATACATTGCTGCCGCTCGTGTTGTGCTCAATTACTATGGATGAAGCAAACCCTCAAGGACTACGGCATCAACGTGAAGAATGTGCCTCTCTCTTGTGACAATGAGAGTGCCATCAAGATTGCTCACAACCCAGTTCAGCACTCGAAGACAAAGCACATTCAAATTCGTCATCATTTTCTTCGTGATCATGTGTTGAAGAGCGACATCTCCATCGAGCACGTGAAGACTGAAGAACAGCTAGCTGATATCTTCACTAAGCCCTTGGATGAGAAGAGATTTAGCAAGTTGCGGTGTGAGCTAAATATCTTAGAATCTTGAGCGTTCTTTGAAAAGGACACACATCCTAACACTTATGCAAAATTGATGACTTAGATGTGCAACAAATGAAGAAAGCGTTTTCTTCAATCAATGAAGAATAACACTCTAAGTGTGAAGAAATTAATGAAGAATTTGATTCTCGAGAACCCTCGACAATTGTATGCGGTGTCTGAAATCATCATTCTTATCTGATTGGGTCACGCCACCACCAAAGTTGAAAATCTTCAATTTGAGTTTTTCCTCAGTCTTTGAAATTCTTCAGTTTTTCAAATTCTTCAACTTTGCAAATTCTTCACTGTTTCCGTCGTCTTTCTTCATTGACTATATATATATATATGGATTTATGTCCTCTACAGCATTCACTTATGGCTATTTCTTCAAGTCGCTTTTACTGCTAAGTGAATGTGATCGGACCCTTCCCCCGCTATGCTATACTCAACCAAATCCATTCACAAATTCTTCATGTGCGTTCTACTTTGAAACTCGTTCAAATTCTTCACTGTGTCCTTGACAGCTGAAGAAATTGCGAACGGAACTTTTAAAACGAATCTTATCCAAACTTCATTTTTACCGCTCAAACCGTTCCGCATCCCACGATGCATTATTATATCCACCCACGATCGCTACGATCTCCACTACACATTACGTGGGTGACACCGTCGTGAGAAGGGAAGCGGTCAGGGGCACGTTCGTCCTAATTCTTCGGACGAGCCGTTTTTCACCGTGGCTATAAATACCCCTCTCTCCCTTCCTCACTCTTTTACCTCGCTCGATCTCTCTCCCGCTCGAGCTCCTCAAAACCCTAGCGCCGCCGCTACTCCATCGTCGCCGGTGAGGAAAAGCTTCACTGCCTTGACCTCTTCGCCGACGTACTCGCGCCGACCGTGGAATTTCTTCACTCCGCCGTCGCCGTAGCTGATTTCCTCTGCCAAGTTAGGGTGGAGAAGATCTGAACAGACGAACTTCTAAACTGTTCATCTCAGTTCGTCGTGTTCTTCACTTGGAGTAAATTAAAAGTTACTTTTATTTACTCGCTTTGATTCTCAAATTTTCTTCAAATTCTTCAAAGGTGTTTATTTCAAATTCTTCACACATATGAACACCTCAAATCTCTTGACTCATTTCTCTAAGCAATGATTTTC
This sequence comes from Aegilops bicornis, assembly GCA_021605145.1. Classification (NCBI taxonomy): domain Eukaryota; kingdom Viridiplantae; phylum Streptophyta; class Magnoliopsida; order Poales; family Poaceae; genus Aegilops; species Aegilops bicornis. Next base: position 220,326,212 of record CM038674.1, on the reverse strand, counting down.
TTCAAGATTCCTCAATTGTGTGGATCTTGATCTATACAACTCTGGAACCTAAGATAAAGAACGCTTATTGAAATTCTTCAAGGCTCATCTGGTCAAAATCCTCAAACTTGTTCTTTTTTGAAAAACACTCTGAGAACGCATATGACCTCTTCAAATTCCTCGCACCTATACTCTCATTCCACGGTACAAATGTCTGCTGCTGAATTCCTAGGTTCTCATCAACTTAACTCATTTGCAGCATTCCTCGAAGAAAAACTGCACACTTCTTCAGAGAATTCAATTGTTCAATTTCCTCACCTGAAGAAAATGGCAGATGGTAAGAAGCCGCAGAAGGGAGGAAAGAAACCTGAGGTCATGACAGCATTCAAATCCACGAGGAAATATATGCTGACTACTGTACACCAGATGAGGAAAGCAAAAATCAACGCAAGGTGCGTATACAGAAGATTGAACGGAGATGGGCACGGGAATGGAAGGAATACCGCTATGTTACACCTAAGTACATGAAGAAATTCGCGTTAAATCCTCCATGCCCAAGAGCTCCTTTGGCACCAGGCCAAATAGCTGATCCCACTAGCGCCAAACGCGGTGAGGACTTTCCTGAGGAATGGGCTAAACGCCAAGCTAAGTTGGCTAAGCAAGCAAAGGAAGCGGTGAAGAAATTCAACGAGGATTCTGCCGCTGCTGCTGCCACTGAGGTCTCGGCCAAGCCGAGGAAATCGATGCAAAAGAAGTCTGCAAATAAGCCAAGTGCTTCTTCATCTGTGCCCTCACGGCCAAGTTCCTCAGCAGCTCCTACCAGGCAAATTCCTCAGCAGCAAATTCCTCACACCACTGCTGCTCCATCAAAGTCCTCAGCTGCTCCGTCCAAACCTTCAGTTCCAGTGCACCTAGCCACTTGTCAAAGGACTGCTGGATTTTCAATTGCCTCAGGCACCTTTGCAAATTCCTCAGCTGCTTTCAATTCTTCATCAGGCCCGACGCTGCTGAAGACAAAAGCAACAGCTGGACGTGGTCCTCGGCCTAGCCCAAGGAAGAAACAGCTTGTCGTCCACGTGCCTTCTGATGATGAGGCATCTGATGAAGAACTTGAAGAAATCATCAGAGACCGCCAAGCTAGAGCCGCAAGAGCCAAGGGAACAGCTGTGCCACTGCTTTTGGACCCGAAGAAAGTCCTCGATTTCATCGACCTCTGGCACAACGATCCCAATACCCCTGTGCCTGATCTTCCTTTGACACCTGGTCAAAGTCATATGCTGACTCACTTCATTGCTGAGGAAAAATGGAAGTTCGAGAAGGCGAAGGAAATCAAGAAGGCTCAATACAAGAAAGAGAGGTTCTTGAAGAAAAATGTAGTCAAAATGACACCTGAGGAACTTCTTCAAGCCCAAACTGAAATTCAGAACCTCAGCAAGAACTTTGACACGTACTATGCTGATTGGCAAGTTGTCAAGACCAGATTCGTCAATCTGACGAAGAATCTCACAAGTGTTGCTGCAACTGTGCAACATGAAAATCCTCAGGCTGGAGCCTCTGCTCAGCCTAGTGAAGAAAATGCCAGCAACGCTGAAGCTCAGCCTGCTGAAGAAAATGCTGATTCCAGGGCTGATGAAGAAATTCCAGCCGCTGAAGAAACTGCCAGGGCACCCACTAGTGGTGCGCCTGAAGAAATTGCTCCTGAAGAAATTCAAGACAGGGGAACTGCATCAGTTGCTCCTGAAGAAACTGCCCCAATTTCCTCAGCTCCTCCTGCGCCAACTCCAACTCCAATTCTTCCATCTGCTTCTGATGTGAAGAAAACAAAGGCTGCGGAAAGAGCTGCTGTGAAGAAGAGAAAAGCATCAGCTGCGTCAGATTCTTCGGCTGCGAAGAAAATGAAGCCTATGACCAGCTCTGTTGAAAACCCGATTGATGCTATTCCAATTTCCTCCATACCTTCAAAGGAAGTAGTTCCTTTTGGAGAAGAATATGAAGTGCCAACCGGATCTGATGAAGAACATCAATCTCCTACTCTGTCTGAGAAAATTGATGAAGAAATTGAAGTGGAAGCAATCCCTTCAACCCCAGTCATTCCCTCATCAGACCATGAAATTCCTCAAGATGGTCCTGAGGAAATTGAAAATGAAGATGTGGATATTGGATGCACCACTCCAGTAATCAATGATGATTTTTGGGAAAATCAACATGCCAATACTCCGCTCTTCACCCCGCTTCAACAAGTTCCTCACTCCCCTGCACAGACTGTCCAGATCGACTCTGAAGAAAATCATCCCACGAGTCCTGTGCATGAAGAAATTCCAGCCACTAGCGCTGATGAAACTGCTGCTGCTGCTGAAAATCCTCAGACTGCACAAGTTGAGGATCAGGAAATTCCTCAAGCTGAAGAACCTGCACTTACGGTTCCAGAGGTGGTGATGCAACTGACTGACACACCTCTGCCAAAACAGAAGAATCCATTCTCGACCAAGCAAAAGTTCAAGGCTAAGGATTTCTTTGCTGAGCATGTGTTCTTCACTGAATACAATCCTTATGATTCTGCTCGGATTAGGAAGAGGCGCTTCTGGACTGCCAGTCAAGCCAACTTCTATTCCTCAGTGCTTTTCAACAAGGACAAAATCTTCGATCATGCTCATATTCCTCATGTGGATATGGAGTCGCTGCCTGGCTTTGAGCCCGTTCTAAGTGTTCTTCACGATGCAGGTCTTCTCAACTTTTGCACTGATATATGTGATTGGAATGAAGAGCTAATTCTTCAGTTCTATGCAACACTTCACATCACCGGAGACGCTGAAGATGTGACTTCATGGGTCTTGGATTGGATGACCGAAAATACCCACTACAAGGCACCAGCAAATGAATTGCTTCGTGCCCTTCCACTCAGTCCTCCAGTTGACGGTGCTCGTTGCATCTATGAAGAAAAGGAACTTTCAAATCACTATATGCAAGTGCTGATGAAGCCTTTGAAACCAAGGCAAGCTCCAAGGACCAAATTCCTCGTCAAGGAATTGCTCTATGTGCCTCGAACAGTCTATCGAATTTTGTCGAAGACTATGAGTCCTATCAAGGGCCACGACTCGAATGATGAAGAAGTCGTTGGCATCATGAAGAATATGCTTTTCAACATCATCCATGGCGTTCCTGTCAATTTCCATGATTTCTTCATGAGGACTCTGGCTAACATTGCCATGTCACCTTTTGAGCTGAAGCCTTATGCGCCTTGGATTATGAGATTCATCAGGTCAAGATCTTCACTGAATTACAAGGCTGACACTTTGAACCACTGCAGCTACCTGCCCCCGATTGAAGTCCTCAAACGACCAATTGCCTCAGCTGATGAAAAGGGAAAGGCTGCTGCTGTGATAGATGAAGGCATTCGTCCATTGGATGGACAGTTTCGCAAAGCAGCATCTTACTCCACCAACGATGACTCTGCCACACATGACTCAGCAGCAAATACCTCAGTTAAGCATAGTCCTCAAGCTACTGCACCCAGGGTGATGACTGATCGTGAGTTACTCCTCAGTCTTCATCAGAAATTTGATCGCAATCACAAGTGGGTCAAACGTCAGTTTGGTACTATTCTTTACAACATGACCTCAACTCACAATGCGGTGAAGAAAAACCACTACTATCTTCATGAGACCTTCAAGCGCACCTGGGCTGTTCTGTCACATGTCTACAATGAAGAAGAACTGCACTCAATGGGACTCAAGGAAGAATTTGACTGGTCTGCACCTCCTCCGAAGAAATTCAAGAAAGTCAAAGTTCCTTCCTTAGTGGCCAGCTCCTATTCTTCATCTCGTGATACTGATGAAAATGAAGATTTGGAAGACACTGCTGCTGGTCCTACTTCAACGAACAACCCCGACAATGCTGGCGCTCCATCTTCAACTTGAAAATCTTCAAGAGCGTTAGTCCTCAGTTTCGATCCTTTTGGTCATTCGATGACAAAGGGGGAGAAATTTGAGTTAGTCTTCAAGCGGGTCTCGTTTTTGTCTATATACAATATTCTATTAAGTTACAACTCTCGTTCTTCTGAAACCTTCTATTGGATCGAGTTGTAATCTTAAACCCTATGGTGCTTTGATACTTTTGATGCATTATGCTTTTGCTCTATGCTCTGATTAAAGTAGTGCTGATATGCGTTGATCCTTGTTATGCTCTGATCCTCATGAGCTCGATGAAAATCTTCAAATTGATTTGGAATCTGACACTCATGAAATGTTTCAAATTCCTCATACGCATTGGGCTCCGATACTCTTTATGCATTTTTTTGCATGCTCTGCATATCATCAAGCACCATATTTCATCATGCATTTCAAATTCCTCACATTATATGTCAAATGTGTGTATGAATTACAAGATATAGGGGGAGATCTCCATGATTCAATTCTTCAAATGTGCATTGCCTCAAAAGCAATTTCCTCACTATGCACATCTTCAGGGGGAGTTCTTCTATATCTTGCAATCAAAATCCTCATTATCAGTATTTACACTTCATATATTTATCCCGTTGAAAACTTAACTTTGTATTGTCATCAATCACCAAAAGGGGAGATTGTAAGTGCATCTAGTGCCCCTTAGTGATTTTGGTGTATTGAAGACTTATAGGTTAAGTAACTAATGCGCTTGTGAGTGTACACAGGTCTATAAGTCTATGAGGAGTTTGATATTTACAGAGAAAGTCGACCCTAAAATGAATTTCTTGATTGAAGAATTTGATATTCTGAAGACTTTCTGAAGACTTTGAAAGTGAAGAAATTGGTGTGATTCTGAAGACTTGGTAATCGTTTGAGGAATATGAAGCGTGAAGACTTTTGTTTTCGTAGTTTCATTTTCTCTTTCTTGAGTCATAGGAAACACCGTACTGTTAATGGGGGTCGAGGAAATACTAAGGAAAAATTTCCATTTGATGCTCAACTCAAAATCCTCACCTACCAATCCCTTGAGTGAAGCCTTTGGAAATCTCATACAGTTCAGTCAATTTCTTGATGTGAGACGAAGCTCTTACAGTCCTTTGAGGAATTTGTTCTGATCGAGGAGTTAGGAATTCATGAAAAGTAATTGCCTACAGTGAGGAACATGATAGCCCTGAGGAATTTGATGTTCCAATTTCCGACCGTTGCTGTGTTGCGCGCCAGCTGTCCCCAAAATATCTCCACCTAACGGTCATATCATTTAAGGGCATTTATGTCTTATCATGTCGGGCTGCTCCCTAGGCTATAAATAGCCGCCCCCTACAACCACTAGTTGGTTGGCTGCTCCGAGAGAACTTGACACTTGTCATTTGAGAGCAACCCATCCTCCGAGGACTTTGAGCGAAAATCATCAAGTGAGGAAAAACCTAAAGTGAGGAAAAACCCAAAACCAAACCCCAACAAACCCAAAGTGATTGAGCATCAAGAAGAAATTGATCCAGCTGTGGATCCGGCGCTTTTACCTTTGAAGACTGTGCTTCTTCCAGACGGTTAGGCGTCACGGTCTAGAGCATCCAAGAGGAATTGTGGATCGCCGAGTGACCAAGTATGTGAAGGTTTGGAAGTCGCCTGAAGACTTACCACGAGTGATTGGACGAGGTCTGCGTGGCCTTAGTTCAAGGAGAATACGGTGAGGACTTGGTGTCCTGAGCTGCGTGCTCAGTGACTGGGTGTCCGGGACTGCGTGTCCTCGAGTTTAAATACTCAGCCGCTCCAACGGGCGTACAACCGAGACAGCAGTTGGAACTGGTCTACCAAATCATTGTCTTCACCAACCTAACTGGTTCTATTTCCTCAACCCTTTCAGTTCCTCATTACTGTGTTGAGTGTTTGTTCATATCTGTGTTTGAAGACTTTGACTGAAGACTTTCTCAATTTCCTCAGTTCAATTTCTTCAATCTGTTTGTCTTCATCTTGTGTTATCCTGTGAATACGCTTTCTGTACTCTGTGATTGTCTTCATTTCATCATGATGACTATGCATGTAATCTGCTATGCTTACTTCTGAGTACTTATTCCGCTGCATGTATTTGTTCGCTAAGGAATTTCCTCACCGGCAAATTCCTCAGTGAAGAATTTTTAAAATTCATAAAAATCGCCTATTCACCCCCCCCTCTAGTCGATATAACGCACTTTCAACCAGGCTGGCGGGGGACGCATAGCTTCATCCGTCCATATAAGGGGATAAGGATCCACCTTTTTCACCTACGCCTTCTTCCTCCTTGGCTCATCCATTTCCGCGCACTCGAGCTCCAGCGCCCAAGTCCGCACATCCCACCTCGACCTTCTCCAACTATGTCCGGAGCGAGAGGCAGGTGGATGGCCTCCTCCATCACGGAGGGGCACATCACAAGACTGCGGGAGGCCGGATACTTGTCCGGCGACATCGCGTGTCGGCTACCCGACGAGGGGCAGCTCATCCCCACTCCCAGGCCCCATGAGAGGGTGGTGTTCCTCACCCACTTCCTCCGCGGACTAGGTTTTCCACTTCACCCATTTGTCTGGGGGCTCATGTTCTACTATGCCCTGGATTTCCACGATCTGGCCCCAAACTTCGTCCTCAATATCTCGACGTTTATCGTCGTGTGCGAGGCTTTCCTCTGCGTCCAGCCCCACTTCGGCTTATGGCTGAAGATCTTCAATGTTAGGCCGAAGGTAGTGGGCGGCCGTCAAGTGGAGTGCGGAGGCTCCATGGTTGGCAAGATGGCCAAAGTCCTATGGCTCGAGGGCTTCTTCGTAGAGACAATAAAGGGGTGGCAATCGGGGTGGTTCTATATCACCGAGCCGCGCGACCCCAAATGGGCGGCGGCCCCCGAGTTCAGATCTGGCTTCCCCACACGGCTCTCATCATGGAAAGAGACGGGCCTGACGTGGGGGAATTCGGACGAGCTATCCGGACTCCAAGCGTCGTGCGTCCGAAACCTGGCGGACAAGAATCTCAGGCTTGTCAACGTAATCCAGGTGATGCTCATCCGCCGGATTCTCCCATGCCAACAACGGGCCTTCAAATTGTGGGAGTTCGATCCGGCACAACACTCGACTCCAAAAAGGATCTTCGACACTACGTACGAAGATGCTTGGAAGGTGTTGTTCAAGGGTGCCGAGGCTCCCTCATCCGCTACTGAAGATCGCGGATATAGCTCGCAGCGTCAAGCCGGCGAGGTAAGATATTTTACCCTTTATGGGACTCTTTTTTCATAGATTGACTCCATGTGGGATCTAAAACTCCCTAACCTTTGATAGGACTGGCTGAAGACGTCCGGACAGATTAACTTTCCGGCTCCTTTGCCAGAAGACCCAGCGGACGCCCGATTGACGGGGCTGCTGGCTCCGGTACCCCATGTGGTGCCGGAGAAGAAAACCAGAAAGGAGGCCACGGGAACTCGAAGGAGCTCCGGCGCCAGTGCTTGTCAGATTCTGAGCGAGAATCTTCTCCGAGAATGAGGAGGAGGAAAAAGCCTCTCCCCGGTGAGAGGAGTGGAAAAGGAAGGCCGACCCAACTGGGGAGGCCGGAGGGTCCAAGAAGGGAAGAACCCTTCCTCCGGACTTCTCCACCAACGTTGACAACGACAAGGAGGATTGGCCAACAAGGGCCAAGCCCGTGGCGAGATCGTAAGTGTCCGGATACCCATGGCTTTTTATTATTGCATAGTGTTCTAATGTCGAACAATCATGCAGCCTGCCCAAGGGCGAGTTCACCGCTTCATCGAGCGGGTCCCTGGGTTCGTCGGAAATGGAGAGTACTTCGCTTCCGGCCGCCTCCTCGCCTCACGCTACGAACGACGCCGAGGTGGTGCCCAAAGGGGGGCCTGGTCAAGAGAAGGTGGTGCAGGAGGCGCCGCAAGGCAACCTCCCTCACTCCAGGCTCGAGGGGGGCAAGACCCCCAGGAGCTCTAAGCCCGACCCTCGTCAGGACTCCATGCCGGAACCTTCAGCGGTTCCGGAGTCCGGCAAGCGGTCCCTTCGTAAGAAGGGTAAGACGCTGGTGTCCTCCGTCCAACCGGAGGCACCAGATAGCTTACTGGAGGCGCTTGACAGCGCCTCCATCGAGGAGGAGCACCGCACTGTTATGAGTGCGGTGATCCGGACAGTTCAGTCCGCCAAGCGCGGGCTGACCGAAGCATGTACCAGCCTTCTAACAGGCTTTGAGGCAAGTTTAGAATATGTAAAAATATTACCGCATAGACAGTAGCCCCTGATGCTTAGTTCGGTGATCGGAAAGAAAAGCCGGACTAAGGATCTAAAAGATATCTGTGAGAGTCTAACATAAGTATGTCAATATGGGAATGCAGGCTGCTGCGACCTCTGCCGCACTGACTGCGGAGGTCAATGCATTGAAGCAGAGCCTCCAGCGGTCCGAGAACGAGCTCGGCCTTGCCAAGAAGCACCTCGAGGACAAGGAAGGTAAGTAATACCTTATTAAAGAAATACCTTATAGAAAGGTTTGGTTGCAAAAATAACAGGAGTAACATGGGTACTGCAGGGCCACGAGCGAGGTGGCGACCACAGGAGGCGGTGTCCGGCCGAAAACAAGGTGGCTGGAGCGCACCGAGCGAGAGAAGGGGAGGCGCAGCTGGCGGAGTGCGACAAGAGCTCCAGGCTCTCGTGGAAAAACACGAGGGTTTGGAGCGTGACTCGAAGACCCGAGAGTCCGAGCTTGCCTCGGCTCTTGAGAGTGCCAAAGCTGCTAAGGCCGAGGCCCGAAAAGCCCTCCAAGAAATTGAGTAAATAAAGAAGATAGCGGCGGGTAAGGCATTCTCTATGCAAAGCAAGCATGTGAAAGTGAATTACCTATTACTTACCCGGATTCGGAGCTCTTCAGGAGCATTCACAGATTTGCCCCGTAGTGTATGCGATCTTTGCCGCGTTCTACCAGCCATGTGAGGGAGCTCGACGGAAAAGGTGTTCTGGTCTCAATATGTGAGGCGGACATCCGGTGCCCCTAAGCGACCAGTGAAGCAGCTGGTCGAGCTCCACAAGGTCGCCGAACAGGCCATGTAGGGCCTCATAGTTCGGTGTGGCCATTGGAAGCCACGCTGGGAGCTACTTTGGGCTAGCGGCGGCTGGTGGACGCTTGTCCAAGGATTGAAGTCATCAAGCGCTCCGTCTGCATTGAAGGTGCCCGTCGGGCCCTTGCCCGTGCTAAAGTGCACTGGGGAAAGCTGGATGCGGAGAAGCTTGTGACGGACGGGCCACCAAAGGGCAAGGAGAATCGCACGCCCGAAATGTACTATGAGGGCCTCCTGAAGGGTGCCCGCCGTATAGTGGATGAGTGCTCCAAAGATGTAATTTTTTAGTAGACTCGCATTAGTTATCCTGTACGCTGAAAACTTGTTCATATGTGCTAAGCAACGCTTGTTAATTTAAAATATTACCTTCTGTGCGGCCGTTTATCAATTTTGAGAGATGGCAAGTCGTTGTCTTCAGCCCCCATGCCACGAGTGCTGAGGTGTTCGGGATAAACTTGAGCGCTCTTGTTCCCATTCTTGGGTCCTATCGAGGGAGGCGCTGAACGCAACGAACAAGGCAACCGGACTTATAATGCTTGAACACTCTCACTTAGCCATAGAATTCTATAATTTTAAATTTCGGTGAAGCCCCTAGTATTCGGAAGACCGAGTTCGGGGCGCTATCCACGCCTTGGCCGGACAATTCCGGTTCCTCGCTCTAAGCGGCGTAAGTCTTTAGGGACCCGAAAAAACCTCTCGAACAGCGACCGGCTCTCGCCCTATCATGACGGTCAGTTTTAGCTTTCTCCACTGAGGTGCTCAACCCAGCTCAACCGGGGCACAATCGCAGTGGTTCTCCCGGTGCTACCTTAGCCCATATAACGGAACGTAAGGTACCAAAACATGGGAGCCGGGCAAACCCAAATATTGACCCAAGACATGATTCGGAGCCGATTCACATAATGCTATAAGTTCGGGGTGCCGCACTTGTCAAAGTGTTCGGACTTATCACACCATAATTTTGGGGTACTTAAGCCCCTGGTGTATTGGCCGTACCAAAGTGTACGGGTGCAAGATGTCATGAAATGAACATATATATAGATAAAAAAAGGCAATAATAGGCAAGAGCTATATATTGGTTATTAAAAAGAAACTGCAATTAAAAGCAGAACGATACAAATTGTGCGATAAGCAAGGGATGGGACTATTTGACATGTCCCCCTCCAGGGGTAAGCTGCGGGATGGTATGTAAAATAGGTATAATGCTCATAGTAGAGACCACCTGAACACTCGACGTAGCTTTCTGCTTCCCTGGCTGTTGCATCGTTAGTTCGGCAATTCTAGTGCCGGACAGGACTTCTGGAGAACGGAGTCCTGAAAGTAAGTAAAAAGAAAAAGAAAAGAATGACACAATCGAGGCCCACAGTGCGGTCGAGCCGCATTCTTGGCGTGCGTGGTCGTGCCCTCCCTTATGCCCATGGTATCTCCAGGGCGTAGTTATGTACGCGTAATACTGGCTTCGCAATTTCGCGAGGGCTGGGGTTGGGGCCGGATTACTCTGGCGATGCTTGAATCGTGCCAGCGGTCTTGTTGTAGGTTACTCCGGGCGCTGCGATGTTGTCCGGACGTTTAGTGGCCGGACTCGAGAATTGCTGTGAGAGGCTGCTTTGTACCTCCGCCGCGAGGGCTGCCGTGTGCTCCTCCGTTCGGATAGAGCGTTCGGTGTTTCCATTAACCGTGATTACTCCTCGAGGGTCTGGCATCTTGAGCTTGAGGTATGCGTAGTGCGGCACCGCATTGAACTTTGCAAATGCGGTTCGTCCGAGCAGTGTGTGGTAGCCACTGCGGAACGGGACTATGTCGAAGATTAACTCTTCACTTCGGAAGTTATCCGGGGATCCGAAGACCACTTCGAGTGTAACTGAGCCCGTACATCTGGCCTCTACACCCGGTATGACGCCTTTAAAGGTTGTCTTTTTAGGTTTAATCCTTGAGGGGTCTACGCCCATTTTGCACACTGTATCCTGATAAAGCAGGTTCAGGTTGCTGCCGCCGTCCATCAGGACTCTAGTGAGGTGAAATCCGTCAATAATTGGGTCAAGAACCAATGAGGCGAAACCGCCGTGACGGATGCTAGTGGGGTGGTCCCTTCGATCAAAGGTGATCGGTCAGGAAGACCATGGGTTGAACTTTGGGGCGACTGGCTCCATCGCATATACGTCCCTTAGCGCGCTTCCGCTCCCTTTTGGGTATATGGGTTGCGTATATCATGTTCACCATCCGCAGCTTGTGGGGGAAACCCTTCTATCCTCTATTGTTCGTGGCGGGGCTCTTCCTCGTCATCGCTATGCAGCCACTTGTCTTTGAGTTCGGCTGTTAACTTGGCTGCTTGCTTGAACACCCAACAATCGCTGTTGGTGTGATTGGCTGGTTTTTCGGGGGTGCCATGTATCTGGCACAAGCGATCGAGTATTCGGTCCAAGTTGGACGGGCCATGGGTCTTTCTTTTGAATGGCTTCTTCCGCTGACCCGGTTTAGAGCCTCTGAATCTGGCATTGACTGCCGAACCTTCATCATTGTTGCCGTTAATGCGGCGCTTGTTCTTGTTGCGACGCGACCTGCCATTGCTGTCCTTGGTATCCGAACTACCAGGGGTTTTGGTCAAGTTGTTACTACGAGCTAGCCAGCTGTGCTCTCCCGCAAAAAAGCGGGTCATGAGTGTTGTGAGGGCTGCCATGGATTTCGGCTTTTCCTGTCCTAGGTGCCGGGAAAGCCACTCGTCGCGGATGTTATGTTTGAAGGCTGCAAGGGCCTCTGCATCCGGACAGTCAACGATTTGATTTTTCTTTATTTGGAACCGTGTCCAGAATTGTCTGGCCGATTCTTCTGGCTGCTAAATTATATGGCTAAGGTCATCGGCGTCTGGTGGTCGCACATATGTGCCCTGGAAGTTATCAAGGTATGCGGCTTCCAGGTCCTCCCAACAACCAATTGATTCTGCTGGCAAGCTGTTAAGCCAATGCCGAGCTGGTCCTTTAAGCTTGAGGGGGAGGTATTTGATGGCGTGTAGATCATCACCGCGGGCCATGTGGATATGGAGGATATAGTCCTCGATCCAGACCGCAGGATCTGTGGTACCATCGTATGATTCGATGTTTACGGGTTTGAAGCCCTCGGAGATTTGATGATCCATTACTTCATTTGTGAAGCATAGTGGGTGTGCGGCGCCTCTGTATTGGGCTATATCACGACGTAGCTCATATGAGCTTTGTTCATCGTGTTCGCCCGGCGGATTTGTCAGATCCGGCGTGACGGTTATCATCACGTGTCGTGGGGCGCCCACACGATCCGTAGATCGATCTTGTATGTTTTTCCTTATCCTCCAGTATATCTCGCAAGTCCGGCGCGTTTTGCCGTGCCTTGGTACTTTTTGAGCGGCGTCGGGGTGTGGCTTGAGCGGAGGGCCGAGAGGCTTCTTTGTCGCGACCACGGGGTGGTCGGTCTGCCATGTCGTGCGCTGGTGACTTGGGTGCTTCCTCCTCTAATCGAGGCAACGGCCTGCGTTTGGGGTAGCTTTTGGAGGGGCGTTCGAGTTCATACTCTTCGGCTGCAAGGACTTCAGTCCATCTGTCAGCTAGCAGGTCTTGGTCAGCTCTAAGCTGTTGCTGCTTTTTCTTGAGGCTGCTTGCCGTGGCTATAAGCCTGCGTTTGAAACGCTCCTGTTCGGCGGGATCCTCAGGCATGACGAATTCGTCGTCGTTGAGGCTTGCCTCATCTTCGGAGGGAGGCGCATAATTATCGTCCTCTACCTCTCTTTCTGCCGCACTGTCGTGCGGACTTGCTTCTCCCTCCTCCTGCGCTGAGTCCTGCTGGAGGGGGTTGTCTTCGCACCTTTGTCCGGAGTGTTATTATCTCCCGTGCCGGAATCACCGTTTTTGCTGTGGCGGGATTTAGAGCGGCGCCGCTGACGTTGGCGCTTGGGCTGTTTCTTGGAGGGGTCATCCTCTGCTGTTCGATCGTCGTTCCCATCTTTTGGGATGTCCACCATGTATATGTCGTATGACGAGGTGGCCTTCCGGCCACTCGTAGGCGCTGGGTCTTGGTCGTCTCTTGCATCGTCGTCCATACCGTCGATGTCTTCGGAGTCGAAGTCGAGCATGTCGGTTAAATCATCGACAGTGGTTACAAAGTGGGTGGTGGGTGGGCGTTGAATTTCTTCGTGGTCCGCATCCCAGCTTTCCTGACCGTAGTCCGGCCAGGGCTCTCCGGATAAAGAGAGATACTTTAGTGAATTCAGGATGTCGCCAAAGGTCGAATGCTGAAAGATGTCCGCGGCAGTGAACTCCATGACCGGCGCCCAATCTGACTCGGTTGGCAGGGGCGCGGAGGGTTCGGAGTCCGGAGAGGAGTCCGGTACCCTGGAGTCACGGTCTTCGCAAAGGACAGGGATAGAGTTCGGCTCAACCGCCGTTGAGATCGTAGCCCCCGAGACGGTGTCCAACCACTCGTCCTCGGTCGGGGAATCCGGCTCCGGATTAAGGGTCGGAGCGGGTACTGGTGCGGCCTCCAGGACACTGTTCGGCGGCAGAGCTAGATAGTGCCCATCGAGATAGTGCGGCACGCTTGGCTGTAGCTCGAATCCGTCGAAGATCAAGTCTCCACGGATATCGGCCGTATAGTTCAAGCTTCCAAATCTGACCTGATGGCCAGGGGCGTATCTTTTGATCTGCTCCAGATGGCTGCTTAATTGCCCGCAGCAGCAAAGCCACCGAATACGAAGATCATGCTGGGGAGAAAAGTCTCACCTGGACCGCGTCGTTGTTGATGATCAAAGGAGCCATCGGGCCTATAGGTGACGACACATAGGAACTCTCAATGAAAGCACCAATATCGGTGTCAAACCACGGATCTCGGGTAGGGGGTCCCGAATCGCATCTAGGCGGATGGTAACAGGAGACAAGGGACACGATGTTTTTACCCAGGTTCGGGCCCTCTCGATGGAGGTAATACCCTACTCCTGCTTGATTAATATTGATGATATGGGTAGTACAAGAGTATATCTACCACGAGATTGTAGAGGCTAAACCCTATAATCCTTCATTTGAGTTGATTGTATTCTATTGGACCCCAAGGGGGCACTTGCGACCTTTGAGAAAACCAAGGATCAGTCCCGTCTTCATGATTCATTTCTTTCTACTTCTCCCAATGTGTTTTCAGTCACTGCATGAACAAGAACACATTACTATTTCGAATTGCATTTTGTTGTTTCCACATAAAAGGAAACACGACAATCTTATCACATTTCTTGCATAAACAACCAATACATCATGGCAAGTAGGAAAACATTGCAACCGTGCATTTCTGTTGATAGGGCATGCACATTCATTCTCTTTTTCTAAAATCTGGATGGCAACTATCATGTTGAACTGATTGCAACAACAAATATAATATGATGGCAAGTAGGAAAACACCGCAGACGTGCATTTCTGTTGATAGGGCATGCACATTCATTCTCCTTTTCTACAATCTCGATGGCAACTATCATGTTGAACTAATGGTAACAATGAACATAATATGATGAAAAGTAACAACATAACATGATGGCAACTAACAAGAAAGATAGGTGGCAACTAATTTTTTCCCTCCATATGTACCGCCCAAATTTCTCCTTTCTGCCCTCATCTTAGTGAATCCTAACTATTAGTGAATCCTACACATCCTTCTTGAGCACCTACTGGTAGCAACCCCAACCTAAAAGCTTAGATCAGATCTAGGGTAGAACATGGCAGATTTTGTGTTCGTCGGAGGGCAACGGGGAATAAACATGAACGACCGGAATTCATGTTAGTTGTAGATCCATGCGACACAAATCTGTGGGTGTGTTTGTCATGACAGTGTGGATCGAGTCGCCATCTACTTGGGCAATATGGAAGTGAAATTATTGTGGCCAGGGTAAGGAGGAGGAGATAAGAGAACGACCTGTTAGCTCGTTGTCGTGTTTTTCGTCGATTGGGAGGGGGCACTAGAGATCTGTTCTGTTTGCCATGGCAACTAGAGAAGGAAGACGATGGAGGTAGGGGAAGATTGGATGATTCATAGGTTGGAGACGATGGCGGACGGTGGCACTCTGATTCGCAGGCAGATAGGGACGATGGGCGAAAGGTTGTACGGGCCGCGGGGTCGGTCGCCCGGACGTGTGGGCGATCACGCCACACACCGGACGTGCGGGCTGTGGCTGGGCGTGCCTAGACGCCATCATGCTGGCAGGGTTGTGTCGATGCCACACGGGGCATGCGGCAAACCCCACCTAGATGCCACACGTGTGGTGGATATCGGCGTCCTACCACTAAAACTGTTGGGATCGGCTACCTGTCAATCGACTGATTCCAAAAACAGGCAAGTCAATTGACAATCCAGAGAGAACAAAATAATATAGAGTAAACTGACTGACCCAAAATTGGGGTCAGTCGATAAGCCCAACAGACCCATGTAAAAGGGTTCTGAGTTTGTTTCTATCTCCTGCCTACAGCCCAAAACAAAAGCGGGCCTGAACCCGCTAAGAAACTAACCCACTACATAGAATCCAACTAATGCACAGAGCACTAGGTCTTCTTGCTTCCCTTATTTTCTTCCCGACACCGCAAGACTGAGCCGCTGCAATGGACACTGACACAAACCTGAGATGTTCTGATCTCTTCTGACCTCTCTTTAGATCTTGTGCTAACATTTCTTCCTTCCAAAGTCCTTCTCCTCTAGTCGCACGAAGATCTATAACAGAAGAACCAGAAAAATGGATGAGTTCTCATATCATTCTGAGATCTCAGATTTGTTAACAAGAAGAGCAAAACCGTGAAGAGACAAACCTGGAGAAGAATCTGCTTCAGGTATTTGCAAGGTAAAAATGATAATCCCCAGGAAGAGTACCTTTGCTCTTGTTCACCAAAACACCTGACATATATCAGAAATTATATCTGTTATGTGTTCAAAAACTAGTTGAATTTTGAACATATCAGTAGAAGTTGCATATTTAGAAAACTAAAGTTGCTCCTCCTGAATATGCTGGTGTATTTGGTTCAAATTCTTGCAACAAAAAAGCTTGTAGTTCTTGAGTAGCAAAGGAACACTTAGATACAGTAGACCAGAACACCATCAAGAAATCAAAAATTTATATAAAATGCATGCACAAGGTTGAACCAGAATTCTGTAGTGTTGTATTATTTATCTATAGTTACTCCATAACACCCCCAGAAATCAAAATTTTATATAACAATGCATGCACAAGATTATACCAGAATTATGTATTTATGTAGTTATTTATCTACAGTTAATCTAGAACACCCCCAGAAATCAAAATTTTATATAAAATGTAGACAGAAGATTGAGGCAAAAAATATGTACTCATGTAGTTACTAATCTACAGTTAATACAGAACACCACCCAGAAATAAAAAATTTATATATGAATGCATGCGCAACATTAAACCAGAACTATGTAGTTATGTAGCAACAGTCAATCCATAACACCATCCAGAAATCAAAAAACTGTATAAAAATATACATGCACAAAGTAAATTACATAAAAATCATAATTGCAAAAAATGTAGTTCAAACAAGCACAATATATAGATCATGAGAAATAGATGATGGTGCATTTAGTATATTTGCATTTCCATTGTGAATGAACTAGTTCTTGTAGATTTCTATTTTTAACAAACTAAACTTGCAGATCCTGTGTGTGAATCAACAAGGAGAATAAAGAGTTTATAAGCTTAATTTTGTACTGCCAATCTACAAGAATTGTTAATTTTCAACTACAAGTTCTAGAAATAAGTTCATTGTGCAAACTAAGTTTCCACTTTCAGGCAAACGTACTTGCACAAGATATTTACCAGCAAGCTTATTATCACAATGCAGAAAGACGAGAAGATAACATGGTTAGAGAAAGTTTCTCAATCAAATGTTTGTTTATATACTGGCATTTTTGAAGCAATTATAAATACAAAATTTATTGGTATACATTTTTTCAGGTGCTGAAAAATTCAAATCAACATGGTCAACATCTACAATCAGATGAAAATTCAATTCCTGTGACTCGTGATGTTAGTTTGTTGTTTCTCAATTGTTCTATGCGCATAGTAAAAAAGAAAAAAACTAACCTATGGCTTTTTTTCTATTGTAGGACATAGTAGATGCACACAACTATGGAGTACAAGAAGAGCAACTCTACACAGGAAAAAAAGAATTAAGTAAAAATGTGAAGTATAACAGTAAAGCATAGAGCACATGAACAAAAAACTGAATACACAGTTTTGCAAGGTCTCTGAAAACATGATTTGCAGGAATTAATTGAAGTTCAATTTGGAAAGCAAAGTTGCCAAATGATTAATGAGTTGCTAGCACCCGAAGGAGTCGTACAGTCGTACACACAATTCATACAGCAGATGGTTGTCATGAATCATCTTCAAAGTGACAACATGTCAATCCCTATAACAAGTTTCACTTCGCTATTGACAACATGCATGGATGCTGAGGTATGTCTTGTTAAAATATAACATAAATTAAAGATTTTTCATGAAGT
Source organism: Aegilops bicornis (assembly GCA_021605145.1). Taxonomy (NCBI): domain Eukaryota; kingdom Viridiplantae; phylum Streptophyta; class Magnoliopsida; order Poales; family Poaceae; genus Aegilops; species Aegilops bicornis. The sequence goes on along the minus strand of CM038674.1, from coordinate 220,308,710 downwards.
TAAATTATACAGAATTAGTACATGACATAACTTATCTAGGAGGATCAATACAAAACAGCAGAACCAATAACAAGCAACCATCAAATTGAAGAAGATGATGAAGATCAAGCTAATGATAATAGTTCTGAATTCAATAGTGAAGATTACCCGGATTGCAGCAATGATCAGAATGAAACTGATAGAGGAAGATTACCAGGACCAAAATACAGTAACTTGTGATCTTTGTCTACAGATCACGAGTATTTAGAGTTGCAGCAAGTAGAGCAGAGTTGGCACAACTCTGTTTTAGATGTTGTGTAAGAAATGTTGATTAATCAAAAAGAACAGTTAGGATATATCAATGAGGCAGCATTGCAAGGTCCTGATTATGCAGAAACAACTGATACAGATGGCCCAAGTGGGAGTGATGAATTAGAGTTTGAAACAGAGCAACAACTATATGAAGAAGCACATAAAAACAACTTTGATCTTGATAGCAGTGTTGAGTTGCCAGAGTCAGACCAACAAGCTAAGAGCATAGATGTATCAGGCAATCATGACATTGCACACCAACATGATGAGAACAAAAGGAAAGCTAACAAAGATGAGAATAAGTTATTTCAGGAAGATATTGAATTTTTCCTTGAGAACGAGGTCATAGAAAAGGCATTGAAACTAAGCCAAGAGGATGAGAAGAATCTCATGCCAACACTAAACATGTCATTTGAAATTGATGCTGATGCACACCGATTCTACAGTGAATATATGCAGCTATCACAGGGTTCTCTATACAGAAAGCTGCAAACTATCACTATCAAAAGAAAGATGCCGACAACAACAAAATGACAACATTTACTATGAAGTGCAACAGGTCTGGTAAACCTAGAAACAGGGCAAAACCGACAGCAGCAGGAGCAAGAAGGAGAAAGTACAAAGGTGATAAGAATGCACCTATTGTGCTTGAGAATACAACAGACAGAAGAATGAATTACACAATCAAAACGGGTTGTCAATCGCAAATGGTTGTTACCTGGAAATTTGAGCTTGAACAATGGGTGGTCGCAAGGCTGATCATTCAACACAATCGTGAACTACATCCACCAAGGGAAGTGAGGTTCCTAAAATCACACAAGTATATCACTAAGCAAGAGAAAGACTTGATCAGGACTTGCAAAAGAGTAAATATACCAACTAGAAAGATAATGGCAATCATGTCATTCTTTCGAGGAAAAGGGCTATCTTCATTGCCTTAGACAGCAAAACAGATTAGCAACATGTGCGCAAAAATGAGAAGAGAAAATGGTGTGAATGATATGATGCAAGTAGTTTCATTTTTTGAACAAAATGATACGTCTCCAACATATCTATAATATTTTATTGTTCCATGCTGTTATATTATCATTCTTGGATGTTTTACAATCATTTTATAGCAACTTTATATAATTTTTTGGGACTAACCTATTGACATAGTGCCCAGTGCCAGTTGCTGTTTTTTTCTTGTTTTTTACTTCACAGAAAATCAATACCAAACGGAGTTCAAACACAGCAAAACTTTTTGGTGATTTTTTCTGGATCAGAAGACACACGATGGGCCAAGGAAGTACTACAGGGGGGCTCCGAGGGGAATACAACCCACCTAGGCGCGCCTGGGGGCCCAGGCACGCCCTGGTGGGTTGTGCCCACCTTGGTGGCCTCCCGCACCGCCTCTTTGCTCTACAAATACCCTAATATTCCAAAAAACCCTAGGGGAGTCGACAAAATACAATTCTAGCCGCCAGAAGTTCCAGAAACCACATATCCAATCTAGACACCATCACGGTGGGGATCATCATCTTCATAATTAGTAGCTAGATGGCTTGCTCTCTCTCTTTTGATTCTCAATACAATTGTAGGATCCGATGAACTTTGAGTTTATGATCAGGTCTATGTTTTTATCCGTGAAAGTTAATTGAGTCTTTTGATCTCTTGTATGAGTGATTTGTTATAGCCTCGTATTTCTTCTTTGAATCTTTGATTTAGTTAGGCCGACTAGATCGATTTTATCCACGAAAGTTATTTGAGTCTTTTGATCTGTTATATGCATGATTACTTATAGCTCGTATTTCTTCTTTGAATCTTTCGTTTAGTTAGGCGGACTAGATCGATTTTTCTTGCCCTGGGAAGAGGTGCTCTGTGATGGGTTCGATCTTACAGTGCTCAATCCCAGTGACAGAAGGGGAAATGACACGTATGTATCATTGCTATTAAGGATAACAAGATGGGTTCTATTCCTAAATGAATAGATCTTTTCTACATCGTGTCATCGTTCTTATTGCATTACTCTGTTTTTCGATGAACTTAAATACACTAGATGCATGCTGGATAGCGGTCGATGTGTGGAGTAGTAGTAGTAGATGCAGGCAGGAGTCGGTCTACTAATCTAACGCGATGCTTATATAATGATCATTGTCTGGATATCGTCATCATTATTTGGAGTTCTATCAATTGCCCAACAGTAATTTGTTTACCCACCGTATGCTATTTTTCTCGAGAGAAGTCAGTAGTGAAATCTATGACCCCCGGGTCTCTTCTTTATCTATTTTTATTTGCTTTTATTTTCAGCTCTATTAATCCAAAAACCCAAAAATACCTTGCTGCAATTTATTGTTATTTAGTTTATCTCGCGTTCCCGCGAGATCTATTTGTCCAATCTACTACAATTTTATCTATCTTTTTACCGGGGAGGGTTTGACAACCCCTCTTTTACGTCGGGTTGCAAGTATTTGTTCTTTGTGTGTTGGTGGCATTCACATAGTGTTGCATGGTTCTCCTACTGGTTCGATAACATTGGTCTCATCACTAAGGGAAATACCTACCGTAGTTGTGCTGCATCATCCCTTCCTCTTTGGGGAAATACCGACGTAGTTCAAGCCGCATCAAAAGGAATTTCTGGCGCCATTGCTGGGGAGACATCATCAACATCTACGAGGTTACTGATCGCAAATCTCATCTCCTTGCAATTTACATTATCTTCCATTTGCCTCTCATTTGCATCTCCCCCACTTCACAAAAATTTGCCGTTTTACTCGCCCTTTTTCTTCGTTCACCGTTTACTCGTCAAATATGTTTTGGTTGCAATCTTGTTGCATAGTCACGATGACTCAAGAGAACACCAACTTGTGTGTTTTCTCCAATACCAACGACAATGATTTTATTAGCACTCCGATTGCTCCTCCTGCCACTATTGCGGAGTCTTGTGATACTAGTGCCGCTTTGTTGAATCTTGTTATGAAAGATCAATTTTCCGGTATTCCTAGTGAGGATGTCGCATCCCATCTTAACACATACGTGGAATTATGCGATATGAAAAAGAAAAAACATGTGGACAATGATATTATGAAGTTGAAATTATTCCCGTTTTCTTTGCGAGATCATGCAAAACTTTGGTTTTCTTCTTTTCCTTGCAATAGTATCGATTCTTGGATAAGTGCAATGATGATTTTATTAATAACTATTTTCTGCTCGCGAGAATTATTTCCCTTAGGACACAAATCATGAATTTTAAGCAACTTGAGCATGAACATGTTGCGCAATCTTGGGAAAGAATGAAATTGATGCTAAGAAATTGTCCTACTCATGGTTTAAATCTTTGGATGATCATACAAAAAATTTATGTGGGATTGAATTTTGTTTCTAGAAATCTTTTAGATTCTGCCGGGGGTGGTACTTTTATGGAAATTACTTTGGGTGAAGCTACTAAATTTCTTGATAATATTATGGTAAAATATTCACAATGGCATACCGAAAGAGCTAGTAAAAAAGTTAATTCGGTAGAAGAAATAAATTCTTTGAGTGAAAAATTTGATGCCCTTATGAAGTTGGTTTCTAATAAAAACGCTCCTATTGATCTTAGTGATGTGCCTTTGTCTACTTTGATTGAGTAAAATAGTGATGCGATAGATGTGAATTTTGTTTTGTGAAACAATTTTAATAACAATGCTTATAGAGGTAATTTTAATCCTAGAAAGGGAAATTCCTCTAATAATTATCATAATTCCTATGGTAATACTTCTTATAATAATAACAGGAACACCCCTGATCTTGAGAATAATATTAAATAATTTATCAATGCTCAAAAGAATTTTAATACTACAATAGAAGAAAAGTTGAGTAAGATTGATGATATGTCTAGAAGCATTGATAGAATTTCTCGTGATGTAGAAAATCTCAAGATGAAAATTTTTGTGCCCAAGATTGAGGAATCAATTAAAGCTTTATTTTTTTCTATGGATGAAAGTAAGAAAAGAACCGCTATGCTTAGAGCTAAAAGAGAATTTTTAGAAAAGGCGTTCTCTAGTGATTGCTTTCATAAAAATGATGAAGAACTTAAAATGATTGGTGTTTGTTCAATTTAATCCTTGTTTAGTAAAATTAAAATTAATGACAAAGGGACTGAAGAAGAGTCAACTTTAGCTAGAAGGCGTCCCGATAAGTTGGAGGGTGAAAATCTTGTTGAGAAAATGGATAAAAATGGTTTTGGAGAGGTCAAAACTTTAACAAGTGATGTGCCCACTCTTTTGGATTACAAAGACTTTAATTATGATAATTGCTCGATTGATTGTATTTCTTTTTTGCAATCCATCATAAATTCACCCCATGCTTATGAACAAAATAAAGCTTTTACTAAACATATTGTTGATGGTATGATGAAAGCCTTGGAAAAAAGTGGGAATTAGAGATTTTAATTCCTAGAAAATTACATGATGAATGGAAACCCACCATTAAAGTCAAGATGAAAAATTATGAGTGTTTTGCTTTATGTGACTTGGGTGCTAGTGTTTCTACAATTCTGAAATCTTTATGTGATGTGCTTGGTCTTACCGATATTGAAGAATGTTCTTTAAGTTTGCACTTGGAGGATTCTACTATTAAAAAGGCTTTCAGAAGAACTAATGAAGTTCTTATTCTTGAAAGTAGGAATTATGTGCCCATAGATTTTATTGTTCTTGATATTGATTGCAATTCGTCTTGTCCAATTATACTTGATAGACCATTTTTACGTACTATTGGTGTCGTGATTGATATGAAAGAAGGCAGTATTAAATTTCAATTTCCACTAAGGAAAGGTATGGAACACTTCCCTAGAACAAGAATTAATCCACCATATGTATCAATCATGAGGGCATCTTATGGATCTAGAAATAAAGATGATAATACTTGAATCTTTGCATTATGCCTAGCTAGGGGCAGAAAACGATAGCGCTTGTTTGGAGGCAACCCGATGAATAAAATTTATTTGTCTTTTTATTTGTTCTTGAGTGTTTGCACAATTATGCTACTGTTATGATTGTGTTTTTATTGTTTTAATTAGTGTTTTTGCCAAGTAAAGCCTTTGGGATCATGTTGGGTGATAGTTGATTTGATCTTGTTGGAAAACATAAACAAATTTCAAAAATCACAGAATTGACGAAAACTTCTGAATTTTTTACAAACGATTGATATACAAATTTCGTACATCATCCAAAGTTTTCAAAAAAATTGGAGTTACACAAGTATTCAAAGTTTTCAGATTGCTACAAACTGTTCTATTTTTGACAAATTCTGTTTCCTTTGTGTTGTGTGCTTATTTCAATGAGTCTATGGTTTGTATTGGAGGGTATAAGCTATAGTAAATTTGGAATACATAAGATATAATGCAAAAAAATATGAATGGGTTTGCAACAGTACTTAGTAGTGACTTGCTATGTTATACTAATGGATCTCATGAAGGTTTTGTTGAGTTTTGTGTGATTGAAGTTTTCAAGTTTTTAGTGGGATCACGATGGATGAAGGAATACACTACTAGGGAAAACCCTAGCAGTAGCGCGTGTTTAAAGCCTATCAGTAGCATGGGGAATCGCGCTACTAGTAAGGCACTACAGCTAAAGGTTAGCAATAGCGTGGGTTGGACCACGCTTCTGCTATATCGACTTAGTAGGAGCGCTTTCTACTATGAGCGCTACTGGTAAATAGTAGTAGCGCTTCTCCTAGCACACACTACTACTATTATTCCATATTTCTTTTTTATTTCATGTTGTATTCATACACGTTTATACAAGTTTTCATACCGCAACAATTTAGAGGATGATTTTACATCATAATGAGTTATTACATCACTGGGAGAAAGAACCGTGGACTAGTTTCAAGTGGATGGACATCCACTTGAAACTAATCCGCGGTTCTTTCACCCAATGATATAATAAATATCATCATCATCGTCATCATCATCATCATATCATTAACAACTTATCATCACAATACATCATTGTCATATAACACCTCCTCATGATAATCGTTTTCATCAATGATACATCACATACAAGTTGGTCACTAGACATAATCACAACTACTCATCATCATCAACTCTCATAAACATATTGTACCTCATAGGACCTACTACATTCTCTTAGGACCTACTATATTATCTTAGGTAAAATAGCATAAAACAAGATAGCCCGTGACTCTCCATTATGGAGAATGGAGATTATCTTGTCTCCAATTCTTGCCTTTCACACAATGTTGCTTCCAAGAACCTCCTTACGACTGTCCATACATTTTTTCCATTCTTTCATTATCATGTTTTCATCAGTTTTAGAAATCTAGTATGGACAGGTGAGATTCGTAGGACGACCTGGCTGTATGTTCAAAACATCAAGGCGACCATTCTGATACATCAAATGAGGCACACAATCCATTGGGATTTTCTTTTGAAAAACATAGTAATAACTTAGTAGTTAGCAATGTAGTTCAGTTTTAGAAGTATTCAAAAGATGCACAGATCTCGTAATAGTAAAAAATCTTACCTGGATATCTCCATGGAAGTTATCGTGGTTCAACACGTGCACTAGTGGCACGTATTGACCATAATTTGGAGGAGTTCGATAAAAGGCATTTTAATTCCCAATTTCAGTACAATATGCGACCAGATGATTTTTCTCCTGATAAATTAACTCAGAGCCATCGGTGTAGTTGTTTCTGTCTACCATCTTTCGCACATTCTTTGAAGAATGAAAATAAGCTATCAATGGAAATAAGCTATCAACTATTTTGAAATAAACAATATAAATTACATAGTAACTATGTTTGAGGAACTCACATAGCGGTAGAATCAGAAGCGTATCAACAAGGACCCAAATGTCCAAGTTGTCTTGGTCGATGTCAGGATCACCAAGATCCATGGTGATAAACATACCCTCTTGAAAATCATACATCTTGCAAAGTGCTTCCCAACCCGGGCAACCAAATTGGGATACGCTATCAGAATTGTATAGATTCACCTCAAAATCCATACCATGATGGGTCCTTAGGTTAATTTTCTTTGTTTCATTCCTCTCATGATCTTCAAAACCCATCCTCTCCAAGACATAGCGTCTTGCATGGCATGGGATAAGCTAGTCGAATTGTAAAAGACGAAAATTACACATTGACGTAGTAGAAGTCAAGCTTAATTACGAAAAAACACTTTGCGTCGTAGCGTACCGTTTCACAATGGAAGGCCTCCTCGAGCTTAATGTTGAAGCGCCGACCTTCGCCTAGGTGAGGCCTGTCGCAGAAACCTCGGTTGTCGCCACACCAGGAGCACTCCCCGGGACCTTCTTCGTCTGATGACATTTCCTATGATCATAATTCAAAGATTAAACTTGTACAATTAAATATATGTACTACAAAAACTAAATTAGATCATTATTATTCATCACGGGTTGACTATCAGTCTGTCGAGTTTTTTCTTGAAAACCCTCAGCTCACGTGGTGTATATATTCGACCGTCGGTGATGGTAGCTCCTCCTTTCATTCCCGAGTGCACTACACCAAATTGTCTAGCACATGGGAACGAACGAGAAGCTACCCCCACGACAACAGTCGGGATTCTTCTTCCTCTCATATATGGTGGATACTCTCCCTCACTAATTCCTCTCTGACATTTACGACCGTCGGTGATGGTCGTTACTCCTCCTTCCCCTAGTGCATAACAAAGGTCTAGCACCCGGAGAAGAAGGAGAAACAACCCCCACGACAACAGTCAGGATTCTTTGGCCTCGACAGTATTAAATTCAACCCTAAATATCATTTAATTATCTTTCTAGAAAATCCAGGCCACTCGATATTTCCTACATATTCTATCACAAGTCATGCCAAAATTCACGGAAAATTCCGGCATGACCTTTGCTAAAACAGGACATATAGAGCGCCTGAAATTTCCCGGAATGGAAATTAATCAACACTCCGGCAAAACATAGGCCACTCGAAGGTGTAACCTGCAAACATGACCGGCCACTGTGGCAACCACATATCCTATTTGAGCAACACAAGATATACATGTTTTTATCTACATCATATCTAATAGGACTCATATTGACATGGAGATTTGGCTGTTCTCACATCGAGGTCGGAGGGGGTCGGTGTAACATCCCAAATTTTGGAATGTTAATATAATTAATTGAATTGTTTGTTTGTTTGCTTGAGTGAATTAAACTTGAGTGAAATTTGAACCTTTTCAAAAACTTTTGAAAGAGAGGGAATAAAATGACTTCCCCTTCTCCGGTAAATTCAAATTCATCCTATTAAAATCAATGAGAGAAGATGACATGACTTCTTCAACTATAAAGAATTTGAACGGAGTTTTGCAATTTAATTCTTTCAAATATTGCACTTGCTTCTCTATTTTTCTTCCCCGAGAAATACCCCGAAAATAAATTCTTGCAAGCAAGAAAGAGCGGAGGAAAATGACCCTCCAAAATCAGGGGCATTTTGAAAATATTTGAGCCAAGAAAAACCAAAGTTTTTATTTAAAAATTATTTGCAAAAAGAAATAAAGCCTTTAGGGATTTCTTGAAAAACATTTTTTTTTAGTTTTTATTTTGGCCGTGGAATAATGCTCATCATCTACATTTTATTTTTCTGATAATTTGAGTATATAAAAACTCTTGATTCCGAATTGATTTGGTTTCCTTTTTATTGTTTTAGTTTCCTAATTTTAAAAATAGGAATGGAATCGTTTTTATTAGGAAAAACCTGCTGGCCCATTAAGCACTTTTCTATTCTAGCCCAACAAGAGATCATCTCCTTCCTCTGTTTCCTCTCACGTTACAGAAGCTTTCCGTGTCCATGGAGACAGGAAATCTCCACCTTCCCGATCTCCCTCGTCTTTCCATCCCAGCGCCTCCCGAGACCGCCTATAAAACCCTCTCCCTCTCCTCGTTCCATTTTTCCCATCACCACGCCCCCTCCCTGCCCGTAGCCATCTCGCCACCGTCATCCTTTTCCCTGCCTAGAACGCTCACCAGAGCTCTCCCAGAGCCCGACGCCAGGAGTGAGCAGCACCTCAGGCGCCCAGCGCCACCTCCCAAGCGCCGACCCCTCCTCCGCCACCCCACCCTCGCTTGGCGACCTCGCCCCTCGCCGGAGCAGCCCTCCACATCGCTGCCTCCTTCCTGCCATCTCTGCCTCACGTCTGGTAACTCCGTTTTCGTTTTCAGATTTATTCCCGTAACAGATTTAGTTCCGTTCTTGTTTAGCTTATAACTTTTGATCTAGAAGTCCAATGATGCTGATTCTTTTAGCGTTAGATCACAATTTTCTTGTAGTTTCCAAAAATATATAATTTGTCTATGTTTGGATTTATAAAAATTGAGTTAGATCAGATTTGAATTAAAAGCTTGTTTTGCTTATTCCGGGAGTTTCATAATAGATTTTTATTTAATTCTTTTTGCTCCTAGTTGCTTAATGAAATATTTTCTGTTTAGTTAACATAAAACCATGATTAGGTGATGTTAAGAAATTTTTGTTATATAAAACTATTTTTGTTGTTATTTGAAGTAGGAAAACTTTGAGTTGTTTTTCTTTAAGTTTTCCTTTGGGTTTTGCTTTGTTTGTTTTGGTGTGTTACTTTGTTATGTTATGTTATGCTATGTGCTTATTATAGTTATTGTTTGCCTCGGTAGAATTTCCGGAGTGCGAAGATTGCTACTACGAAACCCTAGTTTTTCGAAGATCGTCAACAAGGCAAGTTCACTTTGACCATGCTTTCCTGCCTATGTTTTATAGCATTTGGTGACATCTTTGCAACCACCCCTCAGTAGTGTTATTGAATCCTTGTAGTTGAGTAGTATGCATGAGGTAGGAACCCACCCCCCTGTTACCAAGCCCGGGACGTTATTTATTTTAATGCTACGCTATAGTAGACGGGGTTTGGTATGAGATCTCGGGAGTGGTGTGAGAATGGAGGCTCTACGTCAATGACGACAACTCCATGATGGAATCTGCAAGGACTGCATCTTCAAGGCCTCAAGACATCAAGACTCGAGACAAGAATTCAATACACACTACTGGGTGAAGGATGGTTGACGGGCACCTGGAGAAACCAGTGGTTGGCGGGATGCATGGAGAAGCGCCATGACATCTTGCGGAAAGCTTCACCCAGACTCAAAGAGACGGAAGAATACTTCACGCCGGAAGCTTACCTGTGCAACCGCAAGTCATTATGGGCTCTGGCTTGGTTGACCTTAGTTGTGACTCTGGCTGGGACGGTACTAGCAGATGTAGAACTACGGTAGGATGGGTTGAGTACCGGATGCTGGTCAGAGGAACTCTTTGGAAGACCATGTTTCGGTCATCTTGTTCTCAAACACTCTGAAGTGCGAGAACGTGAAGAGAGGGATCGAATCTTGCGGGTAAAGTGTACAAACCTCTGCAGAGGGTTATAACCTAATCAATTAGCCGTGTCCCCGGTTACGGACAATTTGAGCCTCTGGACTTGGATCTATTTCGAACTCTCAACACCGGATTGATAACTTAATTGTGGGCAACTTATGATGATTTTGTGCTATGAGACATCGGTTTGGCGGAACCATGTCATGATAGAAAACTCCATAGTACAGACTTCATTTATTCCTTTGATGTAGGGAAAATAAAATCAGCTTTTACGCAAACAAAACTCAGATACAGAGCCACAAAGCCAAATTGCATATAGTATAGTTTTACCATCTGTTTATTCATGTTGTGATCTTGCCGGTACATTCAATGTAATGACCTACACGGCTGCAACGTATCATGTTGCGTATATTTCCTTGACGAGTAAGAGTTACGATACAGGGTTACGGTCTACACTCAACCTGCCGATGGCGTTGATGGGACTCCACACCCGTTTGATTTGTTTCCGCTGAGTATTATGAGGTATATATCATTTTACGTTATTTATACATGTGATTGCACTTTGATATATACATTGATGTAGTGTGTGTGCCAGCATACTGATCCAGGGATGGCACAGCAACACAGAGGCTTGACCGTGTGAGGTCGGGTCGCTACAGAAATGGTATCAGAGCACATGTTGACTATAGGACGTGACCCTAGAAACCGGAAAAGCCCTTAGGACAGGATATCTCAAAAACTTTATTTACAAAAAGACTCTTACTTCTCATCTTTTCTGAATTTATCAAATAGACCCTCTCACCTCAAATAGTTAGAATATACCCTTATCCTTTGATCACCCGGAGGATCAATCAAGACGCTCCAAGAAGGATTTGATATCGGAGAACTGATGACCCCTTCAGAGTAAAGAGGATTTCACCATGTATTAGAAGCTACAACAGTTGAAGACTCCGAAGATTTGAAGTTCCTGAAGAAATATTTGACCTTTAGAAGACCAAACCCCTGTTATACACCTACGTTAGATGCGATGATTTGTGAGCTGTCACTTGTTTGATGTTTTCCGACAGCCCCAAAATAAAACTTGTTTCTTCAAAAATTATTGTTTGTATTGTGTGTATATCCCTCCCCACCTCTTCTCATCTCACCCTAAAACCCTTGAACCCCATAGATGATGAATGAAGTTGGACTGATATTCTCTGGACCAAGACTCAGCCCGAGGCGTAGCTATGGCTGAGCGTGGAAAATCACTTCGGGAGCAATTTGGTTTCAAGGAAGTATGAGGTTCAATATGCTCTTCAATACTTTACAGAAAGTGTTGCAACCTGGTGGAACATGCATCAAGCCATACAGGATTTAATGGAGCAAGAACTTGGGAGGAATTCAAGAAGACCTGTTGAAATCACGTCTTATCCGGAAACACAATGATTCACCAAGAAGTAAACCTTGTGCCTGCAAGATTTATGGAGAAATAGGACACACCAGGAGGAACACAAAGATGGATGCCCACATTGTGAGGAGAAACACCCAGTGAGGAATGCCCAACTAGCCGTGTGACTTGCTTCCTGTGTGAAGGAACCACCCACTACCCGGTGCAAAGTGTCACATTTACTCCACGGTGCAACAAACTATTCCGAAGCAGGAAGATGGAATGAAAGAAGCCCTCAAGGAAGATCTAGAAGAACCAGTAATGACTGAAAGTGTTGAGGACCTGGATGGAGAAGGTCTCAACAGATTTTACTCCAAAGCCTACTATTCATGTGGAGAAGAAGGACATTTTTCACAGTATTGCACCAAGGAAAGAAAGGAGTATCCAGGATATTTCCCGACAGCAGAAGTGAAGTTTGACCCCCGGGAGATAGAAACTCTGATCATTACAGAGAAATCCAGGAAGAGAAAAGGAAGGCAACCCGAGAACAACACAATTTTTTGCAAGAGAAGGACTTGAGTCATATCACCTGTTACAGGTGTAAGGATTTAGGTCATTACGCTAGTAAATGCCTGTAAAAGAAGCCAAGAATCCAAGGAGCCCGCATAATCACAAAGAAGCCCCGAGACATGTCGGAAGTCATTTGTTTTCACTGCAAGGAAGCAGGACATTATGCTATTAAATGTCCCGACAAGGTGAAAGCTGGAGTTGAGTAGTTGGAATTTTGATATGGATAATAAGAGTAGTAGAAAGCAATTTCATTTTCATGAGCTCAATGAATTGAGTTATGTAATAGATTACTCTGAGACTGTAATAGTTCATGACTCAATAAAGTTGTAATGTCACATGCTGAAAAGCTTTAAGGAGTTGTTATACTTTATCTTGGAAATTAATGTTCTGGATGAACATGGAAGAAAGTGAGTTGTGATGCATAAACAGGAAATTGGAAATTAAGTTTGAAGTTTTGTTTGGATGATATGAATGTGTGCCCCAGGAGATAAGTACCTTTACTCGAAAGCATCATTTCTGTTTCGCAACTGCAGATGACGACACTTTATGAGTCTTTCCTTAAGGGCCCTGAAACTATCATGACCTTGACGAGTGATCATGATTACCCGAAGATCCTGAAGGACATGATGAAGCATATTCACCTTGAAGGAGATGCAGTCTACAAAGGCTACCCTTTCATGCAAAAGGGAGTGGAACTTTGGTATGTGGAGGTACACCTCCATCGTTTGAAAGGAGTTTGCCCAAAGAGGATGGGGCATTACCTTTTCATCTCACGTGTGCCACAAGCAACTTTCTTCGACGCTGTTCGTGAAGCAGCCATGGAAACCATACGCCAGATCAGAGAAATACTTGAAGCAAGACTCCGTTATACTCAGGAATACCTAAGCGAAGTGCATGCAGAGATGATGAAGGTGAAGCTCAAGACCACCATGATGAAAAAGAAGATTGAAGATTTCAAGGCTCAAGTCGCACACTTCCAGTGGGACTGAAGAATCCTCGAGGAGGATAAATGAATAAAGTTGGAAGTAATGCCTGACCATACCAAATCATGTGGGTGGCAGCATTTGTAATAAACTTTTTGGAATTTGGATTCACGAAAAAAGGATTAAGGATGTAATGAAAGATTGATATGAGAATAATGAGATGTTATGGATAAACTTGTGCATTTATTTTGGTCATAGTACTCTGTAAAACCACAGGATCAATGAAGAAAGAAATGTGTTATCCATGACGGTCCATAGAAGGAAGCTGGACAAAATAAGTTGAAATTTTGCTTTTGATATGATGGTATGAAGAAACAGAGTAATACTGGATTTAAAGGAGGTGTAACAAGAGAGTTACTCCAAGGATGAGTTAAAGCTGCACTAGTGTTGAAGTGGGCCATAACCCACAGGCCCAGGATTTTGAAAGGAACTGATGTAACCTTGATAAAGGAATAAATTGGAGGAATCGGCAGTCCAATCAGCATACGTTTCGTAGGAGGTTACGCAAAAACCTGAGAGTGGTGAAGTAACGATAGATGTTTTGTTTGGCTTGCAGAAACCATGGATTTACTCGAACCCAGTTCGAGAACAAGAGAAGTTCTGCAATGCTTGTGAGTATGCCCAAGTGTTAGAATACGTGATTCACTGTTTACGTATGTGGTAATGATTCAAGTACGGGATGGATTGGCCCCCATACCGAAGACTTCTATCATGAACTATCATATGTTGATGGAAAATCAGAGAGCCTTGAAAACCTTAGAAGAGTGTCGACGCGATAAGCCATAAAACCATAAAATGGTAGGACGATGGAACCCCATTACAGGCAACCGGTGCCAAACGTAGGTTATACGGTGAGGTTCAACCTGCACCCGTTTTCTGCAGGAGAAAACCATAAATTGTAGACCACCATGAGTGTTTCGATAGTTGTTTAGAATGGACACAAACCCATCAGCTAAGAAGATCCAGTCTCGGATGAACTTCAACTTTGACGAACCGACCCAAGCTTTTGAGGAAAACTCTATGCTTCTGACAGAAGAGCTTTAATGAAGGAGCTATTGTAAGATATGTGAAGAGACATACATTGTCAGCCCTCCAGAGGAAATATCTGAGTTTATTGGAACCATGACCTTGGTTTTAAGTGTGGTAGCACCCCGACCTTTCGACCAAGACATTTGCTAGAAGACCCCAACCCCTAACCTTTTCTTGTTAGTTTCTTGAATCTCGAGGACTTAGATTCATTTTAAGTGTGGTAGGTTTGTAACATCCCAAATTTTGGAATGTTAATATAATTAATTGAATTGTTTGTTTGTTTGCTTGAGTGAATTAAACTTGAGTGAAATTTGAACCTTTTCCAAAACTTTTGAAAGAGAGGAATAAAATGACTTTCCCTTCTCCGTAAATTCAAATTCATCCTATTAAAATCAATGAGAGAAGATGACATGACTTCTTCAACTATAAAGAATTTGAACGGAGTTTTGCAATTTAATTCTTTCAAATATTGCACTTGCTTCTCTATTTTTCTTCCCGAGAAATACCCGAAAAATAAATTCTTGCAAGCAAGAAAGAGCGGAGGAAAATGACCCTCCAAAATCAGGGGCATTTTGAAAATATTTGAGCCAAGAAAAACCAAAGTTTTTATTTAAAAATTATTTGCAAAAAGAAATAAAGCCTTTAGGGATTTTCTGAAAAACATTTTTTAGTTTTTATTTTGGCCGTGGAATAATGCTCATCATCTACATTTTATTTTTCTGATAATTTGAGTATAAAAACTCTTGATTCCGAATTGATTTGATTTCCTTTTTATTGTTTTAGTTTCCTAATTTTAAAAATAGGAATGGAATCGTTTTTATTAGGAAAAACCTGCTGGCCCATTAAGCACTTTCCTATTCTAGCCCAACAAGAGATCATCTCCTTCCTCTGTTTCCTCTCACATTACAGAAGCTTTCCATGTCCATGGAGACAGGAAATCTCCACCTTCCCGATCTCCCTCGTCTTTCCATCCCAGCGCCTCCCGAGACCGCCTATAAAACCCTCTCCCTCTCCTCGTTCCATTTTTCCCATCACCACGCCCCCTCCCTGCCCGTAGCCTTCTCACCACCGTCCTCCTTTTCCTGCCTAGAAACGTTCACCAGGAGCTCTCCGAGGAGCCCGACGCCAGGAGTGAGCAGCACCTGAGGGCGCCCAGCGCCACCTCCCCAAGCGCTGACCCCCTCCTCCGCCACCCCCACCCTCGCCGGCGACCTCGCCCCTCGCCGGAGCAGCCTCCACATCGCCGTCTCCTTCCTGCCATCTCTGCCTCACGTCTGGTAACTCCGTTTTCGTTTTCAGATTTATTCCTGCAACAGATTTAGTTCCGTTCTTGTTTAGCTTATAACTTTTGATCTAGAAGTCCAATGATGCTGATTCTTTTTGCGTTAGATCACAATTTTCTTGTAGTTTCCAAAAATATATAATCTGTCTATGTTTGGACTTAAAAAAGTTGAGTTAGATCAGATTTGAATTAAAGCTTGTTTTGCTTATTCCGGGAGTTTCATAATAGATTTTTATTTAATTCTTTTTGCTCCTAGTTGCTTAATGAAATATTTTCTGTTTAGTTAACATAAAACCATGATTAGGTGATGTTAAGAAATTTTTGTTATATAAAACTATTTTTGTTGTTATTTGAAGTAGGAAAACTTTGAGTTGTTTTTTCTTTAAGTTTTCCCTTTGGGTTTTGCTTTGTTGGTTTTGGTGTGTTACTTTGTTATGTTATGTTATGCTATGTGCTTATTATAGTTATTGTTTGCCTCGGTAGAATTTCCGGAGTGCGAAGATTGCTACTACGAAACCCTAGTTTTTCGAAGATCGTCAACAAGGCAAGTTCACTTTGACCATGCTTTCCTGCCTATGTTTTATTGCATTTAGTGACATCTTTGCAACCACCCCTCAGTAGTGTTATTGAATCCTTGTAGTTGAGTAGTATGCATGAGGTAGGAACCCACCCCCCTGTTACCAAGCCCGGGACGTTATTTATTTTAATGCTACGCTATAGTAGACGGGGTTTGGTATGAGTGCTCGGGAGTGGTGTGAGAATGGAGGATCTACGTCAATGACGACAACTCCATGATGGAATCTGCAAGGACTGCATCTTCAAGGCCTCAAGACTTCAAGACTCGAGACAAGAATTCAATACACACTACTGGGTGAAGGACGGTTGACGGGCACCCTGGAGAAACCAGTGGTTGGCCGGGATGCATGGAGAAGCGCCATGACATCTTGCGGAAAGCTTCACCCAGACTCAAAGAGACGGAAGAATACTTCACGCCCAGAAGCTTACCTGCAACCGCAAGTCATTATGGGCTCGCTTGGTTGACCTTAGTTGTGACTCTGGCTGGGACGGTACTAGCAGATGTAGAACTACGGTAGGATGGGTTGAGTAACGGACGGGTCGAGGAACTCTTTGGAAGACCATGTTTCGGTCATCTTGTTCTCAAACACTCTGAAGTGCGAGAACGTGAAGAGAGGGATCGAATCTTGCGGGTAAAGTGTACAAACCTCTGCAGAGGGTTATAACCTAATCAATTAGCCGTGTCCCCGGTTACGGACAATTTGAGCCTCTGGACTTGGATCTATTTCGGAACTCTCAACACCGGATTGATAACTTAATTGTGGGCAACTTATGATGATTTTGGGCTATGAGACATCGGTTGGCGTAACCATGTCATGATAGAAAACTCCATAGTACAGACTTCATTTATTCCTTTGATGTAGGGAAAATAAAATCAGCTTTTACGCAAACAAAACTCAAATACAGAGCCACAAAGCCAAATTGCATATAGTATAGTTTTACCATCTGTTTATTCATGTTGTGATCTTGCCGGTACATTCAATGTACTGACCTACACGGCTGCAACGTATCATGTTGCAGATATTTCCTCAACAGTAAGAGTTACGATACAGGGTTACGGTCTACACTCAACCTGCCGATGGCGTTGATGGGACTCCACACCCGCTTGATTTGTTTCACTGAGTATTATGAGGTATATATCATTTTACGTTATTTATACATGTGATTGCACTTTGATATATACATTGATGTACTTGTGTGCCAAAGATATCGATCCGAGGATGGCACAAAGAACATGTAGGCTTGACCGTCTGAGGTCGGGTCGCTACAGTCGGTTGACGGGGATGATCGAGGGGCTCCTTGATTTCTGCAAAAACAAAAACCCTATAAGTTATCACTAATACATCCCGAATAGTATCATACATATAACATCACCAATACAACTAAAACCCTAGCGAACGACGGGTATCGGCGACAAGGATGCAGGATAGGCATCGTCGATGCGGGAATAATTGCTTAAACTAAAAAAATAACAACAAATGTGACATGTTCAACTAGTTCTATTAATTCAAATAGTTCTTACTAAAAATAAAATTACTATAAATAGAAAGAAACTAGTTCTTTCTAAAAATAAACTAGTTCAACTAGTTATATTAATTTTCTTACTAAAATTACATTACTTCTTTTAATTTAACTAGTTCTTACTAAAAATAAACTAGTTCAACTAGTTTATTAATTTACTTACTAATTATTTTAAACACTTACGAAAACAGAAAAAAAAGATGGAGGGAGGAGGAAGGAGAGAGGAGGAGGGGGAGGAGGCCGGTGGGAATAGAGGAGGGAGGCGGGGGTGGGGAGGCGGCCGAAGGAGGAGGGAGGGGCGGGGTGGAGGGGAGGCGGCTGGAGGAGGAGGAGGAGGGGACGTCTGGAGGAGGAGGGGGAGGAGGGAGGGGCGGGGTGCAGGGGGAGGGGGCGGCCGAAGGAGGAGGAGGGAGGGGGCCGCCGGAGAAGGAGGAGGGAGGAGGCCGCCAGAGAAGGAGGAGGGAGGGGGCGGGGAGTGGAGGGGGAGGGGGCGGCCGGAGCAGGAGGAGGGAGGGGTTGGTCGGAGGAGGAGGAGGAAGGGGCGGTGGGAGGAGGGCGACCGGAGGAGAAGGGGGGAGGAGGAAGGGAAGGAGGGAGTACCTCGGCGAGGAGCAGCGCGGCGGCGGCGGACGACGGGTTCGGCGCGGGCGAGAGCGAGTAAGAGGGAGAGTGAGTGAGAGCGTGAACCGCTCCAGGATAAGGTAAGTAAGTATCAGCGCATTTCAGAGATACGCGCTATTGCTACAGGACGTTCCGGTAGCGCTGGTCAGGCATACGCGCTATTGCTAAGTGCGGCTAGCCATCTACGCCCAGTACAAACATACCAGGAGCGTGCTTTAGTAGAACGCGCTACTGTTAAAGTAATAGCAGTAGCGTAGTCTATTTAAACACGCTACTACTAAGTAGCAGTAGCACCCTGTTTTGTCCAGCGCTACTGCTAAGATGCTGTGTATAAGGTTTTCCCTAGTAGTGATAAGGAGTAAGAGGAGTATAAGCTTGGGGTTGCCCATGGCATCCCAAGAAATTATCTAAAAGAGAAGCTAGCAACTAAGATTAGGGACGCCCGAGTGGCATCCCCTCTTTCTTTTAATGACCATTGGTATTTTACATGGAGCTATATTTTTATTCATCACGTATCATGAGTTTTGCTTGGAGCGTCTTGTATGATATGATTATTTGTTTGTTTAGCTTTCTATTTTGTGTCATCTATCCTTGCTGGACACACCTATTTGAGAGAGCCAAAATTACGATATGATTTGTTAGAATTTATCTCTATGCTTCACTTAAATCTTTTGAGCTATGGAATTGCTCTAGTGCTTCACTTATATATTTTTAATCACAGTATGCCTTAGTATTTTTTGAAGAAGTGCTCTCATGCTTCAATTAGATTTATTTGAAAGTTAGTAATATTTTAAGAAATTCTCATGTTCTTCACTTAGATTTGTGACACCCCGATATTTAAGCTATAGTAAACCCCTTTTAATGATGCTAGGTCATCATAATTTAAATATTGCTAAATCTCACTTGTTTCATACTTAGATCAAATGCAAATTCAAATAACAAGTTAAATTATAGTTTCTTAAAACACTGAATTAAAAATGTTCAAAAGATTACATATATTCACTAACTAATTAACAAATATCATCCATCATTTAATAAAATGTCTAATGGCCCTAAAACAATTACAACAGTGACCAAAACAGCCCCATCAATCCAATTTCATTTATGCAAAATTCAAATGAATTCAAATTTCTCTCCAACTTTTTGTGGCAGTGCCGGTAATTGAAGTGGAGATATGTGGACAATTTCCATATTGTACAAAAGTCATTTGTTTGCCTAACTAAATGCAAAAGAACAGCATAAAAGGGAAAACGGAAAAGAATATAAAAGAAAAAGAGAAAAGGCCTAAGTGCATTGTGCAATTAGGCCTGCTTGCTACAGGAGCCGGCCCAGCCCAACAAACCCCCCCTGTTCTCTCCTTCCTACTACTCACAGGAGTGTGGTAGATGCCTATGCGTCGTCCATGGCGCGGCTACCGCAGGCGTCGACCATCCCGCGACCCCCTCGATGGATAGGATCTACCCCGAGCGCCGAGACGAACACTAATCCCCATTCCCCCTCCTCCTTGCTCGCTCTCTCCCTCTCCAATATTCCCTCGTGCCCGTGTTGCTCGCCATGGTGGTCGTCCTCGTCGCAGCCACTGGCCTCCTCGGTGATCGGGAGGATGTTCGGGGGCACCGCCGTCCCCTGCTCCGTCTCCTTCACCTCTAGATCACCTCTAGATCAGGGTCGGGAAGCCTCGTCACCGTCGCCCGTGTGCACTCTCTTCTCCGATGCCCGCAACGACCACAACCTCGATCCGCAACCCCCGACCGCCTCCGCCACCCCTGAGTCCACCATGACACCGCTGCGAGCTCGCCTCGATCTCCCCTTTGTTTTTCCCATTCAATTTGTGCCGTAGCTCCCCGTCGCTCGTGCGCGTTACGGCCACCGATGCTTGCCATTGCTGCCACTGGTCCCGGCCACAACCGCGTTCCCTGCTGCCCTCGCTTCCTCAGGGCCACGCACCGCGCCCTCTAGCGCCATCGCGTGTGTGCCCGCTGCTACTGCCCCTGTCCGCCTCGCCATGCTTGTCGCTGCTTCCCTTGCTTTCCCCTCACGCCGTCGCCCTATGAGAGCCGCGCCCCGCAGCCACTCGCTGGAGGCCGCGCTCACCGCGAGCCCCTGCGCCTACTCGTGTTCCCGCACGCCCGCCATCACTTGCAACCGTCTTGGCGCGCCCGGCGCCTGCTGTCCCACGTGCTGACCCACGCCGGCTCCGCCCGACCGCCCCACCCTGCACCTTTACCCGCCCACATCGGCCGCCCCTGCTCCCGCCTGCTGCTTCTTCTGCTACTGCCGCTGCCGCCCCACCACGCCTCACCTCGAGCGCGCGCCTCCCCGCCGCTTGCCATGAGCGTGCGCCTTCCCTGGCTGTCGGTGCCCCGCCGTGACGTCCACATCCGCCGCTACCTCCGGCGAGCCCTGCCCCACGCACATCGCCGCCCCGGCCATGTTTCCTGCTACGTGCTGGTCGGGCCCCTGTTTTTGTTTAATTAGAGGGGATAATCCTTTACCATTTACACTTAACTACGCCCACTAATGTGCTACTAACCCCTGAGCCCCACCACTAACAAAGTCTAAAATAACCTATGTTAGCTAGTTGGCCCTATGATAGGTGGGCCCCTGTCCTGTTTGACCAAGTCAAAATGCTGACTGGGCTAGTCCTAGTCTATGACAGGTTCCCGTTGACACTGTTGACTAGTCAACTGGTCAACAGTTGACTACTGATTCAGCCCTCTGGCCCCACCTGTCAGCCACATGTGCATAAGGCTGGGTACACTTTTGGGTACCTATGCATTTAATAATTAATATATTTTTTAATTAAAATAATTCCAGTAATTTCAAAAAAATCTTATAAAACTTTGAAAATTAATATAAAATAAACCGTAACTCCTATAAAAAAAATACTTTGTACATGAAAGTTGCTCAGGACGACGAGACAAATCTGAATGTGCTATCCCTTTGTCAGCAACACATCCCTAACGTAGCAAACCTGCAACATTTCACCTCCGGTTCATCTGTCCGAAAACGTCAAACACTGGGAATACTTTCCCGAATGTTTCCCCCTTCGCCAGTATCGCCTACTACCGCGTTAGGGCACACCTAGCACCACTCATTTTCATGCCATGCATCGTCATTAATATGTTTGCATTATATTTATTGTTTCTTCCCCCTCTTCTCTCGTTAGACACCGAGGTTGACGCCGCTACTGCCCCGGTCGACTACGGTGTTGACGACCCCTCCTTTTTGCCAGAGCAACCAGGCAAGCACCCCCCCTTGATCACCCGATATCACCTAATCCTTCCCTCTACTGCTTGCATTAGAGTAGTGTAGCATGTTACTACTTCCGGTTAATCCTATTCTGTTGCATAGCCTGTCATTGTTGCTACAATTGTTGATACCTTACCTGCAATCCTAAATGCTTAGTATAGGATGCTAGTTTATCATCAGTGGCCCTACATTCTTGTCCGTCTGCCATGCTATACTATCGATCCGTGATCACTCGGGAGGTGATCACGGGTATATACTATATTATACATACATACTATACAGATGGTGACTAAAGTTGGGTTGGCTCGTAGAGTACCCGCGAGTGATTCATGGATTGGGGCCTGAAAGGACATTTGTCCCGACGGCCCTCCGAGTGAATCTTTGTGGCGGAGCGACAGGGCAGGTTGAGACCACCTAGGTGAGAGGTGGGCCTGGTCCCTGGTCGGCGTCTGCGGTTACTTCATAATAACATGTTTAACAAGATCTTGGTCTTTGATCTGAGTCTGACCACTGGCCTATATGCACTAACCAACTATGCGGGAACAGTTATGGACACTCGATGTCATGGTATCAGCCGAAGCCTTCTTAATGTCAGCGACTGAGCTGCGCGCGCTGGATTGGACTGGAACGCCTTCTCTTGTATTAGGGAGGCTAGGTCTGCTTCTGGACGCCCACGCAACATACATGTGTACAATGGGTGATGGGCACAGACCACTGTGTGCTTAGGATTTAGACCAGCGTGCTGACCTCTCTGTTGTGCCTAGGTAGGGTTGCGACATGTTGATCTTTCGAGGCCGGGCATGACCCAGGAAAGTGTGTCCGGCAAGAGGGATCGAGCATGTTGGGTTATACGGTGAACCCCTGCAGGGAAGTTTATCTATTCGAATAGCCGTGTCCCTTGGTAAAAGGACGACCTGGAGTTATACCTCGACCTTATGACAACTAGAAATGGATACTTAATAAAACACACCCAGACAAGTTCCAGAGACAACCCGGTGATCGCTTTCTCACAGGGCAACGAGGGGAGCCGGGTAGGATTATGCTATGCGATGATACTTCGAGAACTTACCATCTACTCTCTTCTACATGCTGCAAGATGGAGGCTGCCAGAAGCGTAGTCGTCGATAGGACTAGCTATCCCCCTCTTATTCTAGCATTTTGTAGTTCAGTCCATTGATATTTCCCCTTTACACAGATACCCATGCATATGTAGTGTAGATCTTTGCTTGTGAGTACTTTGGATTAGTACTCACGGTTGCTTTGCTCCCTCTTTTCCCCCTTTTCCTCTTCTTCTCAGAGGTCACAACCAGATACTAGAGCCCAGGAGCCAGACGCCACAGTCGACGACGACTGTCGGATTTCGGGATCCAACAACCCTTGAAAGGTTCAAACTCTAGGGTGCATGCGGAGATCTCAACCTGCCCATCTTGCCTACTCGTGATCCTCCCTAGCATAGCGCGCAGAGCTCACAGAGACACAAAGACACAGAGATTTATACTAGTTCAGGCCACCGTTGTGGTGTAATACCCTAATCCAGTGTGGTGTGGTGGATTGCCTCGTGGGGCTATGGATGAACTAGTACAAAGGATGAACAAGCCTCAGAAGGTGAGGTGTTCTTGAGCTGGTGTAGTGCTCGGGGTGGAAACGATCTCTCTCCACTATGGTAGTGGCTAAGTCCTATATATAGTGGCCTCGGTCCTCTTCCCAAATATGAGCGGGAAGGGATTCCACAACGGCGGGATTTGAAAGGGGACAAGTAGTACAGTCTATCCTGACAAAAGTAGTTTTTGCCTGCGAAAAGCCTCTGGTCGTGACGCTGTGGTGGGCTCGGTGATGACCTCCGTCCTGCCGTCCTGGCGGTCTTGGTCTTGTTGCACCAGAATGGAAACCTTTGGTTGATTCCTCGGACTCTGCGCATGTGGCTTGCCTCGCTTGCACCAAAGAGGAAACCTGCGCCCCGCACCCACCTGGAGCCTGCCTGGCCTTGGTCATCATGGCTCACGTCAGCTATGCCTCATGAGGTAGCTGCACAGATCTCTCCGCCCCTCTAGAGCCCTCCTGAGGAGGACAACCCCTTCAGGGGTCTTGGCGTCATCCGCCTCGCGAGGCTCGACCCCTCGCGAGGGTCTTGCTGTGTTGGTGTTGAAGTTGGGTCGTACCAGGCCGTCGATGAAGCCACGTGGTGGGCCGCAGGCAGGCAGGACTAGATACCCCCAAGTTCAGGACACCGACAGTAGGCCCCGAGCCCAAGGCGCGCTCAGACTTGGCTTCCAGGCGAAGCCAAAGGGCAAGGGAGGAGCGCCGCGGGCCTTAACCGCCTGCGGCCTTGATGACGTGTGGCGATTGATTGGACGTGGGCGACTCCGCTTCCCCATGCTGCCTTGGCAACTGCTCCCTTCTAACAAAAAGGGGTGCTGCCTGCCACCAGGCTTTCATTGCTCCATGTTCGTATTGCTCTAGATCCCCTTCTCCCGAAAGCGGAAGAGCTTGCAAGATCTGCCGATTCTCCACCAAACCTTGTGCCTGATGGCCGCCGAAAAAGCCACGGCTTCCTCCTCGGCTGCCGGCGCCGCCTGGTACGAGCCAGGGCTGATGGCGCCCTACATGACCGGGGAGAAGATCCAGACAACGCACCTCCTGATGGCGAGCGACGACAATGAGTGGGGGAAGACCGTGCCCCGGGTCGCCACCGCTGCCCCGGAGCCCGCCGGCAGCAACTTCTTCCCCCTCTTCATGCACAACGTCTTCTCTGGGCTGGTACCTCTATTTTCCCCGTTATTCTTTGACGTCCTTCACCACTATGGTCTCCAAGCACTCCATATCCATGCCAACTCCATCCTCCTTCTGTCCCGCTTCCCCTTCTATTGTGAGGCGTTCATGGGGGTGTTGCCCTCCGTCGCCCTGTTTCGCCATTTCGTCTATCTTCACAAGACCGGCGAAAATCCGGTCGGGTGCATTTGTTTCATCGCGGTGCGGGGTGGTAACGCAATCTCTCGCGCCGGGAAGAAGGTGAAGGATGCCGTGAAGAGGTGGGTTTTGATGGATGCAAAGAGCTCCTAGAGCTCATTGAAGCTGCCAACCGCATTCCCCATCTCCGACAAGTGGTGGAAATCTGAGAAGATCACCGACCATGCCATGACGCCGTTCGTGAGGACGATGGACAAGGAGCTGAAGGACGCGAAGCTGACGGGGGCTATGCTTATTAGGGAGTTCCTGAAGCAGCGCGTCGTGCCGCTTCAAGACCGCCCCCCGTCCCTTGTGGAAGCTTGGTGGTGACGACGACAAGATCCGCCTGCGCCGAGACCCCCTTCCCGAGGAGGAGCTGAACAAGGTGCTGCTCTACCTGACGGGGAAGGACCCGAGCGACCCTCCGGAGGGTTGGCTCTCGCTGTACTACTGTGACGATGCCGAGGAGGTTGTTGCGGCCATGCCCGTCTTTGACGAGCTCGGGTTTGTGCGGCTGGGGTCTTCCTTGCCGCCTACCACCTTGCTGCTCCTCTCCTCTGATGGCCAATCTTCCGAGGCCACCGAGGATGAGGTGGTGGACGAATCCTCTGCCTCGGAGCAAAGGGAGCTCCTGCGCGACTGAGGGAGTCCTGGACTAGGGGGTGTCCGGATAGCCGAACTATCATCTATGGCCGGACTCCTAGACTATGAAGATACAAGATTGAAGACTTCGTCCCGTGTTACTTTCCTTGGCGTGGAAGGCAAGCTTGGCGATACAGATATATAAATCTCCTACTATTGTAACCGACTCTGTGTAACCCTAACCCTATCCGGTGTCTATATAAACCGGAGGGTTTTAGTACGTAGGACGAACAACAATCATACCATAGGCTAGCTTCTAGGGTTTAGCCTCCTTGATCTCGTGGTAGATCTACTCTTGTACTACCCATATCATCAATATTAATCAAGCAGGAGTAGGGTTTTACCTCCATCGAGAGGGCTCGAACCTGGGTAAAAACATCATGTCCCTTGTCTCCTGTTACCATCCGCCTAGACGCACAGATTCGGGACCCCTACCCGAGACCACCGGTTTTGACACCGACATTGGTGCTTTCATTAAGAGTTCCTCTGTGTCGTCACCTATAGGCCCGATGGCTCCTTCGATCATCAACAACGACGCGGTCCAGGGTGAGACTTTTCTCCCCGGACAAATCTTGTATTCAGCAGCTTTGCAGTGCGGGCCAATTCGCTTGGCCATCTGGAGCAGATCGAACGCTATGCCCCTGGCCATCAGGTCAGATTTGGAAGCTTGAACTATACGGCCGATATCCGCGGAGACTTGATCTTCGACGAATTCGAGCCACAGCCAAGCGCGCCGCACTGTCTCGATGGGCATGATCTAGCTCTGCCGCCGAAGAGTGTCCTGGAGGCCGCACCAGTACCCTCTCCAACCCTTAATCCGGAGCCGGATTCCCCGATCGAGGATGAGTGATTGGACACCGCCTCGGGGGCTACAATCTCAATGGCGATTGAGCCAAACTCTATCCCTGTCCTTTGCGAAGACCGTGACTCCAGGGTGCCGGACTCCTCTCCGGACTCCGAACCCTCCGCGCCCCTGCCAATCAAATCCAAGTGGGCGCCGGTCATGGAGTTCATCGTCATGACATCTTTTCAAAGACTCGCCCTTTGGCGACATCCTGAATTCACTAAAGTCTCTCTCTTTATCCGGAGAGCCCTGGCCGGACTACGGTCAGGAAGGCTGGGATGCAGACGACGAAGAAATTCAACGCCCACCCACCACCCACTTTGTAGCCACTGTCGATGATTTAACCGACATACTCGACTTCGACTCCGAAGACATCGACGGTATGGACGACGATGCCGGAGACGACCAAAATCCAGCGCCTACAAGGCACTGGAAGGCCACCTCTTCATACGACATATACATGGTGGACATGCCAAAAGATGGGAACGGCGATGGAACAGCGGAGGATGACCCCTCCAAGAAACAGCCCAAGCGCCGACGCCGGGCGCCATTTAAATCCCGCCACAAAGAAAACGGTGATTCCGGCACGGGAGATAATAACACTCCGGACAGTGCCGAAGACAACCCCCTCCAGCAGGACTCAGCGCAGGAGGAGGGAGAAGCAAGTCCGCATGACAGTGCAGCAGAAAGAGAGGTAGAGGACGATAACTATGTGCCTCCCTCCGAAGATGAGGCAAGCCTCAACAACGGCGAATTCATCGTGCCTGAGGATCCCGCCGAACAGGAGCGTTTAAAATGCAGGCTTATAGCCATGGCAAGCAGCCTCAAGAAAAAGCAGCAACAGCTTAGAGCTGACCAAGACCTGCTAGCTCACAGATGGACTGAAGTCCTTGCAGCCGAAGAGTATGAACTCGAACGCCCCTCCAAAAGCTACCCCAAACGCAGGCCGTGGCCGCGACAGAGAAGCCTCTCGGCCCCCCGCTCAAGCCACACCCTGACGCCGCTCAAAAAGTACCAAGGCCCGGGAAAACACACCGGACTTACGAGATATATTGGAGGATAAGGCAAAACATACAACATCGATCTACGGATCGCGTGGGCGCCCCACGACACGTGATGATAACCGTCACACAGATACAAAGAATCCAAAGCCGAACACATGAGACAAAGCTCATATGAGCTACGCCGTGATATAGCCCAATACAGAGGCGCCAAGACACCCACTATGCTTCATGATGAAGTAATGGATCATCAAATCCCCGAGGGCTTCAAACCCATAAACATCGAATCATACGATGGTACCACAGATCCTGCGGTCTGGATCAAGGACTATCTCCTCCATATCCACATGGCCCGTGGTGATGATCTACACGCCATCAAATACCTCCCCCTCAAGCTTAAAGGACCAGCTCGGCATTGGCTTAACAGCTTGCCGAGAATCAATTGGTTGTTGGGAGGACCTGGAAGCCGCATTCCTTGATAACTTCCAGGCACATATGTGCGACCACCAGACGCCGATGACCTTAGCCATATAATTCAGCAGCCGTAAGATACGGCCGCATAATTCTGGACACGGTTCCTAACAAAGAAAACTCAAATCGTTGATCGTCCGGATGCAGAGGCCCTTGTAGCCTTCAAACATAACATCCGCGACGAGTGGCTTGCCCGGCACCTAGGACAGGAAAAGGCGAAATCCATGGCAGCCCTCACAACACTCATGACCCGCTTTTGTGCGGGAGAGGACAGCTGGCTAGCTCGTAGTAACAACTTGACGAAAAACCTTGGTAGTTCGGATACCAAGGACAGCAATGGCAGGTCGCGTCACAACAAGAACAAGCGCCGCATTAACGGCGACAATGATGAAGGTACGGCAGTCAATGCCGGATTCAGAGGCTCTAAACCCGGTCAACGGAAGAAGCCATTCAAAAGAAATACCCAGGGCCCGTCCAACTTGGACCGAATACTCGATCGCCAGCGAGCATACATGGCACCCCCGAAAAACCAGCCAATCACACCAATAGGGATTGTTGAGTGTTCAAGCAAGCAGGCAAGTTAAGTGCCGAACTCAATGACAAGGGGCTGCATAGCGATGACGAGGAAGAGCCCCGGCCGCCGAACAATAGAGGACAGAAGGGTTTACCCCCACAAGTGCGGACGATGAACATGATATACGCAACCCATATACCCAAAAGGGAGCGGAAGCGGCGCTTAAGGGACGTGATACGCCGATGGAGCCACGCTCAAGTTCAACCCATGGTCTTCCTGCCCGATCACCTTTGATCGAAGGGACCACCCCACTAGCATCCGTCATGGCGGTTTCGCCGCATTGGTTCTTGACCCAATTATTGACGGATTTCACCTCACTAGAGTCCTGATGGACGGCGGCAGCAGCCTGAACCTGCTTTATCAGGATACAGTGTGCAAAATGGGCATAGACCCCTCAAGGATTAAACCTACAAAGACGACCTTTAAAGGCGTCATACCGGGTGTAGAGGCCAATTGTACGGGCTCAGTTACACTAGAAGTGGTCTTCGGATCCCCGGATAACTTCCGAAGCGAAGAGTTAATCTTCAACATAATCCTATTCCGCAGTGGCTACCACGCACTTCTCGGACGAACCGCATTTGCAAAGTTCAATGCGGTGCCACACTACGCATACCTCAAGCTCAAGATGCCAGGCCCTCGAGGAGTAATCACGGTCAATGGAAACACCGAATGCTCTCTCCGAACGGAGGAGCACACGGCGCCCTCGCGCAGAGGTACAAAGCAGCCTCTCACAGCAATTCTCGAGTCCGCACTAAACGTCCGGACACCGCTAAGCGCCGCCCGAGTAACCTACAACAAGATCGCTCGCACGATTCAAGCATCGCGTAGTAATCCGCCCTAACCCCCGCCCTCGCAAAATTGCGAAGCCAGTATTACGCGTACATAACTACGCTGTGGAGATACCATGGGCATAAGGGGAGGGGCACGACCACGGCAGGCCAAGAATGCGGCTCGACCGCACCAGGGGCTCCCGATTGTGTCATTCTTTTTCTTTTTTCTTTTTTCTTACTTTCAGGACTCCGTTCTCCAGAAGTCCTGTCCGGCACTAGAATTGCCGAACTAACGATGCAACAGTGTAACGCCCCGGATACAATTTTCCATATTCGTAACTCCAACTCTTGCCTTTTCCGGAGATGCGATATGATATGTCCTTTGTGGTTGGGTTTTGTCTGTTGTTTTGCATTGTGTTCATGTCAGGCATCTCATCTCATAGCATCATGCGCATTGCATTTGCATATTTTCATAAAACTCATAGCCGTTCGTAGTTGCCCTTTCTCTCTTTGCCTCCGTTGTCATTTTGCCAGGCCCCTTGTCCTCGTTGACCTCCTCGAACCGCTTTGCCTTCGTTGGTCGTTCCAGTCCAACCGAGTTTCGTTGCCCTCTTATTTGTCTGCCTACGCAACCTCTCTGCACAACCACCGACCCCCTCTTGCGTGCGTCCGAAAACTGCCCCAAACCCGAACCGCTCAGTCATCACCGTTGCATTCAGATCATCTTCTAACATCTATAAAATATCTCCATTTTCTTATTTGGGTTACCTAGCCTATTTATTTTCGTCCGTCCGATTATGATCGGAGGGACCTAATAACCGCTACCCAATGTCGGTGTACTAGAGTAGGGGTACCCTAGTATCCCGAACTTGTGCACGGGCAGTTGCAGCACCCCGCGGCAGGGCTTGCCTAGTGACCGCCAAGGTCCTCCGCGGCTCCTTTGGAGCCATTCAAGAACAAAGTATTCAAGACCCCGGCAAGAGGAGCTTGCTGGGAAGGCCACTCAGGGCACGAAGGAAAGAAGACCCCGGCAAGAGGAGCTTGCCGGGAAGGCTTGGTGAGCGACAAGCTCCCGAGTGCGACAAGGATTCAGCCACGGCAAGGTGCTTGCCGCGGCAGGCAACCTCTCTTCATCTCCGCTCCAGCTCATCCGCAAAGCGATGTCGCCGTGGGGCTACTCCGAAGCACGCGTGTCGAAGAAGGCTGTGCAGCCAGCGGGAGCAGCGATAAGCGGCGGCGACAAGCTTACCATCGTGGGAAACGGTGGTGCACTTGACGGTCCTCACAGACTGTTTAGGCGATGTGGACGGGCATTTATTGATCTTGTCCCTTGCCGTCGAGTTAGGTATATGCACTATACATCGTACAAGTCGGTGTACCAACCATCGTTTTTCCATTTGTACCCTCATCTACGCTGCCACTGCCGGTGACCCCTTGAGCCTATAAAATGAGGCCCGAGTGCAACGTAGAAAGGGTTCGGCGGGTTCGGCTCATTCGACTCATTCGAGACCACACTCTCTCAGGCTAGGTTTTGTAGCTCTCATTGCTCCCTAGCAAGAACACAATACAATCAACCAAGCTGTTGGCAGAGATACATGGAGGCATATGTGGTCACCGCATTGGCGCAAGAGCGCTTGCCGGCAAAGCTTTCCGGCAAGGTTTCTTCTGGCCGGAAGCCCTCCAGGATGCAACTTCACAAGTAACCAAGTGTGAAGCGTGCCAGTTCCATTCAAAGCAGATACACCAGCCAGCTCAAGCTCTCCAGACGATCCCTTTATCCCGCCATTTTCGTCCGGGGATCGACATCCTCGGCCCCTTCCCCGAAGCTGTTGGGGGCTTTGAGTACTTGTACGTCGAAATCGACAAGTTCACAAAGTGGCCGGAAGTGGAAGCGAGGAGGAAGGTGACAAAGACAACAAGATCAAGTTCTTCAGGTCAATTGTTTGCCGTTTTGGGATACCTAACCGGATCATCACCGACAACGGTACACAATTCACGACTCGCACCTTCATGCAGTACGTCCAAGATCTTGGCGCCAAGGTCTGCTTTGCTTCTGTTGCTCATCCGAGAAGCAACGGTCAAGCAGAGAGGGAAAACGCTGAAGTGCTGCGAGGACTCAAGACCAGAACTTTCGACAGGCTGCACAAGTGCGGAAGAAACTGGATTGAGGAGCCGCCGGTGGATCTTTGGTCGATCAGGACGACGCCAAATCGAGCCATCGCCGCACACCTTCGCTTCTGTTCACGGAGCAGAGGCAGTTCTCCCCACGGAACTCGTGATACGGGTCACCTCGAGTGCTCGCTATGATGAGCTTGAGCAAGAGGAGCTGCGACAAGAAGACGCTGCTCCTTGAGGAGGATCGTCTTCAGCTGTTGTACGAGCTGCTCGTTACCAAGAAGCTTTGCGCCGCTACCATAGCCGCAGTTAATGCCGGAAGCTTCGAGGAAGGCGACCTTGTTCTTGGCGCGTTCAGTCCGCCAAGAATTCCAACAAGTTGGCCTTGAAGTGGGAAGGCCCTTATCGGGTGAAACGAGTCACTAGGCCTGGCACTGTCCGCCTTGAGACCGAACATGGCGTTCCGGTGAGCAACTCCTGGAATATAGAGCATCTTCGTAAGTTTTACCCATAGGGCGCGGTTGCCGGAACCCGTTCCGGCAACCACCCTTTTGTACAAGTCTTGCCGCTGTTGCATGTAATCCTTTGTACAAAGCCGGGCGCAAACCCCGTGCATCAGTAAAGCCCATGTGTTGCGCACAACTTGTCAAATACATGCTTTCATAATCCTTTATGCATGTGTTATCTAACATTTTGTGCAGCATCCACACCCGGTAAGCAATAACGAGCCACTAGGCTCCATAACTTTATTTTCTCTTCTTTCTTCTCATAAGAAAGGAAGGTTCCTTCGCCCACAAGTTAGCCGGGGGGGAAGGAGAAGATAATGTTGTGGGCCACCAAGTGTCGCTCGAGGAAGTATCGCCTTGCCGGAAAGCAAACGACAGAAAAGCTAAGTTGCCAAAGTTTGAGCAACCAGTTTTTAAATTTTTAAGTTATCTTCCTCGAACGATAGTACTTTGTATGGAAAACCTGTGCGCGAAGGAACCAACTCAAGGGCTGGTTTGGCGCCTTACTTTGTTTCGAGTCCGCTCAGCAATTTAAGTGAGCTGCAACTAGTTGCGACAAGGTTGCTTGCCGGAGGCGGCATCGCCAGCAGGCTGCTGACGTCCCGCACTCAGCGCTCGCGGCAAAGGTGCCTGCACCGACAAGTTCCCTAAAAGCGTAGGGTACAAACATACAAAGGAAGGAATCGAGTAAAGGAAATAACATTACGATCGTTTGCCTAAGATAGAGTATATTACAAAATGACTTGTCGCAAATCTAATGAATTGTTCTCCTGAACATGGTCTGCAGCGACAAGGGAAAGATAAACTTGGCGGCCTAGTCTACGCGGTCGCCATCAACCCTCTTGACTCCGCTCACCCTGTCCACAATGGGTGCGACAAGGGCCTTGAGCGCTTCAACGTCAGCAGTTGGCGGCAGGGACTTGAGGACGTTGGCGAAGCTGACGCCTGGATTGCGGAAGGCCACCTTCATCAAGACCTTCCAAGAGCCTCAGACGGATTTGGCGCGACTCGTCGGCCAGCTGCTTTGGGATCTCCTCCCGGAGCCGCTGGAGAGCCGTCAACACGCTCTTGAAGAACAGGTTGAGCTTGGCGCTGAGATGCTCGTCGGTGGAGTACCCGAGATCCACCATCCCCATCTCCATCAGCTCCTTGTCAATGGCGGCGGCAGTATCCACAAGGACCTCCGTCCAGTGCATCACATTCTCTTTGAAGGTGTTGTGGGCGTTCGTGGCATTCGCCAGCAACTCCTCGTTGGCTTTGATCTTCTCCAGCAAACCCACTTCCCGCTCCTTGGCGCCATCCAGCGTCTCCGTCAGGGTGGACAGCTTCAGCTCAAGATCTGCCTTTGAGTCCTTGGCGGCGTCGAGCTCTTTGATCTTCTCAGCGAGACGACCCTGCAACTCGCCAAGAGTGTAGGCGTCCTTCTCGCGCTCGTGCTTCAGCGCGGTGACCTCCTCGCCGCTCTTTTGGAGGGTGGCCTCCAGCTGCGTCACCCTCGTCTCTAATTCCTTCTTGGCAGCCTCGGTAGCCGCAGCAGCGTCCTTTGCCTCCTTGGGTGGTCCACCAATTGATTGCTCGCGTGCGGCAAGATCTTCCTCATAGCTGTCGAGGTTGATCTTCCGCTGCGCCAGCTCGCCTTCTTGCGCAGATAGCTTTTCACCGGCAAGCCTTTGCTGCTCTTCGACCTCGGCTTTCTCAAGGATGAAGGCCGTGCGTTCTTTGGAGAGTTGCTCCCGCGCTTCTGCTATGTCCCGGAGAGTATCTTTGTTGGCGCGCCGGAGCTCTTCTGCGCGCTTCTCCATGTCAGCTCCCGCCCTTGCGACAAGTGCCTCCCGCGACTCCAGCTTAGCTTGTCGGGCGCGGTAGAGCGACAACAGCTTTTTCAGGAGCTGCTCCTCCTCAGACTCGCCACTGCTGCTGCTTGGCGCGTCAACCAGCGACAGCCCAGCGGAGGCGAGCAGCTCCTCATCGAAGGTCTCTCCCTCGACCGGCGCCCTGGAGCTCGACGCCCATGGAAGCTTGATGAAGACACCGTCGCCGGCCTTCAGGTAGGCGCCGGGCTAGGGCTCTTCAGAGCCTGGTGCTGCATCGGTAGCGGAGGGATCGGCGGTCGGCGAAGGCCTGGCGCCTCAAGGACCTCGTGGTCGCCAAGACGATCACTAGACCCTCCCCAGCCTTTGCGCCAAAGAGCCTTGGCGGCCTCCTCGCCGGCGGACCCATCGGCGCCGGCCTCCTCCTCCATGTTGGCGGCGTCGTCATTGTTGCCGCGCGCGTCCTCCTCACCGGCAACCTCAGTCTCCATCGGCTCTCCGGCAGATGGATCTGATGATCAGAAAAAGAAAGGGCAGTCAAGCAAATGTTCGAAAAGAAGAACAGAAGAAAAGGAACCCAAGGGAAATTTTTAAGCAAGGAGATTACCTGCGATGGGATCTGTGGCCGCGTTTTCCACCACCGGAGGATCGTTGGCGCTGCCCCTTGTCGGAGAAGCATCCCTTGTCGGAGAGGCCTCCCTTGCCGGAGAGCGCTCCCTTGCCGGAGAATTCTCCCTTGGCGGCGTAGTTGAAGCAGACAGAACTTCGGGAGTGACCTCCGGGGCCTCCTGATGAGGCTGCTCTGCTCCTACACAAATCAACAAGACAGATATCAGTAAAGAAGGAGCACCCATGCACACCTAACCGTAAGAAATAAACCAATTACTTACGCCTGGGCTGTCTTTGGGGGCTGCTCATGAAGGGGTTGCCGGATCCGCAGGGGTCTCAGACGCGCCTCCCGTCAGCCATGGGATCGTCTTCGATGACAACCACCGGAGTCTTGGCCCTCTTCGATGCTCTCTGAGCCAGCGTCCTGAAGAAGGAAAGGGTTCAGAATGAAGAAAATCAGATACAAGACAAAGCAGCAAATTGAAGAATTACAAGTACAGCGACAAGATCTTACTCTTCTTCCTCCTCCTCGGAGCTGAGAGCGGAGAAGTCGAATTCCGCTCCACCTCCGGTGCGACAAGCTGGAAGAGTGGGCTCCCTTGGACGCTTGGCGGGTGCGGGAGCCGTGATCCCAGAAGGCCCCGCTCCGGTTCCTGTGGCAGCGTGAGGCGCTCCCGCGGCAACAGAGCTTGTCGCGGTGGAGCGCGTCAAGGCGAGACGGGCTGTTGGCCTGGCCGCCGCCCGCCACTTCCCAGCCTTATGGAGGCACCTTCTTGGTGGAGCTGCGGGCTCCTCCCACGACAAGTTATCTGAAGGTGGAGGGGAGGAGCCCCCGGCAGGCTCGTTCGGCTCGGCTTCAGGCTCGGCCTGCTCCTCCTCACCGGCAAGCTCCTCTCGATCGGCAAGGCTTGCCGCCTCGGCTGCCTCTGCCTCCTCCACGGTGAACCCAAACACGCCAGCAGCAGCAGCTGCTGCTGCCTCCTCCAACCTTGTGGCAATGTGCGCCATCTCTTGCTCGGTGGTGTCGCGGGTGAGCAACCTCTGCTCGTCGGCGCGGATCGGCACCTCTTCCAAGCTGTCGAAGAACTGCCGCACGATGTCGTCGGAAGGCTCTTGCCAGGTTGGAATGATCCCATGGGAATCGCACAAGGGCATCTTGGCGCGTATGCGGTCAAGAGAATAATTGTTGCACAAAGGAACGACCCCCCTCGGCAACATAAACCACTCGGGGTGATCGGGGTCATGCTTGAACAACTCCAGCAGCATTGCGTCCAACTCTAAGACAGTGAAGTTCCAGTTGAGGCCCGGGCGCAACCTCATGATATCTGCCGGGTTTTGGAACTCCCAAGCAGGCCTCCTCCTCTCTTGCAAGGGAGCGATGTGGCGGCGAAGGAAATCTGCGCCAACTGCGCCTACGGTGAGTCCGGCAAGCCTGAGGCACAAGATCCGGGTCATAGCTATCTTCAACCTAACATCCTCCGGCGCCAAGTTGCTCCAATCGTTGCCGCGCACTACGGGAGTTTGGCGCTGGGCAGTAAAAGGTCAGGTCCTCCTCTACAATCCAACACCAATCGGCTCTCCACTCTTCCCATTTGCTGCGGAGCTCTCCTTCAAGATAGGAGTCTTTCTTGCAGATCCTGGAGATCCAAGCAATCCCTCCGGCAAGTGGCTCTCCTCTCTCAACGCGGGGCATGAAGAAGTGGCGGAAAAGGGCTACATTTGGGTGGACTCCGACAAAGTTCTCGTAGAGGTGTGCGAAAACCGCCATGGTCAGAACGGCGTTGGGGGTGAAATCAAGGAGGCGAAACCCGTAGGTGTTCATGACATCACAGAAGAATTCGGAAAAAGGCGGGCAGAGCCCGCAGTAGAAGAAGAGCGCGAAGAAGGGATACCCGACAGAAACCTTCTCGGATGCGGCGGCGGAGATCACCCTCGTGCGCGGGTGCGCCCGCGTCTCCGTCGACCAGAAGAGGTAGTACGCCTCCCGCAGCTCCTTTGCGTCGAGCTGGGGGTCGAAGAGGGCCCGCTCCTTGCGCAGCGCCGTGAGCCGCTGCGCCTCGGCCGACTTCACGCCCTTCCCCTTGTCGCCTTTCGGAGCCATGGCGGAGGCGGTGGAGGAAGCCGACGGCGTTGATGGCAATGGTGGCGATGGGGAGCGCGGCGTTGCTCTCTTCTTACCAGAGGAGAAGGGGGGCGAAGGTAGTTTTCGAGATGTGACAGCAATGGCGAGGTGGGGCGTCCTGCCCCCGATTCCTCTATTTATAAGGAGGGAGAGGGGGCGGACGTTCCGCTTTTCCAATTAAAGAAAGCCCCCACGATCTCTCCCACGACGCCACGCTCGCTGCGTCTTTGTTCGTGGGGGACGTGGTGGGTCCGGAGCGAGTAACGGCGTGATCTAGGCCGCACGTGCCCGTGCACTGTTTTGGGCCTGGCCCAACAGAGCTCGGCGCCGTGTATGGCCCAGGCCCGGGGGCTCCTGTCGGTGCACTAGAGCAGGGGTACCCTAGTATCCCGAACTTGTGCACGGGCAGTTGCAGCACCCCGCGGCAGGGCTTGCCTAGTGACCGCCAAGGTCCTCCGCGGCTCCTTTGAAGCCATACAAGAACAAAGTATTCAAGACCCCGGCAAGAGGAGCTTGCCGGGAAGGCCACTCAGGGCACGAAGGAAACAAGACCCCGACAAGAGGAGCTTGCCGGGAAGGCTTGGTGAGCGACAAGCTCCCGAGCGCGACAAGGATTCAGCCACGGCAAGGTGCTTGCCGCGGCAGGCAACCTCTCTTCATCTCCGCTCCAGCTCATCCGCAAACGTGTCGCCGTGGGGCTACTCCAGGCACGCGTGTCGAAGGGCTGTGCAGCCAGCGGGGAGCAGCGATAAGCGGCGCTGACAAGCTTACCATCGTGGGAAACGGTGGTGCACTTGACGGTCCCTCACAGAATCGTTTAGGCGACAGGGACGGGCATTTATTGATCTTGTCCCTTGCCGTCAGAGTTAGGTATATGCACTATACACTGTACAAGTCGGTGTACCAACTACTGTTTTTCCATTTGTACCCTCATCTACGTTGCCACCTGTCGGTGACCCCTTGAGCCTATAAAAGGAGGCCCGAGTGCAACGTAGAAAGGGTTCGGCGGGTTCGGCTCATTCGACTCATTCGAGACCACACTCTCTCAGGCTAGGTTTTGTAGCTCTCATTGCTCCCTAGCAAGAACACAATACAATCAACCAAGCAGCAGTAGGAGTATTATCTCTCCGGAGAGCTCCGAAGCTGGGTAAACTGCTCGTGTGCATCGCCTCGATCTGCTCTTCGCACAACCTCCGCCCCCCTCCGAACCACAAGGGACTCGGTCCGCCAAGTCCCATAGGTGTTCGTGGGTCACGATCAGCTTCCCCGACACCCAAATTCCACTTGCTATATAAATAGAGCAACCCTAAAATCTAGGGGAGTTGTCCCATCCTTCCCATTCCGCCGCCGCCGCCACTCTCTACCGAATCTCTCTCGGGATCCATCCCCTCCTTGATTTCACACACCATCCAACCAAATCCATCCCCTCCTCGATCCACCCGTCCGTCCGAGCACCTCCTCCTCGCCGGTGCTTCCCCGCCACCACCAGCAGCACCACCGGAGCTCCCTTCGCCGTCGGGCACCACCAGCAGGTCGCCGACTCCTCGCGCCCCGTCTCCCTTTTCTCTGGTGCTCCTCCTCTAACCATCTCTCTGCTTCAGCACTAGCGCCTGGATCCCCGCCTCCTCGCGCCCGACCGTCCAGTAAGCAGCAGCGCCGCTCGACATCGTCACCAGGCCGCGGTTGCGCATCTCCTCCCGTTCCTCGGAGCCCCGAGTCTCCCCGTGCTCCTTCACCTCGCCTCGTCGTCCCGTGACCGGCCTCGCTGCCGGCGACCACGGCAAGGACCGGCCTCATCCCGCTCCTCTCCTCCCCAGTCTCTCCCTTCCTCCCCGTGCTTCCCTCTGTTCCTCACATCTCTCTCTCTCTGCGTTGCAAAGAGCATCCCCGCGCCATGGAGCTCCAAGTCCGCCGGCCCGCCTCTGCTTCGATCCGGCAGGGAACGTGACCCCGGCGACCTCCCGCGTCCGGGATCCGGCCACCCCGACGCCCTGTGCCCTCGGGCCCCGCCAGACCTCCTTCCTCCGGAGCCCCGCTGTCGCCCCGTTCTTCTGCAAGTCGTGCCCGTGCTGCCGCAGCAGCGCCGCCATGGACGCCGAGCCTCCTCTGCTTCTCCTCGTGCACGAGATGCAGCGCGCCCCCTGCCTGGCCTCCTCCCCACCAGCCGGGCCAAGAGCCCATGGGTGAGCAGCCCCTCTCCAGCACCTCTGCTCTGTTTCGGGCCAGATGCGGCCCGGATCATGTTTTTTCCCGTCAGCGATTTGTCCTTTATCCAGTCAATTACTGTTTTACAGAAAAACCCCTTATTGTTCATGCATCAATAATTAATTAACCATGCATCGGATTAAAACAAATTATATATGTAAAGTGCTTAGAATTTTATCTAGTTTCATAATATGTCATTTTCATCCCATGTTAAATGTTTAAAGTGTTGTTTGTTTAAATTTGCTTAAATACCATGCTAAAATGATTTATTTCATAACTAAATAACCGTAGCTCCAAATTTAATAAACTTTATATGTAAATGGGGTGGAAAAATGCCTAGTTTAACATGGTGCGGTTTATTTTCCTGTTTAACAACAATAAAATATGTTTTAGGGCAGAACAGTACCGAATCTAAAATATTGCTCATGGGGATTTTCCGGAATTGTTGTTTCTTATTTCCGGCCTCATTTAAACTTGCCTAAATAGTTAGTTTAATTATGCCTCACCTCTTGCCATGTTTAACAACATTTAATATTGTTGGGTACATAACCAAGATTAAACTAAATATGTCAATGTGGTGTTTTGTCAATATGCAACTCGTTGTATATTGAGCTCCATTTAATTGCTAGTATTGTTTGTTGCACTTTGCCATGCCATGCTCATTGAACCGGACATGCATCATACTTGTTTGTGCATCATGCCATGTTTATGCTTGTGCATTTAACATGTTGTTTGTTTCTTTCCGGTGTTGCTTCTCGGTTCCGGTATTGTTGCGATTGCGAGGATTCGTTCGACTACTCCCGTTCGT
Organism: Aegilops bicornis; assembly: GCA_021605145.1. Classification (NCBI taxonomy): domain Eukaryota; kingdom Viridiplantae; phylum Streptophyta; class Magnoliopsida; order Poales; family Poaceae; genus Aegilops; species Aegilops bicornis. The sequence continues at coordinate 220,269,439 of CM038674.1, read as the reverse complement.
CTTCTTCATGGACTCGTTCTTCTTCCTAGCGGGATTTCAGGCAAGATGACCGTCACCTTGGATCTCATTACTATCATTGCTATGCTAGTTGCTTCGTTCTATTGCTATGCTGCGTTACCTACCACTTGCTGCTCAAGCCTCCCAAATTGCATGATAGCCCCTAACCGTTGTCACCCTTCCTAGCAAACCGTTGTTTGGCTATGTTACCACTTTGCTCAGCCCCTCTTATAGCGTTGTTAGTTGCAGGTGAAGATGAAGTTTGTTCCTTGTTGGAACATGGAGATGTTGTTCCTTGTTGGAACATGTTTGCTTGTTGGGATATCACAATATATCTTATTTAATTAATGCATCTATATACTTGGTAAAGGGTGGAAGGCTCGGCCTTATGCCTGGTGTTTTGTTCCACTCTTGCCGCCCTAGTTTCTGTCATATCGGTATTATGTTCCCGGATTTTTGCGTCCCTAACGCGGTCGGGTGATTTATGGGACCCCCTTGACAGTTCGATTTGAATAAGACTCCTCCAGCAAGGCCCAACCTTGGTTTTACCATTTGCCTCACCACCACGTACACCCTTTCCCTTGGGTCGGCCAACCCGAGGGTCATCTTTATTTAGCCCTCCCCCCCCCCCCCCCGGGCCAGTGCTTCTCTAAGTGTTGGCCTGAACCGAGCTGCCTGCGGGGCCCCCTCGGAGAAACTCGAGGTCTGGTTTTACTCGTAGCTAGTCTCATCCGGTGTTGCCCTGAGAACGAGATATGTGCAGCTCCTATCGGGATTGTCGGTGGATCGGGCGGCTTTGCTGGTCTTGTTTTATTGCTATCGAAATGTCTTGTAGCGGGATTCCGAGACTGATCGGGTCTTCCTGGGGAGAAGGAATATCCTTCGTTGATCGCGAGAGCTTATCATGGGCTAAGTTGGGACACCCCTGCAGGGTATGAACTTTCGAGAGCCGTGCCCGCGGTTATGTGGCGAGATGGGAATTTGTTAATATCCGGTTGTAGTAAACTTGAAGCAAACTCTTCTAAAATACACCAACCGTGTGCGTAATCGCGTGAGTGTCTCTTTTCGGGGTTGATCGAGAGGAGAACACGGTTTCTGGGTTATGTCTGGCGTAAGTAGGAGTTCAGGATCACTTCTTGTTCATTGCTAGCTTCACGACCGTTCCGCTTGCTCTCTTCTCGCTCTTGTTTGCGTTGGTTAGCCACCATATATGCTTAGTCGCTGCTGCAACCTCACCACTTTACCTCTTCCTTACCCATTAAGCTTTGCTAGTCTTGATACCCATGGTAATGGGATTGCTGAGTCCTCTTGGCTCATAGATTACTACACCACCAGTTGCAGGTACAGGTTTGCGATGATCACGACGCGAGAGCGTTGTTGCTTGTTTTGGAGTTCTTCTTATGCTTCTTCGATCAGGGGATAGGTTCCAGGTTGGCAGCCTGGGCTAGCAGGCTGGATATTGTTTGAGTTTCTGTTTATGTTTCATCCGTAGTCGGATGTTGATCTTGTATGATGTATTGTTGTATTCATGTGACATGATATGTCTTGGATGTATCCCCACTATTATGTAATGTTGATGTAATGATATCCACCTTGCAAAAGCGTCTTCAAGATGCACTTCTATCATTGGTGGGACCCTCGAGTTCCTTTAGGATAGGGTCGCATCTTGGGCGTGACAAACAGCCAGGGAAGCAGAAAGCTACGTCGAGTGTTCAGGTGGTCTCTACTACGAGCATTATACCTGTTTTACATACCATCCCACAGCTTACCCCATGAGGGGGACATGTTAAATAGTCCCATCCCTTGCTTATCGCACAGTTTGTATCGTTCTGCTTTTATTTGCAGTTTATTTTTAATAACCAATATATAGCTCTTGCCTATTATTGCCTTTTTTTATCTATATATATGTTCATTTCATGACATTTTGCACCCGTACACTTTGGTACGGCCAATACACCAGGGGCTTAAGTACCCCAAAATTATGGTGTGGTCCGAACACTTTCACAAGTGCGACACCCCAAACTTATAGCATTATATGAATCGGCTCCGAATCATGTCTTGGGTCTATAGTTGGGTTTGCCCGGCTCCCATGTTTTGGTACATTACGTTCCATTATATCGGCTAAGGTAGCACCGGGAGAACCACTGCGATTGTGCCCCGGTTGAGCTGGGTTGAGCACCTCAGTGGAGAAAGCTAAAACTGACTGTCATGATAGGGCGAGAGCCGGTCGCTGTTCGAGAGGTTTTTTCAGGTCCCTAAAGTCTTATGCCGCTTAGAGAGAGGAACCGGAATTGTCCGGCCAAGGCGTGGATAGCGCCCGAACTCGGTCTTCGAATACTAGGGGCTTCACGAAATTTAAAATTATAGAATTCTATGGCTAAGTGAGAGTGTTCAAGCATTATAAGTCCGGTTGCCTTGTTCGCTATGCGTTGAGCGCCTCCTCGATAGGACCCAAGAATGGGAACAAGAGCGCTCAATTTTATCCCGAACACCCCAAAGCACTTTCGTGGCATGGGGGCTGAAGCCAACGACTTGCCATCTCTCAAAATTGATAAACGGCCGCACAGAAGGTAATATTTTAAATTAACAAGCGTTGCTTAGCGCATATGAACAAGTTTTCAACGTACAGGCTAACAAATGCGAGTCTATTCGAAAATTACATCTTTGGAGCACTCATCCACTATACGGCGAGCACCCTTCAGGAGGCCCTCATAGTACATTTCGGGCGTGCGATGCTCCTTGCCCTTCGGTGGCCCGTCTGTCACAAGCTTCTCCGCATCCAGCCTGCCCCAGTGCACTTTAGCACGGGCAAGGGTCCGACGGGCACCTTCACTGCAGACGGAGCGCTTGATGACTTCAATCCTTGGACAGGCGTCCACCAGCGCCGCACTAGCCCAAAGTTGCTCCCAGGCATGGCTTCCAATGGCCACAGCCGAACTATGAGGCCCTTCATGGCCTGTTCGGCGACCTTGTGGAGCTCGACCAGCTGCTTCAGCTGGTCGCTCAGGGGCACCGGATGTCCGGCCTCAGCATACTGAGACCAGAACACCTTTTCCGTCGAGCTCCCCTCCTCGGCGCGGTAGAACGCGGCAAAGATCGTATTACACCATGTATGAATCTGCAAATGCTCCTGGAGAGCTCCGAATCCGGGTAAGTAATAGGTCCTTCACTTTCACATGCTTGCTTTGCATAAAGAATGCCTTACCCGCCGCTATCTTCTTTATTGACTCAATTTCTTGGAGGGCTTTTTGGGCCTCGGCCTTAGCAGCTTTGGCACTCTCAAGAGCCGAGGCAAGCTCGGACTCTCGGGTCTTTGAGTCACGATCCAAACCCTCGTGTTTTTCCACGAGAGCCTGGAGCTCTTGCCGTACCTTCGCCTGCTGCGCCTCCCCCTTCTCTCGCTCGGTGCGCTCCGCAGCCACCTTGTTTTCGGCAGCAGACATAGCCTCCTTCAGGGTCGCCACCTCGCTCGTGGCCCCTGCAGTACCCATGTTACTCCTGTTAATTTTTTTGCAACCGAAACCTTTCTATAAGGTATTTCTTTAAAAAGGTATTACTTACCTTCCTTGTCCTCGAGCTGCTTCTTGGCAAGGCCGTGCTCGTTCTCGGACCGCTCGAGGCTCTGCTTCAATGCATTGACCTCCGCAGTCAGTGCGGTAGAGGGTAGTAGCGCAGCCTGCATTCCCATATTGACATACTTATGTTAGACTCCTGCGTATATCTTTTTAGATCCTTAGTCTGGCTTTTCTTTCCGAACACCGAACTAAGCATCAGGGGCTACTGTCTATGCGTATTATTTTTACATATTCTATACTTACCTCAAAGCCTGTTAGAAGGCTGGTACAAGCCAATCGGCCCGCTCTTGGCGGATCGAATCGTCCGGATCACCGCACTCATAACAAGGCGGTGCTCCTTCCTCGATGGAGGCGCCTGTTAAGCACCTCCAAGAAGCTATCCGGTGCCTCCGGTTGGACGGAAGACACCGGCTTCTTACCCTTCTTACGAAGGGACCGCTTGCCGGACTCCTGAACCGCTGAAGGTTCCGGCATGGAGCCCGGACGAGGGTCGGGCTTAGAGCCCCTGGGGGTCTCGCCCCCCACGCGCCTGGAGTCCGGGAGGTTGCCTTGCGGCGCCTCCTGCGCCACCTCCTCTTGACCAAGCCCCCCTTGGGGCCCCACCTCTGCATCGTCCACAGCGTGAGGTGAGGAGGTGGCCGGAAGTGAAGTACTCTCCATTTCCGATGAACTCAGGGACCCGCTCATCGAAGCGGCGAGCTCGACCTTGGGCGGGCTGCATGATTGTTCGGCATTAGAGAACACTATGCAATGATAAAAAAAATCCATGGGTATCCGGGCACTTACGATCTCGCCAGGGGCTTGGCCCTTGTTGGCCACTCCTCCTCGTCATTGTCGACGTTGGTGGAGAAGTCCGGAGGAAGGGTCCTTCCCTTCTTAGACCCTCCGGCCTCCCCAGTTGGGGCGGCCTTCCTTTTCCTCTCCTCCCCCGCTGGGGGAGAGGCTTCTTTTTCCTCCTCCTCGTTCTCAGGAGAAGATTCTTCTTCAGAATCTGACAGCACCTGGCGTCGGGAGCTCCTTCGAGTTCCCATGGCCTCCTTCTTGGCCTTCTTCTCCGGCACCACATGGGGTACCGGAGCCAGCAGCCCCGTCAATCGGGCGTCCGCTGGGTCTTCTGTCAAAGGAGCCGGACAGTTAATCTGTCCGGACGTCTTCAACCAGTCCTGTCAAAGTTTAGGGAGTTTAGATCCCACATGGAGTCAATCTATGAAAAAAGAGTCCCGTAAAGGGTAAAATAACTTACCTCGCCGGCTTGACGCTGCGAGCTGTATCCGCGATCTTCAGTAGCGGATGAGGGAGCCTCGGCGCCCTTGAACAGCACCTTCCAGGCATCTTCGTACGTAGTGTCGAAGATCCTTTTTAGAGTCGAGTGCTGTGCCGGATCGAACTCCCACAATTTGAAGGCCCGTTGTTGGCATGGGAGAATCCGGCGGATGAGCATCACCTGGATTACGTTGACAAGCCTGAGATTCTTGTCCACCAGGTTTCAGACGCACTTTTGGAGTCCGGATAGCTCGTCTGAATTCCCCCACATCAGGCCCATCTCTTTCCATGATGAGAGCCGTGTGGGGAAGCCAGATCTGAACTTGGGGGCCGCCGCCCATTTGGGGTCGCGCGGCTCGGTGATATAGAACCACCCCGATTGCCACCCCTTTATTGTCTCTACGAAGGAGCCCTCGAGCCATAGGACTTTGGCCATCTTGCCAACCATGGCGCCTCAAGACTCCGGCTTGACGGGCCGCCCACTACCTTCGGCCTGACATTGAAGATCTTCAACCATAAACCGAAGTGGGGTTGGATGCAGAGGAAGGCCTCGCACACGACGATAAACGTCGAGATATTGAGGATGAAGTTTGGGGCCAGATCGTGGAAATCCAGGCCATAGTAGAACATGAGCCCCCGGACAAATGGGTGAAGTGGAAAACCTAGTCCGTGGAGGAAGTGGGTGAGGAACACCACCCTCTCATGGGGCCTGGGGGTGGGGATGAGCTGCCCCTCGTCGGGTAGCCGACACGCGATGTCGCCGGACAAGTATCCGGCCTCCCGCAGCTTTGTGATGTGCCCCTCCGTGACGGAGGAGGCCATCCACCTGCCTCCCGCCTCCGGACATAGTTGGAGAAGGTTGAGGTGGGGTGTGCGGACTTGGGCGCTGGAGCTCGAAAAGTCTGGAAATGGATGAGCAAAGGAGGAAGAAGGCGTAGGTGAAAAAGGTGGATCATTATCCCCTTATATGGACGGACGAAGCTATGCGTCCCCCGCCAGCCTGGTAAAACTCGCTTATCTCCCAAGCGCCATAATCAAGGGCGCGGATGGGTTACCCACGTCTGTGTTGATGAGAATCCCAGAATAAGGGGCGATCTATGCTTTGATAAGACATGCCAGGGAAACTGCCTCGCTAAACACGCTGAGGTGGAACGGTAAAAAACGATTCATATAAAGGCCTGGCCGTGGTGTGATGTCACGCCGCGGAATACGTCAGCAGATCTGTGCAAAAATTATTCTCTCTACGGTGGTATGTGGAACTTGTTTTGCAGAGCCGGACACTATCCTGGTGTTCAAAACCTTCTATGAAGTATTCGGAAGAGGAACCCGCCTTGCAATGCTGAAGATAATATGCGCGCCGGACTCGTCGTCATTGAATCCTGGTTCAGGGGCTACTGAGGGTGTCCTGGACTAGGGGGTGTCCGGATAGCCGAACTATCATCTATGGCCGGACTCCTAGACTATGAAGATACAAGATTGAAGACTTCGTCCCGTGTACGGATGGGACTTTCCTTGGCGTGGAAGGCAAGCTTGGCGTCATGAGATATGTAGATCTCCTACTATTGTAACCGACTCTGTGTAACCCTAACCCTATCCGGTGTCTATATAAACCAGAGGGTTTTAGTCCGTAGGACGAACAACAATCGTACCATAGGCTAGCTTCTAGGGTTTGGCCTCCTTGATCTCGTGGTAGATCTACTCTTGTACTACCCATATCATCAATATTAATCAAGCAGGAGTAGGGTACTACCTCCATCCAGAGGGCCCGAACCTGGGTAAAAACATCGTGTCCCTTGTCTCCTGTTACCATTCGCCTAGACGCACAGTTCAGGACCCCCTACCCGAGATCCGCCGGTTTTGACACCGACAGCGACCTTCTGGATGATGATGATGATGGCGAGCCTCCAGTGGTGGAGGTGTCACACCCTCCAGGGGTCACCACGAGGTCTGCGGTGGCCTCCTTGAAGCAACATAAGCGAGCGGTTGTGAAGAAGAGCAGGACCGCGGTGATTTCTCTAGGCAGCAATCCACCTTCACCGACGCCATCCTAGGCGGTGCCAAACGCAAGCTCTCCTGCTCCCAAGGGCTCGGCGCCAGCTGCTCCGCCTCAGCGCCTACTGCTGAGCATGAAGAGGCACTACGTCTGTGTTGACCAGTAAGTTCGTCCCTCATCCTTGCTTGTTGGTTCTTGAAGTGGTGCTAAGCGTATTCTCCTGTCGTTAGGCAGCAGCTGCCGAAGAAGCAGAAGGAAGGCACGCAGGTCGCCATGGCTGCAAGCGACAGAGCGGCCCCCGCAGCCCTGGTGAAGAAGAATGCCGCAGCCCCCGTGACCCCAGGGCAACACCAGCTCTGGAGGACGTGGATGCCCATCCTCAGGGTGTGTCGGTGCCCTCAGCAGGCCTGACTCCTTGGGTGCCCAGTCTTGCCGCAGCTGCTGAGGACAACCATCCTCGGGAGGCCTCGGTCCTTCATGAGGCTGAGGTTTCTTCTGCCTTGGCGCCGAGGGCATCTCCTCCCTTGCCTAGCGCGTGGTCGAGCCATGGTGTTCCTGCTCCCTCCGGGACCCTGGAGGAGGCAAGGGTGGCGCTGGACCTCCTCCAGGGTGAGCTTCAGGGCCCGGATCGTCGTTCGGCGCAAGGATGCCTGGGGCTGATCTCTGGTTGGCTCAAGGCTCATGCGTCTGTCCGCGCGGCCTGGAGCTCTGCGGAGGAGGCCCAGAAGGCGCTTGGGGTGGCTGCCACAGTGCGTGACCTGGCGCAGAAGGAGGCCACAGAATCTAAGAAGCGGTGCCGTGTGGTGGAGGCTGATCTGAAGACTCTCCAGGATGCCAGCTTCAACCTCTCCTCCTTCCTCACTCCGGTGGACGCCGACTCCCGGGATGCTGCTGCTACCGCTGTGAAGAGCTCTGTGGACGCCATGCTAAGCAAGTACTTGGTCGTTGGTCCTCCGACTGAAGCCGGTTGGACGGCCGACGCGCCCGGTGAAGAGGCGTTTCTGCTGGCGGGCAGCAGTGACGACCAAGTCTGAGGAGGTGGCCTGGAGATTCTTCCTTTGCTTGTTTATCCTGCACCATGCGACATGCCTCGGGGAGGCCTTTAAAATTATTTACTTGGAATAATATGTTTTGTAATAACTATATTATGCTCCTTCAGCTTTTCCGTTTGCTTTGTTGTTCTGTGTCGGCAGAGCCCGGCCCCGCGCGTACCTCAGCCACCATTGGGTTTTCCGGATCACCAGGACGAGCCTAATAGGTCAGGGGCTATGGGACCAGTTAGGCTCCTGGGTCGCGATGCTTAGGAGTCCTCCTTGACGTGCGAACAACTTAGGAAAAGATGCAGGGGCAAGCCTTGGTGCTCGACGTCCGCAGGGCCCCGCCCCGCGTGTACCTCAGCCATCGTTGTGTCGTCCGGATCACCAGGACGAGCCCAAGAGGTGAGGGGCTATGTGACCAGTTAGGCTCCTGAGACGCGATGCTCAAGAGTCCCCCTTGACGTACGAACGACTTGAAGGAGAAGGGTGACAACCAGGTCTTGGCGTTCTGCGTCGGCAGGGCCCGGCCCCGCGCATACCTCAGCCACCGTTGAGTCGTCCAGATCACCAGGACGAGCCCAAGAGGTGAGGGGCTATGTGACCAGTTAGGCTCCTGAGTCACGATGCTCAGGAGTCCCCCTTGACATACGAATAGACCATCCTACCTTTCCCTCGCCGAGCTCTCGCTTGGGAGGGGTGCGCGAAGATCAGGCCCGTGAGGCCTGGCAAGGTGGGGTACGCCAGGCGTGACCTGAGCGTAGCCCCCGTGCCCAGCCCCCTCGCGCTACCTTCCCAACGGAGAGCAGCGCGGTGTGATGTCTACTACACAACCTTCTTCTTGTAGACGTTTTTGGGCCTCCAAGTGCAGAGGTTTGTAGGACAGTAGCAAATTTCCCTCAAGTGGATGACCTAAGGTTTATCAATCTGTGGAAGGCATAGGATGAAGATGGTCTCTCTCAAACAACCCTGCAACCAAATAACAAAGAGTCTCTTGTGTCCCCAACACACCCAATACAGTGGCAAATTGTATAGGTGCACTAATTCGGCGAAGAGATGGTGATACAAGTGCAATATGGATAGTAGATACAGGTTTTTGTAATCTGAAATTATAAAAACAGCAAGGTAACAAAGTGATAAAAGTGAGCGTAAACGGTATTGCAATGGTAGGAAACAAGGCCTAAGGTTTCTCTCAACATGCAACAAAGAGTCACTCCAAAGTCACTAGTAGCAGAGAACAAACGAAGAGATTATGGTAGGGTACGAAACCACGTCAAAGTTATCCTTTTTGATCTATCTATTCAAAAGTCCGTAGTAAAATAACATGAAGCTATTCTTTTCACTCGATCTATCATAGAGTACATACTAGAATAACACCTTAAGTCACAAATCAACCAAAACCCTAATGTCACCTAGATACTCCATTGTCACCTCAAGTTTCCGCGGGCATGATTAAACGATATGCATCACACAATCTCAGGTTCATCTATTCAACCAACACAAAGTACTTCAAAGAGTGCCCCAAAGTTTCTATCGGAGAGTCAAGACAAAAACGTGTGCCAACCCCTATGCATAGGTTCATGGGCGGAGCCCACAAGTTGATAACCAAAACATACATCAAGTGGATCACGTGATATCCCATTGTCACCACAGATAAGCACGGCAAGACATACATCAAGTGTTCTCCAATCATTAAAGACTCAATCCGATAAGATAACTTAAAAGGGAAAACTCAATTCATCACAAGAGAGTAGAGGGGGGAGAAACATCATAAGATACAACTATAATAGCAAAGCTCGCGATACATCAAGATCGTGCCATAGAGAGAACACGAGAGAGAGAGAGAGAGATCAAACACATAGCTACTGGTACATACCCTCAGCCTCGAGGGTGAACTACTCCCTCTTCGTCATGGTGAGCGCCGGGATGATGAAGATGGCTACCGGTGATGGGTTCCCCCTCCGGCAGGATGCCGGAACAGGCTCCCGAGAGGTTTTTGGTGTCTACAGAGGCTTGCGGCGGAGGAACTCCCGATCTATCTTCTCCTTCGATGTTTTGAGGGTATATGGGATTATATAGGTGAAAGAAGTCGGTCGGGGGGTGCTCGAGGGGCCCACGAGACAGGGGGCGCGCCCTATAGGGGGGGGCGCCCTCCTATCTCCTTGCCTCCTCGAAGCTTCCCTGGCTTGAACTCCAAGTCTCCCGGATCACGTTCGTTCCAAAAATCACACTCCCAAAGGTTTCATTCCGTTTGGACTCCGTTTGATATTCCTTTTCTTAGAAACACCGAAATAGGCAAGAAAACAACAATATGGGCCGGTCCTCCGGTTAATAGGTTAGTCCCAAAAATAATATAAAAGTGTGTAATAAAGCCCATAATCATTCAAAACAGATAATAAAATAGCATGAATGCTTCGTAAATTATAGATACGTTGGAGACGTATCAGCATCCCCAAGCTTAATTCCTACTCGTCCTCGAGTAGGTAAATGATAAAAGAAAAAAATTATGAAGTGTGAATGCTAGCAGGTCCACAAGTTTGATCATTGATAATTTCAATCACCTTTTCTAGCATGTTTATATGTCATAACAGTAGTTCATCTCATAAAACTTTTCGTGATCAAGTAACAAGCTATTCACATGTTAAACTTTCTTGAAAACTAGCAATCTCCATTCTTAGTCATCAAACAATTGCAATTCATCTTATTTTCAGGAAGGGTCTATGTCAGATCTTTGAATTAGCAAACTCCACATACTCAACTATCATATAGTCTTCTACAATTGCTAACACTCACGCAATATTTATGGTGTTGCCTCCCAACGTATTCACCTTCTGGTGATGTCAACAATAATAATTCATGCTAACTTACATCCAATTGGATATATATATATATATATATATATATATATATATATATATATATATATATATATATCAGGATCTCTCCAACACGAGGTGCTTGCCAAAGGAAAAAATGAAAAAGGGAAAGGTGAAGATCACCTTGACTCTTGCATAAAGTAAAAGACATGAGGTAAAATATAGGCCCTTCGCAGAGGGAAGCAGCGGTTGTCATGCGCTTTTATGGTTGGATGCACAAAATCTTAATGGAAAAGAACATCACTTTATATTGCCACTTGTATATGGACCTTTATTATGTAGTCCGTCGCTTTTATTGCTTCCATAACAAGATCGTATAAAGCTTATTTTCTTCACACTAATAAGTCATACATATTTAGAGAGCAATTTTTATTGCTTGCACCGATGACAACTTACTTGAAGGATCTTACTCAATGCATAGGTAGGTATGGTGGACTCTCATGGCAAAAACTGGGTTTAAGGATATTTGGAAGCACAAGTAGTATCTCTACTTGGTGCAAGGAATTTTGGCTAGCATGAGGGGGAAAGGCAAGCTCAACATGTTTGAATGATCCATGACAATATACTTTAACTGAGATGTGAGAACACATAACCCTTTACGTTGTCTTCTTTGTCCAACATCAACTCTTTAGCATGTCATACTTAATGAGTGCTCACAATTATAAAAGATGTCCATGATAGTATATTTATATGTGAAATCTCTCTTCCTTCAATATTCTTTCATGAATTGTTCAAATGACCAACACAATGCTTGCTAACCTCCAATAAATTTATGACCTCTACTTCTTAGATGTGAAGTCATTAATCCCCATGGGATAAGAAAATGAAACATATATAATTCAGATTTATGACATTCAACTCATTCAACCATTTACTCATAGGATATAAGTGAAGCACACGAGTAAATGACAAACTACTCCAACAAGATATAAGTGAAGATTAATGAGTAGTTAAATAATTATGTAACTATGTGAAGACTCTCTCTCATTTAAGTATTTAAGATCTTGGTATTTTATTCAAACAGCAAGCAAAGCAAAACAAAATGACATTGCAAGGATAGCACACATCATGTGAAGAAGCAAAAACTTAGGTTCAACCGATACTAACTGATAATTTTTTAAGAAGAAAGGTGGGATGCCTACTGGGGCATCCCCAAGCATAGATGCTTGAGACTTCTTGAAATATTATCTTGGGGTGCCATGGGAATCCCCAAGCTTGAGCTTTTGTGTCTCCTTAATTCCTTTTATATCACGGTTTCCTAAATCTCGAAAGCTTCATCCACACCAAACTCAACAAGAACTCGTGAGATAAGTTAGTATAAAACAATGCAAAACCTCATCATTTTCTACTGTAACAAATTACTAAAATTATTATTCAACATTGCATACTAAATTTCCCAGCATATTTAATTCTCCTATCCTCAAATAGAATCATTAAACAACCAAGCATAGGCAAACAATGCAAATATAACAGCAATCTGCCAAAACAGTATAGTCTGTAAAGAATGCAAGATTCATCATACTTCCCTAACTCCAAAAATTATAAGAAAAATAATAAGCTGTATAAGATTTATCAGATCTCATTATGCAAAAATATTCAACATTATATCACTCTCTGACTTTTCTAGGGAATTTTTGCAACAGCGGTAAACTTTCTGTTTTGGAACATCAACATGTATACATGCAAAATAAGCATGGTAAAGGCTATCCTTTTCATTTTATTGAAAATGTAGATGCAAAACATTATTCTAAATAACATAAAGCAAATACTAACAAAAGAAATTGACGCTCCAAGCAAAACACATATCATGTGGTAAATAAAAATATAGCTCCAAGTAAAGTTACCGATGAACAAAGACGAAAGAGGGGATGCCTTCCGGGGCATCCCCAAGCTTAGGCTCTTGGTTGTCCTTGTATATTACCTTGGGGTGCCTTGGGCATCCCCAAGCTTAGGATCTTTCCACTCCTTATTCCATAGTCCATCGAATCTTTACCCAAAACTTGAAAACTTCACAACACAAAACTGAAAACAAAACTCGTAAGCTCCGTTAGTATAAGAAAATAAATCACTACTTAGGTACTGTAATGAACTAATTCTAAATTCATATTGGTGTAATATCTACTGTATTCCAACTTCTCTATGGTTCATACTCTCCGATACTACTCATAGATTCATCAAAATAAGAAAGCAACACAATGAAAACAGAATCTGTCAAAAACAGAGCAGTCTGTAGTACTCTGTTTCAAACGTATACTTATGGAACTCCGAAAATTCTGAAATAAAGTGATGGACCTGAGTAATTTGTCTATTAATCATCTTAAAAAAGAATCAACCTAAAAGCACTGTCGTAAAAAATGACAGCTAATCTCGTGAGTGCAAAGTTTCTGTTTTTTACAGCAAGATCACATTGACTTCACCCAAGTCTTCCCAAAGGCTCTACTTGGCACTTTATTGAAAAAAAGCTATAAAAATGATTAATACAGTATAATAATCATGTTGACACACAAAAACAGTAAGGGTAAATATTGGGTTGTCTCCCAACAAGCGCTTTTCTTTAATGCCTTTCTAGCTAGGCATGATGATGGCAATGATGCTCACATAAAAGATAAGAATTGAAACATAAAGAGAGCATCATGAAGAATATGAATAGCATATTTAAGTTTAACCCACGTCCTATTCATAGGGATTTTGTGAGAAAACAACTTATGGGAACAATAATCAACTAGCATAGGAAGGCAGAACAAGCATAACTTCAAGATTTTCAACACATAGAGAGGAAACTTGATATTATTGCAATTCCTACAAGCATATGTTCCTCTCTCATAATAATTTTCAGTAGAATAATGAATGAATTCAACAATATAACCAGCACATAAAGCATTATTTTCATGATATACTAGCATATAAAATTTACTACTCTCCACATAAGCAAAATTCTTCTCATTCGGAATGGTGGGAGTATCATAAGAGACTTGAATACTATAAATTGTTTCCACATTAAAAGAGTAATGTTGAGAAAAAGGGTAATCATAATCATGACAAGTTTTATAAATATAATCATCACTACTTTTTATAGCATAAGTTTTATCACAATAATCATCATAAGTAGCAACTTTGTTCTCATCATAATCGATTGAAACCTCTTCCAATATAGTGGAATCATCACTAAATAAAGTTGACACTCTTCCAAATCCACTTTCATATTCATCACAATAAGATTCAACATCCTCCAAAATAGTGGTATCATTACTTCCTAAAGTTTACACTCTTCCAAACCCACTTTCATCAATATAATCATAAGTAAGAGGCATGGTATCATCATAACAACTTTGCATAACAAAACTTGGGAGACTAGGAATATCATCTTCATTAAATATAGCATCCCCAAGCTTGGGATAAACATTAATTTCAGAAAATATACTGTCAAATATTTCATCCTCATCAAACATAGCTTCCCCAAGCTTGGGTCTTTTCATATCATAAGCATAATCACTCTCATCATTAATAGTATGGATAGCACCAATTGTATAGCAATTATCATCATCACAAGGAGTAATAGGAGCAACATCATTTGAGAGGGATACCTTTTTACCTTTGCTGCTCCTTCTCTTCCTTTTCTTCTTCACATTATGTGTGGGTTCAACCTTCTTTATTGATGGGATTGGTTGAATGGAAAGCTCCTCCTCGTTACCTGATTCATCATAAGAAATAATAGGAGGAGATTGGGAAGTCTCTTCCCTTTCATTAGTATTCTCATCTTATTCTATTTGCTTTCGTTCCTTTATGTAATTGGCAATATAAGTATTTTCAATGCAATTCACCGCACAATACAAATAAATCTTCTCTAGATCAAAATCAGGAAATCTATCAAGATTAAATTTTGGAATACCCTCAGTTATACGTTTCATTTCTTAATACCCCAAAAGAAGACTAAGCTCTTTATGATGCTCAAGGGAAATCAAATTATCACAATTTTTGGATACGTTTTGGTCATGAAACAATTTGCATTGGAGATTTAAATGACCACGTTCATTCCAAATTTCACAAGGAATGCAAAAATTATTTAATTTTTCAGCACAAACATCAAGACTTTCTTGCAAAAATTTAGTTTCTAAATGATTATGCCTCTTGCAATATCTATTTTCCCTATTTGGTGTGTACTTGCAAACCCGACCTACTCCACAAAAATCAACATGCTTATAAGAGACAATTTCATCATAACTAGTGCAATCAACATTAGTACCATGGGTATTCAAGGAGTTCATACTAATAACATTCCAATCATGCTCATCATTCAAAGATTTAGTGACAAACATTTTATAGATTTCTTCTTCTAGCACTTGAGCACAATTTTACTTACCATCATTCTCAAGAAAGATATTAAAAAGACGAAGCGTATGAGACAAACTCAATTCCATTTTTTAGTTTTCTTTTATAGACTAAACTAGTGATAAAACAAGAAACAAAAATATTCGATTGCAAGATCTAAAGACATACCTTCAAGAACTCACCTCCCCGGCAACGGCGCCAGAAAAGAGCTTGACGTCTACTACACAACCTTCTTCTTCTAGACGTTGTTGGGCATCCAAGTGCAGAGGTTTGTAGGACAGTGGCAAATTTCCCTCAAGTGGATGACCTAAGGTTTATCAATCCGTGGAAGGCATAGGATGAAGATGGTCTCTCTCAAACAACCCTGCAACCAAATAACAAAGAGTCTCTTGTGTCCCCAACACACCCAATACAATGGCAAATTTTATAGGTGCACTAGTTCGGAGAAGAGATGGTGATACAAGTGCAATATGGATAGTAGATATAGGTTTTTGTAATCTGAAATTATAAAAACAGCAAGGTAACAAGTGATAAAAGTGAGCGCAAACGCTATTGCAATGGTAGGAAACAAGGCCTAAGGTTCATACTTTCACTAGTGCAAGTTCTCTCAACAATAATAACATAATTGGATCACATAACTATCCCTCAACATGCAACAAAGTGTCACTCCAAAGTCACTAGTAGCAGAGAACAAATGAAGAGATTATGGTAGGGTACGAAACCACCTCAAAGTTATCCTTTTTGATCTATCTATTCAAGAGTCCGTAGTAAAATAACATGAAGCTATTCTTTCCGTTCGATCTATCATAGAGTTCATACTAGAATAACACCTTAAGACACAAATCAACCAAAACCCTAATATCACCTAGATACTCCATTGTCACCTCAAGTATCCGCGGGCATGATTATAAGATATGCATCACACAATCTCAGGTTCATCTATTCAACCAACACAAAGTACTTCAAAGAGTGCCCCAAAGTTTCTACCGGAGAGTCAAGACGAAAACGTGTGCCAACCCCTATGCATAGGTTCATGGGCGGAACCCGCAAGTTGATCACCAAAATATACATCAAGTGGATCACGTGATATCCCATTGTCACCACAGATAAGCACGGCAAGACATACATCAAGTGTTCTCCAATCATTAAAGACTCAATCCGATAAGATAACTTCAAAGGGCTCAATTCATCACAAAAAGAGTAGAGGGGGGAGAAACATCATAAGATCCAACTATAATAGGAAAGCTCGCGATACATCAAGATCGTGCCATAGAGAGAACACGAGAGAGAGAGAGAGAGCGATCAAACACATAGCTACTGGTACATACCCTCAGCCTCGAGGGTGAACTACTCCCTTCTCATCATGGAGAGCGCCGGGATGATGAAGATGGCCACCGGTGATGGGGTCCCCCTCCCGAGAGGTTTTTGGTGGCTACAGAGGCTTGCGGCGGCGGAACTCCCGATCTATCTTCTCCTTCGATGTTTTTAGGGTATATGGGATTATATAGGTGAAAGAAGTCGGTCGGGGGGTGAGGGAGTCCCGGATTAGGGGGTGTCCGGATAGCCGAACTATCACCGTTGGCCGAACTCCTCGACTATGAAAATACAAGATTGAAGACTTCGTCCCGTGTCCGGATGGGACTTTCCTTGGCGTGGAAGGCAAGCTTGGCAATACGGATATGTAGATCTCCTACCATTGTAACTGACTCTGTGTGACCCTAACCTATTCCGTGTCTATATAAACCGAAGGGTTTTAGTCCATAGGACGAACAACAATCATACCATAGGCTAGCTTCTAGGGTTTAGCCTCCTTGATCTCGTGGTAGATATACTCTTGTACTACCCATATCATCAATATTAATCAAGAAGGAGTAGGGTATTACCTCCATCAAGAGGGCCCGAACCTGGGTAAAAACATCGTGTCCCCTGTCTCCTGTTACCATCCGCCTAGACGCACAGTTCGGGACCCCCTACCCGAGATCCACCGGTTTTGACACCGACATTGGTGCTTTCATGAGAGTTCCGCTGTGCTGTCGCCATCAGGAGGGATGCCTCATCCCGTCTTTAAAGACGACTCTGTTGCTAAAGGAGATTTGGCTATCGGCCGAACTCTCCGCTAGGTGGTTTTCTCATGACCGCCAGTTCGGCCACCGCACCGACGATGACCTCTCGGGTCATCGAAACCAATCTTCACGTCAACTCGGAACTCGCCGAGCAGTTAGATCCGATTGATCTCTCCTCCGTAAACGAGCTCTTGGATCGCATCGCCGCACTGGGAGTCACCACAGACTACGACCTGATCGGGCTTAAAACCGATCTGAGAGAGATCAACTCTCCCCAGGCTACCCATCATGTTGCTGTGATAGAGGAGCAATACGGCGATTCTGATTCTATCTTAAGGACTAGCTACGTCCTAATTCCCGATCCCTCCATGCCGGATTGCCGCAGAGGGACGGATGTCGATCAAGCCCTGAACTTAAATTCAGGTGGCGGGTTGGATTCATTGGATAGCATTCAAAAATCCAAACTTCCAAGTTCAGAAACTTCTTGGCCCCTGAGTCTTAAATTGGACGGGGTTCCGGATCTAGTTCCACCCGCCCACCCAAACATTAGCGATCTATCCCGAATTCGGCAAGAGCCCACCGAAACGAAGACATCATTCTTTGGGCCAGATTCCTCCTAGTTATGGACAGGATAAAGGACTGCCGAGAGGAGGACGCAATCTCACTTTTCTGCAATAATTGCACGGACAAGGGAATCCTAAACGCCATAAGTCGTCGCGAAATTACACGCTTTGATGACTTGGTGACCATAGTACAAAAGTACTGTGCGATGGAGAGTGCTCGGAAAACCGAAAGTAAATTTTGGGATAATCCGGCCCCAAATACATCCCTAGTCCGAAATAAAAGGGTGCATTATCACCAAGCACCTGGGTTAAACACCAAAAAACCAAAACCCCCTAAAAGGTAATGGAACCGTCTTTGGAGGGTTGGCTAAACGGACCCTGTAAAATTCATAGCACAGAGGGCGCCACTCCAACTCATAGCCTTCGAGCATGTTGGATACTACGGCAGGTGGCGAAGAGCTTCTAGATTCAAAATCCCAGCCCAGCAATACTAGTACGGTGTTAACAGTCTTTGAGACTTTCGCATCAAATAATATGCGGAAACGGACACTCCGCAACCTTGCCGAAGTCTACCAAGTAGCAACAATAAATCCATGGAGTGACACGGCTATTACATTTAATGCCAGTGACGAACCTAAATTCCGAACAGCCCGAGCACCAGCCGCACTGGTCCTCAGTCCAATAGTGGACGGCTTTCGCCTTACTAAGGTACCCACGGATGGCGGAAGCGGACTAAACCTCATCTACGAGAAATAGACTGGAACCGCATTGAGCGAAGCAGCACAACCTTTAGAGGAATAATCCCTAGCCGGGAAGCATGTTGCATAGGAAAAATCACATTGGACGTAGTGTTCAGCTCGCCGGATAATTACAGGTCCGAGGAGGTCACATTTCAAGTGGCCCCGTTCAGCAGCGGATATCACGCTTTATTAGGGCGAGAGGCATTCACAATTTTTCAAGCTATACCCCATTACGGGTACATGAAGCTTAAAATGTCCAGACCTAACGGAATCATCACTCTCGCTAGTGATCCGAACATAGCACATAGCCGAGGAACTCACTGCGATGCGGTCCACGGTGAACAGGGACGATGTGATACTTGATAAAAGATCCAAGTCCACCTCTTTTAAACCAGCGGATGAAACAGTCAAATTCCAAGTCCACCCAACGGACCCCGCAAAGACGGCCTCCATTGGGACACAATTAAACCCTGATGTAGACGCCGCACTACGAGAATTTGTACAAGAAAACTGGGACATTTTCGCCTGGCACCCTTCGGACATGCCAGGAATCCCACGATGGCTGGCCGAGCACAACCTAAATATCCTAAAAGGATTCAAGCCAGTCAAACAGGCTCTTCGGCGCTTTTTTGAACCCAAGAGACAGGACATGGGAGAGGAGCTAGCCAAACTCCTGGAAGCCGGATTAATCAGAGATATAAAACATCCGGACTGGCTAGCAAATCTGGTGATGGTACCAAAGAAGGATAAATCCTGGCGCCTATGTGTTAATTTCAAAGACCTTAATAAGGCTTGCCCAAAGGATCCCTTCCCCCTCCCTCGAATTGATCAAATCATCGACGCCACAGCATGACACGACTCATTGTGCTTCCTCGACACGTACTCCGACTACCACCAAATCAAGATGGCGGAGCCAGACCAAGCTGCAACAGCATTCATCACTCCATACGGCCCATTCTGCTTCAACACAATGCCCTTCGGGCCCAAAAACGCCGGCGCCACGACGTCAAGCATGATTCGTATATTTCGCAAACCAGATCGGCAAAACAGTAGAAGCATATGTAGATGACGTGGTCGTCAAATCCAAGCATGTCAAAACTCTAGTAGACGACTTGAGGCTCACATTCGACAATCTCCGTAAATATGACATTAAGCTCAATCCGGAAAAATGCGTCTTTGGCGTCCCAACCGGAAAGCTCTTGGGCTTCATTGTGTCCGGTAGGGGAATTGAAGCAAACCCAGCCAAGATCCGAGCTCTGTCACAATTGGATATTCCAAAAGACCTCAAGCAAATACAAAAATTGACTGGATGTGTAGCGGCTCTAAGCCGCTTTATTTCCCGTTTGGGAGAAAAGGCGTTACCCCTTTACCGCCTCCTCCGGCGCACCGATCACTTCAAGTGGACGGATGCAGCCACGGCCGGACTCGAAGAAATAATAGCCATATTGGCAACAAATCCGGTCCTGGCCGCGCCCAACATGGGAGAACCAGTGCTATTATATGTCGCCGCAACACATCAAGTTGTTAGCGCGGTGATCGTCGTCGAACGAGAAACGGATGGACACCGGTTCCCTCTTCAAAGACCGGTCTATTATGTGTCCACTGTCCTCACTCCGTGCAAGTCCCGGTACCCACACTATCAAAAGATAGCATACGCGGTGTTCATGGTATCCCGGAAGCTGCGACACTACTTTCAAGAGTGTTCGATAACGGTAGCCTCCGAAGTACCTCTTAATGACATTATAAACAACCACAGCGCGACGGGCCGGATTGCTAAATGGGCCATAGAGCTCCTTCCATTCGACATAACCTAGAAGCCACGATGATCTATTAAGTCGCAGGTTTTGGCCGACTCCATGGCCGAATGGACCGAAGCCGAACTCCCTAAAGAGTACGGCGCATACTCCAATTGGATCATGCACTTCGACGGCTCCAAAATGTTGGCCGGCCTGGGGGCTGGCGTCGTCCTGACGTCCCCAACCGGGGACACAGTCCAATACGTCCTTCAGATAATGTATACGGACTCCAACAACGCAGCCGAATATGAGGCCCTTCTGCACGGCCTCCGGATGGCAGTCTCCATGGGCATTAAACGCCTAGAGGTGCGCGGGGATTCGAACCTCACGATATCTCAAATAAACGGAGACTTTGATGCCAAATATCCGAAAATGGCAGCATACCGAAATGCGGTCCTAAAAATGTCAGCACGGTTCGAAGGGCTCGAATTTCATCATATAGCCCGGGATAACAACCAGGCGGCGGACATATTGGCACGCATCGGTGAAAAATGTGATGCCGTCTCGCCCAACATCTTTCTGGAACGGCTGTTCAAGCCATCCGTACCATGGGAAGGGGAGTCCGGCAATAACAATCCGGACCCAACCGCACTGCCTAACGCCAAACACTCTGACACAATCGGAGGCTCTACCACCGAGATAACACCCTCCGCCCACGAAATAATGGCGGTCATCGCCTGCGGATCGGAACCATTCCTAGCCTACCTAACTAGGCAGGAACTCCCCGAAGACCAAAATGAGGCTCGCTGCATAGTACGGCGATCCAAAGCCTATAAAGTCCATGAGGGATAGCTTTATAAGAGAAGCACAACAGGAGTCCTTCAAAGGAGTATCTCCGAAGAGGAAGGGCGCAACCTCCTGGCTAAAATTCATGCCGGACTGGGTGGGCACCACGCCGCAGCACAGGCCCACGTAGGCAAGGCCTTCCGTACAGGATTTTATTGGCCGACGGCTCGGGCAGATGCGCAGGATTTAGTCCAACGATGCGTCGGTTGCCAGCTTTTTGCTAACCAAAGACACTTGCCACCCACCGCCCTCAAATCTATACCCATCACCTGGCCGTTCGCGGTCTGGGGGCTTGATATGGTTGGACCCCTTAAGGGAGGAACCCACAAGCAAAAATACCTATTGGTCATGGTGGATAAATTCACCAAAAGGATAGAGGTCAAGCCTGTTAAAACGGCCGAATCCGGACCGGTGATAGACTTCATATCAGGGGTAGTGCACCGTTATGGCGTCCGCCACAGTATCATCACTGATAACGGCACCAACTGCACGGCCGATGAGGTCAAATTATGGTGCAAAAACATGGGCATCAAGCTCGATTACGCCTCAGTCTATCACCCTCAGACCAACGGTCAAGTCGAATGAGCAAACGGTCTAATCATGAGCGGCATTAAACCCAGACTAGTGCGGTCCCTCAAGGAATCTAACACACTGGGTTGAGGAGCTCGACTCCGTACTCTGGGGGCTGCGGACCACGCCGAATCGTACTACCGGATTCACACCATTTTTTATGGTGTATGGCGCAGAGGCAGTCTTGCCCTGCGACATAATACATGACTCACCTCGCGTGCGCATGTATGAAGAAAGAGAAGCCGAGCTCGATCGGCAGGACAGTTTGGACGCATTATAGGAGGAGCGCGACGTGGCAAAAGCTCGTTCCGCATTCTATCAACAGCAGGCTCAAGATATCAAAGCAGGAAGCACGGGCCAAAGCTTATAACGTTGGCGAACTAGTTCTACGCTCACGGACAAGAAAAAGTACAAACTCAAGCCCAAATGGGAAGTCCCTTCATCATCGACCAGGTCCTGACCGGCGGAGCATACCGTCTGCGAAGCGCATCGGATAACCGACTCGAGCCGAACCCATGGAACACAGCCCGTCTACAAAGATTCTACGCCTAAGCGCCGGACTCCAAGTTCGTCTCCTTCGTCTGTCCACATTTTTTATTTTTGCTATATTTTATTTCTCTCCTTCCTCCTCCTTCTTCTTGAAGCCTTTAGAGGCTCGTTTGCGCTTTATTCGCACATACTTGATGCGCTGTACGCGCTCATTATACCTGGGGGCTTCTTTACCAGAAGCTTATTTATACGGGCCTTATGCCCAATACATGCGTCAAGCTTCCGCATGTACCTTTTATTCACCATTATATGCATCGATATGACTTAAGTTTTGGCCAAGCTGGGTTGCCTGGCTCCTGTGCTTATCCCTTAGTTCCCGATTGTTCGGCTAGGTGGTAAAGGGAGCACCTCTGCGATTGTTACTGTCGGGTCAGCCGGATGTGTACCTCAGACTGGGTGAAGCCGAAAGCTAGCGTTCTTAAGGGAATATTCGGTCGGTGAACTGAAAGATGATTTTTAACTATTTATCCATCTGCCCCCAGATGATTTTCTGCTTTTTTAGCAGCTTTGACATGCACTTTAGGGCATGCATCCCAGCGAAAGGAACCCTTAACGGAACTATTCTCCCTGGAAGATGTTTCTTACTATCCATGTAATATAACATAACTAGTTGGGCACTTGTCTGATACAACAATAATGACCCCTACGCCTTGTCTCCATGCATGCCCTGGTTCTTATATAACCACGAGGGTATTCGGACACACTCCGGACTATTGGGTCCCGAGGTTGAAGCAAAAAGGTCCGCTATGACAAACGATCTATAATCCGGCTAGAAGACATTTTTTTCATGTCATATTTAATTACATAGTCAACTCGACTCATTGTATTCCTCCTCAATGCCATCTAATAGGCTATCTAATTTACAATCTTGCTGGGAATACTTGGCGGCCAATTCAACTTGGACGTACACTAAGCTTACAGGGATCTCCCTCCCATCAGTTCCCACAAGTCCGACCTCGGCCATGTGGTTTGGGTCAGCCTTCGTGTACCGCGTCTTCACAATGGCCCAGGCCTCCCTGGCGCCCTGATGGCAGGCCGATATCTTCCATAGTCGGAAGCGCCGCCGTGCTCCTTGAAGCCGCTCTGCCAGCTCTCCAATGCCTTCGGGCAGGGAGATAGATGGCCACAAGGCCTGACCGACGCCTTTCATCACCTGCCAAACTCGTTCATGCAGCTGGCGCAGTTCGGGAAGAAGATCACCCGAAGAACTAGGCATCTCCTCTTCCGGACGACCTGTGAGCAAACCTACATACATGTTTATGTTAGTTGTCTTCCTCGCCGAACTCTTTCAAAGTTCGCTCAAGCACTTACTGAAAATGTCGCGACGAAGCCGGCGATTCTCCTTTACGGAGTCAGACAACTGGGCACGAACATCCCTTAGTTCCTCACCCATTTGGGTGTTGGCATCTTGGAGGCTATTTTTCTCCTGTCGCACCCTCGTAAGCACGCTCTCGCCGGCCTTTAGCTTGCGCAGGAGCTGTTTCTTGTCCGGATCTAGTCCGGCGCCATCTGCAATATTATTGTCATATTTACACACACGCCGCACTTCGTAACTTATTTATCTTTTGAGGCATATATTACCAGAGGGGGTCTCTGTGGCTCCCACTGTAGCGGCTAGTGCGGCCTCAAGTTGGGCCTTGCATTCTTCAAGCTCCTGGGACAGTCGGGTATTCTTTTTTGTAAGATCCTCAGATAACAAATGATCCTTAAATCAGTTAGTCTAACTATTTTAAGTCTCGGGGCTCTTGGCATATATAACTGTCAATTTCCTTACCCGTATGTCCTTTACATACTGCTCCGTGGCTCTGGCTAGACCATCTTGAGCGGCACGGAGGTGCGCATCTCCCAAATTGAAGGCATTCAAGGCCTCTTGGGAGAAACATGCGTCACGATGAACTGTCCGGCGGCGCCTGTGATTCATGGCGCTCTCCACCTAGGAGTTGGTGGCGGACAATCTGTCTGCATCCTCTGTCGGAGGAGCATCCGACGCACGCCTCGTGCTCGCCTTCGCTTCCGGACCCGGCTTTGGAGCCCGTCCGGAGGAGGTTCGATTGGCAATCTCTCCGGACTCAGTCCGGCGAGTGCTCTTTTTCCTGAAAGGAGCACCAGCGTTGGTACACCTCTCCGGAATCAATCCTGGGAATATGGTGACGCGCCATACCGTTGCGGCGGAGTTTCGATCTGGACCGCACTTCTTTTTAGCTTGCGGGGCCGTACTGCCCCTTGTTGTCCGACCGCCGCGGGCTCAGCTTCCTGCCTCGAAGGTACCCCCTGCGAAACAACATTGGTATACGGTGATCAAGAAATAAGCACGGATAGGTCATTATCAGAGTATTGGGACCTCGGTCTCAGTTACCTGTGAAGCTGGAAGTATTCCGGGGTAGTCTGCCGTAATGGCAACCAAAGCATTGTCGATGCTAAGTTGGTGGAACACCCCGTCGATCAACTCCACCTTTATATCCGGATCCTCTTCGGAGGCCGGATCGAGGGACCGTTCTAGATCCTCGGGTTGTGGGGGCGGGCTGTGTATCTTCTCCACGGCCCGGCGCAGTTCCTGCATAGAAACAATGAAATGAGATATTTAACCACGGGAACATGGATCGGACAGGCCACTAAGGTATTTGCTTACCCAACTTTGAGGATTATTCAAAGAAAACTCGTTCAGTGGATTGACGCGGAGAAAATCCTCCTCCTCCCCTTTATACATGGCAGACATGGTCTTCACCAGTTCGGTGACCGATCCCGGCCCTCTGCGGCCATGGCGGGTGGCATCGTCCTCCCCGTTGGAATCCCACATGGGGTGGCCCCTATATTGGAGTGGCTGCACTCCCCTCATAATGCAGATTGCCATGACTCCCGGCAGGGTCAATCCGGCATGAGCCAGTAATCTTATTCGGCTCATCAAGTAAAGGACGTCCCGGTCATTTTCCCTCTGGGGGCTCCGCGGGCGCCAACTTAGGCGCTTCTTCAGAGGAGCAATACTAAATTCCGGAAGGCCGATTTGAACAGGGTCCGGCAGCGGGACGTCCTCCATGTAAAACCATTCCGAAGGCCAGTCTTCGGACGCCTTCTTCGGGGTTCCGGATAGATATCCGGTCCCAGCGATGCGCCATAGATCGGCTCCGCCCACTTGATATATTGACCCCTCATGAGAACGGGGCACTAGGCAGAATAATCTCTTCCATAGCGCAAAATGAGCCTCAATGCCCAAGAACAGTTCGCAAAGGGCCACGAAGCCCACGACGTGTAAAATGGAGGCAGGCGAAAGGTGGTGCAACTGGAGGCCATAGAACTCCAAGAGCCCCCGGAGAAACGGATGAATTGGAAATCCGAGTCCTCTTACTAGATGAGAGATGAAGCATACCCGCTCTCCTTTAGAGGGATTGGGGATGCTCTCCGCTTGCTTTCCGCCCTTATAGGTGGCAAGTCCGGCTCGAACCGGAACCATGAAGGCCGGGGGAAGAAATCCCTTGGTTTGGAGTATAACTAGCTCGCTATGCGGGACTGAGCATCTCTCCCAATTCCCAGGCTGAGGGCTGGGAGTGCGAGAGGAGGAGCCGCGTCGACTGTCCATGATGGAATGGGTTTTTGTCGGAGGCGCTCCGATGAAAGCTTGCGGAGGGAGGATGGTGTGACTCAGATCTAGATCCTCGCCCCTTTTATGGGCGGCTCATTTCTTGCAGCTAGGGGGTAAGTGTAAAAATACCCTGGCTTTTCGCATTCATTCAAACACGTGGAAGATGGCCATTAGTGGGCGTAGAAGCCAAGGAGCGTAGCATTTATCAGAAGTCGGACACTATTCGACAAGTATATGGAATTTGGGGAAGAACCCGCCTCGCAATGCCGAAGACAATCAACGCGCCGGACTCATCATCATTGAAGCCTGGTTCGGGGGCTACTGAGGGAGTCCCGGATTAGGGGGTGTCCGTATAGCCGAATTGTCACCGTTGGCCGGACTCCTGGACTATGAAGATACAAGATTGAAGACTTCGTCCCGTGTCCTGATGGGACTTTCCTTGGCGTCGAAGGCAAGCTTTGCAATACGGATATGTAGATCTCCTACCATTGTAACCGACTTTGTGTAACCCTAACCTATTCGGTGTCTATATAAACTGAAGGGTTTCAGTCCGTAGGACGAACAACAATCATACCATAGGCTAGCTTCTAGGGTTTAGCCTCCTTGATCTCGTGGTAGATCTACTCTTGTACTACCCATATCATCAATATTAATCAAGCAGGAGTAGGGTATTACCTCCATCGAGAGGGCCCGAACCTGGGTAAAAACATCGTGTCCCCTGTCTCCTGTTACCATCCGCCTAGACGCACAGTTCGGGACCCCCTACCCGAGATCCGCTGGTTTTGACACCGACAGGGGGTGCTCGAGGGGCCCACGAGATAGAGGGCGCGCCCTATAGGGGGCGCCCTCCTATCTCCTGGCCTCCTCGAAGCTTCCCTGGCTTGAACTCTAAGTCTCCCGGATCATGTTCGTTCCAAAAATCACACTCCCGAAGTTTTCATTCCGTTTGGACTCCATTTGATATTCCTTTTCTTTGAAACACTGAAATACGCAAGAAAACAACAATATGGGCTGGGCCTCCGGTTAATAGGTTAGTCCCAAAAATAATATAAAAGTGTATAATAAAGCCCATAATCATTCAAAACAAATAATAAAATAGCATGAATGCTTCATAAATTATAGATACGTTGGAGACGTATCACGGTGAGGCTAGTGAATGAGCCCGTAGGCTCCCTGAGGTTAACGTGGCCGTGAGGCCACCCCCAATTGTTTATCACCAGCGCGGAGCATAGCTCTTCCGCTCTTGCAAGGGCATAGCCGCTCCTCGGCAGTGTTGATGGCCAGCGCGAGCATGGTCCTTCCACTGGTGCGTGGGAGGGGCTCCCTCTGAGGAGAGCCCCCGGGGCGTGTACAGCCCCGCCCTGACACGTGGCTTGCACGGCAGGGCTAGAGGAGGTGTATATGGGCACCCGTGAGCCAGCGCGGGACTCATGAGGCCCTACCTCAAGGAAGGTTGCGCCTGGTCTTGATTGGGGACGCTTGAATTGGTCCTGCGAGATGGTTAGGTAGCCTACGCCGAATGAATTTCCTGAAGCTATTGCATGAGAAGGCCAGACACCAACGACCCCAGGAGGTGACGTGAACGGGGCCGGCCCGCCAGACAGAGCTCAGCCGCTGGATTTATTGACGCTGCAGGGACGAACCCGAACACAGACGCCGTGCCCAGTCTTCTCATGCAAAGATCCTGAAGAAAAACAGCCAGCGTGCGGTTCCCGTGGCCACGGGGGCACCATGTCACGCGCCCTTGCTCATCCATCACGATTAGCTCATGCGGGAACAAGGCACCAAGAGCCACGGGAGGTGACGTACACAGGACTAGCCCGTGAGCTAGAGCTCGGCTACTTGGATTTAGCGATGCTGCAGGGACGAACCCGAGCACAGACGACGTGCAAGTCGTGGGAGGGCTTGCAAGGGCGCGAGACGTTCTTAGCGACGAAGCGCCGGTCAGGCAGTCGGTAATTCAAAAGTAGTTTGCAAGGATTGTAACTGGCTCAGATAAAATGCAAAAGGGATACACACTGTAGGGACAGACCCACATGGCCTAGGGATGATGCAACCCGAGGGGCGCCCCCAAACTGAACGAACTAGGGAGATGTCACCTGGTACCGTTGCTGAAGAGTTGTTGAATTAGCCAAAAAAATGTGTGCTGCTGAAGCCGTTCCTCATGAGCCGCTCTGGTGCTGGGCCTCGGGAGACTCGGAGGGGCCGGGAGGCTCCTGAGGGTGCTCCTCCGTTTCCGCCAAGATCGCCCGGTGCCTGGCTTCGTAGGCAGCCTGATCGCCCCTCTTGCAGCACTGGAACGCCTCAGCCGTGCCCGCCTAGCCGAAAGGCATGCAGACATAGCTATGAGGCGGTCCCTCGCATCGGCCGACACGAGACGGCCACATGAGCTGCCAAGACGCGGCCCTGTTGAGCCCAGGGATGTCGATGCTGACGCGGAACTCTTTACCCTCGCTAGGGTAGCGAGCTCCGCCTCGCGGCGGGCGACGATCGCCTTGCAGAACCCTTCCTTCCTGAATCTCCTAGATCTCCTCGCTCATGAACTCCTGAACGCCTGGTGCCTCAGGCCTGATGCCTTCTCTTGGGAAGCGTGCTCTGAAGAGCGCCTCCATATGGTGCCCGAGCGCCACTCTCGCAACATTGGCTAGGTCTGAGGCCCTCCAGAGGAGAGCCCCCAAGCCTAACCTGAGAGGGGCATCGAGCGCGCCTTCCTATGTGATGGGTGAAGGTCTCGCGTCCGGGGATGCGAGGCTCAGCGCTGCATCCTCGAGCGATGCTCCCTCACGAGACCCTTGGCCCAGCTACAGCTTCTTTGTCTTGGGGGCAACCTCAGGAGGGAGGGCGCCGTCTTCATCTTTCGGGTTTTCAACTGCTGCAGCCTGGAAAGCGCGCTCGAGGGAGCACACCACATCCTTCTCCTGACAGGTGACCGTGATGATGCCGCTGCATCCTGGCATCCTAAGGATGTTATAGCCGTGGTGCATGGCCGCCATGAACTTGTCCAGTGCTGGGTACCCTAGGATGGCGTTGTAGGGCAGGTGGATGTCGGTGACGACGAAGTCGATGAGCTCGGTGCAGTAGTTGTTGCGCTCGCCGAAGGTGACTGGGAGGCGAACCTGCCCGATCGGGTGTGTTGATCTGTCGGTCACTCCTGAGAATGGCTTGGTGGGGTGTAGCTGGTAGTATGGCACCTGGAGCCTGTCGAACGTCAGGATCGAGAGAATGTTGAGACCTGCTCCGCCATCAATGAGAGTCTTGGTGACAGCCATGTTGCTGATGACGGGGGGAGCAGAGCATGGGGAGCGCGCCAGCGATGGCCTTGCACTTGAGCCGTTTTGTGGAGTCGAAGGTGATGGCGCACTTGGACCACTTGAGGGGGCGAGTTGCCTCAAGCTTGGGGAGCGCCGCATTGACCTCGCGCGCAAACTGCTTGAAGACACGGTGGGAAGCTGGGGATTTTGAGCCGTCCAAGATGCAGGCGATGGCCCGCGGCTCCTGGAATCCTCCAGCCCCCTCGTCCTGATGGTGATCTTCGTTCCTTCTTGGCGGTGGAGGCAGAGGAGGCAAGGCTACATTAACCTGAGGGCGGTCCTCACGAGGCTGCTCCCTCCAGTTGCCCTCGCGAGACTGGTCCTGCCAGCGGTCCTCACGAGGCTGGTCGCGCCACTCCTAACGGCGGTCGCGTCCATCCCATCGTCCTCCACTCGGCCACCTCCGCGACCGTAGTCCCAATCGTTGCGCTAGGGGCGTCGACCGAGGCGGCCGCCGCGGAGAGCCCTGAGCTCCTGGCAGTCGCTGGTATTGTCGCTGTAGACATTGTGAAAGGCGCAGAACAGCCGCTTGCCCTTGGACGACTCGGGGTGGTCGCAGCCGCGCTTGGTCTCTGGCCCGGCCACGAGCACGGCTGGCCCCTTGCGCTTCGTGTCCTTGGCCCTGGTCTTCTTGTCTTCTGGATCAGCATCTGGGAGCTCGAGGAGGGAGAGGCGTCCCTCCTCAGCCCTCGCACACTTGTTCGCCATGTTGAACATCTCCAGAGCAGTGCAGAGGTCCTCATGGATGGCGAGCTCCTCCTTCATCTTGACGTCGTGGACGCCATCGGTGAAAGCGGAGATGATGGCCTCGTCAGACACATTGGGAATCTTGAGGTGGACGTTGTTGAAGCGCTTGATATACTTATGCACACTACTAGGGAAAACCCTAGTAGTAGCGCGGGTTTTGAGGCTATCAGCAGCGCGGGCACCCGCGCTACCAATAAGGCGCTACAGCTAACTGTTAGTAGTAGCGATGTCTGTAGCCGCGCTACTACTATTGACTATATCAGCAGCACATTTTCGGAACGCGCTACTATTAGTTAGCTGTAGCGATTTCCTAAGCCCGCGCTACTGTTATATCTTTCACCATTTCCCCATTCCAGCTTCAATAAACTGCAATTTCTAGATACTAGGTACTACTAGATATCAATTTCATAAAGCATTATAGGTACTAGGTAGTACTCCCTCGGTTCCAAATTACTCGTCGTGGTTTTAATTCAAATTTGAACTAAAACCACGACGAGTAATTTGGAACCGAGGGAGTACTAGATAACAATTTCATATATACTCAACATGCATCCTCAAGCAGTACAAGCTGACATCGACGACGATCATCATATTTAGTTCTAGATGATATCGACGACGATCATCATATGTAGTTCTACATGATATCGACGACGATCATCATATGTAGTTCTAGATGATATAGCCACACACACATATGTAGTTCTAGATGATATCGACGACGATCATCATCCTCAAGCCTGGGCGGTGGGTGTTCCTGATAGTAATTAGGATGGCATGTCCAACACGAAGATTCTTGCCAACGAGGAATCTCTTCCACCCAACCGAGTTTAAGTGTGTGCGACCGTCTATGTCCATGCGGTAAGTACAGGTGGTGACGGAGCCCCTTGCGGTAAGGCGTAGTCCAGCTGAGCCTTCTTCATCAGGCTCGATACAACAACTCACAGATAGGTTCTTTGGCAATTTCTGAATAAGAAAAACATATCAATTAATAAATAGCCTCACACATACTCTTGCCAATATATCTATTAAGTCTAGATTTCTACACTATCAAAAGACACAGTACTATGCATTTGTACTAATTAATCATGAATTCTACTAATAAGTATATATGGATTATCTACACTATTAATAATTCCTTGGATTCTACACTAATAAGCATGTGATCAGACTCTACACTAAAGCATATCAACGACTAGATTCCACACAACATATCATTGGACTCTACACTAAGCATATCATCGGATAATTTGCATTTGTAAGTATACCATACCATATCATGTCGATCGACCATGGTACTTGTCGGTAGTCACGAATGGCACCCCGACAAAGTCAATCGACGCGTGGTGGAATTATGTCCCATAGGTTGCACACCTCCTCCTCGCTCAGCCTCATTCTTTGAGCTACGATGGCTTCATGAAGTGGGTTCTCATCATCTTCATCGAGTGGGTCCTCATTATTTTCATCATCTTCTTGATCTGCATCATCTTTGTCATCTTCATCATCTTCGTCATCTTCATCATCTTCCACCAGGTTGAGATAAATGACAGCCAGCTTGGGTCTTTCTGCTCTGAAGGAGAAGCTGGTCAACTCACCACCAGTAAGATGCATGTGGGCGAGGAAACGGGCCCATCCATCTCCTCCAATCTACGACATATTGCGTCCTTTCTCGACCTCCATAGTGTACGGCCCCCAGGATCCTCAAATGTCACAGTGTCTCCTGTCAGCTTGTTGAATGTCAACCTCACATTGCACAGGACGGTCTGTGTAAGAAACAAAAAATGACACAATGCAGTAATGCCAACACTAAAAATAAAATAGTTGTTACATTTCATCTAATTTCTTACCGCCGCATGACAAAAACTCGGATGGAAGTAGATGCCAAATAGCTTGCCAGTTGCAAGGCTGCTGGCGCACCTTGACTTGCACAGTCGACATAGTGGTGGTGGTGGTGGTGCCATTTTCCTTAAGCAATATGAACAAAGGATTAATGATTCACTTCACAGGAAAGAAAAATAGTAGCATAGTAGTGGTGGCGCCATTTTATGGACAATTATAATCCTAAGATCTAATAACATATTAGATGACAAGGTACCACGTACCAAAGCATTTCGGTGGCACCTATTTCCGAAAAAATAACAATAAAATGGTGCATACTAAATCAACTAAATCAACTAGCATACTAAATCCACTAGCATACTAAATCAACTAAATCAAAATGTTCTAAATCAACTAAATCAACTAGCCTACTAAATCAACTAAATCAACTAGCCTACTAAATCAACTAAATAAAAATGTTCTAAATCAACTAAATCAACTAGCCTACTAAATCAACTGAATCATATCAACTAAATCAGAATGTTGCATATGAACTAGCCTACTAAATCCACTAGCATACTAAATCAACTACATGAAAATGTTCTAAATCAACTAAATCAACTAGCCTACTTAATCAACTAGCCTACTAAATCAACTAAATCAACCAGCCTACTAAATCAACTAAATCAACTAAATCAAAATGTTCTAAATCAACTAAATCAACTAGCCTACTAAATCAACTAAATCAGAATGTTGCATATGAACTAGCCTACTAAATCAAAATGTAGCAGGGAGGAGGGAGAAGGAGGGGCGACTCGACGAGGGAGAAGAGAGTAGGACGGAGGAGGAAGGCGGAGCGAGGAGGGGCTGGCCGGCGGCGAGTGGAGGGAGAATGGAGGAGGACGGCGGAGCGAGGAGGGGTCAGCCAGCGGCGAGTGGAGGGAGGATGGAGGAGGAGGCCGGTACCGAGTCCAGCAAGGAGGATGAGGTGACGGCAGCGCAGATCGGAGGATGGGCGACGGGGGAGGACTGGAGGCGCGGGGGTTGAGGGGGAGATCGAGTGTGTGTGTGAGTGTAATCTGGATCGGATAGGTGAGGGGGAGATGGAATGGCTTAGCAGTAGCGCGCTATGGAAACATGCGCTACTGCTAAACAACCTATCAGTAGCGCCTTTCACCGATAACGCGCTACTGCTATGTTAGACATAGACATAATAAATACATTGATCATCAATTGTCTTTTTGTGTACAATCTGATTTGTCAATAGGAATCCTCGATGGTTGGTTTAAGAACAGGCGAGGATTCCTATTGCGGCCACAGATCCTACACATAGAGTTCAATGAAGACGAAGTGCTTGTGAAAGTTGTAGAAGTAACATATTTAAGGTGGTACAAACTCTCTTCACAGAGCGAGGTGGGACTAAATTTTTGTAGTAACCTTAGTAGCGATTATTGCGTAAATGCGCTGCTGCTACGATCCGTAGAAGTAGCGCTCTTTGTATTAACGCGCTACTGCTATAACTGGCCTCGCGGCGGCCTCATGGGAATTTTAGCAGTAGCGCGTCCTAGAGTGTGCGCGCTACTGATAAACTTGTTTCAGCAGCGAGTTTTGAAAGCGCGCGCTACTGCTACATTGCAACAGCACCTGATTTTAAAGCGCGCTGCTGGTAAGATTCTGCGTATAGGCTTTTCCCTAGTAGTGGCAGGTCTCCCCAGGCTGTTGCTTGACGCGGCGTAGGTCGCCCGCGGCCGGTGGATGGTCGCGAGTGCCCTGGAAGTTGGCGATGAAGAGGCTGCTCATCTCCTCCCAGGAATAAACGAACCCCTCGGTCAGGTTCAGGAGCCAAGAACGCGCGCCATCCTTGAGGGCCATCGGGAACCAATTTTCCATGATCTTCTCATCACCGTTGGCCGCCTCGATGCTCAACTCATAGAGCTGTAGGAACTTGGCGGGGTCTGTGGTGCCGTCGTAGCATGGAGGCAGGTCAGGCTTGAACTTGCTCGGCCAAACAACGTTGCGGAGCTCTGCAGTGAATGCACGGCATCCTGCCGTGGCCACCGGAGGTCGTCGAGGGGTGGAACGTGGTCCTGGTGCACGCGCACCGCCACCTCCTGTGGCGGCTCGCGAGCCTGGTGCTGGGGTGCTGGAAGCACGGGCGCTTCTATTTTGGGATGTTGAACCACCTGGCAGCTCATGTCGTCCCGAGCCAGCGCTGGGTGCTGCGGGTCGTGCCTTGGAGCCATATGCCTTGGCTCGACGATGGGACCCCGGGCCGGAGGTGGAGGAGGAGCCCCGTGCGCGACGTTGCCCGATGCAGGTGGGTGCTGAGGCAGCGAGCGAGCCGGCCCGTCGGAGCCCCCGTGCGCGACGCTGATGAGCTCGGCGATACGCTCGAGCCGCTCCGCGTAGAGATCACCCACGGGACGGTAGCGAAGAAGCTCCCGCGCCATGAGTAGCGCGGCCTGCGCGTCCACCTGGCCGCGGTGCGGGTGGGATAATGAAGCTGCTGGAGTCAGGGACGGAGTAGCGGTGCGACCATCACGGCGCACCGACGGGTGCAGTGATGAAGCTTGCTGCTCGTGGCCGGCAGGGCCCATGGCGGCGTTGGCCACCGGAGAAGGAGCGCGGTGGGCGCAGCCGTCACCCACCGGAGCCGTCTGAGCGACGTGGGCAGCGATCGCGGCCCGATGCTCGACGCGAGGCCTGCGCACGTCGGCCATGGAGATGTCGGAGCAGAGACGAATCGAATGACGAAAGAGAGGATCCGACGCACCCCTACCTGGCATGCCAAATGTCAGATTTTGGGATCGGACAAACCTTGAGAGGTTTGAACTCTAGGGTGCGTGCGGAGATCTCAACCTGCCCAGCCTGCCTAATCGCGATAGTACCTAGCCTAGCGCGTAGAGCTCACAGAGACACAAAGACACATAGATTTATACTGGTTCGGGCCACCATTGTGGTTTAATACCCTAATCCAGTGTTGTGTGGTGGATTGCCTCATGGGGCTATGGATGAATTAGTACAAAGGATGAACAAGCCTCAGGAGGTGAGGTGTTCTTGAGATGGTGTAGTGCTCGGGGTGCAATCGATCTCTCTCCACTATGGTGGTGGCTAAGTCTTATATATAGTGGCCTTGGTCCTCTTCCCAAATATGAGCGGGAAGGGATTCCACAACGGCGGGATTTTAAAGGGGACAAGTAGTACAGTCTATCCTGACAAAAGTAGTCTTCGCCTATGAAAAGCCTCTGGTCGTGACGCTGCGGTGGGCTCGGTGATGACCTCCGTCCTGCCGTCCTGGCGGTCTTGGTATTGTTGCACCAGAATGGAAACCTTTGGTTGATTCCTCGGGATTCCGTGCATGTGGCTTGCCTCGCTTGCACCAAAGAGGAAACCTGCGCCTTGCACCTGCCTGGCGTCCGCCTGGCTCCCGCCTGGCCTTGGTCATCACGGCTCACGTTAGCTATGCCTCATGAGGTAGCTGCACAGATCTCTCCGCCCCTATGGAGCCCTCCTGAGGAGGCCAACCCCTTCAGGGGTCTTGGCATCGTTCGCCTCGCGAGGCTCGGCCCCTCACGAAGGTCTTGCTGTGTTGGTGTTGAAGTTGGGCCGTACCAGGCCATCAATGAAGCCACGTGGTGGGCCGCAGGCAGGCAGGACTGGATACCCCCAAGTCCAAGACGCCGACAACGACCCCTACTACACCGAGGGTGCCTACTACTATGTTCAGGTCGTCGTCGATCATGAGTAGTTTAGGAGGATCCTAGGCAGGAGGCCTACACCACTTCTGATCTGTATCCCAGTTTGTGCTAGCCATCTTATGGCAACTTGTTTAACTTATGTATGTACTCAGATATGGTTGCTTCCGCTGACTTGTTTATGTTCGAGCACTTTTAGTTGAGCCCTCGAGGCCCTTGCCTTGTAATATGATGCTTGTATGACTTATTTTACTTTTAGAGTTGTGTTGTGATATCTTCTCGTGAGTCCCTCATCTTGATCGTACACGTTTGCGTGCATGATTAGTGTACAATTGACTCGGGGGCGTCACAATTTGTTTCAGCTATCAAAAGCAATGTATTAAATTAGTCCCAAAGTGATAGATATTCAAGAGGGATATAATAAAAACTTTCATGCAAATCATTGGATAAAATAAACTTGATTCTTTGTAATAGTTTTGCAATATGATAATATAATATATGAGCCATGTTGAGGAGTAATTAAGCTTTAGTAAGAATATTGATGTTAAGGTTGGTGATTCCCTATGCAAGCACGAAAGTCAATATTTATGCAATGAAACTACATCCTACTTATGGTGCATTATTTGGTGTTAGTTATTCTTAATGCTCGCTTATGAGATTTTCTGTTTCTTGGTTAGATGCTTCTTAATCATTTGCTAGCCTCATTTTCACTAAGTATGATCACTACTTGTGCATCCAAAATCCTTGAACCAGTTTTGCCATCTGAGTCCACTATACCTACCTATACGCGGTATTCTTTTGCCGTTCTAAGAAAATTTGTGTGTGCCATCTCTAATTTTCAAAATAAATTTCCTTTTTGTGTGCTCATACCGCTCATGAAATGGTAGGGGGTAGCTGATATTTTTCCATGCTAGATGTGTTATTCTCAAGATGAGTGTTTATTCACTTGTCATTGCACGAGAGTATGGCAAAGGTATTAGGGATGCCAAGTCCCGAAATAAAAAATGAATTTACTTTATGTTATCAAATAATAAATTCCTTAGAAAGTGTTGGTATGGACGGCACATGCAGATTCAGTTAGCCATGGAATGTGAAAGTATGGTGTAAAAAGGAATACACTTTATTTTCTTTTTGGGAACCGCCTATGATATATCTAGCATGGAAAGTATTGGGAACTACTCGATCATTTTCTTTGGCAGGAAAAGCATGCCACCCAAAATATTTTTATCTCCATCTTTTTTCGCTTTGAGCTCTGGCAACTCTAGAAATCCCTACTTCCCTCTAAGAAGGGCCATTATATTTACTTTGTGCAATTTTTATTTTTATATGCATTGGGTGTAGCTAATATGCGAGTGTGTTTCATGAATGGATCAATGACTGAGCATAATGGGCTAGGGATAACTTGCTTTACTGTTGATATTTTGAAAGACATGGTTGCTTGTTGATATGCTTGAGTATTGAAATCTTCATATCAAAACTAGACTATTGCATTGAATCATGTAAAATTCCAAATGTCCATGCTACAAAGAAAAGAACATGTGATGAACATGTTAGGCAGCATTACACATCAAAAATTCTGTTTTTATCATTTACCTACTCGAGGATAAGCAGGAATTAAGCTTGGGGATGTTGATACGTCTCTAACGTATCTATAATTTTTAATTGTTCCTTGCTGATATATTATCATTCTTGGATGTTTTACAATCATTTTATAGCAACTTTATATCATTTTTTGGGACTATCGTATTGACATAGTGCCCAGTGCCAGTTGCTGTTTTTTTGCTTGTTTTTTACTTCGCAAAAAATCAATACAAAACGGAGTCCAAATGCAGCGAAATTTTTTGGTGATTTTTTCTGGACCAGAAGACACACGATGGGCCAAGGAAGTACCAGAGGGGGGCTCCGAGGGGAGCACAACCCACCTGGGCGCGCCTAGGGGCCCAGGCGCGCCCTGGTGGGTTTCGCCCACCTCGGTGGCCTCCCGCACTGCCTCTTTGCTTTATAAATACCCCAATTTTTGAAAAAACCCTAGGGGAGTCGACGAAACACAATTCCAGCCGCCGCAAGTTCCAGAAACCATAGATCCAATCTAGACACCATCATGGAGGGGTTCATTATCCGCATTGGTGCCTCTCCGATGATGCGTGAGTAGTTCATTGTGGACCTATAGGTCCGCAGTTAGTAGCTAGATGGCTTCCTCTCTCTCTTTCGATTATGTGGTCTCTTGGAGATCTATTTGAAGTAACTCTTTTTGTGGTGTGTTTGTTGGGATCCGATGAACTTTGAGTTTATGATCAGATCTATGTTTTTATCAATGAAAGTTATTTGAGTCTTTTGATCTCTTACATGCATGATTACTTATAGCTCGTATTTCTTCTTCGAATCTTTGGTTTAGTTAGGCCGGCTAGATCGATTTTTCTTGCCATGGGAAGCGGTTCTTTGTGATGGGTTTCTATCTTACGATGCTCAATCCCAATAACAGAAGGGGAAATGACATGTATGTATCGTTGTTATTAAGGATAACAAGATGGGGTTTATTCCTACATGGAGATCTTGTCCACATCCTTTCATCGTTCTTATTGCATTACTCCGTTTTTCCATGAAACTAATACTCTAGAAGAATGCTAGATAGCGGTTGATGTGTGGAGTAATAGTAGTAGACGCAGGCAGGAGTCGGTCTACTAATATTGGACGTGATGCCTATATAATGATCATTGCCTGGATATCGTCATAATTATTTGGAGTTCTATCAATTGCCCAACAGTAATTTGTTTACCCACCATATGCTATTTTTCTCGAGAGAAGCCACTAGTGAAATCTATGGCCCCCGGGTCTCTTCTTTACCATATTTCCTTCGAGATCTATTTTTATTCGCTTTTATTTTCAGATCTATTAATCTAAAACCCCAAAAATACCTTGCTGCAAATTATTGTTATTTATTTTATCTCGCGTTCCCGCGTGATCTATATATCCAATCTACTTCAATTGTATCTATCTTTTTACCTGTGAGGGATTGACAACCCCTCTTTCATGTCGGATTGCAAGTATTTGTTCTTTGTGTGCAGGTGCTGTTCACGTAGTGTTGTGTGGTTCTCCTACTGGTTCGATAACCTTGGTCTCATCACTAAGGGAAATACCTACCGCAGCTGTGCTGCATCATCCCTTCCTCTCGGGGGAAATACCAACGTAGTTCAAGCCTTTTCACAGAAAAAGTCAGAAGATCCATTGTTTTTCTACTCATTAAAAATGGTTGCACAGAAGAATGTGATGCATATATTTTGGGCAGATGGCACTGGAATAAGGAACTATCAACAGTATCGTGATCTGCTCAGTTTCTACACAACCTACAAGACCAACAAATACCATCTGAAGTTTGCTCCATTTGTGGGAGTAAATGGTCATGGAGACAACTGCCTTTTTGCATGTGGTTTCATTCAAGATGAGAAGAAGGAAACATTCGAGTGGCTGCTAAACACATTTCTGAAATGCATGGGAGGGAAAGGTCCTAAATCTGTCAAAATGGATCAAGATGCCGCTATGAAAAAAGCAGAGCCTAAATGCTTTTCAAATTGCAAGCATAGGAACTATTTGTTCCACATTCTCACAAAAGCCCAGAGCAAACCTAGAAGGACATTTGGAAGAACCAACACTTCAATGCTCAGTTTCATGACATAATCCTAAACTCCCAAATAGTGCAAGAATTTGAGCAACTATGGCCAGAAATGATTCAACAACATAATGTTCAGGATATCAAGTACTTTGCAATTATGTGAAAAAACAGGAAGATATTTGTACCTGTCTACTTCAAGAATCACTTCTTTCCATTTATCCAGACAACAGCCACAAGCGAAGGCACAAATGCTATATCCAAAGCAAATGTAGGTTCAAGTCACAGTGTGATTGCTTTCATGATAGAGTATGATAGAATATCGCAAAGCATTGAAGAAAAAAAGAAATAAAATGACTCTATAACTAGAAGAACTGCTCCAACTATGTGAGCGACTAGGCATTGGAAAAGCAGGCACCAATACTGTATAACAGGGGTATTTTCTACAAATTTCATCAAGAGTTAATGAATTCAACTAAGTTTCACATGGTCGAAGTTGAAAGAAACAAGTAGTATGAGGTGTTCAAGTCACCAACTCAAGCACTATTTGACTATAACCCCAGAACTTTCATAGTCATGGTGGATAGAGACTCTGAAACTTTCACATGCATATGTGGAAAATTTGAAAAGGAAGGCATACTATGCTATCATGCACTCAAAGTCATGCAAACATTGAACATTGATGAGGTAGCAGAAAAGTATTTCATTGATAGATGGCGACCTAAAGAAAAGAAATCACATCAAGTCACTTAAGAAGTCACAAACCTGGAAGATTTGGATGATCAGATGGCATTCTTCTCATTCTCAAGAAGGTTGACTGA
This sequence comes from Aegilops bicornis, assembly GCA_021605145.1. Taxonomy (NCBI): domain Eukaryota; kingdom Viridiplantae; phylum Streptophyta; class Magnoliopsida; order Poales; family Poaceae; genus Aegilops; species Aegilops bicornis. The sequence goes on along the minus strand of CM038674.1, from coordinate 220,229,732 downwards.
GTTAGCTTCTCAAGTGTCAAAAAATCCTGCAAGGAGGAAAGTTCTCAATGAGCAGATAACTAATTTAGAAAAATTAATTTTGGCCATACCTTAAATGCCAAAAGGTGAGGATTCAAAAATTTGTTCCTCAGAAGTAGCATCTGTGACTACGAGAGTTTTGAGTTTGGGGAGTGTCAGTGTCAAAACCGGCAGACCTCGGGGTAGGGGGTCCCGAGTTTTGGATCTGGGATCGATGGAGAACATGGGACGACGAACACAGTGTTTACCCAGGTTCGGGCCCTCTCGAAATGGAAATACCCTATGTCCTGCTTGATTATATTGGATGTGTAGTATGGTTTACAGAGTAGATCTACCTCGAGATCAGCATGAGCTAAACCCTAAGGTGATGAGGTGATGAATATAGCTCTAGCCCTAAAGACTACAACCCTCGGTTTATATAGACACCGATAGGGTTAGGGTTACCGGAGATGGATTACAAAAAGGGAGAAAGAGATCCAGCTAATCCTTGACTTGGAGGGCACACCACGGCTTCATAAATCTCCTGTCGATGTATGGCTTCCCCAGTCCAGCCCATATTCGATGGGACGACGCCCTGAGGACCCCTTAGTCCATGACTCCCTCAGTAGCCCCCGAACTTGTCTCCAACGCTGGGGATTATCCTTTGGAATCTTCATATCATCGGCTTGCGAGACGAGTTCCTTCATTCTCCTATTCAGTCCGGAGCCGTATTAATCTCGTCGAACCCTATCCGGAACCAGAACTAATGTGCTCGGGCCCGAACAATTTCAAGAATCTGGGCTCCAAAGATATCTCAGGATCGAGGTGGGACCATCAGAGTTTAATGCCATTCCTCAAGGCAAGAGCTTCATGCACCTTTTCAGAAGGCGTGTGTCCCGATGCCAATTTTCCACAAGCACGTCCTTCCAGCTTCAAGGTAAGACACCCATTTATAGATCCAAAGGTGTGGGGGACAGTTTACCTCCCCCCTTTCATAAGGAACAATATCGAAGAAATTCCCCGGCGCCATTGCTGACCTCCCACGTTCATCCTCGCGCCCGCACGGTCCACTCCCAGGCGATTCGTGGAGATATTTAGTTTCACAACTTCAGCTGAGGCGCTTGCAGACGCAATGTTTCCTCCCTCTAGAAGATTTGGTTCCCGTCCATGCCGGTCTCATCTCCATCGATGGCTGCACCCTCGCCGAGAACTCCCCCGCTCCGAGTAAGGAGGAGAAGGTATGTCGCGTGCCCTTCCTTCTAAGAGGTTTGGGCTTTCCTATCCATCCCTTTTTATGTGGTTTGCTGGGGTTCTATGGGTCCAGCTCCACAACCTCACCCCGGGGTCCATATTGCATATATCTGGCTTCATAGCCCTGCGCAAGATATTCTTGAGTTGCAAGGCCCACTTTTATTTGTGGAGGAAGTATTTCTGTCTTGCCCCTCGCCTCCGAGAAGGATCCATATTCAAGGTGGGCGGCACTGAAGTATGGCGGATAGCTGGGAGAGGGTACCCATTTGGAACCCCACGAAAAGACCACAAAAGGATGGACCTCAGAGTGGTTTTATTTGAAGACGTTCCCCTCACCGATCCAATTTGGCAAGGGTTGCCTGAATACTCAAATGACCCGCCTATAAAGCGGTTCAACTGGCGACCCAGAGGCCCTTCCCAATAGGACAGTGAAGAGGTACGTTCAATAGCGGCCAAGATCAGACTACTAACTAGAAGTAAGCTAACCATGATCGAAGTATTGGCCATCGCCATTACCCAATGCGTGCAACCCCTCCAGCAAAGGGGCCATCCTTTGTGGTGCTACAACGAGACTAATGACGTAGCCCGCTACCAGCAATAAGGGCCAGATAATAAAGCGGCTCTGGCCAATATATTGGCCGATCTCTTCATGGGAGAGGAGGCAGATTTTGTTCGAATGAGTGTTCGGGAAGGTTGCTCCGGATACAATCCGGCGAACTGGGTAAGCCACAATGCACTGCCTTAAGCTCACGGATTACGCCTGAACTCCGACTGTTGTATTTGAAAAGGGTTGGAGGCATCAAGATGCGTCAATTAATTGCCCTCCTCCTCAACCAGCGGACCATTCCTATGACGATGATCCGGGGTATCGTGACGACCAAGAGACGTTGATTGATTTTGAAGACGGGGTAATTTATCAGGAGAGCCTTGATGGCGTCAAGGTCGCTGTGATAGCCGATCACCCCGGGGCTCATCCCTCTTCCACAGTAAGTGAAAAGAAGACCCTCTCCCAAACTGAGCGATCATCTCGCTCTTTTCCCCACATGCTGACATCTTCTCCCAAGGGTTGCCGTACTACACATCAGACCGTCTTGGGAGGAGCACAGACCGCTCCAGCATCGGCCCCTAACGGGAGATCAAAGCGGAGGGCCTCCGCTGAAGCGGAAGCACCTACCTCCTCGACCCAGAGGTAACATATTGCAGAATTATAGCGAGGGTTTAAAAGAAAAGGTAACGGAGCTAGATCGGCAGGATGACTTAGACGCCCTTGAAGGAGAACGAGATATAGCTCGAGCTCAATCCACGCTTTATCAGCAGCAAGCACAATGCTACCAGAGCCGTGAAGTCCGGTTGAAGACATACAATTTGGGCGACCTCGTCCTCCGTCTCCCCGAAAAGCAGAAGAATAAACTCTCGCCCAAATGGGAGGGACCGTACATCATTGATGAAGTACTTACACGAGGAGCATATCGCCTTCACCACCCCTCCGATGATTGCCTCGAACCGAACCCGCGGAACGCAGCCCGGCTGTGGCGCTTTTACGCCTGAGTTCGGCATTGCCACATGCATACATCCTCACCTCTTCATCGTTTTTTCTAGTAATTTTGATACGACATGTGTTTGGATAAACCGAACCATACCAAGCTAATACCATATACATCATTGAATGTGACACCTACCTTTGCCTGGGGGCTCCCTTAGAGGAGCCGAATAGTATAATCAATATAAATTGCATTCGTTTCGATTACAGCCTTCTCTCACCTTTCAAGCCAAAATATGCAGTTATTTGACACAAGATCTTTGCCAAGCTGGGTTGCCTGGCTCCTGTGCTTACCCCTACATTCTTGATTGTTTGGCTTGGGGGTAAAGGGAGCACCTCTGCGATTGTTACTATCGGGTCATCCGGGACCGTACCTCAGATGGCTGAAGCCAAAAGCTAGCGTTCTTACAGAATACGATAAGCCGGCCTAAGGGAAGAGAATATAGCCTCGCGCTTATTACCTCGGTTTTCTTACAACCATAGGTCTCCGTTGATCTCACGTATCCAGACTGTAATTTTACCAGAAGAAAGGAACCTTTGGAGGAACTATTTTCATCGGAAGATGTTTCTTACGTCAAAAAGTAATATAACATAACTCTCCGCATGTTTATGTTTAAATGCATTCGAGCGGATGGCCAGATTACTGGTTCCCGAAGTGTTGCCTTGTTTCCCAAGGCACGTAGTACGAAACACTTCCCGATCACTAATCGGGGAGGTAGAAGCTGATGGCCGGTTAAGAGAACATTCTTTCAAAAATAAAAAGACAGATTGAGCTTGCTCAACGTAAAGTATACATAGATACATAGAATTAACAAAACTACTCTTGGTCAACATTGTCTATCAATTGCTCTAAAGCACAATCCTTCTAAGAATAGCGAGCGTCTGGCATCACATCATCATACACCAAGCTCAGAGGTATCTCTTGGCCATCAGGGCCCACAGGACCAAGCCGAGCCATATGCTCCAGGTCTAGATTGGTGAAACGGGCTTTACCATAGCCCACGCCTCATGCGCTCCTTCTTGGCAAGACGAGATCTTCCATAATTCAAACCTTTGCCGAGCTCCCTTAAAGCGTCTGGCTAGTTTGGCCATACTCTCTGGTGGCGCAACTGACAGCCATAATCCCTTCGCCATGCTCTTCATGGCTTTCCGGGCCCTCTCGTAAGTCTTCGAGAGCGCCTTTAAAAGGTTCCCGTCATAAGTGCTTGCTTCCTCCTCGGGCCGCCCAGTCAGGAGACCTAACAAGCCGGTGTGGCACATCATCATTAACAGATCAATGATACTTTCCAACATAATGGTAAGGTCAGGGCTTACCAAATATGCCACCTCTCACTTTCTGGTTTTCCTCCAAAGCTTGTGGTAGATGAGTTTTCAAACTCTTAATCTCCTCAGCTTTCCGTTGATTCTCTGCCTTGAGCTCATTCTTCTCCTCATGACTTTGCGTCAGCACCCATTTACTAGCCTCCAGTTGCTTCTGCAACTCACTTACAGCTCCCGCGTCTGTATGGAGAAAAGGTGTTAATACATCGAAGACACCGTATACCTTTCTATGCATTCTGAAACAGTTTTTTCCATTTACCAGACAATCCGCTACTGGCCTTTCGAGCCGCATCCAGTTCAGCCTTAGTTTTGCCCAACTTTGTCCGGCTTACCTCAAGGTCCTCGGACAACTTTTTGCTCTGCTCTCTTGCGGCCTAAAAAACCATATCATTAGAAATCCTTAACTCGGTCGTCCCACCCAAATTAAGGCTTGGGGGCTAGTTGGTTACCGAACATGATATGCTTTCAAGCTAGTTTAGTTACATACCTGTACTTTGGTGGCAAAAGGCCGGCGATCCCTTCAATACCTGTCTGGGCTGCTCCAAGGTACCGAATTAAAGGCACTAAAATCCTGATCGGCAAAGGCAGTATGATGTATAGTTTCCCTCCGGCGGCGATGATTCATACGCTCTCGACTTCAGAGTTGGTGACTGAAACATCATCGGAATCCGCCAGAGGTGCGTTGGTTGCCATGTGTTCAGGGGGAGCTCCGGCTTGTGCCGAACACTTAGGACCGGAGCTGTGTTTCAGCGCACCCGGGGAATCTTCGGACCGATGCAAGGGCATTCTTCTTCTGCAAAATTAAAACATGCTTTAATAAAGGGGTGTTAAATCAGCAAAGCTTATAGGCAAGCAAACCCCCTTGATCTTTCCGATATCACCAGTTTCCCTTCTCTCTTATGCTTGCATTAGAACTGCTACTGCTTTTGTATGATCCTATTTTGATGCATAGCCTGATTTTGTAACCTACAATTGCTACCTTACCTGCTTATCCTATATGTTTAGTATCGGTTGGTTAGTGATCCATCAGTGGCCCCTCACCTTGTCCCTAGTGCCCCCGCTGGATTACCAGACGACTCGATCAACGTGATCGATGTCTAGGGCCACATGTCACCTCACCCCCTTTAGTTGTACGACTCTGCAGAGCTACTATCGAGTGCCGAGGGTGATACCTCGTATAGCACTTCTGATGAGATCTCTATAGTATAGTTAATCGGTCGTGGTCTTCGAGGGTGATTCCTCCTTCGCCACTCCTGATAATGACTCTGTCGTGCAACCCATCAAGTGTGAACCATCCAGGGTGATTCCTCCTTAGTTCACCTTGACGGTTACATCAAATGGAATCCATCAAAGGTGATTCCTCGGATTCCCCTCTGATGTTTTAGACACATGGTTACTTTGACTTCACTAGAGAACCATGGTGAAGTCGGGTGGGCCCTGAGGGTTAACCGCAAGAGAAATGTGACGAGTGGTGTGAAGTTGGGTTGACTTGGAGGGTACCCGCGAGTTTTCTAGGCGGCAAGGTCGGGCATTCTTAGACCTTGCCATAAGTCCGTGAGACGGGGCGACGGGACCACATATCGTGGATCATTGATCATTACCGGGTGCTCCCAAGACACTAACAATTTGGATATGTGATCCAAGTAGGCCTCCAGCCTTTTCGCACTGACCACCATGCGGGAATAAGTATGGGCACTCTGCATCGTATGTATCAGCCGAAAGCTTTTCAGATGTCAGAGACTGAGCGGTACGCGCCTGGGTGGCCCACGTAAGCACCTGCTGTCGATGTCAAAATCGGCGGATCTCGGGTAGGGGGTCCCAAACTGTGCGTCTAAGGCTAATGGTAATAGGAGGTGGGGGACACAATGTTTACCCAGGTTCGGGCCCTCTCTATGGAGGTAACACCCTACTTCCTGCTTGATTGATCTTAATGAATATGAGTATTACAAGAGTTGATCTACCACGAGACCGTAATGGCTAAACTCTAGTAGTCTAGCCTATGAGATTGTGATTGTTGTCCTACGGACTAAACCCTCTGGTTTATATAGACACCGGAGGGGGCTAGGGTTACACAAAGTCGGTTATAGAGAAGGGAATCTACATATCTGAATCGCCAAGCTTGCCTTCCTCGCCAAGGAGAGTCCCATCGGGACACGGTATGAAGTCTTCTATCGTGTATCTTCATAGCCCAACAGTTCGGCCAAAGTATATAGTCCGGCTGTCCAAGGACCCCTTAATCCAGGACTCCCTCAGTAGCCCCTGAATCAGGCTTCAATGACGATGAGTCTGGCGCGCAGATTGTCTTTGGCATTGCAAGGCGGGTTCCTTCTCCGACTATTCCAAAGTACATTCCGAAGACAAGAATCGTGTCCGGCTCTGAAAAACAAATCCCACACAAAGTCGTAGAGAGTACGGTATTTTCACGAGTCCAATCTGCTGACAATTTTGGTAGCCCGACATTACGTCATCGCCAGGCCATTATTTTGTATCAATTTCTAGTCTGCCACTCCATGTTTCGAGAGGTGGTTTTTATTGGCACGCCTTATCAAAGCAGAGATCGTGTCCCCTTATTGCGGGATTTTCATCAACACGGGCGTGGGTAACCCAACCGTTCTATTGGCATGATTCCTTGGGAATAGGCATGTTTTAAGGCCACGGAGGGGACGCTTGATATTCATCGCCTTTATAAAGGGGCTAAAGCCTGTCCTTTTTCTTCCACGCTAGTTCTTTTCTCCACCCCCACCTCAAGTTCCAACACCCAAGGGTCAATCCAGTCGCTTCCAGCCATGCCCGGACCCAACTTTCAAGGCCGGTGGATGGCCTGTTCTGTCACAGAGGAAGATATCTCAAAGCTCAGGGAGGCAAGATACTTGACTGTGCAAATCATCCACAGGAATCCTGCTCAAGGGCAGGTTATCCCTACTCCCAGATCCAATGGGAGAGCCGTGTTTATCTCTCACTTCCTCTGAGGGATTGGGTATGCTCTTCTTCCCTTCGTTCGAGGGCTCATGTATTATTATGGGCTAGATTTCCATGATATAGCTCCAGACTCCTTCCTTCACATCTCGGCATTCATCATCATGTGCGAGGCCTTCCTCCGGATTTCCCCACACTTCGGCTTATGGCTTAAGACCTTTCTCGTGAAACAGAAGATAATCGACGGGAAACAAGCGGAGTGCGGAGGTGCTTCACAAAGCAAACTTACCACCTCTCCATGGACAAAGGGCTCTTTCACAGAATCTTCTGATTTATGGGAACAGGAGTGGTTTTACATTACCGAACCCCGTGGAAAAAAGTGGGCTGCTACATCCGCGTTTCGATCTGGCCCTCCTTTACAACTTGCATCATGGATTAACAAGGGGTTGGACTGGGGATCCATTGACGAAGTGCAGACATTGCAAAGTCGCATTCGGAGCCTCATTAAAAAGGGCACCGGTATCACTAATGTAATCCAAGTAATGCTAATCCGTCGGATCCATCCGTGCCAGCGGCGTCCTCTTCATATGTGGGAGTTCAATCTGGAAGGTCCACGGACCCTTCAGCACTTCTCCGGCACAATGCTCAGAGGAATGTGGAATTTATTCTTCGGTGCACGAAAATAGTGGCCGGATACTACAGAAGACCTCGGCTTTGACTGCAATCACCCGGATACTCCGGTAAGCTCTTGACTCCCGAACACAGTTTAGTCAAATTACTCATAATAATGTACTGATAAAACTCTACTCTACCAGGGCTGGCTAAAGAAGGCGGAGAGAATTATTCGGCTCCACTTCCCGAAGATTCTGCTGATCCAGTGTTAACAAGGATGCTGGCTCCGGCACCATATCAAGTGCCGATGGGGGAAGATGAGGAGGAGAGAGAATAGGCCCAAGGTGGCCTCTATTCTGGAGGCATATCGGACAATTTGTCCGGGGAGATTGGAACTTCCACTTCCGAAGGTGGAAGGGAAGGGCAAGCTGACATCGCTTCTCCTCATGGGAAGAAAAGGACCGCCTTCGAAGACTCGAAGAGAGAAACTTCTAAGCGGAGGAAGGTATCCCAGTCAGGGGAGACGTTGGCATGCAGTCACTTTGCAAAGATAGGCCCTTAGCCGAATCATAAATGAATCAGGGTGTTTAAACATATCCTGTTCTTTCCTGGCTATAAGGGTAACATTTTAAACACATATTTGCAGTCCGGCACGCAGCCCTCCTCAGCAGTCCCCCTCTTTGGGGGATCTTCTTCCGGAGATGATGGAGAGCGAGACACCTCCATAAATCTCCCTGCCTGATAAGGCAGACGAGCCGAGGTGTCGTCCCGGAGGATCTTTCCCGATCAACGAGTGGCGCAAGAGGCAGTGAAGACCGGGGCCGAAGGTAATACTTCGTCCGCTTAGGGTCCGGGGTGCGCGGACCCTACAGGGAACAACAAAAGTCCCGGACTATCCAATGTCCGAGGGACGACACAACCTATTCTGGATCGAGAGGCGCCGGATACATTGATGGACATGTTGCAACATGCGTCCGTCCCAGAGGAACATCATACCTTGATGGGTATGGTGGTTGAAAGAGTTCGGTCCGCGAAAAGCAGACTGAATGAAGCTTTTATGAGCCTACTAAGAGGTTTTGAAGTACATAGTGTAATTTCAATTATATTATAAATGCAAATTGCACTTGTGTATAGATAGTAGCTCCTGAGACTCAGGTTGACATCCAAAGGGAGGCAATCAAAGGATCAAAAATATATGCCCAGGAAATGATCTGACTAATTGAAACACAGGTTGTTACATCCGTGGCAACTGCCCAAGCTACAAAGGTAGCACATCTGAAGCAGAAAGTTGATGTAGAGGATGATGGCATCACGCTTATTAACAGGCGGCTCGACGAGGCGCAGTTTATGTCTCTGGGGCACTCAGTACATGCTAGTATTATGATATGAGTGTGGCACTTAGAAGTTGTACATGCATAAATTCAGACAGTGCTGCCGCTGTTGAGACCCTTCGGGCTGAACTTGCCCGGGCCAAGGAGCAAGCCAGGATGAGTAATGTGGCTGCCGAAAAGGTAGCCACCAAATTAAAGGCCGATCAGACTGCTCGGCGTCAATGTGAGGAGAGAATATCAACTATGGCTCTTGAGCTAAAGGATGCCACTGGCCGATGCCAAGTTCTTTAAAAAGATAACAAAGCCAAAGCGGCCGATCTTGACAAGGCCTTAAAAGAGGAAAAGGAAGCCCGGTCTATGTCTAGAGCAGCTCAGGAGGAGATCCGACAAGCCGGGGAGATCGCAGTTGGTAAGCCCTTTTTATTGCAAACTAAATTTGGCGATCCGAAGTATGCTCAGCTTAATCAACTATGGAGTTCTCCAGATGCCTTTATGGACCTGCTGAAAAGTGTTGCCGATGCGAATCAGTTTTTCCACGCGCGAGAAGGACATGCGATGGAAAAGCTATTTTGGTCGCAATTTGACACGGCAAAGCGTCCACTATTGAATGAATAGATGGCCCAATGGGCCGAGCTCCATAAGATGTCCGGAGCTGCCATGAAGGATGTCGTAGTCCGGCTGTAGCCGACTGAGCCCCTTCCGAATAGTTATTTCGTTTTGGTGAGGTGGCTCGTGGATGCGGCGCCGCGTATCGACACTGTGAAGCGGTCAACGTGCACGGATGGCCCATGCCCGCGTTAAGACGTATTGAGGAAGATGGAGGCCACCGATATTGCGGCGCAAAGTCCACCCAAGGGCGAGGACCATCATACGCCAGAGCATTATTTTAAGGCCGTCCTGGAGGCTGCCCGCTTGATAGAGGGTCAGTGCTCAAAAAATATTATGTTCGAGTAAAGTGTATCAAAATTGTAATAACAATATTATGATATATTTAAGGCTATGTTTTTATACTCTTTGCCCAAAAAGTTTCGGTGCCTCCTGTGTGGCTATCTTTTTTTATATATACAGTCTAAAAGTTTGCAGTCGTCGGCTTTAGCCCCCTCGCGTATAACGCGGGGGTGTTTGGAAAAGCACTTGATCACACTTGACCCAACGTCTTGGTCCGTTAAGGAGGTGTTAGTGCGGCGAACTTGGCAATCGGACTATAGAGCTTTAACATTTTCACTTGGCCATAGGAGTTTGATGGTGGGGCTACTATATAGCCCCTGGTATGTCCGCGGTTATCCGAATACGGTGCGTTTACATACTGACCATAAGGACGGTCCTTCATTTAACACGGAGGGAATCACAAAGATTCCGATGAGTCATCGAGTGGTTAACCAGCTCTCGCCGCATCATGAGAGTCAGTTTTCGGCTTTCTCTACTGAGGTGCTCATCCAGACGAGCCGAGACACAATCGTTGTAGTTCTCCCTTTACTACCCTAGTCAATATAGCAGAATGTAAGGTAGTAAGCACAGGAGCCTGGCAACCAAACTATTGACCAAATACATGATTCGGAGCTGATGCATATAAGGCCAAACTTGCGACGCCGAACACTCCCTACAGGTGTCCGGACTTTTCAATATACACCGGGCTGAATACAACCCCTGGTGATAGACCCTGGTATCAAGGCACGTGTCGGTGTACAAAGTAGGGGCGCTCTTTTGTACCCCTTATTTGTGCATGGGCAGTCAGAGCCGCGCCCACAGCCACACTTAAGCAGGGCAGAGACAGGAAATCAAAGACACAAGTTGGCCAAAGCAACGCCAAGACAGAGACGCAAAGAGCAAGAGGGCGAGGTGGACTCCCCCGGCAAGAGCCTTGCCGGGGCGACCCCCGCGGCCCCGGCAAGGACCTTGCCGGGGCAGCTTACCTGATGCTAGCGGAGCAAGCCACCCTTGAGCCCCAGTTTTTCCAACACCGCCAACCACGTTGGGACCTGGGCTCGGGAGGCGCCTCCATGATGGCATGCAGATCTTTGTGAAGACAATGAACACTCCAAATCGGAAGAGGATTAGAAGACGACTAACCTCAGCGAGAACCTTGCCGAGGAAACCCACAAGACCCCCCACCCCCCGGTCAAGATCCTTGCCGGGGACGACCGCAATGCCACGGCAAGGCCCTTGCCAAGGACGTCCGTGAGGCCACAGCCAGGCCCGCACCCGCCAAGCATCTACCACCGCTCTCATGCAGCTGCCAGCCCGCCAGCTTGGCAGGCGCCTGCATGTCGGCATGAGGCTTCTCGGCCAACTCAGCGCATGCCTACGTGGTGGCATGCAAATCTTCGTGAAGGCCCTACCACCGCGCCACCTCGGCCTGCCCGACCTACATGGCGGCTGACCGCCTCAGCAGCCCGGTAGCGTGTCAAGGCAGGGCGAATCGGCGGTAAATTGAAGTGGACACGTCAGAGGCGCATTAAATGCGTCTTGTCCCATAATGACAAGTGATAGGCTCAACCACAGTACCCCGATGCCACCGCCTGTGTGCCACTGTGGCGATCCCCTTGCCTATAAAAGGAGGCCCAACGCATCCAGGAGAAGGATTCGGACCCTTGGACAAGTTACGCTTAGCGTAGCTCACCCAAGAACTCCAAGAACACAGATATACACATCAAAGCAGGACTAGGATATTACATATCCTTGCGGCCCGAACCTGGGTAAATGACTCGCATGCTCGTACTGACTGTTGATCCCGCTCGCCTCACGACCCAGCGCCCCGCAACGTAGTAGGGATTCTTGTGATCCCATAGGTGTCGTTTTCCACCGACATCTTTGGCGCGCCAGGTAGGGGCCGCGCAGTAGTAAGAATCTGGTTTAGCAGCCATTAGCAAAGCTCTTCGTCGCCATGGCTCCCACGAGGAAGACAACCACGACCATCGATTAATCCGGGGCCGAACTGCCTGTACCGGTGTGGACCAGTAGCGGTCCAGTCACGGAAAGAACCCGTGGCGCGGCCCACGAACATCCACATCACCCTGGCTGTTCGTGCTTGGGGAGCGACGTCGTTCGTGCGCCAGGCGACGAGCCACACGCCACAAACTCCAGAGACAGAGTTGGCCCCCCTGCAGGCGGCGCGGGGCCCTCCAGGGGCATCGTCGTGCCGCCAGATGGTGGCGCGGCGACCTCCAAGACACCTACACCGGCGCCCACGGCGTGCTCTTCTCAAGTTGTGCGTGATGAGCAGCGCTGCCCCGCTGGTGACCCTGGGCATCTCCCTGGGAAGAGTCCCGTGCACCCTTCACGTAACGAGGAGGCCTAGAATGCGCGCCGAGGTGTTGGCGAAAATGGCGGATAGCCGCAGGGCCATGATAGAGCTCCTTCTAACGTAGTTAGAAGTCGAGGCGCGTCACGATCCACACAGCTTTCGCCGCAGCCCACACCAGCAGAAGCTCTAGCGCGCGCAGCTGCTCCTCGACTTTCCTCCTGCTGCGGAGAAGCTTGTTGAATGGAGGGCCACTGTCCGGAGCCTCATCGGCATCGCCAACAAAGATGAGCTGCAACCGGCGGGGCCCGTAGGTCGTCGCTCCGTCGAGCCACCACATGCCAGCAGTGGACGGGCCGGAGGAGATGCATCCACGGTGCACTCTCCTCCTCCACACCAGCCACCGCGGGTGTTGATCCGTCGCAACGACGCTCGTGATGATATCTCCATAGCGTCATCCGATCCGCGAACCCACCGCGACCAACGTCAAGTTCTTCGGGAGCGAGCCCATGAAGACGCTCGAACCACCATCGAGCGCCGGCGCGATGCGCGCCACCAGTCAGACAGGCGAGCAGGGCCCACTATGGACCACTCAGTATCGGGAGGCTATGGTGGCCTGCCCTACGAGGTGGGCTATCCGGCCTTCACCCGTGAGTTGCGGCAGTTCCAGTGGCCCTCCCACCGCATGTTCAAGCCCGACATTGGCGAGAAGTTCAACGGCAAGACTCACCCGTCGGAGTTCCTCAGCATCTACACCATCCCGATGCAAGCTGCTGGGGCACACGACGATAAGGTGCTTGCCAATTACTTCCCGTTGGCACTCAGGCCCAATGTTATGTCATGGTTGATGCACTTGCCGGTGGACTCCATTTCTTCTTGGTCGGATCCGTGTCATGAGTATTTTGGTGCCTTTACTAGAGGCCACCAAGCTCATGGCCAGGCGAGTGATTTGCACATCATCCCCCAGAAGGAAGGAGAAAACATGCACAAGTACATCCAAAGGTTTAGCCGAGTGCAGTATAACATCCTAGACGTTCATCCTGCCGCCATAATCAGTGCATTCCATCAGAATGTGCGCAACCGCAAGATGCGTGAGGAGCTGGTGATGAACAAGGTCAACGATGTAGTCGAGCTTTATGTTTTGGCCGATAGGTGCGCTCGAGCTGAAGAGGGGAGGAAGTACCCCGGTGAGGACGTCGGCGCGGAAACCGACTCCACAGATGACACCTCCACCCCGGCAAAGAAGGGTCGGCGCCATAACAGGAAGCGCAAGGGCAAGATCGTGCTTGCCGTCGAGGGGTCCGACGACACTGGCACTGCCAAGAAGGCCAAGGCAAGCGACCCCGGCAAGGAGGTTGCTGGGTGTGCCGTTTGCCGGGCCTTAGCGGCTGCCACAAGCCAGGGGGCTCCGACAAGAAGTATTGCTAGATCCACCACACCAAAGGCCATGACCTCCAGAACTGCCGGCAAGTTGAGCTGCTCGCTGAGAAGCAGAAAGCCGAGTATGAACGGCGGGACAAGGAGAAGGGCCAAGAGGGTGCCGAAGGATCCGACAAGAAGCGCGGCAGCCAAGGAGGCCACCGCGGCAAGGATCATCAGCAAGAGAGGCCCGCCCAGGGGCGCGACAAGAAGCAGAAGACGATGATCATGACGAGGATGATGAGTCCGGTGACCACGAGTTCCAGAAAGCTACAGAGGCCATGTGCATCGATGGTGGCGCCTCGCTGCATGCGTCCCGCCGCGAGATCAAGCAGTGGGCGCGTGAGATCACAGCGGTGGAGCTGTCACTCGATGCATGGAAGCCACTGAAATGGTCCAGCACGCCTATCATCTTCGACACCAAGGACCACCCTGACCGCAATACTGCGGTCGGGTGCTTGCCGTTGTTGGTTTCACCAACGATCCACAACCTCAAGGTGACGAAGATGCTAGTTGATAGGGGGGCCGGTCTGAACTTGATCTTGCCTGTTGTGATCAAGAGGCTGCAGATCCCTGATGGAGACCTTGAGGAGACGGGCACATTCCAAGGGGTCAACCCGGGGAGGAGCTAACCGAAGGGAAAGGTCACGCTGACCGTGATGTTTGGAGGTGATACGTCTCCAACGTATCTACTTTTCCAAACACTTTTGCCCTTGTTTTGGACTCTAACTTGCATGATTTGAATGAAACTAACCCGGACTGACGTTGTTTTCAGCAGAACTACCATGATGTTGTTTTATGTGTAGAAAAGAAAAGTTCTCGGAATGACCTGCAAATCCACGGAAGCACTTTTTGGAATTAATAAGAATTTCTGGGCGAGAGAAATACACGAGGGGGCCCAGGGCCTGTCCACGACCTCAACTCCAACTCTATGTCTTCCGTCTCGCGGAGAAAAAAATTAGAGAGAAAGTTTCATCGCTTTTTACGGCACGGAGCCGCCGCCAAGCCCTAATCTCTCTCGGGAGGGCTGATCTGGAGTCCGTTCGGGGCTCCGGAGAGGGGGATTTGTCGCCGTCGTCATCATCAACCATCCTCCATCACCAATTTCATGATGCTCACTGCCGTGCATGAGTAATTCCATCGTGAAACTTGCTGGGCCGGTGATGGGTTGGATGAGATTTACCATGTAATCAAGTTAGTTTTGTTAGGGTTTGATCCCTAGTATCCACTATGTTCTGAGAATGATGTTGCTATGACTTTGCTATGCTTAATGCTTGTCACTAGGGCACGAGTGCCATGATTACAGATCTGAACCTATTATGTTTTCATCAATATATGTGTGTTCTTGATCTTATCTTGCAAGTCTATAGTCACGTATTATGTGTTATGATCTGACAACCCCGAAGTGACAATAATCGGGATACTTCTCGGTGATGAACGTAGTTTGAGGAGTTCATGTATTCACCATGTGTTAATGCTTTGGTCCTGTTCTCTATTAAAAGGAGGCCTTATGTAACGCCCCGGATTCGATGCGCCAGGTGTCCGCCAGTTATTCGTCGTCCTTGCCATGTCATTTGCTTGCGTGTTGCACTTTGCCATGTCATCATCTGCATTTCATATCATGTCTTCATGTGCATCTCATTTTGCATACGTGTTCATCTCATGCATCCGAGTATTTTCCCCGTTGTCCGTTTTGCAATCCGGCACTCCTATGTCTCCGGCGCCCTTTACCTCTTTTCATGTGCGGGTGTTAAACGGTCTCGGAATGGACCGAGGTTTGTCAAGCGGCCTTGGTATAGCACCGGTAGACCGCCTGTCAAGTTTCGTGCCATTTGGAGGTTGTTTGGTACTCCAATGGTTAACCGGGTAACCGCAAAAGCCTCTTTCTCTTTGCAGCCCAACACCCCTTCCAAAGTGGCCCAAAACCCAGCAAACTCCCCTCCATGCTCTCGGACGTTCGATCACGATCGCGTGGCCGAAAACCGCACCTCATTTGGACACTCCTAGCTCCCTCTACCTATAAATAAGCCCCTCCCCCCGAAATTTGCGGATGAATCCCGCAGATGAAACCCTAGATCTTCACTCTCATGACGGACATGTCCGTCCGCCGCGCAACCGCCGCCGCCGCCCGCAGCCAGCGGGGAGGCTGCCACGTGGCCCCACGCCTCCTCTCTCCTCGCACCCGCCCACGGCCGGTAGAGGCGGATCGGACCGCTTCGGCCAGCAGCGCCGCCGCCCGAAACCCGAGGCCCGCCTCCGCCGCCGCCCGGGCTCGCCGCGTGCCCGCGCCGCCGTCTCGCCGGCGCCTCGCCGCGCCTCGCCGGCGACCGCGTATCGGCCGCCGCCGTCGCGCCGCCCATTCTTCGCCCTCGCCGCGCCGCCCGAGTTGCCATCCGCCGCCGCCCGGCACCGCGCCCGGTCGACGGCGCGCCGCCTCCCGCCGCCTCGCCGGCGGAGCCTCCGCCCGGCCGCCCGGCCACCGCCCGACCCGCCTCGCCCGGTCGCCGCCCAGCCACCTCGCTCACTCGCCCGGCAGTCGCCCGCCGCCTCGCCCGGCCGGCTTCCACCCCTCGCGGCGCCTCTCTGCAACTCCGGCCACCGGCGCCGCATCTCCGGCGTTGCCCCGGCCTCCTCCCTCACCTCCGGCGAACAGGAACTCCGGCCAACCTCGAAGACCGAGCCCGAAACCCTAGATCTGTTTTCGGGAGGTGATATTTCGTCTAAGTCCCAGATTTTTCGTTATTTTCATGCATTTTCATTGCATCATAACTCTCTGCATATTGCTCCGTTTCATGCGTGTAATATGTCAAATTGTTCGCCTCAACGAGTGCATAATTTCATCCCATTGCATCATTTTAATTTGAGCCCATCTTGATGCCCGAAATACTGTTAGAAGGGGGCTATGTGATGTTAGTTTCAGATTCTTATCAGATCATGCACTTTTGTCATTTTTGCCATGATTGATGTGTGCATCCTATGAACTTGAGTCCTACATGTGTTTTGTAATATGCCATTCCATCTTTCCAGGGGTGTATGCCATGTATTTTTGTGATCTCTGTGGTGACTAGCACAAGCATGCAAACTAGGCTTCATGACGTTGCTGATTGCAGCCCCTGTTCTACTGATATTTTTATGCCATGTTAACTTGATGCTACCGAGAGATCCATGCTTATTTTGAGATACTTCAGTAAGGATGTTTTGAGCATATGGTTATTCGCTATCCATCCATGCCCTTGTTTGAAATTATGGAGTGCCATAGCTTGATTCAATCGAGCTCTACTTTTGCTATAAAATGTTTTCTGTCAGATTGTTTACATGTTATTCAATTTTGCAAAGGTTGTTGTAGTTGATCCATGTATGCTATGATGTTATTCTTGCCATGTCTAGCTTCTATGACATGTCTTCTTACTGTGAGTTGCCTGTCCATGCCATGTATTGCTCTGTGGTGAATGGTTCAAGCTCACCAACATGCCTACTTATTGTTGTTCCTGCCATGCATGAATCTGTAATATAACTTGCCATGTTTACATGGGTGCCATCATATTATCTGATCCTTTTTGGCTCATTGTCAGTAAAGGACTTTTGTTCTATGAAATTAGTAGACTCATGCCATGCCTTTGTTTGCCATGATAAGTTCCTGTAGCATGTCGTTTGATAGCTCTAAACATTGCAACCTGATGTTATTTCCTGATAAGTCTGAAACTGTTATTATTTGCAATTTTGCCATGTCATTTTGAGCATGTTATATTCATTTCTGGAGATAGATCAGTGTTCATGTTTTGTCATGCTTTACCTGTACATCATGCCCATGCCTTTTGTTTTCTTTTTGATGTTCTGTAGCTTGTTGTTTTGATGCTTGCAATATGCCTAGTTGCTGTTTTGGACAGATTGTTGCTATGACTTGTATTGTGTGTATGTGTTCAACCGTTGCTCCGTTTTGAGTGTGCTCTGTATGAAACTTGCTTGATTTTGCATGTAGTTTCATATTATCATGTTGCATCCTTGTTTTGAGGTGTTTGCTTGATGTTTGTATGCATTTTGCGTCAATGCCATGCTTATCTTGTTTTGCTCATATCTTCTAGGCCGTAGCTCCGAATCTAAGGAACTTTATATGTAACTTGACTAGAATTTCGTGTAGATCATCATGGTGCATCTTAAATTGCTGTTTAACAACTTGAACATAAGTTTATTCAGATCTGGACCAATTTCAAAATATGCATATGAGGACTTACCGGAATTGTTCGATGTTGTTTCTGGCCTCATTTAAACTTGCCTTGATGTGTTGGTCTTGTATGCATCATCTTTTGCCATGAGTAGCCTTCATGTAGCCTTTGTCATGCATCATGCTCGTTGTGTATCATGCCTTGTTCATGTCTGGTGTGTTTACCTTGTTGTGTGCTTCTTCTTGTTAGTTCCTGTTTCATTGCAATCGTGAGGATTCGTTCGTCTACGCTTTGTTCGGCTTCATCCGTTCGTATTTTTCATGGACTCGTTCTTCTTCCTTGCAGGATTTCAGGCAAGATGACCGCTACCCTGGATCTCACTACTATCATTGCTATGCTAGTTGCTTCGTTCTATCGCTATGCTGCGCTACCTATTACCTGTTTATCAAGCCATCCCAAATTGCCATGTCAGCCTCTAACCTTTTGCACCCTTCCTAGCAAACCATTGTTTGGCTATGTTACCGCTTTGCTCAGCCCCTCTTATAGCGTTGTTAGTTGCAGGTGAAGATGAAGTTTGTTCCTTGTTGGAACATGGAGATGTTGTTCCTTGTTGGAACATGTTTACTTGTTGGGATATCACAATATCTATTGTTTAATTAATGCATCTATATACTTGGTAAAGGGTGGAAGGCTCGGCCTTATGCACAGTGTTTTGTTCCACTCTTGCCGCCCTAGTTTCCGTCATATCGGTATTATGTTCCCGGATTTTGCGTCCCTAACAGCGGTCGTGTGATTTATGGGACCCCCTTGACAGTTCGCTTTGAATAAGACTCCTCCGGCAAAGGCCCAACATTGGTTTTACCATTTGCCTCACCTATGCCCTTTTTCCCTTGGGTTTAGGAGCCCAAGGGTCATCTTTATTTTAACCCCGGACCGGTGCTCTTTTGAGTGCTGGCCCGAACTAAACCTGTCTGGCGCCCCCTCAAGGAAACTTGAGGTCTGGTTTTAGTTATGCGGACTGCTCATCCGGATGTGCCACGAGAGCGAGATATGTGCAGCTCCTATCAGGATTTGTCGGCACATTCGAGGCGGCTTTGCTGGTCTTGTTTTATTGCTTTGTCGAAATGTCTTGTAGCAGGATTCCGAGACTGATCGGGTCTTCCGGGAGAAGGAATATCCTTCGTTGATCGCGAGAGCTTATCATGGGCTAAGTTGGGACACCCTGCAGGGTATAAACTTTTCGAGAGCCGTGCATGATTTATGTGGCGAGATGGGAATTTGTTAATATCCGGTTGTAGTAAACTTGAAGCAAACTCTTCTAAAATACACCAACCGTGTGCGTAATCGTGAGTGTCTCTTTTGGGGTTGATCGAGAGGAGAACACGGTTTACGGGTTATGTCGGCGTAAGTAGGAGTTCGGGATCACTTCTTGATCATTACTAGTTGACGACCGTTCCTTTGTTTCTCTTCTCGCTCTCATTTGCGAATGTTAGCCACCATATCATGCTTAGTCGCTGCCGCAACCTCACCACTTTACCCCTTCCTTTCCCATTAAGCTTTGCTAGTCTTGATACCCATGGTAATGGGATTGCTGAGTCCTCGTGGCTCACAGATTACTACACCACCAGTTGCAGGTACAGGTTTGCGATGGTCATGACGCGAGAGCGATGCTTGCTTGTTTGGAGTTCTTCTTCTTCGTCGTCGATCACGGGATAGGTTCCAGGTCGGCAGCCTGGGCTAGTAGGGTGGATGTTGTTTGAGTTTCTGTTTATGTTTCATCCGTAGTCGGATGTTGATCTTGTATGTGGTATTATGATGTTGATGTATTCTTGTGGCATTTGTTCCTTATGTATGTATCCCCGTTTATTATGTAATGTTGATGTAATGATATCCACCTTGCAAAAGCGTTTCAATATGCGGGTCTATCCTTGGTGGGACCGTCGAGTTCCTTTTGGATAGGGTCGCATATTGGGCGTGACAAGTAGGTATCAGAGCCTCGACCGACCCTAGGAGCCCCCTTGATTGATCATGTAGTTTGGCCGTTGTTGAGTCTAGAAAAAAACTATTTTCGGAGTCTAGTTATATCGGAGAGTAGGAATTCTTTTTACTCCTGTGCCCCTTCGTCGCTCTGGTGAGGAATCTGGACGTAGGTGTTTTGAACTACTCCTCTTCCCCTTCAAATTTTTCTTTAGGATCACGTGGTTAGTTTCGTGAGTTGTCCATCCTCTTTTTTCCGGTGCATTTCTCGTCAAGTCGACTCGAACCTCTTTGTCTTTGGGAGATCAATCCTTAGCTATTTTCGATCAATGTTGTTTCCCTGTCCGAAGTTGTCTTTGTTTTTCCCACCCACCCACCCTTTTTCTTGTCGGAACTGGAGTTCGTAATTGAGTATCCACCCTACTCGTGCGAAGTCTTTGCCTTCTTTCCTCAATGATTTCAATCGGTGTTTTTCTCTTCAAGATATTCGTCGTTTCCCCTTCCAAGTTGCCTTTGTTTTCCGCCCTCCACCCTCTTCTTCCGGAGCCTGAGTTTATTTCGGGCATCAATTTCATTCGTGTGGAATCTTCCCTCAATTGTTTCAACCGGTGAATTCTCGTCTCGTTTAACATTCATCATCTCTCTTTCTTATCCGGTGGATTCAATTCTATTTTTTCAGTATTGATTATATTCTTTTCCTCGGCTCAAATGTTTTCCCCTTGCTCGTTCGCCTCTCGCCAGTTTATCCTTCCGGAGTGTTCAAGACATCTCGGAGATTAAATGCAATGTTCCAATTAATTCGAGGTTATCACCTCATTCTAATATTTTAATTATTCCGGTGCATCATCTATCTGTTCAACATCCCTTTCCAACGGTGTTTTTTTTCTTCAGTGGGCCCTAACCCACAGGTCTTTTCGAGGATCTTACGACTCTTGATTCCCCGGAGTTATTCTCAATTCTTTTCGGAGTTTGACGTAAGAATGAATTTCATCAGTCACATGCCTTTTCAAGATCGATTTCAAATTCTTTTCATTGTTGACTCAACGTCTTTGTTTTTTCATTCTCGCGGAGCGTCTCAACAATTCTGCATGGTGGTTCTCGTCGTCATTCTCAACATTTGAAGACCGTCGTAGATTTTTTATCTTAAATCTTGTCCGTTCTCCCGGAGATTCGCGGTGCTAGCTCGATGTTATCCTATCTAGTTGTTTCCAGTCATGCAAATTCTTTTCATCCATCCGGAGTATTTCAGGAGTTGTTTTCCGTCTCGATCATCCGGAGATCATCTTTTCGGAATATTTCTTCGTTCCAAGTTTTCAGCTTCGTTCATCTCAATATTATCCCGGTGCTTCATTCAAGTGTTCCTTAATCAGCTCATGATCTCTTTGTTCTTTTGAATCTAAATCCCCTCTAGCATATTGGTTCTTCTATTTCTTTTCGGCGATTCGTTCTCTTCTCTTCGTTCATTTTCATTTCTTACGGTGGTTCGTTCAAGGTTATTTTCCTTGTATATCATATTAATCCATTCGTTCTTTTCAACCTACCGGTGATTCATGAAGTCCTTCTCAAGTTTGCGATATGTCACTTCTCAATCCTTTTCAAGAAGAATAAGTAATATGCAGAATCCATTGCTTGTCATCAATTTAATTTGATGAAGGATAAGCATACAATAAATCTTATTCTTATTTCATCCAAGTGATTAATCCTTTTCTTCGGAGTTTGTTCATGATGACTAAATTCTAGTTCCAGAGGATTTCATCTTTTCTTTTCCAGAGTTCAAATTTCCCTCGTCCATCTCGTCGGAACCGCCATCTAAATCATCGCAACGCTCATCTATTCTTTCTTCCTTCATTCTATCTCACCATCCTTTTTGTTACTGGAGTTCTTCACGGTGGCTCGTCATGATTTAATTCATTCTTCAAGTGTTCATCAAGATTCTTTTGGAGGAATTCAAGTACCTTTTCTTCTTGCATCTTGAAGTGTAATTAATTCTCCATATTCTTTTGAATTGGAGTTTTGCATTCCTTTGTTCTTCTAAGTTATCCAATCATTTCCGTTTGTGGCTGGTTATCAGCGCATAATTTTGAGATGTTATCCATAAGTCCACAACAAGCTTATTTCTTTTCGTTGTTGATTTTCTCAACAACTCCGTTCAATCCTTCCTTCTAAGTTATTTTCAATTCTTCCAATTCTTCCGGAGGCATTGTGTTGTTCATCTCGTCAAGTTTCATCCCATCTTGTGAAGTTCATGTTCTAATCCTTCCATTTTCAGCCGGAGTGCTGCCTAAATCCTTTCAGTCTTATCCGTTTCTTATCTCATTCTAACCGGAGTCGTTTCATAGTCTATCTGATTCCGTGAGCTTTCGATTCTCGTCATTCTCGTCGTTCCTCTCTTCTTCTCGAGTGCTCTCGATTCTTTCCTTCTTCTCTTGAGTTTTTGTTTCACCTCATCCCTTTTCCCTTCCGTCTCGGTCCTAAGATCTCGGGACGAGAATTCTTGTTAGTGGAGGAGTGTTGTAACGCCCCGGATTCGATGCGCCAGGTGTCCGCTTGATTATTCGCCGTCCTTGCCATGTCATTTGCTTGCGTGTTGCACTTTGCCATGTCATCATCTGCATTTCATATCATGTCGTCATGTGCATCTCATTTTGCATACGTGTTACGTCTCATGCATCCGAGCATTTTCCCCGTTGTCCGTTTTGCAATCCGGCACTCCTATGTCTCCCGGCGCCCCCCTTTACCTCTTTTCATGTGCGGGTGTTAAACGGTCTCGGAATGGACCGAGGTTTGTCAAGCGGCCTTGGTATAGCACCGGTAGACCGCCTGTCAAGTTTTGTGCCATTTGGAGGTTGTTTAGTACTCCAACGGTTAATCGGGTAACCGCAAAAGCCTCTTTCTCTTTGCAGCCCAACACCCCTTCCAAAGTGGCCCAAAACCCAGCAAACTCCCCTCCATGCTCTCGGTCGTTCGATCACGATCGCGTGGCCGAAAACCGCACCTTATTTGGACATTCCTAGCTCCCTCTACCTATAAATAAGCCCCTCCCCCCGAAATTCGCGGATGAATCCCGCAGATGATACCCTAGATCTTCCCCTCTCCGCGACGGACATGTCCGTCCGCCGCCAACAACCGCCGCCGCCGCCCGCAGCCAGCGGGAGGCTGCCACGTGCGCCTCCTCTCTCCTCCCGCACCCGCCACACGGCCGCCGAGCGGATCGAACCCTTTCGGCCAGCCGCGCCGCCGCCCAAGCCAGCAGGCCCGCCTCCGCCGCCGCCCGGGCTTCGCCCGTGCCCAGCGCCGCCGTCTCGCCCGCGCCTCGCCGGCGACCGCCGCCGTCGGCCGCCAGTGCGCCCTCGCCCGCGCAAAGTCGCCATCCGCCGCCGCCCGGCACCGCGCCCAGTCGACGCGAGCCGCCTCCGCCGCCTCGCCGGCCGGAGCCTCCGCCCGGCCGCCCGGCCACCGCCCAACTCCGCCTCGGGTGCGCCGCCCAGCCACCTCTCCTCCTCGCCCGACGAGCCGCCGCCGCCTCGCCCGGCCGGCTCCACCCCCTCGCCGGCGCCTCTCTCTGCAACTCCGGCCACCGGCGCCGCATCTCCGGCGTTGCCCCGGCCTCCTCCCTCACATCCGGCGAACAGGAACTCCGGCCAACCTCAAAGACCGAGCCCGAAACCCTAGATCTGTTTTCGGGAGGTGATATTTCGTCTAAGTCCCAGATTTTTCGTTATTTTCTTGCATTTTCATCGCATCATAACTCTCTGCATATTGCTCAGTTTCGTGCGTGTAATATGTCAAATTGTTCCACTCAACGAGTACATCATTTCATTCCATTGCATCATTCTCATTTGACCTCATCTTGATGCCCGAAATGCTGTTAGAAGAGGGCTATGTGATGTTAGTTTCAGATTCTTATCAGATCATGCACTTTTGTCATTTTTGCCATGATTGATGTGTGCATCCTATGAACTTGAGTCCTACATGTGTTTTGTAATATGCCATCCCATCTTTCCAGGGGTGTATGCCATGTATTTTTGTGATCTCTGTGGTGACTAGCACAAGCATGCAAACTAGGCTTCATGATGTTGCTGATTTCAGCCCCTGTTCCGCTGATATTTTTATGCCATGTTAACTTGATGCTACCGAGAGATCCATGCTTATTTTGAGATACTTCAGTAAGGATGTTTTGAGCATATGGTTATTCTCTATCCATCCATGCCCTTGTTTGAAATTATGGAGTGCCATAGCTTGAGTCAATCGAGCTCTACTTTTGCTATAAAATGTTTCCTGGCAGATTGTTTACATGTTATTCAATTTTGCCAAGGTTGTTGTAGTTGATCCATGTATGCTATGATGTTGTTCTTGCCATGTATAGCTTCTATGACATGTCTTCTTACTGTGAGTTGCCTTGCCATGCCATGTATTGCTCTGTGGTGAATGGTTCAAGCTCGCCAACATGCCTACTTATTGTTGTTCCTGCCATGCATGAATCTGTAATATAACTTGCCATGTTTACATGGGTGCGGTCATATTTTCTGATCCTTTTTGGCTCATGGTCAGTAAAGGACTTTTGTTCTATGCAATTAGTAGATTCATGCCATGCCTTTGTTTGCCATGATAAGTTCCTGTAGCATGCCGTTTGATAGCTCTAAACATTGCAACCTGATGTTATTTCCTGATAAGTCTGAAACTGTTATTATTTGCAATCTTGCCATGTCATTTTGAGCATGTTCTAGTCATTTCTGGAGATAGCTCAGTGTTCATGTTTTGTCATGCTTTACCTGTACATCATGCGCATGCCTTTTGTTTTCTTGTTGAGGTCATGTAACTTTTTGTTTTGATGCTTGCAATATGCCTAGTTGCTGTTTTGGACAGATTGTTGCTATGACTTGTATTGTGCGTATGTGTTGAACCGTTGCTCCGTTTTGAGTGTGCTCTGTATGAAACTTGCTTGATTTTGCATGTATTTTCATATTATCATGTTGCATCCTTGTTTTGAGGTGTTTGCTTGATGTTTGTATGCATTTTGCATCAATGCCATGCTTATCTTGTTTTGCTCATATCTTCTAGGCCGTAGCTCCGAATCTAAGGAACTTTATATGTAACTTGACTAGAATTTCGTGTAGATTATCGTGGTGCATCTTAAATTGCTGTTTAACAACTTGAACATAAGGTTATTCAGATCTGGACCAATTTCGAAATATGCATATGAGGACTTACTGTAATTGTTCGATGTTGTTTCTGGACTCATTTAAACTTGCCTTGATGTGTTGGTCTTGTATGCATCATCTTTTGCCATGAGTAGCCTTCATGTAGCCTTTGTCATGCATCATGCTTGTTGTGCATCATGCCTTGTTCATGTCTGGTGTGTTTACCTTGTTGTGTGCTTCTTCTTGTTAGTTCCTGTTTCGTTGCAATCGTGAGGATTCGTTCGTCTACGCTTGGTTCGGCTTCATCCGTTCGTCTTCTTCATGGAATCGTTCTTCTTCCTTGCGGGATTTCAGGCAAGATGACCGCTACCTGGATCTCACTACTATCATTGCTATGCTAGTTGCTACGATCTATCGCTAAGCTGCGCAACCTATTAACTGTTTATCAAGCCATCCAAAATTGCCAACTCAGCCTCTAACCAATTGCACCCATCATAGCAAACCATTGTTTGGCTATGTTACCGCTTTGCTCAGCCCCTCTTATAGCGTTGTTAGTTGAAGGTGAAGATGAAGTTTGTTCCTTGTTGGAACATGGAGATGTTGTTCCTTGTTGGAACATGTTTACTTGTTGGGATATCACAATATCTATTGTTTAATTAATGCATCTATATACTTGGTAAAGGGTGGAAGGCTCGGCCTTATGCATGGTGTTTTGTTCCACTCTTGCCGCCCTAGTTTCCTTCATATCGGTATTATGTTCCCGGATTTTGCGTCCCTAACGCGGTCGGGTGATTTATGGGACCCCCTTGACAGTTCGCTTTGAATAAGACTCCTCCAGCAAGGCCCAACATTGGTTTTACCATTTGCCTCACCTATGCCCTTTTTCCCTTGGGTTTCCGGAGCCCAAGGGTCATCTTTATTTTAACCCCCACGGACGGTGCTCCTTGAGTCTTGGCCCGACCCTAAACCACAATGTCGGCGCCCCTCAAGGAAACTTGAGGTCTGGTTTTAGTTATGCGGACTGCTCATCCGGATGTGCCACGAGCGAGATATGTGCAGCTCCTATCGATTTGTCGGCACATTCGGGCGGCTTTGTGGTCTTGTTTTATTCTTTGTCGAAATGTCTTGTAGCCGGGATTGCGAGACTGATCGGGTCTTCCACGGAACAAGGAATATCCTTCGTTGATCGCGAGAGCTTATCATGGGCTAAGTTGGGACACCCCTGCGAGTATAAACTTTTCGAGAGCCGTGCCAGCGGTTATGTGGCAGATAGAATTTGTTAATATCCGGTTGTAGTAAACTTGAAGCAAACTCTTCTAAAATACACCAACCGTGTGCGTAACCGTGAGTGTCTCTTTTGAGGAGTTGATCGAGAGGAGAACACGGTTTTACGGTTTATGTCTGACGTAAGTAGGAGTTCAGGATCACTTCTTGATCATTACTAGTTGACGACCGTTCCTTTGTTTCTCTTCTCGCTCTCATTTGCGAATGTTAGCCACCATATCATGCTTAGTCGCTGCCGCAACCTCACCACTTTACCCCTTCCTTTCCCATTAAGCTTTGCTAGTCCACGATACCCATGGTAATGGGATTGCTGAGTCCTCGTGGCTCACTGATTACTACACCACCAGTTGCAGGTACAGGTTTGCGATGGTCATGGCCAGGCGATGCTTGCTTGTTTGGAGTTCTTCTTCTTCTTAAATCGATCGGGGATAGGTTCTGGAGTCGGCACTGGGCTAGTAGGGTGGATGTTGTTTGAGTTTCTGTTTATGTTTCATCCGTAGTCGGATGTTGATCTTGTATGTGGTATTATGATGTTGATGTATTCTTGTGGCATTTGTGCCTTATGTATGTATCCCCATTTATTATGTAATGTTGATGTAATGATATCCACCTTGCAAAAGCGTTTCAATATGCGGGTCTATCCTTGGTGGGACCGTCGAGTTCCTTTTGGATAGGGTCGCATATTGGGCGTGACACCTTAATATCCCTTAGTTTCCGCTAGGAACCCGCTGCCACGGGAGGGTAGGAAAAAAGATTTCATGCAAGTTCTTTTCCATAAGCACGTATGAGTATTTACGGAATACATGCCTGCATTAGATTGATGAACTGGAGCTAGTTCTATATCACCCTATGTTATAACTATTGCATGATGAATCGCATCCGACATAATTATCCATCACTAATCCATTGCCTACGAGCTTTTCATATATTGTTCTTCGCTTATTTACTTTTCCGTTGCTACTGTTACAACTACTACAAAAACCCAAAAACATTTATCTTTCTTTGTTGCTCTTGTTACCATTATTATGATACCACTTTTGTTACTAAATACTTTGCTGCAGATACTAAGTTATCCTGGTGTGGTTGAATTGACAACTCAACTGCTAATACTCAAGAATATTCTTTGGCTCCCCTTGTGTCGAATCAATAAATTTGGGTTGAATACTCTACCCTCGAAAGCTGTTGCGATCCCCTATACTTGTGGGTTATAAAGACTAATTTCTGGCGCCGTTGCCTGGGAGCATAGCTCTATTCTCTGAGTCACTTGAGATTTATATCTGTTGATCCCTATGAAGAACTTGAAAGACGTTAAGACCAAGATTTTTCCCTCAACTACGAGGGGAGGTAAGGAACTGCCATCTAGCACTGCACTAGATTCTCCTTCCGTTATTAGTAAGCTTGTGACACCTAAACCTGCTACCGCTATGAATTCTGATATGTCGCATGTTACCGATGATGCCACTTCTGCTTTGCATGATACTTATGATGAAAATACTTCTGTGCTTGATACTACTTTGCCATTAGGTGAATTTCTAGATGAACAACTTGCTAGAGTTAGGGGGAATGAAAACATTGAAGAACCTATTATTGATGATAGTGATGATGAACGTTCCCCCAATGATTATGTACCTACCTGTTGTTCCTAAGGGTTATGTTATGCATGAAGCAGCTGCTATGGAAATTCTTGCTTGCAATGATAGAAATGATCTTAAGAAATTATTAGCTAAATGGAAGCAGCAGTCTCTTAATTCTAGAATGAAACCCGATCCTACTTTTGCTTCTTCACCTATCTGTGTTACTCATAAGGATTATGAATTCTCTGTTGATCCTGATATTATTACTTTAGTTGGATCTAACCTTTTTATGGCCTTGAATCTGAAACTGTTGTGGCACATCTTACCAAGTTGAATGATATAGCCACCCTGTTTACTCATGATGAGAAGTCTCGCTATTTATATATCCTTAAGATATTCCCGTTCTCATTAAAGGGTGATGCTAAGACTTGGTATAATTCTCTTGCTCCTGATTGTGTGCGTAGTCCCCAGGATATGATTTATTACTTCTCTGCTAAATATTTCCCTGCTCATAAGAAACAAGCTGCCTTGCGAGAAATATATAATTTTGTGCAAATCAAAGAAGAGAGTCTCCCACAAGCTTTGGGGAGGATTCTCCGGCTACTTAATGCTTTGCCTGATCATCCTCTTAAGAAAAATGAAATACTTGATATCTTTTATAATGGACTAACCGATGCTTCCAAGGACCACTTGGATAGTTGTCTTTGGTTGTGTTTTCGGGGAAAGAAACGTTCGTGAAGCTGAAATATTATTGAACAATATGTTGACTAATGAAAATAATTGAACTCTTCCTGAGCCAGTTCCTGAAGTAATTCCTGAACCAATTGAGCCAACTCCTGAGTCTATTCCTAGACCCACTACGAAGAAGAGAGGTGTTTTATTTCTCAGTCCTGAACATATCCAAGAGGCAAAGAAATCAATGAAAGAAAAAGGTATTAAAGCTGAAGAAGTTAAGAATTTACCACCTATTGAAGAAATACATGGTCTTAATTTACCGCCTGAAGAACCACATTGTCTTGATAACCCGACACAGGTAGTAAAGGTAAAATATCTCTATAGATATGATAAAGTTGAAATACCCTCTCCTAAATTTCATAGCCCATGCTTAGATGAGTTTTATGACTTTATGGCTAGAAAAGAAAGTTTTAATGCTTATGTTGGTAGAGAGTTAAAGAATAATGCTTTCGAGATAGGATGTGTAGGTGATAATCTGGCTAGAGTTAAAGATGAACTTCACCGCGTTAGCAAATATGCTTCTATGGTTGCTACTCAAGCTGAGCAACTACTCAAAGCTCAAAATGATTTGCTTGATGAATTGAAAAATAAAAATGACATTGCCGTTAGAGTGGCTACTAGAACTGGTAGAATGCCTCAGGAACCTATGTATCCTGAAGGCCACCCTAAAATAATTGAACAAGATTCTCAGAATAATAATCTAGATGTTCCTAGTTCTTCTAAGAAGAAGAAAAAGAAGAATGATAGGACTGTGCAAACTTCTAGTGAACCTAATGCAGAAATACTTGAGAATCCCAATAATACTTCTATCTCTAATGCTGAAACACAATTCGGAGATGAACATGAACCTGATGATAATGCTAACAATGATGTTCATGTAGAGGCTCAACCTAGTAATAACAATGATGTAGAGATTGAACCTGCGGTTGGTCTTGATAACCCACAATCAAGAAACCAACGTTATGATAAGAGAGATTTTGTTGCTAGGAAGCACGGTAAAGAAAGAGAACCATGGGTTCAGAAACCCATACCCTTTCCTCCTAAACCATCCAAGTCAAAGGATGACGAGGATTTTGAGCGCTTTGCTGAAATGATTAGACCTATTTTCTTAAGTATGTGCTTAACTAATATTCTTAAAGTAAATCCTTATGCTAAGTATATGAAAGATATCATCGCAAATAAAAGAAAGATACCGGAAGCTGAAATTTCCACCATGCTTGCTAATTACACTTTTAAGGGTGGAATATCAAAGAAACTTGGAGATCCGGGTGTTCCAACTATACCATGCTCCATTAAAGAAATTATGTTAGAACTACTTTATGTGATCTTGGAGCCGGTGTTAGTGTTATGCCTCTCTATTTATATCGTAGACTTGAATTGTATAAGTTGACACCTACTGAAATATGTTTGCAAATGGCTCATAAATCAACTGCTATACCTGTCGGTATTTGTGAGGATGTGCCTGTTGTGGTTGCAAATGTCACTATCTTAACGGACTTTGTTAGTCTTGATTTTCCCGAGGATGATAGTATGTCTATTATCCTTGGTAGACCTTTTCTTAACACTACAGGGGCTGTTATTGATTGCAACAAAGGCAATGTCACTTTTCATGTTAATGGCAATGAGCATACGGTACACTTTCCGAGGAAACAATCTCAATTTCATAGCATCAATTCTATTGAAAATTTCCAACTATCATTATTGGAGGTTTTGAATTTCCTCTCCCTACTGTCAAGAAAAAGTATGATACTCTTATTGTTGGGGATTTTCATATCCCTGTTGAGTTAACTTAGTGTTATTCGAAATTTCTCCGGTTCCGTGTTATTTGGAATGAGTTAGTTAACAAGACTTGATCAACCCTATTAGCGGGTTCATTTTGATGATCACGAGATGGATGGAACTAGAAGGCACAACCTTCTATACCCTCTTTTTATTTTCTGTTATTTAGAATAAATAAAGCAAAAATAGTTTTATCCATCTGTTTTCTGAATTATCCGTGCATTAAAAAATAGTCTGAAAATAAAAGTGCTCCAAATGCCCTGCAAATTTAGTATGATTTTTTCTGGATTATCAAAACACTTCAGGAGGGGCAAGCACCAGGCCACGAGAGAGGAGGGCGCCCCCCCCCTGTAGGGCGCGCCCCCTGTCTCGTGGGCCCCTGGTGGCTCCCCCCCCACTTATGCCAGCTCCCACACACTTCATATTCTACCCAAAAAAATCCCCATTCAGCTCAAGCACGAGTTCTAGCTCGTTTTCCTGCGATTTTCGATCTCTTAGCTCAAAGCTCCATTCACAAAACTGCTTTGGGAGATTGTTGCTTGGTATGTGACTCCATTGGTCCAATTAGTTTTTGTTCTAGTGCTTTATTCATTGCAAATTTTTGCTGCTTAGGTAACCATGTTCTTGAGCTTGCATGTTAAATTTTTGAGGTCCCAAGCAATTCCAATGCATGACATAGGCTCTAGGCACTTGTAGGAGTAGTTGCTATCAATCTTGTTTAGTTTTATGCACTTTTACTTTGAAGTTACTAAAATTTCAGAAATTTTCAGAAAAGGAAACATGCTTAGGAGAATGTACCAAGGTGGTTTCTCGGCAAAGAAAGGGCCAACAATTGCTATAAGTGAACACGATGTTAATTTGCCAAGGGACGCAATTGTACGGGCTTGTGAGTGGCCATCCGATGATTTTATGGTCGAAGCAGGCTTTAAGGAGAAATTTGACGCGTATGTGCGTAATGATGAGCTGGAGGACTTCTTACAAGATAAGTGTCCTCAGTACTCTCAATTGACTGATTCCTTTGTGCGGAGGTTTAAATATAACTGTACGCATAATTCTCCTATTGTCCTATTTGATATTTATGATACATCTTATACCATGGACTTAGAGGATTTTACAACTGCTTGCAAACTCGCGAAGTGGGGTAATATTAATGATCCTCCCAAATCTGAATTTAGAGATTTCCTTGCGAATATTACTGTGGGAGAATCTAGGGACGTAGCACAAGCTACCATAGGGAGCATTCATTTTCCTGCTATACATTACTTTACTCTCTTTATTGGTAGATGCATTAACTTGATGGGGCGAGGTATGTCACATGTGTGCCCCCGATCTTTGTGTCCTCAAGAGTGCTGTGTCTGGTTATAAAGGTTATAACTTGGCGGCAATAGGTGCATGTAGGTTGCAGAATAATAGTAGAATGGGAAATTTCTTTGGAGGAATTTATGCAACCCGTGTGGCTAATTTTCTAGGTATAGCCCCACGAGAAGGAGATATGATAATGCCTCTTATATATTTGGATAAAGAAGCTATGTTTAGTCATCATTTTCTTGAGAGGAATGAACAATTCCTCCATTATCGACTAATCTATGACAGACGCAACGTCGTCCCTGTTACTCTTCCTCCTCCCTACTTTTTTTTTGATTATCGGGCAAAGGAAGATATGTTGTCACCGGAGAGGAAGCAGCAGAATCTGAGGGGAGTGGAGGCAGCTCGCTTGACCTGTAGCTCAGGAGGCGGTTGCCGCTGCATCTCAGTACAACCCCGGTTTCACTTATGGATATCAGCCAGGCGATCCTTGGTATTAAACTAACTTAGGCCAAAAGCCTAAGCTTGGGTAAGTACGTATTTCTCACTGACTTTACATTCATGTTCACACACTAGTCGTCGGTGCTCATACTCTTTCATTGTATTATCCATGCTAGTTTAAATTTCTTTTTCTAGTATTCTTTTTGTGTGTTTGATAAACCTTAAGAAAAACCAAAAAAACTAGTTAGTTTAATTTCCTTGCCTATAGTTTAATTTCCCGGGGGCTCCTGTCGGTGTACCAAAGTAGGGGCGCTCTTTTGTACCGCTTATTTGTGCACGGGCAGTTAGAGCCGCGGCCACGGCCATGCTTAAGTAGGGCAGAGACAGGAAATCAAAGACACAAGTTGGCCAAAGCAACGCCAAGACAGAGACGCAAAGAGCAAGAGGGCGAGGTGGACTCCCCCGGCAAGACCCTTGCAGGGGCGACCCCCGCGGCCCCGGCAAGGACCTTGCCGGGCAGCTTACTCGACGCCAGCGGAGCGCACCACCCTTGAGCACCAGTTATTCCAACACCGCCAACCACGTTGGGACCTGGGCTCGAGAGGTGCCTCCACGATGGCATGCAGATCTTTTTGAAGTCAAGAAACACTCCAATTTAGAAGAGGATTAGAAGACGATGGACCTCGGCGAGATCCTTGCCGAGGCTTGCCGGGGACGACCGCAACGCCACGGCAAGACCCTTGCCGGGGCCCTAGCAAGGCCCTTGCCAAGGACGTCCGCGAGACCACAGCCAGGCCTGCACCCACCAAGCTTCTACCACCGCTCCCATGGAGCTGCCAGCGCGCCAGCTGGGCAGGCGCCTATGTGTCGGCATGAGGCTTCTCGGCCAACTCAGCGCATGCCTACGTGGTGGCGTGCAAATCTTCGTGAAGGCCCTACCACCGTGCCACATCAGCAGCCTACCAGCCTACATGGCGCTGACTGCCACGCTGGCCCAGGCGCGTGTCACGGCAGGGCGAAGCGGCGGTAAAGTGAAGGGGACACGTCAGAGGCGCATTAAATGTGTCTTGTCCCGTAATGACAAGCGATAGGCTTAACCACAGTACTCCAATGCCACCTCCTATGTGCCATTGTGGCGATCCCCTTGCCTATAAAAGGAGGCCCAAGGCATCCAGGAGAAGGATTCGGACACTTGGACAAGTTACGAGAACACAGATATACACATCAAAGCAGGACTAGGGTATTACGCATCCTTGCGGCCCAAACATGGGTAAATGACTCGCGTACTCGTACTGGCTGCTGATCCTGCTCTCCTCACGACCCAGCGCCCCGTAACCGTAGTAGAGATTCTTGTGATCCCATAGGTGTCGTTTTCCACTGACAGCACGTATGGCAATCCGACGTGGGGAAAGGGCGCAGGTGGTGAGAGCATAAATCTCAAAACACAATACGAACCAAGCTGCTTCTATAACATCCACTTTAGTATGGCGAGCCATATATTTACAGATAATGCCGATACCTTTGTTGGACATTTTACATGCTAGGAAAGTATAAAACAAAAATAGATAAAAAGAGGTTCACACAGGGGCTTAATCTAAAAAAGTAACCTTAATGCGGGGCCCTGCTGCACGTCTGCGCCTTTGTCTCCATTGTGAAGTGTCCTTGAAGGGTATAGTATGATGGCCATCTATAAAAGGAAAAAACCAGGTAAAAGAATCTGGTGTGGTCGTAAGTAAAGCTGGCTCATTTTAATGAACCGTGAAGGATAACTTCTAGAGTCCGAATAGGGTCTAGCCGAACTATGGACTTTTTGTGTGCAGAGTGCCCCCGACGCCGCCCAAGGAATTTTGAGTGTATCTCCTTATGGGGCGGTCGATGGGGGCGTAGCTGCTAATCGAGCTCGGGTTTATCTGAGCTGCCACACTGAGGTGTGCACCGGACATGTTTAGCTTTGCCTGCGGTCTTAACGACCGATGAGCTCCTCGGCATGAATAGGCCGTTTTGTCTTCTGACTGCTAGAGCTGCCATGTATTCTTCTGTACAAAGAGAGCGCTCCGTATTTCCGCTGACCGTAATGACGCCGCGTGGTCCAGGCATTTTGAGTTTTAGATAAGCATAATGCGGAACTGCATTAAAACGGGCGAAGGCCGTTCTTCTGAGTAGTGCATGATAGCCACTTTGGAACAGAGCAATGTCGAAGATTAGGTCTTTGCTTCGAAAGTTGTCGGGGGAGCCGAATACAACATCCAATGTTAGAGAGCCAGTGCAGTGGGCTTCCATGCCCGGTATAACTCCTTTAAAGGTAGTGCTTCTTGGCTTGATTCTTGACAGGTCTATCCCCATCTTGTGGACAGTGTCCTGATATATAAGATTGAGACTGCTGCCGCCGTCCATGAGGACTCGAGTGAGGTGTTATCCGTTGATTATTGGGTCGAGCACTAGGACAGCTGAACCTCCGTGACGGATACTAGTCGGATGATCCCTGCGATCAAAGGTGATCGGGCAGGCCGACCAAGGGTTGAATTTGGGGGCGCCGGGCTCGGCAGCGTAGACGTCTTGGAGTGCATGTTTGCCCTACCACTTTGGGATATGAGTGACATAGATCATGTTCACTGTTTTGATCTCCGGTGGAAATGCCTTCGGGCCCCCCCCCCCCCCCCGTGTTCGGCTAGCGAGGTTCGTCCTCGTCTTCGCTCTGAGGTCCCTTCCTTTTGTGTTCGTCGTTGAGTTTGCCGGCCTGCTTGAAGACCCAACATTCTCTTTTGGTATGATTGGCTGGTTTATCAGGAGTGCCGTGGATCTGGCAGGGCCTGCCTAGAATTTTATCCAGGTTGGATGGACCGTCTTTGTTTCCTTTAAATGGCTTCTTCCGTTGATCGGGTTTGGAGCCCCTGAATCCGGCGTTTACCGTTGTATTGTCTGGGCTTTCTTCATTGTTCTGACGTTTGTTTTTGTTTCGTCGTGGTTTTCCATTGCCATCCCTGACTTCAGATGTGCCGGGGTCACTGGTGCTGCTACGGGCTAACCAGCTGTCCTCGCCCAAGCAAAAGAGGGTCATTAGTGTAGTTAAGGCTGCCATTGTCCTTGGCTTTTCCTGGCCAAGGTTCCTGGCTAGCCATTCATCCCGGACACTGTGTTTGAAGGCCGCTAAGGCTTCGGCGTCCGGACAGTCGACGATTTGGTTCTTCTTAGTGAGAAACCGGTTCCAAAGCTTATGGGCTGATTCTCCGCGTTGTTGGATTATGTGACTTAGATCGTCTGCATCCGGGGGCCGGACATAGGTCCCCTGGAAATTGGCCTGAAAAGCATCCTCAAGTTCTTCCCAGCTTCCGATGGAATTTTTAGGGAGGCTTTTTAGCCAGTGTCGAGCTGGTCCTTTTAGCTTGAGGGGTAGGCATTTGATGGCGTGGAGATCATCTCCGCGAGCCATGTGGATGAGAAGAATAAAGTCTTCTATCCAAACCACAGGGTCCGTAGTTCCATCATATGCCTCGATGTTTACGGGTTTGAACCCTTCTGGAAAATCGTGTTCCAGCACCTCATTGGTGAAGCACAGGGGGTGTGCGACACCCCTGTATTTGGCTGTGTCGTGGCGTGGGTCCGACGGTTGTAATGTTCGGTATTGGTTCTGGACTGGTAAGTGACTGGCGTATTTGGTTTGATAATCATGATCCCATATAGGAGCATGTTCCCTGGATCCATAGATGGACCTGGTTTTGCCAATCTTTCTGCCCAGATCTTCCCGTAGATCGTGTGTCTGGTCCTGAGCTGCAACCTCCCTTCCTTTACGGGGAGGGGGTGCGGGTTTTTGTGCTGCATTGCTAGCCTCTCTGTATCGACCATGAGGTGGTCGGTCCGGCTTGTCAGGGAGCCGCTCCTTTTGCCGGATCGTTGTCGGCGTTTCTGACACCGGCGCTTGGGAGGTTCATCGGCAGGCATGCTGTTATCGCCGTCGGCCTCCTTCTCCTTAGGTGTGTCCACCATGTATACATCGTCTGTGTAACATCCCAAATTTTCGATTTGGAATGTTATACATTAGATGATCATGCATATCATATTTCCTTGCATTTTGTGGATCCTAGAAATTTCACGCAACTCAAGGACCCTCGGAGAGAGTTGGAGATTTCGAAATTTTCGTATTTGAGTTCTCTCAAAACTATGAAAACAGGATCATTGGATTTATTTATTTTATCTTCAAATATTTTTTCAATCAAAAATAAGAGAGGGAATAATATCACTTTCCCAAAATTTAGGAAAAATGAAGATTTAATAAATAAATCAAATTTTGGATTTTTCTCGGAGTTTATTTTGCCTTAGGGAAAAATGCGTGTTTTCAAAAATTGCATTTTGGCCCCGTGTTAAAGTTCATTTTGTTCGACTCATTTTTAGGAGTCGGGGAAAGTTTACTTTATTAATTTTGGAGTTCGTTTAGATTTTTTTTATTTATTTTTCTGCGCGCGAAACCGTTTAAAAAAAACTGCAGCGCCTTGGGCCAAAGGCCCAAGCCGCTATCCGCCGGCCGGCCAAGGCCAAGGCCATCACGCGCACGCACCAAGGGAGCCAGGGAGCCGCTCCTTTTTTCCCAAGTCCTAGTAGGACTCTTTTCCTACGCCGTTTAATTCCGTATCTATTGATAGATCTATTCCTCTTGTTTCCTAATCCTAATATTTTTCTTGTCCCCTACCCCAAGCAAAACCCTCCCCTCCGCAATATAAATACCCAAGCACCCCCCCCCCCTCTAACACATCAAACCCACACCTCTCCTCTCCTCCCTTCTCTACACCAACGCCGCCGCCCCACCCAGCGTCGCCGCCCTACGCTGCCGCCCCTCACCGCCGCCGCCGCCGCCGGAGCCCCTCGCCTCTTCGAGGTACCAGCCCCGCGCCGCGTCACCTTTTCGGTTTCCGTTCCGATTTCCGTTCCGTTTTCTAGATCGGTTTTTCATTTCGGTTTTCTTTCCGAAACCCTAGATCGGTTTTTCTCGCCGGTTTTTCTTTCCGGTTTTGTTTAGCAGGCGTTCACCGGACCGTTCGTCCTAACGAACGTGATCACCGGGTTTGCTTGGTTAATGAACATCCGTTCGTTCAACCGTTCGTCGTTTCTTTCTCATCGGATTTATTCCGCTATTATTTTCGATAGCGATTTCGGATCCGATTTTCTTTCTAGTCTATCTTCTCGCTCGTTTATCGGAATCAGGTCATTCAAGCGCATGTAGTTTCGTTAAGAAACCGCCGTTCCGACTAATCAACTTAAACAAAGTTTTGCTACTGTAAAATTTGACTTAGTTTCAACTTGCTAGAACCGAGTTGTTTTCTTTCGTCGTTTGACTTTCGTTGCTTTATTTGATTCGATTCTTTTTGCAACCAGGGTTCTTAAGTTGAACTTTCTGGTCAGATCTTTTATTCGAGATTTACCTGTGCATTAGATGAGTACTTATTGTATGCTTGTTGTTTGTCTGCGATAGATCACCCGGTGCGCCGCTTGTTACTTGAGTCTCTAGGTTTCATGGATCGTCGACAAAGGCAAGTAACACTTGATCATACTTTCTCATACCCAGTTTTTATGCATTAGATCAATCCTCAAACACTTGCATGATTAGGTTCTAATTAAATTGTGGGATGGGAAGTAGATTGAGAGTAGTACCTATTACTGTTTTACTTATGAAACCTTTGGGAGTTACTTCTCGTTTGCTTATTATGCCATGCTATGCTAGTAGACGTGGATTGGGTGAGTGATATCCATGAAAGATGTGAGATTGTTAAATTAATGGTTTATTTAAGATGGCAACTTAAACACACATCTGGGTGGATTGAGGCACCTGTTTTCAAGTAGGACTTGCCTGTTTTTTTTGGACCGCCACCCAGGCTCAAAGGGATCATAAGATAATTCATACTAGTAACTTACGTGTGCAGCCACAAGCCATTATGGGCTCTGGCATAGTTGACTAAGTCGTGCGAACTATTATAGTGGTGGACTAGCAGATGTAGGGGATGTAGGTGTGCGGTCCACCCATCGTAAGGTGCTAAGCGCTTACGAAGACTATGTCTCGGTCATCCATTTCTCAAACACCACATAGTCACGAGAAACCAAGCGGAGGCGATCGAGTCTTGTGGGGAAAAGTGCGCAAACCTCTGCAGAGTGTACAAACTAATCATGATTAGCCGTGTCCCCGGTTATGGACATCTTGAGTATCTAGTACTTGAATATCATGTGAATCTCAACATGTTACTCTTAATTAATATTGTTGGGTTTTTAATGAGTACTTTTAATTGGGATTGAGGATGCTGTCAACCATTCTCAATGTTTAACAACCACCATGATAGTTAAACAAATTTATTCCTTTGTAGTAGGGAAAAACTGGCTTTATGCAAAAATGTAACCGTAGAGCTTTACCACCAGCCACATATGCATGTAGTACAGGCTTATCATCCATTATTCTCTATGTGTTACATTGCCAGCATATTCCATGTGCTGACCCGTTTTCGGGCTGCAACTTTCATGTTGCAGACTTTTCAGACGACGAGTAAGGTGTTTTAGGTCGTGGTTCTATACTCTGTGATGCCGCTGGAGTTGATGGACTCACTTATCTTCCAAGTCTTCCGCTGTTATCGTTATTATATGGCCTTAAGCCATGATTATTTTAATAAGTCCTCTTCTGGACAACGATGTAATAAGTGTGTGATTGCTACTCTATTATAAATCCTTGATATCTTGTGTGGTGTCGGCATTCTTGATCCGAGGATGACACACGAGCACGAAGACTTGATCCATTCGGGTCGGGTCGCTACGAGAGATGGTATCGAGCCTACGCTGTTGTTGTAGGACACGACCACTAAGTTAAAGCCATAGATCACTACTCTCTTCTCATTTTCTAACTCCTCATCTTTTCTACTCTTTAGGATGACGGACGCGAAGATCAAGTACGCCCAACCAGATGAAGGCACACCTTTTGGATTTCACTTGAAGGAAGTCACCAAGTACCTGAACATTGTACTACCAAGTTTCATCGGGACTTTCAACGCCACTCTGCCTGAAGAGGAGCTGGAAGATTCAAGCTCACGTTCAGGAAGGACATTAGCCCCAATCACCAAGCCTATAGATAGTGTTTTCGGTGCACCAACACAGAGTGCAGGAAAGAGCATGGCAGCTCATATCACCATGGGACGCATTGGAGAAGTTTATCAAAAAGACCTCAAGGACATTATCTACCAGATTTGCGGACGCCGGAATGAACAATGGGAGATAGTCAGCACCAAGAAGGACAGATCCTTTTCTGCTTTCATCCAGAGTTAAACCAGCACATTCGGCGCCAGGAGAACCGGATGTGCAATGATATGATAGAGTTGAAGAATGCGAAGGAAGGATCATCGAACTTGAAGGAGAACTGAAGTCTACGCATAGGACTACATGGGACGAGATCGTAGCTGTAGCAAGACACAATAACGATCTTAAGTATGAGATTGAAGAACTCAAGAAGAAATTGGCGCTCAAGAATGAAGACAAGTACGTCGGCTGCCCGAGCAACTACATCATCATCGGCGACACCGATTCGGATCCAAGTGAACCCGACTTTGAAGGCGAAGCTGGAAGCGGAACATCATGGAGTCTTCCACCGGTTCAAATTAGTAGATGTCCCCCACATATTAGTAGTATAACCTCCATGTAAACATTATAGTACACACACTTTTGCGATAGTTAGATCATTGTAAGCCCTTTGTTTGAATTGAATGAAGTGATTTTGTGTGCATTTGCTCATGTGCATTTGGGTAGTGTTTTCCCCTTAGACCTCACTCTATTCTTAATTTCTCGTCTTTTCTAAACCCATCAGATGCCTCCGAGACGCGACCCCGGGTTTGTTTTTCCGCCAGAGATCACCCAGTTGATTCAGCAGCAGAACACTTTGATCCAAACATTGGTACAGAACCAAGGCAACAACAACAACAACAACAACAACAACAACAACAACAACAACAACAACCCACCACCACCACCTGCGGATCACTTGACTCGTTTCCTTAGGCTGAACCCGCCAGTGTATTCTAGTAGCACCGAGCCGATTGTAGCAGATGATTGGCTCCGCAAGATAGGAAGGGAGTTGACCACTGCAGGATGCACAGATGGAGAAAAGGTGAAGTTTGCTGCACACCAGCTTGAAGGACCCGCAGCATCATGGTGGGAAAATTTCACAGCCACTTACCCTGTAGACACTGTCACATGGGATCGATTTGACAAGCTTTCCGCACCGCCCATGTCTCGATGGGAGCTATGGCCATGAAGAAGCGTGAGTTTCGCAACTTACGCCAAGGAGGAAGGACTGTTGGCGGTATGTGGATGATTTTAGTAAGTTAGCACGTTATGCCCCGGATAGCGTTGCTACGGATGCAACTAAGCAGGAGAAGTTTCTGGAAGGACTGAATGATGAATTAAGCATGCAGTTGATGGTAGCAAGTTTCATTAACTACCAGGAGTTGGTAGACCGTGCCCTCATGATTGAAGGAAAGCAGCAGCAAATTGAGAATCGCAAGAGGAAATATGGGCAGGGGAAGTATAACTCTGGAGCCCAGCAGAAGCCCCGATATACCCCTAAGCAGGGAGTTCAGTTTTAGCATACCCACGGAGGAGGTAGTTCGCACAACCAAAATGGCCACAAGAATGGTAATGGGAATGGAGGAAGCAACGGCCAGAACCGGACCACACCAACAACCCCAGCCAAGAAAGACTTGAGTCATGTCACCTATTACAAGTGTTCCAAGACCGGACATTATGCAAATGAGTGTCCCGAAGGCCAAGGAGGAAATGGAAGCGCTGGAAAGAAGCCAAACCCTTTTAACAGAGGACAGGTGAACCACATTGATGTGGAGGAGGTTGAAGATCAGCCCGATGCGATGTCGGTAAGTTTTTGGTTAAGTCATTTCTTGCACTAGTTCTTTTCGATACTGGTGCATCACATTCATACATATCAAGGGGATTTGTAGAAAAGTATAGCCTACCTACTCGGATTCTTAAAACCCCTATGCTAGTAAGCTCACCAGGAGTGGAGTATATGGCCAGACAAGGATGTTTTCAAGTGCCACTAAGTATAGGAAGGCATGTGTTCCCGACGGATTTGATCATTTTGGAATCCCAAGGATTTGATGTGATTCTAGGTATGGATTGGCTGTCGATGTATGGAGGAAACATCGATTGCACAAGTAAGACGATTTTGCTCACAACACCAGAAGGAAGAAGGATTAAGTATGTATCACGGCATGAGCCGAGGAGAGCTCATGTAAATTGCCTATCAGGAGTTGTGCAGGAAGAAGTACCAGTAGTAAAGGATTACCCTGATGTATTTCCTGAGGAATTGCCAGGAATGCCACCGGATAGAGACATTGAGTTTTTGATAGAGCTTTTGCCAGGTATAGGCCCAATATCGAAGCGACCATACAGGATGCCCGCACAGGATTTGGCGGAAATCAAGAAGCAGATTAAGGAGCTATTGGATAAAGGTTATATACGCCCAAGTTCTTCGCCTTGGGGATCACCCGTACTGTTAGTGGAGAAGAAGGATGGATCGTTAAGGATGGTTGTTGATTATCGTGGATTGAATCAAGTAACAATCAAGAACAAGTACACACTACCTATGATAAATGATCTGTTTGATCGTTTGCAAGGAGCTAAAGTGTTTTCCAAGATTGATTTGCGATCAGGGTACCATCAGTTGAAGAATCGGGAGCAGGACATACCTAAGAAAGCATTTACCACGAGATATGGACTGTATGAGTACACCGTTATGTCATTTGGACTAACTAACGCGCCAGCCTATTTCATGAACCTGATGAACAAAGTGTTTATGGAGTTTTTGGATAAGTTAAATGCGTGGTGTTCAGAGATGATATTTTGGTTTTCTCGAAGAATGAAGAAGAACATAAGGAACATTTGCGATTGGTTTTGGAGAAGCTAAGAGAACATCAGTTATATGCCAAGTTCAGCAAATGTGAGTTTTGGCTAAAGGAAGTTGGATTTCTTGGACACGTTATATCCGGAGAAGGGATAGCAGTTGACCCCACAAAGGTTGAGACCGTAACCAAATGGGAAGCACCAACGACAGTTGGAGAGATCTGGAGTTTTCTTGGACTCGCAGGATACTACCGGAGATTCATTGAGAATTTCTCAAGGATTGCAAAGCCTATGACAGAGTTGTTGAAGAAGGATACCAAGTTCATATGGACTGAGGATTGTAAGGCAAGTTTTCAGGAGTTGAAGAAAAGATTGGTTACCTCACCAGTGTTAATTCTGCCAGATCAGACCAAGGATTATGAGGTATATTGTGACGCTTCACGTCGAGGACTTGGAACAGTGCTTATGCAGGAAGGAAGAGTTGTTTCGTATGCTTCACGACAGCTTAAGCCTCATGAATTAAATTATGCCACACATGATTTGGAGTTAGCAGCCGTTGTGCATGCATTGAAGACATGGAGACATTTCCTCATTGGAAATCATTGTGAGGTGTACACGGATCACAAGAGTTTGAAGTACATTTTCACGCAGAAGGAGTTAAACCTTAGACAAAGGAGATGGTTGGAACTCATCAAGGATTATGATATGAGATTGCATTATCATCCCGGAAAGGCTAATGTAGTAGCTGACGCATTGAGCCGCAAGAGCCATGTCAATACGCTATTAATGGGAGAAATACCAAAGGAGCTAGCAGAAGATCTTCGTGAGCTATGTTTGGAAATAGTTCCGAGAGGCTACGTAGCAGCATTGGAGATTCAGTCTACGTTGATGGATAAAATCAGGAAGCTCGAGAAAAGGACAAAGAGATTGCGGATATAAAGAAGAAAATGAGCGAAGAAAAAAGCTAAAGGGATTTCGTGAGGATGAGCACGATACCCTATGGTTTGAGGACCGTATTTACGTGCCAAATGACCCGGAGATCAGGAAGTTGATTCTGCAAGAGGCACATGATTCACCCTATTCGATTCACCCAGGAAAATACCAAGATGTATTTAGATTTGAAGGAAACATTCTGGTGGACCAGAATGAAGAAGGATATTGCGGAGTATGTAGCAGTTTGTGATGTATGTCAAAGAGTGAAGGCA
Source organism: Aegilops bicornis (assembly GCA_021605145.1). NCBI lineage: Eukaryota > Viridiplantae > Streptophyta > Magnoliopsida > Poales > Poaceae > Aegilops > Aegilops bicornis. Next base: position 220,186,622 of record CM038674.1, on the reverse strand, counting down.
GAACATCAGAAGCCAGCAGGATTGTTGCAGCCATTGCCAATACCCGAATGGAAGTGGGATAAACTAGGCATGGATTTCATCACAGGTTTGCCAAAGACTCGTTCAGACTATGATTCGATTTGGGTTATAGTCGACCGCTTGACAAAGGTAGCTCATTTCATTCGATCAAGACTACCTATAGCAGTGCTAAGTTGGCAAAGATATACATGACCAGAATTGTGTGTTTGCACGGAGTTCCGAGGAGTACCGTGTCGAGATAGAGGAACCCAATTTACCTCAAAGTTTTGGAATCGGTTGCACGAAACATTGGGAACCAGGCTGGAATTCGATGACTTTCCACCCACAGACCGATGGACAGACTGAGAGAGTCAATCAGATTTTGGAGGATATGCTGAGAGCTTGTGCACTAGATTATGGATCTAGTTGGGACGATAACTTGTCGTATGCAGAGTTTTCTTATAACAACAGTTACCAAACCAGCTTGAAGATGGTACCTTTCGAAGCCTTATACGGAAGGAGGTGTAGGACACCGTTATTATGGGACGAAGTTGGAGACCGTCAGTTGTTTGGACCAGATTTGATTAAGGAGTCTGAACAGAAAGTTAAGTTGATTCGTGATAGGCTCAAGGTAGCCCAGTCAAGAGAGAAAAGCTATGCGGATTCAAAACGCAAAGCGATAGAATATGAAGTTGGAGACAGAGTTTATCTTAGAGTATCCCCACTTCAAGGAGTTAAGCGTTTTGGAGTTAAAGGAAAATTGGCGCCATGTTTCGTTGGACCATATAGGATCTTGCAACGCATGGGAGAAGTCGCTTATAAGCTGGAATTACCAGAAGGACTGTCATGAGTTCATGACGTGTTCCATGTTTCTCAATTGAAGAAATGTCACGCCGAGATGGCGGAAGTACCGCTAAGAGATACAGTACCACTTGAGGCAATTCAGTTGAAGGATGATTTAACATATGAGGAGAAACCAGTTAGGATTCTCGAATATGCCAGCAGAGTTACTCGCAGCAAGGTTATCAAGTTTTGCAAGGTTCAGTGGAGCCACCACACTGAGGATGAAGCCACCTGGGAAAGAGAAGAGGATTTGCTCAAAGACCACCCTCACCTATTTTCTAGCCAACCCGAATCTCGAGGGCGAGATTCATCTTAAGGGGGGTAGGTTTGTAACATCCCAAATTTTGGATTTGGAACGTTATACATTAGATCATCATGCATATCATATTTTCTTGCATTTTGTGGATCCTAGAAATTTCACGCAACTCAAGGACCCTCGGAGAGAGTTGGAGATTTCGAAATTTTCGTATTTGAGTTCTCTCAAAACTATGAAAAGAGGATCATTGGATTTATTTATTTTCTCTTCAAATATTTTTTCAATCAAAAATAATTGAGGGAATAATATGACTTTCCCAAAATTTAGGAAAAATGAAGATTTAATAAATAAATCAAATTTTGGATTTTTCTCGGAGTCTATTTTGCCTTAGGGAAAAATGCGTGTTTTCAAAAATTGCATTTTGGCCCGTGTTAAAGTTCATTTTGTTTGACTCATTTTTAGGAGTCGGGAAAGTTTACTTTATTAATTTTGGAGTTCGTTTAGATTTTTTTATTTATTTTTCTCTGTGAAACCGTTTAAAAAAAACTGCAGCGCCTTGGGCCAAAGGCCCAAGCCGCTAGCCGCCGGCCGGCCAAGGCCAAGGCCATCACGCGCACGCACCAAGGGAGCCAGGGAGCCACTCCTTTTTTCCCAAGTCCTAGTAGGACTCTTTTCCTACTTCGTTTAATTCCGTATCTATTCCTAGATCTATTCCTCTTGTTTCCTAATCCTAATCTATTTCTTGTCCCCTACCCCAAGCAAAACCCTCCCCTCCCCAATATAAATACCCAAGCACCCCCCCCCCCCCTCTAACACATCAAACCCACACCTCTCCTCTCCTCCCTTCTCTACACGCTTGCCGCCCTACCAGTGCGCCGCCGCCCACCCAGCGCCGCCGCCCTACGCCGCCGCCCCTCACCGACGCCGCCGCCGCCGGAGCCCCTCGCCTCTTCGAGGTACTAGCCCCGCGCCACGTCACCTTTTCGGTTTCCGTTCCGATTTCCGTTCCGTTTTCTAGATCGGTTTTTCATTTCGGTTTTCTTTCCGAAACCCTAGATCGGGTTTTCTCGCCGGTTTTTCTTTCCGGTTTTGTTTAGCAGGCGTTCACCGGACCGTTCGTCCTAACGAACGTGATCACCGGTTTGCTTCGGTTAACGAACGTCCGTTCGTTCAACCGTTCGTCGTTTTCTTTCTCATCGGATTTATTCCGCTATTATTTTCTGATAGCGATTTCAGATCCAATTTTCTTGCTAGTCTATCTTCTCGCTCGTTTATCAGAATCAGGTGATTCAAGCGCCTGGAGTTTCGTTTCAAAACCGCTGTTCCCACTAATCAACTTAAACAAAGTTTTGCTACTGTAAAATTTGACTTAGTTTCAACTTGCTAGAACCGAGTTGTTTTCTTTCGTCGTTTGACTTTCGTTGCTTTATTTGATTCGATTCTTTTTGCAACCAGGGTTCTTAAGTTGAACTTTCTGGTCAGATCTTTTATTCGAGATTTACCTGTGCATTTGATGAGTACTTATTGTATGCTTGTTGTTTGTCTGCGATAGATCACCCGGAGTGCGCCGCTTGTTACTTCGAGTCTCTAGGTTTCGCGGATCGTCAGCAAGGCAAGTAACACTTTGATCATACTAGTATGAATTATCTTATGATCCATTATAAAAACTGGGTGGATTGGGTGAGTGATATCCATGACAGATGTGAGATTGTTAAATTAATGGTTTATTTAAGGTGGAAACTTAAACACACATCTGGGTGGATTGAGGCACCTGTTTTCAAGCAGGACTTGCCTGTTTTTTTTGGACCGCCACCCAGGCTCAAAGGGATCATAAGATAATTCATACTAGTAACTTTCGTGTGCAGCCACAAGCCATTATGGGCTCTGGCATAGTTGACTAAGTCGTGCGAACTCTTATAGTGGTGGACTAGCAGATGTAGGGGATGTAGGTGTGCGGTCCACCCATCGTAAGGTGCTAAGCGCTTACGAAAGACTATGTCTCGGTCATCCGTTTCTCAAACACCACAGAGTCACGAGAAACCAAGAGGAGGCGATCGAGTCTTGTGGGGAAGAGTCGCAAACCTCTGCGAGTGTATAAACTATTCATGATTAGCCGTGTCCCCGGTTATGGACATCTTGAGTATATAGTACTTGAATATCATGTGAATCTCAACATGTTACCATTATTAATATTGTTGGGTTTTAATGAGTACTTTTAATTGGGATTGAGGATGCTGTCAACCATTCTCAATGTTTAACAACCACCATGATAGTTAAACAAATTTATTCCTTTGCAGTAGGGAAAAACTGGCTTTATGCAAAACTGTAACCGTAGAGCTTTACCACCAGCCACATATGCATGTAGTACAGGCTTATCATCCATTATTCTCTATGTGTTACATTGCCAGCATATTCCATGTGCTGACCCGTTTTCGGGCTGCAACTTTCATGTTGCAGACTTTTCGGACGACGAGTAAGGTGTTTTAGGTCGTGGTTCTATACTCAGTGATGCCGCTGGAGTTGATGGACTCACTTATCTTCCAAGTCTTCCGCTGTTATCGTTATTAGATGGCCTTAAGCCATGATTATTGTAATAAGTCCTCTTCTGGACAACGATGTAATAAGTGTGTGATTGCTACTCTGTTATAAATCCTTCGAAGTACTGTGTGGTGTCAGCATTACTGATCCAGGGATGACACCTGAGCACAGAGACTTGATCCATTCGGGTCGGGTCGCTACAGTATGAGGATTTAGCCGTCCACTGCCCCAAGGGTGGTGGTTTTTGTGCCTGCTCCTCTCCGGCATCGTCGTCCATACCGTCGATGTCCTCGGAGTCGTAATCGAGCGTGTCGGTTAAGTCCTCGACAGTGGCAATGAAGTGGGTGGTGGGTGGGAAACGAAGTTCTTCGTCGTCCGCTTCCCATTCGAGCTGGACATATTTCGGCCGAGAGTCCCACGACAAGGAGAGGGATTTTAATGAGTTTAACACGTCGCCAAAAGGCGAGTGCTGGAAGATGTCCGCAGAGCTGAACTCCAAGATCTGCGCCCCATCAGGTTCGATGGACGCGAATGCACGCAACCAGAATCTATGGCCGGAGACGAATCCGAGGTTCCGGTGACACAAGCCCAACTTGATGTTGGGTCTATGTGCGGCTCGAGCGCCGCTAAGTCTGCGACTCCTGTGGCGGGGTTAAGCTTCCCGTCTTCGGAAGATGCAGTCTGCTCTGGATCTAGGGCCAGAGCGGTTACAGGCGCTATCTCCTGAGCGCGGGCAGACGACATATTTAGGTCATGTTCTGTCGGATTTAGGGTTCTGGCAGACCCTTGAGGTTCAAACTCTGGGGTGCGCGCGAAGATCTCTCTCCTACCGATCCATGCTCCAGCGCCTCGTTAAAGATCAATGCTAGAAAGATGAACACGCGAGGGACACGGGGTTTATACTAGTTCGGGCCACTGTTGTGGTTTAATACCTTACTCTAGTTTGTGGTGTGGTGGATTGCCTCAGGGGCTGACGATGAACAATACAAAGGAAGAACATCCTCACGAGGGATGTTCTTGTGGTGGTGTTGTCCCTTCGGAAGGGTCGATTCGATCTGCCTTCTTATTGTGGTGGCTAGCCCTATATATAGAGAGGCCCTGGTCCTCTTCCCAAATATTGAGCGGGAAGGGCGCCAACAATTGGCCATTTTGAAGGGGAACATCTAGTACACTTATCCTAACTAAAGTTAGTCTTCGACTACCGAAGACTCTGACGATGACGCCGTCTTGGGCTCCACGGTGACCTCCGTCCTGCTGCTCTGCTGGTTTTGTCTTGTTGCACCGAAACGGTAGCCTTTGCCTGATGCCTTGGCCTGTGCTTGCTCCGTTTGCACCAAAGAGGAAACAAGGACACTGCACAGGCTGGCGCCCGCCTGGCCTCCATCATCATGGCTTGCATCACGGGCGCCTCACGAGGTACCTGTCGGTGTCAAAACCGGCGGATCTCGGGTAGGGGGTCCCGAACTGTGCGTCTGGGCGGATGGTAATAGGAGACAAGGGACACGATGTTTTTACCCAGGTTCGGGCCCTCTCGATGGAGGTAAAACCCTACTCCTGCTTGATTAATATTGATGATATGGGTAGTACAAGAGTAGATCTACCACGAGATCGGAGAGGCTAAACCCTAGAAGCTAGCCTATGGTATGATTGTTGTTAGTCCTGGGACTAAAACCCTCCGGTTTATATAGACACCGGAGAGGGCTAGGGTTACACAGAGTCGGTTACAATGGGAGGAGATCTACATATCTGTATCGCCAAGCTTGCCTTCCACGCCAAGGAAAGTCCCATCCAGACACGGGACGAAGTCTTCAATCTAGTATATTCATAGTCCAAGAGTCCGGCCCAAGGTCATAGTCCTGCTATCCGGACACCGCCTAATCCAAGACTCCCTCAGTAGCCCTCGAACCAGGCTTCAATGATGATGAGTCCGACGCGCAAATTTGTCTTCGGCATTGCAAGGCGGGTTCTTCTCCAAATCCCATATACCTATCGAATAGTGTCCGGCTTCTGGTGAATGTTGCGCTCCTTGGCTTCTGCACCCAATAATGGCCATCTTCCACGTGTCAAACGAATGCGAAAAGATAGGGTGTTTTTTCATTTACCGCCTAGCTGCGCAAATGGGCCTCCTATAAAAGAGAGGGGGATTTGATCCGAATCACACCATCTCCCCCCCGCGAGCATTCATCGGAGCGCATTTGACAGAGATCCATTCCATCATGGCCGGTCGGCGCAGCTCCTCCTCTCGCCACCCCAGCCCTCAGCCTGGAGATTGGGAGAGGTGTTCCGTCCCGCACAACGAGCTAATGGCTTGTTCGAGTCGGACTTGCCACCTATAACGGCGGAGAGCAAGCGGAGAGCATCCCCAATCCCTCCAAAGGAGAGCGGGTATGCCTTGTCCCTTATTTGATAAGAGGGCTCAGATTTCCAATTCATCCGTTTCTCCGGGGGCTCCTGGAGTTCTATGGCCTCCAGTTGCACCACCTTACGCCTGCCTCCATATTGCACATTGCGGGCTTCGTAGCCCTTTGCGAGCTGTTTTTTGGCATCGAGGCCCATTTCACGCTATGGAAGAAGCTGTTTTGTCTCGTGCCCCGTTCTCAGGAGGGGTCGATATATCAAGTGGGTGGATCCGAACTATGGCGCATCGCCGGGACCGGATATCTATCCGGAACCCCAAAGAAGGCGTCCGAAGACTGGCCTTCAGAATGGTTTTATATAGAAGACGTCCCCCTGCCGGACCCTGTTCGAATCGGCCTCCCTAAGTTTGACAATGCTCCTCTGAAGAAGCGCCTAAGCTGGCTTCCACAAAGCCCTCAGAAGGAAAGTGACAAGGACGTCCTTTACCTGATGAACCGGATAAGGTTGCTAGCTCATTCCGGACTGACCATGATCGATGTCATGGCCACATGCATTATGCGGGGGGTGCAGCCGCTTCAGTATAGAGGCCACCCCATGTGGGATTTCAACGGGGAGGAGGACGCCACCCGATGCGGCAGTAAGGGGCCGAAATCGGCCGCCGGTCTAATAAAGATCTTATCCGCTTTGTACAAGGGAGAAGAAGAGGAATTCCTCCGCGTCAACCCACGGGGAGGATTTTCTATGTATAATCCTCCAAGCTGGGTAAGAGAACACTTTCCCTTGCCCGTCCGTTTTCATATTCCCATAGCTAAGTACTTAGTCTAGCAATTTCAACGCAGGAGCTACGCCGGACTGTAAAGGAGATAAACAGCCCTCCTCCACAACCCGAGGACCCGGAACGGTCCCTGGGCCCGGACTCCCAAGAGGACCCGGACTTATGTGTGGAGCTGATTGATGGGGTGTTTCATCAATTGAGCACGGACAACACCTTAGTGCCATTACGGCCAATTATCCCGGACTACTTCCAGCCACACAAGTAACCGAGACCGAAGTCCCAGCACTCTTAAAATGATCCATCCGTGCTTATTTTTTATCACCGCATACCAATGGCGTTTTTGCAGGGGAAGTCCTTGAGGCGGAGGGCCGAGCCTGCGGTGGCTAGCCAACAAGGGGCATCAAGGCCTAGCAGGCTAAAAAGAAGTGCGGTCCGGATTGAGATGCCGACGCAAGGGTACGGTGTGCCATTTTATTCCCAGGTGGTATTCCCTCAAGGCATACTAACGCTCGTGCTTTTTCCAGGAAGAAGAGCGCTCGCCGGACTATATCCGGAGAGGTTGCCAATCTCGCCTCTACCGTCCAGGCTCCAAGGCCGGATCCGGAAGCGGAGGCGAACACGAGGCGCACACCGGACGCTCCTCCGATAGAGGATGCGGACGGGCTGTCTGCCACCAATTCCGAGGTGGAGAGTGCCATGAACCACAGGCGTCGTCGGACAATTCTTCGTGACGCTTGTTTCTCCCAAGAGGCATTGGATGCCTTTAATACGGGAGATGCGTACCTCCGTGCCACTCAAAATGGTCTAGCCAGAGCCACAGAGCAGTATGTAAAAGACATACGGGGTGAAAATTTGATGGTTATATGTGCCAGTATCCCCCGAGACTTGAAACAGTTAGAATAACTGATTTAAGGATCATTTGTTATGCAGGATCTTCTGAGAAAAAGAATACCCAACTGTCCCAGGAGCTGGAAGAGTGCAAGGCCCAACTTGAGGCCGCACTAGCCGCGACAGGGGAGGCCAAGGAGACCCCCTCTGGTAATATATGCTTCGAAAGATAAGTATGTTGAAAAGTGCGGCATGCTTGCAAATCTGACAATAACATTGCAGATGGCGCCGGAGTAGATCCGGACAAGCAACAACTCTTGCGCCGGTTAAAGGCTGGTGAGAGCGTGCATACGAGGGTGAGGCAAGAGAAGAATAAGCTCCAGGATGCCAACACCCAGCTGGGCGAGGAACTAAAAGATGTCGGCCAGCCATCAAGGCGCCAGGGAGGCCTAGGCCATGGTGAAGATGCGGTACATGAAGGCTGACCCAAACCACATGGCCGAGGTCGGACCTGTAGGGCCCGATGGGAAGGAGATCCCTATCAGTTTAGTGTACGGCCAGGTAGAGTTGGCCGCCAAATATTCCCAACATGACTGTAAACTAGACAGCCTGTTGGATGGTATTGAAGAGGAATATACCCAGTCAAATTGACTATGTAATTTAAAATGACATGTGAAATGCCTTCTAGCCGGATTATAGATCGTTTGTCATGGCGGACCTTTTCGCTTCAACCTCAGGACCCGATAGTCCGGAGTGTGTCCAAATACCCTCTCGGTTATGTAAGAACCGGGGCATGCGTGGAGACCAGACGTAGGGGTCATTAGTGCTTTATCAGACAAGTGCCCAACTAGTTATGTTATATTACATGGTTAGTAAGAAACATCTTCCAGGGAGAATAGTTCCGTTAGGGGTTCCTTTCCCTGGGAGGCATGCCCTAAAGTGCATGTCCGGGCTGCGAAAAAAGCAGAAAAGCATCTGGGGGCGGATAAATAAACAAGGTAAAAATCATCTTTTAGTTCACCGACTTAATACTCCCTTAAGAACGCTAGCTTTCAGCTTCACCCAGTCTGAGGGACACATCCAGCTGACTCGGCAGTAACAATCGCAGAGGTGCTCCCTTTACCGCCTAGCCGAACAATCGGGAACATAGGGGTAAGCACAGGAGCCAGGCAACCCAGCTTGGCAAAAACTTAAGTCATATCGATGCATATAATGGTGAATAAAAGGTACATGCGGAAGTGTGACACATGTGTTGGGCATGAGGCCCGTATAAACAAGCTTCTGTTAAAGAAGCCCCCAGGTATAATGAGCGTGGATGGCGCGTCAATTGTTTGCGAACAAGGCGCAAACGAGCCCTCAAAGGCTGTAAGAGAAAAGGAGGGAGAAGGAGAGAAATATAAGACAGTTAATATGTAAAAAATGGATATAGGAAGGAGACGAACACATAGTCCTGCGCTAGGCGTAGAATCTTCGTAGACGGGCTGCATTCCATGGGTTCGGCTCGAGTCGGTTATCCGATGCATTCCATGACGGTGCGCTCCGCCGATCGAGGACTTGGTCGATTATGAAGGGACCTTCCCATTTGGGCTTGAGTTTGTCCTTTTTCTTGTCCGGCAGACGTAGAACTAATTCGCCAACATTATAAGTTTTGGCCCGTACTTCTCTGCTTTGATATCTTCGAGCCTGCTGTTGATAGAATGCGGAACGGGCTTTTGCCACGTCGCGCTCCTCCTCCAAGGCATCCAAACTGTCCTGCCGATCGAGTTCGGATTATCTTTCTTTGTACATGCGCATGCGCGGTGAGTCATGAATTATGTCGCAGGGCAGAACTGCCTCTGCGCCGTATACCATAAAGAATGGTGTGAATCCGGTAGTGCGATTCGGCGTGGTCCGCAGCCCCCAGAGTACGGAGTCGGCCTCCTCTACCCAGTGCGTATTAGATTCCTTGAGGGACCGCACTAGTCTGGGTTTGATGCCGCTCATGATTAGACCATTTGCTCGCTCGACTTGATCGTTAGTTTGGGTGATAGACTGAAGCGTAGTCGAGCTTGATGCCCATGTTTTTGCACCAGAGTTTTACCTCGTCGGCCGTAAAGTTCGTGCCTTTATCAGTGATGATGCTGTGGGGGACGCCGTAACGGTGTACGACCCCTGATATGAAGTCTATCACTGGTCTGGATTCGGCCGTCTTAACAGGCTTGGCCTCTATCCATTTGGTGAATTTGTCAACCATGACCAATAAGTATTTTTGCTTGTGGGTTCCCCCTTTAAGGGGTCCAACCATGTCAAGCCCCAGGACATGAAGGGCGGTGATGGGTATAGTTTGGAGGGCGGTGGGTGGCATATGGCTTTGGTTAGCAAATAATTGGCAACCGACGCATCGTTGGACTAAATCCTGAGCATCTGCCGGGGCCGTCGGCCAATAAAATCCAGTACGGAAGGCCTTGCTTACTAGGGCCCGGGCTACGGCGTGGTGCCCGCCGAGTCCGGCATGAATTTCAGCCAGAAGGTTCCGCCCTTCCTCTTCGGAGATAGACCTTTGAAGGACTCTGGTGGTGCTTTTCTTATAAAGCTCTCCTTCATGGACTTTATAGGCTTTAGATCGCCGCACTATGCAGCGTGCCTCGTTTTGGTCCTCGGGAAGTTCCTGCCTAGTTAAGTAGGCTAGGAATGGTTCTGTCCACGGGGCAATGACTGCCATTATTACGTGGGCTGAGGATGTTACTTCGTTGGCAGAGCCTCCCGTTGTGTCAGAATGTTCGGTGTCAGGCGGTGCGGCTGGGCCCGGGCTGTTATTTCCGGATTCCCCTTCCCATGATACGGATGGCTTGAATAGCCTCTCCAAGAAAATGTTGGGGGGGACTGCATCGCGCTTTGCGCTGATGCGTGCCAAGACGTCTGCTGCCTGATTGTTTTCCCGGGCTATATGGTGAAATTCGAGCCCTTCGAACCGAGCTGACATTTTTAGGACGGCGTTGCGATAAGCTGCCATTTTCGAATCCTTGGCATCAAAGTCTCCATTTATTTGGGATATCACGAGGTTCAAATCCCCACGCACCTCTAGGCGTTGAATGCCCATGGAGACTGCCATCCGGAGATCGTGTAGAAGGGCCTCGTATTCGGCTGTGTTATTGGAGTCTGTATACATTATCTGGAGTACGTATTGAACTGTATCTCCTGTTGGGGACGTCAAAATGACGCCAGCCCCCAGACCAGCTAACATTTTGGAGCCGTCGAAGTGCATGACCCAATTGGAATATGTGCCGTACACTTTTGGGAGTTCGGCTTCAGTCCATTCATCGACGAAGTCGGCCAAAACTTGTGACTTAATGGCTCGCCGTGGCTTGTAGGTTATGTCGAACGGGAGGAGCTCAATGGCCCATTTGGCAATCGGGCCAGTCGCGCTGCGGTTGTTTATAATGTCGTTAAGGGGTACTTCGTAGGCTACTGTTATTGAACACTCTTGAAAGTAGTGTCGCAGCTTCCGGGATGCCATAAACACTGCGTACGCTATCTTTTCATAATGCGGGTACCGTGACTTGCATGGAGTGAGGACAGTGGACACGTAGTAAACTGGTTTTTGAAGGGGGAATTTGTGTCCCTCCGTTTCTCGTTCGACGACGAGCACTGCGCATACGACTTGATGAGTTGCCGCAATGTATAATAGCATTGGTTTGCCGATGTTAGGCGCAGCCAGGACAAGGTTTGTTGCCAATATGGCTTTTATTTCTTCGAGTCCGGCCATGGCAGCATCCGTCCAGTCGAAGTGTTCGGTGCGCCGGAGGAGGCGATAAAGGGGTAATTACTTTTCTCCCAAGCGGGAGATAAAGCGGCTTAGAGCCGCCACGCATCCAATCAATTTTTGTATTTGTTTGGGGTCTTCTGGAATATCCAATTGTGACAGAGCTCGGATCTTGGCTGGGTTTTCTTCAATTCCTCTACCGGATACAATGAAGCCCAAGAGCTTTCCGGCTGGTACACCGAAAGTGCATTTTTCCGGGTTAAGCTTGATGTCATATGTTCGGAGGTTATCGAATGTGAGCCTCAAGTCGTCTACTAGAGTTTTGACATGCTTGGTTTTGATGACCACGTCATCTATGTATGCCTCCACTGTTTTGCCGATCTGGTTTGCCAGACATGTCTGAATCATGCGCTGATATGTTGCGCCGGCGTTTTTGAGCCCGAAGGGCCTTGTGTTGAAGCAGAAAGGGCCGTATGGGGTGATGAATGCCGTTGCGGCTTGGTCTGGCTCTGCCATCTTAATTTAATGGTAGTCGGAGTATGCGTTGAGGAAACACAATGAATCGTGTCCTGCGGTGGCGTCGATAATTTGATCGATGTGGGGGAGGGGGAAGGGATCCTTTGGGCAAGCCTTGTTGAGGTCCTTGAAATCAACGCATAGGCGCCAGGATTTGTCCTTCTTTGGTACCATCACTAGGTTTGCTAGCCAATCCGGATGTTTTATATCTCTGATGAATCCGGCCTCCGATGGTTTGGCTAGCTCCTCTCCCATGGCTTGTCTCTTAGGTTCGGAAAGCGCCAAGAGCCTGCTTGACAGGCTTGAATCCTTTTAGGATGTTTAGGCTGTGCTCGGCCAGCCTGCGTGGGATTCCTGGCATGTCTGAAGGGTGCCAGGCAAAAATGTCCCTATTTCGTCCGCCGGTTTAAAGGAGGTGGACTTGGATCTTTTATCGAGTATTACGTCGTCCCTGTTCACCGTGGAGCGCATCACAGTCAGTTCTTCGGCCGCTAGGGCTTCGGATAGTGCCTCAAGGGCGGTCTTGGCTGTCTTGTTTTTCGGTAGTGCTATGTCCGGGTCACTAGCAAGAGTGATGATTCCGTTGGGTCCGGGCATTTTGAGCTTCATGTACCCATAATGGGGTATAGCTTGAAAAATTGTGAATGCCTCTCGCCCTAACATAGCGTGGTATCCGCTGCTTAACGGGGCCACGTGAAACGTGATCTCCTCGGACCTGTAATTATCCTGCGTGCCGAACACCACATCCAGTGTGATTTTTCCTGTGCAGCACGCTTCCTGACTGGGGATTATTTCTCTAAAGGTTGTGTTGCTTCGCTCAATGTGGCTCCAGTCTATTTCCATTTTTCGAAGGGTTTCCTCATAAATGAGGTTCAATCCGCTGCCACCGTCCATGAGTACCTTGGTAAGTCGAAAGCCGTCCACTATTGGACTGAGGACCAATGCGGCTGGTGCTCGGGCTGTTCGGATTTTAGGTTCATCACTGGCATTAAAGGTAATAGCCGTGTCACTCCATGGGTTTATTTTTGCTACCTGGTAGACTTCGGTAAGGCTGCGGAGTGTTCGTTTCCGCATATTGTTTGATGCGAAAGTCTCGAAGACTGTTGATACCGTACCGGTACTCCTGGGCTGGTGCTCTGCGGATTCTGGAGTTAGAAGCTCCTCGCCACTTCTGGCCACCTGCCGGAGTATCCAGCATGCCCTAAGGCTATGAGTTGGTGTGGCGTATACATGCAATGAATTTCTGAGGTCCATTGAGCCATCCCTCCAGTACGGTTCCATACCCTATAGAGGGTTTTTGCTTTTTGGTGTTTAGCCCAGGTGCCTGGCGATAATGCGCCCTTTTATTGCGGACTGGGGTTGTATTCAGGGCCGGATCGTCCCAGAATTTTATTTTGGTTTTCCGAACACTTTCCATCGCACAGTATTTTCATACTATGGATGCCAAGTCAGTGAAGCGTGTAATTTCACAGCGACTTATGGCGTTGAGGATTCCGATGTCTGTGCAATTATTGCAGAAGAATGAAATTGCATCCTCCTCGCGGCAGTCCTCTATCCTGTTCATAACCAGGAGGAATCTGGCCCAGTAATGGTGTACTGTTTTCGTGGGCTCTTGCCGAATTTGGGATAGATCCCTTATGTCTGGGTGGGCGGGTGGAGTTAAATCCGGAACCTCGCCCGATCTGAGGCTCAGGGGCCAAGGAGTTTCCGAACTCGGAAGCTTAGGTTCTTGGATGTTGTCCAATGAATCTGGCCTGCTGCTTGACTTTAGGTTCAGGGCTTGAGTGACGTCCTCCCCTCCGCGGGTATCCGGCTTGGAGGGATCGGGAATCCGGACATATCTGGTCCTTAAGATGGGTGAAGATTCGCCGCATTGTTCCTCCACCATTGCGACATGGTGGGTGACCTTGGGAGAGTCAATCTCTCTCGGATTGGGTTTAAGCCCAATCTGATCATAGTCTGTAGCGACTCCCAGGGCGGCGATGCGATCCAAGAGCTCGTTTAAGGAAGAGAGCTCCATCGGATCTAACTGCTCGGCGAGTTCCGAGTTAAGGTGGAGATTGTTTTCGATGACCCGAGAAGTCATTGTCAGCGCGGCGGCCGAACAGGCGGTCATAAGAAAACCGCCTAGCCGGAGAGTTTGGCCGATAGCCAAAGCTCCTTTAGCAACATCGCCGTCTTTAAAGATGGGGTTCGGCATCCTTCCTGATGGCGACGGCACAGCGGAACTCTCAATGAAAGCACCAATGTCGGTGTCAAAACCGGCGGATCTCGAGTAGGGGTCCAGAAGCGTGCGTCTAGGCGGATGGTAACAGAGACAAGGGACACGATGTTTTTACCCAGGTTCGGGCCCTCTCGATGGAGGTAAAACCCTACTCTTGCTTGATTAATATTGATGATATGGGTAGTACAAGAGTAGATCTACCACGAGATCAGAGAGGCTAAACCCTAGAAGCTAGCCTATGGTATGATTGTTGTTAGATCCTACGGACTAAAACCCTCTGGTTTATATAGACCTTTGGAGAGGGCTAGGGTTACATAGAGTCGGTTACAATGGGAGGAGATCTACATATCTGTATCGCCAAGCTTGCCTTCCACGCCAAGGAAAGTCCCATCCGGACACGGGACGAAGTCTTCAATCTTGTATCTTCAATAGTCTAGGAGTCTGGCCCAAGGTCATAGTCCGGCTATCCAGACACCCCCTAATCCGGGACTCCCTCAGTACCCTTGCCTTGATCTCTCCGCCTCCTTGCGAGCTTGCCCGACGAGGCTGCTCCTGAGGAAGCTTCCTGTCGTCCGCGCCTTGAGGCTTGGCCCCTCACGAAGGTCTTGAGCTTTAGTTGATGAAGATTGGCCGTACTGGGCCACTGCTCGAGCCACGCCGCAGGCCACAGGCAGGCAAGTCTGGGACCCCCGTCCCCAGAACGCCGACATGTTCATCGTGGCGGTAGGGGACAGCCGTCATGGGATCGAATCCGTCGAAGATCAAGTCTCCGGGGATATCGGCCACAAAATTTAGGCTTCCATATTTGACCTAATGGCGAGGGGCGTAGCTATCGATATTCTCTAGATGGCCAAGTGAGTTGGCCCGCAGTGCGAAGCTACCGAATATGAAGATCTGTCCGGGGAGGAAGATCTCTCCCTTGACTGTGTTGTTGTAGATGATTGATGGAGCCATCAAGCCTTCTGGTGACTGTCGGTATCAAAACCGGCGGATCTCGGGTAGGGGGTCCTGAACTGTGCGTTTATGGCTAATGGTAACAGGAGCCGGGGGACACGATGTTTACCCAGGTTCGGGCCCTCTCGATGGAGGTAATACCCTACTTCCTGCTTGATTGATCTTCATGATATGAGTATTACAAGAGTTGATATACCACGAGATCATAGAGGCTAACCCCTAGAAGCTAGCCTATGATTATGATTGTTTTTTTCCTACGGACTAAACCCTCCGGTTTATATAGACACTAGAGTGGGGTAGGGTTACACAGAGTCGGTTACAGAGAAGGAGATCTACACATCCCAATCGCCAAGCTTGCCTTCCATGCAAAGGAGAGTCCCATCCAGACACGGGATGAAGTCTTGAATCTCGTATCTTCATAGTCCAACAGTCCGGCCAAAGTATATAGTCCGGCTGTCCGAGGACCCTGTCGGTGTCAAAACCGGCGGATCTCGGGTAGGGGGTCCCGAACTGTGCGTCTAGGCGGATGGTAACAGGAGACAAGGGACACGATGTTCTTACCCAGGTTCGGGCCCTCTCGATGGAGGTAATACCCTACTCCTGCTTGATTAATATTGATGATATGGGTAGTACAAGAGTAGATCTACCACGAGATCAAGGAGGCTAAACCTAGAAGCTAGCCTATGGAATGATTGTTGTTAGATCCCTCTGGACTAAAACCCTCCGGTTTATATAGACACCGAGATAGGTTAGGGTTACACAGTCGGTTACAATGGTAGGAGATCTACATATCCGTATCGCCAAGCTTGCCTTCCACGCCAAGGAAAGTCCCATCCGGACACGGGACGAAGTCTTCAATCTTGTATCTTCATAGTCTTGGAGTCCGGCCGTGACGGTAGTCCGGCTATCCGGACACCCCCTAGCCCGGGACTCCCTCAGTAGCCCCTGAACTAGGCTTCAATGACGACGAGTCCGGCGCGCATATTGTCTTCGGCATTGCAAGGCGGGTTCCTCCTCCGAATACTTCATAGAAGGTTTTGAGCACAAGGATAGTGTCCGGCTCTGTAAAACAAGTTCCACATAACACCGTAGAGAGAATAATTTTTGCACAGATCTGCTGACGTATACCGCGACGTGACATCACACCACGGCCAGGCCTTTATATGAATCGTTTTTTATTGTTCCACCTCAGCGTGTTTAGCGAGGCAGTTTCCTTGGCACGTCTTATCAAAGCATAGATCGTGCCCCCTTATTCCGGGATTCTCATCAATACGGACGTGGGTAACCCATCCGCGCCATTGATTACGGCGCTTGGGAAATAAGTGAGTTTTACCAGGCTGGTGGGGGCGCGCATAGCGTCGTCATTCATATAAGTGGGTAAAGATCCACCTTTTTCACCTCGCCTTCTTCCTCCTTTGCTTATCCATTTCCGCTTTTCGAGCTCCAGTGCCCAAGTCCGCACATCCCACCTCAACCTTCTCCAACCATGTCAGGAGCGGGAGGCAGGTGGATGGCCTCCTCCGTCACGGAGGGGCACATCACAAGACTGCGGGAAGCCGGATACTTGTCCGGCAACATCGCGCACAGGCTTCCCGACGAGGGGCAGCTCATTCCGACCCCTGGGCCCCATGAGAGGGTGGTGTTTCTCCCCCACTTCCTCCGCGGACTAGGTTTTCCTCTTCACCCATTTGTCCGGGGGCTCATGTTCTACTACGGCCTGGACTTCCACGACCTGGCCCCGAATTTCATCCTGAACATCTCGGTGTTTATCGTCGTGTGCGAGGCTTTCCTCTGCATCCAGCCCTACTTCGGCTTATGGCTGAAGATCTTCAACGTCCAGCCGAAGGTAGTGGGCGGCCGTCAAGCGGAGTGCAGAGGTGCCATTTGAGGGAGTCCCGGATTAGGGGGTGTCCGGATAGCCGGACTACCATCATCAGCCGAACTATCATCAGCCGGACTATCGTCATCGACCGGAATCCAAGACTATGAAGATACAAGATTGAAGACTTCGCCCCGTGTCCGGATGGGACTTTCCTTGGCGTGGAAGGCAAGCTTGGCGATACGGATATGTAGATCTCCTACCATTGTAACCGACTCTATGTAACCCTAGCCCTCTCCGGTGTCTATATTATGCGGATTGCTCTAGTCCGTAGGACAGTACAACTACCGTTATAATCATACCATAGGCTAGCTTCTAGGGTTTAGCCTCCTTGATCTCGTGGTAGATCCACTCTTGTAAACATCCACAATATCAATATCAATCAAGCGGGGCGTAGGGTTTACCTCCATCAAGAGGGCCCGAACACAGGTAAAACATCGTGTCCCTCGTCTCCTGTTACCATTCGCCTAGACGCACAGTTCGGGACCCCCTACCCGAGATCCGCCGGTTTTGACACCGACATTGGTGCTTTCATTGAGAGTTCCTCTGTGTCGTCACCGATAGGCGTGATGGCCTCTTCAATCGATAACGACGCAGTCCTGGGTGAGACTTTTCTCCCCGAGAGATCTTCAGATTCGGGCGGCTTCGCTGCGGGCCAACTCACTTGGCCATCCGGAGCAGATCGAAGCTACGCCCACAGCCATCGTGTCAGGTTTGGAAGCCTAAACTTCACGGCCGATATCCGCGGGACTTGATCTTCGATGGATCTGAGCCACAGAAAGCGTGCAGCTGCTGTCACGATGGGCATGACCTAACTCTGCCACGGACAGCACCTTGGAGGCCGCTGCGAATCCGCTCCGACCCATAGTCCGGAGCCGATCGCTCGGTCGAGGGCGGATGGCTGGACACTGCCTCGGAGCTGCTGCAACTTCTACGGCGGCGGAGCGAACACTTACCTTGTCCCGCATAAAGCTCATGACTCCGAGGTGCCGAGTCTCTGCGGACTCGAACCTCCTGCTCCCCTGCCAGTCGAATCCGATTGGGCGCCGATCATGGAATTTACCGCTGCGGACATCTTTCAGCACTCGCCCTTCGGCGATATCATAAATTCACTGAAGCATCTCTCGCTATCCGGAGAGCCCTGGCCGAACTACGGCCAGGATGGTTGGGACGCGGACGACGAAGAAATTCAGAGCCCACCCACCACCCTCTTCGTAGCCACCATCGACGATTTAACCGACGTACTCGACTACGACTCCGAAGACATCGACGGTATGGACGACGATGCCGGAGACTACCAAGAACTAGTGCCTACGAGGACCTTTGGAAGACCACCTCGTCATACGACATATACATGGTGGACACCCCAAAGGGAAGCGATAACAAGGAAAAACGGGACGCGGCAGAGGATAATCCCGCCGATAAACAACCAAAACGGCGACGTAGACGCCACCCTAAGTCCCGCCTCGATCAAAGCAGCCTTCCTAACGACCCAGCGATAGAGCAGGGCAAACCAGCGGACGACGAACAGGACGAGCCGGATAATCAACCCCTTCACGGAGAAATCAACAGTCCGGACACACCAACGGAGCATAAGAACATACACAAAAGACTCGTCGCCACCGCAAGAAGTTTGAAAAAGGAGAAACGGAAGCTCAAAACAGCAGAAGAAACGCTCAGAATAAAGTGGAGCAAAGTATTCAAGACTGCAGACAAATATGGCAATGGCCATCAAACAAAGAGTTACCCGAAGCGCAAGTTGCTGCCAGAATTTGACGAGGAAGCTATAGAACCTTCACAGTCAAAAAATAAAGAGGCCACCTGGCCGGATAGACGGCCAGATGACAGGCCAAAAGCGACAAGCGGGGCCGCGCACAAGCCGAATTATAATCCTGGGAAAATGGACGGCCCAACTAGGTCCATCTACGGGCCAAAAAAGAGGGCCCAAGGAAGTAACACAACACAACAAGTGTTCGAAGACAGCGGCACACCCAAATACAGGGGCGCCGCACACCCGCTATTTTTTACCGATGAGGTGCTGGATCATGACTTTCCAGCAGGGTTCAAACCCATGAACATAGAGGCATACGACGGCACAACAAACCCCGGAGTCTGGATAGAAGATTACATACTACACATACACATGGCCAGAGGAGATGATCTCCACGCCATAAAATACCTACCCCTCAAGCTCAAAGGGCCAGCTCGGCCCTGGCTCAAAAGCCTCCCAGAAAACACTGTTGGAAGTTGGGAAGAGCTTGAGGACGCGTTTAGAGCAAATTTTCAAGGGACATATGTCCGCCCTCCGGACGCAGACGATCTGAGTCGTATAACCCAACAGGTTCCTTACCAAAAAGAACCAAATAGTCGACTGTCCGGACGCGGAAGCCTTAGCAGCTTTTAAACACAACGTCCGAGACGAATGGCTCGCTTGAACACCTCGGCCAAGAGAAGCCAAGAACAATGGCAGCGCTAACAAGCCTCATGACGAAGCTTTTGCGCGAGGAGAAGACAGGCGGCTAGCAAGATGCAGCACCAATGACCGAGTACATCCGAGATCAGTAGATGGAAGCAGAAAGTCACGGCAGAAAGATCAGCGCCGGAATAAAGAAAAAAGCCCAAAGGGCACGGCGGTCAACGCCGGATTCAAAAGCTCGCGGCCAAACAATAAAACACGGCCTCTTAAGGACAACAGAGATGAGCTATCAAATTTAAAAAAAAAATCGATCGGATATGTCAAATCCACGGATTACCTCGGAAGGCGCAAACCATACCAACCGAAATTGTTGGGTTTTTAAACAGTCCGCAGACTCAACGCCCGGACACAAAGAGGCTCGATCATGGCGAGGACGATGACGAACCCCACCAGCAGAGCACCGGAAGTCAAAAGGCTTTCCCACAAGAAGTCAAAACAGTAAACTCGCTTCACGTGATAGTACGGAAAACCAATACGGCACTCGCTACGACAAGTGTCGCACGGTCCACACCAGCGGAACACCGAGATTGGATGTCAAAACCAATCACTTTCGACCATCTGGATTAGTCCAGAAGTATCCGGAACGCAGGATAGACTGCCCTGATATTGGATCCCATAACAGACGGACTGCATTTCACGCAGGTTTTGATGGACGGCGGCAGTGACTTAAACCTGCTATATCCGGACACAATATGCAAGTTGGGATAGACCATACTGCAATTCGGCATAGCCGCACTTCCTTCGAAGGAGTGGCGCCAAGCCCTTACGCCAGGTGCACAGTTTCATTATTAATAGAAGTTGTGTTCGGGTCACCTGACAACTTACGACGAGAAAAGCTAACTGTCGGTGTCAAAACCGGTGGATCTCGGGTAGGGGGTCCCGAACTGTGCGTCTAGGCGGATGGTAACAGGAGACAAGGGACACGATGTTTACCCAGGTTCGGGCCCTCTTGATGGAGGTAAAACCCTACGTCCTGCTTGATTGATATTGATATTGTGGATGTTTACAAGAGTGGCTCTACCACGAGATCAAGGAGGCTAAACCCTAGAAGCTAGCCTATGGTATGATTGTAAGGGTTGTTGTGATTGTAGTCCTACGGACTAAAGCCATCCGGTTTATATAGACACCGGAGAGGGCTAGTGTTACATAGAGTCGGTTACAATGGTAGGAGATCTACATATCCGTATCGCCAAGCTTGCCTTCCATGCCAAGGAAAGTCCCATCCGGAGACGGGGTGAAGTCTTCAATCTTGTATCTTAATAGTCTTGGAGTCCGGTCGATGATGATAGTCCGGCAAATGATAGTTCGGCTGATGATGGTAGTCCGGCTATCCGGACACCCCCTAATCCAGGACTCCCTCAGTAGCCCCTGAACCAGGCTTCAATGACGATAAGTCCGGCATGTATATTGCTTGGCATTGCAAGGCGGGTTCCTCCTCCAAATGATAGAAGATTGTGAACACCAGGATAGTGTCCGGCTCTGCAAAATAAATTCCACATTCCACCGTAGAGAGAATAATAATATATATACACAAGTTCAATCTGCTGACGTTTTTCGTGGCATGACGTGACACCACTACCAAGCCATTACTCGAATTGTTTTTACATTACCACCTCAGCGCATCTAGCGAAGCGGTTTCCTTGGCACGTCTTGTCGAAGCAGAGATCGTGTTTCCCCTTAATCCGGGATTCTCATCAATACGGGCGTGGGTAACCCAACCGCGTCATTGATGGTGACGCTTGGGAGATAAGCGAGTTTTACCAGGCCGGTGGGGGACGCGTAAGACTTCGCCCGCCCATATAAGGGATAAGGATTCACCTTCTCACCTATGCCTTCTTCCTCCTTTTGCTTATCCATCTCCGCGCACTCGAGCTCCAGCGCCCAAGTTCGCGCATCTCGTCTCCACCTTCTCCGACCATGTCCGGAGCGGGAGGTAAATGGTTGGCCTCCACCGTTAAGGAGGAGCACATCGCCAAACTGTGCGGCGCCGGATACCTTTCCGGCGACATCGCGCACCGGCTGCCCAACGAGGGGCAGCTCATCCCCACCCCCAGGCCCCATGAAAGGGTCGTCTTTCTTCCCCACTTCCTCCGCGGACTGGGCTTTCCACTACATCCCTTTGTCCGGGGGCTCATGTTCTACTACGGCCTGGAGTTCCAGGATCTGGCGCCGAACTTCATCCTCAACATCTCGGCGTTTATCGCCGTGTGCGAGGCCTTCCTCTCCATCCAACCCCACTTGACTTGTGGCTCAAGACCTTCAATGTCAAGCGAAGGTAGTGAAGGGCACTCAAGCGGAGTGCGGAGGCGCCATGTTGGGCAAGATGCCCAACAGCCTTTGGTCTGAAGGGCCTCCGTGGAATCCGTCAAGGGGTGGCAATCGGGGTGGTTCTATATCACCGAGTCAGCGTGACCATAAAATGGGCGGCGGCCCCCGAGTTTAGATCTGGTATCCCCACGCAGCTCACCTCCTGGAAAGAGAAGGGCTTGCTGTGGGGTAGTTTGAAGGAGCTGACGGGACTCCAAGCCTGTATCAAGAAGCTGGTGAAGAAGCTCAGGATGGTTAACGTGGTCCAGGTCATGCTCGTCCGCCGGATTCTCCCATGCCAAAAGCGGGCATTTAATTTATGGGAGTTCGATCCGGATCAGCACCAGGCGCTGAACAAGCTCTTTGACACAACGTACGAAGGCGCCTGGAAGGTGCTGTTCAAGGGCGCCGAAGCCCCCACATTCGCGACTGAAGATTGTGGATTTCGCTCGCAGCACCAGGCCGACGAGGTAAGTGATTCTACCCCTTTACAGGACACTTGTTTTTCATAATTTGACTCTATGTGGGCTTTAATTTCCCCTTTTCCTTTGACAGGACTGGATGAGGAAGGCGGAGTAGATTACCTGTCCGGCTCCTATGCCAGAAAACCCAGTAGACGCTCGTCTAGCGAGGCTGCTGGTTTCGGCACCGCACGTGGTGCCGGAGAAGAAGGCCAAGAAGGAGGCCACGGGTGCTCGAAAGACTGCCCGTTTTCAGGTGTCCGATGACTCCGGGGCGGATTCCTCCCCCGAAAATGAGGAGGAGGAAGAGGACTCTCTCCCAGAGGAGGGAGAGAGGAAGAGGAAGGCTTCCCCAACAGGGGAGGCCGAAGGGTCCAAGAGGGGAAGGACTATTCCCCCGGACAGCTCCGCCAACATCAATGTTGGCGAGGAAGAATGGCCTTCAAGGGCCAGGCCTCCGGGGAGATCGTAAGTATCCGGATTCCTGAATGATTTATAATTTCTTCTTCTGCGTCACATAGTGTCATTCTAATGCCGCATACTGCCTGCAGTCCGGCCAGTGATGATCTCCCCGTTTCTTCGAGCGGGTCGTTGGCTCCGTCGGATGTAGACTCCATCCCGACCGCCTCCACCCCTCGCGACGCCGAGGACGCCGAGGTGGGAACCCAAGAAGGGACCCATCGGGGGGAGGCTCCGGGGGCGCCACAAGGCGTCCTCCCGGACTTTGGCGCCGACTCCTAGCAGAACCCGCAGTGGTTCCGGAGTCCGTGGCGCCCTTCGAACGAAGGGCAAGACTGTGACGCCGGCGGCTTCCATCCAACCGGAGGCGCTGGGCAATTTGTTGGAGGCGCTGCAGAGCGCTTCCATCGAGGAAGAACACCGCACTATTATGAGTGCGGTGATTCAGAAGGTGCAGCTCTCCAAGGGCTGGCTGACCGAAGCCTGCAGTAGCCTTCTATCAGGCTTTGAGGTAAGAAGTTAAAAATATGCAATGTAATACCGCATAGACAGTAGCCCTTGATGCTCGGTTCGTGTTGGAAAGAAAAGCCGGACCGAGGATCTGAAAAAGATATACGCAGGGTTGCTAAAAATTATGTCAATATGGGTTGCGAGCTGCGCCTGCTTTGACCTCTGCCCGCCTTGACCGCGGAGGTCGGTGCGTTGAAGCAGGAGCTCGGCGGTCGGGCAAGAGCTCGGCAGCGCCAGAAGCAGCTCCAAGACAAAGAAGGTGAGTAACACCACTTTGAATTTGTACCTTCATGAGAAAAGGATTTAGGTTGCAACAAAAAATAACAAGGATAACATGGGTGCTGCAGGGCCACAAACGAGGTGGCGACCCTGAAGGAGGCCGTGTCTGCGGCCGACCGCAATGCGGCCACGGAACGGGCAGAGCGAGAAAAGCAGGAGGCGCGAGTGGCGGTGGTTCAGCGAGAGCTCCAGGCTCTCATGGAAAAGCATGAGGGTTTGGAGCGTGACTCAAAGACTCGAGAGTCCGAGCTTGCCTCGGCTCTCGAAAGTGCCAAAACCGCCAAGGCCGAGGCCCACAAGTCCCTTCAGGAGATTGAGTTGATGAGGAAGATAGCGGCGGGTAAGGCATTTTTCATGCAAAGCAAGCATGTGAATGTAAATTACGTGTTACTTACCCGGGTCGGAGCTCTCCAGGCGTTTGCAGATCTGCCTCATGGCGTGTCGATGCCGCCGCATTCTACCGAGCCGAGGAGGGAGCTCAATGGAGAAGGTCTTCCGTCTCGATTATCTTTGAGGCCGGCCATTCAGTGCCCCTAGCGACCAGCTGAAGCAGCTGGTCGAGCTTCACAAGGTGGTCGAGCAGGCCATGAAGGGCCTCATAGTCCGGTCAGTGGCTGGAGAGGCCATGCACAGGAGCTACTTCGGCTCGTCACGGCCTGGTGGATGTGTGCCCCTGGGTGGAGGTTATCAAGCGCTCCGCCTGTATTGAAGGTGCTCGTCGGGCCCTTGCCGCAGAAAGGTGCATTGGGGCAAGCTAGATGCGGAGAAGCTAATCAGCGACGCGCCACCGGTGAGCAAGGAGCATCGTCGCCCAAAATTTACTATAAGGCTGTCCTGAAGGGTGCCATAAGATTGCGGATGAGTGCCCCAGGGATGTAATTTTGAGTGAATTCGCAATGTGTTATCCTCGTGGCGCTGAAAACTTTGTTCATATGTGCTAAGCAACGCTTGTTTAATTTAAAATATTACCATCTCAGGCGGCCGTTTATTAAATCGAGAGATGGCAAGTCGTCGGTTTCAGCCCCATGCCACAGTGCTGGGGTGTTCGGGATAAACTTGAGCACTCTTGTTCCCATTTTTGGGTCCATCTAGGGAGGCACTCAACACAACGAACAAGGCGACCGGACTTATAGTGCTTGAACACTCTCACTTAGCCATAGAATTCTATAATTTTAAATTTCGGCGAAGCCCCTAGTATTCGGAAGACCGAATTGGGGCACTATCCACGCCTTCATCGGACATAATCCGGAACTTCGCTCGAAGCGGCGTAGGTCTTTAAGGACCCGAAAGGACCTCTCGAACAGCGACCAGTCTCTCGCCTTATCATGCCGGTCAATTTTAGCTTTCTCCACTGAGGCGTTAACTCCGGCTCAACCGGGCGCAATCGCAGTGGTTCTCCAGTGCTACCTTAGCCGATAGAACGGGCGTAAGGTGCCAAACATGGGAGCCGGGCAAACCCAACTATTGACCCAAGACATGATTCGGAGCCGATTCATATAATGCTATAAGTTCGGTGCCGCACTTGTGAAAGTGTGCGGACTTTATCACACCATAATCACGGAGGACATAAGCCCTGGTGTATTTGGCCGTACCAAGATGCACTGGTGCAACATGTCGTAAATGAACATATATATATATATAAAGTAATGCAATTATAGGCAAAAAGTGCTGCATTTTATTCGAGAAGATATGCTATCAGTGCGGAATGATACAAATAGTGCGGAAAGCAAGGGATTGGACGAATTAAAGGCGTCTCCCTCCAGGGGTAGGGCGCGGAATGTTGTATTTAACAAATATAATGCTCGTGATGGAGACCACCTGAGTGTTCGTCGCGGCCTTTGTCCTTCCCTGGCTGTTGCATCATGAGTTCGGCAGGTTCACCGCCGGACTGAGTTCTGTCTAAAAAAGAGAAAAAGAAAAAAGAGCGACACACTTGGGAGCCCCTGGTGTGTTCGAACCGCACTCTGGGTCTGTTGTGGTTGTGCCCTCCCCCCTATGCCCATGGTATCTCCAGGGCATAATTATGTACGCGGAGAGTTTGTCTTACAATTTTGCGAGGGCTGGGGTTGGGGCCGCATTTCTACGCTGGCGTGCGGAACGCGTGCTGTGGTCTTGGTTGATGTTGCTCCGGCGCGTTTGGTCGTGTCCGGCCGCTTAACGGCCGGACTCGAGAATTGCCTTAAAAGGCTGCTATGTACTTCGCCGCGAGAGCCGCTGTATGTTCCTCCGTTCGGAGGAGGCGTTCCTGTTTCCGTTGATCGTGATGACTCCACGAGGGCCTGGCATCTTGAGCTTAAGGTATGCATAATGCGGCACCGCGTTGAATTTTGCAAACGCGGTTCGTCCGAAAGCAGAGCGTGATAGCCGCCGCGGAACGGGACTATATCGAAGATTAACTCTCGCTCGAAATTATCCGGGATCCGAAGACCATTTCCAGTGTAATCGGAAAGCTCGTATAATTGGCCTCGACACCTGGTATGACGCCTTTGAAGGTCGTCCTTGTAGGTTTAATCCTTGAAGGTCTATGCCCATCTTGGCGCATCGTATCTTGATAAAGCAGGTTCAGCATCGCCGCCGTCCATCGTGACTCTCGTGGAGGTGAAATCCATCAACGATTGGGTCTAAAACCAATGCGGCGAATCCGCCATGGCGGATACTGGTTGGATGGTCTCTTCGATCGAAAGTGATCGGGCAAGAGGACCATGGGTTGAATTTTGGGGCGACTGGCTCCATCGCATATACGTCCCTTAGTGCACGCTTCCGCTCCCTCTTGGGAATATGCGTTGCGTATATCATGTTTACCGTCCGAACTTGAGGGGGGAATCCCTTTTGTCCTCTGTTGTTCGGCGGTCGGGTCTCTTCCTCGTCATCGCTGTGTAGCCCCTTGTCACTGATTTCGGCGATTAATTTGCCTGCCTGCTTGAATACCCAACAATATCTGTTGGTGTGGTTAGCTGGCTTTTCGGGGGTTCCATGTATTTGACAAGAGCGGTCGAGTATTCGGTCCAAATTGGACGGGCCCGGAGTGGTTCTTTTGAATGGCTTCTTCCGTTGACTGGGTTTGGAGCCTCGGAATCCGGCGTTGACTGTTGTATCCTCATTGCTGTCGCCGTTAATGAGGCGTTTGTTTTTGTTTCGACGCAACCTGCCATTGCGGTCCTTGGTATCCGGACTGCCAGCGCTTTTGCTGAGGGTGTTACTGCGAGCGAGCCAGCAATCCTCTCCCGCACAGAAGCGGGTCATGAGGGATGTGAGGGCTGCCATGGATTTCGGCTTCTCCTGTCCTAGGTGCCGGGCCAGCCACTCGTCGCGGATGTTATGTTTGAAGGCAGCGAGTGCCTCTGCATCCAGAAAGTCGACGATTTGATTTGATTTTTCTTTGTTAAGAACCGTGTCCAGAATTGCTCGGCCGATTCTTACCGCTGCTGGATTATGTGGCTTAGGTCATTCAATTCCGGTGGTCGCATTACACGCGCTCTCGGAAGTTGTCGAGGAATGCGGCTTCCGTGTCTTCCCAAAGATCCAATTGACTCATGCGGGCTGTTAAGCCAATGCCGAGCTGGTCCTTTAAGCTTGAGCGGAGATATTTGATGGCGTGAAGATCGTCGCCAAGGGCCATGTGTATATGGACGAGATAATCCTCAATCCAAACCGCTGGGTCTGTTGTGCCATCGTAGGATTCGATATTAACGGGTTTGAACCCTTCAGGATTTGATGATCCATTACTTCGTCGGTGAAGCATAGTGGGTGTCTGCGCCTCAGATTGAGCAATATCGCGACGTAGCTCGAGAGCGTTGTCTGCTGTGTTGACCCGGCCGGAGTAGTTGTATCCGGTGCGACGGTGATTCGTCGTGGGTCGTAGGCGCCCACGTGATCCATAGATAGATCTGGATTGTCTTGCCTTGTCCTCCAATATATCTCGCAAGTCCGGCGCGTTCCCCCGTGGCTTCCTGCTTTTTGAGCGATGCCGGGGTACGGTTTTGGTGGAGGGCTTGCACGCCTCTCTATCGCGGCCACGAGGTGGTCGGTCTGCCATATTGTGTGCTGGTGATGTAGGTTTGTATGCCTCCTCCTCTAATCGGGGGAGCAACTTGCGTTTTGGGTAGCTTTTGGAGGGGCGTTCGAGTTCATACTCTTCGGCCACGAGGACCTCGGTCCATCTGTCGGCCAGTAGGTCTCGATCAGCTTGAAGCTGTTGTTGCTTTTTCTTTAGGCTGTTTGCCGTGGCCGTTCGCCTGCGTCTGAAACGCTCTTGTTCGACGGGATCCTCAGGGACGACGATTAATGTCCGCCGAGGCTTGCCTCGCCTCCCGAGGGAGGTAAGTAATTGTCATCCTCGACCTCTTCGCTCCCGCCCTCTCCCGAGGGCTTGCTTACTGCCTCGTCTGCTGGATCGTCTTTGGAGGAGTTGTCTTCGCACTTTCTGGGTGTTATTATCTCCTCGTGCCGGAATCTCCATTCTTGCCGTGGCGGGATTTAGAGCGGCGCCACGACGTCGGGCGCTTGGGCTGTTTCTTTAAGGAATCGGCCTCCGCTGCTTCTTCGCCGTCCCCATCTTTTGGGGTGTCCACCATGTATATGTCGTATGACGAGGTGGTCTTCCATTGTCCTCGTAGGGCGCTGGTTCTTGGTAGTCTCCGCATCGTCGTCCATACCGTCGATGTCTTCGGAGTCGAGTCGAAAGCACGGCGGTTAAATCGTCGACGGTGGCTACGAAGTGGGTGGTGGGTGGGATCTGAATTTCTTCGTCGTCCGCGTCCCAACCGTCCTGGCCGTAGTTCGGCTAGGGCTCTCCGGATAGCGAGAGATGCTTCAGTGAATTTATGATATCGCCGAAGGGCGAATGCTGAAAGATGTCCGCAGCGGTGAATTCCATGATCGGGCGCCAATCGGATTCGACCGCAAGGGCGCAGGAGGTCCGGAGTCCGGCAGGGAGTCCGCACCTCGGAGTCATGGGCTTTATGCGGGACAAGGTAAGTGTTCGGCTCCATCGCCGTAGAAGTTGCAGCTCCCGAGGCGGTGTCCAGCCATCCGTCCTCGATCCGAGCGATCGGCTCCAGACTATGAGTCGGAGCGGATTCGTGTGCGGCCTCCAAGGTGTTGTCTGGCGGCAGAGTTAGGTCATGCCCATCGTGACAGCGCGGCATGCTTGGCTGTGGCTCAGATCCATCGAGGATCAAGTCCCCGCGGATATCGGCCGGGAAGTTTAGGCTTCCAAACCTGACTGATGGCTGCGTAGCTTTCGATCTGCTCAGATGGCCAAGTGAATTGGCCCGCATGCGAAACCGCCCGAATCTTAAGATC
The DNA here is from genome assembly GCA_021605145.1 of Aegilops bicornis. Classification (NCBI taxonomy): domain Eukaryota; kingdom Viridiplantae; phylum Streptophyta; class Magnoliopsida; order Poales; family Poaceae; genus Aegilops; species Aegilops bicornis. Next base: position 220,157,916 of record CM038674.1, on the reverse strand, counting down.
TGTCCGGGAGAAAAGTCTCGCCCAGGACTACGTCGTTGTTGATTGAAGAGGCCATCAAGCCTATCGGTGACGGCTATTGCAGGAAGTCTCAATGAAAGCACCAATGTCGGTGTCAAAACCGCGGATCTCGGGTAGGGGTCCCGAACTGTGCGTCTAGTCGGATGGTAACAGGAGACAAGGGACATGATGTTTACCCATGTTCGGGCCCTCTTGATGGAGGTAAAACCCTACGTCCTGCTTGATTGATATTGATATTGTGTATGTTTACAAGAGTGGATCTACCACGAGATCAAGGAGGCTAAACCCTAGAAGCTAGCCTATGGTATGATTGTAAGGGTTGTTGTGATTGTTGTCCTACGGACTAAAGCCATCCGGGTTTATATAGACACCGGAGAGGGCTAGGGTTACATAGAGTCGGTTACAATGGTAGGAGATCTACATATCCGTATCGCCAAGCTTGCCTTCCACGCCAAGGAAAGTCCCATCCGGACACGGGGTGAAGTCTTCAATCTTGTACCTTCATAGTCTTCGAGTCCGGTCGATGATGATAGTCCGGCAAATGATAGTTCGGCTGATGATGGTAGTCCGGCTATCCGGACACCCCCTAATCCAGGACTCCCTCACTAACCTTTCATGTCGCCCCATTCAAAAGTAGCTATCAAGCATCACTGGGACGGGAAGCTTTCGTCCGCTTCAATGCAATACCACATTACGCGTCTCTTACGCTTAAAATGCCCGGTCCACGTGGCATCATTTCATTAAAAGGTCGACTGAGACCCCGGACACGGCTGGACGAGTCCGGAATAAATAAGCTAGGGGCTACCTAGCCGCACACCCCTTCACAAGGGTTTGCACATATAAGCCATAATGAGCTAGCATAGGCTCAACTTTATTAATCTATATTTCAATTCTTTATGCACTTTCTCGCACGATTTCTTTTCCAACCAAGTTCCTCTCCTTTTACAGATGAACCGCGTGCACACCCGTCCAGATACGGCTGCAACAGACACAGCGCAGACGTGCATTAGTGACCCGTTGCAAGGACTCATTTCAGACTAAGCCCCTACGTAAACCTGTCTTACTGTATCTTGTTGCTATAATCCCCTGGTTTATCATTATAACCAGAGTGGATACTGGCGTTTTGGCATCGGCGCGCTTAGAAGAAGCTGCCCGTGCACTGGACACAAGGGGCTTAGGGCTTTGTTTTGCCGCTATTATAAAGACCGAACACCTTCGGGAGTGTTCGCGCCTCGAAAGTTAGGGCCTTATATGCATCAGCTCGAATCATGTCTTTGGTCAAATGTTGGGTTTGCCCGGCTCTTGTGTTTTGCTACCTTACGTTCCGTATCATCGCTAACGCGGCTCCGTGGAGAACTACTGCGATTGTGCCCCGATTCGGCTGGGCGAGCACCTCGAGAGAAAGCCGAAACTGACTATGATGATACAGCGAGACTGGTCAACCACTCGATCGACCATAGGAATGTTTAGGATACCTCCATGGACGAAGGGGCCGCTTTCTCGGCCAGTACATACGCGTCTCCCAAATTGAGAGCGCGGTGCTCCCCTGGGGCTATGTCGTGAGCCCCACCCTCGAACTCCATGGCTAAGTGAAAGTGATAAAGCATTATAGTCCAGCTTGCCTCGTTTGCTATGCTACCACCTCCTTTACAGGACCGAGACGTCGGATTAAGTGTGAAAACGCAGCGCTATTTTTTGCGAACACCCCGCACCTTGTGCGTGGGGGTTGAAGCCGACGACTGCCATCTTTCAGGTTATACACATGTATACATGAACGGCCACATAGGAGATATTCTATTACTTGAACGCACAAGTATAAAAGGCGCTTACATCATAAATATCGTTTTACATCATATAAACGTTCATTCGAATGTAACATTTTTTGAGCACTGCGACTCTATTACACGAGCACCACGCAGCACTTCGCCAAAATAGTGCTCGGCGGGTAGCCGGTTATCATCCGAACCCGGGGTCGCAACAGCGGTGGCATCCATCTCTGTCCAATGTGTCTTCACACGGGTGAGCGCCATCCGCGCACCCTCTATGCAGGCCGACCGCTTCATCGCCTTGATATGCGGCACCGCCCCAAGAAATTGCTACAATAAGCCAAAGTAACTCTTCGGCTGGGGCCTATCCGGCCGGATATGGGTCACTATATCCGTCATAGCAAGCCCGGACAACCTATTTAGCTCAGCCCACTCGGCCAAACGGTCAGTCAGCGGAAGTGAACGCTCCGGACTATGGAATTGAGACCAAAACAGCTCTTCCGTCTTGTGATCCTTCTGGCTTCGAAAATTAACAACGGCATCCGCCGCACTCGCTGCTAAGTCCATATAAGGGTCCTCTGAACCCCACAGTTGGCCCAGCTGAGCATATTTTGGATCCGTAAACCTTCGGCGCACCAGAAAAGGCTTGCCAGCTACAATATCTCTGGCCTGGCGCAGCTCTTCCTTTATAGCCCGCATTGCAGAGCGGGCATCCTTGGCTTCGACGGTGGCCTTCCGCAGGTCTTCTTGCCCCGCTAGGCGCTCCTTCCCAAGAGCCTCATTGCGGTCGGTAGCATCTTTTAACTTCATGGCCATTTCGGCCATCTCTTCCTTGCTCCGGCAGTGTGCGACCCTTTCGGTCGCTAACTCCTAGGCCGCCCTAGAGGCCGCCGCTTTTCTCCTTCTGGCATTCTCCTTGGCTTGAGCAAGTTCGCCCGAAGGCTCTCCACAGCAGCGGCACTATCTCGCATTTCACGCACATATTGTAAGGAGCTGGCTTCGCTCCCTTACCAAGTGACCGCTAGCGATAACACTTACCTTGCGACTCATCAAGTCGCTGTTGACCAGCGTGATGTCCGCATCCGCAACATCGAAGTTGCCGCTTTAGTTCAGCAACTCCATCAGTCCGGCTGGCCTGGATCGACCCGCCACCTGCATCGGCATGACGAGAATTTAAACCTGCGATTTTGATCCTCGGCACGCTGTCGATTTCGACAACCTACCGAGTCTCAGGGGCTACTATCTATACAGGGCGCATTCTATATGAAAAACTATTAAAAGGTGTTTCATTTTTACGTACCTCAAACCCCGCCAGCAAACTCCTGACGGCATCAGGTAACCGCCTTGAGCGGATTTAAATCCTTTCAATCACCATGCTCATCAATGCGTGGTGATCTTCTGAGATAGACGCCTTCTCAAGCAGATCCTTCAGCCGTACACCAGTTGGCGCCGAACTATCCGGCTTTGCCAAACCCGGGGGCTCCCTCCGTGACGACACTTCTGGCTCGTCCGCCCTATCCGACGGCGCCCCGGATGGAGGCGTCTCGCTCTCTATCATCTCCGTACGAAGGTCCCCTGAAGACGAGCTCATTTGCGAAGGACAGATCCGAACTACAAGGTAAAAACTTTAGTTATCCTCAGAAGCACAAATAGGGATGTCTCTTATTATACAACTCCTTTCTTTCTACTTACGGCTCGTTGAAGGGCTGACTCTTTAAGGGAGATTGTACGACCGGGGCCTCCCCGGACGCAGGACCCTCTGGCGAAGATTTCTTCCCCCGTTTATGGGCTTTTGCCCCCAGGTCCTCGGAGGCAGTCCTCTTCTCCCCTTGGAGGGAGGGATTCTTGATCCCCCCTCTTTCAAGAGCCTCCTTAGGCGAGGCAGTAGCTTTCCTGCTTTCCCCTTCGTCCTCCTCTAAAGGCGCAACCTCAAGCATCCGGACCAGCACGGGATCCGGCGCGGTCTCGGGGAGGGGGGCCGGACACCATATCAATTTTGCTTCCGCTATCCACTCCTGTGTAGAAGGAAGTTGGTCATTAGGCGAATCATCGAAAGGTGAACAAACGGTATGTCCGGACTCGGAACTACTTACTTGAGAATCCGGGCGATTGCAGCTTAGGCCAGCATCCTCGGTCAATTCCGGACGCACCTCTTGCGATCCGAAGAATAATTTGTACATCTCCAGGGGTGTCATACCCATGAAGTGTTGAAGAATCCGTGGGCCCTCCGGATTAAACTCCCATAGCCGGAGAGGGCGGCGTTTGCAGGGCGGGAGACGCCTAATCAGCATAACCTGCATCACCACCACCATATCGACCTCCCTCGTTTGGAGATCTCGAATCCGGCCCTGCAGTAGGGGCACGTCCTTTGACGGCCCCCAGTTGAGCCCTTGGTTGACCCACGACATCAACTGTCGTGGAGGTCCCGGGCGGAATAAGGGCGGCGGCTTTTGTCTGCGGCCCCTCGGAACGGTAATATAGAACCACTCTTGCTGCCACGGGCCGAGCTCCTCTTGGAAGGAGCCAGCGGGCCACGGGGCATCGGCCCTCTTACTTATGGCCGCCCCGCCACACTCCGCTTGACGCCCCCCGATCATCTTCGGCGCCACATTGAAGGTCTTCAGCCACAGGCCGAAGTGAGGGGTGACGCGGAGGAAGGCTTCACAGACGATAATAAATGCGGAGATATGGAGGATGGACTCCGGAGCCAAATCGTGGAATTCCAACCCGTAGTAAAACATGAGCCCTCTCACAAAAGGATCCATCGGGAAGCCTAAACCCCATACTCGCCGGGCTCGGGGGTGGGGATGGCCTGCCCTTCGGCATGCAACCTGTGCGAAATCTCATAAGCCAGGTACTTGGCCTCCCGCAGCTTTAGCACGTCCTCCTCCGTGACGGAGGAGGGCATCCACCGGCCCTGGAGGTCGGAACCGACATCGCCGAAAGTCCGGCGCTCGAATCTGGAGCTCTAGGTGCTGGAACTTGGAGCGGGAGAGGATTCAATGAAGGATTGAAGAAAAGAAAGCGAGCCTTGGTCCCGTTATAAAGAGGGAGAATACCAAGAGCCGTCTCCGTGACCGCTTTGGGACTCGCCTTCGATAGAGGCGTGGCGGCGAAGCGTGATTGGGTTACCCACATCCGTATTAATGAGAATCCCGGGTTAAGGGGAAACACGATCTCTGCTTCGACAAGACGTGCCAAGGAAACCGCTTCGCTAAATGCGCTGAGGTGGAAAAGTAAAAAACAATTCAAGTAATGGCTTGGTAGTGGTGTGACGTCATGCCACAAAAAACGTCAGCAGATTGAACTTGTGTATATATTATTCTCTCTATGGTGGAATGTGGAATTTATTTTGCAGAGCCGGACACTATCCTGGTGTTAACAATCTTCTATCATTCGGAGGAGGAACCCGCCTTGCAATGCCAAGCAATATACGCGCCGGACTTATCATCATTGAAGCCTGGTTCAGGGGCTACTGCGGGAGTCCCGGATTAGGGGGTGTCCGGATAGCTGGACTACCATCATCAGCCGAACTATCATCAGCCGGACTATCGTCATCGACCGGACTCCAAGACTATGAAGATACAAGATTAAAGACTTCGCCCCGTGTCCGGATGGGACTTTCCTTGGCGTGGAAGGCAAGCTTGGCGATACGGATATGTAGATCTCCTACCATTGTAACCAACTCTATGTAACCCTAGCCCTCTCCGGTGTCTATATAAACCGGATGGCTCTAGTCCGTAGGGACGTAACAACAACCCTTACAATCATACCATAGGCTAGCTTCTAGGGTTTAGCCTCCTTGATCTCGTGGTAGATCCACTCTTGTAAACATCCACAATATCAATATCAATCAAGCAGGACGTAGGGTTTTACCTCCATCAAGAGGGCCCAAACCTGGGTAAAACATCGTGTCCCTCGTCTCCTGTTACCATCCGCCTAGACGCACGGTTCGGGACCCCCTACCCGAGATCCGCCGGTTTTGACACCGACACCATGGTTGGCAAGATGGCCAAAGTCCCATGGCTCAAAGGCGCCTTCGTGGAGACAATAAAGGGGTGGCAATCGGGGTGGTTCTACATCACCGAGCCCCGCAACACCAAATGGGTGGCGGCCCCCGAGTTGAGATCTGGCTTCCCCACACGGCTCTCGTCATGGAAAGAGACGGCCTGACGTGGGGGAATTCGGACGAGACATCCGGACTTCAAACATGCGTCCGAAACCTGGTGGCCAAGAATCTTAGGCTTGTCGACGTAATCCATGTGATGCTCATCTGCGGATTCTCCCATGCCAACAACGGGCCTTCAATTTGTGGAGTTCGATCCGCACAAAGACCGAACCTTGAGCCGCTCTTCGACACTACGTCTGAAAGACGCTGGAACGTGCTGTTCAAGGGCGCCGAAGCCCCAAAGATCCGCTACCAAAGATCGCAGATACAGCTCGCAGCCAAGCCGATTTAGGTAAGTTATTTTACCCTCTACGGGACTCTTTTTCATAGATTGACTCTACGTGGGATCTAAAACTCCCTAATCTTCGACAGATCGGTTGAAGACGTCCGGACAGATTAACCGTCCGGCTCCTTTGCCGGAAGATCCGGAGGACGCCTGATCGATTGAGGGGTTCGCACCGCACGTGGTGCCGGAGAAGAAGGCTAAGAAGGAGGCCACGGAACTCAAGGAGCTCCCGACGCCAGTCTTTGTCAGATTCGGGCGTAATCTTCTCCAAGACGAGGAGGAAGAAGAAGAAGCTCCTCCCCAACAGGAGGAGAAGAAAGGAAGGCCGCCTAATCGGGAGGCCGGAGGGTCCAAGAAGGGAAGAACCCTTCCCCCGGACTTCTCCACCAACATCGACGACGACGAGGAGGATTGGCCTACAAGGGCCAAGCCCCTGGCGAGATCGTAAGTGTCTGGATACCCATGGCTTTTTATTGCAGAGTGTTCTCTAATGTCGAACAACCGTGCAGCCCGCCTAAGGGCGAGTTCGCCGATTCATCGAGCGGGTCCCTGGGCTCTTCGGAAATGGAGAGTACTTCGCTTCCGACCGCCTCCTTGCCTCACACTGCGGATGAAGCCGTGGTGGGGCCCCAAGGGGGGCTTGGTCAAGAGGAGGTAGCGCCAGAGGCGCCACAAGGCAACCTCCCGTACTCCGGGCGCGCGGGGGGCAAGACCCCCAGGTGCTCTAAGCCCGACCCTCGCCCGGACTCCATGCCGGAACCATCAGCGGTTCCGAAGTCTGGCCAGCGGATCCTTTGCAAGAAGGGTAAGACGCCAGTGTCCTCCGTCCAACTGGAGGCACCGGATAGCTTACAGGAGGCGCTTAACGGCGCTTCCATCGAGGAGGAGCATCGCACTGTTATGAGTGCGGTGATCCGGACAGTTCAGTCCGCCAAGAGCGGATTGACCGAAGCCTGTACCGGCCTTCTAATAGGTTTTGAGGTAAGTTTTAGAATATGTAAAAATATAACCGCATAGATAGTAGCCCCTGATGCTTAGTTCGGTGTTCGGAAAGAAAAGCCGGACTAAGGATCTAAAAAGATATACGCAGGAGTCTAACATAAGTATGTCAATATGGGAATGCAAGGCTGTTGACCTCTGCCGCAGACCGATCATGGAGGTCAATGTATTAAGCAGAACCTCGACCGTCCGAGAACGAGCTCGGACAAGCCAAGAAGCAGCACGAGTACAAGGAAGGTAAGTAATACCTTATTAAAGAAATACCTTATAGAAAAGGTTTTGGTTGCAAAAAATAACAGGAATAACTTGGTTACTGCAGGGGCCACGAACGAGGTGGCGACCCTGAAGGAAGCGGTGTCCGTGGCCGAAAACAAAGCGGCTCCGGAACGCACCGAGCGAGAGAAGGGGGAGGCGCAGCTGGCGGAGGTGCGGCAAGAGCTCCAGATTCTCGTGAAAAAACAAGAGGGTTTGGAGCGTGACTCAAAGACCCGAGAGTCCGAGCTTGCCTCGGCTCTTGAGAATGCCAAAGCTGCTAAGGCCGAGGCCCATAAAGCCCTCCAAGAAATTGAAGCACTAAAGAAGATAGCGGCGGGTAAGGCATTCTTTATGCAAAGCAAGAATGTAAAAGTCAATTACCTGTTACTTACCCGGATTCGAAGCTCTCCAGGAGCATTCACAGATTTACCCCATAGTGCGTCTGATGCTGCCGCATTCTACGACGCCGAGGAGGGGAGCTCGACGGAAAAGGTGTTCTGGTCTCAGTATGCTGAGGCCGACCATCCGGTGCCCCTGAGCGACCAGCTGAAGTAGCTGGTCGAGCTCCATAAGGTCGCCGAACAGGCCATGAAGGGCCTTATAGCGCGGCTGTGGCCATTGGAGGCCATGCCCGGGAGCTACTTCGGCTTGGTGCAGCGGCTGGTGGATGTCTGTCCGCGCCTTGAAGTCATCAAGTGCTCCGTCTGCATTGAAGGGGTCCGTCGGGCCCTTGCCCGTGCTAAAGTGCACTGGGGCAAGCTGGATGCGGAGAGGCTTGTGACGGACGGGCCTCCGAAGGGCCATGAGCATCGCATGCCCGAAATGTACTACGAGGGCCTCCTGAAGGGTGCCCGCCGAATAGCGGATGAGTGCTCCAAAGATGTAATTTTGAATAAACTTCGCATTTGTTATCCCCAGACGCTGAAAACTTGTTCATATGCGCTAAGCAACGCTTATTAATTTAAAATATTACCTTCAGGCGGCCGTTTATCAAATTTGAGAGATGGCAAGTCGTTGGCTTCAGCCCCCATGCCACGAGTGCTGGGGTGTTCGGGATAAACTTGAGCACTCTTGTTCCCATTCTTGGGTCCATCTAGGGAGGCGCTCAACACAACAAGCAAGGCAACCGGACTTATAATGCTTGAACACTCTCACTTACCCATAGAATTCTATAATTTTAAATTTCGGCGAAGCCCCTAGTATTCGGAAGACCGAAAGTTAGGGCGCTTATCCACGCCTTTGCGGACAATTCCGGTTCCTCGCTCTAAGCGGCATAAGTCTTTAGGGACTCAAAAACCTCTCGAACAGCGACCGGCTCTCTCGCCTTATCATGACGGTCAGTTTTAGCTTTGTCCATCGAGGTGCTCGACCCAGCATAACTGGGGCACAATCGCAGTGGTTCTCCGGTGCTTCCTTAGCCGATATAGCGGAACGTAAGGTACCAAAACACGGGAGCCAGGCAAACCCAACTATTGACCCAAGACATGATTCGGAGCCAATTCATATAATGCTATAAGTTCGGGGTGCCGCACTTGTGAAAGTGTTCGGACTTATCACACCATAATTTTGGGATACTTAAGCCCCTGGTGTACACGCCGTACCAAAGTGTACGGTTGCAACATGCCGTGAAATGAACATATGTATATATAAAGGAAGTAGAGCAATCATAAGCAAAAGCTATGTATTGTTTATTCAAAAAGGTACTGCAATGGAAGCAGAACGATAAAAATAGTGCGATAGGCAAGGGATGGGACTATCTAACATGTCCCCCTCCAGGGGTAAGCTGCTGGATGATATGTAAAACAGGTATAATGCTCGTAATAGAGACCACGTGAACACTCGACGTGGCTTTCCGCTCCCCTGGCTGTTGCATCATGACTTCGGCGATTCAAGTGCCGGACAGGACTTCTCAAAGACGGAGTCCTGAAAGTAAAAAAATAAAAAGAAAAAGGAAAAAGAAAAAGGAAATGACACAAACGGGAGCCTCTAGTGCGGTCGAGCCGCATTCTTGGCGTGAATTGTCTTGCCCCTCCCCATATGCCCATGGTATGTCCAGAGCGTAATTATGTACGCGTAATACTAGCTTCGCAATTTCGCGAGGGCTGGGGTTGGGGCCGGATTGCTACTCGTGCTTGAATCGTGCCAGGTGGTCTTGTTGCAGGTTACTCCGGGCACGCTTGGCAGTGTCCGGACGCTTAGTGGCCGGACTCGAGAATTGCCGTGAGAGGCTGCTTTGCACCTCCGCCGCGAGGGCCGGGCCAGATGCTCCTCCGTTCGGAGAGAGTGTTCGGTGTTTCCATTGACCGTGATTACTCCTCAAGGGCCTGGCACCTTGAGCTTGAGGTAAGGATAGTGCGGCACCGCATTGAACTTTGCAAATTCGGTTCGTCCGAGCGAGGCATGATAGCCATCATGAATGGGACGATGTCAAAGATTAACTCTTTGCTTCAGAAGTTATCCGGAGATCCGAAGACCACTTCGAGTGTGACTGAGCCTGTACAACTGGCCTCTACACCCAGTATGACGCCTTTAATTGTCGTCTTTGTAGGTTTAATCCTTGAGGGGTCTATGCCCATTTTGCGCACTATATCCTGATAAAGCAGGTTCAGGCTGCTACCGCCGTCCATCGTGACTCGTGAGGTGAAATCCGTCAATAATTGGGTCAAGAACTAATGCGGCGAAGCCGCCGTGACGGATGCTAGTAGGGTGGTCCCTTCGATCGAAGGTGATCGGGCAGGAAGACCAGGGGTTGAACTTTGGGGCGACTGGCTCCATCGCATATACATCCCGTAGTGCACGCTTCCGCTCTCTTTTGGGTATGTGGGTTGCGTATATCATGTTCACCGTCCGCACTTGTGTGGGAAAACCTTTCTGTCCTCTATTGTTCGGCCGGGGCTCTTCCTCGCCATCGCTATGCAGCCCCTTGTCATTGAGTTCGCACTTAACTTGCTCGCTTGCTTGAACACCCAACAATCCATGTTGGTGTGATTGGCTGGTTTTTCGGGGGTGCCATGTATCTGGCACAAGCGATCGAGTATTCGGTCCAAGTTGGACGGGCCCTTGGGTATTTCTTTTGAATGGCTTCTTCCACTGACCGGGTTTAGAGCCTCTGAATCCGGCATTGACGGCCGTATCTTCAGTATTATCGCCGTTAATGCGGCGCTTATTCTTGTTGCGATGCGACCTGCCATTGCTATCCTTGGTATCCGAACTATCAGGATGTTTGGCCAAGTTGTTGCTTCGAGCTAGCCAGCTGTCCTCTCCCGCACAAAAGCGAGTCATGAGGGTTGTGAGGGCTGCCATAGATTTCGGCTTTTCCTGTCCTAGGTGCCAGGCAAGCCACTCGTCGCGGATGTTACATTTGAAGGCTGCAAGGGCCTCTGCATCCGGACAGTCAATGATTTGGTTTTTCTTTGGTAGGAACCGAGTGCAGAATTGTCTGGCCGATTCTTCTAGCTGCTGAATTATGTGGCTAAGGTCATCGCCGTCTGGTGGTCGCACATATGTGCCCTAGAAGTTATCAAGGAATGCGGCTTCCAGGTCCTCCCAACAACCAATTGATTCTGCTGGCAAGCTATTGAGCCAATGTCGAGTTGGTCTTTTAAGCTTGAGTGGGAGGTATTTGATGGCATGTAGATCATCACCGCAGGCCATGTGGATATGGAGGAGATAATCCTCGATCCAGACCCTTGAGGATCTGTGGTACCATCGTATGATTCGATGTTTACGGGTTTAAAGCCCTCGGGATTTGATGATCCATTACTTCATATGTAAAGCATAGTGGGTGTGCGGCGCCTCAGATTGGGCTATATCACGGCGTAGCTCATATGAGCTTTGTCTCATCGTGGTTCGGCCCGGCCGGGTTTGCTGTATCTGGCGCGACGGTAATCATCCCGCGTTGTTGGGCGCCCACGCGATCCGTAGATCGATCTTGTATGTTTTGCCTTATCCTCCAATATATCTTGCAAGTCCGGCGCGTTTTCCCGTGCCTTGGTACTTTTTGAGAGGCGTCAGGATGTGGCTTGAGCGGAGGGCCTAGAGGCCTCTCTATCGCGGCCACGGGGTAGCCGGTCTGCCATGTCGTGCGCTGGTGACTTGGGTGCTTCCTCCTCTAGTTGAGGAAACGGCCTGCGTTTGGGGTAGCTTTTGGAGGGGCGTTTGAGTTCATACTCTTCGGCTGGAAGGACTTCAGTCCATCTGTCAGCTAGCAGGTCTTGATCAGCTCTAAGCTATTGCTGCTTTTTCTTGAGGCTGCTTGTCGTGGCTATAAGCCTGCGTTTGAAACGCTCCTGTTCGGCCGGGATCCTCGTGCACGACAAATTAAATTGTCGTCAGAGGCTTGCCTCATCTTCGGAGGGAGGCGATAATTATCGCCCTCGACCTCTCTTTCGCCAAGACTGTCGTGCGGACTTGCGTCTCCCTCCTCCTGCGCTGAGTCCTGCTGGAGGGGGTTCTCTTCGGCACTATCCGGGGTGTTATTATCTCCCGTGCCGGAATCACCGTATTTATTGTGGCGGGATTTAGAGCGGCGCCGCTGACGTCGGCGCTTCGGCTGTTTCTTGGAGGGGTCATCCTCCGTTGTTCCATCGGCGTTCCCATCTTTTGGGATGTCCACCATATATATGTCATATGACGAGGTGGCCTTCCAAAGGCCCTCGTAGGCGCTGGTCTTGGTCGCCTCCGCATCGCCGCCCATACCGCCGATGTCTTCGGAGTCGTAGTCTAGCATTTCGTTAAATCATCGATAGTGGCTACAAAGTGGGTGGTGGGTGGGCGCTGAATTTCTTCGTCGTCCGCATCCCAACCTTCCCGTCCGTAATCCGCCAAGGCTCTCCGTAAAGAGAGAGACTTTAGTGAATTCAGGATGTCGCCAAAGGGCGAAAGTGCCGAAAAGATGTCCGCGGCAGTGAACTCCATGACCGGCGCCCAATCGGATTCGATTGGCAGGGGCGCGGAGGGTTCGGAGTCCGAGAGGAGTCCGGCACCCTGGAGTCGAGATCTTTGCAAAGGACAGGGATGGAGTTCGGCTCAATCGCCGTAGAGATTGTAGCCCTCGAGGCGGTGTCCAACCACTCGTCCTCGATCGGGGAATCCGGCTCCGGATTAAGGGTCGGAGCGGATGCTGGTGCGGCCTCCAGGGAACTGTTCAGCTGTAGAGCTAGATCATGCCCGTCGAGATAGTGCGGCGCGCTTGGCTGCAGCTCGAATCCGTCGAAGATCAAGTCTCCGCGGATATCATCCGTATAGTTTAAACTTCCAAATCTGACCTGATGGCCAGGGGCGTAGCTTTCGATCTGCTCCAGATGGCCAAGCGAATTGGCCCGCAGTGCAAAGCCGCTGAATATTTAAGATCTGTCCGGGGAGAAAAGTCTCACCCTGGACCATGTCGTTGTTGATGATCAAGGAGCCATCGGGCCTATCGCTGACGACACAGGAACTCTCAATGAAAGCACCAATGTCGTGTCGAAACCATCGGATCTCGGGTAGGGGGTCCCGAACTGTGCGCTTCACGCGGATGGTAACAGGAGACAAGGGACACGATGTTTTTACCCAGGTTCGGGCCCTCTCAATGGAGGTAATACCCTACCCTGCTTGATTAATATTGATGATATGGGTAGTACAAGAGTAGATCTACCACGAGATCAAGGAGGCTAAACCCTAGAAACTAGCCTATGGTATGATTGTTGTTCGCCCCACGGACTAAAACCCTCCGGTTTATATAGGCACCGATAGGTTAGGGTTACACAGTAGTCGCTTACAATGGTAGGAGATCTACATATCCAGACGCCAAGCTTGCCTTCCACGCCAAGGAAAGTCCCATCCGGACACGGGACGAGGTCTTCAATCTTGTATCTTCATAGTCTTGGAGTCCGGCCGATGATGATAGTTCGGCTATCCGGACACCCCCTAGTCCCGGACTCCCTCAGACCCCCTAATCCAGGACTCCCTCAGTAGCCCCTGAACGAGGCTTCAATGACGATGAGTCTGGCATGCAAATTTTCTTCGGCATTGCAAGGAGGGTTCTCCTCCAAATCCAGAGTACCTGTTGTAGCGAGTAGTGTCCGGCTTCCCATTAATGTTGTACTCCTCTGCTTCCGTGCTCTAATAATGATTATCTCCACGTGTTGAGTGAATGCAAGAAGTCGGGCATTTTTACATTTGCCACCCTAACCATGTAAGTAAATCATCTATTTAAAGAGACGGGGATCCTCAGATCCAAATTACACCATCCTCCCCCAGCAAGCATTTCATCAGAGCGCGCCCAGAAGAAACCATCCCATCATGGCCGGTCGGCGCAGCTCCTCCTCTTGCTCCCGTAGCACTAAGCTAGGTGATTGGGAGAAGTGTTCTGTTCCCCATAGCCGATGAGTAGAGTTGCAGACCAATGAGTTTCTCCCGCCTGCATACCTGGTCCCCGTCCGAGCCAGACTAGCCACCTATAATGGCGGGGTGCAAGCAGAGAGCTTTCCCAACCAATCCAAGGGGGAGCGGGTATGCCTTGTCCCTTATTTGCTGAGGGGACTCGCGTTTCCAATCCACCCATTCCTCCGTGGGCTCCTGGAGTTCTATGACCTCCAGCTGTGTCCGATTACGGGTTCCGGCAGACCCTTGAGGTTCGAACTCTGGGGTGCGTGCGGAGATCGCTCCCCTACCAACTCACGTCTCGTCGCCTCGCTAAGGATCTAAGCTAACGAAGAAGAACATCACAAGAGACACGAGGTTTATACTGGTTCAGGCCACCATGGTGGTGTAATACCCTACTCCAATGTGTGTGTGTGTGTGTGTGGTGGATTGCCTCTGGGGCTGATAATGAACAATACAAGGGAAGAACAGCCTCGTGAGGGATGTTCTTGCTGAGGTGTTGCCTCTTGGGAAGGATTGGATCCTGATCCCTCTCTACTGTGGTGGCTAGCCCTATTTATAGAGCGAGGCCCTGGTCCTCTTCCCAAATATTGAGCGGGAAGGGCGCCAACAATTGGCCATTTTGATGGGGAACATCTAGTACACTTATCATGACTAAAGTTGGTCCTCGCCTGCCAAAGACTCTGACGATGACGCCGTCTTGGGCTCCACGGTGACCTCCATCCTGCCGTTCTGCTGGTCTTGGTCTTGTTGCACCGAAATGGTAGCCTTTGCCTGGTACCTTGGCCTGTGCTTGCTCCCTTTGCACCAAAGGGGAAACAAGGACACTGCGCAGGCCGGCGCCCGCCTGGCTTCGATCGTCATGGCCTGCGTCACGAGTACCTCATGAGGTACCCTTGCCTTGATTTCTCCGCCTCCTCGCGAGCCTTCCTGACGAGGCTGCGCCTGAGGAAGCTGTCTGTCGTCCGCCCCGCGAGGCTTGGCCCCTCGCGAGGGTCTTGAGCTTGTGTTGATGACGATGGGCCGTACTGGGCCACTCCTTGAGCCACGCCGCAGGCCGCAGGCGGGCAAGTCTGGGTACCCCCGTTCCCAGAACGCCGACAAGCTGCATAACTTCATCCCTGCCTCTGTACTGCACATCGCAGGTTATGTCGCCCTTTGCGAGCTATTTCTGGGCTGCGAGGCTCATTTCAAGCTATGGAAGAGGCTATTCTGCTTTGTCCCCCGCAATTAGGAGGGATCAATATATCAAGTGGGCGGAGCCGAAATATGGCGCGTCGCCGAGACCAGATACTTGTCCGGCACTCCAAAGAAGGCATCCGAAGACTGGCCATCGGAGTGGTTTTATGTAGAGGATGTCCCCCTTCCGGACCCAATTCGGACGGGCCTTCCTGAGTTCGCTAATACCCCGCTGAAGAAACCCCACAACCGGCGCCCCCGGAGCCCCCAGGAGGAAGATAACAAAGAGGTCCTTTACTTGATGGGCAGGATAAAAACGCTGGCCAAATCAGGATTGACAATAATCGAAGTTATGTCAATATGCATAATGCGGGGGGTGCAGCCACTTCAATATCGGGGGAAACCCATGTGGAACTTCAATGGAGAAGACGATGCCACCCGCTGCGGTCGTAAAGGTCCGGACTCCGCCACCGCTCTGGCGAAAATACTGTCCTACTTATACAAGGGAGAAGAAGAGGAGTTCCTCCGTATTAAGCCACGGGATGGATTTTCTATGTACAACCCCCCAAGCTGGGTGAGCTGCTATCCTTTACTCAACTCCATTCACTCCCGTACTCTTTATCATAAATACTCACCTTGCCAATTCCTAGCAGGAACTGCAAAAGGCCGTGAGGGAGATTCACATCCCATCTCCACACCCAGAGGACCCTGACCGGGCCCTCGACCCCGGACTTGAAGAAGATCCGGACATATCAGTGGAGCTTGTCGACGTGACATTTTACCAGGCAAGCCGTGACGGCACCTTGGTGGCCATCATCGCCGACTATCCTGGACTGCTTCCTGCATCGTATGTAAGTAAAACTGGAGTCCTAACTTCCGAGAAGGATTCCTTCTTTATGCCTTACCCCATGCACATATATTGTACATTATGGAAACATCTACCAGGGCGCCGCGCCGAGCCCACGGGGGCTCATCAGCAAAGGGCACCCAAGCCGGGCAGGCTTAAGAGGAAGGCGGTTAGGATTGAGACGCCGTCGCAGAGGTATAATTTAAAACCTGCTCTGTGATTATTGTCTTTGAAATGTAACAACGTCCATGGTGTCCTGGCAGAAAGAGTAGTCGCTGGACTATGTCCGGAGACCCTGCCAACCACGCCTCCGCTAGCTGGATACCAGAACCGGCCTCAAGGGTGGAGGCTAACGTGGGGACAACGCCGAATAATCCCCTACAGGGGATGCGGATAGAATCTCCGCTACCAATTCCGAAGTGGAGAGCGCCATTAATCACCGGCGCCGACGGGCCATACTCCGTGATGCTAATTTCTTCGAAGAGGCGTTTGATGCCTTCAACTCAGGGGACACGTACAACCGAGCTGCTCAAGATGGACTCGCCAGAACCATGGACCAGTATGTAAAGGATATACGGGTAAGAAAATTTGACAAGTATGTATATCAGTAGCCCCTGAGACTTGAATAGTTGGCACAACTGATTTAAGGATCATTGTATGCATAGGTTCTTATAGAGAAGAATATCCATTTATCTCAAGAGCTAGAGGAATGCAAGGCCCGCCTAAGGGCCGCAATTGCCAAAATAGAGAAATCCAAGAAGGCCTCATCTGGTAATACTTGTCTCGATCAAAGAGAATGTAAGTACGTATACCAGTTAATACTCTACATGTTTGACAAATCTGACAATAGATTCTGCAGACAATCCCGGAGAGAATCTTGAGATCGTACGAGAGGATAATCCATAAGCTCGACGACAGCTAGAGGCTGGCGAGCGTGTGCTTACACGGGTTAGGAAAGAGAAAAACGATCTCCAAGATGCCAATACGCGGCTGGGCGTCGAATCGAAAGATGTTCGGTCCCAGCTTGCTGACTTCGTGAAGGAGAATAAGAGGCTTCGACGCGGCATTTATAGTAAGTGCTTAAGCGAACCTTTGTATTGTTCGACGAAGAAACGATTTAACAGAGTTATGTCTGTAGGTATGCTGACAGGCTGTCCTGAACAGGAGATGCCCGGATCCGCAGTTGATCTTCTACAAGAACTTTCACAACTGCACGAATGAGTTCGGCAGGTGATGCAGGGTATTGCCCAAGCCTTGTGGCCGTCCGCCTCCCAGCCAAGAAGCATGGGAGACCTTGTAGAGCTGCTCAAGGGAGTGCGGTGGCGCTTCCGACTATGGAAGATATCGGCCTGCCGACAAGGTGCGAGGGAAGCCTGGGCCATGGTAAAGATGCGGTACACCAAGGTGGATCCAAATCAAATGGCCCTGGCCGGTCCTGTTGGGTTAGATGGGAAGGAAATTCCCGTTAGTTTGGTATATGACCATGTAGGTTTAGCCGCAAAGTATTCCCAACAGGATTGTAGGCCAGACAGCCTGTTGGGTGGTATAGAAGAAGAATTTAGCCAGTCCGAGTGACTATGTACTTCAGTGGACGTATGTAGTCCCTAGCCGGATTGTAAATCATTTGTCTTGGCGGACCTTTTCGCTTCAGCCTCCGGACCCGACAGTCCGAAGTGTATCCGAATACCCGCTCAGTTACGTAAACAGGGCTACGCGTGGAAACCAGGCGTAGGGGTCATAAGTGCTTGAAAATACAAGTACCCAACTAGTTATGTTATATTACATGGATAGTAAGAAACATCTTCCAGACAGAATAGTTCCGTTAAGGGTTCCTTTCCATGGGTACGCATGCATTAATGTGCATGTCCGAACTGCGAACAGAGACGCAGGATACAAAACATCTGGGGATTTATATTGCAATAGGTAAAAAAACATCTTTTGTTCACCAACCGAATATACCCTTAAGAACGCTAGCTTTCGGCTTCACCCAGTCTGAGGTACACATCCGGCTGACCCGGCAGTAACAATCGCAGAGGTGCTCCGCTTATGCCCTAGCCGAATTAACGGCAACGTAGGGCATAAACACAAGAGCCAGGCAACCCAGCTTGGCCAAAACTTAAGTCATATCGATGCATATAATGGCGAAAAAAGGCACATATGGAGAAGTTACACATATGCATTGGGCATGAAGCCCGGGAAATAGTTATATTAAGCTTCTGTATAAGAAGCTCCCAGGTATAATTAGCGCGCATAGCGCGTCGAAATTATGTAAATGGGTCACACTTTAAGCCTTTTAGAGCTATATAAAAAAGAAAGAAGAAAAAAGAGAGAGGCTATAATTTAAAAGGGGCGGAGGTAAGGAGACAAACAGAGAGTCCGGCGCTTAGGCGTAGAATCTTCGGAGTCTTGCCGCATTCCATGGGTTTGGCTCTAATCGATTATCCGATGCATCACGCAGGCGGTACGCTCCTCCGGTGAGAACTTTATCAATGATGAAAGGACCCTCCCACTTGGGCTTGAGCTTGTCCTTTTTATTCTTCGGTAGGTGCAGAATGAGTTCGCCAATATTATAATTTTTGGCCCGTACTTCTCTGCTTTGATACCTTCGAGCCTGCTGCTTATAGAATGCGAAACGGGCTTTTGCTACATCGCGCTCCTCCTCCAGGGCATCTAGATTGTCCTGCCGATCGAACTCGGCTTCTCTCTCTTCATACATGCGTACCCGAGGTGAGTCATGAATAATATCGCAGGGCAATACCGCCTCTGCGCCGTACACCGTAAAGAATGGTGTGTATCCGGTAGTGCGATTCGGCGAGGTCCGCAGTCCCCATAGTATGGAGTCGAGCTCCTCGACCCAGTGCATATCTGACTGCTTCAAGGATCGCACCAGTCTGGGTTTTATTCCGCTCATAATAAGACCATTTGCTCGTTCGACTTGACCGTTTGTTTGAGGGTGATAGACAAAGGCGTAATCGAGCTTAATGCCCATATTGCCGCACCAAGTTTTCACCTCATCGGTTGTGAAGTTTCAGCCATTGTCGATGATGATGCTGTGGGGGACACTGTAACGGTGCACAACCCCTGATATGAAGTCTATCACTGGTCCGGATTCGGGCGATTTAACTGGATTGGCTTCTATCCATTTGGTGAACTTGTCCACCATGACCAACAAGTTTTTTTTCTTATGGCTTCCCCCTTTAAGGGGTCCGACCATATCAAGCCCCCAGACCATGAAGGGCCAAGTTATGGGGATTGTTTGGAGAGCGGTAGGGGGCATATGGCTCTGATTGGCGAAAAGCTGGCAACCGACGCAATGTTGGACGAGATCATGTGCGTCTGCTCAGGCTGTTGGCTAGTAAAAACCTGTACGGAAGGCCTTGCTTACAAGGGCCCGAGCTGCGGCGTGGTGGCCGCCGAGTCCGGCATGGATTTCGGCCAAGAGCTGCCGCCCTTCCTCTTCGGAGATGCATCTTTGGAGCACTCCGGTGGCGCTTTTGTTATAAAGCTCTCCCTCAGGGACTTTATAGGCTTTGGAGCGCCGCACAATGCAACGTGCCTCATTTTGGTCCTCGGGGAGCTCTTGCCTGTTTAAGTAGGCTAAGAAGGGTTCGGTCCACGGGGCGATGACAGCCATGATTACGTGGGCTGAGGGTGTTATTTTGGTGGCGGAGCCTCCGATTATGTCAGTATGCTCGGTATCTGGGGTTGTGGTCGGGTCCGGACTAGTATTGCCGGTCTCCCCTTGCCATACCGCGGATGGCTTGAACAACCTTTCCAAGAAGATATTAGGTGGGACGAGGTCGCTCTTGGCGCCGATGCGGGCGAGGATATCTTCCGCTTGATTGTTTTCTCGAACCACATGATGGAATTCGAGCCCCTCGAACCAAGCTGACATCTTCAGGACGGCATTACGGTAGGCCGCCACTTTTGGATCCTTGGCATCAAAGTCTCCATTTATCTGAGATATTGCGAGGTTCGAATCCCCTCGCACTTCTAGGCGTTGGATGCCCATGGAGACTGCCATCCGAAGACCATGCAACAGAGCCTCGTATTCGGCTACATTGTTGGAGTCTGTGTATAGTATTCGAGTACATATTGGACTGTGTCTCCGGTGGAGGGTGTCAGAACAACACCCACTCCCAATCCGGCCAGCATCTTAGATTCGTCGAAGTGCATGATCTAATTGGAGTATGCGCTTTACTCTTTAGGCAGTTCGGCTTCTGTCCATTCGGCGATGAAGTCAGCCAATACTTGCGACTTAATGGGTCACCATGGTTTGTATGTTAGGTAGAACGGGAGGAGCTCGATAGCCCATTTAGCAATCTGCCCCGTGGCATCGTGGTTATTTATTATATCGTTAAGTGGTACTTCGGAGGCCACTGTGATTGAGCACTCTTGAAAGTAGTGTCGTAGTTTCCGGGATTCCATGAAGACCGTGTATGCTATCTTTTGGTAATATGGGTACCGGGAATTGCATGGAGTGAGGATAGTAGATACGTAGTATACCGGCTTTTGAAGCGGGAACTCGGGAATTGCATGGAGTGAGGATAGTAGATACGTAGTATACCGGCTTTTGAAGCGGGAACTTATGTCCGTCTGTTTCTCGTTCGACGACGAGCATTGCGCTTACAACCTGGTGTGTTGCGGCTATATATAATAGCATGGGTTCGCCAATATTTGGCGCGGCCAGAGTTGGGTTGCTGGCCAAAAGGGCCTTTATTTCTTCCAGTCCAGCCGTGGCCGCATCCGTCCACTCGAAGTGTTCGGTTCGTCGGAGAAGGCAATAAAGAGGTAGTGCCTTTTCTCCCAATCGGGACATAAAGCGGCTTAAGGAAGCCACGCGTCCAGTTAATTTCTGGATTTGCTTGTGGTCTGTTGGGGTAGCCAACTATGACAGAGCTTGGATTTTTGCCGGATTTTCTTCAATTCCTCTATTAGAAACGATGAAGCCTAGCAGCTTTCCGGCAGGTACGCCGAAAACACATTTTTCCGGGTTGAGCTTGATGTCATATGTTCGAAGGATGTCGAACGTAAGCCTCAAGTCATCTATTAAAGATTCGATGTGTCTTGTTTTGATGACCACATCGTCTACGTATGCCTCCACTGTTTTGCTGATTTGTTTCTCCAGGCATGACTAAATCATGCGTTGATAGGTTGTGCCAGCATTTTTTAGCCCGAAAGGCATGGTGTTGAAATAGAAGGGGCCGTATAGCGTGATGAATGCCGTTGCGGCATGGTCGGACTCCGCCATATTGATTTGATGGTATCCGGAGTATGCATCGAGGAAACACAATGAGTCGTGTCCTGCGGTAGCTTCAATGATTTGATCAATGCGGGGGAGGGGGAAGGGATCCTTAGGGAAAGCCTTATTGAGGTCCTTGAAATCGACACATAGGCGCCAGGATTTGTCCTTCTTTGGTACCATTACCAGGTTTGCAAGCCAATCTGGATTTTTTATTTTTCTGATGAATCCGACCTCGAGTAGCTTTGCTAGCTCTGCTCCCATGGCTTGTCGCTTAGGCTCTGAGAAGCGCCGAAGAGTCTGCTTGACCGGCTTGTATCCCTTCAGTATATTTAGGTTGTGTTCGGCTAGCGTGCGTGGAATGCCTGGCATGTCTGAAGGATGCCAGGCAAAGATGTCCCAATTCTCGCGCAAGAACTCTCGCAGTGCGACGTCTATTGTGGGGTCCAGCTGTACCCCAATTGATGTTGTTTTTGTGGGGTCCATTGGGTGGACCTGGAATTTGACTATTTCGTCCGCTGGTTTGAAAGAGGTGGACTTGGGTCGTTTGTCGAGTATCATGCCGTCCTTGTCCACTGTGGAGCGCAACGTGGTTAGTTCTTCGGCCGCGAGGGCTTTAGATAATGCCTCAAGGGCAAGTGCGGCGGTTTTTTTTTCGGCGCGGAGTGCTATGTCTGGAGCTAGAGTGATGATTCCATTGGGCCCGGGCATTTTGAGCTTCATGTACCCGTAATGGGGTATAGCTTGAAAGATCGTGAATGCGTCCCGCCATAAAAGGGTGTGGTATCCGCTTCTGAACGGGGCTACTTGGAATATGATTTCTTTGGACCTACTCCCTCCATCCCATAATGTAAGACATTTCTTGACACTACACTAGTGTCAAAAAACGTCTTACATTATGGGACGGAGGGAGTAATTCTCCGGCGTGCCAAATACCACATCTAGTGTGATTTTTCCCGCACATCGTGCCTCTCGGCTAGGGATGATTCCCCTGAAGGTCGTGCTGCTTTGCTCAATGCGGCTTTTGTCTATTTCCATCTTGTGAAGGGTTTCCTCATAGATGAGGTTTAATCCGCTGCCACCGTCCATGAGCACTTTAGTAAGCCGTAAGCCGTCCACGATTGGACTAAGGACCAGAGCGTCTGGTGCCCGAACTGTTCGGAATTGAAGTTCGTCACTGGCATTGAAGGTTATAGCCATGTCGTCCCATGGATTTATTGCTGCGACATGGCAGACTTCGGCGAGGCTGCGGAGTGCGCACTTGCGCCTGTTATTTGAGGTGAACGTCTCAAAGACTGTCAGTATTGTATTGTTGTCATCGACGGGATGTTGCTCTGCAGTAAGGTTGATGAGGAGATCCTCGCTGCTCTTGGCCACCTGCCGTAGTATCCAACATGCTCTAAGGCTATGTGTTGGTATGGTATCCGGTGCGGTGTGAATTTTGCATGGCCCATTGAGCCATCCTTCCAGTATGGTTCCACGCCCTGTAGTAGGCTTTGGTTTCTTCACGGTTGCATCGGGTGACTTGCGAGAGTGCACCCTCTTAGTTCGGACATGGGTTTTAGTGAGAGCCGGAGGATCCCGGAATTTTGTTTGGGTTTTCCAGCGCTTTTCCGTCAGACAAGATTTCAGATTATGGCCGCCAAGTCAGCAAAGTGTACTATGTCACGGCGACTTATGGCATTGAGGATTCCCTTGTTCGTGCAATTTTTGCAAAAGAATGAGATAGCGTCTTTCTCGCGACAGTCCTTAACCTTGTTCATTACAAGGAGGAATCTGGCCCAGAAGTGACGTACTGTCTCTTGGAGCTCTTGTCTAATGTGGGAAAGATCACTTGTATCTGGGTGGGTGGGTAGATTTAAGTCCAAACCCTGACTCGATTTGACACCCAGGGGCAGAGGAGCTTCCGAGCTTGGTAGTTCGGGCTCCGAGATATTGCCCAATTTTTCAAGCCCGCCGCTCGATTCTAAGTTCGGGGTTTCGGTCATGTCCTCCCGCGAACGGGTATCCGGCTCAGAGAGCTCGGGAATCCGGACATAGTTCGGCCTCAAAATAGAGGGAGAATCAATGCGTTGCTCTTCCACTACCGCTATCTGATGGGTGGCCGGCGGAGAGTTAATCTCCCTTTCATCGGGTTTAAGCCCAATCCGATCATAGTCCGTAGCGACACCCAGAGAGGCGATGCGATCCAAGAGCTCATTAAGGGAAGATAGTTCCATTGGATCCATCTGTTCGGCAAGTTTCGAGTTGATGTGGAGGCTGTTTTTGATGACCTGGGAAGTCATCATCGGCGTGACGGCTGATCGGGCGGTCATGACGAAGCCGCCTAGTCGGAGAGTTTGGCCTAGAGCCAGGGCTCCCCCCAGAGGTGATGTTGTCCTTGACAACAAGGCGAGCCTTACGGTGACGACATAGTGGAACTCTCAATGAAAGCACCAATGTCGGTGTCAAAACCGGCGGATCTCGGGTAGGGGGTCCCGAACTGTGCTTCTAAGGCTAATGGTAACAGGAGGCGGGGGACACGATGTTTACCCAGGTTTGGGCCCTCTCGATGGAGGTAATACCCTACTTCCTGCTTGATTGATCTTGATGATATGAATATTACAAGAGTTGATCTACCACGAGATCGTAGAGGCTAAACCCTAGAAGCTAGCCTGTGATTATGATTGTTGTTGTCCTACGGACTAAACCATCAGGTTTATATAGACACCGGAGGGGGCTAGGGTTACACAGAGTCAGTTACAGAGAAGGAGATCTACACATCTGAATCGCCAAGCTTGCCTTCCACGCAAAGGAGAGTCCCATCTAGACACGCGACGAAGTCTTCAATCTTGTATCTTCATAGTCCAACAGTCCGGCCAAAGTATATAGTCCGGCTGTTCAAGAACCCCCTAATCCAGGACTCCCTCAATGACGACGCAGCGGAACTCTCAATGAAAGCACCAATGTCGGTGTCAAAACCGGCGGATCTCGGGTAGGGGGTCCCGAACTGTGCGTCTAAGGCTAATGGTAACAGGAGGTGGGGGACACAATGTTTACCTGTGTTCGGGCCCTCTCTATGGAGGTAACACCCTACTTCCTGCTTGATTGATCTTGATGAATATGAGTATCACAAGAGTTGATCTACCACGAGATCGTAATGGCTAAACCCTAGAAGTCTAGCCTATGAGATTATGATTGTTGTCTTACGGACTAAGCCCTCCGGTTTATATAGACACCAGAGGGGGCTAGGGTTACACAAAGTCGGTTACAGAGAAGGGAATCTACATATCTGAATCGCCAAGCTTGCCTTCCACGCCAAGGAGAGTCCCATCTGGACACAAGACGAAGTTTTCTATCTTGTATCTTCATAGCCCAACAGTCCGGAGAAAGTATATAGTACGACTGTCCGAGGACCCCTTAATCTAGGACTCCCTTACCTGCCTTGTAAAAGGAGGTTGTCAGGACTGACACCGACCACGTACGCAACATTCAGGAGTGCAAAGGATGATAGGCCCAAGACCCCTGCACGCTTAGGATGTAGACCGGCGTGCTGGCCTCTCTGTTGAGCCTAGGTAGGACTGTGGTGTGTTGATCAGCCGAGGCCGGTCATGACCTGATGTGTGTCCGGCCATAGTTGAACGAGCGTGTTGGATAAATTTGTGCACCCCTGCATGGAAGATTGATCTATTCCAATAGTCATGTCCACGGTGATGGACGCTCGGAGTTGTATCCTGACCGATACAACTAGAACTGGATGCTGAGGCATGAAACAGATATGACGGCTCCGGGATTGCTTTCTCGCAAGGAGTCGAGAAAGGATCTCTAGGCATTAATGATACAACATACTTACTACTATTATGATATGTTACTCTTATCTCTTCCGATGTTGCAGGATGCTGCAAGATGTTAGTCTTCGATAGGCTAGGATTTCCACTCAATTCTGGCATTCTGCAGTTCGTCCACAGATACAGTCCCATTCCTTTGAAACTGATGCATAATTAGTTTAGATCTGATGTAAGTCTTGCGAGTACTTTGGATGAGTAATCACGGTTGCTTTGCTACTTCTTTTCCCCTATACCTGATTGCTGCGATAAGATGACGGATCCCAGGAGACGGATGCCACCACTGACGACTGCTACTACTACCTCGGGGGTGCCTACTACTACGTGAAGGCCGCCGACGACCAAGAGTAGTTAAGAGGCTCCCAGGCAGGAGGCCTTGCCTTGCAGGCCTTGCCTTTTCGATCTATGTTGCATTTGTGCTAGCCCTCTTAAGGCAAACTTGTTTAACTTATATCTGTATTCAGATATTGTTGCTTCCGTTCGCTTGTTTGTATTCGAGCCCTATAGGCCCCTGACTTGTAATATAAAGCTTGTATGACTTTCATTCATCTCTAGAGTTGTGTTGTGATATCTTCCCGTGAGTCTTTGATCTTGATCGTACACATTTGCGTGTACGATTAAATCGGGCGCGTCACATATACCTAGAAAACTATGATACATCCACGGGAAGTTATGTCAAAAAAATTTATGGCTGACTATTTCTCAATCCATTTAGAAATAGTTATACAATGGATATCTTATTACTATATACTTGCATGTCGGCTT
Source organism: Aegilops bicornis (assembly GCA_021605145.1). NCBI lineage: Eukaryota > Viridiplantae > Streptophyta > Magnoliopsida > Poales > Poaceae > Aegilops > Aegilops bicornis. The sequence goes on along the minus strand of CM038674.1, from coordinate 220,132,204 downwards.
ACTAATTATCACCTTCGTCCTAAATTGTATGATGCTTGGATATCTAAATATGAATTACATACAGACTGAAATGAGTAAACAAACACATTAAGGTCTCCTTTGGTTCATAGGGTAGAAAAATCGTAGGAATAGGAAAGTCATACGAAATGAGATGACATGTCACTAGTGCAGAACCGGGCAATAGCACCGGTTTGTAAGGCCCTTTAGTGCCGGTTCCACAACTGGCACTAAAGTGTGGTCACTAAAGCCCCCCCCCCTTTAGTACCGGTTCAGCACGAACCGGTGCTAAAGGCCAACCACGCAGACGAGCCAGCTCCCGGGCCGGAGTTTTTAGTACCGGTTGGTAACACCAACCGGTACTAAATGTTTGTGGGTTTTTGTTTCATTTTTATTTTTCAATTAAATTTGTATTATCAATTTAATTCTTTTTCGTTTGCTGGTATTTTACGATACTACACATTGTACACGTTATGCATATATATATATATATATATATATATATATATATATATATATATAGAATTTCTAGTAGAACCACTCAGCCATATATCTCTATCTATCAACACTGTCTCACAAACCATCATATTAATTAATTCACACATACACACATGTATAGCTATATACAATTTCTCCTACATATGCATGTTGCCTTCGGAGCCAGTGGCATTAGCCTAATTGGTGCCTTCGGAGCACGATGGGGGCGGTAGCGGGTAATAGTATTCTTCCTTGAAGTGCTTCTTGAAGTGCTTCAACACGCTCCGTTTCTAGGAGCTTCTCCCGCACCTCTGTGAACTGTTAAGAAGGAGATCAATATGCATGTGTATTAGTTGTGTGACTAGATATCGATAATGGTGTAAAATTGTGAATAGTGTTTTGACAAGCGTACCCATTCCTGTCTTTGAGATCTGCTCCTTTCGGACGCCATCATGCGGATGTTCTCGCAAACGCAAAATGCACACAGATCGACACGCTACCGCTTCTTGTGGCCTTTTACGAGAATGGAATTTGATCAGATAATAATTAATCAAGCATGATAATTAAAGAGATGGCAGCTAGCTAGCTAGCTAGTACTACTTAATTACTTACCTTGGGTCGAAACCATTTAAGCTTTTGTTTCCATTCTCCCGGGTCACTGATGAACCTTGCCCAAGCCCTGCCCGCCGACAAAGAAAATGAATAAAGGGGCTATTAAATAGTTCATATCATGAAAAATGACGAACTAAATAGGCCGAGATATATAGTTAATAATGATTGAAATTACCTGTTGACTATCCCAAACAAGATGTTATAGTCAGTTTTTTCTTTGAGTAGTGAGTCCAGATTTCAACCGTTCGCGCCAACTTTAATGATACACAAGACCGATTGAAATCTGCATGCACACACGTTTGCATGTCTTAATTAAGCGGGCATATGTAAAGCAAAAACATGTAGCTAGCTAGTAGGGAAAAACAGAGAATTTGTAGTACAAGACAGTGTGACTCACTGGAAGTTGTAAGGAAGTAGTATATCTTCATTGTATTTGAGGCGCTTCAAGAACTCTAGCATGTTGTCCTCTACGTCCTTTTGATAACGTGGATTTAGATTCCATGTGTATTCATTAACGGTGTTTGGGTCAATGAACCCGATGCCAAAGCCGCCCACCTTTTCTCATTTCATATATCTTCATCCTGCATATAATACCACGTAAAAGAATATAGTGAGGATAATTACAGGTAATGATTGATCAAAAGGATCAAGACAACTAGCTTGAGACTTAAATTACAGAAAGAAATCACTTACGCATAATAGCAACCGACAATAGATTTGTCGAAAAGGCCTTGATTGTATAACTGAAACAGTTCAGAATACTCAACGGACACAGCTTTCTCATGGAAGTAATGCTCCTCCTTGACATTCACCATGAGGGACAATCAATCGGAAATCTTGGTAATGTTCATGTGCCATTGATGCCATTCATACATTCTCGTTGGGAGGTTCTTGACCTTGTCTGCATGGACCAAAGGTTGGCCCCGGACATATTTCCGTTTTATTTCATCCTCTCTAAGCACAGGCATGGGCTCGATCTCGAGGAGTTGTCCAACAGTGATTTTGAGAACTTCACCGCATTATATGGTCCTCCGTTATTACCACATTGCCCACCTCAGGAACGTAAACTGTTTGCCCACAATAATATTGGGCCACAGATCGTCACGTGTTGTTGGCACAACAAGCGAGGATCGATTATGCCCTTTGTTCTCCCAGCTGGGGAATGGTTTTCCCGCATTTTTTGACAGCCGCTTCTTGTTTGCTCGATCCCGAGCTCGCCTCCTTACGTAGACGTGCTCGATTTAACTTCCTGATGTGGCGCTCATAGTCTGTGTCAACAGGCTTGGGAGCTGGTGGTTGAGCCATACGAATGAAGTGGTCAATCGCTTCCTCGTGCACTTTCTCCCTTGGCGGCGGTGGCGGTTTCAAGCAAAATGGGCTTCAACCTCGGACTTCGATATGGCTGCGATTTCCTCCTCGGACCTGTCATAAGACCTCTGTGGAAGAGGCGTGAGGCTTGGACCATATTTATATCGCTTGCCTCCGCCTGTACTTCCTGTACTACCTCGACTCGTACCGCCACGCACCATAGCTGCGGGTGTCTCTTCTGCGATTGCCGACGCGGCGGAGACGCCGGCCGACGGGCTGAGTTGGACGAGGAGGAGTGGTCATCAAGATGTGCCGGACTTGGAGGAGGAGGGCCTGAGGTTGTGCCGGACTTGGAGGAGGAGTGGACGTCTGACGCTGTGGCGGACTTGGAGGAGGAGGAGTGGCCTGACACTTTGCCGGACTTCGAGGAGGAGTGGCCTGACACTTTGCCGGACTTGGTGGACTTGCAGGAGCGGGAGACTGCTGACTCGGTGGCGGACTTCGACGAGGAGTCAGATGACGCGGTGTCGGTGGCCTTCGAAAGATGATGCAATCCTTTTTCCATAGGATGATACGATGGTTGGCGTCTCCGAGAAAGCGCTCGTCCTCACCTCCAGGAATGTCAAGCTCTAGCCCTGAATATGGCGGCACCACCTCGTCAACCATGACACGAGCATAACCCTCTGGAATCGGGATGCAATGGTAGGTTGCTTTGGGGGTAACTTGGAAAGCTTCTCCGTCCTCCACCTTCATGGATATGTTCTTCATTTTGACGTGTAGCTCGCAGCTAGTGTTCTCCGTGATGTCATCCACGGGGTATCTACCCAGCATTGCGTCGTCCGGGGCGGAACCCACGCTGCTTCTCTCGCATGGATGGGGCGGTGCTATCCAATGCTGGATCATCCGCTAGCTGCCGCAGCTCCCGAGACCCCTTTCCTGGCTAAGTGAGTCGATCTGCCTCGCCGCCGCTGGAATTTGACCGCCAATTCCGCTTGACTTGCTTCTAGGCCTTGAAGGCGTTCATAGTCCGCCTCTCCGCTCCTTCTCCATCTTCCTCTTCTTCTCCTCCGCAATCTTCTTTCTCGCACGGGTTACGTAGTCGTTGTTCCAGTCTGAAAACCCCTCATACCATGGAATAGCGCCCTTGCCTCGTGTTCTTCCCGGGTGTTCAGGATTTCCCAGGGCACCCGTAAGCTCGTCGTTCTCTCTGTTGGGCTGGAACACCCCTGATCGTGCCTCTTCTATTGCAACAAGTATCGCATCATCGGCTCCGTTCAGACATGCCTTCGTCGAAACTTTGCTAGTCTTCGGGTCCAACTCCCCCCCATGCGCATAGAACCAAGTCCTGCACCTGGGGGGCCAGCTCTTAGTATCCGGAGTGACACATGCATCCTCCATCTCTTTCTCAGACTTATCCCACTTAGGCATTGCCACCGCATAGCCACCTGGCCCCAGCTTATGGAACTTATCCTTTTTTCGCATTCTTCTTTTTATTCTCGACCGCTCCATAGCTAATTCCGAATCCTTGAATTTCACGAAATCGTCCCAATGAGCACGTTGGTTCTCTAGTGTTCCCTCGAATCTGGAGTCTTCCTTCCTCCCTTGACGTACTTGTCCCATTCCACGATTCTTGTGGTTCTTGAATGCAACCGCCATCTTCCTAAGAGCAGCATCCTTGACTTTCTCGCACATCTGCTTCGTGAAGTGATCCGTAGGGTGAAATGTTCCATGAGAGTATCCCAAAGCAGATCTTTTTGATTCTTGTCGACAAAAGTAACATCCGGACGTGGAGCAGCGTCCTCTTTGCCTTTTGTCCTTTGTCTTTTGCTGGCTCTCTCCATTCTTGAAGGAGATCGGAGTTGGTCCTTCACAAGAACTCTGACCGACGAATGAACTTGTCCGCAATCTTCTTAGGCGCTAATGGTTCGCCATTAGGTCCGATCGACGATATTGTACTTTACGCCCTCCTTCAACTTTTTGCTTCGGGCCTCGTTTCATTCTTTTGCACGAAGATTTGCTCGATCCGGATGGCTGAAAGAACAAAGATCGATTCGTTAATATATCTTCAAGTCATTTAAAACATGTGATGATCACCGTAAACCTGCTTATATAAATATATATACCTCGCCGGTCTTTGTTGTTTCAGGATCAATATGTTCTTCGTCATCGCCATAATCGTAGTTCATGACTTCATCAATTCGGTCGTCGCGATCGAATATCATATCACCCTCTCGGTGTTGTTTAGAAATTGAGCCGTCATAATCTTCTTCATTCTGATTATCACCGCCCGCGTATCATATCGAACATGGTCTGTTCTCCTCTCTCTGTCGGTATTGTTCCGCCATAGCTTTTATTTAACTAATTCAAAAGAAATATAAAACAATTTAGTATTCAAATTACATCGCCTCGAATAATAGATATAATCTCGAATACTTCGTCTAGAATAATAGATACGATCTCGAATACATCGCCTCGAATAATATATAATATTGAATAGTACATCACCGGCTAGCTAATTAAAGATCGAATACTACAGAAGAATCTAGGACACTCGCGGTTCCTGCGTCGCGGGCGGTGGACACCCAAAGAGAAGGAACCCTCACAGGATCATAGCTGAAGTGAGATCCCTGAAGATACTGTCAGGTATTGGAGAACCTGCCGCCTTCTAACGCAACCATGTAGCGATGGACGTGCTCGTCCTCCTCCTCGACACGGCGACGCATTCCTCCGGCGGGCCGGGTCCCTCCGCACCGAGACTGGCCCACGCTAACGCCACCAAACGAGATCAGGGTCGACGACGGACCCGGGCCGGGTTCCTCATCAAGCGGGCGCGCCTCCAGCAGCACCTCCAAAGGCCAGCCCGCGGAGCCTGGGCCCGGACATGGGCGGCTGGACGTCGTCATGACGGGTCGACGGCGAGGATGCGGGCCGGGCATCGTCGAGAACAAATACTAGCTATATGCCCGCAAAAAATAATATTTTTTAATGATTGGATTTTGATAACTAAAATTTCTAACATTTCTACTATTTCAAAAATCTATATACTATTTCATACTAATTAAGCATCTAACACTAAAACAGAAAAAACAATTTCTATACATCCATTAAAAAACAGAAAAACAACATTATATAAAAAAATTCCATACTAATTAAACAGTAATTATATCCGTCTAACATGCATTCATACATATATACTAGTGAAAAAACAATAATCTAAAAAATCTAAACTAATTAAACATACAAAATACATATATATATATACTAATATATACATGCATTCATACATATATACGTGTGTGTGTGTGTGTTCATCATGCTTGTGTGTGTGTATGGGCTCGGGGAGGGCGGGCGCCATGGTGGCCGGGCCAAGTAGGGAGAGGGGTTAGAGGAGAGCTCACAGTGGGCGACGGGCGACGGGCGAGGCGACGGGGCAGCGACGGGTCGGGCGTGACGCTGGGGCGGCGCGACGCAGGACGGCGCGACGGGACGGGACGGGCGGCGACGGCGACGGGCGGCGACGGCGACGGGTCGTGGACGGCGCTAATCGATCGGGCGGGCGGTTCAATGGGGAAACAGAGGAAGAAACAGAGGGAGAATGAATTTGTTCGAAGTGTTGTATATATAGAAGGCACCTTTAGAAACGGGTTGTGCCGCCAACACGGACTTAAGGTCTGGTTTGGCCAGACCAAGCAGCGGAAGCGACCCCCTTTAGTACCGGGTGGTGGCACAAACCGGTACTAAGGTTCTTTAGTACCGGTTGGTGGCTCCAACCGGTACTAAAGGTGCGCTTGGGCAGGTGCGGTGCGGCAAGTTTAGTCCCACCTCGCTAGCCGAGGGGCGACCGACCGGGTTTATTAACCTCAGGCGGTCGCTCTCACGAGCTCCTCTCCAAAGCAGGCCCACTGGGTCTACGTGTTCTTTGCTGCCCTCAGGCCCACTTGGCCTTTATGGCCTACATCCTGGCCCAACAACAAAGTTGCGTTTCTAGTCAGATGCAGGCTGCCACGCGTAGTAGGTTGGCTTTTTTTTTCTTTATTTATTTTTGTGTTGTTTTTTTGGGGATTTAGAGTTTATTTTTTAATATTTTTGCTTTAGGTAAAAAAAATTAAAAAATTTCTGTTAGTGCCCGTAGTTTTCAAATTTGAATAGTTTAAATTTTGAATTATTTGAAATTAGTGTGAATCACTAGTTTGTGAATAATTTAACTTCAAAAATCAGTAAAGGAATGAAAGAATTTGTTTGCACTTAAAATTTCTTCGCGTTTCAAATGCCAAAACACATAACTACCCTAACTATTACAGAGATTCCCCTCCGGGTGTGAAACATGTAAGAAAGTGATGGTAGTGAAGCCGATCACATCCCAGATCTTTGGGTGTGAAACTTTTTCTTCAAGCGTGTGTCCCTTTGCGCCGTAACCATGGAAAATCTTCATCATTTAACGGGATGCTCGGGTCAATATTCACCTGTGAGTGGAGAAATTTCATCAAACTTTTCATAATCTTCCGAATTGTCTGCCTTGTCATCCACTCCCACGATGTTTCTCTTCCCGTAAAGAACTATGTGCCACTTTGGCTCATCGTATCGATGCATTCGCTTCCTTATCTTTTCTTTTCTTGGCTTGGTACACATGTCCTTCACATAGAAAACATGTGCCACATCATTGGCTAGGACAAATGGTTCTGGCGCATACGCAAGATTGTTGAGATCCACTGTTGTCATTCCGCATCATGGGTCTTCCGTTACCCCGCCTCGTGTCATATTGACCCATTTGCACCGAAACAAAGGGACCTTTAAACCACGTCGATAGTCAAGTTCCCATATGTCCTGTATATAACCATAATATGTTTCCTTTCCCGTCTTGGTTTCTGCATCAAAACGGACACCACTGTTTTGGTTGGTGCTCTTCTTATCTTGGGCGATCGTGTAAAATGTATTACCATTGATCTCGTACCCTTTGAAAGTCATTATATTCGAAGATGGTAACTGGGACAGCAAGTACAGGTCATCTTCAATAGAGGTGTCATGCATGGTACGTGTCTGCAACCAGCTGGCGTAACTCCTGGCTTGTTCATGTGTAATCCAGTCATCGATCCGCCCGGTGTTTGGAGCGTAGCAAATTCTTGTGTTCATCCATATACGGAGCCACCAAGGCGGAATTCTCAGAGAACTGTGTAGTGTGCTTCAGTGAGAGAATGTCCGTCCATACATATTATTTGTTCCTCCTAGCGTGCCTTTTCCATCCGGGCCGCCATTATGCCGCGATTCAGAACACCAATCGGCTTAAGGTCAGGAATAAAGTCAATACAAAACTCAATCACCTCCTCATTCTGATGGCCCTTGGAGATGCTTCCTTCCGCCTAGCACGGTTATGAACATATTTCTTTAAGACTCCCATGAACCTCTCAAAGGGAACATATTGTGTAGAAATACAGGACCCAAAACGTTAATCTCTTCAAGATAGGTGAACTAGGATGTGCGTCATGATGTTGAAGAAGGATGGTGGGAACACCAACTCGAAACTGACAAGACATTGCATCAAATCATTCTGTACCTTGGTATGATTTCTGGAGCGATTACCTTCCGAGAGATTGCATTGAGAAATGCACATAGCTTCACAATGGCTAATCGAACGTTTTCCGGTAGAAGCCCCCTCAATGCAACCGGAAGTAGTTGCGTCATAATCACGTGGCAGTCATGAGACTTTAGGTTCTGGAACTTTTTCTCTGCCATGTTTATTATTCCCTTTATATTCGATTTATAGCCGACGGTACCTTAATATCGAGCAGGCATTCAAAGAAGATTTCCTTCTCTTCTTTGGTAAGAGCGTAGCTTGCATGACCACGATATATGCCGCCTTCCCCGTGCATACGTTGCTGGTCCTCCGTGCCTCGTGTGTATCTTTTGTCTTCCCATACACGCCCAAGAAGCCAAGCAGGGTCACGCATAAGATTCTTCGTCACGTGCATCACGCCGATCATGGAGCGGACCTCTAGGTCTTTCCAATATGGCAGGTCCCAAAACATAGATTTCTTCTTCCACATGGGTGCGTGGCCCGTCGGCGTCCTTTGAAACAAAGTTGTCCGCCAGACCCTTTCCAAAGACCACCTTCAAATCCTTGACCATATCATGTACATCAGCACCAGTACGGTGGCGAGGCTTCATCCGGTGATCCGCCTCACCTTTGAAATGCTTGCCTTTCTTTTCTTACGGGATGCTTGCTCAGAAGGAATCGACAATGTCCTGTGTACACATTCTTCATACAACTATTCAAAGATATACCGTCGGTATCATCCAAACAAGTGCGTGCATCCGCGGTATCCCTTGTTTGTCCGTCTGAAAGGTTACCGAGAGCAGGCCAATCATTGATGGTCACGAACAGCAACGCCTTTAGGTCAAATTCTTCGCCCATGTGCTCATCCCACGCCGCACACCTGTTCCATTCCATAGTTGTAAGAGTTCTTCAACTAATGGCCTTAGGTACACATCAATGTCGTTGACGGGTTGCTTAGGGCCTTGGATGAGCACTGGCATCATAATGAACTTCCTCTTCATGCACAACCAAGGAGGAAGGTTATACAAACATAGAGTCACAGGCCAGGTGCTATGGTTGCTGCTCAGCTCCCCAAAAGGATTAATGCCATCTGCCCTTAGACCAAACCATACGCTCCTTGCGTCATCTGCAAACTCCTTCCCGTACTTTCTTTCGATTTTTCTCCACTGCGACCCATCAACTCGTACTCTCAACTTTCCGTCTTTCTTACGGTCTTCTCTGTGCCATCGCATCGCCTTGGCATGCTCTTTGTTTTGGAACAAACGTTTCAACCGTGGTATTATAGGAGAATACCACATCACCTTGGCAGGAATCTTCTTCTGGGCGCTCCCCTCGACATCACCATGCTCATCGCGGCTGATCTTATAGCGCAATGCACCACATACCGGCAAGCGTTCAAATCCTCGTACTCACCGCGGTAGAGGATGCAATCATTAGGGCATGCATGTATCTTCGCACCTCTAACCCTAGAGGGCGGACAGCCTTCTTTGCTTCAGACGTACTCTCGGGCAATTCGTTGTGCTTTGGAAGCATATCCTTTATCATTACCAGCAACTTTCCAAATCCCTTGTCGACATACACCATTCTCTGCCTTCCATTGCAGAAATTCCAAAGTGTGGTGCCCAGCTTTTCTTGTCACCCACGCAATTGGTACAACAATTTTTTGTGATCCTCTAACATGCGCTGCAACTTCTTCTCCAAATCACTTGCGCAGTTTTTCTTTGCATCGGCAATGGCCCGACCTAGATCATCAACGGGCTCATCTGATGCCTCTTCTTCAGCTTCTTCCCGCATTGCCGCCCAGCTTCTTCCTCGCATTACCGCTCAGCTTCTTCCCCATTGTTGTATCATCGTATTCAGGGAACCCATGGCCAGGATAGCTATCGTCGCCCTCTTCTTCTTCATTGTCTTCCATCATAACCCCTCTTTCTCCGTGCTTGGTCCAAACATTATAGTGGGGCATGAAACCGACTCAAACAGGTGGACGTGAATGGTTCTTGACGAGAGTAATTGCGACCATTCTTACAGCCAGCACATGGACAAGGCATAAAACCATCCGCCCACTTGTTTGCCTCAGCCATAAGCAGAAAAGTATGCACGCCCTCAACGAACTGGGAGAGCATCGATCATCGTGACATCCATTGCCGGCTCATCTTCATTACACAACACCGAATAGACCAAATTAATACAAGTTCATACATAAAGTTCATACAACACTTAAATGCAACAAACAAATAACTCTCTAGCTAAAGCATTTAAATGCAACAACAAATGCGATCAAGATCGCAACTAAGGTAACAATTGATCCAACAGCATAATGATACCAAGCCTCACTATCGATGGCATATTTTCTAATCTTTCTAATCTTCAAGCGCATTTTCTCCATCTTGATCTTGTGATCATCGACGACATCGGCAACATGCAACTCCAATTCCATATTCTCCCCCTTAATTCTTTTCAATTTTTCTTTCAAGTACTCGTTTTCTCTTTCAACTAAATTTAACCTCTCGACAATAGGGTCGGTTGGAATTTCCGGTTCACATACCTCCTAGATAAAAATATCTATGTCAACTTGATGGGCATAATTTGTCATAAACACGAAATGCAACCAATAGTTTTAAAAGAGAATATACCACATCCAAATCATAACAAGGACGAGGGCCGACGGGAACGGATATCAAAACCATGGCACTATGTATAACAAACAACGTACGGGTAAGATAATTATTATACGAGTAACTATATATCCAAATCACACAAACATCAATTTTTCTATAAAATTTCATGAACAAGAGGCTCACCACACGGTGGTGCAGATGGACGGGATCTAAAAGGGCGATCGACGGTGGTTACGACGGAGATTTAGAAGGCACTAAGTAAACCACACCTACATATGCAAACTAAGTGTTATTTTGACCTCAAATTGCATATAAATCAAATACTAGCACATATATATATATTTCCACCCAAATTACTAAGCTCACAAATTAATAACTATATAAACCAATGCAAGAGCTAATCTAGCAATGAGAGATGAAAGGACAAAGTTGCTAACCTTTGTGATCACTTGAATGGATGGGGGCCTTCAAATCTTGACAAATTTTGGGCAAAATGTGTGATGAGCTCGAGGGGAGAAGAGGAAGAACAGAGAGGAGAGGAGAGGGAAAGGGGAAGAACAGAGCGAGCTGGATTTAAGGGTTTATATGCAGGAGGACCTATAGTACCGGTTCGTGGCACGAACCGGTACTAAAGGTGTTGGAGGGGGCCCAGACTGACAACATCCTGCCACCACCCTCATTAGTACCGGTTCGTGGCACGAACCGGTGATAAAGGTTAGCCACGAACCGGTGCTAAAGGCTAGCCGTGGGAACCGGCACTAATGTATACATTTGTGCCGGCTCTAATACAAACCGGCACTAATGTGCTTCACGTTTGACCCTTTTCTTACTGGTGTGTATCTCAAGTCCTATGAGTAGGAATAGGAAAGGAGATGCCCTTTGATTCATATCATAGGATTTTTTTCATTGAGTCTAGACCAGTGTTTATTTTCCTATGAAATGTGGAGGATAGGAAGAATTCCTCCATAAGAATAGGATCCCATTCCTGCAAACAGAAATGTTCTAAAGAGAATTTTTCTATAGAAATCCTATGCTATGAAATTCCTACAAGATTCCTCTAAACCAAAGAAGGCCTAAAGCGCTTCAAAATATATTTAAATCAGGAAATAGTTGGAACATTTTATAATTCGGAATGAAAGGAGTATTTGTCGGTCTGTTGCGAGATAGCAAAACTGGGGTTTTCAGGAAGTTAATGATAGCTTCGCACACAACGTTTACGACATGTGGACGATGAATAGGATCTCACGTTCGTTATTTATAGAGGAATTTAATCTAACCGTGATTAGCTAGTGTCGCATGCATCGCCCAAAGAATCGTCGGCTGCATAGCACTGCTCTTTCAGTCTTAGCATTGCACTTCAAATCACACATTATTTCTCTTATTACATACCATTACTTTGGGTACAAATACAAGTAGTACTACATGTAACGTGCGTAAAAAAAAAATTTAGAACGAAGACGCATGATGCGTCCGGCTTTAAATTAATAAAGCCCACCGACAGGCAGCATCCAACGAAGTACAATACAGGAATGACAAACTAAAGGATAAACTGGCCGTAGCCCAAAGTACATAACATGCAACTGGCCTCCGCCTGGAAAGAAAGGGAAGAAACAAGTGGCTCAACAGGCAGCCAGACAACCAAAATAGCGCCAAGAGCAGCAATTCAGGTACGGGCTTCCACCTGGATCATGCAGATCCGCTCCATGGCTTCCAGCATCCGATCTGCATCACGCCGTTTCCTCAACGGAGTCCATGTATGTAGGAACACATGGCATTTGAAAATAATGTCAGCAAGATGTCAGCAGGATGGTTTGAAAATAACGTGCGTAAATTAACACCACAACTCCACAAGGCAGAACGCATACTCTTGCAGGCACAAACATCAAAACAAACGAGTAGGAAATTTACCACAATCGCAGGCCACAGAATGACGAGTTGAGGAGAGATGATCAGCACGCACATTTTGGAATCAAAATGCCAGCTCTTTGGTGGCCAACTCCTCGCTCTTCTCAAGCGCGCCCGCCTCCATCTTGGTGGAGAAGCTGCATGGCGGGCTGACCAGCGGCACCGCGCCCCGTGCGTGCGCGTCTCCGTTCTGCGGCCCACTGAGCTGCGCGTCGACGGCCTTACGGGCGACGATGACAGAGTTGATCACCTCACCTTCGGGGTGGTGCACGGCCAGCACCTCGAACCCGCCCCGCCTGATGTCCTCCGGGTCGACGATGGGGTACAGGAAGCCGCGCGCGCCGTGGGCGCTCCGCACGACCAGGGACGCCCCCTCCACCATGTGCGCGCCCAGGTGGGCTATCACCTTGGCCTTCTCCTCGGCCGCCATGCCGACGAGCGCGGCGAGGAAGACCACGTCGTACGCGCCGAGCTCCTGCGTGAGGTCGGCGACGTCCGCCGTGTGGAACTTCATGCGCGCGCCCACGCCGTCCTCGCTCGCGCCGAACAGCTTCCTGGCGCGCTCGTTGGCCGCGCCGCACAGGTCATAGTTGTCGAACTGCGCCTCGGGCAGGTGGTGCGCGGCGAGGACGAAGGAGCTGAACGGCAGCGGGCCGGAGCCGACGAAGGCGACGCGCGCCGGCGCGATGCCCGGCACGTGGCGCGCCAGGAGCTCGTACTCCAGCCTGCTGAGGTTGACGTAGTTACTGTAGTAGGGGAAGCGGCCGAGGTGGTCGAGCGGGTTGTCGAAGGTGGCGAGCAGGTCGGCGTAGTGCGCCTCGAGCTTCCCCTCGGCGGCGGAGCAGAGGCGGATGAGCGCCTCCCGCATCCTCTGGTGCTCCGGGCTGAGCTTCGCCACGTCGACGGGGCTCGGCGGGACGCACGCGGTGACGAGGTCAGTGAAGAGCCTGTCGACCTCGGGGGACGGGCTCAGCGACGGCAGCTCGGCGATGGCGGACTGGAGACCGACGATCTTTTCGATGAGAGCAGCGACCTCCTTGTTCTGGGCATCCATGTTATAATTGCTTCTTGGTGACCGGAAGAACTGGAAGCAGGAGAAAATGTGTGCCGCTGAATGCTAGAGCTGCTCGATGACTTTTGAAATGGATACATGGGCGTATATATAGCAGTGGCGAGACTTGTGCTGTTGTGCGCGATTTCACGCCGGCCTGCAGCCGAGGAAAAAGACGCTTTTGATTGGGCACGCTTCACGCATCCATGGCCAGGCGGGTTTCATGCCTCTCGTCAGACTTTTACGCGTTTGAAAGTACTCCATGAAGATTGCGTTCCTCCAGTTTGGGCCCCTCTGGGGAATCCGAAGATGGATCGGGACAGCATGGTTTATAAAATACCGATAACAGCTAAATTTCAGAAGTCGCTGAAATATATCCAAAATTTTGGAAAAGTTAAAATTCTTTGGAATTCTCAACTAACAAAATTCATTTAATTTGAATGGGTTTTGACTGAAACTGAATTTGGATTGAAATTAGTTAGAATATAGGCCAACAAATTGAGGTTATAAATATTTTAATACCAACTAAAATTTCAGAGAGTTTATTGATTTTTTTATTGGATGGCTCCATTGGGGATACACGGCCGCCTATGCTAAGAAACCAATTATAGGAGATAGCTCACCAGTGGTGTGCCCGTAGTGGCACACACCTCTGATAATATGTGAAGATATTTGTGGCGTGTGTCGGGTAGGGCACGTCACTGATAAGGGATTACCAGGTGTTGTCTTGGATTGGTAGGTAGCTTCGGAGTTATCTCGGATTATTAGGGTACGTCACTGATAAGGTATTACCGGGTGGTGTTTTGGATTAGTAGGTAGCTTCGGAGTTATCTCGGATTATCAGGGCACATCACTGATACTGACGAAGAGTTGGAGTAGTAGGTAGCTTCGGAGTTGTCTCGGATTAGTACGTAGCTTCAGAGTTGTCTCGGATCATCAGGGCACGTCACTGATATCCAAGAAGAGTTGGAGTAGTATGTAGCTTCAAAGTTGTCTCGGATTTTGAGTTGGATACCCACTCACCAATGTTTGTGTGTGATCTTTTATTGGAGTATCTCTTGGCATACTTGCATTTCTTCTGTATATCCTTATGTCTCTGATGCCGTCGTTCCTTTTCGTCATCCTTATTTAGTCTATATTTTCAAGGAGTTTGGTTTCTTCTTCTGGAAGGTCCTAAACAATCGAAGGCTAAATGTTAGGGTTTTCACAATTGTAGCAATACCTCTCATAATTGCTAGATCTTGAACCATCGTTTCTTGACCTTGAGTAGCTTTGATCTTTGCGCTTGAACTTGTTCTTGGAATAGTACTTGTTGAAGTTGCAGAACATGAAGCTAAGTTCCTCACTAGTGACCTTCACTTTTTCACTCGAAGAGTTGGGAGTGTCACTAGTGGCCTTGTAAGCACCACTACTAGATGATTGGCAATGGAGTTCCTGTTTATCCTTAAGATTTGTCTTATGACCTACAATCCTTCCAGTCACTCTGGTAGGCATGAGATCTTTGTAATTTGGCACCATTTGGATAAGAGTGCATATGGTGTCATACTTGCCACCTAATGCCCTTATAAGATCTTTGTCGGTGTCAAAACCGGCGGATCTCGGGTAGGGGGTCCCGAACTGTGCGTCTAAGGCTAATGGTAATAGGAGGCTGGGGACACGATGTTTACCTAGGTTCGGGCCCTCTCGATGGAGGTAATACCCTACTTCCTTCTTGATTGATCTTGATGATATGAGTATTATAAGAGTTGATCTACCACGAGATCGTAGAGGCTAACCCTAGAAGCTGGCCTATGATTATGATTGTTGTTGTCCTACGGACTAAACCTCTGGTTTATATAGACACCGAAGAGGGCTAGGGTTACACAAAGTCGGTTACAGAGAAGGAGATCTACATATCCGAATCGCCAAGCTTGCCTTCCACGCAAAGGAGAGTCCCATCCGGACACGGGATGAAGTCTTCAATCTTGTATCTTCATAGTCCAACAGTCCGGCCAAAGTATATAGTCCGGCTGTCCGAGGACCCCCTAATCCAGGAATCCCTCAGTAGCCCCTAAACCAGGCTTCCATGACGATGAGTCCGGCGCGCAGATTGTCTTCGGCATTGCAAGGCAGGTTCCATCTCCGAATACTCCAAGGTAGATTTTGAACACATGAATCGTGTCCGGCTCTGCAAAACAAATTGCACATACAACCGTAGGGAGCATAATTTCTCACGAATCTAATCTACTGACAATTTTCCATGACATCATGCCACGGTCCGGTCATTATTCGAAACGTTTTTTCCCAGCCTGCTACTGTACGTATTGCAAGGCGGTTTTATTGGCACATCTTGTCGAAGCAGAGATTGTGTCCCCTTATCACGGGATTCTCATCAATACGGGTGTGGGTAACCCGACTGCACCATCGATGCGGCGCTTGGGGAATAAGCGAATTTATAGGGCAAGTGGGGAGGCGCACAGTTACTACCGCCTCTATAAAGAGACAAGGACTCCTTTTTTTCACCCACGCCCTCTCCTGCCTCTGCTCATCCATTCTCATACGCCCGAGCTCAAACGCCCAAGCCCTCGCCTTCTTCGCAAAGTCATTCAAGCATGTCCAGAGAAGGAGGCAAGTGGATGGCCTCCTCCGTCACGGAGGAGGACATAACGAAGCTACAGGAGGTCGGATACCTGGTCGCAAATATTGGGCACAGGCTTCCGGCTGAGGGGTAGATCATCCCCACCCCGAAACCTCGGGAGAGGGTCGTGTTCCTCCCTCATTTCGTCCGCGGACTGGGATTTCCCCTCCACCCATTCGTGCGCGGGCTCATGTTTTACTATGGGCTCGATTTTCACGATCTGGCCCCCAAGTTCATCCTCAACATCTCGGCATTCATCGTCGTGTGCGAGGCTTTCCTCCGTATCCCGCCCCACTTCGGCCTATGGCTGAAGACCTTCAACGTGAAGCCAAAGGTGGTGGGCGGCTAGCAAGCGGAGTGCGGGGGCGCTATGTTGGGTAATATGCCCAACGTCGCTTGGCCCGAGGGCTCCTTTGTGGAGATAGTGAAGGGCTGGCAATCGGGGTGGTTCAACATCACCGAGCCCCGCAACGGCAACTGGGCAGTGGCCCCCAAATTTTGATCCGGCACCCCTATGTGGCTCACCTCCTGGAAAGAGAAGGGCTTAGCCTGGGGGTCTGCGAGGGAGCTGTCCGGTCTTCAGAACTGTGTCGGAACATGGTAAGCAAGAAGATCAAGCTCGTCAACATAGTACAAGTCATGCTCTTACGCCGGATCCTTCCGTGCCAACGACGGGTTTGCAATCTGTGGGAGTTCGACCTGGCCGAACACCAGACATTACGAGAGCTCTTCGGCACGACACACGAAGACGTCCGGAAATTGTTGTTCAAGGCCAACGAGGTCCCCCCACCCATAACCGAAGATCGCGGACTCAGCACCAAGCGCACCGCCAATCCGGTAAGTTCATGTGTTTCATAGGGCGCGCCTTTCATCCGCACATCTGGAGGAGGATCCTAAACTTTTCACACTGTTTCCGCAGGATTGGGTAGCGGTGG
This sequence comes from Aegilops bicornis, assembly GCA_021605145.1. Classification (NCBI taxonomy): domain Eukaryota; kingdom Viridiplantae; phylum Streptophyta; class Magnoliopsida; order Poales; family Poaceae; genus Aegilops; species Aegilops bicornis. Next base: position 220,115,133 of record CM038674.1, on the reverse strand, counting down.
CAGAGCGGATCGACTGCCCGGCTTCGTTACCAGAAGATCCGGAATCGGAGCTTCTAACGAAGATGTTGTTTCCGGCGCCTTATGAGGTGCTGGAGAAGAAGGCCAAGAAGGCGGCCACGGGGACCAGGAAAGGTCTCCGGCGCAGGGCCGTATTAGACTCGTCGTCCGAGGATGCCGAGGCTGATTCCTCCCACGAAGACGGGGAGGAAGAAGAAGAAATCCCCCCTCCCCGCACCCGGGAGGAGAAGAAGAGAAAAGCCGCCCCACAGGGGGAGGCTTGGACGCCTAAGAAGGGAAAGACATCCCTTCCGGACTACTCCACCACGGCCGCCTACAGTGACGAGGAGTGGTTGCCCAGGGACAAGCCCCTTGCGAAATCGTAAGTATCCGTACTTCATAGTACGTTTAATGCGTCTTAGCTTCATTGTTTGATATAACGCCAGACTCGCACATGCAGTCCAGCTAAGTCCCACCTTGAGGTATCCTCTTCGGATAGGTCCTTGAGCGAATCGGAGATAAATAGCTATTCACTCCCGACGGACACCTCCCCTCGGACCGTGGATGACACCAAGGTGTTGTCCCAGAGGATACCGGAACAGGGGGAGACGGTTCTGGAGACGCCCGAAGGCGAAATCCCAAACTCTGGGCACATGGGGGGAAAGACCCCCATGGATTCTACTGACGGGGGCCGCAACAAGTCTAGCCCCCAGCCGGATACTCCACCGGAACCTCCAATGGTTCCGGATTCAAGTAGGCAGCCCCTCGCTAAGGAGGGTGAGCCGCCTGTGCCGATGACCTCTATCCATCCAGAGGCATCGGACAATTTGTTGGAAGTTCTTCGTGGCGCTTCCATCGACGAAGAGCACCGTACTCTTATGAGTACGGTGATCGAGAAGGTTCGGTCCGCACAAAGCGGATTGACCGAAGCCTGCGCCAGCCGCCTAACAGGCTTTGAGGTAAGTAACAAAAGTTAAGAAAATACCACCTTATAGACAGTAGCCCCTGATACTTTGTTTGGTGTTCGGAAAGAAAAGCCAAATGGATGGTCAATTTTTATCCGCATGAGTCTAACAGAAAATGTCTATGTGAATAAGCAGGCGTCGCTGTTGGCCACTGTCGCCCGTACTGCGGAGGTCGCCGGACTGAAGCGGGACCTGGGGCGGGCCGAAGAAGAGCTCGGCCTCGTGAAGAGGCAGCTTGAGGAGAACAAAGGTAAGTGATACCCCGCCCGTGTGTCGTATAAAGGGAAAAATCATTGATGCTAACAAAAGCATAGTGAATTTTAGTAGGGGCTACGACCGAAGTGGCGGCCCTTAAGAAAGCGCTATCTGAGGCCAAAGACAAAGCGGCCAAGGAGCGCACCGAGCGTGAGAAACAGGAGGCTCGGGTTAATGTGGTGCAGCAAGAGCTCCAGGACTTCGGCAAAAAATTCGAGTCCTTGGAGCGTGACTTCAAGACGCAAGAGTCCGAGCTTGCGAAGGCCCTCCAGAGCGTGCGAGACGCCAAGGCCGAAGCCCAAAAGGCCCTCCAGGAGATTGAGGCTACCAAGAAGATAGCGGCAGGTAAATCATTCATTATGCAAAGCAAGCATGTGAAGGAGACTTTCCTTTTACTTACCTGAATTTGGAGCTCTCCAGGAGCGTTCGCAGATCTGCCACGCAGCATATCGGATGCCACGGAGTTCTACCGTGCCGAAGAAGGGAGCTCGATGGAGAAGTTGTTCTGGTCTTAATATGCTAGGACCGAACATCCGATGCCCTTGAGTGACCAGCTGAAGCAATTGGTCGAACTGCACAAGGCGGCTGAACTGGCCATGAAGGACTTCATAGTCCGGCTGTGGCCTGGCGAGCCCCTGCCCAATAGCTACTTCAGCCCTATAAAGCGGATGGTAAATGCCTATCCGCGGCTTTAATTTGTTAAGCGGCCCGTCTGCATTGAGGGTGCCCGCCGGGCCTTCGCCCGCGCGAAAGTGGACTGGGTGAAGATGGATGCTGAGAAGCTGGTGACGGAGGAACCGCCGGAGGGCAAGGCGCGTCGCCACCCCGAGAAGTACTATGACGATGTTATGAAGGGCACCAGCCTTGTAGCGGAGGAATATGCCAAGGATGTAATTTTTGAATGAATGTACTCATGTCATCCTGTAATACGAAAACGAGTTCGTGTGCTCTACATAATGCTTGTTGATTTAAAATATTACCTTCTGTGCGGCTATTTATAAAAATCTGAAAGTTGGCCAGTCGTCGGCTTCTGCCCCCCATGTTACTAGTACTGGGGTGTTCAGGATAAACCTAAACACTCTTTATCCAAATTTTTGGTCCTTTAAGGAGGTGTTTAGCACGACGAACAAGGCAATCAGACTATATAGCTTTATCACTCTCACTTAGCCATAGAAGTCTACAATTTTAAATTTTGGCGAAGCCCCTAGTATTCGGAAGGCTGAACTTGGGGCGCTATACACACCTAAATCAGACAAGGCCGATTCCTCGCCTGAAGCGGAAAGAATCTTTAAGGATTTGAGACCTCTCGAACAGCGACCAGCTCTCGCCGCATCATGGCAGTCATTTTTCGGCTTTCTCTACTGAGGTGCTCGTCCGGAACAACCGGGACACAATCGCAGTAGTTCTCCCTACGCTACCTTAGCCGATATAGTGGAACGTTAGGCACCAAAACAAGGGAACCGGGCAAACCCAACTATTGACCCAAGACATGATTCGGAGCTGATGCGTATAATGCTATAAGTTCGGGGTGCCGCACTGTTGAAAGTGTTCGGACTTTTCGAGCCATGTTATGGGGTACAATGAAGCCCCTCACGAACTGAACGTACAAAGGAGTACGGGTGCAATTTGTATTAAACAAGCAATCAAGGGAAAATACAAACAAAATGTAATAATAAGCTGATGTTGTATGTTGTTTCCCATTGTTATTTAAATAATAAGTCAAAGCGTATGTATACAAGTAATGAGATAAGAAAAAATAGGACTATTTGACATGTCCTAACCAAGGGCAGGATACGTGTGGGTACGTAAAACAGGTATAATGATTGTTAACAAAGACCACCTGGGTATTCCCTTGTACGTCAAAGCCTCTTACCTCCTTGGTGTTTCCTTCCCGTGATGAGTCCGATAATCAGGCCATCTGAAAGGGTTTCCCGAAAGTAGGGTCCTAAAAGAAAGAAAATGATGAAGGTATACGGGTCCTGTGGTCGATCCGCATTGTGGACCGCGTCGTAGCCGTGCCTCCGCCTATGCCCATGGTATTTTGAGTGCGTAATTATGTACATGCGGCGCAAATTTCGCCACTTGACTGGGACTAGGACGGAGGCCGAATTGCTAGTCGAGCTCTGGGTGTGCCGGACGATCCTGTTGCAGAGTACTCTGGACTCGCTTGACGGTGTCCGGGGGTTTTATCGCCGAGTTGGCGGTGTGCCTAAGAAGGTTGCTTTGTACTTCTGCTGCGAGGGCCGCAGTGTGCTCCTCTGTATGGAGTGAGCGGTCTGTGATTCCATTGACTGTTATAACCCCGCGAGGTCCTGGCATCTTGAGCTTGAGGTATGCATAGTGTGGTACCGCATTGAATCGAGCAAATGTGGTTAGTCCTAGTAGTGCATGATAGCTACTATGGAAGGGGACGATATCGAATATTAACTCCTCGTTTCGGAAGTTATCCGGAGATCCGAAGACCACTTCCAGTGTTATTGAGCCCGTACAACAGGCCTCCACACCTGGGATTACACCCTTAATGGTGGTTTGGGTGGGCTTGATCCTTGAGGGATCGATGCCCATTTTGCGCACTGTGTCCTGATAAAGCAGGTTCAGGCTGCTGCCACCGTCCATGAGGACTCGCGTGAGATGGAATCCGTCAATGATGGGGTCGAGGACCAATGCGGCTGAACCGCCATGATGGATACTGGTAGGGTGGTCCCTGCGATCGAAGGTGATCGGACAAGATGACCATGGGTTGAAATTTGGGGCGACTGGCTCCATCGCATAGACGTCTTTTAGTGCACGCTTCCATTCCCGCTTGGGAATGTGGGTGGCGTAGATCATGTTTACCGTTTTCACTCGGCGAGGAAATTTCTTCTGTCCCCTTGTGTTCGGACGCCAGGGCTCCTCGTCGTCATCGCTATGAAGCCCCTTTTCCTTGTTTTCGGCATTCAGTTTGCCGGCCTGTTTAAACACCCAGCATTCTCCGTTGGTGTGGTCGGCTGGTTTATCAGGGGTGTCGTGAATTTAACACGAGCGGTCGAGTATGTGGTCCAGACTGGACGAACCCGGATTGTTTCTTATAAATGGCTTTTTCCGTTGACCGGACTTGGAGCCACTGAATCCGGCATTGACTGCCGTGTCTTCGGCGTTGTCACCATTGTTCCGATGCTTATGTCTGTTGCGTCGTGGCTTGCCATTGCTATCTCGAGCATCTGAAGTGCCAGGATTTCTTGGTGTGATGTTACTACAAGCCAGCCAGCTGTCCTCGCCTGCACAAAAGCGGGTCATGAGTGTCGTGAGGGCTGCCATGGACTTCAGCTTCTGTCGGTGTACTAGAGTAGGGGTACCCTAGTATCCCGAACTCGTGCACGGACAGTCGCAGCACCCCGCGGCAGGGCTGGCCTGGTGACCGCCAAGATCCTCAGCGGCTCCTTTTGGAGCCACTCAAGAACAAAGTAGTCAAGGCCCCGGCAAGAGGAGCTTGCCGGGAAGGCCACTCAGGGCACAAAGGAAACAAGACCCCGGCAAGAGGAGCTTGCCGGGAAGGCTTGGTGAGCGACAAGCTCCCGAGCGCGACAAGAACCTTACCGCGGCAAGGCGCTCGCCGCGGCAAGTGACCTCTCTTCATCTCCGCTCCAGCTCATCCGCCAACGTGTCGCCATGGGGCTTTCCCAGACACGCGTGTCGATGGGCTGTGCAGCCAGCGGGGAGCGGCGATAAGCGGCGCTGACAAGCTGCCATCGTGGCAAACGGAGGCGCACTTGACGGTCCCTGTTGTACTGTTCAGGCGACAGGGACGGACATTTATGACTCTTGTCCCTTGCCGTCAGAGTTAGGTATAGATCACTGTACACTGTACAAAGCGGTGTACCAACCTCTATTTTTACTATTTTACCCTAGTCTACTTGCCACCTGTGGTGACCCCTTGTACCTATAAAAGGAGGCCCAAGTGCAACGTAGAAAGGGTTCGGTTCGGTTCGGTTCGGTTCGGTTCGGTTCGGCTCCAGTTCAGTTCACTCGACCCATTCGATACACACACACACTCAAGCTAGGTTTTGTAGCCCTCTTTGCTCCCTAGCAAGAACTCAAATAATCAACCAAGTAGCAGTAGGAGTATTATCTCTCCGGAGAGCTTCGAAGCTGGGTAAATCTGCTCGTGTGCATCGCTTCGATCCGCTCTTCGTGCAATCTCCCCCCCCCTCCGAACCACAAGGGACCCGGTCCCATAGGTGTTCGTGGGCCACGATCAGCTTCCCCGACATCTCTGGCGCGCCAGGTAGGGGGCGTCGAGACTGTGTGAACCTGATCCAGCGGTCACACGAGCAACTTCATCATCATCTTCATCAACATGGCGCCGAAGAAGAAGTCTTCGGCAGCAGCAGAGCCGTCCGCGTCGAACCCACCACCACCGGAGCTGATGGGTGGTGGGGAAAACGCTGGCGGAGGAACGGGCGTCGTCGAGAGAGCCCACAACACCGCCAGGTCCAAAGACAAGGCGGCGCAGGCGTCGGCGTCCGAGTCCGCACCGCGTCCTTCTCGGGGAGGCGCTGGGACCGACAGCGTCATGATGCTCGCAGCACCATACGCTCGTTGGATCAAGGCCAAGCTGGAGGATCCCGAGGCCCTCGAGACCCGCATGCACACCAAAGCATGTTGCAGACGAGCGAGTATTTGTCGCTGAGCGGGATGCTGCTCCTCCTAACTTGGTTAGGAGTCCGAGCACATCCCGTTCCTCGCTCCGTACGCCGTTGCCACCCACCACTCCAGCAGAAGCCTTGGCGAGAGCTCAGCTACTTTTAGACTACCCTCCAACGGCTGACAAGGTCGACGAATGGAGGGCCACAATTCAGAGTCTCATTGGCTTTGCTAACGGAGACATTCCGCGGCAACCAACTGCGTCCTTGCCGCGGTGAGGCGACAAGGAACGAGCCGGTGGCGACGAGACCTGTGGGGGTGACACCACCATGCACTCCCCTTCCCGAAGGCCAAGATCACCAGCTCCTCGAATCCACATCGACAGCGACCCCACCGCGTCGTCGGATCCACGAGCTCGCCGTGATCAGCGCCAAGTTCTTAAAGAACGACAAGAAGAAGACGCTCGAACCCGCATCGAGCGCCGAAGAGAAGCGCGGCGTCAATCCGACCTGCGCGCTGGGCCCACTGTCGATATGCATGCGCCAGGGGAACCAGGCAACTTGCCGTACGCGGTAGGTTGCCCTGCGTTCACTCGTGAGCTGCGGCATGTCCAGTGGCCCGACAAGAAAAACTTCAAGCCAGATGTGCCAGAGAAGTATGATGGCAGGACACACCCATCGGAATTCCTCAGCATCTACACCATCGCGGTGCAGGCTGCGGGGGGGCGAGACGACAAGATTCTTGCCAACTACTTCCCTCTGATGCTCAAGCCAAATGTCAGATCTTGGCTCATGCACTTGCCGGACAGTTCCATATCCTCCTGGGCAGATCTGTGCCATCAGTTTGTTGGCGCCTTCACAGCGTGACCACAAGCCTCATGGCCGGAGAGTGACCTTCACCTGCTTGCCCGAAAGGAAGGAGAGTCCCTGCGCAAGTTCATCCAGAGATTCAGTCGTGTGCACTACAACATCCCAGACGTCCACCCTGCCACGGTGATCAGCGCGTTCCATCAGAATGTGCGGAACCGCAGGATGAGGGAGGAAATGGCGATGTGCAAAGTAAAAGACGTCAGTGAGCTCTACGCCCTGGCCGACAAGTGTGCACGCACTGAGGAGGGAAGAAGACTCCTAGGAGAAAATGTGGGAGCGGAATCTGACAGTGAGGAGACCGCCCCGGCAAGGAAGAACCAGCGGCGGAACAACAGAAGGAAGAAAAACAAAGAAGTACTTGTTATCGAGCAGTCCGGCAACGGAGGTGGCGCCGGCAAGGCTAAGGCTGGCGACTCCGGCAAGGAGGTTGCCGCTGACACCAATCCCCAAGCTGTGGCGGCCGCCGACAAGTAGGACAACTCCAACAAGCAAGATCTTGCAAGATTCACCGCACTAAGGGCCACGACCTCCGTAGCTGCAAGAAAGTCGAGCAGCTTGTTGAACTGCAGAAGGCGTAATACGAAGTAGACAAGGAGAAGGCCCAGGAAGGTGCAGGTGCAGCTAGCAAGAAGAGACCCGGCCGGGGAGGACGCCGCGGCAAGGCCAAGCAGCGGCAAGGAGACAGACCTCCCCGCGGCCGCGACAAGGACGAAGACGAAGATGACGATGAAGATATGGAAGATGATGAAGCTGATGAGCAGGAGTTTCAGAAGGCAACAGAGGTCCTCTGCGTTGATGGTGGTGCTTCTCTGCATACCTCGCACCGCCAACTCAAACAGTGGATGCGAGAATTTAATGCCGTAGAACCATCCGTGGAGTCACGCAGGCCTCTGAAGTGGTCCAGCACGCCCATTGTCTTTGACATTGAGGACCACCCTGATCGCATAACTGCGGTCGGGTGCTTGCTGATGTTGGTCTCACCAACCATCCGCAACCTCAAGGTCACAAATATGTTGGTTGACGGCGGGGCTGGCCTGAACCTGATCTCCTCTGCAGTGGTCCAGAAGCTTCAAATCCCTGACAGCGAGCTCGAAGAGACTGGTACTTTCCAAGGAAACAACCCAGGAAGGAGCAAGCCCAAAGGGAAGATCACGTTGCCGGTAACATTCAGAACTGAGAGGGTCACGTTTGACGTTGCCGATTTCCCATTGCCCTACAATGGCATACTTGGCCGTCCAGCACTTGCCAAGTTCATGGCCGCCTCTCATTATGCTTACAACTTACTCAAGATGCCCGGCCCGATAAGCGTCATTTCTGTCCATGGAGACAAGAAGGACGCGCTTATCTGCGCCGACAAGATTTACCGGGATGCAGCAGCTGCGACAGATGGCAAATCACTTTCCGCTGAAGCTCCCGGGGGGAAGAAGACCACGAAGTCCGGCAAGAGCTCTGATGCCCACTCCGGCAAGCGCACCTCTTCGGAGTGCTGCGCTACCGTTGAGGACGCACCATCGAGCTCCACTGGCAAGTGCAAGAAGAAGATGGCGGCTCCGTCGAAGACCAAGAGGGTGCCCGCCAAGGAGGACGGCACTGGTGGAACCTTCACTATCAGTGCCACGCTTGACCCTAAATAGGAAGGCGAGCTCGTTGCTTTCCTGCGGGCGAATGTCGATGTGTTTGCATGGCAACCATCTGACATCCCCGGTGTTCCCAGGAAAGTAATTGAGCACCACCTAGCTGTCTGTCCCCACGCCGAGGCCCGTCAAGCAAAAAAGTCGTGAAGCAGGCAAGGAGCGCCAAGAATTCATTGCGTAAGAGATTAAGAAGTTGGAAGCAGCAGGCCTTGTCGAGGAGTCCTCCATCCCACGTGGTTGGCCAATCCGGTAGTTATCGCATAAGGCAAATGGGAAATGGAGACTTTGTATTGACTTTTCTGAGATGTTAATAAAGCTTGTCCCAAAGACCCATTTCCCTTGCCGCCAGACGACCAGATTGTTGACTCCACGGCTGGATGTGATCTGCTTTCATTTCTTGATGCATATTCAGGATATCATCAGATCTTCATGGCGTAAGAGGATGAAGAGAAAACCGCATTCATTACACCATGTGGCACGTCTTTGCTTCATACGGATGCCTTTCGGTTTGAAGAATGCTGGTTCAACCTTTGCAAGAGTAGTCCATGATGCCTTTGAGCCACAGATACACAGAAATGTAGAAGCCTACATGGATGACATAGTGGTCAAGAGCAAGGACAAAGCAACTCTAGTTCAAGATTTGGATGAGACTTTTGCAAATCTGCGCCAAGATCAACCTCAAGCTCAACCCCGAGAAGTGCGTGTTTGGAGTCCCTTCCGCAAGCTTCTCGTGTTCTTTGTGTCTCAGCGGGAATTGAAGCCAATCCCGACAAGATCAAGGCCATTGAGCAGATTGAAGCACCAAAGCGCGTCAAGGATGTAAGAAGGCTTGCCGGTTGCATGGCTGCTCTCAAAGAGGTTTATCTCTAAGTCCGCTGAGCGCTACCTGCCATTTTCAAGATTTTGAAAAAGGCAGGTCCAATGAAATGGACTCCCTGAAGCGGAGGGCTGCCAAGCAGACTTGAAGAGATACCTGTCCTCCACTCCAATACTTGTCGCACCTAGGCCACAAGAGAAGTTGCTGCTGTATATAGCGGCAACCAATCAAGTGGTTAGTGCTGCGTTAGTAGCGGAGAGGGAGGCAGATGATGAGCCGGCAATCGAGGCAGGTTCATCCAGCGACAAGCAGGGGTCTTCGCCGTCAAGCTCTGGTCCCGACAAGGACGGATCTGCACAGAATTGCGAGAAGATTCAGAAAAGGATGGTGCAGCGCCCAGTCTACTTTGTCAGTTCCCTTCTGCAGGGGGCTAGATCAAGGTACTGCAAAGTGCGAAGCTGCCGGCCTCCTCATGGCCTCGAGAAAGCTGCGCCATTACTTCCAAGCACATGAGATAACTTTTGTCACTCGCTTTCGCTGAAAAGGATATTGCAAAATCCGTATAACAGGCAGGATTGTCGAGTGGGCACTTTGGAATTGTCAAGCTTTGGCCTCAAGTTTGAAAGCACTTCAACTATCCAAAGCGAGCATTGGCAGAATTCATAGCAGAGTGGACGCCAACACAAGATGAAGAAATTCCGTAAACGAGCATCCCGTCAAGGAGGCAAATAAAGAGTGGCTGATGTACTTTGATGGTGCCTTCTCGCTGCAAGCGCCCGGTGGCGTCTTTGCTTATCGCACCCACCGGGGAGCACCTCAAATACATAGTCCAGATGCACTTTCCCAAGGAACAAGCAACAAACAATACTGCAGAGTATGAAGGTTTGCTTGCCGGTCTCAGGATCGCGGTGGACCTTGGGATCAAGAAGCTCATTGTCAGGGGTCACTCGCAACTTGTCGTCCGCCAAGTAAATAAAGATTATCAGAGTCCGTTGATGGAAGCCTACGTCGATGAAGTGAGGAAGCTAGAAGAGCATTTTGAAGGCCTACAAATGGAACATGTTCCAAGAGCTCAGAATGATATTGCTAATGGCCTGTCAAAGTGTGCCGCACTCAAGTTACCCGTGGAACCAGGAATTTTTGTGCTCAAGCTAACTCAACCAACCGTAACACCATCAACTGGGCAGAGCAAGAAGATGAAGTTGGTTTCCGGTGACTACTTTCCGGCAGAGCTCCCTGAAGCCGCCGCCAAAAAGGTCCCCAAAATCAACGCAAAAATCGCTGAGGAAGCGATCTGCTCCGACAAGCCTCAAGGTTTGTTTCGTTGAAGCAGACGCTCCCAACAAGTTTTGCTCCGGCAAGCTTGCCGGGGATCATCAAGCTCCGGCCGAGCCACTGGTCCTTGCCATAGAAGCTGATGTTCCCGCAATGGTAGATGAGCCTTTAGTCCTTGTTGTCGAGCCACAGGCTCCAGCATGGGTGCAACAGATCGTCCATTTCCTTCAGACAGGAGAACTTCCCGAAGAGCAAGAAGAAGCGGAAAGAGTAGCCCGGCAGTCAAGTATGTACCAGTTTGTCGACAACATCCTGTACAGAAGAAGACTCAACGGTGTGAAATTGAAGTGTATTTGCCGGGAAGATGGACAGAAGCTGTTGGAAGTGATACACGGAGGCATATGTGGTCACCACATTGGCGCAAGAGCACTTGCCGGCAAAGCTTTCCGGCAAGGTTTCTTCTGGCCAGAAGCCCTCCAGGATGCAACTGCACAAGTAACCAAGTGTGAAGCGTGCCAATTCCATTCCAAACAGATACACCAACCAGCTCAAGCTCTCCAAACGATCCCTTTATCCTGGCCCTTTTCGGTCTGGGGGCTCGACATCCTCGGCCCCTTCCCCCGAGCTGTCGGGGGCTTTGAGTACTTGTATGTCGCGATCGACAAGTTCACAAAGTGGCCGGAAGTGGAAGCAGTGAGGAAGGTGACAGCACAGTCAGCAGTCAAGTTCTTCAGGTCAATTGTTTGCCGTTTTGGGATACCTAACCGGATCATCACCGACAACGGCACACAATTCACGAGCCGCACCTTCATGCAGTACGCCCAAGATCTTGGCGCCAAGATCTGCTTTGCTTCTGTTGCTCATCCGAGAAGCAACGGTCAAGCAGAGAGAGCAAACGCTGAAGTGCTGCGGGGACTCAAGACCAGAACTTTCGACAGGCTGCGCAAGTGCGGAAGAAACTGGATCAAGGAGCTGCCGGTGGTTCTTTGGTAGATCAGGACGACGCCAAATCGAGCCACTGGCCAGACACCTTTCGCTCTAGTCTATGGAGCAGAGGCAGTTCTCCCCACGGAACTCGTATACGGGTCACCTCGAGTGCTCGCTTATGATGAGCTTGAGCAAGAGCAGCTGCGACAAGATGACGCGCTGCTCCTCGAGGAGGATCGTCTTCAGGCTGCTGTACGAGCTGCTCGTTACCAGCAAGCTTTGCGCCGCTACCATAGCTGCAAAGTTAATGCCAGAAGCTTCGAGGAAGGCGACCTTGTTCTTCGGCGCGTTCAATCCGCCAAGAATTCCAACAAGTTGATGCCGAAGTGGGAAGGCCCTTATCGGGTGAAACGAGTCACTAGGCCCGGCGTTGTCCGCCTTGAGACCGAAGATGGCGTTCCGGTGAGCAATTCCTGGAATATAGAGCATCTTCGCAAGGTTTACCCATAAGGCGCGGTTGCCGGAACCTGCGTTCAACCACCCTTTTGTACAAGTCTTGCTGCTGTTGCATGTAATCCTTTGTACAAAGCCGGGCGCAGACCCAGCATCGATCAAGAAGCCTATGTGTTGCGCACAACTTGTCAAGACATGCTTTCATAATCTTATATGCATGTGTTATCTAACATTTTGTGCAGCATTCACACCCGGTAAGCGATAACGAGCCACTAGGCTCCATAACTTTATTTTCTCTTCTTTCTTCTCAAAAGAGGGAAAGGTTCATCCACCCACAAGTTAACCGGGGGGGGGGGGGAAGGAGAAGATAAGGATGTGGGCCACCAAGTGTCGCTCGAGGAAGTATCACCTTGCCGGGAAGCAAACAACAGAAAAGCTAAGTTGCTAAGTTTAAACAATAAGTTTTTTAACTTTCAAGTTATCTTACTCGAACGATAGTACTTTGTATGGAAAACCCGTGCGCGGAGGAACCAACTCGCGGCTAGCTTGCGCCCTTATGTTGTTTCGAGTCCGCTCAACGACTTAAGCGTGCTGCAACTAGTTACGACAAGGTTGCTTGTCGGAGGCAGCATCGCCAAAGAGGCTCGACATTCCGCAATCGGCCATGCAAAGGTGTTTGCACCGACAAGTCCCCTAAAAGCGTAGGGCATAAACATACAAGGGAAGAAATCGAGTAAAGGAAATAACATTGCATTCGATTGCCTAAGATAGTGTATATTACAAAATGATTTGTCGCGGATCTAATGAGTTGTTCTAAACACGATCTGCAGCGACAAAGGAAAGATAAAATTTGGCGGCCTAGTCCACGCGGTCGCCATCAACCCTCTTCACTTTGCTCACCCTGTCCACGATGGGTGCGACAAGGGCTTTGAGCGCTTCAACGTCAGCACTTGGCGGCAGGGACTTGAGGACATTGGTGAAGTTGACGCCTGGGTTGCGGAAGGCCACCTTCATCAACACCTTCTGGAGGGCCTCGGCACAGACTTGGCGCGACTCCTCAGCTAGCTGCTTTGGGATCCCCTCCCGGAGCCGCTGGAGACCCGTCAACACGCCCTTGAAGAATAGGCTGAGCTTGGCGCTAGGTTGGAGGTTCTCGTCGGTGGAGTACCCAAGATCCACCATCCCCAGCTCCATCAGCTCAGTGTGGATGGCGGCGGCAGTGTCCACAAGACCTTCCGTCCAGTGCATTATGCTGTCCCTGAGATTATTCTGGGCGGTCACAAAGATTCGACAAAGCAGCTCCTCGTTGGCCTTGATCTTCTCCAACAGGCCCGCTTCCCGCTCCTTGGCGCCGTCCAACGTCTCCGTCAAGGTGGTCAGTTTCAGCTCCAGATCCGCCTTGGAGTCCTTGGCGGCGTCGATCTCCTTGATCTTCTCAGCGAGACGACCCTGCAACTCACCAAGAGTGTAGGCGTCCTTCTCGCGCTCATGCTTTAGCGCGGCGACCTCTTCGCCGCTCTTTTGGAGGGTGGCCTCCAGCTGGGTCACCCTCGTCTCTAATTCCTTCTTGGCGGCCTCGGCGGCCGCGGCAGCGTCCTTTGCCTCCTTGAGTGCTCCGCCAATTGATTCCTCGCGCGCGGCAAGATCTTCCTCATAGCTGTCGAGGTTGATCTTCCGCTGCGCCAGTTCACCTTCTTGCGCAGAGAGCTTCTCACCGGCAAGCCTTTGCTGCTCCTCGACCTCGGCCTTCTCCAAGATGAAGGCCGTGCGCTCCTCAGCAAGCTGCTCCCGCGCTTCTGCTATGTCCCGGAGAGTTTCCTTGTTGGCACGCCGGAGCTCTTCTGCGCGTTTCTCCATGTCAGCTCCCGCCCTCGCGACAAGCGCCTCCCTGGACTCCAATTTGGCTTGGCGGGCGCGGTATTGCGACAGCAGCCTCTTCAGTAGCTGCTCCTCCTTAGGCTCGCCGCTGCTGCTGCTTGGAGCGTTAACCAGCGACAGCCCGGCGGAGGCGAGCAGTTCCGCGTCGAAGGTCTCCCCTTCGGCAGGTGCCCTGGAGCTTGACGCCCACGGAAGCTTGATGAAGACACCTTCACCGGCCTTCAGATAGGCGTCGGGCTGGGGCTCTTCAGAGTCTGGTGCGGCCTTGGTGGCGGGGGGATCGGCGGTCGGTGCAGCGCCTGGCGCTCCTGCGGCCTCAGGGCCGTCAGTACGATCACCGGACCCCTCCCCAGCCTCTGCGCCGGTAGCCTTGGCGGCCTCCTCATTGGCCGGACCTGTCGGCGCCTGGCCTCCTCCTCCATGTTGGCGGCGTCGTCATTGTTGCCATGGCGTCCTCCTCGCCGGCAACCTCAGTCTCCATCGGCCCTCCGGCAGATGGATCTGATGATCAGAAAAAGAAAAGAACAAGTCAAACAAACGTTCGAAGAGAAGAACAGAAGAAAACAAGACCCAAGGGAAATTTTCAAGTAAGAAGATTACCTGCAATGGGATCGGTAGCCGCGGTCTCCACCACCGGAGGGTCGTCGGCGCTGCCCCTTGTCAGAGAAGCTCCCCTTGCCGGAGAGGCCTCCCTTGCCAGAGAGCGCTCCCTTGGAGGAGAGCTCTCCCTCGGTGGCGTAGTTGAAGCAAGCAGAACTTCAGGAGTGACTTCCGGGGCCTCCTGATGAGGCTGCTCTGCTCCTACATAATTCAACAAGTCAGATATCAGTAAGGAAGGAGTACCCAAGCACACCGAACCGTAAGAGATGACCCAAACACATACGCCGGGGGCTGTGCTGGGGGCTGCTCTGTTTAAGGGTTGCCGGATCCGGCAAGGGAGTCTCAGACCTGTCTCCTGTCGCCACAGGGGAATCGTCTTCGACGACGACCACCGGAGTCTTGGCCCTTTTCGACGCCCTCTGAGCTAGCGTCCTGAAGAAGGAAAGAGCTCAGAATGAAGCAAGTCAGATACAAGACGAAGCAGTAAATTGAAGAATTACGATTAGCAGCAACAAGAACTTACTCTTCCTCTTCTTCCTCGGAGCTGAGAGCGGAGAAGTCAAATTCCGCTCCAGAGCGACGAGCTGGAGGAGTAGGCTCCCTCGGGCGCTTGGCGGGGACCGTGGCTCCAGAAGGCCCCGCTCCCGTTGCTGTGGCGGCAGGAGGCGCTCCCGCGGCAACAGTGCTTGCCGCGGTGGAGCGCGTCGGGCGGCGAGGCGGCTGTTGAGCCGTCTGCCGCCCCGCCACTTCTCCGGTCTTGCGGAGGCGTCTCCTTGGCGGGGCCGCGGGCTCTTCCTGCGGCAAGCTGCTTGACGGCGGAAGGGAGGCGCCCCCGGCAGGCTCTTCCGGATCGGCGTCGGGCTCGGCCTGCTCCTCCTCACCGGCGAGCTCTTCTCGGTCGGCAAGGCTTGCCGCCTCGGCTGTTTCCGCCTCCTCGACGGTAAACCCAAACACGCCGGCGGCGGCAGCTTCTGCCGCCTCCTCCAACCTTGTGGCGATGCGCGCCATCTCCTGCTCGGTGGTGTCGCGGGTGAGCCGTTTCTGCTCGTCGGCACGGATCGGCACTTCCGCCAAGTTGTCGAAGAACTGCTGCACGACGTCGTCGGCGGGCTCCTGCCAAGTTGGAACGATTCCATGGGAATCGCACAACGGCATCATCGCGCGGATGCTGTCAAGCGACGAGTTGTTGCACAAGGGCACGACTCCCCTCGGCAACATGAACCACTCGGGGTGATCTGCATCAGGCTTGAACAGCTCCCGCAGCATGCCGTCCAGCTCCAAGACAGTAAAGTTCCAGTTCAAACCCGGGCGCAGCCTCATGATGTCCGCCGCGTTTTGGAATTCCCAAGCAGGCCTCCTCCTCTCCTGCAAGGGCGCAATGCGGCGGCGAAGGAAGTCCGTGCCAACAGCTCCTACGGTAAGCCCTGCTTGCCGGAGGCGCAAAATCCTAGTCACGGCAATCTTCAACTTGTCGTCTTCCGGCGCCAAGTTGCTCCAATCATTGCCGCGCACTATGGGAGTTTGGCGCAGGGCGGTGAAAGGCTGTGGCTCCTCCTCTAAGATCCAACACCAGTCAGCTCTCCACTCCTCCCACTTGCTGCGCAGTTCTCCGTCAAGATATGCTTCCTTCTTGCCGATCCACGGAGACCCATGCAATCCCTCCTAAGCGGCTCTCCTCTCTCTCGCTGGGCATGAAGTAATGGCGGAAGAGTGCTACATTTGGGTGGACCCGACAAAGTTCTCGCAGAGGTGTGCGAAACGGCCAAGGTGAGGGACGACGTTGGGGTGAAATCAAGGAGGCGGAGGCCATATGTGTTCATGACATCACAAAAGAATTCAGAAAAGGCGGGCAGAGCCCTTGATGGAAGAAAAGCGCGAAGAAAGGGTACCCGATGGAAACTTTCTCGGATGTGGCGGCGGAGATGACTCTCGTGCGCGGGTGCGCCCGTGTCTCCGTCGACCAGAAAAGGTAATACAGCTCCCGCAGCTCCTTCCTGTCAAGCAGGGGATTGAAGAGGGCCCGCTCCTTCCGCAGCGCCGCGAGCCGCTGCGCCTCGGCCGATTTCACCCCTTTGCCCTTGTCAGCTTTCGGAGGCATGGCGGAGGTGGTGGAGGAGGTCGACGGCGTTGATAGTGCCGGTGGCAATGGGGAAGGGGCGGAGCGTCGCTCTCTTTGGGCTCGAGAAGAAGGGGGGGGGAGCGGCGGAGGTTTCTGATGTGACAGCAATGGCAAGTGGGCGTCCTGCCCCTGTTCCCCCTGCTTATAAAGGGGGAGAGGGGACGGGCGTTCCGGTTTTCCCATTAAAGAAAGCCCCCACGATCTCTCCCACGACGCCACATCCGGAACGTGCCGTTCGTGGGGGACGTGGTGGGTCCGGCGAATAATCCGCTCCAGGCCGCGCATGCCCTGCAGTAATCGCTTTTTTGGGCCTGGCCCAACAGAGCTTGGCGCCGTGTGTGGCCCAGGCCCGGGGGCTCCTGTCGGTGTACTAGAGTAGGGGTACCCTAGTATCCCGAACTCGTGCACGGACAGTCGCAGCACCCCGCGGCAGGGCTGGCCTGGTGACCGCCAAGATCCTCAGCGGCTCCTTTGGAGCCACTCAAGAACAAAGTAATCAAGGCCCCGGCAAGAGGAGCTTGCCGGGAAGGCCACTCAGGGCACAAAGGAAACAAGACCCCGGCAAGAGGAGCTTGCCGGGAAGGCTTGGTGAGCGACAAGCTCCCGAGCGCGACAAGAACCTTGCCACAGCAAGGCGCTCGCCGCGGCAAGTGACCTCTCTTCATCTCCGCTCCAGCTCATCCGCCAACGTGTCGCCATGGGGCTTTCCCAGACACGCGTGTCGATGGGCTGTGCAGCCAGCGGGGAGCGGCGATAAGCGGCGCTGGCAAGCTGCCATCGTGGCAAACGGAGGCGCACTTGATGGTCCCTGTTGCACTGTTCAGGCTACAGGGAGGGACATTTATGACTCTTGTCCCTTGCCGTCAGAGTTAGGTATAGATCATCAGACACCTTTGTACAAAGCGGTGTACCAACCTCTGTTTTTACTATTTTACCCTAGTCTACTTGCCACCTGTGGTGACCCCTTGTACCTATAAAAGGAGGCCCAAGTGCAACGTAGAAAGGGTTCGGTTCGGTTCGGTTCGGTTCGGCTCCGGTTCAGTTCACTCGACCCATTCGATACACACACACACTCATGCTAGGTTTTGTAGCCCTATTCGCTCCCTAGGAAGAACTCAAATAATCAACCAAGCAGCAGTAGGAGTATTATCTCTCCGGAGAGCTCCGAAGCTGGGTCAATCTGCTCGTGTGCATCGCTTCGATCCGCTCTTCGTGCAATCTCCGCCCCCCTCCGAACCACAAGGGACCCGGTCCCATAGGTGTTCGTGGGCCATGATGAGCTTCCCCGACAGCTTCTCTTGGCCGAGGTGTCGGGCGAGCCACTCGTCACGGATGTTATGCTTAAAGGCCGCGAGGGCTTCGGCATCCGGACAGTCGACGATTTGGTTCTTTTTACTTAGGAACCGACTCCAGAATTTCCTGGCTGACTCTCCGAGCTATTGGGTTATGTGACTTAAGTCATCAGCGTCCGGTGGTCGCACGTAAGTGCCCTGAAAGTTATCAAGGAATGTGTCCTCCAGGTTCTCCCAACTGCCAATGGAGTTCGCCGGCAGGCTATTCAGACAATGTCGAGCCGGTCGTTTGAGCTTAAGGGAGAGGTACTTGATGGCATGTAGATCATCACCGCGGGCCATGTGAATGTGGAGAAGGAAATCTTCAATCCATACTACGGGGTCTGCTGTGCCATCGTATGATTCGATGTTTATGGGGTTAAACCCTTCTGGGTATTCATGATCCATTACTTCAGCAGTGAAGCAGAGGGGGTGTGCGGCGCCTCTATGCCGGGCTATGTCATGAGCAGTTCAAATGAGTCTGGTATGTTGTTTTCGGCCAGACCGGACTTGTTTTTAGCGTATCCGGCTGTCCTGACTGTCCTGCTTTGTTTTCCAATACGACTCGCAGGTCCTGCTGTTGCCCCAGGCCTTAGTATCTGATTGGCGGCGGGGTACAGGCGGTTGTTCGGTCTAATACGCCGCTTTGTCTCGGCCACGAGGTGGCCGGTCCGCCTCGTCCTGTGCTGGTAGTGTGGGCTCTAGCTCTTCCTCCTCGAATTGAGGTAGCAACCTACGCTTCGGGTAACTTTTGTTTGGGTGCTCAAGTCTGTATTCCTCGACTGCTAGGACCTCAGTCCATCTATCTGTTAGAAGATCTTGATCAGCTTGAAGCTACTGCTGCTTCTTCTTCAGGCTTTTTCCAGTGGCTATAAGCCGGCGCTTGAAGCGCTCCTACTCGATGGGATCCTCGGGCACGACAAATTCGTCGTCGCCAAGGCTCACCTCATCTTCGGAGAGAGGCATATAATTGTCGTCCTCCAAGTCTCCATTCGTTGCATGTTCATCTGGGCTAGCTTGCCTGTCCTCCTGCTCGGCCTGCTCGAAGTCGGGCTGGGTAGGATTGTATTCGTCTTCGGCACCATCCGGATTGCTATCATCTCCTGTGCCGGTACTGCTATGGCGGGGCTTAGAGCGGCGCTGATGACGCCGGTGCTTTGATTGCTTCCCCAAGGGATTATCCTCTGATGCCTCATCACCATTGTTTTCTTTGGGGGTGTCCACCATATATATATTGTATGATGAGGTGGCTGTCCAGCGCCCTGTGGGCGGTGGTTCCTATTCTTCTCCTGCATCGTCGTCCATACCATCGATGTCTTCGGAGTCGAAGTCGAGAACGTCGGTTAAATCATTGACAGTGGCTATTAAGTGGGTGGTGGGTGGGTAACGAATTTATTCGTTGTCCGCTTCCCACCCGATCCGGACATAGTTCGGCCAAGAGTCTCCTGATAAAGAGAGAGACCTCAATGAATTTAGCACGTCACCAAAGGGCGAGTGTTGAAAGATATCCGCGGAGGTAAACTCCATGACCGGTACCCAATCAGAGACTCCATGACCGGTACCCAATCAGATTCGATAGGCACGGACGCGCGCGGTTCGGAACCTAAGACCGGAGACGAGTCCGGGGGTTCGGCGATACAGATCTCATTGGAGGTGAAGTCTGTGTTCAGCTCCAACACCGATGAGTGTGCGGCTTCCGTGGCAGGGTCCATCCACCCGTCCTCGGATGGCGCGATCTGCTCCAGATTAGGGGCTGGGGCAGCCACAGGTGCGCTATCCCAAATACCATCCGACAGTAGATCTAAGTCATGCACATCGTGACAGTTCGGCGCTCCTGACGCAGGCTCGAACCCGTCGAAGATCAAGTCTCCGTGGATGTCGGGTTTGTAGTTCAAGTTTCCGAACCTGACCTGATGGCCAGGGGCATAGCTGTCGATCTGCTCCAGACGGCCAAGCGAGTTGGCCCGCAGTGCGAAGCCGCCGAATACGAAGATCTGTCCGGGGAGAAAAGTCTAACCCTAGACCACATCGTTGTCGATGATTGAAGGAGCCATCAAGCCTTATCGTGACGACACAGTGGAACTCTCAATGAAAGCACCAATGTCGATGTCAAAACCGGCGGATCTCGGGTAGGGGGTCCCGAACTGTGCGTCTAAGGCTAATGGTAACAGGAGGCTGGGGACACGATGTTTAACCAGGTTTGGGCCTTCTCGATGGAGGTAATACCCTACTTCCTGCTTGATTGATCTTGATGATATGAGTATTACAAGAGTTGATCTACCACGCGATCGTAGAGGCTAACCCTAAAAGCTAGCCTATGATTATGATTGTTGTTGTCCTATGGACTAAACCCTCCGGTTTATATAGACACCGGAGGGGGCTAGGGTTACACAAAGTCGGTTACAGAGAAGGAGATCTACATATCCAAATCGCCAAGCTTGCCTTCCATGCAAAGGAGAGTCCCATCCGGACACGGGACGAAGTCTTCAATCTTGAATCTTCATAGTCCAACAGTCCGACCAAAGTATATAGTCCGGCTGTCCGAGGACCCCCTAATCCAGGACTCCCTCAATCTTCATGACAAACTTGTTTGTCATCTCTTCATCACTCCAGCCAACAATCTCAATTGTGATGAGTGCAAACCTAGAGTAAACACCTTCACCATCCTTCATCTTGAACTTATCAAGTTGACTTTGAAGTATATATGTGAAGCTTGGATTTCTTCATGGATGTGGTGCCTTCATGCATTTCCACGAAACTATCCCAAACTTCCCTTGCACTTTCAAGACGACTAATCTTGTTGAAGTCGTCGGGGCACAAGAGTTGAATAAGATGTCACATGCTTGAGCATCATGTTGTCAAATCTTCAATTCATCGAGAGTGGATTCGTGATCCCTAATTTGTCCACCTTGAAAGAATTAATCTTGTAAATCAGCACGGTTAATTGGCCAACAATGGGGTCATGATCAATACTATGCATTCTCAGCTTATGATCCAACTAGCGAAGTTAGAGCCATCAATGTAAGGACCTCTTTAAAGATAACCTCCTAACTAGAAGTTGTACTCTCTTTTCATGGTAAAGCCAAACCAATGAGCCAACTAACGAAGGATTCACTAATAGAGGATGTCGCTAACAAGCCCTTGTTTTTACACCACTTGTAGGACCATTTAGTATAGTCTTGACGGGGTGGATAGACGGGCAAATCTAGGGAACACTTTTCCCAATTTTGAAGTTCTTGGCGATTTTAAGATTTTCTAGTGATAGCCTAGGAACACCCTACACATGCAAGTCTACTAAAGTATAACAAATGAAGACAAAGCTTGCGTGAGTAGAAGAAAAGGTAATGGTTAGATGAATGCAAACATGGGGAGGATCGATGAGGTTGTTTCCCATGGTTCGGACAGTTGACGCTATCCTACTCCAAGCTCATGGAGGCTTCAAACCACGAAGTTTCTACGATCACAGAGATCTTGGTTGCAAATTCCACAGAGAAACAATTCCACAAAGCACTACACCACAAAGGGTCCACAAGAAGACCAACCAATCTATACCATCATGTCATATAGCCAAGAAGATCAAGCCTCATGAAGTAGACGAATCTCCAAGTCCATAGAAACTTATTATTTCTTTCACACATTGAAGGCTCCCAAGCACACCTAGCCAATCTAGGAGGCGCATACCCTCCAAAAGTAACAAAGCTGAGGTTTTCTTGAAGCTAATTGTTCTTGAACATCAAGTTATTGATAAATTAAACAATGAAATGCTATATATTCTCCAATCTTATTTGTGGAACTATATTGAGTATATTTGAGTATTCTAACTGCAAATGTTCTTTAACACCTATGATCCTAGTGTGTTTATTTGAAACGATCAAAATGCCACTAGATATTAATTGAGATATTCTCGAATCATTGGCCCGCTCATGTATTTAGCTAGAATCAGGAGCCCTGACATATCATTTCCGGTGAGTAAAATAAGCCATCCTGTTTCCAATGCAAGAGATGCCATTGACACCTCTTGAGAGAATGGTGTGTGATCTAAAAGGAAACATGATCTATGGCATTCACTATATTGGGTATAAAGAGTCCTCAAAAGATATATTGACTCAAATTGGATTTCTGGTGTTGATGAGATAAAGGCCACAAGTGGCTATTTAGTGTTGTTTCGTGGAGGCTTGCAAGCAAATCATCTTAATGAGGTCGACAATGGAAGCAGAATTTGTAACAATAGACAAAGCTATTACTTAAGTAGAATGGTTCCATGAAATCTTAATAGTCTTACTATTGATTGACAAACACATACTCGCTATCATCATGAACAATGACAATCAAACAGTACTTTTCAAAGTGAACGGGTCAAAGGATAACTTGAAGAGTTCAAGACATGTAGAGATAAGATATGTTTGGAAGTAGAAAAACACTTGAGTCATAGTGTTAGAACAAAATGTCTATTTACAACGGCTAAAAATGATCTATTTACAAAAGAGCTATGAAGGAATGTGATAGACAATGCATCAATGGAGATGGGTTTGATACCCATAACATTTTTCGAGGGAAGCCCAATCTGTGTGATTTAGAGATCAGGTGAAGCAGTACCTCAAAAAACAAATTAGGAGGTGGAGAGAACATTTAATACACTTACATTGTTCAAGAGGCCGTCCTACATGTAGTGGTAGCGAAAGAGTCGTTGCAGCCACGGGGACAGCCTGGAGCGGACGGCCTCGGGGCGACGGTGGACCGCGGGTCGCAGCACTACGACTCGAAGGGGCGACGCAGCGGCAGCACGTGGGTCGGTGCAGTGGCAGCTCCTCAAGTTGGCACTTCGAGTGAGGAGCTAGAGTAGTAGGTAGATTCGAAGTTGGTCTCGAATTTTGAGCTGAATACCCAGTCACCAGTCAGTGATTGATCTTCTCTTGGAGTATCTCTTGGCGTACTTTCCTTTCTTCTCTATATCTTTATGTCTTTGATGCCTTCGTTCCTTTTTGTCATCCTTATCTATTCCTTCTTTTCAAGGACTTTGATTTCTTCTTTTGGAAGATTCTGAACAATCTGAGGCGAAATGTTAGGTTTTCCACAGTTAGAGCAATTCCTGTGACGATTGCTACATCTTGAATCATCATCTCCTCAGTATTGACCTCCTTCACTCTTCCACTTGAGGAGTTGGGAGTGTCACTAGTGCCCTTGGAAGCACCACTACTGGATGATTGATAATGCAGTTTCAGTTTATTCTTAAAATTTCTCTCGTGACCTACGTCCTCTAACCACTCCAGCAGGCATGAGATTTTTATACTTTGGCATCATTTGTAAGAGTGCACATGTGATACGTCCATTTTGCATCTTGTTTTCGTACTGTTATTTATGATGTTTTTATGCATAATAATGCTTTTTGGAGCAATGCTAATGCCTTTTCTCTCATAATATGCAAGGTTCACACAAAGAGGGAGAATACCGGCAGTTGGTATTCCGGAGCTGAAAAAGCTACGTCAGGCCACCTATTCTGCACAACTCCAAATGAGATGAAACTTCATGGAGATTTTTTATGGAATAAATAAGAATTATTGGAGCAAATAACAACTAGATGGGGCCCACCAGGTGGGCAACACCCACCTGGGTGCTCCAGGCCCCCCACGCGCCCTGGTGGGTTGTGCCCTCCTCGACCCACCTCTAATGCCCATCTTCTGGTATATAAGTCATTTTTACCTAGAAAAAATCAGGAGAGGACTTTCGGGACGAAGCGCCGCCGTCCCGAGGCGGAACCTGGGCAGGGGCACTTTTGCCCTTCGGCGAAGCGATTCCGCCGGGGGAACTTCCCTCCTGGAGGGGGAAATCATCATCATCGCCATCACCAACAACTCTCCCATCTTGGGGAGGGCAATCTCCATCAACATCTTCAACATCACCATCTCCTCTCAAACCCTAGTTCATCTCTTGTGTTCTTTGTACCGGAACTATAGATTGGTGCTTGTGGGTGACTAGTAGTGTTGATTACATCTTGTAGTTGATTACTATATGGTTTATTTGGTGGAAGATTATATGTTCAGATCCAATATGCTATTTAATACCCCTCTGATCTTGAGCATGATTATCATTTTTGAGTAGTTACTTTTGTTCTTGTGGTCACGGGAGAAATCTTGTTGCAAGTAATCATGTGAACTTGATATGTGTTCGATATTTTGATGATATGTGTGTTGTTATTCCCTTAGTGGTGTCATGTGAACGTCGACTACATGACACTTCTCTATATTTGGTCATAAGGGAATGCATTGGGGAGTAGTTACTAGATGATGTGTTGTGAGAGTGACAGAAGCTTAAACCCTAGTTTATGCGCTATTCCATAAGGGATTGATTTGGATCCAAAAGTTTAATGCTATAGTTAGATTTATTCTTAATACTTTTCTCTTAGTTGCAGATGCTTGCGAGGGGGTTAATCATAAGTAGGAGGTTTGTTCAAGTAAGAACAGCACCTAAGCACCGGTCCACCCACATATCAAATTATCAAAGTAGCGAACACAAATCAAACCAAGATGTGAAAGTGACTAGATGAAATTCCCGTGTACCCTCAAGAACACTTTGCTTATCATAAGAGACCACTAGATCAATGATGGCGCGCGTTGCCGCGCCCGTCTATTTTGACAATATATTGATAGTAAGTTCCATAATTATATAAGGGAGTCCTTTGATCGCTAAATTTGAAGGTAAAGTAATTTTTATCAAGAAAAAATGATTACCCATTAGGCATTAAAATAATTGGCATCACTTACCAAAATGTCAACAGACAAAGGCAAAAGAAAAGCAAACATATTTTCTCATAAGTGGAGTCACGACAAAATTTAGAGGTTATGAGAAAATGATTATCTCAAGAGAGCGTTCCTACCGCCAACTAAAAAGAAAGCAAAGAACATTACATCACAAGCTCTCGTTGTTATATTCCCACATCATTTATGTTTTTGCAGATATGCAGTGCAAAAGAAAATGTTAATCTATTTCACCATCATAAAATAAGACATACAAAGCAAGAAGATATAACATCACATCTTGATATGTGGACTTTACAACCACCGGTAGAAATACTTCCATGACATGTGCTTGTACCTTTGAATGGTGTCCTTCCAATCTGGATATTTTGGTCTTTCCATACTTGTGCTCGTCAAAGAAATGTGCCTTTCTCAACCTAGATCTTTCAATCAAGTACCACCACATCCTACATTAAGATAGCACAAATCATTAATATGTAGCAATACGATATGAGAAAGCATATAGTTTTACTGATTATGTATTTTTGATATTTTTATAACATGAAGATATCTACAGTGTTGAAATAAACAAAGTGTTGTACTCATAGTAGCCTGTAATCCTACACATGATCAAATAGTTTGCCAACTTTCTATTTTGTGGAATAAAAAGGACGCATAGATTAACTAAATCCCACGAAATGAGGGAACTCAGCAGCTAGAGAAGAGGATCGCAGAACTTCTGAGTGTCAAGTTGGTTAAGTCGAGTATATCCTAAACAAAGTGTAACAAATAGAGCCAGTCCATGGGATAACTTAACGAGGAAAGTCAAAAGCTACAAATATTTCCAATTGTAATAATGTGTCCTCTTGGTACTTCCCACAGAATTAGTAAACTACATTTACCCATACAAACGAGAAATCCACTACAAATATGGCCGAAAAGGAGAAATGACCATTTTATTCTTGTCATAGATGTTCATGGTGATCGAAGCTGGCCAAGCATCAGAAAGGATAAACTCATAACCTGAAAAATATTATTCTTTACTTATGTTCTCCGAGGCTAAATATTTTCTTAGTACAATAAAAGTAATGTTTACAAAATCTTAGTCATGCACCTAGTCTAACCCATGAAAGTCTTAAGTCATGTTAATGGTTCAACTAATTGATGGACAATAGAAGATGAAAAAACCATAAAACTCCATGCAAAAGGTCTCACATGCGGCTCATAGTAAGTATTGTAACATACTCCCTCCTGCAAAAACGTCTTATATTTTGGTACAGAGGTAGTACATATCAATGGTTAGCTCTGCTTAGAAAATTATCCTAGAGGCAACAGGCAAGTGCAGAGTCACAAAAACATGTGATACAAAAAGGTTGACAATGGTAAGTCAGTAATGGGTAAAGCAACTATGCCAACAATTTAAAAGAGTCTACATAGGGATCGTAATAGTGCTAAGAGCATCTCCAGCCATTGGAGCCCCCAAGAACACCACCGAACCAAAAAAGTTGTTGGGTCATCCGGCGAAATATGGGTGCACGAGGAGGGAATCTTGCCAGTCACACCCCACCCCAAGCAAAAGTTTGTGAGGAGAATGATTAATTGGGCCAAGAAAAAGTACACGTGGGGCGACACGATTCACTGAAACTTCCACCGGCACCCCCAAGAGGCCCGCGTTGGGTTTCGCCTGGGTTTCCGGCGCTATTTCAACGTCCTGGGGGCGTGACTGGGCCTTTTTTGGGAAAAAGCGCCGTCTGAGCCTAAAACCGAGCCTAAAAAGGTGTCCTGGGGAGCGTCCTGGGGGGACGGGTGGGGATGCTCTAAACTAACAAAACAGGTAGACTCGAAAAATCGGAAGAAAACACTCTGCAATGATATATTAGCATGAACTCACTCATGGTCGGTTAGGACAATATCTATTGAATTAAACCTCCCCTCAAATGTCCAAGATATGCATTACTCTGTACAAAAAGGGCTTTCAAGAAGCAATCTGTCATCCTATAAGCTAGAGCAATCAACATTTAACATACTATGTTTCACTGTTGTTGACTTTGCCCTATCTCAGAAGTTAAAATTTAACCATTTATTTTCTGCTAATGCATTTAATAAATGGGAAAGAAATGCATGGTAACCAAACAAAATGTAGGAAACCTCTAACCACGCCATTTGATATAATGAAACAAATAATTTTCAAATACCATCAGCGAAAGCTTTCAGCTTTTGATTAGTCAGACACTGGGGGAGTACTTTATGAGGTTTGTAGGTTGAATCCACCGCAAGATGTATAAACCTTATAGTTAATCAATTAAACTCTCTTGCCTTTAAGATTATATGTGCCATCATTTATGACAAAGCTTCATCCAAGCTGAAAGCAAAATTTCTCAAACTATGTGGGCATCCACATCACAATACCTCCTAGAAATTCCAAGTTTTACCACCTTCCAAATTTCTTCGTTATCTTTTATTTTGCTAGATGAGCAAGATTACTGTCGTCCCATGGAAGTTATTCAAGAATTATGTGAGTCAAATAAATTCCGTAACAAACTTGACTATTTTGGAATGTATAAATTTTATATTGAGATGCTAACTAACATCATTTTTCAACGAGAGCATTCTAGTTTTTTTGACGATATTAGTGCAAAGAAAAGAATTAATGTAACACTGGATGACTTAAAGAGACATGTAACCATCCTCGTTGTACATGCCAGCTTCTAGTATACTTGCTGCACAACAAATCGGAAAGTGGATTGGTTACTGTACTAATTTCAGGAGATGAAGAGAGAAAACTAAAATAGTTATGAATACACAAAATAAATAAGAGAAACGCATAGATGTTTAGTGAACCTAGTTAAGAAACTGATTCTTGAATTTCTGTGGATGTGGTTTCCCCTCAGAATTAAATGCACAAAAAACTTGAGCATCAACTCCTATGACAGAATTGAAGTGTTTTCCAAGTTTAGTCCTTTCATTGTTAAAGCAACCAAAAGGTCATATTCTCTTCTTTCTGCTCAATTCTGTAAAAGAGAATGAATCAATTAAAAAATTATCACCAACATACAATTTAGACTTCAAAATACGATCAAACCATACATAAGAGAAATTTGAGTTTATTTAGAATATCTTGGACAAGTAGATAAAAATGATTATATAGATACAATGGAACTCACAGGATTCAATCGAGTGATCAGTGATAAATCCTCATCATGTAAATGCACTCACGTAAAGGAGATATTCCAAGTCCTAGCAAGCTGTGTGAGAGCATGTACAGCCATTTCTTTTGGGATTCTCGTGTTTTGGTCGTCTGAAGCATGGCATTCCCCTGTAGCCTAAGGCATATTGCGTAAGGGGAAAGGAGAGCTGTACCTATAGGCAAAGGACGAACAGCGTGGAGCTAGTGCAGCAGGGCGGTGGCCATCTTGAGC
This sequence comes from Aegilops bicornis, assembly GCA_021605145.1. Classification (NCBI taxonomy): domain Eukaryota; kingdom Viridiplantae; phylum Streptophyta; class Magnoliopsida; order Poales; family Poaceae; genus Aegilops; species Aegilops bicornis. The sequence goes on along the minus strand of CM038674.1, from coordinate 220,087,237 downwards.
TGTACCTGTATGCAAGGGACGACCAGTGTGGAGTAAGTGCAGCAGGCGGCGGCCATCTTGGAACTTGGATGGCAACGCACATGTGCACGATGTCACGATGACCTACTTGACCAGCAGGAAGAGATTGAGATCGGGGGAGGAGGACCAGATCGGTGAAGTCGGCGCCTAGCCTAGGTTTTCCCGGAGAGGTGGCCGCTGCCACCAGCTAGTAGCCCTTGCGGTACAGCCGGCGCGTCACGAAGACCGCTTCCACTCCCGCCCCCGCGCATCGGCTGCCTACGTTGCCTCGCACCGCTTCGCATCAGGCCATCACTGGCACACGAGGGACTGGACCGAGGCTAAGTTCGTCGGTGACGGAGGATGCACAGAAATAGGAGAGATGCACAGACCTGTAGAGGATGGATGGAGGAAGTGACGCCGGCTGCCGTCATCGCCATGATCTGTTCTTTTGTGCGAGATTTGGAGGCTCATTGAGCGCAGCGATCTGAGCGGCTCCACTCCGCATGATGTGCTTGGCGATCCGATTGGCCCACCGTTGCCATTTTCATCACCCTCTCTCTCTCTCTCTCTCTCTCTCTCTCTCTCTCTCTCTCTCTCTCTCTCTCTCTCTCTCTCTCTCTCCGCGGAAAATACGACGGCGGCGGCGCACTGGAGGAGTCGGGGGTGTGGAGCGGCAGCGGATGGGTGCGGGAGACACAGAGAAGAATCAAGATCATTTGTTCAGCATCCGACGCTAGCGCATTCCAGTGAACGAGATACTTCCGATTCGTCCGCGGGAAAAGCAGCCGAGACATCTGGCCCAGCATCAGCCCACACGCTAGAAACGTATCTTGGATGGCCACGGACAGCCGAGAGGTGCGATCCAACGGCTTAAATCAGCGAGGACGTGAGAGAGCTCGGATTAGGTGCGGTTTTACCGTTCTTAATTTGCATGTCCTTTGCCTCAAAAGGATTGGGCTACCTTGCTGCACTTTTGTTACCTTTATCGTCACTTGCTCGTTACAAATTATCTTGCTATAAAACTACTCATTACTTATAATTCCAGTGCTTTCAGACATTACCTTGCTGAAAACCTCTTGTCATTTCCTTCTACTCCTTGTTGGGTTTGACATTCTTACTTATCTAAACACTATGATTGATCCCCCATACTCGTGGGTCATCAAGGCTCTTTTCTGGCACCGTTGCCAGGAAGTGAAGTTCTCTTGGTAAGTGGAAATTGTTAAGGAAAATTTATTACTACGTGCTAAAATTTATTGTCACTTGTTATATGGAGAACAATTCTTTGAGGGGTTTGTTCAGGATATCTTCACCTCGACCGGAACCACAATTAGTTACCCCTCAACCTACTGCACCTACTAAAAATATTGGTTATGAAGTTCATTCGGGTATGATATAACAACTTCTATCTAATCCTTATGTAGGAGATGGAACTGAACATCATGATATGCACTTGATATATGTGGATGAAATTTGTGGATTATTTAAGCTTGTAGGTTTACCTGGAGATGAAGCTCAGAAGAAGGTTTTCCCTTATCTTTGAAGGGAAAAGCATTAGCATGGTATAGTCTATGCGATGATATTGGATCTTGGAATTGGAATCGGTTGAAATTGGAATTTCACCAAAAAAATTATCCTATGCATCTAGTTCATCGTGATCGGAATTATATATGCAATTTTTGGCCTCGTGAAGGAGAAAGTATCGCTCAAGCTTGGGGGAGGATTAAGTCAATGTTATACACATGCCCCAATCATGAGATCTCAAGAGAAATTATTATTCAGAATTTTTATGCTCGCCTTTCTCATGATGACCGATCCATGCTCGACACTTCTTGTACTGGTTCATTTATGAAGAAGACTATTGACTTCCGGTGGGATATTTTTGAAAGAATTAAATGCAACTCTGAAGATTGGGAACTCAATGAAGGTAAAGAGTCAGTATTAAGCTTAAGTATGATTGTGTTAAATCTTTTATGAATACCGGTGCTTTTCAAAAGTTTAGCACTAAATATGGACTTGATTCTGAGATAGTAGCCTCCTTTTGTGAATCATTTGCTACTCATGTTGATCTCCCTAAGGAGAAGTGGTTCAAATATCACCCACCTATCAAATAAGAAACTAAAGAAACGGTAATAACTAAAGATGAAACTATTTTTATAATGTAGATCCAGTTGTTCCTACTGCTTATATTGAAAAAATCATTTACCTGTTAGGATAACGGAGCATGCTAAAGTTTCAACTATGGTCAACAGAAGTTATATTAGAACTTCCAAACCTGTTGAACAAATTAAAGTAGAACCTAGTGTTGCTATGGTTAAAGATCTCTTGGTTGAAAATATAGATGGGCATGTTATTTACTTCTGTGATGAAGCTGCTAGAATTGCCAAACCCGATGAAAAGGATAAACATAGACCCGTTGTTCGCATGCCTGTTGTCTCAGTTAAAATAGGAGATCACTGTTATCATGGTTTATGCGACATAGGTGCTGGCATGAGTGCTATTCCTTTTACCTTATATCAAGAAATTATGAATGATATAGCACCCACTGAAATAGAAGACATAGATGTTACTATTAAACTTGCTAATAGAGAAACCATCACACCACTTGGGATTGTTAGAGATGTTGAAGTCTTGGGTGGGAAAATAAAATACCCTATTGATTTTCTTGTTCTTGGTTCCCCACAAGATGACTTTTGTCCCATTATCTTTGGAAGACCTTTCTTGAACACTGTTAATGCTAAAATAGATTGCGAGAAACAAACTTCTGGTGTTAGTTTTGGTGATGAGTCTCATGAGTTTAATTTTTCCAATTTTAGTAGAAAGCATCATAAGAAAGAATTGCCTAGTAAGGATGAAATAATTGGTCTTGCTGCTATTGTTGTGCCTACTACTGATCCAGTAGAACAATATTTGCTAGACCATGAAAATGATATGCATCTGCATGAAAGAAATGAAATAGATAAGATTTTTTTTGAACAACTTCCTTTGCTTAAACACAATTTGCCTATTGAAACTCTAGGAGGTCCTCTCCACCTAATTGTGATCTTGTGTTTGAATTAAAACAATTGCCAGACACTTGGAAATATGCTTATCTTGATGAGAAAAAGATATATCCTGTTATTATTAGTGCTAACCTTTCAGAACATGAAGAAGAAAGATTATTGAAGGTTCTGAAGAAGCACCAAGCTGCTATTGGGTATAATCTTGATGATTTAAAGGGCATTAGTCCCACTCTTTATCATCAAGAAATTAATGTGGAGCATGATGCCAAACCTGTTGTTGATCACCAACGACGTTTAAATCCTAAAATGAAAGAAGTGGTTAGAACTGAAATACTGAAGCTTCTGGAAGCAGGTATAATCTACCTTATAGTTGATAATAGATGGGTAAGCCCTGTTCATTATGTTCCTTAGAAGGGAGGTACTACTGTTGTTCCTAATGATAAAAATGAACTCATTCCAAGAAGAATAGTAACTGGCTATAGAATGGTAATTGATTTTAGAAAATTAAATAAAGATACTAGAAAAGATCATTACCCTCTACCTTTTATTGATCAAATGCTAGAAAGGTTGTCAAAGCACACACATTTTTGCTTCCTTAATGGATATTCTGGTTTTTTATCAAATACCTGTCTCACAACTAGATCAAGAGAAAACCACCTTTACTTGTCCTTTCGGAACTTATGTAATGCACCTGCTACCTTTCAAAGATGTATGAATGCTATATTCTCTAATTTTTGTGAAAAGATTGTTGAGGTTTTCATGGATGATTTTTTCGTTTACGGAACTTCTTTTGATGATTGCTTAAGCAACCTTGATCAAGTTTTGCAGTTATGCGAGCAAACTAATCTTGTCTTGAATTGGGAGAAGTGCCACTTTATGGTTAATGAAGGTATTGTCTTAGGACATAAAATTTCTGGATGAGGTATTGAGGTGGATATAGCTAAAGTTGATGCAATTGAGAAAATGCCATGTCCTAAATATATCAAAGGTATTCGTAGTTTCCCAGGTCATGCCGGTTTCTATAGGAGGTTTATGAAAGACTTCTATAAAATTTCTAGGCCTCTTACAAATATTTTACAAAAGGATGTTCCATTTGTTTTTTATGATGATTGTGTAGAAGCCTTTGAAACACTTAAGAAAGCCTTGATTTATGCACCTATTGTTCAACCACCTGATTGGAACTTGCCTTTTGAAATTATGTGTGATGCTAGTGATTATGTTGTTGGTGCTATTCTAGGACAAAGAGTTGATAAGAAATTAAATGTTATTCATTATGCTAGTAAAACTCTAGACAGTGCCCATAACAATTATGCTACTACTGAAAAAGAATTCTTAGTTGTGGTGTTTGCTTGTGATAAATTTAGATCTTACATCATTGTTCTAAACTGACTGTTCACATCGATCATGCTGCTATAAAATATCTTATGGAAAATAAAGATGCTAAACCTAGACTCATTAGGTGAGTTCTTTTGCAACAAGAATTTGACTTACATATAACTGATAGAAAAGGAGCCGAGAACCCCGTAGCTAATAACTTGTTTAAGTTAGAAAATATTCTTGATGACCTAAAACCTATTAATGATAGTTTTCCTGATGAATAATTAGTTGCAATAAATGTTTCTCATAGCACTCCCTGGTATGCTGGCTATGCCAATTATATTCTTGCTAAATATATACCACCTAGCTTCACATACCAACAAAAAAATTCTTCTGTGATTTAAGACATTACTTTTGGGATGACCCACATCTTTATAAAGAAGGAGTAGATGGTATTATTAGACATTGTGTACCTGAGCATGAACATGGACAAATCCTACGAAAATGTCACTCGGAAGCTTATGGAGGACATCATGCGGGAGATAGAACTGCTCACAAGGTACTGCAATCTGGTTTTTATTGGCCTACTCTCCTCAAGGATGCACGTAAGTTTGTTTCATCTTGTGATGAATGTCAAAGAATTGGAAATATTGGTAAGCATCAAGAAATGCCTATGAATTATTCACTTGCTGTTGAACTATTTGATGTTTGGGGATTTGATTACATGGGACCTTTTGCTTCCTCTAATTGGTATACTCATATTTGGTTGTTGTTGACTATGTTACTAAGTGTGTTGAAGCTATTCCAACTAGTAGTGCTGAGCATGACACCTCTATTAAAATGCTTAAGGAAGTTATTTTCCCAAGGTTTGGAGTCCCTAGATATTTAATGATTGATGGTGGTTCACACTTTATTCATGGTGCTTTCCATAAAATGCTTTCTAAATATGACGTTACCCATAGAATTGCATCAGCCTATCATCCTCAGTCTAGTGGTCAACTTGAACTTAGCAATAGATAAATAAAGTTAATATTTCAAAAAATTGGCAATAGGTCCCGAAAGAATTGGTCGAAGAAACTATATGATGCACTTTGGGCTTACAGAACAGCATATAAAAATCCAATGGGTATGTCTCCTTATAAAATGGTTTATGGAAAAGCTTGTCATTTGCCTCTTGAGTTAGAAGATAAATCATATTGGGCAATTAAAGAACTCAACTATGATTTCAAACTTGCCGGTGAAAAGTGGTTAGTTGATATTAGCTATTTAGATGAATGGAGAACCCAAGCTTATGAAAATGCCAAGTTATTTAAAGAAAAATATAAAATATGGCATGATAAAAGAACCAAAAGCGTGAGTTCAAGGTTGTAGAATATGTTCTTTTGTACAACTCTCGTTTTAGATTCTTTGCAGGAAAACTCCTCTCCAAATGGGAAGGACCCTATGTTATCGAGGACGTTTATCGACCTGGAGCCATCAAAATAAATAATGCCAAAGGTACTAACCCAAAGGTTGATAATGGGAAACGAATAAAACATTAAATTTCAGGTACGCCCATTAATGTTGAAAGAAATATTATCCAAACTATGACACCGGAAGAACACATAAAAAACCTTCCAGAACACTCCAGAATCATGAAAAAGAGAAGGTACGTGATACGGTAAGTAAACAGACTCCAAAAAATCCGCAAAATATTTTCTGTCTATTTTGGAATATAACAAAAATTAGGAAATAAGAAACAACCAGGAAGGTATCCCTGGTGGGCACAAGACACCAGGGCCCGGCGCGCCCAGTTGAGTTGTGCCCACCTCAGGTACCTTCCAGACTCAGTTTTTCTTCCGTTTGCTTGTTTCCCAAGATAAAAAATCTTTATATACCCCCCGAACCTATTGACCACCATATCACAAAGAAATCTTCTGTTTTCTTTTGTTGTTGTTTTTGGTCAGATCTATTAAGCCAAGAATCATGCCTTTTTCCTCCTCCAACAACGTGGAAGAGGATGCTTGGTTGATGAAGATCAAGCTGAACAGACAAGAGCCTGAAGAAGCCTTCCAAGGGGACAAGAGCAAGGAGGCCATTGGACATCAAGCGTCGGCGGTTGAGGAGGCCTTGCTTGCCAATGAGGAAGAAGAAGATATCCTTAAACCTTACTATGATCATCTCACCCCCATCAAGATCGAAGCCTTTCGGATCATCGAAAAGGTTCATGTGCAAAATAAATATCTCACCCATGAAAATATTCTATTGCAATAAAATGTACAGAGAGAGAGAGAGAGAGAGAGAGAGAGAGAGAGAAGGACTTTTTAGGGTTGTGGAGTTTGACATTTACGCACATGGAGAAAGAAGCTCTGCTTAGCAACCTTGACCACTTTTGATAGTACCAACATACCTATGGACTCAATATGATCATGGATCACTAAAATTAAAATCTAGGTCCTTGCCTTAGCCAACTCTTGTCGTTGAAAACATTAAGGGATTTCCTTTCATTATCCTTGTTGCATCTTTTGGGACTTAACATAGAATGTACTTGATGACCATTAGTCCCTTGAGATATGCTGACACTAATTACCAAAATCCACCTAGGGTATTAGGATGTTGTTTCACAAACAAAATCTTTGGAACCACACTCAAAGTCATTGACAACGCCAAGTGTTTCTAATATCAATGTTTTGAGATAACAGACCTTGGAGAAGCTGACGTTATCTTGAACATAAGATATGAGAAATGAAAACAATTGGATTACTCTTCTGTAATCTCATTTGTGGAAAAGGTATTGAGTATAATTGGGTATTCTAACTACAAAACTTCTTTAACACCTTATGATCCTAGTGTGTTACTTTGAAAGAGTCAAAAGGCCACCAGAGATCAATGGAGATATTCTCAAATCATTGGCTCAGAAATGTATTTAGTTAGTGTCACAAGGCTTGACATATTGTTTGAGGTGAGTGAACTAAGTCGACTTGTTTGCAATATGAGAGATGAGCATTGACATCCTGTTAAGAGAGTGGTGTGCGACCTAAAAGGAACCATGATCTATGAAATTCACTATACAAGGTATCTAAGAGTCCTCAAATAGTATAGTGACTCAAATTGTATTCCTGATGTTGATGAGATAAAGGCCACAAGTGGCTATTTATTTACTCTCGGTGGTGGTGTGGTTTCATGGACGTCTTGCAAGCATAACATTTTAACAAGGTCAGCAATGGAAGCAGAACCTGCAACATTAGACAAAGCTATTATTGAAGCAAAATGTCTTCATGAACCCTTAATAGACCTTCTGGTGACTAAAAAACGCATAGTGGCTATCATCATGAACTATGACATCAAGCTGTAATTTTCAAAGTGAATAGGTCAAAGGATAACATGAAGAGTTCAAAGCATGTAGATGTAAGATTAAAATATCTCGGGAAGTAGAAAAATTATGGAGCAATAGTGTTAAAACAAAATTTCTATTTACAAAAGATCTATCAAGGAATGTGATAGACAATGCAACAATGGAGATGGGTTTGATATCCATAATAGTTGTCGAAGGGGAAACCCGGTTAACATATGTGATTCATAGATCCCGTGAATTAGGACCTGGGAATATAGACCTTTGCATACGAAGAGAGCATTTAATAAACTTACACTTCTAAAGATGCCATCCTATATGAGCTACACCATTGATCATGGTCCATGGGATCGGGTAAACTCTAGTAAGCTCATGAAAGGTTACGAGTTTGACTGCTCCATCCACAAGGTAGCCTTGGTACCCCACGTACTAGTAATGGTATTTGTGAAACTTGTTCATGCAAAACTGACAATTTATGGCATAGTTCATTAATTGTCCAATTGTGGATAAGTGCAACAGCTTGTTGTTGGGAAATGTTGCACGGAAAACAAAAAATTTCTATGCACACGCAATGATCTATCGATGGAGATGCATAACTATGAGAGGGAAGAGTGTGTCTATGTACCCTCGTAGACCGTAAGCGGAAGCATTTCATAACGCGGTTGATATAGTCGAACTTTCTTCGTGCTCCAACCGATCTAGTACCGAATGCACGTCACCTCCGCATTCTGCACACGTTCAGCTCAGTGACGTCCTCCGCCTTCTTGATATAGCAAGACGGCAAGGTATTAGATGAGTTCCGTCAGCATGATGGCGTGGTGACGGTGATGGTGATGTGATCTCAGCAGGGCTTTGCCTAAGCACTACGAAAATATGACTTGGGGAGTAAACGGTGGACGGGGGCACCGCACACAGCTAACACAATGTTTTGTCCTTGTGTGGCGCCCCCTCCCCACATATATATATATATATATATATAGGTGGGAGGGAGGGAGGAGCAGCGAAAGGAGGCACCCAAGTAGGAGGAATCCTACTTGGGGTCCCTCCCAAGCCGCGCCCCCTACCTTATATAGGCACGGGGAAAAGGCAGGGGAGGGTGGCGCCCCATACCTTTCCTTTCTCCCATGAGAGGGAAAGGCAGGAGGGGCTAGCCCTCTCCCCTTTCCTTCCCTTAGGGCCTGCTGTCCAAAGAAGGGGCGCACCAAGGGCTGGTATGTTCCCCCTTTGGCCCATTAGGCCCATATCTTTGCCGGGGGTGCCCGAAACTCCTCTCAAGTGACCCGATAAGTACCCGGTACCTCCGAAACACTTCCGATGTCAGAATACCATCGTCCTATATATCAATCTTTACCTCTCGAATATTTCGAGACTCCTCTTCATGTCCGTGATCTCATCCGGGACTCCAAACAACATACGGTCACCAAATCACATAACTCATATATTACTATATCATCATCGAACGTTAAGCGTGCGGACCCTACGGGTTCGAGAACTATGTAGACATAGCCGAGACACCTCTCCAGTCAATACCCAATAGCATAACCTGGATGCCCATATTGGATCCTACATATTCTACGAAGATCTTTATCGTTCGAACCGTTACGATAACATACGTAATTCCCTTTGTCCATCGGTATGTTACTTGCCTGAGATTCAACAGTCGGTATCTTCATACTTAGTTCAATCTCGTTACTAGCAAGACTCTTTACTAGTTCCATAATACATCACCTCGTGACTAACTCCTTAGTCATTTGCTTTCAATCTTATGATGTGTATTACCGAGAGGGCCCAGAGATACCTCTCTGATACTCGGAGTGACAATCCTAATCTCGATCTATGCCAACTCAACAAAAACCTTCGGAGATACCTATAGAGTTTCTATATGATCACGCATTTATGTTGTGACGTTTGATAGCACACAAGGTATTCCTCCGGTATCCAGGGAGTTACATAATCTCATAGTAAAGGGAATATGTATTTGACATGAAGTAAGCAATAGCAATAAAACTGAACGATCATTATGCTAAGCTAACGGATCGGTCTTGTCCATCACATCATTCTCCTAATGATGTGATCCCGTTATCAAATGATAACACATGTACATGGTTAGGAAACCTTAACCATCTATGATCAACGAGCTAGTCTAGTAGAGGCTTACTAGGGACACGGTATTTGTTTATGTATTCACACATGTATTTAAGTTTCCGGTTAATACAATTATAGCATGAATAATAAACCTTTATCATGAATAAGGAAATATAAAATAACAACTTTATTATTGCCTCTAGGGCATATTCCTTCACTTGCCTAGGTGGATGTTCAACCTTAAACTGTCTCCACTGGACTATAATTATATCAAACAGTACAATTGGAACATAGGACATCCAATGTACCTATGATATCTGATGAGGGGGTGTCAGATATTATGGGCCTCGACCCAGGAAAATGTGTACCTCAACCCATCAAAGTTCGAAAATATTAAAAGCCCATTTGACTTGTATACCTTTATGTATGGTGAGTTGGTGTACTATTAATGTTGCATGAGAAAGAGATAAATAAAGTGTGTGGTCACTCACTCACTTCATCTCATGCGTGCTCGTCCTGGTGATCCTGGCATGAGGTGGTCCTGGTGATCTCCTATCTTGGACATGTGTCCCCATCGTCCATGTTCTCAATCGTTGCTATCTCTTGGCTGGAGCGGCGCTCCACGGCCTGGAGCGAGGGGTAGTCTCAGCAGCTAGTAGGCCTCTTCCAGATATGGCTCGGTGTGTTCAGTACAACTATGTCCAATGATTTTTCAAGGCAACCTAGTCCCGGTCCTATTTAGTAGTCTCGGGTCTCTCCTGTTAGGTGTGGCGTTTCTTATTATCACATTCGGTACTGGGCTAGTTGCACTTGTGTTGCTGGCTCAGATGCCACTCTTTTCATTTTGACAACTTGTATGAAGAATTTTTTCACCACTTTGTATTGTTCGACCGATTGTGGCTTTGTTGTAGGTTAGGCAGTTATTGTTTGTCTGAATGATCTCCTATATATGTTTAGATTCGTAAATTTTTGAGTTGTAATTCTCCAATATTTTATTGTCCTGCATGATATAGTACTATTATATATAAAGTGGGGTGAAAATGTTGTGAGTGGACTTGAATGAGCAATGAAAAGAGAATGTAGAGAAAAAGAAGCGCAAAAAGTTAAGCATGCATCTGATCTTGATGGAAATGGAACCTAGCCAGTAGGTCCCATAGAAAATATAGTATTAGAGAACCAAACCTAGTCAGTAGGTCCCATAAAAAACATAGTACATTGCCTAACCAATTGAGGTTGGACTTCATGAGGGCAGTGGTACCCTCAGGCCTTGGTATACCAAGGATCAAATCTCAGTTTTGATGCTTTGATATCTCATTAAGGCGGAATACTCTTCAGTGGGATGCAACGTTTCGTGGATAGCGAGACGTCTGGGGTGACCTTGTCAATCTCAAGACCTGCTGGATCACACAATCGGAGGAACTCATAGAGTAATTGTAGGATCAAAAGTAGGTCTAGAGGAAGGGTGATTAGACTACTTGACCAAATAAAAATCTAGCCTTTTCCAATTTTAAGTGTTGGCAGATTTTAGCAACTAGTACAAGTCAAGCAATCAACCTACACATGCAATTCTAAGAGTGTAGCAGCGAAAAGTAAAACATTGGATACGAAGGTAAAGGGAAGGGTTTGGATAAGGCAAATGCAATGTAGACACGGAGATTTTTGGCGTGGTTCCGGTAGGTGGTGCTATCGTACATCCACGTTGATGGAGACTTCAACCCACAAAGGGTAACAGTTGCACGAGTCCATGGAGGGATCCACCCATGAAGGGTCCACGAAGAAGCAACCTTGTCTATCCCACCATGGCCGTCACCCACGAAGGACTTTCCTCATTCGGGTAGATCTTCACGAAGTAGGCGATCTGCTTGCCCTTACAAACTTCTTGGTTCAACTTCACATCTTGTCGGAGGCTCCCAAGAGACACCTAACCAATCTAGGAGACACCACTGTCCAAAAGGTAATAGATGGTGTGTTGATGATGAACTCCTTGCTCTTGTGCTTCAAATGATAGTCTCCCCAACACTCAACTTTCTCTCACAGATTTGGTTATGGTGGAAGAAGATTTGAGTGGAAAACAACTTGGGAAAGGATAGAGATCAAGATTTTTGTGGTAGGATTGGTATATCTAGGTCTCAACACATCAGTAGGTGGTTCTCTCTCAGAAAATGAGCAGTGGAAGTGTAGGCACGTTCTGACGGCTCTCTCTCTCTCAAATGGAGATGGGGGTTGTCGTGGAATTGTCACGACAGATGTCCTTAGTGCCAGGACTTAGTCAAGAGGCCAACCCATCTATGTGGTAGCTTGAGAGGGGTTGTGGGACGTGAGACGCGAGGTTTTACCCAGGTTCGGCCCCTCATGGTGGAGGTAAAAGCCTACATCCTGCTTCATTGATATTGATGATGATGATCACGATTACAGGGTGGTCTATCCCGAGAGCAACAGTCATGTCTGTCTAACCCTAACTTGTGTAACTTGTCCCTCTTGGGGTGCCTTGCCCCTCCTTATATAAGTTGAAAGGGCGGCTTACATGACTAGTCCTAGTAGGATTAGGATTACTCTTTTACAAGTGGAATCCTAGTCTTGCTTCTTTTGTAAGGGAATATTCCTTATGCTTTCCTCTTAAGCCGGCCCACCATAACATGAGCCGGCCTTCTGGGCCTTGAGTCTTCTGGGCCTTCGGGTTTTGTTGCTCCTCTAACCCGCCTGCCGGGTCACCAATGAGACACCTGGCTCGGCCGGGTTATCAGTGAGTGGAGAGATCCGGGCGGGTCACTTAGTGAGCCGCCAAGTCAGGGCAGGTCACGCTTCTGGCCGGTTTATACTGCAGGGTATATCCTCGACATTAGCCCCCAGTTTAATTTGTATTAATCCATGTTAAACTTATCCTGCAAAATAAACACAAGAACAAATTTGACGGGTTGTGCTCCGGGTTAAAAATTCTTGTAAGCCGGCAACTGATCATCCTGAAGTCCTTGTCATTTCCTTCTTCTGGAAAATCCGGGTCAATAGACCAGCTTCATAATCAATTTGCTAACACTGGTTTCTCACAGAAAAATATTGTGAAGAATAATTCATTTGATTCAGCTCAAATGCTTAACAAAAATATTGTTCTTGAAATACTCATCTGATTTTCAGCCGGCTTGAAGATGTAGAAACTTGTCAATTTATGATTACCGAAATTGTCGGGTTATAAATAGATGATGCTGAGTCATAATTGTTGCCGACGCCGGGTCATAATTATTTGTGACGCGGGGTCATGATTGTTGCAGACACCGGGTCAATCTAGTCTGCTCAAAACTGAGAATTTGAAGATTTTTCTCCCTTATATGCATATCACCTGTAGCCTCTAAGTGTCGAGTTGTCATGCTTGCAGCAACCCGGGACTTTGTAATTGCCTTATGCTCATAAAAACTTCAACCAGTGTAACCCCAAAGGGCTGGGTCATTATGCAATAATGAGCAGAGACTTTTGTACATAATTCATTGATAGCAACATCATATGATGTAATCTCCACCATGGGGCTTGAACCCACGTCCACAAGGTTAAGAGCTTTGTACTCTACCGACTGAGTAGTGGACCTTTTCAATATAATGGATTAAGGCTTGTGTACCTTGAAGTTCTGACAGGAGCAATTAGTAGCACCCAAGGGACGACTCGTTATAATGTGATGAGTCGGATCTTCAATAAAGTGAGCCAAAAAACGACTTTGCATTAGCCCCCAAGTGCCATGGTGCATATTTGATGTAATCTCAACTTGAATAATGTAGAACCCAAGTGTCGGGTCGTAAGCCTGCAGTGACTCAGGACTATTCCTTCCATTGTAGAAATAATCATACCCATTGTTAAATAATAACCATTGCGCTAAAGCGACTTTGAAAACCATATCAATGTAGTAAGGGTGATAACCCAAAACTTAGAAGACAAAATTTCCCAGTATTTAATATCATCATGAAAATCCAACCAAGCTTGGCTATTAGAAATTTGAATACCTTATCGGCTGATAAGTAAATTCATAGTTTAAATACTCAATGGCTCTTGGCCGATGGCGACTTAATGCACATTCATTGTTAGGCGGATTTTTTATAACCCAACGGCTTACAACCTTTGAGAAAATCCAGAACGAATAATCATTTTGAAGCATCAATTTTGATGACGAGCTTGAACTTAGGCTCTGTTCGGTACGGAGGAAGAGAAAACGAAGGAAAAAACAACTTTACAGGAACAAGGTTTGATGAACAGGAAAAACATATGGAATCTGAAAACGTAGGAACCAGAAAAACCGGCCTGTTCGGTTTGCCTTGCAGCAAGAAGATCACTTTATTTGGCCCTTTCCAGCCAGAGGATGGGCGTCAGTGGTGATTAGTAGTTTTTACATTCTTTATTCGGCTGGACGCCCTTGCTCTTGTGGTAGTACGTGTAACGGATAAAGCCAGCCCTAGACTCGGGGACTCCCCGATCGGTAACATGAGGTTCTACCGGATTTTTGTTTTCCTGTGAAAAGTACACGCTCGCGCAACTTTCCAATGGAACAGACCACCGAGATTCCCTTAAACCGAACGCACTACAGGTAGGAATTCCTATGGAAACTGAGCCTTCAAATGTTCCTGTGAATTTCCTATATACCTAACGGACCCTTAATCATTTATATAAGTCATACTTCTGCAAATCCTGCACAGAGTTTAAACAACATATGCCCTGGCGACTTAACGTCAAAGCCAGCGCGGGTAACAACCCAAACATAATATAGTCTTTATGCAATTATGGAAAAGACTAGAATTAAGGCCATTCAAGCCTAAACATACTGACGACTTAAGGTCAAAAGCCAGGGCGGGTTATCCAACCTCGTGTATTTATATAATCAGGAAAACATACATGTAAAATTGGCTCATATTGACGACTTACGTCGCCATATCCAATAAGGGCAACAATCCAACGATTGAAAAGCGCATGATTCCAATGGCGCAATCCAAAATATACCAGCGACTTAAAGTCCATAGCCAGGGCCGGTTTAAACATAATCATGTATAATTCTAAAAAATATCATACCTGTGATATTGAATCGTACTGCTGGCTTATGATACTTGTGCAGTAAGGGTGATAACCCAAAACTTAGAAGCCAATACTTCCAAGTATTTAATATTTTCATATGTTGGCGACTTATCATCCAAAGCCAGGCCGCATTAATAGAGACCATAGGTATGCTTTAGATATGAGCTGTGAGAATTAAGGCTACATGGCCTGAATCACTTTAAACCCGAAAGCAAGAGCGTATCAAGAAAAACCCGAAAAAACCGTTCAAAAACTCAAACCAAAAAGAAAGGAAAGACGAGGCTATGCTTCGAATATGAGCAGGAAGCGAGAAAAAATGGCTATGATTCGAATACGATCAGGAAGCCGGACCAAAAGGTTTAATGGCTATGATTCGAATACGATCAGGAACCCCCGAATGGTTTTGGCATTGTGCCGATCAAATGGGTACCGACAGCTATGATTGGAATACGATCAATAAGCTGGACCAAGAGGGTTAACGGTTGTGATTCGGATACGATCCAGGCCCCAAGTGATCTAAGTGTTTAATGGCCATGGTTCGAATACGACCAGGAAGCCGGACCAAAGGGATTAACAACCATGATTCAAATACGATTAAGCCCCCAAGTGATCAAAGTGTTTAATGGCTATGATTCGAATACGATCAATAAGCCGGACCAAAAGGGGTTAATAGTTGTGATTCAAATACGACCAAGCCCCCAAATGATTAAAATGTTTAATGGCTATGGTTCAAATATGACCAGGAAGCCGGACCAAAGGGATTAATAGTTGTGATTCGAATATGATCAAGCCCCCTAGTGATCATTGAAGCAGGGTACCTATGTTTGAGTTGTGCTTTGCAACAGACTCTCTTTGGTCCCTTTAATTTTTTCTAAGAACTCGAACTTTGCGAGAAATAAATTCTTCTTGAGCCGGAATTTTAAACCGGATAATGAGAGCTTCAAAGCTTTGTGAGAGACAGATTTCTCCTGAACCGGATGTTAAACCAGAATCTTCATTTTGATCCAGGAATTTTCTGACGGCCTTTTAAATTTTCATCAATATAACAGCAGCCTCCGGGACTGGGTTATCTTTCCTCCAATGACCCGGAGTTCTTGATTCATTGATACTGGCCAATTTTGCCGAGTCATGTCATTGTAGCCCCCGAGTCTTAAGACGGCTCGAGGAGTTGTCTTGAGATTCTCCATATTTGACCATGATATAAACCGGTATGAGTTATTCAACAGCTTAGTGATATAATAGTCCCCTTTGTAGTAGACAACTTGTCCTGCATTGGAGAACTTGCAAGCCAGAGTAATTTGCTCTATTTAAAGAAAGCATTATGTAATAAAAATATACTGGACGGATTTCACCTGATATGTCAGGCCAGTAATTATCCATCGCGGAGTTGATGATCCCCATGGTGAAGCTGAAATCAATCACGGGCGAACCGGCCGCGACATTGTAAGCCAGCGCGGACGGGCGAGTCTACCGCAAGCGCGATAAGCCGTGCGAACAGGCAATTCAAACATGTCATGTTGATGTAGACTGGGCCACAGAGGCGGCGGCTTGCACATATATTCATTGAGCTTTATGGCCTGGTCAGAAGCTGGCGCATGATAATGGTGGTGCGGGCTATATATCCATGACAATCACTTTTGCAGTGATCAATTTTTCCTGCATACAAAAATATATAGTCCAAAAAAATTACTATTCTTTGATGAAAATAGTATAAAAATGTATAGAAAAGATAGCACCTGGTATTTTTTGTCGGATGAATGCGAACGCTGGTGCTAGATATTGTTGGATGTAAACCGGGCGAACCAGCAGATGATGACACATTGCTCTGTTCCCGTAGTAGTACCGTGCAATACTAATTGATTTTGTTCCATGCATGAGTATGGGAGTCAAACAAGTATCCAGTTTGACCCTTCTTTCCTTTTGGCGTGAGCTCTCTGCAGTAGAGCGCATGCAGTGCTTTCTTTTGAGGCATCATCCGTTTGCTTTGTTTAAACCCGATTTGAGAGCGGCGGCGACTGGAAGCAGGACGACCTCAGCAGCCGCTTGGCACATCAGTGAGGGCGGCTCAGAGGCCGTGACGGCTGTGACGGCTCACAGGCGCGTGGCGGCTCTCCGGTGGCGGTGACTCAGGCGTTTGAAGGCCATGGCGACTCAACGCACAGCCGTGGAAATAGCATGGCAGTCCCCGGCGGCTCACAGCCATAGCAACAACGGCGAACCAGCAAGGCAAGACCATCTCAAAACATGGAGGCCGGGCAGGCACGGCCGCAGAGGCGAGGAGTTGGAGCCGCGGGATAATATGAGGTGCTGACGGAGGAGCAGAGGACGCGGCAAAGCGACCACGTTGGAGACGGCGACTCGTGCCCAAGCAAGACGAGGATGTGGCGCTTGTGGTTAGTGGCGGCTCAGCTACACGGTCGGAGCAGCGAGGTAGGTCCGCGAAGGTGGCTTGGCGATGGTAGCACAGCTCACTCAGCTGTGGAAGACCAGCGCCGCCTCGCCCTGCTCACCGTCGACAGTGCGATGCAAACACAACCAAATAGTTAGTATTCAAAAAATGTACTGTATGGTAGTATTACCTTCCAAGCTTTCTTGAAAGCGAATCTGTATGCTTGATGTGAACAGAACCGCTCCCCAGCGTCTTCTGCACCATGGCTCAAGGCGCGAGGCAACAGCGGCGGCAAGAAGGCGCGGCATCGTAATCCGCATGGGCGGTTTGTGCGGCCACTCGGGAGATGGGCACGCGAGCGCATAGACAAGGACAAGGCGGGCTACAAGCCAGCGAGGAAGCAGGCGCTTGACCCGGCGGCGACTCGGCAAATTTGACAGAGGTGACCCGCAGCGCAGCCGGAGATGCGGCAGAGCGGAAGCGCGTTGAATCGAGCGGCTTGCAGGCAGCGCGAGGTCGAGCTGGAGATTGGGAAAGCCAGCCACGGCAGAGTGTGGGCAGTGCAGGGAGCCCTGGCGGTAGCAA